>OY728148.1:923344562-928344562 GCA_963277665.1 Viscum album
CATATGAATGGTAATATCATGAAGAAACCTAATTGTGGGAAATCAAGCCTCTTTGTTGTTTATTCCTTCACCTAGATCATCTATATGGGATGAATTGGATTCCATGAACTTCATATATACATTTTTTTAAGTTAAAATCTCCCAAAATAAAACAATATGTTTTCCTATTACTATTTTCAATCCCAAACCATTTCATTCTTCCTTCCCCATCAAATTACCAACAGATATTGGGGAAGTTACCTATATGTTGATATCTTACTAAATGTAATCCCTAACCCTTTATGTATTCCATGGTAATTTTTATAACAATATATTATTCAGAAGACACATATATATGGACTTCTTATTAATTGAAATCCCTACCAATATCTTTTCACATCTAGTTTCCATCAGTCTAGTTGAAACAATCGAATAGCTTATGAAGAATACACACTTAGCCTCCAATTGTTTCCCATTTGTAGAATATTATTCTTGCATGGGCCTCCAATAAGGCATATGACCCAACCCTATTATTATTACATCCTAATATAGTTCTGAAATCATAGGGTGGATAAGACAAAAATATATAGGCCTCCTACAAGGTGTAAGTCACAACCATTTCACTCTTCCATCCGTGTATATTTACCCACAGACATAGCATGATAAAACTATAAATGGGACTCCTATTAGGTATTGGACCCAATATCTCTAGTCTTGTTTTTTGGTCTACATAACAATATATAGGGGGTTGAAAACCATATATGGGACCCTTATAGGGTGTAATCCCCAACCATACCTTCTCATTTCGAGTAACCAATACTCATGATAAACCCGTAAAGTGACTCTCATATATAAAACTCACACAAAAAATTTCTATATATCATTATCCATCTTTTTGACTCTTCATTGCTTTATAATACGTGGAAATAATCTTGGATGCCAGAACATAAAAAGAATATTACTTAGTCATGGATACATGACCATAAGAGGCACAACTATAATCTTTGTCAAATGTTCATAAATGGAGTCATGTGTCACATTATGTGGAACCAAAAACATAAATTCTGATTATATTCATAGGGATACATTGAAATACCCTTTCTTGGTCTAGGTCCTAAATTGGAAAAACCTATTATCTCTTTTCTAAGGATTTTAAACCATCATGTATGATGGTAAAATCTATCATTCCATTCTATAAAGATATAAAATATATATAAAATAAATTTTTGTGTCAAATTAGATACAATATATCTTCAAAATGATGTGTCGTTTTAAATTTTTATTATCAACCAATCAATTTATTATGGTAAATATGAATTACATCAAATTATACTAATAAATATTCATGAATAAGACTAATATATTTAAAGGAGTCCTATATTTAAAAATTAATTCCTAAAAAATGGTGATATGAGACAAACCACTAATACACTCAACAAATAGGAATGATTGAGATTCACTAGATAAGTCCCAATGTATGACGATCAATGAAAGGTAGATTTCCACAAACCAAAGATGTCACAAGCACAATGTGTGATGAAAAAATATATCATTATAATTCTCATCATAAATGATTATAAAATAATGAATATTTATATTATATTATCTTTATAAAGGTAATAAATAGTATAATTATAGTTCTAAAAGGGTTGCACTATAAGGCATATTAATTTTAATGTATTAGTTTATTATTGGAAAAGTAACCTAAAATGTTCTCTTTGGATTTAAATTTTGATAACTATAAATGTATATTCCATCAAATAAAAATGTTAATTTATCAATAATTATAATATTATTATTCCACTACCTTGAGTTAAAATCATATTATTACAATAATAACATATAATTATTACTAAAATAACTAAACAAAAACTAATATGAATTAACAAAAAGCACTTGCATTCAATGATGAAAATAAACTTTTAATAACTAATATTTAAATAATAAATTGATAAAATGGATTTATATAAAATTAAATGATCTGTAATAATTTTAAAAAATATTCTATTAAGAAGCCTTTATTTATTATATTACAGTATTTTAATGATTGTAGAATATTGATTCTAAGGTAAGGGTTTTTCAAATTAATTTACATTATATATGACATGTTTCTTATTTTTCACCTACTTTCTTTTAAATTGTGTGGATACTACCACATTGACATATTTTTAGCATAATTTAATTTTGATTCATAACATTTATAGTTCAATTATTTGGCCTATTTTTCATTATCATTTAATATATGAATTACTAAAGTTGTAATAATTTCTCTAAACTGAATATCTATTATAGTAGGTCACACTTTCATATTTGGATACATCGACCTCGGATTACAATATTCAACCCTTCTATATATCATGTGTTGTTTTTTATTTCAATAAATGTAAATTACATTTTTTAACTAAATTTTATTTTTTTATTCACACTTCAAAAATATGTTTCATAATAATGGAAAACATATTATCACTATTTTGATAATTTTTATTCATTATAATCATTTTTTTCTTTTGACAATCCTTTATATTAATATTTTTAAAACTAGTTATATATTTTTTCATTAGATTATTTTATATTTCTCTCTATTAATAATTAAATTTAATAAATATTTTATCGATGTTGGTTTCTCTAAATATAAATAATTATTAAAATGATGATTTTTATGAGTTTTATACAATAACTATATTCCATAACACATTAATTATTATTTTCATTTCATTATTTTCAAATGGTTCCATTATTGTGATTTTTTAAAATATCTTTCAAAATATATATTATTTAAATTCTAAACATACTAAATGTGACATTGATAAAAAAAATTATAAAAATGATAATAAATATATTAGAAAAATATTTCAATTATTTATCTTTTATTTTGCTATATATATCCAAAAGATATATCATATATGGAATTATTTTTCCCTATTCCCCATCAAATGTATCATATGATATATCTATTAAGGATGACTAATTTTTTTGGAATAATATTGTCTAATTTATGATTTCTTATTATATGATATTCTATGAAAATTAGAAATAATCCTTATTCCATTAGGTTAAAAAAGATATGTTATTTAGCACTATGACACTAGTAACAAAGAGTTATTGGATATCTTGCAAAATTGGATTAATATAAATGTTATCACATCTAATTGGATAAAATAGTTGACTAGTACTAAGGTACTAGATATATACATTATTCTCATATTACATCTAAAAAAATTAAATAAAACCTAATATTATAGTGATAAATGTGATTTTTTATTTTAGCAAATCCCTGAATTTATTCATAGAACAGTTATTAGTATCTTGGTGAAACGAACACATAATAAAGTGTTAGATTAGATGATCAATATGTGAAATATTATAATTGAGGATGTCATTGAATAAATAAATCATGAATAATATAGAAGAGATAAACAATAATCCAATATTCCATATTACTAATATCATAAAAAGGGAATATATCAATATATGACATAATACCCAAAATAATCAAATGGATAAAAATAAATTATTTCAGAATGATGGAATGCCTAGTTTTGTAAATCCAAATTATAGCATTCATGACTTGTTCCGAGACATCATAAACATACCATCATGACATTTTACAATAACATAATAAATATATCATAAAGGCCTCATTCCAAGGAATCATAAATAATTAAGCAGACATACACCAAATACAAATGATTGTTTATCTCAAAATACCAAATGATTATTCAATGGGATATAATGGTCCTCCCTAATCACTTACTAAGTATAATTAATTAATCATATGATATAAGTGAATAATTATTTAATACATAATCTAAATAAATATTAGTATTGGATAACTAGCATCGAAAATGGTAATGTTTTTACCAATTAACAAATAGAACAACATGATCATAATATATCAATTGAAATAAGTTGTATTTTATAATTATATAATATCCCCAGTAAATAATAAGATTCACCAAATTTTTATGTCATATATTAAACTAATTTTAAAATAGCACTAAAACATTTATTTAGGACAACACCCATTTCAATTTAAAACCAGTTATTTAAAATTTAAAAATTTCCAAAATGTTATGAAAAATAATTAAATTAAAATCCAATATGGGAAATATTAATGGAATCATCAAAGAAAATAAATTTTATGTAGGCATGAAAATCTATTCTTGTGATAGACAACAAAATAAATATTTTTTTCACACCATTAGTGAAAAGCACCTCAGTAGGGAAATAAAAAGATGATTACTTTAAAATATTTTTTAGTAAGTAATACATGGAAACAAATTTAAATAATAATTCAATATAGAATAGTATAAATATTATTGTTAACATTTTAATAAAAATATAGATATAAAAGAAAAATATTCCTAGCTGAATAGAAAAAATATGTCATTTTTCCTGTGAAACACTATTTTAAATCAATATATCATATTATTTAATCATAAAAAAATTATTCATAAACAACCCTTGTAGAATGTGTGATTATAAAATAAAACTCATACCTCTTTGGTAAACATTGAATCATAATCCCTATGAAGGAAATAACATAGAATGAAACTTTAAATATCGTTAATAAAAATCTATTCATGATATGAAAAATAAAAGTATTAAAGAACTGGCCCACATCATTCAAGAACATCACCTTAGATGCCCGCCGAAGGGAGGGAAACATCAAACAAACAAAATTGACTCTGGTATAAATGAATAACAACCACCATATAGAGAAGAAAAATAATCATAATCATGAGACATAAAAATTCAATCCAGTTGGAAAATCAAAAAAATTAAATAATAAAATCCAAAACTCAAACTCCATGTGACCTTCCATCACCACCAAAATATCCCCCTAAAAACACATTGAAACTCAGTACTAACCATCCCACTAAATAAATCCCTTCCCCATAAATGTTTCATGAAAACACACATCTAAAAATTTTAAAATAAAAAATTAGGGTGTGATAATAGATCCCAATAGGATCTCACAAAATAATCTATACAAATTATAATATCATGAAAATATTTTCACTACCGTTGAAACCAATCTAGTTTATAATTAATTTCTATAAAATTTAAACCATTTTTTTAAACATCACATGGTTTTCATAAAGGGATTTACACATTCTCATAATCAAAGAATATGAAAAAAAAATTTGTGAAATTTTTTTCATAATCAAAACCATCCATTGATAAATCATTAGATAAAAAAGTGATCAACCAACCACAAAAAATAGCATTATTCCTCAAGGCAATCATAAATGAAAACGCACACAATTTGGGCTCTAAACTATTGGAATAAAATGTAGACATAAAATAATCCTAAATTAAGAATATTATGGATTAAAATGATATTGATTAATACCACAATTTATAAATACAGTACCTATAGTGGTGTTACATGAACACACACACACACACAAAATGGAATGTCCCTTTTTTATTCATCCTAGGTTGAAAATGTGATATTCCTTTCCAAACAAATTTGGAAACCCTAGTCAGAAGATATAAATAATCTTTATAGTTCTGTATTACAACATCCATGATTGAAAAATAATTTTATAATTAAAACAACCTTAATATAATTTAATCAACACATCACATTTCCTAAAATGTAGTGAAATCAAATATATTTAAAACCATTAATTTTAAAAAATAAAATATACTTTAATATAAAATTGATACATTTATTATGAAAAATAAAAAAAATTACAATAAAATCATAAATTCATGGAATATATCCTATACATAAAGACACATACATCATTAAAGGAGACAAAACACCATGAATTGATCTCCCAATGTAGGGTGTTGTTACAAATTAAATAATGGATTTATGTACTTCAAAATATGATATCAAGTGCCTAATGATTAGGAGAAATGATGGATGATATGTGTTTTATAGAATTTTCTATGTATTTATACCCATAAAATAAAATATTATACCATCCCCCAACATGAGGGACCATTCCACTGTGAATATTTGTCAACAACCATCTTGAAACAATGTCTTTGGGTGAGAAAAAATCATCTCTAACCAGTGGTCAGACCAAGTAATTTCCTCACTGTATGATCTATCTGCATAATTTTTTATATAGAAACTATTCCATAGCCCTCCATTTCACCGTAAGGTTTTCATAATTTCATAATTGACCAAAATAACCCATCAAGGAACCAATTTGTACCCTACTAGACCATGTCATATCTAGAATAATCATATTTTAGCCTATACCCTCCCCAATGAGACCCCTACTGAAATCCAATTTTTATGAAAAATCTAGAAAACTGCCAAAAAATATGGGACTCACAAAAACAACCCTCAAATGTTAAAATTATGTGTACCCAAACTCATAGGGTGTTACAATTATCCCTTATATAAAATATTTATATCCCTAAAGAGTAATCATGAAATTATACTCAAAAAAATAGAATGGCACTACTACCTCACAAATAATTCCTTCTCCCTTGTCTTGTATTTATCATGTCTTCACATCCATAGTATATTGTCCAAATTAATAATTTTAACACATAATACCTTATCCTTGTGATCCATAATCTTAAAATACCTCTATTTAATAGTGGTGTTAGGATCTAGATCAAAATCATCTTAATAAATTACATGGTAAGGCTCTGGTTGATACCATCATAGATTTTAAACAGAAAATAAATCATGAATAAATGTCCAATGAGATTAAATGTTTAATCAATATGAAAACATTTCTAATTTTTTTCAATGATATAAAAGGGTCATACAATTCTATATGTCAATATACCCTATATATCGAACTGATAGTGTCCTAAGTTAGTTGGAACTCTGAGAAAAACCTAATCGCCAACCTCCAGACCTGTCAACTGAAAACGGTATTCCCCACAAGATTTATGATGATTTTATTTATGACCAATATTTTCCAAAAAAACTACAACATTTTATCATGTCTGGGATATGTATGGGTTTAACCAATGAATACTCTCCCAAATCTTCCCAACACAAGTGAGATTTAAATGTTTTACATTACAATGATTCAAATGGATCCATCTTAATAAATTACTAATAACTATTGTTATAGAAAAAAATAAACCAAAGGAATTTTCTTTTCCGAGGAACCCCAAGGGAATGTACACATGCATAGATCATATCAAATAGAATTTGAATATCTCTCTCTTTCTACCCATCTATTTGGGGTTGATTTTTTATCTCTATTTCAACTTGAAACACACCACCTCTTTCAAACCTCACCAATACCTGGATGAAAAAACTAGGTCCCTATCATAATAAAAAGTAGTGGGAACTCCTTAAAGTCACACAATTACTTCGACATACAAGTTCATGAGCTATTACATAGAATTATTCTCCATTATAAGGAATAAATGAGATTACTTCATAAATCGATCAGTGATCACCCAAATATCATCTCTCCCACTATGATTATAAGGTAATAAAATGGAAGAGTACATGGAAATATTATCACATATACATTCAAAAATGGTAAAAGGATTCATCAAAACAACGGGCCCCTAGTTATCCTCTTAAACCACTTATGAGTCATGACCTATGAAATGAAAGTTTTGATCAACTACATCTGCCCCAAAAAACCAATATTGATGTTTCAAATATAGATTCATATTTTTAGTACCTGGGTTTAAGATCTAGAAAAACCTATTTCAATCATTTCTCAACTACTATATCAGAGAAGTAGTAGAAACCGGCCCACCTTAGAAGAAAAAGGAACCAATGGGAGATTGAGACTACTCTCATAGGGTTTCCCCAAAATTTAAAATTTTAGTAATGAAATGCTAAACAGTTTTTGATAGTTTTCTGAGATGAACATGTTCATAAAATGATGATTCATTCGTCATCAAAGAAAAGAAGACATACCAACTAGCATCTTCAACTCCCAATATAATCTCAATGAACATACTTATCCAAGATGACTACTCCACAGATTCCATCAAATATTAAGTTAGTAATCTCTTAATTAATGCATAATAAAACATGATCCCATTCACATGAGTATAAGAAATATTAATATTAATGGTCTATAGATAATCAACCTAGCATCTTTATTGCATGTTCAAGTCCCACTGATTAATATGTACTTAATTATTTTATAATCAAAATACACCCAAAACTAAAAACTAGAGAGATAGTGACACCACATTTTGAGTGGATTACTATCTTATGGGAACTCATGATAATCAATAGGCTATTAATTATCATGAGGGAGTAACTAGATAGATCCATATACCACAGTCTTCATTCCTTACATCTCGTCACAACCCATTCCTATACTCAATGAATCACAGAAAACATTATCGAATGAATCATATTCAGAATGAATCCAAATTTAAGTTGAATTCAATGTCACCTTAAGTTCCTCAAAATATCTATAAAATTTTACACTCCACACAAAAAAAACACCCTTATGATTCAAATCATTCATTATAGATTCAAGTATGGACAAATCCTAAACAAACCACGTTTAATTACCAATAAAACCCCAGAAAATGCAAATATAAAACACATTTTTAGGTTGTCCCTCGGATATAGTGTCATGAATTATATTATGATCTACTAGAATTCCCCTCTTAGATATAAAATACCCTAAAATTTCACTTCTTGGATAATATGTTAACACTTGTAAAACATACCATTCAATTTATAAACATTCAATGTTCCTAGGACAATATCCAAATGATCATGATGATCCTTCTCTAACATTAAGTACAAAAAAATATAATCCAAATACACAACCATGAATGGGTCTAAAAACTAATGGATGATTAATTTAATCAATTCAATAAATAATGTTGAATTATTAGTGAGAACGAATGACAAAACCAAAAACTTTATATTTCCATATCGCCTCTTAAACACAGTATTAGGTGTATACATTTCATGGAATCTCAATAGAAGGTATCTATATTTGAGGTCAATATTAGAAAACCAATTATACCATTTGAGTTCAATAAAGATATCATCAATTCTTCTTATGATAAACTTTTTCCTAATAGTCACGTAGTTTATCAATAAAGTATCAATTCAATGTTTGATGATCACGTATACCATCATAAAAAATTGGAAATTTTAAAACCAATGGGAATCACTATGATGAATAGATCTATTATCCTCAAGGTCTGTAAGATGAACATTTAGTTCATTCATCTCATTATGTTCCATAATCTATGATCTCGTAGAAATAGGAATCACACAAGTGAGAAGCTTAATAGTATACTTGACCTCTCTCTAAGGTGGAAACCCAAATAATTTACCTTAAAAGACATCTAGATATTCAGGAACCACTAAAAGAATAGGTAATACAATGTGAGGTTTAATGGTTTCAAGGCACTTCTCTAATAACTGGAATAAGATCAGTCTATTATATTGAAAATCTGGCCTTGATCTTCTCGCTCTGGAATCTCACTCACCCTAAAAGACATGGAAGACGACATCATGATACTGAAACCAGATATTATGATTTTAAAATTAAATATATGCATGTATTCTGAACATTCAATCCAAGAAAATAAATATGTCAAATATATTGAGATCAAGATCGATGAAATCTCACACAACTTCAAATTCATCTGTCATCACCCGAAAAGTGGAACAATTGAACCCTTGAATAGAAATATTCCCAAAAAGAATTTAAATATCAAAAAATAATTCCATAATATTAAAATGAAATCCAAATATATGAACTAAATTAGATGATAAAAAATAATGAGTATCACATGTATCAAACAATTATATTACAATAAACGATTAAATTTTTATTGAACCTTTAATAGTAGTAGTCCCTATGACTAATTTATTTTCCTTCTAACCCACTTCATAGAGTTCTCTGGTCATAGGTCCTCCATTATGCATCGTAGCCACATGCCCACCAACCTTTACATGAGGATAACACCCCCCACCCATTCAAGATTCATGAAAATCTTGTGAACTCATGGTGATTGATGATCCAACCCTACTTCCTTGGGATATATTTCAACATAAATTATTGAGATGAACATATTGTACACAACAATTAAATATTGTGTGAACATTCATATGATTTGGATTTTTTTGACGAGACATGTCACAATGATAGAAAATAAAATAATAATCTGAAAACAAATCCCTTAATCTAGTAATGTAGTAAACTAGTGACCCTTGAATTTCCTTTTCTACTACTAAATAAAATTTTTATTTCAATTCAACATTTTTAGTACAAGTGACAAACGAGAACAAAATAAACATCCCTACTCAGACCATATAATAAATCATAATTTCAAACTATAAAAATTGTAGGAAGGTATAATCCTTCACACATTAAAGACTCCAATCGATGGATGTTATGAGGATGTTTTGATCACCATGGATTATGTATTCAAAAAGATAATTCATCTTTTCATAAGTTTGGAAGCACTCCTAAAAATTTAATCTTCCCTTGTTAATTCTGTAGGCCAAAAATCCAATCCTATTTCCAATCTAAAACCATTTGTCACTATTCATATAAACTATTAGTTTCCTTCTATACATTCAATTAGCCTCCTCATTCAGTAAATTGACAATAAAGGACTTCTCCATCATTTCTTCTTTAGAATGTATGAGAAGGGCCCATTATTTATCTTTGTCAGCTTCCTCCCAACTATGTATGCCTCATCCATAGCCGTTATGTCAACCACCATCATGAATTTCAGAAGGGAAAAGGGAATCATCACTGACTGAATATCTTCCCTTAGACCCTTCTTGAACCTTTATAACTTTAGGTAATAATTCATAACAATATATACTATTGGGTGCACTAACATAATAAATTGTACAGAGTACTGCAAATCTTTATGCTCTCGCTACTCCATGGGCATATACTCTTTGGTTTTAGCCACATGAAACGTCCTACAATAATTTTTTTTATTATATATTTTATTAAATAATTTCCAAGTGACATCCTCAAGTATCAAAACATACATTATAGAGTCCAACCATATCCTTCCAGTTCCATCAATCATATATTGTAAAAATCCACCATGGAATCCCCATGATATTTTAAAAAATGGAATATCATTTCAATCTGCTCTATCCTCTCAACATATTTCTAGAGTCCCTTATCACTATGGAATATAGGAAGATTCTACTTAGTGAATTATTATTGTCGATCCTCTACTCATCACTGGTGTCCAACTCCATATTTTCCTAGTGTGGGAATTGGATAGATTACAACTTCCCCCAAAGAAGGGTCCATGAGAGGATTATCATCTGAAACATGTCTCATAACGTACCCACTAAGATTCGAAGGAAACCTTCTAATAAGTTTCTCTAATAGATGTAAGTTATTAACCAATTATCTTAGTATTAGTTTCTGAATCAAAATATTAACTTCTATATTCCATGTAAATTCATTACTAAATAATAATTTGAAGAAATCATGAATTCTACGTATGAATGAAAACACTCTCATAAGTTACTATTTAATTTAAATAAATACCAAATATAGTTTATTTAAATAACCTCAAACATAATTATAAGTATAGAAAAAAATAAATGGCCACCCATAGTAACATGAGTTCATAGATTGAAGTGAGTGTTCTAGAAGCCTTTTTCACACTTACTAACAAAATTCCAATAGTCCTAAATCTTGTATTCCAGAAACACTAAAACAATGAAAGGTATTTTAATAAAACATATTGTTGGTTATTCCCTAAGATACAATTTTGTATCAAACTATCCATATTTTATCAATCACATCACCCAAGATGGTCTAATAATATATTTTTATCATCAAAAAGAATAAAACAAACTCATTTATAATTAAAGAACAATGAACTTACATAGTGAAAGAAATAAAAATATTCATGAGATATAAAAAACAAAGAAAAAATGATAATAAAAAAAGGAAAAAAATAAAATCCAAATCTATATCTTCATATAACCATCTCTCGCCACCAAAATTTCCCTCTAAAATGAATTCAACACTCATGAGAAATAGGATCACAACATAACACCCTTCCCATTAATAATGTCTTATAAAACCACATCTACAAATTTCCAAAGGAAAAAAATTAAGGTGCGAGCACATATCCACTTTGGATTTCACCATGGTATCTATGAAAAGTATAATATCATTATAATGTTATAACTAGATTTAATGTTGATATAAAAACACACGGAGGTGACTTATTCATTATTCAATTCACCCATTGTGTCCATGGTATTATGCCTTTCCAAAACCTTATGAAACCCTTTATCGCATTTTATAAATCATTTTCACCGTGTATAATTATATCTTCTTTTCTAGTAACACTATTTTAGAATCATAACTAAAATAAAGTAATTTCATCAAAACACTTCTTGTCCAAAATTATTATTAATTAAAATCTATTTAGAAACATGTATTTAACAATTAAAATCCAATTAAATATAAAATAATTAAATTTTATATGACAGACTAAGGCAATTCATACAATTATATTATAAAGACATGGAATAAGGAATATAAATATAGACACAAACCTCAATAATATAGAGGAAACTCCAAGAATATAAAAACATATTTCAATGGTTTTTCCACATCAATGATGGGCTTCATAGCCTTCAAAACATTTTCTTAGGAACCTATTATTTAGGATCATTTGATTGGATAATAAGTGGTTCAAAGGTGTGTTTATGTATTATAACTATACTCTAAAAGGGATGACCATAATGCATATTGAGGGACCATACCGTAGTAAACCCCGGTCGACCACCCTCCGAAAACCCTCATTTATGGTATGCCCAAATCCTCTATACCTTGGGGTGAGACCAAGTCGTATCTTCCCTTCCACACACCATCCCTATATTTATTAATGATAGACCTAAAATTTTTCCTACCATAACCCTATAAGGGTTTTTTAATTGGAAGAACCAACTAAAACCACCACATGATCCTTTATTCCATAGCATGTAGGACTATAAAATAACCCACATCATCATACTACAACATATACATTCCATGGAATAAACCCTTACTAAAATTTATTTAAAAAATCAGAAAACTCCAGATCACCTCCAAAAAATATGGGATTGACTCTACAAACTCTTAAACATTAAAATATATCTTAATAAAACCTATAGAGTGTTAAAAAAATTGGTATTATACGTACCACATTAATGAAACAAGTGGTCAATATAACATATACTTCATCCAAACAAAAGAGAGATGATAAAATTTTATCACATGTTTGAATTTCCTCATATGTTTATTTGACCTATATTATAATAAATTGAAATTTATTATAAAAATATACTTCAACCATATTTATACATAAAATAAAATATATGGTTTACTTATAACACTTTATGATATAACATTAATAATTATATATTAAAATCATTTTTCCAGGAGGTAAATATTTTATTTTTCATGAATATTACATTTTAAAAGTTCAGGTTATTTCAAAATGATCATGGTTCCATCATCTTCATAATTTTAATCATAGTATTTATATGTTATTCATATATATTATATCCAGTATTAAAAATTCCATAATATTTCTTATCATAATAATTATAACATCATGTTGGAGGTAAAAATGACCTAAACCAAAGCATGTTAGAAAGATCAAATGAGTAAGAACATTCAAGTTTATATTATTACTATAAAATTAACATAGTATTATTCATGTTATTTGTATCATATATATTTATTCTATTCATTTTTAGGAATTTCTGTATAATGTGGATAGTGAAAATGAAATATATTAATCACGGAGACGCTAGTCTATATGTATGTATGAATGATACAATCACTTTTAAATGAAAAAAAGATAAATAAATTAGAGAATATTTTGAAATTAAAAAATCATTATTTTTTATAAATATCATATATTTTTATTAAATACATCAAAAAAATATATTTGAGGAGGTGATAGAAATTGAATCACATAACAGTTTGGTAGTGGCAGTCCACACATACACATGGGTGATACATTCATTTCCATTTTTATTTAAATTAAAGGGAAAATGGTTGTCCCAAAATAATAATAACATATATCCATATATATGATACTAGAATAATTATTTTAGGATAGGTGTAGTAGATTTTTTAGATGTATAATAATAAATAATATTGGAATGAATCTGGTAATACAATTACCTCTTCTTGGAGAGACGACCTTCTACTTACACTATAAGACTTATTAGGATAGTAGTAGGAGAATTACATAATCTAACAAAATATGATAATGAAGGTATTATTTATTTTTTAGATACTTTCCTAGAAAAATAGTTTATTTTATGTGAATAAGGGTGGAGAGTAGGTTCTCTATTATTAGTGAGCGGAAATACACACATGGTAAAAATGACATGAATTGGTCACCCAATTCAAGTCAAAAGAAATTTATTTAACCCAAAATTTTACAATAGAAAGAAAGATGTGTAATGCACATACCCCAGTAAAAAATTAAAGCATTATAAAAAGAAATGTAGACCAAAAAAAGAAACCTCCAACCTACTTTACCATCACTCAAGGAGGCCGCATGAGACTACCACTTCCAGTGCTAAAAACTGAAGAATATGTCAATATTGAAGCTTCTAAAGAAGTACTACAACCATCTGTTGGATAGTAACCATATTGAAATGTCTAGAGTATCAGATCAAGAAATAAAGGACATGTATTTACAATTAGGCAAGTCAAATCTAGAAGGGAAGGTCTCCAATAATGGGACCTCCAGTGTAAGAACACGGTGATGAAGCTTAAAAATAATGAAAAACCAGGAAAACTGTAAAGAAGTGAGTCACAGATCTAGAAAAACTAGGGCATACATGGAAATACATAAAATATTTAAATATAAATATAACATAATCATGTCAACTGTCACCAAAAAAACCAAAAATTACTAGCTAAAATGTTATAGGGATTAGAAAAATATCCCAATAACATTTATACAATAATTGAGGACATTTGAATACTTACAACCATTTTAATCCCCCATCAATCCCAATTTATCCATTAACACGACAATATAAGTTTTTACCATGATTAATTTCCTACAAAAAAATTAAAACTACTGGTTCAAAAATTTTAATCCATTTTATAAGATTAAAAATCTATATGAGATAGTAATTAATTTTAATATGTGTATAATATATGAATGAAATCTTTTTTTAGGAAAATATTAGATTTAAATGTAAAAAGCTAATTTCACTTTGAAATGAAGTATGATGTTGATCTACTAGAAGTTTATTGTTTAAAAAATAAATAAGGAAATTTTTTAAAAACATTTATGAACTAGAAACCAAATGATACCTTCATACCATACCATTAAATTCAAATACCCAAGAATAGTTTTAGATTTAGATAAAATATAACTTTTGTTCATAGAAGTCAATAATGAGTTCCCAAATTCTGAAAAAAAAATTAAAACAATTAAACAAAATTTACAAATATTTGGATAAATAAAAATTATAAATCATGATAAAATCATTTTTTATAGAGATTTCAAAGACTTACCCCAGTATTTTATCTTTGGTTTTTCCTGTTTACCATTACCAACGTGACAAATCTTTACCATGGTTAATATTCATAATGAACAAAACTAAAGTGGTACTACTTACCAAATTTGAACCTCCTTATTAAAAATATATAATAAAATTTTCATGATTTAATTTATAAATGTGGTAGAAACTAATTTTAATAAAAATTCATGAAATAGAAGAAAACCAATTTTTAGAAAAAATGTATTTTAATTGTAAAAATTAACTATTAACAAAAGCGTGTATAATTTTGAAACTATGAAATTAATTATATTTTTTATAATTTATTTATACATATTTTACATTAATATTAATTTATAACATAATTTTAATCATAAATTTCTTTATTACTGAAAATCAAGGGTAGTTTCATAAAAAACTATATTTTATAACTATTCAAATATAAATAAATATTTTACAAAATAATCCCAAAGTGTATCCAAATGATAGTATTAAAATAATTATTTTAAAAATGATATTAATTTTAGAAAACAAAAAATTTTAAGTATAGAAATTAATTATAATTTGGATACACAAAAGGCAATTAAAACAATAATTCAAAAACAAATCAAAGCATAAAATGAATTTTTATAAAATTGAGTACAAATTTATTATGAATTAATAATTTTATTTTCATTTCATAAAAACATAATAAAAAATTTATATAATATGGTTATCTATATACATACATCCAATTTAATGAACAGCATTTAATGGTCACATATAAATAAAAATATATTTATAGAATATCACAATTCTCTTAAAACTCAGTGTTGTATGTTAAGAAATATAGATGGGTGACCATTTCATTAAACTGATTTTTTTTAGTGTGTAACATTCCCCCTTAAATAAGTTACACCCTTTATTTTTTTCAATAATAAACTATTGAGTATTTGAAAATACATTTATATAAAACACACCTCGTATAATGGAATAATAAAACATATATTAGAAAGGGGGTGATAAAAAAATGGTTACCTGAAATAACCCATATTTAAGTTTGTATATTAAGATAACATTAGTGGGAAGTAAAAAATTTATACATGGATGAGAAAAATAAAATCCAAGGAATAATTGAGAGTTTTATATAACATAATAATGATAATGTTAACGACCAAAAATCCATAAATCAGTATGGAATATAGAAGACTGTGAATTAATAAAAAATCAACGTAAAAGATTACACTTTTATTTGAATTTCTTTTTCCTAAATTTGTGGTATTCTTTTTGTAAATATATATAGAAAAAATATAAACCTACTTGGTTTCTTTCTATTTCATAAGTATAATTTCTACTTTTGGTAGTGCTTCGGTCACATTTCGCTTCAATATCATCTCATACTCCATGAAGTGAATATTAACAATTATTTTTTCATGAATGAATTATTAAAATTAACATTTTTTGAATTATAATATCCATTAATGTATAAAAAGTTATTTATTTGGTTACTATAAAAAATTGATTGTCACTATTTGATATAATATCTAATATTAATAAACCATCATATAATAAACTCTACATTAGTCACCTAATCCTCAATAATAATGTTAAATGTTCAATTGAAATCATTCCATAAATAAATAACCATAAATATATTCATAATATTCTTTAAAAAAAGAAATTTTATGATACGTATGATTTGATAACATATTCTTCCAATACCAATATAAAATTAATCACCAAAAACTATTAATTACATATATATACAAAACATATATTCCCTAATTATATAATCACAAAAATATGCTAATCATTTCAATTTATATCCTAAATAACCATAAGTATGTAATAAACTAATATTTTATACAAAAGGATAATTCAATATTTTTTCTTCATATAAACCCACATGTTACAAAAAAATATTTTTATTTAACTTAATCATATAATGTTCTCATTATACTTATGTTCTTAAAAAATAACATGATTCACATAGTGACCAAATCACTTTTCAAACCCATGGATATTTGAATGATAAGAAATATGATACTATATTGTAACAACACTTTTATCTTGATTAATGATAAAAGATCATATTATCCCTTAATGTTTTCAATTTCATTAAATTGTTGGAAAAAAATTATAATCATTCTCCCTTATATAACTGGATTGCTTGTTAAACATATAGGATAATATACCTCTAAAATCAATTAGTACTCTATAAATATCTCCGAAGTATTCCAACCACATCATTCAAAAAAAAATTCATAATTTATTTAATCTTATGTTCATCCATACAGTTATCAATAAAACAACATTACATCATAACTATTCGAACCATATATAAAAAAAAAAAATTAATCATTAAATTTATTTTAAAAAATCATTAACTATGATTTGTAATTTTCATTCTTAATATAACACTCTTACAATAAAAAAATTAACATGTTCATAACAGTATTCAATACAAATTAATTCATGTTTCAAAATTTAAAGATAAAAAATATTACTAAAAAATTCATAAACTTTATATGCTAAGAACAGTTTATTTGTCTACAATAGAATTGTATATTTATATGAAAAAATATTTATTTGTATGATCATGTGGATTCCCTTCTTAATATTTATTTATTTTTCATTGTGATTTTATTTCATTATTCACTACTTTACCAATAAGGAAATATCTACTTGTTCCCTTTAAATATTTTTTCTTCGTATTTCTTCCATTTTTTATATGTCAGAATTTGGAAATTTTTACCTTTATAATATTAATCACATAACTTAAATGAGTATCCTTTTATCATTTCTTTTTGATTTCCGGAAACCCACCTTGGTTTTGGCTGTTAGACTTAATTAGTGATTTCTTGTTAAGTATACCCACATGATTTTTTATTCTAAATCCCATCTAATTTTTTCCCATTCCAATAACTTTCAAATTCTTTATTTAGAAAAATATTTATGGTTCAAAAATTTAAAAAATGAATCATTTTTTCCATCAAGATAAGATTATAAGATTTAATAATTATATAACCTTGAAAATAATTCTTGAAATTGTATAAATTATGGCACCTTCATATCCACCGATGACACTTTTAGGTTATTTCTATATAAATTTCAATTAATTATAGGTTTTATTATATTATTGATTAATCCTAGTGTATCATAAATATATTGCGATCAATTAATATATATCCTCAGATAGAGTCTATCTCGGTGTCAGGTCTTCAAAAAACACGTCATGGACTAACTGAAGATATAGTTGATAGTCATTCATCATTTTTTTCTTTGATACATCTGTGCCACAGCCGCATACCCTTTTAAGTATAAATATTTTTATTTCATTTCTAGGAACCCATATCATCATAATTTTTTTAAAAATATAGAATTTCAAAATATACTTAATGTTATCCATATATTTTTCCCTAGGGTTATATTCTATAATCTATATCATCCTAAATCTATATCCCATGTCTTTTTCTTAACATTATTTGATATCAACTACAGAACCAAGACTCTAGTAACCCAAAGTAGGTGGATGACTTATTACATTGGCTCAACAAATAAGATATCACAATAAATATGAAACAAAAGTTAATTAGTATTAAAAGTCTAGATACATACATGATTCTTACATTACAATGGAAAACATGAAATACACCATTATATTCACTTGATAAATTTATTATTTATAAATGATAATCCCTAAAATAATTTATAGATCATTTACTAGTGTCTCGAAGAATGAAAAAAATAATAAAGGGTGAGCATAGATTCTCAATATGGGAAATCATACAACATAACCACTCATAGAATAAATAAATCACAGATAATATAGTGCATATATAAAATAACCAAATATGAAATATAACTAATATCATATATGGGTAATATATTTATCTATAACATGATAATACAAACTATCATAAGGATAAAAATAATTGTTTTCATAGTGATAGAATATATGATTAATGACATCATAATCATACCATTAATTAATTTTTCCATGATGTTATTAGAAACTGTTACGACATTATGATAAGACTTTATAAATATTCCATCTAGGCCTCATGTCAAGACATGATAAATAATTGGGCTAGAATTCAGGAAATTCCCATTTTTGTGTCTCTAAAGTGACCTAATAACACATCAATGTGATATAATGATCCCCGCATAATAATTGTAATTTTTAATTTTTTCATTATATAAGAGAAATGAATAAAAATTCAATATATAGTCAACATTAACCTTTATATCGAAAACTAGCAGAGAAAATAAAAACATATTACCCAATAAATAATGAATCAAACATTATCATAATCCATAAAAAGATATAATTTGTATTATATCATTATATTATATCCCAATTAACATATAATATTCCATAAATTATGACTAAATTGATTAAAATACATTAAAACTTTCACTGAAACATTTATTAGGGGAAAAGTTTCGTTTCAAAATTACTTATTTGAAATCAATGAATTTCCATAATGTTGGGAAACAATTTTAATAAAAAATAATCATAAAAACCTATAATTTAATAGTTAAATAAAATAATTTTAATGATTGTTGTAAAATCCTTTTCCAAGGTAAGTATTAATAAAATTATTTTTTTCACACCTCTCGAAAAATTACTTCATTTAGAAAATGAGAATAAGGTAACTTTTAAAACTTTTCATATAAAGTAAAAAATTTATAAAAATTAATTTAATAAATTATTATTTCAGTCCATTAACATTATTGAGATAATTTTAAATAAAATATTAAAATGGAAAAAAACTACTCCTAATCAAAAATAAATATAATATTATTTTTCATAAAAAATAATCACTCAAAATTTTGAGTACATAGAGTAAAGAAATTGAAAAAATATGTATAATTTCCAAATATAACCTGAGTAGAGTAAAATATATAATATTGTTAATAGATTTATGATATAATTTCATCACATAAAATTTATGCATTAACAACCCTTGGAAATGTGAGATTGTAATATAAAACCCTTTCTACACTGGTAACTTTTGAATCATGACCCAAATGAAGGAAATAAATTCCAATGAAACATTAAAAACAATTAATATAATATAATTCCATATATAATATATCCAAATTATTTTTTATAAAACACATGAATTAAATATGTGGGTAATAGGGCATGTATCTCATAGAAAAAAAAAGAGAGACTAGAAACCCTTACCTCATGTTTTACCTTCCTCGTAAATTTATTTATACTATTATATAATAAATATAAATTCATTTTAAAGATAGAATATATATATATATATTAAAAATATAATACCATATATTTTTTACATATAACATTATTTCAACCATTTTTTAATAATTAATTATTAAAATAAATGTTTCAGTTGATAACTGTTTATTTTTTCATTTATATTACGGTTTTGTAGTTCTGATCCTTTTACATTGATCATGGTTCCATCATCTTAAAAGTTTTAACCATGTAATTTAATTTTTTTAATTTCATATTATTACCATTATTAAGTATCCCTTAATAATTTGTGTCATAAGAATTATATCCTCACTCATGTAGGTTGTAAAACTGACCTAAAATAATGCAAGTTATGGAGACCAAATTAGTAAGAACTTGCAAAGGTATAATCATGGTATACAATTTATAGAATTTTATCCTAGTAATAAGTATAATATATAATCATTATATTTAATTTTATTAACTTAAATGAAATTTTGATGTTGTAATAGAAATATATTTCTCATGGAGACAGTAGTTTGCATGTATGCATAAACGATACTTCCCTTTTCTAATGAGAAAATGGAAATGGTCATAGATAAATATTTATCATTATAAAATAATTAAAAATAATAAATAGAATATATATATATATATATATTAGGTCATTCAATATAACTATCTTTGATATGAGATTAAGTAAAATGAATAACATCACTTTATGGAGGTGGTAGTCCACCCACAAGCTCGAGTAATACTTTCATTACTCATTTGATAGAAAGCTGGTGAGAAATGGTTTTAGCAAAATCCTAATAACAAATAAGAATATTTAAGATACAATAATAATTATTTTAGGCTGTATACTATAGATTTAGAGTACCTATAATATGAAAAAAAAATACTGGAATGAGTTTGGAAAGACAATTACCGCTTCTTTGAGAGACTTCCTATATATTACAACTTAAGTATTATTATAATAGAAATAAAATAAGAATATAATCTCTATTAAAACATAATGTAATATATTATGTTTTTTGGAAGGTATTGGACAATATAAATGGGTTAAATGTTGTGAAGAAGACAGGAGAGGATGTTCTCTTTTATAACTGAGTGGTTGGACCCATGTGAAATTACATAAAATATGTACAAATAATATATATATATATATAACATAATCATTTAAATTAAAACCATATTAAAAAAATGAAAATACAATATGTTATAGGTTCTAAAGAAACTCAAAAAATTACATTTACACAAGTTTTGGAGATGTTGCAGGCCTTATCTCAAAGTTAACCACCCTTTAAACCCGATTTATCCTTAACAGAGATAATTTAAATTTTTTCCATGATAAGTAAATTATATGCCAAAAAATAAACGAGTAATTCTAAAAATAATTAAATTATTATTCCTAGGTTTTAATACATTTTATGGAATTTATAATCTATAAGTTTTAAAAATTAATTTTTATATAAGTATGAAAAACACATGAAAAACCATTTTTTGAAAAATATCAGATCTAAGAATTAAAAGAAATTTCACCCTAAAAATGTAACAAGTTGATTTAATGGACAAATAATAAACAATTTAAGGTAATTGAAAATATTTAATCAATCCAAAAATGATGTTATCCTTCCAAACATACCACTAAAGAGAAAGATGAAAAAATAGTTTTAAATGAGCATAGAATTTAATTTATATACATAAAATTCAAGCATGGGTTTTAAAATTAAAATTAATGTTTTAAAATATGTTAAATGACTCATTAAAAATATATTAGGTATAAAATACTAATTAAATATGAAAAATAAATTTATATTTTTTTTATGCCTTACCTCATACTTTTAACTGAGTTTTTCATGTTTTACCCTTACCGAGGTGATAAATCATTACAAAAGATAATATTTATAATGACCAAAAATAAAAGGAAAATATATAAAAATATAAACCAAATTATTTAAAATATGTAATTTTTTTTAATTATGAAATTTCATGATTTTGTATAAATAAATTTTAGCATAAAGTCATAAAAATCAATGAAAACAGTTTTTAGGAAAATTTGTTTTTAAGGTAAAAATATAACTTATACCAAAATCCAGGATAATAATTAATGATATGTAATTAATTATATTATATATAATTAATTTTTAATTATGTAACATTAGGATAAAATTTGAATATATTTTTACTTTAAAGTTTTTAGATTTAATAAAACGAAATGACAGTTTTACAAAAATTAGTATTTTCATTATTCATATAAAAATAAATTATTTTAGAAAAATCCAATAATTAATGCTTTGATAATATTGAAAATATTTTTAAACAAATTATGTTTATTTCCCAAAATAAAATTTCTTATTTTTTTTTGAAATTAATTTTGCTTTCAATGCACACAAGTTAATAACAAACCATGTTTTGTGAAAAATGTATTTTTAAAGCATAAAATGACTTTACTAAAACCTAAGTACTTAATTATTTTGAATTAATCAACACATTTGAATTATATAAAACAATTTTACATATTTTTCCACATGTGTCTGTTCTTATTCATACCACTAATATAATGTCTTTGTTATAATGGTCATATTTAAATACTAGTATTGTTATAGTTTATTGGAGTTTTCTTAATCCTCAGTTTTGTATGTAAATTAAGATATCATTATATCTCATATTTATATGAATTTTTAAAAATAAGAATGAAATAAAGGTGGAATAAAGTAATGGATACCTAGGGAATCTCTTATTATAATGTTCTTAAAATCATTTGGGAGCGAGATAGTACAAAAGTAAAGAATGATATACTAACTAAGGTCTCCATTGCTTGAAAAATCGTCAATTTCATGGTTTCCCTACCACCATTTATAAATAATATCATGTAACTAATCAAAGATGAACCTTCACATCCATATTAAGTAGACCATGTCTTCAAGAGGGTTGTTCTTACAATGGATTAAATCAGTGAACACTTTAGAATCTGATTCTCCCTCCTAAATGCTACTGTTAAAGAGTCTCTGCATCTGTAGGACACAAATCATTTCCACTACTATAGCTCTTATTGAGTTATTAGTCCAATGAAAGGTGTTGAAACCAAAAAAGATAGTTCCCTTAATATCCCAAAAAATACCTCCACCTCGCATAATTCTAAATTGATCGGTTTCATCAATATTTTGTTGTAGTCCCATCCTTGTGGGATTCCAATGTACCCACTACCCTTTATTATTTCTCTTTCTTATTATACCATTAATAACCACTCATGGAATAATGTGCCATAGGGAAACCAAATACCACCAACTGGGAATGATATCCCCCAAATCCTCCATCAGGGATTCCATATGCATATAATGGAAGATCGGTGAAATATATTTTCTTTTCCTTGAATTGTTATGAGCTTCCCAAATCACACAACACACCATTATGAATGTAATGTCCCATATTGTCACGACCCGTCCTCTGGGCTCGTGCCATGACTACCCCAAGCCCGCCTTCCATAGGCCAGGGGATGGCGACTAGCACCAAAGGCATAAAACTCTAATCTTGGAAGGAATTTCCTTTATAAATGTAAACAAACACTACAGAGTACGCAATAGGAAGTAAACACTAAGAAAACTGAATACAAAATAGTGTGGTGGAAAGTAAATGCGCCAGCATACAAACCTAACTAAAAAACAAGTACATGTTAAAAGGGATAAATAGTTTAATGTAAAGAAAAGATCTTGGATCATCCTCTAGGGATTCATAACTGAATGGTATGTACAGATGTCCACCTCAGCACCCATGTCTGTCGGTCTCTACCATGTACTGACTTGTCTAAAGGTCCACCTTCGGTTACCGTCCAGTCATGGCACTCTCGGCCTCTATCAGCGATGTCAGTCATCTGCATCCAACACAACAAGGTGCGGGCATAGCCTGTGCAGGGGTGAGTATAACAATTCTCATTAGGGACCTCAAGAACGGTGAGGTCCCACAATATCCACTAAAGATAACCAAAGAAGAAAGATACAACCACAAAGTTTCAACCAACCCTACTTAGGTATATGCCCATACGTATACCTAAGTTACCAGTCACATACTGGCTCCAACTCACAAGCCCAATCACAACTCAGTCCACACAGGAAGTAAAGTCAAACACCATGATGATAATGGTTGAAATACATGACTCAGCTCACACAGGTATTCATATCTTGTATAGCGATAGAGATGATCAGATGTAGTCACTGATTCATCTATGATGTCAGACCCATGGAGGATCCCAGTACAGTAGCCATCACTGTCAAAACCACGTAGGATCCTAGTATAGTAGTCATCACTGTCGATCCCACGTAGGATCCCAGTACAGTATTCTTCGCTTCTGAACCCACGTAGTATCCCAGAACAGTATTTGTCGCTGTCGAACCCACGTAGGATCCTAGTACAGTAGTCGTCGAAGTCGCAGCCAGCTTTAGGGTTCCAGCACATAGCACACTCGATTCCGAGAGGGTCTGCTCCTCTAGAAAAGGGTTCGATACATCAACTATCATGAAGTTCAATGTTGATGTATCTCGAAGTTCTATATCATCAAAAGGAACCCAATGTGACAGATGGCACGTCAATCAGACGCCCAGTCTGAGTGTTATTGGATTTTCCGTTCTAGGGGCCCGGTTGGAATTACACTCGTTCTAATCCCTTAAATTTTCCAAAGTTTTCCAAAACGCACTTAGAGTATCGCAAATGAACGGTCTCGTCACGAGGATCTCAGTGCCACAGACAGCGCATCGATCAGATGCGTTGTCTAGAAGTTATTCACATATAAGTGAAACGGGCATGTCCTGCCACGCCTAGTGGGCCGGTGGGTCGGCCTGACCCAGTTCGATAGGCCAAACCCGTTTTGGTTGGCCCGACCTGGTTTGGTGGGTCCCACCTAGCTCGGCGGGTCGGCCCATCCCGGTGGGGCGCAGCCCTCCGCTGTATCTGGCCCGGCGGGTCCGATCCGCTTGGGGGGGTGGGGTCGGCCCGACCCAGTGGGGCGCGGCCCACCTGTAGAACTGGCGTGGGATGTGGGCCGGTTCGGCTCGCCTGGTGGCACCAAGCAGCACCGCCCCTCCTTGTTGCCCGGCCGGACGAAGCTAGCCAGTTTGTCTGGAGCGAGCGGCCCGCACAGTGGGCCACAATTCCTTCGCAGCGCGGCGACATGAGGTGTCGTGGTCTCCCAGCCCGGCTGGCAGGTAACCGGTCGGGTTGCCTTTCAAAGCGTTCCGCAATGTGGACCGCGGTATTCTTGCAGCGTGGCACCAAGGAGGCGTCATGGTCCTCCATCCCATCCGACTAAGGGCGGCCGATTCACTATGCTCGAGCGGTCCCCACAGCGGGCCGCAGTTTCCTCCATGAAACTGGTTCACGGTCGCCACTTCTGGTTACCATCACCTCCAGATGCAGCTGCCTCTGGTCGCTGATGCCTTCGTTCACCGCCTCCTTAGTTCGTCATTGCCAAAATAATCATGAACAAATGGAGGGTCATCGGGCCATGTTCGTCCGGCACACACCCTCTATATTAGGCGATATCAAATGGCCGAAAACAATCAAATGCATTATTCTACAACGAGATATAATTTTATTCACTTAAAATTATAAAACACCCCAATACCTCATATTTGACATTGCACATCGACAAGACACTGAAGGCGAGCATTGCAATAGTCGGGCGCCGTAGAAGATGGAATCACGTAAGATGGATAGCGCTTCAACAATGTCTGAGGAAAAAGAACGTTGTCATTTGTAACGGTGGCATCTTCTCCCGTGATGCGAAGTAAGAGGAGAGAATATGGTGTTCCGTGTGGCGTCGCCTCACATTCTTGCCCCGATTGAATAAGTGGAGGAGACGATTGAGTTCCTCGTGTTCTTTGTTGGAGAGGGTGATATCCTCTAAATCATCCCATGTCCCACCAAAACATGTTTATGACAACCAAATGAAAAGAATGAAATCCCTTAATTTAATGTTGGAAAAACAATTTCAAATTCATTTAAAAAGTTGAGCCAATTAATTAATTAAGTTGGCTCAATTAAGGGAAGGGTGGTAGAGAGGCTCCACCATAATGTGGGAGTTTAAAAGTTAAGGGGTTTCATGGAGTTAAAGGGGGTTGAAATGTTAGGGGCTCGTGTGGGCCTCCCCACACATTATCTTCTCATGGGAGGTTATGTGGGGTGTGGGCCCCACCTCAAACTCCTCTTTGGAGGAAATAACCACCACTTAAAAATAAATTTGTCTAACACAACAACTTAATTTAATTTATTATGAATCCCCAAAAATTAACTCCCGCTATCGACAAAATGAAAATGTGTTAAAGGTCCACTTAGGTGAATATCGGCGTTGTGAGTTCAGCAGTGTCCTCAGATTTCAATTCTGAGAACCAGCTCAAAATATAGAAAAACCCACACATATGTTTACTGAATGTACCCGAAAAAAACTTTAGAAATTGATTTCGGGCACACGGTGTAACATCCCAAATAAGTAATGAATAATAGATATTTTTATCTATGTCTATTAATGATTAAGATAGTGTTATAGAGGCTTAAAATGAAAATAAATACAATCTTATGCATGGAATACACTAATATTCTTACAAGATTGTTTTACTGCCATTTGATGGCAAACCATTTTTGAATCTATATTTTGACAATTTTATAAACTATGTTTGTCAAAATAAACTTATTCTTCATGATTGGGACATCAAAATTTACTTTGTGTGAATTTTTGGTATTTTTCTGACAATGTTCATTTTTTAATGAATAGTGAAAAATACTTCATTTTACATTAAAACTGCTTTTTAATCTAATTTATTTATATGATTAGATTATCTTTTGAATTGTTCTTAATGTGTAATATGAATATATTTTTACCATTTTATCCAATGGTGGTCATTGGAATCAATTTCACTTTGAAATTAGACTTAAACTAGTGTCAATCTTTTGATACTTATTGTTTTGTAAAAACACGCTATTTGCTCTGGCAGCAGGAATTAATTATTAAATTAATTAATTTGACTTATGTGTATTGAATTTTTTAAAATAGACATCATTTTTGAATTCTGAATATCAAATATATCTTAGGGTGATTTTTTGTTAATTTTCTGAAAAACTCCAATTTTTTATGAATAGTGAAACCACTAAGTGGTACTTATAAAGACTGATTTTCCGTTTAAATGAAATTTTGCCATCATTGTGTTTTGAATTTCAAAAATCCGACATAAATGGTTGTAATTAATAAGTAAAATGTGGTTCAATGAGATTATAATAATTTTTTGGTGAATAGTAACTTATTAAGTTCTTAATCGCGATTAGTGGTAATTAGGGTAGTTTAAGGTATAAATAATGCTTTAATAATATGAAATGACCTAGAAACATGTACCAACCTTATTGGTTGTGTCATGGCCGACCAAGAAAAGCCATGGGTCAACTTGGGGACCCCATGGATCCACCTTTGTTGGGAAACGACAAAAATAACTTTTTATTTAATGTAAAAGTAAAAATGACACAAACATAATATGTTTTACGAAAACAATTTTTACATGGGCTTATAAAGATCATATTTTTTATTATAAATAGTCCTTGGAAAGATAAAAATATTTCCTACATCATATAATTTTTTTATAATTTTTAGACATTAAATAAATTAAATTATTTATGACATAATAATGATGCAGTGATGACATAATTCTTTGACGATTTAAATAAAATGGAATGACAATGTAAAATCTATGAACTAAACATGGACAAAACCAATTGGATGAGTGTATTTCGAACCCTTATCAACTTATCCATGAATTATATCAATGTGGGACCTTTTAAAACCGAAACACATTTTCAAATAATGTAATATTTCTTTACTTTCCAAAAGTGCCCCTCCTCTCCTCTTATAAAAGGCCCCTACCTCTACCTCATTTCACACACTCCTAAAGCCTTTGGCTCGGCCAACCCCTGACCATTTACTCTCTCCATATCCCTCTCCTAATCCTAGAGGATTCCCTTTGGGAAGAATCCTTTCAAAAGAAGCCTTTAGGCTCAAATCGAAAGGAGTTACACTTTTAAAGGTAATTCATTCTCTCATGTTCATTTGTTTTATTTTGCTTCTCCAACCCCCTAAACTCTTTTTATTTACTTATTTTGTAACAACACCAGTATCTTCAATATACAAGGATGTTGTTATAATATTTATTTGAGCTACACTCTCACACAACTACATCAAATGGTTAAAGAACATACGGTTTCCGTGGATGGCGAAATTCTGCCTCCCGAAACGATGATTGTTCAATACTCATTTAACACCTTCAAAGGTTGCCATTATGATGTCACTATTTTTGTATATGATATATGATATGTTTATGTTTTCCTTAAGCTTCTGTTTTTTTCATTTTGGGAATACCTTTATGGTTTCCATTATGGGTAAACACGATATCTTCATTTTAGGAAGTGCGGACTACCGCCCCCTGAAAGTGATTTGATTCGTTAATACCATATGTGGGATGTGTGAAGGATAAATTTAATGATATTATATATGTTATTATACTGGAATTATAATATACTCTTATATAATTATGATTCCATTCCAAAAAATATACGAAATAGAAATGAAGTAGTGTTCATGCGTACGTACGGCTTACCGTCTCCATGAACGGTGCATTTCATTTCTTACCTCTAAATGTGATGTAATATTATAAATACATGTATATGATGAATATATATGATGTATATATTCTCCAAATCATTAATATCATTCTGTATATAATGAACCTTTGACCAAATTAACAACATGTAAGTGTAAGAAGTCTATTTTTGACTTAAGAACCAAATATCGACAAAATGAACATTATTAACCTAAATGATTACATGATGTCCATAACATGGTATAAAAGGAATAATGAACTTGAAAAAGGTTCTTAAGCAATTAGATATTAACTCAAGTTTATTATTCAGGAGATTAAAGAACGGTCGGGTCAAGTCGGATACGAGGTATGGGACTTCTTCTCAATCTCCTTTCTTTGAGGCATATTTTATTTTATACACAACTTTCTTTTATACGGTGTATAAACCCCTTTGACTTTTACATTTATTCAAAAGGAATCTTTTTTATATGAAGCATTTACTAAACGACAAAAGGGAATGTTTTTGTCGTACGTATGCGGCGACAACGACTTCTCCGCCGTCGTGACCGTTATTTGAGTTTCGGCTTCCTCTACAAGCCATACCTTTTTTTAAAAGAAAAATAAATACCATGTTTTACTTTTCTTTTATTTTGGTATGGAAAATGGTTTTCACAATGTTTTTGTGTTGTATTGATATCTTGTGATTGAAATGTGGAAATGTTATGTTTTCTTTTATTCATGTTTTATGTGATACGATTATGTTATGGTTCTTGGGCATTATTATGAAGATGGGTGGTTCCGTGATAAACTAAGGGCGGGTGAGCCCGATATAGCTCTCCAATGCATTGGGTAACGCGAAGGAGTGAAATGTTAATGTTTCTCCGAAGAGATTTAGGGAATATACTGTGATGGGTATTCCAAACGTAACCAAGAGGGTTACTCCCTACGTAAGAATGTTATGAATGCCTCAAGTTACCTTTATGTCCTATGATTTCTATGATTTATTCATGATTTTATGAGGTATGTTAAAGTGCCTATGTTTTATGGGTAAAGTATGATTTCATTATTATGTATATATGAACTCATGTTTCCTTTCCATGTTTTTTTATAACCCATTCAAAGTTTTTATGCTCATCCCATGTTTTTGAAATGTTTTTCACAGGTCAAGGGAAAGGTACATGATAAGATGATAGAGTCAAGGATGTGTCAAGAAATAATCCATGTTTTATTTTAAATGTGTTTCCATTGATGGGAATGAAGAATACTATCTTTATGTAACCACTTTGTTTATATGTGGAATGTAATGCATGTTTTATGATCTAATTCTCTAAAACTCTAAACCCGAAAAGATCCTCAATGTGTAATCTTGTAATAACTCAAGATTAAGTAAGGTTTAAGGCTGGGGCCTTATAGTTGGTATCAAAGGTCGGTTTAGATAACTTTAGGAGTTAGAATTCTATTAAATGATTATCCAAAAATAATTTTTTTTTTTTGAAATGATATAGCATTTAAAGATTACCATGTTGCTTCATCTAAGACATGTTTGTTCAGAATGGTTTTCCGTAGAGGAAACAGGGAAGCAGTGCTAGGAAGGCATACAGAAGGAAATAACCTTCCGAATCAGCATCCCGAAATGGTCGGAATTGGAACTGAACAGTTTGTTGCAGTAATGGCGCAGTTGACTCAAGCGATAAATGGTGGTGGTAACCATGCACGAGATCAGCCAGATCAACCGTAGAGGAACATGTCAGTGGTGGAACATTTCATGAGGCAACATCCACCATCATTCAGAGGATCATCTGACCCTGTGCTAGCTGAAGGGTGGATTAAAGCACTGGAGAATATTTTTGATGTCATGGGGTGTTCAGATAATCAAAACGTTAGTCTTGCTATTTACCGTTTGGAGGGTGAAGCAGATCAGTGGTGGTCTATGGTTAAAAATATCAGGGACGCCGATGAGATTGATGCTCTTGACTGTGATGAATTCAAAGGTATGTTTCTTGAGAATTATTTTCCTAAGGCTGTTCGACTTAGGATGGAAAATCAATTCTTGGAATTGAGGCAAGAGGAAGACTCAGTGGCTGCCTATGAAGAAAGGTTCACTCGATTGTCAAGGTATGCTCCAAATTTTATTCGAGACCTTGATAGTAAAATAAATCGTTTTTACTCAGGATTAAAGCCAAAATATCGAAGGGAATTAGCTTCTCGTGAGTTTAAAAGTTATGAAAAGCTTGTTCGATGTGCTGAGAAGGTGGAAATGGAGTTTGCCGATGACCAAGTTTTCTATAACTACCAGCAGAAGAAGAGACCGAGGTGGCAGGAGAAAGGTAAGAATTCTTCAAAAAAGTCTGATGGTAAGAGAACTAAGTTTCCAGTTTTTGATAAATGTTGCAAAAGGCATGCTGGGGAATGTCTTCTGAATTCTGGAAGGTGCTACCGATGTGGTAATATGGGACATAAGGCTCGTGATTGCACTAAAAAGGATCAAGGTGAAGGTAAGAACAAATTTGATTTACAGTTAGTGAAATGTTATAAGTGCAATGAGATGGGTCACTATGCAAACGAGTGTCCGACAAAGAGCTTGAGTGATGGGAAGCAGTTAGACTACAAGCAGAAATGGTTGGTTAAATCCTTTGCAACTACTTCAAAAGATGTCGGGCCATCAAATGATGTTGTATCAGGTACTTTGTTTGTTTTTTAAGATTATGCCAGTGTGTTGTTTGATTCGGGGTCTACACATTCTTTCATCTCTGAATCCTTTTCTAGTAAAATGGGAATAACATCTCAAGAAATGACTCCTGAACTTTTGGTAAAAACACCTAGGGGGAATGTTGAGGCAAAAAGAATTTATAAGAATTTTCCTATCCTTATATGTGGAAAGAACCTACTTGCAAACCTTATTGTTCTACCTCTAGTTGAGTTTGATGTTATCCTGGGTATGGATTGGCTCTCTATTTACCATGCTAATATTGACTGTAGATCTAAAGAAGTTTCATTTCAGAAAGACTTTTAGTTTGTTTACAAGAATGAACCCTTACTTTTGATAACATATCAAGAGGCCGAGAAACATGTAAAAGATGGAAATGAATGTTACCTTGCACACGTCGTTGAAAATAAAGGAACTATTCAGATTAATGATGTGTCAGTGGTAAATGAGTATCCTGATGTTTTTCCTGATGAGTTGCCTGGAATAATACCAGATCGGGAAGTTGAGTTTACTGTTGACTTAGTTCCTGATGCTAAGCCAATTTCAAAACCCCCTTATCGAATGGCACAAATTGAACTTTTAGAGTTGAAGGAGGAATTTCAAGATTTATTAGAGAAAGGTTTCATTAGACCTAGCACATCACCATGGGGTGCTCCTGTTTTATTTGTTAAAAAGAAAGATGGTTCTATGAGACTTTGCATTGATTATAGAGCCTTGAATAATATCACTGTTAAGAACAAATATCATTTGCCTCATATCGATGATTTGTTTGATCAGCTCCAGGGAGCTCAGTTTTTTTTCAAAGATTGACTTGAGATCGGGGGACCATCAGCTGAAGGTAAAGGAGGCAAATATTCCGAAGACCGCGTTCCGTACGAGATATGGCCATTATGAATTTGTAGTAATGCCTTTTGGGCTAACCAATGCACCTGCTGTATTCATGGACTTAATGAATAGAATTTTCCATGAGTTCCTGGATATGTTTGTGGTGGTTTTCATTGATGATATTTTGGTGTTTTCTAAAAGTAAAGAGGAGCATGAAAAACATTTAAGGGTTATCTTGCAAACCTTAAAAGAAAAGAAACTGTATGGGAAATTCAGAAAGTGTTAGTTTTGGTTGCAAGAAATTTCCTTCCTTGGTCACATTTTTTCTAAAGATGGAATAACTGTTGATCCTGCAAAAACAAAAGTTGTGGAAGAATGGCCAAGACCCACAAATGTAACCGAGATTCGTAGCTTCCTTGGTTTGGCGGGCTATTACCAAATGTTTGTTAGAAATTTTTCACGGTTATCTAGTCCAATGACTAAGCTAACTCAGAAGGGTGTTAAGTTTATCTGGACAAAAGAATGTGATGATTGTTTTCAGGAATTGAAAAAAATATTGTTGAATGCTCCAGTTTTGGAACTACCTTCCAGGAATGGTGAGTTTGTTATATACAGTGATGCTTCATTGAAAGGACTTGGTTGCGTCCTAATGCAGAATGATCAGGTAATTGCTTATGCTTCACGACAGTTGAAAACTCATGAGGTAAATTACCCTACACATGATTTGGAATTAGCTGCTGTTGTTTTTGTTTTAAAATTTTGGAGGCATCATTTGTATGGAGTAAAGTGTGAAATATATACTGATCACAAAAGTTTAAAGTATATATTCACTCAGAAAGAGTTAAACATGAGACAAAGGAGATGGCTAGAATTAATCAAGGATTATGATTGTACAATTCATTACCATCCGGGAAAAGCAAATAAAGTGGCTGATGCTTTGAGTCGAAAAAGTAATGCTTCATTAACAATGTTGCGTTTGGAACGTGATCCTTTGGTTAAGGATTTGATGAACTTTGGCATAGAATTTGTTGGTGCAGGAAGTCCTTCTGTTTTGTTTCAGGTATCAGTGAGATCTTCTCTATCAGATAGAATCAAGCAAGCACAGAAGCAAGACAGTGAGTTGCAGAAAAAGGTAGGGCTGGTTCAGAAAGGTAAGTTGCCTGAATTCAACATTGATAATGATTTTGTTTTGAGATTTGGTAAGAGATTGTGTGTGCCTTGTGATTCAAAGTTGAAGAGAGAGTTGTTATGTGAAGCTCATAGTTCTCTGTTTTCAGTTCACCCAGGCAGTACTAAGATGTATAGAGATCTGCGGGATTATTACTGGTGGGATGGAATGAAAAGAGATATTGCTGATTTTACTGTGAAGTGTTTGACTTGTCAGCAGGTTAAAGCAGAGCGACAGTTACCGAAAGGTATGCTTCAGCCTTTACTAGTGCCAGAGTGGAAATGGGAGAATATATCCATGGACTTTGTTGTTGGATTACCGAAGAAATCTCGAGGTAATAATGCAATCTGGGTTATTGTGGATCGCTTGACCAAATCTGCTGATTTCCTTGCTATACGAGATACTTTCTCTCTTGATCAACTTTCTCGTCTGTATGTTAAATAGATAGTCAGGTTACATGGAGTTCCTCTCTCCATTGTATCGGATCGTGATCCCAGGTTTACTTCTAACTTTTGGAAAGGCCTTCAGAAGTCGTTGGGTACTGAATTAAATTTTAGTACATCTTTTCATCCTCAATCAGATGGGTAGTCAGAACGAACAATTCAGACATTGGAGGATATGCTACGAGCTCGTTCTATGGATTATCAGGGAAGTTAGGAACAACATCTTTTTTTGGTTGAATTTTCATATAATAACAGTTTTCATTCCAGTATACAGATGGCACCATTTTAGGCATTATATGGGAAGCAGTGTCGAACTCCAGCTTTCTGGGATGAAGTGGGTGAAAGGAAGTTGATGGGACCAGAATTGGTAGAAGAGATGGCAGAAAAAGTTCAGCTGATTCAGAAACACATGAGAACAGCTCACAGCAGGCAGAAGAGTTATGCGGATAACCGAATGAAGTATCTATCTTTCGAGGTAGGTGATCATGTTTTCCTCAAGGTTTCTCCTTGGAAAAGTGTGATGAGATTTGGTAAGAAAGGAAAGTTGAGTCCAAGTTTCATTGGACCATACGAAATTTTGGAGAGAGTTGGATCAGTTGCATACCGAGTGGCTTTACCTCCGAGTTTATCTCAGGTACACAATGTTTTTCACATTTCGATATTGAGAAAGTATATGCCAGATCCATCTCATGTTTTCAGTCCAGAGGTAGTTCAACTAGAAGAGAACCTATCTTATGAGGAACAACCGGTCCAGATTCTTGACCACAGGGAGAAAGTGTTACAGAATAAGGTGATTCACCAGGTAAAGTTTTTGTGGAAAAACCACATGATTGAAGAGGCAACATGGGAATCTGAAAATGCAATGAGGGATAAGTACCCCCATTTATTCGATAAGTAAATAAATTGTGGGGACGCAATTTTATAAAGGGGAGAAGGATGTAACATCCCAAATAAGTAATGAATAATAGATATTTTTATCTGTGTCTATTAATGATTAAGATAGTGTTATAGAGGCTTAAAATGAAAATAAATACAATCTTATGCATGGAATACACTAATATTCTAACAAGATTGTTTTACTGCCTTTTGATGGCAAACCATTTATGAATCTATATTTTGACAATTTTATAAACTATGTTTGTCAAAATAAACTTATTCTTTATGATTGGGACATCAAAATTTACTTTTTGTGAATTTTTGGTATTTTTCTGACAATGTTCATTTTTTAATGAATAGTGAAAAATACTGCATTTTACATTAAAACTGCTTTTTAATCTAATTTATTTATATGATTAGATTATCTATTGAATTGTTCTTAATGTGTAATATGAATATATTTTTACCATTTTATCCAATGGAGGTCATTGGAATCAATTTCACTTTGAAATTAGACTTAAACTGGTGTCAATCTTTTGATACTTATTGTTTAGTAAAAACACGCTATTTGCTCTGGCAGTGGGAATTAATTATTAAATTAATTAATTTGACTTATCTGTATTGAATTTTGTAAAATATACATCAGTTTTGAATTCGGAATATCAAATATAGCTGAGGGTGAATTTTTGGTAATTTTCTGAAAAACTCCAATTTTTGATGAATAGTGAAACCACTAAGTGGTACTTATAAAGACTGATTTTCCGTTTAAATGAAATTTTTCCATCATTGTGTTTTGAATTTCAAAAAATCCAACATACATGGTTGTCATTAAGAAGTAAAATGTGGTTCAATGAGATTATAATAATTTTTTGGTGAATAGTAACTTATTAAGTTCTTAATCGCGATTAGTGGTAATTAGGGCAGTTTAAGGTATAAATAATGCTTTAATAATATGAAATGACCTAGACAGATGTCTCAACCTTATTTGTTGTGTCATGGCCGACCAAGAAAAGCCATGGGTCAACTTGGGGACCCCATGGATCCACTTTTGTTGGGAAATGACAAAAATAACTTTTTATTTAATGTAAAAGTAAAAATGACACAAACATAATATGTTTTACGAAAACAATTTTTACATGGGTTTATAAAGATCAGATTTTTTATTATAAATATTCATTGGAAATATAAAAATATTTCCTACATCATAGTATTTTTTTATAATTTTTAGACATTAAATAAATTAAATTATTTATGACATAATAATGATGCAGTGATGACATCATTCTTTGACGATTTAAATAAAATGGTAAGACAATGTAAAATATATGAACTACACATGGCCAAAACCAATTGGATGAGTATATTGAGAACCCTTATAACCTTAGCCACGAATTATATCAATTTGGGACCTTTTAAAACCGAAACACATTTTCCAATATTGTAATATTTCTTTACTTTCCAAAAGTGGCCCTCCTCTCCTCTTATAAAAGGCCCCCACCTCTACCTCATTTCACACACTCCTCAAGCCTTTGGCTCGGCCAACCCCTGCCCATTTACTCTCTACACATCCCTCTCCTCATCCTAGAGGATTCCCTTTGGGAAGAATCCTTTCAAAGGAAGCCTTTAGGCTCAAATCAAAAAGAAGTTACACTTTTAAAGGTAATTCATTCTCTCATGTTCATTTGTTTTATTTTGCTTCTCCAACCCCCTAAACTCTTTTTATTTACTTATTTTGTAACAACACCAGTATCTTCAATATACAAGGATGTTGTTATAATATTTATTTGAGCTACACTTTCACACAACTACATAAAATGGTTAAAGAACATACGGTTTCTGTGGATGGCGAAATCATGCCTCCCGAAACGATGATTGTTCAATACTCATTTAACACCTTCAAAGGTGGCCATTATGATGTCACTATTTTTTTATATGATATATGATATGTTTATGTTTTCCTTAAGCTTCTGTTTTTTTCATTTTGGGCATACCTTTATGGTTTCCATTATGGGTAAACACGATATCTTCATTTTAGGAAGTGCGGACTACCGCCCCCTGAAAGTGATTTGATTCGTTAATACCATATGTGGGATGTGTAAAGGATAAAGTTAATGATATTATATATGTTATTATACTGGAATTATAATATACTCTTATATAATTATGATTCCATTCCAAAAAAAAATACGAAATAGAAATGAAGTAGCGTTCATGCGTACGTACGGCTTACCGTCTCCATGAACGGTGTATTTCATTTCTTACCTCTAAATGTGATGTAATATTATAAATAAATGTATATGCTGAATATATATGATGTATATGTTATTCAAATCATTAATATCATTCTGGATATAATGAACCTTTGACCAAATTAACAACATGTAAGTGTAAGAAGTCTATTTTTGACTTAAGAACCAAATACCGACAAAATGAACATTATTAACTTAAATGATTACATGATGTCCATAACATGGTATAAAAGGAATAATGAACTTGAAAAAGGTTCTTAAGCAAGTAGAGATTAACTCAAGTTTATTATTCAGGAGATTAAATAACGGTCGGGTCATGTCGGATACGAGGTATGGTACTTCGTCTCAATATCCTTTCTTTGAGGCATATTTTATTTTATACACAACTTTCTTTTATACGGTGTATAAACCCCTTTGACTTTTACATTTATTCAAAAGGAATATTTTTTATACGAAGCATTTACTAATCGACAAAAGGGAATGTTTTTGTCGTACGTATGCGGCGACAACGACTTCTCCACCGTCGTGACCGTTATTTGAGTTTCGGCTTCCTCTACAAGCCATACCTTTTTTTTAAAAGAAAAATAAATACCATGTTTTACTTTTCTTTTATTTTGGTATGGAAAATAGTTTTCACAATGTTTTTGTGTTGTATTGATATCTTGTGATTGAAATGTGGAAATGTTATGTTTCCTTTATGCATGTTTTATGTGATACGATTATGTTATGGTTCTTGGGCATTATTATGAAGACGGGTGGTTCTGTGATAAACTAAGGGCGGGTGAGCCCGATATAGCTCTCCAATGCATTGGGTAACGCGAAGGAGTGAAACGTTAAGGTTTCTCCGAAGAGATTTAGGGAATATACTGTGATGGGTATTCCAAACGTAACCAAGAGGGTTACTCCCTACGTAAGAATGTTATGAATGCCTCAAGTTACCTTTATGTCCTATGATTTCTATGATTTATTCATGATTTTATGAGGTATGTTAAAGTGCCTTTGTTTTATGGGTAAAGTATGATTTCATTCTTATGTATATATGAACTCATGTTTCCTTTCCATGTTTTTTTTATAACCCATACTGAGTTTTTATGCTCATCCCAAGTTTTTGAAATGTTTTTCACAGGTCAAGGGAAAGGTACATGATAAGATGATAGAGTCAATGATGTGTCAAGAAATAATCCATGTTTTATTTTAAATGTGTTTCCATTGATGGGAATGAAGAATACTATCTTTATGTAACCACTTTGTTTATATGTGGAATGTAATGCAAGTTTTATGATCTAATTCTCTAAAACTCTAAACCCGAAAAGATCCTCAATGTGTAATCTTGTAATAACTCAAGATTAAGTAAGGTTTAAGGCTGGGGCCTTATACACAGGGCCTTCGAATCAGGCACCGTCAGAAACTTCGGGCGCGTAAAATTCCCAAGAAATTAAGATAAAAATCTCCATGAAATTTTCGGGTCTTTAAATTACCCACAACTCGAGGATTTACATCCTATTAATGCTACAAAACACACTTGGGAAACAAATGAGGGTACTGAGCATGCATATGAGCCTCCCACTCCCATGTTCTCTCCTAGAGGTTTTTGTGTTGGCAGAAAACACGCACCAGAGGAATCGACCATCCATGCAGGACCCACTGCCGTCGATCCTCGATCTCCACTGGAACCACCGTAAATATCACCCCATCATCGATGTCTAACTCCCCATGGTTGATGGTGTGGGATGGGTCGTGCACGTATCTCCTCAGCTGAGATACGTGGAAGACGTCATGCACCTGATGCAACTCAGGTGGAAGGGCCAAGCGGTAATCCACCCCGCCTACCCTGATGAGGACCTGAAAAGGTCTGATGAAACACGGAGATAACTTGTCGCCTTGTCCAAATATCCATAGACCTCGTTGTGGTGAGACCCATAGAAAGACGTGGTCACCATCGTCAAACTCTAGTGGTCTCCGTCTCCTATCAGCATAGGACTTATGCTTTCTCTATAAATTCTTCATCCGGTCTTGGATGATCTGCACTTTCTCCATAGTAGCCTACACCATCTCTGGTCCTACAAGTGTTGAATCCCCTAGGTCAGTCCAGCACAGAGGTGATCAGCAAGTTCAGTCGTACAGTGCCTCATATGGTGTCATCCCAATGGTGGAGTGGTTGCTGTTGTTGTACACAAACTCCACCAAGGGTAAATGATCCACCCAGCTGTGACCAAAGTCGAGGACACATGCACAGAGCATGTCCTCGAGAGTCTAAATGGTCCTCTCCGTCTGACTTTTCGTCTGAGGATGGAAGGTAGTACTCAAACGAAGTTGCATCCCAAAAGCCTTATGTAACCCCTTCCATAACCAGGAAGTGAAATGCACATCTCAATTGGAGACAATAGTCGATGGAACACCATGAATTCGTATGATCTCATGAACGTAGAGGCATCATAGGCTCTCTACTGAGCCCCGCTCTCTGATTGGTAGGAAGTGGGCTGACTTGGTGATTTGGTCAACGATCACCCAGATAGAGTCATGTCCTCAGAATGTTTGTGGTAGCCCCATCACGGAATCCATGGATATCCCATCCCACTTCTACTCTGGAACCTCTAAGGGATGAACCAAGCCTGCTGGAACCAGGTGCTCCGCCTTCACTTGCTGACAAGTGAGGCATCAAGTGACAAATTCTGCTACTACTTTCTTCATACCCATCTACCAATGCTATCATTTGAGGTCTTGATACATCTTCGCTACTTCGGGATGTAAAATTAGAGGGGATGTCTGGAAGTCCCTCAACACCTCCACCTGTAATGCAATTGGTACAATGGTATGTCCTCTAAAAAGGATGATGTGCTCCCCAACTTCAGAAAACCCATGAGGTGCTTGTCCTGAGGATATCTAATCACATAGAATCTCACAGTCAATGTCTCCTTGTTGCACCTCTCTGACTCACTAAAGAAGTGGAGGAGTGATTTTGAGGGACTGAAGAAAGGCTACTTCATCTGTATCCACAAAGGATATCTGCAATGAAGCTAGCTGATCGGTCACGTCTCCTAGATGCAGAATGCCCAATTTCCTGCTGAGAGAATCTCCTACAACGTTCCCTTTACCAGAAGTATAGAATATCTTGAAATCATAGTCCTATAGGAACTCTAGCAATCGCTGCTGTCTTTGGTCCACGTCCTTCTGCGAGAAGATGTACTTGAGACTATGGTGGTTAGAGGAGACAGTAAAGTGCTCGCCCATCAGATAGTGCAGCCACATCTTCATGGTGAAGACCACTACTGCTAACTCTAGGTTATGGGTAGCGTAGTTCTACTCGTGTTGTCTCAACTACCGTGAACTATATGTGATCACTGCTCACTCCTACATTAGGAAACACCTGAGTCTGGTCCCTGATGTGTCACAGCAAACTACGTACCCTACGCCCGCCTCCGGTAGATTCAAGATGGGCACACTGGTCAATCTCTGCCTCAGCTCCAGAAAGCTCTGCTGGCATTTTTATGACCACGCGAAGGGTTTCCCCTTCTTTGTTAATGTTGAAAGTGGTGCTGCAACTCTGGAGAAGTCTGGCACAAATCTCTGATAGTACCCAGCCAGACCTAGAAAACTCCAAACCTCTGTCACACTCCTGGGTTTCTCCCTAGAATGTACTTCCTTGATCTTCACTGGATCCACTACTACCCCATCCTCCGAGATGACGTGTCCCATGAAGTGGACCTCTCGAATCCAGAACTGGCACTTTGAGAGATTACCATAAAGAATCTTCTTTCATAGTGTTTCTAGTACTACCCGCAAATGGTAGGCGGGCTCCTCCTCAATAGTCGAGTAAATCAGTATGTCGTCGATGAAGACTACGAAAAATTAATCGAGGTAATGTTTGAATATCCTGTTCATTAGACTCATGAACACTGCTCGAGCATTGGTTAAGCCAAAGGGAATAACCAAGAACTTGTAGTGGCCACACCGACACCTGAATTCCATCTTCTAAACATCCTCATCTTGACCTCTCTGATGGTGATAGCCTGACTTGAGGTCTACCTTCAAGAACCATCATGCTCCCCTGACCTGATCAAAGAGTTCATCATTCCTCGAGAGTGGGTACATGTTTTTCACGGTCACCTAATACAGGTGACGATAGTCAACACACAGTCGCAAGCTACCATCTGCCTTCATGGGGAACAAAATTGGTGATGCCTTGGGTGAAACACTAGCCGAATAAACCCCTTTCCTTGTATGTCTTCCAGCTGTACCTGTAGCTCACGAATATTTGCGGGATCCATCCGATATTATGGAGTAGATATCAGTGTTATCCTAGGGTACAGGTCAATGTAAAAGTCTACCTCTCTATGAGGAGGTAATACTAGTATGTTGTCAGGGAAAACATCCACATACTGATCCACCATAACAAGAAAACTTGGACTCTGTACATCAACCACTACAAGGATGATACTATCCAACTGATGTGTGATTTTTTACCCCCTCCTCTGCATAAGTCCATTCTGCACTGCAAAGGATCCCTTCTTACCGGTGAAGGTGATCATGGTCCCATCCGTATGGATACACCACAATTTGCGCCTTATATAGTCAATTTATGCATTAACTGTGGAAAACTAGTCCATACCCAAGATGACGTCGTAAGGCCTCGATGCTACTACAAGAAGATCCTAGTCGAAGCTCTCGCCTCCTTGAGTAATCTCACACTCCCGACACCAATGCACAATCATCGAGCCTTCTCCCGTAAGAGTATCTAGACATATGGATCGAGACAATGGCTCTGTCAGAATCTCCGAGCTCCAAACAAGGGCAACAGCAGTAAAAGAATGACTTGCACATCTGTATATAAGTACTGTAGCAAGAGTGGAGTAGAAATAGATAATACCTCGAATTATCTCAGGTGCACTTTGGTCATAAGCCTCGACTGCCTACAGCAGAGCCTACATCTGTCCACCAGCTCCCTGTGGTCGAGGTGGACCTCCTGGTGGTGGTGGTGGTATATCCTTGAAACGTCGTTCACCACCCGCTGCTCGGCCAGCTCCTCTACCACGTCCGCCTGCTCCCAGCGGACCACAACATTCAATCCTCTGCCTCTGAATGAGAGGTCCCACTACTGTCTGATGCTCGTCCGCATGGAGGGTCGAGTAGTCTCGAGCCATGTGACCCTGCCCACCACATGTATAGCACTTCTTGTCCCTCGTATGGTTGTCTCTATTTTGTGTGCCCCGCACAACCGATCCTATATCCTAAGGTCGCCCACCTAATTTCCTGGTCCACGTGGACCTCTATGTCAACTGCCTACTACCAACTGCAGAAGACTCCACTACGGGTCATCCTACAGAGGGCCTCGTTGGTGGTGACTTCTCAGAATGAATACTCTCCACTAGAAGGGCTCGCTCCAGTACCCCCGCCTCATCGGAATGCTAAGGGGAATCATCGAAGCACTGATCTCATTCTTGAGTCCCTACTCGAAGGTATAGGCCATGACAAACAGATCCCGTGTCATATTCCTGGAGTAGCGTGAGAGGTCGGTGACCCTCACTAAGTACTGAGCTACTGTCATACAGCACTGCAGTAGATGAAGTAACTCCTGAATCCAGACCGCACGAAGGTTGGATGGAACAAAATCCTAGAAGAAGAGACTCTTGAAGTATGTCCAGAGTAAACATGCCTCATCATGCACTTGGATGATCAGGATCCAACCATCTACCAACTGCTGTGTGCAGGAGACTCATGGCAAGGATCACCATAAGGTTGGCTAGTGTCCCATCCAATCTGAATACTCTCACGACAGCCTCCAGCCAATCCTCAACTGCCTGTGGGTCTGTCACTTCCTGTAACCTGGGCGGCCTCTATCGCTGGAACTCGTGCAACACACATAGGTGGTGTGCACTCTCCGCTACTAGGGCTAGTGGTATCAGTGGCTCAGTGGGTAGTGGTACCACTAGTGCCTCCACTTTGATGGGGCCCAGCACCGAGGCCTCGTCGCTCGGTGGGCTACCATCTCGTACGTAACTCGTAACCCTAACTAACTGCCTTTGTGGGGCCATCCTAAAAAGAAACAGGTGTGCCATAGTTAAAACAGTATTCCTGGGTGAGCTGACACAAAGTAATCACAATGAAAACATTTTCAAAGGAAACACACATGAAATCAGTGTTTTCCTGCACTGAGTCAGAGATCAGAAGTCAGAGTCCTAGTGTATGGATACGTCAGCCTCCTCACCAACACCAGTTTACCTAAACTGATAAGAAAACCAAAAAGACTTAACACTATAGCTTTACAAAAAATAATAATCAGAGTCGTGAGTTCTGTGGTATAATAGACTCCTTAGATACCAAAATATCATGACCCATCCTCGGGGCTCGTGTCGTGACTACCCCAAGACCGCCTTAGATAGGCCAGGGGCTGACGACTAGCACCAAAGGCATAAAACACTACACTCGGAAGGCATTTCCATTAAAAAATTAAACAAACACTACAGAGTACGCAACATGAATTAAACACTATGGAACTGAATACAAAAGAGTGTGCTGGAAAGTAAATGGGCCAGTATACAAACCCAACTAAAAAAAAGAGTACAAGTACAAAAGGGAAAAAACAGCTAGAAGTAAAGAGTAGCTCCTGGAACGTCCTCCAGGGATTCCTACCTGAAGGGCAGGTAAAGATGGCAACCTCAACACCCACGTCTGTCAGTCTCCACTGGGTACCAACTCACCACAAGGTCCATCTCTGGTTACTTTCTAGTCGTGGCGCCCTCGGCCTCCGTTAGTGCTGTCCGTCATCTGCATCCAACACAATGAGGTGTGGGCACAGCCCGTGCAGGGATAGGTATAACAATACTCAGTAGGGAGCCCGGGACCCGAGAGGTCTCACAATTTCCATTAAGGATAAGAAAAGTAGAAATATAAAACCATAGGGTTTCAATAAACCCTACTTAGGTATATTCCCATACATATACCTAAGTTACCAATCACATTCCAGCTCCAACTCACGAGCCCAAGCACAACTCAGTCCACGCAGGAAGTAAATTCAAACACCATGATGATAATTGTTGAATTACCTAACTCAGCTCACACAGGTATACATATATTTTATAGCGATAGAGATGATTAGATGTAGCCACTAATTCAACTAAGCTGTTAGACCCATGGAGGATCCCAATACAGTAGTTGTCGATGTCGATCCCACGTAGGATCCCAGTATAATAGCAGTCACTGTAGAACCAATGTAGGATCCCTGTACAACAACCATCGCTGCTAATCCCACGTAGGATCCCAGTACAGTAGTCGCTGCTGCCGAACCCATGTAGGATCCCAGTACAGTAGCCATCACTGTCGAACCCACGTAGGATCCCAATACAGTAGTCATCAAAGTCACAGTCAGCTCTAGGGTTCCTTCACACAGCACGCTCGATTCAGGGAGGGTCTGTTCCTCAATAAAAGGGTTTGATACATCAACTATCACAAATTTTAGATTTGATGTTTCCTTTTGTTATGTATCATAAAAAGGAACCCAACACAATAGATGGCGCATCAATCGGACGCCTGGTCTGAGAGTTATTGGCTTTTTCGTTCCATGGGCCTGGTTGGAATTACCCTCATTCCAAACCCAGCGATTTTCCAAAGATGTCCAAAACTCAATTAGAGTGTCGCAAAAGTAATTTCTCATCATGAGGATCCAATTGTCGTAGACGTCACATCGATCAAACGTGCAATCTAGAAGGTAGTCATGTTTAAGTGAAACGGCCCCAGCCTGCCAAGCCCAGTGGGCCAGCAGATCATCCCAACCCGGCATGGTGAGTAGGTAATGCCCAATGGAGTGCGGCCCACCTGCAGATCCGGCCCAGCGGATCCAACCCGTTTGGGGGGGGGGGGTAGGCCCGACCCGGTGGGGCACGATCCACCCGCGGATCTGGCCCGGTGGGTCCGACCCATTTGGGGGGTGGGGGGTCGGCCCGGCCAGGTGGGGCGCAGCCCACCCACGGACCGGGCCCATGTCCTAGGCCTATTTGGCTCACCTGGTGGCACCGACCGGAACTTCCCCTCCTTACTACCAATCCGGACGAAGCCGTTCGGTTTGTTCGGTGTGAGCGGGTCACTGTTACTTCGCATCGCGGGGCTATGAGGTGTCGTGGTCCTCCCATACTGGCTAGCAGGCGGCTGGCCCTTTCGCCCTGCAAAGAGGCCCGCATTGCGGGCTGCGGTCTTCTCTCAACACGGTTCTAAGGAGGCGGTGTAGTCCTCTAGCCCGGCCGGTTCTCTATGCCCGAGTATCCTGCACCGCAAGCTGTGGTTTCCTCCACATGGTCGGTGTGCGATCCCCGCTTCCGGTCACTGTCACCTCTGGACACCGCCACCTCTGGTCACCATCACCTCTAGTCGTCGTTACCAAAATAATCACAAACCAACGGAGGTCGGCAGTCCGTGTTCATTAAGCATGCACCCTCTGTGTTTGGTGACATCAAATTGACGAAGACAATCCAATGAATTCATCAAGAACGAGTTATAATTTTATTCACTTACAATTTTACAAAACCCCCTACCTCGTATTTGATGTTGCATGTTGACGAGAAGTGGAAGGTGAACATCACGATAGTCGAGCATAGTGGAAGACAGTGTCACGTAATACAGATAGCATTCTGTCAATGTCGGAGGAAAAGGAATGTTTCTGTTGGTGACGGCGGCATCTTCTCCCTTGATGCGGAGGAAGAGAGAAGATGGTGTTATTTGTGGTGTCACCTCACTTTCTTGCCCTGGTTGAAGAAGTGTAGGACACGATCGAGTTCCTCTTGTTCTTCGTTGGAGAGGGAGATATCCTCTAAATCCTCCCAAGTCCCACCAAAACAAGTTTATTCCAACCAAATAAAAATAATGAAATCCCGGATTTTAATGTTGGAAAAATAATTTCAAATTTATTTAAAAAGTTGAGCCAATTAATTAATTAATTAAGTTGGCATAATTAAGGGAAGGGACGTGGAGAGGCCCCACCATAATGTGGGAGTTCAAAAGTTAAGGGGTTTCAAGGAGTTAAAAGGAGGAGTTGATGGGTTAGGGGCTCGTGTGGGCCCCACCACACATTATCTTGTCATGGGAGGTTATGTGGGGTTTGGGCCCCACCTCCAACTCCTCTTGGGAGGAAATAATCACCACCTAAAAATAAAATTGTGTAACACAACAATTTTATTTAATTTATTATGAATCCCCAAAAATTAACTCCAGCTCTCCACCAAATGCAACTACGATAAAAGTCCCCTTGGGCGAATAATGGAGCCGTGAGTTCCTTGGTGGCGTCAGATTTAAATTCCGAGCACCGGTTGAAAAGATAGAAAAACTGGAACGTACGTTCACTGAACATACCTAAAAAAAATTCAAAAATTGATTCTAGACACATCGGACCTCAGAATCAAGTGCCTTCAGAAACTACGGACTTGTAAATTTTTAAAGATATGAAGAAAAATTATTTCCTTGAAATTTTTCAGTCTTTACACATGTCTTCACATACTCAAATATTTGATCCGTTCCATGAAACCATAATATGATGAACCCCATCATAGAGTTCCCATGGCTATCCACTCCCAGGTCATGATAATGAAAATTCCAAATATACGTTGCCCAATCTATTATGAATAGAAAATGAAATTTAGAATAAATATTCCAAGAAACACAATAAAAATAATTTAATGCCTTAAACACCCTAGTCTTTTTCACACTAACACCTTTGGTAAATTCATAGTTTCTCAAATGTCACACCAGAAAATTCATTTTCAATGGGATATATTTATAACATTGCTTCATTAGCCACTTATCCACTTCGCTACTTACATGAATCATATCATGGATAGACAAACTAATGTACCACACAGAGTTCGATCTTGTGAAAAAGTGTTCATTGGGATCCTTATACAGGCATATATTATTAAATATAATCATTTTTTAATCATTTAGTTCTACGTCAGTAGATTTTGGAAATCTGGAATGTTCTCTAAAAATAATATTCAATGTTGGGAAACCTAAGAAGAAGAGAGGCTCCCTTTTGCAGTTCTCCCTCCTATATCCGATATCCCCTCAACCAAAAAACCATAACGTATTATCTTCAAAAATAACCAATTGGTAAATTATATTCCATAGAGGGCTTGACTGTCTCTTCTTACCATCTTCACAATCCATTCAATCATCCTTGAATCATTTTTTCGTAATTGTTTCCCATAAACAACTTCCATCCAAGATCATATTTGAAAATATAGCCCATATGGATTATATAGATTCCATGATGTTATGTAGTTTGATATAGCCATTCGAGATTGGCCTACCCATCCTCCTCTAGGAGTCCTAGTGGAACTTTTCATTTTTTGTTTACCCCATATATTCTTTTTCATGATTTTTTCAATCCCCTCAATGGAACAATTCAGATCCTTGATTTCTTATAGAATATTCATTAGTATTTATGTGAGGAAATTATGCACCAGAGTAATGTGTCCAAAAACAGATGAGAACTAGTTTTTTCAGTTGTTGATTCTCCCTATGATTCTATAAATGGTACCTTAAAAAAGAACATTCATGATTCTCCAAAATTAAATGGGTTCCCTATATATTCTATTTGGAAGAGGCTTCATTGAAAGCCATTTTTTCATTGTATATTCTTGCAGTACTAATGGGAGAATATTTTGTATGTATAAACTATAATCATTTAATAGTTAACCATTAGGACATAACAAATACAATATTCCTACATGATTTTTTCATCCCATTGATGGATATTAATATTCCATTAGTGAAAATAATAATGTCATAAATGAACATTAAATGTGTAATCATAATATCCAGTAACCTCTTATTATAAGGTAGACTATTTCTATCCTCCTAACAATGCTTCAGATTCCATGATAATGAATTCTATTCCAAAATGGACATTTTTTCATATAGAGGGTGCCCTTACCTTAGTCTAGGCACAATCTTTATAAAATTGTATCCATTCCCCATATGAGATATGGATATTCATGAGGATGAATAGAATCTGAAGATAATTTCATAATAAATTTTTTTAAAACCAAACATTCTTTTAACTATGATGATAAAACTCCACTTATGTTTGTCATGTGCCTTCTCCATATCCATTTCTAAGATAATAATGGGTCTAATAATTATTTTATTGATTTCAAAAAAATTTATATCAAAATTACAACTACTCCCTGGTTATTTCTTCCTTTTATGAAACCATTTTTCTCTTATAATACCAATCTTTGAATAACATGACTGAGAAATCTATTAACAAAATTTTCAATAATTTTATAGACATAACTTCAAAGGTAAATTTGATAGAACAATTTAATCATATTAAACAGGTGGACCTTAGAGAAAAGTACAACTTCGTTTGTTTGCACATCACAGTGACGATATTTTCCTTAGAAGAAATAAAAAAATGACTCCCCAACTTGATATTGGGTAATATACCATGTGTCTATGAAATAGGATCCAAGGAATCCATCTAGTCAAGCGGAACTATCTAATTTCATGCAAAAAAATACCACATTAAAATTATCCCCCTATGGAATGTATCTAATATCCACGTTTCCTTATCCTCCACTAAATTGTGAATGATCTATATGAATACACATTCTCCATCATTTTTTTAATTGACCACTAGTCCTCCTGATACCTTCCAGAGGACACTGAAAGTGTTTTATAGTAATGTTCCCAACCATAACAATATCTCTCATATAGGACCCATCCTAAATATTATGGTTAATCTTTTTGGTTACCTACTTCTCATTTAGATAGGAATGAAAATCGGTCGGGTTGTGATCCCAATCTCTTAACCATATCTCTATTGATCTCCCCGTACATAATCATTAAATTTTCATCATCATTTCTGCAAGTTCGGAGTATTTCTCACGCATTTTTATAAAGGTATAATCATCCAAGACCTATTAGAGTCTCTATTAAAGGTTTTAAATACCATCCTTGATTCATTATAAGTGATAATTATTGTTTGGTCTGCAAGATATACAATCTTTTAGCAGTCTCAATTAATGCTTGATCTGGGAGGTAGTCCTCATCGAAGGATTATTAGTTATGGGTGATTCTAGAAACTAATGACCATTTGTAAAATAAACCTTATATATTTTCATAATTAGTTGAGAATATGAATCAGTACACCATTATAGAATCCTTATTTATGTTCATAACTAGTAGAAAATGATCCAAAAGAGAATGCGTAATAAGGGAAACTGAAGCTTGAAGGAATGATTCTAACCCCTACAGGTTGGCCAAACACCAATATAATCTGCAAAAAAAGCATGTACTTGCATTGTGGTTATTGAACAAAGTAATAATTCAACCCGAGTATCCAAAATCAATGATACCATTATATTCCATTAAATTTCTGAAGTTGTCGATGAAATTTCTATAATATAACACTACTAATTTTTTCTCCGAAAGATTTGTTATGGTATCAAAGTCTCCACGTCCATATTATGTATGCCTCTCTATTTGGATTTTATATTGAGTCTTCTACAAAATATTTGTACATTTTGGAATTACTTTAGGGATAAAAAACTAAAAAAGGATTTCCTTCTCCCACAAAGCCACTTTCACTTATATGATCAACAGAGGGGCATCCACAGATTCCTCTAGGACACTATGATTCATGAATACCCATATGTAAAGGTTTTATTCTCTTTCTTGAATATCCTCTGAGAAACCAGTCTATCTTGAGAAATAGGATAGTTGTTTAGAGTTTTGGTTTAGCTCAATAAATATAAGGATAGATACATGAAGATGTATGGATTCCTAAAAAATTAAGGAAGATTTATACCACACGCACATCCCCTTAGCATTGAAAATCATAATCGATATTATTGAGAGGTAGAAAGAGTGGACACACATCCTAAATAAGTTTAATTTATAGCTTCCAAAAAAAAATTAGGCCATATTCTGTACCCAAATGTGTTACATGAATGTTATGAAAGGGGTTATAAAAACCTTTTATTTATCTATCACTCTAAGAATAGAATCATACATACTGTTCTCATCCAAACTTATGTATTTATGCACGTAAAATAATTTGCATGGTAATGATAAACATAAACATGGGTTTAATATCTGGTGCTTTGGAGAAGATAAAGGAATATACATATTATTATACGGAGAATTGTCACACATATAGATTTCTTGGATTTTTTTATCCAAAGATAAATCCATTGAATAAACCTAAATGTTATGAGATCCTTCTTCCATGGATACCTATTTGTATAGAATGAAATTTCCAGAATCATTATGTTCCAACTACATCAAACCCATAAGCCTCATTAGAGTCTCTTATCGATTTAGAATAATGGGATATAAATCCTTTTAAAATTTAGGATCATCAAGAGTCTCTATCATAGTAAAGTATACCTTAGGACTACATATTGCAGAAGGATCCAACATAACAATTCGAGAATGGATTGAAATATCCATCATGTGACCCACATTCCTTGAATTTTAAAATTTTAATTCTTTTGAAATATTTCTCCTAATCTCTAGATCGGCCACTAGTGTCACTATAAGGACAAACTCCCACATTATCTATTTTGGAAGACCTAAAGGTGAAGGATCATTAATATGAAAATGGTTTTAATGTAAATTGAATTTTCCCTTGTATGAAATTGAAAATTCACTCCTTTTCCTATAGTAGTCTGCCAAGTGACCTTGCCGAAAACACTACAAAAAATTTTTTTTAATGACCAAAAGACCACAAACTACCACTAGAATAAGTTTCATCCATATTTAATTAGGATACAAGTTCGAAGGGGAATCACATGATCCAATTTGATAATGATTCATAAAGATTCCATGAATTTTAAGATCTAGGTATCATAATCCAACAATAAGAATCTTACAAAGGCATTTCCCACATATTTCTGCATCGATGGGTTGTAGAGAGGAAGAGGACCAGGTAATTTAACCCACATAGTCATACGACTCTACTATTTACCGTGGTTATTGTCCAAAGAACAAAGATAATGAGTTAACCTATATGGTCCTCACCAATGATCCTCCCTAGACCAATATTTAATGATATATTATCTGGAGGACAAGGGAATTTAGAAATCATTTCAGGAAAAAAACCTAAATCCTTGATAGTTGTTGGAGATCTTGTAGACCCACAAAATTCATGAATAATGAAATTTTCAGTTTTTTCATCCAATGCTCTCCACCAATGAAAAGAAGTGGAAAGCCTCCACCTCTTTGAGTTCTTCCTCTGAGAAGTTTACCACTGGAGATCCATCTACTCACCAAAACACCATGTAGCCACCAAGACTTGTGGAATATACACCAATAATTCTAAATAAGGGTCATACCATCCCACCAAAATATTTTTAAAGGATCAGGAATATAGATATCCCACTAAAACTAGATACGGAATATAACAGTATAAAGAGAGAGGCATGGATCCACCTAGGGAAGTTGGAGACAAGCACGCTTGCATAGAATCCTTCAATATCGAACAATGAAGTGAGATTAAGAAAGCTGGCATGTAAAGAAGATTATTTTATCTCACTAAAGGAGGGAAATGTTCTAATTCCGAATCAATATGTCAATTTTATTACTCATTTAAACAAAAATTTATCATTTTATAATTTTAATTGATTTTTTACATATTTATGTGGAACATATTTTTATGGATTATCATTATATGAGGGGTTGTCCTAAAATTATATATCCCTCTAATTTGTCTTGTTAATATATATACCTTGTGATATGATAATGTTATATTAAATGAGTTGTTAGCCTAGTACAAAATATTATAAGACCCTAATTTTTAGGCCATTACAATATATTGAGAGACACAAGTGGTTAGAAAAATCCACTATAAGAGATATGTGGTTAACCAATTCCATTGTGTTATGGGAAATTGGTAGTGATCCTGAATCCACTATATCTTAATAGGATAAGAGATTGAGCCTAATACACTATGTTATGACGTATATGGTGTTTTTCCTTGAAATTTTCATATAAAATATTTTCACATGTCCCATTTCTATGTTATTCTATATTCTTACATAATTTCTGCATGTTTTAGGATCATTTCATTCTCATTATTATGATATGGTACTTTTTCATGAAGATCCATTTGTAGTTCTATATTTCAATTTTTTCATAACTTATATTTACTTCGTATGATTTCATATTCTTATTCCATTAATCTAGAAATTTTTTCACTTTCATCTATTCAGAGATATTTTATTTCTAATGATAAGTACTCATTTACTCATTATATTTATCCCTTATTGAGCATTTTTCCTTAAACATTAATGCGATTTTTATTTCCCCATGAAATTAATTTTTACAATATATATTACAAGGATAGAAGAGTGTAACATGAGTTTATTTTTTATAAAAGAGTGGAATATTGGGATAAAAAATAAAAAAAAAATTCTAATATCCAATGACACTAAACCATCAAGTTTTATGAGTGTGTTTTATTTTTTATATGTAATTTATTACTATGAAAATAATTTAACTTTTTTATCACATGATTATTATTCCCTAGAGTTGAGATGTGATGGGAGAACTAAGACATATTCATTTTGGGGTGAGGGTGACATTATTAGTGGGGAAACATGTATTGGGTACATCCAACATTATATTCTCTTGAATTACAATACATATATTATATATATTTGTTTTGAGTTTGGTCTAATGAAGAGATATGTGTATATATTACTTTGGATGGAGTATTATTTATTATCACCAATTGTTTATTGAAGCATTATATGGCCTATATTATATTGAGATGAGAGTTTTCTTAGAGGACCCAATAAGTTATGATTTATTGTTCACCCCTAATTCTATATGGTATTTTTTACATTTTTGTTTGTAGATTTAGATAATGAGTTAAAGATTGCAAGATCTTGGGGGTGGTGATTGTTTTTATTTGTGGATTCTCTATCCTTATGACAATCATTTTATTTTTTGTTAAATTTTTTAGTTTATTTTATATTATGGAGTACATGTTTATTTTTTTATTGATGATACTTTTATATTATTTAATGGTATTTTTTTCTTATTATTGGTCATTTTATATTACTTTAATGATAATAAAAAGTGTAGTATATCAATGTTTCCATGTTATTATCCCTTAAAAAAATTTATGATTATATGTAATATTACTTTATGGAATTAAGGGTAATTCCATTACTTGATACTGGAATATGAGGTATTTTAGTATAGTCATGATAAGATATTGTATTATTAGAGATTGTTTTTTTCTGGGGATGGAGTTTGGGCAAGAAAATAGTGTGGTATGCATTTTTTAGTATGGAAATGGTATAATTAAATCATAACATGTACCATAAAACATTGAGAATAGTTATGACATAGAGGGACCCTATAATATGAATCAATGACTATGATAATCTATTGAGTGTGATTAAGAAAGATTGCATTGATTATTAGGTAAATTCCAAGGTTTAAAAAATTCACTATCCTTTTTTTTCTATTATTTGAAATTTGGATTAGCTTCTAGGGGAAATTAAATGAATTAAATAAAGAATATAAATTACTTCAGTACCATAGTCATAAGAGTTTTTTATATTTACATACTTACTTTGGGGATGATGATGTAATTTGTTTTAGGTTGATAAAGAGAATCGTAATATTTTATTTATTCATGGAAGAGATAGAAAAAGAGAACTGGTTTCATGGAGGATTTATTTATGAATGTTTTTAGGATATAATAGTCTATGGATTAAAATATATGATTATAAACCATAGATTAAAAGCTGAATTTAATAGGTATATATTTACTTTGTATTTATTTATATGTGATTAGAGAATTGAATACATTTTAGGGTTAGTTTGAAGTTTTACATAGATCAGAAATTGTGGATCCTATATCTTAGAAATCATGATGAATAAGAGGTCACATTTAATAAATTTAAAAATAACTTTCATTATTAAATAAAATCCTCATTACTAATGGTCGAGGGATTCATGAGTTTCCCAAAATGTAGTAGGGGATTTTAGTGTCGTGGAATTTGCGGTGAGGCTCATGAAGTTCATCCACTATTCTAATATTTATTATGGAATCATGGTTTTTGATCATGATATTTTAAGAAGGATTTAAATCAAGAAATTCTATAAAAATAATCACTTTTACATTTCAAATGTATTTCATGGTACTTATAAAGGATAAAGTGATTGAGAATATGTCATTATAGATTAATTTTCTTCTAGAGGTGAGTTATACAAACATCCTAATGTGTAAAGATGTAGATATGCCCTCTTATATTTTAGGATAGTTGATGTTTTCAATAGAGAGGATTCACCCTCATCATACTTTTGAGTATTTCATTGGGGATGGAATACCTCAAAAAACTACATGGAGCTTAAACATGGTACGATATTTCTCTAGTAGATAAGTAGGGTTCAAAAAAACATGTTCAAAATTTCATACTTGTCACTGATAGGATACTGTTTGCACCCTGGAATTTTTTGCATCAATTACTTCCTCAACTATAGCTACACCAGCCAAGTCCCAAGTATTTGAGTTCACTGATGTAAGGCCATGTAAGAGGAGAAAAATAGAAAGATGTTCCCCACTCTGTTGGACCTTCAACTAAGCATAACCAATGTAATGATCGATGCAATAGATTTCATGAAAAAGGTGTTGGACTTGAATACATTAATTCTATAAAATTTATAATTTTTATAATACTATAGATTATTAATGGTAACATATGATAATATTCTATTCCATCTTTTCAACTAATTTACATGTGATATTCACACTATTTTATTAAGTTGACATTAATCTAAGTGTTATATATTATGATAGAATGAATCCTACTACCATTAGTGCTGACAACACTAGTTGGATTGTAATGTTATATGGTATAGGTTTAATAGAGATCTGAGTTAAAAATGAGTCTATATCAATATATTGATAATGTAATATATTTATAGATATAACCTTAAGATATCATCCATGAAATTGATTCATTTTACTCTATAAAATCCTTTTCCAATTAATATCACAGATGAGTAATTTTACCTTATGTTGAACATGAGCATGTAACATTTTTCAATGAGATGGATCATTAGATAAAATACATATATATAGTTCTAATTGAATTATAATTAGTATTATTGATATTTATTTTGGTATATATATATAAATGGATGTGTTTTAATGTTTTTTCAAGAATTTTCTTTATATTTTTATTAAATAGGTTGTGACAATAAATTCTTGACATGAGATACAACATGGGATAGATTTACATATTAGTGTTCCCCTATATAGTTTCTCCTAATAGGATGATCCCTAAAAATCTATAAGATTAGAAAAATATTTTTTAAGACTTATTCTAGAATGGATTAATTCAACCCTATGTGTCACCATGGGGAGAACTACTGTTGTTAATGAATAGTTTTAATGGTAGATTGCTACATTTCATAGATTAAAATAGATGAACAAGGTAATGGTAATGAAAAATTATTCCCTTCCATGGATTTAAAATATATTTTATTAATTAAATATATATAAACATATCTCAATGATTGATTAATGTTTAGAGTAACATTGGATGTTAGTGGAGGAGGATGAAAATATGGGATTATGTTCATGTATCTTTTGGGATACTTCTTGTTCATATTTATTTTATATTTTATGGATACTTTAATAGTTTTCATAGGATTGATGAATTCGACATTTAAAAAGATATTGGGCCAAATTAATTTCCTGGTGTATTTTAGAATAATTAAATTGAATGGTAAAAATTTTAGGCATATATTTGAATTCCATTAGTGGAATCTTTTTTATGATAAATTTTCTTTTTTTTTTGTGTGTGAGGGTAATTTTCTTACACATTCATTCTAGGAATGAAATATTAATGTTTTAATCTTGTATAAAAAAACCAGAGAATTATGAAATAACTTCCTCATCGTAAATGATTATTATAATAAGTTCATGGATATTTTTTATTTTATTTAAACACCTATAATAACATTAAACCAAAATTACTAATAATTTATATTGGTTTATCTACACTAGGCATTGTTTTGAGTAGTTGGATGAAAATATAATGGGTTCCCTGATATATCACTAGCTAGAGGAATTAGTGATAATCATTTTTTAATATAATTCTACCTATCTCAGTATATGATATGTACTAGTGTAAAAGTTATCAATGATCTCATAGGGTTTTAAAATTTTTATTATCACAAACATAAAAATACTACCATTGATCTTGAACTTTCAAATGTGTAATTTCTCTTAACGATATAGTGGAATTACTTTATTAGAGATTGATTTCGTGGATTCATAGATTTTAATTTCATGTGGTATATCTTATCTAAATTGGATATGATTTTCCATATATTTATATGGGAGGATAAATTTTAGGATAACAAATTTAAGATCTCTGAAACTTTAATTACATATAATGGTCCTGATAATGTGCTGATCAGGAAATGGTGTGGTGATAGTGATCATGAGGATGGGATTGAGTTACTGATAATAGAAGATATTATGGAAGTATACCAACACATAGATAATATTAACAGGATAGTTTTCCAAAATTAGATGAAGGGTAACCCATACATGATTAAGTACATGGAGGATTCTCATTTGGGAGACCCTATGGTATATATTTAAAGAGATGGTATTGTTATTCTATGTCACATCCTGGATGAATGGGACCTTCCAAGCCAACCATATATAAAACAAACCACCCAAGACCACCTCCAATATTCTATGGGTTGGCAACTATCATTGACTAGGTATATCACAGACAAGGGAGGTTATAGACTAAAGAACAAGTATACACACACACACATATCTCTAAATATAAATATAATGTCGTACTGATAAACAACTGATACTCTAAACACATGAATAATATCTATCCCTCACTAGAATAAACAAATTCCACCAGAACCATAAAATTCTCAAATAAAATCCAACTAAAATTGAAAAAAAAATTATACTATCAAACCAAAGGGAATTTCTATGTTGATGAAAATTCCCCAACCATCCATGGTAGGATTAGAATAAATAAACTGCTCCAAATCTGGGTACTCCTTAGACACCATCAATAGGCTTTTTATCTTAATTAGACATAAAATGTGTGGGAAGATCCCCTAAATGGTTTAGTATAATCATATCGAACATGTCACCCCAAAATCACTAAACACACAGCATCCAAGAGAATGTTATCCCAAAACAAAAATGCATGGACAATAAACAAGGTTACCAAGATATGATAAATTGTAGACACCATGCCTCAAGGTGAGTTCACATACTCAATAATTTCCAAGGATTATATTATAGTATTAAAGGTAACATCATCCTGAGAAAACTCACTTATCAAGTGTTGTTATACTAATGGAACTCATCATAGCGAACATACTGGACTTCTCTTTCCATGAAGAAGCACTACTTAAATTAAAAGGGTTTACATGATATACTCACTCTATTGGAATATATATTACATGAAGAAAATAAAATGTTGATGCATTGATAGGGTATCATGACCAGGGTCTATCAGGTGTACCTAAACATAACTGGATTAACCCACTAGACATGGAATCTAACTCCCCAGTGCATAGGTCACATGATACTTGACAATATTTAGGGAGAGGGATGAGAATCAGAATCGAAACCCATGAAATTATGGATTAATATATACTCTAATACACTAAGGGGAACTTACATAAACTTTTGGAGACTATATACCACACATAATCCTTTTGGAGGCAATATGAGAAATCTCACTCCATAATAACTAAATTAGGTAATACACCAATAGACATATAGTTCTTGGGAACTCACCCAAACTTATACTGAATTTGTCATCATATGAACATGGTATCTATATTTCCTTTGAAGAATTACATGACATGTCCCTTAGATTACAAGACATGCCTCACCGATTCATGTAATTCCCATGTCCTTTCATCTCACACTACATGACATCCACATGATACATGGAGTGTTACTACAATATATGAAGTGTAGAGTTTGTTCCAACACTCAATATGTTCAATCTAATCAAGGACATACACCTTTGAATGTACATGAGGTGTACTCCCCATCACACACATTGTGTAGGGGTTGTGATGGCAATCACCATGTGATTTTAGAAAAAATACATATACTTTCTAATGTACATTAGGTGATCCCCATCACTCACAAAATTTTTCCCACCTTGGATTATGGGAATGTACACCCTATACACATCAAGATGGTTGATTAGGTTTAAACGGCTTTTAGGATACCCACACAATGTGTGTTGTTTAACTCACCGTGTAAAATATATCGAATGCACATAGGTGAAAATATAAAATTTGTTCCACTATAGTACACACCATGAATTGGAAAATTTCATATAAAGTCTAGAATATTCCCATGTCTTCGCACATATCACCATTGATTCCTTTGGTTTGACTGGTAATTATGCTATAACTCTCAAATTTTGGTTTACTACCCTCAATGGCTACCCAAAATTCATATTTCATTTATTCATAATCTATAAATTCAACCACTATTTACATCCTAAATAGATATACTATTCATCTCATGAGACCCCCATTTCTTGCACCAACATCTGGTTAACATCATTGTTGGTGTCTATATTCTAAAAACCCATTTCATGGAATTTTCTATCATTTCACCACCAGTGATACCCACTCAATCAAACATGTTCTTCCTCCATTACAGGAACCACTACTGGTCTAATATCTTCACCAGCATTCCTCTGTCACATCTCCCAAACCCCAAACTAAACTTGTGACCGTAATCAGTTATACCTTATAATGAATTATGAATGATCTCTCATTTTGGGAATCATTAAATCATTGGACCACTAAAATTAAATTAACGAACATCTAAAAATAGAGTAAAAAATGGAACATGACACAAAGTGAGATTTGATCGATGGTCATGTTCATCTATCAAGTATCATCGGAATCTGAATTATGGGGTAGATAAAAAATAAAAAAACTAAAAGGATAAATAAATCATTAATTCCAAGATCTAGGAGGCTAATATGAATGTTTGAAAAAAAATAATGATCCACAAATTAATTTTGAAATAATTTATTCACATTCATGTCAAACAATAAATAAGGTTTAAACCAGCATATTATATTCCTTAACATAGTTCAGATTGACCTTTAATGAATAATAGTGCCACATAATTTACATTGGAGAGATCTATGAACTCCATCAATGATAATGATCCCTGTGGTACTCTAATCCTTGATGCATAATCCCATGACCATCTACCAACATTCCCACTAGAATATTTCTACCTTTCCACCCACACCATCTCTTAGATTTATACTAAGGACCAATATAAATTCTACTTAGTGGGGGTTAAAGAGAAAACTATTAGGGTTTTTTATATAAATGATAATTAAATTAATAAATTCATATTATTCATTTAACTCACCCTTGACTACACTGTACCAAGGTGTCCGACACCATTATAACCTATGTCATGCCTAGGGTAAGACTGATGATATGGATTTAATGTTAGTCTCAATTCCCTATATTATTTATAGTTCAGTTTTCAATTTTTTATTTAAAAAATTTTTTTGGCATGATATACTATATTCAATATTTTTAATTTATCAATGTTGGTGAATCATTAGACATAGAATTCAATACGGACCCCACACCTTGAATTGTAAATATTAATAGAAATATTCTAAAGTTACTACAAGAAATTTTAGAGTCATTCTGTTTTCCCTACCTTCAATTATTTTATTTTATAAAAGTGATATTCTACTCAGATATGCGAATAATAGACTCACATATAGATCTTAGAATCTCAGGATCTCTCCTACTAGTTCCCATGTGTCCAAAAAACTTTCACCCAAGAAAAAAAAATTCCCACAATTGGAATAATCTTACTATTTCTCAAACACTAATGGGAACTATGAAATGGTAACTCCACTTTCATTATACAGCTCACCCCAGTTGACAACATATAATGGGTCATGCACATATCTTCTCAGATGTGAAACATGAAATACATTTTTCACCTAATCTAACTACATTTTTGGAGATAAGAAGTACACCACTTTTCTATCCTTATAAAATTTCATGAAAAGATACCTATTAACCATTAATATAGTTCGTTTCCTTAGACATAACTCTATAACCCTCACTAAATTAAGAACCTCAGGATCATGTGGACCCTCCCATAAATATTAAAAGGCCTCCTTTATCGATCTACATAGGACTCTAGGAATCCTATGGCAATCCTCTTCTTATCCAAGATGAACTATACCTTCACTACAATTACTCACACCAACTTTGGGCTCATAATTTTTATTTCCCTAATTTAGACTAATACAGCGGTGACCTAAAGGGCCTCCCATACAATATTTATTATGGATCTACACCATTGTTGGAGTGGTAACTTTCATTATATAAAAACCCCACCAATGGTAGATGATCCTTCCAGCTAATACCAAAATTATCATGTGATCCTAATGTATGTTTTCTAGAGCCCAAATGGTTTTCTTTTCATGGACATCTGTTTTTGGGTTGAAATATTGTTCTCAAAAAAAATATAGTCCCAAATCCTCTCATAACCTTCTCAATAATTTTAATGTGAAGAGACCATCATGGTTAGAAATGACCAGCTAGAAAAATAAATGATGTCGGGCTAAACTTACATGAATATGCACCCTAAAAATATCCACTAAGCTATAGTCAAATATCGATTTGATGTTTACAGACATGGTGAGTTTTCCTACATTCACTAAGAATGAATCATGGTATGTCACTAATAGTATATGTCCCATAAAAAATCATGGAGACATAATACCCCTTTAACAATCATCCCAATACCTCAACCATCACCTCTCGATAGTTGAGGAATTGAGTGATAAATTCAGAAACATGCTACTACATCCTTGACCACCCAAAATTATGCCAAAGGATAATAATATATCCAAAATTTTCCTAGATATACTTTTATTGGAAGGTATAAAACCTCTTTAGAACCTCATATTATAGCATGGAAAGTTTCATCAGCCATCCTCAAACAAGGATGACATTCTCCCCTCCTGCAAGAAATCTATAAAGAGCATATCCAATGGATATTGGGTCACATAATATATCGCAATCATTATCCCAATGTTGTGACTCCATGACCAACTAAATAAGTAGAGGGGTGGAACCCATCAAATGGAGGTATAAGCTAGTATCATGGTCTATAACCATCAATTGTAAATAGGTCAACTGCCCTAATTCATTAAACAAGAACAAGAAATGGAAAAACCAATTCTATTAATATTCAACCATGACCATTATCTAGGGTTTCCCCCAAGATAACACTACATCAATCTTTGTTGGGTCCACTTTTACTACCTTTATTGAGAATAAAGAACCCAATAGCTGGACATCTATTTTCAATAAACTGATATGACAAGAGGCTTTGATAAAGATGTTGCTCTCACTGTAAGTCTAGAATAATCCTCATGTTTCTCATGTAATCCACTTATAATTCCAAGTACATGAGGATGTAGGTTAAAAATCCCATAATGAAATGATCAAATAATGCATACCAGATTTGATTCATGAGTTTTATAAACACTACTCAGGTGTTCAATATGGATAAGGGTATCATTATTAACAAAAATAAATCATACTAGATATGAAAATCCTCCTTCAGTATATCCTCCTCTCAAACATGGATTTTATGATTTCCCATACTGAGAAAAAAAATATGAGAACCACTTGACCCCAAACCAAGGGTTAATGAATTTATCAATACTAGGGATTAGATACTCTTTTCTAGGTGTCAAATATTTCATGTGACCATAATACATGCTTAAAATAAATAATCCTTATGTCTTCTCAAAAAAATGCTTGGATAGATGAGGGGAACACATTGGGTCTAAAAAAGTCTCATACTCTATATATCCTACAACTACAAATTCTAATGTCACCTCTCTATAGGTTTATCTAACATGTTGGAGAAGATATTAGGCTATCCCTATGTACAAATCTATACAGAAGCTAACCTTTCACTAGGGAGGTAATCCTAGCCATTCAAAGTAAATATGATGTCATACCACTCGATAATCGCATGAAGTGTAATCACATAGCATATACTAATGCAAATGGACATACTGAAAAAAGATAAGGAATCAGATATATCCTCCTATATATGAGCAGATTCTACTTTTATTGGGATCCATTCTCTCTTAAGAAGGGAAATTTTACCCCATAAACAATGATACATTGAAACCCATACTATCAGTAGTCAATTAGAAATGGTGGGATAGAAACTACTACATACAAATGAAAACATCATAGGGCCTCGTTGATACTATGGATAGATTCCATTCAATGTTATCCCCTCCTAGAGAAAAGTCACACTATTGAAAGAAGTGTGTGATCACCAAATCATCTCCGTTGGAGACTCTAAATAGATGAGTGGAGCTAAAAGGCTTCTCTAGAATCACTAGATCTCAAAAAATGGTGAAACAAAGAAAAATTGGTTTGTGGACATGTACCAAAACTATAGCTAGAGAAGAGAATAGACATGTCACAACTTGAGACTCTACTAGAGATTCTAGTTTATAATCCCTTAATGGAGGAAGTTATCCTTTTCATTTATTTCATGTAATCTATAAATAGGGATCACTCTAACACCATATTTCATCAAAATGGTCTCAAACAAACAAATAAATCAAAATAAGCCTCCACACCTATAAATCATCCAGTTTGGGTGACACTAACTCACCCACAAGGATTTAAATCCCATCATGAGGGAACATGTCTCAATTGGTGAAGTTTCCCAATTCATTGTATCTTAAAAGAACATAAAAATTCACTAACCTAGTGAACTACTAATATAATTTTTATCATTTGATAAGTATCACCATTAAGAACATAGTTTTGAGGGGTCAAATCTAGGAAGAACACCTAAACAACAAGATTGAGATAGTCTACTAATACCCAATTTTTGTATTAGGATCACCATGAAAACATGTAGGTCTCTATATTTGAAACTTGGAAAGTACACCCAAAACAAGTGCATAACCTTCTGGTACTACCTGGTGTAATCCATTCTCAACCTGATGAGGACCATCCAGTTGAACTTTCATAGGTGGGTTATCATGTTTATCAATAGGTGTAAACATAACTTAGTGTCCAGATGGAGGAACCTTCTACTATACATGTCCCTATAAAAAATGCTCATTTCCAAAGTATATCATAATGAAGTCTGGGAACAGAATCTTTATTTACAATATGAAGAATGTACCAATGTTTTCCCAAAAACTAGTTCTTATATATACTAAACCATCAAGAATGTTTTCATATCCCTGGTGAATGGATATGCTATCCACTACACAATTTCTGGATTCCCAAGCCTAAGAAATTAATATGAGAAATTTGAAAATTATTTCCCTAGTTCCCAAATAAATCCTCACATTTTAACTATCTCTAGACTTTGGTTTTTAGATAAACCTACTCTTATACCACTAAATCACATCACGACCAATCAGGTCTCTCATGGATAATGTTACTTTAGGAATAACATAGCTAGCCCACCTTAAATAGGCCGGGGGCTAGCGACTAGCACTGAGTCGGCAAATCACATACATGGAATGCCTTATCCTAACATACCTACACACACCTTTATACACCAGTATAATGTGGTAATGAAAAAGAGAGATCCTTTAAACTAATTTATAACATATATCCAACACTATAGTATTAGAAAATGTACTAAAATAGAGAAAAAAAACAATCTCAGAAAAACTATAATAAATTATAGTCAATAAACAAAGGGGGGGGGTGTTTTCAAGATGTAGAACATTGAAACCGTACATGGAACATCAAGAATAGCTAAGTTCCACCTTTTCTTGGTCCTCCAATGACTCCATTTATATTCATGGCATCTATATAAGATGAAACATTTGTGGTTAGAACCCATGTGTTTGTGTGTGTATAAACATACATAGTATAACTATCCTAAATTAAAAAAATAGAAATCATTTATGTTATCAACTATAAATCTGAAATCAAAGAGAATAAACAAGATATACCAAATATTAACAAAGGTATACACAAAGTCTCAAGGTGAGGTCACGTCTTCACTATAATGATATGATTCTATGTGCCACTCAAATGAATTTTTTTAAGAGAACACACACATTCGGTCATGTTATTATTGTGGAACTCATCCAAGAGTATATACTCATTAGGTATTTCAATGAGGAAACACTGAGAAAAAAAGATAGGTTTGTTCATAGATATTCACATAGTTAGAATAAAACATACTAAATGAAAAAATATGTTTAGACACTAATAGTTCATCACACCAAGGGCCTATTTGTGACACATAACCCTAAATTGATTAACCCATTAAACTAGGGATAAAAAAACCTAGGTAGATATTTCATATAACACCTGGCCCTACCTTGGGAGAAGGATGTGAATGGAAATCCTAAACTCATGCCTCACAGAGGGATAACAGATCAAATATTCTAATGGTATTTTATATACAATTTTTAGGACTAGATACCACCTTGAACCCTCATTAAGGTAGACTATGAAAACTCACTCAATAATAAGTGATTGAGGGAACTACCACACACTCATACAATTTGAGGGAGCACATCCAAAAGTATATAATATCTACTTTGAGGAGAAAACGGGCTCTAAATTTCCATTGAATAAATAAAATATGGATTCCAGGGGATATACATTGTGTATCATTGAGCCAAGTGCTTCTAAAGGGATTCTCTCTAGCTTGACATTTCTTTTTTATGATACATGATGTTTAATTATACCCCATGATGTGTAGACGTTAAGTAGAAAGTCTATGACTTACTTTTTCTTGATCCCCTATAAGTTTTTTAGAACACAAATTGTACTCCCCATTAGACACGGTGTGTTAGTGATGATATAATAGTCAGTGTGTTTCATATTCTCACACTCGTGTACTTTCTGAAGAACATTAGGTGTTCACCGTCACACATGCTGTTAGGGGAAACATGGCCTCCTGGGAATGTACTCCTAACACACAATGATCTAGATAGATAATGGTAATAATACATATATTATACTAATATTATTTGTTTTATTTAACACAATTTAAAAACCATATCCACCACATATAGGGAAATTCACCATGTGTGTTCCTCTACAGTAAATACATTGTATATTATAGTTTCATAAAAACTAAAACTTTCTCATGTTTATAAATATTCTCCTCTGATGTTTCATTTAGTTTAATAGTAAATAATTCCACAATTCTCAAATATATTTTTTACCCCATCGATGGCTTGTCAAAATTCATATTCCGATTATTATTCTCAGGTAAAATCAATTTTTGTCTCTCTCTAAAATTTCCACAATATATGATATAGAGAAACTCCAATGCTCACACAAACAATAGGATTCCATAATCACCTATGGATGTATAATGGTCATATATTTCCAATAAATTCCCATTATCACTCATATGAGGACACATGCTCAATCCCTCTCATAGTTCCAGCATTTACCGAACCATCGTTGTATTCCCATAATCATTCTTAAGCATCCATAAAATATCTAAAACCTAAACCTAAACCCATCCCAAAAATATGTTGTTATATTAAATTAATGAATAATTATCTATCCTCATGGTTAGTATCAAATCATATACCAATAAAAATTCTTTTGATAAACATCTATGTATAGAGGGAGAAAGGCACAAAACATAAAGTGATTTTAGATAAATAACTTTGTTCATTAGGCCACTGTTGTTGAAATCTAAAGTTTGGGGTCAATAATAAAAATACCAAACCAAAAAATAAATATATCTTCAATTCCTAGATATATTAAGATTAAATAAAAATTGGAAAAACTAGTTTATAATGATCCATGAATTAAATTATTATCAATTAATTCTTGTTCATCACAAACAATAATGAGTATTAACCCAAAAAATCAAATTCCATTCCATGGGTCAGCTCGATAATTGGTGAATAAAATTTCCATTTAATTTCCATTAGTAATATCCAATAACATGACCAATGTTGGAGGTCCTCAAGGAACTCAAATCATCAATCCATGATCCGTGAACCAATTGAAAATGCACTCACCACCAGATTCCTCCCACTCAATCCCCACCATCCTCTAGTGTAATATGGGTAACCATATAAAATTCACTCTTGATGGGTTAAAGAGAAGAGCCATTAGTGTTCGGAAAATATATGATAATTAAATTAATAAATTCATTTACTTCAATTAATTCATTTAATCCATTTAATAATCCCATGAATGTATTGTATCAAATCATCTCACCTCAGAATAACTTATTTTTGGTCCGAGTGCTTCATTTTCTTCAATGGTATGCCAATATATGTTTAGTGAGAAAAAAATTAAAATCTAATTCTTAGAGAGTTTTAGGGATTCAATGAATGGAATTTTAATTAAAACTTGACTAGTTCATGATGTAAATTGTGATTAGAGGCCAATTGAATGTAATTTCAAATACATATATTAATAAAGTTCATAAATTTTTTACAACAATGTTTGGAGACTAAAAATTGGATGAAGGTCATGAAATATAATTTTTTTCATGAGTATTTAAAATAATTCCATGTAAATTTTATTTACATTTTACGTGATGAATATTTCAGGAAGAGAATATGAATTAGCATATTTTTTTGTTTGAATTTATATTTTTTTGGAATTTAAAATTTTAGGTGTTGTAAAAAAATATTCAATAAGGCCAACTAAAGGACAAAATGAATCCCACATGTGTGGGAGGAGGACCTTGGCCACATGGGAGGGGAGGTCAACAAATCCGACAGAGAAGAATGAGGATTGGACTAATGTATAGTCCCACATGGGAATTCTCAGCGAGATAACATAAGTTTAGTCATGGGTGATGATGGTCTAGTGTTTGTTGATGAGGCCCTTGGGGCATGTTTGTTTTATTGCAAGTGATAATTACATGTTTCCATATCTAGAGTGTCACAACATGAGATCTATTAATAAACACAGCAAAAACCAAGTGAAATTTTATGGGGGACACATAGGAATGTTTATGTTTCATCCATCATTATAAGGTTATAGATAAAATTCATCCATTCAGTTACATTAATTTGATTCTTTTAATCATTATATAGGATCATCTTCAACCATGGCCCTCATTAATTAGTTTCTATTCCTAGATTGCATTTATCGAATATCGATGAATAATATACATTTACTATGGGTGTTCTATGATCATGATTATTAGGTAATGAGTCTCTCAACCCCTAGGAATTCAATATATACCATGCATGCATGTAGATAACTCGAAAATGTCAACATGGAAAAATCAAAACAAATTTACAATAGGCCATTTAGATATCCAATGTTTTTTTGTTTCAAATGAGGATAGGAACACGATATTTATCACATACACATGATGAGTTTTTGGTGTGTGAAAAGGCTTCATGAAATATAGAACAACATATATGATAAACATGTGATATTCATGAATTTCTTTAAGAGTATCAACACAACATAACAAGTAGAGTCTTGATGTGACAAAAAATACGAAGAAAAGGATGTATAAGGGATATATTATGTCCCTAAAATCGTTCAAGTAATGAGCTGGAGATGTACTTCTCATATATTGATAGGGTCTCATTTTTTTTGAAAAAAATAGTTAACTACAAAAACCCTTATTTCATGAAGGGTAGAACTTAAAAAGTTATTATTGTGTGAGGAAGATTAGAAAAAACATAAAAATTATAATTTTTCTACGAACACTCATCTTATTTCTAAAATTGTGTAGATACACTGATACCTTAGGGTTTAGTATGAATATTTTACATGACAACATAAACCCCTTATGTGAAGGTTTTTATATTTTGAACCTGTGTAATATCACTTTGTTGTGAAAAAGATAATGGAAGGAGATAAGCCACATATATGAGAATTTATTCTAATTGTTTTTTTGTTTTTCCTTTCATAAATAATAACATTATAACATGAACGTTAGTAAAATATAGAGTTATCTTTAAGTATTAAAATTGAAATTCCCTTAATACATGAATAATATACATTCAAGAAAAATTGAGGAATAATAAATAAGTTTATTTTAAAAAAAATGGGTTAATTAAATGCACTAGGTGTTTTTTAAAATAATCTCATTAAATATACATGCATGTACTCTAATTTAAATATGTGAAATTATATTTTTACAATACAATACTTTATTAAATAATAGTGAATAATTTTTTTCTTTTCTTAAACCTAATTTTTTGAGGTTTCATCTTCATTAGAAGGAATAAATCAAGCATTATTAGGGTTTCATTAAAGTGAATTTCCAAATTTTAGTGATCATAAGAACCTTGTAATGACTAGAAAACTCAAAAGGTACTTGAACCGGTACATGAGTAGGTGTTATTTAGTGAGATTTTGGAGAAACCTCAAGGGATCATCCTATAGTGGATCTATCATTTACGAAAGGTATAATTATCATAGTTAGATTCTGAAGTAGTAGAATTATTTTATCTAGAGATAAATGTAGAAGGAGACTCATGATTGAAGTGGAAGAATATGATGAATTTTGGTTATATCCTGAAGTAGGATATGTCTCTTGTGTGATTTTAGACTAGGCATTGGGGGTTTCAGTAACATTGTGGGATTCAGTATAAGGAATCATTTTTTCTATTCAAGAGTTAAGGTATGTATGATTTATTATCGACCTTTTTTAATGATAAAAGTATTATAGTGGAGAATCCATTATTAGGGGTATAACCAACATTGAAAAGGGTAGTCCTTTATTTTTAACCATGTAAATATATTGGTTGTGAAATATCTTATCATTCGTACATATTATTTGAGTTTAAGAGATAATATTGAGTAGATTGAGTACCCTAAAATATAGATTAGGTTGGATTTTAAATAAAAAGGGAATTATTAAAAATAAACCATCGATTCACTCATCCCTAATCAGTGTTCAATCTAAAAAAGAGACTACATGTTCTATTAAAGTGTATGTTCCTTATAAATATTGTGAGGTCGTTATGAAGAATAGAGTTCATGAAATGATTGATCTTCCAATTATGGATAAAAAATAAGTAACACAAAAGGATAAAAATTTCACAATTTCTTACAATATTATGTATAATAGAAATAAAATATAGGCATGGAAGGTGTATAAGAATCATACAGTAATGTTTGAGACACCACCAATTAAAAAAAATCAATGTTGTATTTTTTGTGATAATTGTTTTCATTGTGATTATTTTGATGAATCCCAATCCATTTTTGATTAATATATATAACATTGTGATACTCATTTGGTATTAAAAATGATATGAATAAAACCCCAAAATAAGTGATAAAATGTATTTTTGAAGGCATCAATCATGTTCAAGATGAAACTTAATAAAGAGAAAAATAGTATGATGACATAGAATAGGCATTGTCAAAGATGTTTCACATTTCTCACACTCTCATAAATATTATGAACGAGTAGGATGAAAAAATTTCTATTTACAATGAAATATATTCTAAAGAAGTTGAATAATTGTAATGAAATGTTTCAAAAAAATATCTCTTTGATATCTGCTCTATGAAAGCTTTCTATGATTTTGAAAATTTTCACCGAGTTTTTATCATTTTCAAATATACTAAGAGGATAATGTAAATAGGGTAATAGATATTGAAATTTATTTTTAATAATTATGAAAATAATATGAAAATAAAATAAATAATATTAAAGAGGATTCGGTATAAATGATGATATCATTTTATAATGAAATTTCCTCACTCAACATGAACTATTTAGAGTTGGATATGAAATTGAATTATATTCCATCACTACAATTTTAAACTTCCTGTATTGATGGATAAAGAGATATTTGCACAAAATATTTCATAAAGGGTTATTAATTTAAGAAGATAATGAGATCATCCTGTAATAAAATGTAAACATCCCTGAAGAGTAATTTACCTCATTACCAAGAAACTTTTTTATGTAAAAATATGTTTCAATTTTTGGTACCGGACATAAAAACATTAGGAAACTATAGTTAGTCAAAAATGATGAAAAACCCACAATAGAAAGTGTGGATTTGAAATGTTCCATGAACTTCTATTCCATAATAAGTGTCCTAAATATTAGTGTTTCCACTCAAAATAAACAAGTTTATCAGTATGTGAAATCTAAAGAGACCACATCATAAATGAATATAAGAAGGGTCATAAGATATGTTTGGTTTTGTATGAGGTCTTGGAACAACGAATTTTAACGGTTTCACAACTTGGAAATTCACGAAAATACTATATGTCCTACATTTGTGGATATAAAAATTAATAATTGGAAATGACATCACTTTAAATTAGAAATCCATAGGAAAATAAAGGTGAAAAGTTAGCCTTGGGATGTGAAGAAAATAAAATGACAGAAAAGATTATTTCTAATAAAAAAATATTAAATCCTCTTCCCACATCATTGACAATGAAAAATATTTCAATAATATCACTACCCTGTGGAAAAATATAGTTCATATTAAATAAGATAAAAAACAATATATGTTAGGATAGAACACATGCCTTTGTGTAATATCTATGTTCAGTGATTTTTTCAAGTGTTTTAAAATGTATAGACACAAAACCTACACTTTCTAGTATACAAATTTCTCTCCTATAAACAAGAATGAATCATGGGTAATTAAAGGTGATGATATGATAACATGTTCTTAGATGAAGAATGTTTTGAAAATAAATTCATCTAGGATTCTAGGGAAAAAATATATTTGATGAATTAAAATATGATTATAATGGATTTAGGAAAAAGTTCCACAAAACTGAGAAATGAATAGCCAATATGTGATATTACATATACCATGAATGGTATGATATAGTGACCTAATATTTACATACATGAATATTACAGGATTTTAGATGAATATTCTTTATATTATAATAATGCATTCCTAAGGAACATAATATTTTAGTTTCTTTGGAAACATGGAAACAAATTATTATCTCCTATTGAAATATCTAAAAAAATCATAATGATATCCACCCTTAGTACTTATAACTAAATCATTTCTTCATAACCTGGGGAAATAAAACATAAGAAGGGGTGAGCTCAGATGCTCAGTAAGGGTAAATAAAAGAAATCTGTAGGCATAACATGAACCAAGGGTATGGAACTTGAGAATGACATTTAAATATCATACCCTATATATTATATATCATAATAAAAATATTATTTTCATAATACATAGATCATAATATAACTAATAAGATAAGTCACGAAAGAACAACATCAGAATAAAACATGGAATTATGGAAAACCCATAAGCATATAATATGATTTTTATAGTAGTCGTGACATCATTGTCAATACTATCATGGTAATATATGTTCACACCCCATACCATAGTTTGAGGTATGGTTCACTCCCATGGCCATCTATGTATCACAAGTTCACTCCTCATAAAATCATGGTAGTCATGGTTCACTCCCATGGCCATCTTAGTAGTATATGTTCATTCCCAAGACCATATTTTTATATTTCATGATATATATATCCAATTAATTTTAGGGATATATAGGTCCCAACCATCCCATAATTCAATCATATATAAATTTTTCACAGTAACGTAAATAATCATATCGTAACCCATGAAATGAAATGGGTATTATAAACATGTAATCAGATCATAACCTATGGAAAAAGGAAATGTTTCCTAATCATTTCATCACAAGCATAACCCAAGAAAATGAAATTAATCTTTATAAAAAATAACCCATAAAAGATAAATAGGTTTCATAAAGACCATGACATTAATAATAATCCACTCATATAAATATTATTAATGAAACCATTAGATCATTTCATATAAGGGCATGAGTAACATCAATGGATTCCATCTGATATGGAAAATAATTTTGAAATGTCTATCAAAATAATTTCTTGGGGAAAATATCCTATCCAATTGTAATATATCATTCTATTAAATAATATAATTTGAAAATAAAATTCTTTTAAAATAATTTGAAAACATATAAATAAGAATTTGAATCATTTTCAAAAAAATTCTCCTTTAAAACATATAAAATAAGCTTCAAATCATTATAATAAACATTTTTATTTGAAAAAAACAATGAAAACATATAAATAATGTATGAAATTTTTTAGAAAAAAATAACATGAAAACATTTGAAATGATCTTGAATTTTTTTAAAACCAATTTCTTTTAAACTACTTTGGAAACATAAAAATAAAGCGTGAAAACATTTTTGAAAACAATTTTCCTTAAAAACTTATAAAATATTGTTGAAAGAATTTTTAAAATAATTTTCAATGAAAATAACATTCAAAAACATTTTCCAAAAAATAAAACATTTAAAAATTCCATGGATTCTTCAATGAAATTATGGAGGGTAAATCCATACATGTCTTACAAGGTAAAAAAACATGCCCTTTTCATGGTAAAAAGGTTAAAAAAATACCTTCTTTGGAATGTGACTAAATTATTCTTTTGAAGATATTAAAAAAGAAAAAAGTGTAAAAGTTTATTCTAAAAACTAACATATAATGGTATACTATTATTTGAAATCATTTTTAAAAAAAATGGTTATGAAGGCATGTAAATTTTAACCAAAGAGAGGGTAAAGTCGTGCTTTCTTAAAAACACTTTATTAACTATATTATGTTCCAAAGAATAGAAAAAATCATAACAATAAATGAATATATCATGAATAATTAGAGGACAATAAAAACCCTAATTATTCTTGAAATATGGATCATAATATTTCTTTAATGGAAATCATGAACATAAATAGTTTTGAAAAGCAATGGGATTTTTTCAATAATCTCTTATAACAAGGAAAATTAGGATCATACTCACCATGTAAGAAAAATAAATTAAATAATACTTAAAATATCATTAAAATAATTAAATATAATTTATAAAATTTAAAATTTAATTATATACACCTAGAAAAAAAATTAGGTGAATAAAAAAACATGAGTCTCAAAGAAGGAAAATTGAGACAAAACTGTTTCACCGATTTGGTAACTTTTCAAACATAAACCCCATAAAAGAAATATAATAAAATTCATATCTTAATACCCATAAATTTAAGTGTATTATAAATTTAATACAATCATGATAAGTACATACACCACAAAAAAGTATGTCGTGGCGAACATATCAGGTATCTCACAAAAATAAAATGTGTGACAAAAACTGCTTACCTTGTGTCTTGGTTCTCATCACCCTAATTCAGAATACATGTATAATAAATATAAATTTATTATAAAAATTTTATAGAACCATATTATTATTTCTAATACCATAAATGGTATGATTACAAACTTATAGTACCCACATGTTAACCATCATTTTCTAAGGTTTCACTTTGAATAATATTCACTATATTCTTTGCACGAGTCTTACTTGGTTATGTCATTGGTCCTAATAATTATATCAAGATTCCAGAAATTAAAACATGATACAAATATCATTTATATCTATTGTACTTTTTTATAATAATTTATATAATATATATGTATGAAATGAAATACACTGATCATGGAGACGGTAAGTCGTACTGATGAATGAATGTTATTTCCATTTTTATTGTCATATTAAAGGACATAAATATTATGAAATATATTTATATATGTATATAAAATAATTAAAGTATAATTATTATATATATATATATGTCATATAATTTCACTAAAATCATCGTCAATACATTCAATGTACTGTCTGAATTAATCACATCACTTTAAGGGGGAGATAGTCCGCACTTCCTCAAACGAAATTATAATATTTACACCAAATGAAAAGAATATATATATATATATATATATGTTGTAAAAGAAATAAATAATCTTAAATAAATAATCAATATAATATGTAATATATATAAACATTGTTTCAATAATATTTTCCACTATGAAATGTTGTACGGAAAATTGAACAATCACCATTTTGGGAGGTGGAAGTTCGCCGTATACGTAAATAGTATGTTCGTTACCCATTAGATAAAGCTTATGTAAGTGTAATTTGAACCCTTATCATAAAAAATATTATTTTAACAATTATAGTTTTTAAATTAACAATTAAAAAAGGTCGAGGGTGGAGAAAGAAAATAATAGAAAGGATCTTGAGAGAAGGTGTTACCTCATAATCTAGTATCTTATTTTGGTTTACTGTCAAAAGGATTCTTTAGAAGACTTTATTTCCAAAAGGGGGGATTCATGGAGGATGGTAGGTATTTTTTAAGTGTTTTTCGTATATCTTGTACGAACAAAATTTTATGATATGCATGAAGAAGAGGGAGAGGTGGTTTCCTTTTATAGGGAAGGGAAAGGACACACTTGGCATTCATGAAAACAAGTGAGGTGTACCAACATTTTTACCTAGAAACTCATAAATCCCCAAAAAACACGGTTATGGAAGGTTAATGGACTAATAATATTCAAACAGTGGTTATTTTATAATTCTCTTGGTTGTTTTGGGTCTTAAATTTATGGTTTTGTTTGTAGTTGATATTAATTTAACCTTAACTAATGTAATTGAATATAATTACTTTCACTAATAATTTTCATCAAAATGTAAGTTGTACTTATTATAAATTATAAATTATTTAGATATTAAATATGTAATCAATTTTACCAAATTCATATTATAGTAGAAGAATAAATTACATTAAAAATAATCTTGGTGATCGGAGGACTTTGTGGGTTTTTAATGTAAAAAACTGATCAAATATTTGTTATGTTTTTATAAACAATTTCAATGTGAAATTGGGTCCAATGACCTACATTAGATTAATTGAAAATATATTATCTAATTAAAAATTCTAATCAATTTAAAATATTATTTAACATTATAAATAAATTGTATGAAAATGTTTTTTTGAAGTAAAATTCTGTATTTTTAACAATTCATTAAAAAATTAAACCATTTATAAAAATACTAAAATAAATATCCTAATACAATTTTTATTTTTCTATTAAAAATATTAAATTTATTATGACATATTATATCTTTAAAAGCTCCTAATATTGGATTTAAAATGGGTTCTCTATTAAAAGGCATTATAACTACCTTTAGAAAAAATATACATTTTCTTGCATAAAATTAGGTTTATTCCTATCATATATCTATCCAATCTATTGGATGAATACCAAAATATTTGATTAAATATATAACATATATTTTACCTTAATATTACTCAATACTTTTAGTTAATTTAATTTATTAGCATAAAATAGGTTTATGACCAAAAAATATTAATATTATACTTTATATACAATAGATTTTTATATTCATTTATAATTAATTGATAACGTATAAATTAATCATATATGTATTGAAACCATATATTTTTATATGTTTTTTAATACTATTCGTAACTTCTAATTTAACTACTTGGTTTTATATTATTATATTGAATAATAATATTTTAATAACATATTATTGTTTGGTAAAACGTGGTCATATGAGTTATCCAAGCCATTAAGGAATGTCATTATTGCATGTAAGACAAGATTACCTCAGTGTTCTTTGTATAACAAGTTAAAATTCATGTTTTTTGTATTTCAAAATTAAATTTGTATTTCAAATAAAACTATGAGAAAATAGTGATTTAATATAAAATAAACTATATTCAGTGTAATGTGAAATGAAAAATATCATGAAGGGTAAATTAATTCAAAAAAAATAATTAAAAAAATCTCAGGATGTTATATTATACTCCCCTTAAAATGAATTTTTCTTTATAAATTCTGCTCTGTTACCAAAGTTTTAATACAAGATTCATTCATATAAGCCCACATTGTAAATACATATACTAAAACTTCCTTTAAAAGGGGAATATTGGAACCATAAGGGTTACCCCATGTAACATATAACAGTGTTTCCATATAGAAGATTCTTAGGTTGGGAGTGAATCTTAGACATGGAGGAAATTAGTAAATATTTATATAGAGTTATTGATGTCATCAATCATAAATATTTAAATGATCAAATAAAAGTTAAGGGGCTAAAATTCATAAATCTATAATGATTTAAAACTCCATTGGTTCTACAAAATTATGTAATTAGGACAACACATTTTCTTTTGATTATTATGCTAACATTGATTAATTATTTTTATGACCATTAATATAGTAAAATATTCTAACTATATATATTTATATAGGAAAAATTTAATTCTTTATTTGGTGTTTTATCAAATTATAATTCATCCAAGAAGTCGTGTAATGTACTTCTAGAAAATAACATTGATGCCTAATGTTCTAAAATAAACATTTCATATATATTAAGGCCCATAAAATAATGGAATATGTAATTTTTATCTAAAAATATTCATCAAAAATAAAAATGGTTAATAAATTAATCTCAAAACCTAAAAGTAACACTACTATATCAATATAAATATTTATTCATAAAAAATTATTATACATTAATTTGGACATCACATAGGCCATTTGTAGGCATGAAACCATTACCATCTTTTGTTCATGGGTTCAAGACATGCGGCCCTACCAGACTGGTTTGGTTATCAACCAAAATACATGATTTTATTTTCTAAAACTACCAAAATATAATTTCCAAAATATGATGGACATCCTTGAAATAAGTTTAATAACTAAGTATCATTTTTTACTATGGTTTTCAATACAAACATAGTGCATAAATACTTCTTCTTATGTTAAACATAATCTTTTCATTAATGGTTAAACTTTTAACACTTCTCAAAGATAAAAATCCAAAACATTATAAAGGGAGCAATGAAATAATCTTAACATTGATCCCCCATATATCAAAATGTCTCTCTTGGTTTTCACATTTCATGCATGTGAATACCCTTATGGTAAATTTTCGTGGAACATGGTAACAACCCGAATTAACATAAATACTTCTATAAAATATGCATGCTTCATTTTTTCATGTATTACTCTATATATTCCACAAATCCATGAATTTTCAAACGTCTACTATGATATCATAAACCACTTGTCAACAAATACATAATTTCTTCCAAGATGATAAGTACCTTCCAATTTACTTATTCATATTGCATATATATTTATCCAAAAAAACATTATCATTACATAGAGAACATATTGAGTGTAATATTTACCTTAATAATGAGTGTTCCATGGACATAACCTTTCCAATATGTCACTTTTCTATTCCATAAAAACCTTTCAACTTGTTCTTTTAAATCTGTATAAAAAATCATAAACTGAACAATCCTTATATATTTCACCATTCATATGACAGACTTCTTGAATCCTAAAACATAAAATATTTTATTTCTCTACTCAATCCTAATTCCACTATCAAAGATACTTCATCCTATTACACAATACCTCTTTCCTTTCACATTTCATTTTTATTCTTTTCATCATCATAATTGTAATAATTAATCATACCACCTAACAGATCCTCTTTATGAACATTAATCTTGGTACACTGGGTTTCATAATGACCATTTATTCCACAATTAAAACACATAACCTTCAATGATGTCTTATGGAGTAAAATATCCTCATCCATTTAATCAACTAAACTCATCATTTTTATCTTCCAAACACATTATTTGTGTCTTTATTTACCATATTAGAAACATATTATCATTCCTATAAGATATTAACGTAGGTGATTATTTCCACATTCTTGAAATAAGGGAAAACAACTTTTCTTTCTTACATGGAATCCATTACCCAAACACATAGTGAACTCCTTTTTTCACTTCCAAGGTGAGTATGATAGTTTGTTATGGTACACAATGTTAATCATGTTCTGTGAAAATTGATTAGGCTTGATAACAATATAATTAACTCCAATGATCATCCTACACAACATCTCATCATAAATTCATCCATTAAATTCATCATTAATTCAGTTACTTCCTATTCATTCTATTGACTATAACCAAAAGCATAGTGTGATCGTTACTTTCCACAGCAGAAAACCACATAGTCATGAAAAGAATTACTAAAAGTATGTCTAAATAATTACACCTTCCTTAATCAATGACCCCCTAGGTTTATCATAGGTTATTCATATCCAACTTATATTTAAATCCTTCGTGATTTTTTATAAAGAATTTTTTAATTCCTAAAGCGTATCCCTGGGGAGTTTTAAACATGGTGTATAGAAAGGCCCATAGTTGTGTACCATATTACCCCAAGTCACACCCAAAACATCTTGTCATAGTTATTACCCATAGTTACAGCTGTGTGAGATCCCCATCCACTTGTAATATATAGACAATGATGTATTTCTAAAAAACTACTCACTTTATGCTTTACCAAAATTCCAAAGAATTTTCATAAATGTTGACTCATTTATATGTATCCTTATAGAAAAACACAAAACATATTTTTAAAAACATACCTAGGGATCCCACAAAATTGTTCTCATCATAGTTTTCAAAGGGTGATTAAAGAATTCCATTAATACCAACAATAGTGACGCAAGATTAACAAATTAGGATATTACCCCCTTTTAGATTAATATTTAGTACATTACAATAATATATGATTGAGAATTATAATAGTTTTGTGTCTTTGGAGAAATGGAAAAAATATATTCTATCTTAGTGATTATCGCAAACATCTGCCAAAATGATCTACACCCTTAGTACTACTTCCACAAACCATTCATCACCACCTAGGGAAAATAAACATAAAAAGCGGTGAGCTCCGATGCTCAATAAGGTTAAATAAAGGAAATGTGTAAGCATAACACAAATTGAGGATATGAAACATGAGCACAGAATTTAAATATCATACCATGTATATTAGATGAAATAATAAATATTAGAAATTCATAACACATGGATCATAATAGAATTAATAGAATAGGTCATGAAAGCACAAAATAGGAATAAAATATAAAATTGTGGAATACACAGAACTATATAAAATAATTTCCATATTAGCTAAGGCATCACTTCCAAGACAATCTTGGTTGTATTAGTTCACTCCTCATACCATCTTGGTAGTCATGGTTTTCTCCCGTTTCCAACTTAGAAGAATGAGCTAACTCCTTATATTATCTTTGTAGTCATGGTTCTCTCCCATTTCCTTCATAGTAACCAACGTTCATTCACAAGACTATGTTAATCAATCTCAAGAGATATAAATATTTAACCAATGCATTAAAGTGAGATATTAGTCCCACCCCTATCTTAATGAAATCATACATACATGTTCCACAAGATTATAAATAATCATATCATAACCCATGAAATGAAATAGGTATTATAAACATGTAATCAAATCATATCATGTGAAAAATACTATTTTGATAACAATCTAATCAAAATAATAACTCGAGAAAGAGAAATATATTTCATATACATATTACCCATGAATTAGAAATGAGTTTCATAAAGAACATGACAGTAAGAATAACCAACTCGTATAATGAATATGAATTGAACCGATAGATTATTTCCAAAAAGGCCTGATTAACATCGACGGATGTTATCTAAGATATAAAATAAATTTGAAATATAATTCAAAAAAAAATTTTACTTAAATATATATTATTAAAATATAATGGAATTTTAATTCATAAAATGATCTGTAAATAATTTTATTACAAAATACATTGAAAACTTATAAATAATACTTGAAATATTTTTAAAATCATTTCCATTGAAAATGTAAAAAATAAGCTTAATCAAACATTTAAAACCATTTTTCGTTGAAAATAGTTTGAAAAAATATAATGAAATATTGAAAATGTATTGAAAACCTTTTTTACATTAAAAAATGTAAAGGGAGATTGAAATTTTATTAAATCCATTTCATTGAAAATACATTGAATACTTTTAAATAAGGCTTGAAAACATTTTAAAAACAATTTTTGAAAAAAACATATGAAAATATTTGAACCCATTTTGAAAAAAAATAAATTGAAAATGACATTAAAAAAACATAAAAATAACTCTTTAAAAATGAGAAGGAAGCATTAAATAAATGACTGTGGGTAAATTCTTACATGTCATATGAGGTAAAAAGATCTTTCCTTTTGCATGGTTAAAAGGTTAGAAAAATGACATGTTCGGAAAGAAAAAAGATGATTCTTTTAAAAAGACTAGTAAAATAATAAAGCTATAATTTTTTTAACATTAATGCATAATGGTAAAATATACTTCAAATTCCTTTTTATAAAACATGGTTTTGAAGGAACATAAATTTCATACTAAAGAGTGGATAATGTTTGGATTATGTAAAAACACTTAATTAAATATCTTATCTACCAAAGTGTAGAAAAAATTGAAATATACCTTAATATACCATGAATAATAAAAGGATAATAAAATTCATTAATTTTATGAGATATGGATCATAATATTTCATCAAAGGAAGCATAAACATAAATAATCTTAAAAAGTGATGAAATTTTCCGAATAAACTCTTATAACATGGTAAATTGGTATCATAATCTCCATGACAAAAAAAATATATTTCATAAAACATAAAATCTCATTAGAAGAAGGAAATTTAATATATAACATGTAAAATTAATGTATATACATCTCAAAACAGAATTTAGGTGCATAACAAAACAGGTGTCTCATAAAGGGATATTGAGATAAAACTATTTCAATGATTTTTTAACATTTAAAAGATGAACCCCATGAAAACAAATATCATAAAATATATATTTTAATTCCCATACATTTAATTATAAGATTCATATAATGCAATAATGATAAGTACATACACCACAAAAAAGTAAAGAGTGGATAACATAGCATGTAACTCGCGGAAATAAAAAGTGAGATAAAATCCTCTTACATTGTGACTTGAATCTCATCATACATGTTAAACCCAACTATATAATAAATAAAACATTATTATAAATATTTTTATGAACATTATTCTTATATATAATACCATATATGGTTTTATTATGATCTTATATTAACCTGTTTTAAACAATCCTATGTCAAGGTTTCACTTCAAATGATATCCAATTTTTTCTTTTCATTTATCCTAATTTGTTATATCATTGGTCATTATACTTATATCATGGTTAAATAAGGTAAAACATGATATAAATATCATGTATATACATTATATTTTTTTATAATAATCTATATAATATATAAGTAAGAAATGTAATACACCATTCATGGAGACGGTAAGTCATACGTACGCATTAACGTTGCTTCCATTTTTATTATCGTATTGAAAGTAATAAAAAATGAAATATATGTATATATGTATATAATTTCATTAAATATGAATTATAATGTTATATATATCATATATGTTCACTAAATTCATCCTCATTACATTTCTTGTAGTGTGTGAATGAATCACATCGCTTTGAGGGTGTGGTAGTCCATACTTCGTCAAACGAGATTATCATATTTTCACCAAATAGAATGTAAAAAATGGTATGTGTTTTAAAAAGAATTAAAGAGCTTAAATAACTAATTAATATAATATAAACTGTATATAAATATATTTTCAATCATATTTTCCACCATGAGGGGTGGTAAATAAAATTGGAAAATCATAGATTTGTGAGGTGCAAGTTCACCGTACACATAAACAAAATTTTTGTTACCCATTAAATGGATGTATGTTTAAGTGTCAGTTGATCCATTATAATAAAAAGTAACTCGTATATTTAAGATAATTTATTTTATAAAATCATAGAATAAATATAGTTTACTAGTGGAGAATTAAAATAAAAGAAAGAATCTTGAGAGAAGGCATTACCTCTTAACCAGGTAACTCCTCTTGGTTTGTGCCAGAACGCTTCCTTGGAATAATTTAATCCCCAAGGGAGGATTTAAGAAGAATGGGATGGATTTTGGGAAGTTTATTTTTTAGATACCGGTTGAACCTGATTTGTTTTAGATGTTGGAAGAAGAGATAGAGTTGGTGGTCTTTAAAAGGGAAGGGAAAGGACACACATGGCTTTTTTGAAAACAAGTTAGTTGTACCCATGTTTCTTCCGAAAAATGTCCTAAAATACCAAAACAAAACTCAATAATGGAAGATTAATGGACAAATAATGGCCATAAAATTGGTTTTGTACATGTTTCTAGTTTTTTGGGTCATAAAGATAAGTTGTTATTGTTAGTTATGCTTAACTTTACCTTAACCGATGTAATTAATTTTGGTTACATTAACATATCATTTAAGTAAAAAATAATATACCATAATTAGATACTGTAAATTATGATTATTAAAAATATAGAATCATTTTTTTCAAATTCCAATCACAATAGTGGTAGAAATTAATTTAAAAGTATTTTCGCTGATGGGATGACACTTCGAGTTTTTAAATTAAAAAATTGATCACAAAATTGCTATATTTTTATATAATATTTCAATGTGAAATTTTTTAAAATTACTGAAATTGGATTAATTGATAAAAATATTATCAATTTAAACATTTTATACAATTTAAAATATAATTTATCTATATAAATAAAATATATATATAAGAGGTTTTGAATTAAAATCCAGTATTTTTATCTTTTCATTAAAAATGAAACCTTATAAAAAAATACAATTAAATATCCTACCTTAATTATTATATTTCTATTCCAAATATAAATTTTATTTTAGAATATAATATCTATTAATGTTCCAAAAAAAATTTAAAATTGGTTCTCCATTAAAATTTATTAAAACTATATTTATGAAAAGATATACATTTTTATGTATAGAATTTTTTTTATTATATTATATCTATTCAGTATATTGGATGAATACCAAAAATATATTATATAATATATAAAATATATATTATATAAATATTACTCACTAAATTTAGTTAATTTAATTTATTAAGGTAAAGTATTTTTGTGACCATAAAACTTTAATATTATCCTTTATATTCAATCGGTTTTCATATTAATTTCTAATTAATCAATAACCTATCAATTCATATTATATTTTTCTAAACCATATATTTTTATAAATTAGTTAATAATATTAAAAACATTTAATTTAACTACTATTTTATATCTTATTATATTAAATAGTAATATTTTAATAATATATTTCTGTTTGGTAAAACCTGGTCATGTATGTTATGCAAGTCATCAAGGAAAGTTATTTTTTGTTTGTAACACAAGTTGACCTCATTGTTAATTATATAGAAAGATAAAGCATGTGTTGTTTTTCATTTATAATCAACATGATGTTTCATATAACATGAGAAAAATATAGTTATTTAGTATAAAAGAAACTATTTTGAGCGTAATGTGAAAGGAAAATTATCATGAATGTTAAATTAATTTGAAAAAAAATTCAAAAACTCATGGGGTGTTACAGAAGAGGATTAAACATTAGAATTTTAGAATTTTATTTGATGAACCTAGGAAGATGTAAATTTTAGGAATGAGTTCCTAGTTATTTAGTGAAATCAATTGAGTTTAGTTATGCCAATAGGGGACATTGAAAAAAATCTTCAAGTTAAAGGAACTCATGATATTGAAGAAACATAGGTGAAATTTTTTTTCCATTCCAAATATATAGTAGGATTATAGATATTGGTAGAAAATAATGTCCTATATTGAGAGGTAGTTCTCATCTTAAATTTTATTCCTCGAGAACATGAAGGCCCCACCTTATTTCCTATTATTTTTTTAATTTATGATAACATGAAAAAAAATAAAGGAGAAAATTTTAGAATATGAAATTTTATAGTATGAATCAATTGTAATTCATATTTTACAATTACTATAATAAAATTAAATAAGAATAATGCATCTATTAAGGGTGGAAACATGAGACGAATCTGTCATTTTTATAAATTCCAATGAATCTGATAAATTCTAGACATATTTTAATCCTAGAGATGAGGTATTCCAATTACACATTCATCCCTAATTATTAATTGTATAAATCATATAAATTAGTTTTTATCTCTTGTTTGATGATAATATGATAGAAAATTGTGTAATTTCATATATTCTTGAACATTATGACATGTTTTTTAAAGTGAGTGAATGATTTAGCATCATATTGAAAATTACATTTTCTTATATACCCTTACATGATAATTGAGAATTTCATGGATTGATTTCACATGCATGGTATTTTATAGATAGCATAGATAACCTTGGTTTTATATCTCTTAATTTCTACTCTGGTTTATCCCGCATAGACATAAAGTTGATTAACTAAATGATCTTTTCTAAGAGAATCGTGTAGGATAATACCTCTCTTAAAAGTGATACAATAATTTTTTTTATTAAATATGAGATAAGGGGACCCCCATATAGCCTTTTCATTTCATTTCTAATAAGATCCATAAATTTTGAACACAACTACTCACATTAAAATATATGAAAACATATTGAAAAAAAGGGAGAGAATGTTGGGCTTGGTATTTCATTTGTTGTCAATTATGTGACAATATGGTTTTGGTGAGTTGAAGAAGAATTGGTGTAGTTTGGATAGTTGTTGTGGATTAATGAATGGAATTGGATTTCATTCTTGGAAAATTAATCATGTAAATTATGAAGATTATTAGACACATATTATGATAAAATACATGTGTTAATAAAGATGTTAAACTATTTAATAAAATTTTGTGAGATGAAGAATTGTAAGAAGGATAAGGCATATAAAATTAATATCAGATGAATTAAAATAAATATATGTTCAATATATTAAAATTTCACAAGAAGAATTTTTGTGGAATGGGAGATAAATAAGAAGATTTTTTTAGTTTGGATTAAAATTTATATGATAGAATTAACATTTACAAGTGATTGGAAAAAATATCCAACCAAGATACCAGAGGGACTAATTCGACCCCAGAATTCTAAGAAGAGGACCTGATCCACATGGTAAAGGAGGTGCCTAAATTTTTCATTTTTTCGTGATGAGAGGGTTAGTGAATAGGCAATTGGATCATTCTTAGTGGGAGGGAATTTGTTTTTTCTAGGGCCCTGGTGAGATAGCACACGATTTTAAAGACCATGAGGCATGTTTGGTGGGTTCTGGGTGTCGATATCGTACCATCTTATCAAGAATGTTGTGTAAAAGGATATATTATTAAGCTCCATGCTACCTAAGTGAACATTGATGTGGGACATGGAGGCATGTGTATTTTTCTACTTCCAATAAATGATTATAGATTATATGGGCTCATCTAATTTCATTTATTTGAGTCTTATAATTATAAACAAGGATTACCTCCAACCATAACCCACCTCAATGAGTATATTCTTTCTAGAGTTAATGTATTAAATACCAATTATTATGTTGAGGTTTACATGGGTTTTATATGAACAATATTATATGGTGATGAGGATTAAAATCCCTATACATGAAATCTATATCTTAAATGCTTGTGGATTTCAAAAGGACATCAACGTGGGTGAATGGAAATGATGTTGCTATATGAAATTTAGATACATGATGTATTCAAGGTTTAAAATGAGTAGATCCATGTGATATTCAGCACACGCACCTGAGTAGATCATTTCATTAAAAAATGGTACCATGAAATATGGTGTATGATATTTGAGAAACACTTCATATTTGGGTTTTTAAAAGAGCCATGACATGGCAGAAAAAGTAGCGTCATAACACAATATAAAATATAAAGATCAAAAGGTAAATGGAATATATTATCTAATAATTAATATCAAATAACCAATCAAGATGAGTGTTTCTAATATATTAAGTACCTCTTATTCATTACTAAAAAAACATAACACCATGATTTTCACTTTTTTATGAAGAGGGGATCTGCAAAGATTCAACTTTCATGAGGAAGAGGAGAAACACCTTAGACATTCATATTATTCCCTTAAAACTCATTTTGTATCATGAAGAACAAATATATATTGAAGACTTATCATTTCATCATGAATCTCTAACACAAATAAATACACCCTTATATGAAATTTGAGATACTGTGTACCAGTGTATCTTTACTATGTTTTATGAAGGAAAAATGGAAGGATATAACCCACAAATATAATTATTTATTTTTAATGTTTTTATAAAGTTCATTTCATAAAGAAGAACATAAAATGTGAACGATAATGAAATATTATTTGATATTGATGGAAGATAGTTGATAGTGCATGAATAAATAAGTAATAATAAATATGATGATGTTACACATAAAATATAAAAGGGTGGGTAACATGTTCTAGGATTTTACATGAGAATACAATGAAATATGTATACATGATGTTTACATTAAAATTTTGGTTGATATTCTGAAATTAATATATTGAATAATTTCGGTGCATTTCTTGCATACATATTAGTGATTATAGCACTTTATCATTAGGAATAATTCTAGACTGAGTAGTATTTAACATAGGAAACTAATCAAGTTCAAGTGATCTGAAATATTAGAGTAAGACAAATGAACTATAATAGTACATGAATAAGGACACAAGAATGTGTGATTCAATGAGCTTATGGTGTAAGATCAAAGGATGTTTCTATGGTAGATTAATTATAGAAGAAAGGTAGAAGTCTCTTAGTTAGAGTCAACAATTAGGGAATTCTTTCATATAGAGATGAAATTAGAAAATGACTCTCAATTGGAGTGGAAGTAGAATATGTATTTTCATTTAATATGAATGTAAGAGAAGTATTTATTTGTATTTACAAGTTAGATTGTTTGGATTCTGGGAACACTATGGGTTGTATTAAAATAAATCACATATATGTATTCAAGAGATAAGATATGGTGTTATTATTTATTAAACATTATATTCGATTAAAATATTATAGTTTAGAACCCATGTTGGGATGTTAAAGAGTAGGCCTTTTATCTAGTCCTTGTAAATATTAGGTTTTCTTCTCTTTCTTGACACTCCTCCATATGAAGAAATATTGAGAAACAATGTTGAGTGGATCAAGAACCTTAACAAATTTGAGAGGTTGGATTTGAAAGAAAAATAATTCAAAAATAGAACCCACTAATTTACCCCTCACCTCTCAGTCATAAATTCAACAAGTGGAACTACAAATATGTCACACCTAGTTTAAAACCCATGCCCCAAGTTAAATGGAAGTTTTTGTTCTCCAATACAATACAACATTTTATATTTTTTACATTATTTAATAAAAACTATGAACATATGATATATTATATTTAATTTTCAAATATATATTTATTATTTTCAATATACCATCACCAAGGAACCATGGGCCACTGAATCCAATATTTACTACATTCATTATTCAACAATATTATTTAAAAAATTCTAATGTGTCAACCAGAAATTTTGGAGTCATTACATTGTGATTCCATTGAAGGATATAAAAATTATTAAAATTATTGGGAGGTTTTTATAAAATGACCCATGATTAATATATATATATATATATATATCTAGGTATGTATGTATTTTTATTAAATAATATGAAAAACAATATTCCTTTCACCCCACAATTAATGAAAACCCAGAAACTACAGGTTTAGGGTCTTCTGGAAGTAGCTAAATGATATTCTTAATTTAATATAACCCATCATCATTTCCCATAAATTTATCCACACATGAAATAATTCTATAAATATAACATATTATATACCTCTTCATTTCATAGATAATGGAAACAATATAAAAACATGGTCTTAGATTGTTATTTAGGGAAAATATAATTGATAATAATTGAAGATCAAAAGCTTTTATAAGATGAACATGGGTATTTGGAAAATAATTGATTTTCATGGATATAATATAATAAAATCGTACCCAAAATATATTTTATAAATTGTGAGTTATAACATAAATTTTTTTGATTAACATAATACATTTTTATTGGAGTGTGGAAAACCTAGTCGATAATCCTGATCTAAGAAAACAGAGCATTGTAATATCAAGTAAACTAGAGTTGTGTAAAAATATTTTGGTATATACAAAAAATTAAAACCATTTGTTTTTTAAAGTTTCACTATCAATATCATCCTTATATAGTGGAAGGAGTGCCTTAAGGGGTTGGGTTCAATTCCAATCCTATGAACATAGTGAATAGAGTCCCTTTGGGGATTTAGTTTACACTATACTGCAATAAATGTAGTGGAAAGAGCTCAGTAGTTATTTTTGTTCAATCCCCACTCTGATAAATATTGATAAAAAATTCCCTTAGTGGATTTGGTTTACTCTCTATTCTGACAGACATAGTTAACTGAGTCCATTAGGGGATTGGGTTCAATCTCTCTTTATATAAAACATAGATGAAAATTTCCCATAGAGGTTTTGGTCGAATACCCATTCCCTAAAAAATAGTACACACAATCTCTTATGGTTTTTGGTACTCAAACCATTTCCATTAACATTATTAGTAGATCCCCTTATGGGATAGTATTCACTCTTGATTCCAATAAATATAGTATAAAGAGTTCCTTTGGAAATTTTTTCAACTCCCTATTCCTATAAAAATAATGTATAAATTCCATTAGGGGTTTTTAATCGCTATAAATTCAAAAAAAATACTGTAAAGAGTCGATAATGGTTTTGGGTTCACTCTCAATTCTGATAAACAAAGTGGAATGTTTCCCATAAGGACTTGGGTTCACACTACAATCTAATAAAATTAGTGAATGCATTCCCTTTGGGGGTTCAGTTCAATACCTTCTCCCAATCATTCCATTAGATATATATCTTTACCCAATGTGTATAAGGGTTATATAATTCTAGTCCCACTCATCACATAATGGAAAACTATATATATTTGTATTTCATGAAAACATTTTAAATTGTATCATAAATTAATTATGTAGTGAGAAAGTATGGGGATTCATAAAAATTTCTTGATTATGTTATACTAATACATATATAGAAAGAAATTGGTTGTTAAAATTTAGGAATATATAATATGTAGTATCATAAACATTCAAGGGTATGAGCATGGATGAGATACACTTTTTGATAACATTAGAAAATAACTCTAGAAATTAAGAATAAAAACCTTTTTAATTTTGATAATTTTTATTTCTAAAATAAGTAATTTATATAATTATGGTTTTATAGAATTACTAAGAAATTAAACAAAAATAACACTGCCAAAAATTGAATACTTAGAATAGAAGAATCCAAAACAAAACAGAAGCAAATAATGTGAGAAAGTGAGTTAGTGATAAAAGATAAAAAAAGTCATTATGAAAATTTTGAAGGAAGTATGGTAAATAGAAAATTATATTAATTAATATAATGATTTTATGAATAAAAAATTTTCAATCAAATGAAAAACATGGGCCTGTAGGATAAATATTTCCAACTAATAAGAAATGATAAGGTTGACTCCACTTACAAGAATGATTTCATTTTGATTGTGATCCAAAAGGTGTTTAAATGGTAAGAAGACATGTAAACCCAAAAAAAATAACCATAAGATAATAATATTAATGTTTATTTGTATATTAGTAGCATAAAATTACTATATGAGTAATTTTTTCATAAGTAATTTTTATTTCAAAGTGAGAATTGAAGGAAATGATTATTAATTTGTTAACATTACAATCAAAACCTATTAAAAGAGGGAACATAATATTTTTTTATAAATATCATGAATTTAATGAATATAGTGAGAAAATATATTCATAGTAATCATATTCTCCATAATAAATAAATAATAGTTTTGAATCTAGTGCGTATCTCAAGGAAAGTTAATTGAAAGAAGAAAACCCTAACTCAACCGTCTACTTAGTTGGACACACCCAAAGTCCAATTATAAAAAAATTTAGTTAATTATCCATATTTTTAACATAAATATAAATATTTATAATACTATATAATTTTCATTTATAATTACCAATTTATTATATATTATATGTTTAATTTAAAAATAAAAATTCTGGTGGTAACTGTTTTGTTTTCCCCTGAATTCTTAAGTTCGGTAATTTCGGTCTATAATTATTGATCATGTTTTCATCAATAAAATAAATTTCATGAAGTTTTTATATATTTATTTTGTGTCCAATAGTGATTTCATTGAACTTATGGTGATATTTATCATGGATCCCTTGAAATCATTCTTTTTAGTGTTTATTGAATTAGGTTATTAATTGGATTTATTAATAAATAATGTTGGGGAAATTAGCACTGAAAAATATATAAAAAATTTTAAATAAAATTAATTAAATTATATCATTAGTATTTTTGTTTTGATAGTCACTCATTATGTAAATATTATCGCATTCTTCATATAACTGGTAAAATTGACCAAAACTAGAATATAGTATAACAAATTACTGAGTAATGAAATGTTATTATATTATAATAATGTATGTTTTACAAAATATTAATGATCTAAAAATTATTTGGTTAAATAATTAAATAATATATATTATTTTTTTAATAATAAGATAAATAATATTTGTTATTGAGGGGATAAAACATGTGTTTCTTGAACTTGAATCTTCTCATAATGAGTCACATTGAAATGGGGAATTTGTGACTACTTATTGTAATAAGTGTTTACCAAACATTGATAATAGTTTTTTGGTATGTTATTTATGCTATGATTTATGATAAAACCTATATACATGTGTATTCTTTGTTTGGTAGAGTATGGGTCCTTTATTATGTGGGTTTGAGTGTCATCATCAGATAATCCATTCTTTATGGTGTTAAAAATGTATATTTTACATATAAATGTGATAAAAAGAGGAAAACATAATACATATAATTATATCAAAATCATATAATTTAATCATATACTCATTTAGAAACAACATTCTATAATATTATAGATCATCACCACATACTTAAAACCTTTTACCTATTCCCACCTTTACCATGGTAATATATTTTTCAACTTAAGGACATATTTTTAGACTAAAAATAAAATCAACCTTATTAACTAACACGGACCTTATAATTCAAAATATTACATCCATTTTAATTTGATAAAATTTAATTTCAATATATGAACACATAATTTATTAAAACATATGTTAGGGATATGTATTTTTTATCCGAAAAATGCATTTTTTTATTTTTTTCATACAAAGTAATAATCATTTGATGAATGGGAATCTTATTGAATATATAAATATAAATAACAAATATCATTAAAAGTACTGCTTTATATGGATAATTTTAATTTATTAAAATTAAAATATAAAATATAATGAAAAATAATTATTTTAATTTATGTTTTTCTTATATTAAATGATTTTAATCACATCCTATTAATTATTTACCTTCTAATAATAAAATTTTATCAATCAAATTGTATTATAATATTTCATTAAATTATAAGAATAGAGAAAATATTTATTTTAAAAAAATATTATTATTATTATTATCATTATTTTTAATAAATAAAAATACATTTTTTACAATAAATAATTTAATTTTTTATTATTATATTTCATTCTATAATAATTTACTATTTTCTAATTAAATGTTTTTTAAATTATTATAATTAAATATTTAAATTTCATTTATCTAATTGATATAGGAATATCCAATGAATATATACTGAGTGAAGACATATTGAAGGATCATATGTCTAATGACTATACATATAATATGTATACTGGAGTCCATTATATTTGACCACATATATCAATAAAATAATTCCTCATATTCTCTAGATTCTTTTTCAATATATATATATATATATATATATATTATTTTTTTACATGTTTCATTCCCTAAATATATATCATTGGTGGTATGATAATAATGAAATTTCTTAGTGATGAGAATTTCAACCTTTTAGTATTATTATTTACATTAGGTTGCCTTCATGTAACAATTCTCTTAGTTATTTATGATTTAGTTTTCATATAATGTATTGATTTTTTCTGTAATATTCTACCATAAGGAAATATTGTAGCATCCCAATTTTTACAAAGGTATAGCCCATTCATTTTCTAATTTGAAATCCTTATTTTTTCCTCATAGACAATCCATATGGATAAATGAAGGTTTCAGGATAGTCCAGGGATTGTTCAAATCTCCGAGTTCCAGAAAAAGGAGAAATAGAATGGGTTGCATGGTTAACGCACATTTAGTTCTTACCGTGGGACCCAACTGTGTGATGTACCCAATAACATGAGCCACATCCCTTCTCCTATGAAGATATCTCCCTCCTATTATCTAGGTCCATTGATAACTCCCTCATACAAAATTTGATTTCATCATTGTATGATGAATGGAATTTACAAAAGAAAGCACCTAAATCCTCTTTCATCCTATCATAGTTTTTCTTCGCAAGTCATACACTATTTTAGTGCAAGCTCATAAGCCCTATTTTTAGCGCCTTGGTCTGTTTCACCATTTTTTTATTCTTCGATTCAAATGTTGATACCTAATGAGTTCTCCTCTACGGACCTAAGGTTTGTGTTCTATATTTTATAAATCAAATTTCAAATGTTTCCAAAGTATTTTTTCATATTTATGTGGACTTGACATTCCCACATGAGTTTTAAAATGTGTTAAACCTATTTTAATATTAGTGACATGTCTAATTAATCTAATAGACTATGTTAAATCATTTGAGTATACATACCTTATTAATTTCCTCCTCTTTGGGTGTTATAAATGAAATGACCTCTTAAAAATGATTAGATGACCAAACACATTCTATGTGTTTAGTTTGACATGGGGATTTGAATTACCCCTTTTATATAACTACTTAGTTGACCAATTCGTGTCCAAATATGTTTTTTTATCCTAAAAATGGATTTACACTACCTATGGAATTGAATAGCTTAATTTTTATGATTTTAAGGGGGTGTAAAGTATATTCCACATGTTATATATTTGTAAATGTGAATTATATGAACTGGGATCCCTTAGTTAATTATGCTAAGTGTTGATGATGTTTTTAAATGTAAAATTCATTGTTATCATAATTAGTATTCCATGGTTATTGAATGTATAAAAAATGTTTTAGGAACTCATAGAGTAGGATGTCTCATGTAGCCTTATATTGGGTGTTATCCATGAAGCCTCACACTATAGTAATTTTACTTAGATGACGGGCATGATGCTATATGTTCTAATACATTGTGTCTGGGTCGTGATGACTCGCTCTACCATCTCGAGTGATAATAAAGATGTCCCACATTCATAGGTTATTCAAGGATTTTACCCTATATTAGGTCCTATATATCTATAGCTTTTTATGGATGTCTGAGTTATTCCCTAGGTCTTTCTAGAACCTAGAATCCAAGTATATGCATACATTTGTTCTTTTGTGTCTTGCGAATATATATGTATACAATTATATATGTTTACTTATATGTTTATATGTGTATATATATACACATGGTTACTAATAAGACATATTACAGACTACAATAAAGATGGTAGAATCAATTTGGTGTCTTATAAGAACCTAATTCGCATGTTATTATTTCTTCAACATTGATAATTGTTGATTTATATTTTTACACCATTATGATACCTACATTGGGTGGATTATTATATATTCCTTCAGTGGGGTCCTACTAAGTATATATCACAGCCTACTTATCCCACCATTGGTACCTATGCCTAATTCATTACTATATATATGGATAAGGTAATGTTCCCTATTATAGATTCATGACCCCTTTTAATTATCACATGGAGAATTAGAGTGGTAAACTGAGGATATTCTCAGGATGTTATTAGAGATTTTTTTGGAGTTTTTGTATTTTCATATATAATGATGTATATTACTATCCCATGTTTCCATTTTTTTTAATATCATCCTTCCATCACATCATATGTATATGACTAAGCCTTAGGCATTAGTCATTTATTACAGTTTCTTAGTTGTTTTTTATTCTGCAGTTGTTTGTTATATTTTTTCATTTGTTCATTCTTTTTTATAATGATTTATTTGTCTTATATTCATTTATTATATCCATTTTTCCACTATGATATGTTGTTATAGTCTCCCCATGGTACCACCATGGACCCTAACTGGTAGTTGGTAGCCTGTGTCATAAGGGAGGCATGCTTTAGGCCATGCGACCCACCAGCTTAGGGAATCGGCTAAAGGGATCCTATGTTGGGATGTTATAAAGATATATGAAAATTGTTTATTTTATATTTTATTACGGTTTGGGTATTAGACATGATACTAGTAAGGTAGTGGAATTTGGTAATGATCATATGCATGGGAGTAGCTAACCTACAAAGAGGCGAAAACCATTTTACTTGGAATGAATTATTATTGTTATTGCATTACGCCTATTACAATTGATATGATATCACCATTTGGTGACAGACATGATTTTTGAAATTACTGATATTGATTTTATTGATAAAAGCGTCATTCTTAATCCTAGTACAAAAATGTGTTATCATCTCAAGCATTATTATAAGAACATTTTGATTAATATTTCATTCATTTTTCCATGCCACGTCAACATTCTTTGTTCATTTTCTAACTACATATTGTTAGTGCCTAGATTATTTATATATTGAAATATAAAAACATTTCTTACAAATATTATACAATTGGATTAATTAAGGTACCTACATCAATGTAAACTATGTATTCCTACATAGGTTAGTGATGACACTTTTATTAGACAATTATACCATGTTGTGAGTTATAGACCTATTGGTTATATAGACCAGAACAACAATATATTATTGGATTACTTTAATGAAAATGGTAATTTATATGGAAAGTAATTATATAAATCATGATGTTGATTCATGTAATCAAATCATTTTTTTATGACCCGGTACATCCTGACACTATTGGAAATGATTATGTTGTAGTTAAATGATGTTCCAATTGCAATTTACAAGGAGTTTATATTTTATTAATTGGTAATAGTGATTCATCTAACTAGAAAATGATTTAAATCTATATATATCTATATAAAAATTATGAAATCAATCAAATGTATTTTAATAATATCATTACCCCTAGATGGGATACCAATTTAATGTAAAGGGTGTCTTCCTTTATACATTACAGTTGACACTCCATATACCATAACCACTATCATTTGATGTGATATCTAAACCCAAACCCGGCCATAGTAGTGTGTAGTTGGGAGTGTATATTACATTATTATGACATGTTGTGGTTTCTCCTTACCACCTAGACATAGATTTTGAAGCATGTGAAGTGACATGACCTTTTATTTATGAAGGTGGTGTTCTTTCCCTATTATCTAGATGAAATTTTTTTGAAGAATAAATTCTTTTCTGATTCGTGCATATGAAATTGTAGAATTAGGTTACCCTGGAATCCTAGACACGTACACTATGAGCATGGTGATGACTATTCCATTATGGTGGTAGGCTGTGAGCCTCCAATGATACCTCCTAGAGTGGCAACTCTAGAACCTCATGTTATTCCAAACATGGGATGTGATTCCTGATTTCGACAGGGTTTCATTCATTTGATGTAGCCCATGAAATATTTATATTGACCTTTTCAGCTTATGGGAGAGTTGAATCATGAGTTCTTGTGATATCATCGTCTTAAATTTTCGACGGATGGTAGACCTCCTACTAAAGGGTATTATTTTAAGACCATTCTTTATATATTTACGTTTCATGATATGCCTCCAAAAAAGGCAGTCAATCTCATGACCCATATTCCTTGCAGATCTTCCGAAAAATAGTGGGATATCATTACCCTGGAAGTTCGATATTCAGATATGATTTAAATGGAATTCCAAACAATATTTTATCATTACCACTTTTTAATGTCACTTAGGATAGATCTGGCTAGAGGTTTCATAAACCTACAGTATGGATTCATGACTAGCATGAATTATTCATCTCATTTTACTGATTGTCAATGGTTCTCACCAAATCTATGTCATGATGAACATATGAACACCATTTTTTTTAATGATGGACTAGCGTACACCATCTGATCATTGGATAACATTTTAAGTTGAACATAATTTTCAAAATAGTCAACCATTCTCTCTTTACTAAGAGGGTTGTGAGGGAAGTCAATGGTGGGAACCTAAGAGGTTCAGAACCCAAAACCTTCTATTGGTTCTTCTCTAGGGAGGAAATAGTGTTTCAAGGCTTCCTATGGGGTTACAAGTTGTCAAAAAACTCATACTAATAGCTTGTTTAGATGTAATAGTGTGAGAAATAGATACACACAAAACCCCACTATTTGGTGGATCCAATAGTGTGTAGAGGATGTGGAAAGATGGGGTATATCTAGTGATTTTATAGGAGATTTCCACCAATTCCTATTGATAGAGGGTCTACACCAACCCCACGTTCCATAGCGGGTTCATTAGTACCTTACGAAGAATGAATCTAGAATACCACTATCCACTCATTCTGAGGTGGTGGTTAGGGAATTGGGAATCAGACTCAGGGCCTATATCACCAAAAAAGTAGGCTTACTCATGGAATTCAAGCTATCAATTAGGGCTTCGGTATGGTATAGTTACATGAAGTACAACTTTTTCAAGAGAAGAAAATAACTAGACCTTATTTTTCAGGTACAATTAGAGTAGTCTCTTCTTTATAGTTTTAGTTATTTGAGAGAGGCGTGTCACATTATTTTATATATGAGGAAATTTTGGAGAGTTTGGGCCTTGTAACAGAGTATTTCTATCATGTCATGACACTCGACACCCCTTTGGGTATCTTATCAAGAGTTTTCACTGATGTAAGTATTTTCAACTTGAGGTAGGGGGATATCTTTTTATATCGAATCATTATTATTCTTGACATGATAGGGTTTGATGTAATTATGGGAATAGAATATTTAGTTCTTTATGGAACCCATATTGATTGTTCTCATAATAGGGGGACGTTTCCATCACTAGAGGGTGGTATATTTGTATGCAGGGGACAATGGGATGTCTATTTGTCTCAAGATAGAACTGAGAAAAGGGGATGGGTAGTGTGACAGACCATATGGCTTGTCTCTTCTTGCATGAACAAGAATTATGACTTACTATTTTCTCTCTAGTGGTAGACCATTTCAGTGATATCTTACATGATTAATTTTTTGGGATACCTCCAATGGGAGAGTAGAATTTACCATGGAGATAGTGATGGGAGAAACACTAGTGTTTGTTCCTCCATTCAAAATGGAACTTATATAGCTTTCAGAGCTCAAGAAACATTTAGAAGACATGGATTATAAGGGTTTTATGTGATCTAGTACATCTTTATGGTGTTCTTTGGTCCTTCAACCAGAAGGTGGATGATACCATCAGGATCTATGTGCAATACTGATGGTTGAACAATCATACGATTAAGAACTAGTATCCAATTCCTTGGATAGATGAAATATTCGATATCCCAAGAAGAGTGTGGGTGTTTTAAAATTTGATTTGAGTCAGGATATTAGTCACGACCGGTCCCTCAGGGCACGTGTCGTGACTACACCAAGCCCGCATTCCTTAGGCCAAGGGCATGCGACTAGCACAAAAGGGGTATTCCCTAAAACTGGGAAGGAATTTACTTTAAATCATGTAATCACATGTAACCAAGCACAAAGAAAGATAGAAACACTAGTAAATTGAACTGTAAATAGAGTTAGTGTAGTAAGAAAAAGTTTCCAGAATACAAGACCAACTGGAAAGTACAAGTACAACTGTGATACAATACAACTGAAGAAAATGGAAATTCAGATATTGGGTCACCCTCCGAGGCTCTTACCTGAAGGGTAGGTATATATCACCTCCTCAGTAATCCACATCCACCCATCTCATCTGCTTACCAACATGTCGTATGTTCCACCTCCATGTATTGTCCAGTCCCTGTACTATCAACCTCAGTCAGTGTTGTCTGTCGTCTGCATCCTACACAACAAGGTGCGGGAAAATCCTATGTAGGGGTGAGTATAACGATTCACAGTAGGGACCCTGAGACCCTCTAAATCTCACAAAATCCAATAAGGATAAAACAAAAAGTATGAAATCAACTTATAACATTACATAGCTATATGCCCATACATATACCTATGTTATCAAGAATTCCATATCAATCATGAGGAAAAACAAAGAGGTACTGACTCAGCTCCAACATGGATTTGTTCTAGGGGTAGTATCAAGTAACATTCACAGTCACAACGTTGAACACATCAACTAATGGAGAACTCATCCTCTATTGAGTACAGTGGTCCTGCCGTGTCACACAGAGGTGCTTCCCACTAACCTTGGACTGCTGAGGTACTCCTCCTGTCAAGTATCGTTGGTCTACCTTGTCACACAGAGGCGCTCCCCACCATGGGTCTGACACATCACACAGAGGCTCTCCCCCTCATGTCCTACTGAGGTACTCCTCCTGTCGAGTGTTGTGGGTCTACTATGTCACTAAGGTGCTCCCCATCGTGGGTCTGCCACATCCCCAAGGTGCTCCCCACAAGACCTGTTGATTCATTCTGAGTAGAAACAATCTGTAGTTGTCAAGTCTCATCAAGCCACTATGTTCCCACACTATTCTCTCTTGTCTCTAGGAGGATCCACTCCACATGTTATCGGTCGATAATCCAAATTCCATGAAGTCCCACGAAGAAGTTTCTCAGAGGTCAGCCACATCATAAGGGTTTCAACATAATAGACTGCACGTCAATCGGACGCCCGATCTGTGACTGATTAGCTTCTTGTCCTGGGGGACTAGTTGGATTAGTGCTCAATCCAACCAGATTGTTCCCCATCTTAATCCAAAACACAGTGGGGTATCACTCAAAGGGACTGACTCACTCCATGGTTCCCAACACAACTGACGGTTCATCTAACAGGCATCTAGTTCCAAAGTTAAGGCCAAAAGAAAATTATTGGGTTGTAGGGGGTCCGCGTCTGGTCTGACCCTATCGGACTGACATGGAATGACCTGTCCTGGGCCAACCTTGTTCGGGTCGACCTGGCCTGACCCGTTGGGTCCGGCCCAGCCCGCGAGGGTCCGCCCAGCCTTTGAGTTCTGCGAGGGTGCCATGAGGGCAGCTCGGCCGAGGGGTACAGTGATGGTGTGGGGTGGCTCGGCCCATCCCGAGGTGGCTGGGCTAAGGGAGGTGGGAGACCATGGAGGGGCTTGGTCACGGGGTGGCTGTCCGGCTTCAGGGCGGCCATCCGGCCTTAGGGAGGCGGTCTGGTTGCGCAGTGACGTTCTAGCCATGGGGTGACGGTCCGACCATGGGGAGGTAGTCTGTATATGAGGAGGTTGTCCGGCCGCGGGGGTACGGTCCACCCGTGGGGCGGCTCCTCAGGTGGCGGTGGTGGTGGTGGATTGACCGACGGTATGGCATGGAGGCCACAGACAGCAGAGTTATAGGGCAACGAGGCGTTGTGCCTTCGTTGACGGCCTGTTTAGCCAGCCTCTCTTCTCATTCGTCGTCGTCTCCTTCAACCATTACGAAGAACACACAAAATAAGCAGAATGATAGATGGGGTTCGGGCCATGTTTGTTTGGCCCACACTCTCTGCATTAATCATGTAGAAAATGGCTCAACATAAACAAGAATGTTGTACGCAAAACCCTCCCGCAATAATTATTCTCTAAACCCGCAAGAGAAAACTTATGTTTATCAACTAATTTGAATGTTGATATACCTTCCTTGTTTTAAAAGGTAAGAACATGGTTAAAAATATAATCATTCAAAATAAACCCCAACCTTAGTTTGTTTGTTGACATTGGCGTGAGAAGGAAGTATGGACGTCGATTCGTGGTAGATGAAGACGTCTCACGTCAGAAGAAGTCCCGATGAAGAAGTTCGAATTCAAGTTCATAATTCTTTTTTGGCTGAGCATTCTTCGTTGGGATATCTCGTTCTTCATTGGGAGGTAAAGTTCTTCATTTGTGTTCTTCATTGGAGAGATTTCTCCCACCAAGAGCTCCCTCTCCGTTGCCAACGAATTCACTCAAAAGAAGAACCCACCAAAATAAAAAAAAATTCCCCCATTTTTAATTATTTTCACAATTTCAAACAATGAAAAATATTTTAGTAAGTTGGCACAATTTAATGTGTTGTGGTGGCATAATTAATGTGGAGTAACATCAAGAAGATCCTCCATATTAAAGAGGGTGTTGAGAGGTTTTCTCCTTCATTATGAGGGGAGTTCAAGAGTTTTATACCTCGGGTGGTCCCCACCACCATAATATCCACAAGACGGTGGCTACAACAAAATATAATAAAATGTGTGTTTATTTTATTTTATTATTTCCATGAAAACTCTAAAAATTATCATTCAACCTCAACCATCTGTAGTCGAGGTGAATGTCTCCTTAAGTGAATACCATTTATATGAGTTCAAAGGTGCCCCTGTATTTTAATTTTGAGCCCCGGTTCAAAATTTAGAAAAACCTATGTGCACATTTACTGAACGTACCTGAAAAAATGTTTAGAAATTTATTCCGTGCCTCCGAATCACGCGCCGTCAATTTTCACAGACTCCTAATACTCCCATTTATCAAAACAAATTACATGTAAATTCTGGGTCTTTACATTCTCTCCTCCTTAGGAATTTATGTCCCTGTAAGTCACAAATCATAACTAGGTAAACTGGTGGGAGTACTATGCAGGTATTTGAGCCTCATGCTCCCATGTGCTCTCCTAGAGGTTCCCGTTTTGCCCGTGAACGTGCACCAAAGGTATCGACCATCCAAGAAGGACCCACTCATGTGGATCCTCAGTCTCTACTAGAACCTCCATAAATGTCACACCATCATTGACGTCCATCTCTCCATAGTCAATGCTGTGAGATGGGTTATGCACGTATATCGTCAGCTGGGATAGGTGGAAGACATCATGCACCTGGTGCAACTGAGGTGGAAGAGTGAAGCGGTATTCCACCTTGCCAATTCTATTGAGGACCTGAAAAGGTCCAATGAATCTCGGAGATAACTTGCCAACTCGGCTAAATCTCCATAGACCTAGTTCCGTGACTACCCCAAGCCTTCCTTCTATAGGCCAGGGGCTGGCGACTAGCACCGAAGGCGTATTCCCTAATACTAGGAAGGCATTTACTTTATAACCTGTAAGCACATGTAACCATGATCACAACAATATTGGAACACAAATAAGCATAACTGTTAATAGATTGTGTGTAGTAAGTAAAAAGCGATTGAATACAATCCCAACTGGAAAGTACAAGTAAAACTGTGACATAATACAACTGAATAAAATGGAATGTCAGCTACTGGGTCATCCTCTAAGGTTCCTACCTGAAGGGTAGGTACAGATCACATCCTCAGCATTGCACTTCGACCTTTCTCCTCTACGTACAGACACATCGTATAGTCCACCTCCAGGTACTGTCCAGTCTTGGTACTCTCAGACTCAGTCAGCGATATCTATCGTATGCATCCAAAAATAAAAGATGACGTTGTAAGGCCTTGGCGATGCTACTAGAAGATTCCAGACGAATCTATCGCCTCCCACAGTAAGCTCACACTACCGACACCAGTGTATAATCATCAAATCCACTCCTGTGGCAGTCTCTAGCCATAAGGATTAAGCCAACGCTCTGTCAGAATCTCCAAACTCCGAACGAGGGAAGTGGAAATAAAATAATGACTAGAACATGTGTCTATATAAACTAAATCTATGGTGGAGTAGACATAGATCATACCTCGTATCATCTATGGTGTGCCATTATCATAACCCTCAGCTACATGGAGCTGAGCTATCCACTATCCACATGCTCCCTGCGATCAGTGTGGACCTTCTATTGGTGGTGACTGTGACACATCGAATCATTTCCCACCTCCAACTGCACGACTAGCTCCACTGCCACTTCTGACTTCTCCCTATGGACCTCCTTGGTCGAACCTATATCTCGGCATGGGCGGTCCCTCGACCATCTGCTGATCATCCGTAAGGCGGTTCGAACATTCACAAGCCATGTGACCCTGTCCACCATATGCGTAACACTGCTCTCTCCTGGTATAACTAGATCCACCTCGGGTGCCCCTACACAACCGATCATGAGTCATGCGGTCCTCCATCTGTAGGTCTAGTCCTCTTGGACCTCTGTGAACTATGTCTGCTGCCCGCTGTAGAAGACCCCACTACATGAAGACTGGTGGTGGGTCTCGCCGCTGGTGACTATTCAACAAAAAACTCTCCACCAAGAGGGCTCTCTCTAACACCCCCGTCCACATCAGGATGTTGAGTGAGATCATCAAAGCCCTGATCTCCCACCTGAGCCCCTACTCAAAGGTTTGGGCCCTGATGAAAGGGTCTCACACCAGATCTTTGGAGTAGAGTGAGAGGTCGGTGAACCTCGCTGAGTACTAAGCCACAATCATTTTTCCCTACTATAGATGAATAATATCTTATATGTACGCTACGCGAAGAGTCGCCGGAACAATCTCTGTCTGAAACAAGCTCTCGAAGTCTTCCCAGAGAAGTGTCACCTCGTTGTGAACCTGGATCATCAAGCTCCACCATCTTCATGATCCTTCCTGTAGAAGGATTGTAGTAAGGATCACCATGAGATTGGTCGGTGTCCCTATGAGTCGGAAGACTCTCCTCAAAACCCGGGTGGCCTCTGCCGCTGGAACTTGTGGAACTCGCTCAAGCGGTGTGCACCGTCATCTGCTGGGGCTGGTGGTATTAGTGTCCTAATGTGGAGTTCTACCACTGGTGCCTCTACTGGTTCCTCAAATGGAAATGGGCCATGCACCGAGACCTCATCCCTCAGTGGGCTATTAGTGCGTAAAACTCTTCAAACCCTACCTGAATGTCTTCATGGAGACATCCAAAAAAGATACAGGTGTTCCACGGTCAAAAAGTTATACCTGGTGAGCTAAATGTTATACCCGGTCAGAAAACTCAAAAGATCAAAATAAAAAATTTTGAAAACACACACGCAGTCATTATTTCCATGCACTGAGTTATAAATCAGAAGTCAAGATCCAGGTGTATGGATACGATGGTTGCCGCACCAACAATGGACTCCCTGAACTGAAAACTACATACATAACCCTTAAAATTATTGCTTCATAGAAAATATCAGAGTCCTATTTCTTCGGTAGAATTGACTCCTCTGATACCAATTTGTCGGACCCATCCCCCAGGACTCGTGTCGTGACTACCCCAAGAACGCCTTCCATATTCCAGTGGCTGGCGGCTAGCACCGAAGACGTATTCCCTAAAACTAGAAAGGAATTTCCTTTAAAATCTGTTACCCCATGTAACCAAGAACACAGAAAGATAGGAACACAAGTAAACTAAACTATAAATAGAGTGTGTGATGTAGCTAAAAGGGTCCACAATACCAGCCAATCTGCAAAGTACAAGTACAACTACGACATAATAAAACTGAAGAAAATGGAAATTCAGCTATTGGGTCATCCTTTGAGGTTCTTACCAGAATGGTAGGTACAGATTGCCTCTTTAGCACTCCATGTCCACCCGTCTCCTCTGTGTACCGACACACCATATGGTCCACCTAATGGTACCGTCCAGTCCTGGTACTCTCATCCTCAGTTATAAATCTCTATAATCTTCATCCAACACAACATGGTGCGGGCATAGCCCATGTTGGGGTGATTATAACGATACTCAGTAGGTACCACGAGACCCTCTAGGTTTCACAAAATCCATCAAGGATAAAACACAAAGTATGAAATCATCAGATAACCTTACTTAGGTATATAAGGTAATCCATCTCAATCATGAGGAAAAACATAGAGGTATTGACTCAAATCACACTAGGATTTGTTCTAGGGGTAGTATCAAGTAACATTCCTAGTCACAACGTCAAACACCTTGGCTAGTGGAGAACTCCTCCACTGTCGAGTACTGTGGGCCTGCTACATCACGTAGAGGCACATCCCACTAACATTGGACTGTTAAGGTATACCTCCTTTCGAGTATTGTGGTTCTTCCACGTCACACAGAGGTGATCCCCCTCTTGGCATGCTGACGTACTCCTCCTATCGAGTACCTTGGGTCTGCCGCATCACCAAGGTGCTCCCCACCGTGGGTCTTCCACATCACCAAGGCACTCCCCACTGGGCCTATCAAGTCACTCTGAGATGAAACAGTTAGTGTTCGTCAAGTCTCAGCTAGCCCCAGGCTTCCCGTACTATGCTCGCTCATCTCTGGGAGTATCCGCTCCACAAGCTACTGGTTGATATAGTAATGACCACGATGTCCCATAAAGAAGTATCTCAGATATCCTCTATGTTATAAGGGATCAATGTAACAGATGGCACGTCAATTGGATGCCCGGTCTGTGAGTTATTATCATTTTAGTCATGGGGCCCAGTTGGATTCGTGCTCGATCCAACCTGATCGTTCCCCATCTTAATCAAAAATACAGCGGGGTATCACTCAAAGGGAATGAATGGATCTAAGGTTCCCAACATTGCTAATGGTTTGTCTAATGGATGTCTGGTGCCAATGTTATGGCCAAAAGAAAGTAAGTGGGTCATAGTGGGCTCGGGTTCGGTAAGACTCGGTGGGACCGACCCAGATTGACCGAGCCTGGGCCAACCTGGATCGGGTCGACCGGACCTAACTCGCTGGGTCTATCCCAACTCGCGCTGGGCAGCCTGGCCCACGAGTGTCAGGCCCGGCCCACAAGGGTCGTGAGGGGCCTGTGAGGGAGGTTTGGTCGATGGGTACCATGAGGGTACGGGCCGGTTTAGTCGCGGAGTGGTGATCCGGCCGTAGGGAAATGGTTCGGCCACAGGGAGACGATCCGATCACGGGGTGGCGGTCCATCCGTGGGGCGGCGATCTAGCCGCAAGGAGGCGGTTAGGTTGGGGGAGGTCGTCCGGCCACGGGGCAGCATTCCACCTATGAGGTGATGCCTTGGGTGGCGGTGGCACCTTGAGCGAGGGAGGCTCGGGCGGCGACGGCTTGGGCAGCGGTGGCAGCGGCAACTCGGGTGATGGTAAGGCACGGAGGTCACAAATGGTGGAGTCGTGGGGCAGCAGGGCGACCTGCCTTCACTGGTGGCCTCTTTATTCAGCCTCTCTTCTCGTTTGTCGTCGTCACCATCGTCCATTATAAAGAACAAAAAAAGAAGCACAATGACAAAGGGGGGTCGGGCCATGTTTGTTTGGCATGAACCCTCCGAGTTAGGGCAGTAGAAAATGGATCAAATTAAATAAGAATGAATAACCTCAAACCCTCCTGTAATGATTATTCTCCAAAACCGCAAAAGAAAACATATACAGATCAACTAATTAGAAATTCGATCCATGTTCCTTGTTTTATAAGGGAAGAACATGGGTCAATATATAATCATTCACAACAAACCCATACCTCAGGTTTTTCATTGAAGTTGGAATGATAAAAAAGTACAAACGTCGATTCGTTGTAGATGAAGACATCCAACGTCAGAAGAAGTCCCGAGGAAGAATTTCAAAGTCAATGTTGGTGTTCTTTGCTGGCGGGGAATTCTTCGTTAGGAGGTGAAGTTATTCCTTGGTTGGTGAAGTTCTTCATTTTCGTTCTTCATTGGAGAGATTTCTCACACCAAGATCTCTCTCTCTCTCTTTTCCCAACTAATTCTTTCAAAAGAAAACCCCACCAAAATTAAATGTGCTTCCACCAATTTAAATTGTTGGTTCAATTTCAAATTAGCTTAATTAATTAACTATGATGGAAAATTTTAATATGGTGTTTTGGAATAATTAATTTTGAGGAATCTCAAGAGGATCCTCCACATTAAAGAGGGTATTGAGAGGGTTACTCCTCCATTATATGGGGAGTTCAAGATGATTATTCTTCAGGTTGTCCCCACCACCATAATATCCACAAGAGGGTGGTTACAAAAAAATAAATAAAATGTAGGTTTATTTTATTTTATTATTTCCACAAAAAACCCAAAAAATTTCTTTTACCCTCGACTAACTTCTGTTGAGGTGAATGTATTCTTAAGCGAATATCGGCATCCGGAGTTCAAAGGTGCCCTCAGATTTCAATTCCGAGCACCCGATCAAAATTTAGAAAAACCCGCTAACACATTTACTGAACGTACCCCAAAAAAGTTCAGAAATTCATTATCAGCACCCCAGGCCTCGCAATCATGCACCGTCAATTTTCACAGACTCATAAAATTCCCATTGATAAAAAATCATTACATGGAAATTACGATTATTTAAAATATTAGCAGGTGTCTATAAGAACTTCTTACATAACTTTTGAAACATTCCAGTGCAAGTTTGTTCTTTATGATAACATGGTAATTTCATTCAGACTCAGAAATGTGCATGTTATTTTTATGGATCTGATAAATCATGTTTTACACCCATATATGTATTCATTCATGGAAGCCTTTTGGATTATATATTAGTGTATTTTAATTCTCTAAACGTGTAAAATACTAGGTAAATAAAGAATATAACATTTTCATATTTATTAAAATTTGTGAATTATATATTAATTTTAATTTAAAGGGGATTCTATGATATATTGCATACCAATACTCAACAACAGGTTTCTTTGATATATTATATTGCACACAATGATGAGTCATAATGACAAATAATAATATAATACTATTTTAAATGGTAGTTAACGTCTATCAATTTTATTGGTGGGAATATAGAGAACTAAATAAAATATGAATATACATTTTTTAAAATGTTTTTAAATTTACCCAATAAATTTTAGGGACATAAAATAATAAATAATCTAATTTTAAGCATGAGTGCTCTAATATTCTTTATAAGGTCGATTTACCGCCTTTTGATGGAAAGCACTATTTAAATATAGTTTTGGTCACTTTTATATGTTTTATTTGACAAAATAAAATTCTTCATTAGATTCAGGACATCAAAATTTACTTTGGGAAATTTTTTTGTATTTTTCTGATAAAAATAATTTTTTAATTAATAGTGAAAAATATTATATTTTAATTAACAACTACCTTTAAATATTATTTATTTTTAAGGCTAGATTATATTTTTAATTGGTTTTAATGTCTGGTTAAATTATTTTTTTACTATTTATTCCAATTTTGGTCATTGAAAGTAATTTTAATTTGAAATTGGACATATATAAAAGTCAATCTTTTGATAGTTATTATTTCATAAAAATAGGATTTTTTGTATTGACATCGGTATTTAATTTTAAATTAATTTCCGCCATGTCTATATTTTGAATTTGTAAAAATTGATTCCATATTTGGAATTGATTGGTCCAAATTGTGTAAATAGGTTACTTTTATTTTTAGACAATATGAATATTTACTTTAATAAAAATTTTATTTACCAGGGTTAAAGTATAAATCTTGTAAATAAGGTTTACAAAATATTATTATTATAATATAAAATTACCCTAACATGTGTCCTAATACTATTTTTTGATATATGTTTGACCATGTACATCCTTGGGTTGATTTTTGTACCCTATTGAGCCACTTGGGAGTGATAATGACACTTTATATTTATTAATTTAATGTAAAGGTAAAAATGACTTAAACATATATCTTTCAGAAAATCTATTTTTACATAGGGTTATATAAGTTATCTATTTGAATATAAAAATGAATTTTAAATCTGAAAATATTTCCTACATCAAGGTAATTTTTTATAATTTTTAGACATCAAATAAATAAAAAAAATTATGACACAATAATGATGCAGTGTTTACCTCATTAATGAATGATTTAAATAAATAAGATTATAAATATAAAATCAATATCTCCATCCTGTAAAATTCATATTGAATGAATTTATTTAGAATATTATCCATTTTATAATATACCTTAATGTGTTTTTGACTTTTTGAAACCAATGAGCTTGTAACAAAATATTATTTTCAATCCTTCTTAAAGAGCCCCTCCCCCCCTTTTAAAAGTCCCTCACTTTTAACCCATTACTAACACTTATAAAACCCCTTGGATCATTTAAAATCTGCCCAATTAAGCTCCATACATTCCTATACTCCTACTAGATGACTTCTCTTAGGCATAAGTCAACTCAAGTAACCATTTTGGTACAATCCAAAGGGAGATACCCGATTTAAAGGTAACATCTTCTCTTAAGTTGTTTTGTTTTATTTTACTTCTCCAATCCCATAAACTCTTTTTATTGATTTATTTTATAACAACACCAATATCGTCAATATAATAGGTTGTTTTTATGATGTGGATTCAAACTACACTTACATGCATCTCTATCTAATGGGTAAAGAACATATTGTTTCTGTGGGCGGTGAACTACTTCCTCACAAAACGGTGATTGTTCAATATTCTTCTACCACATCTCATTGAGGCCATTATGATGGAACTTTATTTATATATGATATATATTATGTTTATGTTTTCTCTATTATTCTGTAATTTTTATTTAAAAACGTACCTTTATGCTTTTCAATATGTGTAAATACAATAATTTCATTTGTGGAAGTGCGGACTATCGCCCCCTCAAGGTGATATGATACGTTCAATGACATATATGGAATTAATAAAGGATGAAGTTCATGAACTTATGTAACATATATATCTTATTATATTATATATGAATTATAATATACCTATTTATCATTATTTTTTCATTCCATTAAATAGAAAATAGAAATCAATGTAGTGTTCATGGGTACGTACGGCTTACAGTCGTCATGAACGGTGCATTCCATTTCTTATCTCTAAATGTTGTGTAATATTGAAAATACATACATATAATGGATATATATGATATATATGATATATAAATCATGAATATCATTCTGTAAATGATGGAATTTTTACTACAAGAACAACATGTAATTAGAAGAAGTTCATTTTTGACTCAAGTACCAAATATCAACAAAATGACCATTATTAATTTAATTGACTGCATAATTTTTATAACATGGTAATACATGATATAAAAGGGATATCAAACGTGAAAAAGGTTTTTAAGAAAGTATAAATTAACTTAATATTATTATTCCTGAGATTAAAGAATGAACAGGTCATGTCAGACACGAGGTAAGGGGTTTATTATCTCACTTTTAATTCTGTGAGTTTTCCATTGTTCACCACTTATTTATTGAATTTTATGTATTGAGTACTAACATTTGATATATATTATCATGATTATATTTATATTAATGGTATTATGTGATTCATTTGGTGGTTATTAACATTTTTTCATATGACTCAATTGCTTACAATGTGGTAAGATGTTTTCATCTCACTTTTTATTCATGTGAGATTCATGCTTTATTTTACACTATTTCTTTTTGTGTGGTGTATGTGCATCCCATGATTATATTAATTGTGTAATATACTTTAATTTATTGGTATTTACATATTCATCATATGATCCTTCTTTCATGTGATGTATGTTTCATAAGTTACCAAATTGGTGAGGGATTCTTTCACCCTCCACTTTTTAAAAGACTTCATTAATGTTATGCCTTTTAATTTACACTTTCATATGCCTAGATATGTTATCCTATATCCTTATTTCTATGAATTGTTTTTTCATGTGATGATATAACCTTTTTTCTCTCATCAACAAATTTTTATAATTTAAAAGTGTGGTCGTTTGGCTATCAAATTTCTGTAAGAGAACTTCATAACCCAATTTCAATTCTTTTTTTTAAACTTATACTTCTTGATTATGTCGTGATATGAATATGTGTGAATTTCACCTAATTGTTTTAAACTTAATATCCACTTATATTGGGTGTATTATTATTTTTCATACATTATTATTTCATTGATTTCTCCATAATCTTAGGATATGATCTTTTCAATGGACTTTGTCACAAATGGAATTCCATTGAATCTTGTTTATTTTTATACCCCAATTCATTTTGTTATTTTGTATATACCTCTCATTGACGTATCATATCTTGAATCTCTCAATTGTCATGATAATATAAGTTTTTTATTGAAATTATTCCTCAATTATTTATATTCTATTGTATCTCATTTGGATAGGAACTCATTAACTAAAATATAATTTTAAATGTTTTAATGATTTATTCTTCTAAATCATTCTCATTAATGGCCATGTTTTTGAAATGTTTTGCATAGGACATAAAGATGAATAGGTTCACGGATAAGATCATGGAATAGTCATGCTGTCTAAAACTTGTAAGTAGACATGTTTCTTTTAAAGAGTTCTTCTTTTATGAAAAAATGGATACTGAGTATTAATGTCTACATTTAATTTTCATGTTGATATGTAATAGTTATGGACTAATTATCTAAAACTATAAAACTGAAAATATCCTTAATGTGAATTACTCATTTAATTCAAGATTATTTATTTTTTTAAGTCCTGTTCCTTATAGAGGGAATCAAAGGTCGTTTTAAACATCTTTAGTGATTATTAGTGATAATTAATCATGTGGTTTGTCCCTATGTCTATTATTTCTATTATATCCTTTTTTTATAAATTTTTTAGATCAAGAAAAGTTGGTTAAAAATGGAAGGAAGAGGATATCAAACAACATTCCTATCACTTCCTAATGACATGGATTCAATAATTATTGCAAAGTCGTGTTTAGATGATTGTGAATCATTTTCAAGCATAAAACTCACTTCCAAGTAGTTGTTTGAGATATCGAACACCTCTATAGTACCATGATATAATTGCAGATCATGGGTTTTGTTTAATCAAATTATGTTTTCTCAATATTTTCATATATTAAAGAAATTTAAATATTATAATGGATTTTTTAAATATTTTACCTTATCAAAGGATTTTGAAGAATATTATAATTTTCAAAATGTTTCTGAAGAATGAGACCCTTGCACAACCTATTAATATTTTATTTTATGATATAGTCTCTCAGCACATACTACGGTATTTTAAAAAGACAATTGATTTAATGTTTCCACTCAAACTCAGTCCGACTATTTTATAAAAATCATGTTTTATCAAATGTTTTGAAATAATATGTCATAAATGATTCTTTTCTGAAACTGTTTTTCTGTGAACACCAATATGACCCATGTTGTACAAGGTGTATTTTGATAAAGGAATAAAATTATTTTCAAGGATCTTTAAATCATTTTTGAAATGAATGGACCTTCTAGCTAAATGGAAAATATGACGATGAAACCATATGGATTCCATGATCAAGGTATGATGTTTTTCAATTGGGAATAGTTTTATTTTATCATATGGAGGTGATACAAAATGAAAATATATAAGATGCTGAGGAATTAATGTATTGGGTTGAAAATGAAAGGTATAATGAACCCTTTGAGGTCAAAACATGTTACGGATATTTTTGAGATTTATAAAATGAAAATCATGTAAGATGGGTGATGATCTGTCACGTCTGGAAAGGATACAGGAATCAAACACCCAAATGAAGGGTGACAAGGTCACATCACCTAGAACTTTTGTACATGAAGTCCCCGGTTAGTATGACTTATTATTTTAAGCTAACTGATTTTATGGATCAAGATTAACATGATTTTTTGAACGTATGTTTTATAAAATGGATATCCCTAATATAGGAAAATGATTTGGTGATTAAGTGATAATTTTTATTTCGAAATATGTTTTCTCTTTTGGAAATTTATATTCTTAAGTGAAATAAATAACTATGGGATTTAATTTGTGAAGTAATGGTTAAAATATTATTATGGAAGAATCTATGTTTTTATTGTGTACATAAGGTGATTTGGGTTATTTATGGAAATTATTAATCAATCATAGAGAATGTGTGTTTAGGTTAATTACACTTCAGAATGAGACTTTAAGAGTAGTTGATGTTTTGGGAGATAAATATCAAAATTTACGATAGTATACTATGTGATTAAATCCTTCTGAGTTTTGTGTTTCAATATTAGTTTGGATTATTTTGAATAATTTTAAAGACAATTTTATATTGAATGGTATTTCTTGAAATTTGGGTTCTTTCTGTTAAATTTTGGAGATTAAGAGTAGTAATTTTTTTATAAAGGATTATCCTTTTGGGAATTATCTGATCTTGTACAATAAATTTGGTTTTTTTTTAATATCTAATGATTGGGGAAATATATAGTTCATCTTTTTTTGATTATGTGATACTCTAGATGTTTATTCTAACACTTTAGGTATGACCAAGTCATATTGAATACTTACTGTTTGGAGAGAAGATAATTTTGTGGTAGAATTTTATTAAAGGATGACATTATACATGACAATTAATTATATTTCCTTATGATCTTAGTCTAGATATTAATAAAATTCTTCAAATATATGAAAATGACATTGACAAAAAAATGTTATAATCTCTCTTTTATCATCAGACTTCTACCCAACCACAAATTTATGGTATTGGGCTGGTTAACTTTCTATAATCAACTTCTCTATCACTCTATATTAATCTATGAGAGTTATATTCTCTTAAATGTCAATGTTTTAAGGGATTCCTAGTAATTGTTATCTCGGGTGACCTTTTCATTTCTCTTTATTTCTTTCTAATTGATATTTTTGTAGACTCTTTTTTAGATTTCAGACATTCAATGAAGTTTCCAAGACCAATTTTAAAATTACGAGGACGCAATTCCCAAATGGGGGGAAGGATATAACATCCCATGTAAATAAAGAATATAAAATTTTCATTTATATTAAAGAATGGTAATTAAATAATAATTTTACTTTAAATTGGATTCTATGTTCGATGGCGTACCTAATATGTAACAACAGGTTTCATTGAAATCTTATGGTGTGCACTATGCTATGTCATAATGCAAAATAATAATATTATATTATATTAAATGGTAGTTAACAACTAGTCATTTTATTTGTTAGAATGGAAAGAACTAACTACCATATGAATATAAATACTTGTTAAATGTTTTTACATTTATCCCATAAATTTTAGAGGATTACAATATGAAAAAATCTGATTTTAAGCATCAAAACTCTAATATTCATTAAATGGTTGATTTAACTCTTTTTGATGGAAAAACCGCATTAAATATAGTTTTGTTCACTTTTTTATGTTATATTTGACCAAATAAAATTCTTTTTTATAATTGAGATATCAAAATTTACTTTGTGTAATTTGTTTGGTATTTTTATGATAAAATTATTTTTTTAAAGAATATTGAAAAATATTGTATTTTAATTCAAAACTGCCTTTTAATCTAATTTATTTATAAGTTTAGATTATATTTTTAATTGTTTTAAATTGTAATTATATTATTTTTTTACTATTTAATCCAATTTTGGTCATTTAAAGTAATTTTAATTTGAAATTGGACATAAATAAGTGTCAATATTTTGATAGTTATTATTTCTTAAAAACATGCTTATTATTTTGACAGCGAGAATTAAATTTAAATTAATTTCATCCAATTATGTGTTTTAAATTCTTAAAATAAAATACCATTCTTGGAATAAGTAGGTCTAAATCGTGAAAATAGGTAACTTTTATTTCTATAAAATATGAATATTTACATCAGTAAGAATTTTATTTACCATGGTAAAAAGGTAAATCTAGTAAATAAGAGTAAAACAATATTATTATTATTATTATATTAAATTACCCTAACATGTGTCTTAATCTTTTTTTTTTTTGATAAATTATTACCATGGTCATCCTTGGGTCGATTTTGGGAACCCATGGAGCTACTTGGGAGTGATAATGATACTTTATATTAATTAATTTAAAGTAAAGACAAAATGACTAAAACATATATCTCTTAATAAATAAATTTTTACAAAGGGTTGTATAACATATATATTAGACTATAATATTTAAATGAAATATAATAAGATTTCATAAAACATGGTAAATTTTAATAATATTTAGACATCAAAAAATAAAATTATTTACAACACAGTAATGAAGAAGTGTTTACCTCATTAATGAATGATTTAAAGAAATAAGATTATAAATATTAAAAAAAATATCCAAAACCAGCCCATTTTAGATTGGTTGATTTTATTTATAATATGAGTCATATTATCTTCTACATTAATAATTTTTGGGCCTTTTGAAACCAATGATAAGTTTATAATAAAATAATATTTTCAAGATTTCTTAAAGAGCCCCTCCTCCCCCTTATAAAAATCCATCACATCTAACCCATTCCTCACACATGTAAATCCCCTTGGATCATCCAACCTATGATCAATTGAACTATCTACATACCTCTACTCTTCCAATAAGCCATCTCCTATGCAGAAGGAAATTTAAGTAAACCTTTTTGTTCAACGCAAATGGAGATACCTAATTTAAAGGTAACATCTTCTCTTAAGTTCTTTTGATTTATTTTACATCTCCAAACCCATAAACTCTTTTTATTACGTTATTTTATAACAAAAATAGTATCCTAAATATTATAGGTTGTTTTTATGGGAACTAGTCGAACTAAACTTACACACACCTCTATCTAATGGGTAAGGAACATATTGTTTATGTGGGTGGTGAACTACTACCTCACGAAACGATGATTGTTCAATCTTCTCCTACCACCTCTCATAATGGCCATTATAAACGCACTATATTTATAAATGATATATATAATGTTTATATTTTCTCTATTATTCTGTAATTTTTATTAACAAACATACCTTTATGCTTTCCAATATGTGTAAATACGATAATTTCATTTGAGTAAGTGCGGATTACCGCCCCCTCAAGGTGATATGACTAATTCATGACATACATGGAACGTATAAAGGATAAAGTTAATGAAATTATATAACATATATAACATATGATATTATACTATAATTATAACATACCAATGTATCATTATGTTTTCATTCCAATAAATATGAAATAGAAATGAAAGTAGCATTCATGCATACGTACGGCTTACCGTCTCTATGAACAGTACATTTCATTTCATATCTAAAACTGTTATGTATTATTATAAATACATACATATACACATATATATGATATATATTATATCTAAATCATGAATATAATTTTATATATAATAGAATTTTGACCACATGAACAACTTCTAATTATAAGAAGTACATTTTTTACTTAAGTACCAAATATCAGTAGAACAACCATTATTAAATAAAATGATTGGATAATGTTTATAACATGGTAATAAGTGATATAAAAGAAAAAATAAACTTTAAAAAGGTTCTTAAGTAGGTATAAATTAACATTATCTTATTATTCAGGAGATTAAAGAATGAATGGGTCAAGTCAGACACGAGGTAAGGGGTTTATTATCTCACTTTTAATTCTGTGAGTTTTTCATTGTTTACCACTTATTTATTGCATGTGGTGTTTTGAGTACATAAATTGGATATATATTATCTTTATTATCTTTATATTTATATTATTTTTTGATTCATTTGGTGGTTATTAACATTTGTTCATATGACTTGATTGTTTACAATGTGGTAAGAGGTTTCCATCTCACTTTTTATTCCCATGAGATACATGCAATATATTCCACTATTTCATTTTGTGCGGTATATGTACTGCCCATGATTTAATTAATTGTATAATATACTTTAATTTATTGGTATTTACATCTTCATCGTATGATCTTTCATTCATGTTGTGTATGTTTCCTAAGTTACCAAATCGGTGAGGAAATCTTTCAGCTTCCTCTTTTTAAAATACTTCATTTATGTTTTTCCTTTTAATTTCCACTTTATCATATTGAGATATGTTATTATATACCCTTATTTATGTACATTTGGGTTCCATGTGAGGATAGAACCTTTTTTCACTCATTAACTCATTTTCTTAATTTTAAAGTGACATCGTTATGCTATCAAATTTCGGTAAGAGAACTTGTTAACCCAATTTCAATTATTTACGATAAACTTATACTTATTGATTATGTCATGATATGAATATGTGTGAATGTACACTGATTATTTTACAATTAATATATACTTATATTGATTGTATTCTTATTTTTCACACATAAATATTTTTTTGATTTGTCCTTAATCTAAGAATATGATCTTTGTAAGGGACATTGTCTCAATTTACATTCCATTGAAATTTATTTATTGTTATACACCTATTCACTTTTATATGGTGTATATACTACCCTTTGATGTATAATATCATGAATCTCTCTATTCTCATGATATTATAATATTTTATAGAAGTTATTCCTCAATTATTTGTATTCAAGCATCTCTAATTTGGTTAGGAACTCTTTATCTAAAATATCATTTTAAATGTTTTAAATATTTAACTTCGTAAATCCATCTAATTAATTTCCATGCTTTAAAAATGGGTTTTAAAGAATTATTTATATGGAAATTAATATTTTAAATAGTTAATACCTTTTAATGTTTTAATGTGGTATGGGACACATTAATTAAAAAATATCATTATTAAATGTTTTAAATCGTTTTTGACAATGGTGTTATAAAGAATTGTTTTTGTAAATATCTTGAAATGTTATATTGTAATTGAAATGTGTAAATGTTATCTTTATTTTATGCTTGTTTTATGTATTATGAATATTTTATGATTATTGGCCATTTTTTACATATATGGGTGGTTTCATGATAAACCTAGGGCGGGTGATCTGGAGATAGCTCTTCAATGCATTGGGTAACCTGATGGAGGTAAACGTTAATGTTTATCCTAAGAGATTTAAGAATATACTATTATAAGTATTCCAAAATAACTCTCTACAAATTTTTGATAGCTACAATGTAAGTATGTTATGTATGCCATAATTTACCTTAATGGTTTATGATTTCTGTGTGTTATTCAAAAATATTATGATTTCATAAGGTATGCTATGATTGTAAGGTATGGTTTCCTTGTTTTTTTGATGGGATAATGCTTTCATTCATAATTTTATAACCCTTACTAGGCTATTTGTGCTCATCCCATGTTCTTAAAAAGTTTTCCACAGGAATTAAATATAAATAGCGTCGAGGATGAGATCATGGAAAAGCCGCATTTTCTAAAACCTGGAACTAGACATGTTTCTTTTCATGAGTTTTTCTTTTATGAAAAAAAATAAATACCGAGTAGTCATGTGTACATGTAATTTTCTTTTGATATGTAATAGTTATGTCTTAATTTTCTAAAACTCTAAACCTGAAAAGATTCTAAAGGATAAATATAAATAAAATTATAGATTATGTAATGTTTTAAGGCTAAGTCCTTATAACACAACCTTGAAAAAACATCTTGAGATCAAGAATAATACACTGAGAGCTCATCAAATATATGTTATATTCATTAAATTTCACTTATAGGTCAACCAATTCCACTTCCTAGGTCATATTATATCTAATTCATGATTATTTATTGACCCATAGATTATGAAAGATATAGTCTAGTGGTAGATTCCCATGAAGACCTTTGATATGTGGAATCCATTGGGGGAAGCTTCGAATTATAGATGACTCGTCTAGGATTTCTCACACAATGTACTACCTCTTATGAGCTACACTAATAATGGTGTGAAATTCCTAAGGTATGAAAATTGTGAAGAATATTTTCATGTGTTTAGGGTATATTGATTTTTCCACAAATCATGATTCTTTCAAAGCTAGGAAAAAAATAATATTTAATGGGAAACATCATGCCTTAAGTTAGGAATAATATTGAAATATTAAAAATGATTCATGGTATACAGGTCTCATAGACTGAGGTCTAGCTAGACGAATTACCTAATATGCATCCCCAGTCTAGTAGCTATTATTTATTTTATAATATTCTGAAGTAATTATTTGATGAGAAATAATTTTTTGTTCATTCACTGAAAACCCTTCAAGTATATATTCATGAAGTGTGAACAAAATCACACGCAGCATAGATGTGTTGAGTATCTATAGTACCATGATTTTTAGATTTCCTATTCACATGGAAATGGAATTGATGGATATGATTCTCTGATTTAGAAGACTAAGATACATGCTATTTTGGAATACAATGTTGTGTGGAAGCTCATCTCCTTGTTTTAAGATACACATGGAGATGTTCAGAAGGATCACAGTCAGAAATTCCTCTAAACCTTGGAAGTGGCCTCTACCAAAATGGAATAAGTGATAATGATGAATACCATATATCTTTAGGGCTTAGTCCAAAGGTAATGTATCTCGTCCTATAACTCATTTTCTCATTGGACTGTGGAAGAGGATGAGTCCCTATAATATAGAGTGTGTTTATTGGTACCAGCTGATATCTAGGATGCGCTGATGTAGGAATCATGTGCCTTGATAAGGGTTGAACTCCTTAGTGTCATAGTGATGTATCAAGACTTACATTTCCAATATATTTGGACATGTATGAAATGAGAAATAGTAGGCATCATCACATGATGTTCCACCTATCAGAAGTTGATGGTGGAACATCTGTGGCTGGTATGACATTTAAATTCACTTTCAATTCTTATGTGGAAGTGAGCTGATGTATTCATGGACTTTATGACCAGTTTTCATAGACTGCGTTGAGGAAATGATGTATTTTTGGACATCATTGACTATTTAAAAAAGGTCTCACACTTCTTACCTATTTGAAATAACTTATCGATAGATGAGATATAAAGGATATAAATCAAGGAAGATGTAAGTCTTCATATAGATCTTTTTTATATTGTATAAGATAGGGATTCTCACTTCACATATTGGATCTGGTAGTGGTTACAAAAGGCCTTTGGTACATAGTTCATCTAGGAATGAACAATCACCCTCAAACTGACAGATAAACAGAGTGCATGATTCATGTGTTATATTGAATTCATCGTTCATGATTCCATGAAATCCGGGGTTCTTGGGAGAAACACATAACTTTAGTTGGTTTTTCTTATAAAAAAAATTTCATGATACCATTTATATGGATCATTAGGAATCATTTTATGGTAGACCTTACTAGTCACCAATGTGATTGTTAGAGGTAGGGGATGCATCTTTTCTAGGACCATGCCTCATCCAAGAGACAACAAAGCATGTCTAAATAATCAAAATGTGTGATATAACATCTTAATATATAAATTATTCATACGACGATAGAGGCTGAGAACCACTTCAGTTTGAGGTCTGGGGTCAGGTTTTCTAGAAAGCCATTTCTATAATGTTCCATCGATGAATTCAGAGTCTTGGTGTGATGTCACCTTGATCTGTTGGACCCTTAGAGGTTCTGTAGTGAATTGTAATAGTGGATTACTAAATAACACATCCTCGTAGATATTGGTTTATTCATGATGGTTTTCACATGTCACAGCTTCTCCAATATTATCTAAACCTCTTGCATGTTTTAAAACTTGATGAGGTTGCGTAGGATGTGGATTCTTCCTTTAAGAAGTACCCAATGCATATCATGGATTAGATCGTGAAAGTTTTCGGATCCCAGTGAGTTCCATTAGTATAGGTGATATGGTAGTTGGATCAAGTACAGGATGACACGTGGGATAAGGAATTTTTTTCCTTTTCATAGTGGATTGATATTTTCTTAGATGATCCCTTTTTATAATCTAGAGGAAAACATGGGTATAAGATTCTGTAAGGATGTGGGGTTGTAACGACCTTACATTTCAAGGATGAAAAAAATCATTCATATTTTAGTTTGAATTCTTTATTTTCTCTTGGTAACCATTACTAATGTAAAAAAGGGTAGATTTTTTGGAGTATTTTGGGTTAGTTCATATCTCAATGTTAAACAAATGGAGAAATAGAATGGGTCATATGGTTAGAGAAAAATTAGTTCTAACTGTTCCAATCAACAGTGTGAGGTACCCAATGCATTAGATATGTTGCATGATTTTTATATAGCCATATGAGCTTTGTTACATGCCTATACACTATAACAGAAATTTTAGATAGTGTAATTTCTTATGGCTAATTCACCATTAGGTAAAATATTCCCCCAGACAATGTGAGGTTTTCTTTAGATAGTACATGGAGCATGGAAGGTTCACAATTTAGCTAACCATGTGACAAAATTGTGTGACCTAGTTTTAAAGTGGGAAATGGGCATTTTTCCTCTGTGACATTAATTGTTTAAAATTCCTTCTCCTTTATTATTTTCCAGTAATATGGGCCTCTTCAATTATCCTGTGAAGAGATGTCCCTTCTCCTATATAAGTTTGTTGATAACTCCCTCATACAGACTATGAATTCATTTCCATTAAAAACATTGGATCTAAAATGGTAAACTCCTTAATCCTCTTACTTCATATCATAGATTATCACCCCATATATTGCCACATTTTTGCACAATGTCATATGCCTTATTTTAAGGGAATTGGTCCATTTCCACATTATCTTCCATTATTCTTCAAGTAAAAGTATGATATCTGAAGAGTGGTCATCTTCAGACCTATGATAACTGGCCTATAAATTATCCCACAATGTTCATATGGTTTCTCAGTACATTGTTGTAGTACTGCACATCAGATTGTCTCATGCATTACTTAAAATGAATTAAACCTTTTTTAATATTTATTCAATGTGTAATTACTCCTAGAGACCATGTTAAATGATTATAGGATATTGACCTTTTTTATTTCAATCTATTTGGTTGTGCTAAATTACATTCCATCCTTTTATTTAAATTTTTATGTGTCCAAATTCCTTATAAGTGTTCATCATAACATAGAAATTGGAATTACCTCTTTTATATAATTTTTTTAGTTGATCAAAGATCCTCCAAAGAGGTTGTTATATCATTAGAATGGATTTTACTTGCCCATTATGTTGAATATCTCAATTTAAATAGTTTTAAGTGGGTGGAAAGGCCACACCACATGTTATATATTTATAAATGTGAATTATATGAACTGATAAACCTTAGATAATTAATCTTATGTGGTCATAATGGTTTTATAGGTAATCCCTTAATGCTATTATTATTAGTATTCCTTTTTTATTAGATATTGAAAAATATTTAAGGAACTTATTAAAAAGAAAATTTCACGGTCCCTTATTTTGGGTGTTGGGAATTATATCTCACACCATTATAATTTAACCTAGATAATTTCCATGATGCTCCATGATTTAATGTTTTGAAACATGGAAATGATGACTCAATACCACAATATTCATTTTTGGTATATATTCACAAATTAATATGATATTTAATGATTTTACACAATATTAGATCCTATATCTCATTTGAGTATTTATAGACACTAAAGTTACACCCCTGGTCCAGGTAGCACCTAGTTTCCACCTATATGCCTACATATGTCCTCACGTGTCTAATGAATATACATGAATACATATTATATATATTTGAATATCTATATATATATATATATGGATATACGAGGTTACTGATTAGACTCATTATGAACTATGTTATCATAGGTATATTTATCTAGGTGTCCTATAGAAACCTTATTTGGCTGTTATAATTTCTTTAACATTGATTATTATTATTTTATATCGTCAGGATACAATTCTATATTAATTTACTAGATTATTCTAGAAATCATTAGTGCAGTCCTACTGGGTTTGTCTCACACCCCACTCGGGCAACCTTTGGTACCTGAGTAGACTTCATGACTCCAGGTGCAGATAAGGTCAATCTCCCTATTATAGATGTTTAATCTGTTATTACATATGTCTTGGATAATGGGAGTATACGACTGATTATTTTCTCGGGATTATAGTTGAGTTTTCATTTGGAAATTTTAATTTTTTTTAATAGAATTATCTATATTCATGTCTTATGATTCTCGTTTTTTTTATCATCATGTTAGGAAATCATTTGTATTTGACTCGACCTTTGCGTTTTGACTATTATTATAGTTTCTCCATTATTTTGGTTTCAGTGGTTGAATATTATATTGTTTCATCAATTCTATAAGTTTAATTATTCTTCCATTATTTTATTTTTACTTATTATATTCATGATTCTATTATTATATGATTGTATTGTCTCCACAAAGTACTACCTTGGACCCTTTATGTTACTTGGATGCCTCTGGTGTTCATAGAGCACCACATGAAGCCATTTGACCCACCATATAGGATAACAACTTAATGTGAAACTCCTCGACCCTAGTTATGCAGATTCAGTGTATTATTAAATAACATTTTAATGATACAAGGAATCATGTCCCGAAATACTGATTTGTTTAGTAGACATGGAAATACTTGATACATACATAAGTTTTACAATACATCTTGAGATAAAAACAACAACAACATTTTCTCCCCTATAAACACACTTATCTCCCTTAGCCTATCCATGTAAGTAAACCACAAAATATTTCTTCACATCCTGGGACAAATAAAACATAGAAAGGGGTGGGCTTTGATACATAGTACGGATAACAATATAGTGGAAACTTCCAAAATATGCCTAAACATTTAAGGAAATGTATAAAACTAAAACAAAATCTTTTTAAAAGAAAACATCAGAAAAATATGGAAAATATAAGTCAAATAATTTGATTTACTTATTCACATAGATATTATACTAGTCGAATAATCACATGTAATTTCAATAGCTAAATTCATAATTATGGAATGCATAATTCTGGACATCATAACCACATAATCAAGGCCTCGTGCCAAGACAAAAAATGAGATTTTTTCAAGGCCTTGTTCCAAGAAACTATTTTTTCTCATGATATATACTGATGCATCAAAGAGATATATAGGGATTAACCCATCACTTACTATGTCTAATGCATTCCTCATATGAAAAGGTTTAAACATAACATAAACATTTGTATTAAAACTAGCATACAAAATGTTAATACGTTAACCATAAACCATGAATGGTATAAAAATAACACATCCACATTCAAACATATCACAAAACCATAAATATAATATGGAAAATTTTTATCATAATAAATCAACTTCGAACAATTATAAAATCTATTAAAGTATGTTGACATAGATGAAATCAAAATTATTTGAGAGGAATATATCTTTCTATTTGAAAATCATTTAAAAGTCATGTAATTTTAAACGAAAACATTTATTTTGAAAAAAATACTACAATATTTTAATGGAAGCTTCAAATGTGTTATAATGACGGAGAATAACCGCACCTTCTGTATAAGTAAAAAAATATTCTTACCTTATTTTTTAGAAAAGTCATAAAGTTCCTTATTTGGAAAATGACTGAAAGATTTCATTCAATACATTTTATAAAAATTAAAAAAAGGGTATAAATTAATTTAAAACATAGTCTAGTAAATATTAAAAATGTTTTGAAATAAATTTTTAAGAAACATGAATGTGGATGATAAAGAGGTCCCAGAAGATACTTACAAAAAAATAACATCAGATAATAAAGAGATTGTAAAATTAACCATTGCCTTGTACTTTTATTTTGTCAAGAGAAAATTATCCTCATGTATAATAGTTAAATAATTGTCATTAAATTATAAAATAACTAAAAATATAAATATTATATCATATATGATCTTCTAATATTTCTTTGTTAATAATATTTTAGTAGTATCATTATTTCGGGCGTTAACTGATTCAATTTCCATTAAATATTTTGTTACATAAGTCATGTATGTTATAGATAATATGTATTTTATTAATATAAATAATGATATAATGTTATTAAATATTATGTTTAATAATAAAATGAAAATTATTATGTAATGGTTATTATGGGGAATGAATCTCATCGCGTTCGTGGAGACAGTAATCTGTACGTACGCCCGAACGCTACTTCCATTTCATTTGTTTTATTTTTAAAGGAAAGAGGTAAAAATTATACATAGGAATATTATTATTCCAATATAATAGAATATTTTATATACTTTACGTATGTTCATTAACAACCTCATTTATATGTTCCATGTTGTGTATGAACGAGTCATATCACTTTGAAAGGGTGTAGTCAGCACTACCTCAAATGAAATTATCATATATATAAAACCTGAAATGAATAAATGTTTGTTATAAAGGGAATTAAAAGATATTATATTCTAAAAAATATCATAAATATCATATAAAATTATATTTCAATCATAATGGATATCGTAAGAGTTGGTAGTAGAAGATTGAACAATCATCGTTTCGTGAGGCAGTAGTTTTTTGTCCACAGAAACATTATGTTCTATACCCCTTAGATGGAGGTGTGTGTATGTTTAGTTAAAATAAATCTTATAAAAACAACCTAGTATAATTAGTATACTAGTTTTGTTATTAAATAATGGAATAAAAAGAGTTTAGGGAGTTTGAGAAGTAAAATAAAAAATAAAGAACTTAAGAGGCGATGTAACCTTTAAATCGGGTAACTCCCTTTGGTTTGAACCAAAAGGCTTTATTGATGTTTTTTATAATAATGGTAAGGATTCTAAGAAGAATAGATAGATGTATGGAGCATAATTAGGTAGTTTTTGAATGATCCAAGGGGATTTATAAGAGTTATAAATTGGATAGAAGTGAGGGATTTTTATAAGTGGAGGAGGGGCTCATTAAGAATGTTTGAAAATATTATTTTATTATATAATGATTTTTTGTTTCATAAGGTCCAAAATTAATTAAAGTACAAGAAAAGATGACTAATGTTTGAAATAAAATCATTCAATAATAATTGGTCTGGTTTTTTATATTTTTTATTTTTTATAATCTCATTTGTTTAAATAATTTTTTAATAAGGTAAACACTACATTATTTTCGTGTCATTAATAATTTAATTTATTTGATGTCTAAAAATTATAATAAAATACCATGATATAGGAAATATTTTTATCTTTAAAATGAATATTTATAGTTGAAATTATAAATTATATAAACCATTGTAAAAATTATATTAATAAAAGATATATGACTATGTCATTTTATCTTTACTTTAAATTAATTAATATAAAGAGTCCTTATCACTCACAAGTGCCTCCCTAGGGTCCCAAAATCGACCCAAGGTTTCCCATGGTCGAAAATGTATTAACCAATAGGAATAAGACACATGTTAGGGTAATTTCATATTATTATTATAATATTTGTTTACCCTTATTTACCAGATTTACCCTTTAAACATGGTAAATAAAATATTTACTGAAGTAAATATTCATAATGTGTAGAAATAAAAGTTACCTATTTATTCAATTTGGACCTCATGATTCCAAATATGTTATCCATTTTTAAAAATTATAAACACATAAGTGGAAAGAAATTAATTTAAAATTAATTCTAATTGACATAACAAAAATCACGTTTTTAAGAAATAATAACTATCGAAAGATTAACACTTGTTTATGTCCAATTTGAGTGTGAAATTACATCCAATGACCTAAATTATATGAAATGAGAAATATATTATCAAATTATACTTTAAAACCACTCGAATGTATAGTTTAATATTATAAATTATTTCAATTAAAAAATTTGTTTTTGATTAAAATTTAGTATTTTTCACTATTCGTCAAAAATTGGAAGTTTTCATAAGAGTTCAAAAAATTCACCCTAAGATAATTTTGATATTACAAATCCAAAATTGAAGTCAAATTTCCAAAAAAAAATTAAAATATCAAAAAGTGGGTATTACTATTTATAACGGCTAGATTGATTGTTCATGGTGCGTAAGAATATCAAATTTGCATACAAGGCAAGATATTTCATTATTCAATGGGAAATGTACTATAGAATCACGGGGTGTTACATTCCTCCCCCATTAAAATAATTTCTTCCTCATAATTTCTAGAATAATAGTACATAAAAATATTTAGGTGGTTCTTCATCAAATGTTCCTTAGGTTCCCATGTTGCCTCTTCCAACTTATTATTTCTCCATAGAACTTTCACTAGACGAGTTGTCTGGTTTCTCAACCCCTGTTCTCTTGTATCAAGAATTCTGATAGGCTCTTCGAAATTAGACAGATCATGTTTCAGTTCGATCTCTTCATGGGTGAGTACATGCTTTGGGTCATGCATTTATTTTCTCAATGGTGATACGTGGAATATATCATGAACTTTGGAGAGATATGGCAGCATTTCCAAACTATTAGCTACAACTCCAATTATTTCTAAAATTTCAAAAGGTCTGATGTATCCAAGACATAATTTTCATTTCTTAGAAAATTATATAACACCCTCCCATTAAGATACCATTAATAAAACCTTATCACTACTTGAATTCCAAATAGTTATTTCAGTTATCAGCATAGCTCTTTTTCATACTTTGAGATAATTTGATGTGGGTTTGGAAAACATTCTTCTTTTACATTGTTTCCACAAAAAGTTCTGGGCCTATGAATTTTCTTTCACCAATAGCATCTCAACGTGTTGGTTTGTGACATCTCTTTCTATATAATTCTTCATATAGTTCCATCTGAATACTTGACTAGAAACTATTGTTATAAGAAACATCTACCAGAGGTAAATATTGATCCCTCATACCATTAAAGTCATGTGAATATGATATCAACATGCCTTGTATTGTATGAATATAGAATTCTGATTGTCCATCAATTTTAGGGTGGTTTGAAGTGGTCAAACATATTTCAGTATCCAATGCATTATTTTCCAGAATCATGATGTAAAACGAGGATCATGATTAGAAATAATTGATAGGCGTACTCCATAACGTCTAACTACTTCATTTATATATATTCCTTCCAGACATTAAAGTGAAAATGTTCTCTTACAGCAAGAAAATGAGCTGACTTGGTAAGATGATCAACAATGACACCTATTGCATCATTCATTCATGGATTATTTGGTATACCCATGATAATGTTCATTGTAATATCATCCCATTTACACTCAGGTATGGTAAGAGGTTGGATGACTCCTCTAGGATTTTGTATTCCATCGTTCATTTCATGACAACCATTCATCTTGATACATAATCAGTAATCTCTCTCTTCATTTTGTCCCACCAAAAATGTTCCTTCAAAACAATTTACATCATTGTTCTACCATGGTGTATAGAGAAATTGGAGATATGAGCATCTTCCAACAATTCCATTTTTAGATCAGGTATGTCAGTAACATAATGTCTCCTCCTAAATATCGAAATCCCATCTTCAAATATGATGTTGATTAATCTCCCATCATTCACATCTTTAATTTTCTTTGGACACTCCTAATCATCATTCTGAGATCTTTTTATCCTTTATAGTAAATATATTTTAGTAACCATTTGAAAATTTATTGATGTTTCACCTTCCATGATTATTCCCATAACCATATTTAATATATCCATGAACAGAGGATCCCTTTCAACACTCATATTGTTAAAAAAATACATGATTCTTTCTACTTAAAGCAAATTCCACCTTATTTTCCTTCCCCTGGTGGTAGTGTATGGTTTAATAATAATCCTTTAGTATTTTGAGCCATCTAAATTTTCTCATGTTGAGTTATTTTTTTGAGAAAATATACTTCCAACTCTTGTGATCAGTATAAATATCAAATTTTTCACCATAGAGATAGTGTCTCTATATCTTAAGAGTAAAAAGATTACAGCTACTAACTCAATATCATGAGTGGGATAGTTTTGTTCATTAATATTTATCAACTGTGATTCATAGGCAATAACCCTATCATTCTTCATAAAGACACAACCATGTCCTTTCTTTGAAGTCTCACTATAAATAACAAACCCATTATTGCCCGATGGTAGCGTCAATAAATGACCATTGGAAAATCTTCTCTTCAGTTCATCAAAACATTATTCACACTATTTTTTCTAAACAAATTTAACCCATTTACGCGTGATCTTGGTTAATGGGTAATCCAATCAAGAAAAATTTTTGGACGAACCACTAAAAATAACCTTCTAAACCAATAAAAATGCATACCTCAGTCATACTTGTTGGTGCATGCCATTCTCGTATAGCTCTCATAATAGAAGTATCAATAGAGATCCAATCCTTAAAGACAATAAGGCCATGAAAGAAAATTTCCAATGTACAAAATTCACACTTGATGAACATCCCATATAATTCATTTCGTCTAAGAGTCTTTGGAATAGTGCTCAAGTGATTTTCATGATCTTCTTTTCTTTTGGAGTATACCAAGATATCCTAAATAAATACCACTAAATTAATCAAGATATTCCTTGAAAACTCTATTAATTTGATCTATGAAGATATAGGGTGAATTAGTCATTCCCAAAAGCATTATTCTAAACTCACAATGCACGTACTTGGTTCGAAATGTTGTATTAAAATGTCTTCCTTCTTCACACACAGCTACTGATATCCGTATCAAAGGTCAATCTTTGTAAAATATTGAGCTCTAGGAAGTTGATCAAATAAATAATTAATGCGAGGTAGGGGATTCATTATGTTTACTGTTTAGAATTTATCTTTCTATAGCCAATTCCCAACATCATAGATCCATCTTTCTTCTTAAAAAAAGAACAGGGGCTCCCCATTGAAAAATACTATGGTAAATAAATCCTTTATTTCAAAAATCCTCTTGTTGTTTCTTTATCTCAAATAATACCACAGTGGACATTATATAAGGGGTCATTGATATGGGCCTTGATCTAGGAATTCAATCAATGGAAAACTCCATTTCGCATTCTAGATGATTTCCATATAAAACCTCTAGAAATAAATCAACATATTCTGGTACAATAGGTACATCCTCAATTTGAACATTCCATTCCTCACCCATAGTTATTTTACTCTCTTCCTCACCAATAATTCAATTTAGTAGATCTATAGGGGTGGATCAAGATAAGAATCAAATGTTTACGTTTCTTCTCTAAAGATAAGGTATTCCTTATCATCATCAAAAAGTATAACCGTCTTCTTCTTATAATAAATTTTCGCATCATGGTCTAAAATCCAATCCATACTGAGGATTATATAAAATTCAATCATGGGAATGATGATAAGATAGGCGGATAAAAAACATTTATATTCCCTAATGGGGACTAATTCATAAAACATTGTTGCAATGATAATTCCCTTATGAGTTTTGACTAAGAACTACCATATTAAATCAAATTGGAAATATATAATTTTCTTAGAAAACTACAAAAATATGAAATAATGTGATGATCCAGAATCAAAAAAATAATTGGATAAACATGAGGAAACCATTAAATTACCTACCACCATGTCTTTTAGAGCTTCAACCTCTTCAATAGTGGTCTCATATGCTTATCCTTTCTCCCTTGGCCTTTTTTGAGTTAATTTTCCTTGTAGATTAGGAAATTTATTTTCATAGTTCCTCATTTCTATACAATTGTTGCATTCAAAATTAACAACCTCTTTCATTCCTTTGAAATCGCGAGCATGGTGGCCTTTTTCACCACACTTGTAACATACTACCATTCCCTTCAAAAAAGTACGAGGGGGTTTCTTCCGACATTTACTGCGGGATGGATATTCAACTTTTCCCTTATACCCTTTATTTCCATTTCCAGAGTGTTCAATAGATCTCTTCTTCTCTTGCTTTTCTTTAAAGTATTAAGAAATAGAGAATTCATTTTTAATATTGATTGCACATGATACAATATCATCATATAATGAGAAGGATAGTGAGACTAATTCTCGATAGGAAAATGGTTTTAAATCATCAAATAATCGATCAATATTACTCCTTGGGTTACATATATAATCTAGTGCATGCCTTGCTAACCATGTAAAGTCAACCTCATGCATTGAGACATTCTCATCCTCCTTTTACCACAAACATAGAAATTTCCTTTCCAAATCCACTTGATGGTCACAAGGAATGAATTTTTCTAAAAAATATATTTAAACTCCCTCTATTCCATATTTTATACTTCTTAATCTTCCTTTTTGTTTTGAAATAATGACCACCATTGATCTGCATCTCTCATGAGGTGATAAACTTCCATGAAAACATTTTTCCTTTCACTGGTCCCCAAACCATGAAATGATTTCTCAAAATGAAACTTATCCATTTCTCAGCTACAAATGAATTTTTATTCCCATTTAATATTGGTGGTTGTTGCCTCATTAATTTGTCTAAAATTGATCCTCCACATTGTGGATCAGGGTTCTCCATATGAGTAAGTTTATTATTCATAACCTGAATGAGTTGTCCCAGTATGGAGATAAGCAGATTAGCACCAGTTTCATCACCAACTCCACTATAACTATCTTTAGTATGAGGGAAATCTTTACTTGGATTACGTGCTTTGATACAGTTTCCATTCCTTCCACTAGGCACCATTTCTGAAGAATGACACATGCTAGATTAGTTTATGAATTGAATTACATAATTCCAAACTTGTAAAAAAATTAACATAAATTAAAAAGTTTATTTATATAATCCATAATCATAAAAATGTTTTCTTTATGGATGTATATATTCTCATAAATCCATCATAATTGTTTTTAAAGAGAATGTTAATTATCCTAAGAATATCCCATGGGCGTGTTGTAACCAGGAGTTTAGCAAATCCCTTATTTGTGTACCAGGATACCGCGAGCCAAGCTCAAAACTCCTTTTCAGAGTTTTCACTCCTAGGTACATATGTGCTAGAGCTGCCTCTACCAACTCATATATAGATAGGGACGTATTTCTTGGGAGATACAAAAAATCTATAGATTACCAAAATTCTTGTATGTTTTTCTATACTAATCCTCAAAGTCTATCTTGGGGTAATGTTGACTGATCAGAGTTTATCTAAATCTAGTTTCCAAGGTTTGTACTAAACAACCTCTCATACCAAATGTAATTCCCAGACCCTAGTTACCCAGGGTTGGGGCATTATTACATAACATTGGCATGATATAAGGAATCATTTCCTCAAAAGACCTATTAGTTTAGTATCCTTTGCAGTACTAGATACATTCATAAGTTTCACATTACATCATGAGATAAAAATAACAAGAACATTTTTTCCTTATTGAACAGACTTATATACCTTAGCCTATCCCTGTAAGTCAACCATTCAAAACTTCTTTACATCCGGTAAAATTTTAACATAGAAAGGTGTGATCTTAGATGCTAAGTAAGTATAACAATATAGCGGAAACTTCATATATAATCACAAACATTTAAGGAAATGTATAAAACTAAAAAAAACTTTTAAAATTAAACTTTGGAATAATATGGAAAAGATAAATCAAATAATTTCATATAATTATTCTTATTAATATTATACTAGTCTAATAATAACAAGTAATATCAATAGCTAATTTCATAATGATGGAATGCATAATGTTGGAAAACATAACCACATAGTCAAGGCCTCATGTGAAGACTACAAATAAAATTTTTTCAATTCATTATACCAATAAACTATTTTGTATCATGATACCTACCGATACATCAAGATGTTATAGCAGGATCCACCCATCACTAACTATTTCCAATGCATTCCTCTTATGAAAAGGTTGAAACATAACTTCAACATTTGTATTAAAACTAGCATATGAAATGTTAATACATTAAACATAAATCATGAATTGTTTAAAAATAACACATCCACATTCAAACATATCACAAAACCTTAAATTCCATATAGATGATTTATATCATAATAAATCAACTTCAAACAAGTTAAAAATATATTAAAGGATGTTGATACGGATGAAATCAAGATTATTTGAGAGTAATATATCATTCTATATTAAAATCATTTAAAATTCATGTAATTAATAAAGAAAATATTTATTTTGAAAATATTCTTATAATCTTGTATGGTAATTTTGAAAGGTATTATAATGATGGAGAATAACCACACCCACCATATAATAAAAAATCCTTAGCTTAATTTGTCGAAAAGGTCATAAAGTACCTTGTTTGGAAAACGATATAAAGATTCCTTTCAAACCATTTTATAAAAAGTCAAAAAGCAGTATAAATTACTTTAACCCATAGTTTAGTAATTAGTAAAAATGTTTTGAAATACATTTTTATGAAACATAGATGTGGATGACAAAGAGGTCCCAATAGATAATTATGTAAAAACAAACTCGGATAATAAAGAAATTGTGAGATTAACCCTTACCTTGTACTTTTCTTTGGTCCATGGTACGTTAACCTCTTGTATAAAAGTTAAATAATTTTTATTAAACTATACAAGAACTACATACATAAATATAATATCATATATTATTTTTTAATATTTATTTGTTGATAATTTTTTAACAGTATCATGGTTTCAGGTGTTAACTAATTTGTTTTCCTTTATATGATTTGTTACTTAAGTCATGTTTTTTATGGATAGGATATATTTGATTCATATCCAGAAAGATATAATGTTCTTGATTATTATTTTTAATAATCAAATGAAAATTATTCTTGAATGGTTACAATGGGGAATTAATCTCATCATGTTTTTGGAGATGGTAATCTGTACGTACGCACAAACACTACTTCCATTTCTTTTTTTAATTTAAAAAGGAATGAAAACCAAATGATACATCGGTATATTATTATTCCAGTACAATAAAATATTTAATATACATTGCCTATTTTCATTAACAAAATACTTTATACATTCCATTATGATATGAATGAGTCACATAACTTTTTTGGGGTGCTAGTCTGCACTTCCTCAAATGAAATTATCATTTATATACAACATGAAAAGAATAAAATTATGATAGAAAAGATAATTACAGAACATTATAGGTAAAATAAATGTCATAAATATCATATATATTATAGTTCCATCATAATGGACACCATATGTGGTGGTTGTAGAAGATTGAACAATCATCATTTCGTAAGGAAATAATTTGACGTCAACAGAAACATTATGTTCTATACCCATTAGATGGAGGAGTGTGTAAGTGTATTTCAAATAATTCTAATAAAAACAATCTAATATATTGATAATACTAGTGTTTTTATAAAATTAAGTAATAAAGAGAGTTTAGGGGGTTGGAAAAATAAATAAAATAAAATACCTTAAGAGGATATGTTACCATTAAATCGGGTAACACCATTTTGTTTGAACCAAAAAGGATTCCTTTTAGTGCCTTATGTATAGGGTTAGACTTATAAGAGGAAGATAATGATATAGAGAGATTAATTGTGCAATGTTTGTATGATCCATGGGGATTTAGAGGTGTGAGAAATGGGATAGAGGTGAGGGCTTTTTATAAGGGGGGTTAGGGGCACTTTATGAATGTTTGAAAATATTAAGTTATTATATAATGATTTTCGGTTTCTAAATGTCAAAAACTCATTAAATTCAAAGATACGATGAATAATGTTTGAAATACAATCATTCAACAAGAATTGAAAAGGTTTTGGATATTGTTTTAATTTTTAAGATCTCATTTATTTAAATCATTCTTTAATGAGGTAAAGACGTCATCACTATTATTTCATAAATAATTTTATTTATATGATGTCTAAAAATTATAAAACAAATAACATGATGAATGAAATCATTTTATATTTCAAATTAATAATTATAGTTGAAAATATAACTTATGTAACCCCATGTAAAAATTATTTTACTAAAAGATATATGTTTATGTCATTTTTTATTTAGTTTTAATTAATTAATTTAAAGTGTCATTATCACTCTCAAGTGGATCCATGGGGTCCCAAAATCGACCCAAGGATTCCCATGGTCAGATATTTATCATCCAATATTAATAGTACACATGTTTGGGTAATTTAAGATTATTATAATAATATTTTTTTTACCCTTATTTACCAGATTTACCCTTTAACTATGGTAAATAAAATATTTATTGAAGTAAATATTCATAATGTATAAAAATAAAAGATACCTATTTAAAAAATTTGGACTCTATGATTCCAAATATAGAATCCATATTTCCAAATTCTAAACTAATTATTCACATAAATTAATTTAATATTGATTCCTGTTGTCAAAACAAAATATCGAGTTTTTAAGAAATAATAACTATCAAAATATTGACACTTGTTTATGTCCATTCTAAGTGGGAAACTACATCTAATGACCTAAATTATATTAAATGACAAAAATATAATCTAAATATTCTTTAAAACCACTCAAATGTATGGTTTAACACTATAGATTATTTCAATTAAAAAAGTTATTTTTAATTAAATATAGTATTTTTCACTATTCATCAAAAATTGAATGTTTCCAGAGGAGTACCAAAAATTCACACTAAGATAATTTAGATATTCTGAATCTAAAATATAATTCCATTTAAAAAAAATTCAAAAAGTCAGTATTACTAGTTATAACTGATAGTTTGATTGGCCATGGTGTGTTAGAATCTCGAATTTGCGAACAATGCAGGTCATTGCATTATTCAAAGGGAAACGTACCTTGGAAGATTGTTTTGTTACATCAAGGGTATCCTAGGTTGATACATTAAAAATATAGTGTTATATTTATTATGGATTAATATTTAAAAATCCATCAAAACAATACTTACTAACATGGAAATACACCCTACAGTCATATAGTGTTTCCTTTTCATGGAAAATTGATTCTTCCATAAGAAATAAGAGATGATTTTTATGTGATCCAAAACTCACCTATGATAGTGCATCCCAATATCTCCCATATATATCAGGCATTGAAATATAAAATTAGGTGGTAAATCATAAATAATTATTTAATATATTTTTTATCTTAAATATTTTTTCATCAGTGGGTTAAAATTATGTATAAGTTCAAAATAGATCTCTTATTACCGTTGGATGATCCTCAATAGATGTGGGAAGATATATTAATGGATTCTATGATAGGGTTTTCTCATAAATTAGATTCATATGATTTTATCTGGGTAATCATGGATAAAATAATTAAGTAGGACCATTTCACTGTTATTAAAGAGTCCATTATAACAGACATGTTATAGAGGTTTTATATTAGAGTGGTATATTGAATTCAAGGAGTTATAGTGATGATAGTTTATGTATAAAACACTCTCTTTAATCTAGGAGTATATAAGATTTTACATATTTTAATTTCCTCTCAGTTGTATCTCATTATGATGATTCATTCTCTGATATATGATCAGACAAAGTGGGTTCCATACCAATATTTGAAAAGAACACTTTGTTTGATAACATGTGTGACACACAATAGTGAACCTAAATGAACCAAATAATATTATTATTTAAATGTTATAGTTACAACCCAGCTATTGAGTTGGAGGGTATAAATATGATTAAAAAATTTAAGAAAGAATATATAAAGGATCTAATAAATAAAAAATTTATTTCTAATATATTAGGAAATAAGAACACAATTTTTAGAAAAATCATTTTATTTTTAAAAAATATGCCTTCTTCAATAATGTTTTTTATTTTTTATTTTGGGAAATATTATAGTTAATTTTGGGAATATTAAGAAATTTTATTTGATTAAAATAATTAAACTTTTGAAATAAAAATATAATATTATCTTAGAGAGAGTTTGTTTTTATTTTTCAGAAAATATTGATTTTCTAGTGAATAATCATAAATATGTTTTGAGGGAAAAATATATTTGCTTCAGGAATTTACAAAGTTAAATTATTATTAATAAAGTATCAAAAATTAAATTTGTTCCCTGGATTTATTAACAATAAAATTAAATATAATATAATAAATTTTAATTTTTAATTTAGTATAAATATATTTTTATACATATAAATCATTTCTTTGAACTGTTTTTCCAAATATTTTTCATTTTAATCTTTAATTAAAATTTTCCACTTAAAAATGGAATCTCTTAAAAATATATTCCATATTTAGAGTCTGGGTTTCAACATTTTTTTAATTGATTACTTTTATAGTTTGTTCATTATAAATAGTAACCATTTTAAATAATTATCACCTTGGTAAGGTAAATTAGTTAATTAAGTTAAAAATAATATGATAAGGACTAAAAAATGGGAAACCACATGCCTTTATCCTATTGTATTGGTGCATTTTGGATATATAAATCAAAATTAAAAAAATATGGAAACCTTTTTCCATATTTCATTGATTAATACCTTTATAATATTTAATTGAGAGATAAATAAAAAAATTTCTATTTTCTTCTCGTAATATCTATGATATTTAATATTTGAATAAATATTATTCAATCTAAGTTATAAAATTTTATTATAAAGTTGAATTATTATTTTTCATTTTAATTTATTTTAATTTTTAGTGACTAAATAATTTACTTAAATATATATGAACACCTGATATAGTGTTTATTCAATTAATGTCAAAAATAAATAAATAAATTTTAAACTCTAAAAGTAATATTTTTTTAGTCTGGTACAATGATACATGAATTTTATTAACATATATGAAATATTTTTTATTATAAAATTATATATTTTAATTCTATCTTGGTCATGATGTATTTAAATATAACTTCAATGAATAGGGTTAAAATCACATTAATGAAATTTTATAATAAATTATAATTTTTTAAATGATTACAAATTAATAAACATATTATATTAAATAAAATGAATGGTATGTGGTGGAAAAAATAATCCATGGTCATTTATTGAAATTTTTTTCTTTTGTGTTGAAATTCATGACACTTAATGGGTAGAAAAATTTAATATTTAGTTAATTGTAAAAAAGGGTTAACGAGAGATTAAAACTAAAAGTTAATGGTGAAATGATAACCTAACAAGTACCAATATTCATAGATGAGTGGATTTTAAATAATACTCACATTTTATTAAAATTATAAAAATTTGGTACCATTTTGAGATATAATGAAATTTATCTTAACTTACTACTTTAGTAAATACCATGATTGCCCATCCCATCACTTATAAAAGGACATCAGTTCTCTCTTTTGATTACTCCGTGTTGAGAAACTGAACTCAATAAACCCATAGGATATTATATTTTTAAAATCAATATCCAAATTCTATTGGTTATATCCCTTCCAGCATACCTGACCAAGGTCCTTTAAGATGAAATCTAAAGGAATTCTACTAAAGAATAATTAACTATCTTTTCTGGATCTTTCATATTTATTTCTTCTTATACATACTTTTAATGAATTTTATCCCTAATAATATAAAAAATACATTATAATAAATATTATATGATGTTATTTTATATATAGTAGAACTATATTCCACATATTTCTTATCCAATTAAAATTTAAAACATCACAAATTCATATGTATGACTTACCATCTCTGTATAATAGTACAATTCATTTTTTATCTCTACCTAGAATAGATAATTACAAATATGGAACTATTAAATATATATGCTATTTATGATATAATTATGATTAATTACCTTACGATACACTTGAGAATGATAATTTTTCTCCTTCATATATGTGGAATACCACCTCTACGAAGTGATGTGATCCATTTTTTGTTTTTCCTTTTCAACGATGGTAATAAGGATATCATTATTAAAAATATATGAAATATATGATAAAATAATAATTCTCTAAATTTTAATTTTTATTTAACTTCCTTTTATTCCATCCATATAAAACAAAAAACAACATTCATGCATACATACATCCTATGATATATATAAACAAGGTTGTTTAAATGACACGAATAATTATGAAATCCAAATTGATTGATGGTTCTCCACAAATGTTGTAATTCATTTTTCTGTCTCTATATTTCATGGATGAATCTAATTATATATATTTTGAGTATATTTATATATACGATATTTATATTTAATTTTATTTTCTAAATATTATGGAATAATTGTCAATTTACAAGCACCTAAACTACTAAATCAAAACATATATGAAAAAATGAAGTAGTTATCACATGAAATAGTGATTTTAAAAAGGAATTGTTAACAAATGGGTAATAAAAACATTAGATAAATTAATATGTTTTATGATAAATATAGGAATGGTTTTATAATATATTTATAATAAATAGATATTTCGTATACAATTTGTCTGAACAGGTCTAAAGGAAGGCATAACGAAGGTAAGTTTTTTCACATCTCATTTTTATATTTGTGAGATATATTCCATATTCAACGCCAATTTTTTGTGGTATATATATTTAAAATTGTATATTTTATGTCATGAATAAATTTAAATTCATGATATATAAAGCATCATGTGATTTTGTTTCATTAATGGGGGTTATGATGCAAAAGTTACCACAATAGTAAGAGTATATTTCATAATCCCACCATTATTCGGGAATATAAATATTCAATTCCATACTGGGGTAATTGTATTAACATTCTACCCTAAACTGAATATTTTTTATTTTTCTATATTATATATTGACTTCACATTCTTTCTTTCAGTTTTCATGCATTAAGTACTCAAGATACTAATACTATGTTTTTTTAGAAAATCGACATTATTTTTCTACTTAGTCGGAAATTTTTTCCTTCTATTTCTATGTTTTACTTATAATTTTTTTAATAATTTTGTTTTATTATATTATCCATTTATTTAATAAATAAATTATTTCCCATGGTTGAATTTTAGAAAATTCATTAAAAGTAACCTTCTAGCCTTTTTTCAAATGTAGTATTTTTTATCTTTCTTACAAAAATATGAAATGAATTATTTTCTAAACATATAAGGTATGAACAAAATTTTATTAAATTATGAAACTTTAATTCTTTGAAGCATACCATATAAGTTTCAATGATTTTATTATATAAAACTTGGTGCCCATTATTTTTTAATTTTTAGTTTTTAAAACTAATTTTCAAAATGAAAAGTGTATTTACCAAAATAATGTATTTAATGAGCCTTTTATGGAATATATATTCATAGAAGACAATAGACCTTTATTTTACTAAATCTCATGTGATTATGTGTTGTAATTATAAGAACCTAATTCTTTCTCTATATGTATTATGATCAGTTTGATTGGGGAAATTTTTGATATTATGTATAATATTTCTTCCTATATAGACAGTTTTTGTTTGTTAAAGAATATTGACTATGTAATATTATTTACATATATGGGGAATTTAACAGAATTATTAAGTGGTTATAGGAGTCCAATATGGACTCTTGATGAATCGTTAGGTCTCAAGAGGCAGACTATTTTGGATTTTTGGCTTGGGCCTTACCCATTTTTATTATATTTCTTGGCACGGGGCATTGACAATATGTTTATGATGTCCAACGTTATGAATTACATCATTTTGAGATTTTTTATTTATTTCTATGTAATTATTTTAAAATTAATAACATCCATAGATTTGTTTATAGGTCATGTGATGAGTTATATGGGATTATTTTATCATTATTTATTTTTTCCATATTATTCTATGTGGTCATGTTACTGATAAAATGGATTGAGTTTTCACTTATTTAACCTTCTATATATAATATTAATATTTATTCAAGATATCTTCTTCTATATGTAACCCATATTGATCCTTTTATATCAAACTTATTTTCTTTCCTTTCCCTAGGATATAAAATAGAAATTTTTTGAAGATTTCATAGACGAGAAATACTTACTTCCACTATGTTGTATTTATATGTGTTCTAATGTAATGTGATATTCAGTTATGCATAGATTTTACCAATACTACTAAATTGTTCCATCCTTTAGAATGTTATATCTTATATCTTATAAAAATATTATAAATTAAACAAAAACTCTATCATATTTGGGATAGGTTCATTACATTTGGTATTAGAGTAATTTTTGTAAAAACATTGGGAATTAGATTTAAGAAAACATATACTAGAGAATATAAACCTATGACAGACTTTAAATATAAGTATATTTTTTTGATAACATTCAAATTTTTTGGTAATGTAGTGATTATGTGGACTTCCAAACAATAAATCCATATCTAGATACTCTATGTGGATGTGTTTTGTTCCAAATTCATCTTGGGTAAATAACCCTAAAAATGTTAGTTAAGTATATATTTTTCCTCATTCTAGTGCATGGGGAGTATGACTTAATTGAACACCTAGTTTTCCACTCCCAAGGGATATGTTTGGTTTAATTCAAATTTTATTTATGCATAACTGAGAAAATTGAACCTATGTAAATCCATTTATATTCCATACTGATATGGGATAATCTTACATTGTATTGGTTTGATAAGTCTATGTTTGATCATAATATTAATGTCATTGACACCCATTTTTATTTTTTAACTAATGGAATTTTTAGGTTACTGGATTATTTTATTGGATTTAAGGAATAATGAACTATTCGGGTCTAAAAACCCTTTGGGTTAGTATATTATTTGATGTTAGGTAAATTATTTCCTAATAGATAGTGGGATATCGTTAATATTAAGGGTTAAAAAGTTATTCATTGACAAGATGATATTTTCAAATATATTAACGGTCATTCTAGTGATTACCTTTCATGTTAGTACCAAAATTTTATTGATGCTATTTTGGTGGGAATTACATTAAATTATAATATTATATAATGTTTTATCATATTTATTAATGATATTTTTTGTGATATTCATTGGGTAGAGATATATATAAATTTTTTATTTTATAATTTAGATAGAACGCAATTAAATTTTTCTAGATTTAATTTGAAAGGTATGATATAACTTTTGAGGTTAAAACATTCATAAATGTTGTGGTTTTTATTATTAATTAGGACGTAGGGTTATTTATTTATGAAAAAAATAAGATGATGAATTGATGTTGTTATGGAATGTTTTAGGTAAAATGTATTATTTCTTCGTATGATGGTTTAATAATTATAGATATTCTATGTCCTTGTGGTAACAATTTTACTTTGTGATAATATTTACAGATTTCAGTAATATTATGGAATACTTATATGGATAATTTAACCTCTTAGAATTTTATTTTAGTGCTTCATTTATAGAAAAATTTTATTGAGTACTCAATATTTGAAACAAAATATAAGATTTTAGTATAAATTGGTTAATGGATGAAATAATAATTATAAATTAAAAATATTTCCTTATTTTTTAAGTCTATATGGAAAAGAGATTATTCCACTCTAGGATAAGGGTATTAAAACAAACATGTTTCCCAATTATATTCATTTATGATGAATCATTGTCCTTTTCGTACATTATAGATTTATGATTTAGTGATTGTAGTAGTCCATGGGAATTATTTTTCTCTTCAATGTCCATATTTTTACTTCCCATTAATAATATCCTATTTCAAAATCAAGTTGTATATTATTTTAGATGACCTACATAATTCACTTTCCCTCTTTTAAGATGAAGTTTTAAACTGTTTATTTGATGTGGGTTTCCCAAAATAGTATTTTCAAATTTTAAACCCTTGATTACCGATTACAAGATAAAATTGTGTGTTTAGATTTATTTATGGGTAGGGTGATAATTTTACATCCCAAAATTTTAAATGAATACTATGTTTGGGAGTGTATATGGAAAAACACAATAATCATTAACAAACAAAAAAATATTATTATTTAAATGTTATAGTTATAAACTAGACATTGAATTGAAATGTATGAATAAGATTACATATAATATCAAAAAAATGTAAATGTTATAATCAATAAAAATTTATTTATTAATTATTATGAAACATTCACTAAATTTTTACAGCTATTTTATTTTTGAAAAATATGTTTTCTTCAAAAATATTTTTTATTTTTCTTTTGTGAGAGAATTTTATAATTACATTCTATATATATTATTATTTTTTTAATGAAATCAATATCATATTTTAAATCAGAATGTCAAATTTTTCATAGGGATAATTTAATTATTTTCCTGAAAATATTTATTTCTCGGTGAATAATGAGAAACAATGTTTTTATGGATAAATGTATTTTTGTTTCAAACATTAAAAAAGATACATTTTCTTTTAAAATGATTTAAAAGTAACATTAGTTATCTTATATTATTAATAATAAAACTACATTAATTAGAATCAATTTTAATGTTTAATTTTTTATAGACTTTTTTATACATAAAATGTATTTTTATGAAAAACTATTTTTTATTTCATTTTAAATTTTAATACTAAATTATTTTTCCCCAATTATATAAATTAAATAATAAAAATTTTATTTCATGTTTGGATTCATGAGATAAAAATTTGGTATAGTTCGCTTTTATATTGGGTCATTATGAATTATAAACATAGTAAATAATTATCACCACGATAATGGTATGTCTAGTAATTTTGGTAAAAGTAATTTGATAAAGATATAAAATGACCCAATAATTTTATTTATCCAATATGATAAATGGATTATAGATATTTCTCTATATTATTCAGAAATATGGATATAATTTTCCATATTTCTTTTATTTTGACCATTGTAATATCTAAGTGAGAGAAAAAGACCAAAATTCCATTTTTTTTCTTTTAATATCAATTTAATTTTGTGATCTTGATAAATACAACTAATATTTGGCTATAAAAATTTATTTGTAATAGGTTTTCCTTTTATTTATAATCATAATTTATTATATTTTTTTTACTAAATTATCACATTAAGCACTTATAAAAAGATGATATTTTGTTTAATTAATTAACACAAAAATAAAATAAATTATTTTAAAAATATTGTAAGTAATTTTTTTTGAGTGAGTTACAGTGACCGATGAATTTATAGGTATCTATGACATATGAGAGATGTTTTAAAAGTATATATACAAACATGATCATTTTGTAATGTATTTAATGTTAAATTAAATGAGTATAGTCAAAAATATCCTTAATGATATTTTACAATAAATAATATTTTTTAAAATGATTAAAAATTTAGAAAAACTTTATCTTTGTCTAATTGAATGAGAAATGGTTCAGAACCAAAAATATAGTCTTTTTTCTTTTCCTTTTTTATGGTATGGTTATTGACCTCTTAAGGGATAAATACATTAATATTTTGGTAATTGTCAAAAAAAGCGTTAACTAGAGAATAAAATAAATGATATGGTTGGAATAAATACCAATACATTTCCAAATTTTGTTACTTACAAAGAATTAATCTCATACTTATCTTATATTCTAGTCAAATCAATTTTGAGATATATGAACATAATGAAATAATATATATTCATTAATACATTAAAAAAATCTATGAATTTCCATTCCCTCACTTATAAATGGAAACCACTTCACTATTTTATTTACCCCACATTGATAAACCTAAATAGACCAAACCATACCAATTTAATATTTTTATAATCCATATCAATTATCTATAGGTTCTTTCATTTAAAAAAATACCATCCCTATGTCCTTTAAGAGGATATCTAAAGGAAGCCTAATGAAGAAGAGGCTAGCATATTTATTGAGTCTTTTAAGTTTATTTCTTCTTATACTTCCTCTTAGTGTGTTGTAACCATCCTAAAATAATAACCATAATATCATAAATATACATTAATGTTATTATTTTTATCTAACAACCATATTATATATCTTTTCAATTTTATGAAAATTAAAAACATCACTCGTCTGTACGTATGGATTACGATCACCATATAGCAAGATAATTCATTTTTATCACCAAATTTTTTATATTATTATAAACATGTAACTATTGAACATGTAATATATTTTTGAAATAATTATACATCAATAATTGTAATATAATATTTACCTTCTTACCTTCTAATGTGTTGGAATTGATAATGTTGTGTACGTGTGGACTACCACCTCCATGAGGTGATATAATTTATTTTTAATTTTCAATTTACATAGATTGTAATAAGAAAATATATAATAAATATATGTTATATATATGAAATAATAATTTTTCTAGAAATGTGAATTACTATTTACCTATCTTTTTCCATCCTTTAAAAAATGAGAACATCGTTCATTTATAAGTATGATCTACCGCCTCATTGATTGGTGTAACTCATTTCTATATCTTTATATTTTATAGATAACAATAAATATAAATATAAATAATATATATATATATAGTATTTATATTTTATGATTAATATTATTCTTATGATGGGAAAATTAGTAATTTATAAATACCAAAACTATTAAACCAAAACATACATGAAAAATGAGTAGTTATCACCTAAAATTGATATTTTAATAAGGAATTATTAATAAATGGGTGTTAAAAGCGTAAAATTAAATCATATATTGTATGATCTATATGATTATGGTTATATATTATTTTTATAATAAATCCATAATTAGAATGCATGACTTCCTAACACATATAAATGAAGTCAGACCTAAGGTAATTTTTTCCCATCGGACTTTTACATACGTGACACATATATCATATTAACCATATAGTTATTTTGTGTGGTGTATATGAATACCCTTTTATATGATAAATCATGAATATTTTTATATTCATGGTATTTTATCATTCATTTAAAATTATTTCATTCAAGGGGGTTATGATTCAAAAAGTTATAATGCAGATAAGGATTTATTTCATAGTCTCATAATTATTAGAGATTGTTTATGATAATGTCTTTAATGGAGGAATTATTTGAAATTTATATCTTAAACCTAATATATTATATTCTCTTATGGTTATTTAAGGAAATTTAAAATTTTCCTATAATTTTACACTCTTTAATTACTCATGATATTGAAACCATGTTTTTTATGAAAGAGAACATTATTTATATATTCAATTGGAAATATTTTTTTTCCTATTTTCATATTTCAATTATAATGTTATAAATAATTTTTTTTCCAATTCCTTATTTATTTATCAAATTATTTTTTATCTATTTTTTAATTTTACAAAGTGGTTTAAAATGAATCTTCCTATCATTCTACAAACAATGTACTTTTTTAGTTTTATTACAATAGTGTAAACGTAATAATACATTTTTAACAAATAAATAATGAATATAATTATCGGAAATAATGAATAATTAATTATTTAAATATTCTTTTACATGTTTCTCTTATTATTTTAATATAAATGGATTTTCCTAATATTTTTTAAATTTCAATTTTTTAAAGTGATTTATATTGTGAAAAGATTATTTTCCTAGTCAATTTATTCAGTGATACTTTTATAGTATTTAAATTAATTGATTTAAAAACTTTTATCATTCATGTTAAAAAATACATATTTCTTTAAATAGTAATATCCTAATTCCATCTATGAGTTTTTCATCATTAGTTTGATAGAAGAAATTATTGACGCTCTCTTCCCTAATTCTTCTTATGTGGATTGTTCTTTATTATTAATAAATTCCAATTATGTTATACATATTATTTCTATGATGAATGAATTATAATAATTATATTATGATAAGGACCTAATATATCCCCTTGTTTCATCATTGGGACTCATGGGAAAAACTAGTTTCAATTTTTGTTAATACCTTACAAATTTAAGTAATATTTGATGGAATGAGGTATCTACGGTATGTTTATATTGTCATAAATTATGAATTACACCCTTAAGTGATGAGTTATTAAAGTAAATGTGGTTATCTGAATACTTATTATATTAATGGATACTTTTCAAAAAGGTGTGATTACTTATATTCGATTATTTAATCACAATTAATTCCTTCTGTATTTTTCATAGTGGTCATGTTTTTGATAAAATAGAATGTGTTATAATTTATTTACATTTCTATATTTATTATTCATTATTTAATAATGATATATTCTACTTTACATAACCATTAATGAGTATTTTTGGTTACCCTTATTTTATTGCCATTCCCCTAGATATGAAGAACGAATCTTTTAATGAATTTAAGGAAGCATAATGTAAGTGTTCAATATGTTGTTTTTTTGTGTTTTCAAAAATAATGTTATATTTAATTATTTATATAGTTTACCGAGATGACTAGACCATTATATATTTGGGATGTAAATTTTTTATATTATGCCAATGTAATAAATTATCTACTAACTCTGGGCTACTGGGGTCAGGGTCTTTAAAGAGTAGATGGACCTTATATTGGAATACATGATATAGTTTTCTAGTTTCAATTAGAGAGATTCATGGGAAAATAATTTTCATTGGATATTTTTTCCAATAATACTATAAATAACTCATTAATTAGCATTAAAAAATTCTACAGGTTTTACAGGAAATCTTTTAGACTACATTTTTACTATACTGAGATTCTAGAATCAATATTTATTAAAATGATTTATGTTTCAATTATGGTAGATTAGTTTCAAGAGATACAATAATGGATGATGTTGACCGAGGAGTTTTTGAATCCTTGTGTAGATTAGAGGAGGATGTAATTATATTTTTATACTGGTGATCATTTTTCATGAATTTATAACCACATCATAGATATAATTTGTTATGTAGATACTATAAGTTTTTTCTATAGTTTGTTAAAATTTTCATAATACTAGTGTGAATTACTAATGTGTTGTCTATATTATTACTTATAATAATAGTATATGATATCAAAAAAATCATTCACAATTAACAGACTTAATGATATCATTGTAGTAAATTATAAGTAATTGATGGGAGAAATATTGACTTTGAAGAGGTTCTATCATTTTTATTGAAAACTGTGGAAATTGTAGCCTATCTAAAGAAAGTGTTTTTTGGGAAAATCATTCCTATAGTGTGTAATTTGTATTTGAATTTTTTATTTTTTTGGAATGTACATGTTAATGGGATTCACAAATATTTTTTATGTACTCAATTGGTTTTTATTCTTATTTTTTGTATTCATGTAATTATTTAGTTTAAAATTAAATTAATTAATAATTTTTTTATTTAATATTAATTTTAGGGATTTTATGTAACAATTTTTTTTGTGAGGTACCTCATAAGCTAGTGATTTTTCCCACATTATTTCATTTATATATATTTTTTTCACATTAATGAAAAAAATAATAATATGGTCGGTATCTAATATAGTGATATGAAAATTTTTAGAAGTCAAATATACTTATTTTGAGGTTTTGAAGGAGAATATTGTGTGTTTCTCGAAACTTTGTGGTAGTTAAGCTATAAATATTAATTTTTTTACACCAATACAATTTTTTTATTAGGTTAACTAATTTTTCCCTTTATTTTGGATAGTGGTATTTTTGGGACATATAGTTTATAGTTTTTGGATGAAACTTTGAAGAGTATTCATCCACCATATAGACAAAGTAGTATTAAAAAATTTCTTTCACATATATTTGTTTTTAAAAAACTATGTTTCACGTATTTTGGTTCAAAAAAGAATTTTTGTGATGTAAATATATGATATTGGTTTAAAACCTGTAATAATTATTCAAAATTATTAAAATATCAAATTATTTTTTATTTAATTATCATGATTTTGTTTCACACATCAAAGGGGAGTTTAGGAATGCATGTCTTAGTTTCCAATAAATGTAATAGTTTTAGTTAAAATATTATTTTTAAAAGTGAAATGGTTGATAATATTAATATACTTTTATGATTTAAATTACCATGGTTTTTATATTAGGGTGATCTATCTTAAACCGTGATATTATTTTGGGGAAACTGGTGTTTTGGTCCACTTAAAATTAAATAAATATTAGTAAATCCATTTTTATTTGTAATCATCTCATTATTATACACAATCATAATGTATGATTGAGATATATCTTTGGGTGGTTTTAAAGTGAATATTTTAGAATCTTTTGTTCCATGATTAATGAAAAAGACACTAAATATATATGGTATAAATACTATTGTTATGTTTTTTCTGTTAACTAATTCATTTATTTTAATGTTTTATGTACAATGAATTCCGATATTTTATTATGTAGTATTTTGGTGTTGATGTTCTAGTCTATATATATTAGAGGTTATTCACATGAACATGGGAGTCTGTTAAATTGAAACCATTGACCACAGAATGATCATTTATATATTTTCAACATTGTACTTATATTTTATGTTTTTATGTGTTATATATTACAACCATTAAATCTTTTGGTATTCAACATATATTTAAAAGTCATTTACTGAAAATAGGATCAAAATAATTTTATTAAATACTGACCTAATTGGATAGAAATGAGCTATTTCTATTATAATATTATATAAACTAACTGAAATTAGAAATTGTCTCTCATTAAGGATAAATAATGAATTGGAATATATTTTATTTAACTCGGAAAAATGGATTAATCTTATAGTGACCCAAGATTGACATACATGGATATTACATCATTTTTTATGAAGATTCTATTCATTAGAAAAAATACATGGATGAGGACCATAATTGTTTTCTGTCTTTGTAAAAATGGAAAAAAAATATTATATCCGGGTGAAATATCTTCAAAATATCTCATATATATCTCTTCATTTAGTAATTATACCTAAAACCATTATTCATAACCATGGAAAAGTAAAAATAATCAAGTGGTGAGATAAAATGTTCAGCAATGGTAAATTAAGGAAATGTGTAAGCATAACATGATCAAAAGTTCATGGAACTAGAGAATAACATTGAAATATCACACCCTATATATTAGTGATAAAAAAAATATTATAATCTCATAATACATGAATATAAGGTAAAAAATAAATTAATCCATGATATCCTAATATGGTAATAAAACATATAATTTTCAAAAACACATAAGAATACAATATTATTTACAAAGTATCTAAGGCATTACTTGTTAGATAGTCTTGGTAGTATGGGTATACTCGCCATTAAATATTAATAGTCATGGTTTTCTCCCATGTCCTTATTAGTTTCCTAGGTTCACTCCTCTTAATATCTTGGTAGTCATGGTTCACTCATATGGCCATATTTGTATCATGAGTTCACTCATCATGACATATTGGTAGTCATGGTTCATTCTCATGGCCATCTTAGTAGTTAGGTTTTACTCCCAATACAATATTAGTCTATCTCATGAGATATAAATCATTACCAAATGCATGTGAGGGAGATATAGGTCCCACCCATCTCATAGTGAAATCAAACATACATGTGACACAAAATAATTAAATAAAACATCTTATCCAATGAAATTAAATGTGTATCATATATATGTAAACATATCATAACCAATGGAAAAAGATATATGTTTTATAATAATTTCACAAAAATATAACCCGTGTAAGAGAAATAGATTTCATAAACATTTATTCCTTGAAATAGAAAATGATTTCATAAACATATAACCCATTAAAGAGAAATGGATTTCATAAAAATATAACCCATGAAAGAGATATAGGTTTCATAAAGACCATGAAATTAATCATAACCAAATATTAGAAATAAAATTAATGTAACCTTTAAACCCTTTCTTATAAGGTAATGAGAAACATCAACTGATATCTTATAAAATGCCAATTAATTTTGAAATATCATTCAAAAATATTTCTTGATAAAAATATACATTCTTATTTTAAAAGTAATTATTAATACATAGAATCATTTGAAAATAAAATTTCATAGAAAATAACATGAAAACTTATACAAAATATTTTAAATCATTTCCAAAAACGTTTTACTTGTAAATTTTTAAGAGAATCCTAAAAAATAAAACATTTTTATTTGAAAAGATTTTTGAATACATATAAAGAATTCAATAAAACAATTGGAAAACAATTTTATAGAAAATAACATTGATAAATTATAAATAAATCATTAAAATATGTTTAAATCCATTACTTTGAAAAAAAAATTGAAATATTATATATAATTAATTAACACATTTTGAAATCTATTTCATTGAAAATAATTTTTCAACATATAAGGAATTATTGAAATTTTTTTGAAAACCATTTAATTTAAAATAATATTCAAAACTTATAAATATATCTTAACAACATTTAAAATAATTTTTGAATATAATTTGTTTAAAACATTTTTATTTAAAAATAGATTTGAAAACTTATAATGTAATAATTTAAAACCATAATAAGTTTTTAAAATCTCTTTTTCTTGAAAATGGGCTTCAAATATTTTGAAAATATTTGTGAAAAAATTTCTGAAAACATGGTTTTTGAATACAATAGATTTCTAACAAGCGAGTGATTGTAAGATTTTTCTTAAAATCATTATATTAAATAAAAAAGAGTGTAAAATGGAAATAATACATAGATATAAATTCAATGAATAGAGTATAAGTAAACTCATGAGTTTTCATGAGATATGTATCATATGGTTTCATTATATTTACCATTAACATAAAAAATCTCAAAAGGCGAGGAGGTTGTCTCAAAAAACTCCTATAACATGGCAACATGGAATCGTACTCTCCGTGTAATAAAAATGAATTACAAGAATATTAAAATATTCATAATGAAATTAAATTAATTATATAAATTTTAATATAAATTTATATAAGCCTTGAAAAATAATTTAGGTTCATAATAAAACATGATACACAATGAATGAAAATTGGGGAAAACCATTTTTTTACTGATTTTGTAATTTTTAAAATATATACACCATGAAATAATGGTAATAAAATAGATAATATAATACCCATAAGTTTATGTATAAGATACAAAGAATACATTCATGGCCCTTACATACACCACACAAAATGAAAGAGTGGTGAACATAGGATGTGTCTCACAGAAATAAAAAAGTGAGATAAATTCAACTTACCTTGTGTCTTGACTCTCACCATTATCATTCAAACCACCTATATAATAATTATGAGTTTATTATAAATAATTTATATAATCATGTTATTATATCTAATTCCATTTATGGTTTGATTACTACCTTATATCACCCGCTTGTTAACAATCCTATGTTAAGGTTTCACCTTGGGTAATATTCATTTTATTATTCACATGTGTCTTAATGTGTAATATATATTTTTTATCAAAATTTAAAAAAATGTAATCCATGATATAAATATCATTTATATACATTATATTTTTATTATAATAATATGTATAATATATAAGTCTGAAATGGAATACAGATTTCATGGAGACGCTATGTCGTACGTACGCATGAACACTATTTCTATTTATTTATCGTGTCGAAAGAATGTATAACACATTTATATATATATATATCACTATTAAATTACCTTTATGATATACTATATATCATATAGAATCACTAAAACCATCCTTAATACAATCCATGTGGTGTATGAATAAATCATATCACATTGTGGGGGTGGTAGTCCACACTTCCTCAAATAAAATTATCGTATGAACAAAAAGTTAAAATTAAAAAAGATATGATTTTTAAAAAGGAATAAAAAAATTAAAGAAATAATTAATTTAATATATTTAATATATAAATGGAGTATATTTTACAATGGACACCATTTAAAGAGGTAATGAAAAAATGAACAATCATCGTTTCATGAGGCAGTAGTTAACTTTATAAAGAAATAGATTGTTCATTACCCATTAAATTGACGTATGTGTAATTGTAGGTCAACCTATTTACTTAATAAAATAAAATTATATTTCCGATATGTTTTTATTATATAATCATAGAATAAAGACAATTTGAGGGTGTGGAAAAGTAAAATAAAATAAATGACTTGAGAGAAGACGTTTCCTCTTAATCTGGTAACTCTTTTTGGTTTATGACTAATGGATTCCTTGAGGTGCCTTCTTCACAAGGTTGAGCTTATATGAGAAAGGGATAAATTTTGGGAGCATATTTTAGCATATTTAGGGTGATCCCAGGGGCTTTATAGGTGTGAGTAATTGGGTAGAGGTGGTGGCCTTTTATAGAGAAGGGAAAGGACACACATGATATTTTTAGAAAATAATTTAGGTGTACCCTCATTTTTACCTAAAACTGGTAATACCAAAACAAAACTAACAACACAATTAAAGGTAAATTGTCGAATAATTGACATTCAATGGGTTTTGGACAAGTTTCTAGGTCGCTTTATGTCTCATATTTACGGTTTAGTACATTATTAACCAAATTTTCTTCTTAACTGGTGTAATTAATTTTAACCACATTCATTAATATTTTTTTTGTAAAAAAAAAGTATACCTTATTAGACATTATAAATTATTATGATTCAAAATATTGAATCTATTTTTTAATTTTCTAATCACATATGTGGTAGAAGATAATTTTTAATTAATCCCACTTACAGGATGAAACTGTGGGTTTTTAAAGTAAAAATGTCCAAAAGTATGATATGTCTTTATATCCAATTACAAAATGAAATTTGTTTCAATGACTGATATTGGATTAATTTATAAAAATATTATCTAAATAGACTATTAAACCGTAAATAAATGTTATTTAAAATTATAAATAAATTATATGAAAAACTATTTTGAATTAAAATCCAATATTTTTAACACTTTATTAAAAAGTGAAACCTTGAAAAAAATAAAAAAAAATATCCAAAATTATTTTTTATGTTTAGGTTCAAAAGGTAAAGTTTATTTAAGAATATTAAATATATAAAAGTGTGAATATTGGGATTTCAAATTGTTTCTCTATTAAAATGTGGAAAACACACATCTATAAAAATATATGTTTCTAAGCATAAAATTTGGTTTTTTCTTATCCTATGTCTATAATATATATTGTATGAATATTTAAAATATTTTATTGAATATATAAAATATTTGATACATTATTATCACTTTTAAATTTTAATTAATTTAATTTACTTGGTTAAAATATCTTTGTGAGTATAATACTATTTTTTGTATATTATACTTATTTTCAAATTCATTTCTAATTAATTGGTATCCTATTAATTAATCTTATTCTTTTTTTAAAACATGTTTTCATAATTTAATAAATACAATTCATATCCATCAACTAAACATCTTGGAAATATCCCATTATAATATTATTTTGAATAATATGTTATAGTTAGGTAACACACAGCCTTTCATGTTACACAAACCATCGAGGAAGGTAAATCTTGCTTGTAATGTATGCTAAACATGTTGTTCCATATAATTTATTCAATTTTGGTGTTTCAGTTAGTGCATTCCAAGTCAGTATTGCATGTACCGCAAGACAAATCGGTGTCATGTGAAAAAAAATGTTTAAATTAGTGTTTTAATATATATATATATATATATATATATACAGATCTAGTTCCTATGTCACATGAAATGAATAATATCATAAAGATAAATTAATTTGACAAAAAAATCACAAAATCTCAAAGCGTTACATTCTACCTCCTTAAAATAAATTTCTCCCTCAAAACTTTTTGGGTTATCAAAGGTTTAATAATTGAAAGTTTCATTCCAAGAAACAAAATCATAAAATTGAATACTATAAATTCCCTTAAAAGGAAATGTTGGGACCATAATGTTTACCCAAAGTAACATATAACTATGTTTCTACATAGGATAACATATGTTGGAAGTGAAAACAAGGACATGGAATAATATTCTATCTATCATGTTCAAATAGAGTGTTATAGAGAAAAAGGTTTGGATAAAGTTACCAATAAAAATCCATAAATCTATGGTGACCTAAAGGACCTTCTGATTCATCAGATATGAATGTACTAGGATAATATTTTTTTTCAATATCCCTTTTTCTAAGTAAATAAATTTTCATGAAAATATATAATTTCATTATTTTAGGACAATATCACCCTTTGTTTATTCTGGATCCACTTCTCCTCTTTTCACAAAAATAAGAAGCTTAATTTTTCATTCCTAAAGCACTAATAGATCGTGAGACCCATGAGATGCTATCACATTATTCATTATCTTTCATAAAAACATAGTAGTCTGAATAGTATATCCAATATTCATAAATAATCATATAGGGAGATAAAACTTTCATCTTAATGAATTCATCTAAAGTTTATCTTAAACTTTCCATAAATGGTTAAATTTATAACCCTGCATAAAGATTGAAATTCTAAGCATGGGAACGAAGGTCATAAAATTGGCTTAACATTGACCCCCAAAATAACACAAAGTATCTCTTGGTTGTCACATTCTAAACATGTGAATAAAAAAAATAATATATTCTATTACAACATGGTAATAATCTAAATTACCATAAATCCTTTCAAGAAACATGCATGATTCCTTTTTATGATTATTACTAGATATATTATCAAAATCCAAGAGGTAATAAACTTCATCCCTGAGAGGAAAAACTAATTTTCAATAAGTACTTAATTAGTTCCAAGGTAATCAGTATCATCCTAATTTCTTATTAATATCCCACATATATTTATCCCAAAAACGTCATCATTACATAAGGAACATATTAAGTGTTACATTTCCCTTAATCATATGTTTTTCAGGGACATAACCTTTCCGTTATATCACTTTTCGATTCCATTGGAACCATTTAATGTGTTCCTGTAAATATATAGAATAAATTTATTGAACAATTTTTATATATTTCATCTTTCATATAACATAATTTTTGAATCCAAATGCATAGAAAATTTGATAACATTATCTCTAATCCATTTACAAGGCTACCTAATCATAATACATCTTTCCTTTCACATTTCATATATAGTCTCCTCATCACTAGAAATGTAACCTTTATGTCTACAACCTTTCTGATCTTCTTAAAGATCATTCCTCTTATGACATTGAGTTACATAAAGACCGTTTAATCCATATATAAAGAACTTAACCATTGATTACGACTTAGAGAGGCCAATATTCTCATTCATTGTTTTAATATAATTCTTCGGCTTTCCCATTCAATCACTTTCTTTTTATCCTTATTTTACATAGACTAAACATCTTCTTGTTACTATAATACATCCACTTAGGTGACTCATTCCACATTCTTGACAAAAATTAAACTGAATCTTATTTCCTCTATGGTCTCTATTTGTCAAACACTTAGTGAACTCCTTCTATCTCTTGGTGAGACAGAGATTTAGTTATTGTAAACATTTTTAATAATGTTTTATAAAAACAGATTAGTCTTGATCCAAAAATCTACCACTCCAATGATCATCCAACTTTACTACACATCATAAAATTTTCCATAACATTCAGCATTAATCTAGTTCCTTACAGTTTCCACCATTTAATAAAACCAAAATCATAGGGTGAAAATTATTATCATATATTAAAACTACATAGTCCCGTAAAGATTTACTTACTGGATGTATAAATCAAGAAAGAATCCTTAGTCTACAACTTCCTAGGTTCTTCCTAGGTTATTTATAACCAAATTATAATTAAATCCTTCATGATGGTTAATGAAGATTTTTTGAATTCCCAAATAATATACCCAGGGATTTTCAAATAAGGTGTCCAACAAGGCTCGTTGCCATTTACTAGATTACCCCGAGTTAGGCCTGAAATTTCTTTTCAGAGTTATTACCCCTAGGTACATCTATTCCAAGACCACATCCACTTGTATTATCCAAATAGTGACATTTTTATTGGAAAACAATCACTCTATTCCTTAAAAAAATTCCATGACATTTTCTTAAATTTTTACACATCCCTATACTTATCCTGAGAGGCATACTAAGATATATACCTAAAAATATACTTAGTGTTCTCAATAATGATTTCTTATTATAGTTTTAAAATTTTGACTAAACCTCTACTTGTATATCAACTATAGATACCCTATCATGACATACATGGATATTACATCATTTTAGATTAATATTCAGTACATAATATAAATAAATGCACGAGGACATGAATAGTTTAGTGTCTTTGGAAACATAGAAATAAAATCATTAATCCTAGTGAATGATCTTAAACATCTCTAATAATGATATCCACTTTTATTACTTTTACCTAAAACCTTTCTTCATAATCTTTCCAAAGGAAACACAAGAAAGGGGTGATCTTAGATGCTCAGTCGGAGTAAATGAAGGAAATGTTTAAGCATAACATGAAAATACGATATCAAACATGATCATAACATTTTAAGATCATACCCTACATATTATTGATAATAATAAATATAGGTAGTTCATAATACAGTAATTTTATGGAAATAAATAACATAATCCACAAAAGAATAACATAGTAATAAAAAATAGAATTGTAGAAAATACATAAGAATAGAATATGATTTTCATTGTAGCCAAGTAATTTCTTCTAAGACCATCTTGGTAGTATGGGTTCACTCCCCATACAATCATGGAAGGAATGGTTTACTCTGATGGCCATCATAGTAGCATGATTCCACTCCTCATACCGTCTTGGTAGTCATGGTTCACACACATGGCCATATTAGTAGCATAAGTTCACTCCTCATACCATCTTCGTAGTCACAGTTTTCTCTCAAAGTCATCTTAGAAGTTAAGGATTTCTACCAAGACCAATTTAGTCTATCTCATGAGATAAAAATATTTACCCAAAAAAATGAGGGAGATGCAGGTCCCACCTGTCTCATAATGAAATCATACAAACATGTTTCAAAAATCATGAAATTTTTTTCTTAACCCATGAAATGAAATTGGAATCATAAACATGTAAACATATCATAACATGTGGAAAAAAATAAATGTTTAATAATTATTTCATCAAAACATAACTCTTTTGAGGGAAAGAGATTTTATAAACATATAACCCATGAAAGAGACACATAATTCATAAACATGTAACCCATGAAATTGAAATGTTTTTCATTAACATATAACTTATGAAAGAGAAACGGGTTTCATAAAGACCATGCCATTAATCATAACCCATTCATAGAAACAATATGAGTAAAACCTTTAGATAATTTCTTAGAAGGTAATGAGTAACACCAATAGAATAATTCTTATATAGAAAATAATTTTCAAACATATTTCAAAAACATTTATGGATGAAAATATCCTTTATTCAATGAAATTTCATTTTTAATATATAAAACCATTTGAAAAAAATTTCATTTAAAATAACTTGAAATCTTATAAAGATGGATTGAAATAATTTTGAAAACTAATTTCAATGAAAATATATTAAGAATCCTTACAAATATTTGGAAAACATTTTTCGGTCATTTTTTTCAAAAAACTATAAATAATTATTGAATATGTTTTGAAAAAATATTCTTTTAAAATAATATTAAAAACATATAAATAAATCATTAATACATATTGAAACTTATTTACTTAAAAATAGCAATGAAAAATTATAAATAAATATTTAAAACATTTTAAAATCCATTTATTTGGATGTACATTGATGACATAGAATGAAATATTGAACCCTTTTTGAAAACCATTTCGTTGAAAATAACTTTGAAAACATAAAAATAAATTGTGAAAACATTTAAAATACTTTTTAAACATAAAACCTTTTTGACAACCTTTTTCTTTATAATTTGCTTTGAAAATTTATATTGGAATCATTGAAAATCCTAATATTTTTTTAAAAAATTTTCCATAGAAAATGGAATTCAAATCTATTTTGAAAAAAAAATTGAATTTTTTTTCAAAAACAGAGTTTTTGAATAAATAGATTTATGGCCAAAGATAGAGTGATGGTTATATTTTACTTAAAAATTTTATATTAAGTACCAAAGAGTGAAAATAGTTATAATACATGGATATATCTGGAATAAAGTAATGATAATGAACCTTAGGAGTTTTCTTGAGATATGGATCATAATATATCGTCATAGGAATCATAAACATAAACAATCTCGAATAGTGATGAGATTGTCTCAACAAACACCTATAACATGGTAACTTGGAATCATACTCTCCATGTAAGAAACAAAAATTACATGAATCTTAAAATATCATTAAATAAAGTAAATACATGATATAACATGTAAAATAAAATTATATACACCTTAAAATTGAATTTATGTTCATAACAAAACATGACGCTCAAAGAAGGAAAATTGAGACAAAACATTTCTATTAATGATTTTCTATCTTTTGAAACATAGACACCATGAAATAAATTACATAAATTGAATATTTTAATACTAATTATTTTTAGTATAAGATACATAGAATACATTTAGGGGTAGTACATACACCACATAGAACGAAAGTGTGGTGAACATAACATGTATCTCATAGTCATAAAAAATTGAAATAAATTCTCCTAACCTTGTGACTTGACTCACATCGTACGCGTTCAAACCACCTATATAATAAATATGATTTTATTATAAATATTTTATAGAAGCGTGTTATTATATCTAATACCATATATGGTTTTATTATGACCTTATATTGGCCACCTCTTAACAATTTTATGTTATGGTTTCACTTCGGGTAATATTCTCTTTATTATTCATATGTGTCTAAATTTGTTATATCATTGGTATTTATACTTTATATAATGAGATCGAGAAACTATACCATGATATAAATATCATGTATATACATTATATTTGTATTATAATAATATATAAAATATATAAATATGAAATTGTGGTCTTGCCCAAATTTACCCAAGATTTTAGTTTTAGGCGGTCACTTGTAGTTTAGATTGGGTTGTCGAATCCTCGGAGACCTGAGAAGAAACCTATAGACACGTACATTCTATGCACCTTTTCTGGCTATCAAGTGGCCAACATTAGGATTATTTTAGATATTTTTATGTGAAAACTAAAACAATTAAGTTAATTCGATTATAAGTATGATTTGATCTTAGGTTATCAATTGGGGTTGACTGGATGCATTAATTTTTCATCTATTTCTATTTCAGATATTTGAGATGGGTTTATTTAATATGATTAAACAAAATCATCACATCCTAGTTTAATACCTACACTCCCTAATACTAATCACCTATAAACAAGGAGGATAATTGTTTTGATCACTCCAAGGTAAAGGTTTGCATTAGCATTTGAAGTGTGCGACCTTAAAATTCAAAAAGGACAAAGATGTTTGAAAATCATAAAAAGAAATTCTCAATTAAAATAATTGATATGAAATTAATAGAACAAGAAATAACATCCAATCCATACCCTTTATACTCCCTTGTATCAACCCATAAGAGGGTTAACCCTCCATTGATGTTATGGTTTCAATGGAAGAGGAAAGTAGACCCATGAGGGAGGAATTGAAGTATTAAGAAAAACAATAAAAAGAAAACAGTCACTCCACCATTGTGTGAATAATTTTACAATGATTGGTGTGAATAAATTAATACCATGAATCAAAAGTATAAATGTGATAAAAATATTAATAGAATAAGAGAATATGAATAATTATTTTTGAAAACTAAGGTGATTTGAACAACTTACATGTGAAAGAAAAACATGAGACAATAAAATTGTAGCAAACATTACAATGAAAGAAAGAACCAAATATTATTTAATCCTCCAACACCATTACCTTAAATATTAATTTTGGGAGCCTTGGGTAGAGCCTCCGATATTGAAACTCATCCCATTTGATTGTGGTAGTCTTAGGGTGGTGGAAATCATTTGTAACTTAAACTTTTTCACTCTTGACCCGAAGTGGAAGCTAGCATGCATCCATCGAACAGAGGCATCAAAAATACCTTCTAGATAACCAAATTCGAGTGGGACATAGAATAAGAAATGGTATCCTTGGATGTCTCCTAACCACCTCTAAAATTGTATCCCCAATAGAATCTTTTGTGTGATTTTTTTGAAATGGTAGGTTGTTTTTCTAGGACGAAGAATCTGGGTCGTTATTTTATCTCCAATTTGGGCCACCTGGAACTCCTTTAAAACGTCCAAATTAGCTCTTTACATTGTGGTATGAAATGTTTAAAATCGAATCCTCTATATTTGGTTAACTATTTAGAATCATTGGTCTTGTATCATGGCCAATACAGTCTCTTTATTGGGTTGTTGCCCAGTTTACTTTTCCCAAAATGTGTTCCATGAAAACCCATTCTGGTGGTCTTCCAATTTGAATTTTCAAGAACTCAAAAATTAAGATTTTTTTTCTAATTTATTATGAATCCTTAAAATTAATTATTAAAATAAAATCAAGACCATTGGGTATGTTATATGGTGTTCAAAAATGTACAATGTAATAGTGCATTTTAAGGACTTATAATCATAATGTGAAATTATGTTCAACGTGTAAAAATCACTATAATTGATTTTATGAATAATAAAGAAAATGAATATTAAATATATTAACAATTAATTTTGGCCTCATTCAGTGTCTAATCGCACTCCCAACTTGACTTTTACTAGTCCTGAGAAAAATATATCTTAAACATATGAAATTCGAATTCCCTTTTCTAAACATTTTTAATACACAAAAAATTAATAATTTCTTTTTCATTATATTCAACCCCGCCCGCCCATGTAGTATAACATTGTCCATAGTTTTTAAAAAAATAATATTTATAATGGGGTAGAGGTAGATGATATTAGTTCTAAAAAGAATTCGAAATATGAAATAAGGAACAAAGTCACCTGATTTTTTGAATTTAAAGTTCACGACGCTTTTGATTACTCCTTTGATCTTCATGTCACTTAGATAAAAATATACCAATCTTAGAGTCCCCTGAATCTCAAACACCAACACCCCTTGTGGTTCCTTTAAATAACCTAAAACAAAAGGAACGGAAAAAAATGATCCTGTTTATTTAAGTATACCAAAGACCAAAACTAAGAACAAGTAAAAATTAGAATTATATATGTGTGTGTGTGTGTGTGTGTGTGTGGATATATAAATTTTAAAATCTAAGTATATTAATAAATAAAATTAAAGAAGGAAACACTTTAAGCAATAGATTAGTGGTAGGAAGAATCCACTAGGTAAGGTATTACTTAGGGATCAGGAAACATAACACATATGAATATGGAGCTCCCCTTTCATACCCATCCATACACATAATATAATTACATATCAACTGTATAATTTTTTAAAAAAAAATATAAAAATGATTCATTTAACCTAATTGAAAAATAAATATGATTCAAAAATATTGGAAACATGAAAACCCAAGGTTGCCTACTATTCAACACTTTTGTTTAATGTCATTAGCCTTACATGGTTCATAAATATATCAATTTTTACCTAGTTCATAGGTTGGCTCAGTTAACTCATCATCAGTTTCCTAATTTTAAATGATTTATTGAATGGTTTTAACCTATGACCATTGACCATAAAAATGTAACCACTTGTGGGATCCTGAATCTCTACTGCCCCATGGGGGTACACATGATGCACTATGAATGGACCTTACTATCTAGATCGTAACAATCCCCAGTGTAAATGATGTTTCAAACTATACAAGAGCATGAATTTTCTTGGATCAAAGTGTCTAACTTTGAGATTACTAGATTGGTATGCTTTAACTCTAGCTTTATTTATCCTTGAATTTTCATAAGCCTCCATCCTAAGTTTCTCATGTTTATTAAGATCTAATTTCCTATTTTATTTGGCCAAATAAATGACGAATTTTATTTTTTTTTTATGCGGAAAAATGTCTTATTCTCAATTTCAACAGGTAAATGGAATGATTTTCCATAAACCAACCTTTATGGTGACATTCCTCGGATGGTTTTCAATGTTGTAGCATATTCCTGAAGGACATCCAATAGTTTCTAGGACCAATATTTCCTAGATGGATTGGATATTTTTCCTAAATATGATTAATCTTGCAATTTTCTAACTCATATTGACTATTTGTTTGAGGATGGTATGTAGTGGAAACATTATGAGAAATACCATACTTAGAAATGAGTGAAGGGAATGGGAGATTTCCAAAATGGGTTCCTTGGTAACTGATTATAGACCTAGGAATTCCAAATCGATAAAATATTTATTCTTTTAGAAACTAGATCAAAAAATGTTGGTCATTGGACTTGGTAGGGGAATCGACTCAACCCATTTCGAGACAGAATCAATAGCTAAGAGTGTGTTGAGGTATCCCTATAGTTTTGTAAGTGTCCCATGAAATTCATTCCCAAACAATCAATTATTTCGATGACCAAAATGGGAGTGAGGGTCATTTGTTTCGTTTTTGTAATGGATCCTAATTTTTGACACTGTGGAAAAAAATTTCATAATTGGAAGGAATCCTCAGTTTGGTTAGGCCAGTAAAAACCCCTTTTGAGGACCATTTCTTTGGTTTTCTTTGTGGAAAAGTGTCCTCCATATGCCTCCCCGAGACAAAATTTTAGAATGGACTCTTTCTCAGAATCAGGAATGATTTTCGTAATGATTTTTTCAAGACAAAACATGAAGAGTTAAGGATCATCAAACACATTGTATATGGGATCAGAAAGAAATTTCTTCTTAGATTGGGTACTCGTAAAGTTTGGTATGTCACCCATCCCCAACTGGTTTTCTAGGCCAGGATACCATAGAAATCACTCATATAATAAAGGTTCTCATTAAGAAATGAATCAGACATAGAATGGTGATGTGAGTTGTCTTTGAATTCCATCCAACAGAGGTTATGAACTACACAATTTTCAACCCCCTTTTATCCTTAATGGTTTAATCAAACTCTTGAAGAATAAGGATCCACCTAATCAATCTAGCCTTGGAATCTTATTTTTGGAAAAGGTATTTGAGGGCTAAATGGTCGGTGACGACAATTATGGGTGATCCTAAGAGATAGGGACTAAATTTATATAAGTCAAAGACAACCTAAATAAACTCTTTATCAGTGGTGGTGTAGTGTATTTTCACTTAATTTAATGATTTTATTGCATAAGAAATGACACATGGAGTTTTGTCACACTATTTTCCTAAGACTGCTCTAACAATGTTGTCATTCGCATCACACATGTGGTCAAAAAGATGTTTCCAATTTAGAGATTTCATGATAGGTGGATAGATAAGATATGACATTAGTGTATAGAATTATTCTTCATAGCATTATATCCAAAAAATGTAGCATATTTTACAAATAGAGAAAAAAGTGGTCGATAAATAGAGCTGAAATTTATAATGAACATTCTATAGAAAGAATCATATCCTAAGAAGGACCACACCTACATAATAGTTTTAGGATATAGAAGTTGAAGAATGATGTTGGCCATAGCTTTATCAACTTCAATCCTACTACCAGTTACTCCATGGCCTTGGAAAATTCCTTCCATTACCATGAAATGGCATTTTTCAAAATTTAGGATGAGATTCTTATCCTCATCTCTTGAAAAAAACCTTTCAGCATTCAAAATGCATCACTCAAAAGTATCCCCAAATATGGAGAAGTCGTCCATGAATACCCCTTAACAATCCCCCCCAATGTCCTAGAAGATTCCCACCATGCACATCTGGAAGGTTCCAGTGGCATTAAATAAACCAAAGGGCATGTTCTTGAAGGAAAAAGTTTCAGATGGACAAGTGAAGGTTGATTTTCCTTGATCCTCTAAGGAGACCTCGATTTTATTATACCCTAAATATCCATCTAGGAATCAATATAATTGATGACCTACCACTCTATTGAGGAATTGATCAAAAGAGGGAAAGGGGAAATGGTCATTCTTTGTACAAGAGTTTAGCTTCCTATAGTCAATACAAATTCTCTGTCCACTACATACCTTTGTGGGGAGAAGGTAACCATCCTCATTGGTGATCATAGTTATTCCATCATTATTTGGGAGTACTAGAATTGGGATTACCCACTCACTCCCAGCAATGGGGTATATGAAACCCAATTTCAAAAACTTAAGAAGTTATTTATTTATCACATACATAAGATTTGGATTGAGTCTCCACTGAGGTTGATGACATGGTTTGGATTCAGATTCAGGAACAATCCCATGAGTTCTAATGAGTGGGATAATCCCAGGGATATGATAAATGGTCCATCCAATTTCTTTCTTAGGCTTTTTAGGACATCTATTAGAATCATCCATTGATTGGATTATGGAGAGGAAGAAATTACAATAGGAAAGGCTTGATTATCCCCTAATAACAAATACTTGAGTGATGAAGGTAGGACCTTAAATTTGATATCTGATTGGTTATCACATTCTAGAAAATGATGGGAATTTGTATTAAACTTAGTTTCTTTATTCATATTTTTTAACAGAATTGGTTCATTGTGGATAGTATTTTCATCCACTAAATATGCCATATCAATGTCATGAATAAGTATAGAATCAATGATATTGATTACACAAATGGTATCATTGATTGGTGATTCTATAAAATTATCAATAGATCTATCCTAAAGATATTAAATCCAAGGTGCCAAATTTACTTCATGTGATTAAAAAAATCAATGTATTATTAAATTAACATCCTTCAGTAATCCCTTCATGTTCATCAAGTTCACTATCAACACTACCAATTCAATTAACATTTTGGATTTCTCCATTATCCCCAGTTTGAGAGTTTTCATTGTAGATGTTAAAGTATTGAATCATATTTCTAAAGTTGATGGTTATGTTCCCATTTCAGACATGGATAACAGAGCTGATTGTTGCATGGAAGGGATGGCCAAGGATGATTGGGGTTTCCCCCCTATGTCCTAAGATTGAGTGATTGTCAAGAAAAATGAAGTCAACTTGTTAAATTAAATTTTCAACTTTCAAAAAAACATCTTTTAAGGTCCCCGTTGGATCTCGAACACTTTGATCAGCAAGTTGAAGAGTGACAGATGTGGGTTAGATTTAATTGATACCTAATTGACAATACATGTCTTAAAGAATGAGGATAAAATTGGCACCTAGATCACAAAGGTCTTGGAAAAAACTATTCTCTCTTACCTCAACATTGATTTATGGAAATCCTTGATCTTTAAACATTATAGGAATTGTCCCTTGAATGGTGGTACTCACATTAGCAGCCAAAAGGACATGATTTTTATGGGAAATTTTCCTTTTAAAAGTGCAGAATTCATTAAGTTACTTTCAGTTGGAAGGAATGGTTTGTATTTAATCAAGAAGGGGGATGTTCAAATTAATCTAACATAATATTTCCTTCAAAATCACATTCAATTATGGTTTAGTTTTTCCTCACACGCTTTGAGGGAAATGAGCAGGTTGTTTGATTGTTTGGTGTGGTTGTAGTTCTTTCACATTCTCATTGGGTTTTTCAGAATCTATGGGTGGTTCTTCATCATTTTCATGCATTGTTGATTCATTTAAAGGTTCTATAATGGATTGTTTATTTTTCTCAATGGATTTCCCACTTCTTGAAATAGTAATTGATTTGAGTTGCTCATAAAAGGTGTGTGTGTAACTGGATTCCGCCTAAATGTTGAGGATGGTGCCACTGGATTAGGAATGGGTGCCTTCCATGTTTTAATGGTTTTTATTTCATGTATAATGGATGAGACTTCTGAGTTTATTTTCTGTAATTTTTTACATAACTAATCATGGATTGGAAGTGGGACAGATTGAGTAGGGTCTTGTGCTGGTAGGTTTATACCAGGAGGATACTTTAGTTGTTGGATTGGTTGTTTCATGGGTTGGTGGATGGGTTGATTGTATTGGATGAGAGTTTGTTGTTATTGTAATAGTTGTGGTTGTAAATGGTTATTATTTTGAAATTTTTTTGGAGGGTAGGTGTTTAGTCCTTGTGGCGGACAAGGTAGTTGCTTGGTTTGTAGGTTATCTTTCCAACGGAATCCTGGATGGTCATTGTACCTTTGATTGAAAGTGTTTCGGTATTGTGCCCTTTGAATGTTCCATGAATTGATCTCCGCTGGTGGCCCTCCTAAAATAACATCTTTGATGTAAGGTATTGTTGGGAAGTTTTCGGTCATGTAGTCATGTTTGTCACAAATTTTGCAAACAGGGTCAACAGTTTGAATTTCATAGACCTTCCTAAGATCGACCTCCTCAACCTTCCTAGTGAGTGTAGCATGTTTTTTCCTAAGGGTTTCCGCCTTCCAAAGTGTGTTAATTCCACCATATTTGGGTGTCTTCTCATATTAATTTTATTTTCCCCTTGTTTTATATTGTTATCAAGGATTTCTAGACACTTTTAAGAATCATTTTGTGCTTTGTTTTTAAAGGCCGCATTGCACATCATGTCCATGAATTATTTGTTCCCCAATCCCAACCCATCATAAAAAATTTACACTTATTCAGGAAAAGAAAAACCATGGTATGGAACAATGTTTAGGGTGTCTTTGAACCTCTCCCATGTTTCATAGAATGACTCTTCCTCTTTTTCAAAAAAAAATTGAACTCTCTTTTTGAGAGAAATTGTTTTGTGGTTTAGAAAGTATCTTCTGTATAATTCTCTTTGAAATTGGTCCCAGAAGTGTATTGATGCAGTTCTTAGATTTTTTAACCAATTATTTGATAAATCCATAAGTGATAAAGGAAAGAGACTCATCTTATCTTACTCAAGTAGATGTGGTGTGCACATGGTTTCAATAATGTCGTTGAACTCTTTGACATTAAGGTATGGAATTTCTGACTCCATCACATGGAAGGTTGGAAGGTGGTCAAGAACACATGGTCTAAAAACATTGTGGACTTATCCTATGGAAGTATTCCAAATTCAATATTCGTCATTTTCCAGGAAGGTGTGAGGTAGTCATTAATGGTTTGATCAACTGCATTCCCCAAATTTGGGGCTGCCTTATTTGGATTTCGATTTTGATTCCCACCCGGGTTTATGAGTTGGTTTCAATCAATACGTTCCATTGAAATGGGATCAATTTATGACTCTGATGTATTTTTAAGATTAGGATCTAATTTAATTAGTTCCCTTGGTGAACATTAATCCCCATCCCCATTACATACCACCCTAACTACTCTGTTTCAGTTATCGTAGGTGTAGGCGGACATGCATCGAAAGGTAAAAAAGAGAGAAATAGAAAAGATAAGAGAATTTTGGGAGATGAAAGATAAATTGGGGAGAATAAAATGATTGTTGATATGACTTACTTGGGAACCCAACAATATTTCCAAAATTTTGTATTTCCCAAATTTACCAAAGATTTTAGGTTTAAGCGGTCGCTTGTAGTTTAGCTTGGGTTGTCGAATCCTCAAAGAATTAAGAATAAACCTATAGAAATGTACATTCTCTGGAATGTTTTTATCTATTCAGTTGAAAACATTGGGTTTATTTTATATAGTTTTAAGTTAACACAATAAGATATAAGTGAAATCAATTTAAATGGATGATTTGATCCTAGGTTATCACTTGGGGTGGATTGGATGTATTCCTTTTTCAACTATTTAATTTTCATATATTTGTGATGGGTTAATTTAATAAGATTAAACAACACCATAACTTTCTGGTTTAATACCTACAATACCTACTACTAATAACCTATACACATGGATGATCAATGTTTTGGGAAATCCAAGTTAAAGGTTTGTATTGGAATTTGAAGTGTGCGATCTTAAAACTCAAAAAGGATGAAGAAGTTTTAAAATTGACAAATGAAATTATCAATTAAAATAATTGATTAGAAATCAATATATTGAGAAATGACATCCAATAATGACCCTTTATACTCCCTTTGATCAACCAATAAGAGGTTTGTCCATACATTGATGATATGGATTCAATAGAAGTGAGAAGTATACTCATAAGGGAGAAACTGAAGAAGTAAAAAAATAAAAAGAAAATAATCACTATACTATTGTTTGTATAATATCATAACGTTTGGTGTGAATAAATTCCAAAAAAGAAGAAATAGTATCACTGTGATAATAATAAGAAAATAATAAGAGAAGACGAAGAATGTTTATTGAAAACTAATGTGATTCCAAAAACATACATGGGAAAGACAAACATTAGAAAACAAAATCACAACATAACATTACAATTAAACAAAGAAGCAAATATGATTAAATCCTCCAAAAAATTTGCTCTAAATAGAAATTTTAGGAGTATTGGGTAGATCCTCCAATAGTTAAAGTCATACCACTTGAGTATGGGAGTATTATGGTGGTGGAAAGCTTATAAAACTTAGACTTTTCCACTTTTGACCGGATGTGGAAGCCAGCTAGCATCAACCAAACAGAGGCATCGAAATGACTTTACATATTCCCTAATTAGTGTGATCCATAGAAGGAACAAATGTACCCCTGATGTCTCCTAACCTTCTGTAAAATTTCAGTCCATTTGTAGTTTTTATTTGCAAGATATTTTCCAAATAGTGGAATGTTTGTCTGGGCCGCTGAATCTGGCCCATAATTTTCTCTCCAATTTGGGCTACCTGTAAATAACAGAAAAAAATAAGGATTACATTTTTTAATTGTTGGATTAAATGTTATAAATGATTTCCTATATATTCAGTTAAATTTTTATAATCATTGGGCTTGGATCTTGGTCTCTACAGTCTATTTATTGGGATGTTGTCCAGTTTACTTTTCCCAGAATGTGTTACAATGAAAGCTCATTTTGGTTGTCTTTCATTGTGACTCTTCACGTACTCCAAAAATATGAATTTTTTCCAAAGTAAATAAATAGATGAAAGTTAAATATTAAAATAGAATAATGTTGATTGGGTATTTTATATGGTGTTCAAAAATACAATATGTAATAGTGCATTTTAAGGACTTCTAATCATAATGTGAAATAATGTTTAAAGTGTAAAATGCACTAAAAATAGTGTTTTTGAATAAAAAATAACATTAATATTATATATAAAAAAATTAATATTAACCTCATTCAATGGATAATAAAATAGGATACATTATTCATGCAGATGGTAGGGCGTATATACGACTTAACGCTATTTTCTTTAAATAGTTGTGTTGAAAGAAAGAAATAAAAAACTGAAATTTATATATATATATCTATATATATATATTAAAATAACTTTATAATATCACATATATATATAATATATTCACTGAAAACATCCATAATTCAATCCATCTAGTTTATGAATGAATCATTTCACATTGAGGGGGCTGTTGTCCACACTTCCTAAAACGAAATTATCCTGTTAGCAAAAAAATGGAAAGTAAAGAAAAGATAGGTGGTAAAAAAGGAACACAGAAGGTTAAAGACATAATAAATATAATATATTACATGTATAAATATAGTGTCCATCATAATTACCACTGTGGTAGGTGGTAATGGAAAATTAAACAATCCTTGTTTTCGTGATGCTGAAATTCATCGTATGGAGAAATAGTATATTTGTTACCCATTAAATAGATTTGTGTGTAAATTTAGGTAGGAAAAATTATATAAAAACATAATATTATATTGGGGATAGTGGTTTTTTTATAATCATATAATAATGATATTTGTGGGTATATAAGATAAATTAAATAAATGACTTGAGAGAAAATGTCACCTCTTAATCGGGTAAATCCTTTTGGTTTGTGCCAAAAGGTTTCCTTGAGTAGTCTTACACAATAGTTAAAGATTCATGGAGGAATTAAGGGATGTTGGGAGATTGGTTGACCATATTTTAGGCAAGAAAAAGGTCTTTAGGGGTGTGAGGAAGTGAGTAGAGGCGGTAGCCTTTTATATGGATGGTAAATGACACACGTAGCAATTTTTTAAATCAAGTAAGGTGTACACATGTTTTTACCTGAAAAATTTGATACAAAAAAACTCAATAATGTAATGTTTATGAATGAATTAGGGATTTAAAATGGGTTTTGTACTAGTATCTAGTTCATTGTGAGTCTTATATTGATGGTTTAGTGCATTATTAATCTAATTTTTTCTCATAACAGATCCAATTAATTTTAATCACTTTCAGAAATATTTTTTTCAGAAATAAATTAAACCTTATTAGATAGTATATATTATTCCGATTCAAAATATCGAATCAAACGTTTCAATTTCTATTCATATAATTGAAAAATAATAATTTAATGTCAATCCCGCTAATAGGACGACACTGTGGGTTTTTAAATTAAAAACACTCAACGTTTGCTATGTTTTTATAACAAATTTCAATGTCAAATTGGTTACAATGACCTAAAATGTGTTAATTTATAAAAATATTATCTAAATAAACTATTAAAACAATTAAAAAATAAATTATCTATATAAATATATTAAATGAGAATGTAGTTTTTAATTAAAATTCCATTTTTTAACTATTCATTAAAAAATGAAACCCTGAAGGAAAATATGAGAAAAAATTCATAGCCTAATTTTTATGTTTTTATTCCAAAGATAAATATTATTTTTTCATAATAAATATATAAATGTTCCAATATTTGGATTTAATCTCGGATCAACATTAAAAGGTATTAAAACCACATTTATAAAAATATATGTTTTTAAGCATAAAATTGGGTTTGTTCTTATCTTATGTCTATAAAATATATTGGAAGAGTGATAAAAATATTTTATTGAACATATAACATATTTAATACATTAATATAACTTACCAATTTTAATTAATTTAATTAAGTAGGTTAAAATATATTTTTAATACAATAATATTTTTTTTATATTCAATCTGTTTTATTATTCATTTCTAATTAATTATTAACCTATGAATTCATATTATATCTTTTTAAACCATATATTTTTAGAATTTAGTTAATACCAATCATATCTATAAACATAATGGCCAGATTATATCCCATTATAATAATATTTTTTAATAATATATTATAGTTAGGTTACAATCGGTTTTTCATGCTACATAAGCCAGCAGGGAAGGTTAATCTTGTGTGTAATGTACAATAACCTTCTTGTTCCATGTAATATATTCCTTGTCAATGTTACAGGTAACACAAAACAAGTCTTTACTACATGTTGCACATGCCAAGTCATTATTTCATGTAGTGAAAACCATGTCAGTGTCATGTGAAAGGAATGTTTCACTAAGTGTTTTACTATATATATATATATATATTTATTTATTTATATTTATATTTATATATTTATATATATATAACTATATTCAGTGTCATGTGAAATAAAAAATACTGAAGAGATAAATTAATTCAAAAAATATATTTCACAAAATTTTGGGAGCTACAAATCAAAACTCAAGATACCCTCTAGGGCCGATACATAGAATAAAATCTAGGTCAGGTATATTGGAGCTACCATATATAATTATGATATTTCGTGAGATAAGAACCTCCATTTCGGATGATTCAGAAACCATTAGAAGGATATCTCAAATATCCATATCTACACAATTGATTAATTGATTATTCAATTCCTATTCTAGTAATCCATCTAGATCCTTTGGTATAAAATTATATATAGTATATCTCACCAATACCCTATAGAGTAGAAATTTATTTTCTATCTTCCTCCTAGTTTTTTAATAAAATCCCACTATTCCAAATTTACATAAAACATTAAACTAATGGATGAGTGAGAGGATATTAGGATAATCTAATTTTTTATTTATTACATTTCCTTCTATGCATTCATAAGCACCTCAAGATCAATCATGGGGGATTGTGATGGGAATCTCATTCTTCAAATCATTAATCATTGTATGGTAGATTTAATAGTAGGTTTGTATCATTCTATCAATATAATTTACAAATTATTTTTTTTGCTACTACAACACTCTCGATATAAATGGATCTCTCTTGGGGGTACATATGAAAATTAAAATTCACAGATTGATTCTATATTTTTAATTTTATTTCTTTATAATGGGATTTGTAGAGACCATATCAGTTGATCAATCCACCTGAATACCCTCATGAAAAAAGAACTTTCATTTCATGATACCCATATATGAATGATAAAGAAATCTATATAATATATTATGTTGTTGGTTTTTCCCTTGATGTGTTTGGGTTATAAAATCAAAAACTAATCACTCGACAATTATTGATATCGGATGAATCACATCACGCTTCCAAACAAATCCAATAAGGTTTTCTAATAGAAGTAAAAAAATATAGAGTTTAATTTTTTTAAAATCATGTGTTAGAAATATATAAATTTATCCCCTAATGTGATGATGGATTAGTATTAATGGATTCCCCTTGGTTTATCACATTCAATCGAAACTATTAATTTCTTATTTGATTTACCATTTTTACAATACATTCTTACATCTAAAATCCAAAAATCCACAATATCATCCTAGGTAAATAAAGAATATAACATTTTCATATTTATTAAAATTTATGAATTAAATATTAATTTTACTTTAAAATGGATTCTATGTTCAATGGAGTACCCGATACGCAACAACGAGTTTCTTTGAAATCTTATGTTCCACACAATGATGAGTCATACAGAAAAATAATGATTTCATATTATTTTAAATGGTAGTTAACGCCTGGCCATTTTATTATAGGGAATGGACAGAACTAACTATAATATTAATATAAATATTTGTTAAATGCTTTTAAATTTATCCAATAAATATTTTAGGCTTAAAATAATAAAGAATCTTATTCTAAGTATAAATACTATAGTATTCATTAAAATGTCGATATACCATCTTTTTAGGAGATCCCTATTTAAATCTAGTTTTGGTAACTATTAAATATTTAATTTGAAAATATAAAATTATTCTATATAATCAGGACATCAAAATTTACTTTTGGAAAAATTTTGGTATTTTTCTGATAAAATTCATTTTTAAATGTATTGTGTAAAATACTGTATTTTAATTCAAAACAGCCTTTGAATTTAATTTATTTATGAGGATATATTATAATTTTTAATTAGTTTTAATGTGTAATTTTATTATTTTTTTATAATTTAATCCAATAATAGTCATTGGATGTAATTTCACTTTGAAATTGGACACAATTGAGTGTCAATCTTTTGATAGTTATTGTTTCTTAAAAACACGTTTTTTGTTTTGATAGCAGGAATTAATTTTAAATTACTTTTTTCCACTTGTGTGTTTTGAATTTTTAAAAATAGATTCCATATTTGTAATCAGTAGGTAAAAATTGTTTAAATTGGAAACTTTTATTTTTAGAAAATATGAATATTTACATCAGAAAAAAATTTATTCACCTTGGTTAAGGGCAAAATCTGGTAAATAAGGGTAAAAAAATTATTATAATAACATAAAATTACCCTAAAATGTTTCATTATCCTATTATTTATATTTTTATGACCATATAAATCATTGGATCTATTTTGGGACCCCATGGAGCCACTTAGGAGTGATAATGACACTTTATATTAATTTATTTAAAGTAAAGAGAAAAATAACATAAACATATATCTTATAGTAAATTAATTTTTACATAGAGAGAATATAAGTTATATATTGGAATATAAATATTTCCTTTAAAGATAAAAATATTTCCTACATCATGGTATTTTTTTATAATTTTTATACATCTAATAAATAAAACTATTTATGACACAATAATGATGGAGTGTTTACCTCATTAATGAATGAGTTAAATAAATAAGATTATAAATATTAAAACAATTTCCAAAACCTATCCAATTATTATTTGATGATTATACTTTAAATATGATCCATCGTATCTTCTATTTTATTGAGTTTTAAACCTTCTAAAACCAAAAATAAATTTATAATAAAATAATATTTTCAAGCTTTCTTAAAGAGCCCCTCCCACTTATAAAAGACCCAACTGCTAACCTAATATTAACACTTCTAAAGCCCCTTGGCTCGTCAAAAATTTGACCAATTAAGATCCCTATATCCCTATAATCCTACTAGAATTTTTCTCCTAGGCAGAAGGCAATTCAAGTAAACATTTTGGTTCAAACCAGAGGGAGATACCTGATTTAAAGGTAATGTCTTCTCTTAAGTTCTTTTGTTGTATTGTACTTCTCCAACCCCATTAACTTTTTTTATTCCTTTATATTATAAAAACACCAATATCCTCAATATAATATGTAGTCATTATGAGAATTATTATCACTACACTTACACACACCTCCATCTAATGGGTTAAGAACATATTGTTTATGTGGACCGTGAACTACTGCCTCACGAAACAATGATTGTTCAATATTCCCCTACCACCTCTCATGGTGGCCATTATGATGGTACTATATATATATGATATATATTATGTTTATTTTTTATCTATTCATATGTATGTTTTATATAAAAACATACCTTTATGTTTTCCAAATTGTGTAAATACGATAATTTCATTTGAGGAAGTGCGGACTACCGCCCCCTAAAGGTGGTCTGATTCGTTCATGACATACCTGAAATGTATAAATGATGGAATTAATGAAATTATGTAACATATATATATAATATGATATTATAATATAATGATAATATACCGATGTAGCATTATGTTTTCATTCCATTAAATATGAAATAGAAACGAAAGTAGAAATCAGTCGTGCGTACGGCTTACCATCTCCATGAACGGTGGATTTCATTTATTATCTCCAAATGTTATGTAATATTATAAATAAAGACATATAATGGATGTATATGATATATATTTTATCTTAATTATGAATATCATTCTAGAGATAATGTACTTTTTACCACATGAATAACTGGTAATTTTATAAAGTTCATTTTTGACTCAAGTACCAAATATCAACAAAATGACCATTATTATCATAAATGATGGAATAATGTTTATTACAGGGTAATAAGTGATATAAAATGAATAATATACCTGAAAAAGGTACTTAATCAAGAAGAAATTAACTTTTTCTTATTATTCATGAAATTAAATAACGAATGGGTCAAGTTAGATACAGGGTAAGGGGTTTCTTATATCGGTTTTAATTCCAAGTGATTTCCATTGTTCACCACTTGTATATTTCATGTGGTGTATTAAGTACATCAATTTGAAATATATTTTTATTATTCTCTTTATATACATGGTATTTTGTGATTCATTTGGGGTTTATTCACTTATTTTCAAACGACTCGATTTTTTACAATGTGGTAATAGGATTTTATCTCACTTTTTATTCCGGTGAGATTCATGCTATATTTTCCACTATTTCCTTTTGTGTGGTGTATTTACTTACAAGTATTTTATTAATTTTGTAATGTAATTAAATTAATTGGTATTTACTTCTTCATCGTATGATCCTTCTTTCATGTGGTGTATGTTTCGTAATTTACCAAATCGGTGAGGGAATCTTTCACCCTCCTCTTTTTAAAAGACTTCATTTATGTTATGCCTTTTAATTTCCATTTTATAATGTCAGGATATGTTATTATATATATTTATTTTTATAAATTTTGTGCCCAAGTGATGATAGAACCTTTTTTATCTCATCAACTCATTTTCTTAATTTTAAAGTGACGTCATTATGTTGTCGAGTTTCTGTAAGAGAACTTCTTAAACCAATTTCATTTATTCTGGTTAAACTTATACTTCTTGATTATGTAATGAAATGAATATGTGTAAATGTACTATTATTTTTTTAACCATAATATCCACATATATTGGGTGGTTTCTTATTTTTCACACATAATTATGTCATTGATTCGTCCTTAATCTAAGGATATGATCTTTCCAAGGGACCTCATCTAAATCTCTTTTTGTTGAGGAATAATTTATTTTATACATGACTTTAATTTATATGGTGTATAAAAAACATTTTACTTCTCATTTCATTCAAAATAAATCTTTTTCTATGATGTGTTTTACAAAATAAAAAAAGAATGTTTCTTTTAAACGTAAGTGGTGAAAACAACCTTTTCTACTGCCGTGAGTATTGTTTGATCTTCGGATTCCACAAAAATTCATAATGTAGTTAAAAGGAAAATAAATACCATAAACTCTTTAAAATATTTTTGTATTTATAATTTTTTTGATAATGTATTTTTTATGTCAAAATATTTAAATGATATATTGGGATTTAAATGTGGAAATGTTATTTTTCCTTTATATTTGTTTTATGTGTTATGAATATGTTATGTTTCTTCGGAATTGTTACGTCTACAAGATGTTTCATGATGAACATAGGGCAGGTGATCTCGAGATAGCTCTCCAATGCATTGGGTAACGTGATGGAGGTAAACGTTAATGTTTCTACAATGAAATTTGGGGAATATAATGTGATGGGTATTCTATTGTAACTCCCTACGTAAGTTTGATAGCTACAATGTAAGTGTGTAATGTATTCTATAAGTTACCTTTATGATTTAGGATTTCTATGTGTTATTCATAAATATTGTTATTTCATAGGTTATGTTATGATTGAAAAGTATGGTTTCATTTTTTTTTTTTATGGACTAATGTTTTCATTCTTTATTTTATAATCCTTACTAAGATTCTTATGCTCATCCCATGTTTTTGAAATGTTTTAAATGGAACTTACAGATGAATAGGTTTAAGGATGGGATCAAGGAAAAGTCATGTTGACTAAAACATAGTACTAGACATGTTTCTTTTTAAGATTTTTTATTTTATGAAAAAATGTATACTGAGTAATAGTGTCTACATGTAATTTTCAATTTGATATGTAATAGTTATGATCTAATACTATAAAACTCTAAAACTGAAAATATAATCAATGGTAATTATTCACTTAATTCAATATTTTTTATGTTTTATGTCTAGGTTCTTAAAGTTAGTATCTGAGGTCTGTTTAGACAACTTTAAGGATTATGAGTTTTAGGTAAACATGTGGTTAGTCCCTATGTCTTTAATTTTAGTTAACTACTTGTTTTATAAATTTTTCAGATCATGGAAAGTTGGTTACAAATGGAAGGAGGAGATTATCAAACAACATTCAAATCTATTCTGGATGACACTGTTTCAATAATTATTACAAAGACATGTTCAGATGATTGTGAAACTTTTTCTTGCATACAACTCACTTGCAAGAAGTAGTTTGAGATATCAAAAACTTCCACTATACTTAGATATCATCTAGGATCATGGTTTGTATTTAATAAAATCCTGTTTACACAATATTATCATATTTTCATGAATGTTAAATATTATCAAGGAATTTTTAAATATTTTACCTTATTATAGTATTTTGAAACATATTATGACTTTGAAAAAGGTGCTGAAGAAGGAGAACCTTGGGAGACCTTTTTATAATTACTTTTACAATATAGTATCTCAACAAATACTTATGGTATTTTAAAATGATCATTTATTGAAAGATTCAACTCAGAATCGGTCGGACTATTTTATAAAAATCATATTTTATCAGATGTTTTGAAATTATATGTCTTGCATTATTTTTTTTCTGAAACTATTTTTCTGTGAACACCCATAAGACCCAAGTTGTACTAGGTGTATTTTGATGAACGAAGCAAATGATTTTAAAGGATCTCTAAATCATTGTTTCAATGCGTGGAAATTCTACCTATCTGAAAAAGATAATGATGAAACCATATGGACACCATGATCATGGTATGGTGTTCTTTCTATTGGGAATAGATTTATATTATCATATGAAGGTGAAAAAAATGACAATATATAATATGTTGTGTTCTTAATGTTTTGGGATTAAAATGAAAGGAATAATAAAACCATTGAGGTTAAAACATTTTAGGGATATTTTTGAGTTTTATAAAAAGGACTACCCATAATAAGGGTGACTACCCTTCACCACTTCCAAGGCCACATGAATCAAACCCACAACTGAAGGGCGACAAGGGTGAATCATCTACCACTGACCTACGTGAAGTACCTAGTTAGTATGACTTATTCTTTTACATTAAATAATTTTATAGAACAAGAATAAATTGATTTTGGAACTCATGTTTTATCAAATGGATATCTTTAATATAGGAAAATGAATTGGTGATTAAGTGATAAAGGTTATTTTAAAAGATGTTTGCTCTTTCGAAAACATTATATGCTTATAGAAAATAAAGTACTATGGGATTTAATTTATGGAGTAATGGTTGAAATATCATTTTGAAAGAATCTATGTTTTTATTGCGAACATAAGTAGATTTGGGTTATTTTTGGAAATTATTAATCTATCATACGGAATATCTATTTTGGTTAATGCTTCAGTATGATACTTTAAGAGTAGTCGATGTTTTTGGAGATAAATGTTAAGATTTAATATAGAAGAAATTGTGATTAAGTCCTCATGTGTTTTAGGTTTCAATCTTAGTTTGGATTATTTTGATGAAATTTAAGGACAATTGTATAGTGCATTGTCAGTCATGAACTTTGGGTTCTTTTTATTGAATTTTGGATATTAAGAGTAATATTTCTTTTCATAAAGGATTATCTATTTGGGATTATCTGATCTTTTACTAACCAATTTTGGTTTTGGTTGATGCCTAATGATAGGGGAAATATATAGTTCATATTTTTTTTGATTATGTGATACTCTAGATGTTTATTCTACAACTTCAGGTTCGAACAAGTCATATAGAATACTTACCATTTGATGAAAAGAAGAGTTTGTGGAAGAATTTTTTTAAAGGATGACACTCTACATGATAAGTAAGTATATTTCCATACAATAATAGTCTAGTTATTAATAAAATTGTTCAACGCTCTAAAAAGGATGTTGAATCAAAAATGTTATAAGCTCCCTTTTATCATCATACTTTTACCCAACCATAAATTTATGGGATTATGGTGGATAACTTTCCATTATTAAGTTCACTATCACTCTCTGTTAATCTATGAGAGTTAGTTTCTCTTCCATATACATTTTTTCATGGAATCCTAGTATATGTTTTCTTGTGTGACCTTTGTATTTCTCTTTATTTATTTTTAAAGTGATATTTTTATTGACCCTCTTTTCGATGTAGGACTTTCAATGAATTTTCAGAGTCTAATTTTAAAATTGCAAGGATGCAATTCCTAAAAGGGGGGAAGGATGTAACATCCTTGGTATATAAAGAATATAACATTTTCATATTTTTTGATATTTTTTATTTAAATATTAATTTTACTTTAAAGGGGATTCTATGATCGATGACATACCTGATACGCAACAATGTGTTTCTTTGAAATCTTATGTTGCACACAATGTTGAGTCATAATGAAAAATAAAAATATAAAACTCTTCTAAATGGTAGTTAATTCCTAGGCATTGTATTTTTTGGAGTAGATAGAACTAACTTTAATATGAATATACATGTTTGTTAAAAAAATTACATTTATCCAATAAATTTTAGAGGATTAAAATAAGAAATAATCTGATTTTAATAATTAATACTTTAATATTCATTAAAAGGTCGATTTACTTCCTTTTGCTGGAGAACCCTCTTTAAATATAGTTTTGGTCACTTTTATATGTTTTATCTGACAAAATAAAATTCCTCATTCGAAACAGGACTTTAAAATTTTCTTTGGGTAAACTTTTGGTATTTTTCTGATAAAATTCATTTTGTTAATAAATAGTGAAAAATACTATATTTTTATTCAAAACATACATTTAATGTAATTTATTTATATATTTAGATTATTCTTTTACTTTTTTTAATGTTTAACTAAATTATATTTTTACTATTTAATCCAATTTTGGTCAGTTGAAGTAATTTCACTTTGAAATTAGACATAAATAATTGTATATCTTTTGAAAGTTATTATTTCTTAAAAACACTCTTTTTGTTTTGACAGCAAAAATTAATTTTAAATTAATTTCTACCACTTATGTGTTTTGAATTTGTAAAACTGGATTCCATATTTAGAATCATGAGGGACAAATTGTGTTAATAGTTAACTTTTATTTCTAGACAATATGAATATTTACATCAGTAAAAATTTTATTTACCATGGTTTAAAGGTAAATCTAGTAAATAAGGGTAACATAATATTATTATTATAATATAAAATAATCATAACAAGTTTCCTAATATTATCGGTTGATAAAGTTTCAATCATGGGAATCCTTGGGTCGATTTTGGGACCCCATGGAGCCGCTTTGGAGTTATAATGACAATTTATATTAATTAATTTGAAGTAAAGACAAAAATAACATAAACATATATCTTTTAGTAAATCAATTTTTACATAGGGTAACTATAAATATTAATTTATAAGGTAAAAAAATTTCCAACATCTTGGTATATGTTTTATAATTTTTATACATCAAATAAATGAAATTATTTATGACACAAAAATAATGCAGTTTTTACCTCATTAATGAATGATTTAAATAAATAAGATAATAAATATTAAACAAATATCCAAAACATGTCCAATTTTTATTGGATACTTTTATTTCAAAGATTAGACATCATATCTTCAACTTTAATGAGTTTTGGACTTTTTGAAACCAAAGGTATGTTTAAAATAAAATAATATTTTCAAGCTTTCCTAAAGAGCCCCTCATCCCCCTTATAAAAAGCCCTCACTTTTAACCCATTCATCACACTTATCAAGCCCCATGGATTGTCCAAACTTTGCACAATTATGCCCCCTAGACACTTCTCCTACTCCTATAATCCTTCCCCTAGCCCGAATAAAAATCAAGTAAAACCTTTTCTTCAAACCAAAGTGAGATACCTGATTTAAAGGTAATGTCTTCTCTTAAATTATTTGTTTTATTTTACTTCTCCGCCCTCATAAACTCTTTTTATTACATTATATTATCAAAACACTAGTACCATAAATATACTAGGTTTTTTTAATGATATGTATTATAGTTACACTTACACACACCTTCATCTAATGGGTGAAGAATATATGATTTCTGTAGATGACGAACTACTGCCTCACAAAATGATGATTATTCAATCTTCTCCTACCACCTCTCATGGTGGACATTATGATGGAACTATATTTATATATGATACATATTATTATTTTTATTTCTCAAGTATTATTTAATTTTTATTTACAATCATACCTTTAATATTTCTAATATGGGTAAATATGATAATTTCCTTTGAGGAAGTGTGGACTACTGACCCCTCAAGGTGATATGATTCGTTCATGACATACAAGGAACTTATAAAATATGTTGTTAATTAAATTATGTAACATATATATCATATGATATTATACTACAATTATAATATACCTATGTATCATTATGTTTTCATTCCATTAAATATGAAAAAGAAATGAAAGTAGGTTTCATGCATATGTACGGCTTACCGTCTCCATTAACAGTGCATTTCATTTTTTTTATCTCCAAATTTTATGTAATATTATGAATAGATATATATACTAGATATATATGATATATATAATATCTAAATCATTAATATAATTAAGTAGATAATGGACTTTTGACCACATGAACAACATATAATTATAAGAAGTTCTTTTTTGACTCAAGTACCAAATAACGGCAAAATGGCCATTATTAACTTAACTGATTGAATAATGTTTATAACATGGTAATAAGTAATATAAAATTAATAATAAACTTTAAAAAGGTTCTCAAGCAAGTATAAATTAACATTATCTTGGTATTCATGGGATTAACGAACAAACGGGTCACGTCAGACACGAGGTAACGGTTTTCTTATCTCAAATTTAATTCCATGAGATTTATATTATTCACCACTTATTTATTGCATATGGTGTATTGAGTACTTCCATTTTATATATATTATAATTATTCACTTTATATTCATGGTATTATGTGATTTATTTGGTGTTTGTAAAAAAATTTCATACGACTCAATTGATTACAATGTGGTAAGAGGTTTTAATCTAACTTTTTATTCTTATGATATTGATGATATATGTTCCACTATTTACTTTTGTGTGGTGTATGTACTAACCATGATTATATTCATTGTGTAATATAATTTAATTTATTGGTATTTACATCTTCATCTTATCATTCTTCTTTCATGTGGTGTATGATTCATAAATTACCAAATCGGTGATGGAATCTTTCACCCACCACTTTTTAAAAGACTTCATTTATGATATGTCTTTTAATTTCTACATTATTATGTCAGGATATGTCATTATATATCCCTATTTTTTTAAATTTTTTGTCCAAGTGATGACAGAACCTTTTTTCTCTCATCAATTCATTTTCATAACTATAAAGTGATGTCATTAGGCTGTCGAATCTTTGTAAGAGAACTTATTAACCAAATTTAAATTGTTTGGGTTAAACGTATATTTCATGATTATGTAATGCTATGAATATGTGTAAATTTCATGTGATTATTTTACACTTAATATCCACTTATATTGGGTGTATTCTTATTTTTCACACATAATTGTGTCATTGATTGGTCTTTTATATAAGATGATCTTTGGAAGTGACTTCATCTCAATCTCCATTCATTGAAGAATATTTTTTTTTATATAGGACTTTCTTTTATACGGTGTATAAAATCATTTCACTTCACATTTCATTCAAATGGAATTTTTTTCTATGAGGCGTTTTATTAAATGAAAAAAAGTATTGTTTCTTTTTAACATAAGCGGTGGCAACGACCTTTTCCACCAACGCGAGTATTATTTGATCTTTGGAATCCTTAACAAGACGTAATGTTTTTAAAAGGAAAATAAATACCATATACACTTTTACATATTTTGTTATTGAAAATGTTTTTGATAATGGATTTTTTATGTCAATATATTTAAATGATATATTTTTATTGAAATGTGGAAATTTTATCTTTCCTTTATATTTGTTTTATGTGTTGTGAATATGTTATGGTTCATTCGAATTGATACGTATACATGTGGTTCCATGATAAACATATGGTGGGTGAGCCCGAGATAGCTCTCAAATGTAATGTGTAATGTGGAAGAGGTAAACTTTAATGTTTTCCCTTAGAGATTTAGGGAATATACTGTGATGGTAATTCCAATGTAACTCCCTACATTGTTGTGATAGCTATATTGTTAGTATATTATGTATTCCATAAGTTACCTTTATGGTTTATGATTTCTTTATATTGTTCATAAATCTTATGACTTCATAAGGTATGTAATGATTGAAAAGTATGGTTTCATTTTTTTGTATTTATTGATGGGATAATGTTTTTATATCATATTTTAAAACCCTTATAGATATTTTTATGATCATCCCAAGTTTTTGAAATGTTTTTCAAAGGACATAATGAGGAATGGGGTCTAGGATGATATCATAGAAAATCCATGATATCTAAAACAAAGAACTAGAAATGTTTCTTTTTATGAGTTTTTATTTTATGAAAAAAATGGATTCTAAGTAGTAGATTCTACATGTAATTTTCAAGTTGATATTTAATAGTTATGGCCTAATTATCTACAAATCAAAACAGGAAAAGATACTTAATATGATTTATTCATTTAATTAAAAATTATGTTAGGTTTTAAGGCCGGGTCCTTATACCCCCATTTTTTATAATCAAATCTCTCTTAAAAAATTTAAATATCCTATGAAAAATAAGGAGCTATTTATTTTTTTAGATATTACGTAGGTTTCTTACTAAACTACTATTTTTCAGTCATGGAAATCAAATAATTAGAAATATTTAAAAACATTTTCATGTTATAAAACCATTATTAGAGAACCTAGATAAATAATTTCATCTATTTTACTTTTCATCACTCTCTTATAATTCATTATTATCTGTTTTGTTTTTTAAATATTTTTTTATATAAATATGTCTTTTCCTATTTCATTATCCTGTTTCTTTTTTTGTTCCTTTTCATTATACTTACATAATATATTTTTTCCACTCTATATTTTTTTCTCATCTCTTGTGTATTCCAAAAAAAATTATTCATCTATCTTATTTCATTATATAATACACTCTAGACTAGTTAAATCACATAAAATAAGCCTATAAAATAAAAAAAATGACATCACTCACGACATTGGTCTTCTTGGGTAGATAAATAAGATAGTATCAACATGCCTATTATGGAAGGTCAAGAGTTCTTAATCAAATCTATGTGTGTAATAAATCAATAAAATAATAAAAATAGGTTCAATGGGGTGGGAGTGTATGTTATATGGAGTTGGATAGTAAATTGGGAAGGTGGTGTGGTGTATCAAGCATTGGGAAACTAGTTTATTAATAAGGGGTACTTAATGGGGATATTGAGATATATGTGCATATTTCATTTCCACAAAGTAATCAATGGATTAGTACTTGGCACTCTATATCCTAATAAGGGAAATATTTTCATTTTGAAACCTAGAAATAATTCCTCAATTCACGTCCTTTCCAATTTCACATACATTTATTATGAATAGATTTTTTAGAACTCCTATTACACTCTTACTCATCCATGATAGTTTATCCTCAAATAAAAATACAAAGTACTCTATGTCACAAAATTCCAGGAGTACCCTGTCAAAATGATAACCAAGCCCACACTGACATAGAATGAAGGGGTGTCCCGAACCCCATGGGTTGGAGATTAGCACCTTGAATCATAAAAAATTAAAGTGGGAATGAATTTTTCGCAATAATTGTGAATGATAGATAAAAAATTCAGTATGAATGCAAGAAAACTCCATAGGGAGAAGATTACTAGAAGTAATAGATGTATAAAAACTTGGAGAACTATACCAAAGTACCAGAAAATAGGAAAAATAGCCCATATCCAAATGGACACAACTCACCAAGTCCATGGATCAACGGCTAGATCCACCTCCAGTTGGGGATTTACCCCTAATATGACCTATAAGGAGATAATATAAAAACACCCAAATTCATAGGATGGGTATGAGCTAAAATCACAACAGGGTATTACCAAACATTCTATAATAAGAAGTCAACATTTAATTAACCTTGAAATGATCTTTTGAATTCAAATAAACTTCCTTGTATTTTTAAAAGGTATATTTAAAAAAAATCATTATGTATAAAATTATGGAAATAATTTCAAAAAAATAGATTACATAAACAATTTATATAAATCAATATATATAAATCATAAGTCATGTAAACAATTTCACAAACTTTTGCATAAATTTATATCTCAAATATAAATCAGTGAGATACATGGCGATCTTCAAAGAGGTATAAAAGTTCCAGGTATTGTTATCCTCACACATTAATGTGATAATAACTGAAATGTGTTCACAAATCCCTCGAAACTGGAAAAATAGGACTCATCGTTATCTTACATAGGACCTTAATCTGCTAATAATGTTTATATTATAGTTGTAAAATGTCAATCTCGTGGTACGAAATTCCCGTCCTAGTGTGCTTTCCCTAATAAGTCACTGAATACATATGATCGAATTTTCTTAAGAAAAATAAATGATAATAAATTTACTTTAAAACTATTTTAAATGCAATTAATCTCATTCAACTATTTCAAACATGCCAATTTCTATTTAAAACCCAAAATGGTTTTGGATAAAAAGATGCCTTTTTCTGATATAAAACCACAATGATTCTATCAAAACCACTTTAATAAATTTTCATTAATACTAATTTCAAATAAATATCATCAAATAAATTACACAATTCAAATCACACAATTAAAGTCAAAATTTTAATTTCATAAAATTTTCATTAATTTCATAAACACACCAAGAATTCAATGGAATTGGTGGTTTTCCCCAATTTCATACCAAAATTACAATTAACCAAATAAACCACCCCCACCCTAATTCAATGAAATTGAGTTTTTAATCAACCAATTGAATTACATTTTATCAAAATCAATCAATTTAATTGAATTCATATAATTTAATTTAAACCAAGAAATTTAGGGTTAATAAAATTTGGGTATTGTAATGGAACCACCTACCATTATCAAGGAAGCACAAATCTAGAAATGGAATTCGCCAACCACAAAGACGGCTAATAAGATCTATGAAATCAACCTATAAAAAATATTCATTAACATGTATCTTAGATATATAAATCCCAAGAAGGTAAAAAGAAATAGACAGAGAGATAGAGAGAATACTTACATGGTGAGTCACACTGCAACTGAAACAATGGCCAATTTCATAATAAAATGGACCAAAAGGGTTTGAGGACTAAAAAATCACCTAGTTATGACTCTTACGTTGAGTGAATGGAATTCGAAATAGGAAGAAATTCGATTTTCTTCCAATCTAACTATTAAAAAATAAAACTCGAGACACTGTATGATGTGTAACCCAATAACTCGTCATGTAATTGACAGACACTAAAATCACTGAGAACACCATCACCTTTTGTTAAAGTGGATTTATTATTGTTTTATAATTTACATTTCATGTAACCACATTACATGACATTTAAATCCCTAATAAGCTACAAAATAATAATATTTTTTTCTGAAAATCCAAAAAATATCTGACTTCTCCATTATAGGTATCCTCTAAATTTCTTTTAATCCCTACCTCGATAATGAAAATGGAAAACACGACAATGTTTAAAGCATACCTCATATAAAGTGAAAAATATGTTGCACATTTTATATCCATGATTTTTTCTTTTCATCAAGGATTGGTTATGGATTGTCTATACTACCACTCCTTACTCTGTTTTTTCATAGATGTGTGAAATTATATTCTTAAAAATGTATAGGTCTATTTGGGTCATACATATTCTTTAATCCTATTTGTATTTTTCTAGAGTGAGAGGTCATCTTGTATGGTACTATTACATTAACTTGGTTTCGTTTCCCAATTTACTATTTTCTGTTAAGAATGGACCTAGTCCCAATTCTATTTTTTTCTTAAGTGTATTCTAAGATTGAATTTGTTTCTTGTTCTTTCCCTCTAAACAATAGGGAACTACTCTATAATTTAATTCGTTAGTTAACCAAATAGTTCATCCATATTCATTAAGTATTGTTGTAACACTATTTAGGTAAAAGTGAAATCAATTAAAACCAAAGTGTTTCCATCTAAAAAGTATGCCAATGTGCTTTTATAAAAGGGAAATAAGAAGAGTTTTTTATTGGTTTTGTTACCATATTGGAATTCCTTGAGGTTCTTTTATTTTTTAATTATTATGTTGATCGATGGAAAGAAATAAGATTTAAACTTTCTAATTTCAATGGGTATTTTATTTAAATAAGAATAATGAATTTTATTGAATGTTTTACACATGATTATGTTTTAATAATTTTTTAATACTAAAATAATGTGAAAATTATTTTTTGTTGTTTTATATCTTGTTTAATACATTGATTTTTGGGTTTGATAAATTATAAATGAAAGGTGTCTATCATGAATGTATAAATGTGACTGAGTGCACCTATGGTCTTCTAATGGTTTAATGGAATATAATAGACCACAATGCCCAAACAATATTATACCGATTTTCCCTAACCCGAATGAGATGTCTATATTGGCTAACATGACACTATTATACATGATTCCATTTCACCTAAATGGGATTGGTGGTTCAAATTAAATTATTTATAGATCATCTCTAATTCATGGTAAATACTAATGAAATTATGACTAATAAAAACCCTCCTAGTACAAAGTGTTAATGATTTTGGTTATATATACCAATATTATAATTATAGTGAGAGTTTTTTTATTATTTTTTATCTTTTTTCACTGGAAATATTCTATTGATAAAAATACTTGAGTTTATAGGGCTTTAAGGGAGGGAGGTTGCTTCTTACTGGTTATATCATTCACACACCCATAACATTCCCTTCTCAGTATATATATAGACCTATTTTTTCATAACATAGGTAAGGTAAACTCATTTGTACATGACTGTTATTTTTTGCATATAGTATAGTGTATGGATGGTTCATTTTCAATTTCTAAAGGGTGTTCCTGATATATTACATAAGTTGTTTTAATTATTTATCATGAAGGAATTATCATACAGATTCTACTTATGGAATCCTCAATACTCATATGGAATACCAATAAATTTTATATTCCATTTTTATTTATTTTCACATTATTAAGTGATTTATACACATCTTGTGACTCTTTTGTTTTTTCACCAACTTTTTGGGAGATATGTTTATGGAGTTCAAAGTTTCATGAAATTATTTATAGATTTATTGTATTTTTCAATGAATATTTTTACACATTTTTTCCTAAGAAGAGTACATGTGGAAGACCAATCGACTACCAAAACTACGGTCATTCTCTCAGTTGTTATATGTAATATACTCATATCATAAATATTAGTTTTTCTTTATTTTAAATTAGTTGATAACACATGTTTATCTACTATTAATTAGTATTTATTATATGAATTAATGTTGAAGCTTTATGTTATTTTTAATTGAAGGGACCAATAAATATCTATACAATCACTAAGATGGGTAAGGGTGAATCATCTATATTAACGTCTTATGTTTTATAAATTAAGAAACAAACTCCTCCTCATATTATTTATATATAAATATACTAAAACCAATCAAACATGTGCACCATAAGAACACAAATATGTATAATGTTTACTACTCAATAAGAGGAACTAGTCCTCGTCGTGGTTTGGAAATAATATTAAATGACTCAAACCACTAGAAAGATATCATCTAAATTTTTGTTATAGTTGGTGGGGAGTATCCTTACACATTCATAGAACAATAGTTAATCCATTATGCATGTTGGATTCACACATGTAAATGATATTTTAAATTTTTCATAACAACTATAAGAACATTCAACAACAGGATATAGTATGATGTCAATGTGCCTCTTGAACTTTCTTCACACCTTCTCATCCAATAAGTAAATATTCTTTCTCTTAAAAATCATGAAAAATTATGAGAAATAAAACCTCCTTATAACTCATTATAAATATTTATTTCTGATCACCTATTCATTCGGTACGATTTATCCAGTTATTCGTACAGTATTCTCCGTTTTGTGCCTTATAAAGAGTAATACCTGTTATTACAAACTATTCATATGATTGCAATAATATATTATTCCTATAATACCACCTTATATTAAACTCTATTAATTATTTATTTACCCATTCCTCTTACTAATATTTAACCAGTTCCTTTAACCATGTCAATCAATTTACTTTTTCACACCCTATGTCTGATAAAAACTGATTGAAAGACTTTCTCCTATATCTGTCAGGTCAACGATTCATCATAATTTATATCAATATATATTTCAATTTTATAGATATTAATATAAAATTTAAACATTCTGAAAAAAAATCTGATGCATCAACCCTCTTTATATAGGTAGGTTTCTTAGGATATTTTAAAGAAAATTAGGAAATCCAATTCAAACTTCCCACTAAATAAATTATCTGTTATACTGAGAAAAATCATTAAATTGACTAAATTAAAACCTCCTATAATGTATGAGCTTTATAAAAGACCTTTTTAACAAGATATTTTTCCAAAAACCTTAAAACATAGATAAAATCAAAAAAAAATTCCTATAAGACATTTAGAAATTCAAAAAAAACAGCATAAAAACATCACATATGATATCTTTATGAATGTTTATAAAATTTATTCAACTTTGTAAAATTTTATACCCCTAGTACACATATTTCATCTTTTTTGAATAACTTCCTACTAATTGGTTCTTGCAAAAAAACCGGTAATGTCATAGAAGAGTTCTGTTAGAAACCTCAACCACCTTTTGAATTTGGGAAAAGACATTTGTACAGTGACTCTGAGACTTTCATATGATCATCCTATAAAAAATTAACATTACAATTTCATAAATATAAATTCTTTATAAAATAGAAAAAAATCAAATGGTTTATCCAATCGACCAATACCATGGACATTATAATATATTAATATATGGTCTTTATATAATGACTTTCCCTACAAAATTTTCTTGAAACTTTAACAAATATCCATCGATTAAACATCTTTAAAAATTATTGTTCGATAATGTTTCATAACATTGCAACTTTAAAATGTAAAAAACATCATAAAGTTGTACCTTTTACTGGTAACAACATTCTTATATAACTCTTACAACATCGTAGTCTTGTGATCTCCATGGAATTCCATAACTGAAATTTGTACACTTAAACATTATTCATCCTCTTTCAACATAGGATATAGTAATGAGATATTTTAGTATTAATTATGTTAAAACATTTATGAAAAGTAAATTATTTCCATATATTTTCCTCCAACATCCTATCTATTTAAACTTATATGAATAATAAGATAACCTTTCATCATAACACTCAGGTTGATCATCAAATACTACAAATGTTTGTTTAATGGAATGTGTCCAAAAAATGCAATATGATAATCATTTTATGATCACGTTTTTTGGAACTGTTAAAAAATTATTTTGATTTATGTTGGACAATAATATAAAACATTTTTTTAGAAAAAAAAACTTCTTCAATAAAAAAAACAAAATGAAATATTCTTATCACATCATCACTTTAAAACATATCAAAAATTATTGGTCAAAGTAGTAATAACTAATACTCATCTTGGTTAAAGAATTGATCAAACTAAGAAGTGGTTTTCTTGTGAATTTTCAATCAATATTTTTTTACCTCTTTAGGAATGTATTTTTACCAAAAAAAAATTTCAAGTTATTTCTAAATTGGGATATCTAAACAAAATTTGATATTACGTAGTTGGTTTCAAGAATTTTATATTTCTTATATCCAGTTGGTACAAAGTATATACATTGATGGGAGTGAGATATTTGGGATGGTAGATATGGATTGAATTTGGGGAATGTTGTGGATATATTAATTGAAGTAACCACCCCAATTTTTAGAGAAATAGAGCTTAATGGATGTAATATTTATCCTCCAATGGTGGATCTCTATTTATATGTTATCCCCAAAGACTTTATGGAATACCACATATGTGATAAGTTTTATTTATAAATGATGTTATTAATGGATCTAAGGTAATTTAAATTCCTTTATATATCATTTCTATAACTAATTTGTTGGATCTAAATATTTATTTCATGCAGCTTTAGGTTAAGTTGTTTATTTAGATGAGCACGTCTATTTGGATTTTTCAATAAAATTTTTTTGAAAGTAGATGGGAGTTCATGCATATATAAAGGGTATTAGAAATTGAACCATGTCCTGATTAAGAGACACTACACTATACCCAAAATTTATGATCACTTTTATTATTTAACAGGAAAAAATTCTCAAAAATTAAACTTCAATGGGTTTATCACTATATTCACGGAAAACCATATGAAATTCATAATTAAACTTTTTGGTAATGATGCATAATTTTTTTTATTTCTTAATACATTTTTGGATGAATAATTATCTTACTGTTTTATTGATCTAATGATTAGGATCATTAATCCATTCATAGAATCATTCATTTGAGGTCTCAATGGATGATATACATGTTTATTACATGTATCGGTATTATCATTCTCGATATGTTAAAATTTTCTTAGATGCATTATGTGATCATCATCTATATGAATAATGTTCTAAATTATCTTACTAGATTTAAGAATTCATGTTCCTTAGGAATGGTATCTTAGATGGAAGCATTCTAGGAGACACTAAGAATGATTAATGGACTCTAATAGGGAAAAACACAGAAAATTTATTTACTATGAATTTCATCCTCAAACGTGTAGGGTATTAATAACTATTTAGTAAAAAAATTATCAAAAAATGCTTACCTACTAATAGTTTTGATTAAAGAGTGAGTTATCTTCATAGCTTCTTAGAAATATAAATCATCCTTCCATGGACTAGAAAGGAGGTTAATATTAGATCATTTTCCCACTTAGTATCTTCCCTGTGAGGTCCTTAATGTATTTTCCAATCTATCTTAGGTAGCTTTTAAAAATATTCTCATAGAATATCAATGGGTAGTGAATTATGGTTCTAAACATCCTTATCCACATGGCAAAAACTACCAAACCCAAGATTTTGAATTTTCATAATGTAGTATTGTTCCCCAAAAGACACATTCTAGTGCCCCCAGACCGAAGGCCATAAGACCTCAAGTACACATCCATGTATACCCAATGCTTCTGATAAGAAAGGATGTAATAGTATGTGTCCTTGTGAAGACAATGACCCCATAGATCATAGTGGAGTAGAGTGGTATATAAAAAATAGGAAACATTAGAATCAGACACTAATATAAACAGACCAGTAACCAATCATAGAATAAGCAGTAATAAGAAACAAAATGAAGTATAATAATAATAATAATAATCCATGCAATTGAAATAATTCACTAGTGGATGATAAAAGAGTAATAGATAAAAATGATAATGATGATAATGATGTGTCGTGTATTTATAAAAAATGTTCATGGGAGTTATAGGATACAAGCATATACCACATGCTAACAAAAATAACAAAATTCTAAAAAGTTCTTAATACTAGCATTATGGGCATATGCTCATTCCCTTTCTCCTATACTATATCCTATAAATGTCATTTAAGCATCATAATTAGGTCACTTACCATTATCTATACATGTAATCCTGAAAACTTTTGGGGCACCCAAGGCAGCACAAGTAGGGTGTGAGAGATAATCCCAGTATGCCACCACCAATGATGTCTAGATCAATCCATTTTGTGCAATATATAAATAAAAGTTCTACCATAAATTATAAGAGAATGTAATTCAATAAATAACTAAAAACTTTGGTCACTGACCCTAAATGAATGCTTGATCAATATCACCTACTTTGGCCTATTTTGGACATCTAAACCAAGGGATCATGTACAAGTATTAAGGTGCATACATTGGTCATCATAAATAATGCATCCAAGGTCAGCTAACCCAAAGTTTATGCTTTGTCATGGTGGTCACACCCCTATGACATAATTCAAGCATGCTCATAATATAATTAAGAAGTATCGCATATGAAATAGGAAGGGAACCCCATAAAATATAATGTATAATCCTTATACTATCAGTGGTGATCTATATGGAATCCTGAGGACCTCTATAGAAGAATCTGATATAACCAATACCAATGACTATATTCAATGCAACCCATAACAGAATCCCTTGTCTCAATCATGGAATCATGAACATTTAGTCATTACCAGGTATCTCATAGAGGTAATCACATATCACCCAATGCATGGAATAACCAAATTTCCATCCATCTCATCCACAGTTTCTTCCATAAGGAACTGGTGGTACTCATGAATATAATACAATCCGATTAAAATCCCATACAAGGAAATAAAATGTATCCCTTCCAACACTTAAAATAGATCCAATTCCAAGAATGAGGAGTCTAACCATATTATATTTAGGATGTTTCCAGTAATCTCTCCCAACCTATATGTATGTAAGTTTGGAATTAAAATTCTTATGTCATAAATAACTATTTTAATGTCATATTCTAAACAAGCAATAGAAGTTATAAAATTCAATCTGATCAATACATCCACAAGATAAATTGAAATATGCACAAGGAATTAAGAACAATTAAAGAATAAGGAACAAGGAAGAAGTTATAAGGAATAATCATGAGGGTTAAAAAATATGACATTAAGCACATGGCTACCAAGAATGGACAAAAAGTATTGGCACTTAGAAACTTTCATAAAGAAAATGTTACAAAGAATGGAATGAGTAATAAGAATAACAAAAGAAGTTTGAAAACATATTAAATCTAGTATATGATCCAAAATCATTGAAATTTAACTCTCATACAATTAAATTCAAGGCATTCATTAATTGAAACACTCTTCAAGCAGTGAGCAAAAGGCATTGAAGGGAATGACTCCCCTATTAGGGTGGCTACAGTTGATGCAATCACCCAAGGTGTGATTCAATGCTCAATATAGGCATAACCAAAAAAGGAAACACATCTATATTAGTTTATTTAGAAAATTGGAATCATCTCTAGAATGGTCTGCCATATGGTACTTCGATACACCCAATATAAAGTGAAGAAACATGTGGGAATGACCTATAATACCTACCGTGATGTAGTAGCACTTCACTCATCCATTTTTGATGCATGAATCAAGATATAATGAGATAAAATTAAAAAAATTTCAAAATTACATTAAAGTAAACAAAATTAGTCACACCATAATAGAGAAATAGAGGGTTGAAACAAATAGAAATAGAAGAAAGAAGAATATAGATCTTATCTTCATCTTATTGTTGATTCTATTGGAAATGAATTTGGATGAAAAATGGATGAGATATCAAGAAACTAAGGGATGAGGAGAAGTGTTATCTTATGTGGGAGAGGAGAAAACCCCACTAGATTAGTAGAGTGGAAGAGATGGGTCTTGAAAAAAACATTCATTGAGGGATAGAAAATTCACCCACAATTGTAGGGGTGTTGGGTTTGGCTGCACGATTGGCATAATTGTGTGCCAACCATGCGAATGGCCTCTATTTAAGAGTCTTGTAGTACCACACAAACACACACATAGGTCCGCATGATCTTGAACAAAATATGCTCACCTATCACCCCACTTAATTAAACATATGGTTATAGAAACTTTGTGGGATGGGTGGAATAGATTCTACAAACTGTGTTGCTGAGTCTTCATTTTTAAACATCAAGTCTCCATGCTCCAAAATTACATGTACATCCATGATACCTCTTTTATTCCCTTAGGAATCATTAATATTTCCCAAAAATGAAATTAAACAAAATACTAATAGTTCTTACCTCTGAGAAAAACAACGAAGTTACAACCTCCCCTATTTAAGAAAACATGTCCCAGATATTATCTTCTTATGGTGGTAAGATGTCATTTGAAAATATTTATTGCCATTGTTCATGTAAATCAACCCCCCACTCCTAGGTCTCCTCATATATGTTTCTATGCTTCCATATCACCCAGACTAAGAAAAATGAACTACCTCATAGAGAGTTTTCCCATTAATCAACGACACATATTAGATGCTCTTAAAAGGATGCATCCACCTCTAGCTCAATATTCTCTAAGTAAAAAATCATATGGATCAACCTGGTAGTGATGAAGCTATAATATGTAGACTATATCATTCATGGCATGGAACTTATGAGGTAGCTACAACTGATAGGCTACTAGCTAGGCTCTCTCCACTATCGTGAAAGGCCCAGCATAACAAGGTGATAACTTTCCCTATCTCAACATCTTGGTATAACCCAATAATAGGTGATATACTAAGAAAGACCTGATTTCCCACCTCAAACTCTAGATTTCGTCAACAATTTTCTATATAACAATTATTCCAATACTAATCTATAGAAATTTGCTTTTGAATTAGTCACACTTTCTTTGAAGTCTCCAGAACAAGATGAGGACCAAGAAGAGTTTCCTTACTTGAATATAGAAAGAATAGAGGTGAATGGAATAGCCTACCATAAAGGGCTTCATACAGATCCATCTAAATCATTTCATGAAAATAGTTATTGTAGGAAAACTTAAAAAAGAGGTATATTTTTTCCCATGAACCTCCAAAATCATGGATATATACTTGAAGCATATTATCTAACACCCTAATCAACCACTCATACTTCCCATCGGTAACAGGGGATATATTTTACTCAAAATAAATTGTGAACCACGTTCCATTTACAACCTTCTCCAAATCCATGAGTTATATCGGGCATCTTGGTCTGAAATAATAAAATACGGTACACTATAAAGTCTCGTTATCTCCCCGATGTAAATTCTTCCTTGCTCATAAAAAATGTTGTTTACCAGGTTGGTAATAATTGTGAAATCTTGTTCAAATTGTTGAAAACCACCGATATTATATTTCTACCATGAGGGAATATCATAAAGCTTGTGATTTTATCCATGGGGATATTATTTCATTTCTACTTAGGAATGGATAGAGGCTGTATATGTTTTGTAGGTCACTATTTCTCTTACATCACTTATTGAGAGGTGGATAACCAAGTGATGGAATTTATAATCTACCTCTTCATACCTGGCTACGTGTACAAGCATCACATGTCATGTTACATATTGGTAATCCTGGGGTAAACTGTCCAAACATAATCCTGATATTCCAATATAAAATCATCCCATATATATGAAGTCATCCAACCATTCCATAGAAGAGTAGGATATCATATATGTTAACAACCTAACCAGGAGGTGGGTTCTCATGAGAGACACATTCTGTCATGATGATTCCATCCTATTCTAATAGGTGTATCATCTACACCCACTCCAGAAGGGAGGATGTGACTACTAGAGCTACTAAAATGGGTTACCAGTGTTGAACATGGACCTGTGAGTTCTATTCCAAAAATAGATCAATAATCTTCAACTCATTTTTGGCCTCTACGATGTAATGGGTATGAGTTTTTCAGATCAAGGTATCGAAAACTTCATCACCCTATTTCGTTGTATAAGTAAGCTCAAAGTCAAATGATTTTTGGTATTCAACCCACATTCACTACCTCAAATTCCACTGTGTAGGGATTTATTTGAATATTTTTTATCATTATAAACAATGAACCACTCAGGTAGAAGATAGCTCCTCCAAATTCATAAGGCATGAACCAATTTTATTAACTAATTGTCACACGTAGGGTAATTCTACAAATGAGGCTTCTTCTAGCATGACCCATATTCCAGAACTCAGTCTCTTTGAATCAGAACTACTTGAAGCCTAATCTCTGAAGAATAATATTTAATAGTATTGCATCTTCCCATATCATATAGAATAAAAATCTATATTAAAGTGATTCCTATCTTCAAATCATGAAAATCTATCTCACACACTTCAGACCATGTGAATTTCAATCTTTTCTTAGTCAGTCCCATAAGTGGTGATTCTGAGTGGGAGAAATCATGAATTAATCACCTATAATACCCATATATCCCTAAGAAACTGGGAATTTCAATCACATTATATGGATTCTCCCATAAAACAATAGTATTCAATATCTATAGGTCAATAGATGCATCTCTCTTTTATATAATGTGACCCAAGAAATTAACATTACTAATACAAAAGAGGTATTTACTAATCTTTTCATATATATGGTTCCCTCTCAGTGTATTATGAACGATCTAAAGATGATTGTCCTGGTCTTTTCTAGTCTATGAATGAACAAAGATATTATTTACAAATACTGCCACAAAGGAATCAATGTATGTGTGGAAAGCCCAATTCATCAGATCAATAAAGACTACCAGTGCATTCATCGGATCTAATGTCATAACTAGATTCCCAAACAAGTTGTACCTACTCTGGATCATTCTACATGGTATGTCTGATTATCTCACATTCATCTGATGGTAGCCTAACCTCAAATAAATCAAGTAATAAATGGTTTCTCTTCCGAGCTGGTCAAATAGGTTGTCTATACAAGGAAATGGATAAAATTTATTCACCATAATCTAGTTCAAACATCTATAATTCATACAAAAATAGAGGGTACCATCCACCTTCTATGTGTAAATGATATGTGATCTTCATAGATATGTTTTGGATTGAATAAAACCCATTTCATCAAGATCTTCAAGCATCTTCTTGAGTTCTTGAGCTCTGCCAGTTCAATCCTATAAAGAGGAATGGACAAGCTGACATACCTGGTGCTAGATCTATGATGAAATTAACCTATCTCATGAGATTTATTTCAAAGAAATTTTTATAGTATAAATCCCTAAAATGATCCAAAATAAAAGTTATCTTTGAAATTTAATTTCTTAATCCCTTATAAAGAGATTGGCCATCTAGGATGTCACTCTGCCCATCCCTATACAATTTGAACCAACTTGAATTTTCTAGATCTCCCAATCACCCTTATGAAAATAATTGTTTTCCCTAGTTGATTTTAAGGAAACTTAGTGGCGATAAAAATACACTTGGTCATGATAAGGCACAAGACAATCCATACCAATATGATGTTGAAGCTGGTCATCTAGAGGATGTAGAAACACTTCATGAAACGGTACCCACCTATCCTATAGGGGTACTCCTTTCACGGATTCGCACTCTCAAAATTAACTAGTAATAGTGTTTCAAGAGTCACCATTCCACTAGAGTGTTCTATCACTAGGTTCAAAATTATTATAGTTGAAATATAAAGAAAAGAGTGTGATGCACCAATTTTAAAAAGGGTAGATACTAAAGTGGAGGCTACCATAATAATAACACTATCTGTAGATTGCCCTGGACTCTGCTGCTCAGGAATAGGGTTCCCTATATAGATATCTCCTAAACCAAGGCCTTGAGATTATACTTGACTGTATTGGGTAGGTATACTCTGTTAACACTAAATCACAGAAGCCTAACCAACTTGTCCTGATCATCCAATGGAATACCTAATCCCATCATAACATGGATTTTCAGAATTTGTGTCTAATAGTGGTGTAGGTATGGATCTCCTATCAAAGGATGTTAGGTTAAAAGTATAGAATACTCATTAAAGGTGACATATCCCTCCAAAAGCATGGAACTCGATCAGGTTCCTCATACACGAAGGCTTCTAATGGCCTACCCTACCACACTGGTGGCACACTATAGAGCTGGAAGTTCATGTCACATGGTTGGAACTACCCCTGCATTTACCCTCTAAATGAAACTTCCTACTTCCATATGAACCATCATCATACCCTATAGTAGAACAAAACTAGATCACAATGTCATATTCCCAAAAATTCAGTTTTTTAATTAGGTATTGGTTAGTTATCCCTATAATTTTATCCATCTTGAAGAAATTTATATGCGAGTTGACATCGTACGAAATCCCATCTTCAAAACTCCTCACGGTCATAAAATTTTCACTAATCATGGTCAGATTGAAACTATTTATCTCATTTATTATAATATTATTATCTAGAACATTTATATCACCCTGTTGAAGATGCATGAACTCCCTAGCATTTTTCTCTCTCATATTTTGTGGAAAAAAGTATTCGTAAAAGGTCTAGTAGAAATATTTCCGGACTATACCCCAATAAAGCTCTTTCTATGATATAATATCCCACCAACTCTTGATGGATTCACACAACATGTAGGTATAAAAAATAACCCTATACTTCAAAGACATATTGACATAGTTGTAGACTGATACCATGTCCTCTATCCCTGACTCAGCATCTGGATGTCTTCTATCCCCCATGAAAGTGGGAAAATTTTGCGGCTGAATATCCTGAGTCCACATTACCAATGTAGAAACATGTCAGGGATCAAACTGAACAGACTGTATGAACTGAATAAAACTATAATAGAACAAGGCACCATCACCTATTATAATATCTATAAGAGGTGTGTTAGGTGTCACACTAGGAGGTTCTATAGGTTCTTCAAGGCCCACCAATTCTGGAGTATACTTAATTCCACTCTATTGGAATATAGGATGAGGAAATTACTATTGAATAGATATAAAATTTCCAAGTGAAATCCTTCTAAAATATTTACAATAGATAGGGAAATCATTATGAATAGGAAAGATACAATTACCTACTAAAAATGAACCAGACCACTCTTCATTCTCTTAATGTGAGGCCTATGTTGTACAAAAATAACATAAGTATCACGTGAGACAGTGCCTACTTCCCACTACTCAGGTCGGGTTTGGCTCAATGTCTCATATAATCTAGGTAAGGTTCTATTATATAGAAGGTAAAATGAAATGTATAGTGGAAAACAACATTTAAATTGATTTTTTTATCCTATATAACAATAAGATGTTTATTTAAAATTTTAATTTACATAATTGTGTACACATTTATTTGATTATTAATATCATGATCCACTTAATTATTACACCAACTCCAATTTAAAAATGATCTTAATATTTATAAGTTTAAATTGGAGAGTCAAGTAAATATTTCCTAACCTTTTCCCTGGGTAATAGGTTGTAACAAGCCATGTATGGTGATTTAATTTAATGAACTTCTATTTCCAATTAATAAAAGTAATATAACCTTATGTTTATATTTTAATTCATCGTTAAAACTAACTAATTTGGCATAATTGGTCAATTTAATCAATTATTTTATCATGAAAACATTATCACACCACAAATTATAACAAACAAGGAACCACAAAAATCATTGGAATGATAATTAATGCTTGTTGAAAATAGAAATTGCATTAAATAATGAATGAAATTTAAGTCCTAGGGTTCCTAGTATAATTCAAGGTCTTGATACTCACTCATATAATTGGGAAAAGGTAATAAAACCCATAATAAGAATATAATCACTGAAAACAGAACAAAGAAAGTATGTCACCAAATGGTGAAATATTGAAAATGGTAACAGTGTAAACAATAACAGCATGTACCCATCCTAGGAAATTTGGGTTTCCCCAATAAATGGGTTAGCTACTCAATGGAATAGGTTCATTACCAAATCCCAATATCCCAGTCTATTTTATAAGCCCAAATAGTAAGATAAAAAAGGAATGTATCCTTTGATACAACTTTGTAGAATCCCGCCCTAGAAGACACATTGCGGTCCCCTAAGACTATTGTCCAAAAGATCTCAATCATGCCTCCCCATAGGCCAGAGGCTTCTGACTAGAAGTGAGGGTCTAGGGTGTTTTCTTATGTAGACTATCCCCTCATAGATCATATTAGATCATATGGTATAAAATAAATAGGTTACTGCATAAGAAGATAATATTATGACTGGACTATTAACCTGCCATATTGGAAGTAGTAATAAGTAAAAAATACATCAAAATTATAATAATAATCCATGGAAGAGAAATAATACACTAGATGAAGATAAAATAATAATAGAAAAAATGATAATGATGGTCATGATGTGTCATGTATCTATACAAAAAAAGTTCATGGGGGTTAGAAGATACAAGCATGTTACACAATCTAACAAAAACACAATAACACAAAAAATCATCCCCTACTAACATCATGAGCATAGGCTCAATCCCTTACTCCCACACTCCATCATAGTAAATTCAATCATGAATTGGAAGGAGGTCTTTTCCCTTTATATATACCTTCAATCATGAAGTATACTTGAGTACCCACGGTAGCCCAAGTAGGGTGTGAGACATAATCCAAGTAGGCCACCTCCATCAATATCTAGATCAATGAATTTTGTGCATGATGTAAATGAAAAATATTCCATAAATATAATTTTAGGAAATTAAATAAATAAGTATACACTTTACATTGGGTTCCTAAATGGATTCCCAATCGATATCACCTAATTCTTCCTAATCTATATGTCTAAACCAAGGGATCATGTACAATTAATAAGGTGCATAAATTGGACATTATAAATATTGTAACTAAGGTCGTATCACTCCAAGCCGTTTCATTGGATTGATGTTCATAAACCAATGTAATCAATCATGAATTATCATAATATAAGTGAGGGGAGTTGCATATGAAACATGTGAAGAAAACCATAAAATCTAATGCGGCATCCCATACCTATCCATGACAGTCCATATGGAATCTAGAGGGCCACCACATGGGACTATGATATAACCAATACCAATGAGTTCATCCAAGTAAACCCATAACAATTCCTGTAACACCCCAATGATTTATAAATAAATTTAATATTGAATGAATTAAACACTAAGTCTCTAAAAAACTGCACATTTTTATAACATAGCCTATAAACATAATTTTTCCACCTCTGTGATTTGAATTTTGAAAAACTGACAAACACAGTTTTGTTCAATAATGTATTTATAGTCTGATATAATTAACTTACATTTTGTGTGAATAGTAAATTACCCTTATGAATATTAACAAAACCATATGAATAGTAATATATGATCAATGGAATATTAATCTCACCTAATAATGTATAAATAAAATTATTATTCCATTATTTATTTTTTTTATTTTAGATTTTCTTTAAAATAAGATGAATTTGATAAATTGATTTTTTAGGTAAAAATTGTACATTTCCGAGAGATTCAAATAATTGTATCCAAATATTGATTTATTAAATATTATAATAATGAAATATTCATACCAAAACACACATCTTTAATTATAAATGATATAATAATTTAAATTTTTTTAAGTGTTGAAAATTTTAGTATGCATTTTATGTCTATAGTTATTTTAAATAAATAATTATTTTCATTGATAAAAGTAAAAAATTTCATATTTATAGAAATACTTTGATAAAATAAATTTCATTTTTGAATTCAGAATTTCGATATTAGGTTATGCTGAATTTATAAGAATTTTATAAACTACTTTAGTTTTTCATGAATACTAAAAAATGCAATTTTGAATTTTCAGTAAGTTTAATGATGTAATAATTAATAGAAAATTATGTTATACATTTTTCATTAAAATAAGAAATTTGGTGTCCCATTTAAAAAATAACATGGAAAAATACCTTGGTTAATCCCATGGTTTTGCATATACCACCGTTGAGGTGTCCTTGGAAATTAATAAATAATTCCCTCACTATTGCAGTAAATACCCACCCATTTATTCAATAAAATTCCTTTAAAACTCAAAATCCTTGAATTTATGATAGTTTTACCACTCTAGGATTCCTCCCAAGGTTTTATCATTCCCCCATGATCCCACCATCGGGTTTAAGGAGTTACCCTACAACGTAAGGGAATCAACCACCCCTCTCTTTTTTATGCACACCTTTTATGTTATTCCTTTTTAATTTCAATTGTATTATGTTGGTATATTTAGATGAATATCCCCCTTACATTCCATATTATTTAAAAATTATTAGATTCCCCTTTTTTTATCATCAACATGTTTTACGATTTTTTATGTGTTGTTGTTATGCTGTGAAAGTTTTGTAAGGGATTTCGCATCTTCTCTTCTCTTTCATGTTCCTTTATTTTCTTTTTATATATGAAATTACCCAAAACATAGGTATTATAACTTAATTACCTTAACTATAATATTATTTTTTATGATAATGTAATAATTCATAATCATATCTCATTTCCCCTCCATTTATACAAAAAATGAAAACACCACCCAAGATGTGTAAATTTGTTGCATTCAAGGACGACGAGTTTTCAATTTCAAATATAGTCTTCAGGGATGTTCATGAATTTTTATTATTTAGAAAAAATTTCATATATTTATTTTAAATAATTTAATGTTCTTTATTCCTCATTCACACATGATGTGAAAAAATAAATCCAAACAAGCTTGTTGTGAGCAAAACTGCTCAAAATAATCCAAGTGATTGTTATTAAAGTTTTATCTAGTGATTAATCCTCACCTAAAATATCCAAATGAATTAATTGGTCATTTTAACCTTATTTATGATAATTAATAATATATTACTTCAATTATCGACTTAAATTTCTATTTAATATGAACTTACACACTAATATAATCAAACAAACCGATCATGAAATCTAGGAAAAGAACACTCTAGAATGATGGAATTCAATCTTATAACATATCAATAAGAACATAAATGAAAATAATTAAACTATAAGTAATGAAATGTGTGTAAATAATATTATTAATTTTTTAATTAATGGATTAAATTTTATTATCCAATACATTAAGGGCAACTGCAGAATAAATTCATACATAAGTTAAGGGTTTTCACATCGAACCTCCATTTACATTTGGGATACTCTTTGTCTCAATTAATAACAATTAATTTTTTAATTATTACTATTAAATCATCATGGGTTATATTTTAATTTCTTATATATGTTTACTAATCATAATCAAAAAAAATTTTATGGGGATTTAAATGTTTTATAAATATATTTCTCTATTCATTTTTATAAACAATCTTGATTCACGGAATATTCCCAAATTCTTACCCATTTTTAAGTGCACTCTATAATCTTATTTAATCCAAAATTATTTTTCTAAAACCACTCATTCCATAATTAAAAAACTAAATCATTTAATTTATGATTTTATGAAAAAAAAATTCATAAATAACTCTTCTTTTCAAAGTAAGAGTGTATCTCTCTTAAAAATTCATCAATGATTTTATTAGAGTATTTTTTTAATTAAACACCTCTGATTAAGTTTATGTATTATTGATAATAAAAAATTATTTCTGTCATCCAACATATTTTATTAAATTGTTTATGATCATTTTAAATGTGGATGTTCTCTCTTGAAACCATTCACCATACTACTCAAGAACTTTAGTGTTTATGTATACATATTGGGGAAAGTTATTTCTTATGATCATGTATTTTATGATTATCACCTTTAAAATGAGGAATTATATGGACATAGAAAGTGATATTTGAGGCCTTTTATAGCCCCTCTATGAATTGTTAGGTCACTTGATAGAAAATAGAATTTATTTTTGGCTGAGGCCTTACCCTAGTATTTTTTAACTTTTTAGACGTGGCCTTGGCAGTATGTTTTAGATGTTCCGCATTATGCATTACCACATTATTTTATTAGTGAATGATAAAACATGGAATTATTCAAATATTAAAATATAAATGGTTATGTTTCATTCTCCCATGATCATTAATCTGGACTTATTTAATCATCATTCATTCCTTTCATATCATGCCCAAGTATAATTTTTAAAGGAATGTGTTTTCAATTATTTACCATGCCTATTTTTTATGTTCATGATAACTTATGCATCAATACATCCCCTTAATGAACATATGAACTCACCACATTCTTGTGTATTATTTTTTCCAAGGTGTTGAATATGAATATTATGAATGACTTTAAAGGATAATCTTGGATTTTATGTGTGATTCAAAATAAATTGATATGTTGAATTTCCTTTAAAGTTATAATGATGACCTTATGTATGTATCTTGTTTTCAAAAGATACAAAACTATTCATTCCTTCGGGATACAAATTCCTTGTTTATATTCTAATATAATAAAATAAGGTACCTGATCTAGAGAACTAGGGTTGGGTCTTTACAATTCCCCTTGTATCGCTCATGGCATGGTGATCTCTAATTCTATATAATGTATCTCAAATAGGGTAGTATATATCATCTGATTCATATAAAAGACATATTTAAAATAAATCCATCCATGGTTTATCCCCTATGGAACTAGTGTAACTCACCAGTATAAAATAATTCACCTATAAATACTATGAGAGGAAAGTCAACGTATCGCTTCTTGCACATCAAGTAGATCCAAGTTGAGTAATAGAATTCTCATCTATGAAGTCCTTAAGATGGGAAACAAGTTCTATCCTGGCCTAGAAGCATTTAATGCATTACATTCACATTCACATTCACATGTCCTAAATAATAATTTCAATTTCACATGATAAATAAGCTATCCAATTTATATAATTAAATCCAATCAATCATTCCACAAGATAAATGTAAATAAGAACAAAGAATCAAGTGTGAGTAAGGACAAAGTAAAAAAGTAACAAGGTATAGGGATTAATCAGTATGTATAAGAAATAAGGAATTAATCACATGTCTACTGAACAAGGAAAATTAAAAAATCAATTTCAATAAGAAAAATTCCTTAAATAAATGTACATAATAGGGCATGAGTAATAAGAATAACCAATGAGATGTGAAAACCAAATGAATCAAGTGTAAGGTCCTAAATCATGGCCACTAAACTCTTATAAAATTCAATTCCAAATCATTCATTAAGTGTAACACTCCTCAAGTATTTAGAATTAGGTGTTGAAAGGGAAGACACACCCATTAGGTTGGAAATATTCAAGGTGATCACCCAAGGGGTGATTCTATTCTCACTAGGGGAACACCAAATATTGAAAGTATTTTATTTTAGTTTATTTAAAAAATAATAATCATCCTTGAAAGGGTGGTTCATATGGGACTGTGAATAACCCAATATAAAGTGATGAAATAAGTAAGAAATTCCAAGACCACCGACGTTGATGTAGAAGTGATCCACTCATCTATTGTCGATGCTTAAATCAAGCTAGAATGAGATAAAATGAATAAATCACCCAATGCCCTGAAAGTATGGAAAAATTTACCATACCTAAATAATGAAATATAGAATGGAATCCATGAGAAATAGAATTTTTTTGATTTTACATCTTACCTTTATATTTCTATTTTATTCGATAGAGAGCAATTTCGATGAATAACTAAGGGTATATCAAGAACCATATGTGGGAGGAGAAGATTTAAAATTAGTGGGAGAGTAGGATAAACCTTATAGAGAAGAATAGCATAAAATTGGGTGGTTGAAGAAAAAATCCATCCAGTTAAACAATGGATATTCAGCCACATGGGTAGGGGCGCACGGTTAGGCTGCATGGTTGGCCAAACCGTGGACCAACCATGAAAATGTGCTCTATCCAAGATACATTAAGAACCACACAAATTTATGCTTTGGGTTGAATTGCGATATAAGCCCCAAACATCCCCAATAACCCTTTTTACTCCCATAGGCATCATTATTATGGAAAAAAATGTAACAAGACCGATAAATAATGGCCTATACCTATGAGATATGTAAGGACATTACACATAAGTGAATAATAAATTATTTTTTTGGTGGAATTATTTTTTCATTGAAGGAATTTTGATATAAATTGATCATTAATTCCAAAAGTATATAATTCTTTATAATGATATAGACATAATGTAACTTCATTCAATGGATTATCTCAATATTTATTAACTTTTATATTCAATAAAATCTTGGTATAGGCAACATTGTTATGGATTCCCTCGGTATGAGGTTTCTCCCTCAAAAAGGTTATAGAAGAAAATAAAGAGAAGACACTAATGTGGATCAAATATGAACTACAATTGGATGTGATTGGGGATTTTAGAGAGGTAAAATAAACAAAATTGATCTTATATAATATCTTATGAAGGATATAATAGGCTCCTAAGTCTTTGAAATAGTGGAAGAATCAAAAATTACATCAGCTTTTTTAACTTTTTGTGTTAGTAATAAAGCATTCTAATAAATGTGATGTAGAAAGTGAAACATTCAATGCTAGTTTATAAAAATTGATAATGAAACCCCATATAAAAGGTGAAATATAGAAGACTTTCAAAGTCATATTTTCAATAAACTGACATCAAATGTTGTCTTTTTATAAGGACCCAACAATAATTATTATATAATCTTTAGTTTTAACACAATAATGAATTCTCATGTATTTAGAAATATTTTCATATTCAGTATTTATTAGATTTTGGACATAAATCAAACATAAAGATAAATATATTACAAAGTTTACACATCTAATCTATATCCATTTTTATATAATATAAAACATATTAAACAAAACAAGATTTATTTTCATGAAAAATATTCATGATGTTCAACTTGAATTTTTATTTTCCTTTACCACTCCTAAAAACCTATGAGAAACATTTTAATAACATGGGTTGAGAACCAAATTCTCAACAAGGGACATAAAAAGCATAAATCAGTAAGTCTAGTGAATTTCTTGAAATCAATTGAAAATCCATTTCCTAAAAACATATCTTATTTTCCTAAAATGGAAATCATCTATCTTTTGAAAATATCATTATATTTCCTTGTGAAATCAAACAATTTCCATGAAAACTCATTACTTAGTATAGAAAAGTCATATAGGATCATTTTCATATCATCTTCATAGAACCCAATTAAATTAAAATAACCGTACACAAAAATTCCAATATAAATATCTTATGAACATAATCACTACTTAATGTATTTAAGAGATATATTGGGGCTTACGCATCATAAAATCTATATTTGGAATGATGGTTTTTTTCAAGATTTATATTAGGGATCAACCCTTTGAATAAGCTATATCAGACTCACCTATGAAGAATAATGGGGCTCAAACCATCATATAAACTATTTATAAAATAATACCCCAAATAAAACATTTTAATATTGTAACTTTTCATCATAAAACCCTTTAAAAACTCTCTTAAACTCATGTTCCAAACACTTTCAATCATCAAAAAACCATTATATTATAAAAAACTTGTTTCAGTATATAAATATCCTAAAAATGGAAAGAGGATTTTTATTTTAATAAAACATGAAATATTATAAACGAATCTAAACTTAAAATAATGGTTATGGTGGTGGAAAAATTTATTGTCACCATAAACTTTAAAATAGATCATTACTTTTATCTTTTTAAAATAAATTCAAATGTTTTGTAGAACGTTTTACTCTTAAAACATTTGTATAAAAGAAAAACAAGATATAAAAATTTATTTCATAATTCATTATTTATATTTCAAAATATTTATAATATGATTTTGAAAATATGTATATGGAAAAAAATTATTTTGAAGATAAATCTTTAAAACAATTAGAATTAGGATTTAAGTTAAAGAGTCCCTTACCAAGAGTCTCACATATCACATTAATTATTTATATTCTTGAATAATTTACTAATGTTAATTATTTAATTTCTTGAGAAATATTTAAATCTTTGTTATACCATTTATTTCACTTATTACCATGTTATATACACTTACTTATTAATTTATGTTCACATCGTATGTTTTAACGGAATTAGGCTCATATGTCTAATATAAAAATGGTAGGTTGAATATGAAAAATGTTGTAATTATTCCATCATATCAAGAATAATAATTATAAAAATAGGTATCATTTTTATAAATCAATTGTACTTTTGAAACCAATCATAAAATATGGTTATGATAAATGAACCACAATACGATCCTAGAGGTTGTAAGTCATACATAAGCATGAATAACGATTCAAATTTTCATTGATCATTATGGAAAGAAGAAAACCAAATTTTATCATCCGATAGATATAATAATTTACTATATAAAATATTTTTTCTTTAAATGTACTTATATATATCATTCATGTGATGTGATGATGAAAAAGTATTAGCATCGCTTCATAGGGGCGGTAGTCCACAAGTACAAACAAAGAAACTCTATCATTTTCAATGAATGGAAATAAAAAATAGAATGATATATAATATTTTAATAATGATAAATATTTCATTAATATCATATATATACTTTAATCCCACAATTATAACTATCTATGAGAGGTAATGATGAAAACAAAAATTTCCTTAGTTTCTCAGCAGGTAGACCACCATACACACAAATGTTGGTTTCATTTTCCATTGGACGGTAGTGGATATAGATTTGTGTTATAAAACTAAAATTATAAAATATAAGTATATTTTTGTAACTATTTGTATTATATTATAATGATTCAAAAAAATTTAAATAGGTCAAAGAAAAAAATTAAACAAAAATTATCGGTTAAGGAGAATACCTCTTCTTTGGACCACATCATTAGGATTATACCAAAATCCTTCCTAGATTGGATTTATAATTAATACAAGGAATCATGGATGTGAGTAGGTAATTAATTAAGGTATTTGAGAATTAATGTTTTGAAACAAAATGATTTTAATGTGTGAAGAGGATAGGATAAGGTGTTTCAATTTATGTGGAAGAGGTCACACAAGGAATTTATGAAAATATATATTAATAACCACGTTTTAAACATGAAAAAAAGACCTAAAATGGACCATTATAGATACTTTTATGGTATAAGGTTTAAATATTTTCCTACAATTTAATTTATACATTTTCTTGGGTCATTTTAGCCCTTATCATTTTATTTTAACCACGAGTAAACTATTTTTTACCTTAACTACAGTAAATGATTTTTAAAATTTTCACGATTGATTATTAAAAAAATTACGTTGGACGTATTATATAATATAAATTATGAAAATTAAAAATATTGAATCTATTTTACCAAACTCAACTAAATTAATTTGAAGAATTTAATTTTATATTAAATGAATAGACATGATGAAAAAACAATTTTTCAACAAACACATTGACTTGTAATCATAATTATATGAATTAACATTCAATCTTATGTAAATATAATATATCAATGAAATTTTAGTCATTACTCATTATTTTTTATCTTTATTAATTAAAATGTTTAATCATAATGAAATCTTATTCCTTAATGTGTAATTTATATGATTATATATTACTAAATAATACTTTTGTTTCTTGAAATAAAATTCAAATAATGATAAGAATTTTAAATTACTTAAATTAAGGAGAAAAAACAAATTTTGTCTAAAAAATAATTTTTCCACTATTCAATGAAAAATCTATATTTCCAAAAAATTGAAAAAAATTATCCTAAGTTAATTATGGTATTTGTATTTTGATAACAACATTCATTTTATAAAATTCAAATTCAATAATTTTAAATTTAAACATATAAATAAAAAAATACAATAAAAGAAATTAAATTAAATTATTTCCTTTGGGATTTTAAAAATACTAAATATATTTTTATAATAAATATAACTATCTAATTCATAAATTTTAATAAAAATGAAAATTATTCATTTTATCATTATCCAGGTTATTAAATTCTCCCCCTTTGTAAATTTCATACTCACAATTTTATCTCCATATTAAACAAGTGAGGTTATCATTCCCTACTATCAGTTTTAGATTCTCATGTTGCTTCGTCAACCATACAAATTTTCAATAAAACCTTGACCTGGTGAATAGCTATATACAAAAACACATTCCCTTGATGTTCAATAATCTAAAAAGAGTATTTATTATAAGAAATATTATCTTCAAACTGAACTGCCTCAGGGCTCAAAACATGAGATGAATCTGGCATATTTTTCAACAAAGGTGAAACATGAAATATGTTGTGTACTTGGGATAAAATGATTTTCAATGCTAGTAGATAGAAAATTGGTCCAAATTTCTATAGGATTTCATAGGATATAATTTTATATGGGATTAAATTCCTATTTTTACCAAAAGTCATACCACTTTTCCGTGGAGGTGCTATGAGAAATCCATGATCACCAACAATGAATGAAATATCTTTACAATAGTTATCCACAATAATTTTCTGCCTTTTTTTATCTCTCCACATATATTTTTGATTAAAAAAACACATTCTCATACATTTTTTCTACCATATCTAGTCTCATAAACTTCCATTCTTTTACTTCATCCCAAAAAGATAGATCTAGACTCTCCATTCTATATAATACCTTAAATGGTTTCATCTATATACTAGAATGAAACTATTGTAATTAGAAAAATCAACCAAAGAAATATTTTGATACACGTAAAGTCATTGAATAATAATTTATCATGTATTAAAAGTTCTTAATTATTCACAGAAATTTTCTATAAGATTGAGAATGAAAATTTGTACCTGAATTTTAATTCAGTACCCAATGATTATTGAAGTCATTTCCGAAAAATTAAATGTCTACATAAGATCATTGTCTAATATAATAGAGATATTAACTTCATGTAACGTAACTATATCCTTGATATATATTTTATCTAGATTATTTAAATAAATATGATCTCTAATAGAAAGGAAATGTGTAGATTTATTTTAATCGATCAATAAAAACCCAAATCGTAGTATTACATCGAGATGTATGGGTAATCCCACAATGAAATCAATCTGTATTTTTTCCATTTTTAATCTAGTACAAGTGATGGTTTATGAATTCCCATTTGGGATTTTTCATTTTTCTTTAACCAATTGACAAGTCAAAAAGTTTGGTGTAATGTTAGAAACAACCCATTTCATTCAATCCCACTGCTAATAATCCCAGATGTATCTTTATATCTTAGTACTACTAAGATGAGTGGAAAACGATGAACTATGAGCTTCAACCAATAATTATCTCTTTAAATAGCACTACCACAACACACATAATATCTTTCCAAATATTTAAATAGCTTATTTTTCAACATTAAATCCAATAATCTTACCCTTATTAATCAATTCTACATTTTCCTTTAAATCATTACCCTTCATCTAAGATATCTTAATTCTTTTTGACATATATTATTGTACTAACACGTGAATGAAAATATAGGGGGTTCCAAAATGATTAATCTATACAAAAAAATTAATCAAATCAATAACCAAATGGTTTTTTTCTTAATATAACATGCTTATTTTACCATTATTTTTTCAACTCAAATCATCAGCTAGTTTTTTTCATTTCTAAGATGGTAATGAATTATGAAATAATAATTTTTGATCAGTTCCAATCATTTCTCTATCTCAATTTTACTTATTTATTAGTGAATATATACATCAATGGTTTTTTATTATAATATTTTTCACAGTTTACCCCATATAAATGATGACTCCATTTTTTTATAGAAAAAAACTATAATAGATAATTTCAAATCATTATTAGTATAGTTAAATCATTAAATATTTAGTTTCTATGAAGAAAATTCAATTACCTTTTCATTCTATATAAAGGTACAACCAAATCTCTTCAAAGAAGCATCACTATAGATGATAGATTTTCTATTTCCAAATGACATGGCTAAAATATTATCATTCACCACTCTTATTTTATGTTTCTAAATATAGTCGTTACATTCTATTATCCAAATATATTTAACTCCATTTTGTGATAACTTTGTTACTGGGTTGGATAACTGAGAAAAATTTTCAAAAAACCATTTATAGTAACCCCCTATTCCAATAAAAATAAAAAAATCTTTGATATTTTTGTTTCTTTTCCATTATTCAACCTATTTTGGTCTTCATTTACAACAGTTATGCCACATTTAGAAATAATAATTCCAAGTAAATAAATTTATTGCAACCAAAACTCACACTTATTGAATTTTACACACATTTTATTTTCTATTTATATTTTGATAAATAATCCATAGGTTTATTTCATGATCCTTGTGCATTTTAAAATATATCAATTTCTCATTTACAATCACAACCAAAAGAAAGTTTAAATAGTAATTAAAATATCTATAAATAATATTAAAACATACAACTGGTGCATAATATAACCCAAATGGAATAACTAAAGACTCATAATTCCCATATTTAGTCTGAAATACAATCATAAGAATATCTACTTCATTCACATTCAACTCAAAGTACCCCAACCAAAGATCAATCATAGAAAATTATTTCATTCCCTAAAGACAATTAAAAAATCTTCAATATAAAGAAAATGATACATGTCATTAAAAGTGATGGTATTCAAGGCTCAATAGTTAAAGAAAAGCCTCACTGACAAATATTTATTTAAATAAAATAAATCTGATGAACCCCAAGGTGAAGTTCTAGGTTGAATAAAGCCTTCATATAGTAACTCCTACATCTAGTATTTCAACTATAAATGTACTACATATACCCCTAGATAATAGGATTTTTGATAGGACAAGCATCACAAATGAAGTCAATAGTAAAATCAACCTCCTAAAATAGAATAAAACTAGGTAAATAATCAAGAAGAAATATATATATTTATTCACTACTAAGACATCAAAAATTTGAATTTCTTTTTTATTTTATTAAAACATTATATATGTGTCTTTCACTACCATCTCTAATCATTTTTTCAGCCTCTTGGTAAGATATCAGAGGTATAAGATTATCAATTAAAATAGTATTAGATATCAAATAAACTTTATCATGATAACCTAAATTTTAATCCATACCCAAAATGATTTCAAAATCCACTATGGGTAGTTCAAAATAATTTTAAAGGAAGATCATCCAATAAATAACAATAGGAAGATTCCTATAAAACATGGTTACTTTCATACTTAGAACTAGAGATTTCACATAAATTTCAATCTATTTCATGTGGGGATATTTTAATTTTAAAAGAAAAATTATTATAAATTAAATAATGAAAAGTCCTTGTGTAAAAAATGTCCTTGTAATAATTTAAGTAAATAAGAAACATACTTATCACCACTTCATTAGATGTCTCAACATCAATAGTGGTAGTATTAAATGATTTTTCCATGCCTCTATATTACTAATATTGATGGTTTCTACCATATCTGACTATGTTTGAATACATTTTAGCATAATTATCCAATTAATTGAAACTAAAACACCTCACTTCTAGTTATATATTTGTTTTCCCATTCATGGATATTTTTTAGGGATCTTATATTTAGAGTCAAAACCCGTGTGACTGGTCTTAACATACTGAAAACACTTTCCAGATCCTCTCAAACACTCATCGAAATTCCATTTACTAAACATGGGACATGTTGGGATATTTACTCCAAACTTATTATCTAGATTCTTCACCTTTTCCTTCCTCCTTGATCATTTTCCCCTTTTCTTCTTTGTAACATATGTATCTCCCCAAACCTAGTTACCCAGAGTCAGTGCATGATTACATAACATTGTCATTATACAAGAAATCTTGTGTCAAAAGACTGATCAGTTTAGAAGCCTTGGAAGTACTAGATACATTCATAAGTTTTAAATTACATTAAAAAATGAAAACCAACAACAACATTGTCTCTATTGACAACATTCATATCCCTTAGACTATCCTTGTAGGTAATTCATAATATACTTCTTCACATCCTGGTAAAAATAAAACATAGAAAGGGGTGATCTCAGATGCTCAGTAAGGATAAAAATATAGTAAAAACTTTAATAAATAAACATAAACATAAAAATTTAAGGCAATGTATACGACTAAAACATAATCCTTTTAAACATAAACATTTGTATAATATGGACAATATAAATTGAATAATTCCATTTACATATTCACATGGATCTTCTACTAGTTGAATAATCACATGAAATATCAGTAGCCACTTTCATAATGATGGAATGAATAATGTGAGATTTCATAACCACATAGTCAATGCCTTGTGCCAAGATTACAAATAAGATTTTTTCAAGGCCGTTTTCAAAGACACTATTTTTTCTCTTGTGTCCTACCGATGCATCGATGAGTTGTAGCAGGCCCAACCCCTCACTTACTAAGTCCATTGCTTTCCCCATATGAGAAGGTTTAAGCATAACATAAACATTCATATTAAAAATAGTATATGAAATGTCAATAATTTATCCATAAACCATGAATGGTATTAAAATTACACATCCACAGTCAAACATATCACAAAACCTTCAATACAATATGGAAGAGTTTTATAATAAATCAACCATGATCAATAATAATATCTCGTAAAGGATGTTTACATAGTTGAAAATGATCAGAAAAAATCTTTGAGGGAAATATACGATTTTCATGAAATCATTTAAAAGTAACAAAATTTATAAAGGAAGTCATTTAAAAGATAGTTTTGAATCAAAGTGTCCCATACCACTTTGTAACTTTTGAAAGGAATTAACACTTTAAAACATTCAGGTCCATATAAATAAATCCTTAAAACCATTTTTAAAACATGGACATTAATGAGAAAGGTTCAAAAGAATAAATCATTAAAACCTTTAAAATAATGTTTAATTAAAAGATTCCCTTAAAAATAATCTCATTGAAAACTATTTTATGAAACATGGACAAGGATAATAAATATATCCCAGTAGATACTTCCATAAAAACAACCTCTGATAATAACGAGATTGTGAAATTAACCATTACATTGAACTTTTCCTTGGACAAGGGTAGGTTACCCTCTTGTATAATGGTGAAATAATTGTTATTAAATTATAAAAGAACCATATAAATTAATATTATTTCATATATGATCTTCTAATATTTATTTGTTAATGATATTTTAGTAATATCATAGTTTTGGGTGTTAACTGATTCATTTTTATTTATATGGTTTGTTATGAAAGTAATATTTGTTATGGATAGGATGTATCTTATTCATATCCAGAATTATATCAGGTCTTCAAAAATTATTTTTAAACAAAAAATTAAATTTAGTCTTGAATGGTTTTTATGGGGAATGACATCTCATCGCGCTGTGGAGACGGCAAGCCACACGTACGTACGAGCGATAATATCATTTTATTATGTTGAAATAATATAAAATTGGTTGTTATATCATATATAATTAATCATTAACATGTTATATTTATTATTTATATCAGTTATACTCATTATTATACCAATCCAAATAATAAAGTTTTTGAATAACAAATTACACCACGACGTGGAGACTGTAAGTCGTACGTACGCACGTATTGTGACATTGTCATTTATATGATCGGTATAATGACGAATATGGTTGTACCATATTATAATAACATCAAAGTATTTAAGAGGTACTATAGTTATTATTTTGGTATGGAAACAACAATGAATGAGGAAGTGGAAGAAGAAAAGAACTTGAATGTGGGTGGTGAAATTATTAACTCTTCTTTGGGTGTTTCCTTTTGAGTTGATCAAAAGGGATCCATAGGATGGATTTGTGATAAAAGTAAGGACTATAGTGTAACACCCGAGACTTTAATGATAAATATTCTGTTTTTATGTTATATAAATCCTCAAAGTAATCTTTCACTAAAAACAACACTAGCTTGGCTTGCTATACAGGCAACCGCAGCCTTTCTCGATAGCTTGCGTCGTACGCAATACCGAGTTTCACTAAACAAAGATATGCTTTTAAAATATTATTAAAACTAGCCTTTATGAATATTACTATCTGAATTTTGAATTTTATAACATTTTAATTTCAACTTTTACATTTTCTAGAATGAGGTATAAAAGAAAAATCAGTTTTTTTTGGATAAAAGAAATATTTTTCAAAAAATACAGTTTTACCGCCTTTTGATGGCGCACCCACATTAAATCTAGTTTTTTACATGTTTATAATTTCAATTTGAAAAAATAAAATTCTTCTTTTTAATCAGGGTATAAAAATTTACTTTTGATAAATTTTTGATATTTTTCTGATAACATTAATATTTTGATGAATAGTAAAAATACGCTAATTTTTATTTAAAAACAACTTTTTTCATTGAGATAATTTATATAAATAAATTATAATATTTAATAGTTTTAAAGTTTAAATAGAATATATTTTTACCATTTAATATAATGTATGTCATTAGAATTAATTTCACATTGAATTCATAGATAAAAACATTTCAATCTTTGGCAATGTTTTAACTTCTAAAACCCGTTTTCTTAACAACGGGATTTATTTTAAATTAATTACTGCAACTTATATGTTTTGAATTTTGAAAAATGGATTCTATATTCAGAATCAGTGGGTCCAAATTATGTTAATAGGATACTTTTTATTTTTGTTCATTATGAATAGTTACTACGGTAAATTTTATTTACCATAGTTAAAGGTGAATCGGGTAATTAAGGGTAAATATTGGATTATTAAATTACCCTAACACCTGCCAAAATCCTATTGGTTGACTAAAAGTAGATCCATATTACCTAAGGGTCGGATTATATTTATTTAATGGACTTTTTTCCATGAAAATAATTTAATTATTATTAAAACCAAAGAATGTGACAACATGTCACTTTCTTAAATATTATAAGTATAATAATTTTAATTTGGTGATAAACTTAATGAAACATCAAACATGAATAGTCTCCAGAAGTTTAATACAATTATCTACATCATAGGAATTTATTTATAATTTTTAGGGATTAAATAATTATCATTAATTATGACAAAATAGTGATGTTGAAATTATTTTATTAATTAAAATAACAAATAAATTGTTTAAAAATATTAAAATAAATATTATATGAACTATTTAATGTGATACACTAATTTTCTAGATATATATGACATTTTATGAGTCTATTAAAGCTTTTAGTTTGAACATATCTTCTGTATATATTTTATTTAAATTCAAATAAATGAATAGTGTCAAAATTGACAATATTGTTATTTTATAAAAACAACATATTATAAAATTGTTTAAAAATCAAAAAAATATTTAAAAATTATAAATTAAAATGTTCAAAAATTTCATAAAGTGTCAAATTTTGGAAAATTCACAACACATATGTAATTATTTATAATAATTTAAAATTTGGAATATTATTACCACAAATAAAATAAAATTTATAAATAAGGATAAATCAAGTTGATAATGTTTAAAATAAATTCCTAACATGTCTAAATTTTATTGATTGATGATATTACAACCCTATCTCATCTAAGATTCGGATATGAGTCATTTTGGATGTTTTTTAGTGGGGTTGGGATTTAATATAAACTCATATTTCTTATATTTCCAAAGGTGCCCCTCTCCTCCCTTATAAAAGGGCACCTCCTCCCTATCTTCCTCACACAAATTTAAGCCTTAACTCTAGTCCAACCCCTACCCATTTCACTTCTCCACTTCCATAGAAACCTACTAGAGGTACTGGTCTTATCAAAAGACCAACTCTAGTGCCTTAAGAGAATGTTTAAAAGAGGCACTTCGAGAAAGAGGTAATACAAAGTACCATTTTCTTCAAGTTCCATTCTTCTTCTACTCCCTCTTATTTAGTTGTTTCATTATGAGGTAATAACATAAGTATCACTCATATACTGATATGTTATTATAAATCCGAAACAACCCTATTTCACCTCTTATCCATCCTACGGAAAACGAAATCACAGTGCATGCGTATGTACGGAATACCGTCTCCATGCCGTGGTGTAATCTATTTTCCACCACCTTACTTGGATGGATATAAGGGTGAAGGTAATGAATATATATATGATTATTGTAAAGTTTTATTTATTCTTAAATAGTATACATACACTCCAATACAATTCCACGATCATGGGAACGATATCATCGCTCGTGCGTACGTACGGAATACCGTCTCCACGATGTGATGTGATTTTTTCTACATGATTTTCATTGCATAATGATTATATAAATGAATTGAATGAATGAATATGATATATATTACACTAATACCATTCTGGAAATTAGGTATCTATAACCTAAAGAAAAGAATAAGAATTTATTCGACAAACACGCATAATAACAAAAAGTAATAAACACCCGAATAACAAGTAGTAATGAAATATTACTAATAAGAAGCTAGGAATATGACCATATATGATATCATAACAATAATTATGATTCTGTAATAAGTCAATAACATTATTTAAATCATTATACAGGAGGTTCAGACACTTACGAAGAAAATCAGACCTAAGGTAAGGGAAAATATCACAATCTCATTTTTTTTATCCGAGATTGTTTATACTTTGGTATTTATTGGGGTGTATTTTCTCATCTACATCCATGTTTCCTAAATATGTAATATTAATATCCTTCTAAAATATTTTATATCCAATTTTACCCTTCAGTGAGTTTTTAGTAAAAGATATGAAAGGAATCTTTTGTCGTTTTTCGTACGAGGTACTTTTTTACCTTTCCGACAAAAGAACGAGAAGAATGTTTTTTTAACTTATATGGCATGAATGGATTTTTTAAAAATTATTTCCAAGAAGCTTCCTTTACAAATTTTCATGTTTATTTTTAATCAACTTCTTTTAGTTTAAAATTGTATGACATGTTAACAAAGGAAAAATGTTTTTGAGGTAGAAAGGATATTTTCCTCAAGAATGGAGTTCAAGAGTTTTATCAAAATTATTTTCCATCTAAGATAATATAGGGTTTTTTCTATCCATATTATTACATGGATTTTATTATGTTGTGAGGGAAATATTTTTATGAATTCCTTTATCATATATGAATTGTTTTATGATGTCACGATGTTTAAGATTCCAATTTTTATTACATAGGTTATGCTATGATGTATGGTTTATGATTTTGTGGCACACATAATAAAGGTATCATTAAGAGATGGGTGGGACCTATATATCCCTCCAATGATTTGGGTAAATATTTTACATCTCATGAGATAGACATGTCTAGAACGGCAGGTTAAACCGGTTCAGTGAAATAGGACTGAAACGATGAGTGAACTTAGTTCTGAAATGGACTTTGTCCACTAAAATAGTCTTGGCAATGTGTCTTGACTAATTAGAAATGATTCTATATGATTATGTTTTTATGCCACAAAGTTTCATGTTTTATGTTATGATTATTGGTATTTCATTTTACTACTATTATTTATCCCATGTTATGAAATTATGCTCTCTTTTGAAGGTTAAGATTTCCAAAATGTTATGTTCTTATGAATATGATGTGATTGATATTTATTTTTTTTTTACCCTTACTGAGCATTTGAGCTCACCCTTTTGTATTTTTTCTTTCCCCAGGTCAGGAAGAAGCTTATTAAGTAAGATATGCCAAAACAGACTATAGATATGATGAAATAAATGGGAGACAGTTTAGACGCTTTATGAACCAGTTGTTTATGTTTCCCAGTTTCTAAAGAAACTAAACCTATATGGTCCTTTCATGGTTTTTTTTATGTTGTAATAAGTATGCTTCAATTTTTAAGTAATAACAATGTATGTAAAGTATGGGTCGTTATAGTAGGTATCAGAGGAAAGGTATAGTCAACCTTTGGAAACTAGGATGTGAAAGCCTTAGTAAGAACCCAAAGGAAAAGTCTAAGCATAGAACACAATCGTAGTGTTTTAGAAATGACCATGAATAACCTAGGATAAGACCTTAAGTGTGAAATTTTATTCTTGATTATGTGGTTTTCCTATTATAATTAGTGTTTCTCACACTATTCTTCTTGTTTTAGTCAATGGCTGGAACCCGAAAGAACCATGTTAATGCGGAATGTGACGGCCAATGAAATGATTGTCCCCCTGAGCAACCAAACATTATGGGAGCTGGAATGCAAAATCTTGTAGCCATGCTCACATAACTTTCTCAAGCTTTGAATCATGCAGGACTTCCAAACGAGCAAAGGAAGGAGCAACATTCTGTTGAATCCTTCATGAGGCAGCGTCCACCTTCTTTCAGTGGGTCTACTGATCGATTAGTTGTTGAAAAATGGATTAGTAAAACTGAAAAGATATTTTCAGTTCTTCAATGTTCTGAACATGATAAAGTCATCCTATCAGTGTATTGTTTGGAAGGAGATGCTGATCAATGGTGGAATCTTATTAAGAATATGAGGGAAAGGGATGAAATTGAGTCCTTGGAATGGGATGAGTTCAAGAACTTATTTTTCAATAAGTACTTCCCTTGTATTCTCCGAACAAAGATGGAGAAAGAGTTTCTTGAACTGAAGAAAAAGGATGATGAATCTGTTGGTACCTATGAAGCAGATTTTACAAGACTTGCAAGGTACTCTTCTGGTATTTTTATCTAACCTGAGAGTAAGATCGATCGATTCTTTAGTGGCTTAAAACCAAGTCTTCGAAGGGTGTTATCCGTAAGGGACTTCAATAGATACAAGGAAATCGTTCGATGTGCTCGCAAAGTCGATATGGAGAATGGAGTAACTCATTAGTCATATGGGTTTGATAAGAAGCGGAAAATGGAATTCACATGAAAATCTAAAGAGCACACTTAAAAGAAGATGATCTTTCCCTTTTGCTCAAAGTTTGGAAAGAAACATGGAGGGAGTTGTCTTAAAGGGACAAGTAAATGTTTCAAATGTGGAAAGGAATGTCATTGGGCATTTGAATGTCGCAATGATGGGAAGAAGATGTCTAATGATGCAAAAAAAGGAAGCGACACACAGAATGAACCTACTTCACTTCAATGTTTCAAGTGCAAGGATATGGGGAATTATGCCAATAAATGCCCTAATCCAAGGGTTGTTGATGATGATCTACATCAACAAAATCTTAAGGCTAAAGACAAAGGAAAGTCACATGCAATTTCTATCAGCGATGTTGAGTATGATAACGATGTGGTAAAAGGTACACTTACCATCCACTCTAAAGTAGAAAATGTTTTATTTGATTCTGGATCCACCCACTCTTTTATTTCTGAAGATTTTTCTAAGGGTATCACTATATTACCTCAACAATTATATGTTGAGTTAGTTGTGACAACACCTAATAGCACAACAGTCACATCAGAAGTTTATAATTCTTCCACGATTGAAGTTTGTGGGAAAGTGCTTCCTGTAAATCTTGTGATCCTTCCTATAGTGGAATTTGATGTGATTCTTGGCATGGATTGGCTTTCTTTATATGGAGCTCATATCAATTTCCAAAGAAGGGAAGTCACATTTCATATTCCAGATCAATCTATGATCGTCTATCAATGCAAGGATGATCATAACCTTCCAGTGGAAATTTCTTCCATCTTATGGGTCTTGATTCCACTTAATGAAGGTTATTTATCTCAAATGGTTGGTGAGAAACTCACAATTAAGAATATGCCCATTGTACGGGAGTATGATGATGTCTTTCTAGAGGAATTGACGAGTCTTCCACCAAATCGTGAAGTTGAGTTTTCAATAGAACTCGTACCGGGTGCTTTGCCTATTGCAAAAAAACCTTATAGAATGGCCCAAATTGAGTTGCAGGAATTGAAGAAGCAACTCCATGAGAATCTTGATAAGGGATTCATACGCCCTAGTGCGTCACCTTGGGTAGCACCTGTTCTGTTTGTTAAGAAGAAAGATGGATCAATGAGACTCTGCATTGATTATCGAGAACTTAAAAAGATCACCATCAAGAACAAATATCCTCTCCCGCGCATTAATGACCTATTTGACCAACTACGCATGTCTCAATACTTTTCCAAGATTGATCTTCGTTCAGGGTATCATCAATTAAGGGCCAAAATGGAGGATATACCAAAGACGGCTTTCCGTACAAGGTATGGACACTATGAATTTATAGTGATTCCATTTGGTCTTACTAATGCCCCAGCTATCTTCATGGATCTGATGAATAGAGTCTTTAGAGACTACCTTGATCAATTTGTGGTATTCTTTATAGACGACATTCTTGTCTATTTAAAGAGCAAGGAAGAACATGAAGATCACTTGAGAATTATATTGAAGACCCTGAGAAAGGATAAGCTTTATGCCAAATTTACCAAGTGTGAATTTTGGATTCAAAAAGTTGCATTTTTGGGTCAGATAATCTCAAAAGAGGGGATATCTGTGGATCCAGCAAAAACAGAGGTTATCGAAAGATGTTCGAGACCAACAACAAAAACTGAGATCCGAAGTTTTCTTGGTTTGGCTGGATATTATCGACGTTTGTGAATGATTTTTCACGATTATCTAATCCACTCACCAGGTTGACTCGAAAAGGAGTTAAGTTCGTATGGACGGACGAATGTGAAGAGAATTTCAAGGAGTTGAACAGAAGGTTATCCAGTACACTTGTACTCACACTTCCTTGTAGTGGAGAAAGGTTTTTGATCTATAGTGATGCATCCAAGAAGGGACAGGGATGTGTTCTCATGCAAAATGATATGGTGATAGCTTATTTCTCACGACAGTTGAAAATCCAAGAGCAAAATTACCCAACTCATGATTTGGAGTTAGCTATGGTAATCTTTGCGTTAAAGATTTGGAGGCATTACCTTTATGGTGAAAGGTGTGATATTTATACTGATCATAAAATTTTGAAGTATATTTTCACACAAAATGAGCTGAATATGTGTCAAAGAAGATGGTTGGAGCTGATTAAGGATTATGACTGCTCAATTCATTACCACCCTGGGAAATCAAACAAGGTGGCAGATATATTAAGTCGACAAGACCATGCCAGTTTATCCATGATGAGGATCACAAAAGATCCAATATTTATGGATTTACAAAGGATGGATCTTGGAATTATAATGGAAGGGGGTCATCGTATCTTTATCAAATGAATGTTCAACCATCTATACATGTGAAGATTAAAGAGGCACATAAAGAAGATGTAGAGTTACAAAAGAAGGTGAGAAATGTTCCTGAATTCAACCTTGATTGTGTTGGGATAATAATGTTCAGTAATCGGGTTTGTGTTCCCCCCCATCCCTAAATTTAAGAAGGCGCTGCTGGATGAGTCTCATAGTTCTTCATTCTCTATTCATCTTGGAAGCACGAAGATGTATAGGGACCTTAAAGAGTACTTCTGGTGGGATGGCATGAAAAGAGATGTTGTTGAATATCTCTCTCGATGCTTGGTTTGTCAGCAAGTTAAAGTTGAGAGATAGAAGTCTAAGGGGATGTTACAACCATTACCCATACCCGAATGGAAATGGGAAAACATCACTATGGACTTTGTCACAGGACTTCCTAAAACATCCAAAGGCAATAATGCTATTTGGGGCATAGTTGATCATCTTACAAAGTCTGCACACTTCATTACTATTAGAGAGGATTTCTCTCTGGATCAGCTTTCCAGGATATATGTAAAGGAAGTTGTAAGATTGCACGGATTACCTCTTTCTATTATATCTGATTGGGATCCGAGATTTACCTCGAAGTTCTGGCGAAGTCTTCAGCATACTCTGGATACAGAGTTGAGTTTCAGCACTGCTTATCATCCTCAAACAGACGGTCAGTTTGAGAGAACAATTCAAAATCTAGAAGATATGTTGAGAGCTTGCTCTATGGATTTCAAAGGTGTTTGGGATCAACACCTACCCTTGGTGGAATTTTCTTATAATAATAGCTTTCACTCCAGTATTCAGATGGCTCCTTATGAAGCTCTCTATGGAAAGAAATGTAGGACTCCAACTTTCTGGGATGAAGTTGGGGAAAGAATGCTATTAGGACCTGATCCTGTTGATGAAATGGTAGAAAAGGTCAGATCTATTCAAAAACACATAAGAGAAACTCAGAGTCGACAGAAAAGTTATGCCGACAACCAAAGAAAAGACCTAGAGTGTGAAGTGGGTGATAAAGTGTTCTAACGAATATCTCCCTAGAAGAGGGTCCTGAGATTTGGAAAGAAGGGGAAGTTGAGCCCTAGATATATCGGTCCTTTCGAAATACTGGATTGTGTTGGGAAGGTAGCTTACTGATTGGAACTTCCATCGAATCTCTCTCAAGTACAAGACGTGTTCCATGTATCTCTCTTGAGAAAGTACATACTTGATCCTTCACATGTACTCAGCTCAGAAGTTGTACCGCTGGAGTAAGATCTTTCTTATGAAGAATAGCTGATAGAGATTCTGTATCATAGAGAAAAAGTCCTACAAAACAAGACCACTCTCTTAGTGAAAGTTTTATGGAGGAACCACCAATTAGAAGAAGCTACATGGGAGCTTGAGGATATGATGAGGGAGAGGTATCCTCATCCGTTTGTTACAAAATGACGAATTTCGAGGGAGAAATTCATTTTAAGGGGGGTAGAATGTAACACCCGAGACTTTTATGAGAAATATTCTGTTTTTATGTTATATAAATCATCAAAGGAATCTTTCACTACACACAACACTAGCTTGGCTTGCTTTACACGCAACCACGGCCTTCCTCGATAGCTTGCGTCGTACGCAATACCGAGTTTCACTAAACAACGATATGTTATTAAAATATTATTTAAACTAGCCATTATTAATAGTACTAACTGAATTTTGAATTTTATAACAGTTTAATTCAACTTTTACATTTTCTAGAATGACGTATAAAAGCAAAATCAGTTTTTTTTATAAAAGAAAAATTTTTCAAAAAATATAGTTTTACCATATTTTGATGGCACACCCACATTAAATATAGTTTTTGACATGTTTATAAGTTAGATTTGACAAAATAAAATTCTTCTTTTTAATCAGGGTATAAAAATTTACTTTGGATAAATTTTTGATATAATTCTGATAACTTTCTTATTTTGATGAATAGTAAAAATACACTAATTTTTATTTAAAAACAACTTTTTTCATTGAGATAATATATATGAATAAATTATAATATTGAATGGTTTTAAAGTATAAATAGAATATATTTTTACCATTTAATATAATTTATGTCATTAGAATTAATTTCACATTGAATTCATAGGTTAAAACATTTCAATCTTTGGCAATGTTTTAACTTCTAAAGCTCGTTTTCTTAACAACGGGATTTATTTTAAATTAATTACTGCAACTTATATGTTTTGAATTTTGAAAAATGGATTCCATATTCAGAATCATTGGGTCCAAATTATGTTAATAGGATACTTTTTATTTTTGGGCATTATGAAAAGTTACTACGGTAAATTTTATTTACCATAGTTAAAGGTGAATCGGGTAATTAAGGGTAAATATAGGATTCTAAAATTACACTAAAACCCGAAAAAATCCTATTGTATGACTAAAAGTATATCCATATCACCTAAGGGTCAGAATAGATTTATTTAATGGACTTGTTTCCCTGAAAATAATTTAATTATTATTAAAACCAAAGAATGTGACAACATGTCACTTTCTTAAATTTTATAAGTATAATAATTTTAATTTGGTGATAAACTTAATGAAACTTTGAACATGAATAGTCTCCAGAAAGCTAATACAATTATCTACATCATAGGAATTTATTTATAATTTTTAGGGATTAAATAAATATCATTAATTATGACACAATAGTGATGTTGAAATTATTTTACTAATTAAAATATCAAATAAATTGTTTTAAAAATATTAAAATAAAAATTATATGAACTATTTAAGGTGATACACTAATTTTCTAGATACATATGACATTTTATGAATCTATTAAAGCTTTTAGTTCGAATATATCTTATGTATATATTTTATTTAAATTCAAATAAATTAATAGTGTCAAAATTGACACTATTGTTATTTTATAAAAATAACATATTATAAAATTGTTTAAAAATCACAAAAATATTTAAAAATTATAAATTAAAATGGTAGACAATTTCATAAAGTGTAAAATTTTGTAAAATTTACAACACATATGTGATTATTTATAATAATTTAAAATTTAGAATATTATTACCATAAATAAAATTAAATTTATAAATAAGGATAAATCAAGTTGATAATGTTTAAAATAAATTCCTAACATGTATAAATTTTATTGGTTGATGATATTACAACCCTATCTCATCTAAGATTCGGATATGAGTAATTTTGGAAGTTTTTATGTGGGTTTGGGATTTAATATAATCTAATATTTCTTATATTTCCAAAGGTGCCCCTCTCCTCCCTTATAAAAGGGCACCTCCTCCCTCTCTTCCTCACACCAATTTTAGCCTTCAAGCTTGGCCAACCCCTGCCCATTTCACTTCCCCACTTCTTTAGAAACCTACTAGAGGTACTGGTCTTATCAAAAGACAAACTCTAGTGCCTTAAGAGAAAGTTTAAAGGAGGCACTTCGAGAAAGAGGTATTACCTTCTACCGTTTTCTTCAAGTTCTATTCTTCTTCTACTACCTCTTATTTAGTTGTTTCATTATGAGGTAATAACATCAGTATCACTCATATACTTATATGTTATTATAAATATGAAACAACCCTATTTTACCTCCTAACCATCCTACAGAAAATGAAATCACTGCGCGTGCGTACGTACGGAATACCGTCTCCACACCGTGGTGTAATCTATTTTCCACCACCTTACTTGGATGGGTATAAGGGGTGAAAGTAATGAATATATATATATATATATGATTATTGTAATGTTTTATTGATTCTTAAATAGTATAAATACACTCCAATACAATTCCACGATCATGGGAACAATATCATCGCTCGTGCGTGCATACGGAATACCGTCTCCACGATGTGATGCGATTTGTTTTACATGATTTTCATTGCATAATGATTATATAAATGAATTGAATGAATGAATATGATATATATTACACTAATACCATTCTGGAAATGAGTTATCTATAACCTAAAGAGAAGAATAATGAATTTATTCGACAAACACGCATAAGAACAAAAAGTAACAAACACCCGAATAACAAGTAGTAATGAAATATTACTAACAAGAAGCTAATAATATGACCATATATGATATCATAACAATAATTATGATTCTGGAAGAAGTCAATAACCTTATTTAAACCATTATACAGGAGGTTCGGACACTTAGGTAGCATATCAGACCTAAGGTAAGGGAAAATATCACAATCTCATTTTTTTATCCGATATTGTTTATACTTTGTTATTTACTAGGGTGTTTTTTATCATCCACATCCATGTTTCCTCAATATGTAATATTAATATCCTTCTACCATAGTTTATATCCAATTTTAACCTTCGGTGAGTTTTAGGTAAAGATATGAAAGGAATCCTTTGTCGTTTTTCGCACGAGGTACTTTTTTACTTTTCTGACCAAAGTACGAGAAGAATGTTTTTTTTACTTATAAGGCATGAATGGATTTTTAAAACATTATTTCCAAGAAGAATCCTTTACAAGTTTTCAAGTTTATTTTTAATCAACTTCTTTTAGTTAAAAATTTATGACATGTTAATAAAGGAAAAATGTTTTTGAAGTAGAAAGGATATTTTCCTCAATAATGGAGTTCAAGAGTTTTATCAAAATTATTTTCCATCTAAGATAATATAGGGTTCTATTTATTTCCCTATTATTACATGGATTTTATTATGTTGTGATGGAAATATTTTTATGAATTCCTTTATCTTATATGAATTGTTTTATGATGTCACGATGTTTAAGATTCCCATTTTTATAACATGGGTTATGCTATGATGTATGGTTTATGATTTTGTGGCACACATAAGAATGGTATCATTAAGAGATGGGTGGGACCTATATCTCTCTCCAATGCATTAGGTAAAGATTTTATATCTCATGATATAGACATGGCTGGAATGGCAGGTTAAACTGGTTCAGTGAAATAGTACTGAAACGAGGAGTGAACTCGGTTCGGAAATGGTCTTTGTCCACTAAGATAGTCTTGGCAATGAGTCTTGACTAATAATAAATGATTCTCTATGATTATGTGTGTATTCCACAAAGTTTCATGTTTTAAGTTATGATTATTGGGATTTCATTTCACTACTATGATTTATCCCATGTTATGAAATTATTCTCTCTTTTGCAGGTTAAGATTTCCAAAATGTTATGTTCTTATGAATATGATGTGATTGATATTTCTTTTTTTTACCCTTACTGAGCATTTGAGCTCACCCTTTTGTATGTTTTCTTTACCCAAGTCAGGAAGAAGCTTATTAAGTAAGATATGCCAAAAGGGTCTAAAGATATGATGAAATAAATGGGAGACAGTATAGACGCTTTATGAACCAGTTGTTTATTTTTCCCAGTTTCTAAAGACACTATTCCTATACTTTCCTTTCATGGTTTTGTTATATGTTGTAATAAGTATGCTTGAATTTTGAAGTAATAACAATATATCTAAAGTATGGTTCTTTATATATAGGATGACGTGAGGGATTCTGGGAGGATATTAGGGTTGGGTTTTTCCGAGCCAAATGTCTTTGGATGTGTGGTTTTGAGATAAGGGGAAGTGCCCTATTAAAAGAGTGGTGAGGGTCACTTTAGGAAAAGAATGAAATAATAATTTCTTATACAACCATATTCTGTTTATAATGGCTCCAAATGAAAATATTTCAAACCTTAGGTGTTTATGGTTTAAATTCATCTCATACAATAGGTTTCATATAATATTAATTTACAATTTTAACCTTATTTTTTAGATTTAACTCTTAGTTAAATAGTTTTACTTTTATCGTGTCTTCTTGTATTTTAACACTATATGGTTAATAAACTAACTCTTATCTTAAAAAAGAACTTCAAGTGGTTCAATAATGAAATATATAATATTATTTAAGCCCTTTTTCTAAACCTTATATTTTTAGTAATATTATATCAACCAAAAATATAGTATTTTTTAAAAATAGTAATTTATGTCAATTTTGACACTATTTGGTATTTGTTTTTATAAACGTCGTAACAACCTTCTCACTTTGAAAAAAAAATATCTAATCAACCCTAAAAGTTAATATTAACCTATAAAATTAGTGGAATTCATCGTAAGTCTAAATTTACATTTCTTTGGATATTTATAATATCAATTTTTATAATATTTTCTTAATAAGGTAATTAGTGTATCATCATTGTGTCGGAAATAAATTAAATTATTTATTGTATATAAATAATAATAAAATACCATTATGTGGGAAATATTCTTAGAATAGTAATTAATATTTATAGTCTAATTTTTATTGTATTTAGCACTATGTAAAAATTGGTTTAGTTATTAAACGTGGAATTTAACACTTTTAACTCATCTTTATATAAAATAATAATAAATGTCCAAATATAATTCAAGAAGACCAAAAGGATCATATTTTATTACTAATACTCTTTTTGATCAAATTACACTTATATAATAGATTTAGGACATGTTTTAGGTTAATTATAATATCATTTTTACCTTTAATTACCCTATTTACTTTTAACCGTGGTAAATTAAAGTCAAAAGTTACTATTCACCAAAAATAATATTCAATTTATTGAATCACATTTTACATACTGATATCAATAGTGTCTCTTGGAGTTTATAAATTCAACTCACAGACGTGGTAAAATTATGTTTTATCCAAATTTGAAAATGCTCCTCGAATGTGGGTAAAAAGACCATAAAAATTCGATAAAATTTTATATATCTAAACATGTTATAAAATGAATCCAATGAATTTTGTTAAAAATATTTAAATATTATGTATCTATTTTGACCAAAATTAAATTAAATTAAAATAACTAATTATTTATAAAAAAAGTTGGTTTTGAAACAATAACGCAGTGTTTTTCACTATTCATCAAAATTTGAATGTTTTCAAAAAAATACAAAAAATTCAGCCTAAGATAATTTTGTTATTATGAATTAATAAATTAATTTTATTTTACCAAATTTTAAATGTATAAGTTTCATTAATTAATTTAAAATTAATTCTTGTTGCTAAAACAAAAAGTTGGGTTTTTAAAAATTAAAAACTATCAAAAGACTAACATGTCTTTATGTCAAATATAAATGTGAAATTACTTATAATGACATAAATTGTATTAAATGATAAAAGTATAATATAATTATACTTCCAAACCTTTCAAATGAATAATTTATCACTATAAATTATTTCAATTTAAAAAAGTTGTTTTCAATTAAAATTTAGTAATTTTCACTATTCATCAAAATATGAAAGTTACCAGAAAAGAACAAAAAATTTATCAAGAATAAATATTTATGTCCCTATAGTAAAGAAAAATTATATTATGTCAAATTGAATATATAAAAGTGTAAAATATTGGATTTAAAAATGGTTGTCCATTTAAAAGGTGGTAAAATTGCATTTTCTGAAAAATACATCTTTTATCTAAAAAAATGTATTTGTCCCTATTTTAAGTCTAAGAAACACATAATATGGATTGTAAAATTAAATAGAGTATAAAAAATTTAAAATTCAGTAAATACTATTCATAACGGCTTTTTGAACGACAAATTTGGTAAGTCGTGGTGCACTCAAACTCGTTGTTACGTGTAGAGCAAGTATTGAATTACGTTGAAGAGGTACATACTATGAAATATTGGGGTTTTACATTCTCCTCTCCTTCAATAAATTTCATGCTCGCAATTTGAAATTGTTCTGTGAAAATAAATGGATAAAAATAGAAAAATACCTTAGTGGAAAACCCACATCAGAAATTGGTTTAATAAAATTTACTATTAATAAGAGGGATAGAGAAATGAAAACTTGCCACAAAATTATTATCTTGATTAGGAGAACATTGGTGGAATTTAGAGACACATAATTGGAGAAAAAACGTAAATATTTATAGGGATTGATTTAGGTCACCAATCACAAACAAGTGTAAAATTTAGGGCCTCAAATCCATTAATCTATGATGATTTAAAATATCATCGGTTCAACAAAACATAAGGTATTAGGATAAAAAAAATTCTTTTTAAGATACCTTCCCTAATTTTTAAGAATCATTTTATTCATTTAATAAGAATAATAGATATATATATATATATACTTGAAAACTAGAGTTTCATCCTTCAACTAATTCCTACCACAAACTCGACTTTCACTCTAAAAGATATTAGAATTAAAAAATATTCTATTTATCATAATCGTATAGGTTTCCAAAAACAATGAATTTATAATTTATTTTTGAGACTAAAAAAACTAAATTAGACAAACCAGGACATCACGTATGTCAGTGGTAGGTGATCCACACTTGTCATCCATCGGTTTTGGTTTCAAGTCTCACGACCTTGTCGAACGCAACAGGTTGTGGCCGGACCTCCAGGATTTCCTTTTTATGGAAATCCAAAAATAATATAAAGAAATGGTTTAACCTTAATAATATTATCCAATTTCAAACTTAATTGATTCAAACCTTTAAACTTATCTAAAATACTTCTGTCCAAACTCACTGTCCAAAATTTATAAGGAAGGTAAACACAATGACGGTCCTTTTTTCCATGTAATAACATGTGAATACCTTAATCATGTATTCTTTTAAAAAACTGTAACACCCTGAATTACCACTATGGCTTTTATCTTGGCATGGTCAATTTAGATTCCTTCATTAGTTACAATGTACCCCAATAATACAACTTTTTATAATTAGAATTCAAGTCTTTTAAATTTTGAAAATAGAATCTCCTTCTTTATAGTTTTCAATATGAAACTTAGATAATCCCCATGATCCTCACAAATTTTGGAATATATTATAATATCATCCAAAAAACATCAAAAAATTTATCTAGGTATCCCTTAAAGACTCTATTAATCAAATCCATAAATATAATTGGATCATTATTCAAGTATAAGGTCCTAAAAACAAACTCATAATTCTCCTATCTTGTATAAAATGCAGCCTTTGGAATATCTTCATTCTTCACCCTCAACTAATGAAACCTAGGTTGGAGGTCAATCTTGGAAAATAATTTATTATCATGAAGATATTCAAATAAATCATCAATCCATGGGATATGGTACTTTTTCTTTTTTATCATATTTTAAGGTTCTCTATAATCAATGCATTTCATCATTAATCCATCCTTATTCTTTATAGATGGAACATGTACTCCCTAAAGAGACACACTTGGTTAGTTAAATCCATTATCAAAAAGATCTTAACCTTTTTTCTTCGATTCCAATCACTAATAGATAAAATATTTATAACATCATCGTTTTTAATTATTTTCTGAATAATTGATTTGAAAATCTATGAATATTATTTTTTTACCTCGTTTTTCAATCAATAGATGTTGAAAGTGAATTTTTCGCATCGGTTATATGAAAACTGACAAAAACATTTATATTACCACTCTTTCACATGGGTTCGATTATATAACTGAGATGAAAGATTGATTTTTTATACCATTTATAATATAACCAATTCAAAAAAAATAGTTTTTCACATCGGTTATATTATAACTGACATAAAAAATTATTTTAAAATTTTCTAAATCAGTAGAGTGTACACAATGTGGTCTTCCATTATTATGATACATGTCTTGTTTATCTCTAACCCAATCCTAGAATCTCTTTTTTCTATTATATTGCGGTCTAATATTACATTAATATCTTGATCAATCCTCAAGGATCACTAGCCTCATGTTACTCACTAATGATATATCTGAAGTAAGCTTCTCACATTTTTATTTCTCGCTTTTCGACCATTATTTTTTGTGGAATCATTAACTAATGATTTCTTGATCAGGTGGACATCATTATCTCATTACCATAATTATACACATGTATTTTTTTCATCTATATCATTGTGTGTTTATTATATATCAACACATCTCCAACTATCTCACTAAATGTTTTGGATATATTTAATAGTGTATTAATTATTTGTTATTTATTTTATTTATACAATGAATTACTTGTTCCCAGTCAATATATTTTTCTTTGTTGGTATTTGTTTAAATTATTTTATAGAATATTTAATGATAAGGAGTATTATTCATAAGATAAGATAGATGGATTTTTTTTCAATATTGTCATTCAGTTTAGTGAGTTGGGTTTTATATTAATTAAGTATTGTTATCATAGTGGGTTCATTTTAGTTCTGATAATGTTTTCTCATGGGAGAGTTAGAAAATTGTTTTTCATGCAATTTCACATCAGGAGATGGTTTTTATAATGTGTTTTCTAATGTATGTTTTGTTTCAGAGATGGAATGTGTGTATTTTACAATATAATGAATGTTTTTGTTAAAAAATAGTTGAGAGTTTGAAATTGGTAATTTATAGTGAAAACCATTTCTAATGGATGATCAAGAGCAAGGGGGTCATCATAGATGCTTCTTATTAATTATAATACTTATCATTTGGAGTTTATTATGGGGTGAGTCATTACAGGTTAATGAAATTAGTGATATATAATTCCGTGTATGGATGTAAGGGTGATTTGATAAATGGGCCTCAGATGAGAATTTTGAGACTATTATCATCTTTATGTTGTGTTTTTATGCTTGGTCATGTGATTCAATGGTACTCAAGGGCACTGAAAAGGGGTTGAATGGGTGATGGTTCTACTTTTAAAATTAACAGACCAACTGGGTACCTAGTTAGGGAATAATATATACCATATACAGTCCCATAAAGCAAGGTTTAATGTAAAATTTTCTTAAACTAAGACCCAATTTATGATTTGAATATATTTTTAATTACATAATATAACAGTTTTTTATTTTTTAAATAATATACTATGAATTAAATTTTCTTATTCTATATTTTTTTATGGATAATATTTTATAGATATCATTGTACATATTTTTTTAATAATTTCATAATTATATATTCATTTATTTTTATTTGAGAAATTTTTAAAACAAATCTATTTTGTAATTCCTTTCACGTAAATGAATTTTACAATCAAAAATTTAAATTTTCCTTCTAATGTTTCAATTCTTGGTTTTGTATATTTTTTATTCTCTTTTTTAATCACAGTATTTTTTGAATTACTCTCTTTGTTTTTTATATTTATTTTAGATATTTTTTGTAGATAATAATGAATCAAATTTGGATTATTATACCTTGAATTGTGGATAAATATGAAGATGGTGTCGACACTTTTTTGGAATTTTCTAAATGAAATATTCTTACCAATCACATTTTTTTATTTCCATGCCAAAAATGATTAAATTTGAAGAATTTTGAAAGCTGAGAAATCAATGATAATTTAATTTTTCTGGGTTTTAATTCGAGTTATATCTCTTGGATTTGGCATGGTAAAACCAGGAATAATTTCAGATCTATTGATTATGGTGCTTTTCCAAAAGTAAAATATGATCAACTTGATGAAATTATTCAACATATTGAAGTATGGGAAATTGAGAAAGAAATATACAATTGAGAATTTATATGGTGGTGTTGAAAAAGAATTGTATCTTTGTTATAATGAATATACAGTTTTATCGATGGTGTTAATATTGATTAACCTGAAAGTAAAACATGGATGGTGTTATAAGAGTCTTATAGAGCTACTACAATTGTTTAATGACATTCTTTCTAAACAAAAAAATCGTCAAGATTCACATTATAAATCCAGGAAAATATTTTTATAGATGGGAATTGGGTATAAGAAAATACATATCTACATGAATGATTGTGCACTATATAGAAAAGTATAGGAATTTATATCATAGGGACCTAAATGTGGGACATCATGGTATAAGTTGAAAAAATAATCACAGACTAATATAGAAGTTACAGATACCCCTACCAGGTAATTTTCTCATATTTTTATATTTAATTATTTAAAAATTTTATTTTCAAATTCAAATGATCAAAAAAAGGTTATGATGGAATACTGATGGGCGGATATGTGATCGGGAAATAAATCATCCAGCTAATTGTCCATAGTGGATGAAAATTGATAACCAGTTTCTTACATTCATAAATGAATTTCAAAATCTCATACATGGAATGTTTATGGATGGAATTAATCCATATCAAATCCTTAGTAGCAAACATAGTTCATGTCTTGTTTTGTTGGAAATTTACAACTTTCCTCTGGAATTTTTTATGAAGTGATAATATGTCACATTGATTGTAATGATATTTGGACCAAAATAGCCTGGAAATGATATTTAAATTTTCTTTTCACCATTAATTTATTCTTTGAAACTAGTATGGGAAGAATTTATAAAGTTCAATGATTCTTATAAAATAGAATATTTTTAATTATATGAAAAGATTATGTTCACTATAAATGACTTCCTAGCATGTTGAAATTTTTATGGATAAAGGTTTATGAAGCATAAATATTTTCCAATTTTAAAATTATAGACTTCATATTATGACATGAATCATTGGAGAAAAATAGTCTTCACATGTCATCAAATATATTTACCAATATATCACTCTTATAGAAAATTAGCCAAGGATTTCAAAATATCACATGAATTTGATATTTCTCCAAAACCATTATCCAATGATTGGTATTTTGATATGGTAAAAAACATTGATATGATATTCAAAAAGGCACATAAATTTTGTAATGATAAAAATATTTGGAAGAAACGGAGGATATTTTGTTGGCTACCATATAGTATATATCATGAGGTGAAACATGGAATTGATGTCATGAACATAGAGAAGAATATATTTGAAATGTTGATTAGAACATTTTTAGATATAAATGAAAATAATAAAGATGGGTTGAATTAAGGAATGGTTTTACCCTAAATTAGAATATATTTGGAGTTGGCTCTCACTCCTGATGGAAGGTGAACATTCCTACTCCGGTCATGTTGTACCATATACAAGAGAAAAACAATTATATTTTTCTATTGTCTTATATACATCAAATTGAATCATTATTATTCTAAAAATGTAAAAAAATATTTAATGGATTTGAAGTTTACAGGGATGAAATCTTAGGACTGTCATGTCATGATCCAACTGCTCCTACCTATTTTATTATGTGGAATATTTCCCACCCATGATAGAATTAATATCCTAAAGGTTTTTTATTTTTTTTTTAATTTAATTTATAATATGGTTTTTGAATCTAATTACTTGAAAACAATGTTGAATTAAGCGGTTTCTATACATTGTGAATTGGAAATGTATTTTCCTCAGTATTTATTTTGATATCATGTTTCATTAAATAGTTTATTTAGTGTGGGAAATAATTATTTTCGGACATATATATCTATTTTGGATGTATCTTTTTAAATGTTTTATGAATATATTGAAGGATTATGTAAAGAATCCATATCTAACTAAAGAATCCTTTTTTGATAAGTATATTTATGAGGAGGTTTCATGGTTTTGTACAAGCTAGTTGTCTGTCGTGGAGCAAATTATTTTTTTTACATCTATCAATTAATGAGTTAATTATGGGGTGAAAGGGATTTGTGGATTAAAATTAAAATCATTAAAATATAAAAAAAATAATGAAGGTATGTTTATACATCTTTAATAACATATATGATCCATAACTATATATAACAATGAATATTAATGTGTTGAAACAAAGTTATCTAAAGAAGAAAGATATATGGATTTGGAATGATCCCAAAAAAAACATTTTCCCACGGTTTAAAGAGAATGGGCTTGGTAAACCAGATACATCAGAAACATTGAGATGGTTATTGGGTGTTAAATTATTAAATTTTATTACATGGTCTGGTAATTACATTTATGGATAAAAGCTTCCTATGAAAGATCATGACAATAGAAGTGCAGTAAAGAATAGTAGTTTGTTGGTGTCTATAGAAGCAAAGTATTTTTTGAGTGCTAAAGAAAAACCAAATATCTATATCAACTAAATATTATGGAGTCATTAGAGAAATATAGTAGGTTGATTAAATTAAATTTCAAGTATTGGTGTTGAATTGTAAATTTCTCATTGGTATCAACAATTTCTGAACCAATGAATTTGGAATGACACTAGTTAATCTGAATAAATTGGAATGCATCAATGATCCTTTTATCATGGAAACTCGTGAAAAACCAATTCAAATTTCTTGATCAATTAGATATGTAGTGGTATATTGTTTTACAAGGAAACAAATATATTGGTAATGATATACTTGATGAAGAAGTGAATTTATGGTAGATACCTACTTCTATGGAATGATTAAAACATAATATTTATGATCACATCGTAGACTATTTTGTGCCACAAGGAATGATCGTGTTAAAAAAAATTTGGAAAAGAGTCCTTTATTACATTCATAATATTATAGGTATTATATGTATAATTGTGGTTTACTTTTTAAATTTTCTTAAGTCAGATATTCTAATTTTATTTTTATTATTAAAACAAATAATATAACAAATAAGTTAAAATTTTTGTTTATATTACTTTAGTTTATTCTAGTTTTCCATGTTTACCCTTAAGTAACATATCAATTAATTAATTTTTTGAAAACCAATTATTTTATATTTAATATTTTAAATAAAAACAAAAAATATTGTATAAGATTATATTATATAAAACACTTTTGTTGAAAAAATGATTTATTAGGTTCCTGAATTTTTACTATGTAATCTATTATTTTATTAATATTATATAGTTTTCATTTATTTCTGTCATTTCATCTCTCATTAATATTGTTATAATTTTAGTTCACTTTAACAAATATGAATAAAAATGTGTAAATTTTAGTTTATTTTACTTTTTGTTTAAAAATTGTTAGTTTTTTATTTACATTTGTATGTAATTGTTGGATTTGTATATTTTTTAAAAACTAATATTTCTTTGATTTGTAGGATAATGACAGATTAATCATCTTATCTAGAAAATATTTTTGAAGATTATTTTACTTATGGGGATGAATGTAAAAATTATCATGTTGATGAGCCTCGTCATCATTCTTTACATAAGACATCTATTTCCACGGTGGGAAAAGAGTTTTAGGGTTGTTGAATGTGGCCCCAAACATTTACCAAAATTAGAATTTTCTCGTATCCAGGAAGAGATGATACCAATAGACTTTGAGGAAAATGATATTCTAATAGGTCATAATTCAAAACAATTCAAGATTTTTGTATCAGTACAAAATTAAAGAAAAGATAGTGTTTTGTTGGATTACTGGAGAAGTGTTGACAGAGTAAAATTATCATAATTGTGGGAGACCATTTTTGTAATATTTTTTGTTATTATTTTACTTAAAATGAAATTCTTATTTTAATATATGCTTTTATCCTTATTATCATATTATCTATGATATACATGATACTAGAGGATTATAAAAGAAATTTTTATCATTAGGTGCTAGGAGATAGAGGAATTTTAAATTTTCCCTCACATCATAGTTCATTTCTGGGGATAGACAAAATGAAAATCTTGGTGATATGTATCTATTTATAGATGAAGATAAATGGAATAAATTTGTTGAAGGTAGATGATGAGAACAATTTTTGGTAAGTAAAATGTTACCTTTTTAAATATTTTTTTATACTAATGACCATATTAATGATTTTTTTGTTATTCATTATTAATTTGCATTAAACTAAGAGATATCATCAGGAGAATCAAGCTAGAAATTTATACCTACATACATTATCTCATGGAGGTTATATATTATTGGAAGATCATATGCTAGTAGAATGAAATTTAATTCTAAGAGATGAATATTTAGGGAATGCAAAGGTCCCCCATGTTAGTCATGAAAAATAGAAGAGGTATAGAATAATAAAAAATAAAATATGTTATGAAAGAGTAAAGAGTTATATGTCACAATATTGTTCGATGTTTACTTTTTTATTAATTGAATTTAAATAAAATCTTTATATATTGTGATTAATTACATATTTTTTTCAAATATTCCATACAGGATTTTATTAACAATAAGAGAACACGTGGGGTCTTTATTTCTAATGGTATAAAGGATATTTTATCTATAATACTGGAAAATACCTAACACTCATGTCGTGTACGATGATACCAGTAAGTGTATTGGTAAAAAAATTGTTTTCATGTTCGTAAGATTATTCAAAGTAGAATGTTTATAAAATATGGAAAATATGGAATCTATAGTTTAGGATATTCATGTAAAAATAGAGGATAGGATTAGTGATTTGGTATAGTCAATGTTTGAAGACATGTAAACATAGTTTCAGTCTGCTGATCTAACTGCTCCACCTCTTCCAGAAGATCTCACTCCTACTTATCCTACTCACTCATCTCTACCACTAGGCCCCACCACTTTTTGTCCTACCCTTACACCCCCTCCTCCACAGATTCTAAGTTTCTATAAAATATATATTGATTATCCTCATCATATTGTTGCATATGGGATGATATAATATATCAATGATACCATTCACCATCACTAGATTGAGATATAGCATCATAAGGTCAATTCATAGGATATTATAGATATGATATTAAAAATACCATGTCTTATATGTTATGTGAATACAATTAGTCATTTTTTAATTTATTTGGACTACTTTAACATAATACCATAGAGATATGTATATATGGTATATTTTATTTCATTTTTTTATTAAAACGTTTTTATTATTTGAATGTTTATATATTTATATAATTTTTTTATAAGAATAATTTAATGGTAAATAAATAGTTTATAGTTAACAAAACAATAAAAGTTTCATGGCATTAGATATAGATTCTACTATTCTTGTTTAATTGTCATCATATTCAAATTTCTTATTGGAAGTACATGAGATTCTAGTTGATGTTGTTGCTTGTGGGTGTGCAATGAATTTGGGGCTTTTGAAAAATGATATCATGGATCTTGTATCTAGAGATAAATTTTACACCAATATGATGCAATTTTTTCCATGTATGTCTATTAACCAAAAGTTTATGTTCCAATAATTTATGGAAAATTTATAATTATGTCGGAATTGTATTAGGTATCAATAAAAAATTTATACATAACATGGGAGGATAGATGTATATAGATTTATGGACCACATTTTATTTCTCCGATATTATTGACATTTTCCAGTGTAAAAAGAAAAGTTTATAAAGCTGAAATATTTCAGTAAAATTTCATTATTCAGTGTTGCATGTTTCTATATCGTGAAATGTATGAGAAATGTTTTTCTCAAAAAGTGGTATATATCACTTAACATATTAAAAAATCATATTAAATTTTCTTTTATATTAGTTTTCATTGGATGTTAGGTGTTTTTTGTCCAAGAGAGAAGACATTTTATTTTTTATACTCTATCCATGGTGAATTGAGAGAAACTTTTCAAAAAGTATTGATCATGAAAGTTTGAATATTTTAATATTTTTTATATTATAAGGAATAATATTTATTTTTTACATATTATTTAAAAAAATGCCAGGAAAATTTTTAGAAGCTAAAGTGGATTTTCATTAATAAATACTTAATTTTGGTTATATTAAAAAATGATATTTTTAACTAAAATCACTTTAAAATTGTGTCACAAAATAGAAGGTGTAAAAGAGTGTGGATATTTTCTTTTAAAATTTATGTACTAAATAATTTCAACTCAAATAGTGAAAAAGTTTGAGAAGGTTAGATTTATTTATAAATATTTCCATTATATTTCAACTATTTTATTTAAAATACAAGTCAAATGATTTTTGTATTATTTTTTATATTTTTTATGACCCATAGCCATATAGTGTAGTGGATTTGATAAATTTACATATTGATTGGGCTAATCATTTTACAGGTTTCTTTGATTTTTAATTTATTTCTAATATACATTGTAAACTGGAATGTTCAATTCGAAGTGTCTTTTTCAAGTTTTATGTTGCCTATTTTTGTTGTTCTGTTTCTTTTGGCAGCTCTTATGGTGGAGGATGAAACAAAGTAAATATTAAAAAAATTATGTCGATTTTAATTAACCAATGTGAAAATATTATTTAATGCATCACCTCCAATAATGAATCTTATTAACTATAGTGAAAAGGCATAAATCCCAACATCAAAAATTGATTGTACAGTAGTGACTGACTCTAAATTTTCCTTTCCATGCAGGTTTTTTAATATTTTTACATGGATCAAGGTATTTTTTCAATTCATAACTCTACCACTATTTCTGGTGGAGTTCCATGTAACTCTTCAAGAAATATTTCAATATTTTTATGAATGATGGGAACCTTTTCCATCCTTATAATTTTATTTCATTATACCTATTCACTGATTATATCTATAAATAAATATATGGAATGGAACTCGAGAAAAATCTCAATCCAAGATATATATCATTTTAAGATAACTCTATATTTTTCATTAAATACTACTTAAATTTACTTTATCCTACAATTTATCTTAGCATTATAATTTGATATCAATTCCATTGATAGTATAGTGTTGACTTCCACCATGGGAATGACTTCTAGATTTCTGATGAGATTTTACACACCAAAGTTAATACTCGAGTTTATGTACACTGTTAATGCTAGGATGAACCCTCCAAGAGTACTGAATGAAAAACATACTTATAGATATTCAGGGATTGATTCTTTATTATTTGAAAACCTAGATAAAAAAAGGAATTTATATAACAATAATCAAACAAAATACTTTCCCACATTGAGAGCACGAATAGTCTACCTATCACCACATAATTTCTAGCCTCTACTTCAACCATCATGATACAGAATACCCAACATTGTTCCCATAGCCTATGCTAAGGTTGATGGTGGTTTCTCTCCATTAACATATTATTTATACTTTGATTGGAAAAGTTAGCATGATGTACATACATGAATCCTTGAACTTTATTATGGGCCTTCCCTATCATCCCATTTCCATTAGTGTTGAGAATTTGAGTCTTCACCTGACCAAAGTAGTTATGAGATATAATCTTATCTCTTCTACAATTGTATCTCTTTCCACTCCAAAGAAATAAGATTCCAAAATTGTTCTTCCCATTTTATTTCACATGTGATGTTTCACTTTCCTTACAACCATTATATGATCAATATTCTTCTCTATGTTTGGCTCTATTTATCCATTTATTTTTCTTACCCTATTTGACCAATGAATCTCATAAATATCTAATTCAACCTTTATAGAAATCATCATTATCTCCTCATCACTTTCATAATCATGATTTTTAAAAATAATCTATATATGGGGCCTCACTCCAAAAAAAATCTATAATCCTTTCTTTTAGGATCCATAAAAAATATAGAGGTTTATCGAGAATGTATTGTAATGTTAATTTTATAAATTCCCACTGATTCATTTTCCTTTTTCATTATTTTTGAAAAATCCTTCCCCATTTTTTACATCAAATAGGTAAAACATTTTTTTGAAAATATTTCTTTTACCTATTTGCTATTCATAGCAAAAATATCTTATATTGGCTTTGGGTTTGTAAACAAATTTTTCACTAGTTATATTCTCATTATTATCATTATACTTCTTGGATTACTTTTAAGAGATCATAACAATACGGTATATAAAAGATCGTTTATCAAGAGCTAATTCCTTGTTCAGTAAAAAATGGGTCCATAGATCCACAAAATAGATGTGTTAATTGACACATTAAGTACTCAATGTCAAGTTATACCCATTATAGTGAATTTGATCACTCAATTTGATTCAAGTTATTAATAAAAACAAAAGTTATTTTATTCATTATCCTCATGAAGTTTTCATTCCATCTTACATCTAAAGGTCTTTAGTGCATCCTCTATTGCACACATCATTTACATAGTTCCTCCTATTGTTTACCATTTTTCTAAAAGAATAAAACCTTAATTAGAAACATATTACTTTTAAGATTCTTATAATTATAAAGGTATTTTATACCTTTAAATAATTCTTAAATATAATATTAATATCCTATAATAGTAGTTGAAATTTAAATATACCCTTCATAAAGGTTCATCAAAAAAATTAATTAAAAAAACAAATCCATTAAGAGTGTAAAACTAGGTGTGCAATAAGTCTTATTTTCATGAAACCGTTCGTGATTGAGTCTTGATGAACGCTGTGTTTTTATGTGAAACCCCAGGGTATATATATCCTAGAACCACATACATTTGTAGTATCTAGATAGGGATGTAATTTCATGGAAACCACTTACTTTGTAATCCCCAAAACTCTAAGATGTTTTCCTATATATAAAAATTTATCTAGGGTTAATAGTATGTATTTATAACACTACTCTCTATAGGTACCTAACTGAAAAATTAAATTTTTTATTATAAAACACTTTTAAGGAAAAATGGGAAACCACATAAGTTCAACCCGGAGGGATGACCTCAAAAGATATCTGAAATTTGTTGAAAATAACATAATTCTATTAGGCGTTCCCTCCCTAAATAGTTTCCATGAGATAGGGTGAACCTATAGATCTGGCACATCAAGGATGAAGTCTTCAAAGAAATCCAATAGCTTTTCCCAAGTTTGAGTATACTCTTCCTCACTTATCTTCCCGTCATTAAAACCCATTATGAATATAAGGTCCTTCTTGTAAATCCATGCCACTTTCTCTCTATTGACATCCACTCAACGTGGAATGGCCATCATCTTGTTTTCCTCTTCTTGTGTAACATTGATGTAGAGAAAATCCTCCACCATTTCTTCATCAGAGTGGAAAATAAATTCAATTGAATTCTGTTTAACTACTTCATCCACCCTGATGTTTCCCTCTCTAGAATCAACAACATCGTCCATCACTTCTTCATGATTCCCCTATAGGTTAACACTATATAAAATCATGCATTCTTTATCCTTGGATTTCATATTTTTACCAAAACTGGTCTCCATTGGTTTTGGTAGGTATGAGTAATCCTTGTGCCCTTTATTTTTCTTTTCTATTGACAACACATCAGTCTCTATACCACCAATTATTTAAAATTCACTGCCAATCATTTGATTTGGAGTCAATCTCTCTAGACCTGTAAAAAAACTACAAGTCTGTATATTCTCGTGGCTATGTCTCGGACCTTCAACCTAGTGTACCACCAGCCCTTGTATTGGACCCTTCATAAGCACAATCCATCATCCACCCGTAGATTTATTCTCTACGACCCACATTATCAATGTATCATTCAAGACCCCTTCCTAAACCTGTATCTTCCTGGAATATGTTTCTGTTGCTCCTCCATCTCCATTGAAGAACCTTGTTTGTAATCATCTCGTGGTTTCTTAACAACATATTCCAACACTTTATCATTGTTACCATTCATACAACACGGATCCACCAGTGGTTCCATAGGTAACTAAATCTTCCTTTAAAACAAACTATGGATTCCCACATTTTTATTACTTAAACGTTACATTTCATAGAACAAAACGCAATATTTTTAAAAGTTTAATTTCATGGAAATTAGTACCATAATAAAAGAAAACCTAAAACAATCATATAATCTTTATGAAAGGATCCTTTATGGTTCCCCATAAGTTAATTTTTCTACATATCATATCATGGGACATACATAAAAGGAATGTGTATGTATGAGCCCATTAAGGGAATAAGCAAGAGAGATATTTATCTTGTGAACATTAGGCATGTCAATAATAACAAGAGGTATAACAATATAACATAATCAAGGTAACCTGATGAATCTGATTATAAAAAACATGAACTATGACATTAAAATTTGTGACAATATTTAAATGATATTTTCAAAAGCGTATCACCCAGGTTTATCACCAAGGTGTCATAAATCAAAATTACCATGTTTATTCACCTAGGTATTGTAAAACATATCATCTCTAGAGATAAAATTATTTAACCAATTCATTTGGAAATATCAAGGTGCATCCTTCATAATTATTAATTTCATGTGAGCCACATTGATCATAATAAATCATTTTTTCAATAACCATAGGAGAATAAAGTATGAGTTTCATATAAATTAATTGAATATTTAAGTGCTTAAATGCTTAAACAACAATCATTTTTTTAAGGAAATGTAATGTGGGTTCCATATATGTAAATACCTAAATAAATAAGTTATATTAAAATATAGATCAATAATAACGGATAATGAAATGGTTTGGGAATTCACAATATAATATTTTTTGTATTAAAAGAGAATGTTTTGAGATGTAAATTCAGTTGCATGATGGGTATAAAATATGTATTTAAAAAAGGGTGAAATGGGAGAGAATGAAAGTCTCTCATTGATAAAAAATTATTTGGAATTATGGTTATGATAAAAAAAATTATGAAAATAGTGAAATATAAAATTTTTTATACATAAAAAAAAGAGGTTCTTGGATCGAAGAGAACTGGAGAAGAATTTCCTTACATTAAAGAGTTGTACCAAAAAATTTATGATGGTTCCTTAGAATATTAAGAAAACCTTGGGGGTATTGGAGCAGAAAATTGATATGGAATTCATGGAGGGTTAGTTTTTAATGAATTTAATGGTGAAATGGGTGGGTATTTATGGAAAAGGTTGAAGGATTGTTTAATAATTTTCAAATTTTGGTCTTGGAAATCATGGTTGTGGAAACTGAAAACCCATTTACCCACCCATGGTTTTTTCTCAAAGTTTCAGACATTTGAGCCACATTTCATGATATTTTTATCCATTATAATCATGCACCGTTTTTTAATAGTTATTTTGGCTTGGAAAATAAAATTTTCCACAAAGTAATGTTTTCAAAATAAAATTTTCTATTTTTGAATATGGAAAGTCACTTATAGGTTTAGAAATTGATTAAAATATATTAAAATACTTAATTTAAAAAAATGGTTATAGAATGTGGTTAATTAATTATTAAATCATTATTACATAAATTTGATTTCATAAAACTAAACTAAAATCCCAAAACTATATTTGTACTATTCACTAAAAATAAAGTATTTTAGAAAGTTACGAAAAATTTAACCAATCCTAATTTCAAAATATTGATTTTAAATATAATATTAATTTAATTAGAAAATTTATAAATTTTATAATTTTATCTTTTAAATATAAAAATCCTTATTTTCTTAAAATTTGATGTTTTTAAGAGAAAATAAAATTTTTGACACTAATAAAAATTTACTAAGACATTATAAAATTATTTTGAAATTTATATTCAATTATATGTGTTTTAAAATATTATTTTATTAAAACAGATATTATTTATAATACCTGACATTATTACAAAAGTTTATATACTTTTTCAAAAAAAAATAATGTTTTATTTTCATCCCACAATCTATTAATCAAATTAGTTTTACTTAAATAAAACTATTCTGAAAATGGGATCAATGGAATAACTAATTTATCAGTAAAATGAGAAACACACTTTAAGTAACTATGACCAGGACATGTAACCTATTATTACACTCATGTTCACCATAAGGGAAATGTGTGTGATGGTGGTTGTTTCATGGGCTGGATCGGCCAACATTGACTAAGTGGTAAACTCAACTAACCAGAACTTATCCCATAAGATATTACATTCAAGATTCACTTGTTGAGGCTTGGACTATGCTTGGTCATGGGTGGGCCTTAGTGATGTTACCTCCCACCCAAGATCTAAAAGTAGGCTTCAAACGGAATGAATCTACTAGTTGATGCCATAATTTCTCCATTCTTTATCAATTTTGATGTCACAAACCAGATCGGATACCTTAGAAACCCAATAACTAAGTCGGAAATGACAAAGTCTAATTAGAATTCCTGGTCCCCATGGGTTGGTGACTAGAACCTGGAATCATACAAAAAGGTGGGGATTATTTTTACCCAAACATTTCATAAGTAAAATAAAAAAGATAGTATGCATAAAAAAGAAAATCCACATAGAGATATGTACTAGATGTAAAATAGGCATAAAATTCCAATGTACCAATGAAAAATTACTAGAAAATAGTAAAAACATCCCAAGTCACAATGGACACAACTCACCATTTCCACAGATCAATAACTATAACCACCTCTATGTAGTGGTTTACCCCTTCCTGAACCTAGAAGGAGAAAATCTATTGACACCCAAAGTCACTAGTAGAGTGTGAGATAAAAAACGCAGAAGGGTCTCACCAAGGACACTATAACATATGCCAATATTAAATTAACCAACGAGAAATTTCAATTTAAAAAAAAGTTTGTCATTTCTTAAGAATAATTAATAAAATTCATTCTTTACCCTTCAAATGATTGAAATATTTTAAGAAAATTATTTACCTTTAAAATGAGGGACTATTTTTCAAATAATAGAACATTTTAAAAATGGTTTAAAAACACTTTTATGTAAAATAGTTCATATAAATTAGAAGGGATTTAAAAAATCTTACCATAATGAAATATATTAATTCAAAATATAAAAAATAGTGAGATAGATTGACATATGCATAAAAATGTATGATAGTTCTAGGCTATTTGGACTCCACACTCATGATGACAAGGAAATATGTATATATTCCCCTTTTAACTCAAGGAGAAGAGGTCTCCTCACCATTGCATAAGGGATGTGTTGTATTTATATTTTGGACTATTTTAATGCTAAAAGATTCATCCAAATAACTCACTAACTACCTAATGATTACATGTTCTTTAGTAGAAAACTGTTGTGGGAAATTTATTTTAAGAATTCATAAAATATAATCTATCCCATTCAATTTTTAAATTATTACAATTTTGTATTAATAAACTATAACATGATTTTTTAATAATCAAAATACCATTTTCCAAGATAGAATCCAAAGGTTCCTATCAGAACCTATTTATGCCATTTTCAAAATATAATAATTTCTAATCAATTCACATTTCTATTTCATAATATATTTTAAAAATTAAATTCAACAATTTCTTTTTTCATAATATTTCATCAATTTGACAATAAACCCCCAATTCAATGAAATTAGGATCTTTCACAATTTTCAGTCAAATCTGTTTCCATACTTAAATTAAAAAATTTAACTGAAACAATTTCTATCAAATTGAAAATTTTAAATTTCACAAATTTCTATAAACACAACCCAATTCAATGGAATTGAGGATTCTCCTAATATCATGGAAAACCCCATTTTAAACCCAAATTAAATGGAATTGGGTTTTTATAAAAAAAACCAATGGAAACCAATTTTATTGAAATCAAGAAATTAAATTTAATTCAATCTATTGAAATTAAATCATGAAATTTAGATTTAACTTAAATTGGAAATCATGAAAAACCCACATACCTCAGGATCAATGAATCTCGAATAACAAAACCTTATTCAGGATTCATAAATGAGGAATCATGTTAATGGAATATGGGAAATGAGGATCAAACCAAGGTTTAGAAACCCAAAATAGGGGTTATTAATTCTACAATTCAACATAGGGATCCACAGAACCCTAGCGACAAGAACAAAGGTTGTGAGAGATAGAGATTAGGGTGAGGAAACTAACCGATAAAACATTAAAGGGTGATCCTCAATCTTTGAATAAATATAGAGAGGGAAATGAGGGGTCAATAACTTTTTTTGGGATCTCCAAGTAAGGGATAAATTACTTATAGGTAATTTCAGTCCATCAAGTACCTTAAAATAGGGTTCAAGAGTTATTAATCAAAAATAGAATTAATTAAAAAGGTGTATGCACCTTATCTTTAGCAGAGTCCCATAGTTTGACAAAATAGGTTGACTAACCATGATCATTTTTTAAATGGGCTTCCAGATCCTACTAAAAGAGAACATAACTAGATTAACCATGTGTGAACCCTGAAAAGTCTCACTACCTTGGATTGCACAGTTTTTTCTAAGAGGGCGCACGGTTTAGGAAAACTGTGCGCAACCTATGCACTAGCCCCTAAAATTCGAAAAACAATAAAAATTTACCAGAAGAAATCCAAAAAAACCCATCCAAATAAAGATAAAAAATATGGGTTTGGGAATACATAAAAATAGTAACACCATGTAAAACCCCCCTCACCATAGAAACTTTTTATCTCTATAAATCCCATGAAGAAGATTCTCTAACAAAACAGTGATGCCACCTCTCCCTCATCAGTTCCTCCTTTTCCCACATCTCATGAGAATAAAAAATGTGCTTCGATAGAGCATCAAACAAATGTATCATCTTCCCAGGAAGTAACATGGTTTTAGAATCAACTATCCTGACTATTCATTCAATCCTTGAAAAATCAGGTTCAACCTCAAGATCACTCCATCTCAAAACATGAAATGGATCAGATATATACTTACAAATATGAGATACATAGAAGAAGTAATGTATTGATTTTAGTTGGGGTGAAAGTGATAAGTTGTAAGAAACATTTCCCACCTACTTAAGAGACTAAAAAGGTCCCACAAAATAAATAACATTTTTCCCTTTCCTCGCAAGCCATCAATAACCCAACAAGGGAAAGACATTCAAGAAAACCTAGTCACCAACTATGGACCCCAATGTACTATGATTAAGATCATCAAAAGTATTATACCACATCTCTATCATCAACATTCTCTGATAAATCAACTAAATCTTTGATATCATCTCTTGGAGAAAAACTAGTTCAACCAAGGAACATTAACAAATATCTGACCAATACAATGAAGATCTACAAGTTCAGTCATACAAGGCCTCAAAAGGATCCATTTTTATCACATACAGGTAATGATTATTATAATAAAACTCAACCAACCTCATATGATCATCCAATTCTCCACCAAATTTGAGAACACAAGCACGAATCATATCCTCAGGAATCTATATAGCTTTTTCAATGTGTCCATCTGACTATGGATGGTATTCCATACTCAAACTGATGTGAGATCATAGTGCCTCTTGATTGACTCTCCAAATGTGAGAAGTGAATTGAAGATCCCTATCAAAATCTATAGTTGAAATAATACTAGTAAAAATAACAATCTCTTTCACATAGAGATTGTATGAATCCATAAAATTAGTTGTATCAAAAATTGGTATAAATTTAGTGGACTTGGTCACCCTTCCTATCACAATCCATATCTCATTATTCATTCTTTAGGTATGTGGTAACCCAACCAAAAATTCCAAATAGAACTCATCCCACAACTATGTTGGTAATGGAAGGAGTTGAAGCATAACAAATGGTTTTTGGTTCACGGCCATAACCTGTTGGCTTGTATAAAAATGAGAGAAAAAATTGGAAATGACTCTATCTCGTACCTAGATTCCAAATATGTTCTAATATTTCATAGAACATATTTTTGGTTCTTGGGTTTTTTGACCATTCGTATATATGGAAATCCCATAAAATAGATTACCTTTCTGCTAATGAAATATTGAAGTGCTTCTGATAGAATAGAATACCCTTGATAGAGAATAACCAGTCATAAATAGTCTCCCCACTGTAAAGAGAGTCACTAATGATATGAAACTCATCATTAGTTTTTGTTCTTGAGGAATGAATTCAAGAAGATCAGATGATAACTAAACATTTTACAAGGAAATATCATCCCCTATTTCTTGGACTCCATTTTTATACTATTCAAATGCATCTATCAAGTTCCACTCTTTTGAAGATTCTTTCACTGCCTGGGTTGGAAGATTTTTTTCTCAAGGCATATTCTATAAAATTACCCTTCCCTGGTGTATAGGCTATGTTGAAATCAAAATAATTTAGGTATTACACCCCACACCTCTGGATAAAATTTAGAACTTTTTGAGAAAACATATCACTCAATCTCTTATGGTCTTAATACATGGTAAACATTTCTCTATAAAGGTAATTCTGCCAACCATTTAGAACTATATCATAGCTGCGAGTTATAGTTCATCATTAAGATAATTATTCTCATGTTTCCTATTATAAAGAGATACATAATAGATAACATGATCACCTTATGTGAAGATGTAGCCCAAGTATAAACCCAATGAACCACAAAATACCACATAGCCTTGCGTGTCTTATTAAAGATTCAACACCGACACAGCACTCAAAAGAAATTTCAAATCAATAAAAGAATTATGAAATTTCTCACCCTAAGAAAACATTACTCACCTCCTTGTTAGTGTAGTCACTGTAGAAGAAAAATTTTATAAGCCCTTCATTATCCAGCGATAATATCCAACTAAGCCCATGAAACTCTGAATATCAAATACATTTCGTGGTTTCTCCCTAGTCATAACAGAATTCAAATTCTCAGGAACAATTGATATTACTTTTTCTAACATCACCTGTCATAATAACTTCGTTTCCAAAATCTAAAAATCGCATTAAGAAATTTTGGACTAAATTCATTGTTGATATCATGTCTCATCGAATTTATTATCTATGAATGAGTGTTTCTTCAAGTAGAATCATGTGGATAATAGTCTGTTATGGATACCTACTGGTGTGGTGTATTTCCTGAGTATATTTAGGTGTTTATTTTATAAATTTAATGTTATTTATTTAATTGATAGAACTATACTTTTTGATTCATGTTTAGTGTTTTGGGGGTTTCCTACTAAGTATTTTAATAATCACCCCTACAATGGATTTTCCAGCACATCTCATGTTTTATTCATACAATGTCCCATTTTGATAGTATATAAGGAGTATAGGGTGTGGGGGAGAATATCTAGAGGATGTTAAATCGAGGTGTTTATCAGGAGATATCATTTGTCTTATTACTCTTTCTTGGAGTAGGTTGGACTCTTTTACAATAATTTCTTCAGCTTTTATTTGGAAACTTTTTCCGCTTTTAGAACTTTACTACTATACTCTATTGGGGGATCCTAGATATATTCCTATATTGTTTAAGTTTTTTATATTTCTACATTGTGTGGTATTGGAGATGTTTCAATGTGTATAGGTACTTTGGGAAATTCCCTCCCATTTGTGGGATATTTCTACTAGGTGTGGTTCTCTAGCCTCTGTCCTATTAAAGGTGAGATTGGGGTAATCATGGGTCCGATATCATTGGGTCAAGTCATGAAAGATTGGTATTAGAGATTTATGTTCTACCTTAATACCAGAGTCAGTGATATTATTTTGAAGATGTTTTTTTAGTGTTTCATTTTCGTCTTTCATTCTAGGTACTCTAGTGTTGGTGTGACAGTTGATATATTCATACACTAGGACTTTGATTACCTACCTTTTAACTCAATACAAGTAAACATTGGTTGTAAAGAAATTATTTGGTACACACATCCAATAGTTTTTGTTGTTTTTTTCTATTTATTCTTGATTTATCTCTGCAAATATACTCTTTGGAGAATGGTACATCTTGTTTTATTTCAAGAATCCTCCACATATACATCCATATAGGATTCCACTATTTGATCAAAAGGATTATCCGACTAGTGATGAGGAATCTGTGCAAGGGATTGTACTAGATATAGCACCTCTGAGTGATTTAACTACCACACCACCACACATTTATTACCATCTGGAATTAGAAGAACCATTTAATGATGCAGATAGGCAGGGTTCATTGCATGAGTTTTAGAGGCAGAAGCCTCCAAGGTTTTACCATGATCTTAATACATAGGTGGATGGAGACTTTCCAGTGTCTTTCACTCATGTTTTCCACCTTGTGAGGAAACCTACATATTAGATTTAAGTCCTAATGGTGATTCTTCATCAGGGATATGATGGGAGATGGTGGATATTATTGACTTAGTCACATGATGATACAAGTCTCTATTGGTTAGACTTTTAGTGTCACTTTGTAGAGGTGTTCAATATTTCCACGTTGTGATCAGTATGTATAAAAGAGATTCTACATTTCCATCAATGAATTATGACCATGTAAGAGTAATTAGTGAGGTAAAATGTTATATAATGTTACTCCTTTTATTTGGTGTGAGATTATTTCTTCATATATATTATACCATTGATCCATGATTCTTCCAGGAAAAATGGGATTTATTGGTGTCTCTTTTCATATCCACCTATTTTGGGGTTCTTGAGTTAGCCATTATGGTGTAGATATTTCTAGAAGAGAAGACACTAGTAGTGGGAGATATTAGTGGGAACCCAGAAGTTGAGACCTCAAAAATAGGAATTTGATTAATGTCACATGTATCCATGTGCATCAAACTATTAAAGAGTTGTCCCCAGGACATAGGTTCAATGGTGTAGGGATCTCAGGATGGATCAAATCAACAGAGGGATATATGGTGATTCTCATGTGATGTTCAGGGCATTTGAATTGGGATTTTTTGACATGGTATACTTCTAATTGTGAGACATTTAAGGACCACTAATATATATACAGAGGTGGGACCAGGGAGGTTCAACGGGTAGAAGATGTGGAAGAGGGTCGGGTAGGGTAGCAGAAGGTGATTCAAGGTTCAACCTATTACCACCACCACCCTAGGAGGTTCGTACTAGGCTCAAGGTGATGGTGGGTAGGGGAGAGGCATGTTATATGCTATAGAGGCCTATGACCTTTAGGATCTATAGATGATACGAGTTATGATATGTGTCTTTTTTAATTTAGTTTTAGTATTGATAGACATGGGTTCTAGTCATTCCTTCCTTGACACTTCTCTAGTTTGAGATAGAGATATTTTGGTTATTAAATCGGCTCAACCCGTACTGTTGGAGACTCTAATAGGTGGTGACTCAGTGATTACGTACTTATACTGAAAATGTAATCTGACACTTGGAGGCAATAATTTTTTATGTGATCTCTTCATTTCAGCAATGAGGCATTATGATTTCAGATTTGGTATGGACTAGATATCTATAATTTTTTCCTAGATTTACTACTTTTGGTGGAGGATATGATGTTTCCACAATGAAGGAACATGTTTTTCCTTTTTAGGGAAAAAGAAATATTGCAAGATAAGTACATTCTCATACATAGGAGGGTGTAGTTGATTACTCAACATTTTTATAGAATGACTCGTAGAGTAGTGTATGCCTTGGGCTATCAATTTCCTACAATGATGGTGTAATACAGGGACATACTTCCATAAGAAATACTAGGTTTACCTTCATGTAGAGAGCTATACTTCTTTATTGACTTGCTTACGGAGACATCACTAGTATCTACACCATCTTTTTTTCTGGATCCCACAAGGTTTTGTGACCTGAGGGTGTAAATAGATGACTTGTGAGATTAGGAACTTGTGTGGCCCATCATATCCCTCTAGATAACCCCAGTGTTGTTCTCCAAGAAAGAAGATGGGAGTTAGATGTTATGTGTAAATTATTGGAACCTAAATCAGGTGATTCTGAAGAATAAGTATCAACTAAAAAGGATTGATGGACTCTTTGATCAGTTCATAGGTGCAAAATGGATCTCAAAGATTTACCCTGGGTCAGGCTATCACTATCTATGAGTACAAGACAAGGATATACCAAAAACTAAATTTAGATATCGTTATTTACATTATGATTACTTGGTGATGTCTTTCAGTATGAATAACCCCCTATTAGTGTCCATGAGACAAATTAATCAAATATTTCATAATTTCTTATACTGGTTCACGATATTCATCTTTGAAGACATCCTAGTGTATTCTACATCCAAGGTGGTGTATGTGAGACAATAGAGGATGGTACTAAAAATTCTCATAGAGAACTAGATTTATGGGAAGCTCTCAAAGTTTCATTTCTAGATTCTAGAATCTAATTTCTATGAAACTCTATCTCATAGATTGGATTTTTAGTCGATCCATAAATGGTTGTGGAATATATTTCTTGGGAGCCACCTTAAAGTTTTATAGAGGTGTGGAGTATCCCTGGGATGGTAGGGTGATATTGAAGGTTTGTACCCAACTTATCTATAGTGGAATAACCCTTGATAACTTTGACTCGTACAGAGAAACCATTAAAGTGAAAGGAATGTTTCTAGAAGTGATTTCAGGATATGATGTATATGTTGATGGGGAATCTCATTTTGCGATTACTGGAGGACCGTGTAGAGTATGAAGTGTTATGTGATGCATCAGGGACTAGAATTGGTTGTGTTCTAGTGTAGAGGAATATAGTTATTGCAAATAATTTATTCTAGTTGAGAAAACATGATAATAAATTCATGACCCATGATACTGAGTTAGAAATTGTAGTATTTACATTGAAGATGTGGAAAAAATACCTGGTGGGAGAGAAGTTTATTATTTAATATTATCATAAGAGTGTCAAGTTTATATTCTCGTAGAACCATATTAACATGAGATAGATGAGATAGCTAGAGTTCCTCCGACACTATGACATTGAGTTTATTTATACTCATGGGAAAGAGAATGTGGTGGTAGATGCTCTTAGCAGGAGTTCTTTATCTCAGTTGTTGTATGAGGCATCATAACAGTTATCCTTGTAGCTATTGTACATTATAGATAAGGATGGTGCTCCATATCTTTAGTTGAGGTTTATTTACCATGCCACATTTATAGTGTTTTAGGGATTCTCATTATGGATAAATCGACACTGAGACATTACATAATTAGATATCCACTAGACATGATCTTGATGGATATTATAAAGGTTGGAAGAACTTTATCCCTTTAAGAGTATGGACAATGGTACTTTTGGTGTTTTGAGAGGAGTTGTTTTAGGAGTATCATAAATCCTCTTTGGCAGTGCATCTAGGTGTGTAAAATATGTAATATAACCTTTGACATTAGTATTGGTGGCCCGGTATGTAGAAGGGAGATTAATAGTTTGTCTCTTGATGCCACACTTGTCAGCAGGTGAGGGTAAAGCACCAAGTTCCATTGGATTTAGACCAACCCGTTGAGGTTCTAGAGTGGAAGTGGGATGGGATATCCATGGATGTCATGATGAATTTTCCACATTCAATTATAGAAAATGATACCATCTAGGTGATCATAAACCGAATCACCAAGTCGGCCCACATACTATCTATTTGAGAATAGAGATCAGTGAAAAGCTTGGGATGCCTCTACATGTAAGTAATATTTGTAGTCTATGGAGTTTCCACAGTTATCGTCTTTATCCATGATAGTCTCCTGACATCTCAGTTATATAGTGTATTAAATGATGCCTTTGGGACTTAGTTATGCCTGAGCACAAAAGTTTACCCCCCAAATGATGGCCAGATAGAGCGGACTATTCATGTCTTGGAGGACATGTCGTAGGATTTCATGTTGGAATTTGATCATATTTGAGATGATCACCTACCCTCGGTGGAGTTTCTATACAAAATAGCTTCCATTACACCATTGATATGCAACTATTAAAGGATTTGTACGGGACACCCTGTAGGTTGTCACTTTTTTGGACTAATTCATGTGATTTATCCCATATTTAACTAAATTTGGTTGGAGCTACTATAGGGAAGGTGTAGACCATCTAGAAGATGATGAAGATTGCATAGAGCCATTAGATGTCTTTTGAAAATAGAAGATGAATGCCTATGTAGTTAGAATAATGAGGCCATGTTTCCTAAGAGTCTCACCTTGAAGTATATTAAAGAGGTTTTTCCATGGTGGAAAGTTGTCAATGAGATTAATTCTTCCCTAAAAGATACTATATAGAGTTAGTGAGGTGGAATACCTCTTAGCTCTACCACCATAGTTGGACTGGGTACACGACATCTACCACGCGTCACAGATGAGGAGGTACATGTATGACCCATCACACATTATCAAATGGGCTGAGTTGGACATCGAGTATTGAGATACATTTACCATGTATCAGGTATATATTGAGAATCAATGGGAGAGGTTCATTCATGGGAATTTTATTCCCCTTGTCTATAGTGTTTGGAATCAATATAATCATCAAGAGAGAACTTTGGAGTGGGATACCCAAATATGAGCCCAGTACCCTCATATTTTTTTAATATGTTTTCTCTTTTCGAGATAAAAATCCCTAAGGTGGGTAGAATGTAATGTCTATAATTTTTTGGGTTTTATTTTTTGATATTTTTTGGAATAGTTTATAATCCAAGAGCTAAGATAGTGTGCATTTCTGAGGCTCGATGTGATCATAATAAATGTTTGAAATATATTAATATATTAAATAGCGTGTGCATGCAGTTTTTTCTAAAATGTGAAATAACACATGAACGGGGGTCCAGGGTCAGAAATAAATGGGCACTGATAAATTTATAATTTGGGTTTTACTCAATGACTTACGTAATCATTTTTAGCACATGTCATTTGTGAATGAAATTCATCACCAGTAAAATTAAATGAAATAAATTAAATAATTTATTTATTAATTTTATTTTTGGTTTAGCGACTAACATATAATTTAAGTACATGTCATTGGATGTTTTCTCAGGGTTGGATAATAAATCTGAGATCCCTATAAACCATTGGAGGAGAGATTTCTTGGTAGATGATGGTGGATCATGATCAGATTGTGGATTTTTGATCTAATAGAGTTGGAGGATATTATCAATGATAGAAACACTAAAATTATTCATCATAAATAATTCCAAAATATTGGTAGATTTTTTTTTGATTTACACCCCTTTTCTTAATCCCAGATGAATGTGGATCAATTCCATGAATTGAATTGATATGTGTATCATTGTTATAATTGAATTGATGATATTATGAGAAGTTTATTCTGTTTTTATCCTCTTTATTCATCTTATTTTATGAAAAAAAAAATTGAGGCCAATTAAAATACAGACAAGGATCGTTCCTTACTTCTTATTTTTTATGTATTTCTTCCAAAATTCTATGTGTGATCATCATTTGTATTTCTTTAGGCCAATGGTTTGACAAATACTGTATTTTTGATCATTGTGCATCCTTTATTCAGCACAAAGGATAAATGTTGTGGGTATATAATGTGATGGAAATTGTGGATTGAGGGAATATGATTATGGTGGATAGATCGAGAGACAAAGATGATGGACCAAGGCTTCTTCCTTCTTCTCAAGTGACATATGATGTTCTGAAATGATAGAGTTGTTTTCTCAGTACATTTTGAGGCTGGATTCCAGTGATCTAGTAGTGATAAGGCTTGGTTAGTATAGATCTAGGATATATGGAGTGGTATCAAGTATAAATCATAGTAGGTGGGGAGTGTGAGGAATAATTTATTAGGAACTTCATATATAAAAAATTCTCAGCCACATAGAGTGTAACTAGGGATTACATGTTATGTAGGGAACATTCAGTGGAAGCTAGGATTTCCAGATAAAGATAAATATCATGTGGCGTTTGACCCATGTAACTTGGAATATAACCCCATTCAGTGATAATTTTCATGTACATCAGAAAGTACACAGACACGAGCAAAGGTACATGGATAAGGGGAATAGCGTGTACTTATAGACGGACGCATATTGGTGTATACGGGCCGGTACACTGACATAGCCACCGTACATGGACACATATAGGTGACATGTGTAGGATATCGTGTGTCTATATATGCAATGTAATTATTCTGCACATCATTTATATGGATACTTACATGAAACGTGAGGCTCTTCTGTACAGGCAGACATGGGGATAGTAGAGCACACTATCTACCCCTTTTAAGAGTGTGTGTATCTCTTTGATTACTTAGTTTGGACAAGTAAATCTTGAATGTGTTCCCTTGGTCCCTTCCCTCAAGAGAAAAGTGCATCATTACATCCACATCATAGGATTGTAATACCCTTTAGTGGTCGAGTCTTAGATAGAGTTGTAGTGTCCCTCCATGATACTGGTGTTCAGTCCTCTATGATCCATGTTTCCCTAGGTGGGGTTTATGGAATAATCATTACCACTATGATCAAGGAATTGATCCTCCATATAGAAAGTTTTTTCGGTAAGGTTGGTGGTATCATTTCTATATGATCTCCTATGTAGTGGGTTGATCCATATTGGGTTTCTAGTGTCCCCTAGTAACTCTAGGTGTGACCCCCTATCTGTGTACCTGGGTCTTTTTAGAGAAATAAGATTTCATTGGGCGATGATCAATGATCTTGACTTCTTCATTAATTATATCTAATGATAGCATGATCAAGGAATGAAATCTCCTAGAATGAGTATTTCCCAAAGTAGAATCATGTGGTTAAAAGTTTGTTATGACCCCATATTAGTGTATTGTCTTTCTGAATTATATCTAGGTGATTCTTTTATACATTGATTTTTATATATATTATTGATATGACTATACTTAGTGCATGGTTTTTTTTCAGGGTTTCTTACTGAGTATTGTTATAGTCACCTCTACATGGTATTTTCTTGCCTATGGCATGTCTTACATAGATGATATCCCTTTTGATAGTGTCCTGGGAGGATAGAGAGTGGGTGGAGTGTAGACGGATCTTGCAAAACTGAGGTGTTTACCAGGATCAATCATTTGATTTATTCCTCACCCTTGGATTAGGTTGTACATTTTTATAGATTTTCTTTGGGCTTGTATTTATCCACTTTTTCTTCCTTCAGTACATTGCTAACATAATCTATTTTCGTATCCTAGATATATACATACATTGTTTATTTTCTTACAATTTATCAAATTATGGGATTGGTGATTGTGCATGTGTGAAGATATTTTAGGATAATGCTTCCCATTTTTGGGATATTCTAACTCAACACTGGTCGCTAGCCCCTGGCCTATAGGAGGTGGTCTTGGGAGTCATGGTTCAGAACACTACAGGTTGGGTTGTGACAAATATCCTAATAGATGATTTCCTAGGTTTCAACATTGGTTATTCATGGTGATAAAATTATCTCTAGGGTTCCTGATAAAGTTTTATAGTCCTCATTCCCAAAAATAACTAGTCTATAATCTAATACCAACTATATAAACCTTTGCATTTTTCACGTATTATTACATGATTTTAGGCACAATCATTAATAAAATACAAACCTAGGATCATAAAGTGTAGTGTCGTTGGAATATTAAGAAAAAAAAATTAAAAATATTGAAATAAAATGAAAAACCTTTCATTTATCTCTGTAATGACCTCTTAACTTTCTTTGAGCTCCTATAACTGCATAATAAAATATGGGTAAAACATATAAAAAAGGGATGCACTAAAAATCCTGTCAAGGGAATAACCATGGGAATGAATCATACCACATGAGTTAAAAAATAATAACATGAGAACCTAAAAGTAATGGATCATGAGTAACCATATATATGAATAACATATGTTACATGGAATCATATGATCATTGAAATATTAGAATATTCCAACAATATATAACATGACATAAACATGATTCAAGGATAACTTCATAGACTATATCACATGGTGGAAAAAGTCATATAATGGATTAGGTTAACTCCCTAATCTCATACATGACATCTCATGAGACTAAACTTTACCCAATGTATTGGATCACTATTTGGGGTCACCCATCAAAATATTTTCATGCATATTTGGTCCACAAAAAGAAATAAACATAAGGAATAATCAAAGGGGTTACCCCTGGAAAGAAATGGGTATCGTTATCATGTCATAAAGAATAACCAAATGGTATATAACAATTGTATCCATGAAATAACTGATTTAAATCATTCATGTACATTTTTTAAGTTAAAAAATAAGAATATCTAATGAATAAATATGTCTAAATAAATTGAGAACATGGAAAATGAGTTGTTAGTTAACATAAAAAATGGTCCACTTAAGTGTTGTTTTTGGGAAAAAAATAAATATTATTTAAAGTGGATAAACGAATAAATGTTTTCATAAAACCAAAAATAAACTAAAATGGATTTTCATGATAAAAAGAGATATTTTATAAATACAATGGTGGATTAAATTATTTTATGGATTTTACTTGAAAATGGGTAAGAAAAAAAGAGGAGTTCCCTTCAATTGAGTTTTCTTATCAATAGGAATTGAAAAGAGAACCTTATAAAACATGTAATTAACCTTTAAATAAAGATGAATTGGTTTATATACACATTTTTGGAACATAGATACAGAATATAATATAAGTATACAATAATAATGATGAAATAAGTTGGGATAAAGAGAGTGAAATTGTAACCCAAAAGAAAAAATAGAGATTCATAGAGATCCCTTACCTTATTTGGAATGTGTTCTGAACTTTCTCTTAATATCCTAGATAATCAAATTAGAATAATTAATTAATTAAGTTTTTATAATATATTTATTTGATTTATCATAAAATTATTAAGTTCATTTTTGGCAATTTCAATGAGTTTTAGAGATCAATTTCATCATTCCTAGAGCATTCATTTCATGGTTTCATGGTCGTTTCACTTGTGTAAAATTATGGAAGTTCTTTAAAAATGGTAATGAATAATTAGAAGTGAAATTATATGGTATTAATGTAATTAAATAATTTTAAATTGTCCCATATTTAATTTTTTTTTCTATAATGAGGATGATTCGTTTGATAAAATGTTAATGATAATTGTTTAGTTTATTTTTGATGGGTTTTCTAAAAATTATGTAATAGTTTGGTTTTATTGAATATTATGTTTATATATTAGTTACAGAACATTAGAAAAGATATAATATGAAAATTCAAATCTTGTTAAACCATATTAATTTTATTATGACTTTCCTTGAAGACCTTTATTGAAAACAAAAACTTTTTGTCCATAATGGCGGTGAACTAACATATCACAAACGATGATTTCATTTTTAGAATAAAATGAGAAGAGAAAAGATTTAATTATTGATATTCCATTAACATAGTACCATTATAATACATATATGATAATGGATTTATCATTATACTTTTAATATGGGCGGAGGGGGAAGGATATTAAAAGAAAAGAAATTAAAAGATAAGGATTGAGGATTTTACCTCTTGAATGTCGTCTCCTTGTGATCTTCTTTAAGGAACTTGTGTATGGTAATTAGATGAGAACATAATCTCTTGGAAGATGATAATAGGATTTATAAGGGTATTAGGGAGAATATTGACATCATACAAGTCTTTTATGTTGTGGGGAGAAATGGAAATGAGGTGTTGTTTTTATAGCAGAGCATAGGGGTGTTTTTATTATTTTATTCATATGTGCATCATTTTAGAACAATATTTTCAATAGTTTTGATTCCTATGAATAAATATATTTAATATTTATAGATAATTTAATCCAATGTGTTCTTAAATCAAGGTAAATTAATCCATGATTCTAAAATTCATGTATTAACCTTATAATATTGCATTCCAAAAATCACCGTATTTTTCTATTAATAAAAAACTATGCTATTTTAGAAAAATTTAAAAAAAATAAACCTAAAAATATTTCAATGTGTAAATTTTAAAAATTGAATCTATTTTATGAATGTAAATTTCTATATTTTGTAGATTGTTTTTCAAATAAAATCATTATTTATTCAAAAAATATAGATTCTAATATTATAAAAGATTTTATGACCAATTGAGAAATTAATTAAGGTTAAATAAAATGTTGTTATAATTATAATAATAAAAAATATTAATTTATGAATCTAATTTATAAAAATAAATTTTCTTTTAAATAATTATATTAATTATAAAATTGTATATAAAAAATCAGGTTTTATAAAAATACAAACACATAATTTATCATTTCTAAAATATTTACTTATTCGATGAAATAAATATATCCTATTTTCAAATTTTAAGATACTGACATTTTATTTTATACATTCATATGTGAGGTTAATATTATAACATCCAGATTACAATTCATAATAGTCATATTAATATTACAACAGTCAGATTTATTACGATTATATATGTTCTATATTTTCTATAAATAACACTTATTTAATTCATTATTCATTGACATCTATATTTTCTTAAGGTGTTTTATGTAATTTTATATTCAAAATGAATATATTATTATTTAAATTATGTTTTATTTATACAGTTAGTTTCATGAGTATGGTCAATCGAGTGGATCTAGAAGATCTAAATTTTCTCATTCTACTTATCTTATTTTTTATTTATTATCCCTTTTTAATGTTTGAAATTATTATTGGTTTATTTTCTGACAATATCATAATTATCAATTTACGATATAAATATTTTTATTGGGATATCTATGTGATGAGTGTGTTTTGTGACATTGGAAGGGAAATTCCATTGATAAAATTCTAGGTCGTTATAGGATTTGCTAGTAAAATACTGAAATTTAAATCATAATGTATAATTAAAAATATAGTTAAAAGTTAAAATAAATAAAAAAATTATTCATTTTTAATATTATAATCTTAAACATGGTTTCTTCAGGAATATCTTTATTTTCAAATCCTTTAAAATGGTTTCTAATGAAAATGTCAATATTCCCAGGAATATCCCATGGGGTGTCAAACTATGTGTACAGTAAACCCATTGTCTTGCATTGGGTGATGATCAAGTTAAGGCCTAATATTCCCTTTTTAGAGTGGTTACCCCTTGGTAAAATTATTAAATTCCCATGTCCACTTGTAGTATCCAAACAACTATGTAATTACCAAGAAAATAACATGTTGTCTTCCCTACTAAAATGTTTGGATGTTATTATATACATATCTTCAACGTCTATCATAGGATAATTTTCTGTAATCTAACATTTTTTTAGTATAGTTCTTAAGTTTTCTAATGAAATTTCCATAATACCAACTATAATGACCCTGAATCATGTAACCCATAGTTGGTAGTTACTTTATTACATTGTAATTTATACAAGGGGTAAAATCTCAAAGGATTAATCAACTTAGTAGTTTTGGAGAATAATATAGATACATTATTACCATTTTAATATATGAATTTAATATAAAACATAGTAATGAAAACATTCTATATCCTTGAACTCATTCAAATAATTCTTATTCATATATTAAAGAAATAAAATAGGATAAGGGTAAGCTCAAATGATCAATGAGGGTTACAAAAAATAATAATCCATCATGAATATATATGTAATAATCAATATAGAAGGTAATTAACTGAAAATATATTACATATAAGTAAATAAATTTAGAAAAAAAAGGATTTGTGGATAATATCAATGAAATAATATAATGGATAATAATAACTGAATTATCAATTAAAAATCTTTTAATATTGGATGGCATTATCTCTCAAATCATGAAATCTATACCATCACTACCTTTCATATGGTTGTTTAAAACTATTGTTAAAACCCCATTTAATTTGGAAAACTGATTTATCTAATAAGACATACTAATGTATCAAAGGGTTATACAATTGTGAGCCTCACACCTAATTTCAATTCCATTGTATGCCACTTATATAGAATGGACAATTTTTTCATTAAACAATAAAGCTTGTCAATAAATATGGATATTGAGTAACTGATACAAATTTATCAATTTTTCTCTAGTTAATCAAATAAATTAGAAAGAAAATACTCTTTTTAAAAAATAGAATATGTTTTAGAAAATAATCATAACCATCGTAAAATAATATGGATATTTTATAGAAATTTAATTTCCAATTAAAAATGATCATAATAAATTTTTTGTCTCTAAAAATTGTTAATAATCACAAAATTAATCAAAAGTTGAGAGGTTCCCATCTGTTCATTCATAATGTTGGTTTTACAATAATTCCATATTGTATGTACTAATAAAGGGAATGGAAGTGAATTATTAAAATAGTATTTTATAAAATTGTTTTATTTGTTAAACTTTTGAAAATGTTTATAAAAATATATATTTTTATAAATGGTTGTAGAGGTGGTGAAGTCATTTATCATTGTATATGAAAAACATTCCTCTTAACTTTTTGTTGAAAAGTCACTATAATTAAATAGTAGAAATACTTTTAAAACCCTTTTAAAATTTTAAGGGTAAATTAAATATTCCTGGAAAAATAATTTTAGGAAATAAAATATCTTTTTCAAAAAAATAATTCGAAAACATGAACATAAATGAAATATATGTCCATTATAATGAAAAATAAAATTGATTTTTCTTTTAAATTTTGCATTGCTTGATTCAATTAACAAGGAGAGTAAAACTAAAAATGAAAATATTGAAACTAGAAAAATATCCAGTGGATAAGAAAATTATTTGAGCTTATAAAGGATTAAATATATGATTCAATCAAGAAGGGTAAAAGAAATATCAATAGAAAGTGAGATTGAAAAATAGATTCCTACCAATTTTCTAACCATCAAATTATAACCTCTTGAAGAATTAACATCAATTGAAACATTAAATTTCATGAATAAATATATATTCATTTTAAATGAATAAATATTGTGGTATATACACCATATAAAATTAAATATATTAATATTAACAAATATGTTTCAATGGAATTTAAATTGAGATAAAATCCCTTACCTCACACTTCCATTTAGTTGATGGAAGGTCAATATCCTATAAAATGGTTTTAGTAGAGTTATTAAATTTTACCATAACTATATTCATGTTCATAATATCATATTTTATCATCTTATAAAATCATACCAGCCTTTTGTTAATAATATTTCAATGTTTTCATTGTTTTGTGTGGAAATTGTCTTCTTTTCTATTGTTTTTTCTCATGAATGTTTCGGTGATTATAAATAATATATAGATATATAATATAAATAATTAAATTAATTTTATAAATATATTATTTACTCATCATATATGTTTTTATAACTATTATTTAATTTTTTACATGTTTAATGAATCACATCGCATCATTGATACTGTAGGTTGTATGTACGCACGAATGATGATATCATTTTCTTTAATGGCTGAAAGGTTAATAAATTGGGTTTTATAAGAATTTTATAGAGTCAATATCATTTCATATTTATTTTATATATAAATTATTTCCATCATCATGATTGTCCATGTGATTCGGTGATGGAAAAGAATTATATCAGTTCGTGAGGCAGTAGTCCGCCATACACATGAGCAATGAATTTGTTTCCCAATTGATGTAGGGGACATGGATAAATATTATTACATAAATATAATAACATCATATTATTTGTTATGTATTCAAGCTATTTTATTTACTTTTTAGTAAAAAAATTGAGAGTTGTAAAATATAGGGAAAAGAGATTTATTAAGATGATTATCTTCTCTAAAAGAAACCTCCATTGGATCTCTTCTTAAGGAACCTTGGGTTGGACTTTTGGAAATACCAAAACCTATATAATCTATAAAAGGATGTTTTATAGGAATAATTTAATTTTTTGGTTCTTCCAAATGGCATAATATGTGTGGTTATGTGAGCATAGAGAGTTCCTTTTTATAATTGAGGTGGAGTGGCATTTTTTTGAATGTACAAACCTATTCAATAATGGGAATTCACTATCACCCCATGTGCCTCGGAAACTAATAAATAATGTAGTGAAGTAAATTTAAGGTATAAAAACAATAAAACAAATAAAAACAAATAAACATGTTTTAAACATTTTCATCCATTATTCTATATATTTACTTTCTTTTACCATTTTAATTTTCATTAAGGTAACATGTTTTTAAACCTAACTAATTTATTGATTATACATACACTAAAATGATCCTTATTATATAATTTGAAACCCCTTATTCAATATATTAAATCAATATTTTGAAATATAATTTTATATTTTTTTAAAATTAATATTAACACATGTTCTTGTGATGTGAAAAACCTAATTTTAACCTTAATAATGTCAATTAGTTTATTACATTTTTCACAAATTATTTTGATAAAAAATTAATTTGGACTCATTAAATATTATTAATTTTTCTAATTCCAATTATGTAATTTTTTTAAGAAAAACAACTTATATAATTGGAAAAAATATTATATAAAATAAACCCAAAAAAGGTATGTAAAGAATGATTTTTCAAAAAATGCATCTTTCAAGCATAAGATGATGTAATATTAACTATAAAAATATTAATAATAATTATATGGATTTCAATTAATATATTTAGATATATAATATATTAATTTAATATTAATAAATCAACATTAATGATTTTTTTAATTAACTATAATGGATATACATTATGCCTTTTTAAACAAAAACATTTCTCTTAAAAATAAACAGATCTCTAAAAATATTTCTTTTTATATACAAATGTTTTTATATTTGTTTCTATAAATTTCAAAGTTAAAAAATTATTAATTATACATATTATTACACATTATTATAAATAAAATATGGTATGGTTAAATAATAAATTTTTTATTATTCATAAAAGCATAGTACGAATATAAAATTTCATAAATGTTTTGATGGATTATTTGGACCTAGTATGTTCCAAATAAATGTTCATCCTAAAAAACTGGAAATTTTTTCATGAAATATTATAATGTTCATTATATTATACTTTTATTAATATAGAATGTTCAAATACAATAATTTAGGCTAAGGTTTGTGTGTATCATATGTTATCAATGATATTAAATTTATTTAAAAGTAAATATACCATGAAGTCTCAGGGTGGTACATAAAAAATCTAGTAATCAAATTCACGAGAGAAAAAAATAGCATTTGATTGTGAGGTATAACATGATTACATAAACTTAAAGGCTCGTGAGTTATCACATGAAGCATAATATGAAGAACATGGTATCATAAGATCACATCAATATATGAAAGTAGACCTACTATATAACATGACATAAATATGAGTCATGGATAACTTCTAAGATAATATAACCTGGTGGAAAATGTCTCATAATGGATAGTTTTTACCCCAAATCCAATAAATAACGTCTCACGAGACTGAAAATTTTACCCAAGGAATTGGAGTGCTATTTGGGTGAACCGAACATAATTTATATATTCTTATATGATCCAAAAAGGAAATAATTAATTATTTATAAATATAATAATTATTCGTGTAATGAAACTGGGAGAATAATCTTGAATCATGTCATAATAAAATGATATTTCATAAATAATTCATTTTATAAATGAACATATGGATTGTACTAACCCAAAAAATGAAGATAGAATGATCTAGGTGTATATGTAAGAGATATATATATATAATTTGAAATAAATCTGTAATATAATATGTTTTCTTTATTGATGAAAATGTATTTAAAATATCACATGAAATATTTCTTAAGGAAAACACATTTTTCACTTTAAAATAAATTTTAAAAAAAAAATTAATTTCTAAAAATTTATAAAAAACAAATCTTTAAAAAGAACCTTAGAAACCAGTAAACTATGATTCAAATCATTTAGTGTTCATGATGGTTGGAAATTTTTTTCATTCTATATATTTTAAAATAAAACATTCCTTTCATGCTTTTCTAAGAAGACAACAAGTTCCTTGTTCATAAAACTATACAAATGTTTCTTTGAAACTATTTAGTAAAAAATTTAAACATTGTAAAAATGTATTTAATAAATCATTATTGTATACTAAAAATAATATTTATAAAATTTATGTAAAATATAGACATAGAAGAGAATGATTCCATACCTTAAAAGAAGATACAAGAATGGAATTACTTACAAACAACTTTCATGATGTTTCTTTGCTAAATAATTGAGGAAATGGATATCAAACAACAAAAACAAATTCATTAATAGATTAAAATAAATTATATCTCATTCAAGAAAATAATTTTATATTACTTTTCACAAAGCTACCTTGAACATATGCAATTTTAAAAAAAGGATTTTGTAACATAAATCCATTATCGCTTTAGTAAAATTAAAATCAAATCCCCTTAGATGAATTCAAATGATTTTTATTATAAAATAACATAAATTGTCAAGTATTAATGATATATTATGAAAAGTTATTATCATAACAACAATATAAAATAAATTAAGAGCATAAAATTTAAATATAACTCAATGAAGGGAAATTGTGACGAAATCACAAATATTGGGTTTTAATCATCATGTAAGTAATTTAACTTCCTAAATAATAAAATTATGATAATTACATACATTGTTCATAAAATTAATAAATTTTTCCATTAATTTTATTTTATTTATTTCCATATTAAATTCATTTACTGAATCCTTTAATTTTTTGGGAGATGTTTTGTGGATATTTGGTTCATATGTCCAAAGTGGCTTCACTAGGTTTTCATTGGTAAAAAAATTCATTATTACATCATATTTAGAATAAAAATAATGAAATTTTTATCATTCTTAAAAATCAATGATACTTTCAAAGTAAACCTTGAAAGATGGTTATGAAAAAATATTTAGGTTACTTTAAAGGAAATGGTTGGTTATACGTATGCATGAGTAATATTTACATTTTTCAATGATCTTGATAGAAGGAATGTAAGTACTATTTTATCACAAAAAATTATAATTATATCATAATTAACATATTGTTTCATTAAATAAACTTATATATAAAATTAATGTGATGCGATGATGAAAAGTAAATCGTATCACATTGTGCAGGTGGTAGTCCACAGGTACACACTAACAATGCTATAATTTTTCAATGAATGGAAAGGTAAGAAAATATATAATATATTAATGTTAAAAAATGATAAATCTCTAATTAATATCATATATATACATTAAATTCATCATAAAAAATATTGATGGGAGGTGATGATGGAAAATGAATTACATCGGTTCGTGAGGCAGTAGTCTAACATACACACAAATGATGGATTCATTTCCCATTTTACAGAATATGAGATAGATTTAGAATTTGAAATTGACTTAATAACACACACATATATATATATATATATGAGTGTGTGTATGTGTGTGTGTGCGTTTTTGAGTGTGTATGTGTGTGATTTAGATATTTATTCGATTATCTCATCATGATTAAATAATATTTTATGGATGTGTAAGAATAAATAAAACAAAATTCTTAATTAAGAACAATACACCTTTTTCAGATAAACTCTTTATGTTTGCCCCAAATTCCATACAATGAGGGTTATCTAATCATCCAAATGCCTCTAGTAAATGTTAATATATATATATATAGAATGTATATTTATAGTAATATTTTAAACTTAAATGCTTTTTTTTGTTGAAAAAAAGATGAGAGGTGGTCCCTGTTTATAACTGAGTGGGAGTGGCATTTTTTATAAATTCCCCAAGTAATTCAACAATGGGAATTCAAAAATAATAGAAGTGAAAAAAAATTATAAATTATTAATTATATGTAATATATCATTTATTGAATCCAAAAAATTTAAAAGAAAATATTTTTTAAAGATTTTATTCCCATTACTTTTATGGTTACTCACTTATACAGTTTTAGTTTTCAACATGGCAACTAGTGTTTACCAAGGTAATTTATCCATTAAGACTAAAAATAAAATCTGTATTATTAAATAATTAGTACATAGTAATTATAAATTTAAAATAAAATTTTACAAATAATAATCTTATGTGTGTGTAAAATTAATTTTAACAAAAGCGCAAGTAACCCATAAATCCCTGTTTTAACCTTAATCGCACTATATAATTATTATTGTTTTTAATATTTCTTATGACCAAAACTTATACTAAAATTATTAAATAATATAAATTAATATTATTCTAATTTTTTAATATATTTTATAAAATTCAATTAAAATAATTATTATAATTTAATTACAGGAAAACGTGATGAAATGCAGTTTCTTGGAAAAATTTCATTTTAAACTAATAGGTCATCTTATATTGAATTTATGACTAGAAATAATAGATATAATAATTTAAATTAATATAAATATATATGTGATCTATAAACTTGATTTAATAATTTCCTTGTTATGAGTGTTTATAATTAATTAAAATGGATAAATATTACGCACTTAAGAATACATTTAAAAAAATCACATTTTTAAGAATTAAAATATACTTATACAAAAATAATTAAAGATAAAATTTAAAATGAAATTATTTATATAATTCCTAATAAAATAGTTCATATTTAATTTAAATAATAAATAAAAAATATAATAGGAAATTTAGGAAATATATTTAATGAAAAATGACACATCAAAACAACAGTACTGTTTAATATTCACTAAAAATAAATCATTTTAGAAATATACAAAAATTTGACACTAAGTTTATTTTTATATGGTAATTTAAAATTTTAATTTAATTTTAACAAATACAAGATCTAATTTTTCTATAAATTACTTATAATATTTTCTCATAAGAAGAAATAAAAAACATTTTAGAAGAAAATTTATTCTTTAGAAGAATAAAATGTCTTCATTAAAAATTGATTTCAAATTTACCAAGAATTTATCAACAAATTTATATTAAGTGTGATATTAATATATATTTTATAAATTAATTAAGACTAGTTATAATTCTAGTTTAATTGATATGTTATATTGTTCATATTTAAATAACAATATTTTATAGTTCGTTTAGGTTCGATGTTGTGTGTCGTATACACTATCGAAAAAAGTTTTATATTTATAATACATTAGTGTTACATATTTAATATAAAAGTAAAGTGAAATTTTAAGGCTTTTGGGTACAAATTTTATTAAATTGAAGAATATTTGAGGTGCGTTCACTAATATCTTAATCCAGCCATTTCAATATATTTTTTGAAGAAATTTTAGGTTTTTACCATTTTTTTAAATACATTTAAAATTTTTATCCACTGCCTATTATGCCTCAGTTCTGTATGAAGTTTTCAAAATTAAGATGGATTTAAAATTTTTTATCAATGTATGGGATAGATTTTGAATCTTTATTTATAATTTAATATTAAATTTTGTGACCAATCAGAGGAAGTATTTTGAATGGGGAGGGGGTTTAATTTTTTCTAGGGAAATTAGTTGGATGTTGCTGGTATCCTGGGGTGGTTGGGTGATTGTGGTTAAATTTGAATCATCCACTAGCTATCTGGTGTCTATTCTATAGCACCCCCTTGTATAGGTGATGAATATATTACCCTCGGTAAGATTCTTCTCTATGGATCACCCATGATTACCATGGGATTGGCCAGAGGGCCATGTTGGTTAGAACAGTCTATGTGACATGATCATAGACACCCCGATAAATTTCAAATCATGTGTGACCGATCAAGGTATTAGGCCAATGTATTGACATTATTTGTAATATTGGAAGACTCATTGAAATAATCTTAGAGACATCCAACCTTCGGTCTAAACTATGTATTGTTGGTTTATTTTATTTGTTTTTCTATTCTTTATTACTATTCAACATGTTTACTATCTAATCATGTCACATGAAAAAATAACATCATTTAGGTTTAGTATAGGACCACATTTGTGGTTCCCTAATGGGTTTTTTACTCACACCCTGCTCGAATAACCACTGTAGTTGGTTACCTAAGAATACATTCACTTTGGTGTAGGCGTTGGTTGATCTAAGGCCAAATACTATGTGTTCGAGATCGATCAACTGAAGTGGTACTTATTGAATTGGATGGGGTATGTTCAGATCCAGAGTTGGGACTTATATGTTTAAATTAATATTCTTAGTGTATATATGATTGAACCAGGGGGTTCCATGTTCTGTATTCTTGTATATCAGTATTTCATTTGTTATCATATTCTTAGTTATTTTATTGTCTTTACATACACTAATGGTTGTGGTTTGTGAATGATATTTGGTAAACTAATTTCTGATTATGCACTATGATATATTGGGAATAGTATCCACACCTATGACCTCAAACCACTATAGCTATTTGGTATTCCCTGGACTATGAGGAGGCACATCTAAGGTTACATAAAGAAATGGCCTCAATATAGTTCATAAAGTGAGTTTGGACTAGATGTTTCTATGTGTTATCAAAGAATCTTTTTATCTTTTCTGCACTATATGAGGATTTGGTTGACTAGAGGTATAGGTATGTGTCAAATCTTGTGATGAAACCTGAATTAGTGTGTCATAAACACCTTTACTGGTGGAATTCAAGGTCACTATGAGTAATAGATTGATGTTATTGGTTTTCTATATTTTTGTTATTGGATTTTTTACATAGCACAATGCACATAAGGTTTGATATTTATTATTTGTGAGTTATTGGTTTTTTGGAACTTATTCTTTGGAATGAGACCAGCATATGATTAGGTTTTTTCCTATAAATGATAGAGGAATATCATGAATCGTGATTAGGAAAATTGGATCTACATGATATGTAGACCTATTTGTTTGTCATTTTTTTGAATAGTGAGAGTATTAATTTTATAAAGTTCCATAAACATCTCATAATATGGGTTTCTGTATAATTTCATGGAGGAATTATACTCAGATGTGTTTAAAGAAAGCATATGTTTTATTTTAGGGGTCACTTATGTGGATATATGGTGGGAATATCATTATAGATAAATAAAAAACACTCCCTAGGCTTATGGGGCATGTGGTGGCCTTAGTAGGTCTGTAAGACACATGGTTTCTTAGTGGGTAACCCCAAGTTGGATGTAATTATATGGGTGTCAACTATTTAAATTTCTTGTAACAACTTATATAGTGTTTTCCCATATAGATTATAATGGGATTCTACCTAACTAGTTGTTGGTTATGTTTCCATTGGGATAGATCATCTATGAAGATTTCATTGGATGTGGAGTCATTGACCATCATTTTTTCATCCTCACGAGAGTAGTCCCACATATGGATTCATAGTTGGAATCATTTCTTTAGTGGGGTATTGAGATGGAATGTAATTTCATAATGTTGGGATACCCTTGAAAGGGTGTTTTTGGACATGATATTGTGTGAAATTTGAAATGGGAAAATATATTACCTATAATTTATGATCCTTTATGGGAAATTTGTTGTGGGGATTAGATGGAGGTCCTAATTAATGTTATTATATGAATCATACTCTAGTGAGATAGTGAATGGTATGATCAAGGGTGATCTATCTGAGTGGTTATCTTGGGTTTCTGTTTTTCCTTATATAAGGGAAGCACATGTAAGTGATTTGGGGATGGGATTGGTGTAGAGAGTTGAAATTGGGTGTATAATGAAGTCATGGTTATTCCATGGGTTTTATAGTATTGAGAATAGTGAGTGCTAGTGTGTTGGTAACATGATTTTTTTCTAGTGTTGAATCATTTTGGTTTCTAGACCCTACTACTATTGAAACATTTTAGTGTGTGGTAGATCATGGATTGCCAAATTTGGTTCTGGAAATAATGTTAGATATGGGAGATCATCAATTTTTGCTTGAAATGTGAGGGATGCTAGGTTATTTGAAGCTATTACATGAGTGATTCTATTTTTATGTGATTACGTGTTTCTAAGCATGTTTAATTAGTTTCGATGTCTTGAAACTCACAATTTCAGGAGTTGTGTTTTGGTAATTTTCACATCATAGGTGGGTAACCATTATATTTTGATAAGATAAAGGTAGGGGTGATTTTAAGATCGTTTCTTGTTGAAACATGGATCAATGAGTTTCCATGTGATCTCAAAAATGAGGAATTTTATAGACTTTCATAGGGCGTAGTATTATGGAGTTTATAGTGGAAATTGGAGAGTCCCCATAGAGGGGTGGGTGACACCTCAAATGGATTAGTTATGTTACTTTATTCAATCATGGTTAGAACTTGACTGGAGAACCATGGGTTGATGTTAAGGGTGGGAATGTCTTCGGAATAGTGGTACATTTACAATTATGAATTGGTCTTTGGTGGGTTATTTAGGAGATTCTCTTTTAGGATGATAAGGGGGATGTGAATGTATTATTAGGTAAATGCTAAATAATAATTTTGTTTTTATATTTCCAATGGATATTTTTAGTAAAATACATGTTATAGGTTGAGGAGATCAGAGTTTTAACCTAGTGATTTCATAACAAAGAAATTCTCTTGGTGGGGATTCAGATGTTGGTCATGGGGATTATACCCTCACATAGGAGGGATCATGGATTCTTGAAATTGATTATTGTAAGGTTGGAATTTAATTTTAGTGCCAGTGATAAAATAGGTATGGGTGCATATATATTACTTATGTAATATCATTTATAGCCTTCTAAATGATTTTTGGAGGATTCTAAGCATATTCATTAGGATCTTGTTGTTTTTTCTGGAACTGGATTGTTTTATTTCAGGATTATATTGGTGATAAAATTAAAACATGATACTATATTAGATTTTTTACAGTTCCTACCAATGAATTTCACTTATATTTGGGCACAAAATTTGGTGATAAGGATTGAATTATCATGTGATTCCCTGATCTTTAGGCATCGTGATTGGGGGTTTTGGAAATTATTTAGTAGTGGGAGTTGATCATTATTTAGAAGGATCAAACAGAGGAGGTATAACTGGTGTTTTTTTTGTGAAATTGAATTTGGTGATCCAGAAACAAATTCAGGTATGATGTTTTGAACATGATGGGTTAGTTTTATGAATAAGAATGTTATTTCCATTAGATTCCACCATATTTAGGGCTCTTCTATATGGGCATTTTGACCCATTAATTTTTGTTAAAAATTTGAATTATGGGTTCTAATGGTGTTTTCCCTGGGTTTTAATTATTGTTTGGGTGTAGTGAGGAGGGAAACAGATCGAGCTGGTTGGTGAATCAATGTAACCATTTTTTAATAGATAATTATAGCAGCGAGAAGTTTTTTTTCTCATAATTGTCCCTTAGAGGTTAAGACCTATAGTGGGGATCACTATAGGCTATATGGTTACATTGATGATGAAACTATCATTCATTGATATGGATAGGTTTTATTAATTTTTGTCTTTTTGTATTTCATATGGTTACAAATGTTAGGACGTGATTCATCGAGTGGGTTCCCTATGTTTAAAGTGGTGCTTTAGAAACATGTTGGGAATTCAATAATAGAATTATGTATTTTTTATTTGGATTGATGTCCTATTTATGTTGGAATATACAAATGTATGACCACCGGGACTCAATAGGGATGAGAAGAGTAATGATGTGGAGTTTTTAATGCCTCATGTGTGTGTGTGGTAATTTTATATTCATTAGTAATTTAAATTTTCAAATTAGTGGATGAGCTTGATTTTGAACTAGTATTCAAAAATTAATTTCAAAGATTATGACCCCTCAAAGTTTGTATTTTTGTGGGGTGATATAGTTCTAATTAGTGATGTGGATATTTAGTGGTTTTTGAAGGTATCCCAAGGTGACCAAACTTCTACTTTGAAAGTCAAGGCTACCGTTGTTGGGATACTAAGCAGTTGGGCTACTATATTGAAAATTGCAGAAGCTAGTGTCAAGAAACCAGCTCGATAGTGGTTTTCCCCTGTCACCCCCTCATATAGGGGTTCCCATATATATTTCATGGACACGTACCAGGTAACACCCCTAAATAATAAAAGGCTAAATGACTAATTGACATTACTCGTATCAACAATGCGCACCGTTCTTTTTAGGATCCTACCAAATTTCAACTCCATAGATGAGAGTTCATATCCTAGAGTATTGATCAGTATGGGTGACCTTCTGGGATTTTTCTGAGGGTGTGTATGAGTGAGGAAAAAGCACACTGGAAAGAACATATGTTGGACTTTGGGGAAAGTTATTAGTCAAATGACCTGTTCATTCATGTGGTTAGGCCCCAGGGAGGGGACCACATGTCTATGGGTAAACTGGTGATACCTGGTAGGCTAGGACCTGAAAGTCATGTTAAGGTGGGGTGTATGTGTTATCAGTAGGGCCTAGTGGTTATAGTTGGTATCAGAGAAGGAACCTAGCCATAAGTGTGTTATAACTTTCTGGGATGATATTTAGGGTCCATACTGAGGATGTTTTTTTTAACCGGAGGGTGAATATAACTCCCCATAATGATATAGGGTTAAATTATTAAATTCTATGACTCTGGTGAATAACGTGAATCGTTTCTTTTCAGGAGCCTACTTCATTAAACAGCACAGTTGAGTGTTCTTGTCCTAGATTAGTGATAAAAAGGGGTGACCTTCTCTACATACATTATTCAAATAACAATTTTTGACATATAATTGGGCCCCAGGGTGGGGACCAAGTGTCTAGAGGGAAATGGGTAGTACATGGTGGGATAGGACCCAACAACCATGTTAAGGAGGGTTGTATGTACTGTCATCAGGACTTAGTTGCTACATACTATCTATCCAGTGCACCTAAATAGGGGGGGAGGGGATTCCCATTTTATCCATCAATATTTTTATGGGGGAATCCCATATTCTCACTTTATTTTTGTGTATACGAGTTGGTTCTTCCCTCCCCTCCTTTTCTTCTTTATCACTTAGTCTATGATGGGTTCTTGTTGAGTTTACATAGTGATTCTAGTTATTGATTTTACTTTAGCGATCACTTTTTGTCTCCTCCTTAACTAATCTCTAATTTGTAGATACCACATTTGTGTTCTTTATTATAATTCCACTAGATAAAGGTGGAATCTTACGCTAATGATGAGGATTCAATTCTAACCATATAGAAGATATCTTGAGAAAACCACCAGGTGGCTTCATTTTTTGAATCACTGAAGGTATATCTAAAAACAAAATTATTTACATTTAATCTTTTAAATTAAATTAACATGGAATGGTAAATAGAGTGTATGTTAGGTATTTACCTATTATTAGTGTCTGAATTCCTCTTTAGACCTATCTTGGGTGGTTTCTCAGTGTTTTCTTAACCGATGAGTTTCTAGTGGGATAATTGATAATTAAGCTATTTTTATTTTAATTCTTAAGTATTTTTAAAAAATTAACTTCTTATGAATTTATTATAATTAATTATCATGGGTGTAAAAACATGAGAGAGATGTTCTAGAGTTAGCGTGATCTTTAAGTTGACTTGAATGAGGCATAAACCATCCTTAACATCATCATACAACCTAAAGAAATAAAATTGTAAAGGTTGAAATGAGGTAGGTGGACGTATATAGTAGAATTATGGTTTATATTCGTTTCTATGTGGTATCACGTGTGAAGGATCTCCACCGGTGGTGATGCTTTATTTAGTTACTTGAAGAAATTAATTTGGATTAAATATTTAAATTTAAATGGTTAATTAATTAAACACTTTGATCCAAATTAGTGAGATCCTATGAAACATTGGTCCTAGGGTGTTCGCTTGATGACACATCCTCCTATGTCTAAGGTCGTGGTTGGAGATTTTCCCTAAGATGTGTGAACCCCTCCTAAATAATTTAACCTATGTGAGAGAAATAATTTAAAAAATTGAATTGATACATAATTAGGTACCTTGGACACCCCCTGGTCGGGATGCGTAAGGGCACAGATGTACTTGTCAATTGTGGGACTTCTGGATCTCTGTTGACGTCTTTGAGTAGTTGGGAACATAGTATTATCATGAGGCATGTTTTCCTCCCCTATTTGATATGACGAGGCTTAGGTGTACTGACCTTAGACATGAAGGGATCATGTTGGGGGTAGAATAACCTAGTGAGAATAATTGAAATGACATGGTCCATGGGACATTTGATGACTATTTCCATGTTGACATCCCCATGTAGCCAATGAGGTTGTGTTATCATTATTATCTAGCCTAGGGACCTAGAATGCTCTAATCATATGGTGTTAACCCATTTGGATTTCATGATATAAGTACCCTAGGTGGGATTCCCCTACTAACATGTTTATTTAGGGAACCTATTTAGGTTACCAGACTCATAAATAACCTAGAGTAGGTGTATGTGAGATGGGTAGTGGTGATTCCAGGTGTTCCATGGTTCTAGATTCTCATAGTACAACCAATGGGGAAATGAAGGGGTATTTCTATGGGAATAGAGGATTATGGGAGTCACTCCAAAACACTAGCTATATGGTGAGTCTAAGATTTTTTGGTGGCATAGGCTAGTTAGGTTTTTAACCGACCACTTGTCTGTTTTTAAGATTTCATGGTTGATTCGATGAAATGATGGATTCCCTAGATAGGGGTTTTCTTTTTCATGACACTGTGCTTGTCCCAACGATGGGTATAGTATCCCTAGTTATTGAATGTTATATGGGGATAGTTATATTATTCTTGTTTCACTATATTCGAGTACAATAGGCTTAGGTATATTACCCTTGATATGCATGTGATCATAGGATGATTCGTAGATGGGTATATTTCCTTTAGATAGAATTTCACAAGGGGATGTTGTTCCTTCACATAGGTATGGTTATATTACCTTAACTTGGATGAGATCATATTCTATGTGGATGGGAATACTAACCCTAGTAGGTACTTTCTCTATATATCACAATGGATTACCTGGGGATCACCTAGTTGTCCAAGTTAGTTGGTAAGATCTACATAATATATTCATTTACACCATGAAAATGGAAGAATTTGGCATGGTTGATCAAGCCCTCGGAACTAAGGATATACATTAGTTACTATTTTTATGGCCACCATGAAATTCTCAGAGACGTTCTAACATCATCCCAATGTAGGTATTTTTTGTTTATTTTATTTTTTGTTGAGTAGTCTATGTATTTTCAATTGTTTTATTTATTTGATCATACCATGTGTGCATATAAATACATTTTAACTTAGTATTGGTCCATTTTTGTGGTTCCGTAATATATTATATACTCACACCATTCTCAGGATACCACGCCACTTGGGTTCTAAATGATACATTCACTTGATTTCAAACATAGCATTCACTAAGGTTGTGTACTATGTGTTCGAGCTAGATCATCATGAGTGAGACCTCGATATAAATATGAGTTATGAATCAGATCTACATAAGAGCCTCATGACATTATTTCTTTTTCTCTTTGTATATGTGATGTTCTAAAGGATTGAAAAAAAAATTGGTAATGGGGGGTGGAATTGATTGTTCACTTTTTCTTATTTTCCATATATTTAGAAACATAACCCCTGAAACCTATTAATATTTATTTACTTATAAACATTTCTAAAATACTGATGCATGAGAAAGTAGGAAATAAAGTAAATCACACAATATTTACAAGGTTCGACCTTAGTGTGATAAATAACATCATTTCCATAGACACTTCTATGGGTCTATAGAAATTCACTATTAATAAGAAGTGAACACAACCTATAATAAATCACATTAGACCCCTTTCATATCCCAATAGGAATGATTATAATGACTCCTATTTGTTTAAAAAGTAGATTACAAAACAATTGATCCAAAATAAAAGAGTAAACACATTGTTCAATTTCCTCCACAAAAGTTCCTACGTTCGATGACCCTGAATCCGATGAAATTTAGTTCGATGAACCTAGTCTGATTTAATCAGTATGATCAAATCAATACTATCTTTCCTTTCATACTCTACACTTATCAAAATTTTCTCAAAAAATCAGTATGATCTTATTTAGTCTGGTTGACTCAATATGATGTTTCTCAATCTAATAAACATAAGCAACATGTATCTGATATTCTAATGAGATCTATATCTAGAAGAAACATTTAATCAAATTATTCAACCCCCCACCTTTTCTTATTTAGTGAAAATTAGTTAAAAATTGAATGAATTATGCTTCAATTTATAAGTGACTCGAAAAAAAGATGGAAAACTAGAAAAAAAAATTCATGCTTACCAAAATTTCCAAATTCTGATAAACACTAGCATTTAAAAATAAAATTTTATGTCTTATAATATTCTCAATATTTCTTTGAGATAATATATCTTCGAACCAAATATCTTTTCTTCAATCGAATGCAACTTACTCTAATTCACTCTGATGTAACTTACTCATATATATTATGATGAAACTTTCTCAACTCCCCATGATCTTAATTTATTCCTCTATTGATTACAATATAACTATTTTCATCTCATTTCAATTTACATATCTTCATCTCATTGTGATTAGCTTTATCATCTTCAGCTTCCTCTACTCATTATGATCTTAATACCTTTAGTGGATCATTACGATTTGACTATCATTCTCTTATAATTACGATCTAACTATCCCCTTCCGATGTAGTCAATTAGACATTCCTTCTTAGAGTTAGTATGATTATATTCCCTTCTCAATGTCAGTCCAATCATATTTCCTTCTCAGATTTGTACTGATGGAATCCTCGTAATGATTTAATTCTCATTAAGATGGAATTATCATTATAATGATAACTCCACTCATCAAATTTGGAATTCTTCAATCTTCATCACCTTTAAAAAATCAGACTCTTGAAAAACTTTTGTGCCTATTACATCTGGATCAGATCTTATATGTTCAGATTTCTGAAGTCGATACAATCTCAAGGACACAATTTCTTCAAAAGATTTTATCAATATTGTTTTCATGATTTGTGATAAATTAATGATGAATTATTAATATTCTAATTTAGATTATAATGTATGAAAATTTTATAACCCCCAACAATACTATCTTCATTCAACATCTTCATCATTATTCTGACTTTAATTCTCAGAAACTTATGACTTTCTAAAAAACAATGATTCCAATGAATCTTTAACTCCATGATAAAGGATCTAGGGAAAATAATGTGTATGATCAAAAAATTCAACTTTCTTTCTAATTCTATGTTCATCTTTTCTCAATCTAAAAATCTATGTTTGGGATTATATGTCAAAGAAAAAACATTCCATAAGATAAAATTTTTCACCCCTTTGTGTTCGGATCTGACAAAATCTATCGTTCATAATAAAACTCACTCCGATGGACTAGGTCCAATTCTAAATAACAAAAAAATCTTATTCAAAAATGTTAGTTGTCAACAAATATGAAAAACTTTGTTAAAACAAATTATCAAAATGTTTCTTCAATATCCCCCTTTGGATTTTTTTACAACCCTTGTTAACAACTTTTCCAACTTTTAAAAAAACTTCACAACTCGGATTTTTGGATATTACCAGAACATATATATTCTCAATAAAAAAGTGCCATGACACCACACTACTGGATAAAGTAATTTTTTTATGGAATTACCTCCTTAAGTGACAAGAAACTTTTATAGTCATGTTAACATAAACAATCTCACTTCCTCATTTTTCTTTATATCTCTCCCAATTTATGATAACAACAAATTTAGATTCACAAAATAAAGATAATTAAAAACATCATAAAAATTACATTGTTGTTACTTTATCTCCCCATTTGTGAACATAATCCAAATAATGGTAGGGTAATTCATTATGATTATTATGAATTAATTTGTGGAGGTGTAAAATTGTGTGTCATCCCCAACACAACAAACCATTATTTTGAAATTTCCTTTATGAATATATCATCAATTTGATACTTCATTGAGATATATTCCACAGAAACATCTATAGTAGAAACTTTTTATTTTATAAATTGAAACATTATATCAATGTTCTTAAACCATTAATGTTGTACATGATTTTTATAAATATTAATTACACTCTGATTATAACAAAGAATATTCATTGGTTTATAAACAATCACTTTCATGTCTTCCAGTAAAACTTTTATCCACAACATTTAAGTACAATCCTGAGTATCCAAACATATTTTGATTCATTAGTGATTTATGTTACTAAAATTTGTTTCTTAATATTCCAACTCACACAACATTCACCTAGAAAAAAATTTCCTCTTACGGTTGATTTTTAATCACTATAATCTCCAGCCCAATTGGATTATTATAACAATGAAACTTCATGTCACCATTTATTTTGTTTAACAAACCATGTGATGTTTCTCCTTTTAAATATCTCAGAATTTATTTTTCTACCAACATGTGTGATTATTTATAATTACATTGATACATGGAACACAAATTCATAATATAAAAAATATCAAGTATTGAGGCTATAAGGTAAAATGAACTTCATATCACCTTCCTAAAGACTTTCTGATTCACACTTTTTCCAGAATCATCTTTACTCAACATTATTCTCATAGAGATAGGAGTAGAAAAATATTTGGATTCATTCATGATAATATTTTTTAAAAATTCCCCAGAATACTTTTCATGTGATAGAAAAATATATTTTTTGATAAACATGTAAACTAAAGAAGAAAGTTGATTCTCTCAACATTGACATTTCAAAATTATACTTCATTTATTTAGAATATGATTTAAAAACATCTACTCTATCCCCAAAAAAATAATATCATCCACATAAATAATTAAAATTATAGTTCTGGAGTAAAACTTTTTCACATATAAGTTGTTCTCAACATTTCATTTAGAAAAATTAAAAATTATTAAACAATTATCAGCCTTAGAATACCATGAATGTGGATCTTGTTTCATCACATACATATCATTCCTCAGTTTGAAAACATTATTTTCATCCTCATCAAGTAGAAACCAAAAAGGTTGTTCGATGTAAACTTCTTCTTCAGTTTTTCCATTAAGAAATGATGAATTTACATCCTTCTGATATACTTTGTAATTGTAGTGAGTAGCTACTACTTGAAACATTCTAATTATTTTTTAACTTATAATAGGGGAAAAGGTTTTACAAAATCCAAACCTTCCACCAATTCTTATCCTTTATAAAAAATGGATTTGTTTCATGAAACTAATCCATGTTGATTAAACATGTTTATATAAACCCACTTTGTCCCGATAACATTTTTATTTGCTGGCCAGGGAACAAGATCCCATGTTTCATTTTTTCAATCTGATCCAACTCTTCATTCATAGAATCCAACCATTATTTGTTTTGAATAGATTCTAAAACGGATTTGGGTTCAACTTTTTAGATAAATAAATTCTGATTTTCTAATATCAGATTTCATCTGGTCTGAACTGGATCCTTATGATTTTCTATAATGTTTTTGGACTCATTATGTTTTTGTAAGGTAGAAAATTTAAAAGATTAATTTCCAACTGAACTTTTCTCATCATAAAATTATCTTGAAAATTGGTATGGATGTTTTAACTTACAATCCCTTTCATTGGAAATCTACAATTTGTCCTTCTCAGCATTCTCAAAAAAATTATTAAGGAATTTTTATTTTCAATAACTTGCACATTAAATGAGTTCACTAACCTTTTTTAAGTGTTTGTTCTAACATTTTATGCTTCTTCCATTTGATGAATAACACATAAAAATTAAATCCCCATCTTTCTCGTAAAACTTTAACAGATATATAATTTTATTTACAGTAAACATGGACTTATGAAAACTTTTAAGTACCTCAAGAAAGTTTTTTCTTATAACACATTTCTTAAGAATTCACTTTGGTTTCCAATTTTGAAAAGCACCATTTTTTCACATGTTCAATTTTACTAACATATTTTATCAAATAGAGTGTTGAATGTTTGTATTTTTATAACACATGTCTTCTCATTTCTACCAAACATATTGTATTTATTTATACAACCCTAATTTTTTGGGGAGTATAGGGATCACTATACATATTTTTGATACTATTATTTCTCAAGTAATTTTTAAAAGTATTACTTATGAATTTGGTAACATTATTTATTCTCAACTTCTTTATATAAACCCCCATATATTTCTCAACTTGGTTTTCTCAAAAATCATAATATTTCCTCATCCTCTAACTTATGTTTCATAAAAAAGATGTTTTTAATCTGATTTAAATCATTAATAAATGTGAAGAAGTATAAATATACTTTTTTTATTGATATCTCATCTGTACACATAAATCGGAATGAATAAGCTCAAGAGGTTTGGAATATTTTTTTCTCCACTCCGTTATGACTTTTGTTAGTCATATTCCCTTTTTAAGAAGTAACACAAATATCTTCATCTTCTCTTTTCAATTTTGGAAAACAAGAGACAAAATGAAATTTAGAAAGTTTTTTATGTTTTTATTCTCAAGGAAGACAATGATTCGATGCTGGAACATGTTTTTTGTAGGTTCTGGGAGCAGTAGAAGCGCATTAGAGGGTTTTCCCAACATTAATATTAGTGTTAAACAATATTCAATCTGAGATCTGTCACAATATAAAACACCGGATCTTCGGAATGGAACAAAGAACGAAAAATAAATGAAGAGTCCCAGAACCTTTGAGATAGGATCATCATATGTTGGTTATAAATAATTTAATTAATTCACAAGAATTACCTCAGTTTAATTCTTTCTTCGTCGATGTCTCTGTTCATGATCTTGTGATCCATTATTGCGTTGTACAATCCACGTATAGGATTCCTCTAGTGGTGATCCACACATGATCCACGTATCTCTGGACGTCGCTGAAGGGATCTCCGAGTGCTAGCGCGGAAGAACCTTCAATTGCGATGTCCGCCTTCAACTGCCTTGATCCGGTGGAGGATCTCACTCTCATCACTTGAGGGAGTTCTTGGTGGAAAGGGAATTCTCTCTTGGCTTGTAATTATTTCTAGATTTGTTGTGCACAAAAATGGCTCTGGAAAAGTGTTGGGGTGGTGAGGATATTTATAATAGGGTTTGAGGTTAATAGGCTTATGACAATAAATAAATATGTTTCGCATTTTATTTATTTCATTAACTCTTATTGAAACCCCATATAGAATTATTAATTCCTTGACATGCTCCCGCGCTGATTATAATTAATATCATTTAATAAAACAATACTATATCCTCAAAATCCCGACTGAAAAACTACAGTGCGTGTAATAATTAAAACACAGCGTGTACTTTCTTTCCATAATACTACACGTCATGTATATTTCATATACATGGCATGTACTTTTAGATTTACATTTTTCTCCACCACATTTATTAGACCTTGAGTAATGGCTATTTATTTCTTAAATAAATGTAATTGCATTACTCGCTAATAAATATATTTTTTCACCCACAATATATTCTCTCGAATAACTAGTGTTGAAATAAATGTCATCAGGCATCCTTAAATAATTATTAAACCACAGTCAGGAATAATATTTATTTACCTTGTTAAATTTATATTTAACTGAGATACATGGACACACATAGTGTGTGACCCTCTAGGCCTCTTTCTCTGTGGCATTTGGCAGAGCCTACCTAATGTCCAAGGTTAGCATCAAGAAACATGCCAAGGAACCCATAGAGAAAGAAGTTGATGCCGCAATGATGTTTCACCTCCTATGAACGCTTACAGTGTAATATAATCCCTTTGTCTCGATATCTATAATCATGTGGGTTGAATGTTGTGCCATCAACCCATGAGCTCGATTATTCTTTCTTTGACTTCCTAGAATTGAACTCGCCCATACCTTACCATGGACATGTATTTATTTAGGCTATATCAATTCCATCAAAGGGCCTGAGATATCTACTTCCATTATGGAACAGAAGGGACAAATCCTTTCTCACATTATCTATTAATGCAGTATTACTCGTGACACACCCAACTTATCCTACCTCGCTGCGAATAGTGTGTCATCACAATTTTTGTCAATACATCTAAGTGTGCGAGTTATAATGAAAATTAATAATAATATTAAAGTCTAAGTACCAATACACACATCCATATATAGAAACATCCAATGACACTATGAAATGTGGATTTCCTACTGGCGGGTCTCATTCTCATAATATCCTCCTGGATATTACCAAGGGTGCACACCATGAGAAGGTGCCTCAACATTTTATGAGTCATCACCCCTAATGACCTATATTATTTGTGTCCCTCAAATAATATCATCTGTCCATAGATCATATATTCAAGAACAGTGTTATGGCACTTCTGGGTTTTCATCATAGCATGGATCCGTTGTGACCCTTTAATGCAAAAATTTTCCTTAGGAAATTATCACATGCATTGTCACGCAGAAGAACAATCAATATGTGATAATACTTTTTTTAATGAATAAAGTACAAATTTGTTTGTTCTAGACCTCCAAATCCAACAGACTCCCACTTGGACTAGAGCCAACTGCTAACAACCTTTAACCCGCTAGCTCTCACATGATATTCATGCTTCTACTGAGATAGACCTTTAGTCATGGGGTCTGTCATGATCTCTTCCATGTAAAATCTGCTCACAACAACTTCACCCCTCTGATATAAATCCCTCAAGAGGTGATACTTCCGGAGTTTGTTCTTTGTTCGTTGATGTAACCTTGGTTCTTTTGCAAGATCCACCGCTACAGTATTATCACAATACAATGTCATGGGATCTTTACAGTTATGAACCACATCAAGCTCCTGAAAGGAGTTCTGAATCCAGAAAGATTTCTTGGATGCATCAAAAGTTGTTATATATTCAGACTCCACTATAGAATCATCGCCAACTGGCTGCTTTGAACTCTTCTAGCTCACAGCTCCTCCATTGAGACAGCAAACATATCCAGATTGCGACTTCAAATCATTCTAATTTTTCTGAAAACTAGCATCAGCATACCCTCTAATGACAAGCTCCTCGTCTCCTCCATACACCAGGAACATATCCTAAGTTCTTCTCAGATACTTAAGGATAGTCTTAACAGCACTCCGATTTTGTTCTCCTGGATCTTCTTGATATCTGCCTACCATTCTCAGTGCATTGATAACATCAATCCTAGTACATGACATGGAATACATGATGGATCCTATAGCCGAAGCGTATGGGATCTTACTCATTCTATCTTTCTCTTGTTGTGTCTGAGGAAACATTTTCTTAGAAAGATGTAGGCCATGTGACACTAGAACCAATCCCCTCTTAGATTGTTCCATAGTAAATCTCTTTAATATCTGGTCAATGTATGTACCCTGACTTAGTCTAAGCATCTTCTTGGATGTATCACAAATGATCTTGATTGCTAGAATGTAGGCTGCTTCTCCTAAGTCCTTCATGGAGAAACACTTTTTCAACCAGTCCTTAACTGACTATAAGACTGGTACATCATTTCCAATAAGTAATATGTCATCAACATATACTACTAGGATAACGATCACATTCCCATTAAACCGCTTATAAACACATGGATCACATTCATTCTTAATGAAACCAAATTTTGTTATGGCTTCATCAAATCAAATGTTCCATGACCTGGATGCTTGCTTCAATCCATAAACGGATTTCCGCTACTTTCAAACTTGTTTGGCTTCACCTAGTGTCACAATCCCTTCTGGTTGTGTCATATAGTCATCTTCCTAAAGGTTCCTATTATGGAATGCGGTTTTGACATTCATTTTCCAAATCTCATAGTCATGGTAAGCTATTATGGCAAGTATGATTCTTATGGATTTAAACATGGAAACTGGTGAGAAGGTTTCATCATAGTCAATTCCTTGACGCTGTCTGAATGCTTTAGCCACTATCCTTGCTTTATAGGTGGTAACTTGACGTTCCATGTCTAGTTTTCTCTTGAATACCCATTTGCATCCAACAAGCTTTACATCAACTGGCTCATCGACCATAACCCAGACTTGGTTCTGATACATGGAATCCATCTAAAAATTCATAGCTTCTTTCCATCTTGCAGCTTCTGAGCTTTCTACTACTTCATTGTAGGAGAGGGGTTTATCATTGTCCAACAATAATGATTCACCATCCTTGGTGACTAGGAAACCAAATCTCTCTGGTTCCATTACCTCTCTTGAGCTCCTACGCAGTACTTGTGTTTCTAGAACCTCTTCCACGGGGACCTGTGGAACTTGTACCTCTACCAACTCATGTGTATCTTGAGAATCAACTTTGTCGAAGTCAATCTTTCTCTCAATATCCTTTTTTAGGATGTGCTGCTTCTCAAGAAAGACGGCTTGTCTGGTGACCATCACTTTCTTGTCCTAAGGGTTATATAGGTAATATCCTTTCATTTCCTTAGGATATCCTATAAAGATACACTTCGTGCCCCAGGGTGCTAGTGTGTTTCCTGAGAAGGCCTTAACAAACACCCCACATCCCCATACATGTGTATTCGACAAAATGGGTTTCTCTCAATTCCATAACTCAGAGGGAATTCCATTTTCCACCTTAGTTCGTACTCAGTTTAATGTGTATGCTGCAGTTTTTAATGCATATCCCCAAAAGGATAACGGAAGATCCACATGACTCATCATCAACCTCACCATGTCCAACAAGGTGTGGTTCCTTCTTTCACTGACACCGTTTCACTATGGTTTATAAGGAGGAGTGAGATGTGATAGAATCCCAGACTCCCATAGAAGATTGATGAACTCATGGTTCAGATATTCCCCACATCGATCTGATCAAAGTTTCTTTATCTTCCTACCAAGTTGATTCTATACTTCATTCTTGAATTCCATAAATCTCTCTAAGGATTCTAACTTATACCTCATTAAGTAGACAAATCTGTATCTACTCAAATCATCAGTAAAAGTAATGAAGTAAGAATATCCACCTCTAGCTTCTACTAAAAATGGTCCACATACATCTGTGTGTACCCATCCTATAATATTTGTGGCCCATTCACCCTATCCACCGAAAGGCGGCATGTCCATTTCACCTTGTAAAAAAGTGTGACATATATCAAGTGGTTTTACCTCAGTAGAGTCTAAATTTCCATCTTGGCAAAGCTTTGTCAAGCGCTTCACGTTTACATGACCGAGATGGTGATGCCACAACTGGGTGATGTATAAGTCATGTGAGTTTGTTTCGTTATCGATTTTCAACACTTGGGTTTTGTAATTTAATACATACAAACCATTATTTCAATGTTCCATACCATAAGATACATTGTTCGTATAAATGAGACAACCCTTATTTTCAAACTTGAAAATAAATCCATCCATATCCAAACAAGATACAGAAATTATGTTCTTGGTAACACTAGGAACATAATAACAGTTATGTAAAACCAAAATCATGCCAGTCAGTAATGAGAGGTGGTAGTCTCCAATAGCCAATGCATCCAGCCTTGAGCCATTGGCAGCTCAAAGATCCACCTCTCCTCTGACAATCATTCTAAATCTACTTGGTTCCTACATTTGAATACATATGTGAGCCCCACAAGCTGTATCTAATACCCAATGTGTATAAATGGAAATATTACACTCAATAACGAACGCACCTTTTGTGTCCCCACACTTCTGGGCGCAGTTCCTCTTCCAATGGCCATGCTTGCCACATGAAAAACACACCGCCTCTTGTTCCTTGCCCTGCCTCTAGATCTTCCCCTTCTTGGAGGAATGGTGCTTGGGGGCTTCAGACCGTTTATAAGTCTTTGGCCCCATTTCCTTGTCCTTACTTTTCTTGTTCACCATAAAGACTATGGGTTTGTCATGCCCCATGTCCTTCTCTACCTAGAAAATCAAGGTTAGAAGCTCCGATAGACTCTTCTCATTTCTGTTCATGTTATAATTGACAGTGAAGCTAGAGAAGGTCTTGGGAAGTGATGATAGGATGAGATTTGTATGCAAATCATCCAGGAATTTAATCCCTAAGATGTCTAGGTGTTCAATGTAGCCAATAAGCTTCACTACATGAGGCCGAGCTCGCGCAGACTCTCCAATCTTAGTTATAAACAAATAATTGTAGATCCCATACCTCTCATGTCTTTCCTTCTCTTGATAGAGATCCTTAAGGTGATACATCATGCTATACGCGTCCATGTTTTCATATTGCTTCAAGAGCTCATTGGACATGGCTGATAGCATGAAACACAGCACATCTGTGGCATCATCCATGTGTTTCATATAGAGAAATAATTCCTCATCATTGGCCTCTTTCCCAGGTGCAACTAGAAAAGTCTCTTCTAGCACATACAATTTCTTTTCGTGGCAAAGGATGACGCGTAAACACCTCTGCCACTCTTGGAAATTGGTGTCGGTGATAAGGTTTTCCTTGTCGAGTATTGTTCACAATGATATGTTTGAAGTCATTTTCTTTTCATTTCTACAAATTAAGATGAGAAAAGGCTTAGTACTTTATTACAAAACTTATACAAATAAATAAATTAATACTTACTAGTGTCCCACTATTTTATCAAAATCCAATAGCCCTCACCATCGATTTCGGTATATTCTGTTTCCTGAATATTTTAGTGGCAAGGATCAATATTGCCCTTCGCATTACCCCATCTAGGGTTGGTCAAGCAACTTGGAGGGTTTTCGGTAGGCATTCCAAATTCCAACTGCATTAACTTGCAGCTCCTTGATCTGCTTAGTGGACTCCCCAAACCTGAAATCCTTTTTATTTTGGATTTCCTCAACCTTTGCCTCTTGGTCATACCAAGTCCTGTTGTGGAAGTCAACCCTTGATGTGAACCAAGTCAATTCAACACAAAACCTTGAATTATAATTCCCTGATACTTGAAAGCATCCCAACTAGGGTTGGTCAAGCACTTTGAACTATGGTTCGATTCTAACCAAGATTATAGAAGGCTATACCGACTTAATATTTCTTTTGAGGGATTTTATCCTTATACATAAATTTCCATTTTATTATATTTGATTACATTCTTTTTAATATTAAGTGGTATATACTGAAGTGATTAACCATGTCTAAGATAATATTTACATATAAGACAGTATTATTTTAGTTCCATCTTGTATGCTCGTTTAATTCATTAATTGTGTGATCGTGACAATACACCCACAATAAATAAACCATGCAACTGACAGAAAAAGAAATAAATGTAATGATCATGACCTTTTTCTATTGGTTAGTTTATCTAGCAGTAGATAAACTAACCCAAGTCCTAGGGGAGAAACACCTTGAACCTTTTAGGTTCGTGTTTACAGCTGTTGACGCCGAAAAAAGCCCGCAACTCCCGGAGGAAGTTTCGGAATGACGAAGCGAAGTCATATTCGGAATGAGAGGCCCGATCTAGAGGCCCGGGAAGTGGTGCGCGAAATAAAGGAGGATCCGCACGCAAAAATGTTCTGTGCGCGAAGTGCTCCCGGGATTCGCGGAATTGGACCGGTGAGGCGCGCAATAATTGCGCGCCCCATTTCTCCGCGGTGAGATTTTGCGCGCAAGCGGTTCCTGGCGTGGAAAACTTCACGTGCCACCTGGATTCCGCACCGAAGGTCGCCTATAAATATAAGGTGACCTCGAAAGGTTTGGGGGTTGAGGAATCCGAAGTGACTCTCGTGCGCGCAATTCGGCTCCCCCCGCGCGAAAGATGACATCCAGGTAATCCCGAATTCCGCGCAACCTTGCCCCGGAGTTCACCTTTGCGCGCAACTCCACCAGCTTCAGTGAATTTGCCCCTTCGCTCAGTTTCCCCACTTGTGCGCAATCTTTGGTCCGTGCGCGCAATACCCTACCTTGTGTGAAAAACATTGCGCGTAATTCCCTCTTCGCGCGCAATTCTGTTACTCCAATTGCGCGTCGTCTCGATTTTGTGCGCGCAAATCGTCCCTTTTGTGCGCACAGAGTCGAGGACCCCTCACCTTGACGCCCCTTGGCTGCCCCCTGCACCGGCACCTGATGTCTCCCCATCCGGGCATGCGCGCCACGCGTTGTTTTCCCGCACGGCCTTCCAGGCTCGTGCGAAGTAACCTCAAGGTCCCATGGGCTGTGTTTCCCGTTTTGTTGCTTCGCATTATGCTTCTCCGCATAGGCACGCTAACGGCTATTGCTTCTTCGCATAGCCACGCTAACGTGGACCCCCCCGGTGGTTTTCCCTGCGTCTCCCCTTTGCCACGGCCTTGTCGATGCCTTCCCTTCCACAAGGGGTAGAGGGCGTTGGGCATTTAAGCCCTAGGGGTGTGGAGAAAACCCACCTCGTCCAAGCTGTAGGACGTTAAACTGATAAGAACCTCGTCCTTAACAAAAGACGTTAAACTGTGGTCCGACCCCGTGCTTCGCACGCAGGGTCCCCCCAGCTCGGACATTTTTTACGCCCACTCATCTCCACGGGAGTGGACTCTTCCTCACATGGAATGAGATCCTCCTTGTCGGAGCGGCGTTTGTCCGCGGGGGAAGGGATGCCTCAGAGCGTAAGCCCCTAACCTTTCGTACAGATGATTGCACCTGTGCATCTCCGTACTTCCCCCCTGCCAAGGCCAGTGGAGTCCTTCTCCCACTGTGCTTTGTCGCACCACGGGCCTCCACCCTGGAGTAAGCCAGGGCACCAAGGGCCGCTAACCACGCGTAAGCCCCTATTTCCTCTTTGGGCCACTCAATGCGTAAGCCCCATTCCGCTTCTCACGGACGCACCCTTCGCGACGTGATCGTCTGGTCCCTGGTGCCTCTTGTTTCCCACACCGAGCATGACTCACGTGGGCTTAGAGTGCGCATCGACCATGACATCCTCCTATGGGCCGCCTCAGAGCGTAAGCCCCGTCCTAGCGAACTACGTGGAATTTGATCCGTGCTAACGCATGGTATGTAGGAAGCCTCCATGAGGTTCAAGCCCACCACCCGGTCTTCTCGACCTCTCCATGTTGGTCCCCTGACCACCTTGGGCTACCTCAGAGCGTAATCCCCAAATCTCGCGTGCGCATGACGTTAAACTCTACCTCGTCCCGCATGACGTTAAACTGTATCACGTCCTGTATGACGTTAAACTGTATTCTGTCCCGCATGATGATAAATTGTATCCCCCTCTTGGGCCATCTCAGAACGTAATCCCCATGCATCACCCCACCATCCATCCTGATCCTTACCTGGGCCGCCAAATCCCGGTGAGATCATGCCACCCTTTCTCACTCCATGTTATACGGGAGGTCACCCACGTGCTGGCCCCAACATCGGTGTTCCCCCTAGGGACCCTTTAACCCGATCCGTCTCCGCAAGATGTTAAACTCACGACATACCCCGTGTAAAACATGGGAAGATGAGGAAAACCTCAGATGGTACACATTCCCCGTGTTCGATGTGGGATGCCTCGGGCTTTCGCGCCCTCGAGAAGCCCTGTGATGAGGGACCAAAGACATACATGCCGACGATGCCCCAACGTGACCATTCCCCTCACCGTAGGTTGTTGTCCCGACAAGACCCCTTGGATCATCTTGATGGAAGAAGCATAACTAACTGGCGTCGATGTAGATATGTCACCGGGAATGAGCTTCACGAACCCGTCCTAAATGTACGAGGGAGACCCGGACTAGGTGACGAGCTCCGAGGAGGAATCCACGGAAGGAAGAACCGACATCTCATCATCCTGGATTCGATCAAGGAGAAGAAGTCCCTGAACAAGGAATGGATGCCGCCCTCCTTTGGAAAGTGGGAATGCGGGGCCACAAGCAGCGCGCCCTCCCCGGCGGACGGACGCGTGCGCCCCGGCGAAAGCGTCGGAAACAAAAAATGGTGAACCCGACGTGAAGCTCTTCTCCTCATCACGGGGAATGATAGCCGTTGGAGCATCAGAATAATAGCATGTCACCAGGTCCGGGTAACACTCACCGGGATGTGAACCTGCCAGGGGTCGAGTTCGTCAGGATGTTGACTACTCCGGTCTGTGACGTCGTCAGCGTGGTTCCCTCTCGCCGACCACTGAAGACGGAATGATGTTGGGCCTTGGTTGTTGATCTCCTTTCCTGCATCTCCCTGTTTCCAGGAATCAGAACACTGCATTCGGAGCTCGGTCGCCACCTACCCACCGGTGCAGGGGCAGGGGTAGTGCCGACACGGCTACCCCGCGCGGTCCCGCCTATCCCACGGTCGCTCCGACTTCGACTTCCGCAGCAGCCAGGCGCTTGCGCCCCCTCTTCCCGTCAGAAATCATCCAACGGAGGGTGATCAATAACCTGGTTTGTAGGTATGAAGAGGAAGGGATCATCCCCACCAGGGGCATGGCCCGCTTGGGTCTAGAGGTGGTCGTGCCTCACCACCATCCCCGCCCTCGAGGGCCGCGCAGGGATCCGCCGCTCCCCACACCGATGTTCAACCGCTTCGGGAGCCTATCCCCGGAGCGCTGTGACACATCCCTCCCCTACGCCAATGAGGTGGGGGATGTCCGGGTCCACCCGATCGGCGATCCATCATAGGGGTTACCGGCAAGAACCCCCACCAGGCTGCGTCGACGCCGCCGCCCGACTCCCCGAGCTGAGGAGCAGGCAATCTTCATGCCTGCACCGCCGGCTACGGCTCATCTGACTCGATGCCTGCATCGGGTGCGAGTGGGGGATAATGCTCGTCCTGGGGCACCAGCATCAGCAGCAATTGTGGCCCCAGCCACTACTGACTCCTGTTCCCAGATCCCTGCGCATGTCGAGCAGGGGAAGCCGCGTGCCCGACTGGGATCGAAACCTCGACCGCCCTGCAGGCGGGTTGGGTCGAATCTCTCTATTGCGGACACTGGAAATGGCCAATGCGGGCCAATCTGCGGTAGTGCCTCTCACCATGAAGGCTCATCCCGTGCCACCGATCTGGGAAGCCGAAGTCTTCTTCGCGATGGCTATGCTTCGGGTACGACTCCTTCCTACACCCACTGCATGGGGTATGAGGTCACTCCCCCTACCACCGGTCATGAGCATGGAGCTGTTGTGTATCCAGTCGCTCACTCACATGGAGGTCCTCCCCATGTCCCTTTCGACATCTGTCCTGGTGCTTCTTGCACCCCGGCCTTCGGTCCCCTCTGCCCCAGCTCTATTGTGGCTGGGGGACCCGATGACGGAAGTCGTCCTTACCTTGAGGAACTACCCCGGAGCAGGAAGGTTGGGCGTCGTTGCTGTCGGAGGAATGTCAGGGGAGTCCGGACGGGAATCAGACCAGTCCGTTTCTCGGATTCCGAGGTAGAGTATGACTCGACGATAGAACCTCCCCCCAACCTTTCGAGTTTAGGACAGGGATGAGGATGTGGTGCGTCAGTCTCGTACTCCCCGAATGCGAGATCCGTATGATTCCCTCCTCCCTTCGAAGTTATATCCAGGAGGATGAAGACTTGGCGTACCGCCAGGGATCAAGCCCGCAGTTGCTGCTGATCTCCTCAGAAGCACCTCCTGCCCATGTTAGGGAGGATGGGGAACCTTTCTGGGGACCGATGGAAGGATCGTGAGGCGACACACCCTCGGCGAGAACAGACGTTGTGACAAGAGGCCCCTCCACCGGCCCATCCTATCGCGACGTGGCGACCAAGGCACTGCAACCTCGGGAGGATGACCCGGGGATCGGCGGCCAATCGGCCTGTTCACCGTATTCCCCACCGGCTAGCCCACCACCCCGACGGCCCGCCTCGGTGCCATTTCCAATTCCCCGACTTTCCTCGGTGGATGAACAAGGGAGGGATGTTCTGGACCCCGAGCCGGAGCCGTGGAGCTTCTGGACCGTTCTTGCAGCGGGCCACTTCCCTGAGAAGTTTTGGCCGGTCGCAGAATCAGGTTTTGATGTGCCAGAGTCACTCACCCTGGGAGAGTTTGAATGCTTCCGCAAGATTCTTCGGGTGACTCACTCCTGCCTCCATCATCAGCTAGTGCCTTATCCCAGGAGCCAACCGCATCTCGAGGAGATTGGTGAGCAGTGCCGCCGGGTTGACCTAGCAGCACTCCCCGCGGTCTGGCACCCCGAGTCGATGGGCCTCCACGAGGCCCTTCAGAAACAATGCATCCAGAGTTTTCAAGTACTCCGCAGAGTTATTGAGGAGGCCACCCCCCACGTGCACATCCGCAGGTGGGGGCAGTACGATGCTCTCTTCTTCTGTGTCATCCACCGGCAGCCCGATCCACTGGGCAGCCCTGATGGAACGTCGCCAAGGGCAGTAGCAGTCAACATGGATAAACCTTCAGATGAGGGAAACATTGTGGAGCCCCTCGACGGGGACTCACCCCCCGAGGAAAGGCCGTTGCTGGACCCATATGGGAGGATTACTCGCCAACAGAGGAGACTCCTAGGCATTCCTGTACCCACAGAGGCACTGGCGCTGAGCCAAAACATCGGCAAGGGTAAAGAGCCCGTCGGGTCTGTCAAACTCGCCGACCCATCTGCCTCAGTGAAGAAGGTAGAGGAAGATCCCGAGAAGGCCACGCTGCACCAACAGCTAGCCGACCAAAAAAGGCTGGTTGATGAGCTCCTGGCCGAACGCATTGCAGAGCGGCGGCCTGTCTATGGCAACCCCAGACGAGGACAGCAGGGGCAGGAGCATCTACCCCTTGCTGAGATCCCCCCGGGCAACCGTGACCGTGTCGTGTTCTCCAACAGGGGAGACACTGGATCCCATGTCAAGGGGGCACGATATGTTTCGCCAAACCCTCCCGAGAAGTGAGGCAACCTGAGAGACCCTTCTTGGTTTCCTCCCACCGCTCCGACAGTCGCTCCGCCAGCTGCCCCCCGAGCCGCTGAGCGCGGCCATCGTATCGAAGAGCCTAGCAATGCGCTTGTGGTTAGAGATCCCCGTCAAGACATGAATCCTCATATGGATGATCTGATGGAAGTACTCATCGCTTGCTTGGAGGCCCTGGAAACTCGGTAGGTGGCGATCCCACCGGATGGAAAGTCGTACCCCACATGGGTGGATGACATGACTGCCCCGCCAAGATTTGGGAATCCCACTTTTGCCCCCTTTAACGGGACCGGAGACCCGCCACAGCACTTGTCCCACTTCAACTCGAGGTGCGGGCCTATGTTGGGGACTACGACACAGCAGGAGGCTGCCAAGCTCCGGTGCTTCGTTCAGACGCTGGAGGGACCAGCGTTCGTTTGGTATAGCCAGCTCCCTGTTGGATCAGTAACTAGCTGGGAGGACCTTCGTCGACAATTCCTCTACCAGTTCAGTTCCACAACCAGGAAGATGAACATTGCAGACCTCTTCAGGTGCAAGGAAAGGCCCGACGAGTGAGTCGCGGACTTCGTCGCCCGGTGGAAGGGGCTCACGTACTCCCTTGACATGCCACTGACTCAGGAGAAATTGCTGACGATGTGTGTGGGGAACGTCAAGGCGGAGTTGGTTCCTTCCCTGATCATGCAGAATTACCCTGGAGGGTTCCGAAACTTTTCGGACAAGGCTCAGCGCCTCGAAGAAGTCCTGCAACAGGCCAGCCAGGCACGTCCGCTGCCTCCTGTGATCTCCGCATGGAGAGCCGCCAGAGCCGAGCTCGCTTCTATGGCGCAGATAGAGGCCCCCAGACATCTAGAGTTGCTGCCGGTGAGGCCAGCTCAGTAGGCTCATAGGGGTCCACCCCCACATCCTCCGGCCCAGTAGCGACCGCCTCAAAATCGGCAGGCGCCTCCGCGTAATGCACCGCCACCACCTAGGCAAGGTAATCCGGCTCCGCCTCCTCAGCCTGCTCCTCCGGTCCCTGGCCATGGCCAGCCCCCAAGGGTCCCCTTTCCAGGCATAAGGAATCGGTCTTACTCATTTGACGAGGCCCGGGTCCCCGGTTATTTCCATAGCGCCTTGGAGCAGAGGATCGTGCGGTTGCCTGAGTGCCGGAAGCCAGAATAGGCGTGTCTCGCAGATCGCCCTGACTACTGCCCTTATCACCGGTTCCTGGGACACACCATCCAACAATGCTATGTGTTCAAGGACTGGCTCTAAGACCAGATTGACAACAACATAGTCAGGTTGGGCCCAGCCTCGGCACAGGTGGCAGGTGTCTTCGTGGGATCAGATGGCAGTAGTGATGACGAGGACGGGTGGGAATAGGTTTCCGACTGTGGGTCCCAGAAGTATAATGACTGAATGGCCCGCAGGACGGTCTCCCGTTCCCATGGCATCATTTGTACCCGCCTGGACCGGCTAGAGCCCTCAGAATCCGCGAGCGCTGCTTCGGCCTCGTCGTCCCAGCCTACTTCTTCCCAGAAGAGCAGGCGGCGACGCAAGAAGAAATAATGCGCCCTGCCATTGCCGTCATCTTCTCACACGCTTGGCGATTTCATGCCCCCAGGAATGGGGATCCCTCCGAGACCCCGTCCGCTAATAGATGACTCCTCGACCGAGAGCCCGGGGTACGCTTAGGTTAACACCGTAGAGTTGGTAAATCCCTTTGTGGCTCCCGATGACGAGGAGCGCCGGGTGAATCTCCCCGAGAGCCCAGGGTACACTTCGGTTAACACCATAGAGTTGGTAAATCCCTTTGTGGCTCCCGACGACGAGGAGCGCTGGGTGAATCTCCCCGAGAGCCTGGGGTACGCTTCGATTAACACCGTAGAGTTGGTAAATCCCTTTGTGGCTCCCGACGACAATGAGGGCTGGGTGAATCTCCCTGAGAGCCCGGGGTACGCTTCGGTTAACACTGTAGAGTTGGTAAACTCCTTTGTGGCTCCCGACGACGAGGAGTGTCGGGTGAATCTCCCCGAGAGCCCGGGGTACGCTTCGGTTAACACCATAGAGTTGGTAAATCGCTTCGTGGCTCCCGACGATGAGGAGCGCCGGGTGAATCTCCCCGAGAGTCCGGGGTACGCTTCGGTTAACACTGTAGAGTTGGTAAATCCCTTTTTGGCTCTCGACGACGAGGAGCGTCGGGTGAATCTCCCCGAGAGCCCGGGGTATGCTTCGGTTAACACCGTAGAGTTGGTAAATCCCTTAATGGCTCCCGACGACGAGGAGAGCTGGGTGAATCTTCTCGAGAGCCCAGGGTACGCTTCGGTTGACACCGTAGAGTTGGTAAATCCCTTCGTGGCTCCCGACGACGAGGAGAACCGGGTGAATCCCCCCAGTGTCCCCAGCCATCGTCAATGTCGACGGAGCCGTGGCTATGTGAATCGCTGGGGCACGGCGGTCGTCACCTCCAGTCAGGTCGTGCACGCTACCGAGACTAGGCAGTAGGCCCAGTATAGAGAGCAGCACTCGCAGATCACTCATCCGGTGACAACAGGTTCCCTTCCATCACCGTTCGTGTTGCTGGATCGGGCGGAATCGCCTTGCCCGCGTCGCAACCAGCCCAGCCCTGTCGTTGGCCGACTACGGACTTCTGTTCCTAGCATGGAAGCCACTTCCCGGGCTTCAGCTAGTGAACAGCGGGACGTGCCTAGTACCAGTCAGTCACCGGTCCCGCCAGCAGGGCCCGTCATGCCCCCAATCGCAGAGCGACCTCCTGTAAGCAGAAGCTTGCATTTGGCGCGAAAGTATGATGTCTTGAAGCATCTGGCCGGCATTCCGGCGAGGCTTTCCATCCTTGAGGCCCTCCGCCTGTCGTCTAAAATGCGTGAGGTTCTCACCGAGGCTCTGAGGAGCCCTCTCCAGTTTGAAACGGAGGTAGCGGCCGCAGAAGCCTTGCACACCGAGGTGATTGAGGACGCCGAATGTCAGGCGGTTATCTCATTCTCTGGTGAAGATAAAGACCCTCCCATACAGGGGAACATCCGCCCGATGTACATCACCGGCCAGTTCAATGGCGTGGAGATCCTTCGCTGTCTTGTTGACACGGGTTCTGGGATTAACTTGATCCCAACTCGGACACTGCGAAAACTGGGGTTTTCTGAGGATGATTTAACTCCCTCCAACCTCAGAATCCAGGGGTATGATAGGACCGAGCAAACTCCACTCAGCAAGATTTGTCTGAAGACCCAGTTCAGCGGCTTAATTGCCAATACTGAATTCTTGGTTGTCTCTCAGGACACTACCTATAACGCGTTGATGGGCAGGCCATGGCTCCATCTTCACGCAGCGGTTCCCTCATCATACCATCAGTGCCTCAAATACTCCCTTAAGGGTCGAGTGGGTGACCTCCAAGGAGATGTGTCCCCATTTTCCTCTTGTGAAGCTCGTTACCTGGATGCAGACTATTACAAGAGCAAGGACAAGAAGATCCTGGAAGGTGACGTTGAGCCTGCCGCGGTCGCAAGTGATCCCTGGGCAGGTTTGGATGACGCATATGTCATCCCAATCCATTGGTTGGAGGCCAAAACTCCCGATATGGGAGAGTGCTTTGATGTCTCGGGTACCAGAGGAATGCATATTTCCGGGTCTAAGTGACGGCGGGAAATCACCTCGTACTCTTACACCAACCATGCCCGGGTGATCCCCGAGCCTCCTACCCCCGTACGATATCGGGACGTTGGGCTTATGGCAACGGCGATGCGTCATACGTGCATGTTTCATCGAGCCGAGATCGACCGGCCCAGGCCAATGCGACACCACTACTTCGATGTCATAAAGTGTGGCCCCTTGGTCCGCAGGCCGGATGGGATTGGATCAACCGTCTTTGTCTCTACGGTCTCTGCGGTGTATGAACCTCCCGTTGTGACGACCTCGGCCGCCCAAGCCGGTGCTAGCTCCCCATCGGGGTCGAACAGCCCCGAAACGGCTCCCCCCATGGACGATCTTTCCCCAAGAGGAGAAGAAGACATGGAAGATGCTCCTCCTGCCTTTGAGGAGGGCATCTCCACCACGGTCGACGAGCTCATACAGGTGAACCTTGGTAGTGAGGCGGACCCGAGACCCTCATTGGTCAGCGCCGCTATGCCTCCCAAGGAACGGAAATGGTACATAGACTTCCTCAAACAGTACCGTGATGTGTTTTCCTGGAGTTATGAAGAGATGCTGGGACTAGATCCCCAGGTAGTCGTCCACCGCCTTGGCCTCCCAGCAAACCATCGCGGGTTCAAGCAGCCTCCCAGAAAAATGCACCCCTTTCACGGTTCCATGGTTGAGGCTGAAGTTGATAAGCTCATTAAGGCCAACTTCGTCAGGGAAGTCCAGTACCCCAGGTGGCTAGCCAATATTGTGCCCGTCAGGAAGAAGAACGGGCAGATCAGGGTCTGCATCGACTTCCGCGATCTTAATCGCCACTATCTGAAGGATGACTTTCCCCTTCCGGTGATAGAGTTGTTGATCGACGCAAAGGCCGGGTTCCAAGCCCTCTCTTTCATGGATGGGTACTCCAGGTAAAACCAAATCCGGATGGCCCTGGAGGATGAAGAGTAAACTGCCTTCAGGGCCCCCCATGGCACTTTCTGCTATCGGGTTATGCCCTTCGACCTGAAGAACGCCGGTGCCACCTATCAGCGGGCTATGCACCGCATATTCAAGCCGATCCTCGGGACGCTGGTGGAGTGCTATGTAGATGACCTGGTGGTTAAATCTCGTCAGCGCCATGACCATCTCAGAGACGTTGAGAAAGTGTTCGGTTTGCTCCGTTCTAGTCACTTGAAGATGAACCCGTTGAAGTGTGCCTTCGGGGTCACCTCCGGAAAGTTTCTTGGCTTCATTGTCAGGTATTGATGTATCGAGAACGAACTCGAGAAGATCAAGCCCATCAGTCAGATGCCTCCCCTGAGTAATATTTGGGATCTTCGAGGCCTCCAAGGCCACTTAGCCTATATACGCCAATTCATTGCTAATCTGGCCGGCAAGTGTAAGCCCTTCTCTCAGCTCATGAATAAAGGCACCGCCTATGGGTGGGATGAAGAGTGCCAGACTGCTTTTGAGGAAATCAAGAAGTATATGCTTCAACCTCCGGTCTGGATGCCACCCGTTCCCGGAAGGCCGCTGGTCCTTTACGTGACCGCCCTGGAGTGATCCCTCAGCGCCCTTCTCACCCAGAAAAACAATGAGGGAATAGAGAATAGCCTCTACTACCTCAGCCGCATGCTCCTCGACGCGGAGATTAGATATTCTCCCATCGAGAAGAGCTACCTAGCGCTCGTATTTGCCGTGCAGAAATTGCGGCACTACTTGCAGCACCATGAGTTACAGTTGGTCTCTCGGGTAGACCCGTTGAAATACATCCTAAGTCGGCCTATGTTGACCAGCCGATTGGCACGCTGGGTGGTGATCCTCTAGCAGTTCGACATTAGGTTTGTATCTCAGAAGGCCGTCAAAGGACAGGCATTGGCAGACTTCTTAGCTGCTCATCCAACCTCTGCGGACCAGCCGCTGGATGTGGGATTTCCTGATGAGGCAATCCTCTTAGTCGATCACGCCACCCCATGCTGGCAGATTCACTTTGATGGCGCCTCCCGAAGCCCTACTGGTAAAAGGCTCAATGATCCTAGGATTAACAGAGTGGGCCTGGGTATCGTCTTCATCACCCCGGAGCAAGCTGTGCTTCCATATTCATTATTATTGTCAGAGGGATGCACCAACAATGAGGCAGAATATCATGCCCTCATCATTGGCCTCGAGTTGGCTCTAAAGGTTAACGTACCCCACCGGTATGTAAAAGGGGACTCTGAGCTAGTCATCAAGCAGGTTAATGGTGACTACGCTGTCAGGAAGCCATAACTCGTGCCATTTCTGGAGTGCACCCTCCATCTAATGCCTAAGTTCCCCTCCCGACCAGATGTCGTTCACGTTCCCTGGTCGCAGAACAGTCGAGCAGATGCTTTGGCCAGCCTGGCCGCATCACTCGCAGAGCCCGAACAGGATGACCTAATCATCCACGTGGCACACCGAAGAAGCATTGCTCATGTTATCCCAGAGGGAGGTCGTGGCCCACGAGTGAACCATCTCACCGCTGTTGCCCCCGCATCGGGACCCCCCGAGGTTCCAGGCGTGGTGATCGAGACAGTTCCTGACTGGAGGACACCTCTGGTTGAATATCTCTGGCATGGCAATCTTCTGATGGACCAAGCGGAGCGGGAATGAATCTGGCGCCGCGCGCCGCAGTTCACCCTTCAAAGCGGTCCCAGTCGTGAGCAGCTCCTCTACAGGCGCGGGTTTGATGGTGTTCTCCTCCGTTGTCTTCAAGGAGTTGAGATCCCATAGGTCATGCAGGAGGTGCACGCTGGCTCCTGTGGCACCCACCAGGCCGGGTCGAAGTTGTCCCACCAGATTCGGAGACTGGGACACTTCTGGCCCTCCATAATCCACGACTGCATCGAGTACGCCAAGAGGTTCCATGCGTGCCAAGTTCATGCTAACTTTGTGCATCGGCCGCCGAAGCCTCTCCATAATACTATGTATTCTTGGCCCTTTGCGGTCTGGGGGTTGGATGTCGTAGGGTCCTACCCGCCAGCGACGACCCGCCAGTGCCGGTTCCTCTTAACCGCCATGGATTTCTTCTCAAAGTGGCTAGAGGCAGCCCCACTAAGGGAAGTCAAGGCTAGTTCTATCGCCGACTTTGTGAGTTCCAATATCATTCACCGGTTTGTAATACCTCACGCTATCCTCACGGACAACGGAACCAACTTCCGGACGGCCGAGCTGAAGAGATTGTACGCCAAGTACAACATTCGCTCGAACCACACCTCCCGCTATCATGCGCAGGAGAATGGACAGATTGAGGCGTTTAACAAAACCCTCTCTAACATTCTGCAAAAAATGGTTGGTCAGAATAGTAAAAGTTGGCCGGACAAGCTCCCCAACGCCCTCTAGTCTTATAGGACGACGACTCGCAATTCCACCCAGGTGACCCCGTATTCCCTGGTGTACGGAGTTGAGGTCGTCCTTCCCATCGAGGTCCAACTGCCCTCATTGCGCACGGCGGTCTACGACCAGCAAGCGCCAGACAAAGTTGCCGATATCCGTCTAGCCAAATTGGAAGCGCTGGACGAAAGTAGGCTTCGCGCTCTACATAACCTGGAAAGGCATCAGAGTAGGATGGCTCGAGCTTTCGATAAGAAGGATTGCCTCCGCTCCTTCCTGCAAGGTGACCTGGTGTTGGCTCTCAGAGCGCCAATGATTCCCGGCAGGAAACCACCCAAGTTGGAGCCCAGGTGGGAGGGACCTTTTATTGTCCACAAGGTCTATCCCAAGGGTGCGTATTCCCTAGTGACCATGGATGGGGAGCGTATCACTCCTCCCACCAACGCTAAGTTCCTCAAGAAGTACATTGCCTAAACTGTTATGGTCCTACATGACCTTAAACTATACGGTCCAGCATGACCTTAAACTGTATGGTCCGGCACGACCTTAAACTACACTCTGCCCTACATCTGGGCTCTCCATGGTCCGAGTTCTAAGACCTAAAACTAAGATCCTCTTGGTCCGAGTTCTAAGACCTAAAACTAAGATCTATATTCCGTCCAACATGACGATAAACTGTATTGTCAAGAACTACGTGTGTCTTGATTCTCATCCCCATGAGATACGTAGGACCGCCCAGACATTTCGTCTCGGGTCCAGCCCAGGAGTTACCAAATTCCGCCCTTTCTTCCCTCTTGGTCCGAGTTCTAAGACCTAAAACTAAGATCTATATTCCGTCCAACATGACGTTAAACTGTATTGCCAGAACTACATCTAGCTTGATTCCCATCCTAATGGGATACGTAAGAATGCCCAGACCTTTCGTCTTTGGGGTCCAGCTTGAGTTCCGATGTCGCGTCTGTTTCGCCTTTGGGACTTCGATCACAGGGTCGTGTGGCGTGGTGTGAGATTATGTCCCCATTCACGCCGGGTTTGCAATAGTTGCACCCCGCGCACCCTGTCCTCAGGGTTTATCCCTCCTCTGTCCAACGGAGTTTAAAGACGCATATCAAGAACTACGTGTGGCGTGATTCCCATCCTAATGGGATATGTAGGACCGCATGAACACCTAGATGTCAGGTCTAGCCCCATGTATTAGGAGATCCCACAATCTCCCGGTGCTCAGGGTGTTTGGCATTACGCCCCCTCTTTTTCCCAGGGATCCTCCATCTCTTGGCCGCTCTCAGACTGAGCCCTCTGACCCTTTCCAGTGGTCTGCTGATGTGCTCAAAGCACTCTGTTCTAGAACTTGGAGTGCCAGATTCGACTTAGGAAAGTTCCATCCACTTGCAAAGCTTCGTGTTCTCCTTCATTCGGGCCCCCTTCATCTTTCATACCCAGAGGGACCCCCAAGAACGGTCTGGATACAACGCCCAAGGGCTCTCCTACCATCATGGGCCAATGCCCCCGAGGGTTTTAGACAAAAAATTGATACAAATCTCGTGTTACGAACATGGTCAGTGGTTGATGCTCATTTGTTTGTCCCCATGGCTAACACGACAGGATGTTGTGTTGCGAACATGGTCAACCGTGGTCCTCAGTCGTCATGCCGGTTCCCAAGGCCCTGAATGTTGGTGGCATGGTTCATGTCCTTTTTCCACCTCGTCGTGCCAAGGTGGAATCTCGACACTCCTTGTACTAACCCTCAGTACACCCCCGAACATCAGACAGACCAAGCTGCATAACGGTGTCTCTCGGGGCTCCCACGGTCTGAGCGCTAGAGTATGTGCTTGGGTCTCTTCTTTACGGGTCGTGTGCAGCTTGACCTTCATCCCCTTAGGGGAGTGAGGATTCACCCAGACACTGCGTATCAGGCCCAGCATAGCTAGGAGCTAGCATCTGCTGCCCCTCCCTGATTGTTGAACCCTCGTAGGCTCCTTTGCCTGAGGCTCCTCTCTCAGTTGGTCCAAACCATATGACCTTAAACTGTTCTATTGGTCCAAACCATATGACCTTAAACTGTGTTGTTGGTCCAAACCATATGACCGTAAACTGTGCTGTTGGTCCAAACCATATGACCTTAAACTGTGGTGTTGGTCCAAACCATACGACCTTAAACTGTTCTGTTGGTCCAAACCATATGACCTTAAACTGTGTTGTTGGTCCAAACCATATGACCTTAAATTGTGTTGTTGGTCCAAACCATATAACCTTAAACTATGCTGTTGGTCCAAACCATAAGACCTTAAACAGTGCTGTTGGTCCTACCACACGACCCTAAACTGTGACATTATCGTCCTGGTCGCACGACGAAAAACGGCACTGCATTGTGGTGACCTCGCTGTAGAGGACATCACGTTGGGTATTGCTTTTATGCCATGCCATTTCTCAACGCCTATCACGGCTTGATGCTTGTGGCGACACCATGGCCTGCTACTCTTGTTCTGTCGCTTCACAGCAAAAAAACCACTCACCTTAAAGGACAAACAAGATTTATCAAATGCCGCTTCTTTTAGTACAAGGGTTACGCCCGCACTCCCCCTTTTCCCTTGGCACCAGTATCTTACAATGTCACTTTCAGAACTACGTGCGGCTTCATTCTCATCCTTATAGGATACGTAGGAATGCCTGGGGCACTTCCCCGCGGGTCCAGCCTACCTCCATGTTTGGTCCCTCGACTCGAGCATTTCCCTGGAGAGCACATGTTAAGTAGGGCTTAGTTCCTCCTTCACGTCGGGTTTTGTAGCTTCCTGGCCATGTGTTCGTTTATCCCCTATCCTCATGGTCCGAGCTCTAAGAGCTAAAACTAAGATCCTCATGGTCCGAGCTCTAAGACCTAAAACTAAGATCCATGTTTCGTCCCACATGACGTTAAACTGTATTCCGTCCCGCATGAAGTTAAACTATATTTCGTCTAGCATGACGTTAAACTGCATTTTCAGAACTATGTGGGCTTGATTCTCATCCTTATGAGATACGTAGGACTGCTCGGACGTTTCATCTTGGGTCCAGCCCCAGGGATAGCTGAACACCTTCCTTCTTTATTGTCGGCCCCTCGTCCTGACTTTATGAGAAATGGTGTCATCATGATATCTACCCTCAGCATGTTTGGGATGCCCCATGGTAATGATGGGAAGTGGCAATTCTCTCGCCAAAGAGGTCCTTCCTGGAAATTGGGATGACCCGTGATCAGGTTGGTACGTCCGCCTAATGCTCCTTCGCCCTGGTGGCGCAATATCGAGAGTGTTGGACTCTGTTCGAACAAGCCACCACTCCACCTCCCGCGCTTTGCGTTCCCCCTTATTCGGACCCTCATTTCCTTCCGCGTTTGACGGGACCCCCTAACAGTATGGATGATCGACCTATGGTCCACCTAATGTCCTGGGCCAACGTTCCGGAGAACTGGTCATGTTTGACGGGACACCCTAACAGTATGGATTCTCGACCTATGGTTCGCCTACTGTCCTGGGCCAACGTTCCGGAAAACTGCCCAACGATATTTGAGTTAGGCCCCGTGTTGCAAACATGGTCAGCGGTCAGCCCTCATTTATTATCCTCCCATTCCGGGCCAACGTGATATGGGTGCTGTGTTTCTGCCACGGTTGACAGTTATCCTCCATGGTTGCGCCCCATTGGGTTCTGAATTTGGGTAGCGTGATGCACCCTTTCTCTCCATCCCCCTGTGTTTGGATGGATTTCAATGCCCCCGGAATTGCCCTGCTCATGTGTTAAGACACATTGAGAAGTCGACACATCAATCGGCTCGGGGTCTCTTCAAAATTCCAGGCCCAATTTTGGACGCCTGAAGCTTGGTCAATGCCCCACGGTTGAACAGAATGATGGTACGAGCACCTCTTGCTTCTTGCATTGGGCATGTCCCACAGGAGCCTAGGGGTGATTTGTTATTCGTTTCGAAACTATGGTTGAGGGCAATAAACCAAGGGTACAAAAGAGTGGATTTGGCCATACATTGGATTGAGACGATGAGCAATACAAGCAAAAGTTCATGAGATGGAAAAAACAAATCCCTTAGGGATCAGCATGCTGAAGTGATCTTTCCAGCGTTGCTACCCTCTGGTTGGTAGCCTCCATGGTCGCATTTCTCTCTTCAAAGACTCTCTCCTCATTGGCCACCACAGAGCGCAGCTCATCAGCCCTAGATTGTGCCTGCGCCCGCTCGCTTCGAAGCATGGTCATCTGGTGACTTGCCTCCACCATTTGTTCCTAGGAATCAGCCACCTGGGAGGTCAATTGCTCCACGAGCTCAGAGCATGTTGCGATAAAGACTTCTTTGTCTGTCGCCTGCCCCTCGAGGTGCCGGACTTATTGCTCCGCCCTCAGTAGCGCTTGAGCGCTCGTCGATCCTTCCTGGAACTGGGAAATGTCGGTGCGCTGGCTGCTCTCACGCATCTTCTTGGCCATGTAATCACGGAACTTTAGATGAAGGCGCTGAACATCAGCCCCTCCGGCACACAGGAAGCGCAGCCAGTTCTGGAGTGATCCCATCAGCCTCAGCCAATCGGACTGGGGCTTCCTGAGAAAGCACTGGATACACTTCCACCCCTTGCGCTGTGTCATCCGGCTCTCCTCGGCTGCCTCTGAGTCTGAGTCATCAATCTTATCAGGGTCAGCAGGTCGGTATATGGGGAAGGTCTCCAGCAGATCGGCAGTAGGATCCACCCCAGGGATGTCTTCATGAGGAATAAAATCCTCAACGTCCGGCCAACCTTCCCTCACCCCAGCAGCAATGACGCCTCCACCAGCTTCCGACCGCGTTCCAGGAACAGCGCTGCTGATGTCTGCCGCCCTCTGGTCATCTATTTTCGGGGTCGACTTAGTGCAGAGAGCATGTTCCGAGCGAGGTGGTATGTCCGCCGCTGGTCCACTCGCAGATGGCCCAGGCTCTGCAGCCTAACATGCCTCCAGTGTTGAGATCACTACGCGGGGCATACGCTGGTCAGACTTGACACCAAGCACCAGTAGTGAAGCGTGATACTTATAGGAATCGAGAGCATCGGTCCCCAGTGTTACGGCCGCTGTAGGAGCCGCCATAAGGGGAGACCCCTCTGTGCTAGTTAATTCAATGATGGGTTTCGGATCCCCATCATGTCCCACTGGTTCCTCTCCGCCTTCCTCTGGTGGGGACACCCGTCCACCGCTCAGTTGCTCCTGAGTAAGATTGGGAAGTGAGATAGAAGTTGGAAAGTAGAATGGATGAATGAGGGAAATGAATGAAGACAGAGACAAACCTCAAGAATCTCGGTTATGTCGAGATCAGAGTTGGAAATCTCGCCGCTCTCTCGGAGACTCCCTTGGTAGGTCGCCCCTTACGAATCCTCAACTTCAGGCTCCTCTTCTTCGTCTTCTCCCTCTCCTTCGTCCTCTCTGGTTTCCTCCTCCCCCTCCGGCTCTTCATCACTGTCGCCTTCTCCCGGCGGCATCGCATCCGGATCATGCTCCTAGCCGAGCATCACTTTCACTAGGAAATTTGGCTCCGCACCCTGCCCCCTTTGGTGTGCGTATGCGTCCATGGCCGTCACATAAGCATGCCGCCGATGGAAATTTACTCGGTCGGTAATCCGAACGTGCCCGACCTCCGACAGTTGGATCCCATTCTGCATTATCTTCTGCCAGATGGCTTCGACGCTCAGCGATTGCTGCAGGGTCATCCAGGCCGACCATAGTGCCGGGAAAATTGCGTCTTGGGAAGGTTCAAGAAGATATTTTATCTGCTTCCCAGGAAGTTCCCTGGCTGCCTTATGTGACCCACCTGTGGGTAACGAGGACGTGGAGGCACCATGTGATGTCCTCGCTGCCGAAGTCCCATCCTGTGCAAGCCTCGCTGCCTGACGCGCCCTTGGTTCTCCCCTTCCGACGGCACCTTCCCTTCTTTCTCGTCGCCCGGTTTCCACACGAGTAACCTCGAGTTTCTGGACGCACTTGCGTAATATCCCCTCAGGGTACGCAATGGTCCAGTTTTCGACATATTCAGTTGCTAGGCCGGCATCAACCCCGGTGGGAGGGAGAGTAACGACGTCGCCAGAGCCGAAGGTGGTAAACATCAACCACATCTGGCGCAGGACGCATGGATTCTTCTCCTGCCAGACAGCCGTGAATACCTTCCTCGGCATTTGCTGGAGGCACCCAAACTGCCTGGCGAATCGGGATGGCACGTACGGCTCGCAGATCACCTTCTCGTCGATCTGAGCCACGAGCACCCCGCCCCGAATGCTCTGGAAGTATTCCTGCTATTCCAGAGAGCCTCGCTCGTTGTCCACCAGCTGGCCAACCAGGGTGGGGAACGGGCTGAAGTTGAAGTTTTCATGGTTACCAATGCGGATCCTCATGCCCTCCTCATTGAGCGTCAATGGCGCCACCCTTGCAATGTTTAGCAAGGATGGTCGCAAGCCATTTCCCGGAGGACGAACAGCGTTTGGGAAAGTATACCCGCCGAGATGAGCCGCCACCCAGCCATGGAAGATCTGGAAGGGACCACAGACCCTCTGAGGCGACCCTCCTTGTGAGATGCGCCCCAGAATGGTATAAAACTTGGCCAGCACGGGGACGCCCAAGTTGAACCGTTTGTTGGCGGCCATGGAGCCCGCCATCACCAAAGTCGTTGGACGGGCACCCATCCTCGCGTCCCGCACCGGCAGGAGCCACCCGCTCAAGAAGGCATCAAGGAACCCGGCATACCGGACGTTCGGGTCTCGGGCCTCAATGACGCGGTAGCCCCATGATTGTTATTGCCCTACCTCTAGGGTCTTCCAGTATGACCCGTCTTTGCTCCTCTGAGTCGCGGTTGGGCACCGTTTTCCAAGTCCCGGCATCTTGATGGCGAGATCCTTCTCAAGGAACAAGTTGAACCAGCCACTGTAGGCAATGTCCTTCAGGAAGTCCTTGACCCCCAGCCTCTCCTTGGCCAACTGCAGCAGGTGCCATGTCAGCATAGGCGTCTGCGACCTGTCTCCCCAGGTGATCTTTGGAGGAACGAACTCGTCTTATTGGTTACCCTCCAGTGGGATACCGCCGATGCAGTGAACGTTCCAAAGACTGATGTCGACTTCCCCGTAATGAAGGTGGAACATGTTGGTGTCGGGAGACCATCGGGTGAATAGATCTGGTCGGAGTTCAGGCTGATGGTGGAAATGGAACTGCGATGTCCATACCGCCTCGAACAGGCCGATATACCGCAGTTCTTCTCCGAACTGGTCGCAGGTATGGCGAACCCAGAATGCCCAGGCCCATTCACTGGTGAAGTTACCCCCGTACCGCAGGTCCCAATCCTTCCGCCAGCCCTTCGTGTCATCCGTGATGCTCTGACGGAACGTGCTCGCGTAGAAGGTCGGAGAATCCTCCGCCACAGGCTCGTCCCCAGTAATAGTCCTAGTCCTCAGGTTCAGGACATATACATACATGTGTCTAGTTTCTCTAGCAGGACGGCCGTTGTTGGTGATGTTATAGCGAGGAAGTTCGTCCTCCTAAGTCACCCAGAACCGCGGTGTGTCCACCTCGAAGCCCAGTAGTGGTACCTCCTCCAGGATTCCAAAATTCCAGAGTGGGAGATTGTCCGACAAGAGATATGCCTTTTGGGCCGGAGTCAGCAGATTGAACAAGGTGAGATTGTTGGAGACGATCACCTTGGCGCCATATACCTCCTCGTTCGCCGCCATATCTGTCCTACGGGCAGCGGCTTCCCCCTCATCGACTCGGTTTGCATCCATGTCGAATTTTTCGGGAGTTGGAAGAAATCAGGATGCAGTGCACGGAATCGGAGTGTTCGGCGTGCAATCTGCCTGAGTTGTGCGAAATCCTGTAGTTGAGCGCGCAATCGGCACGCTAAGCGCGGAAGATTCCGGTTTGGCGCGAAATCACGGCCAAATTTCGGAAGGAATTCTGCACTTCCAGTGTGTTATTACGCGCATCCGTGGAGCGATTTCGCGCACGAGAGTGGTAAGCCTATCGCACGGAAAAAGCCGAAGTACGGATCTGGGACCCAGCGCCCCTTTTTATAGGCGAGGCCAGGGTTCCGCGCCACGCGGAAAGAATATTTCGCGCGTGTCCGTAGGTTTTGCGCGCCCCGTCGGATTTTTTGCGCGCAACTTGATCAGGAGACTTAGAATTTTGGTGTTTCGGCATTTCCCTTGGAATCTGATCGTTGCGACCTCTCGCCGATCCAATTCCAAGAGGGGGCATTTGTTGACGCTGAAAAAAGCCCGCAACTCTTGGAGGAAGTTTCGGAATGATGAAGCAAAGTCATATTCGGAATCAGAGGCCCGATCCGGAGGCCTGGGAAGTGGTGCGCGAAATAAAGGAGGATCCGCACGAAAAAATGTTCTGCACTCGAAGTGCTCCTGGGATTCGCAGAATTGGACCGGTGAGGCGCGCAATAATTGCGCGCCCCGTTTCTCCGCAGCGAGATTTTGCACACAAGCGGTTCCCGGCGCGGAAAACTTCGCGCGCCACCTGGATTCCGCGCCGGAGGTCGCCTATAAATATAAGGTGACCCTGAACGGTTTGGGGGTTGAGGAATCCAAAGTAACTCTCGTGCACGCAATTCGGCTCCCCCCGCGCGAAAGATGACATCCAGGTAATCCCGAATTCCGCGCAACCTTGCCCCGGAGTTTGCCTTTGCGCGCAACTCCACCGGCTTTAGTGAATTTTCTCCTTCCCCCGGTTTCCCCACTTGCGTGCAATCCCTGGTCCGTGCGCGCAATACCCTGCCTTGCGCGCAAAACATTGCGCGTAATTCCCTCTTCGCGAGCAATCTCGTTACTCCAAGTGCGCGTCGTCCCGGTGTTTTGCGCGCAAATCATCCCTTTTGCGCGCACAGAGCCGAGGACCCCTCACCTTGACGCCCCTTGGCTGCCCCCTGCACCGGCACCTGATGTCTCCCCTACTGGGCATGTGCGCCATGCGTTGTTTTCCCGCACGGCCTTCCAGGCTCGTGCAAAGTAACCTCAAGGTCCCTTGGGCCGTGTTTCCCGTTGCGTTGCTTTGCCTTATGCTTCTCCGCATAGGCACGCTAACGGCTATTGCTTCTTCGCATAGCCATGCTAACGTGGACCCCCCGGTGGTTTTCCCTGCGGCCCCCCTTTGCCACAGCCTTGCCGATGCCTTCCCTTCCACAAGGGGTAGAGGTCGTTGGGCATATGAGCCATAGGGGTGTGGAGCAAACCCACCTCGTCCAAGCTGCAGGACGTTAAGCTGCTAAGCACCTCGTCCTTAACACAAGACGTTAAACTGTGGTCCGACCCCGTGCTTCGCACGCAGGGTCCCCCCATCTTGGACATTTTTTACGCCCACTCGTCTCCACGGGAGTGGACTCTTCCTCACATGGAATGAGATCCTCCTTGTCAGAGCGGCGTTTGTCCGCGGGGGAAGGGCTGCCTCAGAGCGTATGCTCCTAAACTTTTGTACGGATGATTGCACCCGTGCATCTCCGTACTTCCCCCCTACCAAGGTCAGTGGAGTCCTTCTCCCACTGTGCTTTGTCGCACCATGAGCCACCACCCTGGAGTAAGCCCCGGCACCAAGGGCCGCTAACCACGCGTAAGCCGCTGTTTCCTCTTTGGGCCGCTCAATGCGTAAGCCCCATTCCGCTTCTCACGGACGCACCCTTCACGACGTGATCTTCTGGTCCCTGGTGCCTCTTGTTTCCCACACCGAGCATGACTCACGTGGGCTTAGAGTGCGCATCGACCATGACATCCTCCTATGGGCCGCCTCAGAGCGTAAGCCCCATCCCAGCGAACTACGTGGACTTTGATCCGTGCTAACGCATGGTACGTAGGAAGCCTCCACAAGGTTCAAGCCCACCACCCGGTCATCCTGACCTCTCCATGTCGGTCCCCTGACCACCTTGGGCTACCTCAGAACGTAAGCCCCAAATCTCGCGTCCCGCATGACGTTAAACTGTAGCCCGTCCCGCATGACGTTAAACTGTATCGCATCCTGCATGACGTTAAACTGTATTCCGTCCCTCATGACGTTAAACTGTATCCCCCCTCTTGGGCCATCTCAGAACGTAAGCCCCATGCTTAACCACACCATCCATCCTAATCCTTGCCTGGGCCGCCACATCCCGGTGAGATCATGCCACCCTTCCCACTCCATGTTATACGGGAGGCCTCCCACGTGTTGGCCCCAACATCGGTGTTCCCCCTAGAAACACTTTAACATGATCTGTCTCCGCAAGACGTTAAACTCACGACATACCCCATGTTAAACATGGGAAGCTGAGGAAAACCTCAGACGGTACACATTCCCCGTGTTCGATGTGGGATGCCTCGGGCTTCCGCACCCTCGAGAAGCCCTGTGATGAGGGACTAAAGACAGACATGCCGACGATGCCCCAACGTGACCATTCTCCTCATCGTAGGTTGCTGTCCCGACAAGACCCCTTGGAGTGTCTTGACGGAAGCAGCGTAATTAACTGGCATCCATGTAGATATGGCACCGGGAATGAGCTTCACGAACCCGTCTTAAATCTATGAGGGAGACCCAGACTAGGTGACGAGCTCCGAGGAGGAATCCACGGAAGGAAGAACCGACATCCCATCATCCCGGTTTCGATCAAGGATCATACGTCCCTGAACAAGGAACGGATGTCGCCCGCCTTTGGAAAGCGGGAATGCGGGGCCACAAGCAGCGCGCCCTCCCCGACGGACGGACGCGCACGCCCCGGAGAAAGCGTCGGAAACAACAGCTTTCCACCAATCCACCTTTGTATATCCTTGGATTGGTTTCACCTTGGAACCTGACTTCAGCTTCCTCCACTAGATTGGGATCTCCATCCATTACATATGCATTTATCTCACACACTGGTGAGGGGTAAAAGGGGGTTTTTACATAAAATAATCCTTGGGCGCACAGACCCTACATATTAATGAGGAGATGGCTCGCGGGCCAACAAATTTAATTTAAATAAATAAATTAAAAGAAACCATTCATATAAAAAGGTCTCAGTTTAGCTCATGATCATCCATACATGAAACAATATTTATGCATAAATAAAACTATAATTCAATTCTACAATTGTTCTTGTTAAAGATAAATCACGCTCAAATTAATTATTTATCATTAATTAATCAATCCTTTTATCTTAAACCATTTTCTAAACTTCCATTATATTCTCATCCATCATAATTTTAAACAAATAAATTCAATTGAATTTATCCTTGTACATAACTTGTACCTTGGAGGTAACCTGGTGAATTCCCGTTCATTACGCAGATGTTAAATTAAACACAAATATATAAAACACTTATCACGTGTTGTGCCTCAGCTTTATGCCTGAACCATGGTACACTATTGATGCCCCTTTCCGTCACAGATTCTAATGACTAAAAAAGGGAAATACCTTAGTCCAAAGTGATTCACCCTTTGAAGAAAACATCAAAATTTGACAAAGGCATGAAGAAGGATTTGGTTAAGAATGGGCTGCCCAAGTTTCAGCATGGTCGTGCAAGTATACTTGCGCGCCTCCTATTGGTCATGCAGGTGACTTGCGCGCCTTAATTTATTTTCACCCAAGGTCTTCAAAGGCCTATAAATACCCCTTGTGGGCCTCCCATTTCAAAGAAGACAAAAAAAATCCAGAACCTCATATTTGAGTTCCCGGTGCCCTAGTCTCTTCTCAAAGCTTCCAAACACTTCTAAGGTAATTTCTTACCCAGAACGGAAGATCTAAAGAGAGGGAGGAAGGCCTAAGTGTTGAAACTCAACAACACTTGCACGCCTGGGTGGCCAGCCCTTAAGGGAAATGGCCACACTTGCGCACCGCTTTACCCCTTCCACATAACTTGTGTGCCTCTATTCTGGAAGTCTCTAGGGGTAGTATTAAGGGCTTGAGCCAAGACTCGCCCAAGTTATACAATAAGGATTTTCTATCGCGCAAGTACCCATGTGTCGCGCAGGTAAACCTGTGCAACCAAGACATGTGCGCCCACGCAGTACTTGCGCGCCCGTGAAGTACTTGCGCGCCCCTCTTTTTTTGGGTGCCCTTCTTGCCCATTTCACCCCCTTACACCAATCCACCTTTCCTCTTCAGGATTAAGCCTTCAGAACTCTCTTCAAATCCACTCGTGGCATGAATTATTTATTGGCTTCCTTATCTGAATGGAATTTTGTGGAACATCTATTAAAACCTAGTGATTTATATATCATCATGTCACAAAGGTCAGGGATTTAATTCATTCAACCTTATCCTTTAAGATGAGAGAATACTTATCCTGGGCCTCCCTTTCAGGAGTAATCCCCAGTTCAAATTCTCATTAATTTGGGCATCCTCCTTAGGAGTAAGCCCCATGTACTCATTTGGGACTCCTTTTCAGGAGTAATCCCTAAGTCCCCTAATCTGGGCATCCTCCTTAGGAGTAAATCCCAGTCATAATTCCCTTAACCTGGGCCTCCTTTTCAAGAGTATTCCCCAGTCTCCAAGTTCCCAAATATGGGCATCCTCCTTAGGGGTAATCCCCAACCATGGTTCTCTTGACATGGGTTTCCTCTTCATGAATAAGCCCCAGTCTAAAAGTCTACAAATATGGGCATCCTCCATATGAGTAAGCCCCAAGTCCCTGAACCTAGGATTCCTTCTCAAGAGTAAGCCCCAGTCTTAATTTCACTTAACCAGTCTTAATTTACTTTTGATCTGGGCTTCCTTCTCAGGATTAAAACCCAATCATGAGTCCCCTCCTAATTTGGGCATCTTCCTTAGGAGTAATCCCTAAGTTAGAGTACCCAAATCTCTATGAAGTACATATACTTTTATGGACGTTGTTCCTGGGTTTCTTCCCTGAAGTGAAACCCAATAATCATCTATTTTGGTCAGTCATGCACACATAAGCCCCACATCATAGCATATTTCATGGTAAAATTGTCTGGTTTCACCAATAACTCTTTTTTCTCACACCGACCATGACTCACGTGAGCTTAGAGTGTAAAAGTAATCATGAAATCTTTCTTGAAGCCATCAATCATGCATAAACATCATACTCTCTTACTCGAACTACATGGGTTCTGATTCCTTTTCCAAAACAAAGGATATGTAGTTATCCCATCTACGGGTACAATCCCAACTCTGAAATAATCCATGTCCTTCCGAATGACAATAAACTTCAAGTGCCCCACTGAGTGGATTTAAAACCAGTGTGGTCATCATAATGACCAAGAGACTTTTATGTATTGAAGGATACCATTGACTAAGAATATCTAACAAATATAGATGATTATCTATCGATGAAGAACCTCGAATAAATACAAAATATTCTCTAAATTTCCTACATATCAATCATTTATTTTCAGATCTAAAGGAAAGCTCATTTATTACATTGTAATGTAATAAGGATTCACGAACATAACTTAAATCTATAAAGAGAGTCCCGGAGTAGATAATAATTCCCCTAAAAAAGGTGTGATGATTCTGACCTCCCATCCTCTTGACCAATGCAAATTCCTAAGCCTCATCAGTCCACAACTAATGAGCTCCTACCTTTGGAAAGTAGGTCCAAATGGATATGGAATCATTGGATGTTTCTCGTTCTACAAACAAACCCGTTAGAAACTGATTGGAATGTTTGAACCTTCAATCAACGAGGTCATCCCCAATTCTAGAGGAAACAAAAAATGGTGAACTCGATGTGAATCTTTAACCAAATTAAAATGATGTTTTACCTATTTGTTAGGCCCCTATTTAAACTCAATGAGAGGGCCAACAAGATAGTCAATAACATATGTGCTCATCCAAAAGATGTAGCGGCTGAACTTATCTTGATTATGTTTATTATATCAAACATGCACTCTATTCCAAGAACTTCTGCACTACAGGAATGTCTTTTCTTAAGTTCACTACAGTGAACACTTCTACTGTGAATGCATCCGCTGCTACTCCTGCTGGATCATCGTCCGCTCTGAGGATGACATCACATACTCAACGTCTTCAACGCTGGGTATCAAATGCGCTAGTTAAGGAGTACCGTCAAAACGGTACTATTCCATCTCTGGAGGCTACTTGACAAGCCCTCCAAGTGAACAACTCACCCTGGTTGTCCGGACAGTGATGACCAGTGATCAAGAAGCAGGTGGTGCTAACTACCGTCTCCAACTATTTCTGGTCGTTATCCCCGAAACGCAATCACCATTCACTCTCGTATTCCAGGGAGGTGAATGAGTAGGTCCCACATGGCTTAATTCAAGGACACAGGAGTCCTTCCCGAAGGCTCCCATCAAAAATCGTCGCCAGACTCATGCAGTAGTGCGCCCTCAACATGATGAGGGTATCATTTCCAGGCAATTTGCTCAGGTTCCTCAAGCCCGAGCAGGCAAGACGAACCTCCAAAGGGTAAATCTTGTCAACAGTGAGTAGGTTCTCATCTCTTCCATCTCTGGAGAAGTCCACCAACATAACTTGGTGGAAAGAAACGAGTAGGGACACACACCCGTCCATTTTAATTCAACTATCTAGAAGACTCGTCTAGAATCATCATGCCAATCCCACCAGGAAATTCCGGTGGAGTACTATAGACAGGAACATACATCTGTTTATGAATCATCAGGTAGTCAATAGGCTCATCTGAGTACATACGATGAAGCCTGACAACCCAATGTGTTGATAACTGGTAAACAGGCACATACACCTGCTTACACTCATCAATCCTGCCAGTAGCCTCGTCTGTCAGTATTGAAGGAAGCTCGTCAACCACATTCGGAGGAGTGAAATCAGAAATCACATACACCTGCTAGTATTGATAAATCCTACCAACAGTCTCGTTTGGTAGCATTTGGAGAAGTCAGTCGAAAAGCTCCGGTGGAAAATAGGAGGCAGACTCAACTCTCTACCCCCACACATGAGTACTGGCAGGATTCACTGACAGGAAAAGGAGGACAGGAGGAGGCACATACACCTACACCAAACATTGAATGGACGTATATCCCCGTTCCAGCAGCTGAAGTCACCAAGCATATTCTATAAATGGTGAAAGTGCAGAACCAAATCCCTGCTCATATTCTGGATGCCTGCTAGGATATTATAACAGCTTCAACAGCATCTCAGGGAAAGACACATAAATATATCCCTAAAAATAGAGTGAAAAATCCACAGTTCACTCCAGAACAGACACAAACCTCTATTCCAGTCTAAGAGGGTTGTGGGGTGTACTCCCCCATACCATACAGACAACCAAGTCAGGCACATATACCTGGTTTGAGTGGAGATAATCAGTCTAACCTGATTATTTCTCCTAATCCGGTGTATAAACCTTCTAAATTGAGTAAGAAGGAGTCTAAGAAGAGGACCCACCTAGCACAGTCAAGAAATCAAAGGCCCATCTGTGATAAGGCCTTACTTGATGCTGGAGTTCTTAATGCACTCAGTCTGTTGCAACTCAAGATTCTTCTCTCTCAGTTCCCAATAGTGGGAACACTAATTCCAAAGGTCTGCATCAAACACTTCTTCATAAAGGCTTGCTTCAGGACAATTTCGTCGATCTCGATATTTCATCTTCATATGAGAGCTACAAGAACCCTCTGTGTGGTTATAAGACCAAAGAGAAAAATGTTTCATCTTTTGTTGTAACCCGCCATGGTGGTCCTCCCCATGATAATGAATTTAGCTGTGAAAGTCCTCTCCATAGTAGTGATTCAGTGCTTGGAAAATTCGCTAACAGACAATGTAGTGACGAGAAAGCCCTATTATCTTGAGGCACTTGAAAATGTGAATCCAGTCATGTCTGATGCTTTACCATTAGAAGGTGAAATACTTTCTCAACTAGAAGATAGCCCAATGTGTAAGACATTCTCCGAACCACCCCTAAGTCATGCATCTTCTAGTTTGATCAGTGATTTCTCTACCAATCTTGTTGAATCTAATGAAGCAACAAGGAAGCACCAACTCTGGTCTAATTAGGTAGAATAATCTTCCTTGAATGATAAAGAGGAAGTAATGAACATGAGAAAACAACTTGAAAAAGGTGATGTGCCAGTTATGTTTTGGCCTTGGGTTGATTCTCAATATGACATTCAAGAAATATTGATGGAATATGGAATTCATGATATTCGTCCTAACATATGGAAAACTCTTTGTCAGATGAAAAAAAAAATATTATCATATGATGAATATGAAAATCATGTCATGATAATAGAAGAGTTACAACGCCAAATTGACTTGGCATCTCTCTCAGTTTCCCGATATCTGAAGGATAAAAAGCAGTAGAGAGCCCTTTAGCATTCATTCCTTGGCGCACTAAGAATATTGAACCAGTTAATTGCCAATGCCCCATATGGTATTCATATCAAAGGATGAGGTGTTCATGGAGCACTACATTTCACTGTGCTCTCCAATCAGTAAAGCCCGCCGAAAATGGTCTCATGCAATGTTACTGCCCATAGCTAGCCATAGTCAATGGGTTTTTTTTGTATTCAAAAACTTGCCCAAGAACAGGATTCAACTAGTTCCTCTCAAAATAAAGAATATTGAGAAGAAGTTGTTGAATTAGTCCTACATCAAACAAAATATAATATTGAACAGGGCTCTCGTTTAGAGGAAGTACATCACCATGTGATAGAAGTGTCAGAAATCATTCAACGGTCTTTTGAGCCAAGTGATAAAAGTGGATGTCGATTGATTCATCCATCTAATTTCCAGACCAATATCCGTAAGATCAGGAGAGCTCTTAAGAAATTCTCAAACATAGCATGTCAAGAGCCACCCCCACTTTCCAGACTGGGGACTCTTTTAAACCAACCCTGAATCAATAAATAGGATTCGAGGAGTTGAGTGGGACCGACATGAATAGCCCCAGTCCACTGGACTGGGTACTTTTTCAATCCTCAATCCCTCCCTCAGAGAAAGTCTATCTTATCTCGATTGGGGAAGACGCCTCAAGAGTAATGAAGAGCCAAATTATCAAGAGATTCCCTCCAAATTTCAGTTCATCAAGAAGTTCTTGAGGAATCAAATAAACTAAAGGCAATGTATCATCAAGGACATGGAAGAAGACAATATCACAGAAATGCCGATAGAAGGGATGTGATGCGTTATGCATCAATTAATGTCATCAATGATGTTGTTGCAGATCCACGAGATGAGGCTCATTCAGAGGGATCAGAAGAAGAGGTTCCTGCTCAAGAAGTTGTACGCACAGACACAAATGAAGAATGTGTGCTTACACGAAATCAAAGGCTTACTCAGAACCTAGGTAATCCTTCAAGTAACCCACTTCCCCCTCTCCAAAAGGGATCTAACAAGGGTAAAGGAAAGAATCAGGTTACATACACTTCCTCTGGATAAGGCCAATTTCTCTCACTAGAGCAAATATTTGCACAGCAAGAGGAAGAAATGAAGGAATTGAGGAGGATGAATACAGAACTAATTCAGGGTAGTCTTCTTCCTAAGCGTGCTGGAGTCAGTCAGTCAAAGGAATTTTTTGTAGCTAGTGAGATAGATCAAGAATATAATTTTTTATCAGTACACCCTCATAGGTCTAATCCTACGGGTCAAGTGAAACAACAATTAGTGGTGAAACCATCAGTTGTAGTATCAGCCACCGCATTTGTATCAGCTCCAGTCATTGCACCTGTTCAGGTCCAAGATCAACCAGCTGTTTCTCAAACCTTAATAACTACTATTGAGTCATTAATAGCTCGTTTGGAGGCTATGGAGGGAAATCATGCTCAAATTCAACCATAAAAGAGAGATTACCCTGAATGGGTTGATGCAATTCCTCCCCCATCAAATTTTTCATTACCACATTCCTAATATTTAATTGTTCGGGAGATCCAGAGCAACACTTAACATATTTTTTTCTCATTGCGATCCTATGTTGGGTACCCTTCAGCAAAAAGAAGCAGTTAAGCTTTGGTGTTTTGTACAGTCATTACAAGGACCTGTTTTTGTCTAGTACACAAGCTTTCAATCCTGGTCAATTACCAAATGGGACAATCTTTGCCAAAAATTCCTTCTTCAGTTCAGCTCAATGTTTCCAAAGAAAATAGTTTTTGATCTTACAAACTATAGGAAAGGGAGAATGAAAGGGTCTCAGATTTCATTGATCACTGGAAGGGATTAACATATTCCCTAAGATTAGCACTCCCTCAAGAGGAATTGTTGCCAATTTGTGTGGAGAATTTACGTGATGAGTTGCGCACACTGCTGATCCCTGTGAAATATAAAGGAGGGTTTCAAGACCTTACTTCAATCGCTCAACAAATTGAAGATTATCTTATAAGACTAAGGATAAAGCTTGTGTATTTCCATCATCTCCAATAAGGAGAATGGGTAAAGAAGGGACTGCTACATGTATTCTTAAACAAGCACCTGTACCTGCTTCTACTTCAAGGCCTTCATCTTCTCAAAGGGCTCCACCTCCTGAGTGTCAACAACAGAGGCCGTTTCATCAATATGATCAAATAGATCAATGACGGAAACAATTTGAGGATCTGAAGAGAAAAACATACTCTTTCTGAAACGAAAAAGTTCCTGTTTACTTTATTTCGGCTCTGGAAAATAATTTGGTTTAATTGTCAATGCCCAAAAGGCTGAATAAGGAAGGAGATGAAGACTATCCCAATTATTTCCCATTTCATCAAATGTTGGGCCATCCCATTAAGGTGTGTTTTCTTTTCATTGACATCCTACAAAAACTGGTCGACTTGGGACAAGTCAAACTGAAAGGTTCTTCAGCTCAAGTAGCATGTGTTACTACTACAGATCCAGAGGAGGAGGGCGAGTGGAAAGAATTCAAGAACAAAAATGCGCAAAAATATGACGATTGGATGGTCAGAAAAATGATCAACCGAACTCATGCCATTTTGTGAATGCAATTGAAGAAACCAATTGTTCCTTCTTCCATGAATGTTGTAGCAAAACCCTCTTCATCAGAGGGAAAATCCTCAAAGAAAATGCATGATTCAAAGAAAGAAGAAGAATCAGAAGAATATGAGTATATGTCAAAACCAAAGTTTTCTTTGACTCTGGAAGAATTCATGCCATCTACTTCAAAACCACGGGCACCGCCCCACCAAACGGCACAGCCTAAATAGGAAAATCAGGCAGATCCTTCCTCAAATGAAGAATTGATCTTCAGTTCTGTTAATATGATTCAATTAATAGATCCTTATACTAGTCGCAGTTTTGATTTTGATGAGCCCGAATTCCCTGTATCAAACAGAGGAATCAGAGGAAGTTACAGAGGCTAAGGATATAGGGGAAGATGTGGATCTTTTAGAGGTCGCTATTCCAATTTTACCCCTACTAGAACTGTTTATATGGCAGAAACTCGTGGCAGAGCCCTTCAACAATCTCAACAAGAACAAGTAAGTTCTTCCACACAAGGCATACTCATCCATAGCATAATTATTCTGGAAGATCAGTTGAAGGATCCATCTTCTTCCTCTCATCAAGTAAATAGACCTAATTGGTCTAATCTTCCAAATCCATGAGTGTTACCAACTCCTATCCCGATACAAGATGCATCAACTTCCAAAGCATCTACTTATAAGGTACCTGTGAAACCACATTTTCCTGTTGGGAAACGCAGACCTTTGGATCAAAAGTATGATGTACTAAAACACATGGCACAAGTATCGACCAAGTTATCAATTCTGGATTCCATGAATTTATCGAAGGATCTTCGAGATGCACTCATCGAGGCTTTGTCAAGTCCTCAGGAGTTTGAAATAGAAATTGTTGCGGCTGAAGCCTACCATGTTGAGAATAATCCTACAGAATGCCATAGAGTGATATATTTAATAGATAAAGATGAATATGATGTCGTCCATGGACATATAATACCTTTACACTTATCTGGAAAGTTCACTGGTGTTGACATTCGAAGAGTCTTCATTGATAATGGTTCAAGAGTCAACCTCATCCCCATTCGTACACTTCGTCTATTGGGCCTCACTGAATCTGATTTATCTCCTTCTACTTTGATGTTACAAGGATATGATAAAAATTAATAAGAATCACTGGTCGAGATTACACTTAGAACTCAGTTTTGAGATCTTGTATCCAATTCAGATTTCATGGTTATTGATCGGGATTTAGCCTTCAACGTCTTTCTTGGTAGACCCTGGATGCATCGGCATGCGGATATCCCTTCGTCATACCATCAATGTCTCAAATATTGTTTCGATGGTCAAATTGGGACATTTTATGGTGATAAATCCTCGTTCAAGACATGTAAATCTCAAAACATTGAGGTGGAATTATATCACATAAAGGGAAAAGAGGAATCCACGACAAGGGAGATTACCAAAGTTAATGCTCCATATGGCTTGGAAAAGATTCCAGTAAACCCATTTACACATGTGAGTACATATTATGTGTTGCCTATCATTCAAATTTATAGGATAAACCCAAATCAAAATACTCTTATGGAAACCCCCATAATGTCAATTATGGAAATCAAGCCAGATGACATTGGAGAAAGTGGTGATCCAACAAGAAATGTCGAAAGCTCAAATGGAGATGTCTTTATTTCATCTGCTGAAATCCAACAAGTCTACACTTCACTAATTAGGCCAGAGAAAGTTATAGAAATGTCATAGGTAAATGATGATGTCAATTCTCATTCCATCATCTCCTCTTTGTTACCCAAAGAAGACCCTTCATTGCCAATCGGGTCAGAAATGGAAGATTCTTCTTCAAGAAGTTCAAATTTTGACATCTCTTCTGATCATGAAAATTATACTTCATCATATACTATGCAAGTAGAAATAGAAGAAATAACACATGTTGAAGAAGAAAAATAAGATCTCAGGGATGCTCCTCCAGCATTTGAAGAGGGTATCTCTACCACCATGGATGAACTCAGAGAAATAAATCTGGGTACAAAAGAAGATACACGCCCCACATTAATTATTGCGGCCATGACTCTTGAAGATCAAGAGATGTATATGTCCTTTTTAAAGAAAAATCGAGATATATTTGCTTGGAACTATACAGATATTCCAGGGCTTGATCTTGATGTTGCCACTCATTGTTTGGGTTTTCCAGAAGAACATTTAGGATTCAAACAAGATACTAGAAAAACACAACTAACCAATGCTTCAAAAATTGAGGCTAAAGTGGATAAGCTTATCAAATCTAACTTCATCAGAGAAGTTCAATATCCAAAATGGTGGGCTAATATTGTCCCAGTGAAAAATAAGAATGGTCAAATTATAGATTGCATTGATTTCAGAGATTTTAATCGGCATTGCCATACGGATGATTTTCCAGTTCCGATTACAGAACCCTTGATTGATGTAACAGCTAGCTATGAAGCACTTTCCATCATGGATGGATATTTTGGGTATAATCAAATCTGAATGGCTCCAGAAGATGAAGAATATACATATTTCAGAGCCCCTCGAGGTCTGTTTTGTTATCGGGTAATTCCGTTTGGCCTAAAGAATGCAGGCACAACATATCAGTGTACCATGCATCGTATCTTCAAACCCTTTCTGGGAATGTTTGTTGAATGTTATGTGGACGATTTTGTGGCTAAATCCAAACAACGTTTTAATCACTTGGCTAATTTTGAAATCATATTCCACAAACTTTGGAAACATAATTTGAAGATGAACCCCTTAAAATGTGCTTTTGGGGTAACCTCAGGAAATTTCTCGGCTTTTTTGTACGCCATCGTGGCATCAGAGTTGATCCTGAGAAGACAAAGTCAATCCTTGGTATGTCACCTCTTGAAATTTGAAATAAATGAGAGTACTTCAAGGACACTTAGCCTATATTCGGCGTTTCATCGCCAATTTGGCAGGAAAAATTTTACCCTTCACTAAATTGATGAAGATGGGAGTCACTTATAAGTGTACTGAAGAATGTCAAGAACCATTCGATATTATTAAGAATTATCTCTTGAGTCCACCGTTGTTAATTCCACCTGTTGAATGAATGCCACATATCCTCTATGTGACAGCTCTAGAGCGATCATTGGGTACCTTTCTTGCTCAGAAGAATGATGTTGGGAATGAAAACAACCTCTACTATCTCAGTCGGACTGTGCTTGATGTAGAAACCCGATACTCAAATATTGAGAAGTGCTGCCTATCATTAATCATCGCAATTAAAAAGTTGAGACACTACCTGCAACATCACAAGGTCCAATTGGTATCTCACAATAACCTACTCAAAATCATCCTTAGTCATGAAATGCTTATAGGATGTCTGGAAAGGTGGGCAGTTATCTTGCAGCAATTTGATATTCAATATGTGTCTCAAAAGGCAATAAAGGGCCAAGCTCTGGATGATTTCCTTGCTGAACACCCTTTAGTGGAAGACACATCTTCAGATACTGAACTCCCTGATGAGGAAGTCTTATCTATTAAAGAAAGTCTTCAATCATGGAAATGTACTTCGATGGTGCTTCCCAAAGTCCAACAGGGAGGAAAATAGAAAATCCTAAATTCAAAAAAGTTGGGTTAGGAGTTGTACTCATTTCGCCCAGAAAAGGCATTTCTACCTTATTCCTTCTTATTATTGGGAGGCGGTACAAATAATGAAGCGGAATACCAAGCTCTTATTGCAGGATTGGAGTTGGCGCTTCAAGCACAAGTGAATCACTTAAAGGTGATTCAGACTTGGTAATCAAACAAGTCAATGGGGATTATGCCATAAAAAAGAAGAACTAATCCCTTTGTATGATTACGTCAGAGAATTAATGGCGGAGTTTCCTTTGGAACCAACATTTTCTTATGTCCCAAGATCACAAAATTCCTAAGCTGATGCACTAGCTAATATAGCCACAGCTTTGGCAGATCCAAATCGGGACAAGACAACCATCAGTATTGTCTGTCGTCATACAATTTCACCTTATGTTCAAGCTAGAATAGAGGAAATCAATGAAATTAGTCCCATATCTGAACCATATGGTTGTACTACAGGATGGATGACACATCTCAGGGAATACCTTCAAAATAGAACACTTCCAACTGATAGAGCCGTGAAAGAACAAGTCCGGAGATGTGTGGTCAATTTTACTCTTTATGATGGCCCAGATCACTTAGAGAAAATTCCCTACAAATTTGGTTTGGATGGAGTTCTTTTCAGATGCATTGATGGTGAAGAGACAATGACTGTCATGAAAGAAGTGAATACAGGAGTCTGTTGTTCCCACCAGTTTGTACACAGAATATCTGATCAAATTAGAAGGCTTGAATACTTTTGGCCTTCAATGATACAAGATTGTGTTAATTTCCCAAAGAAGTTTCACTCATGCCAAGTATATTCCAACATCATTCATCAACCCCCAAAGTTGATTCATACATCTAAATACTCATGGCCATTTTCCACATCGGGAATGAATGTAGTGGGACCTTATCCTTCGGCTATATCCAAGATGTTGAAGTATATTCTTATTTCTACTGACTTCTTTTCCAAATGGGAAGAGGCAATACCCCTCAAAGTAGTCAGTTCTAAATGCATTGTTAGCTTCATCAAGTCTAATATCATTAGCAGATTTGGTGTCCCTCATACCATATTGATGGACAGTGGCACCATCTTCTGTTCATCCGAGGTGAAGAGGTTGTATCAAGAATAAAAAATAAAATCCAATCATTCATCACGATATCATGAAGTATCCAATGGCCGGATCGAAGAATTCAACAAGACTCTGTCAAATATACTACAAAAGATGGTGGATAAAGATATGAAATCAGGGCCTGATAAACTCTTTCATGCTTTATGGGCTTATCAAACCACCACCCGCACTACAACGCGGTCAACTCCATATTCATTTGTATATGGAATGGAATAAGTCTTGCCAATTGAGGTTCAATGACCTTCGCTCAGAGTTGCCATTTGTGATCAGTCATCTACAGATGAACAATTTCAAAAGTGATTGGATGAATTGGAACGGTTAGATAAGAAAATATTGTGCACCCTGCACCACTTGGAAGTCTATCAGAATCAAATAGCACGAGCTTTCAACAAAAAAGTTCATCTTCGTTCATTTATTCAGGGAGAATTGGTATTAATTCTTAGAACTCCAATGGTACCAAGAAAGAAACCTCTCATGCTTGAGCCAAAATGGGAAGGACCTTATTCAATACATAAGGTCTACTCCAATGGAGCTTATTCTTTAATCTCAATGGATGGAGAACTCATCACTACTCTAACCAATGCCAGATTTCTGAAGAAATATTTTGTATGAATACAAAATACATCTAGGGTCCAGGCATGTGACTTTAAACTATTGGCACTTACGTTTAACATGACGTTATACTATGACATCCAAACTACATGACGCAAAACTGTACATAAGTCCCTTAGGTCCAGAAAGACGTTAAACTACATAACCAACGGTCCATGCATATGACCTTAAACTATTGGAATTTCTCTCGTCCCACAAGATGTTAAACTATGTCCCTTTCATCATCCTATATGACATTAAACTATACAGTAATGGTCCATGCATATGACCTTAATCTATTTTCATGTCCCTTATGTCCAGCACGACGTTAAACTGCACCATCCAAGGTCCATGCATATGACTTTAAACTATTCTCACTTACGTCCAACATGACTTTAAACTGTATCATCCTTTTTTCATCTAACATGACGTTAAAATGTGAAAAAGTCCCTAATACGTCCAACATGATGTTAAAATGTGTTCTATTTTGTCCTTATTGCATGAAATTAAACTACATATTCCTCTTTTTGTCCAACATGACATTAAATTTTATTGTCCCCGTCGTCCTAACTACATGATTCTAAACTGTATAGAAATCCATTAATACATCCTACATGACATTAAACTATATTTTTGTCCCTGCTATGTGACACTAAACTGTGCAGCACCAACAGTCCTAACTGAAAGACTATAAACTGCATAATCCCATCATATGTCCTACATGACATTAAACTATGCATCGTTAAGGTTTTTGTTACCTCTTGTTTCTCACAAGGAGTATGAATCACATGATCTTAGAGAAAATTTCAACCAAAACACCCTGTTTGGGCCGCTAACCATGCATAAGTCCCAACACCATTTTATAGGTCGTTGTCCCCAAGAACAACTTGATCACCAATTCACTCTTAATTCAACTACGCAGACTTTGATCCTTTCCTTCTAGGCTGGAAACATAAGAAACCTCCTGAGGTTTAATCCCAAAACCAATCTCTTCACATTGGTTCACCTCCATCTCACATGATGTTACACTGTGTACGTCCCTTTTGTCCCTGCTACATGAAACTAAACTATGCAGCACCATCGTCCTTTCTATACGACGTTAAACTGTACAACACTTTTGTCATGTACGACAATAAACTACAATATTCTTTGATACCCTCACCTGAGAAGAAATCATTATTTACATTGATTTTCAACCATGTTATATTCCAAAGACTATTTTCATACATGGCAATTCCTGAACATTCTATATTGGGTCGAACCATCATTGCACTAAAGTCCCTTTTCACTCTTCACATGTTCGAACCAAATTTGTACAGAGGATATTTCTAGAACTACGTGGGCTTGATTCCCATCCTTATGGGATACGTAGGAACGTTCGAGTGTCCCTCAAATCCAGCATGATGTTTTTTGGGCCTAACCCCTAATTCCACTTTCAGTCCCCTGACTGAAAAGTCCCCGTGAAAACACACACTGTGTATTTCTTATAATGGTCCGAGTTTTATGACCCTAAACCAAGATCTCTTATACTATCGTCCCACATGAAGTTAAACTATATTTCAAGAACTACATATGGATTTATTCCCATCCTTATGGGATACATAGTGAAGTCCAATATTTCAATTCCGGATCCAGCCACTACATGATTGTGGTTAGCATTGATCTGTTTATCTCTGAATACATTGAATAATACCCATAATTATGTGTCATAATCCTAACCTTAAATATTTTCAGATCTTCATAACCCTTCTCTTGACATCTATTCACAAAAATGTCAACTTTTTTAGAGTTCTTTTTCCTGACTATGCAGCACATGCCCTTAGGTGGCCTTGCATAAACAGTCTACATAATAGATGTGTCAGCCAAAAGATTCTATTATTTGACTATGCAGTTAATGCCCTTAGGCAGCCCTACATAATTCAACCCCCTAATGGGTTTGTCAAAATATTGGTAACTTCATTCTTGGGAAGAAAATATATTTTTCCTTAGTTGTCTTAATAAAAATATGTGAGGATCCGCAAAAAAAAATAGTCCTCCTTAACATATTTGTTTCATGATCTGAAAATATTCAAGTCTATGATTTATATTTCTTATCCCTATGTTTGGGTCAGACCTTCATTGGAGCGACATTCATCCAGTTCTTGGATAATCTTGTTTGGAAATATCTTCTCCATATTCAAGTACCTCTCTCCATACATCAAACTCTCTGATTTGGAAAATTTGAATCCTCATAAACTTTCCCTAGCTTTTTAGCAATAGAAATGTAATTTTAAATAGTTATTTTTCCTGACTATGCATCACGTGCCCTTAGGCAGCCTTGCATAAGTAGTCTATATAATGGACTTGTCAGCCAAACAATACTATTATTTGACTATGCATCCAATGACCTTAGGTGGCCCTGCATAATTCAACCCCCTAACGGGTTTGTTAAATAATAGTAACTTCATTCTTGGGAACTACATATTCTAATGCCTTTTAGCACTTTTTCATATCATTCCTTAGATTCAAATTTTCTTAAGTCATAGTTTACATATTTTCCCTCATACTTGAGTATGGTAATGTGTTTTCATATAAATTTTCAAGTAATTGAGTCAATTTTAATCTATTTCGGTCAAAGTTATTTTGACCTTAAACATTAGCCTCTTTATGTCCGACATGCATGACTTTAAACTGCCCATAAAAGACAAGGGAAATCTGAATAAAAGTTAAGTTCAAGCTCACTACACATACATTTAGTATGATTTAGGTAATATTGAGCTATTAAAAGATTCATGGTTTGTAGGGTTATTTATAATAATCCTAGTAAAAAATCAAACTATTCTTACTAGGCCCATTGGCTTAGGTAAAAATCTAAATCAGGTAGCAAAGGAAATGTGTGCATAAATGATTGAAGATGAAAATATTTTTCATTGATGCATATGAGATTAGAAGGACATCCTTAGATTGGAGTCTCTTCTCTTTTCCATGGAATTACAAAAGGTTGTCAACATAAATATTCATTTGATTTACAGCATCCCAAGCTTCATCAACAGCCACTTGAAGCTCATGCACTCGACCAGCTTCACTCTTCTCAGCTTGATGGAGTGATTTCTTGTCATCTGCAATGGCTTTAATACCATTCATTTGAACTCCTTCCAATGAATTATTAAGATGATCAAGTTCCCCAGTAACAGCATCTAACTGTTGCTGAAGGTGCATCTGCTGGATGACTTTCTATTTCATCTTATGCTTCATCTCCTTTAATGTGGAATCATGATCAGCCTCAGCTCAGGATACCGCACCCCTGTGCACTGAAGACTGTGCGGCTCTCACTTACAGGATTCCATTTGTGCCCTCAACACCAGCGTGCCTCCCTTCCTTGGTTATCTTCTTTACCTCAGAGTCACATCCTCATTCCTTTCAGATCCAACTCTAAGGGGGGACTTTTTTTGACGCTCCTTTCCTTCACAGAGTCTAATGACTAAAAAAGGGATATACCTTAGTCCAAATTGATTCACCCTTTGAAGAAAACATCAGAATTTGACAAAGGCATAAAGAAGGATTTGGTTAAGAATGGGTCATGCATGTTTCATCATGGTCACGCAATTATACTTATGTGCCTCCTATTGGTCGTGCAGGTGACTTGTGCGCCTTAATTTATTTTCTCCCAAGGTCTTCAAAGGCCTATAAATACCCCTTGTGGGCCTCCCATTTCGAAGAAGATGGAAAAAATTCCAGAACCTCATATTTGAGATCCCATCACCCTAGTCTCTTCTCAAAGATTCCAAACACTTCTAAGGTAATTTCTTACCTAGACTGGAAGATCTTAAGAGAGGGAGGAGGCCTAAGTGTTGAAACTCATCAACACTGGCGCGTCTAGGTGGCCATCCCTGAAGGGAAATGGCCACACTTGTGCGCTGGTTTACCCCTTCCACATAAGTTGCGCGCCTCTCTTCTCGAAGTCTCTAGGGGTAGTATTAAGGGCTTGATCCAAGCCTCGCCCAAGTTATAGAGTAAGGATTGTCTGTCACGCAAGTACCCATGTATCGCGCAGGTACACCTGCGTGACCAGGACTTGCGCCCCATGTAGTACTTGCGCACCCCCCCTCTTTTTGGGTGCCCTTCCTACCCATTTCACCCCCCTTACACCCATCCACCTCTCCTCTTCAAGATTAAGCCTTTATAACTCACTTAAAATCCATTCATGGCATGATTTATTTTTGGCTTCCTTATCTAAAAGGAATTTTGTGGAACATCTCTTAAAACCTAGGGATTTATATATCATTATGTCACTAAGGTTAGAGATTTCATTCATTCAACCTCATCCTTTAAGACGAGAGAATCCTTAACCTGGGACTCCTTTTCTAGAGTAAGCCTCAGTTCAAATTCTCATTAATTTGGGCATCCTCCTTAGGAGTAAGCCCCAATTCCCCATTTGGGCCCCCTTTTAGGGGTAAGCCCCAAGTCCCCTAATCTGGGCATCCTCCTTAGGAGTAATCCCCAGTCATAATTCCATTAACCTGGTCCTCCTTTTCAGGAGTAGGCCCCAGTCTCCAAGTTCCCAAATATGGGTATCCTTCTCAGGAGTAACCCCAACCATGGTTCTCTTAACCTAGGTTTCTTCTTCAGGAATAAGCCCTAGTCTAAAAGTCTTCAAATATGGTCATCCTCCTTAGGAGTAAGCCCCAAGTCCCTTAACATGGGCTTTCTTTTCAAGAGTAAGCCCCATTATTAATTTCTCTTAACCAGTATTAATTTACTTTTGATATGGGATTCCTTCTCAAGAGTAAAACCCAATCATGAGTCCCCTCCTAATTTGGGAATCTTCCTTAGTAGTAAGCCCCAAGTTTAGAGTACCCAAATCTTCATGAAGTACATATTCTTTTATGGACCTTGTTCTTGGGTTTCTTCCCTGAATTAAAACCCAATACTCATCTATTTTGGGCAGTCATATATACATAAGACCCACATAATTACATCTTTCGTGGAACAATTGTCTGCTTTCACCAATACCTCTTGTTCTCACACCGATCATGACTCACGTGAGCTTAAAGTGTAAAAGTAATCATGAAATCTTTCTTGGATCCATCAATCATGCATAATCATCATACTCTCTTACTCGAACTACGTGGGTTTTTATTCCTTTTCCAAAAAAAAAGGATATGTAGTTAGCCCATCTACGGGTACGATCCCAACTCTGAAATAATCCATGTCCTTATAAATGACAATAAACTTCAAGTGCCCCACTGAGTGGCTTTAAAACTAGTATGGTCATCATAATGACCAAGAGACTTTTATGTACTAAAGGATACCATTGACTTAGAATCTCTAACCAATACAGATGATTCTCTATCGATGAAGAACCTTGAATACATATAAAAGATTCTCTAAATTTCCTACATATCAATCATTGATTGTCAGATCTAAAGGAAAGCTCATTTTATACTTGGTAATGTAATAATTATTCACAAAGATAACTTAAATCTATAAAGAGAGTCCCGGAGTAGACAATCATTCCCCTCCAAAATTTGTGATGAGTCCGACCTCCCATCCTCTCGACCAATGCGAATTCATAAGCCTCATCAGTTCGCAACTAATGAGCACCTACCTTTGGAAAGTAGGTCCAAATGGATATGGAATCATTGGATGTTTCTGGTTCTACGAACAAACCCATTAGAAACCGATTGGAATGTTTGAACCTTCAATCAATGAGGTCATCCCCAATTACAGAGGAAACATACACGTCTCAAGGTTTTGTATGATATAATAATAAATTTTAATAAATCTGCGTAATTTGGGTGAGTACACAGTGAGTAGTTCCGACTACACGGCATGTACTTTTCTTCATCGTCCATCCGAAGTACACGCCCGGGGACAGGGCATGTGAATGTACTTTAGAAATTTTTAGTGTACACGGAGTGTTCTGTGGGACACACGCCGTGTAGTTTCCGCATTACACCGTTTCCAGCCAGGCAAGCCGTGTACGAGGTACACGGCCCAACCCTAACCCGAAGGGACTACAGGCCGTGTTCATTGGACCACACAGCATGTAATCTGTAAACCATGTGCCACCTATTTTTGGTCAACACACAGTGTCTTAAATTCTTAGAAAGAATCCAATACACGACCTGATTTGGTGGATAAGTCAATGCATTGAACCTAGACTACACGGCGTGTACTTATGAATACACGTTGTCTATTCTGGTGTTGTATAGACAGAATATTTTGGATCCTATGGATGAGTTTCTCTATTTTATTTTACTCAAAATTAAAATAAAAATTCATTTCTGTGAGGTGAACGAGAAACGAGGGAGGAGGAACATATCTCGAGATTTAGATTTCCAGAATGATTAAACATGAATTGAAATAACTAAATTATAAAATGCGTAAATCACCAATGAAAAACTAAATAATTATAATCAATGATATGACCCCCTCTGATACCACATGTAGGTTCTGGGCGTAGCAGAAGCGCGTTAGAGGGTTTGCCCAACTTTAATATTAGCATTAAACAATGTTCAATCCGAGATCTATCACGATATAAAACACCAGATCTTCGTAATGGAACGAATAACGAAAAAGAAAATAAGGGTCCCTGAACCATTGAGATAGGATCATCATATGTTTTTTATAATTAATTTAATTAATTCACAAGAATTACCTCGGTGGAATTCTTTCTTCGTCGATGTCTCTGGTCACGATCATGTGATTCATTGTTGCGTCTTAGAAACCAAGTATAGGATTCCTTTAGTGGTGATCCACACGTGCTCCACGTATCTCTGGACGTCGCCGAAGGGATCTACGGGTGCTATCATGGAAGAACTTTCGCTTGCGATGTCCGCCTTCGACCACCTTGATCCTGTGGAGGATCTTGATCTCGTAACGTGAGGGTATTCTTGGTGGAAAGGGAATTCTCTCTGGGCTTGAGAGTATTTCCAAATCCATTGTACACAACAATGGCTCTTGAAAAGTGTTGGGGTTATGAGGATATTTATAATCAGGTTTGAGGTTAATAGAGTTATGACAATAAATAAATGTTTTACACGTTTTATTTATTTCATTAACTCTTATTGAAACCCCATGTCGAATTATTAATTCCTTAACATGTACCCACACTGATTATAATTAATATCATTTAATAAAACAATATTATACCCTAAAAATTCCGATTGGAAAACTACACGGCGTGTAATAATTAACACACGGTGTGTACTTTCTTTCCATAAAAATACATGGCGTGTATATTTAATATACATGACGTGTACTTCTATTTTTCCATTTTTCTCCACCACATTTATTAGACCTTGAGTAATGGCTATTTATTTCTTAAATAAATGTAACTTCATTACTCGCTAATAAATATATTATTTCGCCCACAATATATTCTCTCGAATAACTAGTGTCGAAATAAATGTGATCAGGCATCCTTAAATAATTATTAAACCACAGTCGTGAATAATATTTATTTAACTTTTTAAATTAATATTTAACTGAGATACATGGACACACTTAGTGTGTGACCCTCTAGGCCTCTTTCTCAGTGGCATTAGGCGGAGCCTGCCTAAAGTCCAAGGTTAGCGTCTAGCAACATGCCAAGGCACCCATAGAGAAATAAGTTAACGCCGCAATGACGTGTCACATCCTACGAATGCTTATCGTGTAATATAATCCCTTTTTCTTGATATCTCTAATCAAGCAGGTTGCATTCCAGTGTCATCAACCCATGTGCTCAATTATTCTTTCTTTGAATTCCCAGAATTGAACTTTCCCATACCTTACCATGGCCATGGAATATTTAGTCTATATCAATTCCATCAAAGGGCCTGAGATATCTACTATTGTTATGGAACAGAAGGGACAAATCCTTTCTCGCATTTTCTATTAATGTAGTATTACTCGTGACGCACCCAATGTATCCTACCTCGCTGCGAACAGTGTGTCTTCATAGTCTTCGTCAATACATCTAAGTGCGTGAGTTTTAATACCCATTAATAATAATCTTAAAGTCAAAGGACCAATACACACATCCGCAGATAGGAACATCCAATGACACTATGAAATGTGGATTTCCTACTGGCAGGTCTTGTTCTCATAATATCCTCCTGGATATTACCAAGGGTGCACACTATGAGAAGGTGCCTCAACGTTTCATGAGTCCTCACCCCTAATGACCTATATTGTTTGTGACCCTCAAATAATATCATCTGGCCATAGAACATATATTCAAGAATAGTGTTATGGAACTTCTGGGTTCTCATCATAGAAGGGATCCACTATGACCCTTTAATGCAACAGTTGTCCTTAGGACATTATCACATGAATTGTAACATAGAAGAACAATCAATATGTGATACGACTTTTATTAATGAATAAAGTACAAAGTAGTTGGTTCTTGACCACCAACTCTAACATTTTCATCTTTATCACTCAAGTAAAAGGTGTTATTAAACTCTTATATTTGAAAGATATTATCATTGGTTCATTCTCCGTTTTTAATAAAATTTTCATCTCTCACACTTTGGATAACACAAGAATATTTTCTAAAGATCGCTTATTTTACATAACCACAAAGGTAACTTAAACAAAGTAAGTTATGTTTTATCCCATCAAAAAATAAAAAATCCTTAGATTTCCACTTTTCTACTTCAATCTCATCCATTCAGATTCCTCATATTTTTAAGAAACTATCATTACCAAAGGTGACTTATCCTCCATCATGAATTTAAACATGTTTCAATATTTTTATATCACATATCATACGTGAAGAAAAAATACTATCAAGAATCCATGTATTTTTCCTTTTACATTCTTTTAATGTTGTTCCAACAAAAAAGGATCTTTCCTCAATTTTTTTATTTTCATCTTCCTTTCCTTTTTCTAACATAAGAAACATGTTCTGGAAGTAGTATCATACATATTTAGGCATGATAACTTACCTTGTCAAATATTCAACAAACTTCTTCCAAACATTCAAATTGATTAATTGTTAGAAGTTTTATAACATCTTGAGATTTTTTGTTTCAAAATTTATATGGGTCAGGAAAGTTAATCTTCTTTCTTCCATAATTAATTTCAATCTGTTCAGACATTATTAAAGTAATTTAAAAGTTATACCAAAAATTATGATACCTATTACCATATATTCGAAGACACTAGAAATAGCCATAAAATGATGATTTTATATTGATGTAAGATATTTCTATGTAGAAACGTATTTATGGTTGGTAAGTTATTTCTACACTTTAATACTCTGGAAGTGGTCAAACATTCATTTGGAGTGAGTTTTATACTTTTGAAGATGTGATAGGTTTCTCACATCCATTCTCCACCCAAATATTTCTAATATCATTTTTTAGAAGTGAAATGTTATAAGAATCATATCAAATAGTTTTTTGGTGAGTGAGTGTTTCCATTGATTCTTGTATTGATCTATCTTGGAAACTTTAGAAGTCTTAAATTTTACTTCAAATTTTTTTTGGATATTTTCATTCACCTATTAAAAGGTAATTTCAAACTTAATTAGTTTTTATTAAAACTTGTTAACTTATTATTACTTGGATTTTAGTTTTTTGTTGATATCTCTAACCATTTTTTCTTATTCATAAATTCAATGTTTATTTCATAAAATGTACTATATGTACTCTTCCTTGTTCTTGATGGAATATTTTATTTCTTCTATGACTTCTCCAAAATATTTTACATTACTATGATTTATTTATTGAGAGACTTGTATTTTTTAGGATATAAATTTTTTTTTGTTCTGAGTTGATAATATATATATAATTCTTCACAAACTTCTTCACCATTTGAGGAATATTTGGTTTTCTCAACTTTTTAATGAAGGTTCTAAATTTTGTTAACATCCATCTTCTAAAGAATTAATTTTAGCTAATGTTGGTTTATATTTCTTACTCAAAATTCTTCTCGTATTCCCATTAAACTAGTTTTAAAATTTTTCATGAATTGTATTCTTTATAACATTTATTCCACTTCCTCCATCAATTTTTTTCATCAGAATCGTGTCGATATTCTCTGACTTTCTTCTTAGGACAATTCATTGAAAAGTTTTTGATTTCACCACACTCAAAACATTTGAGAGAAATTTTACCTACACAATTTACTCTTCCTCTTTGATTGTTCTTAGATATAATAGCCATGGTTTTTTATATTCAACTCACCATTCTATTTATCATCAAAATATTATGGATCAACATCTTCAACACCTAGTATTTTCATTTTTCTCAGGGCATCAGAATATACATAATCTTTCATCTTATTTTTTAACATTGTAGATTTCCTCATTTTATAAGAAAAAGAATAAATATATGCAATTAAAAAAGATGTAAATAATCCTTATCTTATAAAAAAAATATTAGAATCAGACCTCTCAAGAAATTTTTTCATAAGTTTTTTCAAAATTATAGAATCTTTTGGGAAAACTATGAATCCTCTTGTGTTTCAAACAATTTCATTTACTCTGATGAGGTATTAATCAGAAGATTCTTAATCTCTAATTCTAATGCCTTCATACTTACTAAACTATATTTTTATTTTTTCTTCATTCATTTTAGTATTCACATTGAAATTTTTTTACATCTTTTCCAAAAAAAATTAATTATTTGAGACCCATCACCTTCATGTAAACATTTTATTATAAGGATATAAGGATTTGATTTATAAGTTTTTCATCAACTTTTATATTTCTCTTATCAGCAAAATCCATTGGGGAATCATTCTTAATATGTGGAAAACCAAATGTAGCAACATCAACAACTTCTAGGAAAATAGATTGGAGATAAAGAATCATCTTATTTCCCTATCCATGATAATATTTCAATAAAATGTAAAAATTTATCTAATTTTGATTGGAATAATATTATAAATGATAAGTATTCAACAAGGGAAAATTCCCTCAGATAAAAATTAAAGTTTCAAAGGATCTAATAACAACTAAAAGGGTGGGCTAGATTAGTTGTTCACTTTTTATCTATTTCATTAATTTTACAAAGATAACCCCACTAACCTATAAAGATTCATTTCCTTATTATCTTATAGTAAATATGAATGAATGAAAAGGTAGTAAAGAAATTGAAACACACAATATTTAAAAATTTTGGCCTTAGTGTGATAACCTATGTTCTTTCCATCGCAAATCGTGTGGGTCTATATATATTTTCTATTTTGAAGAATTGAATATAACTTGTTTCAACTCCAATTAGACACCATCTATCTCCCCATAGAAAAGATTATAATAAATCCCGTCATTTTAAATAATTTATTAAAAAAATTGATCCAAAAAATAATAATAAAGAATTTGTTCAATTTTATCTGAAAAAGTATCTATGTTCAATGACCTTGTATCTGAGGACATTCAGTCCAATGAACCCAATATGATTAAGTTAGTATGATAGAATCAATATGATATTACCTTTCTCAATATGAACTTCTCAAAATTTTCTCCAAAAACTCAGTCTGATCATCTTCGGTCTAGGGGAATCAATAAGTTTTTCTCAATGTATTGTATCTCAGTCTGTTAAATAAATACAATAGATGCTTAATCTTTTAATGAGATTGCTATTTAGAAGGAAATTTCACTTGAATTATTCACCACTCCTACTTTTATTATTACCTAAATGGTTTTTAGTATATTTATGAACTATTCTTCTACATATAAGAGACTTAGAAATTCAAACGTAGGAAACTGAAAAACATTTCTCCCTTACCAAAATTATAAACTCCTGAAAAAACACTCAAATTTAAACTTCAACTTTGAATTATTCAAACCTTATCAATATATCCCCATGATCAATTTTCATCAAACAAAATAAATTTTCTTAATTAAAATGTAACTTCATCATCTTCAGCCTCATGTAAGTTCCTCATCTTTATTACAAAGAAACATTCTCAGCTCACCATAATATAACTTTCTTCTTATATTGAATATGATCTGAATAATTTAATATCTTTATGATATGGATATCTTTATCTCATTATAATAAACTTCTTTGCATTTACTTCATATTCTCATTATGATATGACTATCTTAACTTTCTCATTATGATCTGACTATTTTTATCTACGCATTGTGATCTAATTATCCACTTTAGAGTTCTTCTGACTGACTTTCCTTCTCAAAGTCAGTCTAATCATCTTCCTTTCTCAGAGATAGTCTGATCATATTTCCTTATTAGAGTAAGTCTGATGGAATCTTCATAATGATGGAATTATCATTATGATTGAAATCTCATTACGATGGAATTCATATTATGATGGAATTATCATTATGATGGAATTCTCATTATGATGATTACTACACTCAGTAACTTTGGAATTCTCCAAAATTCATTAGCATTATAGATTTAGACACCTAACAAGCACCTATGTTCAATACTTATAGATATACTAATCTATTTCTTTTTTATGGAACTAATAAAATATTTCTAATTACTCAATTTCTTCAAAATTTGTTAACATGATAGTTTTCATGATTTGTGACAAATTCATGACAAGCAAAGCATCCTCTAATTTAGTTTAGAAAGTATGAAAACGTTCTAAATCCTAACATTAATATCTTCATTCAGCCTCTTCAGAAACACTATAACCTTCATTATCATGAGTTTCTGGTTATTTAACTAACACAGAGTTTGATGAAACATTAACTATATATTGATGGATCTAAGACTAATAATGCATCTAATCAACATCTTAATATTTCTAACTACTTCTGAATCCAGTGATGCTCAACCTAGAAACCTAAGTCTATAGACCTGTGTCTGAAAAACAACTTTATTAAAGATAAAACTTTTCTAACCCTTTCTTATCTTGAAACTTCCATCTTTCTTAAGAAAACTGAATTCTATGTACTAGTTTTCATTCTGAATGATGAAAAAATTCTTATACAGAAATACTTTTTTCAAAAAATACAAAACATTTTTAAAACAAATTATCATAAATGTTCTTTAATATTTGATCATCCACATGGTGACCCATATATTAACTCATATATCCAAATTTATATTTTATCATATTTTCAATTGATTTATTATCTTTGTGTACTCAAGAAAAAAAATTTGGGTATGACACTTCATTATTTCTTTTATGATTATGAACTCTAATATTGGAGGTATTGTCTCCATAGAGTTCCATAAAAGATTCTTAATTACAGTTGGTAGCCTTTAGTTTATGAGTAGGCACACATATGCTAAAATAGATAAATAGTATGGTTATTTTTTAAATACTGATCCTGGTGAGACATCACAATACCAAGGTGACTAATTATTACAGAAGAATTTTATTATTATTTTTAAAAATAAATTTAAATATATCATATAATTTTGAACTTCTAATTCCAAATATGAAATCCATTTTATTTAATTCAACTTTTAAATGTGAAAAAAATAATTCTTAAATAATTAATGTATAATGAAATAAAAATATATTTTAGAAAAATATATTTTTAAGGTTAAAAATGAGTTTAGCATAAAATTGTGAATTTTGTTGATTTCTATGACATTAATTTTAATATTATGAATAAAAAATAGTTATATGGATTTCAAAAAAATCCAAAACCAAATTCTACCATGTGAATACTTAATTTATAGAATATGACCAATAATATTTTTTAATAGGATGAAATATTTTTTAGGATTCCAAATAATAATCACAGGTTTTTAAATTCAAAATAATATTCTTATAGTTGTTTATTTTTATCCATAAATACATATTTTCCTAATAAAAATGTTTTAAAATTTTTTATGTTATGCTTATTTCATAATGATATCATAAATATGATGGTATTTTCATAGAACTCTATTTTACAATTCACATAAATAAACATACTTTTAGAAAAATACCTAAAATTTACCATGTGCTAATTATGAAATGATTAATGCATTTGTAAATTATATTATATCAAATAAGATATCAAAAATATAAAATTTTCACTTTTTTTAAAATCCATATTTTACATAGAAAAAAAATATTTCAAAAAATAACTACTTCTTTCCCAAAAAAGAAATCGTATTCTTATTATATACCATAAAATAATTTATTTTGGTAGCCGTTAAAAACAATATTTTTGAAAAGTTTCTACCTTGAAATAAGTTTACCCAAATAATTCAATGTAATATTCTATAGGATGACTTATTATAGGGTAAGATACTATAGGGTAACATGGTATCGGTTAACTTACAATAGGGTATGTTTTTATAGGGTGTAGAATAATGGAAAAATATTTTTTTTAAATTAAATTGTTTTATATGTAATGTATTATTTTTTTCTCGATGTTACATTCGAGAAAATATATTTTACAAGAAATTTAACAAATGTAATGCATATTAAAAGATCAGGTTTTTATAATTGTTGAGATAAAGATACATCATTCTGTAAATCTACCACTCCAACCTCTTTTTAATCCAAAATTAATTGAAAATGTTTATATCATTACCCATTGTAGTGTTAAATAACTTTATCTATCTAATAAATATACCCAATAGCTTTTCCCTGATACTAAATATTCTCATTATCAATCATAAAATGATTCCAAGAGGATAAAAAACAAAAAAAAAAGAATACAAAAAATTATTGAGGATTCCCACGATCTATCAATTCTTATTCCTTTTCCCCAAATCCATTATCAATATAATAAAATATTTGATAATGTAGTTGATTTGTAGATCATGAATATGTTTTAAAAAGATATAGGTTAACATTCCACTATTTTAGGTAGTTAAAAAATTCCTTTCTATAAAAAATATTTGATAGATCATTGCACCTACTCACGGTGACTAAATTTTAATGAGGGGGGAAATATTGAAAAAAAAATCTCAACGTTGATAAAACCGTTGATCCCAAAAAAACTCATGGATATAGGAATATTTATCATTATTTTGACTATAGAGTTGATATTAAATTTTATTAATAAATCATCATTTAGTTTCTTTAATAAATTTTATGATTCACATAATTTATAAATTTTGTAGGTTAGTGAACTTGAAGAAACATGAATCGTGGAACATCTTGAAAATCTGATCACAACACACCCAATGGAGTGATTGAGGATTTCCATTTGCGAAGTGGTCTTTAATGGACTATATTTTTTAATATGTAAGTATTTAGAAACTTCCTAATTGTGTTGGAGAAATTTGAGAAGTGATATTGAGGTGTTTCCATTGTATTTTGAAAAGTAATAATGATGAAGTAGTGTTTCCACTTGAATAAGTTCAACGAGCCCTTAAATGTGGTGATTGATGTACTATTTTCCCTGGTAATTAAAGTAATATTGATTAATTTTATGTCTATATTAGTACATGGATTTTTGAACCTTCTCGATAGTATGATGTTGGCAATGTATGTCATTCTTGATAAGGATGGTGTTAGAGAATATGGGATGGCTATCCATGTGAGAAAGAATGCTCAGATAAGGTTTATAGTTCATTTAGTGTATGTATTTCTTAGCGTATCCCATATGATTTCGAGGTAGAATTATACTTTATTATGTTATATGATTATGAAAAATCATAGGCCTCAACATTTCCTATAGAAAACTACCTTTTTAGATATTATGAATTATTATTATGTAAAAAATGAGTTATAAATAAGATAATTCCATGACATAATGAATTCAAATATTATAATCCACTAAGAGGATCATGATCCACGTTTCTATTATATATGGAGATTTGATACACACTACATTCCACACTAGAGCAATATCAAATCAACCTCCCATGCATGAATAGAGATTTTAAATAAATAAAAAGCTGTAGATTTTTTAGTGATAGAGAAGGACATGATATTTGATATTTCGCATGAAGGAAACTCCTGATTCTAAATAAGTACATTAAATTTATTTGAATGGGGATTTTGAATGAGAATAAATACTATAAATATTCCACTAGTTTATATTACTAGAATGTTTTTCTACGAGAAAATGTAAAATTTCCATGATTCTTTTTAAAAATAATATTCTGTATAATATTTATGTGAATATAAAATTGTTATAAATAGAAGAACTAGAGGTGTATGTGTTGAGAGAACCATTTAACACTACTAATATATTAAATAAATAACTTTAGAAGAAGAAGAAGAATTTATATCAAATCTAGGAGATACTATTTGTGAAAGGGAGAAATACAATGCTTATGATATTCATGTACCACAGACAGAGAGTGAGAAGATATACAATGAAGGTCAATGACTAACACCCCATGCTTCCACGATAAGTTTCCCTTTGAATAATATAGTAGCTTGCTTTGTATGCAACTTGGTGTTTTAACACACCACAACCAATCAAAGTAACCATTATGAATAGTAATACCAAATTTTTGAAATTTTATAATTTTTTTTTTCAAAATGGACTTTATTTTTGAATTTGGAATGTCGAAATTAGCTTAGGGTGAATTTTTGGTATTTTTTTTAATACATTCAATTTTTGATGAATAGTAAAAAACACTATGTTATTGTTTAAAAACGACTTTTTATTTAAATAATTAGTTATTTTATTTTAATTTATTTCTGGTCAAAATAGATATATAATACATATATATGTTCAATGTAATTTATTTGAGTCATTTTATAATAAGTTTATATAAATAAAATTTAATTGAATGTTTTACCGTCTTTTTCCCACCTTTTAGGATCATTTGAAAATTTTCATAAAACATAATTTTACCGCTTCTGTGAGTTGAATTTACAATTTTTTATAAATCATAAGTTTACTACTTTGGATCAGTCTTCTGGGACATGATTCCTTGTATCATGACAATTTTATGTAATAATACACCGACTCTAGGTAACTGGGGTCGGGGAATTAAAGTTGGTATCAGAGAAAGTTAAGTACAAACCTTGGAAACTAGATTTAAAAAAAATCTAATTAGAGAAACTACAATAAGATGGGATTTGAGGATTAGTGTAGAAGAACTTCCTAGAATTTTGGTGCTGTAGAGATTTTGTGAGTTTTTCACACAATACATCCATTTCTGAATACGAGATGGTAGAGGCGGCTCTATCACAGATGTACCTAGGGGTAAAACCTGAAGACACCGCTTTGAGCGAGACTTGAACAAGAACTGGTGTATGAAAATGGGCCTTGCTGCACTATTGGTTATGACACTCTCAGCGTATATGCTTAAGATAATTCTCATTTTCATTAAAAACCATTATGAAGGGTTTATGAGTATATACTTATTCAAAAAAAACATTTTTATGATTATGGATTATATCCATAAACTGTTCAATTTATGTTAATTATTTTAAAAGTTTGGAATTATGCATTGTGATTCATAAACTAATCTAGTGTAGGCCATTATTTAGAAATAGAGCCTATTTGAAGGAATGGAAACCATATCAACCCATGTAATCCATGTAGGGATTTCCCTCCTACTCTAGATAATTATAGTGGAGCTGATAAATCAACTGGTGTTGATCATCTTATCACCATACTAGGAAAACTCACTAAGGTTATGATTAATAACCTTACCTAAATGGAGCACACTGATCAACAACGCGCAGGATCAATGTTAGACCACTTCATGAGGAAAAAACCACCAATATTTAATGGGAGTTCAAATACATTAGTATCTGAGAAATAGATAAATTACTTAGAAAAAATATTTCATGCTTTCCAGAGTAGTGAAAGGGAAAACGTTTTCATGGCATTTTAACACATCGTGGGAGATGCAGATCAACGGTGGTGGTTAATCCAAAACAAAAAAAATAAGATGAAGATGTATTTAACATGGAATTGACAGTTTTTAAATATATTTTCTTATAAAAATACTTTCCTCATGACTATCGAGCAGATTTGGAAGGACAATTTTTGAATCTGAGGAAAAAGGAGGATGAGAATGTCGAAAAGTATGAGGTTAAATTTACAAGGTAATAAAGGCATGCAATAGATTATAGACGCAACACAAGGAGTAAGATTGTTCAATTATATGATGGGTTAAAACCATTTTTCTAACAATCATTGGTCTCAAAATCCTTCACACCGTATAAAGATATTGTCTCATGCTCTATGAAGATAAAAAATGAATTATCTAATTCTTAAGACTTTAAAGCCAAGAAATAGAAAAATAGATCTACTTAACACTCTAGAAATGAAAATTAGGGGAAGAATGGAAAATTTGAATATCCATCATGTGGTAAATGTTGGAAAAAACACCCATGTACTTTCCTAAAGGGAATGGGAGTCTGTTACAAGTGTGGTGAAAAAAGGCCACTAAGCTCATGATTTCAAGGGGAAGAAAGAGGTTTTCAATATTGAATGCTAAAATTGTAGAGAATAGGGGCATTATGCAAATTAATGTCTTAAGTGCCAAGGGAACATACCTCATAAAAGGACAAAGGGGAAAGGTCGATGTTATGCAATCACTACTACTCAGGTTGAACCTCCAAAAGACATGGTGGTAGGTAATTTAATGGTTTCCTCATGTTTAAAAAAATCTTTATTTGATTCTAGATCATTGCATTGTTTCATATCTTCCCAATTTTCTAAGAAAATTAGATATTTTCAATTTGACTTAACAAGGCAGTTGTCAATAAAAAACCAAAGGGAAGTGTCATCACAACAAGCTTTTGTGAATCAGTTCCCATTAGGGCATATAAATGTTCTTTATCTACTGATCTCATCATCATACCCATGATTGAGTTTGATATAATACTCAGAATTGATTGGCTTTCAGACCATGATGAAAAAAAATTGTAAGAAGAAGGAGGTTACAATTTTCGATGATGATAAGGAATACCTTATCTTTAGAGTAGAAACATCACCACCTAATTCTTATCTAGATCCACCCCCAGTAGCTCTACTAAATTAAATTATTGTGGAATAAGAGAATGAAATAAATATGGGTGAGGAAAAGAATGTTCTAATAGAGGATGTACCTATTGTGAAAGAATATGTTGATGTGTTTCTAGATGACTTACCTGAAAATCCTCCTGAACAAGAAATTGAGTTTTCCATTGATTTTATTCCTAGTAAGTCCCATATCGAAGACCCCTAATAGAATAGCCACTATAGAATTAGTGGAACTAAAGAAACAACTACAGGAATTGAGTAATAAGGGATTTATTCACCCTAGTATTTCTCCATAGGCATCCCATGTCCTTTTTGTTAAGAAGAAAGATGGATCTATGAGGTTTGTGCATTGAGTATAGGGAGATCAAGTCTATAACAATAAAGAACAAGTATCCCCTACCTCAAATTGATTATTTAGTCAACCAACTTCATGGAGCTCAATATTTTTCAAAGATTGACCTTTGATCCGAATATCATCAGTTTTATGTGAAGAAGTAAGACATTCCGAAAATAGCATTTTGAACCGGGTATAGGAATTACGAGTTTACAGTAATGCCTTTTGGACTGAATAATGCACCCTATATTGTCATGGATCTAATGAATATAGTTTTCAAGGAATATCTTGATGACTTTGTAGTGGTATTTATTAATGATATTTTTGTATACTCAATAATCTACGAAGATCATGAAAATCACTTGTGTATTATCCTAAGGAATCTAAAAAGAAATGAATTATATGGGAAATTTGGCAAGTATAAATTCTGGCTTCAGGAGATTTTTTTCTATGTCATATTGTCTCTAAGAATGGAATCTCTGTTGATCCTTCAATGATCAAGGAAATCCATGAATGGCTAGCACTGAGGAGTATACCCGAGTTACACAGTTTTATTGGTTTAGTAGGTTATTATCGATGTTTCTTCCAGAATTTTTCTCGGTTGCCTAACCCATTAACAAAGATCACACGTAAGGGGGTTAAATTTTTTTGGAAAAAATAGAGAGAAGAATTTTTTGAAGAAATGAAGATAAGATTAGTCAATGCTCTTATCTTGACTCTACCATTATGTAATGATGGGTTTGTTATTTATAGTGATGCTTCAAAGAAAGTATTTCATTGTGTTCTTTTGTATAATGGTAGAGTTATTTCATATGCATCATGATAGCTAAATATTAATGAGAAAAACTATCCTACTCATGATCATGAGTTATTAGTAGTAATCATTTCTCTGAAAATATGGAGACACTATCTCAGTGGTGAAAATGGGAGATTTATACTGATCACAAGAGTTTGAAATATATTTACTCACAAAAAGAACTCAACATGAGGAAAATATAATGGCTTGAACTACTCAATGATTATGATTTCAATATACACTACCACCTAGGGAAGGAAAATAAGGTGGAAGATGTTTTGGGATGAAAGGATCATGGAGTTTTGAATAAGATGAGAGTTGAAAACGATCCTATAAACATGGAACTAGTAAAGATGGATATGGCAAAAACCATAGAAGGTGAATCATTAATTCTTTCTCAAATGGTTTCCAAACCATCATTACTAGAAACGATAAAAAGTTCTTATACTGCTGATGAGGAATTTGAGAAAAAAATTAAAGATGTGAACGATGGGAGATTGAGTGACTTCATATATGATGATGGAATTTTGAAATTTGGGAAGAGATTTTGGGTTCCTAACATACCAGATCTAAAAAGGAAATTATTGGATGATACTCATAGCTCAAATTTCTCTATACACCCTGGGAACACCAAGATGTATAGATATTTGAAATAACATTTTTTGTGGGACAACAAGAAGAAGAAGATTCCGGATTTTGTGTCAAGATGTATAGTTTTTCAACCAGTGAAAGATGGAAGGAAACAACCTGGAGGAGTCAAGATATCTCTTCCCATACCTGAGTAGAAATGGTATCATATTATGATAGACTTTTTCGTGGGAATACCAATGACTCCTATAAAGAATTATGCAATATGGGTCATTGTTTATTATCTTACCAAGTCAGAACATTTTCTTGATTTAAGAGAAGATTAACCACTTGAATGTCTGGAAAGACTATATATTAATGAAGTTATAAGACTCCATGTGTACCCCCATCGATTGTTTCTGATTGTGATCCCTGTTTTACATCAATATTTTGGAAAATTATTCAGAAGGCCGTGGATACAAAACTTTGTTTGAGCACTACCTACCACCCACAAACTGATAGACAATCAGATTAGACAATTCAAACCATAGAAGGCATATCGAGATCTTTCTCACTTGACTTTCAAGGTATGTGGGATCAATATTTACCTCTTGAATAATTTTCCTATAAAAATAGCTTCCACTCAAGTATTCATATAGCACCATATGAAGTGTAATATGGAAAGAGATGTCGCACACCAACTTATTTGGATGATGTTGGTCAAAGAAAACTTTTAGGCCTAGAATTTTTTGAGAAAACAATGGAAAAGGTTTAAGTTATCCAAACCCACATCAAAGCATAGTGAAGTAAGAAAAAGTGATATGCCGATAACCGAAGGAAGGATTTGGAATTTCTAGTAGGAGGCCCTGTTTTCTTGAAGGTATATCCATAGAATGGTGTTATACATTTCACTAAGAAGGGTAAATTGAGTCCCAGGTACATCGGACCTTTTGAAATTCTAGAACGAATTGAAGTTATAGCTTATCGTTTGGAAATACTTCCATGTCTCTCCAAAGTTCATGATGTGTTCCATGTATCACTATTGAGAAAATACATTCTTGACCCAACACATGTACTCACCTATTAGAAAATTGAACTGGAACCTAATATATCTTATTGTGAAGAGCCTATCAGGATTCTTGATACCAAAGAGAAAGTGCTGAGACACCGGATGACTCGTCTGCTAAAAGTAATATGGAGAAACCATAAGATGGAAGAGGCAACGTGGGAACCCAAGGAACATATGATGAAGAACCACCCAGATCATTTTATGCAGTAATATTCTAGAAATTTCTAGGAAGAAATTATTTTAAGGAGGGAGAATATAAAATCACAAACATCCATGGTACGGTTCCCTTTGAAAAATGCAGTAGCTTGCGTTGTATGCAACTTGGTGTTTTAACACACCACGACCAATCAAAGTACCTGTTATGAACAGTAATACCCACTTTTTAAAATTTTATAAATTTTATTTTTCAAAATGGACTTCATTTTTGAATTTAGAATATCCAAATTAGCATATGGTGAATTTTTTGTATTTTTCTGATAACTTTCAATTTTTGGTGAAAAGTGAAAAACATTGCGTTATTGTTTAAAATATAATTTTTATTTAAATAATTAGTTATTTTATTTTAATTTATTTTAGGTTAAAATAGATACACAATACCTATATATGTTCAGTGTAATTCATTGGAGTAATTTTATAATAAGTTTATATATATATATAATTTTATTGAACTTTTTACAATCTTTTACCCACCTTCTAGGAGCATTTACAAATTTGTGTAAAATTTTCTATTACCGCTTATATGATTTTAATTTCAAAAATATAAGACACACAGTTGACATCAGTAACTAAAATGATATTCAATAAGATGAATATAATTTTTGGTAAATAGTAACTTTTGACTTTTATTTACCACGGTTAAAATTAAATAGATTAATTAAGGGTCAAAATGATATTATAATTATCATAAAACATGTCCTAATTCAATTGGATAAATTTAATTAGACCAAAAACAACCTTATGAATAAAATATGATCATTTTAGTCCACTTATATTGGATTAGGACATTTATTATTATTTTATTTAAAGAAGAGTTAAAAGTGTTAAATTCAGAGTTTATTAACTAACCCATTTTTAATATAGGGTTATACATAAGATATATTTGACTCTAAATATTAATTATAAAGCTAAAAATATTTACTAAATAATTTTATTTTATTTATAATTTTTAGACATTAAATAATTTAATTTATTTATGACACAATGATGATGCAGTAATTACCTTATTAATGAAATATTAAAATATTTGATATTATAAATATCCTAATAAATGAAACTTGAGACATTTGATGAATTAAAAATAGTAATAGGTTAATATTACATGTTTGGGTTCATTAAATATTTTTTTATCAAAGTAATCATGATTTTATGATTTTCACAAAAACCAAATGCTAAATAGTGTCAAAATTGGCGTAATTGAGATTTTAAAACAAATTCTATATTATTAATGGATATAATATTCCTAAAAAATGGTTTGGAAAAAGGACTCAGATACGGTTATATATATTAATAAATAACCACTTGGGGTTCTTTTGTCTATTTATAGTAATTTTATTAACCAAAAAATATAAAAATACAAAGAGACCTGGTAAATGTCGAACTATTTAACTAAGAGTTAAATCTAAAAGATAAGGTTAATATGGTGAACTGAACCTGTCTAAAACCTATTGGTTAAGCTTTTTTCGAGCCATACTCACCTTATCCTCTAAATAAATCAGTTTTTATTCATGAGAAACCGAAAATTATTTTATTATAAAATAATATTTCAATATTTTCCTAAAGTGACACTCACCTCTCTTATAAAAGGGTACTTCCCCTTATCTTAATTTCACACCTCCAAAGCCATTTGGCTCACCAAACCCTACCCCAATATCCTCCCAAATTCCCCCACATCAACCTATAGTCATTACTTTGATCAAAAATCCAACATAAGGATCCCTTTTTATCAACTCAAAAGGAAACACCCGAAGAAGAGGTAATAATTTTCCCACCCTCTTTAAAGTTCTTTTCTTCCACTACATCCTCTTTATTTGTTGTTTCCATTCTAAAATAATAACTATAATATATTATATATACTGTGGATTTATTTTAAAAATGGTACCACCAAATTCATTATTTTATCCATCATAAAAATAACAAAGTCACCAAACGAGCATACGTACGGCTTACCGTCTCCACGTCGTGGTGTAGTTTGTTATTCAAACACTTCATTATTTAGATGGGTATAATAATGAGTATAAATGATTTAATAATAAATATAACATGTTAATTATTCTTTATATATGATATACCATCCAATTACATATGATTTCACTATCAATATAATGATATTATCGCTTGTGCGTACATACGGATTATCGTCTCCACAAACGCGATGAGATTAATTCCCCATCGTAATCATTCAAAAATAATTTTCATTTTATGATTAAAAAATAATTTTTAAGAACTTAGTATCATTCTGGATATGAATAAAATAAATCATCTCCATAAAAAACATGGCTTATGTAACCGAGCATATAAAGTAAAACGGATCAGTTAACTCCTAAAACGAGGATACTACTAAAATATTATTAACAAAGAAATATTAGAGGAACATTTATGATATCATATTTATGTATATAGTTATTTTATAACTTAATAACAATGATTTAACAATTATACAAGATTTCAACATACCCTCGGCCAAGGAAAATTACAAGGTAAGTGATAATTTCATAATCTCTTTATTATCTGAGGTTATTTTTACATAAGTATCTACTGAGACCTCTTTATCATCCACATCCATGATTCTAAAAAATGTATTTCAAAACATTTTACTATTTACTAAACAATTTTTTAAAGTCATTTATACCCTTTTATGACTTTTTATAAAACGTTTTGAATGGAATATTTCTGTCATTTTCAAAACAAGGTACCTTATGACCTTTTCGAAAAAATTAAAGTAAGAATGAATTTTTTTAACTTATACAGTGGGTGTCTCTATTTTCTTTCATTATATCATATTCAGTGATTCCCATACCAGATTATAAGAATATTTTCAATATAAATGTTTTCTTTTTAAATTATGTGACTTTTAAATGATTTCAAAATATAAAGAGGTATTTTTTCCAATAGTTTTCATTTCATCTATTTAAACATCCTTTGATGGATTTTAAACTTTTTTGAATTTGATTTATAATGATACAAATATTCTATCTTGTATTGAAGGTTTTGTGATATGTTTGACTGTGTATGTGCTATTTTTACACCATTCATGGTTTATAGATAAAGTATTGACATTTCGTATTATAGTATTAATGCAAATGTTTATGTTATGTTTAAACATTTTCATATGAGGAATGCATTGGTCTTAGTATGTGGTGGGTGCAGCCGGCTATAGATCCTCGATGCATTGGTGGGTCTCATGAGACAAACTAGTTTCTTTGAACAAGGCCTTGACAAAATATTATTTGTAGTCATGGCACAAGGCCATGACTATGTGGTTATGAAGTCTAGCATTATGCATTCCCTCATTATAAAAGAGGATATTGATATTCCATGTGATTATTATACTAGTATAATATCCATGTGAATAAAAAAATGGAATTATTTGATTTTATCTTTTCCATACTATGCTGAATTTTAAGTTTAAAAGTCCTTTTTTGTACATTTTTTTAAATGTTTATGCATATTTATGAAAGTTTCTGCTATATTGTTATACATACTGAGCATCTGAGCTCACCCATTTCTATGTTTTATTTTTTCAAGGATGGTAAGAAGTGTTTTATGGTTGACTTATAGGGATAGGATACAGATATAAGTGTTTTCAAAAGGGGAGAATTGTATTTGATGTTTTTATTTCATGATGTAATATAAAACTTATGAATGTATCTAGTACTTCTGAGGCTACTAAATTGATCGGTATTTCGGGATATGATTCCTTGTATCATGTCAATGTTATGTAATAATGCACTGAATCTAGGTAACTGGGGTCGGGGCATTATATAATGTGATTCATTATGAATGTGTGATTGAGTAAGGTTGATTGATATCAAAGATACATACATCAGGAATTGAAGAGAATGTGGCTCTAAATATTCTATGAAAAGATATATAATTCAAAGATTTATTTAATATGAAGGTTGAGGAAGACCTTAATAAACACATACTACGAGAGATATTTGATATCAGTAGGGACAGATGATCTATGTGGAACAATAGGAAAAACAAATGGGAGGATATACTATGCAAGGTAGTGTAAATACATCTAGTGTGATGTTGAACCACATGTTGGGATACAATATAAGTATGGTGTGAGAAAATTATATGTAACTACTTGTGTTAATAGTATAATAATCTATGATTGGGGTGATTAAATAATCATATCAGAGATAATGTATCTAAGGTATAACCCTATAAATATTTATGTCTTGTTATTTTTAAATTATTCAAAATAAAGTAATTTATAGAGATAATATAATGGTTTGGTCAAGATCCAAACTAATCACAAAGTTTCGAGTAGAAAGATTGATTCATAAAAAGTGGAAAGGGTTCATACAATCAACCTATCCCTCCTCAGTAATATTACATGATCTGGTTACTACAGTTTATAAGCAGATAAACATATTTTAATTTTAGACTTATACATTTGTGAAATGGAAGGTTCTAGAACAAATGGAAATTCACATCTCAATCATGGATGGAATTTCATTAAAATGATGAAAAAATAACCAATGTTCTAAATGGAAAATTGTTCTAATAGTTTTGGGAAGAAAAGGAAAGTTTCGTTATCCTTTCGGAAATAATACTTGGTTGAGGTGAATTCTATGGTTCATATGTATTTGATGGATTTTATCACTAATTAAACCAAGACACACTACATTTTATTCTTAAACCTCATTCTAAAATCTCATAACCATTCTCTAAAATGGGTTTTTATTTAGGTTTATATTATTTCATATTTGTGGAAATTCATATTTCTTATATTTTAATTATTGATTATTTTAATTATGAGCTACACAAGCCTATTTATTTTTTAATAAATTTTATTCCCAGTGATCTTATTTTATAGACAATAAAGACAGGTAAACTAATAGCATCATTGATCTCACTCCCCCAAAAACATTTACCTAAATCTAAAAAACATAAATTTTAGAATTAAAACCACTTCTCTATATTTTAAAATATTCCACCCATGAGGGTGTTGACAAATTTCCCATAAATATTTCTAATTACCTCTGTCTATTTTAGTAATTAAAATAGATTTACCTTTTTAGAGCGTGTAAAGAGGTGATATTATGGAAATTTGTTGAAACTAATTGTAACTCCTAGAAATTTTAAAAGTGGAACATTATGTTTGATAGCATGTATTTCACACAACACAAAGGATAGAATAGAATATAAATGCCTAAAAAATTATGATATATTTATTTTTAAATAAATTCAATCTCTTCAGTATCTTGTGTTTCATTCAACATTATGTTTAAATGAAACCTGACACTCTACTAAAATATTTTTATCTAAAAAATAACATTATAATCATGAAATTAAGTTGGAAGGTATTAATTAGACTATTTAACATATAGAAATTATATAGTTTAAAAATATATAAAATATATTCAATATTTATCTATTTATTATCAATAAAACAAGATCCATTTGAAAGAAAAAGAAATGCATTCTGAAAAACTGTATTTTTTAGGGTCTTTTAGTCTTACTTTGTGCACATAATTTAAAATTAATTATTACCAATTTTATAAAATTTATTCAAAAAAATTAACATCATTTTTACAATATATATTTAAAAATTATCTTTCTATATATTTTTAACAATTTTCTTAAAAGATTAAATTTTTTATGAATACTGAAAAATACTGATTTTTATTGAAAAACAGATTTTCATTTCAATTATTTAAAGAGGAAAATTAAAATTAAAGTTAGTCTTAAATTAAATTACAACAATTAAATTACAAAATAACTAATTTAAATTATTATAATCAATTTCATTTTGAATTTTTATATAAAATCTTTTTAAACTTTTGAATGTTTTCTTTGAAAACCCCTCTTTTTTACGTGTTTGTGGGTTTAATTTAAATTTAAATATTCCACTTCTAAGAAATAAATTTTGAAAAATGGATTCCATATTTTTAAACATAATAATTAGTATTATCTAATAATTTTTATTTAATTTTTACCATAATGATCAAAAAAATAGTAAATATTAATTACCATGGATAAGGTAAAAATGGGTTTTTCATGGGTTATACTAAAACGATCATGGTTAAAAATGACCAAAAACTTTTAAAACAATAATTTTGGGGAATTTATAGAATTTATAACCTATAATTTTAGATAATTATCCATTTTGGATGCTTTTGGAATAACAAAATCTTGGGTATTACTTTATCTTTAAAAAACATCTTGTGAGTCATCTCCCCCATTTATAAAAGGCCACCCACTCTCTTAACCTCTTTACACTTCAAAAACCATTTGGTTCAAAAAATCTCTAAAACCCCTTCCTTAATTCCCTTAAAAGGTCATCAATTCCTTATCTGTATTATGAATCCCTAATAATAAGTATTTAGTTACAAACATAAAGTGTCTTTCTGGAAAAGATTTAAAATTTTTAAACATTGGTTTTATTATTAATTCTTAATCCACCTTCTTAAAATTATCTATGACATTGATAATATAATAAAAAATATATAATATATAAATTTATTTTGTTAGGTTAATTTAATAACTTATATCCATCTCCACTTCCACCAAATGGGAAACAAAACTATTGATTGTGTGTATAGAAGAAAATTATGTCATGAACCGGTGTAATTATCATACCATAACCACCTTTAAAATCTAGTTATAATGATGAACTAAACTTTTTTATGATATTTATTATAGAATTAAATTTTTTAATTTATTATTCAGAATATACCTTATTATATTCCATTAGGTGGGGGTACGATGACGTCCCTCGTGTGTACGGTGGGCAATCACCTTACAAAGCATCGTGATTCATTTTTCACTTACATTTTATATGGAAGGTATAATGTTTATATTAATTAATATATGTGATTTTAATGACCAAAAAATGCATCCAAAACACAATATATAATCTAACTTCTTTACTTCAAAATCTATTGGAAAAAAAAATATTGGTTGTGTGTATGAGTGCACTACCTCCTCCACATAGCGATGTAAAATGTAACACCCCAAGCTTTCATGATACGCTTCTCTTTCAATAATGTGATAGCTTTCATTGTACGCAAGTTTCAGATTCTAACGCACCGCGACCAATCAAAATAGCCATTATGAATATTAATACCCACTTTTTGAAATTATATATGTTTTATACTTCAAAATGAACTTCATTTTTTGGATTCAGAATATCGAAATTAGCCTCTGATGAATTTTTGGTATTTTTCTGAGAACTTCCAATTTTTTATGAATAATGAAAAATACTTAAAAACAACTTTTTTAATCAAAATAATTTATAGTGATAAATTATATTATTGAGTGGTTTTAAAGATTAATTAGAATATATTTCTACCATTTTATCCAATGGTGGCCATTATAATTAATTTCACTTTGAAATTGGACATAAACAATTGTCAGTCTTTTGATATATATTGTTTCTTAAAAACACGCTATTTGTTGTGACAACAGGAATTAATTATAAAATTAATAAATGAAACTTATATGTTTGGAATTCTGTAAAGTAGACATCATTTTTGAATTCATAATATAAATTATAGCTTAGGGTGAAATTTTGGCATTGTTCTGAAAAACTTCAATTTCTGATGAATAGTGAAACCACTAAGTGGTAGTTAAAAAATTGATTTTTCGTTTAAATGAAACATTACCACTTCTGTGATTTGATTTTCAAAAATCCAACATACATGGTTGTGATTAGGAAGTAAAATGTGGTTCAATGGGATTAAAATAATTTTTCAGTGAATAGTAACTTTTAAGTTTAATTAATCGCGATTAAAGGTAATTAGTGAAATTTAAGGTAAATATAATGTTATAATAATAGGAAATGACCTTGAAACTTGTCCTATCCCTATTGTATGAGTCATGTACGACCAATACAAATCATGGGTCAACTTGGGGACCACATGGAGCCACTTTGGTAGGGAAATGACATAAATAACATTTTATTTAATGTTAAAATAAAACTGTCACAAACAAGAGTTATTTTACTAAAAAAAAATTAAATATATTTATACAAGTCATATTTTTGACTATAAATATTCATTAGAAAGATAAAAAGATTTACAACATCAAGATATTTTTTTTATAATTTTTAGACATTAAATAAATTAAATTATTTATGACACCATGATGATGCAGCGATTACCTCATTAATTAACGATTTAAATAAAATGAAAAGCTAAGGTAAAATCTAAGACATACACTTGTCAAAAACCTATTGGATGAGTAGATTTCAAACCCTTATCACCGTATCCTTGAAATATATAAGTTTGGGAGATTTAGAATCCGAAAAAGCATTTCATAATAAAGTAACATTTCAATCTTTCCAAAAGTGCCCCTTCTCTCCTCTTATAAAAGGCCCCCACCACTACCACCTTACTCACACCTTCAAAGCCATTTGGCTCGGCCAAACTCTGACCAAATACTCTACAAACTTCCCTCCCTTACTCCTATAAGCCTCAATTTGTGCAAAAGTCTTCCCAAGGAAGCCTTTGGCTCAAATCAAAAAGAGTTACCCTATTTTAAGGTAATGTCTTCTCTAATATTGTTTTGTTTTTCTTCTCCAACCCCTTAAACTCCTTTTATTACTTTCTTTTGTAACAAAACCAGTATCTACAATATACTATGATGTTTTTATGGTAATTATTTGGTTTACACTTACACACACCTTCGTCTAATGGTTAAAGAACATACTGTTTCTGTGGGTGGCGAAATACTGCCTCACGAAATGATGATTGTTCAATATTCTTTTAACACCTCTAATGGTGGCCATTTTGATGACACTATTTTCATATATGATATATATATTATGTTTATGTTTTCCTTATTCTTCTGTATTTTTCATTTATGGCATACTTTATGATTTCCATTATGGGTAAACGCGATAATTTCATTTTAGGAAGTGCGGACTACCGCCCCCTCAAAGTGATTTGAATCGTTAATGCCATATGTGGGATGTATAAATGATGGAATAAATGGTATTATAAATTATATTGTACTTTATTTATATTATACCATTATATAATTATAACTTCATTCCATTAAATATGAAATGGAAATGAAAGTAGCGTTCATGCGTACGTACGGCTTACCGTCTCCATGAATGGTGCATTTCATTTCTTACCTCTAAATGTTATGTAATATTATAAATGAATGTATATACTGGATATATATGAGGTATATGATATATACACCATGAATATAATTATGGATATAATGGATGTTTTACCACATGAACAAAGTGTAATTATAATAAGTTTATTTTTGACTCAAGTACCAAAGATCGACAAAATTACCGTTATTAACTTAAATAATTACATAATGTTCATAACATGGTAATAAGTGATATAAAAGGAATAATGAACTTGAAAAAGGTTCTTAATAAGGTATAGATTAACTCTAGTTTATTATTTAGGAGATCAATGAACGGTCCAGTGAATTCGGACACGAGGTAAGGGAATTTCTTAACCCAATTTCCATTCATTGGGTTAATCTCCTACTTTCAAATTATGTCAGGATATTGTTATGTCATATATTTTATTTTTACTTTCTTTATGTGTACTTATAGTGAATACAAATAATAGATCTATTTTATTTTGAAAATGATTTTGGTAAGGACTTCATCTCAATCTCCTTTCATTGAGCCGTATTTTGTTTTATACACAACATTCTTTTATACCGTGTATAAACCCCTTTGACTTTTACGTTTATTCTAAAGGGGTCTTTTTTATACGAAGCGTTTTACTAAACGACAAAAAGGAATGTTTTTCTTTCCGTACATATGCGGTGACAACGACTTCTCCGCCGTCGTGACCATTATTTGAGTTTCGGCTTCCTCTACAAGCCATAACTTTTTTTAAATGAAAAATAAATACAAAGTTTTAATTTTGGTATTGAAAATGGTTTTGAAAGTTTTTTTATTATATCAATGTGTTTTATTGATATCTTGTGATTGAAATGTGGAAATGTTATGTTTCTTTTATGCATGTTTTATGTGATACGATTGTGTTTTGGATTATGATATGTTTAAACCTGTTCATATGAGGAATGCATTGGACTTAATATGTGACGGGTGGAGCCCGCTATAGCTCCTCGATGCATCGGCAGGTCTCATGAGACAAACTAGTGTCTTGGCACGAGGCCTTGACAAAATCTTATTTGTGGTCTTGGCACGAGGCCTTGGCTACGTGGTTATTATAGTCTAGCATTATGCATTCCATCATTATGAAAGTGGTTATTAATATTGCATGTGATTATTCGACTAGTAGAATATCCATGTGTGTAAGTAAATGGCATTATTTAATTTTATTTTTTTGCCATATTATAATGAAGTTCAAGTTTAAAAAGGATTTTGTTTTAGTTATACATTGCCTTAAATGTTAATGTTTATTTATGAAAGCTTCCGCAGTATTGTTATCCTTACTGAGCATCTGATCTCACCCCTTCCAATGTTTTAATTTTTCCAGGATGTGAAGAAGTATATTATGAATGACCTGCAGGGATAGTATGAGGGGATATGAAGATAAGATGTTATTGTGGTTTTGTTTTACTTTATTATGTAATGTATGACTTATGAATGTATCTAGTGTTTCCAAGGCTACTAAACTAATCGGTCTTTCGAGACTTGATCATTTGTGATCATGCCAATGTTACGAAGTAATGCACCGAATCTGGGAAACTGGGGTCAGGGAGCTACAGTTGGTATCAGAGGCAGTTTAGTACTAACCTTGAAGCTAGATTTAGATAAACTCTGATTAGAGCACATAGCCCGAAGATAAACTTTGCGGATTAGTATAGAAGAACTTCCTATAATTTTGTTGTTGTAGAGATTTTGTGAGTTTTCCGAGCAATACATCCCTGTCTGGATACGAGCAGGTAGAGGCGGCTCTGGCACAGATGTACCTAGGGGTAAAACCCAAAAACACCACTTTGAGCTAGACTCGAACAGGAACTGGTGCACAACAACGGGCCTTGCTGCACTCTTGGTTACGACACTCCCGGGGGATATGATTAGGATAATTCTCATTTTCTTTACAAACCACTATGAAGGGTTATGAGTATATACTTCCTCAAAGAAAACATTTTTATGGATTATATCCATAAATAGTTCAATTTATGTTAAGTATTTTATAAGTATGGAATTATGTATTTTGATTCATAAACTAATCTAGTTTATGCCATTGTTTAGAAATGGGGCCTAGTGGAAGGAATGGAAACTGTATCAATACACGCACTCCGTGTAGGGATTCCCCTCCTGCTCAAGATAATTATTGTGGGTCTGGAGATACAACTGGTGCTGATCAACATATTACCATACTGGGATAAGTCACTCAGGTTATGAATAATAACCTTACTTGTATGGAGCACCCTGATCCGCAATGTTGAGGATCAATGTTAGACCGCTTCATGAGGCAACAACTACCAATATTTAATGGGGGTACAAATCCATTAGTAGCTGAGCAATGGATAAACTCCTTAGAAAAAATATTCCATGCCTTGGAGAGTAGCGAAATGGAGAAAGTTTTCATGGCAGTCTACGGCCTCACTGGATATGCTGATCAATGGTGGTCGCTGATTCAAAACACAAAAGAAGATGAAGAAGTATCAACTATAGAATGGAGAGAGTTCAAAGATCTTTTCTTAGAAAAATAATTTTCACATGACCATCGAGCAGATATGGAAAGGCAATTTCTGAGTCTGAGGCAGAAGGAGGATGAGAATGTCGCAAAGTATGAGGCTAACTTTACAAGGTTAGCGAGGCCTGCTGCAGATTATACACGTAACCCAAGAATTAAGATTGATCGTTTCTTTGATGGTTTAAAACCATTTCTCCGTCGAGTATTAGTCTCACAAACCTTCTCTTCATACGAAGATATCATCTCATGTGCTATCAAGACGGAAAAGGAATTCTCTAAGTCTTATGACTTTAAAGCAAAGCAAGAAAAGATGAGATCTTATGATCAATCTGGAAATGGAAATAAGGGGAAGAAGGGAAGAGTTGAATAATATTCCTATAGTAAATGTGGAAAGAAACACCCCGGTACTTTCTTGAAGGGAATGGGAGTATGTTACAAGTGTGGTAAAAAAGTACACCAAACTCATGATTTCAAGGGAAAGAAAGTTGTTGTCAATGTGGAATGCTATAATTGTAGAGAGAAAGGACATTATCCAAATGAATGTCCTAAGCATCAGGGGAACTTACCTCAGAAGAGGCCAAGGGATCAAGGACAATCTTATGTTGTTACTACAGTAAAAGTGTAATAATTAATGTATTGGTGCTTTTGGACTCAAGGATTATATTCTGGTTATAAGGATAATGTGATATATATATATATAAGGATTTTACTACAGTACTTGTTGTTTTCATTAAGGATTTAATATGATGAAGGTAATCATATTTTTAGTATGTGACAATAATAGAAACTTTACTTTGTTTAGGGAATCTAATATTACAATTAATTTTGGAATTTAGGAACCTTTTAGAGAAAGTATGGATAGAGGTATTTTGAATAACTATAAAGGTTGGAATGAATTAAGTTGAACTTCGGATAGTATTGTTTAAGGTTAAAACATTTCTGAAGATTATTTTTGGAATATTATAATACTATAGTTTTAGGAAAAGGACAACCTGCAGGGTGGGGCATAACCCATCGCGTCGAACAAAGCTGCAGGAATCGAACCCACAACCATAGTGCGACATGCCTTTATTACCTACCACTAGCCTACAGGAAGTCCCTAGTTATTACAAAATAGTTTTCCTAATCTAAATGGTATGTGGTAATATTTAGAACCTTATACAATTAGGATAAATAGAATATTTTTGAGTTCTGTTACCATTTGGAGTGAAAGATGGGTTTGTGGTAAAAAATTATTAAAGAATGAAAGTCTACACGACGAGTAAGTATATTTCCTTACATTCTTAGTAAATCTCTTAAATAAATTCCTCAACTTTATGAAAGCTAACTTAAAACCAAAACGTTGTCGGTTAACTTTTCCAACTGTGGATTCAATGATCATTTAACCAATCACAAGTTTATGATTTTCTTATTGTTAACTTTCTTCTAATCCTGTTTTCTACAACTCTCCATCAGACCTTGCTGGTTTGTTTTTCTTCCATATCCATATTTTCATAGAATCCTAGTATGGGATATCTCGGGTGACCCTTGTAATACTCTTTCTTTCTTTTAATGTTATATTTTTATTATCCTTATTTACGATGTGGGTTTTCCAAAAATGTATTTTATATTTTCAACCTCTTATTTTCAAAGAAAAATTTCAAATTGCGAGGACGCAATTTATTGAAGGAGGGGAGAATGTAACGCCCCAATCTTTCACGATACACTTCTCTTTCAATAATGCGATAGCTTGCATTGTACGCAAGTTTGAGATTCTAACGCACCGCGACCAATCAAAATAGCCATTATGAATATTAATACCCACTTTTTGAAATTATATATGTTTTATACTTCAAAATGAACTTCATTTTTTGGATTCGGAATATCGAAATTAGCCTCCGATGAATTTTTGGTATTTTTCTGAGAACTTCCAATTTTTTATGAATAATGAAAAATACTTAAATAAAATTTTTTTAATAAAAATAATTTATAGTGATAAATTATATTATTTAGTGGTTTTAAAGTGTAATTAGAATATATTTTTACCATTTTATCCAATGGTGTCCATTATAATTAATTTCACTTTGAAATTGGACATAAACAATTGTCAATCTTTTGATATATATTGTTTCTTAAAAACACGCTATTTGTTGTGACAGCGGAAATTAATTATAAAATTAATTAATGAAACTTATATGTTTGGAATTCTGTAAAATAGACATCATTTCTGATTTCAGAATATCAATTATAGCTTAGGGTGAAATTTTGTCATTGTTCTGAAAAACTTCAATTTCTAATGAATAGTGAAACCACTAAGTGGTAGTTAAAAACTGATTTTTTATTTAAATGAAACATTACCACTTCTGTGATTTGATTTTCAAAAATCCGACATACATGTTTTTCATTAGGATGTAAAATGTAGTTCAATGGGATTAAAATAATTTTTGGTGAATAGTATCTTTTAAGTTTAATTAATCGCGATTAAAGTTAATTAGTGAAATTTAAGGTAAATATAATGTTATAATAATAGGAAATGACCTTGAAACTTGTCCTATCCCTATTTTATGAGTCATGGCCGACCAATACAAACCATGGGTCAACTTGGGGACCCCATGGAGCCACTTTGGTAGGGAAATGACATAAATAACATTTTATTTAATGTTAAAATAAAAATGTCACAAACAAGAGTTGTTTTACTAAAGCAATTTTTAAATGGGGTCATAAAAGTCATATTTTTTACTATAAATATTCCTTAGAAACCTAAAAATATTTCCTACATCATGATATTTTTTTTATAATTTTTAGACATTAAATAAATTAAATTATTTATGACACCATGATGATGCAGTGATTACCTCATTAATTATTGATTTAAATAAAATGGAAAGATAATGTAAAATCTAGCACTTAAACTTGTCAAAAACCTATTTGATGAGTATATTTCAAACCCTTATCACCTTAGCCTAGAAATATATAATTTTGGGACCTTTAGAATCCGAAAAAACATTTCATAATAAAGTAACATTTCAATCTTTCCAAGAGTGACACTTCTCTCCTCTTATAAAAGGCCCCCACAACTACCACCTTACTCAGACCTTCCAAGCCATTTGGCTCGGCCAAACTCTGCCCAAATACTCTCCCAACATCCCTAGCTTACTCCTAGAAGCCTCACTTTGGACATAAGTCTTCCCAAGGAAGCCTTTGGCTCAAATCAAAAAGAGTTACCCGATTTTAAGGTAATGTCTTCTCTAATGTTGTTTTGTTTTGCTTCTCCAACCCCTTAAACTATTTTTATTCCTTTCTTTTGTAACAAAACCAGTATCTACAATATAATAGGATGTTTTTATGATAATTATTTGGTTTAAACTTACACAAACCTTCTTCTAATGGTTGAAGAACATACTGTTTCTATGGGTGGTGAAATACTGCCTCATGAAAAGATGATTGTTCAATATTCTTTTAACACCTCTAATGGTGGCAATTTTGATGACACTATTTTCATATATGATATATATATTATGTTTATGTTTTCCTTATTCTTCTGTATTTTTCATTTATGGAAAACTTTATGATTTCTATTATGGGTAAACGCGATAATTTCATTTTAGGAAGTGCGGACTACCGCCCCCTCAAAGTGATTTGAATCATTAATGTCATATGTGGGATGTATAAAGGATGGAGTAAATGGTATTATACATTATATTATACTGTAATTATATTATACATTTATATGATTATAACTTCATTCCATTAAATATGAAATGTAAATGAAAGTAGCGTTCATGCATACATACGGCTTACCATCTCCATGAACGGTGCATTTCATTTCTTACCTCTAAATGTTATGTAATATTATAAATGAATGTATATACTGGATATATATGATATATATGATATATACATCATGAATATAATTATGGATATAATGTATATTTTACCACATGAACAAAGTGTAATTATAAGAAGTTTATTTTTGACTCAAGTACCAAAGATCGACATAATGATCGTTATTAACTTAAATAATTACATAATGTTCATAACATGGTAATAAGTGATATAAAAGGAATAATTAACTTGAAAAAGGTTCTTAAGAAGGTAGAGATTAACTCTAGTTTATTATTCAGGAGATCAAAGAACGGTCGAGTGAATTCGGACACGAGGTAAGGGAATTTCTTAACCCAATTTTCATTCTTTGGGTTAATCTCCTACTTTCAAATTATGTCATGATGTTTTTATGTCATATCTTTTATTTTTACTTTCTTTATTTGTACTTATAGTGAATACACATAATAGATCTATTTTATTTTGAAAATGATCTTGGTATGGACTTCGTCTCAATCTCCTTTCATTGAGGCATATTTTGTTTTATACACAACACTATTTTATATGGTGTATAAACCCCTTTGACTTTTATGTTTATTCAAAAGGGATCTTTTTTATATGAAGCGTTTTACTAAACGACAAAAAGGAATGATTTTCTTGCCGTACATATGCGGCGACAACGACTTCTCCGCCGCCGTGACCATTATTTGAGTTTCCACTTCCTCTACAAGCCATAACTTTTTTAAAATGAAAAATAAATACAAAGTTTTAATTTTGGTATTGAAAATGGTTTTGAAAGTGTTTTTATTATATCAATGTGTTGTATTGATATCTTGTGATTGAAATGTTGAAATGTTATGTTTCCTTTATGCATTTTTTATGTGATACGATTATGTTATGGTTTATGACATGTTTAAACCTGTTCATATGAGGAATGCATTGGACTTAATAAGTGACGAGTGGAGCCCACTATAGCTCCTCGATGCATCGACAGATCTCATGATACCAACTAGTGTCTTGGCACGAGGCCTTGACAAAATCTTATTTGTGTTCTTGGCACGAGGCCTTGGCTACGTGGTTATGATAGTCTGGCATTATGCATTCCATCATTATGAAAGTGGTTATTGATATTGCATGTGAGTATTCGACTAGTAGAATATCCATGTGAGTAAGTAAATGGAATTATTTAATTTTATTTTTTTTCCATATTATGCTGAAGTTCAAGTTTAAAAAGGCTTTTGTTTTAGTTATACATTGCCTTAAATGTTAATGTTCATTTATGAAAGCTTCCGCAATATTGTTATCCATACTGAGCATCTGAGCTCACCCCTTCCAATGTTTTAATTTTTCCAGGATGTGAAGAAGTATATTATGAATGACCTGCAGGGATAGAATGAGGGGATATGAAGACAAGATGTTGTTGTTTTTTTTTACTTTATGATGTAATGTATGACTTATGAATGTATCTAGTGTTTCCAAGGCTACTAAACTAATCGGTCTTTCGAGACATGATCATTTGTGGTCATGCCAATGTTACGAAGTAATGCACCGACTCTGGGCAACTGGGGTTGGGGCGCTACATAAAATGTTTTTCATTTTATTATTTCATGTTTGGTAATATGGATTTATCTGAAAAATAAATATTTTATCTGTGAAATTATAATTATTCTATAATGTATAATTAATATTAATATTTCACTCAATTCATCTATCAAGAAACAATGGAAACATTATTCATGTGTATGGAGGGCATACCTTCTCCAAGAACTATGTAATCTATTTTCTATTTATAACATTTATAGATTAATATAAATACACATATAATGAATATATATAATATTTATATAATTTTTAAAATTATTTAGATGAATTAACCCAAGTCATTGTAAGAGGATTAAAATTACCTAACCGAAATACACTTGAAAAGAGAAATATTTTTCACCCGAAATAGTAATTTTTATAAACAATGGTTAATAAACGGTTGATAAAGGCTATAATTAAATGATATATGGTATGAAATATATTTTTATGGGTTTTAAATATATTTATTATAATATATTAATAGTTATATATGGTGTAATTCAAACTTGAGGTAAGTGTTTCTTATCTCACTTTTACATCCATTAGACATATAGCATATTCATCACTTATTCCTTTGGGTAATGTATATAAATCCCATTTTATATGTTATATCATGAATATATTAATATTAACAGTATTTAAATTTCAATTTTTTATTCCTTTAATGTGGATTATAATTCAAAAGTTACCAAAGTAGATAGATTTATGTTTCAATCTGATTTTAATCGAGATTTTTTATAAGTAAATTTTCATTGAAGGAAATTATTTGAAAATTTTATAACAAAACCCTTTAATATTCTTATCCTATGGTTATTAATGATTTTTTAAATTAATATTAAAATATTATTATCCTTTTTTATAAAAAATATAATGAATTTTTTTTAAATAAAATTGTAATGCCCCGACCCTAGAAGCTTGGAGATGTTGCATTATTACATAACATTAGCATGATTACAAGTAATCATTTCTGGAATGACCGATTAGTTTAGTTTTCTTGGAAAATAGATTACATACTTGTATGTTAAATTACACATTCTAACATAAAACACTAAATAAATAATCATTTTAGAATGTCGTTATTACAATAGATTAACTCTGTATATCAATCATGATACACTTCTTGGAATCCTGGGAAAAAAACATAAGAAAGGGGTGATCTCAAATGCTTAGTAAGGGTAAATAATTTAGCATATGCTATAAAGCTTAAGGAAAATGTTTAATAAAAACAACGGCCTTTTTAAACATAAACGTGAACATAATATGGCCAAAATAAATCAGACATTACAATATAAAAAACACATGGATGTTAGACTAGTCGAATAATCACAAGTAATGACTAATTTCATAATGAGTTAATGAAAATATCAGACATCATAACCGCATAGTCAAGGCATATTTCCCATAATACAAATTAAAAAAAAATGAAAGCCTTGTGCCAAGACACTAATTTCTCTTATGAGACCTACCAATGCATCAAGGGGATATAGCCCCCCCCCCCCATCACTTACTATGTCCAATGCATTCTTCATATGAAAATGTTGAAACATAACCAAAAAAATCATACTAAAACAAGAATAAGAAATGTCAATACTTTAACCGTAAACCATTAATGGGATAAAAATGACACATCCACAGTCAAACATATAATAACTCATTCAATACAATATGAAAGATTTTATTATAGTAAATAAACCTCAATCAAGAATAATATCCAATAAAGGATATTGACAAAGTTGAAAATAATAGATAAAATTCTTTGAGAGAAAATACCCCTTTTTCATGAAATCATTTAAAAGTTGAAAAATTTATAATGGAGGTTATTAAAAAGATTTTTTTGAATCAAAATATCTATTACCAATTTTAAACTTTTGAAATAAATTAACACTTTAAAATAATCATTTCCACATAAAAAAATACTTAAAATCATTTTGAAAACATGGACATTAAGTAAAAATATTTTGAAAAATAAATCATTAAAAACATTTAAAATGATGATCTAGTTAAAGATTATATTCCATAAAAACTTAAAATATCCCTTTTTAAACGATTTTAATTAAACATATACATATTTGATAAATATGTCCCATTAGATACTTAAAGATAAACAATATCGGATAATAATGAGATTGAAGAAATAACCCTTACATTGTACAATCCTTTGGTCGAGGGTACATTTAACCTCTTGTATAATGACAATAGTATGTTATTAAATTATAACAGAACCATATTAATATTTATTATATCATAATTAATTCATTTACAGCTTTATACTACCCATTTAATAATAATTTCTATGTTAAAATGACAGTTCAGATAATAATAGCTTTCTTCATCCTATGTGTTTTGACTTCTTATTCTTGATCGTATAACTTATATATTTATTTAATTTATTAGATAATATAAAACATAATTTATGTATAATATATATTTAGAATATAATTTTGTATAATAGATTGATTTATGAAATAGAAAACACCATTTATGAAGACGGTAGGCTGTACGTATGCATAAACATCGTTTCTATTTTCATATTGTGTTGAACTGAAGTAAGTGAATGAGATATATGTAAATATATATATATACATATATATATTCATATATATTTTCAGTATCATTACTTGTCTTATATTACATACATATTAATAATATATATATATATATATATAATCATCATTGAATGGTGAATGTGGAAATGAATCTCATCACATCATGGAGACGGTAAGTCGTACGTACACACGAGAAATGATATAATTCCATTGATAGAGAAATCATATGTAATTGGATAGTATATTATATATACATAATCATTAACATGTTATATATATTATTTACATCATTTATAATAATTATTATACTCATCCAAATAATGAAGTGTTGAATAATATTGTACACCATGACATGGTGATGGTAAGTCGTACATTGGCATATATGGTGACATGTCATTCATAGGATGGATAGAATAATGAACAAGGTTGTACCATATTTATTGTAACATCCCAAGTATGTAAGGAATTATACATATTTTTATCTATCTCTACTTATGAATTTGATAGTTTTTTAGAGGCTTAAAACGAGAATAAATTTAATCTTAAGCATGGAATACACTAATATTTTTAAAAGATTGTTTTACTACCTTTTGATGGAAAGCCATTTTTAAATAAAACTTCTAACAATTTTATAAGCGCTGTTTTTCAAAATAAACATATTATTTATGATTGGGACATTGAATTTTACATTGGATAATTTTTTGGTATTTTTCTAACAATGTTCATTTTTTAATGAATAGTGAAAAATACTGCATTTTACATCAAAAATGATTTTTCATCTAATTTAATTATATGGTTAGATTATCTTTTTAATTAGTTTTAAAGTGTAAATATAATATATTTTTACCATTCAATCCAATGGTGGTCATTGGGATTAATTTCACTTTGCAATTGGGCATAAACAAGTGCCAAACTATTCATAGATATTGTTTCTAAAAACCCTGTTATTTGTTTTGACAACGGGAATTATTTTTTAAATTAATTATTTCAATTTCTGTGTTTGGAATTTGGTAAAATGGATTACATATTTGGAATCATAAGGTCTAAATTATGTAATCAAGACTCTTTGGTTTTTGGATAGTATGAATAGTAATGACGGTAATTATCTTCAATTATCTTGATTAATTAGTAATCGGGTAGTTAAGGATAATAAAATAATATCATAATAATAACAAATGACCCCAACATGTGTCCTAATGCTAATGTTTGTGTCATGGCCGACCATTTTATTCCTTTTTTCAAACTTGGGGACCCCATGTAATCACTTTTGTGTGATAATGACTTTTGATCTTTTTATTTTTTAAAGAAAGTTAAATATAACAAACAATGTATCACCTGAGTAAAACATTTTTAATTTTTTCTACATAATTTATCTTTTGGACTATAAATATTCATTGGAAAGATAAAAATATTTCCTACATCATAGTATTTTTTTATAATTTTAGACATTAAATAAATTAAATTATTTAAGACATCCTGATGATGAAGCGATTACCTCATTAATGAACGATTTAAATAAAATGAAATGATAATGTAAAATATAAGACTTACACTTTTCAAAGACCTATTGGATGAGTATATTTCGAACATGTATCACCTTTTCCTCAAAATACATCAATGTGGTACCTTCAAAATCTTAAACTCATTTGAAAATAAAGTAACATTTTATACCTTTCCAAGAGTGCCCCTCCTCTCCTCTTATAAAAGGCCCCCACCTCTACCTCCTTACCCACACGTCTCAAGCCTTTGGATCGGCCAAGCTCTTCTCATTTTGTCTCTCCACATCCCTCTCTTCATCCTATAGGCCTTACCTTAGGCATAAATCACTTCAAGAAACCCTTTTGGTAAAATCCAAATGGAGTTACCCGATTTAAAGGACGTTAAAGAACGATCGAGTCAAGTCAGACCCGAGGTATAGGACTTCGTCTCAATCTCCTTTCATTGAGGGATATTTTTTTTATACACAACTTTATTTTATATGGTGTATAAACCCCTTTTACTTTTACATTTAATCAAAAGGAATCTTTTATTATAAGAAGCATTGACTAAACGACAAAATGGAATGTTTTTTTGTACGTATGTGGCGACAACGACTTCTCCGCAACTGTCACCATTATTTGAGTTTCAGCTTCCTCTACAAGTCATAACTTTTTTTTTAAATGAAAAATAAATACCATTTTTTAATTTTCATTTATTTTGGTATTGAAAATGGTTTTCATAATGTTTTTATTATATCGATTTTTGGTATTGATATCTTGTGATTGAAATGTGGAAATGTTCTGTTTCCTTTATGCATGTTTTTTGTGATATAGTTATGTTATGGTTCTTGGGGATTGTATATGAAGATGGGTGGTTCCGTGATAAACTAAGTTTGGGTGATCCCGATATAGATCTCCAATGCATTGGGTAACGCGAAGGGGTTAAACGTTAAGGTTTCTATGAAGAGATTTAGGGAATATAATGTGATGGGTATTCCAAATGTAACCATGAGGGTTACTCCCTATGTAAGAATGTTATGAAGGTCTCAAGTTACCTTTATGTCTTATGATTTCAATGATTTATTCATGATTTTATGAGGTATGTTGAAATTTTTATGGTTTATGAGTAAAGTATGATTTCATACATGGACTAATGTTTTCATTTAGTACTTTTATATCCCTTAATGTGCTTTTTATGCTCATCCCAAGTTTTTGAAATGTTTTTCATAGGTCAAGGGAAAGGTACATGATGTGATGATAGTGTCAAGGATGTGTCAAGAAAGAATCCATGTTTTATTTTAAATATGTTTCCGTTGATGGGAAAAATGAGTACTATCTTTTATGTAACCACTTTGTTTATAGGTGGAATGTAATGCATGTTTTATGATCTAATTCTATAAAACTCTAAACTTGAAAAGATCCTCAATGTGTATTCTTGAAGTAACTCAAGATTAAGTAATGTTTAAGTTTGGGGGCTTATAGTTGGTATCATAGGTCGGTTTAGATAACATTAGGAGTTATAATTCTATTAAATTATTATCCAAAAATATTTTTTTATGGTCAAAATGAAATGATATAGAATTTTAAGATTACCATGTTTCTTCATCTAAGACATGTTTGTTCAGAATGGTTTTCCGTAGAGGTAATAGGGAAGCAGTGCTAGGAAGGCATACAGAAGGAAATAACCTTCTAAATTAGCATCCTGAGATGGTCGGAATTGGAACTGAATAGTTTGTTGAAGTAATGGCGTAGTTGACTCAGGTGATAAATGGTGGTGGTATCCATGCACGAGATCAGCCAGATCAACCGTAGAGGAACATGTTAGTGGTGGAACATTTCATGAGGCAACATCCCCCATCATTCAGAGGATCATCTGACCATGTGGTAGCTGAAGGGTGGATTAAAGCACTGAAGAATATATTTGATGTCATGGGGTGTTCAGACAATCAAAAGGTTAGTCTTGCTATTTACCGTTTGGAGGGTGAAGCTGATCATTGGTGCTCGATGGTTAAAAATATCAGGTACGCTGATGAGATTGATGCTCTCGACTGGGAGGAATTCAAAGGTATGTTTCTTAAGAATTATTTTCCTAAGGCTGTTCGACTTAGGATGGAAAAACAATTCCTGTAATTGAGGCAAGAGGAAGACTCAGTGGCTGCCTATTAAAAAAGGTTCACTCGATTGACAAGGTATGCTCCAAATTTTATCCGAGACCATGATAGTAAAATCAATCGTCTTTACTCAGGATTAAATCCAAAATATCGAAGGGCCTTAGCTTCTCATGAGTTCGAGAGTTATGAAAAGCTTGATCGATGTGCTGAGAAGGTAGAAATGGAGTTTTCCGATGATCAAGTGTTCTATAACAACCAGTAGAAGAAGAGAGCGAGGTGGCAGGAGAAAGGAAAAAATTCTTCAAGAAGGTCTGATGGTAAGAAAACTAAGTTTCCAGCTTTTCATAAATGTGGTAAAAGGCGTGCTGGGGAATGTCTTCTGAATTCTGTAAAGTGCTACTGATACATTAAGATGGGACATAAGGCTCGTGATTGTACTGAAAAAGATCAGGGTGATGGTAAGACCAAATTTGATTTATAGTTAGTGAAATGTTTTAAGTGCAATGAGATGGGTCACTATGAAAATGATTTTACGACAAAGAGCTCATGTGATGGGAAGTAGTTAGACTACAAGCTGAAAGTGGTGGTGAATCCTTTGCAACTACTTCAGCAGATGTTGGGCCATCAAATGAAGTGGTATCAGGTACTTGGTTTGTTTTTTCAGATTATGCCAGTGTGTTGTTTGATTCGGGGTCTACACATTCTTTCATCTCTAAAAACATTTCTAGTAAAATTGGAATACCATCTCAATAAATGACTCCTGATCATTTGGTAAAAACACCTGGGGGAAATGTTGAGGCAAAAAGAATTTATAAGAATCTTCATATACTTATCTGTGGAAAGAACCTACTTGCAATCCTTATTGTTTTACCTCTAGTAGAGTTTGATGTTATCCTGGGTATGGATTGGCTCTCTATTTACAATTCTAAGATTGACTGTAGAGCTAAAGAAGTTTCTTTTCAGAAAGACTTTCAGTTTGTTTACAAGAATGAACCCTTACTGTTGATAACATATCAAGAGGCTGAGAAACTTGTAAAAGATAGAAATGAATGTTACCTTGCACAAATCATTGAAAACAAGGGAACTGTTCAGATTAATGATGTGCCAGTGGTAAATGAGTATCCTGATGTTTTTTCTGATGAGTTGCCTGGAATAATACAAGATCATGAAGTTGAATTTACCATTGACTTAGTTCCTGATGCTGAGCCAATTTTAAAACCCCTTATCGAATGGCTCAAATTGAAGTTTTAGAGTTAAAGGAGCAATTTCAAAATTTATTAAAGAAAGGTTTCATTCGACCTAGCACATCACCATGGGGTTCTCATATTTTATTTGTTAAAAAGAAATATGGTTCAATGAGACTTTTCATTGATTATAGTGCCTTGAATAACATCATTGTTAAGAACAAATATCCTCTGCCTCATATCGATGATTTTTTTGATCATCTCCAGGGAGCTCAGTATTTTTCAATGATTGACCTGAGATCAGGGTTCCATCATTTGAAGGTAAAGTAAGTGGATGTTCTGAAGACTGTGTTTCGTATAAGATATGGCCATTATGAATTTGTAGTAATGCCTTTTTCTCTAACCAATGCAACTGTTGTATTCATAGACCTTACGAATTGAATTTTCCATGAGTTTTTGGATAAGTTTGTGGTTGTTTTCATTGATGATATTTTGGTGTTTTCTAAAATTAAAGTGGAGCAAGAAATAAATTTAAGGGTTATTTTTCAAACCTTAAAAGAAAATAAATTGTATGGGAAATTCAGAAAGTGTGAGTTTTGGTTGCAACAAATTTCTTTCCTTGGTCATATTGTTTCTAAAGATGGAATAACTGTGGATACTGCAAAAAAAAGGTTGTTGAAGAATGGCCAAGACCCACAAATTTAACCGAGATTCATAGTTTTCTTGGTTTAGTAGGATATTACTGAAGGTTTGTTAGAAATTTTTCACGGTAATCATTTCCAATGACTAAGCTAACTCAGAAGGGTGTTAATTTTATCTGGACAAAAGAATGTGATTATTTTTTTCAGGAATTGAAAATAAGATTGGTGAATGATCCAATTTTGGCACTACCTTCCAGGAATGGGGAGTTTGTTATCTACAATGAAGCTTCATTGAAAGGACTTGGTTGTGTCCTAATACAGAATGATCAGGTAATTGCTTATGCTTCACGTCAGTTGAAAACTCATTAGGTAAATTACCCTACACATGATTTGTAATTAGCTTCTGTGGTTTTCACTTTAAAAATTTGGAGGCATCATTTTTATGGAGTAAAGTGTGAAATATATACCTATCACAAAAGTATAAAGTATATATTCACTCAGAAATAATTGAACATGAAAGAAAGGATATGGATAGAATTAATCAAGAATTATGATTGTATAATTCATTACCATCCGAGAAAATAAAATATAGTGGTTGATGCTTTGAGTCAAAAAAGTAATGCTTCATTAACAATGTTGTGTTTGGAACGTGACCCTTTGGTTAAGGATTTGATGAAATTTGGCATAGAATTTTTTGGTGAAAGATTTCATTCTATTTTGTTTCAGCTATGAGGGAATTCTTCTCTATCAGACAGAATTAAGCAAGCACAAAAGCAAGACAAAGAGTTGCAGAAAAAGATTGAGCTAGTTCAGAAGGGTAAGTTTCCTGAATTCAACATTGATAATGATTGTGTTTTGAGATTTGGGAAGATATTGTGTGTGCCCTGTGATTCACATTTTAAGAGAGAGTTGTTATGTGAAGCTCATAGTTCTCTGTTTTCAGTTCATCCAGAGAGTACTAATATGTATAGAGATCATCGGGAGTATTACTGGTGGGACGGAATGAAAAGTGATATTGCTGATTTTACTGTGAAGTGTTTGACTTTTCAACAGGTTAAATCAGAGCGGTAGTTACCGAAAGGGATGCTTCAGCCTTTACCTGTACCAGAGTGGAAATGTGAGAATATATCCATGGACTTCATTGTGGGATTGCCGAAGACACCTCTAGGTAATAATGAAATTTGTATTATTGCTGATCGGTTGACTAAATCTGCTCATTTCCTTTCTATACGAGATACTTTTTATCTAGATCAACTTTCTTGTTTGTATCTTAAAGAGATAGTCAGGTTACATGGAGTTCCTCTCTCTATTGTATCTGATCATGATCCCGGGTTTTCTTCTAACTTTTGGAAAGGCCTGCAGAAGTCATTGGGTACTGAATTAAATTTTAGTACAACTTTTCATCCTCAATTAGATGGGCAGTCAGAACGAACAATTCAGAATTTGGAGGATATGCTACATTCTTGTTTGATGGATTATCAAGGATGTTGGGACCAACATCTTTCTTTGGTTAAGTATTCTTATAATAACAGTTTTCATTCCAGTATACATAGGGCACCATTTGAGGCATTATATGGGAAGTGGTGTCGAACTCCATATTTTTGGGATGAAGTGTGTGAAAGGAAGTTGATGGGACCAGAATTGATAGAAGAGTTGGCATAAAAAGTTCAGCTGATACAGAAACACATGAGAACAGCCCAGAGCATGCAGAAGAGTTATGCAGACAACAAGAGGGAGGATCTCTCTTTTGAGGTAGGTGATCATGTTTTTCTCAAAGTTTCACCATGGAAAAGTGTTATGCGATTTGGTAAGAAAAGAAAGCTGAGTCCAAGGTTCATTGGAACATATGAAATTCTAGACAGAGTTGGATCAGTTGCATACCGAGTGGCTTTACCTCTGATTTTATCTTAGGTACACAATGTTTTTCACGTTTCAATGTTAAGGAAATACATGCCAGATCCATCTCATGTTTTGAGTCCAGAGGTAGTTCAACTGGAAGAGAATCTATCTTATGAGGAACAGCCAGTCTAGATTCTTGACCACAGGGAGAAAGTGTTTCAGAATATGTTGATTCATCAAGTAAAGGTTTTGTGGAAAAACCACATGAGTGAAGAGGCAACATGGGAATCTGAAAATGCAATGAGGGATAAATACCCCCACTTATTCGTTAAGTAAATAAATTGTGGGGATGCAATTTTCTTAAGAGGGGAAGGATGTAACATCCCAAGTAAGTAATGAATAATAGATATTTTTATCTATGTATATTTATGAATTAGATAGTTTTTTAGAGGCTTAAAATGAGAATAAATCCAATCTTAAGCATGGAATCCACTATTTTTTATAGATTGTTTTACTGCCTTTTGATGGCGAACCATTTATAAATCAAAATTTTGACAATTTTATAAGCTCTATTTGTCAAAATAAAAATATTATTTATAATTGGGACATTTAATTTTACATTGGATACTTTTTTGTTATTTTTCTGACAAAGTTCATTTTTTAATGAATAGTGAAAAATACTGCATTTTACATCAAAACTGCTTTTTCATATAATTTAATTATATGGATAGATTATATTTTTATTTGTTTTTAAAGTTTAAATAGAATATATTTTTACCATGAAATCCAATGGTGGTCATTAGGATTAATTTCATATTTGAATTGGGCATAAACAAGTGCCAAACTACTCGTAGATATTGTTTCTAAAAAAACCCGCTATTTGTTTTGACATTGAGAATTATTTCTTAAATTAATTATTGAAATTTATGTATTTGAAATTTGGTAAAATGTATTACATATTTGTAATCATAAGGTCCAAATTATGTAATCAAGACTCTTTTTTTAAGTACATTATTAATAGTAACGACGTTAATTATCTTTAATTATCTTGATTAATTAGTAATCAGGTAGTTAAGAATAATAAAATAATATCATAATAATAACAAATGAGCCCAAAATGTGTCCTAATGCTACTTTTTGTGTCATGGATGACCATGGGAAGCCTTGTTCCAATCTTGGGGACCCCATGGAATCACTTTTGTGTGATAATGACTTTTTACCTTTTTATTTTTTTAAAGAAAGTTAAATATAACAAAGAATGTATCACCTGAGTAAAACATTTTTAATTTTTTATACATAAATGATCATTTGGACTATAAATATTCATTAGAAAGATAAAAAGATTTCATACATCATAGTATTTTTTTTAATTTCTAGACATTCAATAAATTAAATTATTTATGGCATCATGATGATGTAGTGATTACCTCATTAATGAACGATTTAAATAAAATGAAAAGATAATTTAAAATCTAAGACTTACAATTGTAAAAGACCTGTTGGATGAGTATATTTCGAACCCTTATCACCTTATCCAAGAAATACATCAATTTGGGACCTTTAAAATCCGAAACTCATTTGAAAATAAAGTAACATTTTATACCTTTCCAAGAGTGCCCCTCCTCTCCTCTTATAAAAAGCCTCCACCTCTACCTCATTACCCACACCTCTCAAGCCTTTGTCTTGGCCAAGATCTACTCATTTTGTCTCTCCACGTCCCTCTCTTCATCCTAGAGGCCTTACCTTAGGCATAAGTCTCTTTAAGAAACCCTTTTGGTACAAACCAAGAGGAGTTACCCGATTTAAAGGACGTTAAAGAACGATCGAGTCAAGTCGGACCCGAGGTATGGGACTTCGTCTCAATATCCTTTCGTTGAGGCATATTTTTTTATACAAAAATTTCTTTTATACGGTGTATAAACCCCTTTTACTTTTACATTTACTCAAAAGGAATATTTTTTTTATATGAAGCGTTTACTAAACGAAAAAAGGGAATGTTTTTTTTACGTATGCGGCGACAACGACTTCTCCGTCGCCATGACCATTATTTGAGTTTTAGATTCCTATACAAGCCATAAATTTTTTTTAAAATGAAAATAAATACCATGTTATAATTTTCATTTATTTTGGTATTGAAAAAGGTTTTCATAATGTTTTTATTATATCGATGTGTTGTATTGATATCTTGTGAATGAAATGTGGAAATGTTATGTTTCCTTTATGCATGTTTTTTGTGATATGATTATGTTATGGTTCTTGGGAATTGTATATGAAGATAGGTGGTTCTGTGATAAATTAAGGTTGGGTGAGCGTGATAGATCTCTCTAATTAATTGGGTAACGTGAAGGGGTTAAACATTAAGGTTTCTCCGAAGAGATTTAGGGAATATACTGTGATGGGTATCCCAAACGTAACCATGAGGGTTACTCCCTACGTAAGAATGTTATGAATGCCTCAAGTTACCTTTACGTCTTATTATTTCTATGATTTATTCATGATTTGATGAGGTATGATAAAATGATTATGTTTTATGAGAAAATTATGATTTCATACGTAGACTAATGTTTTCATTTCGTACTTTTATATCCCTTACTGAGCTTTTTATGCTCATCCCATGTTTTTGAAATGTTTTTCACAGGTCAGGGGAAAGGTACATGATGTGATGACAGTGGAAAGGAAGTGTCAAGAAAGAATCCATGTTTTATTTTAAATATGTTTCTGTTTATGGGGAAATGAGTATTATCTTTTATGTAACCACTTTGTTTAAATGTAGAATGTAATGCATGTTTATGATCTAATTCTCTAAAACTCTAAACCTGAAAACATCCTCATCATGTATTCTTGAAGTAACTCAAGATTAAGTAATGTTTAAGGCTGGGGCCTTATATTTATAATAAAATTACAGTATGTATAAGGTACTAGTGTTTTCAAATTTGGTATAGAAACAACAAAAAAAAGAGGAAGTGAAAGATGAAAATAACTTTGAAAGAGGTGGTGAAATTATTACCTCTTCTTCAGGTGATTCCTTTTGATGTGACCAAAATGGATCCTTATGATGGATTTAAGATAAAATTAATGCCTCTAATTTTAATTGAGGTTATTTTGGAATATATTGGATCTAGGGTTGGCCGATCCAAATGGATTTAGAGGTGTGATTTTGAGAGAATGTGTTGTACCCTTTTATAAGAGAAGTGAGGGTCACTTTAGGGAAATCTTGAATTATTATTTTATTATAATATCATTTTCGGTTTATAATAGCTCTAAATGTATTAATTTTGAGGATAAGGTGGGGATTGGTCTAAATAATCTCAACCAATAGGTTTTATACAAGCTTAGGTCACCATATTATCCTTATCTATTAGATTTAACTATTAGTTAAATAGGTTAACTTTTACAACATCTTCTTGTATATTTATGTCACATGGTTAATAAAAATACTATAAAATTACAATAGAACCTAAAGTGGTTCATTAATGGAATATATATCATTATATAAGTCATTTGGCCAGACCTTATATTTTTATGAATATTATACCATTTAATAATATAGTATTTCTTTTAATAACTCATTTATGTCAATTTTGACACAATTTAGTATTTGGTTTTTGTGAATGTCAAAAAAACTTGATAACTTCGAAAAAAAATTACATCAACCCTAAAATTTCATATTAACCTATAAATTTTTTTAATTCATCAAAAGTGTCAATTTACATTTGTTTTAATATTTATAATAATAATTATTTTATTCCTTCATTAATAAAGTAATAAATAAATCATCATTGTGTTGTAAATAAATTTAATAATTTAATGTCTAAAAATTATAAATAAAATACCATGATGTATTAAATTTTTTTATTTCTAATTAATTTTTCTAGCTGAATTTATTTCATGTATAACCCTATATTAAAAAAAATTTAGTTATAAAACTTTAAATTTAACACTTTTAACTCTTCTTTAAATAAAATAATAATAAATATACTGATCAAATCCAAGTGGAAGAAAAGGATAATATTTTATTACTAAGGATAATTTTGGTCTGAATACAATTATCCTATATAATTAGGACATGTGTTAGGGTAATTATAATATCATTTTTACCTTTATTTACCCTATTTACTTTTAACCGTGATAAATAAAATTTAAAAGATACAATTCACCAAAAATTATTTTTATCCTATTGAACCACATTTTACTTACAGATGTCAACTGTTTATCTCATATTTTTTATATTCAATCCACATATGCAGTAAAATTACATTTTATTCAAATTTTCAAATGTTCCTAGAAGGTGGGTAAAATACCTTAAAAATCAATAAAATTGTATACATCTAATCTTATTATAAAATGACTCCAATGAATTACATTGAACTAATATAGGTATTATGTATCTATTTTTAATTTAAAATAAATTTAAATAAAAATATTAATTATTTAAATAAAATTTGGTTTTAAACAATAACGCAGCGTTTTTCATTATTCATCAAAAATTGAATGTTTTTAAAAAAATATCCAAAATTCACCCTAAGTTAATTTTGATATTATGAATCCAAAAATGATTTCTATTTTAATAAATTCAAAACATATGAGTTTAATTAATTAATTTAAAATTAATTCCCACTGTGAAAACCAGAAAGAGGGTTTTTTAGAAGTAAAAACAATAAAAAGATTGACATGTGATTATGAACAATTTAAATGTTAAATTACATGAAATGATATAAATTATATTAAATCATAAAAATATAATATAGTAATACTTTAAAACCACTAAAATTCGTAATTTAACACTATAAATTATTTCTATTAAAAAAGTTGTTTCTAATTAAGATTTAGTATTCTTCATTATTCATCAACATATAAAAGTTATCAGAAAAGTACCAAAAAATTATACAAACTAAATTTTTATGTCCCACTTCTAAAAAAGAATTTAATTTCATTAAAATTAATATATTAAAGTGTCAAACAATGGATTTAAAAAGGTTCACCATTAATAGGCGGTAAAATTTCATTTTTTGAAAAAAATTGTTCATTTATCTGAAAAAAAATGAATTTTTTCTTATATTAGGTCTCAGAAACACATAATATGGATTATAAAATTATATAGAATATATAAAATTCAAAATAGAGTTAATACTATTCATATTACTTTTTGAACGGCTGGTTTGGTAAGTCGTTGTGCGCTTGAACTCAGAGTTGCATGTTGCATAAGCAACTAAATTACTTTAAAGAGATAACGTACTATGAAATCTTGGGGTGTTACATTCTCACCATAATTAATAAATTTATTCCTCACATTTTGAAATTGTTCTTCAAAAATAAAAAGTTTAAAATAGAAAATACCTGTGTGGAAGAACCACATTGGAAATATGGTTAATAAACTTTAGTCTTAATAATATGGAAAGGGAAATGAAAAATTCACCACCAAATTTGGGTTTTGAATAAGAGAAAATTGGTGGAAATTATAGACATTTAATTGGAGAGAAACATAAATATTTATAGGGAGTGATTGAGGTCATAAATCACAAACAAGTGAACATTAAATGGAAAATTGAGGGCTTCAAAGCCATAAATTTTTGATGAGTTATAATATCAATGGTTCAACAAAAAATAAGGTATTAGGATAACACATTTTTTATTTTGTGATACTTTCCAAAAATATTAATAATTAATTTCTTCAAACAATAAGAAAAAAATACTTGACAAGTTGAGTTCCATACTTTAACTAATTTTTAACACAAACTCATCATTCACTCCAAATGATAATAGAACTAAATAATATTTTATTTATCCTAATCGTATAAGGTTTCAAAAAAATGAATTTAAAATACATATTTTATATAATTTAAAAAACTAAATTATAGAAACAGGAAAATCGTGTAGGCTAGTGGTAGGTGATGCGCCCTTGTCACCCATCGGTTGTAGGTTCATGTCTTGTGGCCTTGCCGGATGTGACGGGTTGTTTCCCAACCTTCAGGTTGTCCTTTATATAAAAAAGTCAAAAAATAATCTTATGAAAGGTTTTAATCGTAAAACATAATATCCAATGTCTAACATAATCCAATACAACATTTAGAATTATCCACAATACTTATGTCCAAACTCATAGTCCAAGTATTTACAAGGAAGGTTAACATAACATAATGAAGATTTCATTTTTCCACATAATAACTTGTGAGTACCTTCAACATGTATTCTCCTAAAACATGGTAACACCTTGAATTACCAAAAAACCTTATTGATTATATTCATTATCCCTTATTCCTTATATAATACTAGATATATTCCTTATATCAAAAAATTTTGAATACTCCAACAATGATGAAATAAAAAAACATTTAATCAGTTCCAAGGTAGTCATAAATATCTTATATAATTTATCCAAATCAACCATATCTTATTCCAAAATCACTACCTCAATATCAAGTCAATATTAAGGTTTATCTTTCCTTCAACCATTTATTTTCAAAAAACATTAAATTGGTTTTGAATAAGTTTTCTTAGTACCATATAATCTCAAATCCTCAATGAAATAGTACTACATTACAATCCTTATTTATTTCCATAATTAATCTAATCACTACATTGTTGATAAAACACAAAAATAACAGAATTATTTAATAACAGCATAACAACACTAGTCACTCATATTCATCTATGGTAGTATCATAACATAATTATTATCCAACAACATCATTTGCAGTACACTCTAATGATTGGAAAATTGATTCACATAGTGTCCCAACTCCTTACAGATGAAGCATCGTACATTTGAAACTTTTTTATTACCCTTGAAATCACGTACATTGTTCCAATTTTCTCAACACTTATAAAAAATCTCATTCCCTTCAAGAATTTTCCTAGGTGATTGTTTCCACAATTATCACATATGGGAAAATCATTCTTTCCCTTCTTCCCTTTGTCCATCTTTCTTTATACTATCCTTTTCTTCTCTGGATTCCCTTCAAAGACATAGGAATCATAGAACTCTTTACTTATCTTATAAACACGTTATATTATTTCTTCATATTATGATAATTAGTGGGACACTATTTCCCTTCTAAATGTGGGCATAAGACCATGAAATATTTGATCCTTATTACTCTCTAGATCACTTGTATTGCTGGAGTTCTCATTCCATCAATTGGGCACCATTTATAAACAATGGAATACACTAGGTTAGTTTCTGAATCATAATGTATAATTCCAAATTTTTAAAATGGTTTCTAAAGAAAATGTAAATTTTTCCAAAAAATATCCCCCAGGAGTTTCGTAACTAATAGTGCAGCAAGGCTTGTTGTTGTGTACCAGGATACCTTGGTTCAAGCCCAAAACAACTTCTCAGAATTTTCACACCTAGGTACATCTGTGCCAGATCCGCCTCTACCTGATCATATCCATATAGGGATGTATTACTTGTTAAATTCGAAAAAATATCTAAATTACCAAAATTCTAGGAAGTTATTCTATACTAATCCTCAAAGTCTTTCTCAGGGTAATGGTTCAAAATCCAAGTTTATCTAAATTTATTTCCATATTTGTTTCTAAACATCCTCTGATACCAACTATAATTCTTAGACCCCATAAACCCAAATCTGGTGCATTATTACATAACATTTTCAGGATTATAATGAATCATGTCTCAAAGGACCGATCATTTTAGCATTCTTGGAAAATAGATTACATACAAGAACACTGCATTACACATTCAAACATAAAACACAACATAAATAATATATTGAGAATGGTTTTATTCCTCTAGATTAACCCTTCATATAAATCATAATCCACTTCTTGGAATCCTATGAAAAAAACATAAGAAAAGGGTGATCTCAGATGCTCAGTAAGGGTAAATAATATTATGTAGGCTATAAAAGTTTAAGGCAAGATTTGTAATAAAGACAGCAGCCTTTTTAAACATAAACTTGAACATAATATGAAAAAAATAAATCAAAAATTACCATATAAACATGCACATGGATATTCTACTAGTTGAATAGTCACATGTAATAACTAATTTTATAATGAGGGAATGCATAATATCATACATTATAACCACATAGTCAAGGCCTAGTGCCAAGACTTCAAATTAAAATTTTTTCAAGGACTTGTTCCAAGACACTAATTTTTCTTATGAGACCTACCAATGCATCTAGGGGCTATAGAGGGCCCCACCTATCACTTTCTAAGCCCAATTCATTCCCCGTATGAAAATGTTGAGACCTAGCATAAAAATTCATAATAAAACTAGCATAAGAAATGTCAATACATTAACCATAAACCATGAATGGTATAAAAATAGCACATCCACAGTCAAACATATCATAAGTCATTCAATACCATATAGAAGATAGTATTATAGTATATCAACCTCAATCAATAATAATATCCAATAAAGGATGTTGACATAGTTGAAAATAATCAATATAACTCTTTGAGGGAAAATACCCATTTTCATAAAATCATTTAATAGTATCACAATTTATAAAGGAGGTCATTTAAAAGAGATTTTTTAATCAAAGTTTTCCATACAACTTTGAAACTATTGATTGAAATTAACACTTTAAAACATTCATGTCCACATAAATAAATCCTTAAAATCATTTTAAAAACATGGACATTAATTAAAAATATTTAGAAAAAAAATCTTTAAAAACATTTTAAATAATGATATATTTAAAGAGTCTCTTCCATGAAACATTAAAATATTCATTTTTAAAAACTTTTAATGAAAGATGGACATAGATGATAAATATGTCCCAGTAGATACGTACAGATAAACAATCTCAAATAATAATGAGATTGAGGAAATTACCCTTACCTTGTGCTTTCCTTTGGACAAGGTAAAATTTAACATCTTGTATAATGACCATAGTAAGTTATTAAATTATAAGAGAACCATATTCATATTTATGATATCATACTTTACTCATTTATGGCTTTATACTAACCATTTAATAATAATTTCTATGTAAAAATAACATTTTGGGTAATAATCACTTTCTTCATCGTACGTGTTTTAACTTGTTATTATTGATCTTATTACTTATTTTTTAATTTAATTAATTCCAAAATATAAAACATTATTTATGTATCATATATATTTTGAATATAAGTATATATAATAGATTGATATACGAAATGGAAAACACCATTTATGGAGATGGTAGGTCGTACGTAAAATAAATATTGTTTTCATTTTCATATCCTATTGAATGGAAGTAAGTGAATGAGATTTATGTATATATATATCCATTATCATTATTATTTAATATACTACATACTAATTGATAATATATATATTTATAATCAGTTTTGAATGGGGAACGTGGAATTAAATCTCATCGAGTCGTGGAGACGGTAAGTCGTACGTACGCACAGGAGATGATATCATTATATTGATGGAAATATCATATGTAATTGGATAATATATTATATATATATAATCATCAACTTGTTATATATATTATTTCCATCAGTTATACTCGTTATTATACAAATACAAATAACGAAGTGTCGAATAAAAAACTACACCATGATGTGGAAATTGTAAGCCAAACATACGCATATATGGTGACTTGTCATTTATAGGATAGATATAATAATGAATATGGTTTCACCATATTTATAATAACTTAAAATTATGTATAAATTAATGTAGTTTTTATTTTGTTATGGAATCAAAAAAGAAAGAGTAATTGGAAGAAGAAAATAACTTTGAAAGAGGTGGTGAAACTATTACCACTTCTTCAAGTGCTTCTATTTGATTTGATCTAAAGTGATCCTTAGGTTGGATTAATGATCTAAGTAAGGCCTATATGTTTAATTGAGGGTATTTGGGGGGCTATTGTAGTAGGTTTTTTCCAATACAAATGGATTTGGAGTTGTGATTTTGAGAGAAGAGGTAGTACCCTTTTAACAGAGAGGTGAGGGTCACTTTAAGAAAAATTTGAAAATTGTTTTTATTATAAAATCATTTTCGGTTTATAATGGCTCTAAATGGATTTATTTAGAGTATAAAGTGGTTATTAGTCAAAATAATCCCAACCAATCGGTATTAGATAAGTTTAGGTCATCATACTAACCATATCTTTTATATTTAACTATGAGTTAAATAGTTTAACTTTTACAATGCCTTCTTGTATTTTTATATAACATGGTAAATAAACTGACCATAAAATTCTAATAGAACCTAAAGTGGTTAATTAATGAAATATATATCATTATATAAGTCCTTTGGATAAACCTTAGATTTCTATGAATATTATAACAGTTAATAATATAGTATTTGTTTTAAAAGGTCATTTATGTCAATTTTATCACTATTTAGTATTTGGTTTTTGTAAAATTCAAAAAAACTCAATTACTTCGAAAAAAGTACATTAAATAAACCCTAAAATGTAATATTAACCTAGAAAATTTGTGTAATGCATCAAAATTATAAATTTAACTTTTTTTTAAAATTTATAATATCAATTATTTTAATCTTTTATTAATAAGGTAATTATTGCATCGTCATTGTGTCTTAATAAATTTAATTATTTAATGTATAAAAATTATAAATAAAATACCAATATGTAGGAAATATTTTTATCTTTATAATGAATATTTATAGTCGAATTTATCTCATGAATAACCATATATTAAATATGGTTTAGTTATTAAACCTTGAATTTAACACTTTTAACTCTTCTTTAAATAAAATAATGATAAATATCCTAATCTAATCCAAGTGGACGAAAAGGATCACATTTTATTCCTATGGTTAAATTTTTTTGAAATAAACTTATCCAAAAGAATTAGGATATGTGTTAGGGCAATTATAATATCATGTTTATCTTTAATTACCTTATTAACTTTTAACCATGGTAAAAAAAATTCAAAATTTTCTATTCACCAAAAATTATTTTCATTCTGTTGAACCGAATTTTACTTAATAATGTCAACCATGTCTCTCTGGTTTTTAAAATTCAATTCACAGAATTGGTAGAATTACATTTTATGCAAATTTTAAAATGTTCTTAGAAGGTGGGTAAAAGATGTTAAAAAATTCAATAAAATTTTATAAATATAATATTATTATAAAATGACTCAAATTAGTTATATTGAACTGATATAGTTATTATTTCTCTATTTTTATATTAAAATAAAATTAAATAAAAGTTAGTTTTAAACAATAACGCGGTGTTTTCCCTATTCATCAAAAATTGAATGTTTTCAGAAAAAAAAAATCAAAAATTTACCCTAAGAAAATTTCGATATTCTAAATCAGAAAATGATGTATATTTTACAAAATTAAAAACATATGAGTTTCATTAATTTATTTAAACTTAATTCCCGTTGTTAAAACCAGAAAATGAGTTTTCAATAAATAAAAACTATCAAAATATTGACATGTGTTTATGAACAATTTAAATGTGAAATTACAAGCAATGACATACATTATATTAAATGAAAAATAATATAATATAATTATACTTTAAATCCTACCAAATTCATAATTTAATGACATAAATTATTTTGATTAAAAAAGTTGTTTTCAATTAAAAATTTGAATTTTTCACTATTTATCAAAATTGGAAAGTTGTCATAAAAGTACCCAAAATTTATCCAAACTAAATTTTTATGACCCACCTCCAAAGAATAATTTACTTTTATTAAATTGAATATATATAAGTGTCAAATGTTTTATTTAAAAAGGTTCACCATTTAAAGGTGTTAAAATTGCATCTTTTGAAAAAAATACTTCTTTTATCTAAAAAATAATAATTTGTTCTTATATTATGTCTAAGAAATACATAATATGGATTCTAAAATTATATAGTGTATATAAAATTCTGAATTCATATAATAATATTCATAACAACTTTTTGAATGGCTAGTTTGGTAAGTTGTGGTGTGCTGGAACTCGATGTTGGTGTATTGCAAGCTGTTGAATTACTTTAAAAAGATAACGTACTATGAAATCTTGGGGTGTTAAAAAAACCTGAACTTGTTTCTCCCTTTGGTCAAAAAATCATTTTTATTTCAAATCCTTATTTTATAAAAATGTTTTCAATTTTTTTTAAAATTATCCAAATTATTTATTAAATAAATTCTTACCCATTTTTGGCTTTTTAGATAAAATTTTGAAAGGAATCTAAATTTCATTTTCCAAATAAGGCTCATTCAGATTTTATCAAAAATGTGAAAGGAATATTTTTTAACTTATACTTCATGTACATAATTTCCTGTACTCATGGACATTAAATATTTTTAAGATAATTTTAAAATATAATAATTTTACTTTCAAATAAAATTATCTTCAAAAAAAATTGAGAATATTTATTTTTGAAAGGTGATTTTCAAAGTGAAAATCATATTTTCCCCAAGAATGTTTTAAGGAACTTTTTATGTTGTTTCTATTTAAAAATGAAAAAACCCTAATTTTACCTTGGTATCAATTGGGAATATTTTTTCATCATACCGTAATTATTATTTTTATAGATGTTTTATCAATAGTTGAATTGGATGTATTATTTTATTACCATTCCCTAAAGTACTTTTAATTTTTTATGATTATGTTTATTGATTAGGGAAATCATTAACATTTATTTTGATTTTTTTTACAATAAAATTATTTATGTTAATTATGTTTCACCCTTGTCATGTGAGGAATAAATTGTACTTATTAAGGGGTGGGTGCCTCCCTCTATATCCCCTTGATGTATCAGTTGGTTTCATGAGACAAGCTATCTTGGGATTTTTTTAAAGGCCTTATCAATTTGTGTAATATGTATTTTAATGAGTCATTGATGGCATGGATATGATGTCCAAAAATATGCATTCTCTCATTATGAGATTATTTATTTATGTTCCATATAGTTATTTGATTACTTATAATATCCACGGTTATGTTTCATGCTTATGTGATTGTCAATATGGTGTTATTTTATCATCATTTATTCCTTCAATATTATGCTCAAGTAATTGATTTAATGGAATGAGTTTCATTTATTTACCATGCGATATTGATTATGCTTATTTTTTCATGATTTCTTATGCTATACAGAGACCCTTAATTATCATTTATGTTCACCCCTTTCTTATGTTTCATTCCCTAGTATTCCAAGATGTGTTTTGTTATTTTATTTGTAGTGATATGATAAGGGTAATAATGGTGTTATAAAATAAAACACCTTATTGTAAATTATGCGTTTTTTGTTAAATGACATTCAAGTATGTATATATTTTCCAAGAGTAATAAACTATTAGGTACTTAAAGATGTTATTCCTTGTATATTATGCCAATTTTGAAAAGTAAACACCAACTTTGGGCTTCTTGGTTTGGAGTCTTTATATTTGGTATCAAAATACGTTTTGTAAAAACCGTGAGAACCAAATTTAAGTATACCTATATTAGAGAAAAAATACCTATGAATAAATTAAGGATAATTATAAGAATATGATAATATCATAATGTTTCTATAAGGTATATATATTGGGTTTTCCTTACCAATACATCTATTCTAGGATAATACAATGGGATTCAATTCTAAAAAATATATACCAAGGTGTAATAACTATGAAAACAGTGCATTGGTATTGACTTGAGTGTTACCTGGTACCCTAAAATGGGCCTTATTATGCATTTGGTTTGACACTAATAAGTAATATACTTTAGTTATTTCAATGTTTTTTACAAACCATTATGAATTATTTGAAAATAGTATTATGATTCAAAAACATTCCCAAAGAAACTTTGTTTATGACTATGATATTATCCAAGAAAATGTATTTCAATTTACGTGAAGTTTTTTACAAGTTTTGGGATTATACATTATGTTTCATAATTTTATAATATATTCTATTATATTACATAGTTTATAAATGGTATCAATATGAACGAATTAGAATTGTATCAATGCATGTACCCAATGTGGGGATTAACCTCCAAGGAATGATATTGAAGCTAAACCTAGAAATGTATCTAGAAATGATCAAATTCCAAGAATATAAGGGTATCTAATGCAGTTTATTAGTAATTACCATGCCCATATAGAGCATTAATATGTTCTACCATGTGTTGTAACAATTTTAGATCACTTTATTCTTCAGAAATATACATAATTCTATAGGATTGTAAATCCATTTGTCATTGAGCATTGGATATGTTCCATAGATATGATATTTCTCTCTATGGGAAGAAATTAAAGGGATAAATTTGTCCTGAAATTCTATGATATCTCAAGATATTCGGATCAATGGTGGTCATTGGTTCAAAACACTAAGGATGAATAACAAATATCAAATGTGGAATGGTAGTATTTTAAGTTATGTTTCTTGGAAAATTATTTTCCTCGTGAGAAATGAGTGAATTTGGAGACACAATTCCTAAGTCTAAGAAAAAAGTAAGGAAAGAATATTACTAAGTATGAATCTATCTTTTCAATGTCATCAAGGCTTTCTACAGACTATGTACTTAATCCAAAAAAATGATTGACCATTTTTTATGGGATTTATTCCATTAATTGAAGGGTACTAGTCACCCAAACATTCTCATAATATGAGGACATAATATCGTGTGGTATAAACATAGTGAAATAATTATCAATGTCATGTGGCTTATAAGGGAATAAATATAAGAAGAGGACGGTAGGAAAAATATACAAATAATGGGAAGAAGTGAAGGCAACATTTTCCCACATGTAAAAATTGCAGAAAGAAACACTTGAGTATTTTCTAAAAGGGAATGGGAGTTTATTAAATGTGTAGAGAGAATGTTAACCATTATTATGATTTAAAGGGTAACAAATAATCTTTCATTTTGAAATTATTGAATTGTAAGAATATGGGGAACTATTAAAATAAATTCCCCAAGTGTCAAGGGAATATTCCTCAAAAGAAGATAAGATATCAAGTTAAAGATTATGTTATTAATATAGACAATGTGGCATTATTAATGTTCGAGTGTTTGGATTAATGAATTATTTTATATTATTTTTTTATCAATGATATTATAGTTATAAGAGTTCAAAAATTCAAAAGTATTATATTATAGTACTTTTCATTTAAGGACTTGAGATAATATTTTGAATGATATTGATGACAAAGAAAAGTGATTGAGTAAAAAGTTGAAATTCTTGTAAAACACATTATTGAAGGAGGATAAACCTTAATATGGGCTTCATGTTGAGATAATAATGATAAAGAGTTTATTATAATGGTATTGGAAACCTTTAAGGATTATTTTACCATTGATTTTGAGGTAATTATGGGTTATTAAAATTTAGTAACATAATAAAATTTATATTAATAATGTTTTAGGAAAAGGACAATCTGTGTGATGTGTAAAAACCCATCACATCTAGAAAATCCATAAGTCTTAAAACCAAATCTAAAGGGTAAAAAAGGTGTTGCACCTACAATTAGCATGCTTTATGGGGACATAATTTATTTTAGGGGGAGGCAGTTAACACCTCAGATATTAAAAGGGGCCATTATGTTAAACATAATGTATGAAACCCAAAACCAACAATATAAAAGAATGCAACACCCAAATAAATTATTTTATATTTATTTTCAAATAAACTCAATCTCTTTGATAGATTTGGATTCATGAAAAAATGAGTTTGAATGAAATATGGTATCCTAATAAAATATTATTATTTAAACATGACCATTATAAGATAGCCATTAAGTTGGTTGGTATGAATAGGAATAAATAAATTATAAAAATTATTTGTTTTACACATATATGAAATAAATCCAATTTTTATATATTGTTTATAAATTAATTAAGAACCGTTTTAATGAAAAGGGAATGTTTTTAGAAAAAAAATGTATTTTTTTAATGGGTGATTTAGTCCTGATTTACACACATAATATAATATAAATTTTTACCAATTTCATAAATTTTATTTAAAAAGAAAAATTTAATTTTTAAATATATATTTCAAAATTATCTTTGTTTTAATTTGTTCTAATTGTTTAAAAAAATAATTATTTCAGGAATAGTGAAAAGTATTGATTTTTATTTAAAACTATATTTTCTTTTAAATTACTTAGAAACATAAATTATATTTTAAATTGTTTTTAAACAAAAAATATTTAACTTATATTAAAATTTAACTAATTTAGTTAATTAGAATCAATTTCTAATGTAATTATAATATAAAAACTTTTTAAACTTTTAAAAGTTTTTCTTTCGAAACCCAGGTTTTTTTACGCATATATGGGTCAAATTTTAAATATATCTTTACCACTTCTATGAAATGATTTTTGAAAACTATATTAAATATTTTTAATCACTATAATAAATATTATCTACTAATGGAAACATAATTTTTTACCATAATGAATAGTAAAACAATAAAAATTAATTACCACGGTTAAGGTAAAAATGGGTTTATCAGGGGTTAAACTAAAAAGATAAGGTTTAAAAATGACCTAAAACTTTCAAAACGTACAGTGTATGACCATTTGAGATCCTATCACATATAAGGGTCTATGATGACCAATTTAAATGATAAAATCGTAGGTATCACTTTATCTTTTCAAAAAATCCATGTATGTCCTCACCCCCACTTAAAAAAGGCCACACACTCTCCTCCCCTATTTAAAATTAAAACCCCATTTAGTTCAGAAAAAACATACCAAACTCCCATACATACTTCCCTAAACTAGTCATATAGGAATTAATGTAATCCTTCTTATGAAGGATTTATATATAAACATAAACAGGATCCCCAAAGAAGAAGTAAAAGTCATAAACATTCGCTTTTGTTGTATTTATTCTTTAAACTTCATAAAATAATCTTTAAATTTAATAATATAATAACACCATTATATCATATATTCTGATAATTTATTATGTTAATGTAAAAACCTATATCTATCTACACTTCCATTAAATGATAAATGGAACGATCGATCATGTGTATGACAGACTACCATCTCACGAACTGATGTAATTCGCTTTATAAAACCACCTTTAAAGGACAAATATAATGATGTATTTTGTAACACCCCAAGATTTCATAGTGTGTTATTTCTTCAAAATAATTCAATAACTTGCACTACACGCAACACCGAGTTCAAGCGCACCATGACTTACCAAACAAGCCGTTCAAAAGAGGTTATGAATAGTATTAACTAAATTTTAAACTTTATATAATCCTTATAATTTTAGAATCCATATTATGAGTTTCTTAGACATAATGTAAGAACAAATTCATTTTCAGTATTGCAGTTTTACCAACTTTTAATAGTGAACCATTTTTAAATAAAATATTTTAAACTTTTGACTAAATGGGGACATCAAAAATTTTAAAATAAAACATCCCAAGCTGCCATGGTACGCTTTCCTTTGAATAAAACAGTAGCGTGTGTTGTACGCAACTTCGAGTTTTAACACACACCACAACCGATCAAACTAACCGTTATGAATAGTAATACCTAATTTTTGAAATTATATATATTTTATATTTCAAAATAGACTTCATTTTTGGATTCGGAATATCAAATTTAGCCTAAGGTGAAATTTTGGTACTTTTCGGATAACTTTCATATTTTGATGAATAGTGAAAATTACTAAATTTTAATTAAAAACAACTTTTTTAATCAAAATAATTAATATTGATAAATTATGAATTTGAGTGGTTTTAAAGTATATTTAGAATATATTTTTACCATTTAATATAATGTTTGTCATTGGACATAATTTTACAATTAAACCGAACATAAACAAGTGTCAATCTTTTGATAGTTCTTATCTCTTAAAAACACGCTTTTTGTTTTGACAGCGGGAATTAATTTTAAATTAATTTCTACCACTTCTGTGTTTTGAATTTAGGAAAATGGATTCCATATTTGGAATCAGGATTTTCAAATTGTGTAAATAGGTAACTTTTATTTTTATACATTTTTAATAATTACTGCGGTAAATATTTTATTTACCATGGTTAAGGGTAAATCCGGTAAATAAGGGTTAAAAAAATAATATTATAATAGTACTAAATTACCCTAAAACGTGTCTTAACCCTATTGGTTGATACATGGTCGACCATGTGCATCTTGGGGTCTATTTTGGGACCCCATGGATCCACTTGTAAGTGATAATGACACATTATTTTAATTAAGTCAAAATGAATACAAAAATGACACAAGCATATATCGTTTAGAAAAACAATTGTTACATAGGGTTATATATGTTGTATTTTATATTATAAATATTCATTAGAAAGATACAAAGATTTCCTACATAATGATATTTTATTTATAATTTTTAGACATTAAATAATTTATTTTATTTATGACACAATGATGATGCAGTAATTACTATAATAGTGAAAAATTAAAATAATTGATATTATAAATACCCAAATAAATATAATATGAAACTTTTAATGAATTAAACTAATTTTCTAGGATAATATGATATATTAGGATTGATTTAATTGACTTTTTTCGAAGTAATCAATCTGTTATGAGTTTCACAAAAATCAACTATTGAATAGTGTCAAAATTGACATAAAAGAGTTCTTAAAACAAATATTATATTATTAATTGATATTAAATTTCTAAAAATATAAGGTTCGGCAAAGAGACTTATATAATGATAGGTTCATAATTAATGGGCCACTTGGGGGTCTCTTGGATGTATATAGTAAGTTTATTAACAATATTATATAAAAATACAAAGAGACATTGTAAAAGTGAAACTAATTAACTTAGAGTTAATACTTAAAGATAAGGTTAATATAAGTACACAAACCTGTCTAAATTCTATTTGTTGAGTTGTTTTCGACCCATCCCCACCTTAACCTTTTAATAGTAAACTTTGGAGCCATTTTAAACCGAATATGAATTTATTATAAACTAATATCTCTAGCTTTTCCAAAGGTGCCACTCACCCCTCTTATAAAAGGGCACTCCTCCTTCTCATTTCTTCACACCTTAAAAGCATTTTGGTTCGGCCAAAATCTTCCCAAATACTCTCCAAACTTCCCTCACTACAACCTAGGGGCCTTAGTTTGATCATAAAGCCAACCTAAGGAGCCCTTTTGATCAAATAAAAAGGAAGAACCCGAAGAAGAGGTAATGATTTCACCACCTTTTTCTAAGTTCATTGCTTCTTCCACTTCTTCTTCCTTTGTTGTTACCATTCTAAAATAATAAATCCAGTATCATATATATACTGTGATGTTATTATAAATATGGTACAACCATATTCAGTATTCTATCCACCCTTTGAATAACATGTCACCATACGTGCGTACGTACGGCTTACCGTCTCCACGTCGTGGTGTAATTGTTATTCAATATAATATTATTTGGATGGTTATAATAATGATGTGTAACTCATGTAAATAATAAATATAACATTTTAATGATTCTGTATATATGATATACCATCCATTTATATATTATTTTAATATCAAAAGAATGATATTGTCGCTCGTGCGTACGTACGGACTACCGTCTCCACGAACGCGATGAGATTCATTCTCCATCGTATCCATTCAAGTCTTATTCTCATTTTAGGGTTAAAAATAATGTTAATATCATTCTGATTATGAATAAGATATAATCTATCCATTACAAACATGTCTTACGTAACCAAACATTTAAGAAGAACGAATCGATTATCACCCGAAACGACGATAATACTAAGATATTATTAATAAAGCAATGTTAAAAGATCATATATGATATCATATTAATGTATATGATTCTTGTATAATTTAATAACAATTATTTCACCATTATACAGGAGGTTAACCTACCCCAAAAAAGTAAAAGTACAAGGTAAGGGATTTTCTTATCTCACATTCAATTCCTTGAGATTTCCATTATTCGCCACTAAATTATTGAAAGTGGTGTATTGTGTACTGGAATTTGATATATATTATCATGATATTCATGTTATTCTGTAAATAATTTGGTGGTTATTAACTTTTGTCCATACGACTCAGTTGATTAACGTGGTAAGGGGTTTTCATCTCACTCTTTATTTCCGTGAGATTCATGCCATATTTCCACTATTATCTTTTGTGTGGTGTATGTACTGCCCATAATTGTATTCTTTGTGTAATAAACTTTACCTTATGTGTATTTACATTTTCATTGTATGATACCTCTTTCATGGGTTGTATGTTTCATAATTTACCAAATTGATAAGGGTTTACTTCACAATCTCTTTAATATCCGAGGTTGTTTTTACGTAAGTATCTACATGGACATATTTACTATCCATGTCCATATTTCATAAAAGAGTTTTCAAAGGGATTATTTCTAAGGGAACTTTTACTAAAACATCATTTTAAATGTTTTAAATATTTATTCTTTTAAATCATTCTCATTTATGTCCATGTTTTCAAAATGGTTTGTAAGGATTTATTTATATGAAAACGAATGTTTTAAAAGTGTTAATTCCATTCAAAAGTTTCAAAGTGGTATGGGACACTTTGATTCAAAAATGTATTTAAATGCCTTACTTTATAAATAGTGTAACATTAAAATGTTTTCATGAAAAGGGGATATTTCTCTCAATAATATTTAAAAAAAAACATGTTCATCTATGTCAACATCCTTTGATGGATTTTATGATTTTTTGAAGTTGATTTATTATGATATAAAACTTCCATATTGTAATGAAGTTTTGTGATATGTTTGACTGTAGATATGTCATTTATATAGAATTCATGGTTTATGAGTAAAGTATTGACATTTCGTATGCTAGTTCCAATAAGAATGTTTATGTTATATTTCAACCTTCACTTCATATGAATGTGTTGGAAAAGTATGTTCCAGGTTGGGGACTGGTTAAAGTAAGCCCTCCAGGTTGGGGACTGGTAAAAGTAAGCCCTCCAGGTTATGGACTGGTAAAAGTAAGCCCTCCGGTTTGGTCTCCGGTTATTAGTGGAACTCCGGGTTGGTGTCCGGTTATTAGAGGCACTCCGGGTTGGGTTCCGGTTACAGTTATCCCCAAGGTCTTGGGACGAGGCCTTGAAAAGAAATTAAAGTTTAGCATTATGCATTCCAACATTATGAAAGTGGTTATTGATTTTTGCATGTGATTATTCTATTAGTAGAATATCCATGTGAATAAGTAAATGGCATTATTTCATTTTACTTTTTCCATACTATGTTGAAGTTCAAGTTTAAAAGGCTTTTGTTTTAGTAATTCATTGCCTAAATGTTTATGCTTATTTTTTAATGTTCCGCTATATTGTTATCCTTACTGGGCATTTGAGCTCACCCCTTTTCTATGTTTTATTTTGCCCAGGATGTGAAGATGTAAGTTATGAATGACCTGCAGGGATATTATGAGGGGTTTATAGTGTGGACTGTGGAAACATTATGTTGGTGTAGTAGTTTTTCATTTTATGATGTAATGTAAAACTTATGAATATATCTAGTGTTTCCAAGGCTACTAAACCAATCGGTCTTTCGAGATTTGATCTTTCTTGTGATCATGCCAATGTTATGTAATAATGCACCGACTCTGGGTAACTGGGGTCGGGGCGTTACAGTTGGTATCAAAGGAAGTTTAGTACAAACCTTGGAAACTAGATTTAGATAAACTCTGATTAGAGCACATAGACCTAAGATGAACATTGAGGATTAGTATAGAAGAACTTCCTAGAATTTTGGTATTATAGAGATTTTGTGAGTTTTCCGAGCAATACATCCCTGTCTGGATACGAGTAGGTAGAGGCGGCTCTGGCACAGATGTACCTAGGGGTAAAACCAGAAAACACCGCTTTGAGCTAGACTCGAACGGGAACTGGTGCACGACAACGGGCCTTGCTGCACTCTTGGTTACGACACTCCCGGGGGATATGCTTAGGATAACTCTCATTTTTCATTACAAATCATTTTGAAGGGATTATGAGTATATACTTCCTCAAAGAAAACATTCTTATGATTATAGATTATATCCATAAATAGTTCAATTTATGTTAAGTGTTTTATAAGTATGGGATTATGTATTTTGATTCATAAACTGATCTAGTGTATTCCATTGTTTAGAAATGGCGCCCAGTAGAAGGAATGAGAACTCCAGAAATGCACATGATCCAAAGAGAAGGAAGGATCATATCTTTCATGGTCTTAAGCTAGAATTTATAAGAGAAATAGTCTCCCATGTATTATCATCATATGAAGAAATAATATCATGTGTTGATAAGATAAGTAAAGAGTTTACAAAGTCCTATGGATTTTAAGGGAAGTAAGAGAAGAAAAGGATAGAAGAGAGAAAGATGGATAAAGGGAAGAGGGAAAAGAATAATTTTTCCATATGTGGTAACTGTGGAAAGAAACACCCTGGAACTTGCCTGAAAGGAATGGGAGTTTGTTATAAGTGTGGAGGAAAAGGGCATAAAGTACGTGACTGCAAGGGTAAGAAAATGATTTCAAATGTACAATGCTTCATTTTCAAGGAGTTTGGACACTACGTGAACCTATGTCCCAGTCATCAGACTATGCTGCAAATGATGCTATTGGATAATAATCAAGTTATGATACTACCACAGATGAAGAGGAATGATTAGAGTTCTTATGTTGATTATGTCAATTGAGTGTTGTATCAACAATGTACTTGTTATAATAATTATGGAGTATATAAGGATTGTACAGCAGTACTATTTCATTAAGGACTTGAGATTGTGTGGAACAAAGAAAAGTGACTCAATAGCAGGATAAATTTTTGGAAAATATATGGTTGAGAGAAAGATAAACCATAATATGGTTCTGATACCGAGTTAGTGATTTTAGAATAATACATGATTGATTTGGATAAATTATATTGGATATTCTTGACTACCTTGAAACTGATTAATGATTTTTATATTCCATCATTTTTTTGGGGTTTAAAACATTTTTGGATTAATGATGTATATCCAGCATTCTATATGGAATAAGGGATCATGAATATAATCAATAAGGAATATGGTAATACATGATGAAGGTATTCATATTCTATTACGGGGTAAAAAGGATCTATATTATGTTTACCTTCCTTATAAATGTTGGACTGTGAGTTTGGACAGAAGTATGTTGGATAGTTCTAGTTTGGATTATTTTGGATTGCCATAAAAGGACAGCCCGGAGGTCGGGCGGCAACCCGTCGCTTCCGGCAAGGCTGCGAGACTTGAACCCGCAACCGAAGGGCGACAAGGGTGTATCACCTACCACTAGCCCACGAGATGTCCTGGATTAATTAATTTAGTTTTTATTAAAAGATCTTATAGATGAATTATAAATTCATTTATTTTGGAACCCTATACGAATAGTTTAAATAGAATTCTTTTACATTCTATTATCTTTTAGAGTGAAAGATGAGTTTGTGGTAGAAATTTATTAATGGATAAAACTCTAATTATAAAGTAAGTATATCTCCTTATGATCTTAGCCAATCTCATAAATAAATTCCTCAATATTAAGAAAAGAAACTTAGAACAAAAATGTTTTCCTAGATGGTACCTTAAATCATCACTAATTTATGGCTTTGGGATTGTTGGCCTTTTCATAGCCATGTTCTCTACCACTCTCCATCAGATAATTGATGGTTAGATTTTTCTTCCATATCCATATTTTCCTACATGGAACCCTAGTATGTGTTATTTTCGGTAATCTTCATACTTTCGACTCTTTATTTTAAATAGAGGCCTCATTAATTCATTTTTCGATGTGGGATTTCAACTAAGATATTTTGAAACGTCAAAAATGTGTTATCATAATACCCTATGTTTTGTTGAACCGATGGTATTTCAAATCATCATAGATTGATGAATTTAAGGACCTCAATTTTATACTTGTTTGTGATTGATGACCTCAATCACTACCTATAAATATTTACGTTTTTTCTCCAATTATATGTCTCTAATTGCCACCAATGTTCTCCTAATAGAGATCATAATTTGGTGGTGACCCTTTCATTTCTCTTTTCCTCATATTAAGACTAAATTTTAGTAACCCAATTTCCGATGTGGGTTTTCCCACAAATATATTTTCTATTTTCAACCTTTTATTTTCGAAGAACAATTTCAAATTGCGAGGACGCAATTTATTGAAGGAGGGGAGAATGTAACACCCCAAGATTTCATAGTGTGTTATTTCTTCAAAATAATTCAATAACTTGCACTACACACAACACCGAGTTCAAGCGCACCATGACTTACCAAACAAGCCGTTCAAAAGAGGTTATGAATAGTATTAACTAAATTTTAAACTTTATATAATCCTTATAATTTTAGAATCCATATTATGAGTTTCTTAGACATAATGTAAGAACAAATTCATTTTCAGTATTGCAGTTTTACCAACTTTTAATAGTGAACCCTTTTTAAATAAAATATTTTAAACTTTTGACTAAATGGGGACATCAAAAAATTTAAAATAAAACATCCCAAGCTGCCATGGTACGCTTTCCTTTGAATAAAACAGTAGCGTGTGTTGTACGTAACTTCGAGTTTTAACACACACCACAACCGATCAAACTAACCGTTATGAATAGTAATACCTAATTTTTGAAATTATATATATTTTATATTTCAAAATGGACTTCATTTTTGGATTCCGAATATCAAATTTAGCCTAAGGTGAAATTTTGGTACTTTTCGGATAACTTTCATATTTTGATGAATAGTGAAAATTACTAAATTTTAATTAAAAACAACTTTTTTAATCAAAATAATTATTATTGATAAACTATGAATTTGAGTGGATTTAAAGTATATTTAGAATATATTTTTACCATTTAATATAATGTTTGTCATTGGACATAATTTTACAATTAAACCGAACATAAACAAGTGTCAATCTTTTGATAGTTATTATCTCTTAAAAACACGCTTTTTGTTTTGACAGCAGGAATTAATTTTAAATTAATTTCTGCCACTTCTATGTTTTGAATTTAGGAAAATAGATTCCATATTTGGAATCAGGATGTTCAAATTGTGTAAATAGGTAACTTTTATTTTTAGACATTTTGAATAATTACTGCGGTAAATATTTTATTTACCATGGTTAAGGGTAAATCCGGTAAATAAGGGTTAAAAAAATAATATTATAATAGTACTAAATTACCCTAAAACGTGTCTTAACCCTATTGGTTGATACATGGTCGATCATGTGTATCTTTGGGTCTATTTTGGGACCCCATGGATCCACTTGTAAGTGATAATGATACTTTATTTTAATTAAGTCAAAATGAATACAAAAATGACACAAGCATATATCTTTTAGAAAAACAATTGTTACATAGGGTTATATATGTTGGATTTTAGATTATAAATATTCATTAGAAATATAAAAATATTTCCTACATAATGATATTTTATTTATAATTTTTAGATATTAAATAATTTATTTTATTTATGACACAATGATGATGCAGTAATTACTATAATAGTGAAAAATTAAAATAATTGATATTATAAATACCCAAATAAATATAATATGAAACTTTTAATGAATTAAACTAATTTTCTAGGATAATATGATATATTAGGATTGATTTAATTGACTTTTTTCGAAGTAATAAATCTGTTATGAGTTTCACAAAAATCAACTATTGAATAGTGTCAAAATTGACATAAAAGAGTTCTTAAAACAAATATTATATTATTAATTGATATTAAATTCCTAAAAATCTAAGGTTCGGCCAAGAGACTTATATCATGATAGGTTCATCATTAATGGACCACTTGGGGGTAGCTTGGATGTATATAGTATGTTTATTAACAATATTATATAAAAATACAAAGAGACATTGTAAAAGTGAAACTAATTAACTTAGAGTTAATACTTAAAGATAAGGTTAATATAAGTACCCAAACCTGTCTAAATTCTATTGGATGAGTTTTTTTCGACCCATCCCCACCTTAACCTTTGAATAGTCAACTTTGGAGCCATTGTAAACCGAATATTAATTTATTATAAACTAATATCTCTAGCTTTTCCAAAGGTGCCCCTCACCCCTCTTATAAAAGGGCACTCCTCCTTCCCATTTCTTCACACCTTAAAAGCATTTTGGTTCGGAAAAACTCTTACCAAATACTCTACCAACTTCCCTCACTACAACCTAGGGGCCTTAGTTTGATCAAAAATCCAAACTAAGGAGCCCTTTTGATCAAATCAAAATGAAGAACCCAAAGAAGAGGTAATGATTTCACCACCCTTTTCTAAGTTCATTTCTTCTTCCACTTCTTCTTCCTTTGTTGTTACCATTCTAAAATAATAAATCCAGTATCATATATATACTGTGATGTTATTATAAATATGGTACAACCATATTCAGTATTCTATCCACCCTTTGAATAACATGTCACCATACGTGCATACGTACGGCTTACCGTCTCCACGTCGTGGTGTAATTGTTATTCAATATAATATTATTTGGATGGGTATAATAATGATGTGTAACTCATGTAAATAATAAATATAACATGTTAATGATTCTGTATATATGATATACCATCCATTTATATATTATTTTAATATCAAAAGAATGATATTGTCGCTCGTGCGTACGTACGGACTACCGTCTCCACGAACGCGATGAGATTCATTCTCCATCGTATCCATTAAAGTCTTATTCTCATTTTAGGGTTAAAAATAATGTTAATATCATTATGATTATGAATAAGATATAATCTATCCATTACAAACATGTCTTACGTAACCAAACATTTAAGAAGAACGAATCGATTATCACCCGAAACGACGATAATACTAAGATATTATTAATAAAGCAATGTTAAAAGATCATATATGATATCATATTAATGTATATGATTCTTGTATAATTTAATAACAATTATTTCACCATTATACAGGAGGTTAACCTACCCCAACAAAGGAAAAGTACAAGGTAAGGGATTTTCTTATCTCACATTCAATTCCGTGAGATTTCCATTATTCGCCACTAAATTATTGAAAGTGGTGTATTGTGTACTGGAATTTGATATATATTTTCATGATATTCATGTTATTATGTAAATATTTTGGTGGTTATTAACTTTTTTCCATAAGACTCAGTTGATTAACGTGGTAAGGGGTTTTCATCTCACTCTTTATTTCCGTGAGATTCATGCCATATTTCCACTATTATCTTTTGTGTGGTGTATGTACTGCCCGTAATTTTATTCTTTGTGTAACAAACTTTACCTTATGTGTATTTACATTTTCATTGTATGATACCTCTTTCATGGGTTGTATGTTTCATAAGTTACCAAATTGATAAGGGTTTACTTCACAATCTCTTAAATATTCGAGGTTGTTTTTACGTAAGTATCTACATGGACATATTTACTATCCTTGTCCATATTTCATAAAAGAGTTTTCAAAGGGATTATTTCTAAGGGAAATTTTACTAAAACATCATTTTAAATGTTTTAAATATTTATTCTTTTAAATCATTCTCATTTATATCCATGTTTTCAAAATGGTTTGTAAGGATTTATTTATATGAAAATGAATGTTTTAAAAGTGTTAATTCCATTCAAAAGTTTCAAAGTGTTATGGGACACTTTGATTCAAAAATGTATTTAAATGCCTTACTTTCTAAATTGTGTAACATTAAAATGTTTTCATGAAAAAGGGATATTTCTCTCAATAATTTTTAAAAAAAACATTTTCATCTATGTCAACATCCTTTGATTGATTTTAAGATTATTTGAAGTTGATTTATTATGATATAAAACTTCCATATTGTAATGAAGTTTTGTGATATGTTTGACTGTAGATATGTCATTTATATAGAATTCATGGTTTATGAGTAAAGTATTGACATTTTGTATGCTAGTTCCAATAATAATGTTTATGTTATATTTCAACCTTCACTTCATATGAATGTGTTGGAAAAGTATGTTCCAGGTTGGGGACTAGTTAAAGTAATCCCTCCAGGTTGGGGACTGGTAAAAGTAAGCCCTCCAGGTTAGGGACTGGTAAAAGTAAGCCCTTCGGTTTGGTCTCCGGTTATTAGAGGCACTCCGGGTTGGTGTCCAGTTATTAGAGGCACTCCGGGTTGGGTTCCGGTTACAGTTAGCCCCAAGGTCTTGGGACGAGGCCATGAAAAGAAATTAAAGTTTAGCATTATGCATTCCAACATTATGAAAGTGGTTATTGATTTTTGCATGTGATTATTCGATTAGTAGAATATCCATGTGAATAAGTAAATGGCATTATTTGATTTTACTTTTTCCATACTATGTTGAAGTTCAAGTTTAAAAGGCTTTTGTTTTAGTAATTCATTTCCTTAAATGTTTATGCTTATTTTTGAATGTTCCGCTATATTGTTATCCTTAGTGGGCATTTGAGCTCACCCCTTTTCTATGTTTTATTTTCCCCAGGATGTGAAGATGTAAGTTATGAATGACCTGCAGGGATATTATGAGGGGTTTATTGTGTGGACTATGGAAACATTATGTTGTTGTAGTAGTTTTTCATTTTATGATGTAATGTAAAACTTATGAATATTTCTAGTGTTTCCAAGTCTACTAAACCAATCGGTCTTTCGAGATTTGATATTTCTTGTGATCATGCCAATGTTATGTAATAATGCACCGACTCTGGGTAACTGGGGTCGGGGCGTTAGATATTTAACTTTTTGTATTATTATGTCATTATTATAATTTTAAAATTATTATACCACATATTCCTTATTACTTTCAATTCATTGGGGGATATAGTAACATTGCTTGTGTATACAACAGACTATCGCCTCACAAAGAGAAGTGATTCATTTTTTCTTACTCTATATGTGGAAGGTATTAAGGTTGAAATTAATGAATTTATGTTATATTTATGGCCTAAAAATACTTATAGAAACATAATTTATCATATAACTTCTTTCCTTCCAAATATATTGGATAATGATAATTTCATTTGTGCATATGTGTTGACTACCGCATCCACAGAGGGATGTGAAATGTTTTTCATTTTATTTTTACATGGATGGTAATAAAGATATATTTGAATAATATAAATTATATATATGGAATAATTATTATTTTTTAAAGGTTATTTAATATTTATGTTACTTTATTTCTATCCTTTGTGAAAAAAATGGAAACAATAATCATGCATACATATGACCTACCATATCCATGAACTGTATATTCCATTTTATATTTATAATTTTTATAAATTACTATAAATAAATATACATAATTAATATATTTTATATTAATATAATTATTAAAATTTTTAATTTTATGTTAACATGATCAATTTAAAGGAATGAAATAACCAAAACAAAATATATGTAAAAAATGCAGTAATTATCCCTCGAAACACTAATTTTGATCAAGAATAGTTCATAAAAGGGTGATAAAAAGATATAAGTAAATAATATATGGTATGAAATATATGATTATGTTTCAATTATATATTTAAAATAAATATATATTTATTTCACATGAGTTATAGAAATATACAAAGGAATTCAAACCTGAGGTAAAGGTTTCTCATCTCACTTTTACCTTCATGAGAGATATGTCATATTAACATTTAATTCCCTTCTGTTTTGTATATACAGACCATTTTATATGTTATATAGTGAATATATCTATCGTAATGGTATTTAAATTTTCATTTTATGTTATTCTTTTCACATTTATTGTGGTTAAAAAGTTGCTAAAGTGGTAAGTGATTTATGTTTCAATATCAAATTAATTGGTTTTCTTTATGAATGAATTTCCATTAAAGGAAATTATTTTATCATTTTATAAAAATTCTCATTAATTTCATTCAACTATGTTTATTCGTATATTTTAAAATTATTAGTACTATATTCCTCTCTTTGGTACTTAAAATTATTGAGAAAATTCTTTTAATAAAATATGACTTCATTTCCCTCTTCGATCAAAACAAATTCATATAAATCCATGTTTTATAAAATAAAAATTTAATATTCTCTAAATTATTTATTAAATTAATTTTTTCCTATTTTTTTAGTTTTAAAAAAACTAAGAAGAATATTCATGTCATTTTCCAGAAAAGTTTCATTTTGATTTTACCAAAACTTTGAAAGGGATATTTTTTAACTTATATGACATTTATGGAATTTACTACTATCTTAACCACGAAATGTTTTAAATATTATTTTAAAATATTAAAATTTTATTTTATAATAATGTTATTTTCAAAACAAATTATCATTTAATTTTAAAATTTTATTCTAAAAGTGAAAATGATATTTTCTTCGAGAATGTTTATAATTGAATATTTATGGTATTTCAATTAAACATTGATAAAAACCATCATTTTAATTTACACACTATTTGGAATACATTATAATGATACCATCCTTATTATTTATATTTATGGTTTACGATTAAGTAAATGGGTTGTACTATTTTTATATCATTCACAATCTTACTCTGATTTTTTTATCATTATGTTTATTGATTAGGGAAAGTATTAATGTTTTTTGTGCAGGTTTTTTATATATAATTTTTTTGTTAAATTTTTTTTCCCCTTTAATTTTAGAAACTAATTGGACTTAATAATTAACTTTAGTGGTCTTATATAACCCCTCTATTCACCTCTAGGTATCATGAGACAACAATCTTGGGTTTTTGGATGAGGCCTTACCCATTTAAGTAAGATGTCTGGGAACGGGGCCTTGATGGTATGGTTATGATGCACAGAAGTATGTATTCACAAATTATGAGATTAGATATTTATGTTTCCTGTTCATATTAAATTAGTTAGAATATATATTGCTACTTTTCAATCTCATGTGATTATCTATATGGAATTATTTTATCATCACTTATTTATGGCATATTATGATCAAGTGACTGATTGAATGACTTGTGTTTTTGTTATTTACCTCACCATATTTATTATGATTTTTTATTCATGATAGTATCCAATGTATGAATACCCTTAATGATCATTTTATATCACCCCTTTATTATGTTTCATTCCCCATGATAAAATAGGTTTTTTAGGATTTGATATGCAGAGATATACTAAGGGGAATAATGCAGTTCTCAAATAACTTTTTTTTACCCTATATGTTTTCCTTTGTAAAATTACATTCATGTTTATATATAGTTAACAAGACTACTCTACTATTTAGTCATTTTAAATTATATTCCTTATATCTTATTCTAATGTAATAAAGTAACCATTGACTCTATGATTCTAGGGTTAGGGCATTTCCACTAAAAGAATCATACCATAAATTTATATGCATCACATACATTTAGGGGACCAAGGTATGTCTATAATTCATGTCATACATAGAAAAAATCATACCCTTATTGAAGTTATAAAAATGTAGGTGAGTAAATTTATAGTTTCCAGGATTATCAATCCCAAATTTGATAGATAATGGGTCCCCTCATGACAAACTTTGTGTAATAAAATTAGAATAATGATAGTTCCAAATGAAATAATTAATTTTGATTCTAAATGTATGAAAAATAGTTAGTGATCATGAACTAGATACCAACAAATAAATAAATCCATGTGAAGGGACACCATTCATTTACCTTTCATTAACTAATTGAAAAAAAATGATAATTCCCATTATACAATCTTTGATACCAATTTCAATTATTTTAAAATCTATATAATTCATAAGAATCAAGAAAATAAAACATTGATTTGTTCATTCAAAATATTGGTATATAGGTTAATATCATTTTTTCCATTTAATAATCTTTATACCATTCCACATTAAATGTTTAGTATTTTCTATGAGTACTTACATCATTTCATGGAAGATTTCATTAACAATTTCACTTTTTATGAATATTACAATGATTATTTTCTAACCTACATTGGTTCCTCCCTCTTTTAATACATTGAAAAATATAACATATTAAATTTTTGATAAATTTTATTTTAGGTTATATTAGTTGGTATATATTTTGAATTTAATATATCAGTATGGGGTATGTGTTTATAAATAAAAAATTGAAATAATTTAATCCCTTCCATTCCCTAAATGTATATGTGGGGTGTCATTATTTCAAAATCATACTTATTTTTACAAATTATTCAATAATGAAGTTAGTAGGATCATACTTCCCCTATCCCAAATGTAGTAAAACACTACTGGAAAGACGAAATATACCCATAGTTGAAAACCATGGGTATATCCCCCAAAACCATGGGTATAGCCTATACCCACAGTTTTGGGAACATTGGGACTAAGAGGAATCGCAATAGGGGTTTGAGCCTATACTCACGGTTTGGAAGAACCATGGGTATAGGGGTGTCACATTTTGGCGAACCAATGTACAGCGTGGAACACACTGCCCCCACGGTTTTCCAACTGTAAGGATTTATATTGAAAAAAGGGAGACACTGGGATTTGAACACGGAACTCCCCACAACATCGCCGCCTTCATTTACCAACTGAGCCAAACACGTTTCAATATATATATCTATATATAGCTGCTTATCTAAAATTGAAGATGCCGATAATCAAACACGAGACCGGTGGGAAAGAAGACAGCGCCATACCAACTGAGCTATGGAAATTTTTTGAATATATCGATACACCTATTTACTTATATTAATTATAACTCATTTTTTAGAAAACAACTCGGGGGGATTCAAACACAAGACCACCTTCAACAATACAGACTACCCAACCAACCAACCTATGGATATTACTTTTATTTATATCTGTATATTTGTAATTATATTAATCCAAACCATTTTCCCGCCAAATATTTTTGTTCTCCCGCGTTATTTTTTTCTCGTGGGAAAGCTATACCCACGGTTTGGCCAAACCGTGGGTATAGGTCTTTAAAATAAAAATCCCAATGCCCATGGTTTTGAGAAACCGTGGTTATAGGTCTTCTGAAAAAACCTTATACCCACAGTTTTACCAAAACGGTGGGTATACATCTTGTAAAAAAACACCTTTACCCACGGTTTTTCCAAACCGTGGGTATAGGTCTTTAAAGAATACCTATACCCATGGTTTTGGGAAAAACCATGGGTATAGATGACCTATACCCACGGTTTTGGAAAACATGGGGTATAGGTCCCCATATTATACCTAGACCCACATTTTTCGAAAACCGTTTGTATAGGGTTACATTATACCCACGGTTTCTTGAAAAACCGTGGGTATAGACCCATTTTCCAGTAGTGAAAGTATGTTAAATGTTTTTTTATGATGATTTCATATATTCTTTAAATTTATCAAATTGTTATCTCACATCCCCACTCATCATCCAACTAATTTTGTGGGATCTCACCTTTGAGATCATATGAGATCTATCTAACAATGCAGTTGAGGATTTTTTTACCCTAAATAGTTGGGAGGTATCCTTATGTAATTTCATATACATCACAAACCATAGACCATTTCTAGTAGGAATATATTATCACTAAAATAGAACATCCAACTATGTTATCATTTTATAAATTTTGTTCCAATCTTCTTCGGTAAAAATTAATTGTGTTTTCAAATAATGATTAATTTAGGTTTATCCTTAAGAATCTTAAAGATATAAACCGCATTATTTGATAAGTCATCTTCTATAAGAGTTAAACAAAGGAATTTGATATATTATAAGTGTGTAAAATGTTTTTTTAATAAAAATAATTATATTTCCCTACTAATGGACCACCATATTGACTTGTCCCTCCTAATGAAGAGTTTCACCCGAATAATGATCTATATGATTTAGCGAACATTACACACTAATATGTGGATATTGTGAATTTTTTGATAGAATATCGGTTACTCCCACATTTTAGCACTTAAAATCCAAGAGGACTAAGTAGGATTTAGGTTGGTATATTTGGGAAGATGAATTCTTATGGTATAGTTTAGTGGCCACGATATTCATTATTTTTTCCCTACCAAAGAGTTCAAATTGGTTTTGATAATCTACTATAATTCATATTGTGTGAGTCCACTTAGGTTCTCAATGCACTTTTAAAAATGTTATTGTATATAAAAATTATAGGGCTAAAGTATAAAGGTAAATTCATAAATTCTTTTGGTTGTGAATATGATTTCAATTCATAGGGAATATCCCTAAGTGTATTGAAATTACTCAATGGTACATGTTATTTTTTAAGATATATAATTCATAGGGGAAATGGATTTATGTGTTGTTGGTGAATCTAGACCTATTTTATCAATATATCCACATAAATATGAAATTGTAGTCGAAAAAACATCATGCATTGGAGGATTTTCAAAGTATAAATGTAACCTTCAGTAAATTCCTTACCCACTGATGATGTATACAAGAAATATTTTGAAATTTCACCCTACTCGCTGCAAAGATCCATCCATCTAACACACATTAAAACTCACAAAAATTAAAGAATAATGAAATTAAATTTAATAGAAATAATGAATTAATAAAATTAACACAATATCTTTAACATGATATAAACAATGAGTATTACATGCACATTAGAACACTACTACTTACATTTATTTATAGAAATATACATAAGATTGTGAAAAAAATATTACTATATACATTTAATATAAATAATATTTACTTATCTCATTAATATATTATTTATCACCATGAAATATCTTTCTAATTGTTGAGTTATGAATATTGGTACCACTACTTATATATAAAACAACATTTGGTTATCCTATAATATATAAATTTCTAAAATCACTGCTTCAAACTGGGATGGGGTGGATGAGGATACTTAGTTGTGAAGGGTTGTGTTTGGATACACAATCATTACATTTGGTCACTACTTATATCTTGGGTAGTTCCCAATAGGGTCTATTCAGGGAACCAAAAACGTCCAACTACTCCCATATCTTTGATAAAATACGTGCAATATTTGAAAAGGTATATAGTCATTAAGGTTTCATACCAATGATTCTTAAGAACTCACATTGGTTGGGAGGATGGGAGGTCAAAATCACCGTACCCTTTTGATGGGGAAGTTAATTCATACTCCAAGACTCTCTTATATGATTTTTTCATGTTCAAGTATCTTTTACCAATCCTAGTACTGGACTTGTAACCCAAATGATAGCAATAAATTATTAGAATATGATAATCTGAATGTATGTATATACCAAATGAATCCCATCATTTTTAACATATATACGTTTTAGAGGTTCTTTATCAATGAAACCATTTTTATGTACTTGAGGTTCAATAAATTTATTTTATTATAACATAGTGATGTTTTTCTGTAAGTCGCTGTGTTTTAATACCCCAGAACATGGTTTTCAAGAGTTTATTGATGTCCTCAAATATGGTGTAATTTTTTAGTATCGGTATTAATTCCATGAAGGGGGATACTATATAGCCTCACGAATGGAATTAGAACCCACATTATTTTTTACCACATAATAGAACATGTTGTATGATTTAAGGTCATGTCATAAGGACTGATCCATATTTTTTAACATCATTTTGTAAGGATGACTAAATGAATGATGCCTATAAATGTTTAGTTGGGGACTTATGCCTGAGTGGGACTTTTTGGGTTACCTAAAAGGGAATATATCCAAACAGGTATGGGTTGGTATCACAAGGGATACAACCCAATGGAGATAGGTGTCTCCAATAATTTTTCACGAAAAGAATAATTTGATAAGACCCTGTGGGAATATTTCCCTCTACATGGGGTGTGATACTACCAAGAATATGGACAGATAGAGGAATGATCCTTTGTGAATATGGACACAGTAGTGGTGGAGTGATGATTAATTATGTTAATTTTAAATCATAGAGATTCATCCAATGCATCCCTCCTAAATGTTAATCGAATCCCACCTAGTTCAAATGACATAGTTTAAGGGCATGTGAAAAAATAGTGTCATCAAGTTTAACTTCATATTGTAAGGATGTTGTGGTATATTTTAACATCATGTTACTTGTATTTTGGCCACATAGTTTAATATCATTTTTTGTGAATGAAATTATTCTGAAATTTATAACAACATAAAATCATGTGGATCTTATGTATATGGGGTCTTCATTATGGGGAATATGGTTATGGATATTATAGAGAATATGGATCTATGAGAGAAGGTGTGATCCTTCCTAGAGAATATTTCCCTGAGAAAGTTAGGGTGTTGAATTGTGATAATATGGGAGTATATGATATTAGGTTAAAACCATTATGAGGAATCATATGTATCATATTAGAAACAATATCCAATGCCAATGTATTATGATATATTATATAATTTTGAGAAGGGAAAATGGTTTTTGGGGAATACACCTTGTAAAGAGGCATAAGGGTACATTTTAGGTGACACTAACGGAATGATCAACTAATATTTTTATGCTCATGTGAGTTATGATATTTGTGAGAAATAAGAGAAAATGAAGGGTCGTGAATATTGTATGGAAGCATCACATTGGGTTTTAATCGGGATTACACACTAAGGATGTATATATGAAACATGTATTGTGTCTTATACATAGGAGGGAATCCCATTTGAGATATATTTGTATAGAATAGGCATATTAATATTCTCATAGATGTGTTTGGAGTGAAATATAGAAAGAGAGGATTTTGGAATCCATGATAATTACTCTAAGTTAGGCAATCATATAAATATCTTATTTCCAGGTGATCTCATAAGGTGATCACCCAAGTTTCATATGGATAGTTGACCAAAAAAGTTTATCATGTGTTTAGTGATAGGTACAATGATCACATAAATTGAATGGTTTTATGTGATAGTATGACTGAATGGTGGATATGTGATCCCAGAATAGATGAATGTTCAAGAAATCATGTGAGTGAATATGGATCATATGGTAGATGTTTGTGCCAAAAAACATGTGTTTGACTCTTCTTCTACTCATCATATGAGAGAGGAGTATTTCATCCTTTCATCCATCAAACACTATATTTTTATTATTATAAAGGATAGATAATAAAAAAGATCACCAACCACTGCAACTCCGCTAAGGAGGATGGAAAAAATGAAGGCCAATGGAATCCCATCTAACCAAATCCACCCCCTCAGGTTTCAAGGTGTGCACATTGTGGATTAAAATAGGGTCAGAGCCAAGGACATCAAGTGAAGAAAGTATTCCACAATTTGATTCCCCTCCCATCAGGAGGGAAGCACATTGGTGATGTTGTTGAGGGATCCTTTGCACTTTCGAATGATGTAGGTAACCGACCAAGGGGTGGTGAAATGGTCGTTCATTGCATCACGGAGAGTCTTGGAGTCAGTTTTAACCTCTTCTATTGGAATGTTCATTGGAAGTTATAGGGTTAAACCTAGATGCATGGCCTTCACCTCAGCCTGTAGAGAGGAGTTGTGTCCTATACAGGAGAAAAAGACCAATATAACTGAACCATGGGAGTCACGAACAACCCCACCACCGTGGATCACCCCCATGCAGCATGACCCTTCCATGTTGAGCTTATGGACCCTCAGTAGAGGATTTCATCTTACCCGATGGATGCTGGAGCTGTTGGAACTGGTCTAGAAAGGAGGGGATCTCCCTTGAAGTCAACCAAGGGAGGGGTCTTCTGTCAGTTGTAGATGAGCCCATCCATGTCAAGAAAGAAATTCTGGGTCCCGATGGTAATTAATTTACTAGAGGAGAGGACCCTATCATTCATCCCCTTGTTCTTGGACTTCCTAATTCACCATCACCCTGCATGTAATATCATTGTACGTGCCAACATCTTAGGGCCCCAGTCGCCCATGCCATGATATCACCTGTCCAGGAACGGTAGGAATTCCATGTTGGGTTCAAGGATAGAAGTAAAATCACAAAGCCACTCCATACTACAGCTGACCTATCACCCCTGAAAAATAGAAGATCTGCACTCTCCCCTTTATGTTTTTTACAGCAGGAAAAATGTGACGCCAACGCAATGCTACACAGTTTAATGTTTTCATTCGTTGGGACTGCTCTGTTTCTAATTATCCAAGATAGGAAGTTGTATTTAGAATGGATTACTTTGGACCACAGGGTATCGTTCTAGTTATCAGAACTCTCTTGTAAGACCTGGGTGTGACATAAGTCTCTATAGGTGAAGGATCCCTAGGAATAAGAAGTAAAAAACATAGTTAGCAGGGCCATAGGACGGGTCGATGAGGATGAAGAAGGTCTGCTGGTTTTCATCCAGCACTTCCATAATGAATGCCAGGTTGAGGCTGGCTTCCCAAAAACAGATGGCAGGAGAAAGATAGCCTAGAAAACCAAGAACCTCTCCAGCCCATTTATGATACAATAAGGATAACTCACCCTACTTGATGATATAACACATGTACAGTTGATGGTCAAAGATAAGAGGGGCGATGTTAGATAGAAACTGAGAGTTGTGCCCCTCTGTCTCATTCAAATTCCAATGATGAGGGTTTTTCATGGTTTTTCCCCATAGGAAACACTGCTTGAGGGATTCCCATGCCAACTAGGCATTCCTTTAGATAAGGGTGTCTTCCAGGCCACGGACATTGATGTCACCCTCCCTAGAAGGCCTGACCAGTATTTTCCAGGATACCCATCGTCGTTTCCCTTTTGATATTGGATTCCATATAAACCTGGATAAAATATTGTCTATGTTTCTGATGACACCCTTCAGGGTTTTGATAGTAGATAGATAATGGATGTGGGTATCCAATAAAATGTTGTCAATAAGAGCTATGTGGATACCAATGGAGAGGTAGTGATTTTTTCAAATTGAGGATTCTATCTGTAATCTTGCTAATGAGGAAGTCGAAATCGCATATGCATAGTATTCCTGAGGATATGGGGCCCCTAAGGTACTCCATGGTAATGTACCCTATTTTCATATTGAGGTTGAGAAAAATCACAGATATATGGCTGGGTATATATTAGTTAAAAATGTAGAAATAACTCTTATCTTTGGTAATGACCTAACCACTCCATTGGAAGTATTCCTCCACTACCTTGTTCAAACCTATAATCAATATGATTCCAGCATTCATGAAGATGAGGGTATCATCAATGAACATCAAGTGAGAGATGGATTTAGCTCTTATACTCCTTCAGTAGAGAATAATTTCACCATTGTTGATGCACCTGTCCAGCTGTCAGCTGATGATATCCTGGGAGAGGATGAAAATACTTGGAGAAATCTGATCACATTATCGTAGTCTATGAGTGACCTCGAAAAAACTATAGGACTTCCCTATAAATGAATCCATCATCCATGGGGAGTAGAAACATCTGAATATGAGATCAACATTCCAGGTTGAGAGGCCAATACTTGCCAGAATTTTATTAAGGAATCCCCACTCTATATAGTCCAAAGCTTTATTCATATCCAACAAGATGGCCATTTTTGACCCATGATTCTAAATGATAATATCAGTGATAATCTCTTATGAAAGAGCTTTTGTGCCTTGGAATGTTCTCCCCTTAACAAACCCATGTTTCTCCATTTAGACCCACTAAGGAATATGAATGGACAATATTGTATTGAGGATGCTGGCCAAAATTTTGTAAGGAAAGTTACACATACGTATCGGTCTATAATGCATGATGGAGGAAGGGTTATTTTTTTCAATAAGCACCATGATGGTGGCACAAACAATTCATAGCAAGCTCACTCCCTAGAAGAAATATTGTATTGCTGAGATGATGTATTCCTTCACCACATCCCATGAGGCCCTGTAGAAAGACCTTGGGAAACCATCTACATGTGGGTCACTGTCTGGATCAAGGCTCATAATAGAAGAATGAATATCCTTTTCAATGGGTATAGAGCCAATTCCATCATTGTCCTGATCTTAAAGATGGTTAGGAATCACCTCAAAAATCCCTCTTTCCACCCCTAGATACCCATTGGGACTCCTAGGGATTGAACTTGTGAGAAGGTCCTAAAAGAAGGTGTGTGCCAGGAGCCTAACCATATCTCTGTTATCTTTGGTGGTACAATCATCCAAGAGGATATTAGGCTTACTTGGGTGCCTTCTCACTGTGATTTACACATGGAAAAACACAGTATTCCAATCTACATCCCTGGTCTATTTGATCCTCACTTCTTCTCTTACCAAGCATTCCTATTTTAGGATCATTTTAGCCAAATGTTTCTCCCTAGTAGATAACTCCTCAAAAGACTAAACATCCCACACCTCTTTGAGCCTCTGCTCAAGGAGATCAACCTACAGCATGGCGCCTTCAATATCTTTTTCCATGTTTGTAAAAGCATTCCCCCACTCCTATAGTCGAGACTTGAGACGCTTAGTTTTATTATGGATATCAACCCACATATGCCCTTAAGGTGGTTCTTTCCATATCGCACATACCAAGTCATGATACCCTGGTATTTTCATCCACTTGTGGTAATATTAGAATATTCCCTAGAGATCGTGTCCATAAGATAAAGAGAGAAGGAGTGTAAAATGGTCACATAAAATCCGGACCAAGTGATGCACCTTAGTATTGGAGAACATAGTAGTGGCCTGCATGTTGGCCAGACACCTATCAAAGAGACTCAATGATTGACGGGTCCCCCTTTGGTTATTGCACCATGTGAAATTATCTCCTGTAAATCCAAGGTCAATAAGGCCTTTACAAGCCATGAACTACACAAAATCCATATTGTCTTTCCTCTAAATGGTACATCTACCTTTCCTTTCATCCAAATTGGCAATAACATTAAAATCCCCCCTGACTACCCATGGTATGCTGCTAGGATCAAAACCATTGAGGTCACTCTTTAAGGTTTCCCTATAGAGGGTGGCATATCTCCTGTAAAAAAAGGTCATGAAGAAGGATATGTCACCCAATGTCACCTTAGTGGTGATAAATAAGTTTTCTTCTTGAACCATTGTGACAATGTAACTCCTTTTCCAGAGAAACCCTATGTGCCGGTTAGAGGGAGAAGCATGAATGTAGGGATGCATTTTGATCTTCCAGAAAAAATCTCCAATCTTGGGCATGTTCTTATTGTGATTGAGGATTCCAACAACACCTGATTTGTGCTTGTTGACTTCAAAGGTGAGGAAATCTATCTTTACCCGAGCATTGAGCCCTCAATCATTCCATATGGGGATAGGTATCATTGATATTATAGTTTTCTAGAACTGGATCTAGAACTTGAATCTTTCTTGAAATGGGAGAATGATATCTCTTTTAGGGACCTATATTTTTAATGGGTACAGACCCCCGCATTGATGGGAAGAAGCATGGTAGAGGGGGGAGGAAATCAGGGATTGGTCATGGTCTTTCGGAGGAGGTGTAGTACACCGCTCTGTGGGCTTAGCACTAAGAAGCGAGCCACCCTCCCTTGCTTCCAAGGGAGACTCACGGGAACGGATTGGATAAAAACTTTTATAGGGGACACCATGTGGGAGTGTTAAATTTGAAAATGAATATCTAGGGATGATGGTAGGTATGTAGGAAAAGGCAGTGGTCAGGGGCGGCAAGGCCAGGAAGCCAGACGCACAAGGAACAAAGTGGACCATACACTTCTCTAGCCATAGACCCTGCGACAGCACAGATAAGAGAAAAGGAGGGATTTCCAAGATAGACTGGGGTTCAAAAGGCCCCTTCTCATGAATAGTACTAGGTCCTCTCTAAGAACCGGGTCACCTTTAGAAGAGGATTCTAACAATGAAGTAGGGACAGGGAGGGCTGGCGGCAATAGCGTTGAGCCACCATTAGGCAAGGGGTCTGCCCACTGTGAAACTTCAGGAGCAGGAACACTAGTTGATGAAGACCCTCTGTCTCTATGTCTAGGGCCCCTAGGATGACGTCGTCCTTCTTTCCACTTCATCCTATAGACTTAGATGGAGTGACCCTCTAGGATAAGATGAGAAGAAAATTTGTGGAAACTGGGTAAAGGATCTCCTAGCTCCAGCAGAAACCATCATGAACCTGAATCATAATCATGTCCGTCAAGGAGAGAGAGATATCCATATCTACAGATATGTGTTCCACTGAAGCATCCTCATAGCAGTAGGTCCTGACATCAGCACACAGAAATCCGCCAAGGGCATCACTGATCGACTTAGGAAAGCCAACGTTCTATAAGGGAAGCAAGAACCCCAGAAGATGAATCCAGACCACAGCTACAGAACTCTGCTTGCCTATGTGAATACCCAATGACCACCAGGATAAGCTAAACTTCCAGCAGTTAAAGGAGTGGGGTTATCTACACTATGCATGGATGAAGTATTCTTTAGAGGCCAGGAAAAGGCAAAAGGATTTCCTGTGCACCTCGAAGATCTGGACCAGGGATTGGAGAACCAAGGAATGGATAAATTGTAGAAAGACCAAAAGGGGGATTCACAGATCGAAGGAAAGAAACCAAGGTCTACTTCAGGCATGCCTCTGCCTCTGCAAAGTCTAACGTTGGGAATTCCCGGGAGATGTAGGCACCATCTCACAATGCCTCTGGAGTTGACATGTAGAATTGAATCTTTAAAAGGAAAGGGAGGACTAGTTTCCAACAAATTGGAAGCATTCCCTCGTCCCTTAGTCTTCAACATGATTGCTAGTCTGCTACAAATTATCCACAATATATTTTGGACTAGGTGAAATTATCTATTCTTGTGACCCCTTTATAGTTCTCTCATATTTTCAAAACCAATAGCACAATGCCTTCACATATGAATGTTTTGTAACTCTCATATGTGATTGTTTTTTTGATCAAATCGTTTAACTACATTGGATGATGGGTGTTGAAATACATCTCCATGTGTGCAGTCATCATGTAATTATAATGATTAATCATCCATGGTAATTCCCCATCCATGCTTAATCACTCCCAAGGAATACTACTCATCATTATAATATTTTCACTGTGTGACATATTCATAATTCCAAACTGATCATGTGAACACTTGACTCCTCTATAATCACATGATCATATGATAATTAATAATTCATGTGATCTAATGTATCCATAGAGATCATGAGATCACATATCTCTATATTGAGTAAACTTCCATGCATTTAATTTCTAATATAAATTTTCCCTCTTTCATTTAGGTGGCTTCATAAAAGGAAGCTAAAGAAATTTTGGCCTTCTATAATGAAATGGTCAAAAATATTGAGGCTCACTAATGAAATATTTTACAGTCCATTCATAGTATTCTTATGAGTATAATGGGGTATAACCTGATAGAGTACCCTCTATCTAGATAAATTCTTTTTTATGATTTTGGTATTAGAAAATATGCACTGATTTCACCTCCTTATACAGGGAACCCACCTTCTTCTTGTATTATCATTACTCATCACAAATATTGGTAAAACATATCCCCTTTGGAATATTTCATACACCAAAAGGATTTTTCTGATGGCTATGTTATAAAGGTGGACTTGAGGGATCTTGAGGGGAATTATCATAAATCTAAACTTGATATTCATATTTAAAGATCAATAATACAAAAAAAACATAGCAAAATAGATTTTTGGATGTCTAACTTTTAAGGATATCAGATCAAGTGGGGAATTTAGTATGGATTGGGGATATCCCTTCTGGTTATGACAAGTGTTCGAGGATTTTTTAGTGGACCTATAGTGTTTAGGCTTTTATAGGACATTTGGGTTTCATAGATACTCACTTATAGTAAAAAAATATTTCTTCCCATCAAAATAAATAGATGTGATCTAGACACTAATATATCCCAGTTGATTCCTAGGAAAGTATTAGTAAGTCTCTATGACATGGATAAAATCAGTGTTGCACCAATCGTGGATGATATTAATGATGAATTTCTCATTACTTATTCTATTTTGGATATTTATAGGAAGACTCCCTCTAATACCAAAGTGTTTCTGGGTTTATTGAAAGGGTCCTTGAATGGGACCTAACCTTGTAGTCGATGCGTATTTCTATAAACAAGAAACATTATTCATTAAAATGATTAGATATGAAAAATTAAAAAAGAAACCTAAATCTTTCCCATGACATAAATCTCATGGAGTATAGGGTGCTTATTAAACAATTCTATAAGAATAAAAATTATAAAATTGTGGATAGAAATTATTTTCTCAGAATGATCATCTCATTCAACTGAAATATTTTCCATTGATGTCCCTTAGTGGTTACCTACATCCAATCCATTATAAGGGTGTGGTAAAAGTGAAAACCATTGCAATGGTGGCACAACTAGCTAGTGGTGGGAGAATTTACCTAGCCTTACAAATACTTTCTAAGTAGTATCACCAACATAATCACACATAAAAGTGGAAATCCACATACATGATTTTTCACACATTTTCGGTATTATGGGGTTAGATGGAAGCCCATATAGTTGGTTCTGAATTCATCAATGCCCACGGAATTTTTGGCTCAAAATTAAATAAATTTATTCATTGGATCAGTATGGTTAGCCCTAGGTCACAAAAAAAAATAGGGGATAAAGAACATATTTAATTAACACAACCAATTATTTATATACACTGTGCATCTCCAACAGAAACTATCATCAACGATATCCATGGAAGTTCTAAAGAATGTACATATTTGGTAGAAATTTTATAGGGATCCCTATATATAATAATATGAGAAATAATCATTCCAAAGGGTATATAACTTGATTGCTTGGGAGGAAGTTTGAAGTTATTCAAATGAAATGTCAATATTCTATTAATAAGATCGAGGTGTAGAAGCATATGATGGTTTCCTACCAATTCAAGATTATTTTGGAATGGTTGGAGACCCGTATCTAGGTGAATTTTCCCTAAACCAATGTTGGCATTGGATTCTCAAAAGCTTATGCTTACCACTAGATCCATACCTACCCAAATTGATAATTATCCATGTTATTGGAAAAGATAAAAGGACCACTATCAAAAGAGGCGATTTTGATAAAACTTCAAAAGTAATAGTTGGATAGGGGCCGTATAAGTGGATTTTCTCAAATAAATCACTAGACCATAGATTCCCACTAAGAAATTCATGTGGTAAGTTCCACCTCCCTCATCAAGTGGGGCTTCAATGAGTGAGGTTAATTCCTTGTTTCTCACTTTTTTTGGTAGAGTTACCCATGGAATGTCAAAAATCGGAGGAATATAGAAATCACACATATGTTGTAGGTTTTTAATAAATACTTCTCAATACCTAAGATTAACTAAAGGGATTTGGGAATGTGACTACTCTAGAGAGTATCTCATAATTAGAACAACATATTGAGGTTAAGTAATTACACATATATATCAATTCCTTGATACAATTTCCACATATCCAAGTTCACTATTCTAACTTGTTTCTAGAGATGATATTCCACCAATTGTGGGTAGTTAGGAATAAAGTGAGTAATAAGAAAACTTGTGTAGAACATGTGTGATAACATTCACTATTAATGGCATATTTTATATCATTAAAAATATAATAATATTCTATTAAAATATTATAGTAATCTATAAATATTAGGTTACCTCCCACTTCTCTGGTATACTCTCCCCAAGGGAAGAGGTGGGGGATAGTTCTCATATTGATGAAGAGGCTGGTAAATAAGGCTCCCTAGTCATATGGATAATAGTAGGAAGTTGTTAAAAACATTAAAATAATGATCCCCTTCTACCACAATTTTGTGAGAATATGTCTTTAATGAGGGGCTTCCTACTAAATTTTTTTTAAAGGATAAATGAGAGAGGTTGATAATGATGTGAGTTATAAGATCCTATCTTTTTTTTGGTACATCCCCCTTTAGTTTTTGGTGATCCTTTTTGAGATAGTTATTTTTTTTATTAAAATTCAGTTGTATATCCTTGTCACAATCAATTTTGTTTTGAAGTAAATAAGAAATTTGAGTTTAAAAATATAGTATTCTATTCCATAGTGCTTTCTGAAGAACCATAAGTCCAGTGGTTGTGGTGTGGGGATCTCATCTACCGCTTAGGGTCCTGGGAGAAGGTTTTTAAGGATACATCCCTTTTAGGAATAGTTTCTGAGTGGAGGTAGGATACAATGTAGGACCTTCCATAGTGGTTGAGCACTACATCATGGAGAATCTCTATTGTGGTGAAGATTTTTGTGGTATTTCTACAAAAATATGGATTGTTGTGTCTTGGAGGTAGGTTGAAGTGTCGCCTCCCTTCATGGAAAATGGGGCATCTGGCATGCATTCCTTGGTTGTACCATGTCTTCTCACTTGGTTAATAGAATCTACCCCATGGTATGAATTTTACACTTCGGATGTGGATTGACAGTTGGATACACTATGGTATATGGGTATTAAACCATGGTTTGGGTGGTCTTTAGTGTGGTAGGAGAGGCCGCATCATGGTCTATATTTTTTAAGAACTTCTTTAAATACCCAAACCCCCTCAGAATTTATTTTTTCCCATATATTATACTCAAACCCAAGTAATTTCATAGAGATTTAAAATGACATAGAATCTCAATTTGATCGAATTAAACCCCCACCTTCTAAGAATCAATCCATAGTGATCCAATCCTTACAACAGTGACTTCAAAACATCATCTTCGATATAGAATCATGTTTTTATAGGATTATGGTGTTATGAAACTTGTGATTGAAGGGAAGGAAAGATGGATCCAAAGGATACCTTCTATGTTGAGGTTTTTTGAACATCAACTCTTCTATTTAGGGGGGTGGTCTAGAAAAACTCCCTAAAAGTATATTCTAAATTCTTCTAGTATGTGAAATAATTTTGATTGCAACAGTATCCCGTTGACATAACCTATCTTATTGATTTAAATCATGGATAATTATAATCACATTTCTTATAACTCACATGGATCCCATTGAGTCTATTGTATTTAAGGATATACTTTCCTCCAACTGAGTGGTGAGCCTATATTTGAACATGTCATGAACTGTTTTTTTAATATAAGAATTGTATTACCCTTAGAATTAGAATAAAATTTGAATTGTGTGAATTTATTAAGATGTAATAAAAAGGACTAAAAATAATAAAAAATGGAATTTAATTATCTTGAATGTTAATATACTGAATAATGGCATGTTAAATTCCTTTATTCAAATTCGATATAAGAATTTGGAATTTTTCCAACCATAATAACAAATAGGAACCTAACTTTATATAATGTGTTTGTCTTGATAAAGGGAAATTGGGTGAATTGATCGAGGTGGTTTATGATGAATTGTTAGTTATACAATAATTCATATAGGGATTTCCCCGGTTATACTATAATTTTTATAGGTCTTGAACTGGTTATGTTATAGTTCTCGTAGGTTTTGGACTGGTTAGGCTGAAATATAGGTCTCTACCAAAACATGATGTAATTCTTATAGGGATCTACCCATTTCTCATATGACGATTTGTGGGATATACCCTAGGATGTTTAGGGATATGGTTGTCATTATTCCATGATATGTTCAGAAATATATGGCATCATGTTGAAGTGGGTGGGTAGGCCATGGGTGTCCACCTGGAACTTGAGAGTTAGTGGGTTTAATTCATTTTTATTATTAATTTATTAAATTAATACCCTTAATTACCATTTTATTGTAAACACTATATACTCATATTGGATTTTTTTAGACATTTTTGGTGGTGGACTACTGAGTTATACTCAAACCCAATTTGGGTAGTTGTTTAGTACATGGACAGACTTCATGGTTTCTTGTGTGGGAAAGAAAAAGGGATAACGTTGTTGATTCTTTCTTGATTCATGGGTTAGAATTTAGAAAAGGGGCCAACATAGGGCTTGGTGTTGGTGATTTTGGATTCTTTAATATTTTTTATTTTTTATTTTGTTGGTTTGACATTCATCACAAAATTTAGTAATATTTTAGCCTAACATGAAATGGTTTTGTTATTATTCGGTTTCTTTAGTTTTTACATATTTCTATTTTAATTTTATAGAAGGATATTTATAATTTTTCATATATTTATTCTACCTTGAATTTTTTTGTTATATAAACTTTGTACCATAGGGTATAGTCTCTCCACTATATTCTTCACAACCTCACTACTTTTTGAAAACTACTAGAATATTATGATGTGTGCCTAAGGTTATTTTTAAAACTGAAACCTATCATGTGAGTGAGAAATAGGCCAATAATGTTACATAAGTCCATTCAGAGCTAATGATTTTTTAATGCATTAGAAATTATGATCCCTGGATTATGGTAGTAGTAGGTCTTGACTAGTGGTTAATATAAAAGAACCCATAAATACACCCCATGGGAAGAGTTAACTTCAACTAAAGGATATATAGATTCCACATTTTCAGTAGTGTACACAATAGATAAAATAATTCTTGGGAATTTGGAATAATCTGAGGTGGTTCATCACCAGAGCATACCAACTACTACAAGTGTCAATTTGAGGTCAGAGGTAAATGAAGATAGGTAACACAAAATTGATCCTATAGGTTTATAAATATGGTATTTGGGGGATGATACACTCTTACTACCTGAAGAACAGTCTATTCTATAAAGTGTTTTGTATATTTAGAAACCCCTGAAGTCCAAGTGGTGTTTGACCCAGTAATTGATTCAAACATGGTGGTTCTAATTCCTTTCAACTTAGAGAATGAACATACAATTTCAGATGACACAGACAATACAAATTACTAATCATATGATAATTCGATATTCAATACACCCTTGGAATAGGGTGAGTACATCTCCTGGGATTTTACATTTTATTTAGATTACATTAAACCATCTAAAATCATTCTATATTTTAAGATCTCATTGGTGAATATGTCAATGTTATATAAGAAAATCATTATATTATCCCTTATATTAGAGAAACATCAATATAGATAGCTTGGGCCACAACTAACAGTAAAACATATCCAATAATCCATTGATCAACTATATTTTTTGTGCCTACTGATTTCTAGATATTAAATTTTAGATCCCAATAGATCCTTCATATAATTTTACTATCCTAGATCTTACTAATTTAGGATCTCATCTAGTTGGAATGGATGAGTAGTGGCATATTTAAGCCCCAAGTCTTTTGGGATATGTTAAAACAAGATTCACTTTTAGTGACTTGGTTCCTAATTACAGCCTTATTTTGGGACTAGTCTTTTGTTGAGCCACAAAACATATAACATTTTAAAAATATTTTAGGTTAATGGAGTTGTAATACATATGCAGCCTCATGACCGAGATCCCATTTGCTGAGCTTAAGGAATTATTTGGTCACCTCTAGTATATGTTCTATATGGTATTCTATGGATGTTATGACTACCTTTCTCTCCACACCATGGTGAAATAGGTTCTCTCCATTTGAGAGTAGTGAAGGGAACTTGAATTGCAGAAATCATTGGTAGAGGCCTCAGTCTATACCACATTTCATCATAATGAATCTTTTAATGAATCCTCTAAAAACATGGAAGTGACAATTAAACATTAGATAATTATTAAAAAATTGTGTGAGGAATTAGATAAGATTCAATAGGACTTTTCGAGACTCTGTTATATGCTCAATGTGGCTGAAAATGTAGTGGTTAAAGATAAATTTCTTGTGGATGTAGACGAGAAGGTTATAATTGATGATTCTCTTAGAGTGGAATCATTGAATTATATATTAGACTTGGAAATTAGAGTTTCATTTCAACTACATTAAGACATAAATAATCTGGGGTAGAAAATAACTGATATTTGGGAGTATTTAAAGTATTCACTATCATAAAATTGTAACTTTAATCTTCTTCAGTTTTTTGAAACATTAGAGCGACTCTAGAATAAATAGGTTACTCCTTCTTTATATGTTATCAGTAAATGAAATAACTAATATTCCATTCTTTATAGTTGATATTTTATTTACCAAAATATCTTGATGATTCAATATCTTTTATGTCATAAAGATGTGTTAGGATTCCCCTAAAATTAAAACCATAAACAAATCATTTTTCAAATAATTCTACCATAAGGAATTCATCATGGGCATGGCTCATGGAAGAATATCGATATAAACACCATAAATGATGCACTAATGTTAGTCCATTTTGTAAATTATAATAAATCACTTCTAGGCATGGATCACATACATATATTGATATAAAACTCATCACTGACACACTAGAGATGGTCCGTGTAAAAGTTATGATAAAATCCTCATGGGAATGGATAATAGAAGGATATCGGTAAAAAAACCATCACTAGTGACCTAGATAAAATTAATTCATAAATTATGATGAATTATTTATAGGTTTGGATCACATAGATATTTTTGTATAAACACTTTCACTAAGACACTAGATTTATCCAATTAGAAAATTAGGATAAATTCCTCCAGAGCATGTCTCATAGATGGAAATTATTATAAACACCAGTTTCGATGCATTAGAGATTTTCCACATGAAAATGGTGATGAATTATTCCTGGTTGTGGATAATTAAATTATATCAGTATAAACACCATCAACAACACACTAGATATGTTCTATTTAGAAATTGATGAATAATTCCTCCTAAGAAAAGAAAATGAATAGATCTCGGTATAAACACCATCATCAACACACTAAAGATGAACCAATTAGAAATGATGATGAATTATCACATAGAAACGGATGATTTGAGTTATAATGTTATGAAAATGGAATGCTCTAACGTTTTCCTATGTTTGAGGACTTTCATGTATAGATTGATAATTATTGGGACCATATGGTGGGTCACACAATCTTTTTGTTGTCTTTTTTTCATTTCCATTACTTTTTACAAAATATCACATGATAAAGGAATAGAAATCATGGTCTTGGATTTTTTTTAGGATACCCTTTATGGGTTTTATACATAATAATCATTAATTATTTAATGTTTTAATAATGCTCAATTTTTCATAGATCATGCAAGGTGCATGTTGAACTAGAAAGAAGCTCAATGTTTTCCCAGACCTCCCTTTATAGGTTTTCTTCCTATCAAGAACTATGTATATTTCTTTGATTAGAATAATGTGATGTATTTGGACCAATATACAATGTGTTATAGGGTAACATGGCTACTACCACCAAGTTTTTCAAGAATGAGGTACCACATCCTCTCCTCAAAATGTGTATGATATATGGTGGTATAATTTAAGGGATATTAAATCTAGTTGAATAATTGACTTATAGGTTGTTTAAATAATATCTATGTAATTTTTTACCTAATATGATGAGTTAGTACAAGTAAAAAATGGATTAACTCTAACAATATTTGAATGAATAGTTTAATTGTTATGTTCTCAAGGCATACAGAGATTAGAGGACTCTTCTTAATCAAGAAAAAACACCTCTAGTTGGTAGGCTCAATTGAGTGTGAATATACAGGATCCAAATTGGGGTATTTATTTTTATCCAAATATAGGTATAAATTGAAACTATATCGTCTCATTATTTTTATCCAATAAGGGTTTGTGAGGACTCAAAATCATGGTAAACAAAGTTGGTTTTTGAGATAAGGTTATTCATCTCCGTACCCAAAACATTGTGTCTCATTGTATTGAACATAATATCATGTTGATGGGTCTTGATAAATCAGTAATCAGACTTATTTATAGATTATAAGAGTGTCAAGAGTCTGTATTGGATTTTACTAGGACCATAATATTGGACATATGAGTTTTTTCCCTCTATTATTTGTTCTATATATTTGTTCTAAGCTGTTAAAGATTAAATATTAGAGAGAAAAGAATTGACTTTTTCTCAACTTTTCCATCATTTCTTTAGTCTAGAAATTTTTATATCTATTAAACTATTAGTTTAGAGTCTTTTTATCAAGATCATACAAGGATAAAGTTTAATATCATACAGATTTGACCAGGTTACACATGACTAAAAGTAATAATATGTGGACCAGAGGTTACAAAGTTCTAGGTCATGTTTCATGGACCATGGAATATTTAAAGTGTGAAACAATAATATAATTAGGATTCTTAAGTATAAGAGTAATCAAAAACCATTATGAATGGAGTATGAGAATTATATAAATCATTTCACATGGTTATTTTATCATGACTAATGTTATAGGATAGGCATAGCAGGGATGGTCGTTGGTGATGTTTAAATGATAGGTTATTCTTGAGTGTTTTTAGGTTGTACAAAATTTAGAGGATATCCTTTCATAGGATGAAAATGGATTTGGTTAGAAGGATAGATGGGGGCAGATATAAAGGATCCAAATATCACATATAAATATCCATACAATGGTTTCTCTTGAGGATGTATATAATTTTTACCAATAGTCGTGTTAGGTTTTTAGAAACTAGAGAAACTCAAGATATGAATTGTGATTTAAGGAATGATATATTGTAAAATAGCAGTGGTGGAATCCAAAATGTTGGTTTTCCCTGAAAAAGATTTTTTGTTCCTATGATATGTAATGAGAATTTATGATGTCTTCTTTCATTTGATATTTATCAAAATGAAAAAAAATCATGTAGTTTAGTGTTATGTGATTAGGGATTCAATGTTGTAAAATATAACATCATGTGCCAAATAATTAGATGTCGTGTAGTTTAAATTCAGGAAATAAGGATATTGATGTCTTGTATTTTAACATCATGATAAAAGTGTGTGGATTTCCTATCTTTCATATGTGGTGCATCCCAATCAGGTTTCCATATAAGGTCAACCAATGCCTCTAAACTCACAAAATTTATGATCAATTTTAGAAACAAGAGGTGTCTATAAGACCATAAGTGGTGTATAATCATGAATTAAAAATAAGAGACAAGAAATATGGGGGATTTTTTATCTTGTAATAGGTATAAAAGTATGAGGTGAATGCTAGAATGGGGCATTTAAAATATCTCTCCTTCCTTATGAAAATAAATCTTCATGTAGGAGAGGTGGGAATTCTTGTTGATAGAATATATAGTTAGGGCATTTAAATAGGACATTGTAACATCATATGATAACAAGAATCAATCTACAGAAAGTTCAGATAAATAGTTTTCACATCATAGATATGAATTATACATAGGGTAAAGTGAAAAACTCTAATCATAGGTCAATAAATGATAGAAACCATTTCAAATGCATCATTTAAAATCGAGATCATGGGTAGGCGGAATATAAACATTCTAATAATATGTCCTAAAATGAGAGAAACCCATAATAATGAATCCTGAATGGATTTGGCTCCTATGTAGGAGGGGTATTTTTCAAGATTCTTGTTTTTCATAGAAAAAATTCATATGTGAGGTAAGATAAAGTAATCTTAGTGATGAAAGTGGGAAAGGCCTATCATGAAAAAAAGTTATCTGATATAACACTAAGGTACAGTGTGAAAAATTTTGGTCTCTATGGCTAGACCTAGTTCAATGATTTCGGGTGTAGCTATGTATCGTATAAGTATGGAAATCAAGTCATGTGTTGTTTTTATGTTGTAATTCCTTATGGAAATTAGTTACTTACATAGGGATGAGGGAATTTTAGTATAGGTTCATAAAGAACTCAATGGTGAAGACTCCTTATATAGATAAAGTTCTTACTTTATAGGGGGTAAATTTTTTTAGGTCCTTTTATATATGTCATCTTCATATGCGAAAAAATAAATATACATTTCACATCTGTATAGTGTTGTACTCAAAATGTAACTTTTTCGTAGAGAAATAATTTTATGGTGAAGTGTTTATTTTTTTGAAATTTTGGTAGGGCCTAGGACAGGGATTCACATTTTCATTATGTATACTATAGAGATAGGAATCAAGGCACACATATTTCTTGCAAAGAAATCCCCTATAAAGATATTATGTGTATGTAGGGGTTATTTTTTACATGGACATTATGGTCTGGCATAGGATAAGAGATTTGGGTGTCACTGTATATTTTATAATAAGTGAAGTCAATACACACATGGATGTCATATTTAAGGTCTATTATATAGATCTATCAAGTATATTGAGAAAATATGACTTTTTTCTAATTTACATATAGTAAAATGATATAGGATAATAACCTCACAACATATCTTATATTGATTGTAATCAAGCAAAAAAAATATTAAATGTTCATGGAACGGATCAAGAAAATATATAGGATGAATGTTATTTTATTTGGAAATTATGGTTGAGATCGAAATATGTGATTTTGGAATCACTACCTATCATGTGATAACATGAATCTGTCCACATATAGTTCTTGAAGAAGAGTGTCTTCCATCAAGATCATGATCATGTGAAGAGGGAAAAAGTTTTTTGAATAGGTTTGTATTCTAAGAACAATATGTTGAATACTCCAATGTATTTATAGATTAAACATATGATATGATGAATTTTTTAGTAATATACTTCAATGATGAATCTATATTGGGGTGGGGGATTCTCTCTATAAATTGGTGTTATACAAAGGAAATGTCATTTTTATTAAGCTATAAATGATTTTTTGTGAGGCCTACTTGGCATGGATTTCATTCATATTAAGGAAAATAGAATTGAGACTTAAAATATAGTAGTGTAATAAGTAAAATGGTGTATTTTTGTGGAGGCTCAACCCCTAAGGTGAAAGAGGGATTTTTTTTGAAACTGTAGTTAAGCTTATGATAGGAGATCCAAGATGAACTATGTATCCTATGAAAACAGAAATCAGGACACATATAGTTTTGGCATAAACAATACCGTGTATATATATATATATATATCATATACAGGGGAAAGGGGTATTTTTATTTGAATTTAGTGATGGGCCTGGGATAGAGGATCCTAGAATCATTGTGTATCATGTGTTGATAATAATCTTTCCACCCATAGTTACAAAATGATTCCTACATTAATCAAGCTCATATATACTGAGTAGTGAATTATTTTGGAAATTCTATTTGGGACTAAGATAGGGTAAAAAGATAGAGCTCATATATAGGGTAAAACAATTCTAAATGGAATGGACCACTGTGATTAATTTAGATTCATGCGGGTTTGACATCCATTTCCCAGTGTAACATAATGCGATAGAGAAAATGACCATGAAATTTTACATTATACGGTAATGATGTGGATGATTTTTAGTTGAATTTATTTACACTAAGACTTTGTATGACATAAACTTATCTAAATTATTTAATAAAAAACCATGCATTATTTGTGATCATGTTGTGTTCTCAGTCCATTATGGAAAAGTAGTCGAGTCTATTAGAATAGAACTTTTGTGTGTAGTAAGGTCCTTCCTAGTTTAGTTACAAATTATATGTCCTCTTCCTAGGTATGATTAGGGTTATGGGATCCAATACCTTGTATCCTTAAAATAATTATAATAGTCATACCTTATTATTGAAGTCTTAAAAAATCTAATTTTACTGGATTTTCATATTTTCAATGTATGAAATGTCATCTCATTGAGTCATTACAACTCAAAACTTTTCTTCTCTGATTGTTCAAAAATTAATATTTGACCAAAGATAATAATTTATAGTGAGGAAAATTAAATTTTTTACCATAATATAGATACATTCTCATGGAAATATTTATAAATCCTCGATGATAGTCGGGAAGACCCGGATGATGGGTGGCCACATTAGGATCCATATGTAACATCTTCGTGTAATTCCTTGTGAAAACTTTTCTATACCAATTAAAGATTATGATATGTATTTATTTCTCTTCCAAAGGTATGGAGATAATAATCAATATGGGTCATAGATTATCCTTTTACCAAGATTTACTTGTCTAGTCTTTTTTATGGTGGTAAAGCCACCATATTTGAATTTTGGAGGGGAATTTATATGTTTAACTTCTTCGTCCTCTATCTCAACATCAACAGAACTTTCTTTAGGACTTGTATATAGTACAAGGTCATATATATCCCTTGTAGAGGGTGAGGTTTCACTACTGATCCCTGAGATATTCAATTCATGAGAATTATAATTGGGAGTTCTATAAATATGACCGATTCATTTCTATACTATCATTGTGGGAAAAGGAAGTAGTGTCATCCTAAGATATCATAAGGGAATTTTCGATTTCTAACAATGGTGAGTGGGTGCTATATGATCTAGATGGTGATACAAGTGTCTCTTGTGATGATAGAAAGTTATAATTCTTTTTTAAGGATTTTTTACCTTTAACATTAATGTACCCGGGTGTAACATAACTGAATCTTGATGGTTTTACTTTATTTGAAATTATTATTACTATACCAGAATGTCCTAGTGAAGCTTGTAAAATGTTATGACTATTTTTTGTTAGAACATATTCCACTATAAAGTTTACAAACAATACATAATCATTTTTTTCATATTTTAGGGGTTTGGAGTGGTAGTTATAAAACCTTTGGGAGTGGAATCCCATGTATCACACTCTTTCAACATTTTCTTTCATTATATATTTTAGAAACATACCTTAGTACACTAGGATTCACAAGATTCAAAGGAGGTATTTTCACTACATAACACCCAAACCTTTATATTGATATAGTACTTTATCTATTTGTGGTATGATGATGGAACCATTGCATGGATATGAAACCAAGGCCTTCTAAGTAGAGAATTATATGTTGTGCCCTACTTTATAACCATGAATATATGAATGGGCATAAGATCTCCAAACTAGGGATTGAGTCTGATGTTTCTAAGGTATTTTACTCACTTTTTTCATACATTTGAAAGGTTATATTCGTGGGATACATATTAACCACATTTTATCCCAAATATCAGAGAGTTATAACCAAAATATGATTAATCTCTTAACTATTTTTGATTATAGCTTGTTGAATGTCAATATTTTAATAGATTTCTTGAAATTTACATGTTTATAATGTGCCCATTAATAGTATCCTCTCAATCCCACTCTATGAATGACATATTGGTATGGAATTCTACTAATTATGTTTTTGTTCCATAAACCTCAATTATGATGAATTTTTACTAAATATCCAAGTAACATTAGATGACCTCAATAAGTGATTCCATAATCTCCTTTGAAAGATAAAGAGAATCTAGTATCAAGATATTGGAGGTTGGAAATACCAATTTTTTTGAGATGACATTCTCTTGTACCATTGGCTTGTGCTTCATATTTTGTGGTTTCTCCCTGGCATGGGGATTATGAGATGAGGTGATTGAAGTAAATTCATATTCTACTTAAAATTGTGATAAAGAAATACATAAAACCAAGATATTGTGTCGATTTATTTAACTACTCATCTAGGATAATTAGATAGTTTCACACCCGCCAATTGTACTTCCAACAATACTAGCCTTCGACAACTCTTGAATGATTTAGGGGTGTACCCAAGTTCAAGTTTGATTTTTTGATGTTATTTCCCAAATGATCCAAGAACATATATATCATCGGTGGGGGTGTAGTGAGAGTATGGGGTTCGACCACAATTGTGTCTTCCCTTGTTCCCAAAACTTCTATAGCCTCTAACTCTGACTCCCAAGTCAGGTGCGAGGAACATTGGATAATATACATATTTATCATCAAATAAGCAGTCTACTATGTGAATGAAAATAAAAAATCAAAAAGTGACTATTTATTTGACTGTGGTTTCATTTGGAAGGATATTTTCCATTCTCCATATGACGAGGGAAAAACATTAAAGAGTCCCTTTGAATAATGAAATAGTTTTTGGTACCAAAATATATAGAGAAAGTTATTTCTTGAGAATGAAATGAGAATGATTGACTATCTTTTAGGTCATTTGGGAATTTTAATTTTGTTCATGAAAAGCTAGTACCTACGTTCAATAAACTTATTCGACTAATTTGTGGGTGGACACATCATATACTTGTGTGGGTTATTTTCAAAGTATCACCTATTCAAAATCCATAATGTTTTGGAGGATGTATTAAAAGAAAAAATAGTGTTGTATGGTATGTTCCATCCTTTAATAATATGTTTTATAGGTAGGATGACACTGAGGATGACTTCATAATGTTTTCTGGGCTATGGAATATTGAGGAGACTACTTTCCCAAACAATGAGGATGCAACAGAGAACATATTATTTTTGTAAGGAATAAGTTTTATTTTTTCATTCCTTCAATTTTAGGAATCCTTTCATTTTCATTTCCTCTATATAAGGGAAGTTTTATTGTTTCTGTCACACAGTGGGAGACACCATGTAATGCAGAACAATATTGGAGTCTTGAGTGATTATTAATGTTGTTCTTAGTATAATAATAGTATTTTATACTGTTCTATAACTTTTCCCCTATTCTTTGGATGAAGGATGGTATTTATAGCTGGTTCATTAAATATCAGCCTCTAGGCACTATGTCATCTCTACAAAATCCAAAAAATCACATGGATATTTCAATGGTATTGGTGGTTTTTGTAGTTTATTATGATTATTTTATTGAAAAAATTATATGAGTTTCTCCTATGTTTTGAAATTTTGAGTGAGCCTCTTAGGAATTTCCTTATTTCAATAAATTCTAAGACCCTTTATTATTCATATTTTTTATATTTCCTAAGGTCTAAAACTATCATTTTCATTATCATGGAGATAAATTGGGGAAGTAATTGACAAATAAGGCTTTCCCAGTTTTTGATGAACCATACTAGTATGTTAATTTACAAGATGAAAGTTGGCCTCTCCATAGTTTGAAAAAATAACCTCCCCTTTTCTACCTATTTCGTATCATTTGGGACCATTATTAGGTCACATCATGTCATGACCCGTCCCTCGGGGCCCATGTCGTGATTTCCCCAATCCCACCTTCCATAGGCCAGGGGATGGAGATTAGAACCAAAAGGCGTATCCCCTAAAACTGAGAAGGCATTTCCTTTATATCATGTAAACACACTCGAACAAGAACATATCAAGATACAAAGACAAGTAAACTGTATAAAAAAGAGTGTTGAAAGTAAAAGGGGCAAGAATACAAGCCCAACAGTAAAGGTACTAGTACAACTAGAAATACAATACATATAAAGAAAGATGAATTCATCTACTAGGTCTTCCACCAAGGTTCCTACCAGAAGGGTTGGTACAGATCGTCTCCTTAGCAATCCACATTTGGCCATCTCCTCAATGCACCGACACACTGAATGGTCCACCTATGGTCACTGTCCAGTCCTGGTACCCTCAACCTCGATCAGTGTTGTTCGTCTTCTGCACCAAACACAACAAGGTGTGGGTGAAGCCTATGTGGGGGTGAGTGTAACGATACTCAGTAGGGACCACGAGACCCCTAAGATCTCACAAAAACCACAAAGGATAAACCACAAAGCATGTAAACTAGTGACAACCCCACTTAGGTATAAGCCCATACATATACCTAAGTTATCAAATAATACTCATCTCATTCATGAGGAAACACAAGGCTCAACTCCTTAGCCAAAGTAAAACTGTTCCACGTAGGAAAGATTACCACAAAGGTAAGTACCACACAGGTATAAAACACAGAAGAATACCACAAAGTTATCACCATGAAGGTAAGTACCGCAATGGTATGCCATATAGAATATTACCACAAAGGTAAAGACTCAGCTCACACCATGTATAACTTAGGTAAAGTAGTAGAGATGATTAGATATATCTACTGAATCATCTTACTCTGTTAAGAGGAAGGCCCACGTAGGATTCTATATCATCATCTGACCCCCACAGGATCCTAGTACATCATCAAACCCACACATGATCCTAGTACATCATCAGACCTACATAGGATCCTAGTACATCATCAGACCCACACAGGATCCTAGTACATCATCAGACCCACACAGGATCCTAGTACATCATCAGACCCACACAGGATCCTAGTACATCATCAGACCCACATAGGATTCGAGTACATCATCAGACGCACAAAGGATCCCAGTACATCATCAGACCCACACATGAACCTAGTACATCATCAGACCCACATAGGATCTTAGTACATCATCAGACCCACACTGGATCCTAGTACATCATCATACCCACACAGGATCCTAGTTCATCATCACACCCACACAAGATCGTAGTACTTCATCATACCTACACACAATCTTAGTACATCATCAGATCCACACAAGATCCCTTTCTCATGTTATAGCCAGCTACAGGGTTCCCGTACTAAGCTCACATGTCTCTGAGAGGGTACGCTCCTCAATCCACTATTTGATACTCCAAATTCCACTAAGTCCCATGAAGAAGCATCCCAAATGACCACCAATTCATAGGGGTCTCAACGCAATAGACGGTGCATCAAACAGATGCATGGTCTGTAAGTTATTAGCCTATTAGTCCCAAGGGACCGGTTGGATTTGTGCTCGATCCAACCCGATCGTACCACGATATTATCCAAATCTCATTTGGGGTATACCAAAAGGACCATTTCACTCCATGGTTTTTGGCACAGTAGATGGTTCGTCAAACCGATGCATGTAGCTCAAGATATGTTCGAAAGAACATATAGAGTAAAAACTGGTCCGAGTCTGGTCTGACCCGGTCAGACCGACCCGACCCGACCCAGCCTGGGCCAACCTGAGTCCAGCCTTGGTTCGGACCTGGCCCGTAGAATCAGACTCGTCTTGTTAAGTCCGGCCCATCCTGATGGGTCCGGGTCGTCACACGCTGGGATGGCCGACCTAGCCACATACGGGGGGGAGTCGTGCGCCCCCCGCCCTCAATCACAGAACGGCCAAAGTTGTCTGGTCACCAGCCAGAATGCAGGACCCACTGTGGGTCTCGCTCAGTACATCTCGGCCGTTCTAAATGGTCGTCCCCTTTCTTCTCCCATTGGTGCGTCATGTGCCACCCCTCTGTGGCCAACCAAACATTGGTCGCCTTCCCTTCGCCGCCATGGCACAAGTTGTGGCCCTTGCTCACCAGGTGGCATGGAATAACAATGTTGCCACCATCGTACGGTCGGCCTTCGCCTGCCGATGCCCCTGCTCCACCGTGGCCGCAGGCTGCGACCCTTCCCCAGTAGCACGGTTTCCTCGCCGCCATCTTCGTGGTCGGTCGTGGTCCTGACTTCCGTTCCTGAGCTCCATTGGTGTTAGTTTTCGTCTTCCTCCATCGTGAAGAGTACACCAAGAACCATAAAGATTTTTGCAGTGAGGTCTGGCTATGTTCATTTGGTTTGTAACCTCCACATTAGAGCAGTAGCAAGGAGCTCAAGGGAGGTGATCCAACGTGCGAGAAAACATAACGATGACCAATCAAAAACACACCCCAACCTCGAAGGTTTGTTGACGTCGGTGAGGAGAGAAGGACGGACGTTGGTTTTTTGTCGTTGAAGATGATCCTCATTGGAGAGCATGCTCTTCGTTGGAGAGTGCATTCTTCGTTGGAGGATAAGTTTCTCCAAGAGATCTCCCCTATCCTCCCTTTCACCAATGGTTTCTCCCCAGAAAAATGAGATGCCAATCCAAATAAAATATGATAATCAATTTTTAATTTTTTGGAACACATAGAGTTGGCATAATTAATTAATTAATTGATGTGGCATAATTAAAGTGGAGGGATTCCAAGAGTTACCTTCCATTAAATGGGGAGTTTAAGAGTCGGTTGGTACCCACATTTGAATTAAAATTGGTAGTTTTTTAGTTCGGGTGGTCCCAACCTCCATAACCCTTGTAGAATGGTTTCAAAAATAAAATAAAGAGTTGTTCTTTATTTTACTTTTATTCCCAAGAAAAACATGAAAACTAAATTTCACCCTCGACTAACTATGGTTGAGGTGAAAGTCTCCTTAAGTTAATATCGGCGTTGCGAGTTCAACGGTGTCCTCGGATTTCAATTCCGAGAAACGGTTCAAAAGTTACAAAAATCCGCTCCCATGTTTACTTAACGTACCTGAAAAAAAAGTTCATAAATTCATACTTGGCACACCATGCCTCAGAATCTCATGCCGTCAATTTTTTCAAACTCGTAAAATTACCATATAATTAAAAACAATTATATGGAATTTTAGGGTCTTTATATTCTCCCCACCTCAGGGATTTGCATCCCCATAATCCACAACTCAAACTAAGAGAACAACGGGGGGTACTGAGCACATATATGGGCATCCCACTCCTATGTGCTCTCCTAGACGTTCTCGTACTTCCAGAGAACGCACACCAGAGGTATCAACCACCCTTGAAGGACAGGCTCATGTCGATCCTCAATCTCTATTGGAACCACGGTAAACGTTGCCACATCATCTATGTCCAGCTCGCCAAGGTCAATGAAGTGATATGGGGCGTGCATATAACTCCTCATCTGGGATACGTGGAAGACGTCGTGCACCCAGTGAAACTAAGGTGGAATATCTAAGCGGTGATCCACCTCACCAAATCTTTTGAGGACCTGAAAGGGTCTGATGATCTTCAGAGATAACTTGTCGCCCCGGCTAAACCTCCACAAACATTGTCGGGGTGAGGCCCGTAAAAAGATGTGGTCACCGTCCTCAAACTCCAAAGGTCTCCGTCTTCTGTCGGCATAAGACTTCTGCCTACTCTGTGTAGTCTTCATCCAATCCTGTATGATCTTCACCTTCTTCATGGTAGCTCGTACCATCTCTGGTCCTACTAGTGCTGACTCCCCTGGGTCAGTCCAGCAAAAATGCGATCTAAAAGGTCATCCATAAAAATCCTCTAAAGGTGTCCTCCCAATGGTGGAGTGATTGCTGTTGTTGTATGAAAACTCCACTAAAGGAAAGTGACCCTATCAGTTGTGATCGAAGTCGAGGATGCAGGCACGTAGCATTTCTTTGAGGGTCTGAATGGTCTGCTTAGTTTGGCGATCCATCTGAGGATGGAAGGCGGTGCTCAAACAAAGCTGCATCCCGAAAGCCTCTGGAAACCCCTTCCATAGATGGGAACTGAAATGTGAATCATGATCAGAGACAATTGTCAAGGGTACTCCATGTAGCCACAAAATATCCTGCATATAGAGGCATCTCAAGCTCTCTACTGAACCCTTCTCTCTGATCGATAGGAAGTGGGCTGACTTGGTGAGTCGGTCGACGATCACCCAGATAGAATCATGACCCATGGATGTACGTGGAAGTCCTATCATGAAGTCCATGGATATCTCTTTCCACTTCCACTCTGGGGCCTCTAAAGGATGAACTATTCCAACTAGTACCTGATTCTCTACCTTCACTAACAGACAAGTGAGGCATCGAGAGACAAAATTTTCTACTGCTTTCTTTATTCCTGGCCACCAGTGCTATCATCAGATATCATGTTACATCTTCGCCACTCCTTGATGTACCTCTAGAGGGGTTGTATGGAACTACCTAAACACTTCCTTCTGAAGTGACACGTGTACCATGTTACGTCCTAAGAAGAGGATGATGTGCACCCCACCTTCTGAAAATCCATCAGGTGTCTGTCCTGTGGATATCTGAGCACATCGAGCCTCGCAGTCAGTGTCCCAATGTTGCGCCACCCTGACTCGCTGAAAGAGTGTGGGGGTGACTGTAAGAGCCTGATGAAAAGCTGCTCCATCTTGATCCACAAAGGATATCTGCAAAGCAGCTAGCTGCTCCGTCGCCTCACTTAGTAGTTGTATACCAGACCTCCTACTGAGTACATCTTCTACAATGTTTCCCTTCCCAGGAATATAGTCTATCTTGAAGTCATAGTCCTAGAGGAACTCAACCAACATTGATGTATCGGGTTTAGGTCCTTTTGAGAGAAGATATTCCTAAGACACTTGTGATTCGAGTAGACTGTAAAAGGCTCTCCCATAAATTAATTTCACCACATCTTCAAGGTGAAGACCACTGATACTAACTCCAAGTCATGGGTAGCATAGTTCTGCTCATGATATCTCCGTTGTCGAGAATAGTAAGTGATCACAACTCACTCCTGCATCAAGACACATCTGAGCCCGGTACCTGATGCGTCACAATAGACTATGTACCCAACACCCCCCTCTAGTAGCCTCTAGATGGGGGCACTAGTCAAACTCAGTCTTAGCTCTTGAAAACTCCACTGGCGTCTCTCCAACCACACGAAGGGTTTCCCCTTCATCATCAATGCTGATAAAGGTGCTGCAACTCTAGAGAAATATGGAACAAACCACCGGTAGTATCCAGCCAACCCAGGAAACGTAGTACCTATATCACACTCCTGGGTGGCTCCCAAGAAAGTACCGCATTGATCTTGGCTGGATCTACTATAACTCCAGCCTCCAAGTTGACGTGTCCCAGAATGTTAACCTCTCATATCCAAAACTTTCACTATGAGAGATTACCATAAAACTAGTGCTCTCGGAGTCTGTCCAGAACTATCAGAAAATGATAGGCATGCTCCTCATCATTAGCTAAGTAGATCAGAATGTCGTCGATGAAGACTACTACAAAGCGACGAAGGTAAGGTTGAAATATCCTATTCATGAGTCCCATAATCACTGTTGGAGAATTGGTCATGCCAAATGGCATAACCAAGAACTAGAAGTGGTCCTACCGACATCTGAAAGTCATCTTCTACACATCCTCTTCTCATACTCTAAGAAGATGATAGCCTGATCTAAGGTCTATCTTCGAGAACCATCGTGCTCCCTTCATCTGATCAAAGTGGTCATCAATCCTCATAAGTGTGTACTTGTTCTTCAATGTCACCTGGTTCAGGCGCCGATAGTAAACACAAAGTCTCACGCTCCAATCTTCTTTCTTGGTGAATAAAATCGAGGCTATCTAAGTAGAAACATTGGGTCGAATGAACCCCTTTCCTTGTAAGTCCTCCAGCTGTACCCCCTTCTCACGAAGCTCCATAAGAGCCATCCGATATGCTAGTGTAGATATAGGTTTCATCCCAGGGTATAAGCCAATGTGAATGTCCACCTCTCTGCAAAGAGGTAGACCCGAAACATCATCAGGGAAGACATCCACATACTGGTCCACCACTAAGGGATAACTCATACTATCCTCATCAACTACCCCGAGGGTAAGGCTAGCCAACTGATGAGTGATTGGATGCACCCTCCTCTGGGTAAGCCTATCCTGCATTGTACATGCTCCCTTCTCGTTGGTGAAGGTAAAACTAGTCCCATATGTGCGAACACAAAGCACTTTGTGCCTAATATAGTCAATCTGAGCAAGGACTGTAGATAACCAGTCCATACCCAAGATGATGTTGTAAGGCCAAGACACTGCTAATAGGTGATCTCAGCTGAATCTCTTTCCTCCTCGAGTAAGCTCACCCTACCAGTACCAGCGTCTAATTGTCAAATCCTCTTCTATAGGAGTCTCCAGTCATAAGTATTGAGCCAATGGCTTCATTGGAATCTTAGAGCTCTGAATGAGGGTAGTGGCAATAAAATAATGACTGGCACCAATGTCTATGAGTGCTACAGCTAAGGTGGGGTAGACATAGATCATACCTCGTATCATCTCCAGAGTGCTGTGATTGTAGGCCTTAGTTACATGGATTTGTGCTCACACTTTTCCACCTGCTCATTGTGGTTAGGGTGGACCACCTAGTAGTGGTGGCGGTAACATCTCGAATTCCTGCCCACCACCAGCTGCATGGTCAGCTCCTCTATAATGTCTGCATGCTCCTTGCGGACCTCCTCGGTCAAACCACTGCCTCTACATGATCCATCCTTAGACAATCTGTTGATCATCCATATGGAGGGTTGGGTAGTCACGAGCCATGTGACCCTACCCTCCACATGTGAAACACTACCTGCTCTTCACTTGACTGGTTCTATCTCTGGTGCCCCGCACAACCGACCCTGAATCATGCGGTCGTCCACCTGTAGGTTAGGTCCTCTTGGACCTCTATAATGTTTGTCTACTGCAGCTACAGAAGACTCCACTACGTGAAGCCCGATGGTGGGTCTCGCTATTGGTGACTACTAAGAAAGAAAAATCTCCACTAAGAGGGCTTGCTCTAACCCCCCCCCCCCCCCCCCCGCCTATGTTGAGATGCTGAGACAAATCATAAAAGCCTTGATCTCCCGCATGAGCCCCTTCTCGAAGGTTCGGACCTTAATGAATGGGTCATGCACCATATCAGTGGAGTAGTGCAACAGGTTGATGAACCTCGCTAAGTACTGAGCCACAATCATGTTGCCTTTCTGTAGATGAATAAGATCTTGTATGCATACTACGCAAAGTGTCTCTGGGAAACAATATGCCTAAAACTGGCCCTCAAAGTCTGCAAAGAGAAGAGTTACCTCGTTGTGATCCTCGAGCATCAAGCTCTACCATTTGCATGCTGCTAGCTGTAGAAGACTGGCAGCAAGGATCACCATGATATCAACTAATGTTCCAACCAGTTGGAAGACTCTCACCACGGCCTCCAGTCAATCCTTAGCCGTATGTGGGTCCATCTCTCCCCTGAACCTGGGTGGCCTATGGCACTATAACTCTTGAAATACACTCAATCGGTGTGCACTCTCTACTACAAGGGATGGAGGAATCAGTGGTCCAATGGGTAATGGTACTACTGGTGCCTCTGTTGGTGCCTCTACTAGAAGAGGTCCCTACACCAAGGCCTCGTCGCTCGGTGGGCTATCAGTACGTACTATACCCAGAACCCTAGCTGGTTGTGTGTGTGGAGGCATCCTGAAAAGAAACAGGTGTTCCGTGTTCAATAAGTTTTACCTAGTGAGCTGACTCAAAAAGATCAAAGAGAACTTTTATAAGAACACAGACAATCAGTGTTTTCATGCACTGAGTCAGAAATCAGAAGTCAGGGTCCTGGTGTACGGATACATCGGCCACCGCAACAACATCAGATCCCCTAAACTGATAACAAAACTCACTATATTTAACAATATTTCCATTAAAAAAATAAGAGTCTAATGTTCTATGGTATAACCAACTCCTCTAATACCAATTTTTCCTGGCATTTCCCCCAGGGCCCGTGTCGTGACTACTCTAAGCTCGTCTTCCATAGGCCAAGGGCTGGCGACTAGCACCGAAAGGCGTATTCCCTAAAATTGGGATGGAATTTCCTTTATATATTGTACAAACACTCAACCAAGAAAATAGAAAGATATGAATACAAGTAAAATGTATAACAAAAAAGAGTGCTAAAAGTAAAATGGTTCAGAATACAAGCCCAATAGTAAAGGTACGAGTAAAACTGGAAATACAATACAAATGAAGAAAGAGGAAGTGAGCTACTGGGTCGTCTACTAAGGTTCCTACCTGAAGGGTAGGTACAGATATCCTCCTTAGCACTCCATGTTTTCCCATCTCCTCTGCATACCGACATACTGAATGGTCCACATTCGGGCACCATCCAGTCCTAGTACCCTTATCCTCGATCAAGATTGTCTTTCATCTGCACCAAACACAACAATGTGTGGGTGAAGCTCAAGCAGGGGTGAGTGTAACGATACTCAGTAGGGACCATGAGACCCCTAAGATCTCACAAAAACCACAAAGGATAAACCACAAAGCATGTAAACCAGTGACAACCCCACTTAGGTATATGCCCATACATATACCTAAGTTATCAAATAATACTCATCTCATTCATGAAGAAACACTAGGATCCACTCCTTACCCAAAGTACAATTATTCCATGAAGGAAAGATTACCACGAAGGTAAGTACCACACAGGTACGCCACACAAAAGAATACCACAAAGGTATCACCATGAAGGTAAGTACCACAAAGGTACACCACATAGAAGATTACCACAAAGGTAAATACTCAGATCACACTAGGTATAACTTAGGTACACTAGTAGAGATAATTAGATGTATCTATTGAATCATCTTACTCTATTAAGAGGCAGACCCACGTATGATCCTAAATCGGCATCAGTCCCACACAGGATTCTAGTACATCATCAAACCCACATAGGATCCTAGTACATCATCAGACCCACACAGAATCCTAGTACATAATCAGATCCACACAGGATCCTAGTACATCATCAGACCCAAACAAGACCCTAGTACATCATCAGACCCACACAAGATCGTAGTACATCATCAGACACACATAGGATCCCTTTATCATGTTACAGCTAACTACAGGGTTCCCGCACTAAGCTCTCTTGTCTCCAGGAGGGTCCGCTCTTCAATCCACTGGTCGATACCCCAACTTTCACGAAGTCCCACGAAGAAGTATCACAAAGGACCGCGACGTCAAAGGTGTCTCAACTCAATATATGGTGCATCAAACGGATGCCCGGTCTGTAAGTTATTATCCATTTAGTCCCGAGGGGCTTGATAGATTCAGGCTCAATCCAACACGATCGTACCCCACCTTTATCCAAATCTCCAATGGGGTATACCAAAAGGACTTTCTCTTTCCAAGGTTTCTGGTGCTACAAAAGGTTTATCAAACGGACGCTCTTAGCTCAATATATGGAAGAAAGAACTTATAGGGTCAAAACTAGTCCCAGTCCGGTCCAACCCAGTCGGACCGAACCGGCCCGACCTCGCCTGGGATGACCCGGGTCTGGCCATCAGTCGGTCCCGGCCTGCGGAATCTGACCCGGACCATTGGGTCTAGCCCGGCCCACACTAGGTGGCCCTTCCTAGACACATGCAGTGGGGAGTCTTGTATTCCCTCCCTCAATCACTAAACAGCCGAAGTCGTTCGATCTCCAGGCAGCATGCGAGACCCGCCGTGGGTCCCGCTCAATATAGATCGGTCTGCCGAAACAGCCATCCCCTTTCTCCTCCTGGTGGCGCGTCATGCGCCCTCTATGGCCGGCCAAATGTTGGTTGTCTTCCCTTCGCCACTGCAATACAAGTCGTGTTCCTTGCTCGTAGGGCGGCGCATATGCGCACTGCCTCCCCTGTTGTGCATCCAGCCTCCTCCCTTGCTTCGCTGCAACCGACAGGCTGCGGCCCTTCTTCTGCTGTGTGATTGCCCTGCCGCCGTATTTGTGGCCAGTCGTTGTGCCATCCACCATTCCTAAGCTCCACCACTGTCAGTTTTCATCCTCCTCCATCTCGATGAGCACACCAAGAACCAAAAAGATTTTTACGGTGAGGTTGGGCCATGTTCTTTTGGCTCGTACCCTCAGCATTAGAGTAGTAGCAAGAGGCTCAAGGGAGGTTATTCAATGTGAGAGAAAAATTAATTATGATCAATCAAAAACACACTCCTGCCTCGATGGTTTTTTGACGTCAGTGAGGAGAGAAGGATGGAAGTTGGTTCATTGTCGTTGAAGATATTCCACATTGGAGAGTGTGTTCTTCATTGGAGAGCGTGTTCTTCATTGTAGAATGAGTTTCTCCAAAACTCTCTCCAAGACTCCCTTTTGACAATGATTTCACCCTACTAAAATGAGGATCCAATCCAAATAAAATATGATTATAAATTTTTAATTTGTTTTCTCACATGGAGTTGGCATAATTAATTAATTAATCGATGTGTCATAATTAAAGTGGAGGGAGTCCAAGAGTTACCTCCCATTAAAGGGGGAGTTTAAGGGTTGGTTGGTCCCCACCATTGAATTAAAATAGGGAGTTTTTTAGTTCGGATGGTCCCCACCTCCATAACCCTTATATAGAGGTTTCAAACCTAAAATAATCTGTTGTTCTTTATTTTATTTTTATTCCCATGAAAAACAAGAAAACTAACTTTCACCCTCGACCAACTGCGGTCGAGGTGAAAGTCTCCATAGAAGAACATCGGCACTGCATATTCAATGGTGTCCTCAGATTTAAATTCTAAGCACCAATTCAAAAGTTAAAAAACCTGCTCGCACGTTCACTGGACGTACCCAAAAAAAGTTCTGAAATTCATTCCGAGTGCACCAGGCCTTGAAATCACGTGCTGTCAATTTTCACGGACTCATAAAATTTCCAAATAATTAAAAAAAATTACATGGAATTTATAGTTCTTTACACATTATTACATTAATTGAGAGAGATAATTCTATTTCAGTCCATTGAATTTTGGTAAAATGATATTCAAAAATTGGGTGGAGGTGGAGTGGCTTCCACAATTTAGGTTTTCAATTACTTACTAGATATGCAAGTGCATGTTTCCATTTTATCACCTCTATTCAAGTGATAAAAGACTTGATAGTGATGAGGTGTTATGGGGGAAATATTTTTTTTAATTGTCACATTAGTATTAGTAACTACATAATATCTACGTGGTCATCTATTATTCATCAATTAATGACTTTTAGTTTGTACTGGGACCAGGATATTATACCAATACAAAAAATTGGTGGTTGTAATGTGGGGAAATATACTTCCTTATCAATTATCATATTCAAATTTACGGGCTATATAGATCCATAGCCAACTTAATACTCATACATTATTCTTACATATAGATTAACCACTCATTATGAATGGGAGAAGAGGTATTCACTTCCACCTAAAGGAATTACCTGAGGGGAATATTTCCCATGAATAATTCCTCAATGATCTATTTGAAATTGAATATCTAGGACTCATATTGTAGAAACTTATATTCCAAGAAGAGGACATTAGTATATCTTGGTATAGAGTAGGTAATATCCATAAATTTATCTTTATCTCATTATAATAGTATTTAAGGGATGAAAAATAATCCTTTCAAGGTTCCAGATTCTAGGTTTTCCATTGATTCTTATTATTCTTGATGAAAACCTATGTTTTATTACACCATGCTTCTAGGGGTATATTTTCTTCATTTGTTTCTGTTTTTTCCATTCCTATATAAATATTATCTTCTATATTGATAGTGATGATGTTCAATAAGGAATATCGAGTAGCATGAATCATTTCATCATCTTCTGAGTAATAAATAGACTCTTCTAACCTACATCCGGTTTAAGTGTCTTATCAATGTATCCTCATGACCCATTTTTCTGGTGGGAATTTTTTCTTCTAGACATTTTAGGGTTTGATATTATTTATTAGATATTCCAATGGTATTAATCTATGAATAATGATCATGAAAAAATCATTTACCATCCTCACCCAATATTCCCTAAATGAAAGTGGTGGGTTTAATTTTTGTAGGAATGACATGGGTGATGGCTACAAGAAATCACTACTCATCCTCCAAAATCTATATTTACTTAGAGGTTATGGTAATAATTCCTCCATTCATAAGTTATGGGACTAATGTGTATAATTCATAAATAATTTTTTAACCATATGTGAATTTTATTATTCTAGAGACGATGACTTTGGTAAATAAATCCCCTTACCTTGTTAGTCTGTATTGACTTAGAGATACCACTGATATCTTATGGAACCGATAAGTATTTGATGGAACCTTAATTGGAGGTATTGGTAAATATTACTCCATCCCTATGGGTTTGGGATACTCTAGTATTTGTCCTATATGGGCTACCAAACAAATCTTCTTGATTTGGTACATTTTCATCTGATCATGAGTCAAATGTAGTGATTGCTCAGAGTATGAGCTAGATTCTAATGGGAGTTGTCTTATGGATAAAGGTATTGGTTATCAAATTTGATATTTTCACTCAAACATTTGAGATTCTTGGATGAGGATCCTTCCAATTAACCACTCCATCTGATTAATAAACTTTCGTGACTTGTAGATAGATGTATTTTACTTTATTTTATAACTAGTGTGAAAATTTATTTATCCTATAACCTCTAATGTGGTAATGAAATTGAGGGATACTATCTTTTAGAGACTCTGATTTCTCGAGGATGATGTGAATTGAAATAATCCATATTCTCCCTATCCCTAGATACATACATTAGAAAATGAATTTTCAAATATTTTTTAGAGAACCTCTAGACTATGGATACATACATGTCACAGGCCCTCACATTAAGTTTCATACCTCAGACCTCAAGTTTCAGAAAAAGTAATAAGGTCAATATAACAACATAGCCTATTAATTTCCTAGATATGGTCATTTTGTACCTAATAATATTTTTTATAATAATTTAGGTTGTGAAGAATCTCCCATAGGTTTTGGAATAAGTTAGGAACACATTTCATTTTTAACACATTTGAGATATCAGAATAAGAAGTGAAAACAGGATAGAAGATATTATGGAGATTTTTATTATATAATTCTTTCCAAATATCTATATAAGTGTCTTCCTCCATAGATACATATTCTTAAACATTTTCATACCATAAATATAACTTTTTTAAATATGGTGACTCGTGACTTTAAAAAGGCAACATTGGTTGCCTTCGCTCTAGGTGATCTATTAATCAAGGAGATGTATTTCTGGAAATTGATGGGGAAAATAAGTAGTGAACCATAATTGTTTGAGAACATCTCTATATAAAGGTTCCTGAATAAGGGGAGGATTCCCTTTCCTATGTGATATATTATCATGGGTAGGCTTTCTATAGTGGATATCAAGGGTCTTATCCACATAATACATATTTATGACACTATGAGGAGGAATTCTATGGTAGGTATAGTCTTATAATTCATGAGAAGGTTTAGAGGATACTTGTTCGACTATATATAAAAACTATATATAATTAATGATACTTTCATTTAGTAGGTTATTAATATGATCCACATCTGACTTTGTCATCTGATTATTCTAACAAATTATTTGTAGTTGAGAAGGTATATGAGAATTTTTATTCACGACAACCAAAATATTACAATAGTTTTATTTGGTTAATTTTAGGATTTTATCCCACTACCAGGATTTATTGGAATTATTCTGAACATTTTTCGTGAATATGACCCTACCTTCTGGTTGATTCATAAATATTTTGGCCACCCTTGGTCAAAACATGAGTATATGTTCATTTTTTATATTTATTCTCCATTAGGATATGCTAAAGTAACTCTAAAATGAGATAATGGAAATGTTACTTATCATTTGTGGGCTATATATTATTTTGAGATGTTCCTTAATTTACAATAAAATGAATATATGTCTTACACCTGTCAACTATTGTGATATGATGGAGAAATTTTGAATTGCCGATAATGATTTTAGATTTCACCAATTTGAATTTTAGAATATATTTATGAACCTTGGTTATCATGGGAATATGTGAAAAATAATGGTTCTTTTATTGGAATACTACAGTAGATCTATTTGATAAGGATATGTGCTTATACTGAGGTGACTATTAAACTATGTTCACAAACACTATTGGGAATGGGGAGATGAGACTAATCCTATAAATCATCCTCTATTGGAAAATTCCTATAATACTATTAATTTGAAGAAATAATGAGTGGTTTCTCAAGATAAGCTATCTTGTAATATTATATATGAAAATAAAATTCCCTAGTAATTGGAATCGTTATATATTCTTGTTCTTATGTGACTTCTAGAATATGTTTTCAAATCTCCATTATTACTGCTAGAATATGTTGGTATCTTAGAAGGGTTTGAGAGAGAATATGAGTCTACCCATTTTTTTGTTTCAAGGATAAGTTTGATTACCTATTCAATTGAAGTTGGAATAATTTTCCACTCCATTACACCATTTTTAATTGGGATATAATAATGGAATTCATTAACATTTGATGGGGATAGTCTTCAAAATCGATTGGTGGTGGTGACATGCCTCAAAGACTTCATCACAGATCAACTAAAATGAGATGTTCTTATAGGTTTCTATGCCTAGAGACCCTTTCTTATGACCTTCTAGGTCTATAGAGTATTATGATGTTGGTAATCCATTAACATTGTTTTTTCCACATGTTTGTATAGATCAATAATCGGTGATTATTCCCTTATAACTGCACGGTCCATGAATTTTGTGGTAATCAAATCACCAGAACACTTTCATGACAATGTTAACATAACCTTAGTTCAAAGAGATCCCTTAAGAAGTGTACCTACTACTTCTACTATTACTTTTTCACCTACTATAGTTACAATGTTAAAAAAAATAAGAATACCAATTAGTGAAACATTGAAAGTAGGTTCATAATTAGAAAACCATTTTCATAGGTGATAGATATATTTTTAGTCTTCGATTATTTAAATATTCAAATCATTTTAACCATTGTTTGGACTTGGGACATGGTAGCACGTGATTAATAGTTCTGAAGGGTTGGGTGTGGCTAAAAAATCATCATGTCAGGTCAAAACTTCAGTCTTGGATGATTTCTAATAGATTTTATTCATGGTACTAGAAGAACTCAATTTCTCCCAAATCAATGAAAATCTATAGATTTTCATTCTAATGGAAGGTATTCATTGGGGTTTCTTACCATTTATTCTTAAAAACTCACATTGGATGAGAGAATGGGAGGTCTAGATCATCACACCCAATTGGGGTTAAAATTATTTCCTTCTCCCATACTCTCTTATAGATTTATTTTATGTTTTTTAATCTATCCCAAATCCAAATATGGGCCTAGTAACCCTAATGTTAGAAATAAATTAATGGAAGATATTGATGTTAATATTTATACATAACAGAGTCATCTCGCCAACATGAACATATGTATGTATCATCTGTTCTCTATTAACTGCACCAATTTAAAGTAGCATAAGTTATCTATATTTATTTTATTATTACTTAGTAATGTTTTTATGTAGTTTTCTATGTTTAAACTTCACATTTTTGGGAACTCTCTATTTTTTCATCATCCAAGAAGGTGGTGGATGTTTGGAGGGGTTAAATTTTTCCTAGTAATGGGATTCATAAAAATTCACATGAAATAAATTAGAGCCTAAATTTTTTGGGATCCACTTAATGGGACACATTGTACCATTAAATGTTGTAAGATTGGTACCAATCAGTTCATTTTAACATTGTTCAGTAAGGATTACTATGAATAAGATTCCTATAAATGGTTGGTGTTTGACTAATTAATGACCATCCCTTTCTAATTGACGTTGAAGATAATATGGCCCAAATTGATGGGTTAGTATTATATCATATAACCCTATGAATATAGGTCTCACCTAGAATATGTATTGATGAAAATAATGTGGTAATACTTTTAGGGAATATGGACCTCTATCTGGTGGTACAATTCTTCAATGAATATAGATGATCCATATTGAATATAGCCCTATTGTAGGTGGAGAAAGTATTTATGGTGTTTTATTTTAACCTCAAGGATCCATTCTATATATCCCACCAAAATTGAAATAAAATACCATATAGTTCAAATTATGTAGTTTAGGGTTGTGTGACAAGATTGTTCCATGCAGTTTAATATCACTCTATAAAGGAATTTTTCATGCAGTTTAGCTTTGCATGAATAGAAAGATGGACATGTATTTTAATGTTATATTTTTGGGACATATGTTTCACAAAAGGTACATCAATATAAGATCATAAAGAGATTACTCGTATTAGAGGCTCTATATGAATAACATGTTAATGGATATCTTGTAAAATATTTCTCTACGGGATAAGGTGTGATATTTCACAAAAATTATGATCATGTGAAAATTACTGTGTTTAATGGTGATAATAAAGAGGAATATGATGTTGGGTTCAATCCATCAAGAGGAAACAAATGTATTTTATTAGAAAAATTAATTAGAACACTCATAGTTTAGATATATTATAGCCTTTCGATAATGGAAAATGTTTGTTCAGGATTACTCTTAAAGAGAAGGTGGAAGGGGAAATTTTGGTGATGCAAATGTCATGCTTAATCGATATTTATATGTTAATATAAGGTTTTTTTTGTTTTAGAAACAATAGATAATAGAGGATTTGGCACATTGAATGGGAACAACACAATTGTTTTGGACAGGTCCTACGCACTAAGTAGTCCCTTACAAAAGATTTATTGGGTCATACACATATAATGGAGGAAAATTTAAGTTTTATTTGGATTCAATTGGTGGCTTGAGGTTCTGATATATTTATCAAGAATGAAATATATAATTCAATGAGTTATGAGGCCATGTGAAAGGCTTGTGGTCAAGAGATCATATAAATGGCCTATGGTTAGGAAATCACATAATGTGATCATGCAAGTGGATAATGGTGAGGTGATCGCATACAGTCATCAGATGAGAAATGATGGATTATATGATCTCATAACATGAATGATTTTATGTGATCACTTGACTAAATTGTGTGTCATTTATCATGTTATAGGAGTTTGATCATGTGATCATATGACTAAATAGGTGTCTAGTGGTCGAAGTTTACACCAATAGACAAGTTATCAACTCCCCCCCCCCCCATCATGCGACTAAGGAATATTTACTCATTCAGATATTAACCATTAATATTATAATTAACAACTTTTTTATAAGTGGGAGTCATCAATTCTAAAAAATACTTGAAATAATTCTCACTTTTTTTGTCTCATTATTCATTTTGTTTATTCCTTTCCCCGTTGGGAAGGGGGTATTATCCAAAAATGGATTTGATATATATGAAATGTTATAATGAAATAAGGCTATATTAGTGGCACAATGGAGGTGTAAGAAGTCTGTATGATCCAAATATATTACATGACATCAGTTGAGTACATGATCAGGGTGTTTTAAGACCCTATAATGGAAACACGATAACATAAACCCCACCATCACCACACAGGTATCTATAATGTGTCACATTAAAAGCAATGAGAGTTTACCCTACAATAATCAGCTATCATTTTGGAATCTTTTCATGAGTGGAATCTATCACATGTCTTGGATGTATTATAGTCAAATTTACTCTTGAGAATATCAATTGTTGTGTTTTGTGACCCATAGTGATTGCAGAGATTCCAAATATTGATAGCCTATTCAGGGTGTTTTGGGTAAAAAGAACCCATCAAATTAATCAAAAAGTATTTAATGAACCATTGTGTGTTTTTAAACTACATAACATGGTCTCATATTCAATTTTGAATCAGCCTAAACTCCTAAATTCTTCTTTAGGGACTCTACTTTCCTCATTTTTACAATCACTTCCTCATACATGATCATTCGATGGGTGAAAAAAATAACATATCTCTAAAGAAGACCACCCAATATTTATTACTAACATGGTGACCCATCATCTTCAATGAAATTCTAAAACTTAATAATTTTATAATAGGCTCTTCAAAAGATAATAAATTTTGATGATACAACAAGACATGTAGAATAAGTGCTTCCTTTTTTCACATCATGTCATTCCACCTTCTGGGGACAATAATTTTGTTGACTTGAATCCATTAAAAACACTCGATAAACTAAAATAGACTTCAAATATCTATAATATCCCACTTCAACACTAGTTTCATGGAATCTTGGTAACACTCTATTACTTTAAAAAACATCCTTCCTTCATTAAATCAAGTAGTGTTCATTCATATTTATAATTCCATTTACCCAAGACCCACTAATACAAGATAATGCCTCATAAAATCTTATGTTATTTACTTGGTAAAAATGTTCACTTTATTTTTTTAATCCCACTAACTTTGGTAAATTTATCCTTTTATCCTATAGAAAATTATTAATGTAGTGATATTTTAGGTCGATATAATCTTTCCTTACATTGAACACATGATATTTTTCTGGTGTATTGTACATTGAATATCATATTAAATAAATCCATATTCCTAAATATTAATGAGCCCCTTACAAGTTAATAAAACCAAGATTTTAAAAAAAAATTGAATGTACATACTCTAATTCTATTGAACTGAGAGTAACAATATTTTTATATCAATACATATAGCGAATCGATGTTCCTATAAAGTTAAACTTAAAAATTATTATGCCCTTCTACCTCTCAAAATCACAAGAAAATTCAGTATCAATAAACCCACAAAAAGAATAATCCATACCATAATAAAAGGATAAATCTTCCTTTCCTATCAAATTCCAAAGGATCCATTTTACAAACATCCAGTTTAAATTTCTCGGATTTAACTTAAATTAACTTACAACTCCACTTCATAGGTAATGTTTTAAGGAGTTCAAATCATTTTATACATAAAATATAAAAATATAGATGCTTATGGTACTTTCTCTATTCAATTGGGATCATATATTTTTGTTGATTTCTCCTTGAAAATTTTGATGTATGTGTTTAAAAGAGTTGATATTGACTTACATGAATATATCTTAACTATTTCAATGATATTATAGATGTATTTTATTTGAGATAACACTAATGTTATATATTTATAATCAATCTTAATTAGAATCCCCAAAATATTTTTAAACTATCTCAGATCATTCAATTTTAATCATATGAATATTTTATTATTCAACATAGAAATTCTTTAATTATTCATTCCAAAAAGAAACATGATATTCAAATATAAAAAAAATTATGAATGTCCCATATTTTCATCACTTATGGTGACAACAATGATCTGCACTAAACTTTATGAAACCTTGTTTTTACATAAATGGATCAAATATCTAATTAAATTATCATAACACTTATTTAAACCCATAATTTATTTTCTTAATATTTCAAACCAAGTTCTGGTCTTCATCTTCTTCAAAACTTATTGGCCACTTAATAAAAATTCCCTCCACCAACAAACAAAAAATAATGTACATCGTTAAATCCATCAATTTGGGATAAAAATCCATAAAATATACCATTCTCTATACTATTATTATATTTAAATGTTTAAATACCAATGAGAAAATTTATGATAAATCAAAAAAAACTATTGAAATACCAATGGAAGTAGCCGCAACATTTATCATCTTTTTTTTTCAACAACCTCTTATATATCTAGAAAACTCACTTATTTTAAACTGTTATTTTCTTTTATGATAATTCTATTTAACTTCAAGGAATCCATTCCATCATTAATTTTTTAATTAAAAAATTTGGAATCATTAAGTGTTGATACCTCTTCCAGGATTTCATGATCTCCTAAATGACATAGATGATGAAAGTTATTACCCACCCTAAAATAGAAAACTATATTTCTAACTATGGTTGATCTACTCAACTATTTTTGTTAGGCTTTATAGCTTTATTTTCTCCAAAATTTAGTACCTAAACATTTAGAACACTAATTTATATAACCCAATATTTTGATTATCCATTCAGTCTTCAGTCACCATTAAACTTACTAGAACATCTTCCACTATTCTCACTAATGTAATTTTAGTGTTTTCATCTATATTTTATAGAATTTTTAAAATTATAGTTATTTCTTAGACCATCATTGACCTTGATTTTGATATAAATAAAACATACTTTTTTCTGTGTTCTGATCCATTCACAATACCCCTTTATTAAAGAGAATATCTTATCTCCTAATGGCTTGTATTTTTTATTCATCCCCTTGAAAGTAGATGCACCAAACCTAAAAAAACAGACAATGGAAATCTCTTTATTCTTTTCACTATCCTTAACATCTACGTGAAAGTATTTCATGAATCTGAATACTATGAGGTGGTGAATTTATGGTCACTTAACATTCTATAATTCTATAAGAAGATCCCTCTAAAATGGTGATGATACACTTTTGTTGATGAGATATGCTTTAATGTTGACTGTATATATCTATATTCTGCAGAACATTATTGAGTGAAACCACATACTTAAATAATTATCTATCAATTTTTGATACATCCTATAAGTAACTACATTTTTTGGAGTTATTGGAACCATATTCATAGGCCTTTTCCATTTATTCTTGTAAATTTTCCAAAATATATATCTGGGGCACACACCACTATTTTTAGTGTGAATGCATTTCAATTTCTAATCAATTTTTCTTTCTTATAATTATTACCATATAATTAAGTCATGAAATAGATAATAAATATCATTTATATTATAAATCCAAATGTTTATCATAGAATCATAAATATAGGTTACAACATAAAGTGAAACTCTAAGGTATTGAATAGGTTAAGGTATAAAAACAACAGTATGAAGAAATTATAACTTCTGGGATCTGGGATTATATATATAAAAATTTAAGGACATCCTATTTTATTACCCAAACACATATCTTTCACATTATTCAATGTTCACATTATCAATCTTTAGAATTTTTTTTCTAGAACCTTCTTGTTCTTCTCATTGAAAAAACCATGACATTAATTCCAAACCCATAAATCGTTCAATGGTCAAATTTTTTTCCAAATCACTTATGGTTGTGATTTTAGTAAAATCTTTCATTCCATCATTTACTCCTTTATCAACCACCATAGATCACCATGTAACATTCAATTCTCTGTTTGTGAAGGTAGTGAATGTATTAGGTCATGTATTAGAAGCAAGTGAGTTGGGGATTAAATTTTTTTTATCATCGATAAACATAACACCATCAAATTCAGTGATGTGTATCCTAGTATGAAGGCTTAAGGATCCCACGTAAAGATTTTAATTATGAAAAATAAATCAAATTAACAACCTTAATAAATTTAAGATGCATTTGATAAATTCTATTCATAGGTGATCGCTGTTTAATGTAACAAAATCCATCTCCCTCTAGATAATCCACATGCACTTTAAAAATATTTTGGAGAATAAATCATGAAAATCTAGGTGGCGTCATGGAGATTAATTGATTCCTTTGATGCCCTGATGTTCAACACTATGTTGATCCTTCAATCCATGAATGAGAACTCAGGTCTGTTTCTTAGAGAAATACTTTCTCTTCTATAAATAATTAGAGATGGGGGAGAGGGGGTTTGAAATCCATGATATGAATATTAATGTGAAGAAAATCCAACTCCAACTTTTATAGTTAGATTTAAAATAACCAAAACATCTCGCATACCCCCAAATTATAATTTCCCACTAAATAAGTTATAAAAGTCATGTTATGAACTACCAACTCTATCACAAATTTCATTTTTATTTTTATCACTTTCTTTTATTAAATTAAATATATTACTTGTCAAAATGGACTCTTTAAATCGACTCTTAATTACCACAAATATTGAACATGCCTTGAATATTAAAATAATTTTCTTTTGTATACAATTTTTCAATGAAATAAAATTAAAATTTTGTGAATATATTAATAAATAAAATCAATACCAATTAATATAAACATGAATAATATTAATTTATTTATTCTTGGATATCATATATTATCAAACATCCCCAGGCCCCTGGTGGTCCCTAAAGTGTCCTAAATTCAAATTCATTAGAATAGGCTAGACTTTTGAATATGTTTAGTGTGTGACCCTAAAACACCTTATTTTAATAGAATTGAATACTTTTACCATACATGGAAGTGTGTATAGCAACCCATTAAGGCCACTAAAAGGATAATGGAATCTAATAGAAATGACAACCATTCCTATCAAAAAATTTCATTTAATATAATCCATTGGTCACAAGATATCTCAGAATACAGGAAACACACTTTGTGTTATTATCCTTTAACTCCTTATTTTTTTTTCATCTAACCGGACTTACTTACATTATTTTACCATAAACATTAATTTTTTGAAGGTACTACCATCCTGATTAAATAGTCTAAAGATATCACTTCATCTTAGAATCAAAAAAAAAATTATCATTATTATTCAATAAATTACATACCCCCAATAGAACACCCAATTCAAGCTACCACACCATAACATTAATTTCATGGTTTTAAACATGTATCAAAGTATGGGATCAAGTGGTATACCATGAAAATAATCTCATGTTAAGAGACCATTACACATGTTCACATATTAAAACTACCATAGATACATGAAACTTGTGGTGTTTCCATTTTCAGGTCAGTAATAGTGATCTCATCTGCTCAGGATCACCTAGTATTATCTTCATGAGAGGAATTCTTAATCATTATAAAACACTAACACGTAATAGTCACATATCATCAATGTCCATTAATATTGTTGTATTTTGACCATATGAAATGTATTTAAGATTATTTTCTAGTATCTTCAGGTTCTCATTATGCCTGGAAATTTCTATAACCTTTTGATATGAAAAGTAATAAACAGACATTAAAATATAAATATTGGAAACAGAAATATAAAAATAATTATGGTAATAAAACATCATGTATAACTCACTGTATATATGATAAGGTAATCATAAATTAATACATAAGTTGTTTCTAGGGTCCCCTCTATAATAAAACACCTACATACACTAAAGAAAACATTCTAACTATCCTTGTTAGCTCTCACATGATAAGATAATTCTTCTACTAAGTTATGGAATTAGTTTTTGGGCCTTCCACATCTATATTACATGGAAACTATACTATCTATGATTTTACCTTCTTGAGTAATAATCCCCAAGATATGATATCCCTGAGTATATGTTTTATATCCACAATCAAAACATAAAACAATGGTTAGTAATAGTTATAGTATTATCATAATTTAGATTTTTGTAAAACTTTACTTACTAGGTGTGATTACAAGAATAATAAAAAATTGTTTCATATTTTCCACTACCTCAGCAATTACATATAAAGTCTCAAAACACTCGGTATTTGTATTTATAGATACCATAGGCTTGAATGAGATTCACGTTCTCATTACCTTAGAATGACTATGATATTATAACATATTGATCCAAATAAAGTCCAGTTCATATACCCATATAACTAGTGTCCCTTCCTCTCCATGTACTAGGAATATATCTCTTGTAATCTCTCATGTAAAATTGGATAGTTTTGAAAAATTATGATGTAGTTGTCTTGGATTATACTGATATTTTCCTATAATAAAGTATATTTTTGGAGATTCCACATCATGTATATATCATGGAATATGTGATTGATCCATCTTAGAAGCATATGAAATTATACTCACCAAATTAAACTCCTTTTAGGTCTTATGAATATATTATTGGAGAGAATTATTCCCTATGAAATTGGTTAAAATTCATTATATAATTGTCCAAAATTTTATTTTTCAATACCTTTTTAGTATATGTACCTTTTAATTGCTCTAAAAAACAATTTAGATCTACATTATTATATTGCATTCCATAGAACACAGTTTCCCTCTTTAAGTCAATATATATAGATATAATTTCTGTTGAGTCAATAAGGTTTTCCTTATGACTTTATTATTCATATTGTTTTGAAAATCACAAACACCTTATTTTAAGGAAAATTCTATTTTACCCCTGTTTTACTTATATAAGGAAAATTTCCTTCCCAAAGTAAATTTACCCCTACCATTTTTTCATTGTTCATATCATAAATTTTCTAAGTATAAAACTCATATTAAAACCAAAAACCTCGGAATCATATAATACTTAGATATGAGGTATTTTATTTTAGGATCTGAATTCCTATTACAAACTTTTATAAAGTTCAACTCTAAATTCTGATTACAAATTTATATAAAATTCTAACTATGAATTCTAATGATGAATTCTGATTACGTATTTCCATTACGAATTCTGATGAAGAATGCCGATTATTAATTTTCATTACGAATTCTGATAAAGAATTCTGATTACGAATTTTCATTATGAATTCTAATGAAGAATTCTGATTACGAATTCTCATTACGAATTCTGATGAAGAATTCTGATTATGAATTCTCATTACGAATTATAATGAAGAATTCTGATTATGAATTCTCATTACAAATTCTAATGAAGAATTCTGATCACAAATTCTGATGAAGAATTCTGATTACGAATTCTCATTATGAATTCTGATGATGAATTCTGATTACGAATTCTCATTGCGAATTCTGATGATGAATTATGATTACGAATTCTCATTATGAATTCCTTAGAAAAACAGAATATAAATATCCTTGTATTATAGACTCTGAATTCATTTTCTGGATAGACTCCAAACTTTAACTTTCTTCATTCTGAAATTTCATTCACTCCATTCCGAATATTAGTTTTTTGTTATGCTTACACTTTTTACACTTAAAATGATGTTGTGCTTTGAGTTATTGAATAACTGTTGTTTAAGTGACACATGTACAGGTCCCTCTAAAATTCAAGGAAGAATTCGACTGTTGGAGGAGGGAGTTGTCCGTTGGAGCTTCACCTATAAATAGGATCTCATTTAAAAATAAGAGACAACTTTTATAATGATCATTGAAAAAGTCTTTTTGAAGTGATTTCTAGAGAGAGAGGTTCCTATCAACTCTCAAGATTTGTGCAGAAAGTTTGAACAGCTTGTTCAAACATTTCCTTGTGTAGATTTTCTTCGTGCGACTCCGATTGTTGCTGTGTAAAATCGAGGGCTTCTGAGGATAGGAAGACAGAGGTTCCAACACCTTAAATTTAAGGGCTTCCTTGTTGAGGAACACATAGGTGCTGAATACCTGAAAGTTGATGGCTTGTGGGGATAGCAAGACAGACTCTGATCTTCGTATCAAGGGCTTAACCTAGTGTGGGTAAGACAGAAATTCTTGAATGTATAAATAAAGGGACCTTTATCCAAGGTTGTTGGATACCCTTATCATTGGTTTAAAAGACTTATTACTAGTTACTTTCTTATTGTAACAAGTTTTTCCGCTGTATTTTCTATTGTTGAGGAAAGTATACTATCTTATACTTCCTCACCCTTGTACTCTGATATAGATAGACTTTATACACTTTAAGGTAAAATCTTAATCTTTGTAACTTTAGTTAAGCTCCATTTTCGGAATAACTTTTCTAGAATCAAGAGAGCTATTAGAACTCATAGAGGTCTTGTGAATTATCTTGTTTAACCTTGTTAAACATAACCATCCTCAAAATTTCCTAAGGTAATTTTTAAAAGGTACAATTCACCCCCCCCCCTCTTGTATCTGAGAATCTCATTCATATTTCGATTCTACGTTTGGTATTATAGAGTATATCATACTCAGTCATACCGTCCTAACAATTTCATTCTTGGCCTTCATTAACTGTGAGTAGAAACAATTAATTTTCATATATTATCAACATATTTTTCTAGTAAAATAGTGGAACCTGTGTTAACCTCTTATTAACTCAGGGAAAAAATATTTCAAAATAAATATTATATGATCAAGTTGGTTACTTCGATCCAAAACTAGATTTTAATATCATCCAACCCTTATTAAAATTAATTGTATCACAAATCTATCAAATTTTATCATATAGACATTTTCCAATAAAGGTGGTTTTTACATCCAATTACCAATATAATGATCTTATAAATTAATTATAAAAATAAAAAAATTCTAATGGATTCAGGAATGAGGACTTTGTATAGTCAATCGAGCCTTGTTGGTACCACTATTGTAACACCCATGTAATTTTTTACTTTAATACCACAGTTGTATCAATATTTTAAGAATTAAAAAATTAATACATGGAATCCATTAATAAATTTTATTTAAACATGTAAATCATATATTGTAACCATTTATAGGTTACTAGTAGTATATTTTATTCTCAATGAATAATGTATCACTATCCATAGTGATGGTAAAACCATTTTCATGGGTTTATCCTTTCTATAACATATGTGTATATAGAACATTCCCTTTCTGCAATCTCTTTTGGAAATGTTCCTATTCCATGTAGTTGTGGATCATTATCCTTGACGTAGCACAAGTAAATCGTGCTCCCACTATCTCAACTAGAGATATTCAGCCTTTTATATAAATATAGTCTATAAATTTACTATAACTATTATATCATAGGTATTTCTGTAAAATACTATGAAAACTTTATGTTAATTACTTTAGATTCACATTGTGTTTTGATTTATGAATGTTTTATTATATCCTTAACAAACACTTTACATCTAAACACATGCTATTATGATATGATTTATCTATATCATAATATAACTCTTACAATATCATTTTTCCGTTAATATTTCAATATGTTTATGGGATAATGATACTATTTGAAAATCATTTCTGGAATAAAATGGTTGATTCTACAGTGCATATGTGTCTCAACATGGAATTTCTCTTTTACTTTCATCAAGGATCATATGTGTATAAGAAAATTTGTATTTAGTAATGAAACACCACAATATTATACTGATCAATTTATGAATCTAATAGTCCAATTTTATCCTCCTTACTACCATTATTTATTCTATGTGTATAAGTAAATGTGAGTTTATGAATAAATCCAGTCTACATTTCATGATTGATGATTTCCTGGTCAGGATATCCTTCCACACACAATCCAAAATCCAATAATATCTTTTAACCATTAATATTTTGTAATTCACTTTTAAATTTGTAAATTTATTAAAGGAATATTATTATTTGTATTTACCACTAGATTCTCCTTGTAATAGTTCACTCTCTCTAATTGAACTAATTATTAATGATTTGTGAGATGCCTTTATTTCTAAAGTTTGGTTTTTCAAAACAATATAAGTATATATGTCATTAATACCCATGATTTTTAACAAAAGGGAGTAATAATATCATACTGGGAATATCCTTGAAAATTACTTAATTTTACCGGATGAATAATTATATTGAAACAACCGAGAATTATTGAGACTTGCGTTTTATATTTTTCAGTTATTGAAAATCATTCAAGATTTGATGAACTATTAGTTGAGTATTAGGAACCATAAAAAACATTCATTCCAAAAATGGAATATTTTCTCCTTATTTCCAATAGACACATGACGTAAAAGACTTAATTATACTTAATAAAATTTCAAATTAAACCATTAAGACTAGAAATAATAAGTTGTGTACTTCTCACCGCTAACTTAGGAATCACCCTTTCTCAACCTCTAAAATAATAAACCTAAATTTTTGTAGAATTTATTTTCCTAATTGGTTACTATATTTAACTAATCATATTTTATAGTCATATTTTATTCAATACTGAATAATTAAAATATAAATATCACTTAAAGAGTCAAATATACCTAAAGAATACGTGAATACTTTCTACTTCAATTCATTTCATAGAATTTTATGTTCCATAGACTTATCTATTTAAATGTAAAGAAGTAACCCTCTATATGATGAAATACCTCAATTATTTATAGGACATGTTTTCCATTCCCTTATTTTCACACTTTTCATTAGACTTTTCTCTTTGTCTTTCAAAGTGATCACCATAAGACAGAAATAATGATATTTTTATAAGTTCATATCAACTTTTTGAACCATACCCAAATGGTAATGAATTATTTTTCTACATAATTTTCATTTAATATTACTAAATGAAATATTGAGTAATTAGAAGATAATGATATAAGAAATTGATGTTTTTAAATATTGTTATCCTTTTTAAATTTACTTTTATTTAGTGTAATCATAACCCCATTCATATCTTACTTCACTTTCTCCTCAAAATATTCTAAAATATGTGAAAACATGTAAAACCATCAATTTTTTCATGATGTATCGACAACTCATTTTACATTTATTATTGAACTATGATGTAAACATAAAATTTGATATACATTTGAATCTTGTAAGTATCCTTCTCAGCCTTTCTTCCTGAGGTGGCTCAATAAGTAGTAATGACTCCAATATAAGGAATTTACTTCCATATCATATTACTTTAGGAAATATCTTGTACTACACTTGGAAATTTTTCAATATTAGACATTTCTTTCCCCAAAACTAATTTTAGTACATATATGGATGTAATAACCATTTTCTAAAAAATAAAAATTAATTATATAATTAAATTATCTCGATTACTATTTAGTTGACATTATATTTTTATTATCTTAAATGTCTCCCACTATTTTATTAAACCATAGTATCCATAAAAATTAGATTTTTATCACTTAGTCACTTGAGTATTTTAGTTTAATTGAACCTTACAACCTCTACTAATATTAAAATATATGGATACACCATTACATAGAGAGTTTCAACATAGGATTTTGACTGGCCAAATGCATTAAATCATCAATCCATGAACTATCGAGTGAAGTCCCATCTTTTAAAAATAATAAAATAGATTTACTCAATTCATTTACAATAAATATGCAATGAGATAGTTATGGAAACATATTTTATAACATTTTTATTTAATAAAAATCATCATTCTCTTGATAACCCCTAGTACTAGGAGAATCCCTCAACTAAGGATGATGAGCATCTCATAAATATGGTTTTCTTCAAATTTAAATAATGAAATACATTACGAGTTAAGAACTCATTGAGGTTTTTTTATTATTTATCGATGTAGGAATTTATTTTCTAATTGATATTAATGTACTATGTGATGGGACTCACAAACTAACAATGAATTAAATTGAAAAGCATTTATCACATATTAGTTTTTTTAATTTATGTAGTAATTGTTTGTTTTTTATAAGTTCCTGTAAATATTTATATTCATAAAAATAATAAATGATTCCTACATAAAATAAGAAAACATGGATAATCTGGATCATTTGTTATTGGATTATTTGTTTATTCTCAATGGATCAATAGTGAACCTATGGGTAAAATACCTGAATCAGGTCTAACCGGCATCGTAATTCACCCCCTATTCCAATGTATCTTTATCACATCTAGAATTTTTCCTCACCTTAGTGTGATCTATGTCTTTGTTTACCTTTTCCATAATACGTAAATACTGACACACAGGTGAGGGGATCCAAATATTCTGTAATATACATGAAATACGTCTATCATGGATATGAAAAACCTTATATATAATGAAAAAAACAGATGGTGCACATACAGTGTATTTTTTTAATAATTTATATAATAATAAACAATATTCAACAAAAAGTTATTTAATAAAACCTTGAATGAAAAATGGTTGGTCACAAATCAATATCAATAGACATGAAAATTAAATGTGTAAAAAATTTATATTTGAGATAAATATATATGGAGGGAAATTAAATAAATTAAATTTATTTTTTTATTTTTATTTGAATAATATTTTTCTTTTTGTCCCAAATATATACATTTTTATTTAATAATTTAAATTAGTTTTTTTATTTTATTTTTTATTTTTACTAGGGAATAGTAGCTCATTAAATTCATTATAGGGGTTACAAGACTATACTAGAACAAAAATGGGTATGGAAGATCAGAAAAGACGTGACCCAGCCTGCCTTGGGTTGGGCTGACTGAGCTTGGTTATGGGTCAGCCAAAACAGGTGCCTATAATTTAGGGAAGGAGGGTCGATCCTGCAAGGACGTCATCAGAGGGGGAGAACACCACAAGAGGCTTACATAAGGTCTTTTCATGGTAGGTCTCCATAAAGGGGGTGGGGGGATCGGTGGTGGATGTTGGAGTATATATGAGAAGTGATAGGGGCTATCATTGGGAGGTGTTTTCTTCTACAGGAAGGTGGTGTCATGCTGATGTTCTATCTAGTGCGGAAGGAATGTGGAGACTTGCAGTGCACTGACGATATAACCATCAGGGCTAGTATAGATGGAAGTATCTAGTGATGGTGTAGTTCTGGACACATTTTTAAAAATATCGGGAACCAACCCCCCTGAAACCACCTTTATTTATTTTTTTTTATTTTTTTGTGTTTCCATGTTCCCACCCCCAATGATAGATTACAATATTTTTTCAATTTCATATGGTGACTATAGGAGAAAACACTCCACCACCATCACCAAACATGGATTTGTTTCATATATTTTCACCTGTACTAGGAACCACCCCTTTTATTAATATTTTTTATTTGTAATAATTTCCAACTCCTATATGTTTTATTCCATTAAAAAAGATTTTATATTTTACTTTGCACAAATTTTTAGAATGATTTATAGCCTGATTTAATATGACAAGGATGTAATTAATGATTTTATCCACCTAAATTCTGGTTGGATGTTGGGAAAAAATCAGAATTTGTTTCCACGTATGGATTTGAGTGACTTATATCATATATAGGTTCTTTAATTTAAACGCACAAGAACTCTAATTTCAAACTATTTTAATTATTCGAATGGACATCACATGTCCATCTAAGGTTAGATTAAATTTACATATATGGTGATGGGACCATATAAATTCCCTATATATAAATTTAATGAAATCATAATTTATTATAGTCTTAAAAATTTACATGTTCACTCCGATGCCGAATAAAGGTCCTAGGGAATGCAGTAGAAGAAGATGGGATGATTATCTAAAATTTTTATCAAAAATAGATATAAAAATGTAAATTATGGGGATGTGTATCCCAATACAAAGGACCTAGGATCCCATGTAAATATTTTAATAAAATAAATAAATAAATTATCATGATTGATATAATGATGTGTTTGAACAATGATCATCAATGACGACCATTCCTTGAAGGAATATAAGATGAATCCCTCTATTTCATCCATATGAACATCAAAATTCAACAAATGTGTAAAGTGTTTAAATTAGGGTGTTATCACATAGATCTAATGATGTCTTAGAGGTCTATACGATCATTGCTACATCGATCCTTTGACCTGAGAAAGGGAACTTGGATTCGTTTCTTTAATCAAGAGCTTCTCTCTCTTGAAATCAGAAGATAGCATAGAGAGGATCTAAAATTCACATGATGAATAGTATTATGAATGAGACCCTTATCCCACTTATATAGAAAAGAAAAAAATATCCAGAAATGCCTCCCTGGAACCCTAAATATAAATTTCCAACTAAATGATCCATAAACATTATTTTATGACCCACTAACTACATCCTAAACAACAAGTATATTTATATCATTATCTTATATTATAATAAATATATTACATGAGAAAGGAAATTCATTAACTCAACTCATAATTCTTGAAATTATTAAAGAAACATTGGATATTAAAATAATATTTGTTCATATAATATTTTTCTGTGCATTCACTTTAAAATATGGTAAATACATTAATAAATAAATTAAATACCAATTATTCTAAAATCGAATAATATGAATTTATATATTCTTGGTGATCATAAATTTGTAAACATCCCCATAACCTAGTTGTGGGTCCCACCACTTCCTAAACTCATATTCATTAGAATATGTTGAACTTTTGAATACACTTAGTGTGATACCCTCTAAGCCCTTACCGTAATATAAGTGGATATTAATCAAATATTAAGAAAAGATTCTAGAAATTCAATAAGGCCCCTAAAGAGATAAGGAAAATTTATAACAATGAAAACCTTTCTTATAAACACATGTCATGTAATATAATATATTTGTCTCATGATATCTCATAAAGAAAGATGAACTCTTTATGTTATCATCATTTACTGATTTATTGTTAAAAATTATAATTTGGAAGACATGCCTTCTTCTACCATTTCCATGAATTTAGTGAATGTACTACCATCATGGTTAACTATGACTAAGATATCACTTTCTTTTAGATGTGAAAAATTATATCTTGAAAATTCAATTAATGTCATACCACCAATTGTGCACCCAATTCAAGTCATCTCTCTATGATATTAATGTCACGGTTTTTACCTCACAATAAAGTATGTGATCAAATAGTATACCATTATAATAATAAAAATTTATGATCCGTTACCCATATTTTCAAATATGAACAACTAATGACAAATGAAACAAGTGATTTTACTATTGGTGGGTTAGTCCACATGACATCATCTACTAGAGATCACTCTATTCAAACATCATGAGAAGATGTCTCAATGCTTATAAGAGCATATCACCTGATAGTCACAAATAATCTATGTTTAGTTATTGTTATGTATCTACATTATAGGACATAAGTTTAATATTAATATCATGGTATCTTTTGGTCATCATTGTATTCTTAGAACTATTATAACCTTTTGATACAACAAGTAATCTATAAACAATACCATGTAAATAGTGGATATTTAAATATCAAAACTATTATGAAAATAATGAATCATGTATACCTCAATGTATATATGATATTATAGTGGAAAATTAAAATTTAAGTTGTTTTTAGTGAACCCACTATTATAATTGGTAGTTCCATTCAATAACACATCCAATTTTCCAACTAAAATTTGGTTCTTCCATATCCCTTAAATATATCGAACATCATTTAGATTCAAAAATTCACCAATATTTATTTGGATATTCAAATTTTCTTTTCCAATAATCTTTATATATTTATTATAAAATAAATATACAATAATTAAGTTATCAGATATATAATTTTAATTTCATTCTTTCCCTCCCATGGAATGTAATTATTCCCCTGAGTAAAACACCCATTACTCCACGAGAATACTAACACTAAGAAGTAGTTCTCTTCCTCCTTTTATAGTTCCAAAAAAATTTAAGCTACTGATTGCTGATAATATTATATAGATTTTATCTTGACTCCTGCAATCCGTTTTAAATATCCCCTTTTTCCAACACTTTGAGTATGTCAGACTAATACCAATCAACTTTCCTTGAATATTTTCCCTCAACGTAAATTTTACTTGATTATTTCAATAGATTTCTTTCCATTGAGATGAAATTCCACATATATCAGCTTTAAGATAGTTTTTAGATAGTTCTGCATCTTACCTTTAATAAATACATTCATTGATAATTATATTTCAAATTTAATTTTGTACGAGGTTTTTTTCTACTAGAGTTATAGACTATAGTAACCATTGAATCCTAGATTTATGGAAGTGGATATATTAGTAGGTTTCCCCACACATCATCCATGAACTTCACCTTATCTAGTTTGAGCTACCCTTAGAACATATTCTAATCATTATTATGATCTTATTCTTGTTTATTTTTGATAACCATAGGATGTAATCCTCTGCATGATAACAATTTTGTTCAATAATGTATGTTTTTAATACATATCATCCCACCCATTCAACACTTTTTCATTTAAATTATTTTCTGAATGTTATATGAAACATTCCTAGATAGATACATACTTACGAGTGTTAATTCTTCCCTATCCAACCATTCCCATTTAACATTTTCTATCTCCTCTCTATAAAAACATTTATGTATAGGGTCAATGTTATTTTAAATTAGTTAATCCTCCATAAACATCCTTAAGAATCAAAAAGTAATTCCATAAAACTTGTGTACCTATACATTTCCATCATATAACATCATAGATTTCAAGGAAATTAAATAAACACTAAAATTGAGATATCATTAAATGAAGACACGTGAACTTCACAAACTATGTTCTCTATTAGCACTTTCTTAGTGAATCTAAAACTGTTCTTTTTTAAAAATCCATTATATGAAGAAATTGTGGTCCACTAAAACATAATGTACCATAGGATATTTGTTGTGTAGATAAAACATCGTAATGAATAATTTCCCCCATGTTTGAGTTCATCATAAGTCGGTTGACTTCGAACTCTACTTAAAATATAAATCCATTACCATATAAGAAAACAAGCATACCTTCATGGAAAATAGATGTAAATTGAATGTAAATATATAATGTAAGATATGTATAAAAAATATTTAATGTACTTTAGAAAATATTTCCTACTAGTAATGGAGAAAAATGACTGCTTAATTTTATTCACTAGAAGATACAATAGATTACAAAATAAGATTATTAAGTACAATTAATATATATAGGATTTACCACAATCATTAATCACTTCTTAATTGACTTAAAATGAATTTTTTTCTTCTAGAGTTAATAAATGATGTATAACTTATTAAATATTATTCCTCATCTGATCAAATAGTAATACATAATCCCCTAAAATCATGGAACACTAAATACGACAATCCCACTATGATTACTAATATGGTGACCCATAAGCTTCACTAAACTTATAAAAATTTAGTGTTCTATAATAACCCCATCAGAAGATAAAAACTTGTGTCTAAACACCCATGGAAAATTCTTACTACCTCTATTTTTAAAACCTCATTTCTCAAACTTATGATGACATAAAACCATTAAATGAACATCCATTGAACAAGAAGAAGACTAAAAATACTAACAACGATCTCTTACAATTTTCTTTTATATTTTTTACATCATTGAGACTATTGATTATTTATCTAAATGGGTGAAGTAAATGTGAGTCAAATCTCATGACTCATAAGTAGTTGTTGAATTTTCTAAATCCCATATTTGTAAAAAAAATTGGTTTACCAAGATACGTAATTAAGGATTTGGGATCTCATTTTCATAATCACATTATTAAAATTTTTTACTATAAGAATTAGGGCAGTCAATTCACTACTATATATAATCCCTAAACTAACATGAAAAGGTAAAACTATAAATTTTTAATTTAACACAAATCTTGAAAAAATGGTACATCTTAATAGGAAATATTGTAGTTTACAATTGAATGATACCATTTTTTAATACTATAAATCTTTATAAAAACACCATAATTTCACCTTACAATATTTTTTTTTGAAATAATTTTCATAACTTGGTATAGATGTATCACCAAACATATTAAATAGTTAAACAATATAATTTTATTCTATGAGATGCATGTGAATCTTGGAAATTATAAATTTAGATGATGGCTGAATTTTCATGTCATGAATATGAGAACTATAGAATATAAAATACAAAGTAAAAGGAAATCCATGATGATATAATTCATCAATGGAAGTTTTATATTTTTGATAAGGACCTTGTGCACAATTCCAAGGTAAATATCCTCCTTGATAAGCTTCAATCCCAACAGATAAAACCTTACATAGTTTTTAATGTTTATCCTTTTAGTGAAACACTACTTTTTCATGATTTTAGGGGATGATGGTTTAAAATAATTGGGAAATGACTGAAACAATAATATTTTTATTTTTCAAAGAATTCAATAGGGAATGTTCGGTTAAAGGATTCTACACATGGCACAACTTATCATATTTTTTTGTTTTTCGTATATTTATTTATTTATTTATTTATATAAAATTATTTTCCTGAGAAAATTTTAATTTTTAGTTTTGGAATAGGGTAACATAATGTAGATATGATTTTATTTTTCCATAAATTTGATAAAAAATAAATAATAAATAATTTTAACAAATAAAATGTGTTTACATTTATGTTTTAATTCCTTTATCGTGTGTTTTTTAATTAACATTGAGATTACCTAGAATATCTAAAACTGTTTTACATACAAGATTTGATCTCAAGGGAAACAAATTGGTTTTGGAAGAAAATATAATCAATTAAGTGTTAATATAAAATAATTTTTAAGTATTTTGACTTTTGAAACATTCTTTGGTTTTTTATATTTCTAAAACTGCTGAATTTTTAAAACTAGAAAATTTTAATTTCTACTAACTCAATATGTTCCCTAAACCAATATTATCATACCCTTAATAGAAAAAAAAATCTTTATTGAACACATATTTTTTCTTATCGTGTATAAAATTAATTTATGTTATATAAAAACTTTTGAGAATAAGAAAATTTGATAAAATTACTGAGGCATTTCTTTGATTTTGAGCCTTTTTATCCACCTTTAATTCATTCCTGGTAGTTCCCTTGAAATCCACAACTATATTTTCATTAAATTATATTTATCCATATCAAAATCAAATTTGTATTTCTTAATATCACACTTGTATATTTTCCATAACCACACTTCATTATGAGTGGGCAGAATCAAGATATTTTAGATATTATCTCGAATATAAGCTACAATATATAGGAATTTGATGATGATTTTAAATTTTAGGGATAGTCAAAAAGTCATGTATATTACAATGAAATTTATTTGATTCCTTATGGAAAAATTAAAAATAATAGACAGTCAAATAATTGAATTAAATTCTTCATTATTATGATTTTAATGACTTATTACACTAATAAAAAAGAAATAGGAATGAGTCATTATAAATTAAACATATTTTCCTTTTATTTTTTACTCATAGAAAAATATAAATATTAAAAATTAATATAAAATAAATAAAGGATAAATATTTCATTATACGTTATTAGAAATAACTTATAGAAGAATATTTGAAATGGGGAAGTTGAGTTGGGTGATTCATATTTGGGTACTTTGAGGGAAAATAGTCTTTATTTTTAAATGATTTATGGTGAATTATATTCTAGGATAAAACATATCTATTTAATTCCTTGTGATTTTGACATCAAACCCACCAATAATAATCCTTGATGTAAACCCTTGAAAATAATCTTCACTAGTACATGCATCTTTGTCTCTTAGGAGGAGAATTTTGGATTTAATTTAGTCTATTGTATGACTTTTAATATTCTATAGTGACAATAACCTTTTATATATTTAACACTAAATATATAAGTGTTATAAATTCCATGTATGTTATGTTTTGACATATTATATGGGTTAAAAAATGAAATTAAAAGAATTTAAATTTGTGGAAAGAAAAATGAAAGGAGAAATGATTTCATAAAATTTTCACCCTTATAAAAATGTGTTATATTATTTATAGTGGTTATAATACTACCATTATATCCTTTGGTACTCCATATGTATTTTTTTGAAAAACTTGTTAATTATTTAATTACTCACTTTCATGTTTATTAATGTTTTTATATTAATAATAAAAATATTAAGTAATTTTGAAATAAAAAAGAAAATAAATTTAAATAAACTTTTTCATTATAAGGTTTTAATGAAAATATTAAATTTAAATTATTGAATTTAAATATTAGTAAACTAAATTTCACTTTTGAAATCAGGATATCAAAATTATCTTAGTATTAAATTTTGGTACTTTTCAGAAAATATTGATTTTTCAATGAATAGTGAAAAATATCAATTTTTATAAAATATCAATTTTTTCAATAAATTAAATTTTTTTAAAGTAAAATTAACTTTTTAACATTATTTAATGTTAAAAAATAATTTTTTTTATATTTAATATATATAATTAATTTTTAATTAACTTTTTATTGGATTTTAGTGTACATTTTTTTCTGTTTAAAAAAGGGACTTTTTTTTAAATCTGTTTTAAAATGCATAATGTTTCTCCATAATAATTAATTAATATAATACATAATGGGGAATGTTTTAAATAAAATTTATAGATTATATAATAGTTAATATTAATTTTTATTATTACAATTTTTATTATTTTTCATAGATTTAATATGAAATAATTTTTTCATCAAAAAATAAACATCTTGAAAACCTATATTTTCATTGTGTGTGGGTTTATTTTAATTAAATTTTTCCCACTTATATGAATAGAATTTTGTAAAATTGATTTACAATTTGGAATAATAATGATATATATTATCTAATAAGTTAGAATTAATTTTTTACCAAAATTTATTGTGAAAACAATAAAAATTAATTATTCTGGTTAAGGTAGAAACTGATTTACCAGGGGGTTAAACTATAAAAATAAAGGGTAAATTGACCTGAAAGTTTTTCTAAAAAATATTTTTGGACCATATTTAAATCTTATCATGTCATGTTTTTGAAAATTTTCCATTTTTTATCCTTCGGTCATGTAACAAATGTGGGAAGAACTTTTTCTTTTCAAAAATCAAAAGCCTCCCAATCACCTCACTTATAAAAGGACAACCCCTATATTCTCCTCACCGCACCCATAAATGCATTTTTATAAGAAAATAACTACCCAAATATCTTTTTTAATTTCCTTCTCTTGATCTATATCCATTATTATTATCCAAAACTCATCCTAATAAGGCTTTTTGTGCTTACAAAAAGAGGTTTCCCGAAGAATATGTATCGTGCATATATGAGCGTCTTTATTTTATTTCTTATTAAACCACATTAAAATATTATTAAATTATTATTATATTAAAAAATTAACCTCAATATCCATTTTTTTATTATTTTAGTATATTAACATAAATCCATCTCCTCTTCCATAAAATGGGATACAAAATCATCATTCATGTGTACGGTAGACTATAGCCTTACGAACCAATGTCATTAGTTTTCTATCATCACCTCTCATGAATTGTTTTAATTATGGATTTAAAGTATATAAATGATTTTTATAACATATTTATAATTTTTTGATATTATATCACATACCTTATTAATTTCTATATCTTGGGGGATATGATAACATCACTTGTATGTACGGAGCATCACCGCCTTCCGAAGTGATGTGATTAATTTCTCACTAATGATTTACATGGAAGGTAATAAATATATATTTAATAATATTATGTAATATAAATGAAATAATAATTATATTAATTCAATATTTATCATTATTAACATATGATATATCATTTTCTTTCTGAGACTGAAAAATGATAATGGTGTTTCTGTATATGTGGACTACCGCCTCCATAAAGTGATATGATTCTTTTTTCATAACCACATCACAATAAATATATATAAATAATTATATTTAAATAATTAATATTATATATATGATATTATTATCAATATTCAAATATAAAATATCACTAACCCCCTTTCTATAATGATCATTGAAAAATTGAAATGTTACTCATGCATACAAATGGTCTGCCATCTCCATGATCATAACGTGGTTAATTTTTCATAAAAATATTTCATAATAGGTTTTAAAAGTATAATTTATTTTAAATATGATAAATATTTCATTATTATTATTCTGGATATGTTAAAATAATGAACTTTTAGACCAATAGTCAATTTACAGAAGTCATCTTGACACATAAGCCAAATATCAATGAAACATCCGATGTAAACTCAATTAAATAAGTAACTATATATAAAATAGTAATAATTGAAATAAAATGAATAATAAAATGGAAAAAATGATCTTAAACAGTTAAATAATTAACCAAAATTTATTATTCAAGAAGATAAATATCAAACATAACGAATAAAACACCAGTTAAGGGACTTCATATCAATATTATTTCATTGATACATATTTAAATGTTATGAACCTATATTATTATATAAGGCATATATAGAGCTTATTTGATATATTATATCATGAATTTATCTTTTATCCTGATAGTGAAATAAAATTAATGTTATTATTTCATAGGTATTATGATTTAAATATTTCTAAATCTATAAGGTACTTTTCTTTAAAAAAAACTATATTAATGTTTTCCTTTATAATTATTTTTTTCATATATTTCCATGTTTTTAAAATAATAATATTATGGAAGTTAATTTTTTATAAAGTAAATTTATTTCTATCATCCAATGTATTTGAAAAAATATTTCTCTTTGTATGAAATTTTTTAATTTCATTACAAAATAAAAAAGGAATTCTCTATTTTAACATATATGGATATAATGAATTTTACAAAAATCAAAACCGCTTTTTTCAGTTTAGATTAATTAATAAGAATTCATGTTTTATACAATTAAAAAACGTCCATTCTCTTCTTTGTGGATATTTTGATATTAAAAATGTTTTTTTAATAAAAATTTGTATTTTGGTATTGAAAATTGGTTTTTATAAAAAGTGTGTACTTTGATATCTGAAACTGATTTTCATATAAGATTTCAAGTGTTTTTAAAATTTTATATGATGAAAAAGTGTAAAAATTAAAAAAATTATTCATATGGACCTTGGATTTTTTTATAAAGGTTTGATCATTGTTATAGATTATTGATGAGTGAATTATATCTTATATAATGGGTGAGCCCAGGTATTGCTCCAATTCAATGGGTAATGATTATATTCTCAAAATATTTATATTTAATGTTAGAAATATTGTTATTGTAAGTTTTACTGGTTTTCTAAGGGTTTTGTGATATAATTTCCCAAGGAACCTATATAAATATGAAATTTTTTCTAATCAAAATTCATAGAAATATTTTTATTTCAAAATACTGGATAATGATAATTTTTAAAGGATAAATTATAACCTTTCTGGGGAAAAAAGTTTTGTTTTTTTAAAATAGTTTTCATGGGATTTCATGTTTTTTACTAGAGTAATGGAGATATTTTTTTTATGTTCCCTAATAATATTTTTTTTCTCATACAACTTTTAAAAATGTGTTTCAATGGTTTTAAGGATGGGTAAAGAAAGAAAAATGTAAAGTTAAACTCATGTAAATTTCTTATGAAAAGAAATCATGCATTATTTTAAAAAATTTATATTTTGGGAACATGGATACTAATTAGAAGTTTCCAATTTGTAATTTATTATTTTTTTATGTTTGATTTATGACCTAATTCTCTAAAACACTAAACCTAAAAATATCATCAAATATAATAGAATAAATTCTTAACATAAAAATGAATATTATGTAGTGTTTAAGGTCAGGAAATTATAGTTGATATCAAAGGATTTTTTAGATAAGTTTATAGGTTAGGATAATGTTAATAGCATACATTTGAAAGATCTTCCATTACTATTAAGTTGAAATGATAAATAATTTTAAAGATTAACAAGTTGATTCATTTAAACTATGTTTATTCTGAATTTTTTTCCAAAGAGGAAGTGGGGAAATTGTAGTGGGAATTCATTGAGAAGAAAATATCCTTCCAAATCATTATCCCAATATGTTTTCAATTGTAATATAACAATTTTCTGTAGTGATGAATTAATTGAAATAAGCTATAAATAGTGGTGGTATCCCTAATAAGGAGGAACTCGATCTAACATGAAGGAATATTTCTATAGTGGAGAATTTCATAATGTAATGTACTACATTATTTAGTATATCATTTGGCATTGTGGTAGTCAAAAGATAGATTAATTCCATGGAAAATATATTTCAAGTAAGGGGTTGTCTAAAATGTCAAAAGGTAACTCTTGACATATAGAATTTTAAAGGTAAAGCTAACCAGCCTTTGATTAAGAATACCATAGATAAATATAATCTTTATGCTTATGGAATGGAAAAAATTTAAGGATGTTTTCCTTGAGAAATATTTCCCTCAAGTTGTCTGACTCCATATAGAAAAAATCTAGGAATTGATGCAAGGTGAAAAATATTGTTTGTCCATGTATGAAGCCAGTTTTAAAAGGTTGGTTAGGTATGTATCATATTTTCTTCAAGACATTTATAGTAAAATTAATATATTTTTATTAGGCTTGAAACCAAGCCTAAGAATAACTTTGTCTAAATGAGAATTTATAATCTATAATAATTTTTTTTATTGTGCTAAAATAGTTGAGATTGGGTTTTCTGAAAATTATGTGCCTCTTGATGATGTTAGTAAAGAAGTTGTCAATATGGAAAGTTATGGGGAAACATACATCAAATAAATTTTGAGGTAATGAAATTAAGTTCCCATCTTGTGGTAAGTTTTCTAAAATGTGCCTTGGAGAATGTCTTATGAAATCAAAGTATGTGTCACTAATTTTGAAATTTTAGTCATATCGATCATGATAGAAATAAATAGAATACTGAATAATCCAATAATGTGGAAACAATATCAATAAAATGGTAATATTTATTAGTTTAAATTTGTTGGCTAATTATGGTAATGTGTGCCTGAAGTTTTAACTCAAGCGAGAAATCATCAAGATCGGTATCAAAAGGGTGTGTAAAAAAAATTTATACTACTACAGTAGATGTTGGTCTATTAAGTGAAGTGGTGACAAGTAGGTTACTTGTCTATTAAAATTATAGTAATTCCCAATTTGACTCTAGATCTTGAAATTCTTTCATTTCTAATAATTTATCCAGAATATTGGGAATATCACCTCATGAAAGTAAGATAGAAGTTTTTGGTAAAAAATTTGGTATGAATTATTAAAGAAACCAAGATTTATATGAATTGTCCTGTTGTTATTAGTGGTATGGTATTTCCTAAAAATATTGGTGAACAATCCCTAGTGGTGTTTGATATAATTTTAGGTATGTATTTTATTTTATTTTATAACAAAAATATATATTTTCAATCCAATAAAGTTTTATCCAAATATTTTATACCTTTGATATCATATTAAGAATCTGAGAATTTGATTTGCGATGGAAATGAAAGTTATCTGGATCATGTTTTTTAAATAAATTTTTTTTTTCAATTAGTGGTGTATAAGTAATAAATAAATTAATGTATGTATTTATTGATAATATTCCAAGATTTATTCTATATCAATATGATGATTTTACTATTGACTTAGTGCCTCATGTTAGTCCTACTTAAAAACACCCTTATCTAATTGCTGAAGTAGAACATTTAGAATTGAAAAATAAATTGTAGGTGTTACTATATATATGTTTCATTTGACCAGGAACTTAAAAATTTTATGATAATTTTTTTTGTTAAAATGAAGAATAGTTTAATGAGACTTTAAATTTATTATAGATCCTTAAATAACATCTGCCCCACGAAGGGTTTTTAAGAATTATTATTTTATGAATGAATTAACTTTTTTTTAAGGATTGTGTTTCATGTTTCACCAAGTTAATATTCCATTACACGAAGTTCCAATTTAATCTTATAATACATGCACCACTGGTTTAGCATACATTACATGCAACATTTATTTTTAACAAAACCATGATATATTATTAATTTAGTTATTTAAATGAGACTACTATAACCTAGAAATTAAACATAGTGATATTAATAGAAACAAATACCTATTAAATAATGAGTATAATGGTTTTATATAAATAAAATGTATTGATAAGAAAATGTTTAATTTTCAGTAAAGTTTTTAATTTCTCAAAATAGATTTTTTATGTCTTTTTGTGGAAATAAATTAGTATTTTTGAAACTATTGGAAAAATTATTTTTTTAAAATAAAATTTATTTTTTATTAATAACTTAAAATTTATCTTAGGGTGAAGTTTTGGGTTTATTCTAAGAGTTTAATTTTTTGATAAATAGTGGAAATGCTGAATCTTGATCATAAAAATCCCTTTCATTTAATTAATTTATAAGGTTGCATTATATTTTAATTTATTTTTAACATTAAATTAGTTAAATTATACATAAATTCATATAATTTAGGTCATTTTAATCAATTTCATTTTTAAATTGGATATAAAAACTTTGTATCCTTTTGACCATTTTCTCTTTCAAAAAATGTTTTCTAATCATGTCTACGGAATTAATTTTAAATTAATTTTTTAAAAATTATGTGAAATGAATTGGGAATAATGGATTTTGTATTTGGAATCATAATAATTTATATTTTCTAATAAGTACAACCTAATTTTTAACCATAATTAATAGTTAATGCAGTAAAAATTAATTATCATGGTTAAGGTAAAAATGAGTTTACATGGGGTTAAGAAAAAAAGATAAGGGTAAATATAATTTATAAACATCTCCAAAAACTTTTATATCGAAATATTTAGACCATTTAACATCTAAGGTTTTAGAAAGGTCCATTTTAGACCATTTTGACATGAAAAACGTGGGTGCACTTGTTTCTTTTTAGAAATACCAAGTCTTTCATACCCCGCACTTATAAAAGGTCACCCCCTCTCATTCGTTATTAACACATTAAAAACTATTTGGTTCGACCAAGATATACCCAAATAACTTCCAAAAATCCCTCCCAACATCCTATAATCCTTATTGTTATTATAAATTCATCTTAGGATGTAATTTAGTGCAAACTTAAAGAGGATACCCAAATAAGTGGTAACTTTCATCAACGAGTGTTTTTGTTTTATTTCTTCCTCCCCCTATTAAATTATTATATAAATATTATATAATAAACTCATTATATTTAATATAATTTTATTTTTTATTTTAATTTAATGACCTAAAACAATCTCTACTTCCATCCAATGGGTTACAAAATCAATATTCTTTTGTACGGTGGACTACCGCCTCGCAAACCAATATCATTTATTTATCTATTAGCACACCTCAAGGCTGGTAATAATGATGGTTTTACTATTTATATTATATATATATATGATATTCTAGATTTTATTATGATTATATGATAGTTATAACACACATACCTTCATACTCCTCATTATATGGGAATATAATAATGTCATTTCTGTGTATAGTGGATTATCACCTAGCAAAGCATTGTAATTCATTCCCACATCACATGGAATGTATTATGTATGGTTTTAATAAAACTTTGTGATATATATGACATAAAATTATTATATATGTTTAATATATATCATTTACTTTTCTTTCATTCAACAAAATAAATAAAAGAAAAATATTGTTCATGCATATATACGGGTTATCATCTCTAGGAGTGGTGTATTTCATTTTAAATAACTAAATTTTATGGATTAATTAAAAAATATTTATATAATTAATAAATAATATATTTATATAATTTTCATAATTCTTGATATTATATAACCCTTATCAATATAAGAGTAAAATTAAAAAAAATCAAAATATATATGAAAAACAAAGCGGTCATTACCTGAGATGTAACCTTAACATAAAATCGTTAAAAAATATGTAATAAAAGGTCACAAAAAGATCATATATGGTATGCCATATATGAATATGGTTATTTAATAGATTTATAATAAAATTATATTTATAATACATCTGTTTCTAATTAGTATGATGTAATTCAAGACTTAAGGTAATGGATTTTCGTCGCACTTTTTACTTCAAGAATACACTTGACATATTTACCACCTATTTATTTTATAGGCTGTATATACTTCCTATGAATGTATATTATGATGATTATATTGAAAAAATGGGGTTTACATATCCATTTTATGATATATCTTTCATGTTGTTTACAGTTCAAAATGTAACAAATCGTTAAGGTATTTTTGTCCCAATTTTCCTTTTTTGAGATACATGTTATGTTATACACCCATATTGTTTAACAAGTTGTAAATAAGTCCCATTTGACATGTAATATCATGAATTTATTTATCCCTATGATATTTAAAGTTATATTTTATGTTATTTTGTTCATGGGGCATTTGATTCAAGGTTACCAAAGTGTTAAGGTTTTTATGTTGCAATCTGTTAGTTTTTCAGAATTATTTAGGATTAAGTATCCAATATTGACAACCCAAAATATAAATCTCAAGAATAATCATGAATTTTATTATACCATAGTTAGTCCATGATAATACGTGTTTTCCATTCATTTTCCTCTCCTTAAGAACTCAATAATTTAAAAGAATATTTTTATAAAAAATTATCTTTTAGGTCAAAAATCTTTTTTTATACCAATACCAAGTTTTTTCAATGTGTATTTTAAATTAATATTTCTTTAAAATAATTTTTTAAAGATATTTTTACCAATTTTGTCTTTTTTAGAAATGTTTTAAAATTAATCCTCTTGTTGTAATCAATAACAAATCCCCTTTCTATTTTACAAAAAAAATGTAAAAGAAATATTTGTTTAAATGTATAAGGAGTCAATGAAACTTACCAGAGTTATGACCAATATTTTCATTGAAACTTCCTTTATAATTTTTCTAGGTTATTTTCAAAGAAAAAGGGTTTTAAAAGTGTTTTATGTCTTTAAATGTTTTTTAAAATTATAAATGATATTTTCCTGAATAAATGTTTTAAATGATTTTTCAAAATCATTTTTTATATAACATTTCATCCTTTGGTGTAACCTAAATCTTATAGGAAATATTATCCAATGATTCCATTCATATTCTTTCTCTAAATGGTTTATTTTTTGATGGAATTATTTTTTTCAAACTCATTTCTCTTCCATGGGTAATACCATGATAAAATTATTATGAAACCTACTTATATTCATGGGTTATTCTACGATGAAATAATTATGAAACCTGTCTTTTTTTCATAGTTTATGATATGATGAATTTTTTATGATACCCATTTCATTTAATGGGGTATAATACTGTGAATTTATATGATCTTGTGGCACACATCATTATGGTTTTTTTATGTGATGTGTGGGACATATATTTCACCCCAATGAATTAGGTAATGATTTATATATCATGATATAAATAGTAATAGAATAGGTAGTGAACCCAAATTAGTGAGATAGAGATGCAATGAGCAGTGAACCCAGTTTAGTAAAATAGGGATAGAATAAGGAGTGAACCCGGTTCAATAATAGAGGGTTGGAACTATAAGTGAACCTAGTTTAGTATATGACATTTTTCTTTACAATGGTCTTGTAAGTGAGACTTGACTAATATGGAAATGATTTTCTATGTTTATGTGTATGCCACAAATTCCATGCCTTATACCAATTTTATGATCTCATATCTCTTATTGTTTTCATCCCTTGTTATTAATGTATAATGAAATTCCAATATTTCCACCATGATTCAATATTATGATCCTTGATATGAAAGGTATGGTTTCTAAATGTTATTCTCAGGTTCTCAAACCCTTATAATCATGTTATGATTATATATCTCCCTTATTAAGCCTTACTGAGAATCTAAGATCACAATTTTTTATATTTCCTTTCCCAATGTTATGGATTTATTTTTTTTTATGATATATCTAAGAACGGAGATAGTTTGGAAGAATGTAGTGGGAGATTACATAGCTCACTTATGGAACAGTGTTAATGTTTCAATGTTTCCAAAGGCACTAAACTATTATGGTTCTCATGCATGTGTTTATGTTATATAATGAATATTAATGGAAAAAACATAATATCTATGTATGATAACCATGTGTTTCTATAAAATCACTATTAAGAATAAGTATACTTTATCTATCTCATATCAATGATTTTTTGGATCATATCTAGGGAGATCAGTATTTTTCGAAGGTTGATCTGAGTTTCGAGTACCATCATGTGAAGGTGAAGGGGATGACATTCTAAAGAGAGTGTTTCAAACTATATATAGAAATTTTATGTTATTTTATTCTCTTTGGGCTATCCAATGCACCTACTATATTTATGAACCTTATGAATATTTATTTCACTGAGTTCTTGGAAAAGTTTATGGTTGTGTTTATTGATGACATTTTGGCTTATTCTAAAAGAAAAGTGGAATATGGAAGTCAACTAATTATTGTTTTTTAATCATTAAAATAAATTAAATTCTATGAAAAACTTAGTAAATTTTAGTTTTGGTTTCAAGAAATTTATTCCCTTGTAAAAATTGATTCTAAAGATTGAATAACTATTCACCATGCTAAAAATGTTATTTAAGAATGGAAAATACCCACAAATATCACAGAGATTCATAGTTTTCTTATATTAGCTAGTTTTTACTAGAACTTAGTTGAAAACCTTTCTCAATTGTCTAGACTACTAATAAACAGAACTCAAAAGAGAGTTAAATTCATCTAGACAAAATAATATGATGATTTATTTCAGAAACTAAAAAGAAGATTGGTGAATACTATAGTTTTGAACATATCATACAAAAATGTTTAATTCATAATCTATAGTGATTATTTATCAAAAGGACTTATTTGTTTAATAATAATAATGATAAGGTAATTTCTTATGCTTCACATCAGTAGAAACCTCTTGAGTAAAATTACCCTATGAAATATCTATAATTATATTTTGTGGTTTTTGTTTTAAAATTTTGGAGGCATCATTTGTATGTTGTAAAGTGACCAATATATATTTATCACAAAAGTTTAAAGTATATATTAACTTAAAATTAATTAAACATGATAAAGATAAGATGGATGGAACTTATTAAGGAATAACATTTTACAATTCATTACCATCTGAGAAATTCAAAAAAAAAGTGTTCAATTTCATAAGTTGAAAAATTAATGCTACATTAGAAATGATATATTTGGAACAAATCCATTTGGTTAATGATTTGATAATTTTTGGCCTAAAAGTTTTGTATGTAGGGGAATCCTTTATTTTGTTTCGGGTTTTAGTGTATTCCAATTTTTTAGAAAGTATTAAGCGAGCTTAGAAGGAGGATCAGGATTTGTAGGAAAATGTAGAATACATTAAGAAGGGTAAGTTTCCTAATTTTAATATTGATTAATAATGTGTTTTATGAATTGGAAAAATATTATATGTGCATTATGATTCTCATTTAAGGAAATAATTAATGATTGAAGCCCATAGTTCTCTATTTTCCATTCATTGGGGAATCATTAAGATGTATAGAGACCTTTAAAATTATCACTATTGTGATTCAATAAAAAGAGATATTATGGCTTTTACCATTAAGTTTTTTACATTTCAGTAGTTTAAATAAGAACTAAAATTACTGAATGGAATTATTCAACCTTTTCCATAATAAATTTTAAGAATGTTGCCTTATTCGAAGACCAAAGCACAAAATTTATTATTAAAACAAGGAATTACATGAGTCTAAAAGAAGGGATTCTTTTAAAATATCTATCATAAAGGGGTAGTAAATAAATAGGGAGGTCATAAAACCAAGTGGTGACATGGTTGATTCCCATATTTGAAAATCCATCCACCATCATGTTCTCTTCAGAAAAGGAATACGTAATAATGTAGTTGAAGTCCATGAGCGAATGAAGATAGTCCATACAGCGTGTTTTAAGAGAACACATGAGGTGCATCACACTATTCTAAACAGCTTGAATGATGGTAGTCAAGTCACTTTCATTCTAGATGTTGTTCCAACCAAGTTTCATGGCGAAAGAGATATCACATATCACACTCATCATTTCATCCTATAGAGCTGAGGAGATTCTACAAGATCTATAGAAACATCTAAGAATCTACCAGGAGTAGTTCCTAATAATAGCATTGAAAATTAAAGGGCTCCGGTTTCCTTTAGAAGAACCATTGAATTTTGCTTTAATCTTGCCTAGGACTAGAGCTTGCTATAACACATCAGAAGTGAGTCTAGGTTTAGGATAAATACCATTAAACCCAAGCCGATGCAGAATCCTAAAGTTATTCCATGTGTTTTTGAAAAATCCATTTTGAATCGAAGCTGCCGCTAGAATGGAAATAAGGATCCGCATCCGACCAGCATGTAAACAAAGTGAATAGTTGTTATGAATAATATCATTCTCATAATAATATAGTACATGAATAAGTTCATCAACATCAGATAAAAAACTCTCTTGATTTTCTGAGAGTCTTCATGATCTACACAATGTTAAAGTCGAGAGTTGATTGAGTCATTAAGTAACCATATTCACTCAAAATGATCAAGAACATAATTCCACAGAGCAGTAGTAGTAACCTAAGAAAGAAAAATATAGTTCATGTCTTTTAAAATTTGGTTAAAAAAACTATATTTAGAGAAACATTATATCCTAAGAGACTGAAGAAAAGTGTCAGTGGGAATCCTCTTGTGAGAAATACGCCAAATCAGAGTGAATCTCGAAGGTTTTAACCATAATTTATCAAAACATTTAATCCAACTAATTTTTTTTAGAATTAATAAAACCATGATTGTAAAACGTTTTTGAGTCTAGACTATCTTTCTGAGTAGGTTCCCACATTAAAAAATCATCAGAGCTAGAAAAAGGGTAGTTGTCCATGACATGATTGACATTGTTGGGAAAATTATGTATTTGAGAGATAAAAACCTCCATGATAGTATAGTTAGCATGGTAAGGAAGTTGATTAGGGTAAATCATTGATATGAGAGGAGAACTAGCCCATTTTTCAAGACAGAACTTCATGGAAGAGTCTCTACTCACCATCTATTAGGAGTTAGGCATTATTTTGAAAAAGGCATTTTTAATGGAAGTCCAAATGGAAGAGATCACGTAATTCAAATTTCCATTCATCAGTTTGTCAAGAAATCTGTTTTTACGGAACGAAATTGAGTAAAAGTTGTTATGAAAAAGGTTCCAATTGAGTCTAGAATGTAAGTAATCATTGAAGAGTTTGATATTTTTTATACTGATACCACCCTTCTCTAAAGGTTTGCAACAAGTAGACCAAAGAATAGTCAACAGTTTCTTTTCATGCATGCTTCCACCACAAATAATGTTTTTGATGGATTGGTTAATTACTTTAAGAAGAATATCATTTCATTTATAAATCATAAAATATTATACCATTTTAGAAATAATCATTTATTTTACAAGTCAAATCCTTCTAGCCATTGAGAGGGATTTTCCTTTCTGAGATGAAAGTTGGTGGAGGATTTGGTCATAATTTTAGAAAAATAACAATCTTTTAGTCTACCCCAAAAAATGGGAACACCAAGATAGTTGAAGGGAATGGATCTTTATTTAATACCTAAATCAGTAATAATATTGTATTTTCTATTAATAGGAAACTTTTTTCCAAAAAAGGTAAACTAATTGTTCTAATTAATTATTTAACCAGAAATCTATTCATAGTGTCATAGGGTATATTTGAGGTTTTAGATATTCCGTTTATCCCCTTGTAAAAAATAATAATATCATTCGCATATAAAAGGTGTGTGGGAACATTCAAATTCTTAAGACAATGATTTAAGCCATGAATTATATGTTTTGTTCTTATTCTATGGATTACAAGAGAAGTTGGTATCAATATATTTCTTTGGTTGAGTATTCTTATAATAATAGTTTTCATTCAAGTATACAGATGGAACCATTTTAGGAATTATATGGAAATTAGTATCAGACACCAGCTTTTCAGGATAAAGTAGTAGAATGGAATATTATGGGTATTGGGTTAGTATAGTAAATGTATATGAAGGTGTAGTTTATTCATCAATATTTGAGGATGGATCAAAGCAGGCATAAAATTAATGTAGATAACCAGATAAAATATTTATCTTTAGAGGTAGGTGAACATGTATTTATCAAAGTATCTCCATAGAAAAGTTTTGTATTTTTTTAAAGGGGATGTTAACTATATGGTTTATTGGACCATACGAAATCCTACAGAAAGTTCAATCAGTTTCGTATTGATTGTATTTTCATTTGAATTTATCCTAGGTACATAATTTATTTTCATGTCTTGATGTTTATGAAATATGTTCTCAATTCATATCATGTTTTTATCTTATAAGTAGTTTATTTGAAAGAGATCCTTTATTATGAGGAATAGGTTGTTACTATTCCTGACCAGAGAGAGTAATTATTGTGGAATAAATTGATTCACCACGTTAATGTTTTATAGAAAAACCCATACAGTTGAAGAGGAAACATGAGAATATAAAAATCTTATAAGAGAATGATATCCCCACTTGTTTAATTAGTCAAATAAAATGGACTCAATTTACAATAGGGGTAAGAATTTAACAACTCGTGTAATAATAAAATAAATCAAATTCATGTTTATTAATATAGAAATATTCATTATTGAAATATTAAGTAATTTTTAAATAGAAAAGAAATAGTTTTAATTAAACTTTTTTATTATAAGGTTATATTTAAATGAGTGAATTATAAATTATTTAACATTAATTTTTAATAAAATAATTTTTGAAAAAATAATTTCAATTTTATTCTTGGGTAAAAATTTTGGATTTTTCAAAATATTTTAATTTTTCCGTAAATAGTGAAAATAACAGTTTTTATAAAAATGTCATTTGTTTTAAATAAAATAAGTAATTTAAATATATAATTTTTATTTAAATACTATTTTAATAAAAATATTATTTAATAGTTTTATTTAATCTAATTAATTACTTTTTAATCAACTTTATATTGGATTTTAGTGTAAGTTTTTTTCGGTTTAAAAACGATATTTTTCAGAAAATTGTATTAAATTGAAAATAGTTTGTCCATTATAATTAATTAAGAAATAAAAAAAACAAGTAATGTTTCAAATGAAATATATATTATATATATATAAAGATTAATTATTATTCATAGAATTATTATTATTAGTCATATAGTAAATATAAAATCGTCTTTTTCTTGAAAAATAATTTCACTGAAAACCATCCTTTTCATCACGTCTACAAGTTTTGTTTTAAATTAAATTTTTTCACTTATGTAAATTTAGAATTTTAAAATATATTCCATATTTTTTAAAAAAAATATCTTATATTATATAATATGTTCAACCAAATTTATTATCATAATCAATACTTAAAACGGTAAAAATTAATTACAACAGTGATGGAAGAAAAATATTTACCGGTGGAATAGAGTAAAAAGATAAGGGTTAAAATGACCTAAATAGTTTTCCTTATTTATATATTTCAACCTTATATTGTCTAATAATTTAAATTATTCTATTGTTGAAACATTTTTCATGTGAAAATAATGGGTACACCCTTTTAATTTCAAATATTACAAGTGTGTTGCTCTCCTCATTTATAAATGGTTACCCCCTCTCCTCTCATATTCACACCATGAAATATATTTATCTCATCCAATACCTACCCATATATCTTAATTAATTACCTCACTATGATCTATAGTTCTTATTTTTATCATAAGTCTATTCTATATAGGATTTATGTGTTTACATAAGGAGGTTCCCTAAAGAAGAGGTATTGTTCTTAACCGATCTTATTTATATTATTTCTTCCTCCACCTCCTTCAAATATTATTAAATTATTATTATATAAAAAACTAGTATATAAAATATAATTATATGTTATTATGTTAATTTAATTACCAGAATACATCTTTTTTTCTGTCAAATGGGATATAAAATAATCATTTGTGTGTACGGTGAACTACCGCCTCATGAACTGATGTTATTCGTTTCACATAATTTCTTACCATGGATTATTGTAGAGATGGATTTAAAGTTTGTGTAAATATATGATATTTTTAACATATTTATACTTATTTATTTGTTATATCACATATACCTTCTTACTTTCATTCCATTGGGGATAAGATAATGTTTCTAGGGTTTACGGAGGACTACCGCCTTGTGAAGTGATGTGATTCATTTTTCACTAACGCTTTACAAGGAAGGAAATAAGGATAATGTTAATGAATATATATTACATTCATGAAATAATAATTACATTCAAGATATATTTATCATTCTTAAAATAAAATATATCTTTTAATTTCTTAAATTGAGAAATGATAACATCGTTCGTGTACATGTTGACTACTATCTTCATGAAGCGATTTGATAATTTTTTCATCAACACATCACATGAATGATATATATAAGTATATTTAAATAATTCATATGGTATATATGATATTATTATAATTTTTTAAAGATAAAATATTACGTACCTACTTTCTATATTGATCATTGAAAAAATACAAATGTTACTCATGTGTACGTACGATCTATTATCACCATGATCGTAACATAGTTCATTTATCATTACCATATTCCATGATTGGTTTTAAAAGTAAAATTTCTGTATAAATATGATAAGTATTTTTGTATTATTATTCTATGTATGTTTTAATAATGACTTATTATACAAATAGTTACCTCATAGAATTCATTTTGATACATAATCCAAATATCATCGAAATATCTGATATAAACTCAATTGATTAAGTAATTATATATGAAATTGTAATAAGTTAAATAAAAAAATAAAAAAATTGAAAAAATTTATTCAATTAAATACATAAAAGAGATTTTTTATTCTTGAATACAAAGAGTGAACATACAGAATCAAACTCATGGAAAGGGACTTTGTCTCAGTCTCATTTCATTGAGGTATATTTTGCTATTATGCACCTATATTATTTCATAATGTGTATATACAGACCCTTTAACATGTTATATCATGAATTTATATTTTATAATGATATTAAAATATTTTTTTAAAATTATTATCTCGTGGGGAATATGATTGAAATATTTAAAAATTTATAAGTATGTTTTCCTTAAAAAAGAACATTAAATGGTTTCCTTATAACTCTATTTTTCTTCAATGTACATGTTTATAAAATGATTTTATTATTGAAACGATAGTTTTAGAAATAAATTTTATGTATTTTTCTTAATTTATTTCTAAAAAGGTAATATTTTTAGAAAATTGTAGACTTTATTTACAAATGATAAAATTAATTTTATATTTTAACATCTACGGCGACAATGAAATTTCTTTCCACTATAACCATTATTTAAAGCTTGTATTCCTTTAAAACCATTAATGTTTTCTTTAATTAAAAACACTCAATCCATTTTTCAAGGTACATTGATTTTTTAAATGGGTTTTTAAAATAAAATGGTATTTTGGTTTTGAAAATTTTGTTTTGAAAGTAACGGGAATTTTTATATCCAAAAGTGATTTTCACATGAGTTTAAAAGTGTTTCAAATTTTTTTTGATGAAAAAGTTCAATCATAAATTTTTTATTCATATGGTCCTTGGACACTATTTATTAAGGGTTAATCCCCATTATATTTCATGGTTGATCCCTTTATTTCTTATAATATGGGTGCACCCAGATAAAGAACTAGTGCATTGGGTAATAATTATGTTCTCTAGAGAATTATATTGGAAGTTGGTCATATGATTAATCTAGTTTGATAGGGTTTTGTAAGGTTTCTATAAGGTTTCTATGAGATGATTTACTATTGAACCTATATTAATATTACATGCTTTATAATTATTTTTCATGTAAATATGTTAATTTCAAAAAGAAATATAATTATATTTTTAAAGGAAAATATTTATTCAATTTATGGGGAAAATGTATTATTTTAAAAATTGATTTTCATATGTTTTCATGTTTTTCATAGAACTAACAAACGTCTTCTTTTTATGTCCATTACTAGGATTTCTTTCTCAGCCCACATTTTAAATTTTTTTCACAGGGTTTAAGGATGGTTAAATGAAAAGAATAAGCCACGTTGAAAGTCATATATATTTTTCATGAAATGAAATTGTAATTTATATTTACAGTTTTATATTATTGAAAAAATGGATACTAATCAGAAGTGTCCACTTTTTAATTTATTGTTTTTATATGAATGATTTATGGCCTAATTATCTAAAACTATAAACTTTAAAAGATCCTTAAATGTAATGGTACAAATTCATGACTTAAAATTCAATATTATATAATGTTTAATTTTGTGTCCTTAAATATTGAAAAAAAAATTGAAAACATGTTTAAAATTATGAAATTACATTGTTACCTAATTTGAAACACCATATGTATTTATATAGAACATTACATAGCCAAAAAAATTAGAAAATTTCATGGATATAGAATGAATGATTTATTTGGATATAATTTCTTCAACTGAACCTAGAGATGAATCCAAACACAAGATGTCAAATAGGGTCCACAAAGGGAAGAAATTATAGTCAAAGAAAATTGGACCCACCTTTTATAATTAGTCAATATAATATATTTTGAACATTGAGTTGAGATAATTACACTATTATTTGATAGATAAATCTAATTTCCATGTTTATACTAAATTTAAGGAAATGATTTAATGTATTTTACAGTCATCCAAATAAACCAAGTTGGTGGAAAACTATTTCTTATATTTCTCACCTATACCTAATAGATCCTTTATTTATTTTCCCTCTATATCATGTAATTTTCTAATAAAATTTCTATATACCACATTTATAGAATGTTAATAATTAAAAATTTTATTGAGAAGATTGGGATGTTCCATATTTTCATTTTTTTATCCCATTCCTTCAATGGATTTATAAGATTTATGTGATCACTCGATGAATATTTTGATATATTTTTCAAGATTAAAATCATGTAATGATTGTATGGTTGATTTAATTCCTTCTTTTCATTTCTTTTTTCTATATTCTTTCAACATATTTGAGTTTTTTAATGTTACTTCACTATCAATTTAAAAGGATCATAGATTGGGTTACTATATATATAATGATTCATTCAATCATTCATCATTTTTCCTTTTATTTATTTTGTATGGTGTTTTTATAAGTTATATCAGTTGATCGATCTATATAAAGTTAGTTAATAAAATTAAATTTTATTTTCTTGTATCATTATATAAAGTGTTTAAGTATGAAATCACTTCATACTATTAGTTTTTTTCCTTTATGTGTTTATATTTTAAATTTATTCAAAAATAAATAGATCATTATTGGTTTTTAATGAATCAATTTGTGTTTCCAACTAAACTCTAAGAGGTATCCTAGTAGAACTCAAATAAAATCCTAGTTATAATATTTTAAAATTTTGGATTAAAATATCTAAAACCTTCCCTTTAAAATAGGGATTATAACCATAAATAGATTCACCCAAGTTGAAAACGATCAATAAAAATTGTTAATTTATTATTTCAATTCTCTCTTTTATTATAACTTCTTTCCTCTTAAAATCACAATACGATGAATTTCATCAATCACATTTATTTTAAATAATTTTATAGATCATTGAAAAATAATTATATATGTTTCTATAAATATATAACTTATTTTTCCAACTATATTCTTTAAAATATATTAAAATAAACTACTTTTATTCTTTTCAAAAACACAATCGTACTTTATTGCTACTATCTGGGAGAAAAGAAATTCTTTTTTTTATTTTTCCCTTTTCATAGTTATATTTATAGTCTTTATTTTATATTCATTAAAAATTTAAAAAAAATTAAATTTTATCTTTTATTTTTTCTCTCTCTTTCATTCTTTCTCTATTTCTTTTTATCAACTTTCCCTATCCTTTTTCCTTCATTGTGAAAATAGTCTTCTCTTCTATTTTGTTTTCATAATCTAATAGAATAAAAATATAAAACTACACCTAAATAATATTTAATTTCATGCCCCACTCAAAAAAATTATATTAAATGGAATAGACCCAACAATTTATAAAAAACGAAAATCACACACACCATTGGCCTTCCAGGTTAGATAAATCAACCACCATTGAGGCACCAATTTTGGAACCACAAGAGGTCGCAACTAAAATTGTGTGTAAACCAAATAAATAACTTATAAAATGGACATAAATAACTATATCTTATTAATAATAATCACCTTAAATGTACATTACTATCCATTGTACATATTATACCCTAAGTTGCCAAACTTGAGCTGAAATCAGGCTTTATTCACCTCCTCTAAAATTACATGGTATTTATATTTAGGGACATTATAAATAGTTTTAGGAGCTTAATATGGTCTACCCCACCATAAATCCCTATAGTTAGTATAAGGAATTTGTAGAATTTCAAGATTTCCCTTTATCCATTTAAGGTGCATGAAAATATTGGTTATAATATCTTATTTCCACAAATTATGGTTACAATAACCTTAAATGGATCTTTTGAGATAATTGTTTTACCAACCCCAAAACTCCACCCATTATAAAATAAATTTATTCCATTAGAAAAGCACAAGGATAGAACCATCATTAATAAATGGATAGATTTAATAGACTTTTCTATGTCCCCAAAAAAAAATACCACTAATCAAATACTCCTGTAAGTGAAATTTTCCCATGGATTGTGGTATGATATATACTATATTTGTTGGTGACTTATTAGATAAAATTACTATTTGCACTCTTTACATGATAGCCAATATGTATTAAAATTTACAATAATTATTATCATGATTGATGTAACCTATCCAAGGAGTACAAATGGTAAAATGTTTATATCTTGAAAAAAATATTCATAATAAACATAATTAAATAAATACACATTTAATATAAGTGGCACAAACACAAGATAATTAACAATTAATAACTATTTATTTACATTGCTTTATATGTTATAAAATTAATCTTTGTTATAATCAATGCCCACAACTTTAAGAATAATTTCATTCTTGTGTATTGGTATTTCATGGTCATCCATTTTAGTAAGAACAAACATTTAGGAAATAAAAATCTAGGAATCGATCTATTCGGGTGTGGAAATAACAATCGCAAAACCATCAATAGGTAACTCAATATTCTCAAAAAGAACATTAATTATCAGTTCAATGGTACAAATCCTCTTACTCCACTAATATGTAATAATCATCTAATTTATATAAAATATTAATAGATCCTTAAGGTAATTGTGATGGAAATGGAATCAAAAAAATTATTGTTTCAAAAAACCATGATATCAACAATTCAATATAGATATATGAAATTTGGAAAAAATGTAATAAACCATCAGTTAAATAATAGACTAAGGTTTGAGAAAGATATTATACCATAATATTTTAAATATATAAGATAAAGGTATTATATATTTCACTATACTTCATAGTGTTAAATATCCTCATCTTTCTAATGATTTTGAAAAGTGGTATTTTTTTTCTAGAAAACTCTCCCTCTCAATCACTAAATGATTAAATTAAATATAAACACAACCAAAAAAGTAGAAATTTTATCAGTGTTTATTACTATAATTTATCCATTCCTCTTCCTCTTACCCAAATAACTTTTCAAAACAAGAAATAATTCTATAATGAAACTAATAATGATATTATTCATATTTTTAAAATTTTAAGTTGATATTCATCTCTTGGATATAATTAAAAAAATCATCAATATTATAAATTTTGGAAATAATTCAGTACGCATAGATATTGACTAAAGTGAATAAGAGATTCAACCTTGGAATGAAGGCCTTACCCCTGAGATAAATATATATTTTAACCAAAGTAAATGATTTAAGAATGTTCATGTTACCTTGCAATAAAGGGGGGACTTATTTTTTCAAGGAATGAATGATTTAAGAGCTTCATATAATGTTAATCCCAACTCTTTCTATACATCATTGTCAATTAGAGAACTTATACCAACATAAATCATAGTGAAACTTTCCATCAATGGAACAACACACAAAATTGAAGTGATTGAGAATATTCTTTTATGAGTAAAGAACCTCATCTTTTCTAAATACTTTTAAATCCTTGAGGGGATATAGTAGAACCAAATTACATTGTCCATTCATAATTGGAAGAAAATTTCAAAAAATTGGGAATAAAAAAACCGTGATTACATTGGAACATTATCTATGGATTTTAGGGGATAAAAGGAATTATTAAATATCTACATATCAATGAAACAATAAATTCAAGAGAATTACTCTCCTCCTATCAATTTTATAGAATTTATCCCTAATAGAAAAAAAATCTCTACATTATCTTTATATATACCTTTATGAAATTAATTCACCCATTGAAAAAATTGAGTTTTAACCTTGTTCTGATATTTTCAGTGATGTGGAAAATTATAATTTTTTTCTAATTTTAGAGTGCATTCATTCTGAGGTACCCATAATATTTTATGATTTTTCATATCTAATTTACTTTGAATATATTTATAAATATAATATATATGATTAGATAGATATTTCCATTGATTGCAGTCCTCTAAAATACCTTCCATTAAGTGAAAACCAGTAATTCTAGATTTAAAAACACTTCTATTTAATTTAAAATAACTTTATCTTGAGGGTGTTGATTGATTTACCAACATTATTTTTAGTAAAAACTTTTTATATATTGAATTAAATATTCTATACAATTTTATAGGCAGTAAAAAGGTATTGGAATTAACATTGGTTGATATTCTTATGATTAGAACGTATATTTCCATGCATCACATACTTTTAGAGGATTAGGCAGAGACCAAAAGTCATGTTAAAAATTAGATAAATCTCACACTCCGTGAAGTTATAAAAATAGTGTTGATTAAACTACTTTCAACTTGGTTCATTTATAGAATATAAAATTAAAAATGATTAATACCTATGAAAATTGTGCCTAATAAAACAAAATTAATGTTCGTTTCAAATTAAAATAATGAATTGGATCTCACATATGTGAAATGTTACTATCAGAATTGTATTAAATACTATTGACTATATCAAGTGACATGAACGGACCACTTTAATCTATAATTAATTTTCTAAATGATGTAATAATTATCTTAGGGGTCTCATTCTTATTTCCATAATGGATATTTGGGTACTATTTCAAATCCATTTAGTTCTTATGGACCATGACAGGACAATATTTTCGTATCCATTTGACATATTTTCATATATGTGGATGCAATTTGGCCAATGTAAAATTCTTGATAACTTTAATGATTATGTGTAAAGTATTTTCTATAAGTACATGGATCATTTCATGGATTGTTTTATGGTTTATTTCACTATTTATTAATCTTACTTTGAGTATTGACTAATTTTCTTATCTTTCATTACATTAAAAATGATCTCTTATTAAATTATGAGAAATTTTTTTATATTATATAATGGGATAGTTATTTGTAATATTCTATTTATGTATGTAATACAAGTTTATAATGAAAAAATAAAATAATTTCCACCCTTTCATACACCAATGTGTTTGTGTGATGTAATCTATCACGAGACATGCTAGTTTGTTCCACTATTTCATTAAATATATTATTAAGATAAAATATTTATTGAATATTTTATTTTTTTATTTTTTTATTTTTTTTATGTTCATTTCATGGATTCATTAAATTAACTAAAAATAAGCCTTACATCACTATTGATTATTCATACACCAAGGTGGGATCTACCTTTTGATCTCATGTGTTATGCCTCTAACTGTGTAGTTGGTGTAAATTTATCAAAATAGGTTGAGAGAGATCCTGATGTTATTTTATATGCTTCGTAAACCATATATCCTTTATTGAAAAATTATACAATCATTGAAAAATAACATATTTTTGTTATTTTTTCATGTAAAAATTATATTTTTATTTTCTTGGGCCAAAATTCATTATGTTTTATGATTATACTTCCCAAGTTTCCCCTAAATAATCCCAAGGTTAATCCTAACATCATATTTTGAATTATCATTCAAAAAGAGTTGATAAAGCGATTCAATAAAAGGTACTATTGAAAAATGTGGTAGTATACCACATTAGTATGATTACCCATCCATTAGAACACCATTTTGGCTCATCCCATCCCATTAGAGAGTCTTTCCATAATAGAAATATTTTTTATATAATAGAACATAATACTTAGTAAGTAGTATACCATGTGATATTTTCATTTTTTTGGGATTTATGATCTCTACATATTTTTAGATTGTAAAATCATAAATTCCTAAACATGATCCATGATGGAATATCTGGGATGACATAAAATTATGGTGCTTCTTTAGTGACCAGGTTTTTCAAGATTATGTCTTTATCCCTGAGTTCATATTTATTTTAATATTTTTATTTAGTCTAAGGGGAGAATTTTAATCTAAATGTATAGTTTTAAAGTTCCTTAAATCCAAATATTATTTTGTTATATTTTATAGGTAATATCCCTAGTTTTTAAGGTCAGGAACATGAATTTAATTAAGAGGAAATATCATAATGATGAATGAAATTTCCCATTAAGTCAAGATATCTTATGTGATACTTGATGCATGTGGAGTTGACATCATGGGACCCTTCAAAAAATTATATGTATTTTTATACATCCTATTATCCATTGAATATATATATATAAGTGGGGATAGGACAATGGAGTGAGGATCAATGACTCTCATGCGGTATTCAAATGTGAGATCGTGGATTTTCATAATTTTTGGTTTTTTGAGGTTTATTATTAATGATAAGAGTTCTCAATTATCTAACATAACCTTGAAAAAATTTCTCCATAATTAATAATTTGTATAAAAAGTTTGAAACTTGTATCACCTCTAGAGAAATAAAAAATTTATATTTCATATCGAGAAGTTATGAATATATGGGAAAAATAATAAAACCAAATTTTAAAGATTGAATTTTTTTCTTTGGATGAGGCACTTTAGACATACCATATAGATTTTAAAAACCCCATCAAAATTTCACCGAATAGTATTGTCTTTGGAAATGTGTTTCACCACTTTTTAGTGGTAGATCACTATTTATATTTTCCTATAAAATAATGAAATATAAATCTCTCAAGTACATGTGAGATTTTGAAATTATAGATTCATGTGTTTCGAGAAATTATGTATGATTCCTATAATAACTCTCCAATATGAAAAGATAGGTAGAAATCTATCTATGATTATATGAATCAATATCCAGAGATATATATTTGTGTAAATTATTCCATTTACAACTCCAAGATAAATATCTAATCAGGTAATCTTTTCCCAAATGGATCTTTCCTTATACAGTTAACAATTATTATCAATTTAGCGAAATAAATGTTTCAACTGAGTTGAGTGGATGTTGGTTTAATATAAATTATCAGTGGTTTAAACACATATTTTTGTATTTATAAAGTATTTTGTTTGGGAACTATAGATAAAGGAGTCCACTTACAAAACCACTTACTATATAGTCTCATATCTCAAAATTTATTTACATGTATTTTTATTAAAAATTAACACATTTAGTACATTGTAATTTATGGTTTGGGTAAGGGATACATATTATATTTTTAATTTTTTTTTGTTTTTTATAAAATGGAAAAAACAAAAATAAATCAAAATGAAAATACATATTAAATTATTTTCATTCAATTTTTTTCTTTTAATTTATTTTAGGATTTTAGATTATCTTTGAGTTGTAATGGAATATCCAAAACCATTTAAAACAGTTGAGTCAATTATAAGGAAAATTCTTTAACCTTTGGAAAAAAATCATATGATTCATAAAAATGGGATATTTTTATAGAATATGGATTTTGTAAACATTTTAAATGTTTAGAATAATTTTGAAATTGATGCCTCATATAATCTAACCAATAATAATTTTCACCAACTTAAGATGTTATATATAAAAACTAATACACTTCTTAATAAACATTTTTTTGTATTAAAATCATATTTTGTTTGTCATTTAAAAGTCGGTTTTATCCTATATAAAAAAAATTGAGAATAAGACAATGTTCTAGTATGATTTAATTATTTCATTGAAATTGGTCCCTTCATTAATCCACAATTAATTAATACCCTTAAATCTTCCCTTGGAATCCCCTACTAGTTATGAAATACCTCATATATAGCCATGTAAGTTTCCCATTTCCCATACCTACCTTAACTATTGTATTCCTATCATGAGTATAGTTCATTCTGATTATTGGTAAATTAGGGTATTTAAATTGTTATATTGAGAATGGGTTATATTTTATGTCAATGTGGAGTGGATTTAAAATTTTAGGTATAGTCCAAAATTCATATATATTTCATTATAATACATTTTAATCCTATAAAAATAAAATAATTATAAAATTAAATAATAGGACTAAATTTTCTATTATAATCATTTTTATAACTCATGAGCCTAATTAAAATGAGAATTTTATGAGTACTTCTCCATTAAAAATATTTATCTTTCAAAACAATCTATCAAAAAAATGAAATAATATATAAAAATTATAGAAATAAATAAATAAAATAAATAATAGGATAAACATTTCATTGTAAATTATTTAACATAACTTTTTGAAAAATATTTGATAACACTAAATTGAGTTAGGTGATTTGGATTTGGTTCGTTTGAATGTGGAATGTTCCTTATTTTTGAATGATTAATCATGAACTATATTCAAAGGAAAAAATCATTCTCATTGAGAAAATATGTTTTTCCCCTCAAAACCACAAACCCAAAGTTACAGTGTTAAAGAATGGAAATACTAATGATTATAAAATTATTATTATATGAATTTTTTGTAGAGAATTTATTGTATAATATATCCTATGTTATGACTTTCATGTTAGTGAGTTGATCTTCACCTTTTATATATTTCACAATTGAGAAATGATTAATATAAATTCATTCGAAGATTTCTTATGACAAGTTTTATGGTTGAAGAAATAAAATTGATTAAATTTTATTATTTAAGAATAAAAATGAAGTAAAAATTGATTTGATAAATTAAATAATATGAGTTTAATTTTTAAAATAATATTTGAAATTTTCTCTTCATTTATTAAACAGTGGAATTTGGTTTGGATATCTAGTTTTACCCAGGAGTTCCAAGGATTAGTTGTGTGGGTGTGATCATGTAGAGATATATTTTTTATTTTCACCATTATACTTATTTTTTAAATTTTTTATGGGTTTTATAATCCAACTATTCCAACATATGGTAGTCTACATTTAGTTTGAATTTATTTATTAAAAATACGGTCAAAATGATGAAATTGTTTTCCGGCCTAATTTGGAATTATATTCACATTTTTATCACAATATTATAAAAAGTATTCCAAATTGGAAATTTCCATTTTTTTGGATGAATGGGTCCTTAGAATAAAATTTATTCAATTCTACTAAGAGTTGAATCCAAATATCATAGGAAAAATAGGGCCCACAAAGAGAGTAAAATCTATGTGATGTAAATTGGACCCACCATGTATTATTGGGATAAATCACTGGATAAAAAAAATATATGTGATTGTTAAACATACATTGGATATATTAATCAAACACACATGTATCGACCATATTTCAATCCATGATTTAGTACCTAAGTTAGCTATCTAGAAAAATCACGTCGGTTGAAAATTCTTCTCGGGATAACCCACCTAGACCCTGTAGGGCCTTGACAGCTTTTAGCTCTAAATTGTACAATTTTTCAATAAAACACACCTATCCCACACTTAAAAGAGTATTATTGACCAAAAACTTAGATAAATAATATTATTATGTTTAATTTGTTTATGTATACTTCCATTAACTTCTTGGAAGTTAAATGCTCAATGTGATCATCTGAAGATAATTTTGATTGAAATACCAATCATCAAATCATGTAATCAAATATTGATCTATTTAATTATAGGTTTGTATCATTTGTTTCCAATATCATTTCCACTAAATTGAATTTTTTATTGGTATTTCACTATCAAATTCATAGGATCGTTCTTGAGGGTACCCATTCTGGTAATGATTCATATCTCTATTCTCTATTTTAAATTTTACTAATTTATTAAGGTATTTTTGTATATTTTATAAGTTGATAGGTTAAAATGAACACAATCCTGAAGTTGATATTATATATCTTGAGATAAATCCTTGAATGATACAAATCTATGAAACACTTCAGTTTATTATTGTGTTTCCTTGATGTTTTTGTGTTATGATGTTATAAAAAAATTACTCAATCATCAGTTGTAGTTGATGAATCACTTTATAATTTTAATATAACATTAAGATATATCATAGTATAAATAAATTAATAATCTTGTTTTAAATGTTTAAAATCATGAAATAAAAATATTTAAACTCATTCCTTAATGTAATGAAGGATGATAGTTAAAGTTTTCCCACAGTCTTATCACGCTTGATCAATACTGTTGATTTCTACTTTAGTTTATTTCATTTCATTTCTTATAAATTCATACCTATTAAATAAAACCCCTCCATTTTTACCATTACCAATTATTCTATATATTATTTTATAATTATTTAAAAATAATCATATTTGTATTTATTTGGAGATGACTTCGTACCCCTACTATATTGGAAAATTTCTAGTGAAAATATAAAACTAATTTGATATATTTGATAGAGAAATAAATCCTACTACTTAGAGGGATTACTGTTTGAGCTTCAATTTAAGATATATTTTTTGGAAACGTAATTTATATTTAATTTTGATAATGTTTTTATTTTATGGTGTTAATATTGGTGTAATTATATTTAAATAAATCTAGAGTGTCTTTTTGGTTTGGTATCATGATTTTGAGGATGTTTTTTAGAATTTGGTATAATATAATTAGATTATAAATGAAATTTTTTTCATATAAAAGGAATATAGAATGAAATAAAATATGGACTATTGAAAAGGAATGAGATGTGATGTTCTTTTAATGTTATAATATATAATGAAATTTTAAATATGATTAAATTGATGTGGTAATTATTATACATTGTAATTGATTAATGAAACAAGTGAAAAATAAATCATACAAATTAAATGTGAGGTGGATAATGATGATGAATGTGAAATTGGTAAAAAATTATGAATTGTGAGGAAATATGGATCTTGTTATTTTTTGAATTATGTGCCATTATGTTAATTTTTATTTTATGGTTAGTGGTTCTAGTAGTTATTGCATGACAGTTATGGTGTGTGAGATTAGATATGGTAGTTGAGGTGACTTGATAGGATTTGGACCCTAGGATTACACCTATAAGTTATTATATATATTTCATTCTTTATTATTTATTATTCTGCAACACAAAAATAAACTGACTTGAATGGCATCCAAATGTGTATTACGATACCAGATGGACTCATAATATCGATGATATGGGTTAAAAGAATGGTTGACTGCTACCAACACTCTTTCTCATATTTCCAAAAAAACAATTATTGTGTGAGGTTGTGATACAGGGATGTGGTATGATTTTTAATAATATGGTTATGTTATAAGGATAAAATATTTTTTTGTGGTATGTTTTTTTATTATTATTTTATTGTATATGAATATGAGATGGGATAAAGGCTCTAGAATATATGTTTTTGGGATTTGGGGGTTTCTAGATTACTAGAGAAAATGGTATAGGTCATTTATTTTTTATATTTTCATGACTTTTTATAGATATATATTTGGATAGTGAGACTTTGGTAATACTAGTGTGTTGATTTAATAATTTATAACATGAGCCAATTCCACTATTTATTCATAGAATCCTTAATATTATTCTTCCAATTTTATATGAGACTTTACGAGGATAGACTTACTAAGTATACATATATACCAAACCGAAAATATATATACTAATATTTTTTTACAAATTTGAAACATAAAATAGAGTGGTAATGAATTAAATAGCTTAAACTAGAGTGATTAATTTTTTTTGGTAGAGTCTTTGGCTTCTTTAGAGATATTTTATTTATTATTTACTTTGATAGTTTCTTTGGGAGTATCACATGTAAGAATAATTTATTATTATTATGACTTTGGTGTTATTTGATTTGGGGTTATTGGTATTTATTAGTTTTGTTTTTTTACTTTCATTATAATAAATAGGATTGTTCCACACATTTTTTCATGTTATATACCATTTGAGATAGTCTCCAACATGTGAAACGTTGGAGAAATAATTCAGTGGTCACTCTTGACATTAATACTAACTTAGGATGGGTTCTAAAGGATTCATGTCATGACATGAACAACCGAAGAAAAATACCATTCAATCCCTTTCCAATCCATGGTGGTCCAACTTCACTTCTCTCTTAGTGCATTAATTTTTTAGGGAATGACTATATTAAGACTTAAGAGGGGGTGAATCGAGTTCTTTAAATTTTTCTTCACTTATAAAAACCACCCTCTTTAGTTTAGGACTGAATTATGATATTTTCTTAAACAAGTAAGTCATAAAACATAAAATCACATGTAAGAGAAATATGCTCATAGAATAATAGTTGTTCAAAAAATAGAAGTCCCCTATTCCACTCCACCACCACTATTCTCCACAAGTTTGATGATTTTCTTTAGATGAGTACTTTTATTGGGGAATTTCAGTCCTTTTTATAGGGATTTCATGAATAACTGATATCATTAAACACTTAGTATAATAAAAAGATATTTCAATAGAGATTTTGAAATGTTTTAACACCAATAGTCTTCAAAGGTTATTTTACATTGAATATTTACAAAGATAAATAATAAATATAGAGTTCTAAAATTTCTATCATACAATTGTAATATAAAATTAAAAAAATGAAAGATCTCAAAGAGAGAAAATTTTAAAGGTAAATTTTTTATGATGAGTCTTTTAAACTCAACAATAATCATCAATAATCACATATGATGAAATCATACTTTTTCTTCCTTATTTTCAAAAGAAGAATAGAGAGTCATTTTAGAGAGTATTGAGAATGATTTATTTGTATTTAATTGTGAACTTAACTTTACATGATAAAATTACTCTCTATGAAATTCATGAACTACTTTTTATTTATACTCACATAACATAATCCGTAGAATAAAGGATCAATGACACATCCTTCTCCTTCAAATACCAAGAAATAGTAGAGGAAAAATAAACTATTATAGTCTTTATATTATATCTGGGTACTTGAATCTTATTATAGTTAATTTTTCTTTAAAGATGTAATCAAGTATTTAAGGATTGTATAGCAAAATTAAATACTCATTCAAGTACTTCAATATTATTAAATACTAACTTATAGCATGATGTATCTAATTTAATATTTGAATCCATATCTGTTTGTAGATTTTAATCCATATATATGATTTTTCTTGACATATCCAAATTGAATCATATAGGATTTTTACTCATGTGCCTAAAAATTAAGTAGCTTATTGAAAAAAAATAGCCAATTTATTTACATAGATTATTTATGTAACTAATTACTCCTTGTAACCATTCACTACTGGAAATTAAGGTTATATCCATGGTTTAAAATTGTGTCTATGTTTGGTGTGGCTATAGGCCTAGACTTATAGCCACGGTTTGGAATCGTGGCTATAGGTTTAGAGCCACGGTTCAAACCATGGTAATATCACTATAGGCACAGTTTAGAATCGTGGATATTATAGAGGATGTAAAAAAAAATTCCATGGTTAGAAACTACGACATTAGACCTATAGCCACGGTAAAAAACTTTGGTAATAGACCTATAGCCACGGTTAGAAAACGTGGCTATAGGGTATGAAAAACCATTAAAAAAATTTCCCCTCACCCCCTTTACATCCCCACTACAGTAGCCCACCCCCCTACAGCCCCCTCCCTCCTGGACACCCCCACCCTACATAAACCCCCCTCTCCTGCACAGCCCCCCCCCCCACAGTATCCCACCCCCTACAGCCCTCTAACTTCTAGACACCCCCACCATACATAAACCCCCCCCCTCTCCCCTGGACATCCCCCTCTCCCGTGAAAAGCCCCCTGGACAACCCCCCTGTAAAGCCCCCCTCCTGGACAGACCTCCCCCCCCAGACCCTAGACACCCCCTGGATAGTCTCCTCCCCCTTGAAAAGCCCCCCAGGATAGCCCCCCTCCTGGAAAGACCCTGGACACCCCCATACCCCAGACACCCCCTAGATAGACCCAGGACTGACTCCCCCCCCACCCCCTAGGACCCTATATACCCCCCTGGAAAGACCCTAGACCCCCCCCCCAAAACTCTAGACACCCCCTAGACCCTGGACAGTTCCCCTTGGACAGCCCAGACTTCCACTCCCCTGGACAGCCACCCCCACACCCTCCTGGATAGACCCTGGAACCCCCCCCCCCCCCCGAAACCTGGACACCCCCCAGACCCCCCCCCCCCCACTCCCCTGGAAGGACCCCCCCCCCCCCCACCTGGACACCCCCCCCCCCCACCCAGACCCTGGATAGATCCCCCTGGACACCCCCTCCCCCAAGAACTTGGACACCCCACCCCTTGCACCCCCTTCCAGTTACCCCCCTCCCCCCTGCCAGTCCCCCTACCAGTCCCTTCCCCCTACTAGTTCCCCCCCCCCCACCTCCCCCTGCTAGTTCCCCCCTCCCCCTTGCCAGTCCTTCCCCCCCCCCCAAAAAAAAACTTGGACACCCCCCCAGACCCCCTGGACAGACCCCCCCAGAGAGACCATGGACAGACCCCCCTAGAACCTGGACACTCCCCCCTAGACACCCCCCCCCCCAGACCCTAGATAGATCCCCCTAGACACCCCCACCCCCCCCCCACCCTAGAACATTGACACCCCACCCCTTGCACCCCCCCCCCAGCCAGTTACCCCCTACCCTTGTCAGTCTTTTGAGAACCCAACCTAACAGAAAATCAGATTTTTTCATTTAAAAACCAACAACATCCCTTGATTACATTAAGGAAAATATAAACTTTGTTAATAGTAGACCCAAATAACCAGGTAATGAAGCTTCTCTTTATCCAAAATATCTCAAACGCCATAAGAAACATCATAAAAACTTCATTCAAGAAGGCTACATGATCAAGCATGTTCTGAAACTGACAGGAGTACATTTCAAAGCCCCCATAGTGCAAGTTTGGAAACATCCATTGTATAGTTCCATTGAGTATAACCGGTTGAAAAAGAGAAACAGCACAAGACAAAGAAGAACCTACTTCTGTGAATCAGAAGAATCTCAACAACTTCATTTCCAGGGGATTTCATTAAAATTAAAGTTTTGATTCTTTTTAAATTCCTCTACCACTTTGATGAACATCCTCTTTATGATATCAAGATATGAATCCGCTGACATATCTCCATTTTTAAACTATCTAAATACAGTAGTTTCTTTCTCATCCATCTATACATCGAGGTCATTTGGAAAATCAAGCTTTTCAAGAATTATATAGGCATCCCTATAAGCTGGGTCATTTTCATCATCCTCACTAGATGACTCATCCAAGTCAGAAGAATTGAAGGAGATTTCTGAAGCATCTGATGAGGCAGACAGTTTTTTAGTATGGGATTACTGTGGTTGTATTGTGTTTTGGTCCTTCATGTTAGTATCTAGGGAATGTGTGATAATTGTTCTTTTAAAATTGGAATTATCCCAACATTTTCTGCTGTTTCTAGCACTTGTAGTGATGAATCCATCAAAGTCAACCAATGCTTTCTTCTCTTTCCTAGCCCTTGATTTTAGGAAGTCTTCTTCCAATTGGTAGGGTTTGTCAATCTCTACATGCAAGGGATCTTCATGATCTGATTGCACCTCTCCTTCATCTCTTTTTATAGGTTTTCTTGCTTCAAGAATAGGTGTGTCACATTAAAGACTTGATTTCCTTCTTTAGATGTTCTGAGGTCCACATGCAAGAGATCTTCATGATTCAATTACACCTCCTCTATATCTCTTTGTATAGGTTTTCTTACTTCAAGAATAGATGATTCATCATTGCAGGTATCTTGCTTTCCTTTTTTAGAAGTCCCGGGGATGTGCAAGGTCTCAGCATCATAATGGGAGGTGGGATGAATCATAGAGAGTCCAGGGGGATTCTTGTTATTATTTTATCCAGTAGTTACTATCTGAGAAACAAGGGAATTGTAGTGGTTTTCTTTTCCACCCAAACATATTTATATGGAGGGGTAGGTCGAGGGTCATTACATTGAGTCGCACATTCATTCATAGATTGACCAATTTGTGAGATTTTTTTGTAGAAATTTGGCGAATTCTCAATGACCACATATTGAATAAAACCATTATCCCCATTTTGAATCTAGAATCGGGATGGAAAGATTTAGAAACATCGTCCTCGGTGAAAATCCTAGTGACAGAGGGGCGTGTAAGGTTTAAAGTGGGAGATTCAGTCTTAATGGGTAGCCCGAATAGACTAGCAATGGAAAATAAGGCACTCTGATAGAAAATACGAAGGGGTAAATTCGAGAACCCTAGCCAGAGAGGACCAATGGGGGGCTCAGCACCTAAGAAAAAGTCTGGAGACCATTTAAGAACCTTCATTTCCCTATGGAATCAACTCCAATTTTATTTCCCTAATCCCAAAGAAGGAAAATGTTTTGGATGTAAATAATTTCAGACCTATTTCAATTGGGAATACCTTTCCAAAAATCATTAGAGAAATTATTTCTATGAGGTCAGGACTTATTGCTCTTGTGTTTGTCTCTTCAAATCAACCCCCCAGACAACCCTTGGACACCCCCCTGGACAGCCCCCTAGACACCCCACCTGCACCCTACCCCCTTCCCTACATACCCACCAACCCCCCCCCCTCGGACAGCCCTTGGACACCCCCTAGATATCCCCTCCTAGACACCCCACCTCCACCCTCCCCCCTTCCCTACAGACCCCCTGGAACCCCCACCCCCCCTGACAGTGCATGGACACACCTCCTGCACCCTGCCCTACAGACCCCCCCCCCCCCCCGGACAGCCCTTAGACACCCCCCCCCCCTAGACAACCCCTCCTAGATACCCCACCTACACCCTCCCCCTGCCCTGCAGACCCCCCCCAAAAAAAAAATCCCTTAAACACCCCCTGGACAGCCCCTCCTAGACACCCCACCTGCACCCTCCCCCCTGCCCTACAGACCCCCCAGCACCCCCCCCCCCTCCCGGACAGCCCTTGGACACCCCACCTGGACAGCCCCTCCTAGAAAATTCTATATCCATCAGTACCTTCACTTCATTATGAAAGAATTCTAAATGAACAATGCCTTGATACTTTTCCAAGAATGGTCTTTGTCTAGCTTAGTCTGAATAATAGACTTCCTCCACTTATAACTCAAACCCGCTAGTAGGATGGTTACAAAAATAACCTTAAGAGACTCATAAATCTAAATAAGGATAAAAATATCCTCAACCTTCAGTACCAAAACCAATTCATCCTAAGAATCCTGCTACCTAGGAATTATTTTGGGGATACCATCTTGATTCTGGGGTTCCTTGGTGTGACTTCAAGATCGATTTATTCAAGTATTTTGATTCAGTCTTGTGGGACTTCTTATAGGATTCTTTGGATCTGCTCGGATTTCCGGCTAGGTTCTTGTATTGGGTTAAAAGATGTATGTCTACCCCAATGTTCTTGGTGAACATTAATGGCAGTTTACAAGGCTACTTTTCGGAGGAAAGAGGGATCAGGAAAGGGGATCCGCTTTCTCCTTTCCTTTTTGTGATTTGTATGGAGTTTCTCTCATGCATCCTGAATTGTAGGAGGTTGGGGCTGGTGTGGTGGCTGGAGTGGTTGGTGCAGGCAGGAAGGCAGGCGGTAGGGGGATGGCAGGGGGCTGATGCGGGCTAGAATAAGTGGTAGGGGGATGGTGCAGGCAGGATTGCAGGTGGATGGGGGATTTCGGGCATGTGGTGGGGGCTGGTGCGGGCACGGATGTAGGTGGTCAGGGGATGGTGAGGGCTGGAACTGGTGTTTTGAACTATTTTGAAGGTGGTAGAGGACTGGCATGAAGGTTTTGCAGGAGGTTGGGGGTGGTGGTTGGTGTGCTGGCTGGTGCGGGCTAGATTGCAGGTGGCTCGGTGCTGGTGCGGGCTCGAATGCAGGTGGAAGGGGGCTGGAATGCTGGTGGAAGGGGGCTAGTTGCAGGTGTTTGGGGGATGGTGTGGGATGATTCAAAGGTGGAAGGGGGGCTATTGTGGGCAGGAATGCTAGTGGAAGTGGGCTGAAATGAAGGTGGAAGGGGGATGGTGTGGGACGGATGGGGCTGGAGCAAGGCCAAATCATGGCGTTACCACGGCATGACCATGACGTGACTGCGGCAAGACCACGGCTTGTTGGCCCGGTCTTGCGAAATTCGTGGGGTATCATCTTCCGGCTAGGAGCGAAGGGAGTGGGAGGAGATCAAGAAACATTCTGGCCATTGCCCCACCGGCAAAAATTGCACTTAGTCAGTCTCAACATCGATCACAAGACTCATGGAATACTATCACTGCGAACTGCTGCAGGGTGTCGTCCTTGAGCAGGGCCAAATCATGGCGTGACCGCGGCATGACGGCTGTGTGACCGCGGCGTGTTGGCCATATCTAGTGACATCTGCGGGGCAGCATCTTCCTTCCAAGAGTGAAGGGAGCAAGAGGAGGTAGGGCAACATTCCGACCATCACCCCGCCAGTAGAAATTGTGATTAGTCAGTCCCAACATTGATCACAAGACTAATGGAATACTATCACTGTGACCTGCCATGGGGTGTCATCTTGGAGCAAGTCCAAATCACGGTGTGACTGCGGCATGACCGCAGCGTGACTGCAGCATGATGGCCCTGTCCAGCGACATCCGTGGGGTAGCATCTTCCGGCCAGGAGCGAATGGAGCCGGAGGAGGTGGGTCAACATTTCGACTGTCGCCCCACCGGAAGAAATTGTGATTAGTCAGTCTCAACATTGATCACACGACTCATGGAATACTGTCACTGTGAACTGTCACGGGGTGTTATCCTGGAGCAGGGCCAAATCATGGCATGATCGTTGTGTGACGGCGTCGTGACCGCGGCGTGACCGCGGCGTGACCGCGGCGTGACTGCGGCGTGACCATGTTCTGAACATGGCGTGACCGCGACTTCACCATGGCGTGACCGCGGCGTGACCATGGCATGATCACGGCGTGACCACAGCGTGACCGCGGCATGTTGTCCTGGTCCAACGACATCTGTGGGGCAGCATCTTCTGGCCAAGAGTGAAGGGAGAGGGAGGAGGCGGGGAAACATTCCAGTCGTCGCTCTGCTGGAAGAAATTGTGATTAGTAAGTCTCAACAATGATTGCAAGACTCATGGAATACTGTCACTGCGAACCGTCATAGGGTGTCATCATGGAGTAGGTCCAAATCACAACATGATTTTGACGTGATCGCGGCATGACCGCGGCGTGTTGGCCCAGTCCAGCAACTTTTGTATGGCAGCATCTTCCGGCCAGGAGCGAAGGGAGTGGGTGGAGGTGGGGCAACATTCTGATCGTCTCCCCGCCAGCAGATGATAGAACATATCTATTATTTAATATGCTATAACAAGGGATCTACATAGATGGTTGTAGCAAGCGGCACAATGACGCAACGTCTAAAGGGAAAAAATGACTGAAAAGAATCATACACCCTACATAAACCATTTACAAATTCATTCACTTTCCATAAACATAGAAATTTTATTTATAATATTCAAAGCGTGAAAAGGAAAGTTTCATGGTTAAGTAATATGCCTACCCGGGCAATGTCATTTGAATTAAATGAGTATGATAAGACAATTTATATTATTTAAAGAAAACAAGAACTAACTAGCCACAAAAAAAACCAACAAGAGGAAAATCCAAACATGATACAAATAACTATCACTACTCTTTGGTTTAGAAGATAGCGCACCTCCGTTGGAAGGGTTTTATTATAAAATCATGGAATTTCTTTATCACACAATTCATTTAATTATATTTAACATCTATTTTAAAACTCATTCAGAACAAATCAAATGCAATAATTTAAGCAAATAGATCAACATAACTATCACTGTGAGTTTTCACAGACATCTCACCTCCGTTGGAGGGGTTTTATTATAAAAACATGACTTTATTTATCAAATGAAACAATTATATTAAGGAACACTTGTTCAAGATATGTAATTCAATATAATTAAGCAGAATTAAGAAAGTAGATAATTTCAATTTAAAGAATTCTTGAATTAAAGAGGCTAGAAGAGGGATCCTACCTCAAGGTGGAACCAAACTATCCACTTAGGCTCTTGGAGCTTTATAACTAAAATTTGTTGCTCCCCCACTGGGTATACGCACCTTCACACACATGCAAGGACATATATCCCCTATGCACACACCCACTTGGCCATGAGCATGTGAAAGGGGATCCATGCACATATACTTATATGCATATACCAGTCTCCACTCACCTGCATATGCATTTATATATATATACATGGGCACACATAGCCCCATATGTGCATAATCACTGCCATGGATGACTATACACATAACGGGGGAACCTACATACATATACTTTCTTACCTATGAACACCCAGGCGAGTCGCCCTTAACTTGGCTACTTGAAACCAATGAGAAGGGATCAATGCACAACACAAAGGATAATAGGAACATTAAAACACATAAAGGATGATACATAACAAGTGAGAAACCAACCAACGACATTAAATCCTTTCCTTGATTGGGAGAACCAAATCCACCTGAACCAACACAAAATGATCCAATGCCCTACTGAAAACATAATATGGAGTCAAAAACACTAAAATCCCTAAATAAATGAGGTGAAAGACAAGTAGTAACCATACAATCTTACCTCAGATCAAAGCTAGTGGACATAATCAATCTGAACCCCATTGCCTCCCCTTCGCAGAATATAATTACCCTTTGTCTTCAGAAATAAGTAAAATACCTAAGTGTCCAATGCGATAAAGAAAATAAAATAAAAACTAAACTAAAACATACCTTTCTCTTGTGACTATACATGTCACCGCCCAACATATATGAACCACAATGCCCCATGGGTCAAATAATGTTCCTACAAGCAAAGGGGAAATAGATCCATGATTTAAAGTGATACTATAAAATATTACATTCATATTAATTAACAATTATTATTCCTGTTAATGGTATATAATTAGTTTGGTTTGAGTTTCAAGTTCATTTGGTTTTGTTCGATAAAATTTTTTTTCCCACCCGATAATAAAAGTTCACTAGAGGACACAATTTCTAATCTAATAGAATATATCATAATAAAAAACAGATCCATACCAATTAAGAAGTTTGAAAATGATAAGAAATAATGTTTGATCATATAGTCTGATGAGTTATAAAAGGATAAACCAAAAAAATGAAAAACATTGGGAGTTCTCTAATTGCTCAAGTGAATATGAAATGTTTAAACAATAATAAACATGTGGAAGAAGATAAAACCATGTTTCCTAAACATAAATGTTTAGAATGCGAGAAATAAGAATGCTCAAAGAACATCAAACACTTTTGAGCAACAAAGAAAAGTGATCCAGTGTTGAGAAAAAATCCTAATAACTTAGAAGTTGATAAACCCACCTTATTACCATACTTGTTGATATAAAAAAACACTCGAATGGAAGTTTCACATAACACACACTTCACATATATATTTTTTTTATGGAAAATAATTTAGCAAAAAGAATCCTTCATATAGTGTTGTTATTTCATTGAAAAAAACAACATGGAGAAAATACGAAAATACATTCTCGTTAATCACGTCTCTAAAAAAGTTCCAACACCTTTCCCATGAGTTAATTCCATATTTATAGGGAACTTTTCATCTAGATAACACTTTATAATTTAATAAAATATGGTTACCCATTCAACTGTATGTGAATCCAAAAAGAACAACACATTTATCCATAAACCAATTTACCTTCACATGCATCATGAACATATTAAAACAGTATGCATTAGATAACATTTTAATTTGAAAATTATAACACTCCATTCACATGACAACAGCATCCACAAAGCATCAATGGTATGAATAATTCTTCACATAAAAAATTCTTCATATTTTTATGAGATCTAAATGATTTCACATAGAGTATGATATTCTTTATGAAACTAGAAACACATCATATATTGTTCACCTAAATCGCAATGAAATAATGTACTTGTGGTATCTTCTATGTTAACTTCCGATGATTTATATCTACAAACACTACAATGATAACTATTTTTATGTTTTGAGAAAACCAAAATCAATCATATATCACAGTATCAAATTGATTTTCATTAATTTAATATTGAACAAAAAATTATCCTGCTAACACTCGAGCTCTAGGTTGACACCCAAGGTATTATAAACATGATTTGATAGAGTTCCATATATGTTTGTCTGTGCCTACCATTATCCATGATGATTTCCTTGACAAAAAACCATGACAAGGTACATTACCTGTTCCATAGCCCTCAGACCTAACACACATTACCAATTCTAGGGATATCACTCATATTCCAGGGGTTAATGGACTTTCTATGAATTCTCATTATAGAAAATATTACATTCCCATGGAGAATAAATAATGCTAAGTGTGGAGTAACCATTCCAGGTATTATATAACCATGCATCAAGAACAACCAAGAGAAAACCCCCTAAAAACACCATAACATGGAAAATGTTTTGACATATGATACATTTTTTAATTCATTAAAATTACCAATTCTCATTCCTCATATTACATTATTTCAAATATCAATTCTTCTCAATATAACATTGTGTATTTTCCAATTTCATACCAATTATAAAGTTACATGATACATTATCAATTCAGGTTTCAATTGTGTTAATTCCAATTCTCATAATGGTAATTACAAATTCTAATTCACATGTCATGAGAAGAAGAAATTCAATTCAAAATTCTATTCATTCCTTAATAAATTTCTCATTCCAGGTATAAGGCACTAGACTCATACCATCCATGCTCTAACCCATGGTTATAGATAAGAACAGCTCTTTAGTGGCCAAAGGATCATGGTATTCATCACCAATGGACCCAACAGGATATGTGGAAGGTATAATAGTAAGGATTTGAGAAATTTACATGGATTCTAAATAGAAGAGATCACACACATGGCATGATGACACTATCATACATGATGAAGAATCTATAAAACCAATAAAGACATTAGGAAGATTTTTCAAATCACCCACCTCAATACAAATAATATTAATCCAAAAACATAATATTTTGATAAATGTAATCCACCATAATCCCATATGGAAATAGATAAATACACCACATCAATTCCATTAGAAGAATATCAAAGTGGAAAATAAAAGAAATTCACCAATTTCGAGCAGAACGCAATGAATCTAGATGTTTGAATCGAAGAATGGATTGAGAGATCTATGATTCAAGGTATATTACAAATGAGGTTGACATGAATTAGGGTTGAAATATTAGAGAGATCTAATCTGAAGAAAGTGAGATCACGACGGAGGAAGTGAGCTAGTCAAGTAGGGATCATGCTCAGGAGGTAGGGTTGGAGGAGAGATCTCTTTGGAGGAGGAGATATCATTTAGTGGAGAGATCTGTTCGAGGAGAGATTTTGTTCGATGGAGGAAGCGAGCTCATGGGTTCGTGCTCAGGAAGTAGGGTTCGACGGATGTGAGATCTGTTCAACGATGTGCGGAGAGATCTGTTTGCGGGTGAGGTACAATTAGTTCGGGGTTTTTCCCAATGGTTTCTAAAACCGTAGAGAAATATTATTTGGGGGGGTTCCCTACGATTTCTAAAAACTATAGGAAAATATTGTCTAATGTAATCTATTCCCAACGGTTTAATGAAACCATTGGGAAAACACATCAAATTATTACTTAAACCAATGGTTTTTTCAAACCATTGGTATATAGGTGTTGGTATAAGTTGTATTTCCACCAGTGAATGTAATTTAAAATATCATATTGAATCTATCTATGTATAGGTAAATTCATGCATTATGGTAGTGGAATCAACCCACCAAAAGGAGGACAGATTGTAGGATCCAAATCTATCTTTATAAGCTATAATTAAAAAATGGACATAATTTCCAGGATTTTTAAAAGAAAAGGTGTTAAATCCATACCAATAACAACTAGTGGTATCATACAAAATCTGATTTGTTGCAACTAATATCAAGCCTCTATTTAGTGAAAGAAATCTGTTGTAAATAGGAGGGCATATTTGGAGACCCCAAATCATGGAAAAATGGGGGAGTTAGAGATGGATTGTAATGGTTATTAAACCTTATCTAAGATTAAAGAAGAATATATAGACTAACTACATCCCCCTTCCCCACCCCCCTTGCCCCACTGCTCCACTACCCCACCCCCTCCCCCCTGCCCTGAAGACCCCCCTGAAGACCACCCCCTGCCCTGCAGACCTCCCCACTCCACCCTGCACCCACCACCCCTCCCCCTCCCCCTCCCCCTACCCTGCAGACCTCCCACCAACTCTGCTGACCTCCCCCCTCCACCCTCCCCCTGTATACATCCCCCCTGCCCCCTTCCCCCAACCCCTACTCCCCTCCACCCAGCCCCTAGCCTGCACAGCCCCCCCTTCCCCCCCACCCAGCCACCCTAGCCTGCACAAACCCCCCTATCATGCACCACCCCCTAGCTTGCACCATCCCCCTTAGCCTACACACCCCCCCTATGAGTCAAAAAAATCTTTGTAGATGCTTGTGGTGTCTCAAATGAGAGGAGTAAGGATTAAAATAGAAAACATAAATGAAATAATTTTAAACAAGATATATAATAATAAAATACCACAAGATGATCCTTATATATATGCTCACAAGCATAAGCATGGGATATGATGCCCCAAGAAATATTTCGTTAAATGTTCTCATTCCTACCATTGTTCTTCATAATGTCGATGCATTTTGAGGAAGTGAATCGGTAATTTTGGATTCTTCTTCTAGTTATAAATCCAAATTGATTTGATTATATGATGACTCAAGCAATAGATCATAGCCTCAAAGAAATGACTTTTCTAATAATTTTGTGAATTGCATTCCCAATGGAAATAGGATTGATGTATTTAATATATACTACATTATCCTTTTTTTGAATCAAAGTAATAAAATTCAAATTGATTCCATAAGGTATAGAAGCATTATTAAACAATTCTCTCATAGAATTATGTAAATAAACATGTACAATAACTAAGTAAACCCTAAAAAATTTGTTTTTGAACCCATCAGGCCCGACCACGCTCTCATATAAGGAGAAAAGTGAAGTATTTACCTCCTTATCATCACAAGATTTAGTTAAAGACTTTTTTGATTATTATCAACAACATATTTAATTTTATCCATCATCTGGAAGGTAAAATCTTCTCCTTTATTTGAGAATATTCTTCCAAAATAGTCATCCATAACATTAGAAAATTGATTTTATGAGTTATATAAAGACCCATCAATTCGATGGGTAGAAACTCCTTTTCCAATTCACTTTTTCTTGTGTATATAATAAAAAAATACAGTTTTCTATCTCCTTCCTACATCCATATTATATTTTACTAGTTTTAGACTAGACTTTCTTTCACAAATGGGTTTTTAGAAAGGTGAGACAGGGTTTTAATCTCATCATTTGAAGAATCATTCTGATTCTGAATAATATTAAGAAATTGTAGTAATGATTTCTCAGGCTCTTTGATATCATTACCCATATAACAGAAATATACGTTATTCTAGAAAAGAATCATCCTTTTAACATTCTTCAACTTTCTTCCATGATTTGAAGAGAGATTCCATAAATTTACATGTTCCAAGTAATGATGATAATCTCCCTACAACCAGGGAAAACAATTCAGGCATTGTTGAATTCAAATGGAAGGGGAGATGATTTCAATTTATTTGTGAAAATATCCACCATAAAAGTATTATGATCATAGTGACATTTTTGGGAGAGCCAGACCTCATACATCAATAACATAATTATTATCATCAATATGAACAAAAAATCTATCCAATTTTCTAGCTTGTAATACATTGTTGGTTATCAACAACAGGTTTAGTAACAAGCCACAATTGTAACTTCAACCATGCTATATTTATCAAAATAGGTTAAAAATTAAGAATCTTCCATCATATTGATGTGTGGACCAGTTTTTTCCTCATGCCATAGAATAGTGTAAACCCCCCTTAGAATAACCCAACTATATGAACACTAAGAAATTACCCCTTCAAGATTTCACAAAATATCTATTGTTTTCATGTAAGAGTTAGAGGAATAAATAAAATACAGGGAGATTACAATTCCTTGGATACCAATATCAACTAAAAATTCTTGTTGATTTTCTATACATGAATGAAGGTTGATACTATCATACTTTAAAATATAGAGATTCTCAAAGTCATCATCACTTTCTTTTTGTGATACATAGTAATATCAAAGGGAGGACCATTTAAAGTCACTCTGTTTGTCAAACTCCATTTTTGGTTTAGATAAACTATTCATTATGGGTTTTTTTACTATAATAAAGTATCTCGGGGATGTGATTGTGGGAGAGTTCCCAAGACCTTGATAATTACAAAAGAGAATCTTCAGTTATGAAGGTATGTCATAGCTCTTGTTTTGAAAAACACAAGGAAATAAGAGAAATCAAATAAATTTCAAAACCTGTTATCAATTCCCATAACCAATTAAGCAAGATGAGTCAGCTCGGCTTGGGCACTCCTATTCAAAATTTTCCCTAAACTCTAAAGATCTGAATTGAAATCCCTATCAAATTTCCTATAAATTTCACATATTCATGAGAAACCAATCATGGGGGAAAGAAAAAAACTAAAAGTCCAATCAAATTATAGGATAGAATCCATGACCATTCGGTCTCTGGAGAAATGGAGAGGGAGGAGGAATGGAGAGGGAGAAGGAGTATTTGTTGGGGGAGAGGTTCTAGGGTGGGAGGAGAAAGTCGAGCATGAGGGTGGGGAGGCCTCCGTGAAACACCGATGGCCCGGAAGTGTAGCAACGACGTCGGGGAGGATTGTGCGGAGAGCGGGTCCAGGTCGAGGGTTCGAGGATTCATGGACAGTGGGGAGGAGGAGATAACGAATCAGGGGAGGAGAGGATAAGAGAATCGTGGAGAGTGTCGCAGAGAGCGTCGCAGACTGGGGGGGAGGAGGTCTTGGATCAGGGGAGGAGAGGAGTTGTGGACAGGGGAGGAGGATCCAGATAGATAATCAAAAAAAACATTACTATGGATTTTTTTAATTTGTGGCTATAAATTATGATATAGCCACAGTTTTAATAGAACTGTGGGTATAAACTAAGCTATATATAAGACTTATAAAACTGTGGCTATAAGTCCGTGGCTATAGCCCTGTTTTCTAGTAGTGATTTTACATGGCCAAATGATCACATGAGAGATTTATCATGAAGGTGGTATTATCAATATAGGTTATTTCCATGAAGAATATTACTCAATGTAGTTGATTAACGTAGATGATTCTATTATATAGGTCATTGATATAGCTGATTGATCGACATAGCCATTTTGACTATGTATCCAAAAGCATCACATAGTCAATTTACCATACTTTTCCAGATTTGAGAGAAAAACATCCAAAATGTATATTTCTAGAAATTAACAATCAAACACATAAGAATAGGACAATACCTAATGAACACACATAGAAAACAAGATCATCAAAAAAATATGAATTTTTTCAGATCATTAAAACCTAAATTACATGGGATTTATTAGATAAACATTCGTAGTCCAACAAAATCCCCCTTTTTTATAATCAAAAAAACCCATTAGATATTTTAGAATCTATTAAACACAAAATTTTAAAAATTATTAAAATAAATTAAATATAGATGATATATAGAGTTTAAAATGTAGTATTTCTCATCCTTAGTTACTTCTCACCCTTTTAAATGGTAAAATATTTTACCCCTTTGTAAGGTATAATACTTTTCCCCCTTTTCTATCATTAAAAAGGAAGTGAAAGAGTGGTAAAAATAGTTTAATGTAGAAAATTAGAGTGATGGAATATTTAAATGTAATGTGAATATTAGATATATAATCCTGGAAAAACTGAGTTCAATAAATAAAATATAGTAAAAAGATGTTTGTGAATAAATAAAAAAACATAAAATGAAAAAAATCACTAAGAAAATCATTAAAAATGAAGAAATAATGAATCATTTCATTAAGAATTTTGAATTAAAAAATTTCATCTAGTTAGTATAATTAAAAAATATCATTCAAATAACCTAAGTGTTATAATGGGGTCAAACTAATATTTTGGTTTGGGTGAAGGGGATTTTAAGGTTTGAATGGATCTTGAGGTAGAAGGATTTGGAATTGATGGCACTAAAGAATCATAAACACATTCTATTCTATATCAAGATTACTGATAAGTACTATAAAGATCAAGACCAATAGGTCTTCATCTTCTCAATTGAAATAGGTCTTTATCATACATATCAATCCTCATAAAAATATTAGACATTCAAAATTAAAGAATAAATAGAAAAACTTGTTTATGTATTTGAGCTACTGATTCTAAGACATACCTGATAAAAATATTAGGATTTTTTACTTTCCAAGAAGAAAAACTTGTAGACTCATTGATAGTAGGAGGGATATGTATGGGAAATATCTAAAGTAGATAAACTAAAATTCAAATCGGTGATAATCTTATTCATAATTAGATTTAAAGACATATGTATGTCAATTATCCTATCAATCACCAACTACACCTTTCATTCCATGTTGTTTAGTTTCTCTAGAAAATATTGAATAAATTTCTTAACTTTATTGAGAGAATATTTAGAAACAAAAACACTAATAGTAGACTATGATTCAGGGGAACCTAAAACTATATTAAAAGGAATAATTGATTCCACAGAAATAATTTTCCCTGTAAGTTTTTAAACAACCAACTACCTTCCTATAACTGGAATGGACCCTCTGGAACATCTTATTATTTTGAACTTGAATATTTCTTTTATTTCATATCCCTAACTCAAAAAAAATCATTCATCTAATTGAAAATAATTTGGGTGTTTTTCTTGAAAATATCAAGGAAACATGAAAACATATCTCTTTATTTCTTTAAAACACCCAAATTTTATTCTATCATATCTCCAAATAATTTCTCAAGATGACAACCATGGTCACAATGCACATATCCAACCCAATAATAATCTTCTTAATTGCTTCCTAGGTATCATGAAATTGACCAAAAATATCCCTTTTCAACTCTTCCAATATCACTAGAGAAAGAAGATCAGTTTATAGATACTGAATCTAAAATGAAATAGAAATTAACACTTATAACATTTGACTATCACCATTCTATAAATCTAGAATAAATATAGATTCTAAAGGACCCTTATAGGTTGTTAATTTATTTATAAATCTAAATTGTCTCAACACAACACGTTTCAAATTTTGAAGAATCTATTTAACTTTAGCTCTCGATTCTTTGATCTTGTCAAGAACTTCTTAAGATAAACCTGATTTCATTAAAAGGGTATTATAAAACACATCATTTGAGATGAAACCAATGTACTAATTTCACTAAACTCGTACTTTTTAATACAAAAATATTTCAAATAACTTACTGGGGTTTTCATTATCACAATTTCCATATAACTTATATTATAAAAATCTTTTTTCATAGGTTGATCTATTTGAAGACTACTGATCATTGTTCTTTTGAAACCACTATTCCAAATAACTTATTAAAGTTTGACTAGGATATAGAGGACTCTTTAAGTTCTCTAATATCATCTTTTCAGGAAACTACATCCAATTTTAAATCAAAACAATATACTCTCAGACTGTCAAGATCCACCGTTACTTCATTAGTTGGGACTTCCTTTTCCCAGATTTCAAAACTTTTACTTTTTAAAGAAGTTACTCCATGAGAAGTTAAAGGTGAGGATAATACTGATGGTGTATGGTCATGATTTGTTTTTATTACAAGACCACAATATCACCCCAATAATTATTAATAGGTGATCCAAGAATAATTAAATCATCCACTTCATACATTTCCTCTAACTCTGGGGTTCTCTAAACATTAGAACCCATGGGCCTAGTCTTAGCTAGCCTATCTGTAGGAAAAGAAACATTAGTCTCAAAAACTATATCTATATATTGATCTTCCTCAGAAGACACAACAAATTAACGAGAATCTTATTTCTGAGTACCCACATTCTCCTGAATCTGGACATGATCTCCAATTTTAGAACTAATGTATAGAATTGAAGACTTTATTATTCAATATATTATCTCCCCAACTCCCCTATAAGACACTATCTAAAAAGGTGTTGCATAACTAGGCATTTTGTTCTGATCTAAATCCCCCTAGGTAACACTTTTCTAACGCACATCCTTCAAAGAACTTGAAGTAGAATCCTTGGAATATCTAGTAATATCTAAGAGAAATTATTATAGGATTCTAATTTCATGATATTTCAAAACATTAAATTCATTAAAATTTTCTTATTTCTTCTTAATAAATAAATAATTTAATCTACCATAGTCATAATATTTTAATTTTCCTTTTCCTTCTTAAAATTGATGCATGAAACTCATCATATATCATTGAAAACTCAAATTTACATTATTGATCAAGATGTACATCAAATACATATCTTGAAAAAGAAATTTCTATATAACTATGGTCATTTCCGCTATACTCATCTATAAAAACATAAAAAAATTCTTATATTTAGTAGGCATATATTTAATAAGTTTCTTTTCAAAAATAGAGGCTAAAAAACATGAACACTTCTGGTGGACCTAATGAGCATGTCCCAATGAGCCTCTGACTAAAAGAAAACTCCCCATCATGAGGACAATGAAATATATCATTCATTTCAAAAAAAACAAACTAACATTAAATTATATTAACATTTGATAGGACTACATCCTCTATTTGATTAAACTGAAACCCGAAATTCATCAAGAACTTGTTAATTTCTCAATAAAAAATAAAATCTGACATCTAGTCATCAAACACAAAATCTCATCCTTGAAACTCAAGCACTTTCTTTAATATCATTTTGGTTGAATTCATCCATTCCATATCTATGGCCTTTATCATAATAACATTTCATAAATTTTAGTTAGTTATATTAGATGAACCTAAGATTCTATCATCCGCATGATTCGATATTTCCAAATCGAACTAGTTAGTTGAATGTCAAACATCGATCGAGAGGTTAGAGATGACAATTTGGTTTTAAAGGGACGTTATGCATGAAAATGGTAAAATGGTTGATAGACGATTTACATTTTCTCACAGACCTGAGTCCAAATTTTCTTATGTACCCAGTTTTTGTTTAGATTTACTATTGACTGATAAGTAAATAATAATAATAACTAAATAGAATAAAGGAATTTATATTTTCAATATTTAAAATGACTAAATAAAAAACAACACATACAAGAGTAATTTTAATGTGTCATTAAAGTAAATATTATAATAAAATGATTGATCTTAAATTTCATCAATAATAAAGTGAATAAATTAATTTAAATTAGAATAAAAAACGCATTAAAATTATTTAAAAACTAATAAACCCAACTATCTGTTAATAAAATAAAATCACTTACATCCATGGGGTTTAGTAAAAATATCTTCTAATTAATTCTATGGACAGATAAAGTCAATAGAAATTTCATCTTTTTTTCTATAATCGCTTAAGAAATGATTCCCTAAGTATATATTCTTTGTTCTTAAGTGATTAATCAGATTATTAGAAATGCTCATAGAAATAGTGTTATCAAATTTATTTGAGAATTGATTATAATTGAAACAAATTTCCATTAAAGCATGTTTCATCCACAGTACTTGTGTACAAAAACTAATGAAAACAATATATTCTCTTTAAACAGTATATAATTCAATGATATGTTTCTTATTACTAGACCACGATACCAGGGATTTACTTTTGAAATGAAAGGTTCCCAAAGAACTCTTCTTATATAGTCTACATCCAAAAAAGTCAGAATCTGAATAAGATTTTAAATTAGAATAATTTGTTTTTCGAAAAAGAAATTGAATATAAATTTTTCCTTTTAAATATATTAAAATCCTTTTGGCATATTTTAAATTAAATTATTTCGGATTAGCTTGAATTCGAATAGAAATAAATACTAAAAATAAAATATATGGTCTAATAATAGTTTGATAAAATAAACTCCCAATTATTCCACTTGAACAATTTCCATTAAAAGGTTTCCCAGCTTCAACAAAGTCATGTTTTTAATTAAAACTCAAAGGGGTAGTATAAACTTTACTGATTTCAATTCCAAACCTCATAAGAAACTATAGTATGAATTTTATAGGATTTATCACATCCCTAAATGATTTATGATAATTTTTAAATCCTTGAATATAATTTAACTCTCCTATCAAGCACATTTCAAATTACTTTTTCATGAGTTTTGAAAACTCATTACACAATTTTTTTATTTATAAAACCAAAAATTAAATCATCACCATATATTTTCACTAACAAAATAACTGAAGATAAATGTTTCCAAAATAAATTAGGATCTTCATTACCTACTGAAAAAAAAACATTTGACATAATAAAGGAAGTTAAACATTGATACCAATCCCTAGGATTATTTTTAAGGTCGTAAAGAACTTTGGTAAGTTTAAAAAATGAATTTGGAAAATGGGGATTTTCGTAACTAGGGGGTTGTTTAACATTAACTTCCCCCATTATAAATAAAATTAGAAAAGTAGATTTTACATCTATCTGATATAATTTATAATTCATATATAATGTATAGGCTGAGAGAATTTTAATGTAATATAATCGAGTTATTGGGAAAAAAATATCCTTATAGTCTACACCTTCTTCTTGATTATACCCTTTAGCTACTACTCTAACCTTATTCCTAGTTATCACACCATGATATTCTTTTTTATTCCTAAAACACCATTTTGTTCATAAAAATGAATTTATAGAGGGTATGTCAACTAATTACCATACATTGTTCCTATTAAACTGGTTAAATTCTTCATGTATAGCTACAACCCAACTTTCATCTTCTTAGGCTTCTTCTATAGACATAGGTTCAAACTGAGATTAAAAATATAGAAAATTCAAAAAGGTTTCCTATACTATTTATAGTTCTAATTATGTTATCTAATACACCTATAAAAATTTCTAAATGATAGTTATTAAGTGTTATAAGTTTTCTAAGAATCACACTTTCAGGTTCATTGGCATCTTACTTTTCATGATTTGGTTCTAGAAAATCATGTTGCAATTATTCATCATTTTTTTTCATTAAAAAGAGTTCCAAGTATCATGTTTTCAAAAAAATCACATACTTCATCAATATGAATTCTTTTATGATTAAAATCATATCTTTCATCAAATTTCTCATGAGTTGATTATTCAACAATTTTAGATCGTTTATTGAAAACTCTATATGATTTTGTAGTAAAAAAAACTAGGAAGATTCTATCATTAGCTTTTGGATCAAACATTACAAGATTATAGTTAGTGTTTATAATATTAACCATTAATCTAAAAGCCTTAAAGTATCAAAATTTGGGATTTATTTTATTCCATATTTTATAGGGAATTTTCTTTAAAAATATGTTTAATTACAACTCCTTTTATGACATAACATGTTATATTCACATATTTATCCCCAAAAAAGTAGGCTGGTAATATTCATAAAACATAATCATTGAAATTTATTTAGAGATTTTTATTCCTCCTTTAAACAACCCAATTATATTGAGGTATCCTAGGGGAAAAAATTTTATTCTTGATACCTTATTTTGAACAATAGGCATTGAACAAATGGTTTTCAAATTCTATTCTATGGTCACTTCTTAAAGAAATAATTTTGGCATATTTCTCCTTTTCAACTGGATTAAAAAAACTTATAAAAATAGAACAAGCATCACTTTTAACACTTATAAACCCAGGAAAATATAGAGAAATCACTGGAAAAAATTAAAAAAAAGATTTTCTTAATAGTATTCAAATTCTATATGGCCCAAAAATCCATTTGAATAAGTTATAGGGGTATATAATTAGAAACTAGTTTAATTGGTTTAAAAGATGAATTCTTTCGCTTTCCCGTATGGAATGCATCATATAGCTTCTTCTTATTCAATTTAAGTTAAGGTGAGTGTGAAATTAAATTAATTAGGGAAATTTTCTTTAAAGAATAAACTTTATAATGCCCTAATATTTTATTCCATATTCATGACTTATTTTTTCATTTTAACAATTCAAATTGTTTCTACTCAAACAATTAAGATCTCGAGTATAGACATTCACTATTCGTGATGCATTAAATTTAAGAATTTGTTTCACAAAAAAAATATGTATTATTTGAAAAATCAAGAAAAATAACCTTCATAGTAATGTTGAGAGATACTTATCAGATTTTTATTTAAACCTTCCACATAGAGAAATTTATTGATAAGGATAGAGTTTAGATTTCTAATATATCCAATACACATGTTTTTTCATTTAGCATTGTCAGAAAAAAGTGACATGACATCCATATATCTATGATAAGGAGTGTGAATTAGATAAATCTACACTCATATGACTTGAGAATACATTATCCATATAATATATATCATTTGTGCTCTTAGAACTTTTTACCTAGAATGAAAAAATAAACAATTAATTATTTTTATAACCATATTTTATTCAGTCTATCATGGTCAGGATCTAAGAATTTAGGAACACAAATATGTTTGTTTTATCTAAAACATTCATCACTGTCCATTGAAATAATTTTTGTAAAAAAATCATGTTTAAATCCATAGAACTATGGTTTTCTCAAAATGAAATTATTTTCATAGTTTCATATCTCACTATAATGAAAACAAGTAATTTTTGAAAGATTTCAATTCTTGGAACTAGGTATAAAATACTTCTTGTAAAACTTTGGATTTTCACCTTAACATACTATTCCAATATTATTTTTAAGAGTTGTAAAATTTACAAAAATATTAATTAAATAATTTAACCTTTCAAAAAAATATAATCTCAATATCTTTGAAGTATTGAATTTCCTTTTTTTAATTTTTCAATTTTATTACCATGTTCGACACATGACACAGTATAATTTTCTTATTTGATTTTTAACATTATAATTTTTTTTATTTAATTCCACTTTTTCATTAATAATAACTTCATATGATATTTTAATATTTTTATTTTTATTTTTTAAGATTTATACTTAGTTTATAACATGGTACAATATTCATTCATTTTCTCAATTGAGAAATTTCCATTTTCTGATTTAGTTTCATTCTTAGAATAATAAAAGGAAGGTACATCATCATTATGTTTCATAAAACGCATGTTGGATTTATAATTATAATTCTCATATTTTGATTCTAATGATGAAAAATCACTATAATCATTATAAGCACTCCAAGTTTCTTTTATATCTTTATTATCCTTCTTCTTGTAACCAAATTTTGTGAGGTATTTATTTTCGAACTTTTGTCATCTTGAAGCTGCAGACAATCATAATTGATATGTCAAATCTTTTTTTATTAAAAACATCTCACATTATTATAATTTATTTATGAATACTTATAATTAATGAAAGTTTTCTAAAAAACCTCTTCTCTTTTAATAGAACTTTTTGAATTCTCTGGAAAATTAAGAAAAAACTTTGTTTGAAGCTGAACTACTTGAGGAATTTTCATCAGTTGACTTAGCTATTTAAATTTCCTTATACTTCTTATCATATAATAAAGTTGATAATTTTAAAGTAGTGTTCTAATTCTTAACTTTCTTATGCACTCCTACCTCAGCATTTATCTCTTGATCATTAATCATTAGTATACTGATCTGATCATTTATTTTAAAGTTTTTCTTACCTATTTTGATTGTCTAATAATACTCAAAATACCACTCAACATTGGTTGTAACAAATAGTCCTCTCTGACAGCACATACACCCCCACCATAACTTTCCAGTCACATCGTGACCCACTAGGTACCACCAGTTTCACTATATACATCTGGTCCCCTTTTTAGGGCCACCCATATGCCTGAATAAGTCATATAACTAATGATTGTCCCCACAGACAACCACATGTACTTCCAGTGTGAATTGTTCCCACTCACACACACCCTGTGAAACTTCCTATAAGGTTACCCATCCAAATCACTACTCCAAACTAATAACAATTAATTGTGGAGTTCTAATCAGGTAGACTCTTGAAAAGAAAAGTGAAACTTTTGTACATGATCCATATCATTTAGTATTTTAACACTTAATCATTTTGGGGTATTACATTCACAACCCCACAGGAGCACAACATACTCATTGTGGACCCTACCTCCCAACCCAAGCTTTTCCACCACACATAAGGATGGGTTCCTAATCTAACACCAATGTAACAACCACGCCCCGTTGACAACACAGGTGTAACATCCTGATTCTTGAAGCCACCCAGAGGTTCCCCGTACCTGGTTGGTCACATGGCCTCAAGTGAATTTCCTAGAATTCCAGAGGATGCTTACTAGTAGAAAGGGCCTTGAGTGTGGTAGTGGAGAAACTATTACCTCATTGGCATAGTAACATGGTGGAAATAACATATATACAATAGCGGAAGCAGTAAAAGCATGCAATAAGTGAACAATGGGAGACTGAACAAATAAACAACTGGAGCACACATATATAAATGATGAATGATACATATGTATAAGAAAGCAGTCAAACAAATCACAATGTTGGAATACAATACTAAAATAAAGTAAAAAAGAAAACAGTTAAACTACTCCACAGCTTCGCAAGCCTCAGCTTGGTCTCATGCTCCCCAGCTCCACCGCAATCAAGTACCTGAAGTAGAAGGGAGGTTGGACTTATCTAGACCTGCAACAATATAATATGTTTGGTACTAAAAGCATGACCCAAACAGGGTGTGAGATTACTCCCAGTAGGAAGCCACCCAAATATATGTGCCAAACAGTCAGTGAATATATATAGTTGGCAATAAACAAAATGAAGCGGTGAATAAGGAAGTACACATAGTAACAATCCTACAAATTCAATTGCATTCCTTTTCATATATTATGTAAGTAGATAATAAAAAGAAGGTAATCCTCTAGGAAGTAATCATAGCCTAACACCTTTGGTTCAACCAAACAAACACAAGAAACCCTCTGGGAAGTACACATAGACTAACACCTCTGGTTTAGCTTTAGGAAAGACACTCTGAGGAAGCAGTCACCATCAATTCCCACATGTGGTCTCATATCAGAAACTAATAGGCACTCTAAAGAATAACTCAACATCCAATTCCCCTTGTATACCATATTGAGGAAACAACAAAAAATTTGAGGGAGTACAAAGTCCATCCCCCCTATGGTCTAACAACATAACAGTAAACAGACACTCTGGAAAATCCCTCAACGTCTATTCTCCCTATGTTCTACTACACCAGGTTCGGACGGCCCTATGTAAGTCAGTCATGAAAAAACGATATGTGGAAGCCAAAGTAAACCTCAATAAATACTTAGATAAATAATCTACAGCATAACATAGAATGTCAGATAATAATCACTCCATCCTAACAGTACTAGGAATGGGAAACAAAGTAGCCTAATAGGCAAGCTTGACCAAATGGTTAAAAAAAGATAACATGAGAAAAAGTCCATAGCATGGAAAATTTAACCCTATTCATAAACAATTAACCTCTATCCAAACAAACAATCCATAGGAGGAAATAACCAGCCTAAAAACCATAAACATGCAATACCACGTTCTTGGGTACTGGGCACTTTTGCACATAAAGTTCAAATACTATTTACGGAAAGGAACAAACCACCTACCTCGGCATCGTGAGATCAATATATGTGAACCTCAGGCCTTGAATCTCCCTAGAATTCCATAGAACTTCAAAAATGTTAAAAATTTTAATCTAGGATTACTCGTGAGAGAGAAGAAATCAAACGAGGATGTTCAAGAAGAAATGAGAACTCACCGATGTGATTCCAATGCAATCGACAGTGGTCGATTCAGAGAACAGACGGTGGATTAAGGGCTTGGAAAAGATCTTTGGTCGTACGGATGCTCCTGGACAAAATAGATTGAGAGGAAGTGTGTTCTTTCTACTAGACGTGACCCCGGTCCGTTTAATGAAAAAATATAAAATACAAAGCGTGTTCTTTAAAAGTAAAAGGTGTGTTCTTTAAAATAAAAAGGTGTCTACTTTATTTTTCTATCCTCCTCTTTAATCATTCTCTAGGTCACCACACACAGTTGTGTACTCGGTCGTTACATGGCCAGTACATAGTGTGTACTTAAAGTACACAGTGTGTACTCCTGAAATTTCCAGAAACTTCTCTTTTTCTAAAAAACAACCAAAGAAGTAAAACATACCTGAAAAGAATATTTGGGTTCTTACAACAGACAGCCACCTTAACTTGGAAGTCTGGTCCTTGCCTACCAGGTACCACAAGTTTCCCCATAGATACATTATCCCCTCCCTAGGGCCCACACACATGCCCAAATGGTTCATCTGACTAATGATTGTCCCCGTAAGAAAACATGTGTTATTTCCCGTGTGATTTTTCCTCACTCACACACGCATTGGGAAACCTCCCAGAACTTCACCAATCTTGATCACTAATCCAAGACAAACATGATTAATTGTGGAGTTCCAATCAGGTTGGCTCTTGAAAATAAAGGTACACCTTGTTGACATGAGTCATATCTTTTAGTATTTGGACCCTTAATCATTCTAGTGTGTTAAATTGGTGGTACTATTCTTGGAAGTTTTATATACTGATCTGTTTCAGTAATAGATGTCCTTAAAGAATCAAAGTTAATTAAAATTTATGTAATCCTTCCATTAAATTATGTGATACATTCTCCATCCATCATTTTAAAAGTGTCAAATTATAGTTTGAAAGTATTATATCTGATATCACACACGTTATATGTTCTCCGATTAGTAATTGAAATTATTATCTAAATTTAATTCTCTATTTAACATTGAGAAACACTGTTGAACTCATATTAACCTAATCCATATACTATAGCATTCATAGATTTAAAATTTAGATAATTGATTTCTTCAGTATTAGAATCTCAAGTTTTTTGTTGTCTTTATAATTTCATAAGGATTCACAACATTGAAAAAAAACATTAGACCAACGTTATTTAGATATATGATCATACATGCCTTTAAAAATCCATAATTTTCACCATTGAAATAGGGTGTTCACACTGTATACATCCATTCTATGGTGTCATTCATAGCATCTATTTTTGATGATATCATTAGATTTAAACTTTTTATAGCAGAGAACTCAGTAATAACTACCTCTCATACTAAATTTTTTTAGAGACTTAATATATTAAGACTCAATAGGGAGGGGTGGATTGAATTATTTAAATTTATATTAACTTAAAAAACCAACCGATTTAGTTTATGAATGACTTATAATATATTATTAAAAAATTCATGTAATAGAAATAAAATCATAAAGAAGAGAAACAGACTTATATATTTATAGTTTCTTAAGGAATATAATTCCCCTGGTCCACTCCACCACAACTCTTCTCCATGACTATGATTATTTTCAATACACCATCCCCTTTTCCAGGGACTTACAGTCCTTTTTCTAGGGACTCTATGAATGAGTGAAAGGAGAGCCTTTTAAACTTAGAAAGAACTTTAAAAAATCACATCTAATGAATAGGTATTATTCTTCCTTATTTTTAAAGAAAAACATAACATCATTTCAAATAGTTGTGAGAATGAGTTCTCTATATTTTCGCGTGTATTTCTATCCACATGAAAAAAAATTATACTCTTGGAAATTCATGGAATGATTCTTATTTAGATTCACATCACATGACTTATAGAATCATGGATAAGTGACACATATTTCTCCTTGGAATACCTCAGTGAAATTAGAGACAAAATAAAATGTTCTTGTTCTTGTCTTCTATATCATTACTTGGTTCTTATTGTAGTCAGTTTTACTTTTAAGAGGAAATAAATCATTTAAATATTGTTTAGCATCATCAAAGACTCACCTGAGTAATTCAATGGTAATAAATAATAACTTCCATCATGTCATAGCTGATTTCATATTTTAATTTATGTTGTTGATTTCATATTTCAATCCATGAATCCAATTTTTCTTCACGTAGCCAAATTGAAACACATAGGATTTTTTACTTTTATAGTCAAAACTCATATAGAAAATTAAAATGATGTAACTGATTTCTCTACATAGGTGATTCACATAACTAATTACTCCACATAACCATTTTATATAGTTGAATGATCACGTAAGTGATCTTATCAACATAAGTGATTTCCACAAAGGTGATTCCATGATGTAGCCTATTAACTAAGATGATTCCTTTACATAGTCCATTAATGTAGTTGATTGATAATTGTAGTTTTTTTCACCACATACCCAAAAAAATGAAAAATATAATTTTCTAAACTAAGGAGGATTTCATCCAAAAACATCCAGAATGCATATTTAAAAAAATTATCTACCAAACACGAAATAATGGGATAAAACTCGATGAACACACATAGAAAAACAAGATCATCATAATTGTCTGAAGCATTTTTAGATCATAAAATTTAAAAAGTACATGTGATATGTTGGATCAAAATTAGTATTCTAATGTATTATTCTATAGTCAAGGATTGTCTCCTTCTCTTATTACTCTCATTATCCTAATTTTACCATTCAACATTTCATGTGAGAAATATTTATTTTCAATATTATTTTTATATTTCATGTTTACCTAGGCATTAATAAATCCTCGTACATAATAGATATTCATTTAAACATGGTTAGAGGAGGAGGATTTTATATGAATAAACCTAAATAATTGATTTTTAAATATCTGACAACTTTATAGTAATGGTTTTTACTATATATTAATATTCACCTCTCTAATGAGTTAGTTAATTTTATAAAAAAATTGGTTTGTTATGATTTTAGTGAAAGATTTATGATAAAGGACCTTGATTATTATTTCCAGTAATGGAGTTATAATTAGTTTTATTTGCATACAACCTTATAATATGATAATTGTTTTTATATTTTTAAATAATTATGAAATACACAATTTATTGGATATAATTTTTATTAAACTATATTTTATCAAATTTAGTTTATGGATATACAAAATGTAGTTTTTTAAGGATATTTTAAAATACTTGAATTTATATTTTTTATATTGGTTTAAATCCTAAACTATATGTCTCATCTATAATTTTAAAAAAAATAATCAAATGGGGGTTTTATCACACTCATTTAAGAGTTTTGTAAAAATTAAATATAATTAAGTATAGAGGGATAAAATAAAACCCAACAAAATTATCACCTAAAAAGGAATTAAAAAATAAAATACATAAATGTAAAACTATGAATATCTTACTATAGATCGCCATATTTTATTGAATAGTGAATTTGATGGGTATCACTTAGAAATAACCAAATGGTTCTTTCCTCTAAAAGATTATTCTAGCTAATGGAAGCACTAAATTATTTAATTATTCCTTTTTTTCATTAATTATGTGAGAGTACCAACATTACAAAATGAAAATGAAGTGAAGATTGTGATAGTGAGTTTTATCTTGACATATAATGATTTCACACTATAAAAAATCTAGTATATACTTTCATTTATAATGTATAATTATTTAATAAAGTTACTTCAGTTATTAAATAATCAAAATATAATTTCTCATCCATTAATATAATTTTTATAATGTGTTATATAATTTTTTAAGTATTTATTAAACCCCCATTGACATTAACAATACACTATAATATAATAATTTTAATCATTTATAAGATAATAATATATCATGTGTCATGAAAAAATTCAAACACCATATAAAATAACAAGGTGAATTTCATTATATCACATTTTTCACGGTAAAGAAAATTACATGGTAACTACCATGAATCTATGGATTTTTTATTTTTTGAATATATATAAAAATATAACCCTCTCAAAGAACCTTACCAGACTCTATGAAAAACATTACAACACATTGTGAATCTATTCAATATATTTTGGATATAATTATCATAAAAAATATCTAACTCGTATTTTTGAAAAACAACTCATTAAAAATTTAATCCTTATTCCAAAACCTAATCGTGTGATCCTATGTGAATTTTTCACTTTGTCAAAAATTATGAATTATTCAATCCATATTTATAATCAAAGAGAGGCAACTAGAAAAATTTTGTTATAATTAAATCTATATAAGGGTCTATCTTGATCCACAAGAGTCAAACTCACAATTAAATTTTACTATTTTCAACATAATAAATATTTATATACATCATCTATTTACTTAATAATATATCTGTGAAAATAATAGAGTTAGAACGTAACAAAGAACTTTTAAATCAATTATTTCCTTCTCATATAATCTTAATTGTCAGAAATAAATTAAATATATTGAATGAATACATCACTTTTAATTGATATAAATAATTTATCACAACACTTATCACTCAAATAAATAATTACATAAATTTAATTAGTCAAATTCAATCATGATCCATGATGTCATATTTTTCATATAAGTGGAAAAGGTAATATTGGATGGAAAATGCATACCACATGATCAATTAAATTCTCAACCACCCTTTGATTAGCTAATAATCAGTGGAATTGTATAAAAGGGATCAATTCATGAAGGTTTACAGGAATGATCAAATGAAAATATTAGGTCATGGTTCTTAACACAAGCATACTCCCCTATGTATTTTAATGATTATAAAAACATCCATGAGATCTATATAATAATACATGACTTGTTATATCAGGAGTTTATAATATAATATTTACATGAATCTAAGTAAGATAACCACATCATATAATCACAACCCATAACAATCTATGATGATAATTTATTACGGATAACTCAAAATCTAATTTTATGGAATTTTTATCATTCAATTGTTAATTAAAAATAAACATAACCCCCGATTGAAAGATAAATTTATATTTTTATTATTATGAATGTATGATGGATTAAACATTAAAAGAAACAATTATTTAATGTCTCCCATATATCTATTATCATGATATTAAATTTATATAATGCCTCTCATATATTAATAGTTCTATTTAAGGATCTTTGAGATTTTACTTTTTAGGCACATTAAAGTCATTTACATCACACCTCCTAAGGATTTCTCAAATAAGATGGAATTTTAAAATAATCATTTTAGTCCTTTCATGAGATCAAAGTTCATTGAGATACTAAATAACTCCATTGTTATCATAGTAAAATGAAAATGATTTCATATTTTCAAGTAACCACCTTTTGTTATAAGATAAACTTGTTGATTCAAAATTATTCTTTCATAACATATGATGAAATGATTTACCAAACCTCATGCATCAAGACTATAATAATAGGTTTTTATAAATCTTTTGTTAATAGTTTCATCATTAAAGAAAAATACATAAGTTTATTAGAAATAAATCATCTTATTTTACAGTTTTATAACTCATATCAATGTAACCCCAAATAAATAGGTTATACTTACCACAATAATAAAGAAAAAAATCTTTATTCTTATCAAAAACATGAGGATGTTCTATAGAGAAATCTATTGACTCTCCCCACGACTTGATTGGTATATAAAGGTAATTCTAAATGCATATAAGAGACTATAATGTGAATAAAATAAGAAATACATGATTTATATAATGTTTTATGATTAAGAAATCCTATCTATGTTTCACAATTATAACACTTTAGAATGATATTGAATCCTCATAAGACTCATATCATGCAATACTAGTAAATACACCTTATTGGAAGTCACCATGAAAAATATATCTATAACCATACTAAAATTAGTGAAATGACTTTTTCTAATATTCCATATATATATTGTGATATTTAAAAGTACCCAACATATAAGAAGATTCACCCTTGTCTTTTATGGAGAAATTTTTTCACAACCATTCCATTACATAATGTAAAACCATAACATTATACCTAAAAAAAGTTAATAATCAATATAAAAAACCAAATATAAAAAAAAACACCAACCAAAACAACTTGTGTATATAAGAATCATCCTTGATCTAGATGGACCCAAACAATTTGATTACATTATCAAATCATATGTCCAGAATTTGAGTTGAAATATTTATTTTAGTAATATATATTTGAAATTCTTATAATTTAATTATATCCTTTTCCATATTAAAAAATTCATTCCATATCATATAAACATTTTTTACTTAATTTTTATTATGGAAAGAGGTTTTGATATCCATTGTACATTTCTCATAATCAAAATGAGATTTTATTCAAGAAATATCTAAATGAATTTTATTATTTTAACTATAGAAAATTTTTCTTCACTATCAATACATAAAAAATGTTTATATTATTCTTCCTCGATATGAGTATTATAGGTGGAACTCTTCCATGTGTGTTAGAATTAATACATAAATCCCACTTTAAACCTTTGTATCTCACAAATTCTGATGTATCTAAAATGTTTTAAATATGGTTTCTATGTATATATTTTATATAATATCTCATGAAATTTTACTACTTATTGAAACCAAAACACTCAATGGCCTCTCTATGGTTAGTATATTCTTCCTCTGTATGTATTACTTCATTATCATCTACTATATGAAATATGTATCTCTCATGCCCTTAATGAGTCTTAAATGACCATTTGGTTTTTTTTATAACCTAAATTGGTTCACTTATTATAACCTCTTAATGAAATAACTTACTTTACATATCAAGAAAAATTCATGTTTATTAGTTTATAATCTTCAAAAAGTTAAATCATTCTACTTTGGTATCCTATGTTTCTATGCATCTACTTAAGACATATTAAATCCATTTTCAATTTATATTTGAAGTAACCTATTTTTTTAAAATGAGATGGAACCCATATCCATTGACCCAAAACATGGCACATCACCATTAATAGAAAACACAAACAAGGGTACACAAGACCAGATTGACCATTCTTGTATAACCCAAAAAACAAACATCAAAAAATAAATCTAATAGAATCATAACCCTAATTATAAGAAATATTTATAATGTCTTGTTTAAGATGATTTTGATAGATTTTATTGAACATAACTATAATTAAATTAAAAATAATCACTAGTCACCAATAAAGAATTAATTTTGGCTGAAATCTAAAAAAATTATGTTGTTTGAGAAACCTTATAAAAAGGTATCCACTAAGGCATTATCTCAATTTGGATATAAAAATTTATTTTTCACATGATTACTAAAATAATATCTCTTTTCTTCCATTAGATAACTAACTGATGTGCATTTATCTAACTTAGGTTCTATCTTACTTAAAGATAAATATATTTTATATACTTTACAACCTCAAATCCTCAAAATTAAAAAATTGGGATGTATCCAAATTTTTATCCCATATAGTACCCTTATAAATTCATTAGATTTAATATATTTAATTTTAAATATAATTATTCCTTAGAATATTCCCTTTTTGATAATACAAGGAAACACTAACTCATCATTGATTAAACCACATCAATAAGATAGGATTTCTCATATCTAATACACCACATCACTATGGTGTTCCTGTATAAATATTCTATAATATGTAAAGAGTCTATAATTTAAAAAATTATTTATTAAACACCCTAATATTATTTACAATCACATTTTATATATTTTAAATAAACACTTCATGTTTAAGTGAGAACCACATAAAACAATGAACCAGGATAATTACATATAAATCCAAACAACCTCTCAAACATAAAGATTACCAATTAAAAGAAACTATCAGAGATTTTAAAAAAACACATACCTTCACATGACAATACAAAACTAACCATAGTATGGGTCATTATTCTATATGTAGATATCAATCAATGCAACAATCAAAGAGTTCTAGGTCACATGATTTCATAAGATCTATTCTTGTGAAATTTCACCATCACATATACTCATTGTTTCCAGTATGAATACTACACATAAAAAATCAGTACCACTAGAACCAACACCACAAATGATCCTTCCATAGAGCACGTATTGAATAAAAACCACTCACCCATGATTAATAGTATAGTAGAGAAACAACATCAATCCTAGAAACTGTAATATAAGTATCAAAACATGTAACTAGCTAAGAAATCAATTTTCATTACTTAGAAATTATAAGGATACCACTACTACAAATAATGAAACACCATAAAAATTATTCTAAATAACATAAAAATCTATTTACACCCCACATTTTACATTGATTCATAACATTAAAAATGATCACTACATTAAATATTCAATGCCTCCACCAAATAGACAAACCATAAACACAAAACCAGACAACATCCCTAAAATAATATAAAAACAACAAGAATGTTTTCATTTCTAGATAATAAACAATTTGGAAACTTAAAAACGACCCAAATGTGAAATATTTACTTGGAAAAACACCCCTGGTAATTCATTAATAAAAAGTATCAAAAGTAGATTAAAAATATAAAACCACTCTATATATCTAAGTATCCAACACCTAAAACCAAAAAAATGGACTCAATATCTTATAAATGACACATAATATTATTGTGACTAAATCTCCTCTTCCATGTTTTTTTATGGAATTCATTCGTCATTTTTTAGAGGAGGATAGAAAAATTCCACTCTTAATCAGTTGTATCACCATTGGGACAAGTAGGGATCCCTAAGGGTTGTATTTGTTTCAATTGGAATGGAGTAATTCTATATATATCCTATTATCTAAACTAATATTAAATCAAAGACCCCATATATAGGTGATGAAAATAATGACCATCCCAATGAAAAGGAAGAGGGGGTGGGGGTAGGGGAAAATGGGACACAAGAAAAAGAGAAAAGTAACTATAAGAGTTTACACTACAAATAATGATAAATAAGAAACTTCAAAATATAAAAAATATAGGTGAATGTCACCTATAGGAAGGATTGATAACATATAATTGAGGAAAGAGATATATCTAGGTGCACTAAAGGAATTTTTTTGGAAACCTTTGTTATTTAGAGGGGGAATAATCCTATGGAGTGTGGTGTCATCCTCTCACCTTCACCATCCACGTCTTATTAAAGAAACTTAATACTTTTTAATTTATAATTAAATAATTTACTTTTTAATTCAGCAATCCTTTCAAGGGTTATAATATTTTAGTAACACAAAATCCTTCTAAATAAAATTAGCACTAAAGAATATAAAGTACCTATGTCCACCACTTTCTTCTAAAGTCATTTATCCCCACAAATTATTTAGTATATGGGAAAATATCCCACATTACCACATATATTTTCCATTAAATGGTTCTTTGTTCATTTTGATTGATAATAATGATTTTTAATTGTTTTATGATTTCTAATCAAATGAGTCAAACCATATATCTCTATGTAACATTTACTGTGATTTTAATTTATATAACCCCGGCTATAATTCCATAGATAAGTGGTTTCATAATCTTGATCCATAAACATTTTATATTTAATATAATATATCATATATTCTATATGAATAATTCATAAACCATTTGTTGTATTCCTTATTTCATAAAATATTTCATTTTATATATATAAACTCAGGTTCTTAGTCATTAATGAAAATCACTTATTGTAAAAAATATATAAATAAATTCTATTTATAGCTGTAACATAGAAATAGTTTTCTAATTCAATATTTAATAGAGAGTTATATTTATATCATATATTCATATAAATCATTTAACCATTTCTAACATATATATTTATTTCAATTTTTACCAACTCTTGTCTATTTTTTATTTTTTATACATTAGTGTGAACAAAAGATACACACCCAACATCTAAAACTCATGATCATCAAATAATAGAATAGTTTTCAATAACATTCACATTATTATGGTTATAATTATTCTCCCTAAAAAATCCCAATAATGGATACCTATGTAATATGATATAGGTTTAACAAATATTAAATCTCAAAATGATGTTCATGATCAATGATATTATCCCCACTAAGACATATTCAGAGGCTTAGAATCATGTTTTATATACATCCAATAGGGAATTTTATTAGACAAAATACAACTATAATTATAAACATAAAATCATATTTATTAGTAGGCTGAGATATATATTTTACTACATATTGAATTTCATTGGTGTGACATCTCGATATCGGTTCAGTCATAAGTAACCAAAAATAGTTTCCCTCATGGCCATAAGTGTGCATCCCTATACACTAGAAGCTATCGACAAACTATGAGGGTCTATGGTGGTAAATTGGGGAGACTATACCCTATTTATTAGAGTGAAACACAATGGTAAATAATAATAATTAGTAGAAATAACAATGAAGTGAAAATAAACTACCAATGCATTAATAATTGATATAGGGGAGTAAATAGTATCATATACTGATGATGTAATTACTATAAAAAATGGGTATCAAGGAAATCTTAATAGAATATATAAAACTATTCATGTCACAAAAAGAAATATACTAAAAAAACAAAAGATATAACATATATACTTCTCCCAAAAAATCTCAATACTTTTCTCATCTACCCTGATCTAGAACAAATTGAAGCATCCATAGTTGAATGCTTACCTTTATCCTTTACTGCATCCAAGAAGTCTATCTGAGTACCAAATGGAGAATTGAATAGGGTGTGAGTAAAACTTAGTAGGCCACCACCAATTATTTCTAATGAAAATTTAGTCTGTGAGTATAAAATTTAAGGGTGTGAAATTTTAATTAACGTTGAAATGATAAATAAAATACAAACCATGTCGAGGTCGAGATCCTTGGGGAATTACTGATTGACCATACCTACATTGTCCTAATAGGGGTGCCTGTGAATATGTATCCTATAAATATTAAAGGGATTCAAGTCATATATACAATTTTTATATGTGATAATAACTTCAATGAATCCATGGAATATGTTTAGAAATTCAAAAAAAATATTTCCATTTCAAATCAATGGAAAACCCATGGAATTATTGACCTTTATAAGTCAATCCATCTTATAGTAATCAAGTTGTTAGGTTTTTTAATCTGATTTGAGTATAATAATAGGGTTTAACCCATATAATTTCATCCCTAATATTTTTTAACCAAACTAAGGAAAACTATACATGCGAGCTGGGTAGATGCCAATTGGAACCCATGGGGAAAACCTAAGGCATTCCATATTCAGAGACATCGACCGAACCTAGGGATATTATCCCTATAATTATACATTTTCTGGAGAATCCATACAAATCCTGTAACATCATGATGGGGAATTCATCACGTAATCCTGTGGATGAATATAAATGGGTGTACCACATGGAATTCACATAAAAAAATTGGGTAGTATCCTATGAGTCCACTCAAGAAATTCATTATCAAAAATAAAAAACTTTCTCAAGGTGTGCCACACCTATAATGGAATAAAAAATTCCGATGAAAAATCACCAATGTGTAACTAATAAAATAATCACAAAGTTAAACTAAAAAAGTTTAATAATTTTAATAATTAACCATATCTAACAATATATTTATATAACAAATCAACACACCAGATGGGAAATTTGGATATTACATATAAATAGATTCACTATGACCAAAATAAACACACTCTTAGAGGGATTTTGGTTTAAAATGAAGAACGTTTATCAAGGTATTTAGTTAAACTCTCCCAATAGGGTGGTTTGGGGTGAGGTTTTCAACCTTTTATAGTGTCCAAGGTTCTCATAAAACCTTAAAATCAATGTCTAAGAATATAATTAAATGAATAAAATTTTTGGGGGAAACATGTTGAAATTCCAGTATGTGGCACAATAAAAACATTTATAAATGATGCTACCATGAAGGATAATTTATAGACCACCCAAATTAGAATTATGATATACTCCTTTTATAGTATAAGCCTATGGTTTTTATATGGAAAGAAATAAAAATAAAAACTATAAAAACACCCTACAAATATAGAACCTTAGATTGCATAAGGTTCTTACCAAATGTAGAAAGAAATGTTGATAAAATAAATAATTTGGGTGATAGACATACTAAGGGTAATCTAACATTATGAAGTATGATAAAATCAGAGTCCAGATGGAAGAGATATACAAAGTCTTAGAGGATAGGGAGATGGATATATCCCATGTAGTTACTATAAAAATGAGGAGAAGAAAAGTAAGAACAAGGGTTATCAGTAAGATGGTAAAAATTGAAAAATTCATCTTTTTAAATGTGTGCACAGTTTGGTCACACGGTTAGCCAAACCATGTGTGAACCATGTAATTCCTCCTATACATGATCCCAAACCATGTACGGTCTAACAACATGGTTAGGAAAACTATGTGAAAACCATATATGGTTCACCTATAATAAATTGAATGTTTTTCATGGTCATCTAGCCCCAGTTCCATGATTTGAAAAACCACGCTTCACCCATTCAAGGCAGCATGGTTGAGGTGAACTGTTAGTGAAAATTGTGTGCCTCATCCTTCTTCTTAGAAACCCTTAATCTATGCTCCTAATAAAACTTGGGTGCTCTTAAAACCCAAATAACATCATTGGTTACTCCCATTTTTTTTAACAAGGTTTAGACTAAAATTTATAAGATCTTTAACTCTAAAAAAACTAGGTTCGCATAACCTCTTATTTTTAAAACAACTCATCCCCAAGTTACCCTTCTGAGGGTGGTTGAGCTTAATCTAAGATTAACCCTATCCACTGGAAAAATATATATGGATCCCACTCTAAGGTATCATACTATACATGGGTTGGATTCTATTACACCCAATCTAGATGAGTTTTCCTACTATAAAGAAAATTCATTCTATGATCAACGATACAAATTGTATACTCCTTAAAAGAAGAATAATCCTCTAACTCAACTTTCTTAGAATCAAATACATGTTATGGGTTTAAATTATATCTTCAAAACTAAGAAATGTGAAAAATATAATGCATATCCCTTTACTTCTTAGGAAGATATATCTAAAATGTGACCATCTAGACCCTCTTTATGATATCTAAATGTATGATGAATTTAGGAGACAACTTACCTTACTTCAAAATTCATTGATTAACAAATCTAGGAAAAAACATAATAAGATCTGATCTCCCACCTCAAATCTATATTTCAGTGATGAATATTAGTATATTACTTCTTCCTAGACTGATTTATAGCCATAAATTTCTTAATCAACTATAAATACTCTGATGTCTCCTGAATGAGACATGGTTCCAGTAGTACTGCCTCACAAGCCTCTAACTAGCATAGAGGTAAATAATATGGTCTATCGTAGAATACCTCATATATATCCATCTAGATAGTTTCTTGGAAAATTTTATTCTCACAACACTCAGAAATAGTCATGTTACTTTCCCAAGAGCCTCTAAAAAAAGGGACAAATGATCGAATTATATCCTTGAGTACTTGTATAATGCACTCAGAATGGTCGTCGGTCTGAGTGTGGTATGGTGTACATAGAATTATTTGTGATCCAAAACCCTCTAAAACCATTTCTAGAATGAAGAAGTAAAATGATAATCCCTATATGATATGATGGTAAATGGAACCCCATGAATGCATATGATCTCTTGGAAAAAAATTCTCCCATGTTCATACACTGAGAATGTATCCCCTATAAGAAAGAAGAAGATAAACTTAAACATCCTATCCATAGTCACCCATACTATGTTACTTCCCTATGGTAATCTCAGTAATCCAGTCACAAAATCTATTGTAACATAATCCCATTTCCACTCTAGAATGGGTAATGGATACAAGATACCTATAGGTCATCGGTGTTCTTACTTTCCCTTCTGATAAGTGGAACACCAATCAATGAAACCAGTAACCTCCTATTTCATCCTAGGCCATAAATACTAGTGTTGTATGTAATAGTACATATTAGTATGTCTGGGATGTACTATCCATTTGGAATCATTTGATTAATGTATCAACTCCTATTACATGTCTATTGGCACCCAAAAAAACCAATGGATATGTATGATATCATCCTCATCAATAACCCAAATAAGTAGTGGGTCCTTATTTAAAACACATTCCCTTGCGATTAAGACTCCAGGATATATAATTTTCCTCATTTCACTCAATCTATAAGTGATGAAGTCACTGATAAAACTCTTGGTATTGGATATTCATTACACTCCTAAGCTTCTAGATTTATATCAAATAGAATTTCCATCAACTACCATTCACTACTATCTTCTTTAATAGCTTGAGTCCTAATTTTTTGGCTCAGAGCTTCAAAAATTGAATTGTTCTTCCTTGGAAAATAAATAATCTCAATGTCAAATGACCAAAGATATTCAACCCATATATACTAACATTGGTTTAAGTTATGCTAAGTGAATATATATCTAAGGATATTATAGTCTGTGTATACCATGAACCATTACCCTAGAAATTAATGTCACTGAGAATGTAAAATATTAAAAACTCTACTAAATTAAGGTCATCTATTAGGATAGTGTGCTCATGAGGCCTCAACTGATGAGACCCCTATACTAAAACTCATTCCCCTTGCATCAAAATAGCTCCATGAATGAATCCTAATGCATCATAATAAACAATGTAGCCTCTATTTGGATAAGGAAAAATTGGATTTTCTTTGAGGTCATTCTTCCTTTCAACTCCTAATATACCTTCTCACAATATTTAAACCATGTAAACTTTAATCATTTCTTGGTCAAGATTTTATGTGGTTCTTCAAGTAATGACAAATTATATATGAAAGTTATATAGTAATTAGATATCCCTAATAAACTCTATATATCAAAGAAGTTTTTGGGATACTTCAAGAAAATAATAGCTTTAACCTTCTATAGATCCACAGATACTGATTCTTCTAACATAAGGTCACATAGGAAGTAAACTTTTTCAAACAAGAATTATAATTTTGTGATCTAAAAATAGAACCAATTATCTCTTAGTGTACCTAGTATAATGTTAAGGTGGTTGTAATGATCATGTCTAGTCTGATAATATACATCGATGTCATCCATGAAAATAACCACAAAAAAATCCTTGTATGGGTGGAAAACCAATTCATAAAGACCATAAAAATATCATGTGCATTCACTAAAATGAATAACAACACCCTATATTATTAAACTACATATATAATTTGAAAATATATTCATGGTATATACAAGGGCATAACTCAAACCTGATTTTATTTTAATCTCAAATAAATATTTGAGAATACTATGTCTCCTCAAATATTATTATAGATATTTCCTTTTTGAGGAAGTGGGTATCGGTTTTTAACAGTAACATAATTTAACTACTATTAATCCCCAAAAAAACTTATTATACCATCTTACTACTTTCAAAATTGAATATATGAACCCCAAAAATATATATTGGGGAATATACGCCCTTTTTCTTCTAGATGACTAATTGACTCAAAATTAATTTTTTTATTAGGATAGTCCCCATTTTTAGGGAAAAGGGGGAACCCAAACGAATTAAAAGACATAAAAATACATTCAAGCCCCCAAGAATAATGTCCAAAGATAAAAAACAATCCGATTCAAATATACAAATAAGGTCCCCTCCCAAGCATCAAAATCATTATGATGATCTTTCACCCTCACATAGTTGTTCAGATAGCAGTCTCGTGCACGAATGCACAGGCACGATACCGATGGAAATGCCATACCCTCCCAATAATCCAATTATGGATAGCCATGATAGGTGAAATATCCCTACTCTAAAACTCTTATGGATCCATCCCTTGATGAGAACCGGATGCATTAACCCATAGATCGCGAACTAAATCTCCACAAAGAAAACATAACAACCATTCCATAGATTCACAAATTCATATATAACCATTCCATGATTTACAAAAACCTTCCAACATATACAAAACCACCACATAAAAAACCTCACTATAATTAATTTGGTCTTCCATGATGAAGTTTTCACATTTCTATACACATCACCCCGAACAAAGATCTCGTTTAGTAAAAAGCCATCATCGATCATAGGAACCGAATCCAAGATGACAACACACACCACCTCCATCGATCCGAGCTGCCCCAACCAAATAGCAAGAAAAAAACACAAAACACTGAAGTCAGAATCTCACCGGACACCTGGGGATGGCAACCAAAGCCTCAACAAAACCAAATTCAGAAGAAAAAAAATTGAATAAAAACCACACAACAACCCCGTATATGGACCACACCTGAAGAAGATCACACCGCAAGCCACTCTCGTCATAGCCTTCAGATCCACATGCACACGAAGACCACAACAAAACTCCCACTACACCCAATTCTGATTATGAAAATAGGCATCTCCTCTCATATCACAGAAGAAGAATACCCAACCTCGACTGTGTCGCCACCTAGAGAAACCCTTGCCATATCGATGGCTAGGGAGAACGAATAGGCCAGTAATGAATTGAAAATAAATGAACTAACAAGACACCCCCATGAACAGGGAATGGTACACCACGAAGGAGCCCGGATAGGCACTAAGAAAGTAGTCACTATCATTCCCGGATGGGAAGGGAGATGGTGACAGGGGAGAACTGGGTGATGGTGGATCCCCTTATAGGCCCATTTCTGAGTGATGGAATTTTTTCTTCTAGATCATCCTATAATCTATTGAGTTCCTAGTTCTTGGTAGGATCTATCCTGTATGGAGTAATAGGTAATTCTTCACCTCTTGGTACAAGATCAGTGGTTAACTCCACCTATATCTCAGGTTATATCGCTAAAAATTCATTCAGGAAAAAATCTTTTAATTGGTTCATCAGTGGAGGAAAAATAACCTTCCATGCCCTCAATCATCAAGAAAGAGACTAGAAATGTGGACAGACACTCCACCCAGCCCATGGTTCTCAAGTCTATCTTGAGTTTCTTTGACATCACATTATCCTTTATGAACATAGCTACTTCCTTTATTTGATCCAAAAGACTCCCTCTAGTGATAAAAATCAATATGGCCTTGATAGGGAACTAGCTAATCTATCCTAAGAATTATACCAAATCACATCATCTCGAGGAAGAAAAGATTATATAAGAAATAATAACCATTAATCTCAAGGGTACACACCTTGCATTGATAAACACCATCTAACTAACTCCCAATGGAGTGTTAAGAGTAATTTCCCCCACAAAATGATTGTATCATGAGTCCAAGACTATCTATTAAATATATAGATAACAATGAGTCTGAAATAATAGTATCAAATAAATTAGATACTAATGTTGATGATACTAATATCGTACCACGCACTATTGATATCTCGACACTCTGGTCCTCTATCATAGTATTCCCTATATAAAACTATCCAAATCCATAGAACTTATCCACAACATTACCCCCATGATCATGTCCTCTCTACTAGAATTTCACATCAAAAGTCCGGTTTCCTTAACCATGACCACTACCTTGTCCTGATCATCTAGTGGTACTCCAAATTCCTTCCTAGTGTGGAGCTACTAATCCGGCCTCAGAAGATGGAGCTAGTGAATATCTTCTCACACTAGGAATCGGTGTAAATTCCTATAAATATCTTAAGATTTATCATTTTACTATAAATCCAATCAGTTCACTGGGCATTTTTAACAAATAGAATTCATGTGATCTTTCCTTCCATGCTGATGGAATGCCAAATAACTACCATTGTGGATACTTTGACTACTATTTCCCTAATAACAAGCCTCAATGAAACGTTTTATGCCATTGAATAAACAACTTTATCTCCTAGCTACAGAACCTAGATTCCCCACACCATCAAATTTCATCAGATTAAATTTAGAGATAAGTTCTTGGTTTACCATTTTAGATATTGTAGACAATAGAAAAAAAATTAGTTGTGATCAGATGGTATATTTGAGGCCATCCTTAAAACTCGTCACCCTAGATATCTCATCACTAGAAAAAGAGGGAAAATGTGATAGAGCTCCATTAAAAGAGATTATTATTCTATAAAATAATATAAGTAGTACCATATTATATATATATATATATAACTCCATATTTCAATCATCTTTTGGTTTTTTTGGGAAAAATAGTTGTAGAAACTTGTCTAGAAATCTCTCTAGACCACACCCTTGTGTTGATCCGCTTAGGTCAAAACATCACAACATCCTTTGAAATATCTAAAAATCATATAGCCTTCTAGATTCACCATCCTCTTTATAGGAGTCTCTTGGTGTCTGAAAATCATATGAATGGACTCAATCCACATTTCTTCTTCATGGGGACTTCCTTACCTCTAGAAAATAAATGGGTGTTTCTGTTGAAAATCTATAATCTACTCAAACATAGTCAATACAGCTCATGGAAATACCTCTAAAAAAATTATACCGAATATAATAAACCCTATTGAATAAGAGAATCAGTTCCCGTACCATGAATAATTGGTGGTAAAGAAGGTTGTTCCATAGGCTTCACTATAGTTGGTACTGCTTTTGGGTCAGGTCCCACCACCTTAGGAGCATGGTAATCTCCACCTTCATGGAACTTGACCTGAGGCCTCGTGGAAGCAAATATCTACAAATACAAGAAAACACCTCAGAAAATATATTGGGTGAAAGGTATCATAAAAGGTAAAATGTTAGAATGAAGGTCTAACCATTTATGAAAAAGTTATAATTTATCATTTTAAAAATTATATAATGGTTCTGCTGGATTTATTTTCCATTTCCAAGTTAAAAATATATAATAATTATTTGATACATTTGTAATTACATGTAATTAAAACCAGCCTTTTACATCCATTATTAAGAAGAAACAATTCCATATATGATGGTTCAATTATATGTATTTTCATTCCCAATTTATAGAGGCATAAAATTAATAAATTACAACTGAAATCTATTTAATCAAAACTAACTAGAAGTTCCAATTCATGAAACCAATGTTCCATGTCTTAAATATATCATAATTGGTTAGTTAAGGTTCCACCATCAATATATTTGGTAAAAAACCAATTAGGTTAATGAATTCAATTTATGTAACCATTTATTTTCTCATTTTTCTTCAAGAAAAGTTATAATGTTACCATTATAGAAATCATAGCACATATAATAAGAAACATGAAATAAAATAAAAATGGCATGGAATATACATGACATATATAAGTATATTAATTTATGTCTATTATGATGAATGAAGAAATTTTGAATTGTTATACTAGCCTAAGGGGAAATATTAATGGTCATGACCAACATCATATGTTATTTTTTAAACCTAATAGTGATATTCATACATCTAAAATAGGAAAAATCCAGAACAAAAAATTATCATCCCTAGTAACTTGTCTTTCCACTAAATATGGGTTAGCTACCCACATACACAACTTATTATAAAGTTCCAAAACTTCTTAATCTCGATCCTACCAACTAAAAATAGAGATACAGAGTAAAATAAATATCTGATATAGCTTTATGAAAACTCAAACCCTTTTCACTCATAAGTAATTGAACCTGATTATCCATAGGCCCTCAAGTGTGCCTCCTCGTATTCCATAGGTTGTCGACTATAATATAGGGTATATGGGGGTATAAAGGGGGGTATTATTCCCTATTTTTTAGTGTATATCATAGTAATAAATGATAATAGGATACAAAAGAATAAGTTAGTATAAAAAACCATCCATTCATTCATAAAGGGTATTGGGTTTTAAAATGTATCATGTATAGAATATGTCATGTATTTATAAAAAAGGGGGTAGTAAAACCATGGTTATAGAGACACAATAGTACATATCTCAAAAAATATACAAAAATACAAAAATATATAACTTATATGATCATCCCAATCATTGGCTCATTCCTACACTCATATACCCTGATCTAGAACAAAATCATGTATCCAAATACAGTAGCTTCCCTTTATCCTTTTTTGTATCCAATAAGACTTCTTGAGTATCAAGGATGATCCAAATAGGGTGAAAGTAAAACTCGATATTCCACTACCAAATATGTCTAATGAAAATCTACTTTATAATAATAAACTATAGTATTGTGAAATTTAATTAAAATTGAAATGGTAAATAAAATAGAAACCATTTTTATCTCAGAATCCTTAGGGGATTCTTGACCAACCATACCTACTTTGAACTAAATTAATTGTATATAAACATGTAAATTGTAAATAAACAAGATACCTAAGGAATATTTCCCAAGATTCCATGACATAATGACTCTAAGGAATCAATAGAACCTGTCCAAAACATCCCACACAAAACACAAGACCTTTGGATGATAACCCATCTCATGGTGATCAATTCGTGAGGTTTGGCCATCTATTTTGAGTGTAATATAAGTTATGAAAAAAATTTAATTTCAATCCTAAGATTTTCTAATTGATCTAAGGAAAAATATCGTTGTTATTTGAGTATTCCTTGATTGGAATCCAATAGTCTAAACCAAGGCATTCTATGTTTGGAGACATTGGTGGAACTTAAGGAGATCATCCCCATCATTCTATATTTTTTTTAGAATCTATAAGAATCCAATGATATCAATATAAGGAATTCATCAAGTAAGACAAGGACCAAATCCAAGTGGGTGTACCACTCTGAACCTATATCAATGAATTTGGTGGAATCCCATGAGTCCAATCAAGGCATTCCTACATAGGAATCTAAGGATTTCTTGAGGTGTACCACACCTATAATGGTGTGAAAAATTCCCATGACCAATAACCAAAGCATAAATAATCACAAGGGGAAAGTAATGAGTTTAAGATATTTAATAACTAAATTGATCCAACCATCTCTTTTGTTGAAAACTCAACACACATGAGGGGTATTTTGGATATACCAAATAAAGTTCTTTACTAAGGCTAACCAAAACATGACATAAGAGGGGTTTTGGATTAAAATTAAAAAATGTTTGTGAAGGGAATTTCTTCAAAACACATCAAAATGGTGTTTTTGGTTGAGTTTCTTAATATTTGGTGGTGTCCAAAATTTTCATAACACCTCACGATCATGTACTAGGCATCTAAATAAAGGAATAAAATTTTTAGAGGTAACACATTGAATGTCTGGTGTGCATTACAATAGAAAAATTTATAAAAAATAGGGCCTTGAAAGAAAATTCACAGACCTTCTACCTTATCCCTGTAGAATATTCCTCTTCTAGTATCAGCCCCAAGTTTTGGATATAATGATACAAAATGGAAAACTGTAAAAAAAACCCTAAAAGGGAATATTACCTTGAACAAATATCACACAAAATATGGGAAGAAAATTTCATAAAAGAAACCATAATATTTCTAGAATTATCAAGGGGAATCCAATATTATTAATAATAGTCGAATTGGAGTCAAAATGGAAGTCATATACTAAATCCAAGAGGATAGGTGGATAGAGAGCTCCCACGTGGTAGCTGTGAAAATGGGGAGAATAAAATGAGGAATAAGGGTTAAAGGCAAGAGGGGAAAAGAGAAAAATACATCTTTTTAAAGGAGTTTATGGTATGGCCACACTACTGTAAAAATATAGCACCAATCATGTGATTCCCAAAGTCCATGACCTCACACCTCATGCAGTTTAAGCATATGGTTATACAAATATTTTATTATTATCCTATAATAAGAATAAATATTTTCACAGTCATGCAACCAATGTTGTATGGTCTTAAAAACCATTCTTCCCCCCTTCAAGGCATCAAGATCGAGGTTCATAGTTAGTGACTTAGAAACCCTTACTCTAGGCTCCTAACCAATCCCAGATTCCCTGGAAATATTTGTTTCCTCATTTAGAATCCCATTTTGATAAAAAAAATGTTATAGATTGAAATTTGAAGGATCCAAACCAATATGAAAAAATAGTATCATAGTGCTAGAATTTTTCATAATAATAAGCCATTTTAGTTAGCCAATAATCTAATTATATCACATGTTATTTTTAGATAGTTATTTGAACACATCTATTACCAATTCATCAACTAATGATTCCAAAGGGGATATCTCTTGGAACATAATCCTAATATTAAGAATATATCTAAATATGAGCACCTTATTATATCACTATCACCCATAAATATTATATTTAACTATTATATCAAATGAAATATTTATATATCATTTAATTACTCTTTACATTCACTCTTAAAAATTTAATTTTTGAATCCTTAGTCCTTATAAAAAAATTAATATGTTTTAAACAAATTAAGGTAATACAATAGGTACATAATAAATTATTCAATATAATTATATAAATATGGATGAAAGGTTTAAATATTTTAAAATATAAAATATATAAAAACTCCATGTGAGGTTTTTGGAAGTTCCCCACTTAATATTGAACATGTGTCATGAACAATGATTGGTGCACGAATAAGATGAGTAGTGTACACCATGCTTGAGTCTAGGTGTGTTCCAAGATGAAAGATAAGTGAATGACATGTCATTTCCTATTAATATTCCTATTATCATCTAAAATCATTACAATATAGATTTATGATGAGTAGGAAAAACAAGAGAGAGATAAAATCCATGATTAACTAGCCATATTCTATAATCTATTACAAGTGAAACCTCGATTAATACCAATTTTTAGAGATTGAATATAGATGAGTTTGAGTTATCTAAAGGTTTTATACATTGTACCTTGGGGAAATACTACTTTTATCTTGTATTAAATCCATAATTTTATTAATGAAACCTTTCAAGGAATTTTATTAAGTAGGATAAGCAAAGGTTGTTGGTACCATAACCCCTTAAAATTCAAAAAGGTTTCAGTTAACCAACATTTAAGGGTTAAAATTTTCCCTTGGTCACCTACTTGGGTGAATCTACTTCATATTTATCAAGTGGATCGCCTAAAATTTATTTATCCATATATTATATGTATTTAACCTAATATAGTAGCTTTATCCAACCATTATCATGTACAGATCCACTTTTTTAATTAGTCATCTTTAAATATTGTATGTTATATATATTAATACACAGTTATGATAATAATAATTTTGTATCCTATAAAATATATAACATATTATTTTCTTCTTATAATAATGTTTCCTCAAGATCTAGTCAATCATGAACCCCATTGATAATAATGATCCTTCATCTAGAAAATCCCATGGAATTCACCCCTTTCCTCAATGAAAGAATGGATATTGAAATAAAAGTCAATATTTGTTGTATACATCCCTAATGTAAGTATTATACATTCTCTAACTTATATGTAGACTCCTTTTGGGGCTTTAAATTATTGATACCTTCCATTTGTGGAGTTCCCAGTGTTATTAGACCAATATATCATTGATTTTTCCTTATTATAGGCTTCCTACATAGAATAATCTAGAAAAAATTAATATAGATCATTAATTAGTTTAAAATAAGAATTCCACTCATTTATATGTCTAATTATTAATAAATTAATATATTTATTTTAGTAGGTATTCTTAATCATATGATGTTAAACTAAAAGATACATTATCCTGGGTTTTATGATTTTTAAAGGCAATGTAATGGTCCATTTTAGATGACCTTAAAAGTAAAAATATTCACTAATTTTATGGATTTAAAATATATATTGGGACTTCTTCGTTGTACCAAAATTTCAGATCTATTCTATCCATGTGAAACAGCATACCATATGGATTTAAACTATGATACAGAATAATGTATGTTATGATTACCACATGTAGAATATGTAGGAATATCTTTATGGGATCAATCCCATTACCATGAAAACTTTTACTTCATTATAAAATCCCATGACTTCTTGTTTATTTCTAAACTCTAATGATGTGTCAACTAAAATATTTAGTCAAATGAATAACCACTATTATTATTATTATGAAATTCACAAATATGATTAAACCCTTAAGATAGTTTTTGGAAAAGAAATGAATATCCTTTAAGAAATTATTGGATTTCTCCTCTACTCTATTTCATCTAAAATATTCCTACTCATCCCAAACTAGGATTAAATCTTTAGAAACCTAAGAAACATTAAAAAAGTGGGAACTATATAGGAAATTTTTTACCCATAAAATAGATTGATTAGATATTAACCTCAATTGGTGATACTTCATTAATGAGTTTGTGTTTTTGAATTTATAAAAGAATCCATATTAAACATGCAGTTAATGGATAGAGAGGTTTCTAGTTCCCCAACCAGATTACTTGAAATATAATAATGACTTGGGTTTTCATGAATCATTTACATGTCACACCGCGTTCTTAGGTTTCTTATAAATCTATAAAAATTTCTATTTTAGGGAACTAATTCACATTGTCTACCTTTAAATGAAAACATATTTAGTTGTTGAATGTGTTATTATAATAGTACATCAATGATGATACAATTAAAATTGTGTTAACAACACTTGAGAACATGTAATTTATAAATCAATGAAGGTAGGTGTTAAAGTATCAATATATTATGATGTTTGGGGACCACATCCGAAAATAAAACTACTTCTAGAGCATCTACCTATGGAATTAAATTATTATATTACCTGATCAAGAGGAAAATGATGAGAATGTCCCATTTATTTCCCAAGATTTTACTAAGAGGATTCCTCTCAACCATAGACATTAGTTGTGTTATACTACCCCAGCATCCTTAGAAACTATTAAAGATATTTCTAAAATAGTTGTCTGGAATTAGTAACTAAAAATATAATACCACTATCGGTAACTAATTATTATCACCCAAGAGAATATCGTCCTTCATACAATTATTATTATCCAATATTTTTCATTTTAATAATTAAGGAAACCTAAGCATAGTTATGGGTCAATAAAAATTAAAAATAATATCCATTATAAAGTTTATCCCCTAAAAAACAAGAATAACTACCATGGAGATCCTCCTAAAAATAACATAAAATATAGATATTAATTTCTTCCCCATACCTCCAATGAATGTATCAACCATGGTGGTCCTCCCATTAGTTCCAATTATGTAGAACCTTTTTAAAAGAACTTGAATAACATTTATAGAGTCCCAATATATGATTAAAAAATGATAAATATAGATTAACACTTTGTTCCCCCAATAAATGTAGCAACAATAAGATCCCTCCCCACATAACCCACCATAGATTTCCTCCCTATAAAAAACATCTACCTACCACATAGGCCTTCTATAGGGAAATAAAGAATTGTAAAAATAAATAGGTCTTCCCTATAATACCCATAATGTAGGTTTTCAATATGAATACCCATTAAAACTATGGAGTTACTCCCAATCTAAATAATGAATTATAAAGACATAAATTTACACTTCTCTTTATTATGATAATTAGTTCTTATATAGGTACTCCTTGTAGAACTTTCCATATATGTTTTCCCGGTGATGATACATCACACAACTATTAAGGACCTCCTTATAGAAATAAAGTATTAAAAACATATAGATCCTACCTTTGACACAAATTAATCAAGAAATCATTGATTTTATCCTCAGGTACCCACTTTTAGGGCCCTCCACATGAAAAGAACCATCGTAACTTGGAGGTCCTTCCCAAGTAATAGAAGTATTAGATAGACATGAATGTTCTATAGATGGAAAAATAATCAGATATATGTGAATTTCTTCCCATACCACTAATGAATAATAAAGAAATCATATAGGTACTCAACATTTCAAATTACTATAGAGGTCCTTCAAAATGTTGATAAAAAAATTTACCAAAATTTTCCTAACCATATCACTAGAAAAGAAATTAGTAACCATGTAGGATCACCTTATGGAATATATAATGACGTCCTACCTATGAAAAAACCTAAACCAAATACTATGTTCCTACTCAAGTTGTACTCATTATGGAATAATTATATTATTAGTAAATTCATATGAAATGAGAACTAGCTTTAACTAAAAGTAAACTTTCAATAAAAAAAATATACTTCCTTGTATTCAGTTGGTGATATGAAGTTGTGATCATCATTAACTCCCCCACTATACCATTTCAACATGGTTAAATCTAAAAATGTAATATAAAACATATCTTTAATTGAAAAATTAGTATAAAAACAAAACATATTTCTAAAACAATTTGATGATATATCCATTAAATATAATATAGATTAAATTAATATGTGGGAGAAATTTGATGTTGAAAAAAGACTATAAATGTATTGGTCCCCTATCACTTCTCATTATATTACTCCCAATATCTTTGTTGAAGGATGCATATCATGTTTTCGTCACAATCTATGTTTGATTTTCAATCAATTCAATTATATTAACTTGTCTTATTAAGGGTAGGGTGATAATATCAAGGAATTACATATGAGAATCATCTTTCATTACTTGGACACCCTCCTCGAATCATGTTAGCAAAAATCCCTAAAACAATGTTAACACCATCATTGGGTATAATGACCATGGCTTTCCATACATAAATATTACATCTTTTTAGATGAATATTTAATACATTTCTCAAATAATTTCTTTATAACCATAAATATTTAGTGTATTTAAAAACTAGATACAAAATTTTCTCATTTAATAAAATATATTCAATGTCACCCACAAATATCTTGTAATGTACTAACCCGGGTCAACTAAACAGGCCACCCAAATAGGCCCGTCATTTAGTAAATTTAAAAACAGGAAAATAAAAATCATTCTTGAATCTAAGAAAATTAAGATATTCAACCAAAGTAACAAAGAGGAAATAGAAAAGATACCACATAGACATAAAATCATTTTCAAAATAGGACAAACTATAAAGTAAGTTAAGATCTCATGTGGCCAACAATGACCTCCAGTCTAACCTAAAATGAAAGAAATAGCAATAAGAGAAAATAGTATAATATAATATGCTCTTCCCTTAACCTAAATCTTACAATACAACATCTACAAACAAAAAAATTTAGAAGTAGTTTGTGATCCAAATACCAGTAGGACACCACCATAGATTTTATACAAGGTCTAATATCAATAATGAAACAATTATATATTTTAAAACAAAATGGTTTTACAAATAATTTTTATAAATCAAACCCGTTTATAAATTATTTTTTCTTTTTCTTCCTTTAGTTTTCATAAAATAAATTCATATTATCATAGGATAAATATGATAATTTGAAGTAAAAAAATAAGAAATCATATTCATGAAATAAGATGTACATGTATCCATGAAATAACCTATCATGTGAAGCTATGTGATACAAACTCATATAAAAATCTATGAGAAACAATCCATGATAAAAAATCATATGATATAAAACCATAAATTATAATTGACAAATAACCTCATATTTGGATCTAGCCTATCGTAAAATTAATAATATACACTCACAAGCTTAAAAAGGCATATGTTTCCTCCAAGAGATACCCAGTCCCACCAATGGATATCACAAAAAGTTATCTCTAAGTGGTGAAACAGCCACTAAGGTTATATGTGTCTCTTTTTCGACACACCATAGGTTCCTAATGTGCATTTATCCAAATGTATTTTCAGAACTATGCTCACACTTTTATGAATTTTTTTTAAATACAAGATTAACCACTTTAGATTTTGAAAATCCATTTTCAAATCAATAAAATATATTTTTCAAAGAAAAACTAATTCCTGAAAACATTTTCCTTTACAAGAAATAATTGTAAACCACTTATCACTTCAAATAAATAAACAAACCAAAATCATTTATCAATAATGATACACAATTCTAATAATTAATCCATTGTTTAGAATCACAAACCTCAATATGGTAGAAATATAGATATCCAATTAGATATTGTGTAAGTGTACAGCAAGAAGAACAAACTTCATATCTAAGAAGAAAATTCCAGAAAATCCTTGACTTCACCATTATAGGTACCCTTCAAATTTCTTTTCAGCATTAAACACCCAAAAAAAAATGAAACCAAAAAAGGGTTAAAACTTACCTGATAGAAATGTAATGGGGAATTACATTCTCTCCACCATAAAAACTTTCTTCCCCCAGAAATCCCTCATTATCTTAGATTCACAAAAAGATAAGGCCACTGCTTCCACATCAATGACTCACACTCCCAGGTCTCATGGATAATCTGAATGATCTACCACAAAACCTGGAACAAGGGGATCATTCTACCATGTAGTACCTTGTATTGGTGATCCATAATCTGAACTTGTTTATCAAACAAAGTGGTATCGGTCTCACTATCAACATCCTCTCATATAATCACATGGGAAGGATCTGATATATACCTCCTCAATTGGGAAACATGAAACATGTCACGGATAGATTTCAAACTAGATGTAAAGTAAAACCAATAGGCCACCATCCTCAATCATCCAATGATCTCAAAGGTTTCCACAAACCATGGTACTAACTCACTGTTCTTACCCAACCAGCAATGTCCCAAATGAGGTCATACTCTAAGGAAAACCGGATCACCAACCTCAACCTCCAACATCCGACATCAATGGACTACATAGTATTTTTAATGAATCTATTTCATGATTAAATAAATCCATATAAACCACACCATCTCTATAATATCTTTACCAATACCCAGTCTAACCAAGGACCACTCTCCTAAATCTTCCCAGCATAAGGGATATCTACATGGTCTTTCATACAAATCCTCTAAGGTTGTCATCTTAATTAGAGCCTGATAACTATTTTTATAGGAAAATTCAACCAAAGAATAATTATTTTCCCAAGATCCACCAAAATCAAGACACAATCCTAGAGAATATCCTCTAGAACATGGATATCCCTCTCCATCTGTCTATCTATCTTTAGATGATGGAATGTGATTAATTTAATCTAGGAGCTTGTCACCTCATGAAAACCTTTTGAAAAACTGGATGTAAACCTAATATCCCTATCATAAAAAACTATAAAGGGATCCTCATGAAGTCTCACAATATCTCAAACATATAAGTCCAAAAGATTCTTCACATTCTTCATCTCATTGATATGTAGTAAATACGCTGATTTTATGAATTGATCAATGATCATCCTAATAGAATCCTTCCCACTCGGATTCCATGGAAAACTAATGTTAAAATCCATGAAAGTGTCATCCTAATTACATACCATATTGGGGGAGGGGTACAAAAACACCATAGGAATATGTTGTTCCTCCATAACTCTATGATGAGTGAGGAAATGTGAAAGAAAATCTTCTATCAATCATCTCATCCCCTTCCACCAATATCAACACCTCAATTCGTGATATATCTTGGTAGCCCAAGGGTGAACAGAACAACAAGACCAATTTCCACTATTCAATAACTCCTCCATCAATGAATACAGAACAACCAACATGTTATAGAAGAATAAAGGTACACTGAGAGACTGATGCCACCCACCCAAGGTAACACTTCCATGAAGTCTTTCACAAAAGTGTTATTACTCAATTTTGGCCACTTATTCGAGCTAAAATCACTCATCAAAATAAAATTATTCTCTCATCAAAGACATGAACACCTGACCACAAAACTCTTCTTCTTCCAAACCTATCTCATCAAATAAACTCATAAAAGACCACTCCTCAACTGATTCCTTCCTGGATTATGTCATTAATTTTATACTCAATGTATTAGAAACCACACCCTTTCCTAGGGGTATAAGAATTATAAAAATCATATGTCTTAAGATACTGTACCTAGTAACTTTATCTAAAATTAAAATACCTCTGAGTGAAAATATATTTCAAGATCTTATGATTTGAATATACTATAAAACTCTACCAAAAGAGATAGTGACACCATGTTTTGATTGCATGTATAACCACTATCAAGTCAAGATCATGGTTAGGGTAGTTGTTCTCGTGAGGGATTAAATGGAAAAATTGATAAGCCATAACTTTTTTCCCTACATTAAGACACAACCCAAACCCATACCTGAATCATCACAAAAAGAATCATATCTTGGTCCTAGTTATAGATGAATCAAAATAATTTCTGAAATAAATTTCATCTTCATATCCTAAAATCATCTCTGACACTTTTAATTACATTAAATATTTACACCCTTATAGGTTAAAGATTTCATCGAATATTCAAGCTCGAATAAGTCCTAAAAATACAGTGTATAGTAACCATCCAAACCCAAGAATCACTAGATCTCAAACACCTTTCTATAATTATCCTAGTACATAACTGCAAGTACCATTTAAATTTATTCTAAGATGCCACTCTCAGATATCACATTCCCTAGAAACATTGTTTACTAGATCCAAAAATCACATTTGGAAATCTTACCATGAAGATGATATTATTTAAATTATTGATTAATGGTATCCAAATGGTACATAAACTCTTCCTATAACTTAGTGTATACCAAAATGTCATCCACAAACACAACAACAACAAAAATCCTAGAACAGATGAAAGATTTGGTTTATCAAATCCATAAAACCACACAATAATTAGTGAGACCAAATGACATAACTAGAAACTCAATCTTCCCATATCAACTCAAAAATGTTGTCTTAGTTATATCCTCTTCTTATAATCTCAACTGAGGATTCCCCGGACATAGTTAAATCTTATAAAATCAACAATCCCTTTTAATCTGATCAAAAAGAACATCAATATTTGGAAAAGGTTATTTGTACTTAACGATCACCTAATTCAACTTTAGATGATCAATATAAAGTCTAAGTCACTATTCAACATTCTTATCAAAGAGGATATGTGAATCCCACAATGTCACTCTAGGATAAATAAATCCTTTAGCCTTGGGGTCCTCAAGATGGACCTTAAGTTCCACCAACTCTATAGGTTCCATAAGGTAAGATGGCATAGAAATGGACATTGTACCAGGGGTCATGTCAATAGTAAATGAGACCTCTCTATTTGTAAAAAAATAAGAAAAATAATCTTGAAAATCCCTATAGTGTTCATACACAAGGACAAAACATTTACAACCCAATAAATTGTTAACTAAATCAAGAAACATCTATGAAAACTGTCTCTAGATTACCCCATCATAAGGAACAATAGGCCCTTCCCTTATCGAACTAGAGTTCCACTCACCCGGGAAAACATGAGTGACCCCATCGGTGGATAAGATATAAACCCGATGGTGACAATATTATATCTAGTTATTAAGATTTTTCACGTAATTTTTACTAATAATTAGTATTAAGATTCTATGATCAAGCACTAAGAAATCCCACACCACCTAATAGTCGTCTATCTTCACCCGATAAATGGGAAATCTAAAACATTTTTCAAACCTCTTTCCCAAAGGCACAAAAATATCAAACAAGAATGGAATAATTTTAGAATGAAAACAAAATATGTCAACTAGATTTGATAATATAAAATAATTCATAGAACATGTAACAAAAAAAGATAGAACCCCAGAATACAAAATAAATGTTGTACCTCTAAAAAAATATGGCCCTTTTTTAGATTCCCCTAGAATATACTCCACTACAAAAAACATTTTTGATCTTCTCCACATGAACATATCCATTGGACTGAGGATTAAACCCACCAAACTTAGAAAAATCAATTTAAACCTACAAACCCTTGGTGAGAGAGGATCTTACCAAATTCCCTTGGATATATTTTCACAAAAACATTATATATGGTCATATCATCCACAAATATGACAAGTCCTAGGAGCCTCTATACAGTTTGGTTTGGTATGACCTCACATAACACACTATTAGATGACAACCTATTGTTTCCCTATCGAATCTCTTGAAAATTGTCCCGAATAACACTATCCACTCTTAAGATTACTTTTCTAGATAGAATATACGCCCAATCTAACCACTGAACCAACTAAGTCTCTAGTTCAACCTGTCTTCACAGCTGTATTTTCCTTATCTAAATATTCCTATTCAAATACCTCCATAAAGTTCCTAAGGCACATGAGTATCCAAATTGATTAAATATCAGGTCTTAGTCCAAACTCAAACCTATTAGCCTTCAGGTAGTGATAAGTTATGGTTCCAGATGCACCAACTCAAAAAAAATGGGAAGAATACAATTAAATGATATTCACCCCCATCTTTATGTTCAAAAACACCCAGGTCTTTACTACATGAAAATTCTCAGGTTAAAACCGCTAGTTAAATATATTTTTGAAGGAATCCCAGGTAAGGTATGTTTGTAACTAATCTTTCCCAATTGAGTCCAACCATCTCCTTCCTGGTCTCATAAGAATATGTGTAGAAAACCACACCTTGGAGTCTTCATGAGTCTTAAAAAAGTTCAAGATCCTATCTATCCATCCAAGCCACGCCTCATATTCCTAAGTTCCTTTTTCACCATGAAATATGGGTGGATGATGCTTTGTGAATTCAGGTCCATGATCTACTATATATCTTAGGTTCTCTATGCCAATTTTATCAAGAATTTGAATAGTGTGGATAACATCTTCTACTGAAGTAGGTTCCACTAGAGGATTCACCTTTGGAACCTACTCATAGATTCCTCTCTTGGATTTGGAAGATCTATTCATAGAGGCATTGTTTTAAAAAATACAAAAACCAATAAGTCACAATAAGATTCAAAAATCATAGGACCAACTTTTGGTATTAATAACAAATATTTAAAACATTAAGAATTTAAAGAAACCATGAAAATCCTTCTTTAAAAAAGAACATGTCAGTTTAAATAAACATCGCAAAAAATTCATTCAAATGAGTTTAAATTACAAGTCTTAAACCTATTAAAATTCCCTGACCAACCATGGTAACTTGGTCTTAGACATGTAAGTGAGTTGGTCATGCCCTTTTTCCACACATACTATCTAAATTCTAATGGTACTAACTCTGGTCTACCCAAGACACAAAACCAAACTCATACAGTGCTAACCCACTTTAGGCTGATCATCCCTCTAACACCAAATTGTAATGAACCAACCCAATTCTACTAGAAAAGCCACCCAAACTGGTCCATCATGTAATAAAGTAAAAATAAGATAATGGGAACCAATCTTGAATATAATCAAAATGAGATAGACAACCATAGTACAAAGTGAAAACATACAAGACACCATAAATACATACAATCCAAGAAAAACAGGCTAAACTAGAAAATAATTCAAGATCCCATTTTACCAACAGTCACCTCCAAACCAACCAAAACAGAAATCAATAGAAAAAAGGGAAACTAACATACAAAAATATGCTCTTCAATTTACCTAAATACTATAATAAAACATATAAAACTGCTCAGAGGAAAAAGTAGGATGTGATATAAATCCTAGTAGGATACCACCTCTATTTCTATACAATTTCTATTATAAATAATGAAACAATTATACATTGTAAAACAAAACAATTTTACAAATAATACTTTAAAAAAATTTATAAATCATTTTCCATTTTTCTTCCTTTGGTTTTCATAAAATCCTCTCAAATTCTAAAAAAAAATATAAAAAATATAAGTGACAAAAATATGAAATCATATCCATGAAACAAGTGGTACATATATCCATGAAATAACCTATAATATGAAGTTATGTGATACAACCACATATTAAAATTTGGGATAAAAAAATCCATTAAAAATCAAGAGATAAATAACAGTACATGATAAATGAAAAATCACCTCATATTGGGATCTAGTATATGGGAATGTACATAATAGAAACTCAAAATCCAAAATAGAAATATTTTTTACCCAACAGATATCGATTCCTACTAGTAGATATCAAAAAATGTAACCTCTTAGTGTGGAAACACACACTAAGGCTACCCATTTATATTTATTGGTGCACCCAAGGTTTACAGTCTGCATTTTTTCAAATGAATTTTCAAAACCATGCTTAAAACATTATAAATCATTTTCAAATCCAATCTAACCACTTCATAGTTTCAAATCCCATTTCTAAATCAATAAAATAATTTTTTTTAAAGAAAAAACCCCTCTTGAAAACATTTTCCTTTCCAAGAAATAATTTTAAACCACTTATCACTTCAAATAAATGAATAAACCAAAGGAATTTACCAAGAGTAATAAACAACTCAAATAATTAACCCATTTTATAGAAATTAATACCTCAACATGATAGAAACCTAAATGCTTTCATTAATGCTAATTGGAAACCAAGAGAATGGAATTCGAAAGATAAGGAATCCCAAGAAACTAAAAAGGATAGACATAAAACACCATCAAATTATAAATTAAAAAAATTGCTAAAACCAAGTCCATATCCAAAACCAAAGAAAAACCAAAAGTATTACATACCCAAAGAGAATCAATATTACTCCAATAGTGATCATTCATTGAATGAAGCAATCTGAAAGGAAAGGAATCAGCCAAAATCTTTTAGGTTATTCTCTGGATTGAGATTTGTTGGATTTAAGGAGAATTAAAAGAAAATAATTCGTTCATGACCCTAAAACCCACAACTCATGACAATTACATGACATGTACTCCCATTACAGGTCATGTATTTCACAAATCTCAAATATGATGAAAAGCATGATGCATTTTTATTAAAAACATTATGTTTTCCATTACATTTCATGACCTTTTAACATGGAATGTTAGGCCTTGATCCCATGTATCTAGTTCATGGCTTTGACCCAGAATACATTACACGAAATGTACTACAATTATACTGTGTGTATGTGTCTATTGAAGAGAAAAAAACTATAGGTGTATCTAAAAAATACATGACTTCACCATTACAGGTATCCACCAAATTCCTTTTCGACATTAAACATCCAAATAAAAGTAAAAAAACAACTCTTAAAACTTACCTAACAAAAATTTAATGGGGTATTATAGATCTCTCCACTTTTTACTTTTCATATACATGCCCTATTGATAGTTTTTCTTCATGGATTTGGGAAAGTAAACTTAACAATGGGTGAGCTCAGATGCTAAGTATAGGTAAGTGTGAGAAATATTCATAATCACTCCAACATAACATGAGAATAAGTGTATTATAACATGATCATAACATTTTATGACCATACCTTGTATAAAATAGATCATAATCCTGAATCATGGCATAAACCATCGAATTTGATAAGACGTGAATCGTAAATGGAATCAATGAACATAATCTATGAGAGAATAAAATAGACATAGGAATATGGGAAAAATATTCTTAAAACATTGTAAAAATGTATAAAAAGAAATAGGTCCACTCATTATGTTAAGTACATGTGATTAGGTCATCTTATAAACTTATGGACATGAAGTCAGGTCCATGCATAAACTTATACACATGAAATTCAAGTCCTCAAAAAAACTTATAGACATGAAACTAGGTCCACACGTAAACATTTGAACATGAAATTAGGTTCATATATAAAATATTTTTCTCATGAGATATCAATATTTACCCAATTCATTGGAAAGATATTTAGGTCCCATATATCATGTAATGAAAATAATATATATGTGTTTCATAAGATCATAAAACATTCACAATATTATAATCCATGAAAATAAATAGGTTTCATTATAATGCCTTGGGTTTGGTTCACTAATAATTAATCAGAGCTAAGAGTTACCTGGCCTCAAGCACACCACCTTGTATTCCAAAGGCTTCTGACTAAAAGTGAGGGTCTATGATGGTATGTTAGGGAGACTATACCCTCATAACCAGAGTTTAGCATAATATAAATAATAATAATAAGTAGTTGAAAAGTATTATAAATGAACTGGAGTAGAATGAGTAATCTAGAAGAAATAAATAGGTATAATTAGAATGAATACCATATATGAAATGATGTCATGTCTTTTTGCTATAAAATATAGAGATACATGTCAGAAGTGTGGTAGAAAAAAAACATGCTATACAAAAATACCAAAAACTATCTCCAATGGAGTCCTAAGAATATACTTATTCCTCTATAATCATACTCATCCTTGCAAAAAAATCCAGAATCCGTAGCTGGACCCCTTCCTTTGCCCATACCTGTAACCAAGAAGTATATTTGGGTACTAATCGGTGGACCGAATAGGGTGTGAGATGTACTGAGTAGGTCGCCACCAATGGTGTCTAAAATTGCCTGACCTTTGTATATAAAAAGATTATTTTGAAGTTATTAATATATGTGAAACGGGTTTGTAAACTATAAACAAGTTGACTCCAGATCCCAAATTACACCAAGCTAACAATATTGGGATTAGCCTAAGTCAAGATACTGATGAACATGATTCACTATATGTATATATATAAGTATAAGTATATGTATATATATATGTATAAAAATATGTATGTATATATATATGTACTATATATTTAGTGATATATATATATCCATGTATATAGATACTAGTACTATCCATGACCCAAGGTATAACTTTGGCATCCATCTATAGTCAAAGGAGTTGCATAGGGTAGTAAGGGATGCGATGCCCGCGTATTATAAGTAAAAAATGATTTCATTCATTAGTATAAAAACAAATTAGGGACGTCATGATTGATTATCATAATGAATAAGGGAAACCATTTTTAATTATCGTAATCAATGAGGGACATTATTTCCATATAATAATAAATAAAGGATGTCATTCGTAAGTTTTAAAATCAATGAGGGATTTCATTCTCGAGTATCCCAAAAAAAGTGGATTCCATGCTTGGGTATCATAATCAATATGGGATGCCTTGCCTGGTTGTCATAATAAATGAGTGAAGACATGCCCAAGTATCAAAATCAATTTTGGATTTCATGCATGAGTATCAAAAATATTAAAAAGTTGTGTTCATACTTTAATATAATCCAAGATATGTTTCCTAACCATTCTATATTTTAATTAGTTAAATGCATAATCCATAATCTATAAAATGGCCACATGATAAGGTCATACCAATTACATATGTTTAATTTAAAATATTAATTTCATTAAGAAGCCAAGCCAAGACCAATTAGAAAGTAGTTTGTACATATAAGCATTTGTAAAGCTGAGGGGAATTTCATAAGCACACCTCAAGAGATGGAACTAGTAGAAGGAGATATCCTCCATAAAGGGAAAGGTTATGTGAGGAAAATTATAACATGGATACCAATTTTGATTAAAAAATGATAGTTTTAATGAATTTTTGAGAGTCTGGCATTACCACATCATGATGCATAGTATATAACAGTCATACCTTAGGGATAATTACTAGACCACCTACCATAGATTGGTAGTACACTCATTATTCATTATCATCCTTTAACTCAAGCTATAATGGTTGAAATTAGTGACATAGATTAATACCTAAAAATAAGTAATGTTAGATTTCATAGATTTATCATTCCATACAGTGAGATAAATGAAGAAAGGAAGGAAGAGGACTGAAGAGATTACTTTTAGTTATCCAACACAACCGATGGTGAGTGAAATAGAGTCCAATTGGTGATCCTACCTCAAATCCTAGCTTTGATTGAAAAGGGAGAGATCAATGGAGGTTGGAGGATTTTAGGTTATTTTCTAAAGAAACACAGGTCTAAATTTTATAAAGGAGGCTGGGTAAAAAAAGGTGAATTTCACCCATTTTAAAAGAGGGAATTGTTTTGTAGAACTGTTTGGCCAAATTGTGTGCCAACCATTTTCACCCACTACCTAAGTGGCATTAAACATGAAAATTACAAGAATGTATTTGGAAAATTATTTGTATCCAATGCACCCCTCTGTAGACCCTCTTCATCACCCCATACAGTTTCACTAAACCATGCTGCCTTGGGATCAAGGTTTAAACAAACTACGTGCCTAGTCTATTTTCTCCATAACTCATAGCTCTAAACTTTGAACGATTCTAGTAAACTCTTTAAATATCCCTTAATAACTTAGGAGCTTCCATATGGATAAAAATATAAGTTTAAATTGAAATTTATAGGATCCATATCTCATAAAAAAATTTGGGATCTTATAATCTATGCTCATTACAATGACTTGTCCCCAAGTTTTCCTTATTTGGGTAGTAAATCATCATCTGATAATAGCTTTGTCCATTGAGAACATATGATATCCTCTCACACTTAAGTCTCTTCATGTACGTGATTATGCTGCCATAGCACCCATACTATAGGAACTAACCTTCCTATGATATCCTTCATGATTAGTTCAATGATATGAATAAGGTGATCCTCATAAGAAGAATAAATGTCTAATTCAACCTCATCAGGCTGAAGTATACAAGATGTGTCTAAATAATAATGGTGAAGATGATATACATGGAATATGTTGTGCATATATTAGTACCTCTGAGGAAACTATAAATGACAGGCTACCAGCCTGACTCTATCAAAAATATCAAAGGGATAAACATAACAAGGTGATAACTTCTATTATTTTTGAATCCAAATATTCCCTAGTCAAGTTGAAACATGTAAGAAGATATGATTCCCAACCTCAAAATCCAGAGTTCATTGGTGGCGATCGTCATATGACATTTACCTAGAATAAGTTGTAGCTATGTGTTTCCCGATAAGTTATACCTACTCAAATGTATCCAAAAAGATATGAGATCCTAGAAGCACTGCCTATCCTTTATATAACCATCACATAGGTGAATAGAATGGCCTATAATATTGGACCTCATAAGGATCCATTTTTATAGTTTTCTGAAAACTGTTATTATAATAAAATTAGAAAAATTATAGGTTCTTCTCCCATGAATCTTCAAAATTGAGGACGCATGCCCAGAGTATGTCCTATAACACCTATATCATATTCTCTAACTACCCATCAGTCTGTGTGTGATACCCTATGGTCAAAAGTACCTATGATCCTAGATCCATCTATAACCCCTTCAACAATCGAGATGTGAATCATGCATAACTATATGAAATGATATTTCATGGTACTCCATGAAGGCGTATGATCTCCCGAACAAATAGCCTTCCAAGATCATAAACTATAAAGGTCTCTTTAATTGGTAAAAAGTGAGAGACCTTTGTTATCCTGATGAAAATCAAATATACTATATCAATCCTTTAAGGGGATCTCGGTAAACCAGTCACAAAATTCATGGTGACATCATCCCATTTCCACTCAGAAATGGGTAGAGGTTATAGAATCCATGTTGTTTTCTACTGCTCCATCATCACCTGCTGATAGGTGGAATAGTGAGTAATAAAACCAATAGTCTGTCTTCTCTTCCCCAACCACCAATACAGACAGTATAAGTCACGGTACATCATAGTGATACCTGGATGTACTGTCCAAGGAGATGAATGAGACTCTCAGGTAATTTCCTCTCAAATATCGACATGAACCCCTATAAATCCATGAATTACCAATATCTCATACTCATCAACAACTAAACCAGGTAGTGGGTCCTCGCCTGTAACTCTCAACAATAGAACCAAACCCTTTCATTTAAAAATTTATCTCATCTTCACTCTATCCAAAAGTGAAGAGGTCATAACTAAATATATAAGGATAGACTTCCTATGATGCCCCTATACCTAAGAGTTCATTTCAAAAAAGAGGGTTATCAACTCTTACTCACTACTAGCTTACTGAAAATCTTGTGTTTGAGTCTTCTAGCTCAAAGTATCAACCACTATATTTCCCTTTCTAGTAATAGTGGAAATCTCAAAATCATTTTACATCGGGTATTCAACCCACCATCTCATATTCAAATTTATGTCACGGTGTTTAATGATTAATTTGAGGCTGTTTTGGTCCATCAACACCACAAAACGCTCTTCCAGTAGATAGTTCCTCCAAAAACTCAAGGCAAGGACCGAAATTGTTATCTCGGGATTGTGTGTTGGGTGATTGTGTCCATGATCTCTCTATTGGTGTGACCCATATACTAATACTCGATCTCCCTACATCATAATGACTGCGAAACTGATTCCTAATGCTTAAAAATAAACTGTATAACTCTAACCCAACACTTTAAAATTAAGGATTGGGGCTGAAGTAAATATTCCTTTCAAATACTAAAAGGGTGTTTCTCAGGATTCATACAACTTGAATCGCATTCCCTTTATAGTCAGCCTCATAATATTCACTTATAAGCGTGAAAATAATGGAATAAAATGCATGTAATATCCTTCCATCACCAAGAAACTTGGTATGTCAAAGATGTTCTTAGGATGATCCTAGGAATCTATAGCTCATTTATTCTATAAGTAAACAGAAACTTCTACCTCTCAGAAGATATGACCCATGATGTGAGCCTTTTCAATAAAAAAATTTCCATTTTGTGATCTTAGTATATATTTTGTGTTATTTCATCGATTTCAATAAATTCTCATGATGCTTGGCATTTTCATGTTGAGTGTGATTATATTCCAAGATGTTTTCCATGAATACTACCCCAAATTAATCTAGATATGGGTAGAAAACCACATTCATTATATCCATGAAGTCAGTGGGAGAATTTTGGTGACTGAACTACATGATAAAAAACTCATACAATCCATATATACTATGGAATTTTGTATGTTGTATTTATGATGGTCTCACATACACTTGATGGTAGCCTTAAATCAAATAAATTTTTGAGAAAACCCTTGATCCTCAGAGATGGTTGAAGTGTTCTTCAATACACCACAATGGGTTCTAGTTGTTCAACATAATATGATTGAACCAGGAGTGATCCAGACAAATCCTGAGGGTACCATCCACATTTTTGGTGAAAATGATAGGTAAACCCCATGGTGAAGTACTAGGTATTATAAAACCCTTAGCTTCTAAGTCCACTAACTACTTCTTGATATCCTAAATCTCAATAGGTTTTATCCTGTATGGATGAATGTACACTAGTTTTATTCTTATAACTTGATCAATACTAAACTCCACTTCTATATTAGAAGTTAGTTTATAAAATACATCAAAGAATTCATTCATGGAATGGTCCACCATAGGAGGGAAATCATTATTTTCATTCCCTGATCACTCACATAAATAATAAAAATATTGGTTATCACTCCACTCATTCCATGATGCTCGAGTCTAGGTAAACACTCTTGGACATCCCATTATCCCTTATGAATAAAATTAACACCCTCAGGTGAGGTTAAAGACACCCATTAATGATAAAAATAAACTTGATTGTGATATGATACTAAACAATTCATCCGGCATATGATTTTGAATCTTGTCTTCTTGAGAAAAAAATTCTTCCATGCAAAAATATAACCACTTATCTCAAGGATGAATTCCTTACATTTTCATACACTCTTGTATCACATCCATAATGGTGTGTTGAAATTCATTATTCTACAGAATTACTTTATATCTTGGCCCAGATATTCTATAATAGTCATAGAGAAAACAGAATATGAATCTCCAATATCATATAAAGTAGAAACTAATATATAAGACACTAGAATAGTACCTCAAACTATAGAAGACTCAAGACTATTCTCCATGGGAGTAGACTAAACTGCATAGATATGGACAAATATTTGGCTCTGAGATTCAACCTGACTACTTTGGGAATGTCCTTTCATCTGGTTCTGCACATCTGTAACTCAACTATCCTAGCCCAGACTACCTCCTCATCCCGATCATTTGATATTAATATAGCTACCTTCATGGAAAAACATCACTTTTCTTAATTTTGATGGAAAATCTGGTACAAATCCCCTCCCACTCAATATATGTGGAAAGTTTGTATAAAAACAATAAATATTCCCCATCTTTCTATATCCTTGTCACTCAATGGTTTCCTTGGGAAATTGGGGTTTCTTATTCCTTGGATTCCCACACTAGGGACACTACATGAAAATATAAGTAGAAGTCAGTAAGCTATCGTTTCCCCTACGAGCTGACACAAAGGGATATTTCCTTCCACTAGACAAACCACTTCTCTGCCTTGGCCCAGAACCTCCTTGCCCCCACACTATTATCTTCCCTCGTGTTCTTCTTGGTGATGAAGGCCAAGTGAACTATTTATGTAATTATAGTCAACCAATATAAAATCACCTTTAATTGGATGGAATATAAAATCCCATCCTCAAAAGGTATTGTAGTCATCAAATCAACACTAGAAAGTGTTGGTGTGAAGTGTTTAATCTTAGTGAAATGAGATGAAAACTCCATCAAAAACAGATCAACCTGTTTTAGGTGTATAAAATCCATAGTGTGGTCTAATCTTAGTATATGTGGAAAAAAATTAATCCTAGAAGACTATCTAAAACACTTACAAAACCATACATTGATGGTGATCATCCAGATTGATTACATCCTGCTATTTCTATTCAAAAACACATAGTATAGAGGTTGTGATATTTAGAATCCTCTCTAAAGGCATATCCAGATATTTGAATATAGATAAAATGGTGTCTTGTTAGGACTCAACAGTCTAGGGAACGCCATCCCCTAAGAATGTTGGTGGACAATACTACTATAATTCTTACATCAACTCTCTCATAATAGGAGAATGTCTTAGAGATACCCACATAAACTGCATAAATCATAGGAATCTCACATGAAATTGATTGTTTATGCCTATATTAGGAATAGAAAAAGGTGCCACAGGAGGCACTATGAGGGGTAATACTGGTTGATCGGGTCCCACCAGTAACAACTCAAGAAATTTAAATAGTAATTTCATTTTATTAAAGTATTTAGTTAAGGGTTTTTCTATAATATAAATAAATCAAAAGAGTTTTTGATTATATGTTAAGATTAAATATGTAATGATAAATAATAATACTTAAAAAATAACACTTTATTTATTTTTAAAGAATAATAAGTAAGAGAAAGTAAGTAAATAATTAATTAAAATTATGATGACACTCTTTAAATGAAAAAAAGTTTTACATAATAATTCTATAAGTTAGTTTTATCAATTAATACATTAAAATGTTCTATATATATATACCAAATCTCATTTATAGCAAATCATTTTTTTAAAATAAAATTATTTTCAATATTGGATATAAGTTAAAATATTAGTATTGAGTTTTGGATATGAAATAATACTTTGTTTTAATAAATATTAACACTTAAAAAATGATTGTTTATAATTATAAAAACATACTTAAATTAATATAAATAAATTGTAACAAGTAATTTTTGAAAATTATATATTAAAATTATATATGGTAAATTATGAAATAAAAGTCAATAATATAAATAATAATTAAAGTAATAAAATTATTAGACATGTTATTTTAAAATATATGAAATTTAAAAAAAATAATGATAATAATAAAAAATATATAGAAGTATTATTATCAAAACATTATAAAATTTGAATTATCAATATAAGAATATAATAAATAAAATTTTAAAGTCAATATATTTTTAAATTATAATCATATTTATAAAAAAATGATATCACAAAATTATTAATAAAAATATGAATTATAAAAAAACAGAAATGATAAAATAAAAAGCAAAGAAATAAATAAAATGAATTAAAGAGGATAAGGGGGTGTTGAGAACTCGCTTTGGGGAAGGTCCAAAATCAAGGGCTTCATTGAGTTGAGAGGGAAAGTGGGTTTCATCTTAGTGATTAGACTAGGGAAAAGAAAAGTGCCTAACCTAGATAGAGAGTCAAACGTGAAGGGAAATTAGATACTGGAGGAGGTTTGAGCTAAGACGAATAAGGTTGGAAGCTGACGATGGCTCGTTTTATAGTAGGAATCGAACATTAGATCTGGGGTCAAAACACTAACCAAGGTCACATGTTGATGGGTTTCTCTTGCATATAGATCTCAATATCATACTCTATGTTCGATTTTTACAAATCTTCAAGTAGTTCTGCGTAACAAATTTCTTGGTATTCAAATCTTATCAAACATATTTTATATTATCATTTTTAGGTTAATAACTCACTGGTTCATCGTTTACCATCGATTTGTTCATATGTCATAGTTAAAAATCATATTTTGATTCTTGTTGAATTTTTCTGTCTTTATATGTCGATTTTAAACATTGATATTAAATTTAAGGTGTTTTTACACTTTTTTTCAATGTATCCATTTGTTTTGGATTTTTTAGTGTATGGTTATGGTTTGATGAATCTTGAAGAACTCTTTACTAGTTGTAATCGATATCTACATCTATTTTGGATTTTTTTTATTGATTTCATTCTGTATATATCAACTGAATATAAAAATAATCTAAATCAAAACTTTAAACATGATGAAATTAAAATATATGTATATACTATAGCCTTCTAAGAAAGCATCCCCTCAAAACCAGAATTATTAAAATTTATATGTCTATGTACGGACAAAGATAAAAATAATAAATATATATAGTTTTTTTAAAGTCTATCAACAGTAATTGAAAATGGTATATAAGGGCAGTGCTTTAGTGTTCTTAGGGAAGTATGTCATTTTTCTTTTGTTGGATGTGAGTAGAGAGGTTTCTATGGAAAGGCCATAGCTGCTTCCCTTTGTTTTGTTTTTGTCTAAGAAATTGAGACAAATTGAATGAATATGAGAATAAGTTTCTAAAAATAAATATTTAAGGGAGTTTATTTTTATTTTGATATTTTATATTAAATTATATTTATATTTTCTAAAAGGGTTTTTTATTTATTTTAACATGATTATTTTTATGATTAATTTTATTTTTAAGGAAAAATATTTATTTTCAAATATTTATTTATTTTAAATTTTATTTTTGTTAGAGATTATTTTATTTTATTTAAATTATATAATTTATGCATATATATGAGGAATTTTATCTTTTTACTATTAATGTTTTCAAAAATATTATCTTATGTTCAAATTTTATTCATAAGTAATTTCTTAATTTATTATGAAACATTTCTTTCCTTAAAATTGAATTATTAAAAGAGAAAATAATTATTTTTTTAAAAAAATTATTTACTTTTGTTTATAGTGAAGGAAAGGATTATATGTTGATTATTCCTTAAAATTATAATATAACATCTAATTATTATGATCTATGTTATGAAATAATTTTATGGTTATTATTTTAAATAATAGAAACAATCATTTTAAGTATGCAATAACATGTAAAATCAAGAATGTAAATTAAGATATTAACATAATCCCTAAATCACGAAATTTCATGTACTTATAATGCATAATCTAGATTTGTTAAATGTGAATTTTTATTAAATTATTCCTCCAAAGATAATATTCAATAAAAATGATTCTTATGAGTTTAATAAATGATATTTTAAATACAATAATTTTAATTATTTTTTCATTAATATTGTCATGACCCCCTCCCTACAAAGTATACCCCTCCTGGGTCGGTAATGTGAGAAGGGAGATAATGAACCCTGAGTCTCACCTCCAGTAGGACCCAGGTTGGAGACTAACACTGAGGGTATAGTAAATACACAAATGGGAGGCATTACCCTCTAAGAGAACACATGCGGAAGAGAGATATAAGATAGACACCAACCAACTCTAACTCGAAACTTAAATATAAAAGAGAACCCAAGTGAACATATGTAATGTCATGAAAAATTACTACAACTGGAAGGGAAAAACTGAAAGTTCCCAAAAGAAACTAAAAACAGCAGCAACCACCAGCCCGAACAGCTCCTGCAACCCCAAGATAGTAGAAACCAGCTTGATCTCCAACCTTCTTCAAGTGACCTGAGAAACAGTTTGTATATACATAGGGTGAGTATAACAGTATACTCAGTAGGATCCTCCCCGAAGCCTCTCATGCAAAAGTAAAGAAATCACGTTAAAGCACATTGAACAACAAGTGAAACTAACTCATCACCAAAATAGGTATACTAAGTTCCCAGCCTCACCATGGCTACTCTCACCAAGTAACACATACAAGAATATGTCATATAATAAATAATATCAAGGGTACCCTACTACTACTTCCCCCACTAATTTTCCACTTTTCCCCAACGTCGTACATCCTAAGAATATCTCTCCAAAAAGGCTTTCCCATAGACACCTGGGTGAAGCACCACACTATGCACCTCATGCAACAAAACCACTACGTCCACACACCAAAGTAAGCAGTTAGTTTCTAGGAGCCACCACATCTCGCATAACGTGTATCATACGTCAAGTATTATACCTAAAGCCATTACAGCCCATACATCGAGTAAGGATCTTCAAGCCATCACAGCCTATACACGTTACACTTATAGTAGTCCATAGGATACTATATCCAGAATATATGTGTGTAAATAACCACAAGCCATTATATCCCTCTACACCCATATATGGGGAAACTAACCATTGTGCCTACCAGCACAAGTAACAACCAAGAGAAGAGAGCGAGGCTAAAGGGCGTAGTTATCCATTCATCCTCCCACCAGAATATCGGGGAAAACACCCCCTTAGGTCTAAGAATCACTAGGATGTTGGTTTCTCTTACTGACAGGGTGGAGTAGCGTATAGAAACACAAAAATTATAGGATATACTATATCTCACAACCACACTATTGGCATAACCTAGTATTAGACACAACTGAAGCTAATGTCTATCAGACTCTGGGATGCTACTTCTAAGATTAGGTATCCTATAATCACACAATAATTTAAAGAGATTTATTATATTACTTCATTCTCTTTTTATCAGTTCCGCTTTACGTTAATTAATTCTTTAAACATTAATTAAACATGAAAAATTACACATTAAAATTTCATTAGCATCACCCCCAAGGTCCATTGTCCCTTCAAAATTACAACCTCATCATTATGTTCTATCAAACTCCAACCCCATTGGTTAACACCATTTATAAAATTATTCATTATATAATTACTTTCCCACATTCCCATGAATTCTAGAAAAACATTATATGCTACTAAACACAAGGGGAATCAACACGATGAGTATATTTACTACACATCGAGACTTTGCCACTTATAATAAGATCATATACCCATCCTCCCTTGAGAAGCTAAACACAGAAAGCATGTGGCATAACCCGTGTGTCTTCACCTCTTTCAGAAGAAGGGTAAGTAAGACCAGCTTCCTTGCACAGTGGGGAAAAGTAAAGCAGATAAACAACCAATCAAAATAATCAAGAATCCAACAATCACATTCATCCCATTCCATCATCCCTCGTGTCCTACTCGACACCCACATGCATAAACCAATGCATCTCTCCACTCTAGGCATCATTTGCTGCCACAACCAAAAGCCTCCATGCCCCACATATCACAACGGTCATCCAGGATCACATCACAGAACAAGCAGTAAGAAAACAAAGACCACATAAATTGGGCTCTGGACCCTTTAACCATCAAGAGGGTAACTCAGAACCCTTTAAGGAATTATCAAACAATAATTCTTTAATCCATCTTGAATTAATAAATTTATTATTCGTAGGATTCAAATTCATGAAAACTAATCAGTAAGCTATCATAATTAATTAAACATGTTTACTGCACCAATTTGATTAATATTAAATTACAAAAAGAACCAGATTCGTTTACATGACTCTTTATCTTTAGCCAAACAATTATCAATTATTCCCAATTTAGGTTCTTTACCAATTTCCATCAAGAACGAATAGTTAAGAAAAGAAAGCATACATATCACACTATCTAGAAAAACAAGAGGCAATAACATATGATTGATATAAATTTATTTATCTGGTTAAAATATTTATTATGTCAATTACATTTTCATCCAATGGAATTAAACATGCTAACAATAAAGTTTCACATAAAATAAAAGAGAATCAATGAATCCCCTACCTCAAATAGTTCCTCACGTTCTTTATCCACACAACGGGTCACGATCCTCCTCTCGTGACAACTACATCCACCTGAGGATTCCACGGTATGAACGCACCAACCAAAACCCATGAAAACCCCCATTAGAAGCATGGATATTACATGCTATAATATGTAAAGGAGAAAAAGGATAATATGATTCCCAAAGGAATGATGATAAACCATACCTTATATCAAAGATTGATCGATATAGCTTGGTCACATCAAAACAGAGTGGAACCAATACGAGGAGTAAAGTTTGATTGTGTGACTCCAATGGGAAGGATTAAAAGGTTCTAGAATCTCATAGCCAATAACAAAGAGGAAGAATAAGGGAGGAATATATCTTGTCCCTTTTGAAGATTTAATGGGGAGACGGTTTAAGATACGCTTAATTCCCCATTAAAAGTGGATCGCATTAACCCGCGTGGTTTTACCAAGTAAAAACATCCCGAGCCATAGGAATAATTAATATAGAATTTATGTCCTTTTAATTAGCCTTAAGAGTCCTTAAAATAAGGCATTAAATGTATTTTACGTCAAAGGAAATGTTAAAGTATAGAATCTGTAGGATGCTCAAAACACTGTACACCTACCGTTACTATACACCTAATGTTACTGTACACCTACCGTTAGAGGTTACTGATAGAGGTTACCGATAGACCTCACCATTATGGAAATATTGTACACATACCGTTACTGTACACCTACCGTTACTGTACACCTACCGTTAGAGGTTACCGATAGAGGTTACCGATAGAGGTTACCGATAGACATCACTGTTAGAACTGTTCACAGAACCTCACTGATAGAACTGTTCATAGAATCTCACCGATATAACTGTTCAATGAATTGGAAATTTGGAAAAGTGTGGGGGATAAGTCACCTTGACCTCCCAGAACACCTCAAACACCACATTTTCACAAAGTAATGGACTGGAGAGGTCTGGGTCATTACATCAGATACCTCTCAAACCATTCTCTTCCTTGATAATTCAAAACCCATCTAAAGAGAAAAAAAAGAAACGGGGTTCGAAAAACCTCCCATCGAGATACCTCTCAAAAGAGAGAAAGCCATAGAATAAAAAAAAGAAAATCATTAATAAAACATGAAAGGTCTAACCACAAAGGGAACATCGTTACATGAAAAGAGTTAAACATCAAACAAATCTAGGTACTGAGCACGTATCTGGGACTTACATTCCCAGGTACGCTCCTCCATGCCACCGTGTCTCCATAAGACACGGACTAAGGGGATTGAATTCCCACGCAACACCTTATCCTTGCGATCATGGATCTCCATAGGTCACTCCTCGATGGTTTCATCATCATCAACATCGATCTCTCCCTAATCGATGATGTGAGATTCATCATGAAGATAATGATGGAGTTGTGATACATGGAAAACATCATGTATCTGACTAATCTGTGGGGGAAGTGCTACTCGATACGCCACAGCTCCAACATGAGCTAACACCTCAAAAGTCCCAACAAACCAGGGAAAAATCTTACTTCCATGACCAAACCTTCACTGCCCACTATGGGGAGTCACCTTCAGAATCACATTATCCCCAACATTAAACTCTAAGAGTCTCCTTCTTTGATCAACATATGATTTTTGATGATATTGTGTTGTCTTCACCTCTCATGAATCACTTGGACTATCTCTATTTTATTCATCACTAGTTCTAGTATGAGAATTTCTGACTCTTCAACCCCTGTCCAGCACAATGGAGAATGGAAAGGTCGGCCATACAAGGATTCAAACAGCGCCATACCGATGGTGGAGTGAAAACTATTATTGTATGTGAACTCCACCAAGGGTAATTTCCTTATCCATGAGCTTCCAAAATCAAGAACACAAGAGCGTAACATGTCTTCAAGAGTCTGGATGGTTCTCTCTTTCTGACCTTCTGTTTGAAGATGAAAAGCAGTGTTAAGGCATAGTTGATAACTGAAAGCATGTTGGAGACTTCTCCACACCCTATAGGTAAAATGAGGATCTCGATCATAAATGATTGTCCTAGGGACTCCATTAAGTCTCACCGCCTCCTCTAGATACTACCTCGACAAAACTTCCACTGAGCTCGACTCCTTAATCACTATAAAGTGGGATGATTTTGTTAAACGATCCACTACCACCAAGTTGAATCATGTAATCCTAGAGATCGAGGTAAACTAGTAACAAAGTCCATTGATATGTCCTCCCACTTCCAATGAGGAATATCTAATGCCTGGATAAGACCACCAGGAACACGGTGTTCGACCTTCACCTTCTGGAAGACTAAACATCAAGACACAAACTCTGCAACCGCACGCTCCAGCCCAGGCCACCAAAACTGACTCCTCAAGGATTGGTACATATTTTTCATGCTAGGATGTACTGCTAAAGGTGAACTATGGAACTCTATAAGAACCATCTCACTCATCCTAAAGGGAACAAAAATCCTTCCATGATACAACACTCAGTGTTGTTCATCCTCTGACCAACCATCAGGGGCCTCACCACAAACAACTTGGTCTCTCCAGACCTCCACCTTTAGATCTCCCAACAGGGACTCTTCCACCTTCTGCATTAGGGAATATTGTACCATCATCTGAAAAAGACAACCTCTACCCCCAACTTCTCCCATATCAAGATGTAATGATGACAGTTCTTCCATTACTCTCGAGGAATCGCTGGATTCACGCATAGCATCACTATGTGACTTTCGGCTCATTGCATCAGCTACAACATTCCCTTTTCTAGGTGCATATGATATTTAGAAGTTTTATTCCTGTAAGAACTCCATCCACCGACCCTTTCATAAGTTCAAGTCACACTGGGAGAAAACATACCTCAAACTCTTATGATCGGTGAAAACCACAAATCTCTCACCAATGAGGTAATGTCTCCACAACTTCAGAGCAAACACCACGCCTACCAACTCAAGATCATGGGTGGCATAGTTGAGTTCATGGGGACACAACTATCGAGACCCATAAGAAACTACTGACCACTATTTCATGAGAACACAGCCTAACCCCAGATGTGAAGCATTGCAGAAAACATCAAACTGAACTCCCTTATCTAGAAGACAAAGTATTGGATCACTTACTAACTTATCCATTAGATACTCAAAAGATTCCTGACAATGATCAGTCCATAAGAATGCTTGATCCTTCCTGGTAAAATCTGTTAGTGGATTCGAAACTTGTGAGAAATCGGCTACGAACCTCTTGTAGTAGCCTGTGAGTCAAATGAAACTTCGCACCTCTGACACTGTATTAAGGGATTCCCGAGACACAACCTCTTCTATCTTCGATGGATCCACAGCTACACCCTATTGGGACACAACATGCCCAAAAAAATGGACTTCTCGAGCCCAATACTCACACTTTGAAAACTTCCCAAATAGATGATGTTGGTGAAGAACTCCCAAAATGACTTGTAGATTCTCTACATGCTCCTCCTCAGATGTGGAGTACACAAGGATGTCATCGATGTAAACTACCAAGAACTTGTCCAGGAACTCACGGAACACAGCATTTATCAATCCCATGAATACAGCTGAAGCATTTTTCATTCCAAATGTAATTACCATGAACTCATAATTCCCATGACAATAACAGAAATCAGTCTTCGGGATATCCTCATCCTTCACACGCATCTGATGATATCCTGACCGCAAGTTGATCTTTGAGAACCAACTTTCACCCTTCATTTGATCGAATAAATCATCAATCCACGGAAGAGGATAGTGATTCTTTATTATTACTTTTTTTAAGTGATGATAATCGACACACAACCACAAAATTCCATCATCCTTATTCATGAAAAAAACTGGTGCACCCCATGGTGACACACTTGGCCGAACAAAACCGCACTGTAACTGACCATCAAGCTGTATACGTAGCTCTCGTAACTCATAAGGGGCCATCCTATATGGAGACATAGTGATAGGAGACGCTCCTGGCTATAGCTTGATCCCAAACTCTATCTCTCTTCATGGGGGTAATGCTACAACCTCTTCTGGAAAGACATCAGGGTACTCCTATATGACCCTAGGAAACACCAACAACTAAACCTATGAAAAACTCAGTATCATCTCAGAAATCATGGATGATAAGGATGGAATGCGCCTATGACCCATCTGAGGATCTCATTCACCAACAAACACCCCTGGATCTCCAACCACACCAATGAAGACGACCTTCTTCATGAAGAAATCCATGATATCCTGCACCGAATACAACCAATCCATGTCAAGGATGACATCATATGGTTGTATTCATAGACATAAGAAATCTCCCCAAGAGCGTTTTTCCCCAACACCATCTCACAGTCTCTACATACTTCAAACAAGTCAGCTCGACCTCTAACTGGCGTAGTCAACGCCAAGGGAACTGGAAGCCTCTCTACCTCAAGTCCCAAAGCATGGACAAGCGTGGGTGATATGAAGGAGTGTGTTTCTCCTGAATCAAATAAGTCATACACCAAAGTAGAAAACAAGCAAACGGTACCTCGAACGACATCTGGCTCACCTGGAGCTAGAAATTCTAGAGCATGAAGCTGACCACAACATCCTCCACGGCCTCTCTGACCCTGATGATGACCACCACCATGGGAATTCTCGGATCTTTGAGGAAGGTTAGCATCATGGGGATGTCCTCTACTTTCCCCATCTACCCTTTGAGGATCTAAAGCTAGTGCAATCGGCTGCTGTTGCCTCGACTGGAACTACCTCAATAGAGGAACCTGGAGTGTAGCACCTGGTGCATGATGACTGTTCTGAAATATCAGGCAGTCCCACTGCTGATGGCCACAACCACCACAAGAAAAACAAGCACCTGATCCCTTAGAGTAGGCCTGAGAGTTGCTACCACTGGAGAAATGAGATGTGATGTCCTGGTACCTACCCTCGGCTGAACAGAAACTCTTCTACCCTAAAAACTGAGAACCCAGGACCGCAACTCTTATTCGTGAGGAATCATGCTGATTCCCCTCTCGTGATGATTTGGTTCTGGCCAAAGTACACTCTACAACCTCTACCTTCTCCAGTACCTCCAGATATTTTTTCAGCATAAATGGGGTGACCTGGCACTGGATCTCTGGATACAAAGCCTCCTCGAAATGTATCGCCCTGGCCTCCTCATCTGGCAATAGGTTCATAGCATATCATAAAAGGTTCCATAAATGGATTCCAAAATCTCCAACACTAGGGCTCCCCTGTCGAAGGGTAAGAATCTCCTGGTGACTGGATGCCTTCGCAGTCAAAGAAAGAAACTCAACTCTAAACTTGTCTCAGAACTCCTCCCATGAGATCGTTGACTCCTCACGATCCCCAAGGAATAAGAACCACCACTACCTCACTTCTCCACATAGCATCGTCAAAACCAAGGACACTCAATGCTCCTTCCGAGCATGAATAGAACTGAAGGCGATCTTGACCTCCTCTAACCAATCTTTCGTGACTGCATCTAAAATGGAGCCCTCATACTTCTACGGACTCTGGTGCTGAAAATATCAAAGTGTCTTTCCCTAAGTGTCATCGTCATCAACCTCTACCCTATGGCGATCTTCTGGAATATCCTGCTGGACATTTTATGCACAAACTTGACGAGGATGTCGACCTGGAGCCATACCTGTAAAATAACAAACTATTAGAGCTTCTAAACCTGGAATATGGAAGACTCAACATAAATTAATTAATTATTATACTTTTTTTATTCATTTTAGGTTAACCTATCCCAAGGTATACCCATTAAAACACAGGCACCAAGAAAAATGATGCATGATCCTTTCCTAGGTCCCTACCCTGCAACTAGTACCACCTTGTTTAGTATCCATTCTAAACTAAAAGTTTTGTACATCATATCATTGTGGGCCCTAAACACCTATGTCTCAGTCGGTCTCTAGTGTTTACCTCACTTGTAAAACATGAATGACACTATTGACCAACCAACCAATGAAACCTCACATGTGCCTAACTCCAAACTCCATTCTATCCCTCAACCAGACCTCTGATACCACTCTTTCACGACCTCCTCCCCACAAAGTGTACCCCTCATGGGTCAGCAATGTGAGAAGGGAGATAATGACCCCCGAGTCCCGTATCCAGTAGGCCCCCGGGTTGGCGACTAGCCCTGAGGGTATAGTAAATACACAAATGTGAGGCATTACCCTCTAAGAGAGCACATGCGTAAGAGAGAGATAAGATAGACACCAACAAACTCCAACACCAAACTGTAATATAAAAGAAAACCCAATTGAACATATGTAATTTCATGAAAAAGTACTATAACTAGAAGGGAAAAACATCAAGAACCCAAAAGAAACTAAAAACAATAGCAACCACCAGCCCGAACAGCTCCTGCAACCCTAACCTAGTAGAAACCAGCTTGATCTCCAACCTACTCCAAGTGACCTGAAAAACTATTTGTGTATACATATGGTGAGTATAACAGTATACTCAGTAGGATCCTTACTGAAGCCTCTCATGCAAAAGTAAAGAAATCATGCTAAAGCGTAGCGAAAAAAAGTGAAACTAACTCATCACCTAAAAAGGTATACTAAGTTCCCAGCCTCACCATAGATACTCTCACCAAGTAATGCATACAATAATATATCATTTAATAAATAATATCAAGGGTACCCCGCTACTACTTCCCCACGGGTTTTCCACTTTTCCCCAACATCGTACGTCCTAAGAATCTCTCTCCAAAAAGGATTTCCTGTAGACACCTGGGCGAAGCACCACAATATGCACCTCATGCAACAAAACCACCACGTCCACACACCAAAGTAAGAAGGTAGTTTTTGAGATCCACCATAGCTCGCATAACGTGTATCATACGTCGGGTACTATACCTCAATCCATTACACCCCATACATCGAGTAAGGATCCTCAATCCATCACAGCCTATACATGTTACACCTATAGTAGTCCATAGGATACTATATCCATAATATATGTGTGTGAATAATCACAAGCCATTATAGCCCTCTACACGCATATATAGGGAAACTAATCATTGTGTCTACCAGTACAAGTAACTACCAAGAGAAGAGAATGAGTCCAAAGGGGGTAGTCAGCCATTCATCCTCCCACTAGAATGTTGGGGAAAACACCCCCCCCCCAGGGATTAGAATCGATAGGGTGTTAGTTTCCCTTACTGACAGGGTGGAGTAGCATATATAAACATAAAAAGTACAGGATATACTATATCTCACAACCACACTATGGGAATAACCTAGTCTTAGACACAACTGAAGCTAATGTCTCTCAGACTCTAGGCTTCAAGTTCTAAGACTAGGTATCTTATAAGCACACAACCAATTAAAGAGATTTATTATATTACTTCATTCCCTTTTTTCAGTTCCACTTTATGTTAATTAATTATTTAAACATTAATTAACCATGAACAATTCCACATTAAAATTTCATTAGCATCACCCCCAAGGTCCAGTGTCCCTTCAAAATTACACCCTCATCATTATGTTCCAGCAAACACCAACCCCACGGGTTAACACCATTTATTCAATTTTTCATTACAGAATTACTTTCCCACATTCCCAAGCATTCTAGAAAAACATCATATTCAACTAAACACAAGGGGGCTCAACACTGTGAGTAGATGTACTATCTGTCGAGTCTTTTTTGCTTATAGTAAGAGCATATACCCACCCCCCTTGAGAATCTAAACATATAAAGCATGTGGAATACCACACGTGTCTTCGCCTCTTTCGGAAGAACAGTAAGTAAGACTAGCTGCATTAAGTAGTGGGGAAAAGTAAACCAGATAAAAAACCAATCAAAATAATCAAGCACCCAACAATCACATCCATCCCATTCCATCATCCCTAGTGTCCACCCCCCCCCCCCCCCCGACACCCACATGCATAAAACGATGCATCTCGCCACTCTAGAAATCATCTACGGCCACAACCAAAACCCTCCATGCCCCCGCATATCACAATATCCAACCAGGATCACATCACAGAACAAGGAGAAAGAAAATAAACATCACATCAATTGGGCTCTTGGCCCTTTAACAATCAAAAGGGTAACTCAGAACCCTTTAAGGAATTATCAAACAATCAGTTCTTTAATCCATCTTGAATTAACAGATTTTTTATTTGTAGGTTCCAAATTCAGGAAACCTAATCAGTAAGCTATCACAATTAATTAAACATGCTTATTGTCCCAAATTTGATTAAAATTAAATTACAACAAGAACCAAATTCGTTTACATGCCTCTTTGTCTTTATCCAAACAATTATCAATTATTCACAATTTATTTTCTTTACCGATTTCCATCAAGAACGAATAGCTAAGCAAATCAAGCATATATATCACACTATCTAGAAAAACAAGAGGCAATAACATACGATCGATATCAATTTATTTCTCCAGTTAAAAAATTTATTATGTCAATTCCACTGTCATCCTATGGAATTAAAAATGATAACAATACAATTGCACGTAAAAGAAAAGAGAAGCAATGAATCACCTACCTCAAACAGTTCCTCACGTTCTTTATCTACACAACGGGTCACGATCCTCCTCTCGCGATAACTACATCCACCTGAGGATGCCACGGTACGACTACACCAACCAAACCCCAAGAAAAACCCCATTAGAATCATGGAGACTACATGCTATAATATGGAAAGGAGAAACAGGAGAAGATGATCCCCAAAAAATGACGATAAAACATACCTTATATCAAAGATTGATCGATACATCTTGGTTGCATCAAAATTGAGCGAAACAAATCTGAGGAGTAAATTTTGATTGTGAAACTCCTACAGGAAGGATTGAAAGGTTCTAGCATCTCATAGCTGAGAACAAAGAAGAAGAACAAGGGAGGAAGATATCTTGTCCCTTTTGAAGACTTAATGGGGCGACAATTTAAGATACGCTTAATTCCCCATTAAAAGCGGATCGCATTAACCCATGCGGTTTGACCAAGTAAAAACATCCTGATCTATAGGAATAATTAATATAGGATTTATGGCCTTTGAATCGGCTTTAATAGTCCTAAAAATAAGGCTTCAAATGTATTTTACGTCAAAGGAAATGTCAAAGGAGAGAATCTGTAGGAAGCTGGAAACACTGTACACCTACTGTTATTGTACACCTACCATTACTGTACACCTACCATTAGAGGTTACCGATAGAGGTTACAGATAGACCTCACCATTATGGAAGCACCCTACACTTACAGTTACTGTACACCAACCATTACTTTAGACCTATCGTTATTGTACACCTACTGTTAGATGTTACCGATAGAGGTTACTGATAGACCTCACTGTTAGAACTGTTCACAGAACCTCACCGATAGAACTGTTCACAGAACCTCACCGATAGAACTGTTCACTGAATTGGGAATTTGGTAAAGTGTTGGGGATAAGTCACTTTGACCTCCTGGAACTCCTCAAACACCACATTTTCACAATGTAATGGACCGGAGATGTCTGGGCCAATACAAATATTCTATGTATTAATAAGATGTCTAAAAGTGGATAAATCTAGTTTATTCAATTTTATAAAATTTTTACGTGAAAATACATGTGAATTTATTTATATGTAATTATGTTGTTTTGTTTTCAAAATAAAAAATCCAGTGAAAAATATATGTACATATAAAGTGATTATAAAATTATTTTCAAAAAAAAATTACTCAAACATTGTATATATATTAGGGAATTGAAGAGTGACTCCATCCATCGGAATGTGGGTAGGAGCAAGACATCCTTCAATGTTTCAAGTGTCCATAGTGTTTTGTTTTCAAAATATTACATATAATTTTCAAAAAAATCGCTATATTATTTTTAAGTCAACGTTTGAGTATAAATATTTTCAATGTTTAATATTTTTTTGAAGGTGTAAATATTTTCAATAATACTTTCAAAAAAAATTAAAGTATTTTTGAAATTATTATTTAAACAATGTTAAGAACTATTTTTCAAAATATTTTTTTTAAACAAATCATCAAATTTATTTCACTTATTTTAAAACCACTTAATTGGTAATTGAATGTTCACCCCATGTTTAAAATTTTTTAACATGTATCAAATAATTTCAAATTTGGACATCCTTACTTTTGGAGTTAGCGCACGCATAGTGAAGTAGATATTTAATTGTTTTACTTTGTTATAACTCTGATAAATTGTAAAAAGATTTCTAATTTCTCAAGAACCCAGACTGGTAAATTTTCTAGTTTGTAATGTGCTATGTGTATCTTTCAGTTATCATTTATAAATATATATATATACACAATATTTTTAAGCACTGATTTTAGAAGCATGGGTTCGGCGCATTATAATTTGTATTAGACAAATGATCTAAAAACATTGGATATTAGACATTGTTTTTTGGGGAAAAAGAAAATCTAGGTGATTATTCTTTAGATAATCTAGTACCCTTAGGATATAGAAGTTCTGTAATTCCAATTCTGAAGATGGAAATTCAGAATTTTCTTAAGTTCAATGAATGAATTGTGATGGAGCACTTCATTTAAAGGGGGAAGAATTTAACAACCCAATAAATTAAAATATTAATTTCATTTAAATTGAGCAATTATTTAATGGTTTATCTATAATTTAAATAAACTAAAAAAATTAATTATATGTTATTATTAAAGATGTAAAATTAACTAATAATATCACATTATTTATTTGTAAATAATAATAAGTTAAAGAAAGTAATTTAATAAATAATTAGAATTATTATGACACTCTTAAAATGAAGAAAAAAATCTTAAATAAGATTTTTATTAGTTAATTTTATCAATTAATACATTAAAATGTTATATATATATATATATCAAATTTCCTTTATAATAAATCATTTTTTTAAAACGAAAATTATTTTCAATAATGGAAATAAGTTAACATATTAGTATTAAATTTTGGTTATTAAATAATACATTGATTTAAAAAAATATGAACACTTAAAAATTGATGATTTATAATTATTAAAACGTACTTAAATCCATATAAATGAATTATACCAAGTAATTTTAGAAAATTATATATTAAAAATTTATATGGGAAATTATGAAACTTAAAGAAATGACATAAATAATAATTAATGTAATAAAATGATAAGACAAATTATTTTAAATATATGAAATTATAAAAAAAATAAAGATAATTGTGAAAATATATATAACTATTATTATCAAAATATTATAAAATTTGAATTATGAATAAAATAAATAAAATAAATAAAATTTTAAATTTAATATAATTTTAAATTTTAAGCATGTTTATAAACAAAATTGATATAATAAAAGTATTATTAAAAATATAAATTATAAAAAAACTAAATGATAAAATAAAAATAAAAGATAAAAATAAAAGGAATTAAGGAGGATAAGGGGGTGTGGAGAACAGGTTTCAGGGAAGGTCCAAGATTAGGGGATTCATCGAGTTGAGAGGGAAAGAGGGTTTCATCTTCAGGACAAGACAAGGGTGAAGCACTATGCCTAACTAAGATGGAGAGTCAACTGTAAAGGAGAGTTCAATCCTAGATGGGGTTTGAGCTAAGATAAACGAGGTCAGAAGCCAAATATTGCTCATTTTATAGTAGGAATCAAACATTATATCTAGGTTCAACACGTGAACCAAGGCCGCATGTTGAAGGGTTTTGCTCGTGGATGGAACTTGTTGTCATACTCCTCATTTGAGTTTTATAGATATGTAATTATATATGCATTTTTAATTTCTAGGTATTAGAATCTTATCAAATATCTTGTCTATTGTCATTTTTAGTGCATTAAATCACTAGGTCATAGTTTTCCTCCGATTTCTTCATCTGTCACTGCTGAAAATATCATTTTGAATCTTGTTTGATTTTTCAACCTTCAGATATTGATTTTAAACACTGATATTAAATCAAAATTGTTTTGTGTATCATTTTTTCAAATTTACGATTAGTTTTGGATTGTTTAGGGTACGGTTTTGTTTTTATATGTCTTGAAGAAATCATTTCCAGTTGCAATCGATATATATATATATATTTTGTATCTTTTTCATCGATTTTATTTTGTATCTCTCAACTGAATATAAAAATATATATAAATCTAACCTATAAACATCATGAAAATAAAATATATTTCTATATTATAGCTTACTCAGCAAGCATCACCTCAGAATCATATTCGTTAACTTTGAGATGTATGTATATGACTGAAGATAAGAATAATAATTATAAATAATTATTTTAATAAAAGTCTATCAACAGTAATTAAAACTGCTATATAAAAGTAGGACTTCAATGTTATTGGGGGTGTCTCTCCTGTTTGTTTTGTAAGATGTTAGCAGCAAGCTTTCTATAGAAAAGCCATAGATACTTCCCTTTATTTTTTTTCTATCTAAGAGATCGAGCTAAATAGAATGAATCCAAGAATAAGTTTCTACAATCAAATTTGTAATGGAGTTTATTTTCATTTTGAGAATTTATATTACATTAGAGTTATATTTTTGTAAAGCTTTATTAATTTATTTTTACATGAATGATTTTATGATCAAATTTATTTGTGAGGAAAAATAATTATTTTCAAATATTTATTTATTTGAAATTTATTCCCATACAGGGTCATTTTATTTTATTGAAAGTATATAATTTATGTATATATATAAGCAGGATTTTTTTCTATTAAAGTTTTCCAAATAATATCTAATGTTCAAATTTTATTCATAAATAATTGCTTAATTAATTACCAAAAAATTATTTCTTTTAAACTTATTATTAAAAGAAAAAATAATTATTTAATATTAAAAAAATTATTTACTTTTGATTATAGTGAAGGAAATTATTATCTTTTTATTATTTCTTCAAGTTTTAATATAAAAAATAATTATTATTATTTATGTTATGATATAATTTTATGATTAATATTTTAAATAATAGAAACTTTTATTTTAAGTATGAAATTATGTGTATAATAATGAATATCAATTAATATATGGCCATAATCTCTAAATTATGAAATTTCATGTACTTATAATACAAACTCTAGTTTTTTTAAATGTGTATGTGTATTAAATTTTTGCCTCAAATATAATATTAAATAAAAATTATTCTTATAAGTTTAGAAATTTGGATTTAAATAAAATAATGTTAATTATACTTTCATTAAAATTCTATGTATTAATAAGATGTATTAAAGTTGGTAAATCTAGTTTCTTCAATATTGTAGAAGTTTTCTTAAAATATATATGTGAATTTATTTATATGTAAATATGTTTTCAACTTTTTAAAATATAAAATCTAGTGAAAATGTATGCACATATTAAGAAATCCTAAAATGATTGTATAAAAAATTTCACTAAAACATTGTAAATATGGTAGGAAATTGTGGAGTAAACCCATCCCATGAAATTTAGATAGGCACATGAAAATCTTAAATATTTAAAGTAGCCTCAGTATTTTGTTTTCAAAATATTTCATATTGTTTTCATAAAAATCATCAGATTAAATTTAAAGTAATGTATGAGCCTAATTATTTTAAAAGTTTTGTATTATTTTCAACGCATAGATATTTTCAATAAAACTTTCAAAAGAATTTTTTAAAAGTATTTTCGAATTTATTATTAAAATAATGTTAAAAATATTTATCAAAAGTTATCTTGAAAAGAAGATTTCATCAAAAGGTATTCCACTTATTTTAAAACCCCTTACTAGGAAATTGAATTCTCATCACATGTTTTAAATGTTTTCATGGGTATCATAGATGTCCTAAGTCATCCATCATCACTTTTAGAGTCAGTGAACATATAGTGAAGTACATATTTAATTGTTTGATTTTATTATAGCTCTAATAAATTGTAATAAGTTGTCTGATTTCTCCAGAACCTAAACAGGTAATGTTCTTAGTTTTTAAAGTGATATGTGTATTTTTCAATGGAGTTTTATAAATATATCTATATATATATAGGATTTTAAAGTCCTAGATCCAGAATTGTGGGTTCGTAGCATTATAATTAGTATTAGAGAAAAGGTATAGACAACTTTAGGGATTAGATGTTTTCTTTGGAGGAAAAATAAATCTACATGATTGAATTTTCTTTAGATAATTAAGTACCCTTAGGTTATAGAAGTTCTGCAGTTCCAATTATGAATATAGAAATTCAGAATTTTTTTAAGTCTAGTGAACGAATTGTGAGGGCCCAATTAATTTAAGGGGGGGAATGTAATAACTTGATATATTTCAATAATAATTTCATTTTAATTAAGTATTTATTTAATAGTATATCTATAATTTAAATAAATGAAAATATATTATGATTTTATGTTAAGATTAAATATGGAAAATTAAATTATAATAATTATAAATAATGTCGCATTATTTATTTTCAAAAAATAATAAGTTAAATACGTAAATAAATAATTAGAATTATGATGACACTCTTAAAATGAAAAAAAAAATCTTAAATAAAACCTTAATTAGTTAATTTTATCAATTAATACATTAAAATGTTCTATATATATTTAAAAATTTCCTTTCAAATAAATCATCTTTTAAAAATCAAATTATTTTCAATATTGGATATAAGTTAACATATTAGAATTGAATTTTGGTTATGAAATAATAATTTGTTTCAATAAATGTTAACACTTAAAAATGATGATCTATAATTATAAAAACAGGCATAAATTCATATAAATTAATTATAATAAGTAATTTTAGTAAAGTGTATATTAAAAAATGTATATTGGAAATTATAAAATTAAAGGCAATGACATCTATAAAAATTAAATTCATAAAATAATAATATATATTATTTTAAATATATTAAATTATAAAAAAATTAAATATAATTATAAATATATATATATATATATATATAAATATTATTATCAAAATATCATAAATTTTGAATTATGAATATAATTTTATAATAAATAAAATTTTAAATTCAATATAATTTTAAATTATAAACATATTCAAAAAAAGGATGTAATAAAATTATTATTAAAAATATGAATTATAAAAAACAAAATGATAAAATAAAAAGAGAAAAAATTAAATTAAATAAATTAAGGAGGATAAGGGGGTGTCGAGCACCATTTTTGGGGAAGGTCTAAAATTAGAGGCTTCATTGAATTGAAAGGGAAAGCAGGCTTTGTCTTCAGAATGAGATTAGGGAGAAGCAGAGCAACTAACCAAGATGGAGAGTTGATCGTGAATGGGAGTTCGATCTTGGATGGGGTTCAAGAGAGGACAAAGGAGGTCGGATGCTGATGATGGATCAATTTATAGTTGGAATAGAGCATTAGATATGGGGTAAAAACACAAACCAAGGTCGAACGACGAAGGGTTTTACTCATGGATGGAGCTCGTTGTCATACTCCTATTTTGAGTTTTACAGATCTATAAGTAGGTGTGCATGTTTAATTTCTACCCATTTCAATCTTATCAAACATATTTTATAATATCAATTTCAGTGTATTAACTCACTAGTTGGTCATTTTATTTCAATTTCATCATTTTTTATTGTTGAAAATCTCATCTGGGTTATTGTTTGAATTTATCTACCTTTAGATGTTGATTTTAAACACTGATATTAAAATGAAAGTGTTTTATATACCATTTTGTCAATGTTCTGATCTGTTTTGGATTATTTAGTGTATATATGTGGTTTGATGCATCTTCAAGAAGTATTTACTAGTTTCAATCGATATCTAAATCTATTTTGGATTTTTTTCATCAATTTTATTCTATATCTATGAAATGAATATAAAAATATATCAAAATCTAACCTGTAAACATCATGAAATTAAAATATATGTCTATACTACAGCTTTCTCAAAAAGAATCACCTCAATACTAAAATTTTTAAAATTTTAATGTATGTATACAGCTGAGGATAATCATATTAAATATATATAATTCATTTAAAATTATATCAATAGTAATTGAAACTACTATGTAAAGGCAGTGATTCAGTGTTCTTGGGGGTATATCCTTCTTCATTTGTTTGATATGAGAGGTGAGGTTTCTAATGAAAGGCCACAATTTCTTCTTTTCATTGTGTTTCTATCTAAGAGATTGAGATAAAATAAATAAATCCCAGAAGAATTTTTTACAAACAAATTTATAAGGGTGTTTATTTCTATTTTGTGAATTTATATTACATGAGAGTTATATTTTTCTAAAGTTTTATTTATTTATTTTAACATGATTGATTTTTTTATCAAATTATTGGTAAGTAAATATATTTATTTTCAAATATTTATTTATTTTAAATTTTATTTCTCTAAGGGGTCAGTTTATTTTCTTTAAATTATATAATTTATTTTTTTATGTACAGAAGTTAATCTTTTTACTATTAAAGTTTTCATAAATATTATTTTATGTTCAATTTTTCTTCATAAGTAATTTCTTAATTTTTTACCATACATTTCCTTGTTTAAAATTTTATTATTTAAATAGAAAATAATTATTTCTTTTTAAATAATTATTTACTTTTGATTAAGGTGATGAAAATGATTATATGTTTATTATTACTTCAAATTATAATATAATAATTAATTAATATGATTTATGTTATGATGTAATTTTTTTATTATTATTTTAAATAATAGTTTCTATAATTTTAAATATGAAATTTCTTATAAAATCATGAATTTCAATTAATATATGGCCATAATTATGGCATTTAATTTACTTATAATACAAACTATAGTTTTATTTAATGTGAATGTGTATTAAATTATTCTATTAAATATAATATTCAATAAAAATGATTCTTATGAGTTTAATAAATGATAATTTAAATTCAAGAATTTTAATTATTCTTTCCTTAAAATTATGTGTATTTATAAGATTTCTAAAATTGGATAAATCTAGTTGTTTTAATTTTACATAAGTTTTCTTAGAAAATATAATTGATTTTATTTATATGTAAATATTTTGTCAAGTTTTTATAATAAAAAATCAAATGAAAAATGTTTGTATATATAAAGAAATATTAAAATGATTTTATAAAACTTTTCACTCGAACATTGTAAATATGGTAGGTAATTGGTGAGTGAACCCATCCCTCAGAAAGTGGGTTGGACCAAGGCATCCTTTAATGTTTCAAGTGTCCTCAGTGTTTTGTTTTAATGAGATCACATATAGTTTGCAGAAAAATAACTATATTATTTTAAAATAAATGTTTTTACAAACTCATTTTCAAAGTTTTTTATTTTTTTCAAGCCATTAATATTTTCAATAATACTTTCAAGATTTTTTTTTAATTGTATTTTCTAAAGTATTATTTAAATAATGTTTAAGAAAATCAAAAGTTATTTGAAAAATAAGATTTTGTAAAATGTATTTCACTGAATTTAAACCCCCTTAATTCGTAAATGAATAATCAACCCTGTTTTTAATGTCTTCGTAGGTATCATATAAGTTCTAAGTTAGACATTATTTCTTTTGGAGTTAGCTCACGCATAGAGAAGTAGTTATTTTATTATTTTATTTTATTACTACTATAATAAATTGTAAAAAATTATCTAATTTCTATAGAACCTAGACTAGTAAACTTCCTCGTTTTTAAAGTTCTATGTTTATTTTTTAGTTATCTTTTATAAAAAAATATACAAATCATTTTTAAGCACTGAATCTGGAAGCGTGAGTTCGTGGCATTATAAAACTACCTCCAAAGCATGGTCATTTCCTCCATCCTAGTTCAAGACTCGAAGACATCATGAAGGCATAGATATAAAATTTTCAAGCACATACCTCAAAAAAATATCAATTATAGATTGTATCATAGATAATTGAATAGTAAAGGTGCACAGCTTCATATATAAGAGTCACACCACTTGTCCTACACCTAAATCCAGGAATGGGTGCAATATAAAATCATAAACCAACACAAAATAGAATTTCTACTGCCTTATACAAAGGTTAGATCAGGGTCAAGGTCACATATCATATAGTAGAGGTCCTAGTATATAGAATTTCAATTTCAAGGTATAAAGGAAAACACCCTTTACATTTCAATTAACATCCCCATTTTACAGTAACCAAATTATTTAATAGTTGAAATTCATTTGAGTTATTAATCATTTATATGGTTATAAGTATCACAATTTAGTTTGATGAGTCACCATTCCAAATTTAAAAATGATTAGATTCATATTTTGTTTCTGGAACATCATGTTACTATGACCCAACCCTTACATATGGTATGAGGATACAACTTGTCATAAAAAATTATCTCATTTGATAAATCATCAATCCCAATTTATAGAGTACATTCTTAATAAATTACAATTGTAATTCATGAAATCAAAATTATCTAATTTTTTATCCCATGTGACAATGGCCCATAGCTCAAACATGGACCAATTGGTTAATTATGGTTCAACTATCACTATATATAGTAAAAAAATTAGGTTGATGAAGACACTTTAATTAATCTAATTATTATATCCTTGTAGTAAATGTTAGCATATTCCTAAATATAATAGTCAAGGCACCAGTAATATAAAGTAGGAAATACATGTAGTAATATAAATTTGGTATGGAATATTAATGACATGAGAGTCAAAACATACCTACCATGATGCATGAAATGATACATCATTGTCATACTAGGATAAGAAAAAAAGTAAATAAATCATCATAATAACTAGAACAGATCGACATGTCATATGCATCACCCAAAAGTGAAATCAATACATCTACAATAGGCATAATCTAGAATAACAATCCTCATCCTAGGTAATTTATTTTCTATTTATGAGGGTTATCTATTCCTAAGAATAGGCTCACTACCAAATCCTGAAACGTTCTTAGTCTCTTTTCTACTAAACCCAAATAGTAATACAAGAGTGAAAGAAGTTTTTAAAAAACTTTTTAATGTCAAGGGTTTGGTTCACTTATCAGTAACTGAACCTTATATCTACCTATCATTAAGTACACATAACTTTATATCAAAGGCTTTTGGCTAGTAGCAATTCTATATGAAGATATGGTGGTGAGACTATACCCTCATGATTATAGTATAACACAATGTTAAAAATTACAATACATAGAAAAAATATTCTTACAAATGAACTACATGATAATAATTAATCCATATGTAATAAACAGGAAGAAATAGAATCAATACCCTCTATGAAATTATTTCATGTATTAATATTATATCAAATGGAGATACATGAAAGTATAGTGGCAGGAATATACAACATTTTATATAAAAATAAAAATAAATGAACAAAAAATATCTCCAGTGGCCCTATAACCATAATATTGGTCCTATAATATTATACTCCATCCTAGGTAGAAAATCAATCATCAATAGTTGAACCCTTGCCTTTTCCCTACTTGCTACCAAGAAGCATGTTCATGTGCGAATCAGTGACCCTAAACAGGGTGTGATATATACTCAGTAGGAAACCACCGACAGATTCTAGAACAATCTAGCCTCTGTATATAAAAGGAGTAGTATATAGGTAATAATCATTATCAAACATATTAGTTACTAGATAAAAGTTAGCTTTGGTTCTTAAAGGACACCAGGATGACCCTGCTTACTTTTACATATGTTGGGATACATCTAAACATGATTCACCATATATAAGTATGTATGTATGTATGTATGTATGTATGTATGTATGTATGTATGTATGTATGTATGTATGTATGTATGTATGTACTATATATTTAGTGACATAGATATCCATATATGTAGATACTAATACTATCTAGGATAAAAGGAATAACTCAAACAACCGTGTATAGTTTTAAGAGTCTCATATGGTAGTAAGGGATGCCATGCTTGATTATCATAAGTATTAAGGGATGTCAGGAATGCAATGAGGGATTCCATGACTGAGTATAATAATAAATAATGGATTCCATTTCTGAGTATCATAATAAATGATGGATTCCATACCTAGGTTTCATAATCAATAAGGGATGACATTCCTAAGTATCATAATCATTGAGGGACACTATGCCCAATCATCATAATCAATAAGGGTATCCATGCACAAGTATCAGAATCAATGAGGTATTTATTGACCAAGTATCATAATTAATGAGGGATTTTATTCCTAAGTATCATAATCAATGAGGGATTCCATGCCCAAGTATCAAAAATATTAAAAATTACCAGTCATCCTTTAATATAAGATAAGAGATGTTTCTTAACAATTCTATATTTCAATTAGTAAAATAAATAATCCACAACTTATATAAGGGTCATGTGAAATGGTTATACCATTCACTTCCATTTAATTTAATGTAGTAATTTCATTTAGGAGTCTATCCAAGACCACATAGAATTTGGTTTTGTCATATAACCACTTATAATGTCACGGTCATTTCATAAACATGACTCAAGAGGTAGAACTAGTCAAAGGGAACATTTTCCATAATGGAAAATGGTGTATGATGGAATTTATAACATGGATAGAAATTAAGATTAAGGAAAATTTTAGTTTTAATTAAATTGATGAATATAATAGTATTTTTTCATCATGTTGTATAGTATATAGAAGCGAGACCTTAGAGATAAATACTAGACCACCTACCTTAGACAGGTAGTACGTGACTCATCCATCTCTAGCCATTACATCTAACTAAAATGAGAGAAGTCATAAAAATATATGAACACTATAAAAATGGGGAATATAAAATCACACAGATTTAGTATTCCATACAAAAATATAAATTAATAAACTAAGTAATAGAATTGAATACCTTACCATTAGATATCCAATGCAACTAAGAGTGATAAAACAGAGTACCAACAGTGAAGCTAGCTCAAATCCAAAATTTTATGGTCATGGGAGAGCCCAATGGAGGAAAGAAGATTATATGTTATTTGGGAATAAAAATAGGTATAAAATTTATAAATAAGGTTGGGTGAAATGAGAATTTCACACATTTTAAAAGTTTGAAATATTTTTTTGCATGGTTTGGCTAAACCATGTACACCCACTACCTAAGTAGCACTAAGCGTGCGGGTTAGGAACATGGTTCTATAAAACCATGTACAAATAGTTATACCCTATATAGACCATGTGAATCACCCTTTACTTTTTTACTAAATTTTTTTTCCTCATGTGAATGGTTTAAGAAAGTAGTGTGCTAGGTATTTCTTCTCCAAAACTTAGAGATTCAGGCTTTAGACAATCCTCACACACTCTTGAAGTCTCCCTTAAGATCTTTGAAACCCCCATATGTATCAGAACAAATTTTCTAACCAAAATTTAAAGTATCGATACCTCATAGAAAAAATAAGTATCTTACATTCAAAAACATTTCATTATATCATAAACCATGGAAAAAATAGGTTCCATAAATATTTAATCATTTTTATAGCATAACTCAAGGAAAAAAATATGGTTCATAATAATATTGTTATCATAATAATAATAAATAAATAGAAAGAGTAAGGATGGTATCATTGGATCATACACCCAGTAAGACTTACGTAACATCAAAGAATTTCATCTTAGATGGACAATGATTTTTTAAGATCACTCAGAACATTTCTTGAGTAGAATATCCTTTCCACATTGAAATTACTTAATTAAAATATAAAAATTGAAGAAAAACATTTCATCAAAAATAACCTTGGAAATTTTTAATGAATTTTTTAAATCATTGAGCAATTATAATATCCAAAATTATTGTTCATGCGGTACACCTTAAAATAATGTTTCTATACTTATTTTTAGAAAAAGTAAAAAGATCATTATTCATAAAATGATAAAAAGATTATTTTAAATCATTTTTTAAAAATTAAAACAAGGGTAAAAATGTATTTAAACATTCATTATAGAATACTAAAAACTTTATTTAATACTTTTTTATAATTCATGTACATTTTGTGAAAAATATTTTTGAGAGAAGAGTCAAATAAAGTCGATTTTTTGTTAAAACATTATTTCATCATCCCGTGTACTTAAAGAGATGAAAATAAAATAAAAACATGTATTCTATTGAAATAACTATAGAATAAAATTCATTATTTATATGGGATATATATCATAATATTTCATCATCTAGAACTTAATTATAATAGTCTCTATAAATAATGATATTGTAACATAAAACCATTACCACTTTGGTAACATTGGAATTATAAGCCCCGTGAAAGAAAGAACTTTATATGGAGATCTATACCCTATAATTTCCATTATAATAATCTTAAAATACATTTATATGAATAATATACATCAAAAATAAGAATAATATCCCCTACCTCAAGTATCAAATTTCATCACACACATTTGAGTCTCATCTTATTTGGAGGGCCTCTTTAGGTTTATACCTAAATCATTCATATGATGGTTTCCTAATAAAAATAAGTCCTCTAGGATATTGGGATGGAATTAAGGAAGGGGTTTGGATAGGTCTTGGTAGAACCAAAATTATTTGGATATGTGAATAGGGGAGTAGATGGGTGACCATTTATTTGTGGGAGAGAGGACACATTTTAATATTATTAAAATAAAAAGTTATAAACACATATTACAAAGTAAAAAAGGTTAATACATGGATCATTATTTAATATTAGATGATATGAGGTAAAAATATGTTCATATGATAGGATTTGGATAATTTTTTTGGCCATTTAAACCCTCATCTTTTTAGATTAACACACTTAGTAAACCCTTTTTAACCTTAGTTTTGGTAATTAATTTGTACTATTTTAACTGTTCATTTTGAAAAAACATTAAGTTGACCAAATTATATAATATTAATTTTAATGATTAAAACTATTTAATCCATTTTAATAAATTCAATTCATATAACTGGAATATTTTAATTTAAAATTAAAGTCGTGGATGCAATGAAAAAATGGTTTTCCAAAGAAACAAATATTCAAAAGTATAAAAAAATTTAATTTCAAAATTAAATATGAAATGATTCCAATGACCTAAATTAGATTATCAAATAAATATTTGGACTAATTTTACATTTAAACCTATCTGAAAATAAAATCGATATTGTAAATTCTTTAAATGAAAAGGTTGTTTTTAATAAAAATAAGTATTTTTTAATATTCTTTGTAAAATTAATCATCGAAAACAATTATCAAAAAATCATTCAAAAGTAATTTTTACATGTAGATTTGTAATGTTAAATTTATTTATTCAAATAAATTTTCTAAAATATGTTCAAATTACATTTACTATTTGTTCATAGAAAGAAAGAAAAAACATTTTTTGAGATAAAGTTATTTTTGAGGCATATAAAATATTTACTAAAGACTGAGTAATTCTATATAAACATATTTCCATTATATAAAACCATTATAATTTATTTTCAAAATTGTTTATTATTATTCATATAACAAGTTTAATGGCTTGGTTATGGTGGTTGTACTTAAATAAAAATATTAATAGTATAGTGTGGAATGTTAAAACTCAGTGTTTCATGTAATGCAATCCATCACAAAAATTAAGTTTATTTTAAAAAATATATATTTAATAAAATATCATGGTGTTATATTCAAACCCACTTAAAATGAATTTCACCATCAAAATTCCATTAATTTCATACAAAAAACTGACACTACTTCTAACTCATCATATCCTCTAATTCTATTATAGCTTCTCCAAGTTGGAGGTTTTACCACAAAATTTTGAGCAGATGACTGGTCTTATTTAATATAACTTTCTCTCTAAAATAAAAACTATAACACCCCATAAAAATAAAAGGGTAAATTACTAGATGATATGATCCATTTCAATAAGGTGAACCTTTTTTTCAAGATCCTACCTAATTATAAATCCACATTTTTGTGTGTTTTTCATGTAGTAATGGTCAAGATGGGAGATCTCTTGGTATGTTCCCCAAGGTGTGCGTGATTGGGGAAAAAGCACACTAAAATAATAATTTTTAGAATGTGGGGGAATTAATTCATATGATGATCTATTTGGGTATGTGGGTGGGCCCTATAAGGGGGATATGTGTTTGAGGGGAAACGGGTCTTTCTTGGTGGTCTAGGACCCAACAACCATGTTAAGTCGGGGTGTGTGTACTTTCAGTAAAGCTCAGTTGTTACATTGGTATTAGAGGAGGAACCCAATGGGAAGTGTGGTGGAACTATCTTGGTTGAGATGTAGGGTCCACAAAGAGGACTTTGTACACTACAAGGGGTGAATATAACACCCCATAATGATAAATGGTTTAATGACTATATTATATAACACATGCCAATAAGGTTCACCATTATTTTCAGGTTCCATGTTAATTTTGGTTGGCTATGATTCCATCAGAGCCCAATTAATAAATTGGTATCAGAGGAGGAACCCATCCAAAAGTGAGGTGTCACTACTTGGGTTGAGATATAGGGTCAACAATGTGGAAGTTATTCTAAAAAGGGGGTGAATATAACACCCCATAAAAATAAATTCTTAAATGACAAGATTATTTGTTTCGTGTCAACAAGGGACTCCTTTCTTTTCTGGGTCCATGTTAATCTGAGGTGTTTGTTATATCATTAGAGTCAAGTTGTTACATTGGTATCAGAGGATGAACCCATCCAAAAGTGTGGTGGTACTTCCAAGGTTGAGATGTGGGGTCCACAAATATGACATTTTTCTTTAAGTTTGGGGTGAATATAACATTCCATAATGATAAATGGTTAAATGACTAGAGGAAATGGCCCATGTTAACAAGGTCCACCTTTCATTTTGGGATCCTTCATAATTAAAACTCCATTGTTAAGCATTATTGGCATGGATTAGTGGTCAAGATGGGTGACCTCTTGGGGATTTTTTCTAGGGTGTGTGTGAGTGATGAAAAGGCACACTAACGGAACATGTGTTGGCCTATGGGGACAATCATTAGTCTGGTGATCTATCCCATTACGTGGGTTAATATGTATGGTCCATAATAAAGACATTATTCTCTAAATGGGGTGAATATAACACCCACAAATAAAAAATGGTTAAATTAATATATTATATGACTCATTTCAACAAGGTGTACATTTCCTTTCAGTATTCTACCAAATTAGAACTCCACAATTTGTGTTACAGATGGGTGACGTCCTAAGAATATTCTCAAGGTGTGTGTGAGTGGGGAAAAGGAACACTAAAAGAACATGTGTTAGCCTATGGGGAAGTTATTAGACTAATGATCTATTCTTGCACATGGGTAGGCCCTAGGAAGGGGACCAAATGTTGATATGAAAACTTACAGTTACTGGTAGTCTAAGACTTGATGACCATGTTAAGGTGGGGTGTATGTGCAGTCTACAAGGCTCAGTGGTTAAAAAAATCTCTACCGATTGTTCCTTATAATAAAGATAATGCTCCAGTGGTATAACATCATAGTTCAGTAAATTCAATAGATTAGGTATGTACTTCCTTAGGATAGATACACAGAAAACTTTATGAACTTGAGATAGGTTCATTGGAAATTCCAATCGATAAGATACCATCCCAATATGATCAAAAAATTCAGATAGACTGATATACTTAGCGCTTAGCTTACTCTTATTCCCAAATCTCATTACCTTCTTACATGGATATATTCACAAAAACACTTTCTCACTAACTTCAAATTCTAAATCACATCAATAATTTTGAATAAAGATTTATTTTTTATCAACTGTGAGCTTCCTTGATGGTTTGTTGAAAGGAACTCACATTCTCTCCCATTTACTCATCTAGCTCATTTCCCAATATCTTAATTTATCCAAATTCCTCCCAGAATATTGGATTTCTAAATTTTATTTTGTATATTGATTCCTAAGGAGCCATCTAAATACTTTACTAAAATATATTGTTTTAAGAAAATTCAATTATAGAGAGGAGTTAATCCCAAACAACTTTGAAATCCATGGAACAATATCTCATCATATCCTCTAAGGCTTGGATAGATATCTTAGACTAAGCATCTATTTGAGTATGATTCATAGTGCTGAAACTGAACTCTATATTAATATATCACTAAAAAATTCTATAAAACATCAAGGTAAACCTCATATCCCGATCTGATACAATGGAATGTGATACTTTAGGAAACATTACCACTTTTGTAATTTATATTATATCATGTTAAAAAAGATGGAAATATTATTTTATATTAATGAAGTGTGTAGAAATTGTAAATAAATCCACTAAAACCCATATAGAATTTCCTCCTCTAGACATATTGGGACGTATAATGAAAAAATCCATGGTGATATTTTCTAATTTCTATTTTGGTATAAAAAATATTTTGTAGAATCCCCTTAAAATTTTGTCTCTCAGACATGACTTGCTGAAATACCAAGAACCTAGATACTAATAAATATCTATCTTCATGTTTTCCCACCATAAATACCATTTCTCATAGGCCAATGGTAGGTACTACACCATTTTCACACTTTAGTTGTCAGTTCAAGCCCTGCAGACTTGCCAGATGTGATAGGTTATCTCCTAATATGTATGATATCATATTTCCAAAATTTTATTAATATAATTCATATAACATTTAAAATTTTCAATAACCAATAATTACTATAACATCAAAGGTAATATAAACCCTGAAGGATAACAATACCTTTAATCTTATGAGAAAAAAATTAAAGTCATTCCTCCTCAAATAACTTTTTCACTAAAACATAAACAAAACCAAAGTGTTATACTATAATAAAAGTCTCTGAAAATATTCTTAATCTTAATAAACTCACCTCATATAAAACCTAAAAAGGGTTTTTAAGAATTTAAACTTATGATCATATTTAAACTCATAAACTCATCATGGTATCTTTAATTTTTAAGTTAATATTACATGGAGAAATATATGATTCCAAATTATAATTTGCCCTTTATTCCTAAAATAAACCCTTGTCTTATGAAAAAACAATTCTTTTGGAATCTTGGGTTCATCCTTTTACAGATATAATATCAAATGTGATTTAATTATTCTGGAATCCATGTAGAGAGAGATAATCAATGTTCAGAATCACATCAAATTTCACTAAAGAATAACCAATAATATTTTCATAGGGATCGTTTATACAAACTTCAACATAAAATTCCCAACTCTATAGTGGACGAAAAGTGTGCCATAATTACAATGATCCACTTCATCTACTTTGATTGCATAAGATTTCTCTTTTTCCTTTTTCTTCATAGGTTGTTGTGTCTTATTATCCGTATTAGCCATTGGATTAGGTAATTGATTCACATAATGCACAAACTCCTTGAATATATATGTAACGCCCCGACCCCAGTTACCCAGAGTCGGTGCATTATTACATAACATTGGCATGATCACAAGAAAGATCAAATCTCGAAAGACCGATTGGTTTAGTAGCCTTGGAAACACTAGATATATTCATAAGTTTTACATTACATCATAAAATGAAAAACTACTACAACAACATAATGTTTCCACAATCCACACTATTAACCCCTCATAAAATCCCTGCAGGTCATTCATAACTTACTTCTTCACATCCTGGGAAAAATAAAACATAGAAAAGGGGTGAGCTCAAATGCCCAGTAAGGATAACAATATAGCAGAAACTTTCATAAATAAGAATAAACATTTAAGGCAATGTATAACTAAAACAAAAGCCTTTTAAATATGAACTTTCAACATGGTATGGCATAAATAAAATGAAATAATTCCATTTACTTATTCACATGGATATTCTACTAATCGAATAATCACATGCAAAAATCAATAACCACTTTCATAATGTTGGAATGCATAATGCCAGACTATCATAACCACATAGCCAAGGCCTCGTGCCAAGACTACAAATAAGATTTTGTCAAGGCCTTGTGCCAAGACACTAGTTTGTCTCATGAGACCTACCGATGCATCGAGGAGCTATAGCGGGCTCCACCCGTCACATATTAAGTCCAATGCATTCCCATATGAAAAGGTTTAAACATAACATAAACATTCATATTAAAACTAGCATATGAAATGTCAATACTTTCACCATAAACTATGAATGGTATAAAAATAGCACATCCACAGTCAAACATATCACAAAACCTTCAATACAATATAGAAGTTTTGTATCATAATAAAACAACTTCAAATAATCTTAAAATCCATCAAAGGATGTTGACATAGATGAAATCAAAATTCTTTTTAAAGAAATATCTCCTTTTATTTTGAAATAATTTAAGATCCATATAAAATAAAACATTTTCTTTGAAAATATTCTTATAAGCTTGTAAGGGAAGCTTTGAAGATTTTATAACGGCGGAAAATAGTCGCACCCGCCGTATAAGTTAAAAAAAACATTCTTACCTTAATTCTGTCGAAAAGGTTAAAAAGGACCTTGTTTTGAAAACGACCAAAAGATTCCTTTATAAACCACTTATAAAAGTCAAAAAGGGTATAAATGACTTTAACTCATATTCTAGTAAATATTAAAAATGTTTTGAAATGCATTTTTAAGAAACATGGATGTGGATGATAAAGAGATCCCAGTAGATTATTACGTATAAACAACCTTGGATAATGAAGAGGTTGTAAAGTAAACCCTTACCTTGTACTTTTCCTTGGTTGGGGTAGGTTAACCTCCTGTATAATGGTGAAATAGTTGTTATTAAATTATACAAGAATCATATATAATAATATGATATCATATATGATCTTTTAACATTGATTTGTTAATAATATCTTAGAATTATCGTCGTTTCGGGAGTTAACTTACTCATTTTCTTTTATATGTTTTGTTACATAAGCCATGGTTGTTGTATCTTATTCATATCCATAATGATATCTAGTCCTTAAACATCATTTTTAAATCATCAAATGATAATTATACTTAAATGGATATGATGGAGAATGAATCTCATCGCGTTCGTGGAGACGGTAGTCCGTACGTACGCACGAGCGACAATATCATTCTTTTGATATTAAAATAATATATAAATGGATGTTATATCATATATACAGAATCATTAACATGTTATATTTATTATTTACATGAGTTACACATCATTATTATACCCATCCAAATAATATTATATTGAATAACAATTACACCACGACGTGGAGACGGTAGTCCGTACGTACGCACGTATGGTGACATGTTATTCAAAGGGTGGATAGAATACTGAATATGGTTGTACCATATTTATAATAACATCACAGTATATGTGAGATACTGGAGTTATTATTTTAGAATGGTAAGAACAAAGGAAGAAGAAGTGGAAGAAGAAATGAACTTGGAGAAGGGTGGTGAAATCATTACCTCTTCTTCGGGTTCTTCCTTTTGATTTGATCAAAAGGGCTCCTTAAGTTGTCTTTCTGATCAAACTAAGGCCTCTAGGTTGTATTTAGGGATGTTGGGAGAGTATTTGGGCAGAGTTTGGCCGAACCAAAAGGCTTTGAAGGTGTGAAGAAATGAGAAGGAGGAGTGCCCTTTTATAAGAGGGGTGAGGGGCACCTTTGGAAAAGCTAGAAATATTAATTTATAATAAATTCATATTCGGTTTCTAATGGCTCAAAAGCTTATTATTCAAAGGTTAAGGTGGGTATAGGTCGAAAAACACTCAACCAATAGAATTTAGACAGGTTTGGGTACTTATATTAACCTTATCTTTAATTATTAACTCTAAGTTAATTAGTTTCACTTTTACAATGTCTCTTTGTATTTTTATATAATATGGTTAATAAACTTACTATATACATCCACTCTACCCCCAAGTGGTACATTAATGATGAACCTATCATGATATAAGTCTCTTGGCCGAACCTTAGATTTTTAGGAATTTAATATCAATTAATAATATAATATTTGTTTTAAGAACTCTTTTATGTCAATTTTGACACTATTCAATAGTTGATTTTTGTGAAACTCATAACAGATTGATTACTTCAAAAAAAGTCAATTAAATAAATCGTAATATATCATATTATCCTAGAAAATTAGTTTAATTCATTAAAAGTTTCATATTATATTTATTTGGGTATTTATAATATCAATTATTTTAATTTTTCACTATTATAGTAATTACTGCATCATCATTGTCTCATAAATAAAATATATTATTTAATGTCTAAAAATTATAAATAAAATATAATTATGTAGGAAATCTTTTTAGATTTCTAATGAATATTTATAATCTAAAATAAAATATATATAACCCTATGTAACAATTGTTTTTCTAAAAGATATATGCTTGTGTCATTTTTGTATTCATTTTAACTTAATTAAAATAAAGTGTCATTATCACTTACAAGTGGATCCATGGGGTCCCAAAATAGACCCAAAGATTCTCATGGTCGACCATGTATCAACCAATAGGGTTAAGACACGTTTTAGGGTAATTTAGTATTATTATAATATTATTTTTTAACCCTTATTTACCGGATTTACCCTTAACCATGGTAAATAAAATATTTACCGCAGTAATTATTCAAAATGTCTTAAAAATAAAAGTTACCTATTTACACAATTTGAACATCCTGATTCCAAATATGGAATCCATTTTCCTAAATTCAAAACACAGAAGTGGCAGAAATTAATTTAAAATTAATTCCCGCTGTCAAAACAAAAAGCGTGTTTTTAAGAGATAATAACTATCAAAAGATTGAAACTCGTTTATGTTCGGTTTAATTGTAAAATTATGTCCAATGACCAACATTATATTAAATGGTAAAAATATATTCTAAATATAATTTAAAACCACTCAAATTCATAATTTATCACTATTAATTATTTTGATTAAAAAAGTTGTTTTTAATTAAAACTTAGTAATTTTCACTATTCATCAAAATATGAAAGTTATCCGAAATGTACCAAAATTTCACCTTAGGCTAAATTCGATATTCCGAATCCAAAAATGAAGTCCATTTTCAAATATAAAATATATATAATTTCAAAAATTAGGTATTACTATTCATAACGGCTAGTTTGATTAGTTATGGTGTGTTAGAACTCGGTGTTGCGTACAACACACGCTATCACATTATTCAAAGAGAAGCGTACCGTAGAAGCTTGGGGTGTTACATTCTCCCCTCCTTCAAATAATTGCATCCTCGCAATTTCTAGGGTATTACGTCATAAAAAGACTCGGGTGGTTCTTCATCATAAGTTCCTCGGGTTCCCACGTTGCCTCTTCCATCTTATGGTTTCTCCACAAAACTTTTACCAGACGCGTCGTCCGGTTTCTCAGCACTTGTTCTCTCGTATCAAGAATCTTGACGGGCTCTTCGCAATAAGACAGATCGGGTTCCAGTTCTAATTCCTCATAGGTGAGTACATGCGTCGGATCAGGCATGTATTTCCTCAATAGAGATACGTGGAACACATCGTGAACTTTGGAGAGACTTGGCGGCATTGCCAATCGGTAAGCTACAACCCCAATTCGTTCTAGAATTTCGAAAGGTCCGATGTACCTGGGACTCAATTTACCTTTCTTACCAAAACGTATGACTCCCTTCCACGAAGATACCTTCAGAAAAACATGATCACCCACTTGAAATTCCAAATCCTTCCTTCGATTATCGGCATAGCTCTTCTGCCTACTTTGAGCTGCTTTGATGTGATTTTGGATTACTTTCACCTTTTCCACCGTTTCCTCCACCAGTTCTGGGCCTACAAGTTTTCTTTCACCAACGTCATCCCAACAGGTTGGTGTACGACATCTCTTTCCGTATAACGCTTCATATGGTGCCATCTGAATACTCGAATGGAAGCTATTGTTATAGGAAAATTCTACCAAAGGTAAATATTGATCCCACATACCCTGAAAGTCAAGTGAGCAAGATCTCAACATGTCTTCTAAGGTTTGAATAGTCCGTTCTGATTGTCCGTCTGTCTGAGGGTGGTAAGCAGTGCTCAAATGAAGTTCAGTATCCAGGGATTTCTGAAGACTTTTCCAGAATCTTGAAGTAAAACGGGGATCACGATCAGAAACAATAGATAGGGGTACTCCATGAAGTCTCACAACTTCATTAATATATAGTCTTGCTAGACGTTCCAGGGGTAGATCTTCTCTTATAGAAAGAAAATGTGATGTCTTGGTAAGACGATCAACAATAACCCATATTGCATCGTTCCTTCTAGGAGTCTTTGGTAGCCCCATGACAAAGTCCATCGTAACATTGTCCCATTTCCACTCCGATATGGGAAGAGGTTGCATGACTCCTCCAGGCTGTTGCCTTCCAGCTTTCACTTGTTGACAAATCATACATCTTGACACAAAATCAGCAATCTCCCTCTTCATGTTGTCCCACCAAAAATGTTCCTTCAAATCTGTATACATTTTGGTGCTCCCAGGGTGTATAGAGAAATTGGAACTATGAGCATCATCCAGCAATTCCCTTTTTAGATCAGGTATATTGGGAACACAAAGTCTCTTCCCGAATTTCAAAATTCCATCTGCATACACAAAGTCTCTCAATCTCCCATCATTCACAGCTTTAATCTTCTTTTGGAATTCTTCATCATCGGTCTGAGAACTCTTAATCCTTTCTAGTAAAGATAGTTTGGCAACCATTTGAAAAAGCATTGATGTTTCACCTTCCCTGGTTATTCCCATGTCCATCTTCACTAGATCCATGAAAATTGGATCCCTTTCAATTCTCATATTGTTCAAAACTCCATGGTCTTTTCTACTCAAAGCATCTTCCACCTTGTTTGCCTTTCCTGGGTGGTAGTGTATCGTACAATCATAATCCTTGAGTAATTCAAGCCATCTCCTTTGCCTCATGTTGAGTTCTTTTTGTGAGAAAATATACTTCAAACTCTTGTGATCAGTATAAATCTCACATTTTTCACCATAGAGGTAGTGCCTCCATATCTTCAAAGCAAAGATCACTGCTGCTAACTCGAGATCATGAGTAGGATAGTTTTGTTCATGAATTTTCAACTGTCGTGATGCATAGGCAATAACTCTATCATTCTGCATAAGGACACAGCCAAGTCCTTTCTTCGATGCATCACTATAAATAACGAACTCATCATTCCCCGATGGTAGAGTCAATATAGGAGCATTGACTAATCTTCTCTTCAGTTCTTCGAAACATTCTTCACACTCTTTTGTCCAAACAAATTTAACCCATTTACTTGTGAGCTTCGTTAATGGGTTAGCCAATCGGGCAAAATTCTGGACGAAACGTCGATAATAACCTGCCAAACCAATAAAACTACGTACCTCAGTTATACTCGTAGGTGCTGGCCATTCTTGGATTGCCTTGGTCTTAGAAGGATCAACAGAGATTCCATCTTTAGAGACAATATGGCCAAGAAAAGAAATCTCCTGAAGCCAGAATTCACACTTGCTAAACTTCCCATATAATTCATGCCTCCTCAGAGTCTTCAAGATAATGCGCAAGTGATTTTCATGATCTTCGTAGGTTTTGGAGTATACCAAGATATCATCAATAAATACCACCACAAATTCATCGAGATACTCCTTGAAAACTCTATTCATTAGATCCATTAATACAGAGGGTGCATTAGTCAATCCAAACGGCATTACAGTAAACTCGTAATGCCCGTACCTGGTTCGAAATGCTGTTTTCGGAATGTCTTCCTTCTTCACACACAACTGATGGTATCCAGATCGAAGGTCAATCTTTGAAAAGTATTGAGCTCCATGCAGTTCGTCAAATAAATCATCAATACGAGGTAGGGGATACTTGTTCTTTATCGTTATAGCATTGATCTCCCTGTAGTCGATACATAACCTCATAGATCCATCTTTCTTTTTAACAAAAAGAACAGGGGCTCCCCATGGAGAAACACTAGGGCGAATAAATCCCTTATTACTCAATTCCTCTAGTTGTTTCTTTAGTTCTACTAACTCTACAGTGGCCATTCTATAAGGGGTCTTCGATATAGGCCTTGATCCAGGAATCAAATCAATAGAAAACTCAACTTCTCGTTCTGGAGGATGTCCAGGTAAATCTTCCGGAAATACATCTACAAATTCTTTCACAACAGGTACATCCTCTATTTGAACATTCCTTTCCTCACCGACAGTTATTTCATTCTCTTCCTCCCCAATAATTGAATTAAGTTGAGCTACTGGGGGTGGATCTAAATAAGAATTAGGTGGTGACGATTCTGCTCTAAAAATAAGGTGCTCCTTATCATTATCATCAAGAATCGTAACCTCTTTCTTCTTACAATAAATCTTCGCATAATAGTCCGAAATCCAGTCCATACCGAGGATTATATCAAACTCAATCATAGGTATGACGATGAAATCAGCAGATAAAGAAAATTTATGTGCTCTAATGGGGACTGATTCACAAAACTTTGTTGCAACGATACTTCCCTTAGGAGTTTTAAATGACAACTCCCTTATTAAATAAAATTGGAAATATCTAATTTTCTTAGCAAACTGGGAAGATATGAAACAATGCGATGATCCAGAATCAAATAATGCATTTGCTAAACTTGAGGAAACCATTAAATTACCTGCCACCACGTCTTTCGGAGCTTCTACCTCAGCAGTAGTGATAGCATAAGCCTGGCCTTGATCCCTTGGCCTTTTCTGAGGTAAGTTCTCCTGACGCTTAGGACATGCATTTGCATAATGCCCCATCTCCCTGCAATTGTAGCACTGAACGTTGGTAGCTTCCTTCTTCCCTTTGCAATCATGAGCTTGGTGGCCTTTTTCACCACACTTGTAACAGACTCCCATTCCCTTCAAGCAAGTACCAGGATGTTTCTTCCCGCATTTACCACAAGATGGATATTCAACCTTTCCCTTCTTCCCCTTATTTCCATTCCCATATTGATCAGCAGGTCTCTTCTTCTCTTGCTTTGCTTTAAAGTCATAAGACTTAGAGAATTCCTTTTCGGTCTTGATAGCACATGAGACAATGTCTTCGTACGATGAAAAGGATTGTGAGACTAACGCTCGACGGAGAAATGGTTTTAACCCATCAAAGAAACGATCAATCTTACTTCTTGGGTTACGAATATAATCACCAGCGTACCTCGCTAACCTTGTAAAGTTAGCCTCATACTTTGTGACATTCTCATCCTCCTTTTGTCTCAGACTCAGAAATTGCCTTTCCATATCTGCTCGATGGTCGCGAGGGAAGTATTTTTCTAAAAACAGATCTTTGAACTCCCTCCATTCCATATTTGATACTTCATCATCTTCCTTCGTATTTTGAATCAATGACCACCATTGATCAGCATCTCCAGTGAGGCGGTAAACTGCCATGATAACTTTTTCCCTTTCACTGCTCCACAAAGCCTGAAATATTTTCTCTAGGGAAAATATCCACTGCTCAGCTACTAAGGTATTTGTATTCCCATTGAACGTTGGTGGTTTTTGCCTCATGAATCGATCTAACATTGATCCTCCACGCTGCGGATCAGGGTGCTCCATACGGGTAAGGTTATTATTCATAACCTGAGTAAGTTGTCCCAGTATGGTGATTAGCTGATCAGCACCAGTTGCATCACCAGCCCCACTATAATTATCTTGAGCAGGAGGGCAATCCCTACATGGAGTGCGTGCATTGATACGGTTTCCATTTCTTCCACTAGGCGCCATTTCTAAAAAATGGCATAAACTAGATCAGTTTATGAATCAAAATACATAATCCCATACTTATAAAACACTTAACATAAATTGAACTATTTATTGATATAATCCATAATCATAAGAATGTTTTCTTTGAGGAAGTATATACTCATAATCCCTTCAAAATGATTTGTAAAGAAAATGAGAGTTATCCTAAGCATATCCCCCGGGAGTGTCGTAACCAAGAGTGCAGCAAGGCCTGTTGTCGTGCACCAGTTCCCGTTCGAGTCTAGCTCAAAGCGGTGTTTTCGGGTTTTACCCCTAGGTACATCTGTGTCAGAGCTGCCTCTACCTGCTCGTATCCAGACAGGGATGTATTGCTTGGAAAACTCACAAAATCTCTACAATACCAAAATTCTAGGAAGTTCTTCTATACTAATCCTCAAAGTTCATCTTAGGTCTACGTGCTCTAATCAGAGTTTATCTAAATCTAGCTTCCAAGGTTTGTACTAAACTTCCTCTGATACCAACTGTAACGCCCCGACCCCAGTTACCCAGAGTCGGTGCATTATTACATAACATTGGCATGATCACAAGAAAGATCAAATCTCGAAAGACCGATTGGTTTAGTAGCCTTGGAAACACTAGATATATTCATAAGTTTTACATTACATCATAAAATGAAAAACTACTACAACAACATAATGTTTCCACAATCCACACTATTAACCCCTCATAAAATCCCTACAGGTCATTCATAACTTACTTCTTCACATCCTGGGAAAAATAAAACATAGAAAAGGGGTGAGCTCAAATGCCCAGTAAGGATAACAATATAGCGGAAACTTTCATAAATAAGAATAAACATTTAAGGAAATGTATAACTAAAAGAAAAGCCTTTTAAATATGAACTTTCAACATGGTATGGCATAAATAAAATGAAATAATTCCATTTACTTATTCACATGGATATTCTAATAATCGAATAATCACATGCAAAAATCAATAACCACTTTCATAATGTTGGAATGCATAATGCCAGACTATCATAACCACATAGCCAAGGCCTCGTGCCAAGACTACAAATAAGATTTTGTCAAGGCCTTGTGCCAAGACACTAGTTTGTCTCATGAGACCTACCGATGCATCGAGGAGCTATAGCGGGCTCCACCCGTCACATATTAAGTCCAATGCATTCCCATATGAAAAGGTTTAAACATAACATAAACATTCGTATTAAAACTAGCATATGAAATGTCAATACTTTCACCATAAACTATGAATGGTATAAAAATAGCACATCCACAGTCAAACATATCACAAAACCTTCAATACAATATAGAAGTTTTGTATCATAATAAAACAACTTCAAATAATCTTAAAATCCATCAAAGGATGTTGACATAGATGAAATCAAAATTCTTTTTAAAGAAATATCTCCTTTTATTTTGAAATAATTTAAGATCCATATAAAATAAAACATTTTCATTGAAAATATTTTTATAAGCTTGTAAGGGAAGCTTTGAAGATTTTATAATGGCAGAAAATAGCCGCACCCGCCGTATAAGTTAAAAAAAACATTCTTACCTTAATTCTGTCGAAAAGGTTAAAAAGGACCTTGTTTTGAAAACGACCAAAAGATTCCTTTATAAACCACTTATAAAAGTCAAAAAGGGTATAAATGACTTTAACTCATATTCTAGTAAATAGTAAAAATGTTTTGAAATGCATTTTTAAGAAACATGGATGTGGATGATAAAGAGATCCCAGTAGATTATTACGTATAAACAACCTTAGATAATGAAGAGGTTGTAAAGTAAACCCTTACCTTGTACTTTTCCTTGGTTGGGGTAGGTTAACCTCCTGTATAATGGTGAAATAGTTGTTATTAAATTATACAAGAATCATATATAATAATATGATATCATATATGATCTTTTAACATTGATTTGTTAATAATATCTTAGAATTATCGTCGTTTCGGGAGTTAACTTACTCATTTTCTTTTATATGTTTTGTTACATAAGCCATGGTTGTTGTATCTTATTCATATCCAGAATGATATCTAGTCCTTAAACATCATTTTTAAATCATCAAATGATAATTATACTTGAATGGATACGATGGAGAATGAATCTCATCGCGTTCGTGGAGACGGTAGTCCGTACGTACGCACGAGCGACAATATCATTCTTTTGATATTAAAATAATATATAAATGGATGGTATATCATATATACAGAATCATTAACATGTTATATTTATTATTTACATGAGTTACACATCATTATTATACCCATCCAAATAATATTATATTGAATAACAATTACACCACGACGTGGAGACGGTAGTCCGTACGTACGCACGTATGGTGACATGTTATTCAAAGGGTGGATAGAATACTGAATATGGTTGTACCATATTTATAATAACATCACAGTATATGTGAGATACTGGAGTTATTATTTTAGAATGGTAATAACAAAGGAAGAAGAAGTGGAAGAAGAAATGAACTTGGAGAAGGGTGGTGAAATCATTACCTCTTCTTCGGGTTCTTCCTTTTGATTTGATCAAAAGGTCTCCTTAGGTTGGATTTCTGATCAAACTAAGGCCTCTAGGTTGTACTGAGGGATGTTGGGAGAGTATTTGGGCATAGTTTGGCCGAACCAAAAGGCTTTGAAGGTGTGAAGAAATGAGAAGGAGGAGTGCCCTTTTGTAAGAGGGGTGAGGGGCACCTTTGGAAAAGCTAGAAATATTAATTTATAATAAATTCATATTCGGTTTCTAATGGCTCCAAAGCTTATTCTTAAAAGGTTAAGGTGGGGATAAGTCTAAAACCACTCAACCAATAGAATTTAGACAGGTTTGGGTACTTATATTAACCTTATCTTTAAGTATTAACTCTAAGTTAATTAGTTCCACTTTTACAATGTCTCTTTGTATTTTTATATAATATGGTTAATAAGCTTACTATATACATCCAAGAGACCCCCAAGTGGTACATTAATGATGAACCTATCATGATATAAGTCTCTTGGCCGAACCTTAGATTTTTAGGAATTTAATATCAATTAATAATATAATATTTGTTTTAAGAACTCTTTTATGTCAATTTTGACACTATTCAATAGTTGATTTTTGTGAAACTCATAACAGATTGATTACTTCGAAAAAAGTCAATTAAATCAATCCTAATATATCATATTATCTTATAAAATTAGTTTAATTCATTAAAAGTTTCATATTATATTTATTTGGGTATTTATAATATCAATTATTTTAATTTTTCACTATTATAGTAATTACTGCATCATCATTGTGTCATAAATAAAATATATTATTTAATGTATAAAAATTATAAATAAAATATCATTATGTAGTAAATCGTTTTATCTTTCTAATGAATATTTATAATCTAAAATCCAATATATATAACCCTTTGTAACAATTGTTTTTCTAAAAGATATATGCTTGTGTCATTTTTGTATTCATTTTAACTTAATTAAAATTAAGTGTCATTATCACTTACAAGTGGATCCATGGGGTCCCAAAATAGACCCAAAGATTCCCATGGTCGACCATGTATCAACCAATAGGGTTAAGACACGTTTTAGGGTAATTTAGTATTATTATAATATTATTTTTTAACCATTATTTACCGAATTTACCCTTAACCATGGTAAATAAAATATTTACCGCAGTAATTATTCAAAATGTCTTAAAAATAAAAGTTACCTATTTACACAATTTGAACATCCTGATTCCAAATATGGAATCCATTTTCCTAAATTCAAAACACAGAAGTGGCAGAAATTAATTTAAAATTAATTCCCGCTGTCAAAACAAAAAGCGTGTTTTTAAGAGATAATAACTATCAAAAGATTGACACTCGTTTATGTTCGGTTTAATTGTAAAATTATGTCCAATGACCAAAATTATATTAAATGGTAAAAATATATTCTAAATATACTTTAAAACCACTAAAATTCATAATTTATCACTATTAATTATTTTGATTAAAAAAGTTGTTTTTAATTAAAACTTAGTAATTTTCACTATTCATCAAAATATGAAAGTTATCCGAAATGTACCAAAATTTCACCTTAGGCTAAATTCGATATTCCGAATCCAAAAATGAAGTCCATTTTCAAATATAAAATATATATAATTTCAAAAAGTAGGTATTACTATTCATAACGGCTAGTTTGATTAGTTATGGTATGTTAGAACTCGGTGTTGCGTACAACACACGCTATCACATTATTCAAAGAGAAGCGTACCGTAGAAGCTTGGGGTGTTACAATATAGCACTAATGTGTGAGTGGTTTATTATATTTATCCCCTTATTTATTATTTTAATTTATTGTCTTCTTCCCCTAAATTTTGTATTATTTTTTCCAATTTTTATGCTTCCCACACTTAAAACACCTTCTTGTTTCATTTAGTCTTTCACCTAAGTTATCCTTCCCACATTTTTGGTTGGTCAGTGGTTGAAAATATTTATTCCATATATGTGACATATTATTAGAGCTTCCATGAAACCCCGTATTCCTTTTCTTATCATCGAGACCATGAGGGTTTCCCTCTTCCATTTCCACTTTGAGTGAACATTGAATAATTTATTTATATCTTCTTATGTCCCTTATGGATAATGAATTTCAAATACTTGGTTTAAAAAAACTAAAAAATAAATCAATTTTTATTTCAAGGTTGATGAATAAACCAGAAACATACCTTGAAAGTATTTTAAAATTTTCCTTAAAGTCACCTATGGATTCCCCATCCATCTTCTTAAGCTCAAGGAATTAATTCTCTATTTATTTAAATAAAATACTAGGGAATTACTAACTTAAAAATATTATCTTAAATGAATCTCGTTCCATATAGTCAATCTTATCCTCTTTCCTCCTAGTATTAATAAGATTCCACCATTAAACTTACAAATGATAAAGTACTAGGAAAACATTTTCATGGTTCAAGCACTGAAAAATTTAAAATATATTTTCCATCAAATTGATCAATTTCTCAGTAACTAGTGAATCAAAAATCACATATAAGGAGGTTTTATGTTGTCACCTAAAATATTTATTGGAATGTTTCCCTATTCTTGGTAAATTCGTAATTTTAACATAACCCATGTAACCTCTTATAACTTGTGAGAGGTGAGTATGCATAAACAGAAAACATTACATCCCAGCTTCTAATCCATTTGGTCACTCATGAGGATCTTCATTAGAATGGTCATCCTTCAGGTTCTATCCATTGACTAAAGCCAAAAATTATAATGTTACAAATAGTAATCAGAGTGGGAAAATTCATAATCTTGAAAAATTAAATGGATACCTAATTAGTGAAACCTTATCTTCAAACTATGACACTTTAAGTTTAATTTAGGCCACTCATGTTCATCAGTTATTAAAATCCTTCATAATGACTTATAAATAAATAGTGAATTCCAAAACATATTCCCCATGAGAGTAAAACTAGGTGTAAAACAAGGCCTATTGTTGTTCACCTGGTGACGATCAATTCAAATACCAATAAAACCTTTTCATATTTATTACCCCTAGGTACAACTCTTCCAAATCCACAACAACTTATAGTATCCATAAATGTATGTAATTTCTTGGAAAACCTCATAATCTCTTCCTTACTAATATTTTATGATGTTATCCTATAATTATACATCTCCTCAAGGTTTTAACCAAGGTTTTATAAACCTATTCTCTTAAGTTCTAACAAATTATATATCTAATACCAAATAAAATAGCCCTATATTTCCATACATAAATATTACATATTTTTAGATAAATATTCAATATATTTCATAAATAAAAACTTGAGGACCGTAAAGGTTTAGTGATTTTTGGAGAATAGATAAATAATAATCTTATTTAATGAATGATCTTCCACATATCCCACAATGATCTCCTGGTATCGCCCAAATTTACCTAAGTTTTTAGGGTTAAGCGATCTCTTGTAGTGTAGCTTGGGTTGTCGAATCCTCAGAGACCTAAGAAGAACCCTACAGACATGTACATTCCATGGATTGTTTTGGCTATAAAGTCGAAAACTTTGGGTTTATTTTTTATGGGTTTTAATATATAAATAATAGACTTAAGTGAATTCAATTTGAAAGGATGAGTTGATCCTAGGTTATCGCTTGGGGTGGATTAGATGAAATTCCTTTTTTAACAGTTTCAACTTCTTATATTCGAGATGGGTTTATTCAAGAAGATCAAAAAACTTTATCACTTACTAGTTTAATACCAACACACCATAATACTAATCACCTATATACATGGAGGATCAAATTTGTGATCACTCCAAGGTAAAGGTTCTTATTAGAACTTGAAGTATGTGGCCTTTAAATTCAACAAGGACAAAGAAGTTTTAAAATCATAAAAAAATCTCAAATAAAAGAAGTGATTAGTCATTAATGGGGTGATAAATAACATCCAATACATCCCCTTTATACTCCCTTGGATCAACCCGTAAGTGGTTTATCCCTCCATTTATGTTATGGTTTCAATGGAAGTGGTAAGTAGACTCATGAGAGAGGAATTGAAGAAGTAAAAAAACAATAAAAAGAAAATGATCACTCCACCGTTGTGTGAATAATGTCACAAGGTTTAGTATGAATAAATTAAAACCTAGAGGAAACGATATAAAATTGATATAGAGAAGAACATAATAATAGGAAAATGATAACTTTTATTAAGAAACTAAGATGAATTAAAACAACTTACAATTTAGGAAGAACATTACAAAGGAAAAGTGGCAGCATAACATTACAATGAAAGAAAGAATTCTTGATCCCTGAATCCTTCAACAATACTGCCTTGAATATGAATTTGGGATCCTTGGGCTTATCATAAAACAATACAAAGCATACAACTTTATTATGGTGGGCCTAGGGTGGTGCAAAGGAAGGGAGATTGGACTTCTTTATCCTTGACTCGAAGTGGCAGTCAGCTTTCATCCACTAAACAGATGCATCGAAATGACCTTCTATATGGACGAATTGGAGTGGGACATAGAATAAGAAAATTAATATCCTTATATCTCCTAACCTCTTGTAAAATTTCATCCCAAATGAATTTTTTTTTGTGATATATTATCAAAATGGTTGGCTATTTTTCTAGGCCGCAGAATCTAGCCCAGATTTTGATATTCTATTTGGGACGCCTTAATAATCACCCTCGAATCCAATTTAGAACTAGATCCTGAATAATTATTTGTTACTATACATTCCTTATAGATTCAAAGGAAATTTGGGCTTCAATGGGCCTGTATTATGGGCCCCACATTCTCAACAGTGGGATGCTGTCCAATCTGCCTTCTCCAGAATTGTTTCCTTTCATCACCAAATATCTTCATCATCCTTTATGAATCCTCTATTGATCCTTGAATGAAAAATGTTCATATTTAAGTTTAGATAAATTTACCAAAATATCAAATTAATATATGGATAATTACATTCCTTAAAATAAGATGAATCATTAGGCCTAAATTTTTGTACATTAGGCATGAAGTACACAAATAATGAGAATGGATGTTAAAAATTAATATCCACTAACATAGGACCATAAGATCAAAAATGGAAATTTAATACCATTAAAATTTAATTCAGCATATGTTTTTTTATTGGATAATCAACTCCCCACTTAATACTCTTCATAGGAATACCCTACTTGAACCCATTCTTCATGACCAGGTGAAAGGAAACATAAGAAATTTTGAGCTCATACACTCGGTAACAGTATATAAGGGGTACATGAATAATCACTTAAGAAAAACATGATAATAATAGTATGAGAACGTCATATATAAATTTGAAAACCATATCCTATATAAGATAGATCATAATCCTAAATCATTGAATAAATATTGGTATTCTATAAAGACATGAATCAAAATGGAAATCAATAAGCATAATCTATGAGAACATAGCATAGATATAGTAATGTAGAAAAAATGTAATATTATGACATTCAGAACATGTATAAATAGTAATAGGTTCATTTATTAAGTTAAGTACATGTGATCAGGTCCTCGTCTAAACTTAGGGACATGTAATCAGGTCTATGCATAACCTTATAGACATGAAAGTTGTGTCCCCACATAAACTTATATACATGAATATAGGTATACACATAAACTTGTGAACATGAAATTAGGTTCATGAATAACATATTTATCTCATGATATATCCATATTTACCCAATACACTTGAGGGAGATATAGGTCTCACCCCTCACATAATGTAAATCATACATATGTATACCACAAGATCATAAAACATTCTTCATATCAAATCCCATGAAAAGAAATTTTGTTTCATAAACATTTCATCATAGCATATCCCGTGTAAAATAAATAGGTTTAAAAAATATTTTATTATTTCATCATAGAATAACCCGTGGAAAAGGAATGGGTATAATAAACATCTTATCATTATAACCATAAACCATACATAGAAATAATAAGGATGGTATCATTGGATAATACCATAAATAAATCTTAAGTAACATCAAAGAATGTCACGTTGATAAAAATGATATTGGAAGACAACTTTGAACTTTTTTAGGAGAATATCATTTCCACTTTTAAATCACTTATTTACCAATACCAAATCCTTTTTTTGTATTTTTAAAAACCACTTTATGGATTAAGTGGTAACCTCAAATGAAACATCCAACTGGGTTCAAACCAAACCTCCATCGAAATACAAAATTCAAAAACCAACACCAAAAACCACTAAACCCAAATCACCCATCACAGGACACAAAACAGCAAAACCACTAAACCCAGTATAAAATTCAAAATGCAGCAGATCCACATATCCAATCCTCAGGTCGCGTAGTCTCGAGCTGCAGGCACCTTTCACACCCCCCCCCCCCCCGATGTCACCACCACACCGACGATTATCCCGTTGGGGAACAACCCAACACAACTTCCATTACCAAAACATTCACGCTATTCTCGCTTCACCTTCGTCGACTGCTGACACTAAGAACTATCACCACACCAGAAAGAAAAACACCAAATCCAGAGAAGAAAATAGACTTTATCTTCAAATGAGTATCAAACGGACCAATCGCACGTAGAAAATCACTTATTTAAAATCTAAACATTTCCCAAATATTAAAGAAAATTTTCCTTCTACAATAATAATTGGAACTTTTAAATAATTCATTAAATTGGTGAGTGGTAATTTTTTTGAAAAATAACATTCAGGTAATACATGTTAAAAAAATATTCTTTTCATATTTTTTGTAAAAAGTAAAAATAATCCATATTTAGAAAATGAAAAGATGATTCCTTTTAAGACATTTTTTTGAAAATTAAAACATGGTTAAAAATCCTTTTAAAAAAAATTAAAATATTAAAATAATTATTTAAATTTTTTTAGAAAACATGGACATGGAATAAAAAGGACTTTCGTCCAAAGAGAAAAATAATGTAAATTTTTCCTAAAAACAATCTTTCATTCTCTTGAGTACTTATAAAGAGGAAAACAAAATGGAAACATTTATTCTCTAGAAATAATCATAGGATAAGTAAATTGATGATTTTATTGATAGAGAGATTATAATATTTCATCATTAGGAACTTAATCATAAACAACACTACTAAATAATTAGATTTTCACATAAAATCATTATAAATTTTTTAACATTTGAATCATAATCCACATTAATGAAATAACCATTGATGGATATGTATATCCCATAATTTTCATGGTAACAATCATATAATATATTCATGGGATGTATATACACCACAAAATATAAAAAATAGGTTAATATGGCCTATATATCACATAAATAAAAGTGATATGAAAACCCCTTACCTCAAGTCTTGAATTTCTTCATACACATTTGAGCCTCCTGTATTTTCAAGTAACTTTTTAGGTTTATACCTATATAAATATTAGGATGGTTTCCTAGTAAAACTTAGGCCTCAAAGATGTTGAAGGGATGTAAGTAATGGATTTTGGTAGAGCTTGGCTAAACAAAAATGTTTTGTAAGTGTGAATAGGGGAGAAGATAGGGTGGCCTTTTATAAGTGGGAGAGAGGGCGCACTTAGAATTTTTTAAATGAAAAAGTTATACCCATGTTTTACAAATGAAAAAAAAGATCCAAAGTGTCTCATTGTTTAATATTATATGATATAGTGTCAAGATATTTCCATATAATATTAGTTGGACAAGTTTTTAGGTAATCTTAAACTTTATCATTTTATTTTATCCCCCTTGTAAACATGTTTTAACCTTAACCATGATAATTAATTTTTACTGTTTTCATCATTCATTGTGACCAAAAATTATATTGATCTTATTATATAAAATAAATTATTCTAATTATAAATATTTAATCTATTTAAACAAATTAAATTCATATAAATGAAATGATTTAATTAAAAATCAAACCTATAGACATGATGAAAAATAGTTTTCCAAAGAAAAAAACTTTCAGTGGTATAAAATGTTTTAATATAAAAAATAAATATGAAATAAATGCCAATGAACTAAATAGGATTATTAAATATATAATTTTAATAATTTTACTTTTAATACCATATTAAAAATGAATCTTGTAAATTCTTTAAATGGACGTTTGGTTTTTAATAAAAATGAGTATTTTTTACTATTCATCAAAATATCAATCTTTGTAGAAAATTCTCAAAAATTCACTCAAAGATAATTTTGAATTATAGATTTAAAAAAATAATTTTATATTTTCAGATGTTTTTTAAAAATTTGGGAAAAATTACTTGTACTGTTTGTTTAGAGAAGGCAATAAAAATATTTTTTTGTGATAAATGTTTTTTTAAAGAATATAAAAGAATTACTAAATATTAATTAGTTTATTTATCTATATGTTTTTTTAATATAATACTATTATACTTAATTTTCAAAAAAATCATTCAAATTCATAATTCCAAGTTTAATAATGGGGTTATAATGATCATGAATTAATAATATTGTCAATAGTATGTTTTCGCTTGTTAAAACATGGTGTTTCATGTGACAAAATCCATAATAAACTAAAATTTATTTGAAAAAAATCATAAATTCTTAGGGTGCTACAATGGGTATTATTGAGTATCCCTATGGTTCTTTACCAAATCATTAAAGTGGAATACCCATATGTATATATCAGATGTTGAGAATAATTTCTTTCACTACATTTTGTTCACCACATCTATCATCTAGATCGATAAAAATAAAGGCTTTCTTCATTTTTATTAGAAAACATTATACCGTAAATAAAATATAAGGAAGTACTTTTTTATTTGTTTGATGAGATCATATTTTCCCAAGTTATATTTGAGATGTTCAAAACACTCTCATGTAATTTATGGAGCCATAAAAAATGATGGGAAAAAAGTGTAAGGGGTGTCATATATATGGAAGAAAAATATTATAAAGAAAATAATATTTTAATAGTATAAATATATGATATATAATATTAAAAGTATATATCATATTTGAAACACATTATAATATTATGATAAAAATGTAGGTGAACTACAACCCTATATATAACATCACCAAGGAAATCACGGTCGATAAGAATTTGAATATTTTTACCCATAAACTCACTCTCTATATCATCAATCAATACAAAGGATACCTAGAAAACTATTTTATATCCTATAATATTTTTTGTATTCCAAAGGTTAAGTAAAACATACATTATAGTTAGTAATCTAATTTACCAATATGGACTATTCTAAGTGGTGGTCAAAGAAAATTCTGTCAAAATAATATTCATGAGGGGTATTTTAGTTTGATCTAGTGGGAATATCAAAATAAAAATATAATATTTCATGTTGTTAAAATGTCAGAGTTTTCATCAACACGTTTTCAAAAAAGGTTTGTTTTGAAAATAAAATTAATTTTTCCTTAATACCAATAATTACATTTGTTTCGTAGATATATATGAGGATGTATCCCCTAAATGAATCATTTTAGTGATTTTTATCATTGTTTGTCTTACCAATCCATCAAGATATGATACTTAAAATGAGTTGATAAAGAATAATAATTTTTCAAAAATTTCACTTATATAATGATATGGGAAAAATTTAAATGTATTAGAAATCATGAATAGAGAAAATAATTAGGGTCCTCACCTTATCTATCATTTTCAACTGCTCATTGTACCCTAAAAAGGTCAAATGCATCACTACATCTTCAACCAAACCAAAAAATTAAGGTTTCCTCTACTAATGAAAAAAATTACTATTTTATGGATATATTATAAAAAAGAGAAAGTTAATATTGAGTTACTCATTGTATATCCACCATTTAAAGATTATTTATAAGTTAATAATAGTTATTATTTATAATACCCTTCTATATAGAAATAAGATGCAATACCCAGAAGGGTATAATTGAGTTATATATATGATATTATACTCTATCCACCAGTCAAGTTAATTCTTTCAATAATAAATTATCAAGTTTTTCTTTTTTTGGTATCCCTCCTGTCTTAGTATTCAACAAGTTATTTAATAATATATTTAGCATAAGAAAAAATATCATAAACGAGGATAATTTATTCTATTACTAATTAGTTAAATGGCATCATGGCCCAACATGCTTGATGTATCCTAAAAATAATTAGTACCCTAATTAGTTAGGTTTGAAAAACTCCAAAACCAAATTCATAAAATCTTAACATTTTTTAAATCAATAGAATGTGATACCTTGAAAACTATATTCAAAATTATGTTCCTTAATATTTGTGATAATTCTAATATTTTAGACAATAGAATGAAACTATGTTCATATGTTTTTTAAAAACTCTAAACATTCCTACAATCATTTGTCATCATAACATAGAAACTAGATCTAACACTATTTGAGTGGATATCCACTTAAAATACCTTTTACAAGTCAGTTATACATTGGGTAAAATAGGTATCCACAAACTCATTAATTTATATTAATTGGGTAATGAGAGGGTTATTGATTTTATTTCTTAATAGAATAGTATTATATAGAAATCCAAAAATTTAATACTCAAATATCACATCTGAATAAATGAATATTTATTAAATAACGTTTAGATTCATGAAAAAATCATAAAAGTCTAGTGTCTTTGTAAACTCATACACATAAAAAAATGGTTCATAAATAAAATACATCATATCCCACTTAGTTCTTCATAACTATAACTCTTCTTATACACATCATAATTAATACCTTTCTTCATAACATAGGGTAATGGAAACAAAAGAAATAATGATCTATGACGCTCAGTAAGGGGTAAAAAAGGGAGATATGAATGATAATATAAGAATAACATGGAAAAGGGGGTATGATAACATGATCATAACATTTAAAAAAACACCATGCATATCATAGATCATAATCTCAAGTCATGGCATAAATCTTGGTAGTTCATAATACATTAATCATAAAGTAATTAAAGAACATGATCCATGAGAACATAACATTAGCATAAAACATGGAATTATGGAATACACTTAAGCATAGAAAATTATGTATTTATTGTTAAAGGATCATTTCAAGGACTAGAATAATGGAGTGGGTTCACTCCCCAAACCATTGTAGTATTCATGTTTCAATCCCAATATTATTATAGTGGACAAAGTCCACTACTGAACTGGGTTTATTCTACATTCCAGTCCTTTTTGTCACATGATATATCAATATTTTTTCAATTAATTAAAGGGAGATATATTTCTCACCCATAACATAATCAAAAACAAACATATGTGTACCATAATATCATAAAACAGTCATCATATCAGAAACCATGAAAAGAAATGGGTTTTATAAACATTTCATCATATCATAACCCATGAAAGGAAATGAGTTTCATAAAAATTCCATCATAGTATAACCCATGGAAATAAAAAAGGTTTTATAAAAATATATTCATTATAATAATTAGATATTAACCCCAATAATTCTTAAGTAACATCAAAGGATGTTATATTATATGGAAAATAATTTTGAAAGATTGTTAAAAGCATTTCTTGAGGAAAATTTTCTTTCAACATTAAAAATTAATTTTTAAAATATATGTATATATATAATACATAAAAATATTAAATAAAAATTTTCCTTTGAAAAGAACATTGAAAACATAAAGAGGGATATTCAAAGAAAAAATTAGTCATGAAGTCAGGAAAATATTTTCATGTTGTATATGTTAAAAAATATTCCTACCATATTTGTTTCTGAAAAGTCACAAAGTACCTCATTTGGAAAAAAACTAAAATTCCAACATGGGTAAAAATGAATTTAAAAAATCATAGTAGAATATGAAAGAAAAATTTGAAAAAAAAATTAGAAAAAATGTACATTGAAGAGAAATATTCCCCAATGGAGACTTAACATAAACAATCCTAAATAAAGATGAGATTGTGAAATAAACCTTTAATAATTTATTAAATTTTGAATTGTAAGACCCATAGAAGATATAAACCTTTATGGATATTTAAATCCAAAAAAATAATTAGGTGTATCAAAAAAAATTCATAAGTAGTATATACCCCACACAAAAGAAACAAGATATGAATGTGGCATGTGTCCCATAGAAATAAAAGTGAGACGAAAATCACCTACCTTGAGTTATCCTTTCATAAAAAGAACTATAAAATCCTTTATAATAAATTTAAATTTATTATAATAAAATAAATAATTCATGTTCATACTTATAATGTAATATTTTATCCATTTATAACATTTCAACATTCATTTAATCAATAAATACTTTTTTAGGAGTTAACTATTTCATTTATCATGAGTATTTCAATTCATTAGTTCCAGTACTTGTACATTTATCGAAGTTCCATTTCTTATAAAATATAAATAATTATTTAAATATCATATGTATTCATTATAGACATATTTATAGTCATCCATGATGTTATATATAGAAATATTAATTACATTCATGGAGATGGAAGGTTGTACGTACGCATAAACGTATTTTCATTTTTCTATGGATGGAATGAAATAAAGGTAAATAATAATTCACATTTTCAGAATCATTATATTTTTTTATATATCATTTATATTCATAAAATCTATCCATATTATCATCCAATTAAAATGGAAATGGAAAAAAATCACATTTCTCTCTGGAGGTGGTAGTGCACACGTACGCATGAATTAGATTATCATTTTCCAATCGATTAGAAAGTAAGAAAGTAGATGTTATATTATAATTATAAAAGTTTAATTATATAATAAGTAACTTATATGAACATTAAACCCATAATAATACCAATACATTAAAAATAGTTATGAGAAATGAATTGTATCGCTATATGGAGACTATAAGTCATACATACGCAAGAGCGATACTTTCACTTATCATTTGGTAAAAAAGTGATTTTATTATGGTTTTTTACTAATAATAAAAATATTTTAGAATATTTACGATACATAAGTTACTATTTTATTACTAATAACATATATTTATAGTATATAAATAAGAGTATAAAAGAAAGTGATCGGTTAGGGTGACTGCCTCTTTAATGAAACGACTCATTTAGATCTCCACTAAAGGGCTCTAGAGATGGTATTTTTGGAATACAATAACCTTTATAATGTTTCTAGGTAAGCTTGTAATATAAATAGGAATAGGTTTTTGGAGCTAGTATGGTCAATTTGGGGTAAATAAGTGAGAGATGAGGTTCCCTTTTATAATTGAGATGAGGGGTACTTTTGAAATTTATCAAAAGTTTAAATTATAATAAATTCATTCTTAATCAAAATGGTTCCAAATGGACTATAAATAGAAAATGGGTGATATTATATACCATATATTATTCCATTTTTCCTATATTAATATTTTTTATTATTTTTAAGTAATTTAATAAAAAACTAGTCTCATAAAATATCGTTATTGTCAATTTAGACACTATTCACTTAATTTGACTTAAAGGGCATCCAGAAAAATATTAAATTTGAATATAATAATTTAACACAACACTAATAAGTTATGGTAACCTATATGATTAATGACACATACTAACTCACTCAAATTATATTTCTTTTAACATTTTTAATATCTTTTATTATATATTTTATTAATTGAAAAAATGTTGTAATGGTATTGTATAAGAATTTATGATAATTAAATAACTACTAAAAAATTGAAGTAAATTTTTATAATAAATATAATTTAATTATTCACAAAATAACTATTAATATTATTTAATAATTAGTTTTTTCTCTATATGAGAATGTAATATATATTACAAACAAAAATTGTGATATTTATTAACTTTATTAAAATTTAAATAATAAATAGATCATTTCCCTGAAAAAGTGTCCATTAAATAACTCATTTTTTTGGATAATGTGATGTGGGTCAAATTTTCTTCACCTAATAAAAATTATTCAAGTTTTTACTATTTTTTTACACTTATCTTTTGGTTTTAATCCTTCATTATCCCTTTTTTTAAACTTATCATGACAATAAGGTTTTTACTCATTAAGGGTCAATATTGTTACTATAAAAAGAAAAATGGCCCATAAATGGACCATAGTTTATATTAAAATCTATATAATATTAAATTGTCTTAATCTAATATTTTTAGTAATTTTATGACATTTAAAAAAATATTATTAATTTTAAAATGTCATTAATGTCAGTTTTTAAAACTATATGTTACATTGACATTACTAACTTCCAAAAAACAAGTAAAATTGGAAAAAAAATATTTAAATATATTTCTAAAATGTCATATGAATTTATATAATTCTTGGATCACATTAATTTTCTCAAATTATAATACTTTTAATATTATTAATATTATTTATATAATTTTTCTTTTTTTTAATAATTATTGTGTCATTGTTGCATAAGAATTTAAGGTATCTATATAATTCCTAAAAATAAAAAAAATTACCAACATGAAAATAATTTTACAATTCTAAAAATATTCATTTATATTCATTGTATTTTAACTCATATCAATGACATAAAAAACATTTATTATGTTATTTTGAATTTTATTGCCTTACGAAAGAATTACACAAGCATTTTGATAATCTACTTTTTATATATGTAGAGACCTGATTTTTTTCTTTATAATAATTTGAAATATTTCTAAATATATTTCTAGAGCTAAGATTTGAGATGACGTGCAGTTTTGAGGCTATATGTCCCCAAATTTAATTTTATAAAAATATTAAATATATTTATATTGTGTATAGGTAGTTAATTAAATAAAATAGTATAACCCTTAAATAGTTTATCAAATTGGAAATCTAAAATCATGGATGGGTTCAGAACATGGCATTTGCCTTAGGCGTGACATAAAATGAGTCGATGTCGGATGACCGGACGCCTTGCTCATTGGCAGTGCATTTAAGCTAAATGATTATTTATTTATTTATTTCACTAATCAACTTTGAAAAAATTAAAATCTTATAAATAGGTCATTATAGGGTTTTAGTCAAGTTTGGATCACAATTCACCATTCTCCAACAAAGCTCTCCTCCCCACATCTGTTTGTTAATTCCTCTATAGAATTCCTTCAAAGAATGACAAACCTCATATTCAAGGAGGATCGATGAACAACAAACATAATGGATCCTCCAACCTCATTGGAAAATGTTTTATTCACTAGTGATCGTTCCAAACAAGCGGTAGTTATCGAATTTGGTGATTTTTGTACCATATATTAAAAGTTTGAGTAGATTGTCAATCATTCATCGATATGAACCCCTCCTTACACCCTTTTTTTATCCCAAAGAACTAAAATTGGATCATATATTCTCCTTAATCAATTGTTTCTAACCCTAGAGTGTGTTCTTGATCATTGGAAAAGAACTTCGGGCATCCCAAGCTCCATCGGGTGCTTGGATTTGTGGCGGATCGAATAATCATCAATCGATTTTTGATCCGAGCAAGGATATAGAAATATTGCGAAGTAAGGAAGACCAATCTTGTGATTAACCTTTGAAATAAAAATAAAAAATGGTGTGGTATCATGTGAAATGTTCGGCCAAACCCTGATTGATGAATGAGGCCCATTCATGATGAGAAATGATGAGAATCCATGTTCTTCATCCATATTTGAAGATTTTGGAATGACGTCAAGAGATATCAGTGATAGTCAAATAATATTTGAAGTAGAAAATAAAATCTAAATTTTTTTGAAAAATCATGACTACACACCACATACAATGAAGAACACACGACAGGTAGCCCCATTCCAGCTGTGGTTCTAGGGTTTTGGAACCCAACAGGATGGAATGGCATGTAGTTCTTTAACACATCATATAATGCCTTCTCATGTGTATGAGTTGTATGAAGGACTACATGGCCAGAGACATTCCATGTACAAAGTACACAGACACGGGTTGGCCACACGGGCAGCATCTGTTGTGAACCCTAATATTGTGTACCAAAGTACATGGAAACGGGGTCCACGTACGTGGAAAGGGCCATAGGACATAGCCCTGGTCCTAGATAGTTAGGAAACGGTGTGTAGTCCACCTACACGACATGTTCTACTACATGGGATGGGACCCAGGTACCGACCAGAGACACAGCCAGGTAGTTAAGAGGGACCACATATTATGTGGGTCCCCTCACACATTGTTTACTACTAGAGATCTTCTGAGAAATATTTAAACCCCCCCCCCAATATCCTTTGTTTAAACTTGGATTTTGCCCTGTGATATTCCTATCTTGAGTGTTTTTATGCATAGAACACGATAGTTCCCTTGAAAGTTCTTTTTGAGAAATGATGTAAAATATTCTAGGTTTGGTACATTATAAGGTGACACTCGATGATGGTAGTGATGATACGGAATCACTAGAGTAGTACTAGGCTTACCCAATAGGTGGGATGGGTAGTGGTGTTCCCCAATGGCAGTTCTGGTCTTACCCACTAGTAGGGCTAGGTAGTGGAATTCCCTAATGATATTTCTGATTTATCTTCCAGTAGGATTGGTTAGTAGCATTCATCCACATTCTGAGCTTACCCTCTATGTGGGACGGGTTGTGGTGTTCCCCGATGAAATCTTACAAGTATAACCCTCCAATAGGTTTAGGCAGTGGAATTTCCCTGACAACTCGTGGGGATTACCCTCTAGTAGAAATGGGTAGTGTCATTCCTTAGTGACATTCCCAAGTGGTACCATCCAGAAGGACTAATCCATGGTATTACTCGGTGAATACCAGAGTAGGACACTCCTATCGTACCAGGGAATGGGATCCTTTCTTAAAAATGGTGACCCCACGACTATGTGGCATAATGAAGAGGTATGTTTTAATGAACCATTGGACTCACAATAAAATAGGAGTTATTTCCCCATGAAGAAATGTTCTTGTGATGAGACTTATAATTGTATGGGAGAGTTAGTTTCACACAAATAGGATAGTATCAAGGTGTGTTGATTGAGTCCCTTAGAATTTTGTGTCATGTAGAGACGCATGAGATACTGGGAATCGTAGAAGGATCTTCTTTTGGAATTATTGGAGACCCTTCTTATTAGGCTGAGCTTTGATATGGATATCCCCTTAATCTCATATTTGGTTTTCTTTGACTGAGCATTTATATATATTATTTCAGTACCCCCACCTCTAGTTTTGGTTACTCTACTTCCCAGAGAGGTGAAGACATGTGGGGTATGACACATTATATCCATGTCCATCTTCTCATGGTTGGATGAGTCTACTCTCCTTATATAAGTATATAAGGCTCTATGAGAAGTTCATATTCTCACTGTTTAGATCTCCTTGTGTTTGGTTGAGTTTAATTTCCCACTCTTGTTGGGTTGAGATGTACTTTTTTACCATACTTTGTTCTATCTACTGATTTCTTCTTCAGTTGTATCTATTACTCCTCCCCCTTTTCCTTTTTTTAGAAATTCTACTAGGTGTGTATATACTCACTTCTACATGGGATTTTCCAAACACATGTTGTGTATTTTTCATATGGTGGATAGGTCGATCGTGACTTCATAAGACCATAGGGATAGAGGGTTCTTGGACTACGTATGGTGGGAATAGATTGTGATATGGGAGATGGGCTCTTTTAGTTGTTTACTATTTTCTATATTTTTTAGTCTAAGACATATTTCTGGTTTTGGTGTGTATTTTTTCCTTTTTCTTTTTATTATACACTATTGTACTTCATTCTGCTTAGTTGTCCATGAATATTTGGTATATTTATAGTATTGTTTCATCCTTCATTTATTTTTCTCTACATGTTTTAATTGAGTTGTCTATGTGTGTGTGTACAGGTTCTTATCAAAAGGCTTTCCTTAGTTAGTTATTCCTTTGGTGTTTGTCACCACCCCCTGGCCTATGGAGGTGGTCTTGAGGTAGTTGCGTCTTCAGCCCCAGCATGGGTCGGGTCGTGATAGGTTGATATTAAAGGTTGTTCGACCATTAGGATATTGGTTGGATGTTTCCCTAAAAAGGATTTCGTCAGGTTTATGAAACTAGTGTAAAAGTACATCAAGCGAGGATCCCAGGACAGATAGTTCATTGATGGTGCGCAGTTGATGTAGCCATTCATCAGCACTTGACTACCCATTGTGAACTTGGTATGCTGTGATATTTTTTGCAGGGATCAATGGTACATGAATCAAATAGGATCAAGTATTTGATTGTACTTCTTGAGTCAGATCCCCATTGTTGTTGATATATATATATATATATATATATATATATATATATATATATATATTCATCTAATCACAGTACTCCTTGATAACCTTTAAAATGCCTCTAAGATGAAATCCAATCAGGATACCAGCTATAGTTCATGACGATGACCCTATGAGTGATGAGGCCTCAGTTCATGGTATATCACATGACCCCCTTCGTCTTAGTGGGAAGGTGTAATCACCACCACCTATTGAGAATAATATTTTCCAAGTAGAGAATAATGAGGATGTGTGCAGGATGAGTACATTCCACAAGTTCCCGCATCAGAGACCACTGAGGTTCCATGGTGATCTCGGTCACCAAGCGGTGGAGGATTGGATAGAGTTAGCGGTACAAATCATTAGGCTTATTTGGACACCAACGGATCAAATGGTTTCTTTGGAAGATAGTATTTTCCATGAATCAGTTGTGCATTGGTGGATCTTAGTTGCCCAAATGCATGATGAGTCGACACTCTCATGGGATGACTTCTAATAGTTGTTTCATGAGGATTACTACCCCTCCTTCTTATGATCCATTAAGATTCAGAAGCTTTTATAGCTTCATCAAGGAGGGATGATAGTGGATGAGTACATGGATAGGTTCATATACTTTACATGATAATCTCATCACATGATTAGAGATGGCTACATCCAAGCATGGAAGTTTAAGTAGGGTCCCCACATATAGATTCAAGCCAACGTAGTGACCTTGTGCATCCCCACCTATACCGGGGTACTGGAGTAGGAACTTGTGATAGATATATTTTTATTATAGGGATTTCAGATAGTTGGAGATTGTATTGGGTGTGATATGGATGAGATATCTATAACAGCATATTGGATCTAGAGATCTCGGAATAGGAGACCCTTTTGATGAGAAGGCTAAGGGAAGTGGTCATATAGTGTAGGGGAAGCACATAGTACCGAGGAAGCCCATGGAGGGCCAGTGTTATACTTGTAATGGGTGAGGTCACAGAGCACAAGACTACCCAACCAGAGGAGATGAGCATCCTAGGCAGATAGTAGATGGACTGCCATGTCAGAGACAGAACTATGATCAGGGTTCTCCAAGGCATGGACAAGTTGGTCCCTAGGGAGGTGAAGCTAGTAGATGAGTGGGAGGGTCTTTAGGTGGGGGTGATGGTATGAGTTCCTTCTTCCACTACCACAAGTTTTTCCATTTTAGGTTTCGGGGTCAGGTAGTTGGGGCTATAGATAACTAAAATCATTGGATGTCTACGACCCTATTGCACATTAGTTGATTTGAGGTAATATCTGTGTTTATTTTACTCTTCAATCAATAATAGTATACATATGTTCTAGAAATATTTTATCTCTAGACTCTTGGTGTGAGAGATAGATATCTCAGTAGAGACTCTAGTACAAAATCTTTGTCTCAAGGTTCTAATAGGGAACACTTTTTATGTGTCTTTCATCTACCAATGGTGTAAGATATATCTTGGTGGAGAGAGATTCACATGGGACCTATCAGTAACCATGACAGAACCCTAGGGAATCATATTGTAAATGTATTGGCTTTTCAAGGTTTAATCCTAGATTGAACTTCACTACAGACTAGTCATATGACTACGCACTAATGGGATGAGGATTTTTTTAGAGAGAGATACCTCATAGGAGGAAAAACAGATGTTGTGATAATAATATTGTATCATATAACCCATCAATTAGAAATTGTAACCCTTTGTGTAGAAGACTATTAAAACATCTGGGTTCCTTCAATTGTGGAGAACTATATGGAAATCTTCCTTGAAGACTTTCTAGAACTACCTTCAAGGTGGGAGATGGATTTTTACATCAACTTTCATCTTGGGACTTCTCTAGTATCTTTTGTGACATATAGGATGGTACCTAATGAGATTTGAGAGCTACAGTTGCAGTTAGAGGACCTTTTTGACATAGGCTTAATTAGACCCAATCTGTCCCCCTGGGCAGCTCTGGTTTTGTTCATGAAGAAAGTAGATGGGAGATTGTATATTTTTATATATTATCATCACCTGAACCAAGCCACAATAAGTAACAAGTTCCCCTTGTCAAGTATTGATGAACTCTTTGATCAGTTGAGAGGTGCAGGTTGGTTCTACAAGATCAATTGGAGGTCCAGCTACCACAAGTTGTGGTTTCTTGAGGCAGATATTCCAATGTTAGATTTCTAGTGTCTCTATGGGCACTATGAGTTCCTTGTTATTCCCTTTGGTGTGAAAAATGGCCCCACTTTATTTATGGATTTTATGAAATAGATATTTCATCCATAATTTGGACATTTTTTTCTTCATTGATGACATACTCATATACTCTAAAGTAGAGGATCATGCAGGGAACTTGAGGATGGTTCTTGATTTACTTCAAGAGCACCAGCCTTACAGAAATCTCTCGAAGTTCTAGTTCTGGATATATGAGGTTCACCTTCTAGGGAATGTTATTTCTAAATAAAGTTTATCTAAAGAATCCAACCAAGATCTAATCAGTTCTTTCATGGTATCCACCCAATAATGTGTCATGTTTTCAGATCTTTCTTTCCATTCCAGGGTACTATAAGAGATTTATGGCAGACTTCTCCAACATCGCATCCCCTTTGATCACTCTGATGTGTACAGAGCATTTATTTATCCAGTCTAAGTAATTTCAGATTTCCTTTGAGTAGTTTAAGTAGAGGCTGATGAGCACTCTAGTGTTGTGTATTCTAGAGTAATTCATTGAGTTTGTAATGTATTGTGATACCTCAGTAGCTGGACTCGGTTGTGTGTTGATACAATGAGATAAAACCATCGCATTTGGGTTAATGTAGTTGAGACCCCAAGAGAAAAACTATGTGACTCATGACCTAGAGCTGACAGTAATAGTCTTAAGCATAAGTATGTGAAGGTACTACCTTTTGGGAGAGGTCTTTTTGGTTTACTCAAACCACCAGAGCCTCAGGTATGTCTTCACTCAGAGAGACATGAACCTGAGGTAGTGACGTTGGTTGGAGTTCTTATAGGTCTAAGACTTTGAGATAGTCTATACTCTAGGTAAGGTAAACATTGTAGTATATTCCCTTAATAGGAAGTCTCGGGATCACCTAGTGTGGGAAGCTTCAGAGCAGTTAGCTTCCTTGCAGATGACCCTGGTGGATAAAGGGGGTATAACTTTTCTACAATCGATGGTGTCAGATACTTCTTTCCTCAAGTGCATGAAAGCTTCCTAGCTAGGAGACATTGAATGAAAGGTTCTTAATAATCATATATCCATTGGTGACACACCATATGGTTATTTTGAAGGAGGTAATCATGAGATATTGTTTCAAGGGTGAATGGTCATTCCATTTACAATGCAGGAGGAGGTGATGTGGGATTTTCACACTTCTACCTTTTATATATATCCCAATGTGGGGAAGATGTATAGAGATCTTTAGTGGAAGACTTGGTGGTCCAGCATGAGACTAAGAGTTGATGAGTTCATCTCATACTGCCTCACCTATCAGCACATGAAAGCTGAGCACCAAGTTCTAGTGGGTTTGTTACAGCCTCTTGAGATCCCAGAGTTGAAATGGGATGACATATCCATGGACTTCATCATAGGGATTCCATGCACAGTGAAGGGACATGATTCCATTTGGGTGATAGTAGACCGACTCATGAAGTTAGCGTACTCCCTTGATATAAGGGAAGAGATTTCATTGGATATTTTGGGGTATTTGTACATACATTAGATCATATGCATTCATGGGTTACCCTCAATGCTTTTCTCTAATCATGATATGTGGTTTACATCAAGAATTTGGAAGGGCATACAAGAGGTATTTGGGACCTAGTTGTGCATGAGTACAGCCTTTCACCCCCATACTTATGGGTATACCAAGCGTACTATCTAGGTACCAAAGGATATGTTGAGGGCTTATGTGTTGGACTTTAGCCATAGTTGGGAGGATCACCAACCTTTGTTATATTTTGTGTACAAAAATATCTATCACTCTACCATTGGTATGAAACCTTTTTATTCCTTTTACAGGAGACCCTGCATGTCACCCTTGTGCTAGACAGAGATTGGAGATTCATATCTTATGGGCCCAGAGTTGGTGCAGGTGACAATAGAGAAAGTGTAGGTCATCCATAAATGGTTAGTGAGGTTTCCAAACGCCTCACCCTACCCCCACAGCTAGAACTAGTTCATGACATTTTCCATGAGTCGCATCTAAAGAAATACATGCATGAACCTATGTACATCATTGACTGGGGAGACCTGGACGTCAAGGATGGATCCACCTTTACAAAGAACTCAATGGTGAAATAGGGCCGATAGGAGAGTACCTTTCAAGGATAGATCATCCCTTTGGTTCGTATGTTGTGGTAGCACAGAAACGTGTAAGAGAGTTCCTAGAAATGGGAAGATCCAGATGTGGGGTCTGTATCCCGAGTCATTTTCTTAGTTTTTTCTTTTCAGGGATGAAAATATTGATAGAGGGAATTATTTATAAACCTATTTTTTTCGTGTAAGACATTTAAATATTTCTAAATATATTTACAGAGTAAGGTACTGAGACATCTCCAAGGCCTGGTGTTCCCAGAATTAATTTTAAAAAAATATTAAATATATTATATTGTAAATGTGCATTTAATTAAAGAAAATGGGATAATTATTAAATTTTTTATCGGATCGGAAATCTGAGACCATGTTTGTGTTCCCAGTGTTTATTTTTCCTTAGGTTCGACATAAAATGAGTCTATATGGGATGAAAAGATGCCTTACTCATTGGATACATCTTTAAGTGAAATAAATAAATAATTGATTGATTGAATAATAAACTTTGACCTAATTAAAAGATTATAAATAGGTTATTAGAGGATTTTATCCAGGGTTGTCTCACAATTCACCATTCAACAGAAAAGATCTCCTCCCCACCACCATTGGAAATTTACTCTAGATAATTCTTTAAAATAATGATAAACCTCTTATTCACAGCTAATCAAAGTGCAATGAACCCAACGAATCTTCCTCCATCCTTATAAAATTCATTCTTCACCAGCTATCGATCCAAAAAAAATAGTTCGGAATCATATTTGGTAATTTTTAGGCCTTAGATTAAATTTTTGAGTAGATTGATAATCATTCATCGATCTGTGCCCCTCCTCGCACCCTTTGTTTATCCCGAAGAACTGAAATTGTATTGTATCTTTTAATTTGTCAATTTTTTCTAACCTTGGAGCACATACTTGATCATTATTGTAGAATTTTTGTCCAATGATCTTCAAAACATTTTTTTTCTAATGATTTTTCTTCCCTCGTTCTTCGTTTTCCTTTCCATTGGAACCCCTTGGTTTTCGTCTCGACAGTTGTCAGGTGTTCTGAGCTCAATCAGGTTACTAAATTTATGGTGGGTTGATGAATCATCATGGGTTTTCCAAGATGAGCATGGATATGGAAATCTTGAGAAGTGATGATGACTAATCAAATGACTAACATTTTAAATCATGATAAATAGAGGTGTGACAGCATGCAGAACGTTTGTCCAAACCCTCATTGACAAACGAGGTTGATTCATAGTGAGCGACGATGAGAATCCGTGTTCTATTGCATCGAAATAGATATGAGACGACACAAATACAAGAGGTAATCAATTTTATTTTTAAAAATTTATATTAAAAACCTTAAGAAATGTTATTAGTTTAACAAGACTTAGACAAAACAATTCACAAAGCCTCTTATAAAATAAAATAAATAATTGGACTAACTTTTGGTTTGATGATATTGTTATGATACCACAGGTTATGAAACAATTGTATTCAGGTTGAATAAAAATATTAGAGAATATAAATTGTAAATTAGTTTACCATATATAATATAGAATCAATACTGAAAATAATAAATTATAACTGAAACAATTAAAATTTAAAAGAATACTAATAGAAATAAAAAATAAAAGGGTTATCTTTATATTAAAATAAGTAGAAAAAAAAATGAATGGTATTAAAATTATTTTATGCAAAAAAGTATGGTAACCTTTCACCTAGGATAATAGGTCTATCTTACTAACACTGGTAAGCCCTTGATCTAATGATCAGCACATTCGTCTTACTGTCCCTGAAAGCCCTCAATTTTATTAGTAATCAACACCTTTGTCTTTCAAACCCTTGAAAGCCCTCGATACGAAGATCAGTAACACTATATGCCTATCCTCGGTATCCCACAATTGTTATCACTTGATAGGATGCACAAATCAAAACAAATAACATATTGAAATAAAAAAACTAATAACTATTCATTCACATTTTTTAATTTCAAGTCTTTCACATGAAGTAGGAGAGGTCTCACACAATCTATCTTTAGAACTTGGAAGAAGAATAAAAAATATCTCTAATTCAAATGACCTCCTATTGATAGGCCTTAGGTTCCAACAGTCACATTGTCTCCAAAAGTCATATTTCTCAAGAAAATTCGAAGCGACTTGGAAACCTGGCATTGTAACAATCATATTGAAACAGAAAACACAACATCATTTTTATTAGTTTATAACTAACTCCACAACATAATTTTGGTTAAAACAATAGATATATGAAAATGAAAACATGAGTATATGGTGTGTCATTTGTCTTAAGTGTTGTTTTCATCACAAAATTAATTTCCCTAACTTGTAACTAGCATAGTGTCTAAGTACGGGGTTGGCCCATAGGGAAACCATGTTGGAGTTTATGTCTCTTCATTTAAAATTTCTCAAGTAAAGATGCTGAATTTAAATACAATTTGTTGGTTCATAATGATGGATCTAGAAAGAGAACTAATTGCTTGGCCTTCTCTAACTCACTACGAATAAACTTCAAAATTGAAGATTACTTAAAACTCTATTTTAATCGATAATGATAAAAAAATTGTTGAGGTTGTACATTTATGTGGGAAGTTAAACCTTATTTCCTATTATGTTGTGTTTTTTATAATAACCCATATTTTTGGGATTCATTTTTGTTATAACTCCCTTGGTCTGGTGAGTTCCGATTAAGTTAGTAGAAATCAATCCCTTGGTCTGGGAATTGATTTCTACTAACTCTTAATTTAGGAACTGCCCTCTAGAAACGACATGTATAACCAATGGTTATGGATATCCTTTATGTAATTCTCCCAAATATACATGTAAAATCCATTCTTTTCCTGATATGGTGTTTCCAGTGAAATAAGACACAAAAGTTGGGAGAATTAGGGGAGAGATGATGAACAAACACAAGAATAGAGAAATCGGTTCTAACAAACCCACATTTTTTCATCCCCAACACAAGGGGGGTTTATCTAATCATGATGAAAAGGATAATAAACTTACTAAAATTCATAAGAGAGTTCATTACAATATAAAATAGAAGAATCAAAAGAACAACAAAAATACATAGAACAAGTGCTCCAAAACCCTCCTCTCAAAAAAAACTTAGTTCCCAGCCCTCCTCTTCTCCTCTCTTGAATCCTATCCTTATCTAGGCTCAACCCCAGGGTATTCTCAGTCAGAAAGGACCTTTTTCCATTTTTCCAAATGCAGATAGAAATGGGAACCCCGAGTCAAGGATTAGGTGAACAGTGAAAAAGCTAAAAGGATAAGGCTACAGTGGTCTGCAGAGTTTTGGGCACAAGGTTTGGTAGGTCATGCTCCAACCATGTGGAAGTCTCTATCTCAAATCCTTAAGGTCGCACAGTTTTCCTTGATGGGCCACATGGTTTCGGTAATACGTGCACCAACCATGTGGATGTATTTTTCTATATGTGCATGTCTTGCACAGTTTCTCTAAAGAGCCGCATGGTTTTGGTAAGCTATGCGCCAACTGTGCGGACATCTCTGTCAATGGAATCTTCTTCCATATGGTTTGAACATGGTTTGGATAACCGTGTGGTGGTTGTGTAGGTTTCATTTCTCTTTGAAATTCCGAAAATTGTCCGTCCTTCATGTCTTGGTGCTTGATCCAGTTGACTTCAATCCGACATAGTCAGGGTAAACGGGTCCAAAAGCCTCCAATTTCCTTTTGAATCTCCAAAATTTCTAGACTTCCTGCTTCGTCCTCTGGTGACTGATAAACCTATTAAGAAACATCAAACATGTCAAATATATGAAAAAACCATCCATAAAACCCATTTTATAGATATTAGACCAAGTGAAAATTCCTTATGCACAGTAGTGCATCAAACTCCCCCACACTTGATTGGTTGTTTTTCCTCAAACAAAGGGAAAGACAGTCATTTCCAAGGAGTTACCAAAAGTACAGGTAAAGACATTACAGATTATATCAATTAGATGAATATTAATTTTGAACTAATTACCGTTAAAAATTAAATAATTCTTACTTTATGGTTCCCCAAGTCTATGAGGTTAGAAAACAAGGTAGGCTTAATCCAAAAAAGTCAACCATTCATTCATAAATCAATTTTACTTAAAACTGAGTTTTCCCTTCTTCATTCAAAGAAAGTTCCTACCTCCAATTTCATCTCGTTATACACTCATATTAGTTATGCCTAGGTTTTGTCGTCTCCAATTGGTGGGCTATCACTTTTATAGGTCACACACCCTCATTGACTTTCATTATTTGGAACATGATTAAAGGTAATCAAAAATTTCGGGCATGCCTTTGCATATCTCAAAAAAAATTGTAGTGGGGTGAGATACTGGAATAAAATTTTTCCCAATTTTCTTGTCAACACATGATGAGAATGTTTTAGCAAATCAAGTGTTCATGGAATTAATACTGCGTAATAGCCACTAGTAAGGCAAAACAAATTCTCAAAAACTCACCTCTCCTTATGAAAAATTTTACTTCCATTTTAAGGGGTTTCTCAATTCAAATTACTCCATCACAAAAATAATTTTTAAACAAAAAGTTTTTCAAAATTAATGGATAAATGTTACTTTTCAAGTATTACAAGGTTTATTCACATCACAAACTAGGTTCGACAATCTGAACATATGATCAATTTTCAGAGATAATTTCCAAAATTCATTTTTATTTAATTGATATAAAACCATGACATCTATAATATCTCTTTAGACACACCTAATAAAACAAGATACCCTAAGTAATTGGGAAAGAAATCAATCAAAATGGGGTTCCAATTAAGGGAACCCTCCCCCACTCTTAAAACCGAGCACAGCCCCCCGTGAAGGTAATAAGGTAGAGAAGGTTGGGCAAGAAAGCATAAAAAGGGAGGGGAAAACGTAAAGAATATAAAACAGTGAAAAAGTGAAAATCTCCCCTGAATATCGGTCAAGTGTGGAAAATAAGTGGTGTGCGAGAGCCCGACGAGCAGAAATGTGGCTGGCGTGGAACAGATGAAATCCTTTATGGGGGAGACATAAGAACTAGACAAGTGAATCAAGAAAAAATAAAACAAGCAGTATGGAAAGAAAAGCACAGCACACAATCACAACAATGCAGTCAAAACATCACACCACAAAAGAGGGTACAGTATAATACAATAAAAATGGAGCATAAAAAGAATAAGTAACAAAGTACTCAACGCCCTCCCGCCAAGGGATCATATGGATCAAAAAATAAGGCCCGAGTGGCTGTATGCCACGTCGGATCGACAATAGGCGGAGGAAAGTCCATGGGGTTAGTAGAACTAGAGGTAGCAGAAGGATCGCCCATTGAGGCCCCAGCTGCTGACATATAATAGGAGGGAATCCCCCCCCCCCATTTTCCAATCTGTACGGCTTCCTCCTACTCAGCCCGCACAGATTGTAAAATGGGGGGGAAGCCCCGGGTTTTTATAAAATTTCAGTATTTAAGTGGCTGCACAGCCTAGGGAACACGGTTTATCAAACTGTGCACCAACCGTGTGGAATCTACTGGAGTGAGGGGTTCAGGGTGCATGAGCTATGTATGGTTTGTGATAACCATGCACCAACCATGGACTAGTTCTACCTTGGGTGGTATAAGGAGCAAAGTCTGCACACGGTTTGTAAAATCGTGCGCACACTGTCTATTTGGTTCTGCATGTTGAAATTTTAAAAAAATTCCCTTTTTGAACAAAAAACACACCCTTTTCATTAAAATATGTGTCTCCCCTAGAATGAGATAAAATATCTTGAGATTTTCCATAATAAGTGTAAGACTTGCATTATAGAAATTCAATAAGATTCCCCGACTTGTGGTGAGAATTCTACACTATAACACATAAGAAAATAAAAGCACACTATCATGAAATCCTAGGAACAACCAAACAGACAAATAATTTGAACAGAAAATTTTTTCGAATGTTGGGTTACCTCCCGGTCAGTTCTACGTTTAAATTCTCGACCTCGACTTACCTGGGCCTTAATATACCCCAATTTCATGGTTTAAACTATTCCCACCATGTCTTCCATTCTAAAGTAAGGCTCCAGGAACTTCCCATTGACCTTTAATGTTCTATCATCTGTGCCAGCCACTTCCACCACACCATGGCAGAAAATTGTAATCACTGTAAAGGGTCTCGACCACCAGGACTTCAGCTTACCTAGAAAAAACATCAGATGAGAATTAAAAATTAAGACTTTATCACCTAGATGGAAGGATTTCTGGGAGATCATGAAATCATGTACCTCCTTTGTCTTCTCCTTATAAAGTTTTTCATTCTCATAGGCCTCCCACCTTATCTTGTCAATCTTCGTTAACTGGAATTTCATCTTTTCTTCTACAGTATTGAGATCATAATTCAAGGCCTTAATAATCCAATAAGCAGTGTGTTCCATCTCCTTCAGAAAGTGGCAGGTTTTCCAATTGATCAATTGGAAAGGTGACATACCCAATGGTGTTTTGAAGGATTTCTGGTAGTCCCATAACACATCATCTAATTTCTTGGACCAATCCTTTCTTGATGTGACTACTGTTTTCTCCAATATTTTCTTTAACTCACAATTTGACACCACCTCCTGACCATTGGATTGAGGGTGGTATGGTGTCCCTTGGTTTTACTTGACCCCATACTTTAAGAGCACATTTTTCATGATAGTTTTATCAAAATGTGTACTGCGGTCACTAATCAACACCTGCGGGGTCCCAAACCGACTGAAAATATTTTTCTTTAGAAAAGTGACGATGAACTTAGTCATATTATGAGTCGTTGTCATTTATTATAACCACATTGAAACATAATTGACACATAATATAATGTATGTGTTCCCAAAGGATGGGGGAAATAGACCCATGAAGTCAATTCCCCACACGTCAAAAACTTCAACCTCAAGTATCAGGTGTTGTGGAATCTCGGCACAAAGCCCCACATTTCTTGTTCGTTGGAACCGATCATAGCAGGAGACAAAATGAAAAGTGTCCTTATGCATGGATGGCTAGAAAAATCCCGATTGTAAAACCTTTTCTACTATTTGAGATGGACCATGATGTCATCCTACTGGAGAAAAGTGAAAAAATTCCAAAATACTTAGAATCTCTTCATCCGGGACGCAACAGAAGATTACCCCATCGCCACATGAGCAAAAGATTAGGTGGTCATCCCAGAAATACCACTTTACCTCTAACAAAAAATTCTTCCTCTATTGAAATGATAAGTCTGGGTGGACAAATCTTATGACTAAGTAATTTTCAAGGTCAGAAAACTATGGCTGAGGTGGTACTCCAATGGAAAATAGCTTCTCATCAGGGAAGTCTTCCTCGATCTTCTAGTCTTCTTCTCTCTCTAATGGGTTAGTTCCAACTAGGAGAGACTATCAGACACCACATTCTCGCTTCCCTTATTATCCTTAATCTCCAAATGAAACTCATGGAGGAGGAGAACCTAATGGATGATTCATGTTTTGGCATCCTTCTTGTTCAATAAATACTTAACTGTGGCATGATCCATGTAGACTACAACTTTAGAAAGCACTAAGTAGAAGTGGAATCTGTAAAACTCAAAAATTAAAGCTAGAATTTCTTTCTCTATGGTGGTGTAATTAAGTTACACTTCATTTAATGTTCGGCTGGCATAATAGATCGGTCTGAAAATATGATCTAGCCATTGTCCAAGCACTGCCCCTATGGAATAATAGCTCGCATCGCACATAAGTTAAAACTACTCCTCCCAATTTTATGCGATCATTACAGGCGCAGCGACTGGGTTTTCCTTCAGAATTTAGAAGGTTGTGATACATTTATCATCAAACTCAAAAACTGCATCCTTGGATAGTAGATTGGTTAATGGATGAGCGATCTTGGAGAAGTCACGAACGAATATTTGATAAAAACCCACATGCCCTAAAAATCTATGAATTTCTTTTACTAATGTGGGAACGGGTAGCTAAAATATAACTTCAATTTTTTCTAGATCCACCTCAATTCCATTCATTGAGATCCAATGGCCTAATACCATTCTGTTTTGTACCATAAAATGGCATTTCTCCTAATTGAGAACTAGATTTTTATGCTCATATTGTTCAAGAACAAGCTCCAGATTCGTCAAGTAAGTATTGAATGACTTCTCGTATACCGAGAAGTCATCCATGAAAACCTCTAGAATATGATCCTCCATATCATGGAATATGGATAACATGCACCTCTAAAAGGTGGCTATAGCGTTGTACATCTCGAATGAAATTTGGCGGTAGGTGAAGGTTCTATAAGGACAAGTAAAGGTACTCTTTTCTTGATCCTCCGGGGAAATAGAGATTTGGTTATATCCCGAATAATTGTCTAAGAAATAGTAAAATCCATACCCCACCAATATTTCCATCATTTGATCCATGAATGGAATAGGGAAATGATCTCTCCTAGTTGCATCATTCAACTTCCTTTAATCGACACAAACCCGCCATCCCGTAACTGTGTGGGTCGGGATGAGCTCATTCCTTTCATTAGGCACCACAGTGATGCCTCCCTTTTTAGGAACCACCTAGAGAGGACTCACCCATAGGCTGTCTGATATGGGTTATATAATTCTAGCATCGATTAATTTGATTACCTCTTTCTTGACCACTTCTTTCATGGGGGGTGGGGGCTTCAGTCTTCATTGTGGTTGGTGAGATAATTTTCCCCTTCCTTTATAAGTACCTTGTGGGTGTATACCGTGGGGCTTATACCCTTAAGGTCAGTGACCATATATCCAATGGACTGTTTCCACCTTCTAAGGACTTACAGAATAGCCACTTCTTGATATTTTGAGAATGAGACATTTAGGATCACCGACAGTGTATGTTCCTCTACCAAATACCCATATTTCAACGCGTAAGGGAGAGGTTTCAACTCGATTTGGGGATCCTTGAGAATTGAAGGTACGATCGGATCGACCTCATATAGCTCTAATAAATCTGGAACAACTTACCTCTATCAGTAATGGTTGCCTTGGCCTATAATAAATCACAATTATTCTTAGTTTTCTTCAAGCTGGTCGTCCTCCCGAACTGGTTCATTACTGAATGAATAATATTGTGTATCATCTTCCTCTAGGCCTAAGTAGACATCCATCATTTTCAAGGCACAAAAATACTCTTTCTACATCAGTGAAACCAATTTCACCGCCTTGAGGATGTTTTTGGAAACCTTATCATAACCCACACGGAAGATCAGCTCGCCTTGGTGCACATCAATTAAAACCTTCTCAGTAGCCAGAAAGGGTCTTCCAAGAATCAATGATGCCTCTTGTCCTTCTTCTATGTCCAAGATAATGAAATATTATGGTAGAATTGATTTCCCCAATTTGACCAACACATCATCCAACAACCCCCTAGGGTATTTAATAGAACAATCAGTCATTTGGAGTGCCACTCGAGTTGGATTGAGATCGTTCAGCCCTAACTTCTTGAATACTCCAAAGGGCATTAAATTAACACTCACCCCCAAATCACAAAGGTCTTTTCCAAACTTAAATGGTCTGATAGTTCATGGGATAGTAAAGCTTCTCAGATCCTAGAGCTTGGGAGGGAGTGTTTTGGATTACCATCGAGCATTCCTTGGTTAGGGGAATGGTGCCCAAGTCTTCTATTTACCTTTTATTTGAAATGATCTCTTTCATGAAATTTATATATTTGGGCATTTGAATCAATTCCTTTGCAAAGGGAATGTTGATGTGAAGCTTTCAGAAGACTTACATGAACTTGGAAAATTGTTGGTCTAGATTTTTTTGTTTCATCCTTACTGGAAATGGCAAGGGAGGTTCATATGCTTTAACAACTTTTTTCCCTTATCCTATGGGAATTCCGGTTCTTTATCCAACTCATGTTTTGGGGAATATTACTCAACTAAGACTTCTCCACCTGAGGAGAATGTGGACTGCTTTGATGGTGTAGCAACCTGACTCATAGTTACCTTCAGCATCAACTCCTTCCCACTTCATAAAATATCAGCATTATCCTCCTCCCTTGGATTTTTCTTAGTATTTCCCGGTAGTTTACTAGGTTTTCTATGAGAGATCTAATTTAAAAGCTTCCCAATCTTGTTCTTGAGGATTTTAATTGACACCTATTGGTTTTGAAATCTTGTTTCAACAGTAGTTATAAATTTATACATCATTTCCTCTAGCCTTGAGGGAGGTTCCTACTGAGGTTTTTGGGATACATGTTGGGGAGGTGGCTATTGCAATGGTTGAGCAGGATGAGGGGTTTGATTCCCTTATTGTTGATATGATCCTTGCTAAAAAAATTACCCTATTGCTACCTCAGATATAGATTATGAAACTTTTTTTGACTGAAACCAGGTGGTCTTTGTGGTTGGGGATGAGGATTTTGATGTTGTTTTCACAGCCTGTATTTTGAGTCTCTTGCCACCCATGGTTTTGGTATTGAGTTTATTTATTGGGTCCTATATTACGTGAAACATAATTTACCTCACTGGTAGAGGCTCCCGCACTTTCCCCTGGGCACTCGCCCATAGCATGGTTGTCACCGCAATCACTACATGCTGGTTCACTGACAGCTTGAACTTGAGATGGATGTTTTAGATTCAGAGCATCGATCTTCTTTGAGATGGCATCGATTTGAGCTGCAAGCATGGTGGTGGAATCTATATTATGAATTCCCCTTTTCAGAGTGCCCCATTCAGAATTCCACTGAAATATATTGGCTGACATGTTTTCCAACAATTCAAAAAGATCTTTAGGGGACTTCCTCATGACTTTCCCTCCAGAAGCTACATCAACCATGGACTTTTTATTAGTTGTTAGACCTTCGTAGAATGTCTGGACTTGCATCCACAACGGCAGTCTGTGGTGTGGGCATTTTTTCAGCATCTCCTTAAATTGTTCCCATGACTCATATAATTATTTTGAGTCATGTTGTTGGAAGTTATGGATTTCATTCCTTAAGGTGACCTTCTTCGAGAGAGGGAAGTATTTCAATAAAAAAGGCTTGCGTCAATGCCTCTCATGTAAGAATAGATATCTAAGGTAACCCATTGATCTAGTCCTTTGACTTATCCCTTAATTATAAGGGAAACAGCCTAAGGCGGATTGCATCCTCTAACACTCCGTGGTACCGAAAAGTGTCACATACCTCTAAAAAGTTGGATAGGTGAGAATTCGGGTATTCACTTGGAAAGCCACCAAACTAAACTGTATTTTGAATTAACTGCATTATCATTGGATTGATCTTAAAATTTCGGGCCTATACTGGTGGTCTTATTATTCCAGTGTCCACTCCCTGAATAGAGGGTAATCTATATTCCATAAGAGTACGGCGTGGTGGCATCGATTCCTGAGGTGTTTGGGGAATGAACTTTTCTTCCTCTAGAAGATAATAAGCCTGCTGATTCTAAGAAAAATAGGGAGGCTACTCCCACAAAATGTATTGCCTCAGATGTGGCTGCCCAAACCCTGGCACATATTTAGCCGGTGGCCTCTGTTGGTTCCTCAGAAGGTATTCCATGTATACCCCCAATGGATTCGGATGCTTCTCTTCCTCAACACCCAGTGGTGGATTTCCTTTAATAACGAATGGTTGACCAAGTCATTGGATAGCCCCCGGTTCTTCCTCCTCATGCGCCACAGGATCATTTACATTGTGATCACCCATAAGTTCATGAAGTCACCTCGACAACGTTCTTTCGATTTCTAGATCTATCAGGTGTAAATATGATGACTCAGCAATCTAGGAACTAGTGATCCAACCACTCATATACCTACTGTCCTATACAACACAAACAACACACCTAGTGTAAAAGGGAAAAGGTAATGAAAAACAAAAATGAGATAAAGAAAATAATTTTTATAAATTTTTAATTTTTTGTTTTCACTCAATGAATCCTATTCAATTAACAAAGATGACTACTTACCCTGAAACAACGCCAAAATTTGGTGTGTCATCTATCTAAAGTGTTGTTTACAGCACTAAATTAATTTCCCTAACTTGTAAATAGTATAGTGTGCACGTATGGGGTCGGTCCACAGGGAAAACATGTTTGCGTTTATGTCTCTTGATTTGAAATTTCTCAAGTGAAGATGCTGAATTTAAATATGATTTTTTGGTTCATAATGATGGATCTCAAAGGAGAACTAATTTCTTGGCCTTCTCTAATGCACTACAAATTAACTACAAAATCAAGGATTACTTAAAACTGGATTTTAATGGATAATGAAAAACATGTGTCTGGGATGGACATTTATGTGGGACATTAAACCTTATTCCCAATTATGTTGTGTTGTTCATAATAACCCAAATTTATGGGTTTCATTTGTGTTGGAAATCCCTTGGTCTGGTGAGTTCCTATTAAGTAAGTAGAAATCAATCCCTTGGTTTGGAAATTGATTTCTACTAACTCTTAATTTAGGAACCTCCCTCTAGAAATGATAATTATAACCAACGGTCATCGATATCCTTGTCGTAATTCTCCCAAATATCCCGAGAAACTCCATTATTGGTCTTATATAGGGTTTCTAGAAAAATAAGACATAAAAGTTGGGAGAATTAGGTGAGAGATGATGAACAAACATAAGAATATATAAACCAGTTCTAAAGAACCCACATTTTTTTCTAGCCCCAAAACAAGGGGGTTTATCTACTCATGATGAAAAAGTATAAGAAACTTACTAAAATTCATAATAGAGTTCATTAAAACATAAAATAGAAGAATCAAAAGCACAAAAAAAATACAGATAACAAGTGCTCTAAGACCTTCCTCTCACAAAAAACTTAGTTCCCAGCCCTGCTCTTCTCCTCTCTTGAATCATATCCTTATCTAGCCTCACCCCCTAGGGTCTTCTTAGTTAGAAAGGACCTTTTTATAGTTGTCCCAAAGCAGGTTGAAAGGGGAACCCAGGTTCAAGGATTATATGACAAGTGAAAAAACAAAAAGGATAAGGAAGTAGTGGTACACATGGTTTTGGGCGCACGGTTTGGTAGGTCGTGCGCTAAAAGTGCAGAATTCTCTATCTCAAATCCATAAGGATGCATAGTTTTCCTAGAGGGGTCGCATGGTTTGGGTAATACGTACACCAATTGTGTGGTTGTCTCTGTCCATATGTACATGTCTCTCAAGGTTTCTTTAAAGGGCCACCTGATTTTGGTAAGTCATGCACCAACCGTATGGACCTCTTTGTCAATGGCATCTTCTTCCACATGGTTTGAACATAGTCTAGATAATCATGTGGTTTTCATGAGGGTTTCCTTTCTCTATGAAAATTTTTAAATTTCATGTTCTTCATGTCTCAGTGCTTGATTAGGGTGACTCCAATATGGTATAGTTAGGGGAAAAGGGTCCAAAAGCCTCCAATTCCCTTCTAAATATCCAAAATTCCTAGACTTCCCGCTTCATCCTCTGGGGACTAAAAAACCTTTTAAGGAACATAAAACTTGTGAAATCCATGCAAAACCCATCAATAGAAACCATTTTATAGATATTAAACTAAGTGGAAATTCCATATTCACAATAGTTCATCAGTACGATTGTTGTAAAACATGGGTTTTGGTAAAATAAGGAAAACATGACTGTGATAAAAATATAACATCAGTATGATTAATGTCACTGGAATGAATAAATATATGAGTAATATTTTCAGTACTTATATAATGAAAAGTATTGATACGATTCAAAGTGGGTACGATGCACATTGTGAGTACGATGGTCAGAGTCAGTACAATAAATAGAGTGTGTAACATGAAATGGGAAGTATGATAATTAGCATACATATGATGGATAGAGTGAGTACAATAAAATGAAACACATATTCAAAGTAAATCATTTACTTAATAATGGAGTATAAAGAGTTTTTTGATTTCAAAAATAAAATACAAAAAAGTAAAAATAGGACTCTTTACTTAACAATCATCCCCTTTTTGGAAAGCACAAAACACAAAGTAAAACTAGAAAGAAATAATTATCTCTCCCTGGGTTATGCAAACTCTTCTGAATAAATAAATGAATACAAAAAACTCCCCCTTAAGTATATACTTTCCTAGGATTTTATTCATATATATTTTCCTTGGTTTAGATTATTATTTTCTTTAAGTCATTACATTTGAGTAAAAAATTAAGGATTATCCCCTTTGTAATTATCCCCCTTTGTAAAAATTTATCCCCCATTGTGATTTACAAAAAAAATGGGGTCATATTGTACTACCTGAAAAGGTTAGAGAGAAATAGAATAGAAAAAATTGTAAATGCAAACATAAAGCTCGCTGAATTTTCAAAAGTTCCATGTTTTTTAAAAGAAATTCAAGAAATAAAAATACAACAAAAACATTCATTTTTTTCTCTTTATTTTTCTTTATTAATCAACTAGTGGATAATAGACTTCATCATTTTTCTCTATTTCTTATCTTCTAAAATAGAAACACCATGAGATTTGAGAAGTTCTTGTTGGTCTACAAATAGCTTATCCTGATTTTTGATGGTATCTTCTTGGATTCTGATCACTTCTTAGAGAGTAATAATTATTTCCCACATATTCTTATTTTCCTCAGCCAACAGGGTGTTTTGTTTCTTTAACAAGACAATTTCATATTTGAAAGATGAAACCATCGAAATCTCTAACTAGAAAACATTAAACCATTCTTTCAACTTTTTCACTAAATCAACATCAGAACCATAGGTTTTCAGATTCTGTTCCAACCTATCAACTGTTTACTTATCAAGATTATTAAAAGTGATGGAAAGATCATTTGAAAGCCTCCTTACGTATTCAATGCACTCCTCATGTTCATTCACTAAAATTTCTGTTTTTTTATGACCATTTCATCATCTTGTGACAATACTTCTTGTGAGAAATAAAACTATCACTCAAAACTTTTAGATCGGCCTCCACTAACATCACTTTCCTTCTGATCTCTCTTACTGAACCGAATTTCTTACATTGATTCACTATGATAAAATAAATATTTCCTTCTATTCTAGGAAGGTAAGGAATAGTCTTTTCAATCCTTATTTGAACATAAAAGTACAAATGGAAAAGGGAATTTACATATTGAAGATTTCAAGTGAGTTGTTGGTTTCATACTATTGTGAAAGTAAAAATAAAAATAAAATACAAAAAATAAAGAGTCAAAATAAGGAAATTGAATATGCTCGGTTGTCAATCTAATGTAAAACAAATTCAATAGTTTGAGTTGTCAAACTGATAGACTGAGCTTTTCCAAACTGATTAGAAACAAAGTCATTATTCAAGGTTGTCATTCCAATAAAATAGATCTTTTCAGACTGATTAGAAAAAAATTCATTAGTCAAGGCTATCAAGCTAATAAACTAGATCTTTTTAGACCGATAGACAAAGTGTCATGCCAATAGACAGAGTGTCAAGCTGATAGGTAGAGTGTCAAAATGATAGGCAGAGTGTCAAGACGATAGGCATAAACTAAATATGAAACAAAAAATAATAATAATAAGAGAAATTAAAACAATAAAGTTAATAATTAAGATAAAAAAATAATAAAATTAATAAAAATTAGTTAAATGAAAATATGAAACAAAAAGGGTGAGAAACAATAAAAAATAGTACAAAACTAATGTTCTCCCCCTATGAAGAGGATTGTGTTAATGTAAAGATGTTGTTAAAATAAGAAGTAGATGTGAATTATTATTTTATTGTAATAATTCCCATATTCTTTTTAATGTATTTCAATCTATTAGTAGGGAAAGGTTTTGTAAAAAAATCAGCAAGTTGTTCTTGGGTTCTGATGAATTGTCAAAAGATATCTTCTTTTTTGTGTGTGATCCCTAAGAAATTGATGCCTAGTGTCTGTGTGTTTCTCACGGGAGTGATGTACATGTTTTTTACTTAAAGCAATGGAATTTTTGTTATCACACAATATTTGAGTTTTAGTAAAACTCATGTCATAGTCTGTGAGTGTGTGTTGAATCCACAACACTTGAGCACAACAACTTCCAGCTGCCACATATTCAGCTTCAGCACTGTAGAGTGCAACTGATTGTTGTTTTTTGCATGACCAAGAAACTAAAGAATCTCCTAAGAAATGACAAGTTCTAGAAGTAATATTTCTATCCATTCTACAACCACCAAAGTCATCATCTAAAAAACTTTTCAATTTAAAATCATTTACTGAAGAATATAAAAGGCCTAAATCTATAGTTCCTTTTAAATAGTGAAAAATTATTTTCACTATGTTTAAATGGGATTTCTTTGGATTTTCTTGATATCTTACACATAGGTATATGGAAAACATTAATTCTGTATGACTAGATATTAAGTATAGTAAACTTTCAATCATATATCTAAAAGTTGTTTGATCAACTTGTAGTCCAATTTCATCAAGATCAAGGGGTCATAAGTTCTAGTGGGAGTACTATTACTTTTAGTGTTGTCATATCCATACTTTTTGAGTAAGTCTTTGATATAATTATGTTGAGATATATAAGTCCCTTCTAGTTTTTGAGAAATTTGAAAATAAAGAAAAAATGTTAATTCACCCATCATACTCATTTCAAACTTAGACTTAATTAGAATTGCAAAAGAATCTATTAAAGACTTTTGAGTTGATCTGAAAATGATATCATTAACACAAATTTGAAGAATCATAAGATTTTTGTTTTATTTCTTATAAATAGAGTTGGGTAAACTATTCTTGTAATGTAATTGTGTTATAACAAAAATCCTATTAACCTATCCTTCTAAGATCTAGGGGATTTTTTAAGTCCATAAAGTGACTTGGTAAGTTTTTCAACATATTCCGGATGTTTTGTATCTTCAAAACCATGTTTTGGTCTATATAGACTTTATCCCATACATATCAATTAAGAAAAGCACACTTGACATCCATTTAAAAGAGTTTAAAATTAAAGAATACTTCAAAGGCTATTAGAATTATAAAAGATTGTAGTCATGCTACTGGAGAATATATTTTGTCATAATCTATGCCTTCTTGTTGATTGTATCCTTTAGTAAAAATTCTATCTTTATTTCTTACAATGATATCATTTTCATCATATTTGTTCTGAAAACCCATTTTACTGCAATAATAGATGTATCCTTAGGTTTTTTAACCATGGTCCATACTTTATTCCATTAAAATTCAATTAGTTCATCTCGCATTGTATTTATCCAATCCCCATCACCTAAATCCTCACTTAAATTTTTAAGTTCAATTTGAGATAGAAAAAAAAAGATGTTTTTTTTCTTATGGAATTCCTAGTCCTTGTTGATTTAAATCATTGATGATATTATAATTTGGATGATTACTAAGTAATAATTGATTTGAATTTTGTAAAACATTATCATCAATATATGGTATAAAGTCTTTAGGTGTAAATATCTCATAAACAATTTCATGAGTATTTATAATGTTTGTATAATCTTCTATCAAGGGTTGATAATCAGATTTTGAAAACACTTCAGAATAAATAGTTTGAGGTTGTTTGAAAAAAAGGATCTATTTTATCAAACTTATCATGTATTGTTTCTTCAAAAACACAAGTGGTAAATACTCATGAAGAAACAATACATGATAAGTTTGATAAATAGATACTTTTTTTCAAACAACCTCAAACTATTTATTCTAAATTGTTTTCAATAAATACTAACATCTTTTTCCCAAAAATGTTTTTCTATTGAGTATTCACTCAACATGGTTCTTGTTATCTCTTTAAGAATTCAATTTCATCTTTCAACAACAACATTTTGCTGAGGTTTTCTTGGTGTAGAAAAGTTGTGAGCAATACCTTTCTTACTACAAAAAGTTTCAAAATAAAAATTTAAAAAAGCTCCTCCATGATCACTTCAAATAGTTATCAATGGTAGGTTTTTCTCATTTTAAACTTTATAAACATAATATTTAAAGAAATAAAAAACTTCTGATTTTTTAGCAAGAAAATACACCCATGTGAGTCTAATGTAGTACTTAACTAAAAAAATACATAACACTTGCCTCCAACATGTCCAGTTTGTGTGGGACCAAAAAGATTCATGTGCACTAACAGGAATTAATTAGTAGTTGTGACCTCACTAATTGATTTAAAGCTTAACTTATTTTTATTTCCATACTAACAAGGGTCACAAACTTTAGAATAATTAAATCTAAGCTTAGGTGGATCTTTAACAAGTCCTTTCTTAGAGAGTTTATATTAGTTTCTAGATTCAAGTGTCCTAGTCTTCTATACCATAACCAAGATTGATATTCCATTGCACTTCGACAAGGTAATTCTTGGATCCTATGGTCTTCTAAGTTCAAAGTGTAAACATTCTCATGCCTTTGATAAGAGAGAATGAATTCATCATTGGAATTTTGAACTGTATATTTATCATTCCTAAAATTCACAAGGTAACCTTCATCACATAATTGACTTATGCTAATGAGGTTATTCAGAAGACCATCAACAAATAAAACATTTTAAATAAAAATTTTACAAAGAAAAAAAATATTACCTAGACCAACAATCTTTCCTTGAGAATTTTATTCAAATGTAACTTTTCCACATTTCATCTTGATAACTTTTTCAAAGAAGTTTATATTTCCAGTCATATGCCTAGAACATCCACTATACATTTACCATGTATTTTTTTTGTTTCTTGTTTTGTTTTCCACAAACAAAAACAATTATACTTTTGGAATCCAAACTTGTTTAGATCCGGAAGTGTTAGAAAGAAAATTTTTTGGAACCCATGTTTTTTTGAAAAGTATGCTTTGGGGATACCCAAAGATTGTGTTTTATTTAGAGAAAAAAATTTATTCCAATGACCACCACTTTGACACTTAGTACAGAATGGGTCCTTTTTAGGGAAAAATAGTTATTTTTTAAAACTAGTTTTGAATGAGTGTAACCTATTCCTTGATTGTTACCATGATGTCTTATTTGAGAATACATTTTATCAAAAAAAATCCAGATGTAAAATTGGATAAGAGATTCTTTAAGGAAAATATTTCAGATTTTAGTCTCGTGAAAAAATTGTTATCCTCATTTTATTAGATTTAGAATTTATTTTTTCTTCAAAAGTAATTTTCTCAAAAATTATATTATCAAAATATTTAGAGAGGTTTTTCTTTTCAAAATTCACATTCTCAAGGATTTTAAAAAGACTTTAAATTTCAATAGTTTTAGAATAAATATATTTAGAGAGATGTGATATTTATATAATTAAAATATCAATCCTAGTATTTTATTTTTCATGTTTTCTATAAACTTTATAATTTTCATTTTCTAAACATTTAGAAAATTTAGATACTTCTTAATAAGAAGGTGAAGAATTATCATTTTTTATGAGGATGTTTCTTCATCAAAATAATAATATTTATCAGGATAATTTTTACTCAAATACATATTAGTAAGTGATTCAGAACGGTTTACCTTGTCCACTAAGCAATGATAAGGAGTTTTGGCAAGGAGACCAATATTCTTGTGATTTGAGATATCAATATCTGAAGACTCTTCAGAAGTATCACCTCCGCTGGACCTCCATCGGTCATTTACTTTTAATAATTTCTTTCCCATGGATTTACAATATCTATTCTTATTATTCTATGAATATATTTCATTTTTATCATTTCTTTTTATCATAGGACAATCAGTTAGAATGTGTCCTTATCTTTTGCATTCATAGAATTTTACTCCGAAATCCTTCTTGTCCTTGTTACCATTGTAAGTATTTTTATATCTATATTGTAAATACTTATTTCCAAAAAAATTGTTCATTCTTCTAGAAATATTTTCAATAACATTCTATGACTGCTCATTATCACTGTAATATGATAAGACTTCAACCTTTCCCTTTCTTGAATTAGTTTTCACAGGTGATTGAGACTAGGAAAGATTTGATGTAGTAGTGAATGTTACTCCATCATTCTTCTTTTTTACTTTTTCAACATCTCTCTTAAGTCTTCCTTCATATTTAAATAAAGTTACAAATGGATCATCAAGAGTAAGATTAGTAATCTTTCAAGACTCATTAACTTTTGTCCTCTTGGATTCCCATTCTTTTGGCATAATGTCAATGATATTTTCAACTAAAACTTTATCTTGTAAATTTTTCTCTCCCATAGCTTGAAGGAAATTAACAATTTTCATAAATATTTTTTGAACCTTAACAACATTTTTACCATAACAAAATTCAAAATCTTGGTAGTAAGCTCTTAGCATGACCCTTCTTGTTTCAACAACTTTGGAAGTACCAAAGTGTGTCATCTCTAATTTCATACATATGTTTTTCATGTCTTCACATGAAGATGTTTGACTATAAATATTCTTGGTCATGGAACACAGTAAAGTATTTCATACCTTATATTTTAGCTGATATTCAGGTTTTTCTTGAGCTGTAAATGTTTTGACTTCTTTCTCAGGGATCTTACAGTCATCAGTGAGAAAAATGAAGTTTTATACACCAGTATTTATGATAAAATTCTTCATTAGATCTCTCCAATATTCAAATTCACTGCTATTAAATATATGGGGTCTTGTAGGATTGATATTTTCAATTGAATTGACATTCATCATGTCTGCCATTATAAAGAAAAAATCATTTTTCCACAAATAAAGGTTAGTGTATTTAAAATAAATATAAAAAACAAATAAAAACAATATAACATATAAAAGAGAAGAAAATAAAAGTATACAAAGTAGTGAAAACCCTCATCTAATAACAATTGTTGGATAGAAATGGATATGATATGGAACAAATACAAGAGGGTTTGAATTTTTTATTTAATAATTTCTATTAAAACCTTTAAGGAAGGTTCTTAATTTAATATGAATTAGGAAAAACAATTCACAATACCTCTTATAAAAGAAAATAAATTATCGGACTGACTCTTGGTCGGATGATATTGTTATGATACCATAGATTATGAAACAATTTTATTTGAGTTGAATAAAAATATCAAAGTATATCACGTGTAAATGATTGTACCATATAGTATATTGAATCAATACTGAAAATAATTAATTGTAACTAAAACAATTACAATATAAAATAATACTAATAAAAAGAAGAAATAAAAGGGTTCTCTTTCTATTACAATAAGAATCAGAAAAATGAAGGGAATTACAATTCTTTTATCCCAAAAGGTATGGTATCCTTTCACCTAGGATAATACATCTGTCTTACCAACACTGGTAATCCCTCGATATGATAATCAGCAGATTTGTCTTTCTATCCCCGTAATCCCTTGATTTTATAGGTAATCGTCACCTCTGTCTTTCAAACACATAAAATCCCTTGATAGGAAGATTAGTCGCACCGTCTACCTATCCTCAGTAGCCCTCTATCATTATCACCTAATCAAATGAACAAGGAAAAATAAATCACTTATTTAAATACAAAAACTAAGAATGAGTTGTTCGCATTTTTTAATTTCAAGGATTTTTCATGAAGAAGGATAGATGTCACACAGTCTATCTCTAGAACTTGGAAGAAGAAAAGGTTGTTCTCTTTGGTTCAAGTAACCTCCTATTTATAGGCCTCAGGTTCCAACGGTCACATTTTCTCCAACGGTCATATTTCTCAGGAAAATTCAGAGGGACTTGGACACCTGGAATTGTAATATTCATATTGAAATAGAAAACACGAAATCATTTTTATTATTTTATAACTAAATCCATGACATAATTTTGGTTAAAACAATAGATATATGAAAATGATAACATGCGTACGATTGTTGTAAAACATGGGTTTTGGTAAAATATTGAAAACATAAATGTGATAAAAATATAACATGAGTACAATTGATATTGTTAGAATGAAGATATGTATGAGTAAGATTGTAAGTACTTATATAATAGAAAGTACTAATATGATGAAAAGTGGGTATGATGCACATTGTGAGTACGATGGTTTGAGTCAGTATGATAAAAAAAGTGGGTACAATGAAATAGTGAGTATGATAATCAGCATAAATACGATGGACATTGTGGGTACAAAAAAATGAAACCCATATTCAATGTAAATAATTTACTTAAGAATTGAGAATAAAGAGTTTTTTGAATCCTAAAACAAAATACATAAAAGTAAAAAATAATACTTTTGACTAAACATGTTCTTTAGCCAGATCTGAAGATTTTGGAATGACATCAGGAGATGCTAGAGATGATTGAAGTAGATTTTAATCAGTGGATAGAATCTTATATTTCTGGAAAAATCGCGACTAAACGTCATGTACAATGAAGAACACACTGCGCATTTCCCCTTTACAGTAGCAGCACTAGGGTTTTGGAACCCATAAGGATGGCACAACTTATACTTCCTTAACACATTTTGTAATTCCTTCTCATGTGTATGAGTCATGTGATAGACTACACAATGAGAGACACACCATGTACAAAGTACATGGACATGGGTTGGCCACATCGGAAGCATCCCATGTAAACCCATATTCCACATACCAATGTACATGGACATGGCATCCAAGTATATAGACTCAACCATAGGACACGTGTAACATCCCAGGTAAATAAAGAATAATACATTTTCATATTTATTAATATTTGTGAATTAAATATTAATTTTACTTTAAAGGTGTTTCTATGTTCGATGGCGTACCTGATACACAACAAAGAGTTTCTTTGAAACCGTACGTTGCACACTAGTAATAAAATAATATTATTTTAAATGTTAGTTAACATGTATCCGTTGTACTGGTGGGAATGGATATAAATAACTAAAATATTATTATATATGTTTTTTAAATATTTTTACATTTATCCAATAAAGGATAAAGGCTTAAAATACGAAAAGAATTCAATTTTAGGCTTATATACTCTAATTTTCACGAAAGGTCCACTTATCAACATTTGATGGCGAACCGTCATTAAATATAGTTTTGGTCACTCTTATAAATTCTATTGGACCAAATAAAACTCTTATTTAGAATCGGGACATCAAATTTTACTTTGTGTAATTTTTTGGTATTTTTCCGATAAAGTTCATTCCTTAATGAATAGTGAAAATGTTGTATTTTAATTCAAAACCTCTTTTTAATCTAATTTATTAAGATGATTAGATAATATTTTGAAGTGGTTTTAAAGTGAAATTAGAATATATTTTTACTATTTAATTCAATAGTGGTCATTGTAATTAATTTCACTTTGAAATTGGACTTAAACTAGTGTCAATCTTTTGATACTTATTGTTTCATAAAAACACGCTATTTATTCTGACAGCGGGAATTGATTATTAAATTAATTAATTCAACTTATATGTTGTGAATTTTGTAAAATAGACATCATTTTGGAATTCGTAATATCAAATATATCTTAGGGTGAATTTTTGGTATTTTTCTGAAAAACTTCAATTTTTGATGAATAGTGAAACCACAAAGTGGTACTTAAAAAAACTAATTTTTCATTTAAATAAAATTTTACCACCTTTGTGTTTTGAATTTCAAAAATCCAATATACATGGTTTTCAATAAGAAGTAAAATTTGGTTCAATGGGATTAAAATAATTTTTTGGTGAATAGTAACTTCTAAGTTTTTAATCGCGATTAGAGGTAATTAGTGTAGTTTAAGGTAAAAATAATGTTTTAATAATAAGAGATTAGTTTGACACATGTCCTAACCTCATTGGATGTTTCATGGCCGACCAAGACAATCCATGGGTCAACTTGGGGACCCCATGGAGCCACTTTGGTTGGGAAATGACATAAATAACTTTTTATTCAATGTTAAAGTAAAAATGACACAAACATGAGAAGTTTTACTAAAACAATTTTTACATGGGGTTATACAAGTCAGATTTTTTACTATAAATATTAATTGGAAATATAAAAATATTTTCTATATCATAGTATTTTTTTAATAATTTTTAGACATTAAATAAATTAAATTATTTATGACACCATGATGATGCAGCGATTACCTCATTATTTAACAATTTAAATAAAATGGAAAGATAATGTAAAATTTAAGACCTAAAAATATACAAAACCTATTGGATAGGTGTATTTATAACCTTTATCACCTTATCCTAGAAACACATCAATGTGGGACCATTAAAATCTGAAACGCTTTCTAAAATAAAGTAACATTTCCTTACTTTCCAAGAGTGCCCCTCCTCTCCTCTTATAAAAGGCCCCCACCTCTACCCCCTAACCCACACATATCAAGCCTTTGGTTCGGCCAACCCATGACCATTTTGTCTCTCCACATCCCTCTCTTACTCCTAGAAGCCTCAATTTGGGCAGAAGTCTTCCCAAGGAATCCTTTGATCTGAAATCAAAAAGAGTTACTTAATTTAATGGTAGTGTCTTCTCTTGTGTTCTTTTGTTCTATTCTGCTTCTCCAACCCCCTAAACTATTTTTATTCATTTATTTTGTAACAAATACAGTATATTCAATATACTAGGATGTTTTTATAATAATATTTCGATCTACACTTACACACACCTACATCTAATGGTTAAAGAACATATTGTTTCTGTGGATGGCCAATTTCTGCCTCACGAAATGATGATTGTTCAACACTCATATAACACCTTCAAAGGTGGCCATTAGGATGTCACTATATTTATATATGATATATAATATGTTTATTTTTTACTTAAGTTTCTGTATTTTTCATTTATGGCATACCTTATTGTTTCCATTGTGTGTAAACATGATAATTTCATTTTAGGAAGTGCGGACTACCACCCCCTCAAAGTGATTTGATTCGTTAATACCATATGTGGTACGTATAAAGGATAAATTTAATGATATTATATATGATACCATAATGTAATTATAATACTATTATGTATCATTATGTTTTAATTCCATTAAATATGAAATAGAAATGGAAGTAGCGTTCATGCGTACGTACGGCTTACCGTCTCCATGAACGGTGCATTTCATTTCTTACCTCTAAATGATTATGGAATATTATAAATGCATGTATATACTTTATATATATTATATATATGGAATATACATCATTAATATCATTCTTGAGATAATGGATATTTGACTACATGAACAACTTGTAAATATAAGAAGTTAACTTTTGACTCAAGTACCAAATATCGACAAAACAAACATTATTAACTTAAATGATTACATAATATTTATAACATGGTAATAAGTGATATAAAAGTAATAATGAACTTGAAAAATGTTCTTAAGCAAGTAGATATTAACTCAAGTTTATTATTCAGGACATTAAAGAACGATCGAGTCAAGTCGGACCCGAGTTAAGGGAACTTCTTAACCCAATTTCCGTTCTTTGGGTTAATCTTCTATTTTTAAATTATTTCATGATATTATTATGTCCTATATTGTATTTATACTTTCTTTATGTGTACATATAGTGAATCGATTTTATTTGAAAATGATCTTTGTAAGGGACTTCGTCTCAATCTCCTTTCATTGAGGCATATTTCGTTTTATACGCAACTTTCTTTTATACGGTGTATAAACCCCTTTGACTTTTACTTTTATAAAAAAGGAATCTTTTTCTACTAAGAATTTTACTAAACAACAAAACGGAATGTTTTTTACGTACGCGGTGACAATGACCTTTTCCGCCGCAGCGAGTATTATTTGGTCTTTGGCATCCTCAACAAGTCGTAATGTTTTTTTTTTAATGAAATAAATACCATATACCCTTTTATGTATTTTTGGTATTGAAAATGGTTTTTATAATGGATTGGTTATGTCAATATATTTATGTGATATATTTTGATCAAAATGTGGAAATGTTTTCTTTCCATTATGTTTATTTTATGTCTTGTGATTTTATAATGGTACTTGGACATTTGACGGGTGGTTACGTGATAAACCATATGACGGGTGGTGTCGTGAATACCAGGATGGGTGGTTACATTATAACCTCCAATGTATTGGGTATGGAAGTCGGTCGTATGGCTATTCCATTAAGTATGTGTGGAAGTCGGTCGTATGGCTATTCCATTAAGTGATATGTGTGGAAGTCGACCGTATGTTTATTCCACTTAAGTATGTTTATGTCCCAAGTTACCTTTATATGTTATGTGTTCTTTATATGGTTTTTATGGTAATATTTGGTTACAAAAGGGTAAGTAATGATATTTTATTCAGTGAAGAGTTTTTAATACTTCATGAAGGTGAAGGTATTACTTTGATAAAGTATACATGGTTTACTTGATGTTTGAAAAACTAACAGTTTTCATTCTTTTTGTATCCCTTACTGAGCTTTTTATGCTCACCCCAAGTTTTTTTTTTGAAATGTTTTTCATAGGACTTAATGTGGAATAGGGTCATTGATGGGATCCAAGGAAGGTCATGCTATCTAAAACATGGAACTAGACATGTTTCGTTTTAAGAGTTTTTATTTTATGGAAACTTAGTAGAAGTTTCTACTTTGTAATCTTTTGAGATGTAATAGTTATGTCATAATTCTCTAAAACTCTAAACTGTGAAAAGATCCTCAATGTGAATTATTCATTTAATTCAACATTAAGTAAGGTTTAAGTTCGGGGCCTTATAATTGGTATAAAGGTCGGTTTAGAAAACTTTAAGAGTCAGAAAAGTGTTAAATTATAATATGATTGAAATGATATAGAATTTATGGATTACCATGTTGCTTCGCCTAAGATATTTCTATGTTCAGAATGGTTTTCCACAGAGGAAAAAAGGCAGCTATGTTGGGAAGACCTGAGGAGGAAGAAAACCTTCCAAATTAGAAACCTGGGATGGTCAGAATTGGAACTGAATAGTTTGTTGCAGTGATGGCATAGTTGACACAGGCTATAAATGGTGGTGGTATCCATGCACGAGATCATCCAGATCAACCGCAGAGGAACATGTCAGTGGTGGAACATTTCATGAGGCAACATCCCCCATCATTCAGAGGATCATCTGACCATGTGCTAGCTGAAGGGTGGATTAAAGCACTGGAGAAGATTTTTGATGTCATGGGGTGTTCCAAACATCAAAAGGTTAGTATTGTTGTTTATCGTTTTGAAGGAGAATCTGATCAGTGGTGGTCGATGGTGAAAAATATCAGGGATAGTGATGAGATTTATAATCTTCACTGGGAAGAATTCAAAGGTATGTTTCTTGAGAAATATTTTCCTAAGGTGGTTCGTCTTAGGATGGAAAAAAATTCTAGAATTGAGGAAAGAGGATGACTCAGTGGCTGCTTATGAAGCAAAGTTCACTCGACTGGCATGGTATGCTCCAAACTCCATACGAGATCTTGATAGTAAAATCAACCATTTTTTACTCAAGATTAAAGCTGAAGTATCGAAGGGCTTTAGCTTCTCGTGAGTTCAAAAGTTATGAAAAACTTGTTCGATGTCCGGAGAAGGTGGAAATGGAGTTTGTCGATGATCAGGTTTTCTATGACAAACAATAGAATAAGAGGTCCAGTTGGCAGGAAAAGGGGAAGAATTCATCAAAGAAGCAAGGAGGTAAGAAAACCAAATATCCATCCCGTGAGAATTGGGGTAAAATGCATCCTGAAGAATGTTTATCCAAGTATGGAAAGTGCTTTCGATGTGGTAAGTCTGGTCATATTGCTCGTAACTATAAGTAAGATGATCAATAAGGCAATGAAAAGCCAGCGGTAAGATGTTTTAAGTGTAATGAAATGGGTCATTGTGCAAATTAGTGTCTAACAAAGAACTCAACTGGGGGAAATCAGCCAGACTACAAGCAGAATGAGGTGGTGAAATCCTTTGCAACAACTTCAGCAGATGTTGGGCCATCGAATGAAGTAGTATCTGGTACACTGTTTGTTTGTTCAGATTATTCCAATGTGTTGTTTGATTCAGGGTCTACACATTATTTCATTTCTGAGAAGTTTTCTAGTAAATTGGAAATTCCATCTCAAGATATAAACCCTGAACTTATGGTAAAAACACCCGTAGGTAACGTTGAGACAAAAAGGAATTATAAGAACCATCCTATCCTTGTGTGTGGAAATAATATACCAGCAAACCTTATTGTTTTGCCTCTAGTAGAGTTTGATGTTATTTTGGGCATGGATTGGCTTTCAGTTTATCATGCTAAGACTGACTGCAGAGCTAAAATGGTTTCTTTTCAGAAAGATTTTCAGTTTGTGTACAAGAATGAACCCTTGATTTTGATAACATATCAGGAAGTTGAGAAACTAGTAAAATATGGAAATGAATGTTATCTTGCTCATATTGTTGAAAACAAGGGAACTGTTCAGATTAATGATGTGCCAGTGGTAAATGAATATCTTGATGTTTTTCCTGATTAGTTGCCTGGTATTGTTCATGATCAGGAAGTTGAATTTACTGTTGACTTAGTTCCTGATTCTAAGCCAATTTCAAAACCTCCTTATTGAATGGCTCAAGTTGAACTTTTAGAGTTAAATAAGTAATTTCAGGAGTTATTAGATAAAGGTTTCATTCGACCTAGAACATCACCATGGGGTGCTCCTGTCTTGTTTGTTAAAAAGAAAGATGGTTCAATAAGACTTTTCATTGATTATAGAGCCTTGAATAATATTACTGTTAAGAACAAGTATCCTTTGCCTCATATCGATGATTTCTTTGATCAGCTCCAGGGAGCTCAGTATTTTTTGAAGATTAACTTGAGTTCGGGGTACCATTAGTTGAAAGTAAAAGAAGCAGACGTTCCGAAGACTGCGTTTCATACTAGATATGGCCATTATGAATTTGTAGTTATGACTTTTGGGTTAACCAATGCACCTGCTGTATTCATGAACCTTATGAATAGAATTTTCCATGAGTTCTTGGATAAGTTTGTGGTTGTTTTCATTGATGATATTTTGGTGTTTTCTAAAAGTTAGGAGGAGCATGAAAGTCATTTAAGGGTTATCATGAAAACCTTAAAAGAAAAGAAACTGTATGGAAAATTCAGCAAGTGTGAGTTTTGGTTACAACAAATTTCTTTCCTTGGTCACATTGTTTCAAAAAATGGCATAACTGTTGATCCAACTAAAACAAAAGTTGTTGAATAATGTCCAAGACCCACGAATGTAACCGAGATCCATAGTTTCCTTTGTTTGGCAGGTTACTACCGAAGGTTTGTTGAAAAATTTTCACTGTTATCTAGTCCAATGACTAAGCTAACTCGGAAGGGTGTTAAGTTTATCTGGACAAAAGAATGTGATGATTGTTTTCAGAAGTTGAAAAGAAGATTGGTGAATGCTCTAGTTTTGGAACTTCCTTCCAGGAATGGTGAGTTTGTTATATACAGTGATGCTTCGTTGAAGGGACTTGGTTGTGTCTTTATGCAGAATGATCAGGTAATTTCATATGCTTCACGTTAGTTGAAAACTCATGAGGTAAATTACCCCACACATGATTTGGAATTAGCTGTTGTTATTTTTGCTCTAAATATTTGGAGGCATCATTTGTATGGAGTAAAGTGTGAAATATATACTGATCACAAAAGTTTAAAGTATAAATTCACTCAGAAATAATTGAACATGAGACAGAGGAGATGGCTAGAATTAATCAAGGATTATGATTGTACAATTTATTACCATCCGGGAAAAGTAAAAAAAGTGGTTGATGCTTTGAGTCGAAAAAGTAATGCTTCATTAACCATTATACGTTTGGAACTAGATCCTTTGGTTTTTGATTTGATGAACTTTGGCATAGAGGTTTTTGGTGTAGGAAGTTCTTCTGTTTTGTTTCAGGTATCAGTGAGATCATCCCTATCAGACAGAATTAAGAAAGCACAGAAGCAGGACAGTGAGTTGCAGAAAAAGGTAGAGCTGGTTCAGAAGGGTAAGTTTCCTGAATTCAACATTGATAATGATTGTGTTTTGAGGTTTGGGAAAAGATTTTGTGTGCCTTGTAATTCACAGTTGAAGAATGAGTTGTTATGTGAGGCTCATAGTTCCCCATTTTTGGTTCATCCTGGCAGTACTAAGATGTACAGAGATCTACGGGAGTATTACTAGTGGGATGGAATGAAAAGGGATATTGCTGATTTTACTGTGAAGTGTTTGACTTGTCAGCAGGTTAAAGCAGAGCAGAAGTTACCGAAAGGGATGCTTCAGACTTTACCAGTTCCAGAGTGGAAATGGGAAAATATATCCATGGACTTTGTTGTGGGATTGCCGAAGACACCTCGAGGTAATAATGCAATCTGGGTTATTATTGATCGCTTGACTAAATCTGCTCATTTCCTTCCTATTAGAGATACTTTCTCTCTATATCAACCTTCTCGTTTGTATCTTAAAGAGATATTTAGGTTACATGGAGTTCCTCTCTCTATTGTATCTGATCGTGATCTCAGGTTTACTTCTAACTTTTGGAAAGGCCTTCATAAGTCATTGGGTACTGAACTAAATTTTAGTACAGCTTTTCATCCTCAATCAGATGGGCAGTCAGAACGAACAATTCAAACTTTGGAGGATATGCTATGTGCCTCCTATATGGATTATCAGGGAAGTTGTGACCAACATATTTCTTTGGTTAAGTTTTCATATAATAACAGTTTTCATTCCAGTATACAGATGGCTCTGTTTGAAGCATTATATGGTAAACGGTGTCTAACTCTAGCTTTTTGGGATGAAGTGGGTGAAAGGAAGCTGATGGGACCAAAATTGATAGAAGAGATGGCAGAAAAAGTTTAGTTGATTCAGAAACATATGAAAACAGCTCAGAGAAGACAGAAGAGTTATGCGGATAACCGAAGGAAGGATCTATCTTTCGAGGTAGGTGATCATGTTTTTCTCAAAGTCTCACCATGGAAAAGTGTGATGCGATTTGGTAAGAAAGAAAATTTGAGTCCAAGGTTCATTAGACCATAAGAAATTATGGAGAAAGTTGGATCAGTTTCTAACCGAGTGGCTTTACCACTGAGTTTATCTCAGGTACACAATGTTTTTCATGTTTCGATGTTGAGAAAGTATATTCCAGATCCATCTCATGTTTTGAGCCCAGAGGTAGTTCAATTGGAAGAGAATCTCTCTTATGAAGAACAACCAGTCCAGATTCTTGACCAAAGAGAGCATGTGTTACGAAATAAGGTAATTCACCAGGTAAAGGTTTTGTGGAAAAACCATATGGTTGAAGAGGAAATGTCGGAATCTGAAAATTCTAGGAGGGATAAATACCCCCACTTATTTTGATAAGTGAATAAAATTACGAGGACGTAATTCCCAAAAGGGTGGAAGGATGTAACATCCCAGGTAAATAAAGAATAATACATTTTCATATTTATTAATATTTGTGAATTAAATATTAATTTTACCTTAAAGGGGTTTCTATGTTCGATGGCGTACCTGATACGCAACAAAGAGTTTATTTGAAATCGTACATTGCACACTAGTAATAAAATAATATTTTTTAAATGTTAGATAACACGTAGTTGTTGTACTGACGAGAATGGATAGAAATAACTAAAATATGATTATATATGTTTGTTAAATATTTTTACATTTATCCAATAAAGGATAAAGGCTTAAAATACGAAAATAATTCAATTTTAGGCTTATATACTCTAATTTTCACGAAAGTTCCACTTATCAACATTTGATGGCGAACCATCATTAAATATAGTTTTGGTCACTCTTATACATTCTATTGGACCAAATAAAACTCTTCTTTAGAATCGGGACATCAAATTTTACTTTGTTTAATTTTTTGGTATTTTTCCGATAAAGTTCATTTTTTAATGAATAGTGAAAAATTTTGTATTTTAATTCATAACCTCTTTTTAATCTAATTTATTAAGATGATTAGATAATATTTTGAACTGGTTTTAAAGTGAAATTAGAATATATTTTTACTATTTAACCCAATAGTGGTCGTTGGAATTAATTTCACTTTGAAATTAGACTTATCCTAGTGTCAATCTTTTGATACTTATTGTTTCATAAAAACACGTTATTTGCTCTGACAGTGGGAATTGATTATTAAATTAATTAATTCAACTTATATGTTTTGAATTTTGTAAAATAGACATCATTTTTGAATTCGGAATATCAAATATATCTTAGGGTGAATTTTTGGTATTTTTCTGAAAAACATCAATTTTTGATGAATAGTGAAACCTCTAAGTGGTACATAAAAAACTAATTTTTCATTTAAATGAAATTTTACTACCTTTGTGTTTTTAATTTCAAAAATAATACATAAATGGTTGTCAATAATAATTAAAATGTGGTTCAATGGGATTAAAATAATTTTTTTGTGAATAGTAACTTTTAAGTTTTTAATCGCGATTAGAGGTAATTAGTGTAGTTTAAGGTAAAAATAATGTTTTAATAATAAGAGATGATCTTGAAACATGTCCTACCCTCATTGGATGTGTCATTTCCAACCAATAAAATCCATGGGTCAACTTGGGGACCCCATGGAGCCACTTTGTTTGGGAAATGACATAAATAACTTTTTATTTAATGTTAAAGTAAAAATGACACAAACATGAGATGTTTTACTAAAACAATTTTTACATGGGGTTATACAAGTCATGTTTTTTACTATAAATATTAATTGGAAATATAAAAAGATTTCATATAGCATAGTATTTTTTTAATAATTTTTAGACATTAACTAAATTAAATTATTTATGACACCATGATGATGCAGCGATTACCTCATTATTTAACGATTTAAATAAAATGGAAAGATAATGTAAAATTTAAGACCTACACATGTCCAAAACCTATTGGATGGGTGTATTTTGAACCTTTATCACCTTATCCTCGAAACACATAAATTTGGAAACATTAAAATCAGAAACTCATTCTAAAATAAAGTAACATTTCCTTACTTTCCAAGAGTGCCTCTCCTCTCCTCTTATAAAAGGCCCCCACATCTACCTCCTTACCCACACCTCTCAAGCCTTTGGCTCAGCCAACCCCTTCCCATTTTGTCTCTACATATCCCTCTCTTACTCCTAGAATCCTCACTTTGGGCAGAAGTCTTCCCAAGGAAGCCTTTGAGCTCAAATCAAAAAGAGTTACCCGATTTAAAGGTAGTGTCTTCTCTTGTGTTCTTTTGTTCTATTCTGCTTCTCCAACCCCCTAAACTCTTTTTATTCATTTATTTTGTAAAACATACAGTATCTTCAATATACTAGGATGTTGTTATAAGAAATTTTCGAGCTACACTTACACACACCTACATCTAATGGTTAAAGAACATATTGTTTCTGTGGATGGCGAATTTCTGCCTCACGAAACGATGATTGTTCAACACTCATATAACACCTTCAAATGTGGCCATTTGGATGTCACTATATTTATATATGATATATAATATGTTTATGTTTTACTTAAGTTTCTTTATTTTTCATTTATGGCATACCTTATGGCTTCCATTGTGGGTAAACACGATAATTTCATTTTAGGAAGTGCGGACTACCGCCCCCTCAAAGTTATTTGATTCGTTAATACCATATGTGGTGGTTATAAAGGATAAATTTAATGATATTATATATGATACCATAATGGAATTATAATACTATTATGTATCATTATGTTTTAATTCCATTAAATATGAAATAGAAATGGAAGTAGTGTTCATGCGTACGTACGGCTTACCGTCTCCATGAAGGGTGCATTTCATTTCTTACCTCAAAATGATTATGTAATATTATAAATGCATGTATATATTGGATATATATGATATATATGGAATCTAAATCATTAATATAATTCTTTATATAATGGATATTTGACTACGTGAACAACTTGTAAATATAAGAAGTTCACTTTTGACTCAAGTACCAAATATCAACAAAACAAACATTATTAACTTAAATGATAACATAATGTTTATAACATGGTAATAAGTGATATAAAAGTAATAATGAACTTGAAAAATGTTCTTAAGAAAGTAGAGATTAACTCAAGTTTATTATTCAGTATGTTAAAGAATGATCGAGTCAAGTCGGACACGAGGTAAGGGAACTTCTTAACCCAATTTCCGTTCTTTGGGTTAATCTCCTATTTTTAAATTATGTCATGATATTATTATGTCCTATATTGTATTTATACTTTCTTTATTTGTACATATAGTGAATCTATTTTATTTGAAAATGATCTTTGTAAGGGACTCCGTCTCAATCTCCTTTCATTGAGGCATATTTTTTTTTATACACAACTTTCATTTATACGGTGTATAAACCCCTTTGACTTTTACTTTTATACAAAAGAAATCTTTTTCTACGAAGCATTTTACTAAACGAAAAAAAGGAATGTTTTTTTTACGTACGCGGTGACAATGACCTTTTCCGCCACCGTGAGTGTTATTTGGTCTTTGGCTTCCTCAACAAGCTGTAATGTTTTTTTTGAATGAAATAAATACCGTATACCCTTTTATGTATTTTTGGTATTGAAAATGGTTTTTATAATGGATTTGTTATGTCAATATATTTATGTGATATATTTTTATCGGAATGTGGAAATGTTTTCTTTCCATTATGTTTATTTTATGTCTTATGATTTTATAATGGTACTTGGACATTTGACGGGTGGTTAAGTGATAAACCATATGACGGGTGGTGTCGTGATTACCAAGACTGGTGGTTACGTTATAACCTCCAATGTATTGGGTATGGAAGTCGGTCGTATGGCTATTCCATTAAGTATGTGTGAAATTCGGCCGTATGGCTATTCCATTAAGTGATATGTGTGGAAGTCGACCGTATGGTTATTCCACTTAAGTATGTTTATGTCCCAAGTTACCTTTATATGTTATGTGTTCTTTATATGGGTTTTATGGTAATCTTTGGTTACAAAAGGGTAAGTAATGATATTTTATTCAGTGAAGAGTTTTTACTACTTCATGAAGGTGAAGGTATTACTTTGATAAAGTATACATGGTTTACTTGATGTTTGAAAAACTAACAGTTTTCATTCTTTTTGTATCCCTTACTGAGCTTTTTATGCTCACCCCAAGTTTTTTTTTTGAAATGTTTTTCACGGGACTTAATGTGGAATAGGGTCAATGATGGGATCCAGGGAAATTCATGCTATCTAAAACATGGAACTAGACATGTTTCATTTTAAGAGTTTTTATTTTATGGAAACTTAGTAGAAGTTTATACTTTGTAATCTTTTGAGATGTAATAGTTATGTCCTAATTCTCTAAAACTCTAAACCGTGAAAAGATCCTCAATGTGAATTATTCATTTAATTCAATATTAAGTAAGGTTTAAGGCCGGGGCCTTATAGTTGGTATCAAAGGTTGGTTTATACAACTTTAAGAGTTAGAAAAGTGTTAAATTATAATATTATTGAAATGATATAGAATTTATGGTTTACCATGTTGCTTCGCCTAAGATATTTTTATGTTCAGAATTGTTTTCCACGGAGGAAATAAGGCAGCTATGTTGGGACGACATGAGGAGGAAGACAACCTTCCAAATTAGCAACCTGAGATGGTCGAAATTGGAACTGAATAGTTTGTTGCAGTGATGGAACAGTTGACTCAGGCTATAAATGGTGGTGGTATCCATGCACGAGATTAGCCAGATCAACCGCAGAGGAACATGTCAGTGGTGTAACATTTCAGGAGGCAACATCCCCAATTATTCAGAGGATCATCTGACCCTGTGCTAGCTGAAGGGTGGATTAAAGAACTAGAGAAGATTTTTGATGCCATGGGGTGTTCGAAACATCAAAAGGTTAGTCTTGTTGTTTATCTTTTTGAAGGAGAAGCTGATCAGTGGTGGTCGATGGTGAAAATATCAGGGATAGTGATGAGATTGATGATCTTCACTGGGACGAATTCAATGGTATGTTTCTTGAGAAATATTTTCCTAAGGTGGTTAGTCTTAGGATGGAAAAAAATCTAGAATTGAGGTAGGAGGATGACTCAGTGGATGCTTATGAAGCAAAGTTCACTCGACTGGAAAGGTATGCTCCAAACTTCATACGAGATCTTGATAGTAAAATCAACAGTTTTTACTCAGGATTAAAGCTGAATTATTGAAGGGATTTAGCTTCTCGTGAGTTCAAAAGTTATGAAAAACTTGTTCGATGTGCGGAGAAGGTGGAAATGGAGTTTTCCTATGATCAGGTGTTCTATGACAAACAACAGAATAAGAGGTCCAGTTGGCAGGAAAAGGGGAAGAATTCATCAAAGAAGCAAGGAGGTAAGAAAACCAAATATCCATCCTGTGAGAAGTGTGGTAAAATGCATCCTGGAGAATGTTTATCCAAGTCTGGAAAGTGCTTTCGGTGTGGTAAGTCTGGTCATATTGGTGGTAACTGTAAGGAAGATGATCAAGCATGCAATGAAAAGCTAGTGGTAAGATGTTTTAAGTGTAATGAAATGGGTCAAAATGCAAATGAGTGTCTAACGAAGAACTCAACTGGGGGAAAGCAGCCAGACTACAAGCAGAAGGGGTGGTGAAATCCTTTGCAACAACTTCAGCAGATGTTGGGCCATCGAATGAAGTAGTATCAGGTACACTGTTTGGTTGTTCAGATTATCCCAATGTGTTGTTTGATTTAGGGTCTAAACATTCTTTCATTTTTGAGAAGTTTTCTAGTAAATTGGAAATTACATCTCAAGATATAAACCCTGAACTTATGGTAACAACACCCGGAGGGAATGTTGAGACAAAAAGGAATTATAAGAACCTTTCTATCCTTGTGTGTGGAAATAATCTACCAGAAAACCTTATTGTTTTTCCTCTAGTAGAGTTTGATGTTATTTTGGGCATAAATTGGCTTTCTGTTTGTCATGCTATTTTCCGTTTTTGTACAAGAATGAACCCTTGATTTTGATAACATATCAGGAAGTTGAGAAACTAGTAAAATATGGAAATGAATGTTATCTTTCTCATATCGTTGAAAACAAGGGAACTGTTCAGATTAATGATGTGCCAGTGGTAAATGAGTATCTTGATGTTTTTCCTGATGAGTTGCCTGATATTGTTCATGATCGGGAAGTTGAATTTATTGTTGACTTAGTTCCTGATTCTAATCCAATTTCAAAACCTCCTTATCGAATGGCTCAAGTTGAACTTTTAGAGTTAAAGAAGCAATTGCAGGAGTTATTAGATAAAGGTTTCATTCGACCAAGCACATCACCATGGGGTGCTCTTATATTGTTTGTTAAAAAGAAATATGGTTCAATGAGACTTTGCATTGATTATAGAGCCTTGAAAAATATTACTATTAAGAACAAGTATCCTTTGCCTCATATCGATGATTTGTTTGATCAGCTCCAGGGAGCTCAGTATTTTTCGAAGATTAACTTGAGTTCGGGGTACCATTAGTTGAAAGTAAAAGAAGCAGACGTTCTGAAGACTACGTTTCGTACTAGATATGGCCATTATGAATTTGTAGTTATGCCTTTTGGGTTAACCAATGCACCTGTTGTATTCATGAACCTTATGAATAGAATTTTCCATGAGTTCTTGGATAAGTTTTTGGTTGTTTTCATTGATGATATTTTGGTGTTTTCTAAAAGTTAGGAGGATCATGAAAGTCATTTAAGGGTTATCTTGCAAACCTTAAAAGAAAAGAAACTATATGGAAAATTCAGCAAGTGTGAGTTTTGGTTACAACAAATTTCTTTCCTTGGTCACATTTTTTCAAAAAATGGCATAATTATTGATCCTGCTAAAACAAAAGTTGTTGAAGAATGGCCAAGACCCACGAATGTAACCGAGATCCGTAGTTTCCTTGGTTTTTCAGGTTACTACCGAAGGTTTGTTGAAAATTTTTCCTGGTTATCTAGTCCAATGACTAAGCTAACTCGGAAGGGTGTTAAGTTTATCTGGACAAAAGAATGTGATGATTGTTTTCAGGAGTTGAAAAGAAGATTGGTGAATGCTCTAGTTTTGGCACTTCCTTCCAGGAATGGTGAGTTTGTTATATACAGTGATGCTTCGTTGAAGGGACTTGGTTGTGTCCTTATGCAGAATGATCAGGTAATTGCATATGCTTCACTTCAGTTGAAAACTCATGAGGTAAATTACCCCACACATGATTTGGAATTAGCTGCTGTTGTTTTTGCTCTAAAAATTTGGAGGCATCATTTGTATAGAGTAAAGTGTGAAATATATACTGATCACAAAAGTTTAAAGTATATATTCACTCAGAAATAATTGAACATGAGACAGAGGAGATGTCTAGAATTAATCAAGGATTGTGATTGTACAATTCATTACCATCCGGGAAAAGCAAATAAAGTGGTTGATGCTTTGAGTCGAAAAAGAATGCTTCATTAACCATGCTACGTTTGTAACGAGATCCTTTGGTTTTTGATTTGATGAACTTTGGCATAGAGGTTTTTGGTACAGGAAGTTCTTCTGTTTTTTTTCAGGTATCAGTGAGATCATCCCTATCATACAGAATTAAGAAAGCACAGAAGCAGGACAGTGAGTTGCAAAAAAAGGTAGAGCTGGTTCAGAATGGTAAGTTGCCTGAATTCAACATTGATAATGATTCTGTTTTGAGGTTTGGGAAAATATTATGTGTGCCTTGTGATTCATAGTTGAAGAATGAGTTGTTATGTGAGGCTCATAGTTCCCCGTTTTCGGTTCATCCTGGCAGTACAAAGATGTACAGATATCTACGGGAGTATTACTAGTGGGATGGAATGAAAAGGGATGTTTCTGATTTTACTATGAAGTGTTTGACTTGTCAGCAGGTTAAAGCAGAGCGTCAGTTACCGAAAGGGATGCTTCATCCTTTACCAGTGCCAGAGTGGAAATGGGAAAATATATCCATAGACTTTGTTGTGGGATTGCCGAAGAAACCTCGAGTTAATAATGCAATCTGGGTTATTGTTGATCGCTTGACTAATTCTACTCATTTCCTTCCTATTCGAGATACTTTCTCTCTAGATCAACTTTCTCGTTTGTATCTTAAAGAGATATTCAGGTTACATGGAGTTCCTCTCTCTATTGTATCTGATCATGATCTCAGGTTTACTTCTAACTTTTGGAAAGGCCTTCAGAAGTCATTGGGTACTGAACTAAATTTTAGTATAGCTTTTCATCCTCAATCAGATGGGCAGTCAGAACGAATAATTCAGACTTTGGAGGATATGCTACGTTCCTTCTCTATAGATTATCAGGGAAGTTGGGACCAACATATTTATTTGGTTGAGTTTTCATATAATAACAGTTTTCATTCCAGTATACAGATGGCTCCATTTGAAGCATTATATGGTAAACGGTGTCGAACTCTAGATTTTTGGGATGAAGTGGGTGAAAGTAAGCTGATGGGTGATGGCAGAAAAAGTTCAGTTGATTCAGAAACACATGAAAAAATCTCAGAGCAGATAGAAGAGTTCTGCGGATAACCGAAAGAAAGATCTATCTTTCGAGGTAGGTGATCATGTTTTTCTCAAAGTCTCACCATGGAAAAGTGTGATGCGATTTGGTAAGAAAGGAAAGCTGAGTCCAAGGTTCATTGGACCATGTGAAATTTTGGAGAAAGTTGGATCAGTTGCTTACCGAGTGGCTTTACCTCCGAGTTTATCTCAGGTACACAATGTTTTTCATGTTTCGATGTTGAGAAATATATGCCAGATCCATCTCATGTTTTGAGCCTAGAGGTAGTTCAATTGGAAGAGAATCTCTCTAATGAAGAACAACCAGTCCAGATTCTTGACCGAAGAGAGCATGTGTTACAAAATAAGGTAATTCACCAGGTAAAGGTTTTGTGGAAAAATCATATGGTTGAAGAGGCAACGTGGGAATCTGAAAATGCTATGAGGGATAAATACCCACACTTATTTTGATAAGTGAATAAAATTACGAGGATGCAATTCCCAAAAGGGGGGAAGGATGTAACATCCCAGGTAAATAAAGAATAATACATTTCCATATTTATTAATATTTGTGAATAAAATATTAATTTTACCTTAAAGGTGTTTCTATGTTCGATGGCATACCCGATACGCAACAAAGAGTTTCTTTGAAATCGTACATTGCACATTAGTAATAAAATAATATTATTTTAAATGTTAGTTAACACGTAGCCGTTGTACTAGTGGTAATGGATATAAATAACTAAAATATGATTATATATGTTTGTTAAATATTTTTACATTTATCCAATAAAGGATAAAGGCTTAAAATACGAAAATAATTCAATTTTAGGCTTATATACTCTAATTTTCACGAAAGGTACACTTATCAACATTTGATGGCGAACCGTCATTAAATATAGTTTTGGTCACTCTTATACATTCTATTGGACCAAATAAAACTCTTCTTTAGAATCGGGACATCAAATTTTACTTTGTGTAATTTTTTGTTATTTTTCCGATAAAGTTCATTTTTTAATGAATAGTGAAAATGTTGTATTTTAATTAAAAACCTCTTTTTAATATAATTTATTCAGATGATTAGATAATATTTTGAAGTGGTTTTAAAGTGAAATTAGAATATATTTTTACTATTTAATCCAATATTGTTTGTTGTAATTAATTTCACTTTGAAATTGGACTTAAACTAGTGTCAATCTTTTGATACTTATTGTTTCATAAAAACACGCTATTTGCTTTGACAGTGGGAATTGATTATTAAATTAATTAATTAAAATTATATGTTTTGAATTTTGTAAAATGGACATCATTTTTGAATTCGGAATATCAAATATAGCTTAGGGTGAATTTTTGGTATTTTTCTGAAAAACATCAATTTTTTATGAATAGTGAAACCTCTAAGTGGTACATAAAAAAAACTAATTTTTCATTTAAATGAAATTTTACCACCTTTGTGTTTTGAATTTCAAAAATCCTACATACATGGTTGTCAATAAGAACTAAAATTTGGTTCAATGGGATTAAAATAATTTTTTGGTGAATAGTAACTTTTAAGTTTTTAATCGCGATTAGAGGTAATTAGTGTAGTTTAAGGTAAAAATAATGTTTTAATAATAATATATGATCTTGAAACATGTCCTACCCTCATTGGATGTGTCATGGCCAACCAATACAATCCATGGGTCAACTTGGGGACCCCATGGAGCCACTTTGGTTGGGAAATGACATAAATAACTTTTTATTTAATGTTAAAGTAAAAATGACACAAACATGAGATGTTTTACTAAAACAATTTTTACATGGGGTTATACAAGTCATATTTTTTACTATAAATATTCATTTGAAATATAAAAAGATTTCATATATCATAGTATTTTTTTAATAATCTTTAGACATTAACTAAATTAAATTATTTATGACACCATGATGATGCAGCGATTACCTCATTATTTAACGATTTAAATAAAATGGAAAGATAATGTAAAATTTAAGACCTAAACATGTCAAAAACTTATTTGATGGGTGTATTTCTAACCTTTATCACCTTATCCTCGAAACACATCAATTTGGGACCATTAAAATCCGAAACTCATTCTAAAATAAAGTAACATTTCCTTACTTTCCAAGAGTGCCCCTCCTCTCCTCTTATAAAAGGCCCCCACCTCTACCTCCTTACCCACACCTCTCAAGACTTTGTCTCGGCAAACCCCTGCCCATTTTGTCTCTCCACATCCCTCTATTACTCCTAGAAGCCTCACTTTGGGCAGAAGTCTTCCCAAGGAAGCCTTTGAGCTCAAATCAAAAAGAGTTACCCAATTTAAAGGTAGTGTCTTCTCTTGTGTTCTTTTGTTCTATTCTGCTTCTCCAACCCCCTAAAATCTTTTTATTCATTTATTTTGTAACAAATACAGTATCTTAAATATACTAGGATGTTTTTATAAGAAATTTTCGAGCTAAACTTACACACACCTACATCTAATGGTTAAAGAACATACTGTTTCTGTGGATGGAGAATTTCTGCCTCACGAAACGATGATTGTTCAACACTCATATAACACCTTCAAAGGTGGCCATTAGGTTGTCACTATATTTATATATGATATATAATATGTTTATGTTTTACTTAAGTTTCTGTATTTTTCATTTATGGCATACCTTATGGTTTCCATTGTGGGTAAACACGATAATTTCATTTTAGGAAGTGTGGACTACCGCCCCCTCAAAGTGATTTGATTCGTTAATACCATATGTGGTAAGTATAAAGGATAAACTTAATGATATTATATATGATACCATAATGTAATTATAATACTATTATGTATCATTATGTTTTAATTCCATTAAATATGAAATAGAAATGGAAGTAGTGTTCATGCGTACGTACGGCTTACCATCTCCATGAACGGTGCATTTCATTTCCTACCTCTAAATGATTATGTAATATTATAAATGCATGTATATACTGAATATATAGGATATATATGTAATCTAAATCATTAATATCATTCTTGAGATAATGGATATTTGACTACGTGAACAACTTGTAAATATAAGAATTTCACTTTTGACTCAAGTACCAAATATCGACAAAACAAACATTATTAACTTAAATGATTACATAATGTTTATAACATGGTAATAAGTGATATAAAAGTATTAATGAACTTGAAAAATGTTCTTAAGAAAGTAGATATTAACTCAAGTTTATTATTCAGGACGTTAAAGAATGATCGAGTCAAGTCGGACCCGAGGTAAGGGAACTTCTTAACCCAATTTCTGTTCTTTGGGTTAATCTCCTATTTTTAAATTATGTCATGATATTATTATGTCCTATATTGTATTTATACTTTATTTATGTGTACACATAGTGAATCTATTTTATTTGAAAATGATCTTTGTAAGGTACTTCGTCTCAATCTCCTTTCATTGAGGCATATTTCGTTTTATACACAACTTTCTTTTATATGGTGTATAAACCCCTTTGACTTTTACTTTTATACAAAAGGAATATTTTTCTACGAAGCATTTTACTAAACGACAAAAAGGAATGTTTTTTTACGTACGCGGTGAAAACGACCTTTTCCTCCGCCGCGAGTATTATTTGGTCTATGGCTTCCTCAACAAGTCGTAATGTTTTTTTTTAAATGAAATAAATACCGTATACCATTTTATGAATTTTTTGTATTGAAAATGGTTTTTATAATGGATTTGTTATGTCAATATATTTATGTGATATATTCTGATCGGAATGTGGAAAGTTTTTTCTTTCCATTATGTTTATTTTATGTCTTATAATTTTATAATGGTACTTGGACATTTGACAGGTGGTTACGTGATAAACCATATGACGGGTGGTGCCGTGAATACCAGGATTGGTGGTTACGTTATAACCTCCAATGTATTGGGTATGGAAGTCGATCGTATGGCTATTACATTAATTATGTGTGGAAGTCGGAAGTATGGCTATTCCATTAAGTGATATGTGTGGAATTTGACCGTATGGTTATTCCACTTAAGTATGTTTATGTCCCAAGTTACCTTTATATGTTATGTGTTCTTTATATGGGTTTTATGGTAATCTTTGGTTTCAAAAGGGTAAGTAATGATATTTTATTCAGTGAAGAGTTTTTACTACTTCATGAAGGTGAAGGTATTACTTTGATAAAGTATACATGGTTTACTTGATGTTTGAAAAACTAACAGTTTTCATTCTTTGTGTATCCCTTACTGAGATTTTTATGCTCACCCCAAGTTTTTTTTGAAATGTTTTTCACAGGACTTAATGTGGAATAGGGTCAATGATGGGATCCATGGAAATTCATTCTATCTAAAACATGGAACTAGACATGTTTCATTTTAAGAGTTTTTATTTTATGGAAACTTAGTAGAAGTTTCTACTTTGTAAACTTTTGAGATGTAATAGTTATGTCCTAATTCTCTAAAACTCTAAACCGTGAAAAGATCCTCAATGTGGATTATTCATTGAATTCAATATTAAGTAAGGGTTAAGGTCAGGGCCTTATAACACGACCCTGGTCTTAGATAGTTATAACACATCATGTAGTCGACCAACATTGAATGTTATACTACTTGGGATGGGACCCATGTACTATCCAAACACACATACATGTAGTGAAGAGGGACCACATGTTGTGTGGGTCCCATCACACATTGTGTACTACTTGATCCCTTCTCAGTGGTCTTTAAACCTTCATATCTCTTTCGTTTGAACATTGATTTTTTCTGCGAGATACTTATCTTGATTTTTTTTTCACATATAATGTAATTGTAACCTTGAAAGATAATTTTGAGATACAATGTAAAATATTCCATGTTTGGAACACACTAAAAAGAGACCTTATAATGGAAGTAATAGTACATAATCACCAAATCAGTATCGAGCTTACCCTTTAGCTAGGTTAGGAAATTGTGTTCCCCGATGGAAATTTTGGTCTTACCCTCCAGTAGGAATGGGTAGTGGAATTCCCCAATGATCTTTCTAAGTTAACCTCTAGTAGTATTGGGCATTAGAGTTACTCGATGTTCTAGTATTACCCTCCAACTAGTTTGGATAGTGGCATTCCTTGATGAAAACTTCTGAGCGTAACCCTCTAGATGGGATATCTAGTGTCGTTTCCATGATGACTCACCGGGATTACCCTCTAGTAGGACTAGGTTGTGGTGTTCCCTAGTGACCATCCAAAGTGGTAAACTCTAGTAGGACCGGGCAGTGGAATTCCTTAGTGAATACCATACTAGGGCCCTCCTAACTTACCAGGGCATGGGATCCTTTCCTAAAATTGGTGACCCCTCGACTATGTGGTATAGTGATGAGTCATGGTTTGACAAACCTTTGGAATAATGAGAAAGAGGAACATTTACCCCACTAAGATGTGTTCTTGTGACACGACTTAAAACTGTGTGGGTGAGTCTGTTCTAACCAAAGTAGATAATATCATGGTGTGGTGATTGATTCCCTTAGACTTGTGTACCCTGGGGAGACACATGAGATGTTGTGCATCGCAGATGGACCTTCTTTTAGAACTGCTAGTGACTCTTCTTCTTGGGTTGAGCTATGACATGGGGATCCCCTTACTCTCTCATTTGGGTTTATTTGACTGAGAATATATATATATATATCCTAGTTTATTACCCACTCCTCATGTTTTGGTTACTCTCCTTACATGATATGCGAAGATGTGTGAGGTATGCCATGTTCTTTCCCTATCTAACTTTTCATGGTTGGATGAGTATACTCTCCATCTATAGATATCAAAGAATCAATGAGAAGTTCATATTATCACCATTTAAATATCTTTATGTTTTTATGAGTTTACTTTCCCTCTCTTATTGGGTTGAGTTGTACTCTTTTACCATACCTTGTTCTATCTATGGATTTCTTCTTCAGTTGTATCTCGTACTGCTCCCCCTTCACCTTTCCATGGTGTTTCACTGGGTATGTATATACTCACCCCTGCATGGTATTTTCCCAACACATATCATGAATTTTTCAAATATTATATTGGTTGATCGTGACTTTAGAGGATCTTAGGGATAAAGGGTTCTTGGACCATCATTGCAATATCCATGAAATTCAATGTTATCATGATTTCTTATGGTTTTAGCCATTAACTTTAACCAAAAAGTAATGTGTAGGTGTAAAGAATTAATAATCATAATATTTGATAACATGGTCATGAAATATAAATCAAACGACTCCTAAATAATGACACCTTCTTCTATGACACCTTAGTTTTAATATAGGTCATTCAGGATTATTAGCAAAACTTAAAGATTTTATCCTATATTTAAATGTATCTCTTGGGTTATTATTAATGTTTTATTTTCCTAATTTCTAAGGGTTAATCAAACCTTGCTCTTATACTAACTACAGATAACCATACTTTTCATACATAGATGTGATATCTAAATATTTGAATATTCATTACCTAACATTTCGATCAATGCCAAAATTGTATAAGTCTAGTATCTTTGGAATCTTGCACACATAAAAAATAGTTCATAAATGAACCACATCATATCCCACTTAGTTATTCATAATTATAATCCTTATTAGACACATCATACTTAATACCCATCTTCATAACATGGTTAAATAGAATCATAAGAAATGGTGAGCTCTTATGCTCAATAAGGGATAAACAAGGGAGATATCAATGATAATATAATCATAACATGAGAAAAAGGGTATGATAACTTGAGGTTAACATTTTAAAACCATAAAATACATATCATATATCATAATTTTGAGTCATGTAATAAATATTGGCACTTCATTATACATGAATCATAAAGGAATTAAAGAACATGGTCCATGAGAGCATAACATTGGCATAAAAAATGGAATTGTGGCATGAACATAAGCATAGGAAATCATTTATTTTTTAGTCAATTATCTTTTAAAAAATTATCATAGATTAATGGGTTCATTACTTTATTTATCTTAGTAGTGAAGGTTCAGTCTTATTACTATCATAGTGGAAAAAGTACCTTACTGAACTGGGTTCACTCCTCATTTGAGTCTTGTTTATATCATGAGATATTAATATTTACCTAATTAATTAGAGGGTAATATATTCCCCACCCATCACATAATTAAAATCATACATATTGTAACCAAAATATCATAAAAAATTCATCATATCAGATCCCATGAAAGGAAATAGGTTTTATAAACATTTCATCATATCAGATTCCATGAAAATAAATGTGTTTCATAAACATTTCATCATAGTATAACCTAGGGAAAGAAAATGAGTTTCATAAAAAAAATTATCATAATATTTGGATAATAACCATAGGTAAGAATATATATCATCAAATTATGTTATCTTAGATAGAAAATTATTATAAAATATCATTTGGAACATTTTTTAGTTTAATTGAATTTCAACAATGAAAATCAATTTCTCAAAAAAATCTATATACTATGGAAATATTAAATAAAAAAATTATTTAAAAATAACCATATAAACATGTTGAGGAATCTTCAAATAATAAATTATTCATGATGGTAGGAAAATATTATCATTCCATATAAGTCAAAAAACATTCATTCCATATTTTTGTTGGAAAAGTCACTAAGTACATCGTTTGGACATTGAAAACAATATTCCATTCAAAACATTTATTAAAAAGTAAAAATGGGTAAAAATAACTTTAAAAAAATAAGATAATTGAAAATGTATTATTGAAAATATTTTTTTGAAAATAAATACAAGAAAGTGAATTATTTTCCAGTGAATACTTAAACATAAGCAATCGTGGATAATGTTGAGATTGTGAAATAAACATTTAATGCCTTGGTAACATTTGAATTGTAAGTCCCATAAAAGAACTAAAATTATTTGAATATGTAAATACATATAAAATTCATAATATATACCATATAATAAATCCATTGTTTGTATATACCCCACATAAAGGAAACAAGTGGTGAATATGGCATGTGTCCCACATAAATAAAATTGAGATGAAGTTCACTTACCTCAACTTCTCCTTGATTTAAAATTAATCTAAACTCGTGTATCATAAATTTAAATTAATTATAATAATATAATAGAGTCATTTTAATGCTTATAATATCATATATGGTCCCTTTATATGATTTTGACACCCCTTTTATCAATAAATCGTTATTTATGGGTGTTAATTGTTTCGTTTATTATGAGTATTTTAGTTCAGTAAATCTTATCCTTATACATTTATCCTGGTTCAAATACCTCTAGAATACTAATAATGATATAAATATAATTTATATTCACTATATACATATTTATATTCATCCATGAAGTTAGATGTAGAAAAATGAATTACACCGTTCATAGAGATGGAAGGTCGTCCGTACGCATGAATGTTGTCTTCATTTTTCAATGGATAAAATAAAATAAAGGAAAATATTAATTCACCTTTACATGTTAATTATATTTTTATATATATCATATATATTTATTAAATATATACTTATTGTCATCTAATTAAAATTAAAATTAAAAATGAATCACATCACATTGTGGAGATGGTAGTCCACACGTATACAAAAACGACGTTATCATTTTCCAAAGGTTTGGAAGGTGAGATGGTATATGTTATATTATAATTATTTATGTGTTATTATGACATAATTAACATATATAAATATTAAACCCATAAAAATACCCATCCATAAATTATAGTGATGAGAAATGAATTGTATAGCTATGTGGAGATGGTAATCCATATGTATGCACAAATAATACTTTCACTTCTCATTTGGTGAAAAAGAGGGTGTATAATGGTTTTTTATAATAATAAAAATATTTAATCATATTTATGATACTAAAGTTATTATATTATTATAAATACCGTAGATTTAGAGAAGTAAAATATGAGTAGTAAAGAAACTGATCAGTTAAGGCGATTACCACTTCTTTGAAATGAATCCATTCTATCTCCTCTAAAGGGATCTAGGGTTGGTATTTTAGGTAGAGCAAAATATCTATAATGTTTATAGGTAATCTTAGAAGAAAACTTCTAATATTTTTTCAGGATATAATGTCACGACCCGCCTTCACCAAGATGAGGGAAGGGATAGCAGATTGCCATACCCTTCCTTCTTCAAGTTGAAGGAGAGATAATGACCCTCGAGACCTTCCTTCAATAGGTCCCGGAGTGGCGAATAGCACTAAGGGTATAAAATCACACACTAAATGGGAGGCATTACCCTTTTTCTTTTAATAGGATTGGGATATAAGATAGTAAATCTCACAACACCAAAACTGAAAGTACAAGTACGGCTGAAAGTAAACCATTCCCATATGGATGTTCAAAGGTAAAAGATACAAGCCACAAAACCCCAAAGGTAAAAAGGTACCAAGAAAAGGAAATCAATAACAATGACTACCCCAAAGGTTATGGTACCGAACGATCCATGAAGTCCTCCTGAAGACCTGAAAGCAGTTTTATATACGTAGGGTGAGCATAAAAGTATACTCAGTAGGGAAAACCAAGGTCTCTCGTGAAAAAGTGAGGAGACATTCTAATGTCCTATGGAAAAAGAGATAACCAAACACCCAACAAGGAAAATTTATCCACCTGAAACTTACCGAGGCACGCTCCCCAAATAACACAAGTCAAATAACGTATAGTAATAGCACATCGATATTTGGGTACCTCGCGCCACTTTCCCACTGGTTATTGAAGACATCCTACGCATCGAACCAATCCCGCCATTCTTACCGAAGTCCCACTGCCACACCCCACCCGCATACACTTGGGCCATAACCTCACCGCAGTCCCACTGCCAAACCCCGCCCACAGACACCTGGGCCACAACCACTATGAATAACCACACCCGCAAACACCTAGGTCAGAAAAAACAGCTTCCATGCCAGAAGACTCATGGGCCTCATCCCGAAGACACTTGGGAAAGAACCTGCCCGCAAACACCTAGGCCAGAAAAACTACTCTGCCCAACGATTCCTGGGCTAATAATGGAATTCAGGCCATCACAGCCTACCCGAAGAGTCTTGGTCTATTCTATAAAGGAAACAGAAAAGGGGATAATAACCAGCTACTCATAGGAGTGTTGGGAAAAACACCCTCCCCCATGAAATGGGAGTTTTCATCACTTAAGTTCTCAAATTGGGTGGGGCGTGAGTAAGAAACATAAAAGCTACAGATATAGTTATAGGTAACAAGCACTCATCCAAACCTAGTGGTTCCAAAACCTAAACACAATACCCTCGTTACTAATCATTCATGAAAGAACAGTACGGCACTCACGGCCAAGCCACAACTCATTTCCAAAACCAATTCCCATTTAAATTGTTCTTATTTTCATGTTCAAGTAACCTCGTTTAGGTGAATTCTATACTACTGGGCAATTAACAGGAAAAAACCGCAAGCCAGAGAAAGAAGACGGTCAAACAGCAACTTAAACATTCACACCCAGTTCTCTTGTAAAGTCACAATAACAAAGGGATAAGTGAGATCCCTCAAAGTACTGGAACCAAAGAAAACACCTAGACACAGCCCCATATCCCCAAAATCCAAGAGCCAATGGTTTCTCAACAACAGAGGATTCCACCCCAATTCGTGATATAAGCAGAGTAACCACACAGCCTCAAATGCACAACCAGAGAAAGTATAACAATAGGGGATCCCATCCCCACCCATATCACCCAAGCAATTGTCCCATGAAAGAAACAACCAAACCGCTACCACCAACACAAGGTAGGGCCATGCAGGTATTTTCAGATTTAAAATATTTAACACACTCCATGGTTTCAATTCCACTGTACTTTAACCGGGGTTATCATAGAAAAAGGGTTGATCCTGGTGCTTTCAATTTATTTAACCGAGTATACATAATTAACCAATTCCATGTTATGGTTAATTAAACATCCAGTAGCACCAAGGTTCATTAGTGCACAGAGAAAGACCACCAACGTCCATGATTTTTAGTGAGCACATGCTCGTACAATTCACAACATATAACAACATAAAAGAGTACAGCAGAACATCGATCAACCCCCCCCCCCTTATTATTTAAAGGTCCTCTCATTATCTTCATTAAGTTAGGTTTCATCAATTTCCATAGAGGAAAAAGCATGGCCACCCCGCATGATACACATAAAGAGAGACGAAGGAGAAAAATCCATACCTGATTGATCAAGGATCGATGTTTTTCTCCATGTGCCAAGAATAGGGGATGCGTGATTTGCAGGGGAGGGACGTTGCGAACTCCAAGGACAAGAAGACGAATCGAGCGCAGGCACACCAAGGAGAAGGAGAGGAGTTGGCCAAAAGGAATAATAGAAAGAAGAACTTCCTCTGCAATATATAGATAAAATCCCGGTGTTATAGGATATGGTGATTTTGAACGCCTTGAAAGTCGGATCTTGGTTTCCCATGTGGTTTGGGAGGTTATGCACGATGGTATTAAGTGGTTATTTAATATCCCCCATCGGGGAAATTTCTCAGGATTTTTAGGTATTAATTATGGGCATTAATAAGGGTAAAAGAATTAATTAATGCGGGTGCAGAAAGGTTGGGAACTGGAAAAGAACGAAGAGGACATGGTTCCACCGTCACGGTGTCACCCTCACGGTGCCATCGTCATGGTGTCACCCTCACGGTGCCATCGTCACAGTGCCACTGTGAAGGTGGAGCCTCACTTTTGGAAAAGTAATGGGCCAGGAGGGTCTGGGACATTATATTAGATACCTCTCAAACTATTCTCACCTTTGAGAATCAAAACAAACTAGAAGAGAATAGAGGGTCCGAACAACCACCTCGAAAGATACCTCTCATGAGTGAACCTCGTCTTATCTAGAAACACCTCCCTCTCGAGAACCAAGAAACATACTAGGGTCAAACTTCCCAGTCATATGGGTTGGGGAGTCTCTTCCCCCATGTCAAGATATTATCCACTTTGGGTGGAACTAACTCACCCACAAGGGTTTAATCACATCCAACTTAATGCATCTTGATTTGGGAATGGGTCCTCCCCTCCCCATAGCTAGAACTTTTCAAACACATTCAGAGAAAAATGAAAACCACACATTCCACAATCAACAAGGTGAAGTGTTCCATCACAAACAAGTATAAACAGAACAGCACAAAACTCAAAACAACTCTGGGTACTGGGCGTGCATCTGTGCTTCCCATTCCCAGGTACTCTCCTCAATACCACCATGCTTCCACAGCACTCAAACTAAATGGATGGTTCTACCACGAAGCACCTTCTCTTCATGACCCTTGATCCTCACTTGTCTTTCCACAAAGGTCATGTCATCCTCGATATCTATCTCTCCCCAGCTGAGGACATGTGAATCATCATGTAGATACCGAAGGAGCTGGGACACATGGAAAACATCATGTATCCTCAATAGCGTCAATGGTAATTCTAGCTGATAAGTCACTTCACCGACCCGCCACAACACTTCGAAGGGTCCGATGAATCTGGGAGAAAGCTTACTCCCTCTACCAAACCTCTGTTGTCCATGCTGAGGGGAGACCATCAAGAACACGTGGTCTCCAACCTCAAACTCCAAGGGCCTCCTCCTGCTATCGACATACGACTTTTGTTGGTCCTGGGCCACCTTCATCCTTTCCCGTATAATTTGAACCTTCTCTGTCGTGCTCTGCCCCACTTCTGGGCCAAGAACGCTTGTTTCCCCAACCTCAGTCCAGCACACCATTGAGCGACATGGCCTTTCGTATAGGGCTTCAAACAGATCCATGCCAATGGTATAGTGATAGCTATTATTGTATCCAAACTCTACCAAAGGCAAGTGTCGCACCCACGATCCTCCTAAGTCCAGAACACATGCCTGCAGCATATCCTCCAAGGTCTGGATGGTGCGCTCTGTCTGTCCATCTGTCTGGGGATGGAAAGTAGGGCTAAGATGTAGCTGGGTGCCAAAAGCATGTTGCAATCCTCTCCAGACTCATGAGGTAAACCGTGCATCCCTATCCAAGACTATGTATCTAAGAACTCCATGAAACCGCACCACCTCATCCATGTACCTTCATGCTAAGGCATCTATTGCACCCGACTCCTTGATCGCCAGAAAGTGAGACAACTTTGTCAACTGGTCCACCAATACCCAGATAGTGTCGCAACCTCCTTGAGCCTTAGGTAGTCCCATGACTAAATCCATTGAGATGCCATCCCACTTCCACTCGGAAACATCCAGAGGCTGCAAAAAACCGCCCGGAACGCAGTGTTCAGACTTCACCTGCTGACATACCAAGCATTTGGCCATGAACTCGGCCACCGCCCGCTTCACCCCGAGCCACCAAAACAGACCTCTCAAGCCTCGGTAAATCTTGGAAACACTCGGGTTCACTACTAGGGGTGAGTTGTAGAACTCACTAAGGACTCTCTCGCGCATCACCTCTGGAACAAACAGCTTACCTCAGAAAAGCACCTGATTCTGACCATCCTCCATCCACCCTTCCGGAGCATCCCCTTGGTTAACTTGGTCATGCATCACCTCACTTTCCGATTCTCCCCATTTGGACTCCTCTACCTGCCACAATAGAGAATATTTCACTGTCATCTGACACAGGAAACCTCTACCACCTTCCATCCCTACATCCAGGTGCAGGGCAGCCAACTCCTCCATTGCCTTCCAAGCATCTGCCGACTCTCGGACTGCATCCTTTTGTGATTTTTTACACAAGTAATCGGCCACCACATTCCCCTTTCCTGAGGTGTAGGAAACCTCAAAGTCGTAGTCCTGAAGGAACTTCATCCACCTCCGTTGTCGCGAGTTCAAGTCCCGCTGGGAGAAGATATACTTCAAGCTCTTGCGGTTCGTGAAGACTACAAATTGATCCCCAACGAGGTAATGCCGCCACAACTTTAGTGCGAACATGACCGCCGCAAGATCTAGGTCATGGGTGGCATAGTGACACTCATGGGGACGTAACTTCCTATAACCATAGGAGATCACCCCTTGCCGCTATATCAGTACACATCTGAGGCCTTGCCCTAAAGCATCACAGAACACCTCATACACTGCCCCTTCTTCTAGAAACCTCAGTACTAGGGCACTTACCAACCTTTCCTTTAGATAACTGAAGGTTATCTCGCACTGCCCATTCCACATGAAATCCTGGTCCTTCTTGGTCAAGGCTTTCAAAGGTTCCGCAACTCGAGAGAAGTTGGGCACAAACCTCTGGTAGTAACTTGTCAGCCTGAGGAAACTACGAACCTATGCCACTTTCTTGGGTGCTTCCCAAGAAACAACTACCTCGACGTTCTATGGGTCCACTTCTATCCCTCTCTCAGACACCACGTGCCCAAGGAAATGCACCTCCCGCATCCAGAACTTGCACTTGGACAAATTCTCATAGAGCTGGTGCTATCGGAGGACCTCTAAAACCGTCCTCAAGTGCTCGGTGTGATCCTCCTTCTCTTCGTCGATCCTCTGTCGATCGGCCAAGTCAACCTCCTGGGACTCGATTGTTTGTACTACTCATGGTCTCCTCCCATGTGTCATAGCTTCAAGGAAAATAGGGAATGCCTAAGACCGAGTAGTGTAGAATACTGTTCTTAAATTTTTCATAGACTTATTCATTTATTTTGAACTCCAAAGACACCCATGAAACATGAAAACACAAGTCATTATGATTCATGTACTTTTCCTAGGGTCTCTACCCTGCAATCAGTGTGGCCTCACTTGGTTGTTTGGTAGGTCCAGAGTCCTTGCATCGGATCACAGGGGGGGCTAAAATATTGTGTCCTAACCAGTCTTCCCTGGCCTAATTCATGCACCAAGGTCACCCAACACTGCTGCCCTACCATCCCATGAAATCCTCACTATACCTAACTCCAGACCCCATCCTATATCTCAACCTTCCTCTGATACCATTCTTCCACGCCCTGCCTTCACCAAGATGAGGTAAGGGATAGCAGATTGCCAGACCCTTCCTTCTTCAAGTTGAAGGAGAGATAATGACCCCTGAGACCCGCCTTCAATAGGTCCCGGAGTGGCGACTAGCACCAAGGGTATAAAATCACACACTAAATGGAAGTCATTACCCTATTTCTTTTAATAGGATCGGGATATAAGATAGTAAATCCTACAAAACCAAAATTGAAAGTACAAGTACGGGTGAAAGTAAACCATTCCCATATGCATGTTCAAAGGTAAAAGATACAAGCCAAAAAACCTCAAAGGTAAAAAGGTACCAAGAAAAGGAAATCAATAACAGTGAATGCCCCAAAGTTCTGAGCTAGTACGGTCCCGCACGATCTCGGAAGTCCGCCTGGAGACCTAAAAGCAGTTTTATATACGTAGGGTGAGCATACAAGTATACTCAGTAGGGAAAACCAAAGTATCTCGTGCACAAGTGAGGAGACATTCTAATGTCCCATGGAAAAAGAGATAACCAAACACCCAACAAGGAAAATCTATCCACCCAAACCTTACCAAGGAATGCTCCCCAAATAATGAAAGTCAAGTAACGTATAGTAATAGCACATCGATATTTGGGTACCCCGCGCCACTTTCCCATTGGTTATTGAAGACATCCTATGCATCGAACCAATCCCACCATTCTTACCGCAGTCCCACTGCCACACCCCGCCCACATACACCTGGGCCATAACCTCACTATAGTCCCACTTCCAAACCCCGCCCACAGACACCTGGGCTACAACCACCACATGTAACAGCACTCACAAACACCTGGGTCAAAACAACTACTGCCACACCCGAAGACACCTCGGCCTCATCCCAAAGACACTTGAGAAAGAACCTGCCTGCAAACACCTGGGCCAGAACAACTACTCTGCCCGAAGAGTCTTGGGCTAATAATGGACTTCAGGCCATCACAGCCTGCCCGAAGAGTCATGGGATATTCGAGAAAGGGAGTAGAAAATGAGCTAATAACCATCCACTCATAGGAGTGTTGGGAAAAACACCCTCCCCCATGAAATGGGAGTGTTCAGCACTTAAGTTCTCAACTTGGGTGGGGTTCGAATAAGAAACATAAAAGCTACAGATATAGGTATAGGTAACAAGCACTCATCCCAACCTAGGGGTTCCAAAACCTAAGCATAACACCCTCATTACAAATCATTCCTGAATGAATAGTACGACACTCACGACCAAGCCACAACTCATTTCCAAAACCAATTCCCATTTAAATTGTTCCTGTTTTCATGTTAAAGTGACCCTGTTTAGGTGAATTCTACACTACTGGGCAATTAACAGGCAAAAACCGCAAGCCAGAGAAAGAAGACAGTCAAACAGAAACTTAAACATTCACACCGACTTCTCTTGTAAAGTCACAACAACAATGGGATAAGTGAGATCCCTCAAAGTATTGGAACCAAAGAAAACCCCGAGACACAGCCCCATGTCCCCAAAATCCAGGAGCCAACGGTTTCTCAACAATAAAGTATTCCACCCCAATTTGTGATATAAGCAGAGTAACCATACATCCTCAAATGCACAACCAGCTAAAGTATAACAATAGGGGATCCCATCCCCACCCATATCACCCCAAAAATCGGCCCGTGAAAGAAACAACCAAACTGCTACCACCAATACAAGGCAGGGCCATGCAGGTATTTTCAGATTTAAAAGATTTAACACACTCCATGGTTTCAATTCCATTGTGCTTTAACCAGGGTTATCACAGAAAAAGGGTTGATCCTGGTGCTTTCAATTTATTTAACCGAGTATACATAATTAACCAATTCCATGTTACAATTAATTTAACATCCAGTAGCACCGAGGTACATTAGTGCATAGAGAAAGACCACCAATGGCCATGATTTTCAGTGAGCACAGGCTCGTACAATTCACAACATATAACAACATAAAATTACATCAGAACATTGATCACCCCCCCCCCCCCCTTCATTCTTTAAAGGTCTGTTTATTATCTTCGTTAAGTACGGTTTCATCAATTTTCACAGAGGCAAAAGCATTCCCACCCCGCATGATACACAGAAAGAGAGACGAAGGAGAAAAATCCCTACCTGATTGATCAAGGATCAACGTTTTTCTCCATGCGCCAAGAATAGGGGATGCATGATTTGCAGGGGAGGGATGTCAGGAACTCCAAGGACGAGCAGACGACTTGAGCGCAGGCACACCAGGGAGAAGGAGAGGAGTCTGCCAAAAGGAAGAAGAGAAAGAAGAACTTCCTCTGCGATATATAGATAAAATCCTATTGTTACGGGATATGGGGATTTTGCACGCCTTGAAAGTCGGATTGTGGTTTCACACATGGTTTGGGAGGTTACACATGATGGTATTAAGTGGTTATTTAATATCCCCCATTGGGGACATTTCTTAGGATTTTTAAGTATTAATTGTGGGCTTTAATAAGGGTAAAAGAATTAATTACTGTGGGAGAAGAAAGGTCAGGAACTGGAAAAAAACAAAGATGACACGGTGCCACCGCCATGGTGTCACCCTCACAGTGGCACCATCACGATGTCACCCTCATGGTGCCACCTTCACGGTGTCACCCTCACGGTGCCACAATCGTGGTGCCACTGTTTTGGTGGAGCCTCACTTTTGGAAAAGTAATGGGCCAGGAGGGTCTGGTCCATTACATATAAGGCTAAATTTGGTGTAAAGAAGTGGGGGATGAGGTTCCCTTTTATAATTGAGCAGCGGGGTACTTTTGGAATTTCTCAAAATATTAAATTATAATAAACTGATTCTCATTTCAAATGGTTCTAGACAGCCTATAAATGGAAAATGGGTGAAATTTTCTACCATATATTTTCTCATTTTTCCTATTTTAATATTTTTATATGATTTTTAATTAATTTAATAAAATATTATTCTCATAAAATATCATTATTGTCAATTTATACACTATTCACTCAATTTGACTTAAAAGATATAAATACAAAGCTTAAATTTTATTATGATATTTTAAAAAACACTAATATGTTATAATAACTTATAAAATACATGGAACTTTTTAACTATATAAAATTATATTTCTTATAATATTTTTAAAATATTTTAATATATTTTATTATTAATTGATGAAATATTGCATCGGTGTTGTATGAGATTTTATGGTAATTAAATAATAACTAAAAATTAGAAATAAATTTACATAATTAGAATTATTTAATTATTCACAAAATTACTATGAATATTAATTCATAACTAGGTTTTCCCCATGTGAACACATAAGATATATTAAAAACAAAGAGAGTGTCATTTTATAACTTTTGTTAATTTAAATAATATATAAGTCATTTTCATAGACAGGTGTCCATTAAATAAATAATTTTCAAGGATAAGGTGATGAATTTAGAATTAAATTCACCTAATAAAAATTAGATAAGTTTTTTACTATGTTTTTACACATATAATTTTGTTTTAACCCTTTGTTATCCCTTTTCAAACTTACTGTGACAATAAATTTTTTACACATTGAGCATCAATATAATTACTATAAATGGATAAATGTTCCATAAATTGAATATTTTTAATATTATAAATTATATCCTAGTAATGTGGATAAATCAAGTATTTTTATAAATTTTATATCAATTAATAAAATATCATTAATTTTAAATATCATTAATATCAATTTTTAGAACTATTTATTACTTTGACTTTAATAAAATAAATAAAACAAGTAAAATTCAAATAAAATATTTTAATGCATTCATAACATATCATATTAATATATAAAATTAGTGAATCATGTTAATTTTCTGAAAATATAATACTCTTAATATTTTTAATATCATTTATTTGATTTTCTAATTAATTAAATAATTATTGTGTCAGTGTTGTATAAGACTTTAAGGTATAAATATAATTCTTAAAAATTATAAATAAATTACCATCAGGAATATAAGTTTATTATTATAAAATTATCCATCTTTATTCATTAAATCTTCATTATAACTCATATTTATGTCATGAAATCTTATTAAATATGTTATTTTTACTTTTCCAGATTTTCATAAGCATTCGAATAAGACACTTATTAGATAACTCTAAAATTTGTTTCTAACCATAAAACTAATCTAAAATACTTAATATTTGATAAAAAATTTGAGAAAGGCCTTATTATATCTCAAATATTATCTTTAGGGTTACTAATTTATCTTTTTTAACACTATGCAAGCATTGTGTTGGCATTGAAAATGATTTTCATATTTATCATAAAATAAATTATAATTTATATTTTTTTATTTTATTAGGTATAATTTTTATATGATTTTATCATACTTGATTCATTCCATAAATTTCATAAAAAAATTTATTTTATGTTTATGTCTTGGAAATATTATAAAAGATAGCATATTTCATAAATACTGTATTTTTTACTATTTACTACAAACTTAATATCTTCTGAAAAATGTAAAACAAACCATCCTAGGATAAATTTTACTTTCTGAATAAAAAATTATATTTCATCAAATAAAATTCCTATAAGTCATCGAAATTAATTATAATATAAATTTGTTAAACGCAACTAAAATCAGATTTTAGAAAAATTCCAATTTATGTATAAAAATGTTTTTATAATTAATTAAACCATAAAATTGATTATAATAAATATTATTGGATTATTAATAATATGAAAGAATTAATTTTACTTTTAAATCATCCTAAAACAAAGTGGTTATTTTTTAATGTTTGAAACCAAAATATAGTTTTCAATAAAATTATGTATTTTTCATTATTCACTAAAAAATCAGTCCTTTCAAAAAAAAATCAAAAAATTAATTTTAAGATAATTTTCTATGTTAAATTAAAAATTGATATTATTTTAAAAAAATTATAAAAGTTATAGAAATTAGTTAAAATATTTTATCCTAAAAATAAATAAAATCATTTTTGAAGAAGTCGTATATATGGAGAATAAAATATTTTTACTGAAAATTGGGTGATTATTTAATAATAATTTATCATTATATTTATATTGAGTAGGGAATTTAAATATATTTTATAAATTATTTAATCATATTAATACCCTCCAATTTAACAATTGCTTTATAACTATCACATTAAATAAAAAATTAATAGTGTATCGCAGTTTGTTTAACTTATGTGATGCATGTAATGAAAACTATCGAAGAAATAAAATTATTTAAAGAGAAATATTTTATAAAATCTCATGTTTTTACATATGATGTGTTCCTTGAAGATATAAATTCCCTAAAATAAACTATTATCGAACTATATGGAAAACCTCAAGAATGATTTGACTACCATCTTAATTTCTTCGAATTATATTTTTAGATTTTGAGAAATTATTACCAAAAGTTTAGATGTTTCTATTTATCTTACCTATACAGGTATTCAATATGTTCCACTACCTTGTAAATAAATATCTAGTAAATTATTGGAAATGGAAGTCACTCTCATACCAATAGTATTACAAGCTCCAAACTCTATGTAATTCAGGTTTAAAGAAATACAAGATCCTATGCCCCAACAAAAAAACACATATAGAATAATCTAATATTATAAGATAAGAAAAGGATTAGAGGAATCAAAATTAAATGAAAAGAAATGTTGTGACCCATCCCAATGGGGCTCGTTACATAACATCCTAAGCCCTCCACTAATAGGCCAGGGGGTGAAAACTAGCACTGATTAGGCATATAACTAACATGGGAGGCCATATCCTAAGTACCTGTACACATGAACACATATCCAAGCCCAAAAATTTTGAAATGTAAAAATAATTGAATTACCATGCATGTGTGCATCTAAATCCCACAACTAGAGAACAACATGATATAAAGGAAAGAAAATAGAACCAAATACAAGCCTTCCACAAGAGTCTAAAAAAATTCCAACTGTCAAGATGCTTCTAGAACACAACATAGCCTTTTAGGTCTCTCTAAGAACCATCTAGTTCTGGTCCTTCTCAGACTCTATCAAAAGGTTGATCATCTGCACAAGACATGACATGTGTGAGAAAATCCTATGCAGGTGTGAGTATAACAATACCCATTAGGACACCCTGAAACCACAAAGAATACATCAAATGAATATTAGTCATCTCTACACATTTATATGTATACAATTAATACAAAAAATATCATGATGTACTCAATAAGAAACACAATCTAAAGGTAAGTAACAATCATAATTCCAACAAAGGATACCAACTTAAAGGTTCCACATAGAACTCGTCCGGGAGAACACACTCCACAAGTCTGATAGAACTAATTCCATCCCTCAAAGAGGTATTTCTCATCTTGTCTCACCATTATACGTATATGTTAGAAGTCTGAAGAGATACAATACAAAGATGGGGATCATACCCAAGGCCATTTTCTATACCAACAACTCAATATGGAATAATTCGCTAAGTAGATGATTGGTTCCCACTTAGTGTTGGTCATAATGATACCAAGAACTCCACTTGGGAAATTAATATGAATATAATATCTCACTCTAGGCCTTATGGAAGGATTCAAACAACTCTATCCAAGAATTCATTCTAAAGGTATTTTTTCCCTATGAGTAGGAGGTGATTTTTTTCTAAACCTCAGGGAATTGATATGGCGAATTCACCCTAAAAAAACATGTACAATATACATAAGTCATAGTCTCCACTACAACATTTAAGAAGTGCATGGCGTGTCGTAGGGGTGCATTTCGTATCCCTTCAACCCCATGTCCTATCCATATAGAATAACTCATGTATATATCTGTGTGGAATTACACAATGTGATACTGCTTATTTACTTTCTCCCATGTACCAGTACATGGCTTAGTCCATGTATATACCAGCCTAGTCATGTCCTTTTAGGAGTACACAGCATGCCTCTAGATGTGTACTCTCAGGTTGTGTCAATATACCCTCTGAGTTACACACCAATCCTTATGGGAGGTGATCACAGGCCATGTGATCCTTAACTCCATCCTAAAACCCTAGCCTCTACTAGGAGGGCCCCAGAAGCTGTGTAATCTTGGATTACATGCTGTTTGGATTATGTTTTTCTAGAAACCATAGTTCTTCCTTCTATGCAATCTTACATCATCACTGCCTAAAAATCTGGCCTCAAACTCACTAGAAATCACATATCTGTTCCAGTTGATCCTCATCATGGTTTTTCTTTGGAATTTGGTCTTCGAATCCATTCAGAAAATGATCTTATTCTCCTTTCTTCGTTGTGCATTGAAGAACATGGAAATCGAGTAACTAAACCATATGATCCACTGTTACTTCTGTTTTCGCACCACCATCATGACATGTCAATCCTAGATCTATGATTTCGAACTATTTGACCAAGAAATTGGTGCACTATATTCAATTTCTTGGTGGATATCAAACAATGTTCCAAATGAAGAACACATGTAATGAATAGAGAATCGAGGGAGAAAAGAAAAAGAATAATAATTAGTAATAGAACTCGGTTTATGTTCATTTCGACCATGATTAATTTATATTATAATGATAAATAAAGAGATAAAAATTAATAACAAAGAAATTATCCTAATGAATCCATGCAATAATCCCATCCCACAAAATGACTGATCCACGAATCAATACATTGGTTGATTGATTTGTGTTCTTCATAGAAACCAAAATAGGAAGGTAAAACCAAATCCAACAATATCCTACCTAAATATGGATCTATCACTAGTGAAGAACAAACCTGCAACATTTTTTGGCAATATATACAAATCTTCTTTCACACCAATCATTGATCCACAATCTGGTTAATGTTCATCTAAGAGATATCCTTCAACGATCTCTCCAATGTTTCTCCAATAGCTCCAGAGTTATCCATTTAACCTTGGAATTCAATCATAGCCATATTCTTAGATTATTTTAGTTATCTACATTAATGGTTAAATAAAATAATTTTATTTAATAATTTTATTTATTTTTATTCCCACGTATACTTTTTCACAAACTCTCAATGCTGAAAAAGGTTATGTTTCTCCTAGGGTAAAACCCACATTTTGAACTCAATGGTTCCCTTTAATCTATGATATGGGAACCTATTTAGAAGTTATTCCATTTTTTCAGGAAAACTTCATGTGTGTGCTATTTAATATATCTCAATCATTTATTTCAAACATAATGGGCCATGAAATCACACGTCATCTCAGCATCTATTCTCAAAACAAATCCATACAATATCCAAAAATAATAAACATAAAATTTGAGTCATTACAATAAAATCTAAGGTTTATTCTTTCTATAATGTTCTAGTTCTAGGCTATTTAATTTATTCTCTAGAAAAATATTAAAAAAAATTATAGAGGTTGAGAAACTTGATGAATTTGGGTTAAATGATCATTCTAGTCATTTCTCATAACATAACATGTTCGGTTAGATTATTATGGGTTTCATTATTTTCAAATATATATTATAAAATAATATTAATTAAATCCATATAATGTTAGATAAAATATAAGAACATGAGAATTTTTTATTCTATATTTCACATAAATTAAACATAGAATGAAACAATGTTACAAAAAATAATATGTTGATGTTAGATATCAATAAAATCTAAAAACTTTTTAATCACATCCATCCAATTATCAAAGAATGACTAAATAAGCTATTCATAACCCCAATTCCAACTATAGACCCAACTAAGACATCTTGATCCTCAAGTATTCCCTGTGTCTCAAAAAACTGTTGAAAATATTCCACAAAGTATTAAAATAACCATCATGAGTCCCCAAAACAGTGTTGACTTTAATAGACTCCATTACCCTTATATTATGAGTTCAGTAACCTCCCATTTAAAAAAATACCCTATAATAAAAGGCATTTTGATACATTTTCATTATTATGTATCCAATAGATAGGAGGTTAATCAAGAGGAGTTTGATGAACCCTAAACTTTTGGAAACACTCATGGAATTATTTGTGGTAAAGGAAGACACACCAAAGGCATAACTAAGATTCATAAAGTAACCCCTGATTGCAATGTATATATGGATAAAACTAGGATAATGTAAATTCAATAAGGATAAAATTAGTATCATCCCTATACAAGATCCCTAAATTTTTTTACCGGAAATTAAACCACCCAATCTATCTAAGAATGCACTGGAGTCTGGTCATTCTATCCTAAAACAACTAGATCTTTATGTATATATCCTACACAACCTTTTTTGTCTCAAACTCAAGAGTAGTCACGTAGTAAAAAAATAGGTTATAGGACCATAAATATTATGTATTAAAGCATACCTCTTCTATACTTCCATTACTCTCATCCCATTATGCCCTCCACTTTTCTATTGAGCTCATAGAAGACCTCTTGAATTGATGGTAGATTCTTAGGGGTATAAAAATAAAGTAGATTTTAAAAAAAATGTTTAATGTTGGGACAATTGAATTTGATACTAAATAATCAATTTATTTTTATAAAAAACTAAGAATAATCCATAAAATGGAACATTACACCTTTATATGTCTCTCAATATGCTCAATGATGACAATATTCTTTTAACACTACAAGAAAATTACTCCATGATTAATCTCATTATAGTCCAAACTATCCATCATTTAGGATATAAGGAATTTTATGAGGATATATTTTATTTTAAAATTCATGGTTTTTACAAGAGTGAATAAAAACCCATGTGTAAGATAACATTGGAAAATCAATTTGGGAATATAGTTCCCATATCTATGTTCATGATTGTTCATTAAGATCCCTTATTCAATTCCCTAAAAATAAATCCTTGGCTCCAGTTATCTGTGGTGGTTCCCTCTTAATATCATCAATTGAGGGAATATTCTATCAATAGACAATAAATTATTATTTATAGTGATATTTACCCTTTTGAATCATAAGAGAGTTAATTAAATTATGTAGGATACTATAAAATTAAGGAAATATGGAGGTAAATTGAAGATATTCAAACCTAAAAATTAATTTAGTGAAACCCTTACTTTCCCCTAGAATAATGTGAAAGAGTGATTATAACTCCCTATTAACCCTATTAATGTAATAAAGATAAACTTTTTAAATCATATTACACTTCTATTAAAAGGGAGAGATCCCCAAATATATTTATTCTCTTGTGGTGACCAAGAAAACTTGTTTCTTGAACTCTTCTCATTTATATGAAATAAAGAATATTCCTTTACAGAATATATTAATTGATCCTAACATTGATTACTTCTATTAGAAAAAAAAATTTACATATACTCATTTGAATAAACTATGAAATTATAGTAAAATAATGATATATCATCAGTAAAACCACATGGATTTATGGACTCTATTTCTATTCATATTCTATTTGTAGGATTTGAAGAATAATATCCTTTTTTTGAAAATTTAAACCACTTCAAATGTGATGTAACTCTTGTGTAATCATATGTGGTTTCATAGGTCAATCCATATTCCATACCTATTAACTATGAAAAGGATTTGGGAGATGACCCACCATTTTTTATGAAAGAATATCCACCACTATTCATGAACTTAAAATGGAGAATTTAAAAACTTAAAAAAGACTAATGAACTATATTTATTAGTGTGGTTATGAATTATGATGAACAGTAATAGTATGTTTCCTTCTTCAATAAACACCATGATGTATTTATTGGGATTTTTGAATAAATGACATGAATATATCCCCATGTATTCATTAATCAATTTTATTTACCATATAATAGATGTAGTTATAAAAAAATTGTGAAGGATTTACCCCTATAATAGTTCCATAGAATAAGATAAAATGAATAATCTAATTAAATACATCATTATGAAAGAGTTTTATTACCCTAAGTAGTTGTGCAATATTATTTAGGAAAAACGAAGGGTAAATTATAGTATGTATCAATTTAAGGGACATTAAATATTAATTTATAAATATTTTTTCCCTATTTCAATAAAAAAATCACGGACTAATGAAACAAGTATTTTTCAAGCCCTCTCTTTCATGGATGGGTATTCTAGCATAGGAAAAATCATAGAAAACATTTACTGTGAATATAAAACCAATTTTATAGAACCCAAAAGAGTATATTATTACATATTGATTCACATAATTTTAATGAGAAGATCGATATATTATAAGATTATAAAAAATATATTTCTACTAGTCTTTGATAAAAATAAGGAATGTTATGTGGTTGATCTATTCATAAAATCATACTAGTGTTGTTGAAATTTTTCTGATATTTATTTGTTTTTAAGTAAAATTTCATTATAAAATATTAATATAAAACTAGTAACGTGTACATTCACGGGGGAATTTATGAAATTTCTTAGATTTTTAGTCTACAGTTAAGTCATTGAGTTTTACTATGAAAAATTTAAGGGGATTGTTGATATTTCACCTACTTGAAATATATAAGAATGAAGAGGACATAAAGTATTCCTTATATACATTAGTTTTTTTATAAAATACCTCACTAAAAATGATTACTATTCATAGATAAGATGAAAATGGGTGTAAAATACAAGTGGAAAAACTTTCTTCAGAATGGATTTGATATGATTATGTAGTATTTATCATTTACTTTTATTTTAGGTACTTCTATGAAGGGTGGTCCACACATCCTCTATATAGTAGCATAAAATCAATCCTATGTCTCCCTTCATAGTGATAATACTCATACACATGTGTAAAATAGTCAATAATGCCATGATAAAATAATTTTTGAGGCTGAGGGTTTATATAACACTATCCAGTAGAATATATTTACCTTTATCTCTATTGTCCTAAATCGATGTCATTACTTAAAGCATTAGGATGTCACTAGATATCTCTCATTGATACCTTGAAGTAAATCCTTTATCACCCCATGTTGACTATGAGATTAATTAAAAGGGTTATTATTCTTTAATAGTTCAACAATTTGGTTTTCTCAAAATATGAACAAAGGATAATATTTAAATGATTTTCTAGTTATATATATAACCTTGAAGAAGTTAACCATGAATACAAAAACCCAGATGAAGAAGTAATATCAATAAATGAAACATACTAAACATGGTTTTCATAGATGATAAATCCCAAAATCCAATTAGGAAAAGGTTGGAAAATCAAAAATTCAAAAATTTCTTGTAGAGATAAATTTTTGTTATTCCAATGAAAGTATACTTATTATATTTTTTCTAATTCCTAAAATTATTCATTAATAATGGTGAAAATTTTGAATACCTCTTCATTAAAATAAAATTTTCCTTTCAAATACCAATTAGTTGGATAGATGTCAATTTCAATTCATAATTTGAGATCAAATAGATCAAAAAATAATATAGTATCAATAAGGTTATGAAAAACTTTCTCAATCATAAATGAGATTTTATTGGACAATTTCCATCTATTCTACTCTTATCATACATCCAATTCCTATACTATTCCAATGTAGAAATGTTTGATAACATGTATACTAATCTTTTATCTAGTACCAAGATGAAATGATCATCTACATTTCACATAAAAGGGTGGTGTTTATTTTTATCATAAATAAACACAATTTGTAAAATGATAAAATTGAAAAATTAGATCTAGATGGGTCATCATCCATATAAAATGATAAATAACTCTATTAGATTACTCTAACATTTGAATACCATTAAAATATATTTTTTCCACTATAGAAATAAAATAACTAACAAATTCACCAATCAAAAATAATTTATATTATATATTATTGATCAAAACACCAAAAAATACTTTATTAGTAATGTTTTGATGAATTAATTTGTGAAACCTTGGTCTATATTACCATGTACAAATAGTTACAACACATGACCTCATTTGTTCCTCCCCATAAACAAGATATTGTCGAGTAACTAATAGGTCCTACAAAACACCATTGTTATACAATAACATTATTATTAAATACCCATTAGAGAAAACATATATAATGAAAACAATAATTAATATAAGTAAAGGAATAAAAAAATTGAATTAATGAGAACATCATCCCATAAAATATCAATGTGTAATATAAAAACTATTATATAAATCCAAAAGGGATACCTATATATAAAACATCAACACATATACATTGTAAAAAAGAATAAAATAATAAATTAGGGTTTACTACAAAATATCTTGGGGGTGTGTCTCAACATCACATAAATCATTTTCTACCATCACATGATCAATAGTCTATTATAGGTCCCTTTACTTTATTTAGTTTATGGATAATAACATATATATGTGAATTCAAATTCCCATGCATGTTTTGAGTCTAAATCCTGTAGGAAAACACTAATGAGACCATAAAATTAGTGCAACATATGTATAAATATTTATTCATCGATAAAAATAACTAAATAAATTTATTAACATATAAAACCCAATGGGCCATCTTAGAGAAAACTATGATAAATTTAATCCCCAACCATACCTACTTTAGAAATGTTCCAGAATAAATTGGATTTTAGAACCTAAAATACAACCCAAGACATCACAAGTGCCTTCTCACTCAAGAAATATCCTCATATCAAATTCTTAACCATGCCCTTCTCACATAATTATGGTCACTATCACATCATAGACCATCTTCACAATCAAGTTTAGTCCCATTCCATGTCTCAATCCAAAAAATATCTCTAAAGGTATACCTAGACTCCACAATTACAACCATGCCTTCTCACTCAATGCATATCACATATCTTATCTAAAGTCACACCTTATCTCTCAAGTTTGGTCCAGACATCAACAGTCATGTATCTTGAAACTTGAAGAAACATGTAACAAAGGTTATCATAGGAAAAGGGACTCATCACCCAAACACCCATACCACTTCACCAGGACCCTCTTGCATCAACTATTCTTGAATATATCACTTATATTCCAGTATCTTTGGTTGAAGACCCTTCCATTACCCATTGTTTGAGGTTGGATATCCATGTAAATACAAAAAATAACCTTCCACACCCAATATAATGTGTTATAAACACTTATGGAGACATTATTGGCTACTTTGATATAAAAAGTAGGGTTATCATAGAAATACACATGCCAAAAAAAAGAAAAGACATAAAATTTCATATGAATTCCAAAATATGGAAATGACTTCTTACTATAATTTAAATGGAGTGTAACCACAAAACTACACTACATGATTAATACCCAAACCTCCAAAAATATCAAATCAAACCAAAATAATCACATTTAGTGTTTAAGAATAGAAAAATATGGAATATATGAATGTAAATATATCTAGGGAAAATATATTATATGACTACCCAAGAAAAAATATTTTCAAATTATGAAAATTAAAATGGTCATGGATCAAAGGTAGAGGGGATTAGTCACCCAAAGAAAGTTGTTAATGTTTTTAATTTCATGTGAGGGTTGAGAGATAAGGAGGTGGTGGTTAAAAGGGGGTCCAAGGAAATATTATAAATAATACCTAAAACAAAAAGATATAGTGACTAAGTTATGACATAACCATGGTGGTGACATCATGGTGATCCCTCTCTAGGAAGCACTATGGTGTTGTCCTCAGACAACAAAGCAGGTGCCCTAAAATTGGTAGAGTGGATAACCCCTATGAAAATCTCCCCTTTTATTGTGTCCCTTGGGTTAATTTCATATTACATCCACCACTTGGTAACTATGATGCAACCCTCAAGTTTGGACTAAAAGACTCCCCTGATCTGGCCTCCACTCTATGATTCCCAAACTCCATAGTGTGATGGAATCTAATATATATAACTAAACATGTAAGAACAATCCTATATTACCCAAACAACTCATGAGACACCACTAACACCCAAAACTTTCCAATACCCTCATGATGAATTATAATAAATACAAATTTAAAATATAAAGAAACCTGCAATTTTAGAGGTGCTACAGACACTCCGTCTAAATAATTCACATCCCTAAGAAGCATCTCTAGGGGTCCTATATGAATATATATTACCACTATGCCAATACATCTGACTAACACTCCTAGGTCTCCACCTAGAATAATCCATGATTCAATAACACCTATATGAGAGCCTTTACCTTTCCATGTATTTCATTTTTACTCGAGTCCATAATCTGCACTAGTCATTCCCCAAATAAATAATCAACTTCATTATTTATATCATCGCGATTGTTCACATGGGTAAATTCATGGTCTTTATTTTAGATTTTGGAAACATGAATCACATCATGTGTATCATAATTTCATCAAATTAGATTCAACTAGTAATCCACCATCCTAGTCCACTCAATAATCTTAAATAGACTAATGAATCATGGGGAGTGTTTCCTCTACCTCCTTAACCTCCAATATCCCAACTGAGATGATAAATAAAAGAATAAATGGTCACCCATGATGAACTATAAATTTTCCACCTCCATTAAATATTTGATCACTATCTACTCAGCACAGTAATCAACTGATTCAAAATCAATTTTACTTGCTAAGTGTTCTCATGTGTGAAACATGGGATTATTGTATCTAAATGACTTACCTCCAACCAATATAATGATGAAAGACATGACATGAAATATATAGACATTAATGGAGACATCAATATTGAATATTAAAATCTATTTTTATTTGAAAACTATTACATTTCTAGATGGGTATAACATACTTTTCAAAAACAAAACATACACGCCCTAATATTATCATCTAGTATATAGGTATTCCTTTACGAAGGTCTATCTATCAGTGGGTGATATTAAATACTCATCTTTATTTGAGATTCCATTTACTTATAAATTACATTATAGAATTATTATATGATATTCATATCCTTATCATATACTATTCTCTAAGTAATTCAATGACACCATATAATATCCTATATATAGAACCCTCCTAACTCATCTAAATTTTGGGTCTCTATAATGGTAAATAAATTTTAAAACATTGTCATCTAGTGAAATACCACAAACATAGAATCACAATCACTTGGGGACTTGTGTAGTCTCATGATTATTTTTATCACATCATCTTAGTTCTATACGAGAACTGGAAGGGGTTAAAGTAAACCTGTCGGTCACTGGTGCTCTTCCTTTACACTATAAAAGGTATGACATCAAGTGAAAAAAACCTAAATGTCTCTCCTCATACCCATCCACCAAAAACGGTTCTATATATCATTATACGTCTTATTCATTCCATGACGTACTTTGTGTCATGAGTTATAGGATTCCCTCATCATATTTTCCCTTAAAGAAGTGGGAACCACCACCCTACCATGGATGTAAAACCATTATCTCTATCCTGGGACCATTCAAGAACATGGTCACCCCCCATGATCCATTACCACGTCACTAGAAAATGACAATCAGGTGCTTTTATAGACTTCTCCTACTCTATTAGTGAAGTGGAAATAATAAAGGGAGAACAAAGAACCACCTCACAATCCTCTAAAATATCCACCAACTAGTCAATGAAAAGGATCCTTAGTTTTCAATACACATTACAAGCCTAAACTCCCTACTCATAAGTCATTCTAATCTATAAATACATAATGATATTCCCCATATCAAGGGTATATTTCATATTTAATTTCATTTTTCTGAGCTTTTCTAATAAATGCATCTTCCATAGGTTCGATCTCACCATGTCAATATAAACTACAGTATTTTATAGTTCCTGTTGATGTAAAATCTATTATTAAAAAGATAATGGTGAAAAATATTTTGGTCATAGACCACAACTACCAAATTCAAGTCATAGGTAGGGTAGTTATGCTTATGGGGTTATAGATTTTGAGACCCATTAGTGACTAACTCATCCCCCTACATCATAAGAACTCCCTATCCGAGAGCTGAGATATTGTAGTAGACCATAAAACTAAAACGAAGGTATAGAAGAATAGAAGTTGAAGAATATGTAAACCTAATATTTTGGAATTATAAGGGCTCCTCAAACCATTTTTTCTAATCAAACTTAACCCCCTTATTGTTCATCCATTTTATAATTATTTCCATGAAAGATAAGTCTTGAATAAGAAACTTATAATACCTAACTAATCCAATGAATATTTGGATCATGAACACATTATTTGGTCAAGGATAATAAATCGTTATTTCTATATTTCCAAGATCAACTGATATAACTACCTTTGAGATCAGGTGACCATGAAAACGCACTTTCTTAATTGAAATGTGACACTTTGAATAAATGGAATAAATATGATATTCTCAAAGAATACTCATTAAAATATCAATGTGCTCAAAGATTAAATCTTAGGTCTATTTATATATAAAGATTTTATAAAAAACCCCGTGATGATAGATTTTAGGTAGGGATAAAAAAATAAATTCATGATATAAATGAAAATTACTATATAATTCATCAAAATGAATGGCATTAGAAGGTACTCATACAACTCATACCTACTCCCAATAGATGTATTTATAATATCCTCAACCCTAACTCATGACTGATGGTTACATGATTATATTTTTAAATTGGAGAACCATCATGCTCCCCTAAGATGGTTGAATACATTTCCAATCCTTAGAAATAGATATCATATATTTAATGTGAACCAGTTTATATTCTAGTAATCCACACACAACATGGGTCCAATATCTCCCATATCAGAAAATAAATCTATATCACTCTATGAATAGGTACTCATATTTCTAAATCTATTCATCTCAATGTCCCAAATATATTCCTTCATCTCTTTCATCTCAACTAATTCCATATTATAAGGTTGAATCAATATGAGTGCACACCTAACATGAGATCAATCATGAACCCAAAATCTATCTTAGGTATAACATTTGAGAAATCATTATGAAATACATACCAAAAACTACACTCCACTATAGGAAAATTGGTTTAGACCTTTATATGATCCATTTAAAGATATTTTCTAACAACTTACACTATAATGGATCCTACCTAGATGAATTCATGTCTTTCTCTACCTGAATCACCATCCCAATATGCCAACATAATATTCTCTTGTCCCCCATGGATGGTAAAAGGTACCGGCCTTTGGTGGAAAACAATGAAATATTGGAATTAAGTCAACTAATCTATCCAAAAAATGATGTTAAATCTTTTCATATCTAAGTCTAGGAAATCCCAAAAAAACACATATCCCCAACCACTATGTTGCATACTAGAAACCTATGAACATGATCAATACTATTACCAAGAGATATATTAAGAAGTAAAAACCTATTGGAAAACACTATATATCAGGTTTAAATGAAGGAATGAGAAGCACTAGTGTGAAATAAAGTAACTGAAATTCACAAAGTAATTAAAAATTTACATTTGACAATTAAAGGAGAATAAACTCCAGCAAATGAAACATGGTCTAAATAAAATACACATCCTACCTTATCTTTGTGACCCTATACCCATAATCCTTGGATAGTTTGTGGAACTAAACCTTAAGGGGTATGATTCTATATATGCTAATACCCTCATCCATCTCTATGACCCAATCGCCTAAATGTTTCCCGGATATTCATTTGGGGTCACCAAACCATGTCCCTCAGTCCTTTATCTTCTCTATGAATTTACCCATACCCAACTAGGATATCCTTAAACAAAAGAAGTAGATATGTTCCATATTTCATTATAAATGGAACTCCCTTGATAGACAAGTACACATCCCATGGAAATTCCCAGTTTATCCATAGTAAAGGATAATTGTGGAATCACTCTTAGATATGAAAGTGAAAAACCCATTTCCTTTCCTTGAAATCCTCTCACAACCCTAGAATATATATTAAGACTTCCTTTTACTTCCATTATAAGAGTAGAGAATGACTCCACTCAGAAGACCTCCACTTATCCCACTAAATGAGGGAGGATACCATGTCATGCCATCCACTTATAGTCCCCTATCAAGATTGATTTCCTTAAAGACCACATCTAAGTAATATTTGAAGATAAATATCTAGATTTGGTTCCTCACAATTAGATAAAGGAATATATCAAACCTCTTAGACTTATAAGCCTCGTTCCTTTCTAAAAATAGATATAAATAGATCAAATTCCCAAAATAGTTTTTGTAGTCATCCATGAACATCATCCCCTATAAAAGAACCATAAACCCATGATCTTAGTCTAAAATCAACATATATGGAAATAAATTTTCAGAAAAATCTCCATAAATGATAGTTATGTTATAATTGAATGTGTTCATTCCTATATCATCAAGCCCCACCACCTCTAGTTTGGTAGATATAGCACATAAGATGATAGATTCACCCTTTGTTCATCATGAATATCTAAAATATCAAATATCCCTTCAAGTATCTTGATAAAATCCTTAGAATCACTAGGACCACCCACACCCTGAAAGGTTTGTGTGTGTTTTAGATAGAAATACCTTAAAATATAAACCATTATAGACCCTCCATAATGAGAACGTTTTCCTCCCATTGGAACTATAAATATTACTTCCAACTGAAGGGGATTTACAATATCAACTATATGGGAAGTATTATTATAATTATCAGCCTGGCCCTTTTGGAAATCTTGAGGTCCAACATGAACATTATACATTGGGAGTATCCTCGCCCTTGCCTTTTAGTATCACCATGAGAAACTAATGAGATAAAATAATCTATAATTTCATAAGGAACACTCATAAATTACTTTAATAACATAAATATTAACAATACTTAAGTAATTGATAGGAAAAAATTTATAGAATGATCCTAGGAAACATTCTCGAGAGTTCTACCCACAACCTCTAAGAAAAACCCTCCATTACCTACCCTCTATGCTAATCCCAAGTCATTGATACCTATATGTTAGTCATAGTCAAATTAAGCTAAAACATAAGCATATCCATATTAAATTAATTAAATGAATACATTAATGCATTTGGAAAACACTGAATATATTATTAATGATATTTAATTAATTTAAAACCACATCACTCACAAGAAACATGGAATGAGACATGTAAACCTATTTACCTATCTATGATGTATGAAGTCACTCACTTTGGTAAATTAGGAAATGAGAACATCCCATAAATTGTAACAACACAACAATACTAGATGAATTCCATGAAACCATAACATCACATCTAAAAAAGCAATCTCATTTTCTTGATAACTCGGTTGTCTACTATATTGGTGTTTCCCAAACATAATCACAGCTTCATACCCAAGTTGTTACTATCCAATCTCTATTATACTAATCCCCAAATAGTTAATCAAATGTTAATTGGGCTCCGATTATATTTTTTTATGTACCTACCAGGGTCATTGGGTCAATTTTTGTATTTCACATGACCTCATGTGTTCATTTCTATATGAAAGAGGATTTCGACTAGTACTGAGGTCCTGAAAAGAACCATGGGGTGAAAATGATCTCAGTATCATATAATCATTCAATTAAATACATAAAATGTAAAATTGATGAATATAAGTTGTATAATGAATATAGTGTAAGTAATACAAACATCATCACATTCAATACTATAATGGTATAAAATAACAAGTATATCAAGTCAAATGAGATATCCACATGCAACAAATAAATATATATACATTTTATAAATGAATAAAATAATAAATGATTCATTTATAAAAAAAATACCTCAAAGAATGTCCTCACGTCACCTCAATCCCTCTCAACCATCAGATGCATAGTATTTTCTCATAGGCCCTTTCTATTGGAGAGATCCTTGACCAAAAAAATTTCACATGCAACTAGATATTCATGCATAGTGTGAGTATAAACCCAGTAGGACACCACCAATGATCCATTGCCATAATTTTAATAGATTTATAATGTTGTATGATTCAGCAAAAATGACCAAATAAATAAATATACTAACAGCACTCATCATGTAATCATGCACTAAGTAGTCTTTAATGAATCCCCATACATGATTATTTTGGTCCTATACTAAAATAAAGTGTCTATCAGAACCTATAATTCAACCCAAAACAAAACGAGTTCCATCTCACTAAATAAAAAACCTCATGATGAAAACTTTATCATGCCCTTTTCACTCAATGAAGGTCAATGTCAGAGCATATATCACCTTATCATAGAAGGTTAGTCACATGTCACGTATCATTCCATACATGTTCACTTATGGTGGACTCAAACAACACAATATTTACCATTACTTCTCTCTCAATGTGGAAAACATATCTTATATCAAGCCACACCTTATCACACAAGTCCAGCTCAGAACATAGTGATCCCATCATAGGAAAATAAAAAAAAAACATAAAAAATGCCACCATGAGTATGGGGACTTATCAACCAAATCCCCATACCACTCTACTATTACACTTTAGCCTTAAATGATCCTGAATGACTCCCTCATTTTCATATTTTCTGAAAGTACTACCCTTCTATTACCAATGGTTTTCCTTGGTATTTCAACTTGAATGAAACCATAAACCCCCACTCCCACTCGAAGGGTTCAACCACACCTATACGTACCTACTTGGTCACTTTAATATCAAAACAAAAGTATTCATAGAGATACACATCCACCCAACTTGCAAGAAAATATATATATAACTCTATATAAATTCTATAAAAATGTATAGACATCCTACCTCAAGTTTAATATAGTATACTCACCAAGATACATTACATGATCATTATTAAACCTTTAGAAACCAAAAAACATACCCAAATCCACAAATTTAGGGTAAAAATGATGGAATGTATAAAATTAAATAAAAAAAGAGATATCTAGTTCTTGGATGGTGATAGAGTCACAAAGACTGAAGATTCACAATTAATGAAACATCAAATTGAAATATATCAAAAATAGAGGAGAACAATCACCCAAAAAACTATCTATATTAACCATGTTTTTTGATGGTTATAAGAGAAGGAAGTGGATGTTGAAATGGTTTATAAGGAAATATTACAAATCAAAACATTAAAAAACCACCCAGTGAGTGGTTTATGGTGCAATAAAAATTCCTATGTCATAGAGATACCTCTCCAAGAAGTGCTATAGAGTAGTCCCCATACCACTATAATGGTTACCTAAATTTAATGAAGGTGTAAACCCCTTAGAAAATTTTTACTTGAATCATGGACATTAAGACCATGAATCATATAATATACCCCTCCAAGGCTAAAAACATAACAATCATGGTTTCACATAAATTCTCCCTCACTCTAGCCTCTATTTAATGAATTTTAGTCACCATGTTGTGATTAACTATAGTCTGTATAATTCAAGTTGTAGGATCAGCATGATCTTCTAAATAACTTTTTTCTAGAGGTTGTGTTTGTTATATTTTTTTTTAACGATTAAATCAAGGATAAGTGTTTGAGTCAATGATAAGGTCTCAGTAGATGATGTGAGTATCCACTCATGGATGAAGATAATGCTGGAAGAATTGTTTTTGAATGTGAATGGTGAAAGAAAAAGGTTCTTAGAATACCTAGATAGATATATTCCATGGAAGAGGTACATTAGAAAATTTTAAAGTTGGTCCTCAAGTTAAAGACATGTTCTAAAGGTGGAGATGTAGCATCTACAATTTTTTGGAGAATTTATATTGGTGTATTCAACATGGAGAGATTGAAGATCTATTATTCCATATGGAAAAGCTAGTTAATGTTGTGAAGAATAGATCATTACGTGTTTAATCTTTAAGGATATTAATTGGAGTATTTTATATATATTGGATGATGGTTTGTGAAAATTGAATTCAATATGGATTTGAGAAGGTTGAGGATCCCATGGTGTATACAATATGGATTATTTATTATATTGTAAGTATTTAGAGCAAGATAAAGTGTTTTTTTAATTGTTATAATAATTACTATAATTATTTAGAGTTTTTGTAATGTTATTTTAGTTAGTTGATAAGTCCTAGTAATGGATTATAGTTTCTCAGAGTTTATTTGAAGTAGATCTAAATTAACTATGCTTGAGCTAGAATTTTGAAATTTTGAAAAGAGATTTCTCATGTGTGTAAGTTATTAAAGATAGTTCATATGAGATATAAAATATGTATTGGATGTTAGAGAAATAAAAAAATAATTTATCCAACATCTAAGATAAAGGATTTATGCTTAGAAGATTTTTGTCCCATGTTGGAGAATTCATATACACAAAAGTGATTTGAGCATCACATAAGTGAATAAACATACACTAATAATATATTATAAATATGGTGGTGAAATAAACTATGTTTAAGATAATTTATCTATCTAATCCACTTGTAAGAAATTTTGTGAAGCCCTTATGTTATTTGAGAGTTCTAAAATTTGAAAAAGGGAATACTCATACGATGTAGTTGATTCTAACTACTCTTATGATAGTTGATTTAAACATTATACATTTCAAATATGAAAATGGAAAATCGTGTACATGGTAGGGGATTTTTTTTCCAAGCATGGTATTTTAGTGGGTTTATATGTTTCAAATGTAAATTTCATTTGGAATTTGGTTTTTCAAAAGGTTTTATGATATTTTCCTTATCTTATAAGATATTTAAGTTTTCAAAAATTTTGATATTTGAGAACATATAACATTCTTAAATCCTATAATATATTTAAATAATTTAATATGTTTATGGATCATTTTTCAATTCACAATGAAAAATTTATATAAATACCATAGGGATCCTACTTTTTGAAAAATCAAGTTTTCCAAAATTTAAATTATAAAGAGAGAAAGAGTTGATATAGTACTTTAACCAATCATGAAATACCAAAACATCACAAATTAAATGTGATATAGGTAATGTGGATTGAGAAACTAATCTTCTGGTCAATAGGTAATAATATTGAATAATTCATAAATGTATTTAACATAAAATGTTCCCAAATAAATACATAAAATGTTTTAGAATAATAAAGATGAAATTCCATCATTTCTAGATGTGTCCTCTAAATCCTTCATCACAGCAATCTAATAGAAAATGATTTGATAAGTCATGATAAGATGTTATCTGATTAATATAGATTTATATTGGAAGTTGTATTGGTTTCTTGGAAGTTGTTTCATAGTGGATAGTGAGTTTCTCACTATAAATGTTATGATGTATATTTTAATACAACTATGAATATTGATGTGTCAATTTTTGGGGAAGATGTATCTATGCTTATAGAAGAATAAAATTTAGATTTCATTAGCCATGTGATGAGTATTAAATCAGGGTATCTTTGGTATATCTCTTGACTAATAAATATCTTTTTTATTATGTGTTTTTAATATGATAAAATTTTGAATTTAAATTAATACACTTAATTTGAAAATATGATTTAAAAATTTGATGAGATTTGTTCTATGTGAAAATTTAAATCATTGAAAATCCAAAATGGGTGTTTTATACTATCACCTTCATTTATTCATAGTCAAAATGTTAATATTCATAACATATATGGTATGAAAAATGAAAATAAAAAATAAATGTTGCTACATGTGAGTTTGAAGATATCAAGGAACAAGAAATGAGAAAGAGTTGGAGCCACTACTGGTATAAGTGAGTTGTTGATGAGTTATTGAGAGAAACCTAAAGCTCTTGGGGAATATGAATAAGAATGATAATCCACCAAAACCAATAGTGATTAATGTAGAGGGATCCAAACCTATGTTGAATTTTTAAAAATACAATGTTTTAAAGAAAAAGAGGAAAAATAAAAAGATAAGTGTGATGAATTGCATTGTTGATTATACATATTCAAGGAATGATAAAATAGAAAAAGGAGTTTATGAATCTGAGGTAGAGTTTTATGTTAACATTTTTTACACTTGATCTTTTAATGATCATTCAAAGATGAATATTTTAGTTCAGAGTATCCTGTGAATAGATTCATTAAAAACTGGATGTAGTGTTGTGTGTAGTGACCAAGTTTTAATAAGTGATTTAAAATATTTTATGGCATTAAAATACTTTATGGTTTGAGGAATAAGATTAATATATTGGGAAAAAATACATCCCTTGATAAATTTTGATCTACTTGAAAATTATAAGGAATAGATATAAAATAGCTCGTGTAATTCCAATATAAATATGGGAGTTGTTATACTATAGTGATCACTTGTGTAATATATTGATCTCACACCTATATAATATGGTGTTCATGGTTTTAGTATGACACCAAGAAAACTATAATTTTATTTAGTGATTCTAATTTTAGTGGATAATCCATGACTTGGACATCATAAGAATGGTAGGAGTATATATCATAAGAGGGGGAAAACCTTGTAAATATCATGTACCATATTTTATTTATTTCTAATATTATATGTACTATTTTTTTCTAGGTTAAAAATAATTGATCAATATGTATTAATGTGTTATAAAGTTTCAAAGTTCAATGGGCTTTATGAGGTTTTATGAAATATTTAGAACATAGTTAAATTGAAAAACATTTGATTCAAACCCCCTCTCATGTGTGTCTACATTAGTCTAGTGAGTATATCAATTGGAATCAGATCCTTGTTTCCCTCTAATTAAATATAACAAATTAAAAAAAAATGGAGTAAATGATATATTTTATTAGTTCTAATTTTTTTTCTTAATTATCTTACTTGATATACATGACTTATACATTTGAGTTTGAACAGCCTTAGATAGAACAATATGTTTATAGCCATGTAAGTGATGATTTTTTGGTTTCCACTATGAAAATACAAAACAAGAATAATAAAGAGGAAAAAAAATAAAGAGCACAAGGAATAAAGAGGAATAACAACTTTATAAATGTGAATAGAGTAATAAAAATCATATTGTATCTACTAATTTTTATTTCACCAGGGAAAATAGTTCAATCTATGATGATGGTTGTATTGAATATAGTAAGGAACTACATCTTAATTTTATGGATTTTCCAAGGAATATTACCACTGAATTATTATTATATTAATTGAAAATTTTCAATGGAAATATTGATGATATGTTATATTTGGAAAAAGTGGATGATGTGTTGGATGTAGTGTTGGAAAATAAAATGACTTACTACAAAACCCTCACAAATCTTTTAAAATCCAAGGAAGAATATGAGACACATTGAAATTAAAGTATTTTTTAATTTATTAAGAATTATAAATATTTATTTGTGAGAAATTTTTTATTGATAATGTTTTTATATTGATGTTTCATTCTTTGGAAATATTACATAATGACTCAAAGGATATCCAAATAGCTCAACTAGAAATTATGGAAAACAATGTAAAATGGATTTAAAAATAGTTTCAAGCGGCTAATAAGAAGTTTGAGGACCATTTAAAAATTCTGGAGAGTTATTATGAGTAATGGTTAAAAAAATTATGAATATAAAAATACTCTTAAATTTAAAAATATTGAGTTATAGGTAAATAAGATAAACCTAGAAACCATATAAGTTGGAACTTAATAATCTATTAAATTAAATCTACTTCCAAAAAAAATATAAAAGAGAGAATTATATAAAAGAATACTCAAAATTGTTGAAAATAGAGCTTGATATCATTTGTATAATCCTCCACTTTATGGTCATTGAAAATGGTATCACATAACTTAATTCATTCGGTTAACATTGAATCGGTTTTTTCTAGAAGTTTAGTAAAAATGTTTTACTCTATGTAATTTTGGAAGTAAAAGGATACTGAAAAACACATAAAATCTTATAGGGTGTAATTGAGCATCTATTTGAAATTCCTCCCCCGCCCCAAGATCCAAAAAAATGTTTAAAAATTATCAAAAATAGAAGACATTTCATGATTGAAACACTCTATCTAAGTGAAAAGAGCTATGTTATTTGAAGGTCTTGGTATTTATGGAGGATTGCGTATAGAGAAATTAAAACTATAATAACATTAAAGTATGAAAAAGTTCTTTAAGACCTAAATTAAGGGGTTAAAATCCAATTAAAGGAGAAAACCATATGGATTGAAGGAAAAAAGATCTATGATGAATAAATTTTAGTGATTTCAGAGTTTTAGTGTGTTTTGCTAGATTAGTGGTAACTATTATGATGAATGATGGGAAAGCCCTTCTAGGTGTCACTATTTCATTTAATAGAATAAAGAACCACCACATACTGAGACTATTATAATTAAATAAAGAAATTCTACATTGGGAGTTAACCAAAAGAAATTAGTGAATAGAAATACACCCAAGAAGGCAATAAGAAAGATAATCTGGATGTTCAACTTACTAGAATGGATTGCTTCTATTTTATTAATAGAGGTTATATCTTGGAACATTTCAATATTTCTATGAACATAAATTGAAATAGAAATAATATGGAATAAATATGAGAATCCATACAGAAGATAGATTCTAGGATTGGATTAGTGGGTCTCTTAATGTGACAAAGTATAGAACCTTCTCAATATGAGAATGAAAATTACTTAAGAATAGGTGTGTGGTAGGTACCAATAGGAAGGACTTAAGGTTACTAAATCCGTGACTATTTTTCCTTGATATATGAAGAAAAAGGTAAAGAACTTATGACTCCTACACTCAAGAGGGATAATTTGAAAAAAAAGGTCTGTATATAAGAAAACGTTTAAACATTCGAAGAAACATTTTCCTACAATGTAGCCATGCCAGTTAAAGAAGGAAAACATAATCGAATAAAAAGAAAAGATTCATCATTCCTTAATAGTAAAGTTAAAAAATAAAATATTTATAGGATTAAAGAAAATATTTCTAGGAATAATTAAAAATAGGATAAAAAACATTCTCCCCCAAGAGGAATATATTTATATAATAAAAAGGTAAAAAAATCAGGAAGTGGTATTATATTCATTTTTAATATAGAAATCTAAAAAACCCTTAAAAATTGAAGTATGAGGTTTCGTTTTCATTCTAACATAATTTAAGTATCTCAGATATATTTTATTTAACAATGGGGGTTATTATATAACAAAATGAGTTATAATTATTTTTCCCTTGAAATGTTTTGTTGTTTGTGTTCAAGTGAGTATAGGTTCTCAAATGTACTTTAAAATATTTTTGAGCATCCCCTAATTAGTGAATGTTTAAATTTGTATCACAATGAAATGAATAAATGTAATTATTTGTTGTGTATACTTCCCACCCATTTTTTCTATAAATGGTTATCCCATATAGACTTAGTGTTGATTAGTTGATGACACATTATGATGTTACATGTGGTATCACCCATATATGATGTAATTAATTGTTCAATAATAAATTTTATGACACATATGAAGAAGTGAAATTTCATTAAATTAAAATATTTTTATTAAAAAAAATATTCCATTGGTATTTATTATAGATACCAAAGGAAATAAGAATATTTTTATTCGGAATGGTTTTTTTCTAATAAAAATATCTTAAAATCAATTATAATAGGTTAGTAGTGATTTTTCATATTTCCTTCTATAATTGAATGAAAGGGTATATGGAATTTTGATTTGATAAATATTAGAAGACCCTTTGCATAATTTAAATTAAGGGAGATGTAAAATTGTTCATACAACCCTACTTTGTTAATAATGGGGAGAATATATTTCCACTTTGTACTTATTTTAAAAATGTGGGAGAATAATATCATTGACTTTGGTATGGAATGTGTTTTGAAAGAAAAAGGGGGAGATTATTTTGTCCATAGATTATGTTTCCAATATTTTATATCAAAGATCAAGTCATTGATGAGAGTTTAAGCCAATGATATTTTCTTGGATGAAGACGTGAGTATCCACCCATGAATGAAGATGAAGTTTCAACTATTTTTTAATAGAAAAGGATAAAAACAATGGTCATTGTAATATATTTCTAGATAAATTCCATATGACACAGGCATTAGATGGTCTTAGAGTTGTTATTTGAGTCAATGACATGTTCTGAAGGTGGAGAACTACTATCTATAATAGTTTAGAGAAGTTAGTGTGATTCTAGAAACTTGGAGAGATTGAATATCTCTTATTCCATATAGAAAAGCTAGCTAATTTTATGAAAAATACATCTTTCAGTGATTAGGGATTAAGTATACTAATTTTAGTGTTTTATATCTCTTGGATGATGGATTTTGAAGTCTTAAGTGAATCTATGATTAAAATGTCAAGGGATCTCATGAAATACTCTGTATTGAGTGTTTATTATATTTCAAGTATTTAATACAAGATAAAAATGCTCTCAAACTTTTATAACAATTTCTAAAACTATTTGGAGTTATTTAAAAGTTATTGGAGTTAGTTTAGATGTCCCAAAGATGATTTGAATATTAGAATATTTCATTTAAAGAAAACCTATAATAATTATTCTTATGTTGGAATTTTGAAAAACAAAAATGATATTTCTCATATGTGTAAGTGATTATAGCCAGTTTTTATTAAATTTGACAAGGGAGTTTGAAAAATTGAAAAGTAATTTATCTGTCACATAAGAAAATAGAGTATTTCATAGATGATGTGTGTCTTTTATAGGATAATTCACATATGATAAAGAGAATTGAGTACTCTATATGTGAATTGACATAAATTTATGATATTTTATCTTTGTTTAGGTTAGTTAGCTAGCATGTAATATAATTAAGCTATGTGAGCTTCCTATAAGACATTATGTGAAGCCCATATGATATTTTGAGTGTGTTTAAATTTTAAAAAGGAAAAATTCATATGAATCAGGGCATTTAGGCTTCTTTTATGTTATTTTTTTAGGTAGGGGATGTTTCAAATATGAAAAAATAAAAAACAATACAAGAAAAGATATTCTCTATGAAGTATAATATTTGAGTCAGCTAATATGTTTAAAAGGGAAAATTCATATAGTATGTGACATTTCAATAGGTCGTATGTTATTTTTTAATGATTATATTGTACTTTAGTTTTATTAATTTTGAGATATCTATGATTTTAAAACATTTTTTAAGACTAAAATATTTTAATCCTTTATGATATATGTGTCTCATAGGGTAAATTACTTGAAATGTTTTTGGTAATTTTTTATGAATCCCTACCTTGTAATAAAATGAGATTTTTAGAATTTAAATCTGTAATATTGAATAGATTAACATTTTTCTTGAACTGATCTTTAAAGATAAAAACATCAAAAAATTAACTTGAAATATGCAATGAGGGATTGGGTAACTGATTCAAAATATGAGGGAGGATAAGATCAAATAATGAAAAAATTTCTATAAAATAAAATTTATTGAAATGAATTTATATGATTTAAAAAAATAATAAAGATGAAATTCCAGTATTAGAATTCATTACACTGTGGATAGTGTGTTCTATGTCACAAATTTTTAGTTTACTATTTTCAAATAATTTTTAATATTAATGTGTATATTTTCTATTAATATGTATTTAGGCTTGTGGAAGAATAAAAGAAAGATTTAATTGTCCATGTGAGTGGCATTAAATATGGTTATTTTTGAAATATCTTTTGAGTGAATAACCATATCGTTGATAACCCAAAATGGGTGTCTTGTTAATAGAACCTTTTTCAACAGGTAGTTAGAATATCAAAATTAATACCATTTATGATATTTAAAATAAAATGATAAAATATAATCATCTCCATATAAGTTTGAATAAATATAAGAACTAGATAAGAAATGGTGTAGGAGATATTGTTGTTGTTAATGAGCATTCACTGAGTAACCTAATGGAATTTAAATCTCTCAAGTAATAAGGAATATAAAGTATAAGAAGAATCCATACACTTTTAGTGAGTATATTAAAAATATCCATACCTTTACTGAATCATTACAACCATAGATTTTTAAAGAATGATAAGAAGAAAAAATGATATTGGTTGTTCTGATTAGTACTACTGATTTGAAACAATCATAGAGGAATAATGTATAATGAGAAGATCCTAAAGGCTAGGTTGAGTGTGCTATGAACATTTTTTAAAAATTAGATTATAGTGTTGATTTTGATAAGAATATTTATGTTAATATTATTAAATAAATAGATTCAGTATGTTGATGGTGAGGCGGGCTGCTCAAACGAGAGCATCCAGCAGCGGTGATGGAGTCTAGGGTTCCGTCATGGCTCTTCCACACTTCTTCGCCTTCAAGCTTCTCCTCCCTGGTGGTTCTGTGTCGGTGTCTTCACCTGCTTGTGATCCATGGCATCCCACTAATTCTTGCAACCTGAAGGATGTGCTGGTGACCTGCGATTTGGACTCTTCTCAGCTCGCCTCAGACCTCCCTGTTAGATCTGCTGATGTGGTGCCTGAATCCTAGTATTCTGATGACTCCTGCAATCATTCAGTGACAGAGATCCCTAATCGATCTAAAGACGTGATGTGCATATGCCCTTAGCTGAATACAGATCTCTTTGCTAGATCTGAAGATTCATTGCATCGGCCTTCAGATGGAGTGATGTTAAGCCGTGGTGATGCGCGGATGACACCCGGTCTGAAGGGGAAGTAGAATGATAGGCTAGACTCGACTCTTCTGGGTGGTAATTCCTCTCACTCTTATAATGATGCTTTAAGTAATATATCTTCAGGACCGAAGTTGAATGTAATTGGTTCCCTAGGTATGTTTAAAGACTCATTTCATGGTATGATCCTCTGTAAAGGTTCATCTGCTCACGTTGAAGCTCACCCCGTAGCGATTGCTGAGAGATTGACAATTGTAAAAAACACTTTGATTGCCCACATTATTCTACCTAAAGGTCAAAAACCATGGAGGCTTCAAGATTTGAGTAACTGAATCTCAATTTTATGGGGCTTCTCTTATTGGAAATGTGTTTCTCTTGGTTGAGGTTTTTTTTCATTGCATGTTTCCTTCGGATGACTTGAAACTTCGTGCTTGGAGTATTGGTACCTTGCTATTAAAACCTGGTTGGATTTACATACATGAATGGTCTTTGGACTTTAATGTCTCGCATGCAAGAAATGTCTTTTCTCAGGTATGGGTTCACTTGCATGGGATGAATTGGGTCCTTTGGCATCCAATGATTTTTCATGACATTGCCATAGAAATTGGGACTCCGATTCGTCTCAACAAGGAGACTGAAGATGTCTGGTTTGGTCACTTTGCTAGGATGTTGGTGGAGGTTGACCTCAGTTCCACATTAATTGACAAGGTGACTCTTTCTAATCCTTCTAATAACATTCAAATTGATGTTTAATATGAGAAGAAACCTCTCTTCTGCAATGAATGTATGGTTGTTGGACACTCCTTGGAGACATGACAGAAGCATGTCTCATGTGAGGAGTGTGGAATGAGGGGTCATCCAGCAAAACTCTGCCGAAGGAAATCAAAGCTCATTGTTCATGGTGGTTATGCACTCAAGGAACCAGTTTCTACTGTCACAGATGTGATGAATTCTAGGAAACCTTATTCTCATGTGTCTGATCTGAATGGAAATGGTCTATTGGTGGATGTATCTCTGGAGAAAGCTCATATTGGCCCCTCTGTCCCTTCGGTTGATGTTGTTGATGAGGTTATTTCATCTAGGGAACTTCTTACACATTCTCCAGGGTTGATGATCCCTTATGGCTCTCAGGTTGATGTTTCTGATCAGTCTAATGCACGTCAAGGTGTTGACTATCATCAGGAAATTCAGAAGCTCTTTCAATCTTCTGAGTTTTCGAAGAAATGGGAGAATGTTTCTAAGGATGAAAGTGAGCATAATACCCCTATTTATAATTTAAGTAGTGGTGGGTGTGCATCATTCAAGGAGGTGATTTTGAGTGTCAAGGAAAAGATAACTGCTGGTGAGGGTTTCACCTCTGTTCCCTCAAAGTAGAGACCACGTAAGGATTATTCTAATTTTCCTAGGAACGTTACTACTAGATCGTCTTTGAAGATGCCTAGGAAGTTGGACACAGATATTCTTAATATTTTTAATCAAGATAAATATAAATCTGAGTGGTAGGTTGCTAGTGGCTCTGATTATGACAATGATATGTCGTATTATGATATCTAGGTCTGTTGTTAGGTGGATGAGGACATTACTGCTTGTTTGATCCCGCCCACCTCTTATCTGTACTTTTTATTTCTTTTTAATAAATGGTCAAAAGCATTACTTATGGATAAGACCTTTTGGTTAGATTCAGTATGAACTGGTAGTAATGTCGTATGCAAATAATGGGTTATAATAAGTTCATTTAAACATATTTTGGAAGACAGAGACTCTATATTTTGAAAAAAAGGACCATATTAGTGGGTGTATAGACATCCCTAAAACTAATATTATCTACTTTATTAGTAGAATGAATTTTTATAAATGAACTTTTTGGATTCCAGTATAAGGAAAGGTGGTGGATTATCCATAATAAATAAAAAAGAAAGGCCTTCAGGCCATTCGGTCTATAATGAAAGGTGGTGGGATACTATAGTGATAACTTGAGTAATATAGTAAGTGTTTTTAATATGGTGTTCTTGGTTTTAGGATGATACGCTTCCAACTCCCCTTATATTTGATAAGTCAAATTTTTCTATAGAATCCATGACTTTTAAATACCAATCATGAAAATGTGTATGTTTTTTTAAAGCGTACGAACCTTGTAAATACCAAATTCCATCTTTAGTTTCTTTATATTATTTTGTGTGGTGTTGTTTGTTATGTTAGAAAAATAGATCCATAAGTATTAACTAGTTTTAGAGTCTAAGTTTTCAAATTTGTTTATAAGGTTAAAATAAATATTTTGAACTTGTTAAAATTACTCAAAACAAGATTAAACCCACATCTGGTGTGTCTATACTAGTCCATTGGGAATATCACACCTTATAAGCCACCTCTAACATAAAAACCCCAAATCCCTTAAATATAGTTTCAAATAAATATAAATTTATACATTATATACTTTTAAATTTAGGTGTTTTATGTACTTATTCACTGTATAAATAGAGAAGAGGCTATTATTCCTATAAAATTATTTCATGTTTGAACATGTGGTTCATACTAGACATGAATCTGGTTCTCTAACCCAATTAAGTGTCTTATGTAGTTTTATCCATGGATGATGGTTGATTTCATGAAATTTACAAAGAAACTTTATGTGTTCTAGGATTATATTGACTTTGATGATCTACCCCTTGTGTTTTAAAACACTAAAAATTTCCCCAATAAATTTACTATATTGGGGGTAGATTTCATGGGTCTATACCCAATAATAAGAATTAGTAAATTTACATTAAATATTACTACCATTGATTTATTTTTAAAAATTTACTAATTCCACGCCCTTAATGAAGATTGGAATAAAATTCATTATCAATTTTTTGAAAATTAACATCATCATCGTATTTAGTGTTTTAAAAACTATCCTCTTATATACTTGCATAAATTATTATATGCCTAAATTGAAAATGTTATTTTAAAAAACAATATATTGTACAATCACACTTCTTGTTATCACATGGATGCAAATGGGCAGATAAATTCTTTAAATTTTTATTTATTTAATACCTATAAAGTATAATAGATAATGATAACAAGTATTTAATTGAAAAACTAATCAATTTATTGTGTTCCTAAGAATAAATTACACATACACCTAAACAAGTTTCCCAATAATCATTAATATATGGGAACGAAATGGTATTGGCTATTGAGGTTTAGTTACCATCACTCTAGATATCTATTAGGAATGATAAATTTGAGGATAAGAAATTAAAAATTCAGTTAGATGTGTTTGATGTTATTAATTTTAAATGCTATAAGTATTGTAAGGCTTGGTGTTTCACTAATACAATATAGCTCGAGCGCTTAATAAGAAGGTTTTCCACTACTAATTTGTTCAAGTGGAATTGTTGTTGGGGTTAAGGACACCAATTATATCACAAATTTAATCATCAAAAACTATACTAAAAATTATAAGGAACATGCATAATACATAAGGTCTGCCATAATGAATAATACTCAATAATCCACTCAAATATTGATTGTATCCTCACTCCCATAAATGTGATGATCCTTAAGAAATTTTTCCCCAAAATATTCATACTAGATTCAAATATTTTTAACTAATGAAACATAAATTATATGGCATATATTCCCCATCATAGAACCTTAAACTACATAAAACAAGGTTCCTATCGCATGATCCAAAACCATATTGTGTACTTTCATCATCACATGAACTTAAGCTACATGCCTTTTAGTTAATTTTAATGACCGAAAATTATAGTAAATAATTTTCCATAACTAAATACCATGGGAGTAGATTTTCATGCATGAAACACTAAACTAAAATGAAAAAAAACATGTTATCTTAAAAATATTATTAAATATTACCATTATATTAAATTTTCTAAATTGGAAGGTATCAATGGAAGTAAAAACATTATAAAAATAGTATAAAAAGGTATAATAAAATAAGACTCATTTTATGATTAAATGATACAAGTTTCATAAAAAATATGAATTTTTATCATTTTTAAAAATTGAATCCTATGATTTTTTCATTTTTTTAATCACCATGGTCAAATTATGTAATGGGGTAAATTTCATTTTTAGGTATTAAATTACCAAGCTAGAAATTATTTACCATGATAAAAAAATTATATTTTTGAGTTTTATAATTTTATAAATATTATGTTTTTTAATTAAATGGATATATATTAAATTAAGACTCTGATATGATGTTTAATCATATATATAAATTAATTAACCATTATTTAATTGGTATTCAATATTAAATAGGATTAATAAAATTTAATGATTAAAATGATTTTTTTTCAAAAAAAATAGTTTTTCAACACATTGTATGTTTTGATTTAAATGTAAATTTTATTATAATTATGAATTGAATTAGAATAAATGGAGTCAAAATTTGGATTCATAACATAAAAAAATTTTAATAAGGTTTATCTTTTATTTTTAGTGATAAAATAATAACCATGATTGATATTTGATCAAGATTAATAAGTTTTAAAATGGGTAATCTGATGTGGCTAGAATTTTTATAAATCAATTTATCCCTAAGACATTATATAATACCATTTTTAGGTTGAAAAATATTTAATACAATTATCACCAACATTTATCCACCTAAATCACCTAACTCTCTTGATATTATATTCTTACCCCTCACCTAACTGTCATTTTTAATCATTTGTCCCTTTTTTCACCTATAAAAGGAGATCACCTACACCCTTTTCAATACACACACCTAGTTTCAAATTTCCATGAACAACTACCCAATTTACATATTATTGGGTCTCTTTACACCTTTTTTATCCTATATCCTCAAATAATTTCCCCAATCCATTCATTCTGAAAGGATACTTCAAGAAAAGAACCAAGTTCTCAATGTTTGTATTACTTTCCCTTTAACTTACTTTTTTCAAATCCTCATCCAGCCTCCTCAAAAAACATTATATTTGTATGTATATAATTAAATTAGTATTAATCATATATCTAATTGTTTTATATTTATTTTATAATCATTATATATTCTCATCCCATTTAATCAAATAAAGAAACTCATGTGTGTTTTCATCCTACCATCTCCTTGAAAGACATACTTCATTTTTCATCACCACCTTTTCAATGATGGTTATATAAATGGGTTTAGTAAATATAGATGTTATTAATTTAATGATTTATATTTTTTAAATATATCCTTCCATTCTATAATTATTATTATAAATGAATGGTCATTGTTAAACAAACCACCTAAAACGAATATACCAAGAGGAAAAGCGATTTTTTTACATGGAAACATATTTTTCATTTTCCTTATTCACATAACTATTAAAAATTATTATTAATAACCTTAATAACATATAAATAATTTATTAAACTTTTATGAAAATGATATTATACCTATTGAATCTCTTATATATCCATAATCACACATAGATTGTTGAATATTCTTGTGGGCTCAGTTTAACCACCAACATGAAAAATGATATAAATTTATATCAATTAAGGAATAGGAAACTTAACACTATATATTAATAAGTAATTAATATATTATTTTGGTTATATATTAGTAATATATTCATTTAACTCCTTAATTATGATACCACTATTCACTTGTAAAAAAATAAAAAAAAACATGTTATCGACAATTTCATCTACAAGAACCATAACTAAAAATCCCAAAAAATAAAATTATGAAATTATGAAATATAATAAAACATTAAATTATAATACCTTATATGGTCTGGTAATGATAAAATTTAAATCATAATGGATAAAAACATCACTAATTAGAAAACTAGTCCAAAACTACCAAGATTACTGACACCAGATAATGAAAATTGATAATAAATAACAAATATAAATATAAATAATTATTATAAATTAAGTATATAAAATTTTATGGATAAGAATAAGGTTCTAAAATAGTTTAATAAAATAGTTTTCATATAGTAGTTTAAATTTTTACCAACTATGTAAGAATTCAATTCAAGTGCTAGGTCGAATCAATTTATGATTCATTGGGTCATAGTTAATCATACATATAATCTTCTTATTTTCTTTGATCCTACAATTACCCTATTTTATAATTTATTTCCTTTTATTCTATGTTTAAATTAATTCTTATAATAAATATCCATTTCATTGATAAAATATTTTCCAAAACAAAAGTATAAAATTGGTAATAATAATTCCCATTCTTACCAATGAATGTTATCTCCCATGTCCATGATTTTCCTATAAAATGTGTTTTATTTAAGGAAATAAAATTCAATATGATCTTTTATATTATTTAAATTTTCCTTTAAACATTTTATAAAATGAATTTTTTAAATTTCATTTGATGTGTTTTTTTAAAAAAATGGAATATAATACTGTATAAGGGTATTTCTTTCATTATTTACCACTCCTAAATTTCTATATTTTTTTCTATTTAATAATATTTTAATTGGAACTCTTTATAATAATGTTTAAAAAATTATTCTCATGAAGTAACATTTTCATGAATTTCTATAAGTTATTATGATATGATTCTTTTTGTAAAATAATATTCTTAATATCATATGATTTTTTAAGTTTATATTATGTGTTGTTATTGAAAAATTTATGAAACTCAATATTTTTATATGGGTTCTTTTTTATATGAGGATTGATTATAGTGGAACATATATATATATGGATTATGAAATGTGGGTTCCTTTATCACCCTCTAATGCATTTGTTTAGTATTATATATCCTAAGATCGTCAGCTTTGGATATAATGAGTTTGTTCACACTAGCATAGGCATAATATTTTTACTAAAATTTTTAGGGATGGACATAACAAGATTATTCACAAAGTCATGGACATAAATATTTTTCTAAAAAATGTTTTACTATATTTTTGGGTGTTCTAAATTTCTATGTTGTTTATCATGTTATGCCACATTTTCAAGTTTCATTCCATTTTCATTAAAATCTTTTTTTCATGTTTCAACTCATTTTTAATGTATTTCACACTTTTATGTCATGTTAACATGTTTTATGATTATTGAGATGTATTTTTTTCCATGTAATGTCATTTATGATTCTTTAATGATCATTTAAAGATCTTATGTTTCTCTTTCTTTTTTTATTATCATAAATTGTCTTAGGATCTATTAGTAAGATATTTCTCCTCTTACTTATGTTCTCTTTCATGGTTATGATCAGAAATATCATTATATATTTTTTCTTAACTTTGCATCTAAGCTCTGCCATTTCTTATGATTCTAATCCCTAGGTAATGGAGATAACTAAATCATGTGATATTTTTAAACATGGGTCTATAGGATCATGATTAAGGATAAATATTCACAAGTTTTATAAAATAATATTTTTATATAGCTAGTCTCAAAGACACATAAACATTCATTCCTCTGGTTGTCTGACTATTTATAAGATGTATTATCTAAATTATGAAATTAATGCATTATTTAGTTATTTTTTATTGGTTCTATATAGTTGCTATATGAATAAGGTTTATTAATTTTTTTGTTTTTTTTAGTTACCTTTGGTATTAGTGTTAGAAACCAATATTGAAAACTAAATAGAAGTGTCTATGTATAGGATGATATCTTAAAATATTGGTAAAGTTTTGAGTATATGGGTTTCTTAAAAATACATCCTTATCATAATAATATAATCGGATGCATGATATGAAATTTCTGTACCTAGGTGTAGTAAAATTGAATAGGGTTTGTTGTGTATTAACTAACTCTTCACCCGGTTCATGATAAAAAGGCTTAACTGCACAACTGGTCTAACACTCCCAGGGGATATGCTATGATTTTCATATTCTCTTTACAAACCCCTGTAAAGGATTTATTTCCAAGTTACTTTAAGGTATTTGTTTTATGTGTATAATATATACCAACTTAAAGTATCCTAGGTTAAATTAAGCTTGATATAGGTTGAACTAAAATAATTATTAGCTAACTTGAGGATATAAAGGGGTAAAAGGTTATAATATTAAATCTCTTTTATATTATTAGTTATGGTAATCCCCCCATGATGTTAACTGTTAGTCACTCATGTTAACAAATTTTGGTTTAAGAGATAAATTTTATTGAATTATAGGAATTTGAAAATGTATCAAAACAATAATTTGGGAAAGGGTTTTATCCACCCCATTAACTTGCCATGGGAAGTATCAGTCCTCTTTATTAAGAAGAAATATAGATCAATTTGTATTTTAATTAACTATTATGATATTCATAAGATTTAAATTAAGAATAGATATCTTATAAATCATATTAATGACCTATTTTATCAATTTATAGGATCTTAATACTTCTCTAAGAAAACCATTCAATCTGGATATCATTGGTTAAGGTTCAAAAAGCGGTATGTTTCCAAGACAACATTAAATATGAGGTATGAACACTATAAATTTTATTGATTTCATTTTGACTTGATAATTCACCTATTATCATAAATGGTCTAATGAATAGAATCCTTAAAGACTATATAAGTGAATTTTTTGTTGTCTTTAAAGAAAATATTCTTATATATTCAAAGATTAAGGAAGAGGACATTGATTATTTTCAAATTATTTTCAAGACCTTGAGAAAAAATAAACCATGTGATAAATTTATCATGGGTGAATTTAAAATGTATAAAGAATCATTCTTGGTTCATGTAATCACATTCAAGGTCATGTCAGTAGATACATCAAAGATGACTATTTTTTTGAGAAATATTCTAACCCGAATACTATAACTAGGATATATAGTTTTCTTGGGTTAATAGGAAATTATTGATAACTTGTGATAACTTTATCAAGGATTTAATATAAACTATTCAATTTTACAAGGAAGGGATTGTATTTCCTTTTCATATAGAAATATAATGAATTTTTTAAGGAACTAAAAAAGATATCGTTCAATACCTGTATACTTATATTACCCGATAGTCAGGAAGGGTTTATAATATACAGTGACGCTTCAAAATAATTCATGGGATGCATCATCATACAAAATTATAAGGTAATTTAATATTCCTCACTTTAATTAAATTCTCATGAGAAAAATTACCTAATTCATGCTTTGAAGTTTTGATAGAGATCTCTGCTTTAAAGATACGACAATATTATCTCTACAGAGAAAATTTTGATATGTATATTGTTCATATGAGAATGGAATATTTATTTAAAAATAATGAGTTGAATATGCATAAAATTAGATAGTTGGAATTAATAGAAGATTATGACTTCTCAATACATTACCAATAAGTTAATGACAATAGGGTGGATGATTCTCCGAGAAAAAAATATTATATAACTCTATCCATTATGTGGATCAAATAATATCCAATATTAATGGATTAGAAGTGTATGAATCTTGATGTCATAATAATTTAATAGAAATCCAATATTTCCCAAAATACTGCTCATAATCCCATCCACTTAAAGATAGATGAATCCTATAAAGGTGATGTAGATTTATGGGAAATGGTAGTGAATAGTTTGGAGTTTAGATTTGATAAACATATAGTTATGAAGTTTGGAACCTAGATATATTTCCCATAAAAGATGGAATTGAAGAACGTTAGGTTTGATGCACATAGCTCATTCTTCTCAATATATTTGGTAAGTACAGCAATGTAAAGATATCAAAAAAAACTTTTGATGGGATATCTTGAGAATTAAAATTTAAGAATAGGTATCTTGATTCTTCGTATACCTATAAGCTAAGGATCAATGAAAAAATTCTAAGGGAATGTTTCAAACATGACCCATACCTGTATAGAGTTGGAAAATATCACTAGGATTCCATCATATGACTCTATAAAACATCTAAATTCCATAACATTATTTATGTTGTAGTTGATTTCCTTGAAAATTCAGCATATTTTATTTTCATAAAAAAATATATTTCTCTCATGACCAAACTACAAAGATATAAATGATGGATATTGTAAGAATTCATGGATTACCACTCTCTATTTAATTTTATTGTGGTGTGAGGTTTATGTTGAGGCTCTAGATAAGTCTACAAAAATCATTAGAGATAGAGGTGAGTTTTAGCACTGGTACTCATCCCCAAATAGATGGTTAGTATAAGAGGACTATTTAAACACAAGATGGTCTTCTAAGATCATATTCTATAGATTTACAAGGATGTTAGGATCAATACATCTCCTTAGTAGAGTTCTCATATAAAAATAGTTTTTCATTATTGGATTCATATGGAACCATATAAGGCTCTGTATGAGAAGATATTTTTAACTATAATATACTCGGATGAATTTGGAGATAGAAATATAATAGATCTTGACCTTGTACAAGAAAGGATATGGAAGGTATAAACCATTCAATGACATATAAAATCATTATAAATTTGAAAAAAGAGTTATGCAGATAATCTTCAATGAAATCTAGAGTTTCATGTTTGTTACAAGGTGTTCCTCTAAATGTGTCTTTAGAAGAGGGTTATGTGATTTGGGAAGAAAGGGAACATGTCCTACAGATACATCATTCCCTTTGATATTACTGATAATGTTAGGGTTGTAGCCTATTTCTTAGTTATCCATCCACACATCTATCAACTTCACGATGCATTTCATGTATATATTTTAAAAAATTGCACACCAGATCCATCACATACACTGATCCCAAAAGCTATAAAATTTAAACATGATAATTAATATGAAGAAGAACTTGTGAAAATCTTGGATCAAAGAGACAAGGTTTTAAGGAACAATACCACCCATGTAGTAAAATTTATTTGGTAGAATCATAAATTTTAGAAGGCTACATGGGAACTTGTGGTTGTGATGAGAGATAAGTATTGTTACATTTTTTACTCTAAGTAAAATAAATTGAGGATCAATATTTTATTGGGGTATTGTCACGACCCGTCCTCAGGGCCCGTGTCATGACTACCCCAAGCTCGCCTTCCATAGTCCAGGGGTTGGCGACTAGAACCAAGGCGTATATCCCAACAAAAAGGGAAGGCATTGCCTTTAAAAGTAAACAGACACCACAGAGTAAGCCAGCAGAAGTAAACACTAAGTAAACTGAGTACAAGTAATTGCGGAAAGTAAATGGGCCAGAATACAAACCCAAACTGAAAGTAAAGTAAAAATGGAAAGAAAGTACAACAACTGAAAATAAAGCAGCAACGTCGAGCTGTCCTCTGGTACTCCCACCTGAAGGGTGGGTACAGATAACCACCTCAACTCCTCAGGTCCAGCCGTCTGCTCCGTGTACGTCTCGCCCAGTGGTCCACCTCCAGGTACCGACCTGTTCCGCAAGCCTCAACCACGATCAGCATTGTCCGTTGTCTGCAACCAACACAACATAGTGCGGGAATATCCCGTGCAGGGGTGAGTATAAGCTACTCAGTAGGGACCCCGAGACCCCCGAAGGTCTCCCAGAATCCACAAAGGATAATCCACAAAGGAAAGATACAATCACAAAGTAACATCTGACACTACTTAGGTATGTGCCCATAAATATACATAAGATATCAATTCCTGTTTGGCTCCAACATTCGAGCCAAAGTTCGATCACATCCACACAGGATAGCACAACACAATCCACGTAGGAAAGAAAATCAAGATTCATCTCACACAGGTATACTTATTCGTAAGATGATAGAGATGATCATATGTAGCCACTGATTCATCTAATCCGTCGGACCCACATAGGATCGATAGGTATTAACCCCCACAATGACCCACAAAGGATCGATAGGTACTAACCCCCACAATGACCCACAAAGGATCGATAGGTACTAACCCCCACAATGACCCACACAGGATCGGACCCACACAGGATCTGTAGGCGCTGGCCCACACCTGAGCGCTGACCCACACAGGATCTGACCCACACAGGATTGGTAGCTCTGATCCACGTAGGATCGCTGAGTGTTGTAGTCATCGTCATCGAATCCACGGAGGATTTATGTACAGTCATCATCATCGTCGCAGTCATAGCCAGCTCTAGGGTTCCCGCACACAGCAAGCTCGTTCGGGAGGGTCCGCTCCACGAGCCGAGGGTATGATACATCAACTGATATGTAGTCCAAAGTTTATGTATCCAAAAGTTCCGTATCGTCAATAGGAACTCAATGACACAGACGGCGCGTCAATCGGACGCCCGGTCTGAGAGTTATTGGCTTTTTCATCCCAGGGACCCGGTTGGTTTTTAAGTCAAAACCAACCTGACCGTACTCCAACTGCGTCCAAACCTCGAGCAGAGTAAGCCAAAAGTTCTTTCTCACTAATAGGAATCCATCAAAGTCAATGGCACGTCAATCGGACGTCTGGAGCTCAAGTTATAAGCATTTCCGCTCCGAGGGCCCGGTTGGTTTCGTGTACGAACCAACCCGGCTGAACCCAAAGTTCTCTGAAACCCTGAGTGTAATATACTAAAATGACCGTCTCTATCCAAGGATCGCATCGCAGCTATTGGTGCATCGATCAGAGGTCTGCAGCCCAAGTTATGGGCAAAAGACCGAAAGAGGTCCGGAAGTGGGGGTTTCGGGCCCGGACCGATCCAGCCCGAGACCCCCTAGGTTGGCCCGAACCAGGTCGACCCGGTTCCAGGTCTGGGGCTCTTAGGTGGGGCCCGGCCCGGCTGGCGCTGCCCGGCCTGGCGGCCCGGCCCGGCGCGCTGGCGCTGGCCAGGTGGCTCGGCCGAAACGGCCGAGCGTTGAAGGGGGGGGCGCGCTGCCCACCACATTGTGAAATCGTAGCCCCCATGTGGGGGGCCGCTCCTGCTGGCCAGCCGGGGGTTACGACCCCCGAAGCTTCCCCTTGACCAGCCGGCCCACACTGGCTGGTCGGCTACTGCCGCCACGGGACAGGGGTGGTCCCATCCCCCTGCTCCGACGCCGGTGGCCGGAAGCCGTCCGCCGCTTCCTGCTCCGCCGCGGCCAAAGGCTGCAGCCTTGGTCCATCTGGCGCCGCGCGACGGCGCCGCACCCCTCCGCCGCGGCCCCACTCCGGCTGCAGTCTCCTCCAGGTTCTCTGGCGCGGCGCGATAGCGCCGCGACTTGTTCGACTTCAACGGCGCGGCGCGACGGCGATGCGCTTCTTCGCCCAAACTCATAGTTTCCGCATGGTGCAATGGCACCGCGCCGCCTTACACGTGCTGTAATAAAATCAAACAAACAAGGGGGGAGGTCGGCCGTGTTTGTGCGGTCCGACCTCCTCCAGTTATTGCGATATCAGGTGGCTCAATTTAAAATGAAGAAAGGCGACGGAAGTAATCACGAAAAAAAATTAAAATAATCCCATACCTCGAGCGTAGTCGTCGAACGAGGTTGTCGCGGAAAGGGACGTCACGGAAAGAAGGAGGATCGTCGCGTCGTGGAGGAACGGTGTCTCCCTTCCTTTGACGCGGAAAGAAAGAACTAGGTGATGTGCATCGGGTCATCGATCTCTGAGGAAGGCTTCTTTCACCGTCGTCCATCGTCGGAGGTCGGCGTTCTTCGCGTTCTTCTTCGAGGAGGAAGAACTTCAAGAAATTGAGCAAATTCTCCCAAGCCTCTCACAACCCAACAACTCTAATAAAATAAGAGTTTGTCTTATTTTATTTCTTAAGCCATGCGTTTTGAAATTTAAAAACAAAACAATCAATTAAATGAATTAATTGCAATGTTTAAACCGCCCAAATTAAAAGAGGCGTTTCATAAAAAGAAAAACGCAAGGGTTGACTTCCACTTAATAGGGGTGCGGGTGCTTTACCTTATTAAAGGAGGGGTTTTAGGAAGAAAAGAAACGGTGGGGATCATGTGGGTCCCACATCACAAATATTCTACCTAGTGGGTATGATATTTTGGGTCCCACTTCATCCACTTAGCTTAGGTTTATCAAAAATAAAATAAAATTGGTTGCACAACTTTTATTTTATTCCTTTACTTAACCCCAAAATTTAAAAACCACACCCGAGCAAACGAAACTCCGGAAAATGTGTTTCTAAGCAATTATCGGCACTGGGATTCCATTGGTGTCCTCGGATTTTGATTCCGAGCACCGGTTTAAAAGTTAGGAAAACTCACTTGGTCGTTCACTAAACGTACCCGAGCTAAACTTTAGAAAATGATTCTGGGCACACCGAGCTTCAGAATCAGGTGCTGTCAGAAACTGTGTTCTTTTAAAATTCCCAAGAAAATTAAAAAAACAATTCCTTGAATTTTATGGGTCTTTACATCACTTCCACCTCAGGATTTTACGTCCCCGTAAAGATACATCATAAACTATGGAAATAAATGTGGTTACTGAGCACGCATCTGAGCCTCCCGCTCCCAAGTGCTCTCCTGTAGGTTCTCGTGCTGCCATCTGATGCGCACTAGAGGAATCGACCATTCATGTAGGACCCACTCCTGTCGATCCTCAATCTCCACTGGGACCTCCGCAAAAGTCACCCCATCATCAATTTCCAGCTCCCCATGGTCAATGATATGCGTCGGGCCGTGCACGTATCTCCTCAGTTGGGATACGTGGAAGATGTCATGCACCCGGTGCAACTGAGGTGGTAGATCCAGGTGAAAAGCCACATCACCAATCCTGCTGAGGACGTGGAATGGTCCGATGAAGCGTGGAGACAACTTGTCGCCTCGGCCAAATCTCCGTAATCCACGTTGAGGTGAGACCCGCAAGAAGACGTGGTCACCATCCTCGAACTCCAGTGGCCTCCGCCTCCTGTCAGCATAAGACTTTTGCCGGCTCTGAGCTATCCTCATCTGCTTCTGGATGACCTGGACCTTCTCTGTCATGGCCTGGACCATCTCCGGTCCCACAAGTGCTGACTCCCCAGGGTATGTCCAGTACAGCGGTGATCTGCAAGGTCAGTCGTACAACGCCTCGTATAGTGACATCCTAATGGTGGAGTGGTAGCTGTTTTTGTACGCGAACTCCACCAAGGGTAGGTGGTCCTCCCAGCTACGACCAAAGTCAGGGACACATGCACGGAGCATGTCCTCGAGAGTCTGAATGGTCCTCTCCGTCTGACCATCTGTCTGAGGGTGAAAGGCGGTACTCAGATTTAGCTGCATCCCGAATGCCTCCTGCAACCCCTTCCAAAGCCGGGAAGTAAAGCGAGAATATCGATCGGAGACGATAGATTATGTCACACCATGAATCCGTACAATATTTTGAACGTAGAGACGTCCCAATCTCTCCACTGAGCCCTGCTCTCTGATGGGTAAGAAATGAGCCGACTTGGTGAGTCGGTCGACAATCACCCGAATGGTTTCATGACCTCTAGAAGTGCATGGAAGTCCAGTCACGAAGTCCATAGATATGCCGTCCCACTTCCACTCCAAGACCTCCAAAGGCTGTACCAAGCCTGCTGGTACCTGGTGCTCTGCCTTCACCTTCTGACAGGTGAGGCATCGAGAAATGAACTCCGCCATAGCCTTCTTCATACCCGGCCACCAGTGCTGACGTCTAAGGTCCTGGTACATCTTCACCACTCCAGGATGTACCACCAAAAGGGAAGTTTGAAACTCTCTCAGCACCTCCTCCTGTAAAGAAACTGGTACTAAGGTACATCCTCTGAAAAGTAAATCGTGCTCTCCCCCTAAAGAGAAAACATCAGGTGCCTGTCCTGAGGATATCTACGCACGTCGCATCTCACAGTCGGCATCCCCATGTTGTGCCTCTCTGACCCACTGCAGTAGTGGAGGAGTGACTGTGAGTGACTGAAGAAAGGCTTATCTATTTCTATCCATGAAGGATATATGCAAAGTGGCTAGCTGCTCTGTCACCTCCCCAAGTAGCTGAATGCCCGTCCTCCTGCTGAGAGCATCGGCTACCACATTCCCCTTTCCAAGAGTACAGACTATCTCAAAGTCATAGTCCTGTAGGAACTCGAGCCATCGCAGCTATCTTAGGTTCATGTCCTTCTACGAGAAGATGTACCTGAGACTCTGATGGTCAGAAAAGACTGTAAAGCACTCGCCCATCAGATAGTGTCGCCACATCTTCAGTGCGAAGACCACTGCTACTAACTCTAAGTCATGGGTAGCGTAGTTCTTCTCATGCTGCCTCAACTAGTGTGATCCATAGATGATCACAGCCCGCTCCTGCATCAGGACACATCTGAGTCCGGTCCCTGATGCATCGCAGTAAACCATGTACCCAACTCCATCCTCCGGTAGCCTCAAGATAGGCGCGCTAGTCAGTCTTTGTCTCAGCTACTGGAAGATTTGCTGACACCTATCTGACCACACAAATGGTTTCCCATTCTTCTCCAAAGTTTATAGTGGTGTCGCAACTCTGGAGAAGTTTGGCACAAATCTCTGGTAGTACCCATCTAGACCCAAGAAACTCCACACCTCTGTCACGCTCCTTGGTGGCTCCCAAGCTATCACTGCCTCGATCTTCACAGGATCCACCGCAACTCCCGCCTCAGAGATGATGTGTCCCAGGAAGTGGACCTCACATATCCAGAACTAACACTTCGAGAGCTTACCATAAAGTTGGTGCTCTCGGAGTGTGTCCAGTACAACCCGCAAGTGGTAGGTGTGCTCCTTCTCAATCGTCGGGTATATCAAAATGTCGTCGATGAAGACCACAACAAATCGATCGAGGTATGGCTGAAAGATCCTATTCATGAGGCCCATGAACACTGCTAGAGCATTGATTATGCTGAATGGCATAACCAAGAACTCATAGTGGTCATACCGACATCTGAAGGTCGTCTTATGCACATCCTCATCCCGAACTCTGAGCTGATGATAGCCTGGCCTGATGTCTATATTCGAGAACCATCGTGCTCCCTTGATCTGATCGAAGAGGTCGTAAATCCTCGGTAGCGGATACATGTTCCTCATGGTCACCTGGTTCAGGCAACGATAGTCAACACAAAGTCTCAAGCTCCTGTCCGCCTTCTTGGTGAAAAATATCGGGGAAGCCCAGGGTGAAACACTAGGTCGGATGAATCCATTGCCCTGCAAGTCCTCCAACTGTACCCGTAGCTCTAGAAGCTCAGCGGGGGCCATCTGATATGCTGGAGTGGATATTGGGTCTATCTCGGGGTACAGGTCAATATAAAATTCTACCTCTCTGCGAGGAGGTAGTCCTGGAACGTCGTTGGGGAAAACGTCCGCATACTGATCCACCATTGCAGGAAAACCAGGACTCCGCACGTCAACTGCTCCTAGGATGAGGCTAGCCAACTGATGAGTGACGGGTTGTCCTCTCCTCTACGAGAGTCCATCGTGTTTTGTGAAGGCTCCCTTCTTGCCGGTGAAGGTGAACCTGCTCCCGTCGGTGCGTACACACCGCACCTTGCGCCTAATACAGTCAATCTGAGCATAGACTGTAGATAACAAATCCATGCCCAAGATGATGTTGTAAGGCCTTGACGCCGCTACAAGAAGATCCCAGCTAAAGCTCTCGCCTCCTAGAGTAATCTCACACTGCCGACACCAGTGTGTAATCGTCGAGTCTGCTCCCGTAGGAGTCTCTAGCTGTAAGGATCGAGCCAACGGCTCTGTCGGAATCTCTGAGCTACGAACAAGGGCAGCAGCTATGAAAGAATGACTCGCTTCAGTGTCTATAAGAACTGCAGCAAGGGTGGAATAGACACATATAGTACCTCGAATCATCTCGGGTGCGCCGTGGTCGTAGGCCTCTGCTGTCTGAAGCTATGCATATCTCTGTCAGCCAGCTCCCTGTGGTTGGGGTGGACCTCCTGGTGGTGGTGGTGGTAGAGCCTCAAAGCGTCGCCCACCACCTACTGCTCAGCCAGCTCCTCTGCCTCGTCCGGCTTCTCCCTGCATACCATCACGGTCGACCCTCTACCTCTGCCTGGGTGGTCCCTTAACCGTCTGCTGCTCCTCAGCATGGCAGTTCGGGCAGTCACGAGCCATGTGGCCCTGCCCGCCGCATGCGTAGCACTTTCTGTCTCTCGAAATAATGGCTCTGCGCTGAGTGCCTAGCACCTCTGAGCCAGTGTCCTGAGGTCGTCTTCCTGAGGGTCTGGTCTGTATGGACCCATGTGTCATCCGTCGACTGCCTACTGTAGAAGACTCTGCTACGTGTCGTCCTGCGATAGGTCTCGATGCTGGTGTAGGCTCAACAAGAAAGCTCTTGATGAGAAGGGCTCGCTCCAGTACCCCTTCCTGTGTTGGAATGCTGAGGGAGATCAGCGATGCCCTGATCTCATGGCTCAGTCCCTGCTCGAAGGTCCGGGCCTGGAAGAATGGGTCATGTACAATGTCCGTCGAATAGTGCGAGAGATCGGTAAATCCCGCCGAGTACTGGGCGACCGTCAAGCTGCCCTGCTGCAGCTGTAGTAGCTCCTGGATGCACACCACACAGAGGGTGGCTGGGATGAACTCCTAGCGGAAGAGGATCTCAAAGTCCTTCCAGATGAGAGATGCCTCATCATGCACCTGGAGCATCAAGCTCCACCATCTACCTTCTGCCGCGTGCAGGAGGCTCGCTGCGAGGATCACCATGGGGTCATCTTGTGTCCTTACTAACCTGAAAACTCATACAACTACCTCCAGCCAATCCTCGACTGCCTGAGGGTCTGTCTCCCCGCGGAACCTGGGCAATCACTGACACTGAAACTCATGCAGTGCAATAAGGAGACGTTCATCGTCAATGGCTGGGGCTGGTAGTATCGGTGGCTCGGCGGGTAGAGGTATCGTCGGTGCCTCTGCTGTCAAATGGCCCTGTACCGAGGCCTCGTCGCTTGGTGGGTTGTCGTCACGTACAACACTCGAAACCCTAGTTGGTTGCCGTCGTGGGGACATCCTGAAAAGAAATAGGTGTTCCATGGTCAAACAGTATACCTGGTCAGCTGACACAAAGTAATCACAAAGAAAACTCAAAACACACATGCAATCAATGTTTTCGTGCATTAAGTCGGAAATCAGAAGTCAGGGTCCTGCTGTACGGATACGTCGGTCACCGCACCAAAACTAGACTCCCTGGACTGATAACCACACTCAATACTCTTAACATTATTGCTTCACATATAAAAAGATCAGAGTCATGAGTTCTTCGGTAGAACCGAACTCCTCTGATACCAATTTGTTACGACCCATCCTCGGGGCCCGTGCTGTGACTACCCCAAGCCCGCCTTCCATAGGCCAGGGGTTGGCGACTAGCACCAAGGCGTAAATCCCAACAAAAAGGGAAGGCATTGCCTTTAAAAGTAAATAGACACCACAGATTAAGCCAACAGAAGTAAACACTAAGTAAACTGAGTAGAAGTAAGTGCGGAAAGTAAATGGGCCAGAATACAAACCCAAACTGAAAGTAAAGTACAACTGGAAATAAAGTACAGCAACTGAAAGTAAAGCAGCAACGTCGAGCCATCCTCTGGTACTCCCACCTGAAGGGTGGGTACAGATAACCACCTCAGCTCCTCAGGTCTAGCCGTCCGCTACGTGTACGTCCCACCCAGTGGTCCACCTCCAGGTACCAAACTGCTCTGCAAGCCTCAACCACAATCAGCGTTGTCTGTCATCTGCAACCAACACAACGTAGTGCGGGCATAGCCCGTGTAGGGGTGAGTATAAGCTAATCAGTAGGGACCCCGATACCCCTGAAGGTCTCCCAGAATCCACAAAGGATAATCCAAAAAGGAAAGATACAATCACAAAGTAACATCTGACACTACTTAGGTATATGCCCATACATATACCTAAATTATTAATTCTAGTTCGGATCCAACATCCGAGCCCAAGTTCGATCACATCCACACAAGATAGCACAACACAATCCACGTAGGAAAGAAAATCAAGATTCAGCTCACACAGGTATACTTCTTCGTAAGACGATAGAGATGATCAGATGTAGCCACTGATTCATCTAAGCCGTCGGACCCACACAGGATCGATAGGTACTAACCCCCGCAATGACCCACAAAGGATCGAGAGGTACTAACCCCCGCAATGACCCACAAAGGATCAATAGGTACTAACCCCCGCAATGACCCACACAGGATCGGACCCACACAGGATCTGTAGGCGCTGGCCCATACAGGAACGCTGAGCGCTGACCCACACAGGATTTGACCCACACAGGATCGGTAGCACTAATCCACGTAGGATCGCTGAGTGTTGTAGTCGTCGCCGTCGAATCCACGGAGGATTTCTGTACAGTCGTCATCGTCGTCGCAGTCGCAGCCAGCTCTAGGGTTCCCGCACACAGCAAGCTCATTCGGGAGGGTCCGCTCCATGAGCCGAGGGGCTGATACATCAACTGACATGTAGTCCGAAGTTGATGTATCCAAAAGTTCTGTATCGTCAACAAGAACTCAACGACACAGACGGCGCGTCAATCGGACGCCCGGTCTGAGAGTTATTGGCTTTTTCGTCCCAAAGGCCCGGTTGGTTTTTAAGTCTAAACCAACCCGACCGTACTCCAACTACATCCAAACCACGAGTGGAGTAATCCAAAAGTTCCATCTCACTAAGAGAAATCCATCAAAGTCGACGGCATGTCAATCAGACGTCCGGAGCTCATGTTATAAGCATTTCCGCTCCGAGGGCCCAGTTGGTTTCATGTACGAACCAACCCGGCCGAACCCAAAGTTCTCCGAAACCTTGAGTGTAATATACCGAAACGACCATCTCGATCCAAGGATCACATCGCAGCTGTCAGTGCGTCGATCGGAGGTCCGCAACCCAAGTTATGGGAAAAAGACCGAAAGAGGTCCGAAAGTGGGGGTTTCAGGCCCAGACTGATCCGGCCCGAAACCCCCTGGGTCGGCCCGAACCGGGTCGACCCGACCCAGATCCGGATTCGGCCCACTTGGGCGTGGCCTGGCCCGGTTGGCGCTGCCTGTCCTGGTCTGGGTGTGGCCCGGCCTTGCAGCCCGGTCTGGCGGTCTGGCCTGGCGGCTCGGCCCGACGTGCTGGCGCACTGGCGTTGGCCAGGTGGCTCGGCCGAAACGACCGAGCGTTGAAGGGGAGGTCGTGATGTCCCCCGTGTTGTTAAACCGTGGCCCCCATGTTGGGGGCCGCTCCTGCTGGCCAGCCGGGGGTTACGACCCCCAGCGCTTCCCCTTGACCGGCCGGCCTGCACCGACCGGCCGGCTGCTGCCGCCACGGGACCGGGGCAGTCCCGTCCCCCTGCTCCGACGCCGGCGGCCGGAAGCTGGCCACCACTTTCTGCTCCGCCGCGGCCTTGTTCCGTCCGGCATGGCGCGACGGCGCCGCGGCCCCGCTCCGGCCGCGGTCTCCTCCAGGTTCTCCGGCACGGCGTGACGGCGCCGCGGCTTGTTCGACTTCAACGGCGCGGCGCGACGGCGCCGTGCTTCTTCGCCCAAACTCATAGTTTCCGCGCGGTGCAATGGCACTGCGCCGCCTTACATGTGCCGCAACAAAACCAAACAAACAAGGGGGGATGTCGGCTGTGTTTTTGCGGTCCGGCCTCCTCCCATTATTGCGATATCAGGCGGCTCAATTTGAAATGAAGAAAGGCGGCGGAAGTAATCACGAACAAACAATTAAAATAATCCCCTACCTCGAGCGTAGTCATCGAACGAGGTTGTCGCGGAAAGGGACGTCACGGAAAGAAGGAGGATCATCGCGTCGCGGAGGAATGGTGTCTCCCTTCCATTGACGCGAAAAGAAAGAATGAGGTGATGCGCATCGGGTCGTCGATCTCCGAGGAAGGCGTCTTTCACCTTCATCCGTCGTCGGAGGTCGGCGTTCTTCGCGTTCTTCGTCGAGGAGGAAGAACTTCAAGAACTTGAGAAAATTCTCCCAAGCCTCTCACAACCCAAAAACTCTAATAAAATAAGAGTTTGTCTTATTTTATTTCTCAAGCCATGCGTTTTGAAATTCAAAAACAAAACAATCAATTAAATGAATTAATTGCAACGTTTAAACCGCCCAAATTAAAAGAGGCATTTCATAAATAGAAAAATGCAAGGGTTGACTTCCACTTAATAGGGGTGCGGGTGCGTTACCTTATTAAAGGAGGGGGATTAGGAATAAAAGAAACAGTGGGGCTTGTGTGGGTCCCACCTCACAAATATCCTACCTAGTGGGTAGGATATTTTGGGTCCCACTTCATCTACTTAGCTTAGGTTAAACAAAAATAAAATAAAATTGGTTGCACCACTTTTATTTTATTCCTTTACTTAACCCCAAAATTTAAAAACCACACCCGAGCAAACGCAACTCCAGAAAAGGTGTTTCTAATCAATTACCGGTGTTGCAATTCCATCGGTGTCCTCAGATTTCGATTCCCAGCATCGGTTCAAAAGTTAGGAAAACTCACTCGTTCGTTCACTGAACGTACCCGAGCTAAACTTTGAAAAATGATTTCGGGCACACTGGGCCTCGGAATTAGGTGCCGTCAGAAACTTCGTTCTTGTAAAATTCCCAAGAAAATTAAGAAAAAAAAGTCATTGAATTTTACGGGTCTTTACAGGTATAATATAACTACCCATTGTTTTAGTAATTATATTTACTTAATTAAAAACCATGTGAATAGATTGTCTTATACAAAAAATTAACTAAAACAAAAAAAAATTACCTTAATTAAATTTGTAAATTTTATAATTATATTTAATTCATTAAATTGGCCGACCTCAATATAAGTAACCACTTTATAAAAACTTTATAAAAAGATATAATAAATCATATGAAATTTTATTCTTAGATGATACATGTTTATTAAAAAAAATTATACAATTTTTATCATTTTTATTAATTGAATTGTATAAATTATTATGATTTATTTAATCATCATGATATAATTAAGTAATGGGGTTAATTTCATTTTTAGGCATAAAATTTTCGATGAAAATATTATTTATCATGATAAAATAGATGTTTTTCAGAGAATGATACTTTTGTAAATATTCTATTTTTTTAATAAAATGAATCTATATTAAATTTTGAATATAATATATTGTTTAAAAAAATATACAAATTAATTAAAAATCATTTAATTCTTAATCAATGTTAAATAATATTAACAAAACTTAAAATTAAAACAATATTTTTCTATAAACTAGTTTTTAAACACATTAAATGTTTAAAAATTAAAATAAAATTTTATTAAATTTAGAATTTTAATTATATTAAATGGAGTTAAAATTATGATTCTACATGTTCAAATTTTTTAAGAGGAATCATTTTTTTAGTGATAAAATAATAACCATGATTGATATTTAAACAATATTAGTAAGTGTTAAAATGGGAAATCTAAAAGGGCTTGTATTTTACTGAACTAATTAGAAACACAGACCTTATAGAATACCTTTTATAGGTTGTAAAGTCATCTCTACATATCTCATATACATTTATCTAGCTAACTCGCCTAAATTTCATGAAATTATATTCTTACCCCTTACCTAACATTCTTTTCCGTTGATTTTCCGCTCTTTTTCACTTATAAAAGGCACTAACTTACTCCTTATTCAATCTACACACTTATTTCAAAATAAAAATGAACCACATACTAATTTAATTATTATATATCCCCTATACACTTTTTTCCACTATCCTCAACAAATTTATCCAATTCCTTTATTCCTAAAGGACACATCAATAGAAGAACAGAATTCTCAACGTAAGTATTACTTAACCTTTAACATCCTTTATTTATTCTTATCATCCACCCTCAAAAAAAATTATACCCATATATATATAATTATAGAAATATAAATAATATACCATAATTTTATTATATTTATGGTATAACCATTATCTATTTACCTCCTAGTGAATCAATAAAAATGAAAACATTGCCCATGTGTGTGTGAAGACTACCACCTCGATGAACAACATGTTCCATTTATCATCACCACATTTAAAAGGATGGTTTTACAAATAGGTTTAGTGAAAAGATATTTTATTTATGTCCATATTTATATTCTATAAATATAAATTAGTCATTTGATAAGTAATATTAACAATAAACTATTTTTATAAAACTAATCATCTAAAAAATGTACCAAGAGGAAAAGATATTTATTTATAATTGAAAAATTATTTTTAATTTTTATTATACTTATAACTCTAAAAAATTATGATTAATTTCCTTAATAAAATATAAATAATTTCATTATACTTTTTTATAATGATATTATAACAAAAGTATCTCTTATATAACCATACTCACACATATATTGTTTCATATTCTTATTGACTTCGTTTAACCACCAACATGAAAAATATAATAAATTTATATCACGGTTAGAATTTGAAACATAATATTTTATATTAATAATTAATCAATGATAATTTTATTTCTATATTTTTAATATAATCATTTACTCCATTAATTAAGATACCGCCATTGAATTATCGAAAAGCACCAAAATATCATGGTCTCTAATTTCATCTATAAGAACCATTACTAAAAATATCATATAATGAAAATATAAATTTATGAATTATCCTAAAAAATAAATTATTATACCTTGTATTATCTGGGAATGATGAACTTATGGATAATAAGGAAGAGTAGCATCACTAATTATGAAAGTAGTCCAAAATGATCAAGATAACTCAAACCCAATATTGAAAATAGATAATAAGTAACTAATGTACATATAGATAATAATTTTAGATATATTTTATAAAATATTATGAGTATAAATCGGGTTTTTAAATATATTATTTAGATAGTTATTTTTGTTATAAAAGTGGTTATATTTTTATCAACTAAGTGAGAATTCAAGGCAAGGGTTTCATTAATTCAATTTCCAATTAATTGGTTGTTAGTATTTCTTGCTTGAAATCTTAATGTTTTTAATATCCAACCATCCTCCTATTTTATATATTATTTCATATTTTCCTCTAGGAATTATTTCTCATCATCAGTGACCATTTCTTTGATAAAACATTTTCAAAAATAAAATTATAATGTTGGTAAGAATAACTCCCATTCTTACCCTTGAATCATATCTTCCATGTATAAGTTTATCGTTCAAAAAGTGTTTTATTTAAGGAAATACAAGTATTAATTGTATTTTATATTAATATAATTTTAATTTAAACCTTTTATGAAATTAAAATATCTCAATTTTCTGATGTTTTTTATATAAATAGACTAAAAATCTTAATGAAGACTTTTATTTCATTATTTACCACTCTAGATTTATTATATTATTTTATTTTCAATAATATTTTAGTTAGAAATAATTAAAATAAGGTATTAAAAATTAATATATATCCTTTTAAAAAAATTATTCATTGAAATTAATGTTTGCTTCATCTTTTTTAAAATTATTTAAAAGTTTTTGTGAAATACTTATATTTTCACTTTTAATTTCCCCTCAAGGGTTACCTCTCATGAAGTAATGTTTGGATCACCCGCTATTTTTTATTATAATGTGGTTTCTTTTGAAATATAATATTTTTGATATCATGTTATTTATTATGTTCATATTATTTAGTGTTTTTAAAGTTTTAAGAAATCTATTCTTTTTAGATGGGTTCATTCAGATATGATAATTGATTTTAAGTGTTCCATATATGTATGGATGATGATGTGTTGGGTCTTATATTAACCTATAAAACATTATTTTAAGTTTATATCTCATGAGATAGTTATGCATGGGAATAATGAGTTTGTTCACATAAGCATGGGAATAATGGGTTTGCTCAAATTTTCAGGCATGAACGTAATGAGTTTGTTCACAAGGCATGGGAAAAACGAGTATTATCATAAAGGTTTATATATGATTATGGTTTTTACACAACTAAATAAATTACCAAGTTATTCCACATTTATAAGATTCATTTCCATTTCATGAAATTCTATGTTTTCATATTATGACTTATTTTTAAAGTAGTCCACACTTTTAGGTCATGATCATGTTTTTTATGATTATCGAGATGTGTTTTAAGTTGTTTCATAATATTTGTGCCCCATTAATGATATTTTTATGAAATTATGTTTCTATAAAATGTTTTATGATTATAATATATGGCATTATGATCTTTTAATAAGATATTTGTCCTTTTCCTCATGTTTTCTTTCAAGGTTATGATCCGAGATTTTTTGATGTGTTTTTCTATTACTAAGCATCTAATCTCACCTTTTTATTATGTTTCCTATCTAAAGGTTTTGAAGATGATTATTCTATGTTATATTTCTTCAAAATGGTTTAGAGGATAGTGATTAAAGATAACTGTTCATAGGTATTGAAAAATAAGATATTTGTATAGATAATCTCAAAGACACTTAACCTTTCAATCCTCGAGATGTAGTATTTTTTGCAAGATGTATTAATTAAATCATGGTATTAATTTAGGTTTATGTTATTTTTATATTTGGTTTCTATATTAATAATTTTTAAAACAAAACTACATAGTTTTTTCCATCTAGTTTGACCCTAAATACCTTTGAGTATTCCATACTGCATATCTCTAAACCACCTATAGAAGTCCTTCAAAAATTCCCAAAACTATATAAAATGTTCTATCTCACATAACACTAAACTTTATTGAAATATTAATCCTCTATAACACTAAATTTATTATTGTGTTTCATTCTGCACAACCTTGTATTGTGTGACCCTTCTTATATAAGAGATTTATCTATGTAAGTTCCGTCATTTCTTAAAGGAACTGACGGAGATAATGATTTTTTCCTTTTCCAATGTTATAGTCCACCTAACCCATAAAAATATATCTATTAAATAACTACATGTGTGTTGATTCATATTATAATAATATGTGTAGTAGGTCAAAAATATTTTACCCTCGACCCAAATTTTTTCATACTATCATGTCTTTTTACATCATAGGCTGATATTTTAGTATTTTGATCATTCGCATCTGGTATCTTCTGTCGAAGTGTACCTTTATAAAAATATATTAATTGATTATTATTACCTAAGGATATATAGTTAAACTTGAATCACCTATCCTAGGACATCCAAAATCTACAATTTTACCCCACATCTAATTTTAACATTGGACTCCCGCTCATTTAAGTAATGCTTACACTACATTATAAATTCTTGAATTCCCATTTCATTTTATCATCACGCTCATGATTATAATCCCCCGTTACTTCATATAGAGGTAACTTCATCACTCTGACACTAAAATTCCTTATAATTCTAGAATTATGTATGGATTATTTAAAATTTCTATAAGATTTTTAGTGATACATTAATTATTTATTTTTGACCCAACTATAATTTATGATCCACCTAAAACTCCTTTTCTGTAACCCACAAAGATTTATCATCTTATCAACTCAATTTGACTATTTATTAACCTATATCACACCAGTATCCTCATTTTAATTATTATCTATTGATTTTTATTAGTTCCAGTTAATTTCCTTAAAGCTTGGCTATTTAAAGTCCCTTTTTAACACCTCATTTATATATAACATACTATATATATATATATTTATTTATTTTTTAGATTACTCTAAATCCTATAGGGATATTGGGGATGATTGAACCTGATCTAAATGGAATAACCTTTGGCATAGAGAAGGTAAATGCAAGCAAAATGTGGAAAACTTACATCCATCTAAGGGATTTCATTTTTTTCTGAGGTAAAGATTATATAGTTCTATACGTATTTGAAAACATTATAGTAGATATTTCCATTAAAATTTGGTTAGTTTTTACACTCTATATAGATTTATAATAGCTTTATAATAAACTTATCATTTGAATGTGGTGTGTTTTTTTCCATTAATATCTATTTTCAATAAATTATATCAAATTAAAATATTAAAATACATGATTTGTATCATCTAAAATTAATATATTCAAGATATGAAAAATTTTCATGGATTTCATTCCTAGATATATATTATGTATTATAAATATAATTATGAATCTAATTTATATTAAAATTCTATATTTTTTGTGACTCTTATTAATATTATAATTCATTCATGTTCGGTCAATTTTATGCTCATAAGGTGAATAACCCCCAATATATAATTCTTTTCACCATATAACATGAGCATAAACTATTTGAAACCTTTGGTCCAATCTCTAAAACCATGAAATGAGAGTAAAAATTAATTAAATATATATGAACATAATCTTTTTAGACCCATTCATTCCATATCACATGACATTAAACTTCATCAATGAAAAAACACAATGATTTTCAAGATAAAACCCCCAAAATGGTAGCCCAAGTAAAAGTTATGAATTCATGCACTATTCAAGAACCATTATAGATTAGGAAAATGTTATATTGAAAAATGAAAATACACAAAAGGAATCTTAAGAAAAATTTATGTTTTTGTTGGCTAATCATGATCCATTTAATGACTTAGGAAAATGTTATAGAATAAAAGGAGTATATAAAAAGATTTTAGTGAATGAAATTTTTCCTATAAAAAGGTATTAAGATGCTTTCTTTATTTATGAGTCTCAGGAAAAATAAATCGCATTTTTATTCCATGTTTATATTGGTTCAAGTAACTTTCATAAGGCATAATGGAATTATTTTAGGTTACGTGAACCCTTCCAAAACATTTTTCACAACAATATAAAATATAATTCACGGTTTCAGTTAGCTTGAGTTTCCCACCATCAGATAGTTGAACTGAATAAAATTAGTTCATAAATACTGAAAATGTTACCATATATAACAAGTACAAATCCTTTCGAGTTCACATATTTTGGAGGAAATCAAACCATATTTCATCTTTTATTAATAAACTATCCTCAACTAATTAAAATGAGTTATATACCCTATATATGGATTACATCTACCTATATGAGAGTGTATATCCTATAGGATAATTAACCAATATAATCTATTTTATACTTATCTCAAGTATTTGAATCTATGATTTAATAAAATCTATTACCCATTTATTTTCAAGTGGATTCAATAACCATTAATGTTACTCTTTATGTATTTTTTGAAGTCACCAGGAGAAAATATAAAATTGGATCAACTAAAATAATGGTTTTCTATAAATAATTCAAATAACTAATGAATTATTCCATATAGACACTATTAATATCTCACACTATTGGTATATACATAATATTACACATTCAATAAGATAGATATAAATTAATTTAAATTAAGACTGTTTCATTAATTAATCATGAAGGAAGGAATATTCCCAACATGAATCCTCTCATTAGAAATTAAAAAGGTAGGAGGAAAATATAGTTTGACCTGAGGAATGAAACATATAATGTTCAAAGTATCTTTGAAGTGGAATTAGTGATAAATTTTAGTTTATAACAAAATTTAAATGTTTATCCAGCTTTTGAGTCTCATATTTTTCATTGGGATGTATTTACTTCACCATTGTTGTGGTAACTTCATCCACCTTCCGAGTTTAATCATGTAGCTTATATTTCAATATATATTTTCCAAGATCACTTTTAAAAAATAATGGACTAATTTTCAATGATAATACCTTCATTATATAAATCATTTTTCTTAGTAACCACCATTACATAACAAGATTTCACCTATAGTATCAAATCTTATAGTTCTAAAAAATAGTTTTTTGGATTTTGTGGTTATATGACTTAATGATTTCATCAATTATCATTATTATTAAAAAATGTATTTTATAGTTATATATATTAAATTAAAATAAAAATATATTGAATCTTAGTGTGGGGAATATGTTCTCAAGAAGATGTAGCTACCCACTTTAACTCATTCATAACTGACTAAATGATATGATTTTGAATGAGTAACCACACCTTTCACCACACCATATTTTGAAATGTTATAATATATAAATATATATACTTATCCAATTAATATAACTAAAATATATACAATAACTAATTTCCTCATAGAAATAAGGCCCTCAATCACATTCCCTAATGAAGATAACACATGAATAACCGATGGATGAACAAAGACTATCCAAATAGGCTCTTAAAAATATTATGTTAGAGGAACTATCTCATTTATTTTCCCAATTTTTAACTATGATGGTAATACTGAATAAATTTTAGAGACATATGTGAGGCGATAAATGTATATAAATTTATAAAAGGATATTACAAATATTCATTATGACTCATTAATTTATCAACTTCATTCACTATAGTTACAAATTTTTTTGTATTACTGTGGATTATTTTTCAATTCAACATCCTATTTTAACTAATAGAGAGTTCCTCTGATATTTTTGAATGAGTCACTTTGGGAATCATATTTGAAGTGGCATGGGGTTTCAGTTGTAATGATATTTATTTCATGAATTATTAACTATGATTATGATTGGTTATATTTTTTAAGATAAACAAATATAATATTAACATCTAAATCATGTTATAGGATATGGAGAAGTTAAAATTAAATCACTTATAGAGATGAAACATATATTAATTTCTCAAAGTTGAAATATTAAATCTATTAAATTGATTTTATATGGTATTCTTAAACACTTATCATCATCATATAAATTTATATATCCATTATCATAGTATGAAATATAAATACTTAAATGAATTAAAAATCATAACCAAATAATATTTTGAATATAGAATTTGATTCTCACCTGAAATAACTCTCTAATGTTTAACATGTGTGTCTAGTAATGTGATTGATATCTTTTACTCCCTTCCTACTAGATATATATCCAAAGTTTCTATGGATTACTTCCAATTTATTAAATTTAAATTCTTTACAATAGTGGGATTATCCTAAGAGATTATATAATCCATGATAATAGTATGCTATTTCTATTTAGATATAAGGATGGCCTATCTAAGATTGAGGTTTTCATCCTTATTCTTAATATTGATTTGATATTGGGTGGTTTTGTCTCATAAGTCTATGTACTTTTTGATAATGATACTAAATATGAAAATATAGACACTACAATAATAAAAAATATTGTCAATGTGAAACCTTGAATGATATAAATGGATTTATTTTTAGGATATGTCCCATCATACATGTATGAATATGAGTGAAAAATAATTTAACTATCCATTGAATTTAGATTTTATACTATGGAGTTTCTATTTCATTATTAGATTCTTCTGGGTTAAAACATAAAATGACCTAGTAGATTCGTTATGGTCACCTCCAATTTCACTATTCATGTTGGTGTTGGATTCTCTTCTAGCATAGTTTCCATTTTGATTTATCCTCCAATTGCAAGACCAAAATCCATTTACCAAGGATAGGATATTGGGGTTATATCTAATGTTATTATATATACTAATATTAAATCTATATATGCTAGTTATAATTATATTAGACGATTTAATTTCATGAAAGTATATATTTTATGTAACTTACTTGATCATGTTTCCATTCACTAAGACCCAACCGGGTGCCACATATCTCAAGTGTTCCTCCCCATATGATATAGTCTATTAAACAATGGTTAGGTTCTATGTGTATGGTGGGGAGGATCTACCCTCTTTGCTATAGAAATACAAAAATTATAGTTGAAGAAATAAAATAACAATTCTCACATTAATAGAGCATGATAAAGTAAATTCATCGCAAATAAATATCATAGAAAATATTAATAACATTCATTCTACAATAATAAGATCTGATATGATGATATAAAGTTATATAGTTAAAAACAGGACCACCCATAGGAATATTGTATACAAATAACTCAAATATAAACCAAATGTTGAAAAAAATAGCAAAACAAGTACTTAGTCAATGCCCTATCCCAACTACTAGCTCCTAAAAGACACCAAAACACATCTATTAACCATGGGTATAATGAATTTAATTGGATCATAAACCATAATGTATGCTCAATATGTGTTTGACTAGGTTGTTAGTGTAACTTTTTAGGACTCCACCAATGTTTTTCAAAAATAATATCAAGTAATACCAAGTATATATATAGTTTTATATGATTATAAACAATGTAAATAAATATATTAAATAATAATAAAATATATCTTACCATTGGGTGATCCTTGGTCACCCTTTATAACAAAAACATAATTCATCAAGTGCTAGGGTGTCTTAGAACATATCACATAACCATGGACTGGGAATCCCATCATAAGTCTTAGTCAATAGGTATAACATATCACCACAATTTAATGAAAAATTTATATATAATACATCTTAATGACATATCCATAGTATAGTTCATATCATCTCTATGATAATATTATCACAAATACAAGGGAAGTACATCCCAATAACATATCCTTTATTAAGGTAATATCATCTATATAATAACACAATCACTCATACATGGGAACAAAATCCCCTTATTCACATATAAATTATGCATAAAAACAAAATAATATAAATAAATGAAGATATAATGTCCCCATACAAGAGTATATTCTCAATAGGGAATTGAATCCATGGACCGATGACACATCACGTGAAAAAGGGGAATCAAATCCCACTAATACCATCCTCATATAGGTATCAAATCCCCCTTTATAAAAGTGTATCAACATGGGAAGAACATCCCAATTCCAAGGGTAATAATTGATATCTTGGAATAATATAACATTCCCATCATTATTAGGGCCACACGACCATTTCATCTCCTTTCCAAAATAATAGTGTCCTATATAAAAATAGAGATCACTTTGGGCATAGAGTTTTTCATATTAGATAACATGATATATGTGGGTATTTAATCACTTAACAATAAGAATAACATCTCACTTTAACATAAAATAAATGGTTTCCATGACACCCCCATCATTAACATCATAATACATGTGGGAATCTCATCATACCATTATACATCTTATATATAAAAGGAATATTATTCTATTAACATAACCTTAACATCATAAAAATTCATAAAAAATAATTTTCTATAATTATATAAACAATTCTACTAATGGTTGACATATCATCCAACACACTTTAAATTATGTCTAGGTCATTTACCACATGATTGACTAAAATCAATAAGAACACTTAGGGAGTAATCTATTCCATTCCATTAAATATAAAGGGAACAATCACCCAATCCAATTAAATAATCCATGTGCTATAGACAGACCATAAATCTCCATAGGGGTCGAAACACAATCCAACCATGTGAAATCAAAATTCAATTATACAAAAGGTGATTAAATAATCTAATTAGGGCCCAAAATATTACTAAAAACTCAAATAATCCCTATTTGCATTCTGAGAAGTTAGGTTGACACATGATAGACTATAGTCATTGCCATCAAAAACCATAACACCATGGTAGTACAACTAAATAATCAACTATGGTCTTAATAATTCTTAATTGAGGATAGAGGAAAACATTTCAAATTATTTTTAGTTTAATCACACTTGGGTGGTGAGACCATGAATCTCATATGGCATGAAATGAGAAAAAATCCAAATAGGTCACTTAGGAACAACCTACTTCAGACTAGTAGGGAAATTCTCATAGAATATCCTCAGTCTATTAGACATAGAATGGTGGTAAAAATAACCTTAGTAAAACCCCTAAATTATGGAATAAACATAACAATACCATGTAACAATGAAGAATAATAAAAAATTATTAAAGAGGAATCTTAGACTCACCTACAAAACACCCATATGAATGATTTCATGAATATCCAAGATAGATTGATAGATATCCATGATTAGAATGGATGAAAGAAAGATATAATGAGAGGTAAGGGCACACACTATTTTTAGGTAAGTAAGGTGTTGGTGAAACACTATGTAAAAAAATTAAAATAGTTAATTAAAATTTTAAAAAATATTCCTATAAATCCCACTAGAATAGTGGTGTCCACCCACCAATACAATGTTGTTTTATCCAGTGTCATAATTCAATTGAAGGTCCACTAGAACTCCAGGTCTACCCACTGTGGTTCTGGTAGGGAACGTACTCATTCATAGTTTCTTCCACCATGATTTCATTTCATAGAAACATGAACTTAAATCCCTTAAAATCCCTTGAATACCAAAAACCCAATATAAATAAATTTCATTAAAAAGTAGATAAAATTAACACATGTTTAGGTGTTTTAGTGTTACAACATACCCACCAAATAAAAATCACCCCTAATAAATGTCACTAAGCATGAAAAGACTCTTCGATGAACAAGTTTTACCTCTATTCCCACATATCAAACTCCTTGTTCCACATCTCTTCCAAGATACACCAATATTTACACTACATAAGTACCTAAGTAATTATCCACCCATAAATTTTCTTTTCACTCAAATTAACTATATAAATTATTCTCCCATCGAATGATTTATCAGGATGTAGATAAAAAATCTTTGGAATCGATCACAAGAGATGAATTGGGATGGAATCTCATTATTTGATATATAGACAACACAACATGAATAACACTATATTACCAAGTGTTATCTAGTTATCCATGGTATCTATCCCCTTGATATTATTTAATGATATCACATTCTTATGTGTTAACTTCCCCTACCTATAAAGTTTCCTGAGTCACAACAATGGTGAAAAATCCAAAAATACTTAATCGCTAACCTTAAACTCAATATGATGGAATTTTTAGTCAGTATATTAATTTTAGTAGCTAACCACTTCTATATCAACATGATATTTTTGGACTCCTCTTGTAGGAGTATCATCTCAATAATAGCTAACTCCCAGACCTTTAGAAAAAACTGAGGTAATCAACATGATATACTATAAAAAATACTCAAAATAAATCATATGATTCAATAGATAGTAGTTGATAATATAGGTGAACTTATTTATGTAAATATTAACCTCCCAAGAATAACTAAAATTATGGATACAGGCTCCCATAATTTCATCTAGAATCTGAATAGTATATTATGACTTCCTATCTATCTTTAGATGGTATTCCATTATCTAATGTACAAGTTTATGGAGTGACTTTTTAAAACCCTTCATGAAGTGAGACATTGACTAGGAATCCTTATATGAAATGATACTCATTGGTACACTATGAATATATACTATCTCACAGATATATAATACACCCAACTTTTCATAAAAATTGGGTCTCCCTAATGGGTAGAAAGTATGAAGCCTTGGAAATGAAAAGGATATAAATGGGAATAATAAAAATTATATTTATCCTTCCTTTATCAAATAACTTCTCACCCATCAATTTTAAGAGTCTCAAGGAGGGAAAAATATTATTTGGAGCTACAAAAAAAGGTAGTGAATATTCTAGAGTTCAAATTTACTAAAGATTGGGTTAAATGTCTTAGAACCCAGATATATGTCCTATCAAAACCAAAACTAAAGAGGGACCTTTTAGATGATGAAAATAGATCTTTCTACTCTATTTATCCATGGATCACTAAGATGTATAGATATTTGAAGAATAAATTTTGGTGGGATGTCATGAAGAGTAAAATTAAAGAATTTGTATCTTCATGCTTTGTATGATAAAAATTGAAGTCTAAACAATATAAGTATAAGGTTATGATACAACCATTTCCCATAACAAGATATAAATAGGAAAACATAACAATGGATTTCATCATAATACTCCCTAGGACATATAAAGAAAACAACACCTTCTTGGTGTTAGTTGATCACCTTACAAATTAGTGCATTTCTTTTCCATAAAGGAATATTTCTTTATTGTAAAACTCAGCAAGATATATATAAATCTAGTTATAAAACTACATGGAGTTTCACTCTATGTTATATATGATCTAGATCCATGTTTTTTCCTGAGTTTTTTGGAAAATCCTTCAATAATCATTGGATATAAGATGAGTTTTAATAATGCTTATCACTCTCATATGGATGTTCAGTCTGAAAGAAACATTCAAAGTCTAGAGGATATGCGGAGATCATGGTCAATGTATTTCCAAAGAAATTGGTATCAAAACCTTACCCTATTGGAGTTTTTATATAACAATTGTTTCTATTCTAGAATTCAAATGGAACCTTATGAGGATATGTATGGGAAGAGGTGTTAGACTCCAACATACAGGGATGAAGTTAGAGAGAGAAGGATGATGGTACTCAATCTTATCCAAGATATGATAGATAAGGTTAAACCCATTTATCATCACATGAAATCTATGTAAATTTGGTAGATAATATATGAATACAATTATCGATGACACCTTGAGTTTGATGTTAGAGATAAGGTGTTCCTTCTTGTATCTTTATGGAATAAAGTCATGACTTTTTAGAAGAAGGGAAATCGTATTCCAAGAGACATTGACCCCTTTGAGATCCTTGATCACATCAGAGTTATGACCTATAGAATTGCACTCCCACCTAACCTATCTCAATTACATGATGTGTTCCATGTATCCATCTTGAGGAAATATATACCAGACCACTCACAGGCACTATATAAATAGTTGGTTCCCTTATAGAATGATATTTCATATGAGGAGCAGTTGATGAAGGTCTTATATCATAGCAAAAAAAAATTATTAAACAAAACAACTCACCTGGTAAAAGTTCTATGATGAAACCACATGTTTGAGGAGGTTACTTGGTAACTGAAAGATGCGATGAAGCATATGTAGACTCATCTATTTTATTGTATCAAATAAAAATTTGATCTTGAAATTTATAAAGGGGGGAAAAATTTAACAACCCAAAATTTTAAAAATGAAATACCCTTTTGAATTAATAAATGTATTAATATGTATTATAGTTATAGAAAACACATGCACTACATTGTCTATTTTGGACTATTATAAAATATAGCTTGTTGTATTTAAAATACCATTAATAATCTTAACCATTGAGAATATATCTATTGTGTAGTGATCATTATGATGAGTATATACTAAGGGTTTTGATAAAATTCAATTGGCATAGAAAAAATAAGTGATGGCCTTGACTAGTAGGATCATGCCCCATGGATCCCATTTATCAGATATTCTGAGGGAGATGGAATCACTATGATTTTCCTTTGAACAATCCCAACATGAGATTCAATAACTGAATAATGAGAAAAACTATTTATGGGATAAGTTGAAGCTTATTGATATCATGACCCAAACCATGTTCTCTGAATCACCCCAACAAAGTTTCACCATTAAATATCTTACCATTAGGGCATACGCTGGTGTAAAAAGGGGTTATGTATCAGGACACCACCATCATGAATTTTTATATTTTTTAAAATAAATAATGATTATATTTATTTCTTTTTATTATTACATTATAATTGATTAATGAGTTTGATAAAAATTATATTTTGATATGGAGAAATCAAAAATGGGATATATATATATATATATATATATATATAATTAAAAGGTTCCTTTTGATTATTTTAATAATTTTTGAAATAAATTTTATTTTAATAAAATATTATTATTAAATAATATTTATTTAAAAATATATGATAATATAATTTAATAAAGTTCAATTTAATTTTTATAAGGATCGTAAAGATGTTAATATCGTGAAAAATAATATTTTTCAGTAACTAAGGATTTTTATCTAAAAGTGATAAATCTCATATTTAGAAAATTATTTTTAAAGAATAAATATTATTTTTTAAATCAATGTGTCAAAATTATACAATGGAAATTTTTTCATAATATTCTCTAATAGTCAATTATTTGGGGGGAAATTAAATATGCTATAAATATACAGTTTGTATTATGACATCATAATGATCCAAAAGTGATGTAATAAATTCCATAAGAGGAATCCATGCACAAATATCTATTTCTCCTTTGAAATAATTTTTGAATTTATTTGACTGATTTTATAAACCCTTAATTAATCCACCCAAACCTATATTATATTTTAATGTTTTAAAATCAATTCTTTATAAATATTACTCACTTCCACATCACCAAGGGTATTATTTTAAGGAGTTAGTTTCTTTCCATTAGAAAATATTTGAAACCACTACTCTTTGGTAGAAACTGTGGTAAAAAACTATGATAAGGTTTGTTTTTTAGATTATTTTATCATATAAAGTTTAAAAATTAAAGTTTATAAATTAATAAAGAATTATCCCCCCTTTTTCTATATATACCTACCCATCCTCTCACTCCTCTTCACTCAAAACTCATTGAGCATGAAGTTACTCTCCTTATACCTCTCTAAATTCATCCCAAGGGGTTTCCAAGATCTTTATAAGAACCTCCCAAGATTTTATAATCAGCCTCTCAAGGTAAGGGAATCTTTTCCTATTCCTTTTATTTCAAGTAGTTTATTTGTAATAAGCCTTTTAATTTCCAATTGTACATATTGTAAACAAAAATGACACTTTTATATTGAAAAAAATAACTTTGAGTCAGACCCCCCACATCATGTGTTGGATTGAAATGCAGTAAATTTCTACACATGGATAATGAATTGTGGATCATTGTCCAAAAGTTTGAAAACAATTTGATCTTGTTTTCTTAGTTTTTCCTATGTGACGTGTACTTTAAACTAAAATAACACATTAATACTGAAAACACACACTTCCAGTCATTCCGACCACATTTTGTGTCAGATTTATTTTTTATCAATTAATACAAATAAAAATAAATTATGAATCATTTTCCTAAAGATTGAAAATAATTTGAGCTTGTTTTATCAGATTTAGATATGCAGCATGTGTTTTAAACTAAAATGACACTTCTATATTAAAAACACACACTTCAAGTCATAATGATGATATCGTGTGTCATATTGACATATGGTCAATTATTTTATGTCATAAATGAATTATATATTATATTCCAAAACATTGAAGACAATATAATCAAATTTTCTTGGTTTTGACTATGTGATTGGTGTTTTAAACTAAAATGATAATTTTATATTGAAAACAAACACTTCGAGTCACTTCGTCCACATCATGTGTTGGATTAACATGGGGTTAATTCATAAATGTCATAAATGAATTATGGGTCATTTCCCTAAAGTTAAAAAATAATATGAGATAATTTTCTTTGTTTTGGCTATATGATGCACGTTTTAAAGTAAAATGATACTTATATTGAAAACACTCACTTTAAGTCATACCAAAGATATGGTATGTCAAATTGATGTGTAGTTGATTTCTATGCATCAAAAATGAATTATGAATCATTTTCTAAAATTTTGAAAATAAAAATTAAAGCTCTCTTTCCCAGTTTTGGATCTGTGGTGTTCATTTTAAACAAAAATGAAATTTTTATATTGAAAACATACACTTAGTGTCATATGAAACACATTTTTTGTCAAATTTATGTGTATTTAATTCCTACATATCACAAATGAATTTTGAATCATTTTCATAAAGTTTGAAAAAAAATGAATATTTTTTTTCTTAGTTTTGACTATGAGATGCGTATTTTAAACTAAAATGACACTTTTATATTGAAAACATGAAATTTGAGTCATTGTGTGTTCGATTTACATTTGGTCAATTCCTATATATCATAAATGAATTATCGACCATTTTAATAAATTTTTAAAAAAAAATCGCATTTTATTGATTTTGACTATGTGACACAATTTTTAAACTAAAATGATACTTTTATATTAAAAAACATGTACTTAGATTCATACCAACCACATCATGTTTTGAATTGACATGTGTTAATTTCTTACATGTCTCAAATATATTTTGGATTTTTTTCCAAAATTTTGAAAAAAAACCAATATTATTTTCTCAATTTTGGCTATATGACATTAATTTTAAAGTAAAATGACACTTATATTGAAAACAAAAAATTCAAGTTATACCACCCACATCATGTGTCAGATTGAAGTTTGGTTATTTCTGACATGTCAAAAATAAATTATGGATTATTTTTCCAAATTTTAAAAAACAGATCTCATTTTCTCAATTTTTTAAATGTGATGTTTATTTTAAAATAAAATGACACTTTTATATTGAAAACACACACATTAAACCATACTGGCCACATTGTTTGTTGGATTTACGTTCATTAAATTCTACACGTAAAAAATTAATTATGGATCATTTTCTTAAAGTTTGAAAAAAAAATCAAATCATTTTATTAACTATGTGATGTGTGTTTTAAAGTAAAATGGTACTTCTATATTGAAAACATGCACTTCAAGTCATACCAACTATTTCATTTGTCAGTTGGATGTGTGGGAAATCCCTACACATCATAAATTAGTTATGGGTCATTTTCCTAATTTTTTAAATCTTGGTTTTAGATATATGACATGTGTTTTAAACTAAAATGACACTTATATTTTGAAAACACACACTTTAAGTCATAACGACCACATCGTATGTCGTATTTATGTGATTCTAATTCATACTTATAAAAAAATAAATTATATAATGTTGTCCTAAATTTTTTAAGCAATCAGAGCTCATTTTCTCAATTTTGATGATTTGAAAGGAATTTTAGAATAAAATTAAAATTTTATATATAAAATAGGCAATTCAAGTCATAATGAACACATAATTTGTTATATTTATGTTTAATTAATTTATAAACATCAAAAATTAATTATGAATTAGTTTCAGAAAGTTTAAAAATTAATTAAAATTGGTTTTTTTTGTTATGTGACATGAATTTTAAAGTAAAATGACACTCATATTGAAAAAACGCACTTAGATTCATACCAACAAAATCATGTGTCATATTGATGTTCGGTCAATTTCTATATTACACAAATGATTTATTGATCATTTTCCTGAATTTTGAAAACAATTTTCACTCATTTTCTTAGTTTTTACTATGTAAATTGATTTTTAAAATAAAGTGAAACTTTTAAATTAGAAACATGAACTTCGGGTCACATAGACAACATCATGTGTCTGATTGACATGCGGTCAATCACTACACATAAAAATGAATTATGGATGATTTTCTTAAAGTTTGAAAACAATTTTAGCTTTTTTTCTTGATTTTTCCTATGTGACAAATGTTTTTAACTAAAATGAATCTTTTATATTGAAAACATGCACTTTTAGTCATATTGACCATATCATGTGTCTGATTGATATGTCATTAATTAATACACATAAAAAATGAATTATTGATCATTATCATAAATTTTTTAAACAATAAAATCTATTTTTTCTTGGTTTTTAACAATGTGACATTTGTTTTAAACTAAAATGAAACTTTTATATTGAAAACATGCACTTTGAATCATACCATACACATCACATATCATATTGACATGCTCTCAATTATTACAATTCACAAATGAGTTATGGATCATGTTTCTAAAGTTTGAAAATAATCTAATCTCATTTTATATATTTTGACCCTCTAACACGTGTTTTAAAATTAAATGAAACTTATATATAAGACACACACTTTGAGTCATACCAACCACATCAGGTGTTAGATTGATATTTGGTTGATTCTTATACATCACAAATGAATTATATATCACTTTACTAAAGTTTAAAGAAAATAAAAGATCATTTTATTGATTTTGTAAAAGTGACACAAGTTTTAAAATAAAGGACACTTTTATATTGAAAACACACACTTTTATTCATACCAACCACATCATGTATCGGATTGACATAGGGTCAATTCCTTCATGAAAAAAACTAATTATGGATTATTTTCCTAAATTTTGAAAACAATTCAAGGTCATTTTATTGGTTTTGGAAATGTGACACACATTTAAAAGTAAAATGAAATTTTTATATTTAAAACATGCACTACAAGTCATAATAACCATTCCATGTTCAGTTTTAACATGTGGTCAATCCATACATGTTATAAATGAATTGGGGGTAATTTTCATAATTTTTAAAAATAATACAAACTTGTTTTCTCAGTTTTGACAATGTGACTGGTGTTTTAAAATAAAATGAAACTTTTATATCAAAAACACACACTTTTACTTGTAGTTTATTCCTCGCTTCAACTTTGAGAAATTGAAAAAGTAAGATTAGAATAAAAATATAGCTAACATATTTTCAATACTAAATGAATTTTTTTTAGGAAAAATAATATATAAGAATAATGATAATAATGTTTCATAGATCAAATGTATCACTATGGTCATAGTATATACTAGATCACAAAAATAAAAGTAAATAACCTCAACTTGATGTCAACAAAAATTCTGACCCTATGTACTCTTTCCAGTCATCTCTAAACAAATTTACTTCTTCTTTTTGAGTACATAGATTCTTGGAAATCTTGGTAGTACTAAGAAAATATAGATAAAAAATGATTTAAAAAATATTTTAAATGAAATTGTAATTAATTTCAGAAATTTCATATTCAGGGATTCTAGTCTATTGATGGTATATGATATCTTTCATAAAATTTAAAATTTAATATCACCAATCATTATCATCATTTTTATTCAGACACTGTAGAAACATTGACCAAAATACGTAAATTTTTTTGAAATGTGTTTTGATAGTTAAATCATACTATATATACCTTAATCTGTTTCCATTTGAAAAAACCCTTAGTCTTATTTCATTCAGTCACTAACCACATACCATGATTTAGCTGCTATTTATATATTTCCCAATCATAAACCATTCTCATTAAAACACAACCTAAAATGTATAATTTAAATTTTATCTACAAAATGTTGATTATAGTGCATTAAAATTTCACAATACACATCATGTGTCATTAGTTTGATGGAAATCTATGTTTTGGATCCAAAAAATAAACATTTTTGGTATCTAGATTCATTTTGAGGAGCATCCAATGCTTCCTAAAATCAAAAACAAATAAGTGATGAAAAAAATGAAAAATAAATTTTATATGATTATATTGTAGAGTTTTAACACTGTATTGTAGGAATCCAAAGGAGTATGTCATCTGTTATTCTCCTTTTTAACATATCACTTAGTATATCTTTTATCTTTTTAATTTCTTCCAATTCCAAAGAAATTTGTTTTGTATAAGTGATAGAGGGATTAGTGAGTCCAAATTTTTATTTGTAGGGTTTTCCCTTTATATAGTATTAACATATACACCTGTATAAAATATGAATATATATTAACTCTAATGAACTTAGTATATCATTTCTTAGATAGGTGGATTATGAAAAAAACCTCATGTATGTATTCACAATTGATACTCCAATCCATTAAAGTTGATAATTTCATTTATACTCTCTAGACTAACCATGTATGTAATGGAATCTCTAAATATTTTATATTTTTATTCAATGTGTCACATTTTTCTATCTTTCAATTTTGTATCTACATTAACATGAAATATTAATATATATATATATATATATATTGGGGGAATTAGTGGGTTGAAGTTACTCTTGGAAGGTCCTTTTGATTTCTTGTTTGATCTATTGGATTGTCTTGATCTGACCTCTTGTTTCCCCAAAATTTTATCCATATATAGTATTATACATCATTTCATACCTTTTTCCATCAACTATTAAAATAATTTCACTTGAAAAAAATTGTTAGGGGCATACCTCATGTATCTTTATAAGATAATATGTCAATTCTACGAAAGTTCCAATAGAATTATCAATTGTGGTAATATCCAGATCATCAAGATGAATTTGTAACTCAACACTCGACTCATGATCTAATTAGATACCCACACTTATCTAATATTTTGTGGGTTTTTATTATATAAAATTTCTATTAGCATATCTTATATTATTCCCCTCACAATAAGAAGATACGTGGGTGTTGGTAGATATAAATCACATATAATTTCACCCTATAGAATTTTAACAATATAAAGTTATCCTAAGTTTTTTACTTCATATTTAGGGGAAAGAGTTATGAAAAAATGGATTACCAATCATAAGGTAAATAGTTGAGGGGAATGGATATCCTAAAAACTAGTGGGGTCATATGGCTCTTCATATACTGATCGTTATTCCACTACTGGTTCAATTTGATCCTTTTGCATAGAATGGTGCACCAAAATAGACCGAATAATAATATCTTATCTATATATACATACATTCCTTTAATAATCTCATATCTATCTCCTTTCATCTTTGTATTCTCAAAATTCATTTGAGTTGAAACTCTAAAACCTGCACCTCTAACATATCAATATTATTTTTTCCACTTCAGAACAACCAAAAGTAGCATTCTTCAGGTACAGTCAGTTTTGATCCATGTGTCCAAACTATATAAAAATATACAAAAATAAATACATATTTTTATGTTGTAATATTATAAAGCATAAAAATTTACTAGTATTTCTGACTTACACATGATTAACATACTGCTTGTTTGTTTTCATCTACTAGTTTACCATCTTTATTTACATGATCCTCCTTCCATGTCACATGATGTGGGATAGAAGTGTCTTTGGATTCTAATTCATAAATATTCATATAAATAGAGAAACATATGTTGTTTCATATTTTATAAAACATTTATTATAGATTTAAAAAACATACCATTTTCTTTTCAAGTGAAGAGTAACCCATTATTAATTTATGGTAAGGGTAAATTGGTTTTGATGCATGTTTCTTATTTTTACCACTCCTTTTCAGTATCATAAATTAGCAATTTTAAATCAAAGTCTATAAAATAAATATTTTCAAATAAAATATTATGGATTATAATAAACCTAAAATGAATTTTCATCATAGTGACTAATGAAGCTTTACATGTTTCCTATTATATAATCTTTTTATACATAGATGATTCTTTGTTAGAAGTGTCTGGAAGCCTCTAGGAGCTTTTCCATCAACCATTATGAAAAAATTATTACCAAAAATCATCTAACATAAATAAAAGTTTCAAGGGATAATGAAACAAAAATCAACATTTCATTTTATAAATTTTCACTAAAATAGAGAAATTATAGAATAATATTTCCCTAATATCTTCCCAAATGATTTTCATCAATGCATGAATGAAATTGTGTCATGTATCTATTTCAATTGGAACATGCGTTCGATTTGTGACCCCAATGTAACTAATGAAAATTGAATTATTGGGGTCAATAGGTTGTCCATATTGATTATAGCTGACCTCAAATTTTATACCTTTATCCTTTCCTTGATAAATTTATTTAACATGGAGATATTATGATGCTCTTTTTTTAATCTACATTTTTTAATCCCCTAATAATTCTGCAATTTTAGCATTGATAATATATTATTCCTTGTCATTGGTAACATTATCTTGTGAATAAGTCATTATCTTCATGAGTAGTTTATAATTTAATTTAGATTACATAAATTCAGTAGATAAAACATAATATTATGATTAAAATAATAGTATATTAAAAAAACACTTTAACCTACTCATTGAAATCTGTTTTTCTGTTTAAAGGTTTAAGAGATTTGGATCCTATATCAAGTATCCAAATCCCCTACTTGTGGTCCCCTAAAACATAAAAGAAATTTTCTATATTGGGACCACTGTAAAATGATTGAGATCTCCTAATTAAAGGGTCAACCTTGATTAAATTTTCATCTAAACCATTAGTTTTTTATTAGAAAATAGAAAATTTTACCAATTCTTGTTTTCCAGATCTAGGACATTAAATACTTCCACTAATTGTAATTCCATTATGATCGACTCATACTTATACCCTTCTAAACTAAAATTATCCTTCATGAAACCCAATTCATTGACATTAACTGCACTTTTTTTTCAACCCATTTACAATGGAAAATTTTCACACCAAATATTATATAATCCAACTCATATATTTTTTCAGTGATCCCAATAAATGAAATATTCGCATGAATTGTATTTCTATCCTTAGAACTGGATGCGTGCATCACTTTCACCATAATTGTAAATCCACTTTTTTCATCGTACTATGTTAATATTTTTACTTTATATAGAATATAGAACTTTTAATTACAAAAATAATTTAAGATATAACATTTACATTTCATCCAATGTATATACATTGAAGTACTTTGGTAATTAAATTCATATTTGTAGATAACTACTTATATATATGATCTCTAAACTATCCTAAAATGTTTTGATTTTGGTTTTTTTATATCTAACATTTATCTCTTGATGTATTCAAATGTATAAGAATTACCTTGTAGAATTCAATGTATGGATAAACCTTTGCACTGTTATATAAAATTTAAATGTGATCTTTTATTCACTTTTATGAGAATCGTATAGTATAACACATGTATCCCACATCAATTTCAAATCTTTTATCACTGGAGATAAATAGACATCAATGTCATTACTGGGTTTTTTGTCTATATACAAGTAAATAAAATACAATGTACTTACGCTTCATGTGTAACTGCGGTGGAAATTTATAATTTACTAACATAACTATCCATATACTATGATTAATACTATCTACACCAAAAGGATTTATTCTATCTGTAGATAATAAAAAATGTAGGTTTCTCATATTATTTCCAAATTCATGATGCTCATAGTTAATCTTATTCCAATGAGGAGAGTTTATTAGGTGACATAGTTTCCCATATTCAATTCTTGTATCTATGTGCCAAATCAATTTTATATAGGTTTCCTAACATCCATATAGTTTTCAAAACCTTTTAATGATAGGAATATACATAATGACTTTTTAAATACTTGATACATCTTTCTTATTTTTATCCACACCACATTTAAGGAATTTTCTGAGTGTATCGTGTTCATTGTGAAACAATATGAAATCATTTGAACATGCATGTATTTTTTCAAAGATCATACCTATTGAACATTAAATTCATTTATTTTCATATGTTCAGAAAGGAAACTCATTTTTTTCTAGTATCATATCATTAAAAATAACAATTAGTTATGTAAATCTTTTAGCACTCCATCCACTACCATTTTTCAAATAATATAACTTCAATACAACAACAAAAATTATATTTAGTAAAATAGATATATAATGGTCTCTTTGAACAACTATTTAACTTATCAAAAAACTCTATACAATCATTAAGGTTATATTCAATTTCCATTTTCATTTCATTCATAAAATCTTTATCGTCATTTACACTAGTATTAATATCAAATGATTCATAAATCACAGTATCATACCAATTAGTATGTACACTCAGTTTCTCCCCATGTTTAGTCCATTATTTATAACTTTGATCTATTCATTTTGAAATAAAATGTTCTTACAACTCTTCTAGATGAAATTTTCTTAAATAATGAAAATATAAACATGAAAAAAGGATTTGAGAAGGGTCGTATGCATGCTCAATTGCAAACTTGATAAAATATTTAACTCTACCTTCGCACTCTTTTTCACATGATTATAACCCAACCATTTTCTATTCATATCCATCCTGTTAGGTTAAAAAAATATTCATTTTTAAAAAAAAATACAAATAATTTATTCATAATCAAAGGATAAATATGTAGATACTTGTAAGAAATTTTATTAATTTCTTAATAAAAAAACATACTCAATTTTGACACTCAAAGAAGCAATAAAAACAAAAGATGTGATGTTAAAAAGTATAAGAGTTATTGAAATCATAATGTTAGAATCATTTTTATGAGAAGGTGTCACATTGATAACCTCCTCATATAATAAGAATTTTTAGTGTCTGAAATAAAGTAGGATAGTGTGGTATCATTAAAGTAAGCAATTAATGATGGATGAAATATTTGAAATAGATACATTGAGTCTAAAGATAAATTCCAATAATGAGGACCCAACATTTTAATGGTATTTGTAATGATACCTAATAATTTATCATTTTACATAAGGGTAACATGAAAAGAAACAACCTAGGTTAAACATGTGTTTGTTGGTACAAGTTCTCCATTAGATATTTTGTTGGACAAAAAGGCGGTAATTCAAGGATGGTTTCTACACCTTCTCTAGTTGGGAGTCAAAAAAGATGAAGTATTTTATGTTTATTAATTTATTCACTTAGTGCGTGGTGAGTCAGGTGGGGTTTTATTGATAGGGTGATTAGGATCCAAAGTTTATGACCATTTTTCAAATGATCAAAATGTTAATAGGGGGTTTATGACCTTTTTAAAGAAACTCTTGAATTTAAATCTAATGAATCAGAAGTGTCAAACTGGGGTTATTAAACTAATAGAAAAACTAATGAACAATATAATTAGGGTTTGATGAATAGTTAAAATTTAAATAATTCACATAGCTCAAATGAAGTCTCAAAGAATAAAAATGAAAATTCTTCCTTGGGATAAGAGGAAAAATCAACTTCAACATAAATTGAATAAATGTCCTAATGGGATGAGTAGAAAGCCTCATCTCAAACTAATGATTTGAGTAGAAGCTAAAATATCTAGGATCACCTAAAAACAAAACTCAAATGATTTTGGGGTTTTTAGTCATGTTTTCCCAACCAATAATTTTCCCCTTCAAATGTATTACAGTGGTGACCATGGGGTTGTCTCGTGAGGAGGTTGTCGACTAAGCTGTCAAACTGTCAGTTTGTTAATTTGGTTTTGTTAAAATTATGAACTAAAATTGGGGATTAAAATGATTAAAAAAATGTTAAATGAAACCAAAAGAGATTAATAAAATAAATCTATTTTAGATATTATAAATCAGAAGCAAACTAGACTAAAAAGGACAAGATAAAGAAGGAAGCGGTGGACAAACTTCGATCTTTGGACACTCCCTTTATCATTGTCTACAAATGTATTCCAATTAAATTATCCAATATATACCTCAATAACCCAAGTTATAAACATATTTTTACTAGAAACCATATCAAGACCTCAAATATGGGTATTTATCCACTTATTAATGTGATCTGATTGCTCAAAAACCTCTGAGAAATCAAAACTAGTTGAACTTGTTGTGCTCAATGGTTCGACCTCACCCAAATAAGTTTAAAAAACAGGAAAACTATTTTACATTAAAATTTTGATAAAAATATAGAACAAAATAAAATAAACTAAAAACTATAAATAAATATACCTCCTTTATTCAAGAAAACAATTTCCAGTATGATTTCAATGAAAACAGTTTACAATGAGAAACACAAACTAAAAAGGGGAAATGTCCTCAAATATTTTCTACACACCAATTATTAGATCTTATAACTTCATGGATTGATCACTTAATGGAATTATACTATTATATATTATTTATTATCCATCACAAAACCCTCCTTCAAACTAACCATCCCTTAAAATGAAATGAAGATGAGAATACAAAGATAAATTGGGTGTCCAGGGTGTTGTCCAGAATGTGTATCCCGAAAGCGTGATCAAATTTGGACCTATTATAGATGAATATGGATTATGTGTCTTCATAAATATTTTTTTCATATTACTCATATTTCATAATAAAAAAATTTAGATTCTTTGGACATGTGTTTAAAATGTTGTCCCTGAAATACTAAAACATATTTTTCTTTCTAAAGTGTATCTTCAACTTCCCATGATGTCATGCCCCCAAAGACCCTCTTGCTGACTTATTTTATGCCTTATATTTTTAATAGAGATGAGTATTCGAGTGATCTATCTTTTATAGGTAGAATAATATCATTTTTACACATGTTGTCTAAGTTATTTTTCATTTATGGAAGGATATTCAATTCTGTCTGAAAACTGGTTTTCCATTTTAAATTATTTTTTTGGGCCTCCAAATGGTCGATTCATCACTTAGAACCATTATAGAATTTTAAGACCATACTTATAAGGTTCCTAAAAAATAATATTGATAATTGGATCAGTATATAAAAAGTTATTCCTAAAAAAACTGATGAAAAACAATTAAAATTATAGAATATAGGAAGTTTTACAATTAAGCTCAAAATACATCAAAATTCCAAAAATGATGTAAGTTCACATAAAATATAAAATTAATGGGGTTTAAATCAGTGAAATGGTAATAAAATACAATGATAATGTCAACTCTATCAATTCCCCTACACTTAGCAATTGGACTCCCGGACAAGTGAGAACTCAAAATAATTTACCAATGGAAATTCAAAACATGTCAATGAAAATATAAAACTCAAAATCACGGCACCCAAAACATAATTCTTCTTCAATAGAGACAATTAAAAATTATTCATTATGTTTATTCAGTCCATTCCCATTAAATTCATTCATCTATACACAATTATTCTTACCTAACCTCTTTTTCTCTCAACATGTGATTTTGATTTTGAATAAAACTTTTCTCAACCAAATAAATGAAAGGGTCGCCAAAGGCTTGAAAATTTTCTAAATCTAAAATAAATTGATTCAAAGAATTTTATCCATCATAAGGACTTAAAAATAGTTGTTCTGAGGTTTTAAGGTTGGTGGGTTTTCAAATGTGAAAAATTCTGAGGTAGAAAGTGATGGCTTGGATCTTTGTTAAAGTAAAATTGTATGATTCTAGTTTTCACCTTAAGTGTGGTCTTCTGAACTTTATTTATAGCATAAATTCATCTCAAAAACAAATTAAAAATATAATTCGAGGATATATCACAACTTCTACAAATCAAAAATAATTTCACAATAATTTCTTCTCAAAAATTAATATGTTTTAAAAAAAACTTGAGACACAAACAACTTTATTTCATTGGGAGCTCCAAAAAGAAACAACTCCCTTTTCCTTGAAAGTTCAAAATGGTAACAACTTTCAGTAAAGTATTTTTATCATTAATAATATCTCTACAGAATATGAACTTGCACTAAACATAGAACCAAATTATTCATTACACCACAAATCATATCCCTTGCACTTAATCTTTACTAAAATCATGCAATGTACCTCAAGAGCAGGTTGGATAGGGAAACTATCTTGTAATGTGGTTATCTAAAAAGAAGTGCATGGATATTAAGGGATCACAATGGTTAAATGTATAGGGTAGGCTAGAATATTAAAGGATTCTCATGATAAATGGGGCTTTCAATCACAAAAAAATTTCCTCAATTATTTTGAACATAACGTCTTTAAATCTCGTGAGTTTTGACAAAAACAAAAGGCAAGTTCTGGTTAAAACAATCATTTTATTTATTATCTCAAGAAGTGTGGTGAATGTGAAGAAGATGTAAAATTGGTTCAGAATCTTAACAGGAAAGTTATTTTCAATATTGGACAGCATCCATAGCATGGAATTCAAAATTCAATGGTCTTATCATGAATTTACACAACATGAATCCAAAACAAAACACATGTTATCAATCATTTAAGTTCAGCTCCATGAATTAAGTTGGTTCCTTCCATTGAAAAAAAAGTTCAATTCACAAGGGATATTACTTTGAATCTCACAAGTTTTTTTAATAAAAAAAATTGAAATAAAAGACACATAAATTGAAAATAAAACACACAAAATCCCTACCCAACATGTTCCTCCCCCCAAACATATTTTGTAAAATGTAATCATTATTCATATATTATATGAGAAATGAAAATAAAAAAGATAATACATGACAAAATCATGTTGGAAAGAAAGTCACAACCTGGTTTTTATTGAGAAACTAAATCCTTGAACTAGTCTCCTAAAAGATGCAACTTGGAAACCTGTAAGAAAAAACAAAAAACAAAGCATAAAAATTTTATTAAAAGTTAAGAAATAAAAATAAAAATAAATAGAATGGAAACTAGTATTGGTATAAACTTCCAAGTTGGTTCTAAGATTTATCTACCCCTAGATAGGAAGTTACAGCTAGTCATCCCTAATCTAAAGGTGGGTGCATTTTCTTCCTCATGAACCAGCAAAATGATATCTCACCAATCTTCATCCAATCCAAAAACATGTATAATCTCATAAAAATGTATTTATTCAGGTTCCCCTCCATGATTTTTTACTTTCCAATAAAGCAATGGAAGTGGGTAAAATACAAAATAAACTTCTTGTGACTTTATCCTCACAAACAACCACTAGTGGTTATTGAATTTTAATCTCAGGATGTGTTTAATCATCAATTTCATCTTTAAAACTAATTTATTCAATTAAATATAGCTCAATACCACCCCCATCATGTGTACCAATGTACTCAAATGGTGACACCATTCTTTCTTCCATTTTAAACTTAACATACGCTTTGTCAGATAAATTATTCCACTAAATATTTTTAGGAACTAAATCTTCATAGGGAGAAATAGTTTACAATTTACCATCAAAATAATCAAAAAATAATGGATAAAAATTTGAGACATATAGATATGGATTCTTGATTTCTAGATTTGTCTGAAAGTCAAATACAGTGGTATTGAAAGTGTGTAGAAGCTCAGGTTCCTCTAAATGCTATTCAAAAGTGAATAACTCATGTTTCTCTTCCTCTTTAGCCAAATATTTGAAAAACGTTTTTAGATTTTTAATTTAAAAATTAGGGCTTCAAATGAAAATTCATTTTCATCAAATTCATCCCAATTATTTTCCAAAGTATTTAGATTTTCAAAAGACACACAATTGGGAAATCAGTGACAATTTTTTCCTTCAAATTTTAAAAAGTTGATTCCAAATCAGTTTTCAAATCATCCACAAAATCTCTATCAACATAAAAAGTTTATATTATAAGATTTTTCATTTCTACAGTATTTTTTTAATATTTCAATTATTTCAATTCATTGAAATCATTGGAAATAATATTCATTTGTTAGCTTAATTCCTGAATTAGGGAAGCTCGATGTTGAAGTTTCAAATCATTTTGTTGGATCATGAAATTATTTTCCTAGAGAATTAAATAATTTTCATTGAATTGGGATTTTAAAAATTACTCATTACTTGACTCTTCAAATGGTTGATAATTAGGCTAGGAATATGAGTAATCACTATGAAAATCTGTTTTTATAATTTATTAAGACTCTAAACTAGTGGTTAAAATACTAGAAATGAAAAAACAAATTAAAAAAACATAGGCAACATCCCTGGTAACAGTGAAAAATTAAAATTGGGGTTTTCAGATGTGTTCCCCCATTTAATAATTTTCCCCTTAAAATGAAGTACAGTAGTGACCATAGGGTTGTCTCACGATGAGGTTGTCGACTAAGCTGTCAAACTGTCACTTTTTTAATTTGTTTTTGTTAAAATTCAGAACTAAAAGTGGGGATTAAAATGAGTTAAAAAATTTAAATGAAACACAAACATATTAATAAAATAAATCTATGTTAGAGATTAAAAATTATAATTAAAATGGATGGAAAAGGACAAGCTAAAGAAGGTAGCGGTGGACAAACTTCGATCTTCAGGCACTCCCATTATCATTGTCGAAAAATTTCTTCCAATTAAATTATCCAAAGTATAACACAAGACCTCAACGTATACATATATTATGACTATAAACCATATAGATACCTAAGATATTGATTTTTATCCACTTATAAATGTGATCTGATTATCCAAAGACCTCAGAGCAATCGAAACTAGTTGAACTTTTTTGTGCTTAATGGGGAGACCTCTCCCAAAGAAGTTTAAACAACAAGAAAACTATTTTACATTCACAATTTAAGAAAAAGTCTAGAAAAAACTAAAAGAAACTAAAAAATAGAAAGAAATATACCTATTTAATTCAAGAAAAAATTTCTAGTATTATTCAATTGAAAAAAGTTTACAATGAGAAACACAAACTCAAAAGGTGAAATGTCCTTAAATCTTAATTTTCCACCAATTATTGGAGAATAGACCTTCATTGTTTGATCACATAATGTAATTATCCTCCTATAAAACATGTCTTATCTAGTAAAACACCATCCTTCAAACTAACCATCCCTTTAAATGAAATGAATATGAAAATATAAAGAGAAAGGGGTGGCTAGGGTGATGTCCAGAATGTGTATCATGAAAGTGTGAATGAATTTGGACCTTATCCATGCTGAATATGTCTTATATTTATTCATAAATGTTGTTATCACGTGATTTTTATTTCACCCTACAAAATTTTATATTCTTTATACACTTTTTGAAAAAATTATCCCTAAAATAATGAAACATATTTTTTTTGTACAAAGTGACACTTCAACTTCCCATGATTTTATCCCCCAAAACACCCTCTTAATGAAATAATTGATTCCTTATATTTATCATGGAGATAATGATTCATGTGATATCTCTTTTATGGGTGTAATAAGTTCATTTAGACATATGTGGGTCGAGTTATACCTCATTTATTAAAATATATTCAATTATGTATGAAAACTGATTTTATAAATTGAATTATTTTTTTGGTTCTCCAAATGGTCGATTAATCACTTGGACCCATTATGGAATTTTAAGACCACATGTATAGGGTTCTTAAAAAAAATCAATAGTTGTATCAGTGGATAAAAATTTATTCCCAAAAAACAAACTAATGAAAAACTGTTAAAATTTTGAAATAAGTTCATTTTCACAATTAAGCTCGAAACAGTTCAAAATTAAAAAAATGATTAAATTTCATATTAAATATGAAATTCATGGGGTTTAAATAATGGAAATAAAAATAAAACATATTTATAATGTTATCTCTTTCATCAACCTTATTGGAATCAGTAGAGAGAATCAACTCTGGAAAATTATTAGAGTGAAAACTAGGAGTGAGTTTTAAACCATATGGAAGAAGATATTGTTGTTTTGAAAGTTGGTCATGATTCCAATTTAACGAGTGAAGGTAAATATGATTGGATATTTAAAGAGAGTCTTGGGAGTCCCCATAACTGGGACCAAGGTTCAAATAAAACTATGGGTATTTCTCAATGGGATAAATTAAAAAATTCAAATGGAAAAAAAGATCAAAATGATGACTTAAAAAATCCAATAGTTTTCAGAATGAATGTTAGTAGGGCTAAGAGTAATAATTCACTGAAAAGAACGACCCACTCACTAAAAAATAATTAGATTAGAATGAAAGTGGAAGGATTCCTAAATGGGTTTAACTGGTAGAAGCAACAGTTATAAGTGAAAATTTATAGAAATGGGGCACTCTGAATGGAAAGGTAGGTGAATTGAGTCTACTTAAATATTTTCTTACTATGAGGTCTCCTAATGCTAGTGTCTAAAATCAAAGACAACCTACATCTCCGTGGGGACACCAAACTGGATTATCTTTTAGGAAGGATCTTTCTAATGATTCTTGTGGTATGGATTCTTTATTTAATGTCAAATACTAGAAAAATAAACCCTTCCCTATAAGGGAAAGAAACTATAGTAGGGTATTGGGGTCAGTATGGTACATAGTGCAAGAACTAAAAATGGTGAATATAAAGGTGAACCTCATTAAATCTTCCTAGAGAATATAGATATGTGAATAGGGTTTCCCTAACTTCCAAAATACTAAAATCTCTAACTTATTTAAAAAATATTTATAAAACCTATTTTAAAAAACATATCTCCCAGGAAGTTCTCCTCCTCTTAATCCATGCCTTGCGGGTGAATATCAAGGTTAATGATGAGTTTCTAGACTCTTACTATATTGTTTTATAATGTGGGTTGGGTATGAGATCTAGTTAAAGAAAAAATCCTAAATAATCAAAAATAGAGCATTGAAATGGCCCATATACGAAACATGCATGAGGCCTTGTGGGGATCGCTAGTTTCGAGTGACTGGTGCATATGAGATTGGCATATGAAGTGGAAGGAGGTGGGAACCATATGGTTATCGTAAGGCATCAATGGTGTAAAGATTTTTCAATAATGGAAAATTGTATAATGGGGAGTAAAATATTCACTTACCTTCAGTTTTGAGAGGGTCAACTCTTCCGAGAAGTGTGAGGGGGAGTAGCAGCAGAGGTTGGCTCCACAAAAGCTTAAACGGTGTGAAGAAGTGGGTTCTATTAGTGATGAATTTATAAGATCAGAAAGGATTCTATCATCACATTCCAAAAAGCACACATAAATATGGGTTTTATTAGTGCTAAAATAAGAAACATGGATAAAACACATCTCTATCAGTGTTAAATTGTCATGCTGATAAAGATAGGTTTTATCAGCGCATCTTATTTTAGCACTGATAAAACCCATCTTTATTAGTGCTTTTTGGAAAGTGTCGATAAAAACTCTCTACAATAAAATACAAAAATATTAAATGGATATATATTAAAAATGAATAAATTTTTTTAAAAAAAAGTAAAAAATAATTATCATTACTGATGAACATATGATTTTAAATGCCTGAATGCTAAAAATGAGCAAAATTGAATAATAAAATATAATAGAATTTAAAAATATTAAAAAATGGATAAGTTTTATTAATTAAATAAATTATTAAAAAAATAAAAAAATGTATATATATTAAAATAAATATGAATACATATTAAAAACATTAAACATTAATGAATAAATATTTATAAATAAATATTTAAAATGAATAAATTAAACAAAAATGTAAAAAATAACTTTCATTATAAGTGAATAAATAATATTAAAAGAATGAATTTTAAAAAAGATTAAAATTTAATAATTAAAAAATTGATAGATTGTATGAATATTAAAAATGAATTAGTGTTATTAATTATATAGATTATTAAAAAATTATAAATGGATAAAAGTAAAAATGAAAATGAATACATATTAATTATATAAATTACATATACCATACTAAAACATTAAATGGTAATGAATAAAAATGTATAACTTACAAAAATGAATAAATTACAAAAATATTAAAATAATTAATATTATTAATGAATAAATAGTATTAAAATGAATAAATTATTAAAAAAATATAAAATTGTATTAAATTATTTATATTAATTAAAATTATAAAAAGAAAATAAAATTTACCGATTGAAAATATAATATATTTTATACATTATGTTACTAAATGAAATTCTAAAATGAATATTAAAACTCAATAAGTTATATAAATATTGTGTGTCTGTGTGTGTATGTTTTTATATAAAATTTCTTTAATTACGTATATGTGTTTGTGAAATTAATGTATATTTATATATAACAAAGGTTTGATATATGTTAAATTGAACCAACAAATGAAAACATTATATAATATTTAATGTATATTACTCAATACTAATTAGCCCCATTTTTTACGAGATATATGCCTTATTAATTGTGAATACATATTTTCTATATAAATCATATTTAAGGAAAAATTATATATTGATATATATATATATACATGTGAATGTGAATATGTTTATATATTAAATATATTGACGAATGATTATATTTAAATAATTTTAAAAAAGTATAGATTACAAAAATATTAAATGAATAAATATTAAAAATGATTAAATTGTTAGAAAAAGTAATAATAAATTAACATTATTAATGAATAGATAATATTAAATGAATGAATGTCAAAAATGAGTGAAATTTAATTAAACAATGAATAGATTAAAAAAATATTAAAAAATGAATAAGAGTTGTTAATTATATAATGTTTTAAAAAATAATAATGAATACCTAAAATGAAAATGAATACATATATTAACTGTAAAAATTAAAATTGTATTAAAAAAATTAAACGTTAATCAATAAAATGTTATAACAAATATTAAAAATTAATAAAATTACAAAAATATTAAACAGATAAAAATACAAAATGAATTAAATATAAAAATATTAAAAACTTATTAATTAAATAGATATTAATAAAAATGAATAAACTAATAAAATTAGTAAGCACTGTTAATTATATAGATTATTAAAAAAATTAAAAATGAATATATATAAAAATGAAAATGAATACATATTAATTATATAAATTACAACCATATTAAAACATTAAATGTTAATAAAAAAATATTAAAAATTAATAAAATTTAAAAAAAATAAAAAAATAAATGAAAAAGAATAAAATAATAAGATATTAAAAATAATGAGGATTATTAATGAATAAATAATATTAAAAATGAAAAAATATTAAAAAGAAAAAAATAGTATATAATGAAAAAATATAAAATAATTAAAATAATTTAAAAATTAAAAACATAATATATTATATATATATATATATATATTGTCTTAATAAATATAATTCTAAATTGAATATTAAAAATTGAATAAATTACAGAAATATTATGTCAGTTTGTGTGTTTCTATATTAATTACATATATGTGTGTGTGAAATTAATGTAAAATAAGTCTGGTATATGTAAATTAAAATTGTAGTAAAAACATTAAATGTTAATTAGTAAATATATTAAATATTAAAAATTAATAAAATTACAGAAATATTAAAAAAATTAATAATAGAATAATTAATAATATAAATGAATAAATTTATTATATATATATATTAATTAATAGGTAATAAATAGTATATATTTAATATAAATATAAATAAATAATAATAATAATAATAATAACATAATATATTAAATATTAAATATTAATAAATAAAAAACTAAAACGATAATATTAAAATTTTATTATTTGTGTATATGTTTGTCACTATAAAATTGAATTAATTTTTTATATGTACTTGTGAAATTATTATATGATAAATTAAGTGTAACATATTTAGTTAATTTTTTATTAATAATTAAATATTTAGTATTTGATATATATTTCAAATTGAAAAAACAAATGACATTGATGAAAAAAAAATGTTGTTAAATTTTTATTAATATTATTTAGTCAGTATTTTTAATTAATATTAATTTTACTTAAATTATAATTCTCTTTCACTAACTATATATGACATATAAATATGATCTACAATAAATTATTATTTACCAAATAGCGTGAACCATAGGAAAACCCGTGGTCCTGGAAAATTTATTAAAAAATAGAGAAAGTACACATAACAAAGGGAAGGAGGAAGGAGTGTCGAGATGTGGCATCAAAGATCTATTTCTTTTAGGCCTACCAAATCTTCCTAGATATCTAGGATGTCTGCATCTTTGTCATTGCTTTCCAGCCTCCTAAGTGCATGTATAGTCACCCAAATCTGGTGATTTTGTCTCTACAGAATGGAGCTCAATATCTTGCCTTCTAGTGAAATCATTTTCTGGAATCAATTCTGAGTTATCATAATCATTACCATACTCTTCCTAAAACACATCCTTGATTTACGGTCTCTTTATGATGTCATCCAAAGTGACTTTTTCCTTATCAGGGATAGGGTCCACTGAAACAAGTTCACTCACCTCAGTCACCTTTGCTTTATCCCTTATTAAGGGAGAATCTAATGAGACTTCAATGATCCCCATTGTATTTTCCCCAGGCTTTACTATAGAAGGATCATTGGGATACATATTCACTTTATAATTCACATCAATCCACATAGTCAAGGCATGTTTAACCAAAGTTGGGGAAACCATGGTTTTCCTAAGAGTTACCAATTAAAATCCATCCTCATCCACCACTTTTTCCTTTCCCTTTCTTTTAGAAGTTAAAATTGCCTCCTACCTTAGATCATGATCCACCTCCATCTGAACCATATCCTCATGATCAAATTCCCCAAATGAGACATCATTCTTAGTGGTCTTAATGTTTTTTCCTTCTTCCTCCCCATCAACTGTATCATCCCATGAGATCCTCTGGTCCACTGTCAATACACTTCTTCTTCCACATTCAGTTATGTCTATAAAAGTACCCAATCTAGACATATTAGTATATATCCTACTAGCAATCATACACTCAACAAAAGAGTTCATCTGCATAATGAGCAATCTTCCCCCTTTTTTAACAGTAGTCCTTCCACTACTACCATCCTACTAATAGCATTAGTGTAATTTCTTGTATTCATAGTATGAATGCCTCATCACTAGTAGGTACATTTCCAACATCCAAGGTCCTTGTAGCTAATCTCTCACACTTGTATCTACAGTCATCTTACGTGTGGCCAGCCCACTCACAATGTAAGCATACCAAATTTCTCCAGCATTTGTAAGATAAATTACCAATAGCTTTGCATGAAACCCAAAAATTTGATTTCCTGACATTATCCACTAAGAGATCAATATGATTCCATACAATAACAAGAATTATGGATTTAATCAGAGTGAGGAAGAAGTCTACCTCAACTAGCACTCTTAAAAACCTCCCATATCTGGCCTACTCACTCTCTTGATCGAACTTTATTAGAACCCCTATAGCAGAAGCGATATCCCAGAGAATTTTAGGTTTCTAGAAGAACCAACTAAGCCCATATATTAGAACCTAATTTTGGTAAACTGAATTCTTGATCTTCTCAGGGTAAAAACACATATCAAAATCATGAATATTCAGAAATCCAGGCTTAAGGTAAACTATATCATGAACCCAAGCTCTAATCTTGAGATCATGTGAGGGGGGAAAAGATGGTAAAATCATCTTCCAATCACAACAATACTTCATCCATCAAATCCCCATAAATGAATAAGACATTTCTGCAACTCATTAAGGATCCACGTATGGGTTTTCCTCCTATAAAATAATAAAGCATGCAAGGATCAAAAAAGGATTAATAAAGTCCCACTTTATTAGTGCTAAAAAATCACTGATAAAGTTACCCTTTATAAGTTCTTTTTTTAGCATTGATAATGGGGGTATTTATCAGTGTACACTTTATAAACAGTTATTTTAGTGATGGTAAAGAGTATATATATGAGAACTAAAATATTTTATAAAATTATTAGATCTTCCCATCTTCCCCTTTATCAGTGCGCCCCTCCTCATGACATCCAATCCATCCCATGACCCTAATCTATATCAATGCTCAGCCCTAGTAGAAAATATTTTTAATCTATCCATGCATTCACTTGAACTTATAGATATTTGAACCTGGGACCTCCTTCTACATTGGGAACACCATTACCACTACTTTATCTAAATTTCTTCAATATTTTTTGAATAATTATTTTTTATTTATATAATTATTCATATAATATATATATACTTAGATAATTAGTTTTTAATACATTCATAAAATATGAATTTATATTTACATATATATAATTATATATTTACATATTTAAATATTTAAATAATATATGTTTATATATTCACGTATATATTTATATATTTATTATAACATCTTAGATTATAATATGCACTCTTTTCTTGTTTAAGAGTGTGTTTTTGGGTTTAGAGGACATAACAATTATTTTTTTGGGAGTTTCTATATAACCTGGGTCTGGTACATCTTGTTGGACACTTTTATAGTGTATTTCATAGATTATGGTGTAATTCCTTCATTTAGAACTAGTCGTAAATCTTTTTAGGGTGTAAAAGTCTTTCAGGATGTAAATTGGTATTTTACGTTGTATATTCCTACCACAAAATCATCAATCGGAAAAAATGTAATCTATGGTGACATTTTTTTAGTGTAAACACTTTATAGGTATTTTTTTCATAAATATAATGATTATAATGTAAATATCTTGGCACGGTAGGATTTTATCATGTTTCACGTCTGATGTTTCTCACGTTTAAAAGGAACTCTTACTCCCTCAAAACGTAGCTATTTTCTAATGATTTTGGGTGTCTCTACTACTTCTAGATCTTCATTTTTCACTTGATCATCATGGTGTTTTCAATTTTTATCTCTTGATCTATTGAGTGGTCTTATTCTAAATCTCAGGCCTTGTGTTGGTTGTGGTGTAGTGGGTGTGTATAGAGATGCATGTGTGATCTGACCCCTCCATTGACCTTTTCATTTATGTGGTTTCATTATGAGATATGTGAATCATTGTTAGGGCCTCTGTATTTGTCTTTTCTTTTCTTCTAGTGTTGTTGGATCATGTTGTGAGTATTGTTTCACCCAATTTTTAGGTAGGTGGTTTTGTCTCTAGCCTTTGTTGAATGAAACGTGATTTCTCTTATTTTATAAAAAAATTTATAACTGAACTAGAATGATTAATTACTTTATATATATGAAAAGGGGATTTAATAAAAAAATATGGTTTTTCACATTGTTTGGGGTAAAGGAAAATTGGTATCTTCAAAGCATTGAGAATGGGTTTTCAAAGCAGGCTTGATGAAAGAAAAGGGTTGTTTGAGATTGATTGTGAAAATTTTGTTTTGAAATTGATTTGATAAATTCAAAACATAGGAATCCTTAGGTACTTAAGTGGAAGGTGTAGTTTAGTTTAATCATCCATTTTTTTGGGTGGGTTCACTCATAGGGTGTTCCTCTTCTCCCTATTCTTACTGTTCTAGGGAATTGATTTAACACTATTTCACTCTTATGGTACTCCTCTGCTCCCTAGACCTATTATTATAGGTGTTTGTGGGCATAATATTCATTTATTGTGGTAAAAATAGTCTTTTAGTCTGACCTATAGTGATCCTTGGATTTTTTACCATTGTTTTTTGGATTTTTATTGTTAAGGCTTTGATATACCTTCTTTGACTTTAATACATTTTTATTAAAATTATGCTTTGAAACTATTTTTCCTGACTACTTTTGGACTTGTGGAAAAAGGAAAATATTTATCATACTTTTAATATAAACTACATTATTGTTTATGATGATTTTTTTTCTTAAAATGAGCATATTGAGATTGTTTGTATAGAGACTCAATATGGAACACTTGGGTGGGATCCTACTAAGCCTATTTTTCTCACACCCTTTACACCCCTTCAGTGGTTTATAGACCTGGTTATGTATTTAGATGCAGGGAAATGAAAGGAATTACAGTGAGGTGGTAAGGCTTATGCCAGTTGGGTGTAGGTAGCTGGTGGTGAGATGGTGGTATGTTTCCCGCATTATCACATGGATTATTCATCTATGTTTTAGTTTGCCTTTTTTGTTGTACTTGTACTTTGGGTTTTGTTCTAACTACTCTGAATTGTATCTCTTTTTAGTATTATTTTAGTTATGGAATCTAGTCCTTGTAGTTGTTCTTTCTATATTTCTTTCTGCAATATATATATTTCATGTCGTCTACTTTTGGTTGGGATAAATCATTCCCAATGGGTTTTTTGATTCCCAGGTTCTAGTGACCAGCCTGTGGGGATCAGAATTCCCTTCAAATATGTCATGGATTGGGTCGATTACTAGTTTATGAGGGTATATCGAGTCATTTTGTTATAAATTGATATCTGGGGAGGTGTTTTCTCAACTTCCCTTGCCATGGTACATTTGGTATATTGCAGAAAGTATTTTCAGGACTTGAGATGTAGTTTTTTGTGATTATCTTGCTAACTCTTGTCATGATGGGAATCATGTTACCATGGGATTTTGGGATGTATGTCTCATGGTTTGATTTATTAATCTTGATATTAGTTTATTCTTTTGTTTTTCTGGTTTAAACTAAGATTATCTAGTTGTCTAATCATTTATTTATTTTTTTGGTGTGCAAAAGTAGGCTTCCAAGTCATCTCTCATGGGTTCTAAAGGAGGGTGTAGCAGATTCTCCCCAAGGTAATTCACATTTGGATTAGAATCTTATCAAGGATATCATACAAGAAGTTTGTGCCATAGAACAAATTGATCCATAGGTCGATAATGCATTTTTTTATGAATAACTAAGAGATGGAGTAGATAGAGATTAATCATGGTATTTCTTACATGATAATCCCCCATCCTTTAAAGGTAAAAATAAACCCCAAGAGGTGGGGGATAGTTAGACAAGATCGATCAGATCTTAGACTTTCTAGATACACCTAATACCATCAAAGTGAAGTATGAAATATTCAGGCTTGAGGGTCCCAACAAGAAATGGTGGGATTCCATGGTATGGAAAGATAGGCATATGGGCTTGGATTGGAAGGGTTTCAAGACCATATTATTTAAATAGTTAAATCTTGAGTCTCTGATGATTGAAAATACACTTGAGTTCCTTTCTTTACAATAGGTAGAGTTCTCGGTGTCGGAGTAGACCAATCAGTTTGCAGAGTTGGTTCATTTTTTCTCTATAAGGGGTAAATAAAGATCTATTAAAAACTTGGAAGTACATGTGGTTTTTACAACCAAATATCAGATAATAGGTTTTTATGATGATTCTTTCTACCTATGTTGAGATGATAGTTAGGGTAATAATGTAATATATTGTTATGGAAAGAAATATTGGTTTTTACCTCTTATATTCCACCCATTGGCATCTTTAGTGGCATGTGGTGAAAGAATATGAAGTTTCATGATCATTGTAGGAGTGATGGAGGTGATACTCGGTAGTAGTAATATTTTATACCATCAATTACAGTAAATAGTGTTCCCTTGACTTTCAAGCAATGCGACAAGGTTGGGCACTATTAGTTTCCTTTTCCTACCCCATCAAAAATTTGAAATGGTTTTGGCTACTATGACTATCTATAGAGGATCATTCAAGACATGTCTATTCCACTCTATGGTAAGGGATCATCATAATCAAAGGTCTTTATGGAGTTATAAGAAGATTCAAAGTCTATAGGGATCAATTCATAGGACTCAAGAGTAAATCACTTTAGCATAGTGGATAAGTCTATAGTAGAGGTTGTCATAGGTTTGGTGGTAGTGAGAGGTTCCATATTTGTTGCATCTTTTATAGTGACTATTTTATTTAATACATGTTCCCCCCACTCATTTTTATCTACCCATTTTTTTGATGTGTTAAAACTTCCAATGGGTCTCAGGTCCTTTATTATAGAGTTAGATAAAACTCTTATAAAGTGTAAAGAGTGGGTTTTTTGGTTTCCTTCTTATTCTCTATCGATATTTGACAAGGAGTTGGTCTGATATTTCCTCGTTCTCATACTACATTCTTTTGACATCATCATCAGGATAGATTGGATTGTGGCTTATCGAGGTGATATTGATTGTTATCATTGGTGTTTCATGTTTATTTATACCAATGTAAGCTATCATGTGTTTTAGGGAGAGTGGTATCCAAGGTCTATTCATGTCAGACCTTCCCAACTAGATCTTATTAGTATTAGGGTTTTTTTTGTGTTTGATCTTGATGTTGTTTTTTATCTTTATGATCTTCTTACAATTGTTCGGGACATTCCTAACATTTTCTTAGGTGACTTCTCTAGTCTTCCTCTAAATATGTAGGTGGAGTTTATGATTGATTTGGTGTCAGGTGCACATATAATGTTGATACCCTCTTATCATATGGAAATAGAAGATCTAAAAGATCTTAAAATCCAATTAGATGATATGATGGAAAAAGTTTTTTTCCACCCTAGTGTTTTTCCTTGGGCAACCCCGGTGCCCTTTTCCAAGAAGGAAGATAGTTCACTTCAGTTGTGTATAGACTATCAAAATTTGAATATATCGATGGTTAAAAATAAGTATCCTTTGACTCATGTAGATTATTTGTTTGATCGGTAAAAGGGTGGAAAGTGGTTTTTGAATATCGATCGTCGGTTGAGTTATCATCAGTTGTGGGTTCAAGAGTCTAATATACCAAAGATAGTTTTCAAGAGTAGGGATAGACATTATGAATATATTATGATCCATTTTTGTTTTACTAAATATTATGATGTTTTTATATCTTTGATGAATTGTATGTTTCATCAGTATCTTCAAACTTCTTTGGTTGTTTTCATAGAAGATATCTTGTTTTATTTGAGATATGATCATGAGCATGAGGAACATAAGAATCTAGTTTTAGAAAACCTAAGGAGTCACTTTATATATATAAATATTTTGAAATGTAGTTTTTGGATCTGATAAGTGAAGTTCTTGGGGAAAGTGATTTCATAACATTGATTAACAATCGATCCTGAGAAGGTGGAGGTTGTTTTTTCATGGTAGGATTCATGATACTTATTTGAGATAAGGATATCCCTTGGTTTTATTAGGTACTATCAAAGGTTCGTTAAGGATTTCTAAAATTTGGTTCCACATTTGGCTGTGCTTACCAAGAAAGGGGTGAAGTTCACATGGGATGAAAATTTTCATCCTTCTTTTGATTAGTTAAAATATCTTTTGACATTGATGCCTATTCTAATCTTACCTAATCTAGGTAAGGGGTATGTGGTGTATTGTGATGCTTTTGGTGCTAGTTTGGATTGTGTACTTATTTAGGATAATAAAATTGTTTTCTATGGATATCATCAACTTTGTCTGCATCATAATAATTACCCCACTCATTATTTATAGTTTTCCATAGTTATCTATACACTTAGGTGTTGGTGGAATTATCTTTTTGGGGAGAGATTTACAAACATTTCTTAATATAAGAGTTAAAGTTATATATTTTCTTATAAGGAATTGAATATCAGAAATAGATGATGGGTAGAGTACCTTCATAAATTATATTTTTACATATCCTAGACCTTGAGAAAGGGTATATCAACAAAAATTCTCTCTGTAGTAAAGTACCATCATAGGTTGTCTTGGAATTGAATTAATAGTAGAACCTGATGCGGATCTTTGCTCAATTTCATTTATATGCTCAGGAGGATGTTTTAGGTATGGTTCTGACCATTTTTAGATTTTTATCATATATATTTGATTATAATCTGTACATTCAGTAGTAGGATGATGATTTCATAAGAATCTTAGAAACCCTTTATGGTGGAGAGACCATTTATAATTGGCCTCTCCCTTCTGATGGTATTATCTTCTTTGGGAATTGGTTTTTCATCCCAACATCTATGAGGATTTTAGTGTTATATATGTCACGACCCAAACTATTATAAGTAAAATCCCCATTTTGATTTAATTAAATGTTTTATTATGTAATATGGTTATAGAAAACACATGCATTTCTTTTTTTTTATTATATTCAATTGGATTTAAAAGAACATTAAGTATTATTACCATTGATAATATATACATTTAATAGTTATCACATGATTAGTATAAATATAGGATTTTAAAAAATACAATTGACACAGACAAAGGAAGTGATTACTTTAAATAGTAGGATTGTACCCTATAAAGCCCATTTTTTAGAGATTATGAGGGAGATAGCATCACTAGACCTTTCCTTTAACCAATACCAATATGGGATCTAACAAATTAAGCATGAGTGAAACTGTTTATAGGATAATTTCAAGATCATCGAGATCACAACCCAAACCATGTACGTCGAACCACCCCATAAAAGTATGGTCGCCGCGCACCTTACTCTTAGGGATTTTTCTAGTTTATTAAAGGGGTATGTATCAAGACCCTAGAATTAGGGGTATGTAGATTATTTTCTATATAATAATGAATATATTTTCATTCTATTATGGTTACTTTATAAATGATTTTTATTTTGATAAAATAAAACACAAATAGTATTTTTGGGTAACATTCAAATTCAATTTACGAATTTATTTTTGATGAATTAATGAATTTTTTAAATAAATAATATTTTAATAAATATTATTATTAAATAATTTTTATTAAATATAAATGATCATATAATTTTTATGATGTCAAATGTAATTTTTAGAAGGGCTAAAAATCTATTATTGTCAAAAAAACCCAACATTTCCCAATAAATTTCGATTACTATTTTAAATGTGAAAATGAACATATTTATAAAATTATTTAGAAAAAATTAATATTATTTTTGGAATCATATTTTTAAAATTAACTAATGGTGAATTTTTCATAATTTTGTTGTGATGGTCTAATTTTTGGGAAAAAATTAAATACTGTATAAATATACTTTATGTATTATGGCATAATAATGACCCAAAATTGATGTAATAAATAATATAAATGGTATCCATGACCAAATATATGTTTTAAATTTTTAGAAAATGTGCTTTTATGGTTATTTTTTTAATTTTATAAAGCCCTTATGAATCCTTCAAAACCAATAATATATTTTAAGGTTTTAAAAAAATTTCTTTAATAGTATAAACCACCTCCACATAATAAAGGGTGTTATTTTATAAATTTTATCCCTTGTCCTTATAAAATAATTATAACCAAACCCATTTTTCATAAACCATGGTAAAAAATCATGGGATTGTTTCTGGTTTTTGTTATTTTATTATATAGAGTCTAAAACCTAAGTTTGAGAAATATTAAAGAAATCACCTCTATTTTCCTATATAAACCCACCCAATATCCCATTTATCTTTACTAAAACTCCTTTTAGAATGAACATACTCTTCCCTAAACTATATCTATTCATCCCAAGGTACCCCCAAGCTCTCAAGAAACTCATCCCAAGCATTTGGAGTCACACACTAAAGTAAGGGATCTTTTCCTTTATCCTCTTTATTCAAGTATATTATTTACCTTATGCCTTTTATCTTCATTTAATTATGATGTTATATGTTATTCTATACCCCCCCCCCATAATATCCAATTGGTTTAAAATGATTATAGACCCTTATCATTCTCATCAACCCATTTTATGAATTATTAAGTGACCATGTTATACTGATGAAATTTCACCGTGATTTTACATTCCAAATAATTGTGTAGTAAATTCCATGCCCATTTACTATCAATGGTATTCACATTTATACACTTATACCTATTTTAATTGGGAATTAAATGTATTTATTCCACACTACTAGTTTGTGTAATAAAATATTTTGATGAATGAATCCATGTTGTATGATCATGTGCCACACATAAGGAAGAGAATGAAATGAAAGTGATAGGTGTGCCCGGAATTATATATCACTCCAATGCATTGGGTTATGTTTAGTCTCATGAGAAATAATTTTGGGAAAGGGAGTGAACCTGATTCCTTTATGATACTTTTTCAGTCATGATGTCTTGGCATTTATCCTTGACCTATGTTTATGATGCAGTGTTTTAAGTTGTTGCTACATTTCCCATATTTCATTTATGATTATCATACTATGTAATGCCTTATTATTCATGTTCCTTTTATTACCCATTGATATGCCTATTTTCTAACATTTATTACCTTATTCCATGATTATTCCCTTACTGGTATTTATAGATCACCTCTTTCTTATGTATGTCCCCAGGTTATCCCATGCAGTTTTAAGTGCGGGCATGTTAAGGATGTTTTCAATAAAGATGATGTTTTTTCTATTTTAAATTATTATGTAATGTACCTAATTTCCAAAGAAACTAGACCTCTTGATATTCTAGGTTGTATTAAGTGTAGTTTTTTGTAATAAATCATGTATTAATGTGAAATAAATAGTAGGTTTTTATAATATAACTGATATAGTTCTTCATGGGTCATTCATCTAGGCCTAAAGAAGATGTATTATGACATATGATGCTTAGGCGATGGCATAGTGGTGAAGGAGGTGGTATAAAAAATGAAGCCTTTGGGAGGTGAATGGTTTGATTCTTGGAATAATTTCTCCTTCCCCTATATCCTCTCATCTTTATGGTTCATCCAGTCTCTAAATGGGTGGGAAAAATGATAAACAACCCACTCGTGATAACGGATTACTATGTCAAACCATCACTGATCAGGATTTCAACCTATGGGATGTTATTCCATATCAACTAGAAACAGACCATTTCTGGTTGGGGTTATCTCTAGAGTGACCTATTCATAGGGAGGGGGTTCCCTTTTGTGGAGGGTTTGAAAATTCCACACATGTGGATTCCATTTAAAAATAAAGAAGATGTATTATGACATGAGATGATGATTTTGGTAGTTGGGTATGAAGTGTGACATTGCAGATTAGTTTCCCCCCTATTAAAACTTCCAAGAAATAAAGGTAGATTATATGAAACCTTATGCCTTTATCCAACCACATTTGGTTCCAAATTGGAAATATGATGAGGTGTATGTGAAATTTTTTTTCGATTACCATGGAATCCCTAAGGGAAAAATGTTATATGGGTGGTGGTTAATCGGTTGAAGAAATCAGATCATTTAATTTCAATGAGGGACACCACTAAGGTTGGAGATATGGGTAAGTAGTATGTGTAGGAGATTGTGAGATTAAATGGGGTTCCCTCTATCACTGTTTCAGATAGGGATCCTAGGTTCACCTCTATATTTTGTAATAGTCTCCAAGAGGTGATGGGGACTCTAGTCAGGAGTACAACTTACTATCCACATATGAACGGTCATATGGAGTATTCTATTCAGATCTTAGAGGATATGATCTATGCTTGCATCATGTATTTTAGTGGATTTTGGGATAGAAATCAAGGACTAGTCGAGTTTGAATATAATAATAGCTACTATTTATTGATCAGAATGGATCCCTTCAAGACCCTGTATGGTTACTCATGTAGATCACCACTTTGTTGGGAAAATATAGTAGATGTCTCTCTTATGGGAATGAGTCTTGTTTGGGAGATATTAGTTAGGAATCAAGATGTATGTTAGCATTTGGTGATAGCACAAAGTTGGTAAAAAACATATGTGGATCATCGACGTCATGCATTGGATTTTTCTTTAAGTGATTGGGATTTATTGAAAGTATCTCCTGAGTTCGGTTATTTTTGGATTGGGAAATAGGGAAAGATGTATTTGAGGTATTTTAACCATTTTTGGTCATCTAGTGACTTGATTAGGTTTCTTAGAGATTTTCATTACCAGTTTAGTTGACAAGTATATATGATTTTTTCTATATATCTCATCTTAGGAAGTAGAATCCTGATCCATCTCACATTATGAGTTGGGAAGATATGGATTTGGATCCAGATTTTTTAGTTCTGGAGTAACCAGTGGAGATCATTGATTCTTAGATGAAATTATTATGTGGGAATTATATCTCATTGGTTAAAGTTTTATGGAAACATGGATCAAATTTTCATGAGACTTGGGAGAACGAATCATCAGTGAAGGGGTAGTGGCCTCACCTATTTCTAAATAACTTTTATTCCATATAACTTCCCAAGGAAAAAAATTCTATGGTGGGGAGATTTTAACATCCTGTATTTTAAGGTATGATCTTTATAAGTTTAAGAGTGTGTTTTTGGGTATGAAGGCAAAAAGAGTTGTTTTGGGTAGATCCTATAGAACTTGGTTCTGGTAATTCTTATTGGACACTTTTAAGGTGTTTTTCCTAGCTTATGAAGTAAGAAATCCATTGGGTACATGCCATAAAATGGTTTAGAGTAAAAATAATTTCAAGATATAAATAGGTATTTTACATAGTAAATTTCTTTTACATAGTAAGAAACCCTTTTACACTGTAAAATCATTAATCGATATAAATTTAATCTAAGGTGAAATGTTTTTTATCGTAAAGGATTTATGGGGATTTTATGTCATAAATCCAAGGTTTATGATGTAAATATTATAGACCAGTGTGTTTTTATCACACTGTACATTGGATGTTTCTCACATTTGGCATGGTATCTTCCTCCCTCAAACCCTAGCTCTCATCCTGAAATTTTGAGTGTATCTGCTCCTTCTAGATTACTTTTTCAGTGCATGATCTCCATTGTTGTTTTTCTTCATCTCTCTCGATCCCTTGAGCACGCTTCTTCTGAAGGATGACCCTTGTGTTAGTTGTGGTGTGGAGGGTGTGCGTAGTAAGGTATATTTGATATGGAACCTACATTGACCCTTTCATTTATTTTATTTGATTATGAGATTTTGGAATCATTTTTAGGGCCTCCGTAGTTGTCTTTTATTTCCTTGTAGTGTTGTTGGATCCCGTAGCGATTACTGTTCGACCCAATTTGGAGGTAGGTGGTTTTGTATCTAGCCTTTTTTAAATGAAATATGATTTCTTCTATATTATAAATTGTTTTATAACAAAATTGGCATGATTTATTGGTTTGTGTGTGTGAAAAGTGGTATTATGAAAAAAAAAATATTATTACCTTGGTTTTAGGTAAAGGAAAGTGTGTGTTTTCAAAGCATTGAGAAATGGGTTTTCAAAGTAGGTTTGATGAAAGAAAAGTGTTGTTTGATATTGACTATGAAAATATCCTATTTAAATTGATTTGATAAATATATCACATGAGAAGACTTGGATACTTAGGTGTAAGGTGTCTCTTAGGTCCATTGTCCATTTTTGGGGGGGGTCACTCATAGGGTGTTCCTCTGCTCCCTTTGGACCATTGTTCTATGAACTTGATTTAACGTTTTTAGGGTTTTCATTAATGGGGTGTTCCTATACTCCCTAAACCTATTATTCTAGTGGCTTGTGTGAGAACTAGTCATTGATTGAGGTATGAGTAGTCTACTAGCCTGAACTATAGTAATCCTTGGACAATTTACCATTATTCTTTGGTTTTTTATTTTTTTTGGATTTGATATACTTGCTTTGAATTTGATAACTGTTTATAGAAATTATGATTTGAAAAAAAAATCCTATCTTGTTTTGGAATTACAGAAAAAGAAAAAAAAATTACCATTATTTTTATATAAAATTATTTATTATTTACCATTACATGGCTTCTTTAAAATAAGTATATTAGGACTGTTTATAAAGATACTTGATATGGAACACCTGGGTGAGATCCTATTGAGCATGTTTAGTTCACACCCTACACACCCCTTCATCGGTGTTTAGACCTAGTTATGTATTTCAATGCTGTTGGATTTTGTGGCCTAGAACCAACTACTTTGTACTTTATTCATTAATAAATACCTTATCACATTTTGATTGTTCTTCTGCATGACAATGCATGTGATAATGTCTTAAGGATAGTTGTTTCATTAAAGAGTCATAGCAGATCCCTACTATGATGAGAACCCGGAAGTTCCATAACACTGTTCTTGAATATATGTTCTATGGCCGGATGATGTTATTTGAGGGACATAAATAATACAAAACATTAGGGGTGAGGACTCATAAAACATTGAGGCACCTTCTCATGGTGTTCACCCTTGGTAATATCCAAGAGGATATTATGAGAACGAGACCCACCAGTAGGAAATCCACATTTCATAGTGTCATTGGATGTTCCTATCTGCGGGCGTGTGTATTAGTCCTTAGACATTAAGATTATTATTAATGGGTATTACAACTCACGCACTTAGATGTATTGACAAAAACTATGACGACACACTGTTTGCAGTGAGGTAGGATACGTTGGGTGTGTCACGAGTAATACTGCATTAATAGATAATGCGAGAAAGGATTTGTTCCTTCTGTTCCATAAAAGAAGTATATATCTCAGGCCCTTTGATGGAATTGATATAGCCTAAATAAATCCATGTCCATGGTAAGGTATGGGCGATTTCAATTCAGGAAATTCAAAGAAAGAATAATCGAGCACATGGGTTGAGGACACTAGCATGTAACCCGCTTGATTCGAGATATCATGACAAAGGGATTATATTACATAATAAACATTCGTAGGAGGTGACACGTCATCATGGTGTTAACTTCTTTCTCTATGGGTGCCTTGGCGTGTTTCTAGAAACCTTGGACTTTAGTAGGCTCTGTCTAATGCCATTGAGAAAGAGGCCTAGAGGGTCACACACTAAGTGTGCCCATGTATCTCAGTTAAATATTAATTTAACAAGTTAAATAAATATTATTCCCGACTGTGGTTTAATAATTATTTAAGAATGTCTGATTGCATTTATTTCAACACTAGTTATTCGAGATAATATATTGTGGGAAAAATAATATATATTTATTAGTGAGTAATGCAGTTACATTTATTTAAAAAATTAATAGCCATTACTCAAGGACTAATAAATGTGGTGTAGGAAATAAAGGAAAATGGAAAATAAAAGTACACGCCGTGTAATTTTATGGAAAACGAGTACACGCCGTGTATTAATTATTACATGCCATGTTTTTTTTTCAGTCGGGATTTCGAGGTTGTAATATTGTTTTATTAAATGATATTTATTATAATCAGCGTGGGTGCATGTCAAGGAATTAATAATTCGATATGGGGGTTTTCAATATGAGTTAATGAAATAAATAAAATGTGTAACCCATTTATTTATTTTCATAACTCTATAACCTCAAACCTGATTATAAATATCCTCACAACCCCAACACTTTTCTCCAATCGTTGTGCACAACAATTTTGGAGAATTATTTGAAGGGTGAAAGAACTACTTCCTCTAAGAACGCTCTCAAGACCGAGAGAGATCCTTCTCCATCGGATCAAGGAGATCAAAGGCGAACATCACAAGCGAAGGTTCTTCCGTGATAGCACCCGGATATCCCTTCTGCAACATCCAGAGATACTTGGAGCACATGTGGATCACTGCTATAGGAATCCTACACTTGGATTCTACTACGCAACGACTGATCACATCGGATCGTGACCGGAGACATCAAAAAAGTAAGATTTCCACCAAGGTAATTCTTATGAATTAATTAAATTAATTATAACCAACATATGATTATCCTATCTCTATGGTTCTAGGACTCCCTCTTTTTTTTCATTCTTCATTCTATTCTAAAGATCTGGCGTTTTATATCGTGATGGATCTCGGTTTGAACGTTGTTTAATGCTAAAATCAAAGTTGGGAACTCACACCAATGTGCTTCCACTGCACCCAGAACCTTCAAGTGGTGCCAAAGGGGTCATGTCATTGATTATAATTATTTAGTTTTTTGTTGGTGATTTACGCATTTAATAATTTAGTTGTTTCAATTAAAGTTAATCGTTCTTTAAATCTAAATCTCGAGATCTATTCAACCTCTATCATTTCTCATTCACCATACAAAAACGACCTTTTCTTTTTATTTTTTATTAAAATAAAATAGAGGATCTCATCCAGAGGAGCCAAACGTTCCTGGCTGTACAACACGAGAATACACGGTGTGTATTCGGAAGTACACGTCGTGTAGTCTAGGTTCATGCATCAGACTAGTCTGCCAAATCAGTTCATGTATTGATCTTATCTAAATCATTTATAACACTGTGTGTTGATCAGGAACAAGTGGCATACGGTTTACGGATTACACACTGTGTGGTCCAACAGAACACGGCGTGTAGTCCCTTCGGGTTAGGGTTGGACCGTGTACCATGTACACGGCTTGCCCGGATGGAAACCGTGTAACTCAGAAACTACACGGTGTGTGTCCCACTGAACACGCCATGTACTCCAAAAATTTCCGAAGTACATTAACACACAATGTCCCCGGGTGTGTACTTCGGATGGACGGTGAAGAAAAGTACACACCGTGTAGTCGGAACTACATGTCGTGTACTCACCCAAATTACGCAGATTTATTAAAATTTATTGTTATATTATACAAACCCTTGAGACATGTACCATGGTGCAGGCATAAAGTTGAGGCACAAAACATGATAGGTGTTTTATATATATGTGTTTAATTTAACATCTGCGTAATGAATGGTAAATCACCAGGTTTCCTCCAAGGTACAAGTTACGTACAAAGATAATTTTAAATGAATTTATTTGTTTAAAATTATGATGGATGATAATCTCAAGGAAATTCAGAAAAGGGTTTAAGATAAAAGGATTTATTAATTAAAGATAATTAATTGATTCAAGCATGATTTATATTAAAAAAGAACAATTAAAGAATTGAATGCTAGTTTTATTTATTCTTAAATATCATTTCATTTATGGATGATCCTGAGCTAGACCAAGACCTCTGTATGTGAATGGTTTCTTTAATTTATTTAAATTAAATTTGTTTCTCTGAAAGCCTTATCCTCATTAATATGTAGGTCTTGCACATCCAAGGATTCATTTATGTAAAAACAAATTTTTACCCCTCACCTACATGTGAGATAAATTCATATTTAATGGATGGATCTTCCAAGCTAGTGGAGACGGCTCAAGTTAGGAGCCAAGACGAAACCAATTCAAGGAGATACAAAGGTGGACAGGTGGAAAGCTGTAAACACAAACCTGAAAGGTTTAAGGTGTTTCTCCCCTAGGTCTTGGGTTAGTTTATCAACTGCTAGATAAACTAACCAATAGAAAAATATCATGATCATACCATTTATTTTATTTCTGTCAGTTGCATGGTTTATTAATTATGGGTGTGTTGTCATGATCACACAATTAATGAATTAAATGATCATGCAAGATGGAACTAAAATAAAACTGACTTATATGTAAATATTATCTTAAACGTGGTTAATCACTTAAGTATATGACACTTAATATTAACAAGAATGTAATAAAAGGTAATAAATTGGAAATTTAAATGTAAGGATAAAATCCCTCAAAGAAATATTAAGTCGGTATAGCCTTCCATAATCTTGGTTAGAATTGAACCATAGTTCAAAGTGCTTGACCAACCCTAGTTTGGGTGCTTTCAATTATCGAGGAATTCTAATTCAAGGTTTTGGGTTCACTTGACTTGGTTCGCATCAAGGGTTGACTGCCACAGCAGGACTTGGTGTGACCAAGAGGCAAAGGTTGAGTAAATCCAAAATAAAAGGATTTCAGGATTGGGGAGTCCACTCAGCGGATCAAGGAGCTGCGAGTTAATGTAGTTTGCATTTGGAATGCCTACCTAAAACCCTTCAAGTTTCTTGAACAACCCTAGTTGGGGAAATGCGAAGGGAAATATGGATCCTTGCCACTAGAATATTTAGGCAATAGAATATTCCAAAGTCAATGGTGAGGGCTATTGGATTTCGATAAAATAGTGGGAGACTAATAAGTATTAATTTATTTATTTGTCTCATTTTTAATAAAGTACTAAACCTTTTATCATCTTAATTTGTAGAAACGGCAATAAAAAATTACTTCAAACATATCATTTAGAACCAAAATCGAGAAGGAAAACCTTCTCACTGGCACCAATTTCCAAGAGTGGCAGAGGCGTTTACGTGTCATCCTTCGCCACAAAAGGAAATTGTATGTGCTGGAAGAGCCAATTCCAGTTGCGCCTGGAAAGGAGGCCAGTGATGAGGAACTATATCTCTATATGAAACACATGGATGATTCCACAGATGTACAGTGTTTCAAGCTATCATCCATTTCTAATGAGCTCTTGAAGAAACATGAAAACATGGATGCGTATAGCATGATGTCTCACCTTAAGGATCTCTACCAAGATAAGGTGAGACAGGAGAGATATGAGATCTCCAACGATTTGTTTACAACTAAGCTTGGAGAGTTTGCACCATATGGGCCTCATGTAGTCAAGCTCATTGGCTATATTGAACTCTTGGACATCTTAGGGATTAAGTTCTTAGATGAGTTACATACAGATCTCATCCTATAATCACTGCCCAAGTCCTTCTAAAGCTTTATTGTCAACTACAACATGAGAAATAATGAGAAGATTCTATCGGAACTTCTGACCTTAATTCTCCAGGTAGATAAAGACATGGGGTGTGACAAACCCACAGTCCTTATGGTGAATAAGAAAAGGAAGGACTAAGAAAAGGGGCCAAAGACTTATAAATGGTATGAATCCCCTGAGCATCGTCCTTCCAAGAAGGGGACGATCCATAGGTAGGGCAAGGAACGGGAGGCAGTATGTTTTTCATGTGGCAAGCAAGGCCACTGGAAGAGGAACTGCACCTAGAAGCATGGGAATGCTAAAGGTGCGTTCGTTATCGAGTGTAATCTTTCTATTTCTACACATCGGGTATTAGATATAGCTTTTGGGGCTCACATCTGTATTCAAATTCATGAACCAAGTAGATTTAGAAATATTGCTAGAGGAGAGGTGGATCTTCGAGCTTCCAATGGAGAAAAGCCGGCTACGTTGGCTATTGGCAATTACCACCTCTCCATGCCGACTGGGATGATTTTGGTTTTTCATAACTGTTATTATGTTCCTAGTGTAACCAAGAACATAATTTATGTATCTTGTTTGGATATGGATGTATTTATTTTCAATTTTGGAAATAAGGGTTGTCTCTTTTACAAGAACAATGTATGTTATGGTATGGAACATTTAAATAATCACTACTACAAATACGTCCTTTATCAGTGCTAAAAAGGGCCTTTAACAGCGCTAGGAAAAGCACTGTCAAAGCCAGCGAAGATAAAGGGAGGTTCCCCTTTATCAGCGCTCAAAAAAAGCGCTGATAAAGACCCCTTTTATCAGCACTGATAAAAGGGGTCTTTTATCAGCGCTAAAAAAAGAAATAATAAAAGTACCCCTTTATCAGCGCTTTTTTTAGTACTGATAAAGGGGTCCTATATCAGCACTTCCTTTATTAGAACTTTCGTTTTAGCTCTGATAAAGGACCCATTTATCAGCACTTTTAAAAAAGCACTGATAAAAGTTAAAAAAAATTAAAAAAAATTAAAAAATTAAAAAAAATCAAAAAAAAATCAAAAAATTAAAAAAATCATGCCAATCGTGGGGGGGGCTTTTATAGCGCTTGATCCCCCTTTTAACAGTGCTTTTTAGCCCCTCCAGGGCCCGCATGCACCCCCTCCACCCTTTATCAATGCTAGACCCCAACATCCACCCCCATGCGCGCGCCTCTACCTTCAGCAGGTTTTGAACTCGAGACCTCCCCCCTGCGCGCCTAAGCCCTTACCACTACTCTATTTTGATTTGTTTGCTATTTCATGATATCTCTCTCTCTATATATATATATATATAGTTATATTTATTCGTATAGTAATATATATTTATATTAATATATATAGTTATATATAGTTATATTAATATATATATAGTTATATTAATATATATATATATATAGTTATATTAATATATATATAGTTATATTAATATATATATAGTTATATTAATATATATATAGTTATATTAATATATATATGTAGTGATATTAATATATATATATAGTTATATTAATATATGTCTCTATTTATATATATATATAGTTATATTTATTCGTATAGTAATATATATTTATATTAATATATATATAGTTATATTAATATATCTATATATAGTTATATTAATATATATCTCTATTTATATATATATATTTAGTTATATTTATTTGTATAGTAATATATATTTATATTAATATACATATATATATAGTTATATGAATATATATATTTATAGTGATATTAATATATATATATAGTAATATTAATATATATGTAGTTATATTAATATATATATATATATATAGCTAGATTAATATATATATATATAGTTATATTAATATATAGTAGTTATATAAATATTCATATATTGTTATTTTAAATAAAATGGATATTAGTTATTATTTATATAGAGCTAATATGTTTTATATGTAAATATATTTAATTATTTATTTTAAAATTTTAATTTTTAGGTGTGAATATATAAAAAATATGTACATATAGTTATATATTTGATTATATATAGCAGTTCATTATAAAAAATGATAAAATTTCAAAGACATAATATCAATATGAATGTAATACCTTGGAATAAATTCACTCCCCACCAAAAAAGCCAACAATACCCCCTCAAACGAGGCTGAAAACCCACAAAATGTTAAAACATCTGGGTACCCCGACTAAAAACTCAGTTTTGGAGGCCTTCTGGGCCTCTTTTGGCCTTGAAAAACGCTTTACCAGGGTCCCCCCGAGTCACAGCGACGTAGAGCTCATCGCAGGCTTTGATTTGATATGTGGTAGAGCTCAAACGGACACCCGGATCAAAAGTTATGGTTGTTTGAAGTTTGAGTTGTGTTTTCAACTTATTTTGGATCTTTTTTTAATTTTTTTAATTTTTTTAGTCTTCAAATTGTTATTAAATGACTACTACTCCATAATAATTAGCAAATTATTATTTAAAAATATTTTTTTTATTTTTTAAGAAGTCATTTTCACTAAATATCTTATATATTAAGTATATTAAGTGTTAATGTACATTTATACTTATCTAAAATATATTTAAAAATTATATATTATATCTATATCAATATAACTATATTTATATATTAATATATTAATATATATTTTTTATTTTTTTTATTTTTTTTATTTTTTTTATTTTTTTTATTTTTTTGTATTCGACCCTTTATCAGCGCTTTTAAAAAAAGAGCTGATAAAGGCCCCCCCTTTATCAGTGCTGATAAAGGGGGTCCCTTTATCAGTGCTAAAAAAAATGCTGATAAAGGGGGTCCCTTTATCAGTGCTAAAAAAATCGCTGATAAAGGGGGGCCTTTATCAGTGCTAAAAAAAGCGCTGAAAAAGGGGTACTTTTATCAGTGCTTTTTTAGCACTGATAAAGGAACCCTTTATCAGTGCTTTTTTGAGCGCTGATAAAGCCCCCCCCCCCTATCAGTGCTTTTTCGTTAGCGCTGATAATGGGGGGCACTGGGAAAAACTGTTTTTGTGGTAGTGAATAGTTTTTATGTATTAAATTACAAAAAACTAAGTGTTGGAAATCAATAACGAAACAAACTCACATGAATCATACATCACCCAGTTGTGGCATCACCGTCTCGGTCATGTAAACGAGATGCACTTGACAAATCTCTTCCAAGATGTCTATTTAGACTCTACTAATCTAAAACCACTTGATAAATGTCACGCTTGTTTACAAGGTAAAATGACCAAGCCGCCTTTTGTGGACAGGGTGAAATGGCCACATAGCTTCTAGGATTGGTGCACATGGATGTATGTGGACCATTTCTAGTAGAAGCTAGAGGTGGATATTATTACTTCATTACTTTTATTGATGATTTATGTAGATATTTCTATGTCTAGTTAATGAGGTATAAGTTAGACTCCTTAGAGAAATTTAAGGAATTCAAGAATGAAGTGGAGAATCATCTTGGTAAGAAGATAAAGAAACTTCTATCGGATTGAGGTGGAGAATATCTGAACCAAGAGTTCATCGATATTTACAGGATTCTAGGATTCTATCTCATCTCACTCCTCCTTATACACCACAGTGGAATGGTGTTATTGAAAGGAGGAACCACACCTTTTTGGACATGGTGAGGTCGATGATGAGTCATGCAGATCTTCCATTATCCTTTTGGGGATATGCATTACAAACTGTAGCATACACATTAAACCGAGTACCAACTAAGGTGGAAAATGGAATTCCATCTGAGTTATGGAATGGAAAGAAACCCATTTTGTCACACACACATGTATGGGGATGCGAGGCATTTGTTAAGGCCTTCTCAGTAAAAAAAACTAGCATCCTGGGGCACGAAGTGTATCTTTATAGGATATTCTAAGGAAACAAAAGGATATTACCTATATAACCCTTCAAATAATAAATTGACCGTCTCCAGATAATTCATCTTTCTCGAGATGGAGAACATCCTCAAAAGGGATAGTGGGAGCAAGATTGACTTCGACAAAGTTGATGATCATGATACACCGGAGTTAGTACAAGAGAAAGTTCCACAGGTCCCTGTGGAAGAGGTTCTAGAAACAAAAGTACTGCGTAGGAGCTCAAGAGAGGTTAGGGAACCAGTGAGATTTGGTGTCCTAGTCACTGAGGATGGTGAATCATTATTTTTGGACAATGATGAACCTCTATCCTACAAGGAAGCATTAGAAAGCTCAGAAGATGCAATATGGCTAGAAGCTATGAATTCTGAGATGGATTCCATGTATCAGAACCAAGTCTGGGTTCTGGTCGATGAGCCGGTTGATGTAAAACCTATTTGATGAAAATGGGTATTCAAGAGAAAACTGGACATGGAAGGTCAAGTTAGATCCTATAAAGCAAGGCTAGTGGCAAAAGGATTTAGACAGTTTAAAGGAATTGACTATGATGAAACCTTCTCACCAGTTTCCATGTTTAAATCCATAAGAATCATACTTGCCATAGTAGCTTAACATGACTACGAGATTTGAAAAATAGATGTCAAAACAGCATTCCTTAACGGGAACCTTCAGGAAGATGTCTATATGACACAACCAGAAGGGTTTGTGACACCAGGTGAAGCCAAATGGGTTTTCAAGTTTCAAAAATCCATTTATGGATTAAAGAAAGCATACAGGTCATGGAACATTTGATTTGATAAAGCCATAAAAGAATTTGGGTTCATTAAGAACGAATGTGATCCATGTATTTATAAGCGGTTTAATGGGAATGTGGTTGTTATCCTAGTAGTATATGTTGATGACATATTTCTTATTGGAAATGATGTACCAGTCTTACAGTCAGTTAAGGATTGGTTGAACAAGTGTTTCTCCATGAAGGACTTGGGTGAAGCAGCCTACATTCTAGGGATCAAGATCATTCGTGATAGATCCAAAAGGTTGCTTGGACTAAGTCAGGGTACATACATTGACCAGATACTAAAGAGATTTAGTATGGAAAAATCCAAGAGGGGATTAGTTCTAGTGTCACATTGTCTACATCTTTTTAAGAAAATGTGTCCATAGACACAACATGATAAAGATAGAATGAGAAAGATCTCATATGCTTCGGCTATAGGATCCATCATGTATGCCATGTTATGTACCAGGATTGATGTTGCCTATGCACTGAGCATGGTAGACATATATCAAGAAGATCCAGGAGAACAGCATTGGACTGTTTTTAATACTATCCTTAAGTATCTGAGAAGAACTAAGGATATGTTCCTGGTGTATGGAAGAGACGAGAAGCTTGTCATCAGAGGGTATGTTGATGCTAGTTTTCAGATAGATCAGAATGATCTGAAGTCGCAATCTGGATATGTTTTCTATCTCAATAGAGGAGCTATGAGTTGGAAGAGTTCAAAGCAGCCAGTTTTCGCCGATTCTATAGCGGAGTCTGAATATATAGGGACTTCTGATGCATCCAAGGAATCCATCTGGATTTAGAACTTCGTCCGAGAGCTTGATGTGGTTCCTAGAAGTAAATACCCTATCACATTGTATTGTGATAATATTGCAGCGGTGGCTCTTTCAAAAGAACCAAGGTCACATCAACGGACAAAGCACATACTCCGGAAGTATCACCTCTTGAGGTATTTCTATCAGAGGGGTGAAGTTGCAGTGAACAGAGTGTCCACGGAAGAGAACATGGTGGACCCCATGACTAAAGGCTTATCTCATCAGAAGCATGAATATCATGTGAGAGCTAGCGGGTTAAAGGTTGTTGGCAGTTATCTCTAGTCCAAGTGGGAGTTTGTTGGAGTTGGTGGCCTATAACCAACTACTTTGTAATTTATTCATTAATAAATACCTTATCACATCTTGATTGTTCTTCTCCGTGACAATGCATGTGATTATGTTCTAAGGATAGTTGTTGCATTAAAGGGTCATAGCAGATCCCTGCTATGATGAGAACCCAGAAGTGTCATAACACTGTTCTTGAATATATTTTCTTTAGCCGAATGATGTTATTTGAGGGACACAAATAATACATGCCATTAGGGGTGAGGAATCATAAAACTTTGAGGCACCTTATCATGGTGTGTGCCCTTGGTAATATCCAGGAGAATATTATGAGAACGAGACTCGCCAGTAGGAAATCCACATTTCACAGTGTCATGGATGTTCCTATCTGCAGACATGTGTATTGGTAATTAGACTTTAAAATTATTATTAATGGGTAATACAACTCACACACTTAGATGTATTGACAAAAACTGTGATGACACACTATTCGAAGTGAGGTAGGATTTGTTGGGTGCATCACGAGTAATACTGCATTAATAGATAATGCGAGAAAGTATTTATCCATTCTATTCCATAACAGAAGTAGATATCTTAGGCCCTTTGATGGAATTGATATAGACTAAATAAATCTATGTCCATGGTAAGGTATGGGCGAGTTCAATTCTGGAAAGTCAAAGAAAGAATAATCGAGCGTATGGGTTGATGACACTAGCATTCAACCCGCTTGATTAGAGATATCATGACAAAGGGATTATATTACACGGTAAATGTTCGTAGGAGGTGACACGTCATCGCAGTGTTAACTTCTTTCTCTATGGGTGCCTTGGCGTGTTGCTAGATGCTAACCTTGGACTTTAGGCAGGCTCTGCCTAATGCCACTAAGAAAGGGGCCTAGAAGGTCACACACTAAGTGTGTTCATGTATCTCAGTTAAATATTAATTTAACAAGTTAAATAAATATTATTCCCGACTGTGGTTTAATAATTATTTAACAATGCCTTATTGCATTTATTTCGACACTAGTTATTCGAGAGAATATATTATAGGCGAAATAATATTTATTTATTAGTGAGTAATGCAGTTACATTTATTTAACTAATGAATAGCCATTACTCACGGACTAATAAATGTGGTGGAGGAAATAAAGGAAAACAGAAAATAAAAGTACACGTCGTGTATATTAAATATACACGCCGTGTAGTTTTATGGAAAATGAGTACATGTCGTGTATTAATGATTACACGTCGTATAGTTTTTCCAACGGGGTTTTGAGGATATAATATTGTTTTATTAAATGATATTTATTATAATCAGCATGGGCACATGTCAAGGAATTAATAATTTGACATGGGGATTTTCAATAAGTGTTAATGAAATAAATAAAATGTGTAACGTGTTTATTTATTTTCATAACTCTATAACCTCAAACCCAATTATAAATATCCTCACAACCCCAACACTTTTCCCCAATCATTGTGCACAACAATTCTGGAGAATTATTTCAAGGCTGAAAGAACTAATTCCTCCAAGAACGCTCTCAAGACCGAGAGAGATCCTCCTCCATCGGATCAAGGCGATCGAAGGCGGACATCGCAAGAGAAGGTTCTTACATGCTAGCACCTGGATATCCCTTTGGCGACATCCATAGATAAATGAAGCATGTGTGGATCACCTCTAGAGGAATCCTACACTTGGATTCTACGACGCAACGACTGATCACATCGGATCCTGAACAGAGACATCAACGAAGTAAGAATTCCACCACGGTAATTATTGTAAATTAATTAAATTAATTATAACCAACATATTATGATCCTATCTATATGGTTCCAGGACTCCCTCTTTTTTTTGTTCTTCGTTCTATTCCGAAGATCTGGCATTTTATATCGTGATAGATATCCGTTTGAACGTTTTTTAACGCTAAAATAAAAGTTGGGCACTCCCACCAACACGCTTCCACTACGCCCGGAACCTTCAAATGAAAGAAAAGGAAAGGTGTCATAGTGAGGTGAAGAGTCTTAACTCAACTATGTGTGGGTAGATAGTGCTGATATGGTGAGACGTTTCCCACATTGTTACATGTAGTAGTAGTCTTTTTTAGTTTACATTTGGTTTTTCACTTATACTTTGGGTTTTTTTGACTACTCTGAGTTGTATCACTTCTACTTTCTTCTTTTAGTTATGGAATATATTCCTTATGGTTATTCTTCTATTGTTTCTCACTACCATAGATCACACCTTATGAAGTGATTCCCTTTAACAATACTAAATAGGAAGTGCTAATAAATGGGGAACATTTATCATTACACGTAAAAAACGCTGATAAAGATACCTTTTATTAGGTCTAAAAAAAGAACTAATAAAAGGGTACCTTTTGTTAGTTCTTTTTCTAGCACTGATAAAGGTCCCCCATTTATTAGTGCTTTTTTATCACTAATAAAAGTGTCAGGTTTATCAGCGCTTTTTTCTAGCACTTATAAAGGTTATAGTGAGTAATTTAATTTATATATAAATATTTATATATTTTTAAATAAGATTTATATTACAATGATTATATATATATATAATATGAATATGATGTATATAAATTTTAATAAAAAATTAATCTTATATACATAATTTTATATAAAAAATTATCAAATTTATATTAGTGAAGATTTTCAATAGTTTATTTATATACATTAATTACAAAATTTGTATATAATAAAAATAAATAATTGTATTAATATTTTATTTAAAAAATTATATAATATATAAATGAATTTATTTATTTAAATATATATTTATATCGATAATAAATAATTTAAAATATATGTAAATGTATAACTGTGTGTCTGTTTGTGTGTTTGTGGTTGTGTGTGTGTGCATATATGTATATCTATCATGGGTACATGTATGTGTAAATGTTAAAAATTCACTTTTTAATAATTTTGTAATTTATTAAATTTTATGTATTCATTAATTATTATATATTCATTAATAATGTTAAAAATATATTTAATAATTTTGTAATATTTATTTATACATATATTTATTTACTATATATAAAATTATCATATTTATATTCAAAAAATTAATATTTATTTATATACATTAATTAAAAAATTCATGTATATAATTAATATAAATTTGATATATTCATATATATAATTTAATAATTCCAAAAATTATATAAATATAAATGATGTATTGTTAATATGTGATATTTGAACTTATATATTTATATCAATGTCTATGTGTTTGGAGTATGTTGTGTGTGTGTGTGTTTTGTGTGTGTGTGTGTGTTGATGTTGTATGTGTACAGATGTATGTATGTGTATGTATATATATACACATGTACATGGGATGTACATATATATATAACATGTGTATGTGTGTATGTGTGGAATGTACTTAAATAGTTAATTATAAAAAAATTAAAAAGTGGGGGGAAACAAACTTTAATGAAAAGAAAAAGAATAAGGAAAGCATAAAATAAGGTTAGATAAGGCGAGACTACCCTCATCAACGAATGGTAAAAGACCCAATTTCTCTCTAATCTTTATTCCTATCTTACATTCCTTAACACATAATGCATTACAATCAACTAGTTTGCATCAACGCATGTGCCTATGACTTCTGGGATAATGGCCTCTCCTCCAAGTTCTCAATTGTTACAAGAGGCATTCAATGTTAGTACTGTCTAAGTCAATACTAGTATCAGATTGGGTTTCCACCTTATCAAGTGGGGTGTCCTTAGTACTTCCCATTATGGGGTATTCTTATCCCTAGTATATGGTGATCAAGATCTAAGGTTTTTATTATGATGTTCACATATACATTCATTATGTGTTTCAATATCCCCAAAGAGGTTTGAAGTTGCAACCTGAACATCATTTGGAGTACCAAATTCCTATACATAGTTAGTAGGATGTGTACCTAAGTCATCTATTCATGCTTCTTCATCCTATGTGGGCTCCACAAAAGAGATCTGGCCTTTATAAAAGGAACCATTTTAAAGCCTTCTTCATCAACTGAGACCATGGATGAAGGCTTCTTCTTGTCTTCTAGGTCACACTCACTATAAACAGTTACACTGCTAATGTAAGCTTCAAATATATCATTTCCTTTTTGATAGACTAATAAAGAATTTGATTCTTGTTCCTAAATTGATACTTGAACATTGAGTGACAAAGCATCCCTACCAAGGTAGATTGATCTCCTATCACTCTCAAACTCTTTCATAAACTTCAATTAACTAGTATTCCTAGCACAAAATTGGTGTAAATTCATTGTCTTCTTATTTTTAATCATCATGGGAGAATCAACATTCAATTTTTTCTTAACTTTATGATTTATCAAAGAAAACATTTGTTCCTACATAATCTTATGGTCAACAACATCCTGTATAACAACTTTATTGATATATTTCTTATCCATAGGATTCATCTTAGAACTTCCCTCTGTTGCTTGTGGGTCAATCTTCTTCCTTGATAGAGGGGAAATGTTAATAAGATCCTTGGATGAGTCTTACTTCATACTTTAGGCCACTAAAATTTCCTTCACAAATACATAGGATGTACTATTAGTGTTCATAATTATACCTCCCAGGTCAGGGCTTTCTTTACCTCTCAAGAAGTCGACATCATGTGCTATATTTTCTTTAGAAAAAATATCAGCCCAACATTTCTACTTACAGTCAGAATGCTACACATCACTTGAAGAATCCTACTAAAATTTAACCATATAATGATCTTATAAAGCCTCCAAAATTATGCTAGTAGATATCTCCAACACCGTAGTATCATGAGAATTAAAGGAGGGACGATCTGGCGTCATTTGTGTTCTGTTATCTTCAGGAAGAGCATCAACCATAACCTGATGGCCAACCCCTGCATTCTTGGACACAACCATTTGGGAAGAGGGGTTCAAAAAGGGTTCCCCAAGTTCCATACAACCCTTTAAGTGATACGCCTATAAAAAACAACTCCACTTTGAGTTGTTTATTTCATCCACTTCAAATTTTTGAAACATAATTTTTTATCATGTCCAAGAGCAGAGAAAAACCTACGGACAGTTGACCTCTTGCAGCATGGTGAATCATGACCAATGGTCTTGAAATTCGAATAGAAATGAGGTGAATTTTCATACTCAAGTATAAGATCAAATTAATCATCATTTTTTGAAAGTACGACTATCGCAATAAAGTAAGAACATGGATCAAATTCAACCAGAAATCGAGCAAAATGTTCAAATCTAGCCATTTCAGTCTCTCGATCCATTTTGATAGGGATACTAATTGATAAAGAAATATCATATCGAATTTTAGGGTGCTAGATAAGCCAATTTAATCCAAAAACATTAACCCATAGCTATACCGAAGTGTTACCTACCTCCAAATGATTAAATATTTTATCTTATTCACGAGTGTGTTGCAAACATGGCTTAAGGGAGACCGAACGGAAGGATAGGTCGACATCTGAATGGAATAGAAGTTGACATCTAAAGGGAAGAGGCATAAATCCCAAAAATATGGGTTCTAGAGGGAGTAGATGGTCTTGATTTCTTGTTTTCACTACTTTGGTATTTTATTCTTTATCATTTTCTGTATTCACCTATTTTTTTCTTGTCTGTTGTGCATCTTCTTTTTTAATAAATTTTGTATGTGTGGGTTGGCTTTCCAATCCTCACTTGGGCCTCTTTGGTATATAATTATATTTATTTATTTATTTATAATTATAATTATAATTGAATATATATTTATTTAAATAATTATAAAATTATAATAATTATATTTAATATATTTATAATTATTTATATTAATATATTAATAAATATATATTTATATAAATATATAATTACATATATTTATTTAATTATATATATATATATGTATTTATTTATAATTATAATTATAAATATATATATATATATTTAAATAATTATAAAATTATAATAAATATATTTAGTACATTTATAATTATATATATTGTATATTAATATACATATATATATAATTATATATAATTATATAAATATATATTAACTATTTAAATATATTTATAATTATATAAAAATATTTTTAAATATATTTATTTTTAATTATAATTATAAATAAATATTTATTAATTTAAATAATTATAAAATTATAATAATTATATTTAAATAATAATTATATTTATTTATAAATATATTTATAATTATATATTTGTAATTCATTAAATATTTATTTATAATTATATAAATTTTTAATTTTTAATTATATTTATCATATTATTAAAATTGATTTTTTTATCAGCGCTAAAATTATAGCACTGATAAAGATACATTTTATCAATATTTTTTATTTTAGTGCTGATAAAACATATATTTATTAGTGCTTTTTTGAAAGCACTAATAAATGTATTACCCAGTGTTATAAATAGAACCCTAATAGTGTCCTCCTCCCATGTGCCTTCATGCTTTCGTGGAACGGAACCCTCATCTTCGTTCTTCATCAAGCTTCCTGACGAATTGATCCTCTCAAGATCTATGGTTTGTGATTATTTCTTCTCCTCTTTAAATGCGATCTTCTTCCATCTTGTTCTTTACTCCCTCTGGCCTCTTGTTTTATATCTTTACCAAGAACGGCATGAACCAACCTTGTTTTAGATAATTAGTTTCATAATTTTGGGGCTTTATTCGTGATTCTTTGTTTCCCTTAGTGTCTGAATCACTAGTTTTGTCCCTTCTCAACTGAGCTCACAGTGGCTTGGGGTATACTAGAGGTGGGATTCGATTATCCTTGGGTTTTTTATATGAATTTGGATCCTTATTGAATCCATAATTAAGTTCTCCCATCCCACATTCTAGATCCAATCTTAGTCTAGTTTTTGGTTAGCCGGTGGTTGAGGTTCCCATGAAGCTAATGTTTGGTCTTTTATTCTTTGTTCATGTTCGATGTTTGACAATTATTTCTTGAGTTCAACCATTTTTTTAGATAGAGACATCGTGATTTCATCTATTTGATGAAGTTAAAATTATATGAGCCTTCTCATATTTTTATTTTAGGGAGATTCATATGTTCTACCAATAGATTATGTGTATACAAATAATAATAAATAATTTATAAATAATTTTTGACTATAGATAGTTTTAATTATAAATAATTTTGATTATCTTGACTTAATAATTTATATAAAAAATATAAATAATTTTGAAATAATAATTATTTTGAATTAATATTTTTGAATTAATATTTATTTTAAAAGAATGGAAAGTGGGTATTACATTAATAAACTATTAGGGTATATTTTTTTAAATATATACATCATTTTTACCATCTTCTATATTTTATAGTATTTAATATACATGGGCATATTTAACTATTGTCGTGTGTAATAGATTTTTACCATTAAAACATGTTTACTTTCTTAATCAATTTTGATATCTTGATTCAAAATATAGAATGTATTTTTTAAAATAAAACTCTAAATATATATATATAAATGAATTATTAATTCAAAACATATAATCTATTTTAAATTTTAGTTTTTTTGTAAGAAATACTTCTTTATTATAAAATATTTTATTTTAAATTCTCAAAAATAATTTATTATTTCTGAACTACTAATTATTTTATTTTATATATATAAACATTTGCAATATATTTTTTAAAATTAACCATTTAATTATAATAATAAAATTCAATTAAAAAAATAATTTAATAAAAACAAAAACTTCCTATAAAATACATTTTAAAATTTATTAAAATAAAATTTTATTAAATAAATAGTTACACATAAATAACTCCCTAAATTTTAGTTACATAGCATATGTATACAACTATATAGGACCAAAGTGTGATATAATCCATGGTGGTGCTTTCAAGTGGTGATTTAGCTAACATGGATCTCATATCGATCTCCACTAATGTGAACTTATCCCACATGTGATTTTATTCCAACCACACTTATTTTAGTCCAATTTAATCTCATTATAAGAAAAACCTTAGTGGTACTACCTTCTTCCCAAGCTTAACTAAATTTTCCTCTTATGGGATGTTAATACTTTTTGATTCTATAAATTCATCCTTCTATATAAATTTCATAATGTGATTACCCAAATTTAAACTCACCATATGCAATATTACCATTTATCATCTACAAATACTACATTATATTTTTTAAATCCATATTAAAAAATTTAACAATAATAGTTACTTCTATCTGGTATCTATTACCCAACTACTACTATTTAGTCAATCACATAATTTTTACTCAATCAGCAATATAATGAACATTTTTACATCATCTATTATATTACCTTTATAATTATATATACATATTTATAATTATATGAATAGTTTTTTTAAGAAATATATATTTATTTATTTATAATAAATTTATTTATTTATTTAAAAGTCAAAGATGCGGTTTAAAATTATAATATTTTTTATTTGGAATAATTGAGTATTGGAAAGATATATTTTTAATAAGGGTTATTTTTTCATATTTCCAAAACATTTCTTTTCTCTTATTTTAAAAATTTTCATAAAAAAAGATGGATAGAAATTACAACCATTTATTTTATTTTACCAAATTTCACATCAAAACAAAATAAAGAGAAATTAAAATTATAATCATTTTTTATTTAAACATTTTTTAAAAATCTAAAATTTTTATTAATATCTTTATCTTAGTTCAAAGTTCAACTTATTTTTTTCTGGAAATTATAATGATATATTAAAATCAAGGTATGTAATCACTTGTGATCCGTAGCTCCCCCTCAAACATCTTTGTTTGTTTTTAATTTTCTCATATGTTTTGAATAGCACATGCATAAGCGGTCTTATTTTTCCTTAATCTGCCCATTTTCTTCTAAGTATCCCTCATACTCTTGTGGATTAAAACTGAAATTTATTTTTAAAAAATTTCATATTAACTTTCATAGAACTCATAGATATATAGAATCTCACCTCCTAAATAATATAGATTAATAATAACACCATGGAAAGGGCATGTGAATAACATCATCCAACCCATAGGATATCCATCATGAACCCACTCATGCAACCTTGTCATCATAGGAAGATAAGAACTACTAAAATTGAGTCCTCACACCAAAAACCTTTTCCTACTCATAGAGTAATTGAGGGATTTATTTGAATGTTGAAACTACAATGGCTGTCTTAGAATGAGTGTATGTAAGACCATCCAGCTAATCCATCTCATGTTCACACCAATCAAGGAGCCCCTTATAGGGATCATACTATTTTTGCTTCTTCTTTCAACTTTAAATAGCAAACTAAGAAATGTTTCTGGTTCTTGGCCAACTCTCCATCCTAATAACATTTATATTTAAGGAGACAGCTTTCATCCTAATCATCTTCATCTCTTGAATAGTTGTTATTGAATTTTTTTCTGAGACTCATCCCCCATATCTTTTAGAAATGAACTTATGTTTCTTGAACTACTCTAAGTAGTATTCATACCATACCATGTACTGGTGATCATTGTGGATGAATTAATAGGATAACACCAACCAACGGTGGAGTAATTATTTTCTTAAATTAAATTACCCATTTCCTTCAATGCATGCTGAAATTATTTAAAACATTCAAATGTTGGGTTCTCATTATTTGAAAGTACCCTTTTGTGTATTTATTTATTTTGTGAAATATTAATATTATAGAATAAAATATGATGGAAATGAATCAAAAATGGGTGGATGTTAATCATATGATAAAAGGGTATGAATATGTGGTGAAAGAGTTCATTAAGTTTTCAAAAGATCATGCATATGAACCTTCTCAAATCCTTTGTCCATATTTACATTTTTGTTATTCAATGATAATTAGTTCATAGGAGTTGGTTGAATACTTTATTTATCATGGAATTGATCGAAGTTATAAATTTTGGACTAAATATAGGGAAAAAGTGAATGTAACTTATGAATGGGATAAAACTATGTTTTGTGGATCATATGATATGATTACAAGTGTGTAAAATGAAGATGGACATATCAAGGATTTGATTATAGTTGTGAATGATGATAAATATTTTATTGAGGAAATGAAAATGATAGTTGAATGTGAACTTCATTACTGTCCAAAATTCTTTGATAAGTTAAAGAGTTGTAAAAATTTGTCATTGTATGCTGGTTGTACCAAATATACAACATTTTTAGTTGTACTAAAGCTGTATAATTTAAAAGCTGAAAATAGATGGAGTGATATCAGTTTTACTAAACTACTTGTTCTCTTGAATGATATGATCCCCAAAGATAATGAGCTTCTTAGACAAACATATGATACTAAATGAATGACACATTCAATGGGTATAATATATGAAAGAATAAATGTCTGTAAAAATGATTTAATACTATTTTTCAAGGACTAAAAAACACTTAAATAATGCTCATAGTGTGGTGCTTCTTGATACAAGAAAGATAAATCAGGTCCTATGAAAATTTTATGGTACTTTATAATCATTATAAGGTTTAGGATCCTATATAGAAGTGAGAATACTACAAGTAAATTGATTTGGCACACAGAAATAAGAAATAAATAATGAAAACTTTGTCACTCAGTAGACTCTCCTCAGTGGAAGAGAATTGATCACGAGTATCCTGAATTTGGAAACAAGCTGAGAAACATTCAAATTATGCTATGTACATATGGAGTGAATCCTTTTATTTTTCAAAGTATCACTCACACTACACAACCTATTATGTTGGTAAATTATAACTTTTTACTGTGGTTATTCATGAAATGAAAATACATTATGTTATCTCTACTTATATCAGGGCGAAAACAACTAGGTAATGATATTGATGTTTATTTGTCTCCATTTATAGAAGATTTAAAATTATTGTGGGATTTAGGTATTATGTTGTATTATTCTTACAAAAATAAATATTTAACATTTAGAACCATTTTGTATAGGAGAATAAATAACTTTCCTTATTATGGAAATTTTTCATGATATCACATTAAAGGAACTCAATGGTATCCCATTTGTAAACAATGTATATATTCAATTGTTTTGAAACATTTATCAAAGAATGTGATTCTAAGACATGATATATTTCTACACAAGAAACATAAGTAATGATCTTTAACAACATCATTTGATGAGAGTTTAGAATAATGAACAATACTTTCTCCACTAACAGGTGATCAACTATTTGATAAAGTAAATGATATGGACACTACTTTTGGTAAACCATTTTCTAAAAACCTTATAAAACCTAGTTTAAAAAATATATTGGTTTTTTTTAGAATACTATAATTTTTTTCATTTCAGGTATTTTATTGATGCTATGCATGTTGAAAAAAAATATGTGACAATGTCATTGGAACGTTACTAAATGCACCTAAAAAAATAATGGATGGAATTAAGGCTAGGTTGGACATGATTGACATGGGAATACAGGAAAATTTGGAACCAATGAAGGGTGAAAAACCTAATTTTATTTCTCTGTATTCTTACACTCTTTCCAAGTAGGAGAGATATTAGTTTTTCAAATTCATTAATGATGTAAAGTTTCTAGAGGGTAATTCATCAAATAACAATAAAATCATTTCAATGGTTGATTTATATTTAAAGGGTTTGAAATCACATAAATTTTGTGTTTTTATGTAAGATATAATGCATGTAGCATTATGTTTCATTTTTTCCAAGAATTTCTATCATACATTAACCAAGATCTGTTTCTTTTTCAAAGTTATATGTAGGAAATTTATAGAACCATTGAAATTTCCAACTATGTAAAAGAAAATTGTCTTCATATTATGTGAATTGGAAATGTTCTTCCTACAAAAATTCTTTGATATGATGATTCACTTTATGGTTTACTTTCTAAGAGATATTAGACTATGTGGTCCTATACAATATAGATAGATGTACCTCATTGAATTCTATTTGAATAATTTGAAAGGGTATGTCAAAAATAGAAGTTGGAAATAATTTTGTATTGCGGAGTGATATATTGTTGAGGAAGTTATTGCATTATGAACCTACTACCTATTTGGTGTGGAAAGCATTGGTATATCAAAATCTCATCACATCAAGAGGCTTGTGGATGAAGGAATTTCAAGAATAGATCTGATCACAATCACTATTAAAAATTAAGAGTAGGACCACCTCTATGTTTTTCATAACAATTCAGAGGTTTCCCCATATGTTTAAACACAAAAAAAATCTTAAGAATTTGAATCCATCAAGAAAATAAACGAAATATAAAATACACCTAATCTATAGTTTATAGGATGGTTTTGAGACCAAATTTTTAAGGATTCAGCTGAAAATATGGATTCAATTTCAGAATGATTTTTATGGCTAACCAGAAAACCAAGTGTGCATGTATTATCTCATAATGGTTACATAATTAATGTTTATATGTTCTATAAAAATTAACATGATGAATACAGTGTCATGAAAAATAGTATATTTACACTTATTTTTTAAGCAATGAATGTATTTGGTACCAAGGATATAAATCCAAGTTGTGAGAATATTTCATACTTTGACATCCTTAAAATAATATGGGAGTAGGATTATACAATATTCCAAGTGCTAATTTTTCAATGAAAGTGGGTTGATAATAAGAGTGATGATAAAATAGATGAATTGGGATTCTTGAAATTGTATTCTAGTAAGGAAGAGTATAAAGATGAACCTTCTATAATAGCATTATAGGTAGTACAAGTATTATATGTTCTAGATCCTAGAAAATTAAAGTGGTCAACTTTTCTATCATCATCCAAAACCACTGAAGTTTCAGGATAAATTTAAACTGAGGATGACCCTTTAATTGGGATGTTGTAGTCATTTCATAGTAGTCCCAATGTATGTAGGTTATTGTGTGTTAGAGGAGACCAAAATGATGGTATTTGGATACTCAATAGAGGGTTCAAATCTCTTTAACCTTTAAAAAAATAGTTTAATAATCATGATATATTTTTTTGTAATATACATTGTGTTACCTAATATTATTATATTTTCATAGATTAATTTACATAATATAAATTAAATATTCCACAAATTCTATAAATAATGACTTATGCACATGTCGATTCTCCCAATCCTAAGGAACAATAGGTTTTTCAACCTGTTGGTGCCCCCAATATAGAGGAACAACATCCTTATGCACATGTCAATGCTACCAATCCATAGAAACAAAATGTTGAAAATGTTAAAATTGATGAAATTGTAGAAATTGAAAAATCAGTGTCCCAGAAAAAACAAGAGATTCAGAGCATGAGGGTGTTATAAAAAATTGTTAAGGTAAGAAGAAAATCCATCAAATTCAAGGTTGGATTGAATGAATGTGGTCAGGTTATTAACCCCAACAAATCCATGTTCAGTAGTTACATTGGACTCACCACTCGGAAGCATATAAAAGTTGATATAGATTCATGGAACAATGTTGTGCCTGTACATAGACACTAATTTGGGTAGATATTAGGGTAATATAATGATACACTTTATTTTTTTACAAAAAAATAAAAAATAATGAAACATTAACATACTCTTCATTATCCCTTGCAGATTGAAATTATAGTAGTTGACTCCCAAATGAAATTTTTATGAATATTTTCTGAAAATTATCATAGAGGATTTCCCACAATTCTTATAAAGTTTCATCTCAAAGATGTTAAAGGGGAAATAAACCTACACCCACTACAAATGTATGCACACCTAATAATCCAAGAAGTGTGGGATGCATTTATTGGTCATCATGATGTGACATCTTTTCAAGAAAATTATTAATGGTAATACATTATTTTAAAATACATGTATTAAAAACTTTGACTAAGAACTGTTAATTTATGAAATAGTAAATGAGTGATAAAAATAGGCAACAGGAAGCAAAACCAATGTACCCATACCGTAAATAAAGGATGGGGCATGCTTCACTTGAAAAAAATGGTATATATGTTAAATATATCGTAATACTTTTATGTGACATGAAATAACAACATAATTATGTTCCTCTATTTATATGAATATTCATGAATCAAAATCCAAAGCCACTTTCATCCCACATAATGTGTTATGGAATGAGATATTTGTAAATAAATAAGGAACACTGATAGATGAAATCACACAAAAAGTGTGGGAAGCATGTGTAAGTATGACATACTAAAAATTTGTTTTTATTTAAATCGGTACTATATAATAATTATTACTTATTTTTTTGTATATTTTATCTAACATAGAAACAAGAATCAACATCATTTGTATCCAATGAACCACTACCATCAGTGTCCTTGAAGTATTCAGAAGAGGTGTGCATTTTGGGGTGACACCCTGAACATATTTTAAGAAAAGAAATGACCAGGGGGATAAAGATAAGAAAATAGAAGAGTTGGAGGCATGATTAACTAATCTTGAAAGAAATTTTAATTTGAAGATATATTTTCTAGAAAATGTTATTGGGAGTAATAAAAGAGAAGAAACAATATAAGAACAACCACTATGTGATGATCCCCCACCCCCATAATCTTTGAGGTAAATCATTCCCCTCAAAGAGTTGTCTTAGATTAGCTAATCAATATTCTCATAATTGTTTCTTTGAAATGGAATTCAAGTAGACATAGATACCTTTATTGCATTGATATTCTATAAAGTGAAAATAATTGAGATTTATTCCTGTAAACACTCACCCATCTCCTTTTTGTGAGTGCTACCATGTTCAATATCCAAGAATACATTCTACACAATAGAAAAATTCGAATAGGTCATGCGAGAATAGAGATTAACATAGATCAGGAGACAAGCACTGATCTACCTATTCCACTTGATGATTCAAATATTTATATGGTCGAGCAAGCTATTAGAACTTTTGTAGCATGTCTGTTAGATCTTTTATAAAAAATATTTTGATAAAGAGATATTTATTTCCAATTTTTTTTCATGAAAAATATTTAATAACCAATGAATGTTATTACATATGGACAAAGGGAAGGGGTGAAAAATATAGTCATATCTAAATGATCTAAAGGATCAACTAACCAATATAAAATATCTTCAAAAAGTACCATTACCCAAGCCATTCAACTTCCACATTTACTAACATTAAAGGTTCATGTGGATACAAGGTTACAAAGTGGTAGTAATTTTATGGTTGATTTTAAAGAAAAAATGTATGAAGAGTCCATTATAGAATATATTAATCTTGAGAATGTAAATGAAATCCTAAAGTATGGATGGATAAGAGTATTAGTTTTAAACGTATATATGAGGTGTATTTTCATAAATTGTTTTTCCAATAGCTAATCTACTATGTTAATTATGAATAAATACAATTTATATTTTTTCAGGAATATATGTCAAAACTATTTTAAAGGAAAACCCTTTGAGAGAAAATATGGAATCATTAGTCCTCTCATCACTTATACATAATAAATCTTATTTGAATCAAATCAAATTAATGTAATAGTATAAAAAATGGCTGCAGTGTTTGAAAGAAAACTTACAGATGATAGAATCTTTTTATTACTAATTATGTAGGGGTAAAAATCTAAAATTTAACCATATAAAATATATTTTCATTCCTTTCATTTATTATTCCTTTTTTTCCTTTTTTAGATAGTTTTGGTTTCTCATTAAAGTCAATTTGGATACTCTAAATATTTATTTTCAGGATTCACTGCCTGGATACCCAACAAACTGACCACACATGATGGCATTTTTCAATTTGTAATACACTACATGCAACATTTTAGAACTAAACTTCAAGTTATATATTTTATATTATGTTTTAAGGATAATTATGTGTGACGTCCCAGACCTGAATTCCACTTAATGGGTGCCCCAATCCCGATGGACCACATGGCCTAAATCACATCTCCCCGAATGCTAGAGGTTGACGACTAGAAGTGAGGGACTAGGGTGTGTTTGTGGGAAGACTATTCCATTATTAGTAGAGTGTAGCATAGCAGAAGGAATATAAAGGAATAGAAAATAGAGGAATCAAACCGATGCAATAGATAAATGAGAATAATAATAACTGTATCAATTGGAACAATAATTATGTAATATCATGTCACTAGAAAACTGGAAAACATGGATACAAGAAAATAGGCAGAACAGTTCCACAAAGTAAAAGAAAACAAAGACAACTCCAAGCATCCCAAGATCCAACTCGGTCATATGCTATCAAGATTCATCCTAAACATTAAGAAGTCAAGTGTTTGAATTTGTGTTCTTCCCTTTTTCAACACCTACAACCATGTAATCTACTCCATGTACCAAACGGTGCCCGGAGAGGGTGTAAGATAAATCTCATTGGGCCACCACCAACTGTGTCTATAACCTCCATCCCGAGTAATGGAATATAAAAGTGTGCAGAAATGCATATATAAAGTAAAGAAAACAGTATAATATAACTAAATACCTAGGTACCTACTTCAACTCTTAGCTGGTGTCTGAACATGTATCCAGGTCATTAATTTAGTAATTTCCATTTAATGTTAATAGGTCATGTGAGGCATAGCCAGCACTGACATCACCTTGTGATAGTATATGTAGTGATGGTACCAATACTTAACAAGGCAACCTGACAAAGATATCTGATGAGGGAGTTCCATGGTAATAACCAAGGTAACTTAGATCTCACGAAATGCTAAATCAAGATTATCTGAGTCTAGCTAAGGGGTAAGAGTATAATCCAAGGAGCATAATCCAAGGCATTTCACAATAAGGTGCCTATCGATTCCAAGGTGATCGACCAAGGTAAAACAGGTATAATCAATGATAGGGATTTATGGGATTTCACCATGGAACCTACTATCCAATGATCGATCCAAGGAGTGTATCTGAGGTATCCTATAATAATTTAAAGAACCCTACGGTAGTATACCAGGCATCTGAGGAATAGACAATAACCGGAGTCTAGGTGGGTATCAACCTAAGAAAACTGAATCCTTGAATTAGAATGGGGTTCCTGAGTCCCAAGGTATTATCCTCTCCAAATCCAAGGCAAGACCGAGTCAGTCCATTCCTATTTGATATTGTAATCATGTAATAATTCATTAGGTTTAAGCCTTGTCTTCCATTAGTTCAGATAGGCCAAGTAGCTTTGAAACCATTTAATCAAGTCTTTATTAACCATTAAGGCATATTCAATTATTAAGGTTCACTCTGTTATCTTCCATCAATATAGAAAGGGGTTCTACAGACATCTAAACTTTATTCAATCTCTTTTGATAAGGCCAAGTTATATACTTCTTATACTTTCCATTCCACATTTTCACATATAATAATCATTTGAAATCACTTACCTTATTAGGGTCAAGTTGTGAGCATACATGGTACATGCCATTATGAAATTATCAATAATAACAAGCCATTTATTATAAGAAGACTCACCCTTATAAAGTTAAAGCAAGGGCACACCTGAATGGTGGCTCAAACATGCCAAAACACTAAAAATCCAAATATGGAATAACCTTCAACATGTGGTAGATTGAGTTGTGGGTGTAACTACTAAAAAATATTCACAAATCTAGAAATAGTATAAGCATACGATTCTAAAAATTATAATCATGGCATGTAAATTTATGAAACGACATACGATGAAATCAGTGGGCCCTGAAATAATATTCCAAAATCAAAAAAACTTTAGGGATGAGTTATAGAACACTCACCTTAGGGTTGTATGGTCCTTTTCCTCTAGTATTGGCCCTTCATTTTCCTCAAATCGGAGTAGATATAAGAAAATGTGAAAAATTCTCATATGATGATACCTAGCTCGAGAGAAAGAGAGGAGAAGAATGGCTAAAGAGAACTTGAGTACTTACCTTTGTGCATCCAACGTGATGAACAAAAGATTGATCGGATTCCAGATGAAGAAGAACTCTTGATTTCTTGCTTTGGCCTTTAAAAAGCTCCAAAATGAGTGGAAAAGGGGTTAATACCATTAGTTATCAGATTAGGGAGAAATTGTTGTCTTAATAGATCATTAAGGGAGAAACTGGAAATTTACCCAGAAAATTATCATGTGTATGGTTTGTCCCACATGGTTTGTCAAACTTTGTGCAAATCGTGTGAGACATCTCTGCCCAAAAAACATTCTCTACATGGTTTGATCAAACTATGTGCAAGCCATGCACGAGTACTTGGGAAAAAGGGGGAGTCCTCATGGTTAGGTCGCATGGTCATGTGCCAACCATGCGTTTCATGACCCGTCCCCCAGGGCTCGTGCCATGACTACCCCAATCCCACCTTCCATAAGCCAGGGGTTGGCGACTAGCACCGAAAAGGAATATCCCTATAACAGGAAAGCATTGCCTTTAAACCTCTACAAACACACAATCCAAGAACACAACAATAAGCAACTATAAAGTAAACTATTTTAGTAAAAAGTGTACTGAAAGTAAAGGGGTCAGAATACAAGCCCAACTGAAAAGTAAAAGTACAACTGAAAAGAAAAAATAGCTCATGGATTATCCACTGAGGATCCTAACTAAAGGGTAGGTATAGATCATCTCCACATCACTCCACGTCATCATGTCTCCTCTGTGTACCACCTAGTCTTGGCTCCCTCGAGTCTCAGTCGAGCTTCTCATCATCTGCACAAGACACAATAAGGTGCGGTCAAAGCCTGTATAGGGGTGAGTATAACAATACCTAGTAGGGGACTCTGAGACCCCCTGAAGTTCTCTCAATGATCCACAAAGGAAAACATTGAAAGGTATTACTCAAAGGTAATATCACAAGAATAATCTAAATCATGAATCACAAAGCAAAAGAGATATCTCACACTAGGTATACAACTCAGAGATCGGGAATATAGATGATTAGTCTTAAGCTATATCATCTTATTCCATCTAGAAGTTCAACAACTGATCCACAAAGAATTTGTTCTATTACCGATCCACTCTTGGACAAAAATTGTTGTTCCATGATGGGCCACAGTAAGGTGCTTCCTCGTCAGGTCACGATACTGATGATCCACATAGGGTCGCTAGAATGCTGAATTCACACAAGTTTGCTGGAATGTTGATCCACCTAGGGTCACTAGAATGCTGATCCACATAGGGTCACTGGAAGGCTGATCCACATAGGTTTGCTCGATGCTGATCCACACAGGTTCGCTAGTTGTTGATCCTCAATGGGTTGCTCTAAAATTGGTCCTCATCAGTTAGATATTATGTTGATTCACACAGGGTCGCTATGATGTTGATCCACATAGGGTCGCTACTTCCAAGATAGCCAGTCATAGGATTTCCACTCTTAGCATGCTTGATTCTGGGAGAACCGCTCCTCAAGCCATTGGTCATATTTCAACTGGTATGATGTCCCACAAAAATCATACTCAATAGACCACTCCGTCATAGGGGTCCCAACGTGACAGATGGCGCATCGATCGGACGCCCGGTCTGTGAGATATGGGCACTTTTTTTAAAAAGGGATCAGTTGGATTCAAGTCTAATACAATCCAAGTCACATGCCAAACTCCATCAAAACTCACTTATAGTTTCTCCAAAGTACCTCCTTTCCATAAGAGTCCTTATTCCACAGACGGTACATCGATCGGACGCTCGTTTTATTAGTCACATCCCTTTCCGTGAAATGGGGGTGATTGCACCTTGGTCCAGCCCGGCTCTGTCTGGCCCGCTGGAATATTCCAAAAGGACTGCTTCCCAAAAGGGGTCCCAATTCCATTGACGGCGTTTCAAACGAACACCTGGTTCTTCAGTTACGAGTGTTTATTTATTTAGTGGTCGGTTTGGTCTGGGCCCGGTATGACTCGGTCTGACCAGCCCGACACAACGGTTCTCGGGGTCTACCTGACCCCACCTGGATCCGTCCCATTAAGGGTCAGCCTAGTTCACTGGGTCTGGCTCATATGGGTCGGCCCATTGGTTCATGGGCTCAGGTCGTGGTTGTCCCAGCCCGCCGGGTGGGGATCGACCCACCCGCACTGGCCCGCTAAGCCACGGGTCTGGCCCGACCTACTCGGCCAGCCTGCATCCAGCCTGGTCTACTAGAGGCGGACCTCCTTCTCCACTGGTCCTATGGTTGTGGGGTCATTTTGCCCAGCTAGTGGGGTGCTTCCCCACCGCATGAAATGGTTAGTCGTTTGGCCGATCGGCTTCCGCCAACCCAGCATGGCGCAGGGCCACCAAATGCACTCTGGTGGTCCATTTTTGATGTCATCAATTCCTCCGAGGCTCTCAGGTCGCCGTCTCTAGTACGTGTTCTCCAGTTTCATACTGCCACTCTGTTGGAAAAACCATTCCAGAATAACGCAACAAATATGATAGAAGCAGAGGGTCCAGGCCTTGTTTGTTTGGCCTGTGCCCTCCTCATTAGGATTGCATCAAGAGGTCAATAATTTATCTCATAAAGATGAACTTTACAATAACCCCCCTACCTAGATAAGATGTATGTTGACAACGATCAACTGAAACTCCTTCGTCGTTGTTTTCGGTTCGTGATTCGGCGGCTCTCCTCACCGCTTACTGAAACTGGTCTTGTCCTCCAAGTGGTTGGTGTCATGGTACTTTTTCAGAGCTTCGTCACTTGGTGAAGTCATTCCAACACCCCTCCCTGAACTTCATATAAATAGAAGGGGGAGAGGTGATTAACGTTCTGAGGAATTTATGAGGTTCATTTAATTAATGAACCTCCCAAATTCCAATGGTACAATTACAAACAAGGAGAAGTCAAGCCAATTAATGGCTTAACATGTCTTCAGTCCTGCCATCACTGCTTATCTACTAGAGAAAAAGAAAATAAATAAAATAGCATAACATGTTATTTTATTAATCATTCAAAAGTCTACAAAATTAACTTTTTCACCGACCTACTGCGGTCAAAGTGAAGCCTCCCTTAATCGAATCTCAGTGCTGCTAATTCAATGGTGTCCTCAGATTTTTAATCCAAGCACCAGTTCAAAAGAGAGAAAACGTTTCCCGTGCAGTTATTGAACTCACCTTAAAAAAAAGTTCAGAAATTCATTCTAAGCACATCAAGCCTCAGAATTACGCGCCGTCAATTTTTGTAGACTCGTAAAAATTCCATATAATTAAAAAAATACATGGAAAATTAGGATCATGCGATATGGATCTGTCCGGAAAAAAAATAATCTACACGGTTAGGCAAACCATACAGAAATCCCGCACGGTTTACTCTAAACTATACGCCAAGCCATTTTCCCCCAAAAATATGGGTTTTGGGCTCTGATAAATCCCCGAACACCCTCGAAACCTTTACTAACTCATTAGGCATCCATATTAGGTCCAAAGTAAAGATTTAGACCAAAAATTAAAGGATCTATACCTGAGTGAAAAACTGGGTTCTTATAGTCTTTCCCCCTTAAAAGAACTCACCCCTGAGTTCTCCTTCCAAGGGTAAAGAAACATTGTCTGAGAACAACTCTGGCCATTGGGAATGCATGTCACCTTCCCTCTATCAAGTCTCATCCTATACTCGTTCGTGCTACCATACTACCCATATGAGAGGGATAGACTTTCCTCGGAGAGCCTTCGTTCTTTGGTCAATAATGTGTACTGGATATTCCTCAATGGTAGCATCGACAACTAACTCAACTTACTTGGGATGAAAGGTATAATATGGTTTAGCATGATATTGGTGAAGTTGTGAGACATGAAAGACATCGTGCATGGAATGGTACCTCTGAGGTAGTAGTAACCAATAGGCTACCGTCCTGACTCGCTCTAGGATCTCAAACGGCCCAACGTAACACGGTGAAATTTTTTCTTTCTTCTTTAACCATATATTCCCTAGCCTTGGTGATACTCAAAGAAAAACATGATCCCTAACCTCGAACTCAAGAGGTCATCGATGAATATCGGCATAATATTTTTTTGTCTAGACTGAGTAGTAGTTATATGCTTTTTGATCATCTGAACCTATTTTAAATCTCCATTAACAAGATAAGGTCCTAGTATGGCTTCCTCACATACCTCTAGCCATCACAAGGGTGAACGACATGCCCTTCCATATAAGTACTCAAAATGATCCATCTGAATCGTCGCCTTAAAACTGTTATTATAAGAAAACTCAGTAAGAGGGATATGATTCTCCCAAGAACCACCAAAATCAAGGACACATGATTAGAGCATATCCTCTAGAACATGTATTGTCCATTCTGATTTTTAATCAGTCTGAGGGTGAAAAGATGTTCTTAGGAGCACCTGAGTTCCCATATCTTTCTGCAAGCCCTACCAGAACCGTGAAGTGAAACAATCATCCCTATTTGAATTGATAACCTGTGGAACCCCATGTAGTCGTATGATATCATAGACATACAATCTTCCAAAATCATTAATTTAGAAATTATTCTATATATGAATGGAGTGGGATGATTTTCTTAGTCAGTCAATGACTACCTAGATAACATCGCTACCCCTCAGCGACCTAGGTAAGATGACTATAAAATCCATAGAAAAATATTCTCATTTCCATTACTAGACTAGATGTGGTTGTAATAATCCTTCAAGTCTATGGTGCTTCGCCTTCACCTTTTGATAGGTGGAACACCTGGTGATGATTCCTACAATCTGACATTTCATTATAGGCCACCAATACTGGCATCACATATCTCAATACATCTTTGAGATGCCTAGATGAACTGCCCACTAAGAAGCGTGGGACTCTTTCATCAACTCCTCTCTTATATCTACAGGAACCCGGATACATCCACATAGACACAGGATATAGTTTCTATTCATATAAAAATATGTAGTTGGGTTATCTCTTGATATACTCTAATGGAAAACTAAACCTTTAGGATTTTCAAACTTCCTACTCTTCACCTTCTCAAGGAGGGAAGAGGTAATTGTTAAGTCTGAGAGGTAAGAATTCTCATTACTGTCATGAAACTCCATATAAAGTTCAAAAAATAGGTCCATTAACTTCCATTTATCATTGGATTCCTATATGGCCTGTGTTTGAGTTTTTTGAATCAGTTTATCAGCGACCACATTTTCTTTTCTAAGCATATAGGAAAGCTCAAAATAAAAGGATTGTAGATATTTGATCAATATTCATTGTATGAGGTTCAATTCATGATGAGAAAAGATATAATTGAGGCTCTTGTGATCTGTATACACCACAAAGCGCTCACCCAATAGATAATGTCTCCAGCAACATGAGGCATGGAAAACTACTGCTAGCTCGAGGTTGTGTGTCAGATGATTTCTCTCATGAGGCCTCAACTACCAAGATCAGTACACAAAAACTTTTTCTTCCTGCATCAACACTACTCTTAGGACAATGTCTGATGCATAGCAGAAGACGATATAACCTTTACCTAGTTCTGGAAGAATTAGAATCGGTGTCAAGACAAGCCTCTCTTTCAGCTCCTAAACGGCTTTCTCGCATGATTTTGACCACAAGAACTTAACACCCTTCTTTATAATTCTAGTAATTTGTGTAGTAAGACATGATAAGTCCTGTATGAAATGCTTGTAATATCCAGCGATCCCTAAGAAACTCCTAATATCAAACACATTTTTGGGATGCTCCTAGGAAACTACAGCACTAACCATTTTAGGGTCAACAGATACTCCTGATTCTGAGATAATATGACCCAAGAAGTGGACCTTGTCAATCCAAAAGTCACATTTAGAAAGATTATCATAAAGATGATTCTCTCTCAGTGTACTCAAAATGATCTTAAGATGTTTGGCATGGTCATTACGAGTACGAGAATACACCAAGATGTCGTCCACAAAGAGCACGATAAAAGAGTCCAAATAGGGATGGAAAACCCTATTCATCAAACCCATGAAAAAGGTAGGTGTGTTCATAATACCTAACAGCATAACAAGATACTCATACAAACTATACCTGCTACGGAAGGTTGTACGAGGTATGTCTGATGGACTAACTCGCACCTGATGATAACCTGATCTCAGGTTGAACTTAGAGAAAACCTTTGCTCCTCAGAGCTGGTCAAAGAGATCATCTATTTGAGGAAGTGAATACTGGTTCTAGACCATAAGATGGTTCAACCTTATATATTCCACGTATAAATGAAGAGTTACATCTTCCGTCTTAGAAAAAATCATGGGTGAACCCCAAGAGGGTGTACTAGTCCATATAAAGTCTTTAGCCTCTAGGTCCTCTATCTGCCACTTGAGTTCCTAAATCTCAGTAGGTGCCATCCTGTATAGAGGGATGGACACTGAAGCATATCATGGAACAAGATAAATTGTTAAATATACCTCTTTTAGGTGGTAAGTGAGAAAATTAATCAAGAAATACATCCCTGAAATGATCAACTACTAGAGGGAAATTAGTTTGAAGAAAACCATGATTTTCCAGGAAAATATTTTCGATCTGGGCGGTCACTCCACCTAGACCATAATGCTTTGGTCCAGCTCTCCCAGCCTAGACATCCCACCCACCTTTTAAAATATAATTGATTCCTTTTGGTGATGTAAAAGATACCCTACGGTGATATCAGTATACAAAGGCATGATAGTGGACTAACCAGTCCATCCTGAGAATGACATTGAAGACCGTCATCTCGAGAACAAAGAGATTCCACAAGAAAGGGTAATTGCCAACCTCAAGGGGATAGTCCCTAAAATGGCGTATTCCCTCCATCCGTATTCTCAATAGGGTGTTGAGGCATAGTCATCACTGACATCACCTCGTGATATTATATGTAATGAACATCCCAAGATGTAATAAGGAAAACTGACAAATATATCTGGTGATGGAGTTCCAGAGTAATATCAAGGTAACGTATATCTCATGGAATTCTAAATCAAGAGTATCTGATTCTAGCTAATGGGTAAGAGTGTAATCCAAGGAGAGTAATCTAAGGTATTTCACAATAAGGTGTCTACCAAGTCCAAGGTGATTGACCAAGGTAAAATGGGGCTAAGAAAAGATAGGTCCCAATGGGATTTCACCATGGAACCTACAAGCCAATTATGGATCCAAGGAGTGTATATGAGGTATCCTGTAATAATGTAAAAGACCCTATGGTAGTATACCGTGCATCCAAGTAATAAACAAGAACCGGAGTCTAGGTGGGTATCAACCTAAGAAAATTGAATCCTTGAATTGGAATGGGGTTCCCAAGTCCCAAGGTATTCTCCTATTATAATAGAAGGCGGGCCTGAGTCAGTCCATTATTATTTGATATTATAATCATGTAATCATTCATTAGGTTCAAGCCTTGTCTTCCATTAGTTCGGGTAGGCCAAGTATCATTGCAATCATTTAGTCAAGTATTTATTAACCATTAAGTCATATTCAATTATTGAGGTTCACTCCTCTACCTTCCATCGATATAGAAATGTTTTCTATGAACTTGTAACCTTTATTCAATCTCTTTCGATAAGTCCAAGTTATATACTTAGTATACTTTCCATTCCACATTTTCACATTTAATAATCATTTGAAATCACTTACCTTAGGTGGGTCAAGTGGTGAGAACACATGTTACATTCCATTATTAAATTCTCATTAATAAAAAGTCATTTATTATAAGAAGACTCACCCTTAGAAAGGTCAAGAAATGGCACACCCGAATGGTGTCTCAAACGTGCTGAAACACTAAAAACCCAAATATGGCATAACCTTCAACATGGGGCGGATTGAGTTGTGGGTGTAACCTCTAACAACTAATCACAAATCTAGAAAGAGTATAACCATACAATTCTAACAAGTATAATCATATCATGTAAATTTAAGAAATGGCTTCCGATGAAATCAGTGGGCCCCATATAAATATTCCAAAATAAATGAACTTTAGGGATGATTTATAGACCATCCACCTTAGGGTTGTATGATCCTTATCCTCTGGTATTAGCCCTTGATTTTCTTTAGATTGGAGTAGATCTAAGAAAAGGTGAAAAAGGATCACATGACGATACCTAGATCAAGAGAAAGAGAGAATAAGAATAGCTAAAGAGGGCTCGAGTACTTATTGTTGAGCATCCAACTTGATGAATAGAAGATTGATCAGATTCTGGATGAATAAGATCTTTTTATCCCTAGCTTTGGACTTCAAAAATCTCCAAAATGAGAGAAAATGGGGTTAATCCTGCTAGTTCTTAGATTAGGGAGGAAGGGTTGGATTAATAGATCATTAAGGGAGAAATTGAAAATTTACCCAAAAAAATTAGCCTGCTCATGGTTTGTCCGCATGTTTTTTTAAACTATGTGAAAACCGTGTGAGACATCTCTTCCCGAAAAACATTCTTTGTGTGGTTTTATCAAACCATGCGCAATCCATGCACAGGTACCTGGGAAAAAAGTGGGTGTTCGTACGATTAGGCCACCCAGTGGTGCGCCAACTATGTGAGATTGATCTGTCCAATAAAATACCATATGCACGGTTAGGAAAATTGTGAGGAAATCCTACATGGTTTACTCTAAACTGTGCGCCAACCCGGTTTTCCCCAAAAAGTTGGGTTCTTGGCTCTGAACAATCCCCAGAAACCCTCGTAACTTTTACTAAGTCATTAGGAATCTATATTAGGTCCAAAGTAAATATTTAGACCTAAAATTTAAGGATCCATACCCGATTGAAAAATCAGGTTCTTACATTCTATTATTATAGGATGGTGTTTAAATATCATCAAAAATCATGGCATGAGGATATTCCATGAGCACAAGGACCCTATAGATTTCTACAAGTGGATAAGTATTAGGGTATATATAATAAGATTTCACTATTAAAACATATATCAAAACAAATTATTTATTTGGTTTCAATGTTTTTTTAGTGATCGAAACAAACCAATGTAAAAGATTTTAGTTATTATGTTTGAAAATTTATGAAAGATATCATATACCATCAATAAACTAGAATCCCCAAAGAAGTATTTTCAAAGATAATTACAATTTAATTTAAAATATTTATTAATCCATTCTGTATTTTTTTCAGTACTACAAGGACTTTAAAAAGTCCTCATATTAAAAATAGAAAATAGATTTTTTTTAAATGAATGGGAAGCATACCTAGTGTTATAATGTACACATATATCATGAATAGGTGACTTCCTACTACTTTTTTAATTTATTTTCCCATCAATTTATCTACTTTTTTAGTTAAAATACTTATCATTTTTATCAGATACTTATTTTATTAATTTTCAAAAGGATTAGGAAGAAATGGATTCATCAACAAGGATTATTCACTCATGTACTATGATAATGCTCTCAAAAAGGATGATGCACTCATGATGATGCAATTTTATTTTTATTCTCCAATATATTCAACATTCCGGGTAGACATTGCTGCATTTTCATTTCTTTAAAAGTAAAAAGTATTATAATTATTTTGGTTAATTCAACCAATTAGATCACTAATAACAAGTAATTTTATGATAATTGAATCATCACACATTGCAAGTGTTATCACCCACTTATAGTGCATCTCAAGTAGTCAATAAGTAGCACTGACTTCTGATATTCATGCAAGTCCCTCAATTCAGCCAAGAAACCTCTGATTTTCTATAGAAATTTATACCTAGACATTGATATCTAATGAATAGTATGATTTACTCTTACATTACACTAAATTAATCTTATGTATCATCTTAATACAATGCACGGTGTGATCGGTATGACTCTAAGTTCATCCTTTTATTTAAAATTGACATTAATTTTAATAAAAAGGAAAAGTGACATGATCAAAACTGAGGAAATGAATTTGAATTGTTTTGATACTTTATGAAAACAATCCATAAGTCATTTATGATATTTATAAATCATCCACACCTTAATCTGATAAATAGTGTGCCTGGTATAACTCAAAGTGGTCGTTATCAGTCTAAAATTGACATTTTAGTTCAAAACATGTATCACTCACTAAAAACCAAGAAAATACTCTTAGATTGTCTTAATGATTTTTGTAAAATGATTCATAAGTTATTTTTGATGTGTAGGAATTATTCTCACATCAAAATGACACACGATATGAAAGTTATAACTCAAAGTGAGTGTTATCGGTTTAAAATGACATTTTAGTAAAAAAAGACAAGTGATATACTCAAACCCGATAAAATGCATTTGTATTGTTTTTTTACTTACGGAAAACGATCCATAAGTCATTTTTGATGTGTAAGAATTAACTATATCCAAATATGATACATGGTGTACCTGGTATGACTCAAATTGTGTGGTTTCAGTTTAAAATTGACATTTTTTAATGTATTATTTCATATTTATGTTTAACTTATTTCTTTATAGTATTACTAACATAAGAATTATTTTCTTATACATGTGGATTGTTTTTTTAAAGTGGTTTTGGTTTGTTCAAATCTTCTCATACTCATGAGATATTGTACTTCAAGGCTACAATTGAGATAATGGAAACAAGGAAATGGGTCAAGAATGTATACAGACATTATGAAAAGGTGAATTCCTACTACTTATTTAGTTAATTTTTTCATCATTTTATATACTATTTTTATGTTAATTTATTTATCATTTTTATCATATAATTATTTAGTTTTTTATAGATATTTTGAGAAGTCATATTTTTCTTTTAACTATCTGCAAGAGGCTAGAAAAGAGAGAACATGTTCCATTTGGATGGAAGAGGAAACCTCGTGCTGCCTGAAATGAAAAGTGTTTAAGACAACATTAGGTTTCCTCTTCCATCCAAATGGAACATTTTATCTATTTTCTAACTTATTTAAGATAGTTTAAAGAGAAACTCGCATCACATACTTAATCATCTGCACCTCAATCTGATACACAATATACTCAGTGTGACACAATAAATATGTTTTTAGTTTATAAATTACATTTTAATTCAAAATAGTCATTACATACTTGAAATTGTGAAAACACATTCATATTATTTTTAAACTTTCTTACAATTATCTATAAGTCATTTTTGGCATATAGGAATTAGTCTCACCTCAATCTGACACATAATGTGACCAGTGTGACTCCAAGTGTGTATTTTTATTTAAAATTGACATTAATTTTAGTAAAAAGGGAAAGTGACATACTCAAAACTGATAAAACACTTTCGGATTGTTTTTATACTTTAGTAAAATGATCCATAATTCATTTTTGACATGTAGGAATTATATGCACCTCAATTCGATACATGGTGTTCCCGGTATGACTCAAAGTGGTTGTTATTAGTTTAAAATTGGTACTTTAGTTCAAAACAAATGTCACTCGCTGAAAAATAAGAAAATGAACTTAGTTTGTCTTGATAATTTAGGGAAACTATTCATAAGTCATTTATGACATGTAGTAATCAGTATCACATCAAACTAACACATAATGTGACCAGTATGACTCAAAGTGCATGTTTCTAGTTTAAAATGAGATTTTAGTAAAAAAGACAAGTGACATAATCAAAACTAATAAAACGCATTTTTATTATTTTGAAACTTTATGAAAACGATCCAAAAATCATTTGTAACATGTAAGAATAATCCTCACCTCAATATGATGCATGGTATGACTAGTATGACTCCAAGTGTGTCTTTTTATTTAAAGTTGAAATTTTAGTAAAAAAGACAAGTGACATGCTCAAAACTAAGAAAAAAATTTTTATTGTTTTTATACTTTAAGAAAATAATATATAATTTGTTTTTTGATGTGTAGGAATAAACCTCACATCAATTCAATACACAGTGTTCCAAGTATGACTCAAATTGTATGTTATCAGTTTAAAATTGACATTTTAGTTCAAAATGTGTGTCGCTCACTAAAAATTGAGAAAATACACTTGGATTGTATTGATAATTTAGTAAAATTATTCATAATTAATTTTTTTCATGTTGTAATCAATCTCACATAAAATTGACACAAGATGTGACTGGTATGACTTAAAGTGCGTGTTTTGAGTTTAAGATGACATTTAATAAAAAAACACAAGTGACATACTCAAAACCAAGAAAACACATTCGAAATGTTTTGATAATTTACTAAAATGATGCATAAGTTATTTTTGATGTGTATGAATCATCCTCACCTCAATCCGACTTATGTTGTGATCGGTATGAATCTAAGTGTGTCTTTTTATTTAAAATTGACATTTTAGTAAACAATACAAGTAACGTAATCAAAACCAATAAAATGCATTCAGATTGTTTTGATACTTTAGGAAAATGATCCATAATTCATTTTTGACATTTAAAAATCATCTACACCTCAATCAGATATGTGATGTTCCCGGTGTGACTCAAAGTGTCTATTATCAGTTTAAAATAGACATTTTAGTTCAAAATGTGGGTCACTCACTCAAAACCAAGAAAACATGCTCCTATTATGTTTATAATTTTTTAAAATGATTCATAAGTCATTTTTTATGTGTAGGAATCATTCTCATATCAAACTGACACATGATGTGGCTGATATGACTCAAAGTGCCCATTATTAGTTTAAAATAGACATTTTAGTTCAAAACATGAGTCACTCACTGAAAACCAAGAAAATAGGATCCAATTATGTTGATAATTTAGTAAAATGATTCATAATTCATTTTTTATGTGTAGGAGTCAATATCATGTCAAACCGACACATGATGTGACCGGTATGACTCAAAGTGCTTGTTTTCATTTTAAAATGAAATTTTAGTAAAAAACTGAGGTGACATACTCAAAACTAAGAAAACACTTTCAGATTATTTTTATGGTTTAGTAAAATGATCCACATGTCATTTGTGACATGTATGAATTAGTTGTACCTCATTACAACACAAAGTATGTCCGGCATGACTCAAAGTGTCTGTTATCAGTTTAAAATTGACATTTTGTTCAAAATATGTATCACTCACAAAAAACCAAGAAAACATACTTAGAATGTTTGGATAATTTAGTGAGAATATTAATAATTGATTTTTGACATGTAGGAATCATTATCACATCAAACCAACACACGATGTGACTAGTATGACTCAAAGTGCGTGTTTTTAGTTTAAAATGAAATTTTAGTAAAAAAAACAAGTTACATGCTCAAAAATGAGTAGACACATTCAGATTGTTTTGATACTTTATAAAAATGATCCTAAGTCATTTTTGATGTGTAGGAATCAGTCACACCTCAATACGGCGCATGGTGTGATCGGTATGCCTCCAAGTGTGTCTTTTTATTTAAAATTGAAATTTTAGAAAAAAAACACAAGTGACATACTCAAAACTAATTAAAATAATTCAGGTTTTTTTTATACTTTAGTAAAATTATACATAAGTCATTTTTGATGTGTATAAATTATCTACACCTTGATTCAATATACGGTGTGCTCGGTATGACTTAATGTGTCCATTATCGGTTTAAAATTAACATTTTAGTTCAAAACATGTGTTACTAAATAAAAACTAATAAAATGCACTTTGAATGTATTAATAATTTAGGAAAACAATTCATAAGTAATTTTTAACATGTAGGAATTGGGATCACATCAAACCGATACATGATGTGACCGGTGTGACTCAAAGTGCATGTTTTCATTTTAAAATGACATTTTAGTAAAAAAACACAAGTGACATGCTCAAAACCAGGAAAACACATTCAAATTGATTTGATACTTTAGGAAAGTTATCCATGATTCATTTATAATGTGTAAGAATAATCCACATCTCAATCTGAAACACGGTGTGACCGGTATGACTCCAAGTGTGTCTTTTTATTTAAAATTGACATTTTAGTAAAAAAGATAAGTGGCATACTCAAAACAAAGAAAAACTCATTTTGATTATTTTGATACTTTAGGAAAATGATCCATAAGTAATTTTTGATGTGTAGAAATCAGTCACACCTCAATATGATACATTGTGTGCCCTTTATGACTCAAAGTGTCCGTTATCAGTCTAAAATTGATAGTTTGGTTCAAAAATGTGTCACTTACTGAAAACTGAGAAAACATGCTCGGATTGTCTTAATACTTTAGGAAAATGATTAATAAGTCAATTATGACATGTAATAATCAGTCTAATTTCAAACTGATGCATGATGTGATCGGTATGAATCAAAGTGTGTGTTTTCAGTTTAAAATCGCATTTTAGTAAAAAAGACAAGTGACATACTTAAAACTGAGAAAACATATTCAGATTTTTTTCTATACTTTAGGGAAATGATATGTAAGTCATTTTGTATGTGTAGGAATTGAATTCACATAAATTTAATGCATGGTATGATCAGTATGACTCTAAGTGTGCCCTTTTATTTAAAATTAACGTTTTATTCGTGTATTGTTTCATATTATGTTTAATTTATTTATTTATAATGTTACTAATATAGGAATTTTTTTCTTATATAGGTGGATTTCTTTCTCGAGTTGGGGTGGTTTTTCCAGAAACTGATACCATGATCGTGCTTCTTTTTAGAGGGGGTTGGGTGCCAAAGACAATGGCATATTGATGTTTTTTATTTTTTGTGATAGTACTTGCTAATGCAATTGTACTAAACATTGTTTGAAATATCTATAATGAAGCGTTTTTTTGTATTTGTGAGTAATTTTTTTTCAATTAAATTATCAAATTTCCATACACGGGCTACTACTACAGTGTGCTGTTATTCAAACAACACACTACAGTAGTAGGGCCTTTGTCAGTGCTTTTTTAGCATTGATAAAGGGGTCCCCCTTTTAATGGAACATAGGATAACAATGCTTTTTTAGCACTGTTAAATCCCATTTTTCACGTTTTTAAAGTTCTGATTTGTGGTAGTGTCTTTATGCTATGTCACGACCCGTCCCCCGGGGCCCGTGTCGTGACTACCCCAGGCCTGTCTTCCATAGGCCAGGGGCTGGCGACTAGCACCAAAGGCGTAAATCCCTAAAAATGGGAAGGCATTGCCTTTATAACCTGTAAACACACACAGCAAATACGATAATGAGAAAACTGAATAACCAACAAGTGAGTACAGTAAGTGAAAAGGGGCCAGAATACAAGCCCAGCTGGAAAGTACAAGAAACTGAAAAGTACAAGTACTGAAGAAAATAAAAGGGAAAACAGCTCCCGGATCATCCACTGGTAAATCTTACCTGAAGGGTAGGTACAGATAGCCTCTACAGCACTCCATGTCCATCTGTCTCCTCTGTGTATCGTTAAGCTGTGTGGTCCACCTCTGCGTACCGTCCAGTCCTGGTACTCTCAGCCTTGGTCAGCGCTATCTGTCATCTGCATCCAACACAATGAGATGCGGGCATAGCCCATGCAGGGGTGAGTATAACGATACTTAGTATGGACCCTGAGACCCTCAAGGTCTCAAAAATCCAATAAAGATAAACCACAAAGTATGAAATCAACAGATAACCCTACTTAGGTATATTCCCATACATATACCTAAGTTATCAAGTAATCCATCTTAATCATGAGGTAAATACAAAAGTTACTAACTCAGCTCAAACCAGGATTTTATTATCGGGGTAGTATCAAGTAACATCCCCAGTCACACTGTCGAAACCTCAGTTATTAGAGAACTCCTCCTCTATCGAGTACAGTGGGCCTACCGGGTCACCAAGGCGATTCCCACTAACCTTGGACTGCTGAGGTACTCCTCCTGTCGAGTATCGTGGGTCTGCTGCGTCACCAAGGTGCTCCCCACTGTGGGTCTGCCACATCACTAAGGCGCTCCCCCTCGTAGCTTACTGAGGTACTCCTCTTGTCGAGTATCGCGGGTCTGCCACAACACCAAGGCGCTCCCCATTGTGGGTATTCCGTGACACCAAGGCGCTTCCCACTGGGCTAGTCGAATCACTCCAAGTTGAATCGGTCAACAGTCGTCAGGTCTCAGCCAGCTACTAGGTCTCTACACTATGTTCGCTCGTCTCTGGGAGGATCCGCTCCACGAGCTACCGGTCGATACTCCAACTGTCATAAAGTCCCATGTAGAAGTATCTCAAAGGTTTTCCATGTCATAGGGGTCTCAATGCAACAAACGGCGCGTCAATCGGACGCCCAGTCTGTGAGTTATTAGCCTTTTAGTCTCGGGGGCCCAGTTGGATTTGTGCACGATCAAACCTGGTCGTATCTCAACCGTACCCCAAACTCCAATGGGGTATTCTCAAAGGGACGGTCACACTTGAATAATACCAGCGCCGCTGACGGTTCGTCAAACGGTCGTCTGGTGCCAAAGATATGGCCAAAGAAAGTAGAGGGGTTCGGTAGTTGGCCTGGGTCCGGTCTGACCCGGTCGGACCGACCCGGTCCGACCTGGTCTGGGTCGACCCGGTCAGACCAGTTGGGTCTGGCCCAGCCCATTGGGTGGGCTAGCCTGTCAGGTTTGGCCCGGCCTACTGGGCCTAGCCCAGCAGGCCGCGTGGGCGGTTCGGCTCAGGCTCGGGGCTGGTTCGGCCCGGAGCGCCATGAAGGTGCGGCCCAGCGCGGCTCGGCCCGGAGGGAACAGTCAGGTCGGTTCAGCCAGGGTACCATGAGGGGGCTGCGGGCCGGCTCAAGAGGCCTGCACGGCCACGGCGCCGGTTCGGTCAGGTGGCGGCTCGGGAGGCCGAGCGGCCGAGAGCCAGGAGGTGGTCAGGCCGGCCGGCGGGCCAGCGGGCGGCCGGGAGGCGGCCAGGCAGGTCGGCGGGTGGCGGGCTGCCGGGCTGGCCGGGAGGCAGCCGGGCAAGCTAAGAGGCGGGCCGACGGGCGGTCAGGCAGGCCGGGGGGCGGCCGGGGAAGCCAGCGGTGGTGCGGGACGGGGTGGCTCGGCCGGTTCGGCCGGCGGACGGCGCGGCTCACGGAGGCCGCGGGAAGCATGGCCTTTGCATGTTGCCTTCTTCACCTTCAACGTTGCTTCGTTGTTACGTCGCCATGCCGAAGATCATCACAAACAAGAACGACGGAGGGGTCGGGCCATGTTGGTTTGGCCCACACCCTCCGCGTTAAGGGTGGAAACATTTGGCTCAACAATAAGTAAGAAAGATGAACTTCAATTGTTTCACAACCTCCGCAACGATTCCTTTCCAACCGAAGAAGAGAATAAGGAAGGTAATATTACTCAAATTAACCCTCTACCTTGATCATTGGTCGTCGACGGAGTCGTGGGGAAGAAGACGGAGGAGATTGTCGTTCGTCGCATCCGCCACACATTTTCAATTCCGAGCTCATGCGTTGGTTTGTTGATGATGATGAGGAGGGAAGTCGGTCATCAAAGACGTCCCATGTCGGTTTCCTCTAAGGAAGAAGTTGAAGACGCTCCTTGTTGACGTTCTTCATTGGAAGAGCGCGTTCTTCATTCTTCATTCTTCATTGGGAGATGGGGTTCTTCGTTAGGACTCTAATTCTCCCAAGCTCTCCTCTCCCCAATATTCCACCGAAATATCATAAGTGAATAGATAGACCCTCCAAATAATAGATTGTTTATTATTTTATATTTTTGGGTTTAAAATTCAAATTTTAGCGTTTAATTAAAAGAGATGGCTCAATTAATTAATGGGTATAATTTGGAATAATAAATTATGTGTTGGATCAAATAATTAAAGGGGAGGTGGTAGCACCATAAATGGTTGAGGAGGTCAAGGGGATCCACCTCATTAATGAGGGGAGTTGATAATTTTCCTCTCCTCCCATTAATAGGGGTCGGGTGGTCCCCACCCCTATTATTTAAATTGGGAGGTTATGTGGTCTCGGGTGGTCCCCACCACATTAACCCCACATGGAAGGTTGAGGTGTGGTGGTCCCCACCACCATAACCTCTCATGGGAGGTTATGACCTGGTGGTCCCCACTTCCAACCTACACAAGGAGGTTATAGATCCAGTGGGATCCACCTCCAAACACCCACATGGCGGCTCAAATAAAAATAAAGTGAAACTCACTTTATTTTATTATTTTCCACGAAAACCCAAAAACCAACATTTATTCTTGACCCACTATCGTCGAAGTAAAAGTCTCCTTAAACGAATATTGGCGCCGCAAGTTCAATGGTGTCCTCGGATTTCATTTCCAAGCACCGGTTCAAAAGTTATAAAAACTCGCTCGTATGTTTACTGAACGTACCTGAAAAAAACATCAGAAATTGATTCCGGGCACACCGGGCCTTGGAATCATGCGCCGTAAATTTTTGCGGATTCGTAAAATTCCCATGTATTTAAGAAAAAAATTTCCACGGAATTTCTGGGTCTTTACATTCTCCCCACCTCAGGTTTTTACATCCTCGTAAGCTACAACTCAAACTGAGGGAACAAGTGGGGGTTCTAAGCACGCATCTGAGCCTCCTGCTCCCATGTGCTCTCCTAGAGATTCATGTGCTACCAGCGAACGCACACCAGAGGTATCGATCGTCCACATAGGACCTGCTCCTGTCGATCCTCAATCTCCACTAGAACCTCCGTGAAAGTCACCCCATCATCGACATCTAGCTCTCCATGGTTGATGATGTGAGAAGGGTCGTGCACGTATCTCCTCAGCTGAGATACATGGAAGACGTCGTGCACCCGGTGCAACTGAGGTGGAAGAGCTAAGTGGTAAGCCATCTCGCCAACTCTGTTGAGGACCTAAAAAGGTCTGATGAATCTCGTAGATAACTTGTCGCCTCGGCCAAATCTTCGTAGTCCTCGTCGAGGTGAGACCCGTAGAAAGATGTGGTCACCATCCTTGAATTCCAGAGATCTTTGTCTCCTGTCAGCATATGACTTCTGTCTGCTCTGTGCGGTCTTCATCCGCTCCTGGATGATCTGAACCTTCTTTGTGATAGATCATACCATCTATGGTCCCACTAGTGCTGACTCCCCAGGGTTAGTCCATCACAAAGGTGATCTGCAAGGTCATCCGTATAACGCCTCAAAAGGTTTCATTCCTATGGTGGAGTGATAGCTGTTGTTGTATGCAAACTCCACCAAAGGTAAGTGATCCTCCCAACTGTGACCAAAGTCGAGGACACAAGCACACAGCATGTCCTCGAGGGTTTGAATGGTCTGCTCAGTTTGGTCATCCGTCTGAGGATGGAAGGCGGTGCTCAGATGAAGTTGTGTCCCGAAAGCCTCCTACAACCCCTTCTATAGCCGGGAAGTAACCTGTGCATCACGATCGAAGACAATAGATGAAGGTACTTCATATAGCCGCACAATCTCCTATACATAGAGGTGTCCCAAACTCTCTACTGAACCCTGCTCTTTGATCGGTAGGAAGTGGGCTGACTTGGTGAGTCGATCAATGATCACCCAAATCAAGTCATGACCCCTGGATGTACGTGGAAGTCCTATCACGAAGTCCATGGATATCCCATCCCACTTCCACTTTGGGACCTCTAAAGGATGAACCAAGCCTACTGGTACCTGGTGCTCTGTCTTCACTTGCTGATAAGTGAGGCATGGAGAGACAAACTTTGCTACTGCCTTCTTCATACCTGGCCACCAGTGCTGTCGTCGACGGTCCCGGTACATCTTTTCCACTCCTGGATGTACCGATAAAGAGGATGTGTGGAACTCCCTCAACACTTCCTCCTGAAGTGACACAGGTACCATAGTACGTCCTCTGAAGAGGATGATGTGCTCCCCACCTTCATAAAATCCATCAGGTGCCTGCCCTATGGATATCTGAGCATGTTGAGCCTCACAGTCAAGGTCCCCACGTTGCGCCTCCCTAACTCACTAAAGAAGTGGGGGAGTGACTGTAAGAGACTGAAGAAAAACTGCTCCATCCCGATCCACAAAGGATATCTGCAAAGCGGCCAACTGCTCGGTCACCTCACCTAGCAGCTGTATACTAGATCTCCGGCTGAGTGCATCTGCTACAACGTTCCCCATCCTAGGAGTATAGAATATATTGAAGTCATAGTCCTGAAGGAACTCAAGCCAATGTCGTTGTCTCAGATTCAGGTCCTTCTGAGAGAAGATATATCTAAGACTCCTGTGATCAGAGTACACGGTAAAACGTTCGCCCATCAGATAGTGTCACCACATCTTCAAGGAGAAGACCACTACTGCTAACTCCAGACCATGGGTAGCATAGTTCTGCTCGTGTTGTCTCATCTGCCGAGAACCATACGCGATCACTGCTCACTCCTGCATCAGGACACACCCAAGTCCGATCCCTGATGCATCACAGTAGACTACGTACAATATACCTTCCTCTAGAAGCCTCAAGATGGGGGCACTAGTCAGCCTCTACCTCAACTCCTGAAATCTCTGTTGGCATCTCTCTGACCACACTAAGGGTTTCCCCTTCTTTGTCAAGGCTGATAGTGGTGTTGCAACTCTGGAGAAGTCTGGAACGAACCTCCGGTAGTAACCAGCCAAACCCAGGAAACTTTGTACCTCCATCACACTTCTGGGTGACTCCCAAGCAAGTACCGCCTCAATCTTTTCTGGATCCACTGCAACTCCAGCCTCCAAGATGACGTGTCCCAAGAAGTGAACCTCTCGAATCCAAAACTGGAACTTAGAGAGCTTACCATAATGCTGGTGCTCTCGGAGTGTGTCCAGTACTACCTGGAAGTGATAGGCATGCTCCTCCTCAGTAGTCGAGTAGATCAGAATGTCGTCGATGAAGACTACGACAAAGCGATCGAGGTATGGCTAGAAAATTCTGTTCATGAGTCCCATGAACACTGCTGGAGCGTTGGTTATGCTGAAAGGCATAACCAAGAACTCGTAGTGTCCATACTAACATCTGAAGGTCGTGTTCTACACATCCTCATCTCGAACTCTGAGCTGGTGATAGCCTGATCTGAGGTCTATCTTCGATAACCATCGTGATCCCTTCAACTGATCAAAGAGGTCAACAATCTTTGAGAGTGGGTACTTGTTCTTCACGGTCACCTGGTTCAGGCGACGATAGTCAACACAAAGCCTCAAACTCTCATCCCCCTTCTTGGCGAACAAAATCGGGGCTACCCAGGGAGAAACACTGGGCCGGATGAATCCCTTCCCCTACAAGCCCTCTAGCTGTGTCTGCAGCTCGCGAAGCTCTGTAGAAGACATCTGATACACTGGTGTAGATATCGGTGTCGTCCTAGGGTACAGGTCAATGTAGAAGTCCACCTCTCTGCGAGGAGGTAAACCTGGTACATCATCAAGGAAAACATCCGCATACTGGTCCACCACTATAGGATAAGTCGGACTCTCCACATCAAATGCTCTAAGGGTAAGGCAAGCCATCTGATGAATGATCGGTTGTACTCTCCTCCGGGAAGTCTATCCAACGCTACAAAGGCTCTCTTCTCGCCAGTGAAGGTGAACCTAGTCTCATCTATGCGGACACACCACACTTTGCGCCTAATACAGTCGATCTGATCATGGACTGTAGATAACCAGTCCATACCCAAGATGATATCGTAAGGCCTCGACGCCGCTATGAGGAGATCTCAGCTGAAGCTCTCACCTCCTAGAGTAAGCTCACACTGCTGGCACCAGTGCGTAATCATCGAGTCTACTTCCATATGAGTCTCTAGCCGTAAGGATCGAGCCAACAACTCCGTCGGAATCTCCAAGCTCCAAACGAGGGAAGTGGTAATGAAAGAGTGACTGGAACCTGTGTCTATAAGAATTGCAGCTAAGTTGGAGTAGACACAAACCGTACCTCGAATCATCTCCAGAGCGCAATGATCATAAGCCTTAGCTTCCTGAAGCTGAGCTATCTCTTGTCCACCTACTCCCTACGGTCGGGGTGGACCTCCTATTGGTGGTGGCGGTAACACCTCAAAACGTCGTCCACTTCTAGTTGCACGGCTAGCTCCTCTGCCACGTCCGCCTGCTCCCTGCGGACTGCCTCGATTGAATCTATGTCTCTGCCTGGGCGGTCCTTCGACAGTCTACTGATCATCCGAACGGTGGGTCAGATAGTCACGAGTCATGTGACCCTACCCGCCGCATGTGAAACATTGCCCGCTCCTGGCATGTATGTCTCTGCCCTAGGTGCCCCGCACAACCGATCCTGAGTCATGCGGTCGTCCACCCGTGGGTCTAGTCCTCTTAGACCTCTGTGATATCTGTCTACTACCAGCTGCAGAAGACTTTGCTGCATGTCGACTAGTGGTGGGTCTCGCTGCTAGACACTGCTTAGCAAGGAAACTCTCCACTAAGAGGGCTCGCTCCAACACCCATGCATGCATCGGGATGCTAAGGGAGATCATCGAAGCCCTGATCTCTCACCTGAGCCCCTGCTAGAAGGTCTGGGCCCTGAAGAATGGGTCTCATACCATATCTGTGGAGGAGCACGAGAGTTCGGTGAACCTTACTGAGTAATGTGTCACCATCATGCTGCTCTGCTGCAGGTGAAGTAGCTCTTGTATCCGCACTGCACGTAGGGTGGCTGGGACAAACTCCGCCTGAAACAGGATCTCAAAGTCTGCCCAGAGTAGTGTTGCCTCGTCATGCACCTGGAGCATCATGCTCCACCATCTGCCTGCTAATTCCTGAAGGAGACTCGCGGCAAGGATCACCATAAGGTCGGCTGGTGTCCCTACCAGTTTGAAGACTCTCACCATAGCCTCCAGAAAATCTTCAGCTCCATGCGAGTCCATATCTCCCCTAAACCTGGGTGGCCTCTGGCACTGGAACTCGTGCAATGCGCTCAAGCGGCGTGCATCGTCTGCTGCTGGGGCTGGTGGCATCGGTGGCCCAATGGGTAGTGGTACCACTGGTGCCTCTGCTGGAAAAGGGCCCTGCACCGAGGCCTCGTCACTCGGTGGGCTATCTGTGCGTACAACTCTTGGGACTCTTGCTGTTCATCTGCAGTGAGGCATCCTGAAAGAAACAGATGCGACACGGTCAAAGATTATACCTAGTGAGATGACCCGGTTGAGCTAACTTAAAGAAAACTTTTGAAAACACACACGCAATCAGTGTTTTTGTGCACTGAGTCAGAAATTAGTAGTCATGGTCCTGGTGTATGGATATGTCGGCCGCCGCACCAACACTGGACTCCCTAAACTGAAAACCACACTCAGTACCCTTAACACTATTGCTTCACAGAAAAGATCAGAGTCCTAAGTTATGTGGTAGAACTGACTTCTCTGATACCAATTAGTCACGAAACAGGCCCCAGGGGACGGGTCGTGACATGCTATGTATATATGCAATTTCATCTGCTTCAAGTTGGGAGAAATTTTTTCCTTCGGTTGTTCTTGATGTCTGGTTGGTCGTCGTCAACCCATGAGGATCGGGAACACCCTTCAGGTATATATGATGAATCAGGTTGGGTGCCGGATTGTGAGGGTATCCCTGGTCGGTTTGTTACATTTATATATTTATGTATAATTGTATATATGCATAGTTTTTTTATAATGTATTTATAAATTCCATATTTATTGTAAATACATTTGTGTGTGTGTGTGTGTGTCTATGTGAACTCTCTCTCTCTCTCTCTCTCTCTCTCTCTATATATATATATATATATATATATATATATATATATATATCTTCTAACTCGTGGTTCGTGTCGTCTTGGGTATATATATATATTTGTATATACGTATGTATGTATGTATACTTTGTAATATATATTTATTTTAATATATATATATATATATATTAATATTTATTTACCCATGTTATTAGAATATATAAATAAATATATATTTCTTTTATTAATACACACACAAGCATATATATATATATATTATATATACATTTGTATAGGTTTATATATATTCAAACATTTTTATATGGTAAGTAAAATGGTTAGAATTTTAATTTAAATAAGATGGATAAAATGTATTTATTTTTAACTGGTTTATATATTTAAAAAGATATTTTATATGTAAATATGTTTAAATATTTATATACAAATATATACAAATATGTATATATATATATATATGTGTGTGTATTTAATTATAAATAACCCCACAATATGAAAATTGGTAAAATTTCAACACCATAATATCCATATGAGTGCAATCCCTCAGAATAAATTTATTCTCTACCAAAAAAAGACAACAAGACCCTTTTAAACAAAGTTAAAAGCTCATCAAGTATTAAAAATCTAGGGTATCCCAACTAAGAATCCAGATTTTGAGGCCTTTCGAGCCTTTTACCTCAAAAAAATAGTGATCGAGATCCCCCTATGCCAACATGCACTACCAAAGATCGGCGTAAGGGCAGTGTCGGCCTTTATTAGCACTAAGAAAAATGCGCTGATAAAAGGGATCCTTTATCAGTGCTAGTTAAAAGCATTGATAAATCTACCATTTACCGGTGCTATTATTAGCATTGATAAAAGTTTAAAATAAAAATTATTATTTATTTATATAAAATTATTATATTTATATTCGAAAATAATGTTTATTTATACACATTAAATAAATAACACATGTTTATAATTAATATATATTTTTGAATAATTCAAATATATATATAATGTTTTAAAAAAATTATTTATAAGATTATAAAAATATGTTTAAATAATTATACGATTGTAATAAATTTTATTAAATTATAAATATATTTATTATATTTATCATTATATATTTATAATTATATATAAATACTTTTTAAATGTATATAATTATAATTATAATTATATTTAAATTTAAATAAATATGTGTTTTCAATGAACTTGGTCAATAAATATATTGATGTGTGACTATAATTGGTGTGCATATGTTATGTATTCATCATGATTTAATGTCTATTTATACATTACACCCTTATTATTATTATTCATGTTGTCCATATGTGATGAATCGTTTTTTATTTTATATATACTTTACTAGGTATATGATTCATTCATGTTATACCTATGAATCTATTCTAGTAAATACTTATAAAATTACAATAAATATATTTAAATAATAAATATATTTATTATATTTATAATTATAAATTTTTAATTATATATAAATGCTTTTAAAATATATTTATTTATAATTATAATTATAACTATATATATATATATAAATAATTATAAAATTAGAATAGATACATCTATTATAATTTTATAAATATATATATATAACTATATACAAATAATTATAAATATATTTACTTATAGTTATAATTTTAAATATGTGTGTGTGTGTAAATAATTATAAAATTATAATAAATATATTTATTATACTTATAAAGTAATAAATATATAATTAAATAAATATATTTATAAATATATACAAATATGTATAAATAATAAAAAAATTATAATTATAATTGTAAATAAATATGTATATATATAAATAATTATAAAATTATAATAAATATTTTAATTATATTTATATTTTATAATCATTTTAATATATATATATATATAATTATAACTATAAATAAATATATATTTATTATAAATTTTCAATTAAAAATAAATATATATTTATTTATAGTTATAATTATAAATAAATATAAATTTATTTAAATAATTATAAATTTATAAAAAAAAATATTTATTATTCTTATGATGTTATAAATATATATAATTGAATAAATATATTTATAAACAGATAGTAGTTAGGGGCTTAGCCGAGTGGTAAAGGATCCCCATAATGTTGAATGCGACCGAGATTCAAATCTGGGTGGGACCGAATTTCCGCTGGTAGACGATGTCACAGGCATGATACAGACAAGCGGTGATGCAGGCATGATGCAGACAAATGGTGACGCAGGCATGACGCTGCATTGGGCATTCGGTTCAGTTTGTGAGTCTTTGGGTCACGTACTGAATAAATAAGGCTTGATAGGTTGGTTACCCCTGGGGGCTATAGTCTACCTTTCTGGTATGTGTGTGTGATTTGTGTGTGTTTAATGTAATTGTACCCCCAAACACCTAATATATATATTTAAAAATATATAAAAATATTTATAATTATAATTATAAATAAATACATGTATATTTAAATAATTATAAAATTATAATAAATATATTAATTACATATATTAATAAAATTATAAATATAATAAATATATTTGTTATAATTTTATAATTATTTAAATAAACATATATATATATAACTACAAATAAATATAAATTTATTATATTTTTTTAATTATAAATAAATATTTATTTATTTATACTTATAATTGTAAATAAATAATTATATATAATTAAATAATTATAAAATTATAATTAATATATTTATTATAACTATAATGTTAATTATATATATATATATATAATTAAATAAATATATTTATACATATATAAAAATATTTATAAATAAATATAAATATTTATAATTATAATTATACCAGGTCCAACCAGAAGCCAAAGCTCTGGGCCATTTATTAAAATTAAAGAAAAGGTAACAAGTACATGAGGAGAAGAATGAGAGCAAACAAGGGCACGCCCCCAAACATCAGAAAAAAAACACATTAAACATCATGATCTGAGTCACGATCAGAGTCTTCAACATCAACAGATTCCCAATATGACTGTGTGGTTTTTTGGCTAAAAAGCGCAGTGTACTTCTCCTTAAGCGCTAACTGCTCTGGCATGAGCCTAAAAGGTCTAGAAGAACCACCTCATCCACGCCCTCGAGTAACCTCCTCTCGGCCATGCCCGCGACCACGACCCTTTGGGTGCCTACCCCTTCTCCAAGTCTGCTGATGAATAGTCGCATCATGATCACCCTTTTTAGTAGTAGGCATATCCTTAGACCCATGACATACATCGTCATTAAGAGAAGTAAGGACCTTAAAACCGTTGACCTCAGTAACAGTTCTGTAGGTGAATCATGTAGAGAACCTGATTTCTTTGAAATCATTTGAAACCCTTCATTATCCACAATCTGCTTCCCTTTACTTTGCACAACAGCTTCCCTCTCAATAAATTTCATCCTTTCTGATAGAGCAGATGCATCCATGACACTGGCATTGGCTTTATAAACCTTCTGGATTGATCTCAGAGACTCCTCACTAGCTTTGAGCTTTGTATCGGCAACAATGTACGACCATAATTTATTCCTATCAGATTTTTGTGCAGGTGTTGGGCTAGCATTAGGAGGGACTTCCTCTATGCCTTCAAAACACTGCACATGGGTGTTGTCTAGCACAGCACCAACAACAACGTTCTGCTCAACCATATGCTCATCATGAATTTCCTTAGAGACATCAGGTGCAATCACTAGTTGTACAAGGGTGTTGTCCAGACCAATGACCTGCATCACTTCATCAGTCGTACACTGACCAGCCGCATTGGCTTCATGTGTAGGAGCAAGTTCAAAAACACCACCTACAGGTTTCTCTTCACCCAAACCAGGCCGAGATGGCTTCAATCCTTTCTTTAGAAAAAGGTTCTTGTCATGCCCACGAGCATAGCATAGTTTACAAACCAAAAGTCTCCTACATCAGTCCATTTCATGGCCAATAACCCCACATTCCAGACAGAATTTTGGCAAATGTTCATAGACAATTTTTAACTCATACTCTTCATCATCAGAACATAAAAAAACTCTATCAATCTTTGTTGAACTTAGGTCAATTTCAACCAAAAACCTAGAAAAATGCCCATACCTTGCATCTGTTGTTGCTTTATCCATCTTTACGGGTAAGTTAAGCGACATCGCCACATCATGAAGGATTCTTGGATGCAAAATCATCCAATTTAATCCATAAACCCAAACCCAAACCTGGCTTCTAGGAGATGGATCCAAATCCCCAAGCATGTGATTTCAAATCCTTGACGGGATGTGGAAAAAACCCTAACCCAGCGACACACAACACCAATTTGGAAATCCCCAAAATTTCACCAATTGATCGACCAATTCATCCATCTTCAAAATAATAGAGCCATGAGGAAAGATGAGAGCGATTAAAGAGATCTTACCTGCCTTAAATTGCTTAGATACAGCAGCTGGATCTGCCTTAACATAAGCAACCGAACCTTTGTGTCAGATGCTAAAAGCAGACAAACCCTTGAAAACACATAGATCTCACACGCTATCAATGCTCGTAGAAAGCTTTGAACAATCTCCGATAGCAAGCGAATCACTTCTCTTTGATCACGCGCCATAAGAACCAGCAACAAGCTGACCCTACCGAAGCTCTGAAGCTCCAGTGTCAGTGCACAGGGGCTTCGACAGATGAGGGGGTCCTCGATCCCTTACCGACACAGAAACTCCAGTATCATTCGATGGGTTCAGGTCTGAAACAACATTCACATCCAAAGCCCTCGCTGAAAAACCACAATCGCCAAGAGCAATCCCAGATCACTAAGTAGGGTCATCACTGATCAAGATAGGACCCACCTCAACCCTTATCATGCCTCGATTGCTAATGCCAGGAGAAGTGCTCAGATCTTCAACATTCAGATCTGAAACCCTCGATGAAGAGCGGTCACCAGGATCGCACCAAAATCGTTTCACAGGGGCATCGACATTCAGACCCACCTGAGTCATTACACCATTTCCAGGAGAAGCAATCAGATCTGCAACAAAATTCAGATCTGAAACCCTTAATGAAGTAACACAGTCACCAAGATCGCACTCAGAGTGTTGCATAGGGGCATCAACATTCAGACCCACCCCAGCCAGAACAACCTTTGCTGCACTTGAAACCAGCAAGATCGAAGACCACACAGAACCGGCGTGAATTCCATCTTTAGGAGCACTGATCCCCTCCTTATCCATCTCAGCTATAATTATTTAAATATATATATATATATATATATATATATATATATATATATATATATATATAATTATAATAATAAATAGTTATATATTTATTATAATTTTTTAGATTATATATTTATATAAATATAAGAAATAAAGTTATTATAATTTTATAATTATTTAAATAAATATATATAAATTTATAGTTATAAATATAAATATATATATATATTTATAATTATATATAATAAATATATTTATTATATATATTTACTATATATAATTATAAATATAATAAATATATTTATTATAATTTTAGAATTATAAATAAGTTTTTATTTATTTATAATATTTATAATTTTATAATTATATATATTTATATAAATATAAATATTTATTTATTTATTAATAGTTATAATTATGAATAAATAAATATATATTTATTATATATATAATTTTATACATATATATAATAATATAAATATATTATTAACATTATAGCTTTATCAGCGTTTTTTTAATGCTCATAAATATATGTCTTTATCAGCACTAAAAACTCGCTGATAAAGGCATGTTTTATCAGTGATTTCTATTTTAGCACTGATAAAACATACCTTTATCATAGCTTTTTAACTAGTGATGATAAAAGCTTTACCCGATTTGATAAATGAACCCTAATAGTCGGCTTCTTCTCTCGCACACCTCAAGATCTCACGGAAGCTAACCACTACCACTGTCGACCCCTCCTCAACCACCGTCGACCTCTACTCTACCACCGACCCCTCCTCTGCCACCGACCCCTCCTCTACCCTGACCCCCCTCTGCCTTGACCCCTCCTTTGCCACTGCGAATCCCTCCTATGCCGCTGGGAATCCCTCCTCTTCCGTGAACACCACCTCCGCCACACGTTGAACCCCACCTTCATCATGAACCCCTCCTCAACTACAAACCCACCTCCATCGTGAACCCCACATCCCCCACCAAACCCCACCTCGATGTCACGACCCCCTCCCACCAAAGATGCCCCTCCTGAGTTGGCAATGGTGAAAGGGAGATAATGACCCCCGAGTCCCGCCTCCAGTAGGCCCCGGGGTGGCGACTAGCACCAAGGGTATGAGTTTTCACAAATATGGGAGGCATTACCCTTTTTATTATTTAGGATCGGGAAATAGGACAAGTCAACCACCAAAAAGAAAAAGAGCAAGTGTATAGAAATAAACTCAAACCAATCCCACATGCGTGTTTAAACAATTTTATAACAAGGTACAAGTACAAGAAAGCTCAAAGTACAATACCAAAAGAAAACAAAGGTACAACAATAGCAACAACTCCAACTGTCCGACTAGTAGGGCCTCGCACGGCCCTGGTAGTCCTCCTGGAAACCTGAAAGTAAACGTAGGGTGAGCATACAAGTATACTAAGTAGGAAAACCTAAAGTTCTCGTGCACAAGTGAGGAGACATCCTAATGTCCCGTGAAAACAACAGAAGAAACCTAGCAAGGAATTCTATCCACCCAACCTCACTAGCCACACTCACCAAAACACAATCACAACAGGTAGTAGTAGTATATAAGAACAAGAGTATTTGGGTACCCCGCACCATTTCTCTTTAGTTAGCTGCTCTTCCTAACGACGAACGTCCTGACGCTGCCACACTCTCCCCGCCCGCACACACCTGGGCCTCACAACCACGTATCCCGCCCGCACACACCTGGGCCTCACCACCACGTATCCCGCCCGCACACACCTGAGCCTCACCACCACGTACCCCGCCCGTACACATCTGGGCCTCACAACCACGTATCCCGCCCGCACACACCTGGGCCTCACAACCACGTATCCCGCCCGCACACACCTGGGGCTCATCCTGAAGATTCTTGGGAAACAATAGAACATGCCCGAAGAGTCTTGGGCTAAAACCACCTCAATCGAAACCTACCTGAAGAGTCTTAGGTGTAAGGTCGCCTCAAGCCATCACAGCCTAGGGGAGAAGGAGCAGGAAGAAGCTAGTAACTAAGGGAAAAACACCATCTCCCATGAAATGGGAGTGTTCGGCACTAAGTTCTCAACATGGGTGGGGTGTGATAAAACACAAAGATACAGATATATATATGTATACCAAACACACAGCCCAACCTATGACTTCTAAACAGAAAACTAAGCACGTGCCTCGGCACTGCTACTACGAAGCATGTATACAACAAACCACCCCAACCCCATTTAGGTTTTCACGTTTCAGCTGAATTAGTTTATTTAGTTCCTTAACTACTGGGCAACTAACCAACCACATCGATCGTTCCTAAAACATATCCCTGACATCCACAAATCAAGTTAGGAAAAACACTAGCAGCACAACCAAGCCCTTCTTATCAACCAACCAACCCATGATTATTATTCTCGTTCCATTACCATGACCCACCATTAATTCTTCCACTTTTATTTATTATTCACAACCCACTGCCCGTTCACATACAACCCATCCCCACAGCCCCGCTGCCAACCACCATAACCACAACCGCACCGAACATCATTACCCCTTTAATACCATTTATCGCAGCCCCACTGCCCATCACCATCATAACATTCACACCAACCCACAACCAAGTCAACCACAGCCCCGCTGCTCACCCGATCTACAACAACCCATAAAACACCCCCAACACATGCCTCGTAACCAAGCCAACACCCACAGGTTCATTATTCCATTTTGTTCAACCGGGGTGATCACACAAGGGTTCCAGATTTTAAACAGCCAACTTTACGTGATTAACCAAATTCCAAATTCCACAAAGTTTCCATCCATAAGAAAATCCAGAAGGAGAGGGAAACATTTAATTGCGTAAGCAAAGTCCCCCAACGACCGTGATTTTCAGTAGGTAGAAGCTCATTCAATTTACAACATAACATTACATGATATAAAGTAACAACAATCACAACTTCCTATCCCCGTTCTTTAACCAATTATTATCTTTATTTAAAGGTTCAACTGTTTCTCATGAAAACAAGAGGATACCCACCCCGCATGATGCACAAATTAGAGAGACGAAGGTAAGATCCCTACCTCAACAGGTTCTGACTACAGCGCTCCCCCGGATCAACTTTAGAAGACGTCTGTCGGCGTCTGTTACTTCTATCGGGTCCCGGAAAAACCTCCTCGGGTGGAAGTCGGAAAGGAAAGGCTGAAGTAAAGACAACGGATCCAAGCTCGGAAGTTCTGCCTCGTCGTTACGATCCCGTAGCCGCTAACGGATCGTAAATCGGAGCTCGGACGAAGAAGTTATGGAAGGAAGAGCCTTCGAGTCTCTTGAGAGAGCTCCGCTCATAGGAGAGGGGAGGAGAGGTGTGTGTTGAAAAGGAGGAGGGGACCCCTCCTTTTATAGGTGTGAAAAACAAAAGTACACGGCGTGTACTTTATGGTACATGGTGTGTACTCGGTTATTTCACACGGTCTCCACGCGGCTTCCAACACGGCTCCGTGGCCGTTGACTGGTCAACACACGGTTTGAGGGTAACGCGTACGGGGGGAAGGACTACACATCGTGTAGTCTGGACACACGGCGTGTACTCATTTATTGCACACGTCAAGGACACGGCTCCAACACGGTACACGACCGTTGACTGGTAACGCGTATGCGGGGAAGGACTACACGGCGTGTAGTCTGGACACACGGTGTGTACTCATTTATTTCACACGACTTGCAACACGGGGTATACCCAGCAAGGGGGTACACGGCGTGTACTCAAACTACACGGCGTGTAGTTTCAAAATTCTGGAAAGTGTGGAAAAAGTCCATTTACCCTCCAGAACACTTCTTAACCTTCTTTTTGACAAATGAATGGGCCGGAGAGGTCTGGGCCATTACATCAGATACCTCTTAAAACATTCTCGTCCCTGAGAATTCAAAAACCAACCCAGAGGAAACCCAACAAGATACCTCTTAGGGTTCTCGTTATAACAGGAACCCAACCAACAACCCTAATCATATGTGTTAGGAATCCCTTCTCCTATGTCGAGATATTATCCGCTTTAGGCAGCACTGACTCGCCTACACGGGTTTAATCGCATCCTCATTAATGTGTCTCGATTAAGAATTTGGTCTTCCCACTTTCATACATTAGGATTTTTCAACTCGAACTACTCCCAACACCACACAACCCACACACTGCCCGAACACGTGGTTTTGGGAAATTCCTTCTCCTATGTCGAGATATTATCCACTTTAGGCAGCACTGACTCACCCGCACGGGTTCAATCGCATCCATATTAATGCTTCTCAATTAAGGTTCAGGTTTTCCCCTTTCCCACACATCCGGACATGTTACACATTAACAGGGAACAAGGAAACAAAAGTTCTCACAACTAACAAGCCAAGTATTCCATATAACAAGGGTACATAGTACAACATCAACACAAGCTCAGAAGAACAAGGGAAAAACACAAGTCAAAAAAACTCCGGGTACTGAGCGTGCATCTGGGTCTCCCGCTCCCAAGTGCTCTCCTTGAGGCCGCCATGCCTCCACAACACACGAACCAACAGAATGGTTCATCCACGGAGCACCTTCTCTTTACGATCCTCGATTCTGATTGTTCGTTCCTCGAAGGTCGCGTCGTCTCCCATATCTAACTCTCCCCAGTCGATAACGTGGGAGTCGTCGTGTAAGTACCGACGAAGCTGGGAGACGTGGAAGACGTCATGAACTTTCTCTAATTAAGGTGGAAGGGCTAGCTGATATGCCACCTCGCCGACTCGCCTCAGCACCTCAAAAGGTCCGATGAACCTAGGTGAGAGCTTGCTCCCTTTCCCAAACCTCTGCTGCCCCCGTCGAGGGGAAACCTTCAAGAACACATGATCCCCCTCCTCGAACTCCAAGGGCCTCCGACGACGATCAACATAAGACTTATATCGGTCCTGAGCCACTTTCATCCTCTCACATACAAGCTGGACTTTCTCTGTGGTGCTCTACACTACCTCTGGACCAAGAGCACCTGTCTCACCAACCTCTGTCTAGCAAATGGACGAACGACATGGCCTTCCATACAAAGCCTCAAACGGTGTCATGCCAATAGTAGAGTGGAAGGTTTTTTTGTAGGAAAACTCTACTAAAGGAAAGTTTCGTACCCATGATCCTCCGAAATCCAGAACGCATGCTCGCAGCATGTCCTCCAACGTCTGGATAGTCCGCTCCGTCTGCCCGTCGGTCTGGGGGTGGAAAGCAGTGCTAAGGTGTAGCTGGGTGCCAAAATCATGTTGTAACCCCCTCCAGACTCGTGAGGTAAACCGAGTATCCCGATCTGAGACGATAGTCTTCGGGACCCCATGCAAACTCACCACCTCGTCTACGTACCTCTGTGCTAAGGTACTCATCGGGCCTGACTCCTTAATTGCTAAGAAGTGAGCTGATTTCGTCAGACGATCCACCACCACCCAGATATCATCATAACCTCCCTGAGCTCTGGGTAGTCCTGTGATGAAGTCCATCGAGATGTCATCCCACTTCCACTCAGGGACATCTAAAGGATGCAACAAACCAGTGGGAACACGGTGTTCAGCCTTCACTTACTGACACACTAGGCATCTAGCCACAAACTCCGCCACTACCCGTTTCACCTCAGGCCACCAAAACTTTTCCCTCAGGCCTCGGTACATTTTCGAAACTCCTAGATGTACCGCCAAGGATGATCTATGGAACTCATGGAGAACTCCCTCACGCATTGCCTCCGGAACAAACAACCTTCCATGGAAAATCATCCGATGTCGGTTGTCCTCTGACCATCCCTCTGGAGCATTCCCCTGATCGACACGATCACACATCACTTCCACCTCGAAGTCCCCCCACTGAGATTATTCCACCTGCTACAACAAAGAGGATTGCACCGTCATTTGAAACAAACAGCCTCTAACACCTTCTACCCTGGCATCCAAGTGCAAGGCAGCCAACTCTCCCATCACCTTCCAAGCATCAGTGGATTCCCGAACTACTTCCTGATGCGACTTTCTGCTCAGGTCATCAGACACAACGTTGCCCTTACCTTCAGTGTAAGAGATCTCAAAGTCATAGTCTTGGAGAAACTCAACCCATCTCCGTTGTCGCAGGTTCAGGTCACGCTAGGAGAAGATATAACGCAGAATCTTGTGATCTGAGAAGACCACAAAGTGCTCCCCAAAGAGGTAATGTCACCACAACTTCAATGTGAACACTACTGCTGCAAGCTCCAGGTCATGGGTGGCATAGTTACGCTCATGAGGGCGCAACTGCCTAGACCCATAACAAATCACTCCCTTCTTCTGCATCAGCGCGCACCCCAGACCAAGGCCAGAAGAATCACAAAACACCTCATACAACAACTCTTCCTCTGGAAACCTGAGTACGGGAGCACTGAACAATTTCTCCTTCAGGTAGTCAAAAGCTTTCTAGCATTTCTCGCTCCATAGGAAGACCTGGTTCTTCCTCTTCAAAGCTTTCAATGGAGTAATAACTTGAGAGAAGTCCGAAACGAACCTCCAATAGCAACCTGCTAACCCCAGGAAACTACGAACTTCTGCCATGCTCTTGGGTACTGCCCAAGAAACAACTTCTTCCACCTTCGACGGGTCCACCGACACTCCATGCTGAGACACCACGTTCCCAAGGAAGTGTACTTCTTGTGTCAAGAACTTACACTTCGACAATTTCCCGTAAAGCTGGTGGTGTCGAAGGACTTCCAAGACTGCCCTGAGATGCTCAACGTGCTCCTCCTCTGATCTTGAGTAGATCAGGATGTCATCGATAAACACAACGACGAACCGGTCTAGAAACTCTCGGAAGACAAATTTCATAAGTCCCATGAGCACAGCTGGTGCATTCATAACTCCAAATGGCATCACTACAAACTCGAAGTGCCGATACCTGCACCTAAAAGTCGTCTTCCAGATGTCACTGTCCTTCACCCTCAGCTGATGATATCCTAATAGTAGATCAATATTAGAAAACCAACCTGCTCCCCTCATCTGGTCGAAGAGATCATCTATCCTTGGAAGGGGGTAACAGTTCTTGACTGTTACCTGGTTCAACCTTCGGTATTCTATGCATAGCCTGAGACCACAATCTACCTTCTTCACGAACAAAACTAGAGCACCCCATGGCGACACGCTGGGTCGAACAAAACCCTTCTCCATCAGATCGTCAATCTGAATCTGCAACTCCCGTAACTCCGAAGGTGCCATCCGATAAGGGGCCATCGAAATCGGACGGGCACCAGGCTGTAAGTCTATCCCGAACTCAACGTCACGTCGGGGGGGTAGAGTCACAACCTCCTCAGGAAAAACATCGAGGAACTCCCCAACAACCTCTGGGACATCCATCATCTCTGTATCAGTTGGAACCACTGATAACCCGCCCAACAAGGAAAGGAGAGGCTCCACACGCCGGATTCCCGCCTGATAGCTCCTCTCACCAACAAAAGCTACGTACTGCCCATCCATGTTGGAGAACACGACTCTTCTCCAGAATCAGTCGATAACGGCACTAATAGAAAACAACCAGTCAATGCCTAGGATGACATCGTATGGCTACATCTGTAATAGAAGAAGGTCCCCACTAGATCGATGTGGTCCCAACATCAGCCCACATCCCCGACAAACACAAGATACGCTGGTCTGGCCCCCAACTGGTGTACTCAGTACCAGTGGTACGAAAAGTCTCTCTACATCTAGTCCCAAAGCATGGGCTAGACTAGGTGAAAAAAAAGGAGTGTGAAGCTCCTAAATCGAACAAAGCAGAAACAAGAGTGTTGAACAAACAAAACGTACCTCACACCACCTCTGGTCCTGCTGGAGCTGTCAACTCTGCTGTGTGCAACTGTCCACGCCCAGCTCCTCTGCCTCTCTGATGTCATCCACTTCCCCGACCACGCCTTGGTCGAGGTCCCTGAGGAGCACCCTAAGGTCGGCCTCCTCCTGCAAAGTCTGCCCTTGGAGGGGCATGGTCCTGCTGCTGCTGGAAGGGCCTAACTGGAAACTGGTGTGGCTGAGGTGGGCGCTGAACCTGCCCACCTCCACCGTATTGAGCTCAGGTCAGGCACCGACTCTGAACGTGCCTGAAACCTCCACAAGAAAAACACTTTGGTCCTGGTCTCGTGAAAAAGGGACGAGGACCCAAAGATCTGAACTAGAACTGCTGGGGCCTGCTCCCCACTGGCCTGAACCTGGAAGGTCCCGTCGTAGGAGACCTGCTGCTGACTGCTTTCCCCTTCGATGAGCCCGGCTGGTTCCCCTCATGTGGTGCACCTTCCAGCGAGTGCAACCTATGCCTTCTTCTGTACTGATAAGTACGTCGGAAGTGTGAAGGGGGTGACAGCATACTGGATCGAAGGACGAAGCGTCTCCTCCAAAAGTCTCGCCCAAGACTCCTCATCCAGAAAGAGATCCGGAGCAAAGCGCAGGAGATACTTGAACTTGATCCCCAGATCTTGTACTGATATACTCCCCTGCTGAAGGGAGAGTAACTCCTGCCGCTTCTCTGCCTTGATCATGGAAGAAAAGAATTCCTCTCGGAATTCCTTCTCAAAGTCAGCCCATGGAACCTCTACCTCTATCCTCTCTCTGAGGTAGAGCGTCCACCACTGTCGCGCCACAACTCTCAGCTGACTGACTTCTAGGGGAACCCAATACTCCCCCGGAGCACGGATCAAGGTAAAAGCGATCCCTAGATCCTCAAGACACCCCTCCATCTCCGTATCCGAAGTACTACCCTCATACTTCTTGAGGGTCTGCCGCTGGAAAGAACGGAGAGTCTTCTGCCACTGGCTATCTTCCTCCTCTCGGTCAATCCTCAACTTATTGACCGCCTAAATCTACTGGGCCTCGGCCGTCTGAGCCACCCAGGGGCGACGTCCAGGTGCCATAGTTGTACGGTAAACAATGATCGCCTAATCCCAAGTAGTAAGGAAAAACTCAAGGTTTCATTTTATAATTTTATTTCAATTTATTTCCCAGAACACCCAAATCAAGTAAAACACAGTCATGATGATTCATTTACCTTCCCTAGGGTCTTTACCCTGCAATAAATATAGTCTCACTTGGTTGTTCGGTAGGCTCAGAGTCCTTACATCGGATCACGGGGGGCCCTAAAATCTCATGTCCTAGCCAGTCTCCTCGGGCCTATGTCACGCACCAAGGTTAACTAACACTGTTGCTCTATCATCCCATGCAATCCTCACTATGCCTAACTCCAGACTCCATCCTATCTCTCAACCATCACCTCTGATACCATTCTTTCATGACCCCCTCCCACCAAAGATGCCCCTCCTGAGCTGGAAATGGTGAAAGGGAGATAATGACCCCCGAACCCCGCCTCCAGTAGGCCCCAGGGTGGCGACTAGCACCAAGAATATGAGTTTTCACAAATATGGGAGGCTTTACCCTTTTTATTATTTAGGATCGGGAAATAGGACAAGTCAACCACCAAAAAGGAAAAGAGCAAGTGTATAGAAATAAACCCAAACCAATCCCACATGCATGTTTAAACAATTTTATAACAAGGTACAAGTACAAGAAAGCTCAAAGTATAATACCAAAAGAAAACAAAGGTACAACAACAGCAACAACTCCAACTGTCTAACTAGTAGGGCCCCGTACGGCCCTGGTAGTCCTCCTGGAAACCTGAAAGTAAACGTAGGGTGAGCATACAAGTATACTTAGTAGGGAAACCTAAAGCTCTCGGGCACAAGTGGGGAGACATCCTAATGTCCCGTGAGAACAACAGAAGAAACCTAGCAAGGAATTCTATCCACCCAACCTCACCAGCCACACTCACCAAAACACAATCACAACAGGTAGTAGTAATATATAAGAACAAGAGTATTTGGGTACCCCGCACCATTTCCCTTTAGTTAGCTGCTCTTCCTAACGACGAACGTCCTGACACTGCCACACTCTCCCCGCCCGCACACACCTGGGCCTCACAACCACGTATCTCGCCCGCACACACCTGGGCCTCACAACCACGTATCCCGCCCGCACACACCTGGGCCTCACCACTACGTACCCTTCCCGCACACACCTGGGCCTCACAACCACGTATCCCACTCGCACACACCTGGGCCTCACAACCACGTATCCCGCCCGCACACACCTGAGCCTCATCCTGAAGATTCTTGAGAAACAGTAGAACCTGCCCGAAGAGTCTTGGGCTAAAACCACCCCAATCGAAACCTACCCAAAGAGTCTTAGGTGTAAGGTCGCCTCAATCCATCACAGCCTAGGGGAGAAGGAGCAGGAAGGAGCTAGTAACTAAGGGAAAAACACCCTCTCCCATGAAATGGGAGTGTTCGGCACTAAGTGCTCAACATGGGTGGGGTGCGATAAAACACAAAGATATAGATATATATATGTATACCAAACACACAGCCCAACCTATGGCTTCTAAACAGAAAACTGAGCATGTGCCTCGGCACTGCTACTACGAAGCATGTATACAACAAACCACCCCAACCCCATTTAGGTTTTCACGTTTCAGCAGAATTAGTTTATTTAGTTCCTTAACTACTAGGAAACTAACCAACCACATCGATCATTCGTAAAACATATCCCTGCCATCCACAAATCAAGTTAGGAAAAACACAAGCAGCACAACCAAGCCCTTCTTATCAACCAACCAACCCATGATTATTATTCTAGTTCCATTACCATGACCCACCATTAATTCTTCCACTTTTATTTATTATTCACAACCCACTTCCCGTTCACATACAACCCATCCCTGCAGCCCTGCTGCCAACCACCATAACCACAACCGCACCGAACATCATTACACCTTTAATACCATTTATCACAGCCCCGCTGCCCATCACCATCATAACATTCACACCAACCCACAACCAAGTCAACCGCAGCCCCACTGCTCACTGGATCTACAACAACCCATAAAACACCCCCAACACATGCCTCGTAACCAAGCCAACACCCACAGGTTCATTATTCCATTTTGTTCAACCGGGGTGATCACACAAGGGTTCCAGATTTTAAACAGCCAACTTTACGTGATTAACCAAATTCCACATTCCACAAAGTTTCCATCCATAAGAAAATCTAGAAGGAGAGGGAAACATTTAATTGCGTAAGAAAAGGCCCCCAACGACCGTGATTTTTAGTAGGTAGAAGCTCATTCAATTTACAACATAACATTACAGGATATAAAGTAACAGCAATCACAACTTCCCATCCCCATTCTTTAACCAGTTATTATCTTTATTTAAAGGTTCAATTGTTTCTCATGAAAACAAGAGGATACCCACCCCACATGATGCACAAATTAGAGAGACGAAGGTAAGATATCTACCTCAACAGGTTCTGATCACAACACTCCCCCGGATCAACTTTAGAAGAAGTTTTTCGGCATCCATCACTTTTGTCGGGTCCTAAAAAAAACTCCTCAGGTAGAAGTTGGAAAGTAAAGGACGAAGGAAAGACAACGGATCCAAGCTCGGAAGTTCTGCCTCGTCGTTACGATCCTGTAGCCGCTGACGGATCGTAAATCAGATCTCGGATGAAGAAGTTATGGAAGGAAGAGCCTTCGAGTCTCTTGAGAGATCTCCGCTCAGAGGAGAGGGGAGGAGAGGTGTGTGTTGAAAAGGAGGAGGGGACCCCTCCTTTTATAGGCGTGAAAAACAAAATTACACGGCGTGTACTTTATGGTACACGGCGTGTACTCGGTTATTTCACACGGTCTCCACGCGGCTTCCAACACGGCTCTGTGGCTGTTGACTGGTCAACACACGGTTTGAGGGTAACACGTACGAGGGGAAGGACTACATGGCGTGTAGTCTGGACACACGGCATGTACTCATTTATTACACACGGCAAGGACACGGCTCCAACACGGTACACAACCGTAGACTGGTAACACGTACGCGGGGAAGGACTACACGGCGTGTAGTCTGGACACACGGTGTGTACTCATTTATTGCACACGGCAAGGACACGGCCTGCAACACGGGGTATACCCGGAAAGGGGGTACATAGCGTGTACTCAAACTACACGGCGTGTAGTTTCAAAATTCTGGAAAGTGTGGAAAAAGTCCATTTACCATCCAGAACACTTCTTGACCTTCTTTTTGACAAAGGAATGGGCCGGAGAGGTCTGGGCCATTACACTCGACCATGAACCCCTCCTCTCTTGTGAACCCACCTTCATCACGAACCCTGTAATGTCTTGGATTTTCCATGCTTTATTTTTTTTATAATATTTGGGAATTATTTCAAGACTAGGCTCTGAGACGGAGTGCAGTTCTGGGGCCCGATGAGCCTAGAACAAATGTTTGAATTTAATTAAATAATTAAATTACGCACCCATGCGGTTTTCCTGAAAAAGTGGAATAACGCCCGAATGAGTGCTCAGATCAGAAATCTGAGGGCACTGTTGCGTTCAAAACAGCAATTTTATCTTAGGCGGGTCCTAACATTGGCCGGTGCAAGTCAATTGTGAAATCTAGTTTTTGGATGTAACAGTAATAAAAAATTTAATAAAAATATTTTATTCTGCAGCAAAATCTTTTAAATCTGTTGGAACAATAGATATCTTTTTATCTTTTCTTAAATAAAGTCCTGCGCAGGGGTCCAGGGTTACTAACCTCATAACCCTGAAACCCTTGGCGGCTCTGGAGGCTCTGGGGAAAACCTTCCAACGCGGCGACGAAGTTCTTGATGATTTTTTCCGGCGACGACGACGCGGTGACCGGATCTTCACCAACGTACGCCGCAGATCCAGGTAGGATGTTTGTTTTTTATTTTCCTTTCCCCGTTCTTGATTCCTACAATGAATGCGGACTAATCCGCAAACCAATTAGCCCACAGATCGATCGTTTTGCGGGCGGGTGCGATTTGAGGTTTTATTGGGAAATCAATTGCTCGAGATTTTATAATCTGTTGTTTTTTGTGTTTTTTATCTAATGACGATGAACCCGTATCATCATGAACAATGATCGAGGTTCGTCCTTCTTGTTCGATTCTTGTATTTTTCTCCCTTGCGTTCTTCGTTGCGTTCTACGCATTCTTAGAGGAAATCGATCGTTGCACATTCATTTGTTGGCGCAACAATCTGAGATTTTAGATCCAACCCCGGAGCGATGTCACAGAGGTGCGATGACGGTTTCAACAGACGATTCAGAGCGGATCGAGAGTTATGAGTTTTCGGGTGTTTTTCTTCGGATGGATCGTTTGAGGTTTATGATCCATTTTAAGGACCGAAAACACCAGTTACGGTGTTTGTATGATGAAATGAACCAACCCCTAGAGTATTGGGACGAACAGACAAGAAACCGTGGATCTGGAGGATCAGCCGCGACACGAGGAGGAAGACGGCGTTTTTGGAAAAATCCCAACTACACGGCGTGTAGTATGGGCTACACGGTGTGTGTTCATCGGCGTATCACCTGGCGTGTGCTCTGGGAGTACACGGACACGGGTTGGGTACGCGGCCAAGGACACGACGTGTATACCCCTCCCCGGCCAGACCCGGCCAGATACATGGGATACCCCATGTGCTGGTACATGGACAGGCGACACGGATAGAGACCATGTACAGGCACCTGGCCAGTGTACACAGAGCGAGCCCCAGGTGCTCGGACATGGCGTGTGATTCTTCTACACGCCGTGTAGTTAATTTCTATCCGACAATCCGAATGACATGGGTTGTTTACATTGGCAGTACATGGAGTCAAGGAACATGACGTTTGATTCTTCTGCACGCCGTGTAGTTGAGTTTTACACAGCTTGGACAGATGACATGGTCCGTCTACACGGGCAGTACCCAGATTCAATGAACATGGCGTGTAACCATACTACATGCCGTGTAACAAATTCTTTATGGATTGAGCTAGTTGCCTTCTGTGACTTGGGCTAGTTTCCTGAGGATTCGTCCCCTTGATCTTTCTCCTGAAGGTTTCTGGTATCATTTCCTACACATAGGAGTGTGATCCCTTTAACAGGACTTCTTGAATATAGTTTTTGGAATCCCCTCTGTGAGACTTAGAGTCAGATCCTCTATTCATTCCTAGAACCCTAGGTAGAGTTCTTGGTATCGACGTGACCAACTTTACCCGGGCACTGATCCTTTTCTTAGAGGATTAGCTCAGACTGAGTTTTCAGAATCACCCCATGACTTGGTTGTGATCCTCATATGAGCATCATGTTCCCAAAGTACTTGTGGAGTGTGTTCTTCTGGAATGAGTACTTTGTATATCTCTTCAAACCTAGGAGTGTGTTCTCCCGGTTATATGCTTAGTGGAATCTTCGAGCTGGATCTTAGTGGTGGTTTCGACTTGGTCGTTGGTGTATGAGTATATCTGGATATTCCTGTTATATGTTCCGTAAACATATACTGTGTAGAGCTGACTTTACTTTGTTTTGTGGTATTTCCCTTGTTGTATTCCTTTGTGGTTTCGAGGTGTCCTACTGGGTATTGTTATACTCACCCTTGCACGAGCTTTGCCCGCACGTGTCGTGTCTTGTGCAGACGAGCGAGCCTTTGACAGGATTCTAAGCGGACCAGGACCGGACGGTACTCAGTGAGATCAGACAGGCCGAGGTGTGTTCCTACGGCTACAGACTACAGTCCTAGCACCTTTCTTTATAGGTTGGACTTTGTTACAAACTCTCTTTTGGTTGGCTTGTACTTTTGGCCCAAGTTTTTACTTTCGTGTACTTTACTTTCGTGTCGTACTCTATTGGTTGGGTTTTAGTCTATGCATGCATCTTTTTCCTTTTAGTAGTTTCTACTTTTCATCTTTGTGGGCTTGGAGATGTGTGTGCGTGTGTATAGGTTTATAAGAAATGCCTCCCATATTAGTAGCATGCCTACTCGATGCTAGTCACCATCCCCTGGCCTATTGGAGGCGGGCTTGGGGAGTTGCGGCTCGGGCCCCACTAGGACGGGTCGTGACAGACTGGTATCAAAGGTGGTCAGTTCTACCATAGGTCCGAGAGTCTGTGAGTTGGTTTGGGGAAACAGTGTTGAGTGTTTTGAGTTTGGATTTTAGTCCAGGGACCCCAGTGTTGGTGCGGGTGGCCGACGTATCCATATACCAGGACTCTGATAACTTACTTTTCGACTTGGAATATGAGAACACTAGTTACAAGGGAAAACAATGGAACATGCATCATATAAGAATGGGTTGTGGTTTCCATGTCCTTCTTGAGTCAGCTCTCCAGATATACTCACTAAATGAGATACATCTTGTTTTATTACAGGATGCCTCCGCGACGCGCACCCGCTAGGATCCAGCTTCTCGATCACGAGGATGACCCCCTCAGTGATGAAGCTTCGATACAGGGACCAGATCCCCCAGTTTTACCATCAGGTGTTGTGCTAGTTGCCCTGCCACCTGGGGAGCTGTGTTTAGTGCATGTTGTACCAGTGGAGGAGGAGAGCAGGCTGAGCGTACTCCATGAGTTTCGGAGACAGAGACCCCTCAGGTTTTGAGGCGATTCTGACCCTTAGGAAGCAGAGGACTGGCTTGAGGCGGTGGCTAGAGTCTTTCATTTAGTCAGGACACCAGCAGACCAGATGGTGATCCTGGCAGCGAGCCTTCTGTAGGGCTCGGCAGGACGATGGTGGAGTTTGGTTATCCAAACTCACGACAAAGTGACTCTTGCATGGTCAGAGTTTGAGAATCTCTTCAAAGAGGAGTTTTCACTAGTTACCCTGAGAGCAGTACATATACAGGAGCTTCGTCAGCTCCAGAAGGGAACCATGATAGTGGCTGACTATTCATCGAGGTTTACTGACCTCTCGCGGTAATCGATGGATATGGTCAGAGATCAGTACTTCATAGCTCGGACTTTCAAGCGGGGATTGTGTAGAGATATCTGAGCTAGCATTGTCCCTATGATCATTCCTATTTATGCTGGGGTGCTCGAACGGGCTTTGGTGGTCGAGATATTCTTGGCAGAGCAGAGACAGTTGGCAGTTGTCAATAGTGGGCGAGCTGGAGCAGAGACCTCAGCAGCAGGGAGCCGACGTTAGGGACCCAAGTGTGGGAGATGTTTTTAGAGGAGATCCCAGGACAGGGGATCTATCATATAGGGTTCACAGGGCGCATCCAGCCAGCCTCGAGAGAGGCGATGCTACTCATGTGATGGCAGGGGACATCTCGCTCGAGATTGTCCGACCCGCCGTACTACTGACATAGTAGCAGTGGATGGACCACCGAGGCAGAGGCAACGTGTGGAGCAGACAGATCCGCAGGGTGGCGGACATGGTAGGGGAGCTGGGAGATCAGTTGGTGGTGTTCTCCATTTTTACCTTTTACCACCACCACCCCCAGGAGGTCCACCCCAGGTTTAGGGAGCCGGTGGACAGAGGCAGGGACAGCTGTATGCGGCAGAGGCTTATGACCCAGATACTCCCGGAATTATTAGAGGTACAATCTATGTCTTTTCTACTTTGGTTGTCGTACTGATAGACACAGGTTCTAGTCATTCCTTTCTAGCTTCTTATCTTGTTCGAGACCATGAGATTCTAGTTGAGCTGTTGACTCGACCCTTACGCTTAGAAACACCGACTGGGAAAGATTCAGAGATCACACACCTCTGTAGACAGTGTGACCTGACCCTTGGAGGCGAGAGTTTCAGTTGGAACCTCTTGGTGGTAGCTTTGAGGCCTTACGATGTCATTCTTGGTATGGATTGGCTATCCATAGTTCATTCCCAGATCGAATGTTTTAGGCGAAGGGTGCATTGTGTCTGCAGTGATGGAACGAGGTTCTCTTTTGTCGGTGAAAGAGAGACCCAGGCAGCACAGGATGGACTCATGCGTAGGAAGGTGCAACCGATATCCTATCAGTTGGCTAGCCTAGCCCTTGGCGCAGTAGATGTCACGAGTTTCTAGTTTCCAGCAGTAGTGGCTGAGTACGAGGACATCTTTCCAGAGGATTTCCCCAGACTACCTCCCCATCAGGAGATAGATTTCTGCATTGAATTACAACTCGGGACGACCCCGATATCGGCATCAGCATATCAGATGGCTCATGTAGATCTTCATGAGATGAGGGTACAGATGGAAGACTTGTAGAAGAAGGGCTTTGTGAGACCCAGCGTTTCACCCTGGGCGGCCCCAGTACTATTTTCCAAGAAGGCAGACGGGAGCTTGAGACTATGTGTGGATTACCAGCGCTTGAATCAGATGATTGTGAAGAACCGATATCCACTACCGAGGATCAATGACCTCTTCAACTAGTTTAGGGGGGAACGATGGTTCTCGAAGGTTGATCTATGATCAGTCTATCACTAGTTGCGATTGTGGGATGAGGATGTACCGAAGACGGCTTTCAGATGTCGTTATGGTCACTATGAGTACTTGGTGATGCCCTTCAGCGTGACGAACACCCCAGCGGTGTTTATGGGACTCATGAACCGGTTCTTTCAGCCCTATCTAGATCGATTCATAGTGGTCTTCATCGATGATATCCTTGTGTACTCTGCATCCGAGGAGGAGCACGCAAGACACCTAAGGATGGTTCTAGACACACTCCGAGAGCACCAGTTGTATGGGAAACTCTCGAAGTGTCAGTTCTGGATACAGGAGGTCCACTTTCTGGGACACGTTATCTCATCAGATGGTGTAGCAGTGGACCCAACCAAGGTGGAGGCAGTACTAGCATGGGAGCCACCCTGGAGGGTGATGGAGGTGTGGAGTTTCCTTGGGTTGGCAGGCTACTATCAGAGATTCATTCTTGATTTCTCTAGGATTTCAGCACCCATGACAGCTTTGACCTGAAAGGGGCAGCCTTTCGTGTGGACCGAGAGATGCCAACAAGCTTTTCAGTAGTTGAGACAGAGTCTGACGAGCACCCCGATCTTGAGATTACCAGAGGAGGGTTTCAAGTATGTAGTGTTCTGCGACGCATCAGGAACTGGGCTTGGTTGTGTCCTGATGCAGAGGCAAGCAGTGATTGCCTATGTCTCACGTCAGTTGAGGCCACACGAGCAGAAATACGCGACCCATGATCTTGAGTTGGCAGTGGTAGTCTTCGTGTTGAAGATATGGCGGCTTTACCTGATGGGCGAGTGGTTTATCATCTACTCTGATCACAAGAGTCTCAGATATATCTTTTCTTAAAAAGATCTAAATTTGATATAGAGGTGGTGGCTTTAGTTCCTCCAGGGTTACGACTTTGAGATCATTTATACTCCTAAGAAGGGGAATGTTTTGGCAGATGCTCTCAGTAGGAAATCCAGTTCGTAGTTGCTGGATGAGGTAATGAGGAAGCTGGCCTCCTTACAGTTATCCTTCGTGGATGGAGATGAGGGATATTACCTTCAATCGATGGTTGTTACCCCTCCACTCTTACAGCGAGTCAGGGAAGCACAACACGAGGATGCTAGCTGTGAGACTCTATGTGCTTAGATATCCACAAGTGTTGCGGCTGATGGATATTCAGAAGGTGGGGAGCACGTTGTTCTTTTCAGAGGGTGTACAGTAGTACCAGTGATGGTACGAGAGGAGGTTCTGAGGGAGTTCCATACATCTCCTTTGGTGGTGCATCCAGGCATGGAAAAGATGTATCAGGACCTCCGATGTCAGTTCTGGTGGCCTGGAATAAAGAAGAGTGTGGCAGAGTTTGTTTCTCAGTGCCTTACTTATCAGTAAGTAAAGGCTGAGCACCAGGTTCCAGCGGGTTTGACTCATCCCCTTGAGGTTCTAGAGTGGAAGTGGTACGGGATATCCATAGACTTTGTGACGGTTCTATCATGTCCATCCAAGGGACATGACGCCATCTGGGTGATCGTTGACCGGCTCACCAAGTCAGCCCACTTCCTAGCCATACGGGAGCAGAGTTCAGTAGAGAGCTTGGGACGCCTCTACGCGCAGGTGATAGTTCGACTTCATGGAGTTCCATCCATGATCATCTCAGATCATGATGCTCATTTCACATCCTGATTATGTAAGGTATTGTAGGAATCTTTTGGGACTTAGTTACGCTTGAGCACAACATTTCATCCCCAAACTGATGGTCAGACAGAGCAGACCATCCAGGTTCTGGAGGATATGCTTCGAGCTTGCATACTTGACTTCGGTCATAGCTAGGAGGATCACCTACCACTGGTGGAATTTTCTTATAACAACAGTTATCATTCCACTATTGGTATGGCACCATTCAAGGCTCTGTACGAGCGACCTTGCAGGTCACCACTTTGCTGTACTAACCCAGGAGAGTCAGCGATCATGGTCCCAGAGATGGTGAGAGCTACTACAGAGAAGGTGCAGGTTATCCAGGAGTGGATGAAGACTGCAAAGAGTTGGAAAAATTCTTATGCCGACAGGAGTCAGAGGCCCTTGGAGTTTGAGGAGAGAGACCATGTGTTCCTTCGGGTCTCACCTTGATGGGGATTGCGGAGATTTGGTCAAGGCAGTAAGCTATCTCTGAGGTTCATTGGCCCTTTTCAGATTCTAAGTAGAGTTAGAGAGGTGGCGTATCGCTTGTCTCTACCTCCTCAGATGGACCGAGTACACAACGTCTTCCATGTGTCGCAGCTATGGAAGTACGTGCATGATCCATCGCACGTTATCGACTAGGGCGAGCTGGATATCGATGATGGAGTGACCTTTGCTGAGTACCCAGTAGAGATCTAGGATCAGTAGGAGAAGATCCTTCATGGGTGAGCTATTCCCTTGGTTCATGTCTGGTGGCAGCACGAGAATCTCCAAGAGAGCACGTGGGAGTGGGAGGCTCAGATTCGTGTGCAGTACCCACATCTTTTTGAGTAGCCTTTGTTTTGGCTTTTTGAGGACGTAAAATCCCTAAGGTGGGTGTGATGTAATGTCTCAGAATTTCCATGCTTTATTTTTTTTATAATATGTGGGAATTATTTCAAGACTAGGCTCTCAGACGGCGTCCAGTTCCGGGGCCCGGTGAGCCCGGAACAAATGTTTGAATTTAATTAACTAATTAAATTATGCGCGCATGCAGTTTTCCTGAAAAAGTAGAATAATTCCCAAATGGGTGCTCGAATCAGAAATACAAGGGCACCATTGCATTCAAAACAACGATTTTACCTTAGGTGGGGCCTAACATCGGCCGACGCAGGTCGGTGGTGAAATCTAGTTTTTGGACGTAACAGTAATAAAATATTTAATAAAAATATTTTATTCTATAGAGAAATATTTTAAATCTATTGGTGCAACAGATATCTTTTTATATTTTTTTAAATAAAGGCCTGCGCAGGGGTCCAGGGTTACAAACCTCATAACCCTGAAACCCTTGGCGGCTTTGTTGGCTCTAGGGAAAACCTTCCAACGTGGTGACGACGTTCTTGACGATTTTCGCTGGAGACGACGACGCAGCGACCGAATCTTTGCCAAAAAACACCATCGATCCAGGTAGGATGTTTGTTTTTGATTTTCGTTTCCCCGTTCTTGATTCCAACAATGAATGCAGACTAATCTGCGAATTGATTAGCCCGCAGATCGATAGTTTTGCGGGCGGGTGCGATTTGGGGTTTTATTGGGAAATCAATTGCTCGAGATTTTATAATCTGTTGATTATTGTGGTTTTGATCTAACGGCGACAGACCCGGATTGTTATGAACAATGATTGAGGTTTGTCCCTCTTGTTCGATTCTTGTATTTTTCTCCCTCGCGTTCTTCGTTGCATTCTACGCATTCTTTGAAGTAATTGATCGTTGCGCATTCGTTTGTTGGAGAAACAATCCGAGATTTTAGATCCAATCCCCGAGCGATGTCACGGAGGTGCAACGATGGTTTTGGCAGACGATTCAAAGCGGATCAAGAGTTATGAGTTTTCAGGAGTTTTTCATCGGATGGATCGTTCGAGGTTTATGATCCGTTTTAAGGACCAAAAACACATGTCACGGTGTTCTTATGATAAAATGAACCAACCCCTGGAGTATCGGGACGAACAGACGAGAAACCGTGGATCTGGAGGATCAGCCACGACGCGAGGAGGAAGACAGCGTTTCTGGAAAAATCCCGACTACACGGTGTGTAGTATGGGCTACACGACATGTGTTTGTCGGTGGATCACCTGGCGTGTACTCCGGGAGTACACGGACACGGGTTGGGTACACGGCCAAGGACACGGTGTGTATACCCCTCCTCGGCCAGACCCGACCAGATACACGGGATACCCCATGTGCTAGTACACGGGCAGACGACACAGACAGAGACCATGTATGGGCACATAACAAGCGTACACGGAGCGTGCCCCAAGTGCTCGGACATGGCGTGTGATTCTTCTACACGTCGCGTAGTTACTTTCTATCTGACAAGCCAAATGACACAGGCCGTTTACATGGGCAGTACCCGGAGTCAAGGAATATGGTGTGTGATTCTTCTACATGCTGTGTAGTTGAGTTTTACACATCTTGGACGGATGACACAGGCCGTCTACACGAGCAGTACCCAGAGTCAATGAACACAGCGTGTAACCATACTACACACCATGTAACCAATTCTTCATGGCTTGAGCTAGTTGCCTTCTGTGACTTGGGATATTTTCCTTAGGGTTCGTCCCCTTGGTCTTTCTCCTGAAGGTTTCTGGTATCATTTCCTACACATAGGAGTATGATCCCTTCAACAGGACTTCCTGAATAGAGTTGTTGGAATCCCCTCTGTGAGACTTAGAGTTGGATCCTCTATTCATTCCTGCAACCCTAGTTAGAGTTCTTGGTATTGACGTGACCAACTTTACCCGGGCGCCAATCCTCTGCTTAGCGGATTAGCTCAGACTGAGTTGTCAGAATCACCCCATGACTTGGTTGTGATCCTCATCTGAGCATCATGTTCCCAAAGTACTTGTGGAGTGTGTTATCCTGGAACGATTACTTCGTATCTCTCTTCAGACCTAGGAGTGTGTTCTCCCAGTTACATGCTTAGTGAAATCTTCGAGCTGGATCTTAGTGGTGGTTTCGACATGGTCGTTGGTGTATGAGTATATCTGGATATTCTTTTTATATGTTCCGTAAACATATATTGTGTAGAGCTAACTATACTTTCTTTTGTGGTATTTCCCTTTTTGTATTCCTTTATGGTTTCAGGGTGTCCTATTGGGTATTGTTATACTCACCCCTGCACGGGCTTTGCCCGCACGTATCATGTCTTGTATAGACGAGCGAGCCTTTGACATGATTCTAGGTGGACCAGGACCAGATGGTACTCATTGAGATCAGACAGGCCGAGGAGTGTTCCTACGGCTACAGACTGCAGTCCCAGCACCTTTCTTTACAGTTTGGACTTTGTTACAGACTCTCTTTTGGTGGGCTTGTACTTTTGGCCCAGGGTTTTACTTTCTTGTACTTTACTTTCCTGTCGTACTCTGTTGGTTGGGTTTTAGTGTATGCATGCATCTTTTTCCTTTTAGTAGTTTCTACTTTTTAGCTTTGTGGGCTTGGAGATGTGTGTGCGTGTGTATAGGTTTATAGGAAATTCCTCCCATGTTAGTAGCATGCCTACTCGGTGCTAGTCACCAGCCCCTGGCCTATTGGAGGTGGGCTTGGGGAGTTGCGGCTCGGGCCCCACTAGGACGGGTCGTGACAAACCCCACCTCCACCACGAACCCCTCTGTGGCCTCCGCCACTATTTTCATTGCCACCAACCCCAACCCCACCACTGTCGGACCCTACTGCTGTCACCGAATCTCCAAATCTAAGGTATGTTCTTATTTGATTTGGAATTCTTAGATAGCAAAAAATTAATTATAGGGTTTTAGTGTTCTAAATATTTTTGTTGTATGAATTATGTGCTTGGTTAGATTTATTATTGTGAGATAATGGTTTTTTTATTGGTAAATTTTTTGATTGGTTTTTAGGCATATTCTTTGAAACTTTTTATAATTTTCAATGTATAGTTGTCTAGGACTTTGGTACAATTAAAATTGATGAATTTGGGTTGATCTAAATGTTAGAACATTTCTGGATGAGGTGGTAAGATATATTAGAAACATTATTGGGATTGTTTTAAGTGAAAAGTATCATGATTGGTATTATAATGGAGTGATTATAGTTATTAGTTTGGATAAAATATAATTTTTGTAATGGATAAATAAGATAATACACTTTTGAGTTGTAACTTATAGTAAAATTTGGATCTGGGTTTGGATTTTGATTAACATTTTGTTGATTTATTTGGGATTAATTGAGGTGTTTTCTATGTATGGTTTTCTAATATATATTTGAAATTTTATCATGTTTAATTATGGGTGTTGATGTGTAACTAGATACTTCAATACATGTTATACCATGTTGACATGATATTTTTATAAATGTGTTTCATCGATTATTATTGTTGGGATTATAGAAAAACATCATGGGAATATTTAGGTAAAGATTTGGAAATTCTAGATACATGAGTTATAATATTATGGTCACACATTTATAGTACCCCTATCTTAGGAATCACACCCACTACTAGAATTTCCTTCTCGGTGTGTCCATTAATGGTGAGTTGATTGTGTTTCATTTGTATTGAAACAATATTCTAGTTTGATGATTCCCTTAATTGTTCAACTTAGATTATCTCCTTAGGCCTTTGGTAAGTACTCTTTAATGGTTGATGCTTGATATTTTATTATTATTTTATCTTATGGTTGTATCTTGGTAAATTATATTTTCTTTAAAGGAAAAATATATGTTTTTCTTATTTTATTTACTCAACCCTATGTAATAAAATTATTTTCATTATTTCCCCTAAAACTAGAATTTTTTGGTTTGTCTTAAAAAATGAATGGTATAAAATCTTTGATGATATCCCACTAGGTTCTTTGCTCACACCATAAATATACACATTGGTGTGTGTATAGACTTAGTTGTCTATGATACAAGTAAAATTAAAGGGTCACACTTTTATAGTGGTGTCCATAGTCACTTTTTAAAGATATGATTATAATGGGATGTAGAGGTAATCATTGGGAATAAAGAGACAATATTCATTTTGTATTATTTTAAGATATTTACTATAAAGTTTCACTCTTTAAAATAAATTTATTTTTGGTTTACCTTTAACTTTTTGATCATGTGTAAACATTTTATAGATTTATATTTTATAAAATATTGGTTATTTTTTACTCATGTATATTTTATAAAGTGCCTCTCTTGGGATTTATGTATTTGTGAAAATGCCTAAGTGGAACTTTTAAAATGATTCAAGTGTTTTGAAATGTTTATTAAAAAATATATGTGTTCAATATACCCTTTTTTGGTTTTAAATAGAGTTAACATGATTTAAACACTTAGCATGGACTTAGGTTGCATCCTAAGTGTTTGTCAACTCTCCCAATTGACTTTCATAAAGGGATGTGAATGTTTTGAAAGAATATTTAAAGTTGGTTTCATTTTTACAAGGGGTGTGTGAAGTTTTAAATGAAAATTTGTAAAATATAGAGGGTTTTTTCTCATTTTAAATGATCAAGACTGTTGATTCATGAAGTTTCCTTGAATTCTCTAAAAAATGAATTGTGGTTTTGTGAAATAGTACTTGGAATTAATTGGTTTATTTTAAAAATGTTGTGTTATTTTAAAGAGGAATTTGTGTAAATAGTTGTTTTCTAATGGTATTTAAAGTGTGATTTTATAAATATCTTTCAAAGGACGTCTGAAATATAGTTTTTTCATAATATTTTACGTTTATATTTTTATAGAATTATGAAAACCATTACATTATATAGGGAAGAAAAGTATATTGACAATAAAACCATGACAAGGGCATGTAACTAACTCTATCCAACCCATAAGATATTCATCATTACCTCACTCTCATAAAATTTGAATTAATATTTAACCCCATTGAAACTCTTAAACCTACTTTTCATCCAACATAACCTATATGGTTTAAATTAGGAGAGTTATCTACAATTACATATTCTTTCTAGTTTGGTGTTAGCTTCTAAGGGGATGAGTCTTAAGAAACAAAATGCAATAATAACTATCATTCAAATGTTGAGTTCCCCTTATTTTAAAGGAACCTTTTTGTATTTATTTTGTTAAATATTAATATTACTGAATCAAATAGGATGGATATGAATAAAGAATGGATGGATGCCAATCTTCTAACAAAAGAGTATGAAGATGGAGTGAATGGGTTCATCATGTTTGCAAAAGATCATGCATATAACCCTTCTATAATCCTTTTTATATGTTTACACTATTTTTATTAATGACTAATTAGTCCAGAGAAGTTAGAAGAACACTTGATCTGTCATAGAATAGATCGAAGTTATAAATATTGGAATAAATGTGGGGGGAAAGTGAATGTAGCTAGTGGCTGGGATAACACTATGTTTTATGGATCATCGAATATGATTAAAAGTGTGGACAATGAAGATGGTAGTATCAAGGATGAGATTATATATGTGAATGATGATAAATATTGTATTGAGGAAATATAAATTATAGTTTAAGATGAACTTCGTGATTGCCCAAAATTGTTTGAGAAGTTAAGGAGTTGTGAAAAGATGTCATTGCATGTTGGTTTCACTAAATATACAACATTATCAGCCGTAATGAATCTGTATAATTTGAAAGTAGGCAATGGATGGAGTGATTCCAATTTTAAATAACTAATTTATCTCTTGAATGAACTGATCTCAGAAGATAATGAGCTCCTGAGCCGAACGTATGATTCAAAACAAATGGTGCGCTCAATGGGTATGATCTCTGAAAGAATACATGCCTGTCCGAATAACTGTATACTATTTTGTAGGGACCACAAATCACTTAAAGAATTCACAAAGTGTTGTGATTATTGATACAAGAAATATGAATCTAGTCATATGAAAGTTTTATGATACTTTTCAATCATTCTAAGGTTTATGTGCCTATATGGAAGTGAGGATACTATAGGGAAATTGACATGGTATGTAGATACAAGAATTAATGATGGGAAACTACATCACCTGATAGACACTCCTCAGTGGAAGAGAATTGATCATGAGTATCCTGAATTTGGAAATAATCTAAGAAACCTCCTTCTTGTGTTATCTACAGATGGAATGAATCCTTTTGTTTTTCAAAGAAACACTCATAGTACATGGTCAGTTATGTTGGTAAATTATAACTTACCACTATGGTTATGCATGAAATGAAAATACATCATGTTATCTATGCTTATATTAGGACCAAAACAACCAGGTAATGATATTGATGGTTATTTGGATCCATTGGTTGAGGATTTGAAATTATTATGAGATTCAGGTGTTACGTTGTATGATGTTTACATAAATGAAGATTTCACATTGAGAGTCATGTTGTACGGGAATATAAATAACTTTTTTTCTTATGGAAATTTATTAGTATATAGAATTAAAGGAACTCAAGGGTGTTCCATTTGCGAACAAGGTACATAGTCAAGTAGGTTGAAACATTTATCGAAAATCATGTTTCTATGACATCGCAGATTTCTACTCTGATGGAATAAGTACCAATCTTGGATGAAATCATTATATGGAAGTTCAGAAGAACGTACAACACAATCTCTACTAATAGGTGATAAACTATTTGAGAAAGTAAAATATGTGGACACTACATTTGGTAAACCATTTCTGAAAAATCTTATAAAAATTGGATGGAAAAAGAGATCCGTTTTTTTAATTACCATACTGGAATTGTTTATATGTCAAAAAATTTCTTGATGTTATGCATGTTGAAAAAAATGTATGTGATAGTGTCATCGACATGTTTCTTAATGCACCTGTCAAAAAATGATGGAATTAAGGATAGGTTGTACATGGCATGGGAATATGAGAAGGGTTGGCACTAGTGAAGGGTAAAAAATGAACTTTTCTTCTTCCAGCTACTTACACTCTTTCCAGGAAGGAGAGATATAAGTTTTGAAACTTCTTGAATGACATAAAGGTTCTAGAGGGGTATTCATCGAATATCAAGAACATTGTTTCAATGGTTGATTTTAAAGTTAAAGGGTCTTAAATCACATGAATTCCATGTTTTGATGTAAGATCAAATTCCTATATCTTTACATTTCATTTTTTCCAAGAATTTCCATTATAAATTAACCAACCTCTTTTTATTCTTTAAAGTTATATGAAAAAAAGTTATAGACTGACAAAATTTCCAACTATAGAAAGATAAATTTCCTTCATATTATGTGAATAGAAAATATTCTATCTTCTAACATTCTTTGATATGATGGTTCACTTGGCGAGAGAGATTTGAATATGTGGTTATGTACACTATAGATAGATGTACCCCATTGAACGGTATATGAAGATTTTGAAAGGATATGTCAAAAATCAAAGTCGGTCAGAGGGTTGTATTGTAGAGTGATATATTATTGAGGAATTTGTTGAATTTTGTACCAAATACCTATACATTATGGAAATCATTGGTATACCAAAATATCATCACACTAAGAAGCTTGCGGGTGAAGGAATTTCTAGAAGAGATGTTGTCATAAACAATATTACAGATCGGGAGTAGGACCATCTTAAAATTTTGCATAACAGTTTGAAGGTTTCCCCATATATTGAAACCCAAAAATAAATTCTTATTAATTTGAATCCATAAAGGTCTGAAAGATGGATATCAAATACACATAATCAATATTTTATAGGATGGCTTTGGAACCATATTTTTAAGGAGTCAGATGAAAATCCGAATTCAATTTCAGAATGACTTTGATGGCTAGATAGAGGACCAAGTGTGTATGTATTATCATACAATGGTTATTTAATTAATGGTTATATGTTCTATACAAATGAAGATGATGAAGATAGTACCATGAAAAATAATAGAGTTACACTTATGGATAAAGTGATGCATCTTTATGGTACTAAGGATAGAAATCCAATTTACAAGAATATGTCATACTTTGGCATCATCAAACAAATATGAGGGTTGGATTATACAACATTTCAAGTGTTGTTTTTTCAATACAAGTGGGTTGATAATAGGAGTGATATTAAAATAGATGAATTGGAATTTGGAAAAGTTTATTTTTGTAAGGGTACAAAGACTAACTATTTATAATGGAATCACAGTTTGTATAAGTATTTTATGTTTCAGATCCCACAAACTGAAAGTGATCAATTGTTCTGTTATCGACCAAAACCACTAAAGGGTTAGATTAAAATTCAACTGAGGATAACCTTTTCATTGGGACGTCACAATCATTTCACAGCGGCCCCAATGTAGACAACATTTTGTATGTTAGAGGAGACCACAATGAAGGTATTTGGATAGTCTATAGAGGGTTTAAATCCCTCCAACATTTAAAAAAATGAGTTCAATAATCATGTTATATTTTTTTAACATACATCATGTCACCTCATGTTATTATTTTTTCGCTACTAAATTTATATACTCTAAATTAAATATTGAACCACTTATGTAGATAATGACTTTCACACATGTTAGTGCTCCCAATCATGAGGAACAATAGGTCTCTAAACCTGTTATTTCTTGCAGTGCAGAGGAACAAAAACCTTTTTCACTTATTGGTGCTCCCAATCCTAAGGAACAACATGTTTTTCAACCTTTTGTTTCTCCCATTGTAGAGGTACAACAACCATCTGCAAATGTCGATGCTACCACTCCAGAGGAACATATTGATGATATTGAATCCAAGGAAATAGTAGACGAAGAAGGACCGACAACAAACAAAAAAACAAGAGTGTCGTAGTTTGACGGTGTTAGAAAAAATCATTAAGACAAAAATCAAAGGCATAAAATACGAGGTTGAGTAGAATGTGTGGGGCCATCATGTTAACCCCAACAATTCCATGCTTAAGATTTATATTAGAATCATCACTCAGAAACACGTGCCGATTGATGTAGATCCATGGAACCATGTTGTGGTCGGGTTTAAGACACCGAAGTAGGAAGAGATTATAGTAACATTTGATATCATTTCTTTATTTTACTAAAAAATAAAATAATGAAATATTGACTTACTCTTCATCTTCCCTTGAAGAGTGCATTTATTATATATGACTCCCACAAGAAATATGTATTAATTTTTTTTGGAAGGATTCACATAGGCTTTGCACAAATCTAATGAGAAATTATCTTAAAGATGATGAAGGGAAAATAAACCTTCACCCACCACTTATTTATACACACCTGATAACCAAAGAAGCATGGGATGCATTTACTAGCTATCATACAAATGTGTCTTTTCAGGTATATTTTGGATAGTAATACATTGTTTGACAATACATGTATTCATCACTTTGATTGACAATTTTTTATTTATGAAATAGCAATTGAGTGTTGAAAATAAGGAATGGGAAACAAAACCCTTGAACCCCTACCGTAAAGCAAGGATGGGGTGCGTTTCACTTGAAAAAAAATTGTAGGTATTTTAAATATACCGTAATACTTTTATGTGACATGAAACAATAACAATAATTATGTTCCCCTGTTTATATTCATATTTATGACTCTAAATCCAAATCTACTTCCATCCCACGACATGTGCTATGGAAGGAGGCGCGTGTAAATAAATATGGGAGACTAATAGATGAAAATAATAAAAAAGTGTGGGAAACATGTGTAAATATGACATCATAAAAAAATAGCTTTAAATTGTTATTACATGACAATGATTACTTAGTTTCCTATATTCTCTATCTGAAATAGTCACAGGAATTAGCAACACCTATACCAAATGACCACCTACTATCGATGGCCTTGAAGCGGCCAGAAGGTATGTCCACGTCAGAGGTGCGGGTTTTGGGGTGACACCCCGAACATATTTTGAGAAAAAAAACAAGAGGAGGATCAAGGTGAAGAAATGAAACAGATGAGAGAAATAATAACTACCCTTGAAGAAAAATTACAATGGTAGAGAGATATGATATCAAATTTTATAGGGGGTAAGTAAAGAGAAGAAACAACTCAAGAACAACCATCACATGAAGATCCCCCCCCACTAGATTTGAGGCTATCCATTCCCCTAAAAAACTATCTTAACTGAAGTAATCAATGTTCTAATAATTGTCTCTATGAAATGTGAATCAAACAGACACTAATACCTTTCCTGCATTGATATTATACAGGATAATAATGACTATGATTTATATCTATCAAAACCCACTCATTGCCTTGTAGCGAGGGCTACGGTGTTCAATATCCAAAAGGACATGCTACACAACAGACCACTTCCAGTAGGTCATATGAGAGTGTCAATTCGCGTAGCCCATGATCCGAGCTCCGAGCTACCTATTCCAATTTATGAGGAAGATATTCACAAGGTCGAACAATCTATTGGAACATTCATTTCATGCCTATCACATCTTGTAAAAAACTTTTCAACAAGGAGTTATTCATTTCAAATTTATTTTTGAAGCTAAACCTTTAAAAATTAATGAAAGAAGGCATGAAATGATGAATGTTATTATAGACAGACAATGAGAATGGGGTGAAACAAAATACCGGCTCAAACCCATCTAAAGGATCGACCAACTGATAGAAAAGATCTATCGAAAGTGCCTTTACTTCGCCCGTTCTATATCTGCATTTACTATCATTGAAGGTTCATGTGGATACAAAGTTAAAAAATGGATGTAGTCATATAGTTTATTTTGAAGAAAATATATAGAGAGAGGAAGTTCAAGACTTCATTGGTGTTGAGAATGTAAATTAAATTCTTGACTATGATTGGCTAGGAGTCTCAGTTGTAAATGTATACATGAGGTATGTTTTCACGATTTTATTTTCAAAAAGATGATATACTATGTTAATTATGATTAAATACATTTCATATTTTTTGTAGAAATATATATCAAAAACAACTGAAGGGGTTTCCCCATGAATTTTTTTAGACTAGTTAGTACTCACATCTCCTCTACAGAACAACCAAAAATAGATTCCAACAAAAATAATGAAATAGTGGCAAGCCTGGTCAAATCATTTGAAAGAAAACTTTTGGATGATATACTCTTCTTAATACCAACTATGTAGGGGTAAAAAACTACAATTTAATCATATCGAATATATTTTCAGTTCTTTCATTACTTATTCCTTTTTTGTGTTGTTAGAAACATTGGATGCTCATTGTGGTCAATTTGGATACTCCAAAGATTTATTTCCAAGATTCAATGCACGGATATCCAACAAACTGACCAAATATAATGACATTTTGCAATTTTTAATACATTACATTCAACATTTTAGAACTAGAAAACAAGCTATATAATTTAGATTATGTTTTAATGAGGATTCTGTTATGATAGGGTGGTGCATCAATATCATAAAAAATATGGAATGAGGTTAGGGGCTAAGCATGAGGACCATGAAAAATTCTATGACTAGATAAGTATCAGGGTATATATAATAAGATTTCAATATCCAAACACATATCAAAACAAATTACTTATTCACCTCAATGTTTTTGCAGTGTCCGAAACAAACAAATGGAAAAGATTGTGGTTATTATGTTTGAAAATTTATGTGAGAGATCATATTCCATCAACAAGATAGAATCCCTGAAGAGGTATTTTTGAAGATAATTACAATTTAATTTAAAATATTTATTAATCCTTTGTGTATTTATATTTTTCCAATACTAGTATGACCATCGAAAAGACTCATATTCACAAGAAAATATAGATTTTCTTAGAAATGAATAGGCATCATACCTGATGGAAGAATGTACACAAATAGCATGAATATGTGACTTCCATATAAGTAGTGGATTGTTTCATATTTATTTTTAATTTAATTCTTTTTAGTATTACTCACATAAGAATTGTTTTCTTATACAGGTGGATTCATTTGTTCTAATCAGGGTGGTTTGTTCAAAGATGTTCATGCTCGTGAGAGATATGAATTCGAGGCTGCAACTCAAAATTTAATGAGAAGGTAAAGTTTTTTTAATATACTATATTTTTATTCATAATATTATATGTTATCTACTGCATTAACATAATCTAACTGCTTATTTTTATTTAAAATTGACATTAATTTTAGTAAAAAAGACAATTGGCATACTCAAAACTATGAAAACACATTTGAATTGTTTTGATACTCTAGGATAATGATCTATAAGTCATTTTTAATATGTAAGAATCAGATTTACCACAATATGATGCATGGTGTGACTGGTATAACACAAAGTGTCTATTTTTATTTAAAATTGACATTAATTTTAATAAAAAGAACAAGTTACATATCAAAAACCGAGAAAACACATTCGGATTGTTTTGATAATTTAGAACAAAGATCCATAAGACATTTATGATGTGTAGGAGTCAACCGCACCTCAATATGATGCACGGTGTGATGGGTATGACTCAAAGTGTGTCTTTTTATTTAAAATTGACATTAATTTAAGTAAAAAAGAACCAGTGACATACTGAAAACTAAGAAAACACATTCATATTATTTTGTGTTAGGTCCACAAGGCTGAATACCCTTAGAGGGGGGGTGAATCAGGGTATGACTAATTTAAAATTAAAGCTCATTCTGATCTTGTTTCACTGTTAAGAAAAACACTCTTCTCTCTCTTTCCTGTTTCACAATATAAACAGAAAGTAAAGCATGCACAGGACACATCGATTTTTACTTGGTTCACCCTCACTGGGCTACGTCCAAGGAGAATACACCGGCAATGTGCCGATGCATAATTCACTAAAAACACACTGATGTTTACAAGGTTCGGGCTAGATCACTTCTATGCCTAGGATCACTACCTTTACAAAGTTTAGGGTCAGCTCACTGCTTTGCCAAGGGTCACTCCCTGTCTCTCTCTCTCTCTGGCTCATTGTCGGTGGAGAGGATCACATTCTTCCTCTTCCTTTTATCACTGGTTTGGAAGGAATCCACTCATAGTTTATAGACTTTTATGTTTCTTCATTATCACTAATGAATGCATCCTCTGTTGAATGTAGATACTCTATTGAAGTCCACCTTTCACCCATAGATGAATCTCACTTTGCACCGAAGGTATTGGGAAATCTTTCATCCTTCATGAAGCCCTGAATAACCATTGTGAATCAACCTTTACTTGGCGTGCAAGTCTAACCCGGTGTGCAAGTATCAGCGCGCAAGTCACAACTGGCGCGCAATTCTACCTCAACACTAGCACGAAACAATCTTCTACAACTCCAAACCTGCGTGACTCAACCCCTTTTATGCCCAAACCAATATTGGCGCGCAACAACCAATCGGCGCGCAACTTCAAACACTGGTGCGTAAGTCCACCTGCGCGACCACACACCACATGCATGAACACCACACCAGCACGATGGGAGCTCTGATTTTTCAAAGTGTTGAAATCCATTAAAAATGAGGAGGGGTGGTCCTATATTTATAGGAATTTGGTCACCCTGTGTGACGGCACGCAAGTCTCCCCTCAGCGCGCAAGTCTCGGCGTGCAGGTCTCTTCCCCTATATGTCACTTGCGCGACCCTCCTTCCTTTGCCATATTTTGAAGATCTGATCTTGAAAAACAAATGGCGCGTAGCTTTCTAAGCCTCCTAGGCACCGGCGCGCAAGTCCTTTCACGGCGCACAAGTCACTTGTGTGACCACACCAATACCTACGCGACCCTCTTTCCTTTTCCATATTTTGACCTTCTGATCTTGAAAAACATTAGGCGTGCAAGTTTCCTATCCTTCAAGTACATGGCGTGCAAATCCCTTTTCCAAAAACCAATTTTCTTCATTTGTCGATTTTCAAGCCCAAGAATTTGGCAAACACTGGAAAATGGCGCCACCTTGTATCTTCTCTTTTCGTACCACCTCCAGATCATCCATTCCTTTGTCGACATTCTTGAATAAAACATGGATCGTTGACCATAGCTCTTGAACTCGACATTCCACCATGAAATCCCCTTTATCAACAAACTTGTATGTCATTGTTTTGCTTTGTCAACAATCACCACATAGATGTCCACTTTGTCAACAAACACAATCACCTCAAAAATGATTCAATGATACCTTGAGGGATTTTTTCCCAACATTTTGATACTTTAGTAAAACGGTCCATGATTCATTTGTAACATGTAGGAATCAACCCCACCTCAATTCTACACATGGTGTAACCTATATGACTAAAAATGCCCGTTGTCAGTTTAAAATTGACATTTTAGTTCAAAACATGTCACTCACTAAAAACCAATCAAACACACTCCAATTGTCTTGATAATTTAGAACATCGATTCATAAACATGTATAAAGTGGTCTTGCTTCAAACCGATGTACGATGCGACCAATATGACTCAAAATACATGTTTCATGTTTGAAATGACGTTTTAGTAAAAACACAATTGACATACTGAAAACTGAGTAAACACATTAGGATTGTTTTTATACTTTAGGGGGGAAATTCATGAGTCGTTTGTGATGTGTAGGAGTCAACCACATCTCAATACGTTGCATGGTGTAACCAGTATGACTCCAAGTGTGCCTTTTTATTTAAAATTGACATTAAATTTAGTAAAAAGAACAAATGACATACTGAAAACTGAGCAAACACATTCAGATTATTTTGATACTTTAATACAACGATCCATGAGTCATTTGTGACATGTAGAAATTAACCACACCTCAATATGATTCATAGTGTCACCGATATGAAGCAGTCTCATGTCAAACCGATGCATGATGCCACTGGTATGCGTGTTTCTAGTTTGAAATGACATTTTAGTAAAAAAACACAACTGACATACTAAAAATAGAGAAAATGCATTCGGACTATTTTGATACTTTAGACAATGATCCATGAGTCGTTTGTGATGTGTAGGAGTCAACCACACTTCAATACGATGCACTGTGTGATCGGTATGACTCCAAGTGTGTCTTTTTATTTAAAATTGAAATTAATTTAAGTAAAAAAGAACAAGTGACGTGCTAAAAACAAAGAAAACACATTCGAATTGTTTTAATGCTTTAAGAAAACGATCCATGAGTCATTTGTGACATGTAGGAATTAACCCCACCACAATCCAATGCATGGTGTGACCGGTATGACAAAAAGTGTCTGTTATCAATTTAAAATTGACATTTTAGTTCAAAACATGTCACTCACTAAAAAACAAGAAAACACCCTCTGGTTGTCTTGATAATTTAGGATATCGATTCATAAATGTGTATGAAGCAGTCTCACGTCAAACCGATGCACGATGTGACCTATATGACTCAAAATGCGTGTTTCCAGTTTGAAATGTCATTTTAGTAAAAAAAACACAATTGACATATTGAAAACTGAACAAACACATTTAGATTGTTTTGATGCTTTATGACAACAATCCATGAGTCATTTATGACGTATATGTGTCAACCACACCTCAATACAATGCACAGTGTGACCGTTATGACTTCAGTTGTGTCTTTTTATTTAAAATAGACATTAATTTAAGTAAAAAAGAACACGTGGCGTATTAAAAACTGAGAAAACGCTTTCGGATTGTTTTGATACTTTATGACAATGATCCATGAGTCATTTGTAACGTGTAGGAATTAACTTCACCTCAATCTGACGCACGCGTCGCACGATGTGATCAATTTGAATAAAAGTTTTCGTTATCAGTTTAAAATTGACATTTTAGTTCAAAACGTGTCACTCACTAAAAACCAAGAAAATGCGCTCTTATTATCTTGATAATTTGGGAAAGTGATTCATAAGTCATTTGTGACATGTATGAAGTAGTCTCATGTAAAATTCATGCACGATGCAGCCGGCATGACTCAAAATGCATGTTTTCTATTTGAAATGACATTTTAGTAAAAAACACAACTGACATACTGAAAATCAAGCAAATGCATTCTGATTGTTTTGATACTTTAGGAAAACGATCCATGAGTCATTTGCGGCGTGTAGGAATCAACTGCACCTCAATCTAACGCATGGTGTGACCGGTATAACTCCAAGTGTGTATTTTTATTTAAAATTGGCATTAATTTTAGTAAACATAACAAATGACATATTGAAAACTGAGAAAACACACTACGAGAAAAAGGACTTTTTGCGACGGGCTTTTTGCGACGGGAATAAATCTCGTCACAAAAGGTCCGTCCAAGAGGTTATTTGCGACGGGGGTAACCACCCATCGCAAATAACCAATTATTTGCGATGAGATTTTGTCTCCCGTCGCAAAAGGTTTGGCGCAAATAACGCGCCAAACCGCGCGAAGGGTTATTTGCGACGGTGGGATCCCACCGTCGCAAATTGTGAAGTATTTGCGATGGGGCCCATTGTGAATAACAGGCGGCGATTAATAACTTTTTGCAACGGGATGTCATCCCGTTGCAAAAGGTGTATCGGCAGGGACTATTTGCGACGAGTCCCGTCGCAAATAACTTTTTAACCACCGACAGTAATTAATGCGGGCGTAGGTATTTGCGACGGGTATCTCATCGCAAATAGTCTCGTCGCAAATAATCTAACCTATATATACCCGCATTCGTTTTCCCTATCATTACTCCCAATTCTTAAATCTTGTTTCCCTCTGAACTCTGATTTTAGAGGGAAAATTTTTCTAAGTTAATTTTTTTGTTCACAAGGAAGTTGTGAAGCCGTCTACATCGATAGAAAATCAAGCCTAATGGTATTTATGTTTTATTTAATTTTTTATTTATTTCATTTTTTTATGTTAATTTTTATTATTGTTGATTAGTTGTAATTAAATTAAATTTAAATTGTTTTGTCATGAGTATTTATTTGTACTAATAAATTGAAATTTTTAGTACTAATTTTTAATAATTAGTAGTAATTAATAATTATTAATGATAATTAGTAATGTATATAATTAATTTGTAGTAATTAATAATAATTGGTAATAAATAATAATAAATACAAATGATTAGTAATAAATATTAATAATTATTAATAAATAGTAGTAAATGGTAATAATGAGTAATAAATAGTAATAATGAGTAATAATTAGTAATAATTAGTAATAAATATAACTAAATTGTAATAATTAGTAATAAATTGTAATAATTAGTAATAAATTGTAATAATTAGTAATAAATTGTAATAATTAGTAATAAATTGTAATAATTGGTAATAAATTGTAATAATTAGTAATAAATTATAATAATTAGTAATAAATTGTAATAATTACTAATAAATTGTAATAATTAGTAATAAATTGTAATAAATTGTAATATTTAGTAATAAATTGTAATATTTAGTAATAAATTGCAATATTTAGTAATAAATTAGAATATTTAGTAATAAATTGTAATAATTACTAATATTTAGTAATAAATTGTAATAATTACTAATATTTAGTAATAAATTGTAATAATTAGTAATAAATTGTAACAATTAGTAATAAATTGTAATAATTAGTAATAAATTGTAATAATTAGTAATAAATTGTAATAATTAGTAATAAATTGTAAAAATTAGTAATAAATTGTAAAAATTATTAATAAATTGTAATAAGTACTAATAAATTGTAATAAGTACTAATAAATTGTAATAAGTACTAATAAATTATAATAAGTACTAATAATTAGTAATAAATTGTAATAATTAGTAATAAATTGTAATAATTAGTAATAAATTGTAATAATTAGTAATAAACTGTAATAATTAGTAATAAATTGTAATAATTTATAATAAATTGTAATAAATTGTAATAAATTGTAATAATTAGTAATAAATTGTAATAATTAGTAATAAATTGTAATAATTAGTAATAAATTGTAATAATTAGTAATAAATTGTAATAATTTGTAATAAATTGTAATATTTAGTAATAAAATGTAATATTTAGTAATAAATTGTAATATTTAGTAATAAATTATAATATTTAGTAATAAATTGTAATAATTAGTAATAAATTGTAATAAATTGTAATAAATTGTAATAAATTGTAATAATTACTAATAATTGTAATAATTTGTAATAATTAGTAATAAACTGTAATAATTAGTAATAAACTATACTAATTCGTAATAATATGTAATAATTAGTAATAATTCGTAATAATTAGTAATAATTAGCAATAATTAGGAATAATTAGCAATACTTAGTAATACTTGGGAATAATTAGCAATACTTAGCAATACTTAGGAATAATTAGCAATACTTAGGAATACTTAGCAATAATTAGGAATACTTAGCAATAAATAGGAATAGTTAGCAATAAATAGGAATAGTTACGAATAAATATGAATACTTAAGAATAAATATGAATAGTTAGTAATAAATATGAATAGTTAGTAATAAATATGAATAATTAGTAAAAATTAGGAATGATTAGTAATAAATAGTAATAATTAGTAATAAATAGGAATAATTAGTAATAAATAGGAATAATTAGTAATAAATAGAAATAATTAGTTTGGAATAGTTTGGAACAGTTTGGAACAGTTAGGAATAGTTGAAAGAAATTTTAATAAATTTTAATAAATTTTAAGAACTTGGCACAATTTCCAGTGGATTGACGACACTCCTTTTTCTCGATGACTTTTCTCCTTTCAACTCTCACCGACTCAAAACATTATGAAAAATATGCTGCTACATAGGCATATTCAATATCGTATGCACGAGATTGGATATGCATTCGTAGGATCATATTTTTTATAATGTTTTCAAGCGGTGACAGTTGGAAGAAGACGATTCATCGAAGAAAAGGGGGCTCTTTTGTCCGACGGCTCATTTATTTGCATCTTTCTCACATTGAAATCACAATGAAGAATCTGGTTGGAGATACCCATATTTATTCTCATACATACGAGAATGAATATACGTACCTCTGACCAGATTCTTCATTATGATTTCAGTGTGAGAAAGATGCAAGTAAATGAGCCTTCGGACAAAAGAGTAGTCGTCAATCCACTGGAAATTGTGTCACCCTTAATTAATGGTAATTATTAAGAAGTGGTAGTAATTATTTATCTTCTTTTTTAAGATAGTGTTTTTATAATTTGAAATTATTCAAAAACAGTGATGATTTTATATTTTGTAGAAAAATATGGAACAAAGAAGTCGACATCAGTCATTATTAGATGATCGTGCTTGGATAAATCAGCGCAAAAATCCAAATGGTTCTGGTTTAAATACTGTATATATTAAGGGTGTTGAAGCTTTCTTAGTATTTGCATCATCAAAACCAGAATATGTTTCAGAAGGCATAATTAAGTGTCCTTGTAAAAAATGTGCTATGAGAACGTTTGACACATTTGACAAGGTTGGGGGACATCTCTTGTGGTTTGGTTTTCAAGTAGATTATGTTTTTTGGTATCAACATGGTGCACCCAGTTCCAGAGAAGATTTTAATAACTTGATTCTGGATCCATCATAGTTCCAAAATTTAGTACATGATGTTACAGGTCCATCTGTTCAACAAACTGAAACTCACGATGATATTGATTTAACTCCTGAGTTGGCACCATCCAAATTTTATGAGTTGTTGAGGTCTACCGAGGATTCATTTTATCCTGGTTGCAAGATAAGAAAATTAGAAGCGGTTGCAAAATTTATGGCTATTAAATCAGATAATGCAATGTCAAACAACTGTTTTGATCAGATGTTTTCTTTGGTTAAAAAACTGTTACCTGAAGGAAATGTGTTGCCTGCAAATTACTATGAGAGAAAGAGGTTGGTTCGTAATCTAGGCCTTAGTTATCAGAAGATTCATGCATGTGGAAATGATTGCATCTTATATTCTGGTGAAAATGAGTCGTTGGATAGTTGTCCCACATGTGTACAATCGAGGTATAAAGAAGCTCAACCAGGGAAGTCTGGATTTATTCCTGTAAAACAGTTGAGATATTTCCCCCTTACACTCAGGCTGCAACATTTATTTATGTCTCATAACACAGCATCAATGATTTCATGGCACAAAACCAATATTTCAACTGTTAAAAGCTTGAATCATTTATCTGATGGTGATTCAGAGAAACATTTTGATCGTCTGCATCCGTCTTTTGCTTTAGAAGCCCGAAACATGTGATTGGGTCTTTCTATTAACGGTTTATGTCTGTTTGGTTCTTATGGTAGTCAGTATTCATGTTGGTCTATCTTTATAACTCCATACAATCTATATCTATGGATGTTGATGAAAGAGAACTATATCTTTTTGACCTTATTAATCTCAGGACATCCAAAAAAGAATATTGATGTTTATTTGAAACCATTGATTGATGAGTTAAATGCATTGTGGAGTAATGGTGTTTGTACATATAATGTTGCTGCGAAACAAAATTTCACATTAAAACCTACATTGATGTGGATGATTAGTGACTTTCTGGTATATGGAATGTTATCTGGCTGGAGTACACATGGTCCGAAATCATGTCCTTACTATATTAAAGACAACAAATCTTGTATGCTCGTCAATGGAAAAAAACCTTTCTATTTTGACTGTCATTGCATATTTCTTCCAACTGATCATCCTTTTCGAAGGAACAAATCTCATTTCAGAAAAGGCATAATTGAAAGGGATGAACCTCCAAAAATGATCTCAGGTACATAGTTAAAATTAGTTGTATTTTCATTACCTCCCATCACATTTGGGCCAACAGTAAACCAATAGAAAATTCATGGCTTTGGGAAAGAACATAATTGGATAAAACGAAACATTTTTTGGGATCTCCCATATTGGTCTGATTTGTTGGTCCGCCACATGTTGGATGTCATGCATATTGAGAAGAACTGTTTTGATAATTTATTTCATATAGTTTTGGATACACCAGGTAAGACCAAAGATAATGTAAAAGCACGATTAGATCTTGCCCAAATTTGCAGGCGACCAGAAATTGAACTATTTGAAAATGTCAGATCATAGAGGTTAATGAATCCAAAAGCAGCTTATACACTGTTCAAATAGAGTCGCTTATTATTTTGCCAGTGGATTGCAGATTTGAGACTTCCAGATGGCTATGCTTCCAATTTGGGCAGATATGTTAAGAATGGTCATATTACCGGATTAAAAAGCTATGATTGTTATGTTATAATTGAAAGACTTATGCCGATTAGATTCCAAGGTTTGGTGAATTCTATGATTTGGGATTCGATAACAGACATATCATTTTTTTTCGGGACATTTGTGCAGCGACAACAGACTACGATACGCTAAGCAAACTGGAAGAAGATATTGTTGTAATTATATGTAAACTGGAAAAAAATATTTTCGTCTGCTTTCTTTGACTTAATGGAACATCTGATATTACATTTTCCACATGGAGCTAAATGTGGAGGTCCAGTACAGTTTTGATGGATGTATCCATTCGAGAGATGCATGCAAAAATTGAAGAAAAAAGTATGTAACAAAGCATCAGTTGAAGGAGAAATTTCTAAAGCTTATTTTTAAGAGGAAATTTCTTTTTTCTACTCTCACTATTTTGAATCTGAATATCCCTCAAAACAAAACCGCATGAGATGGAATGAGGGAAATGTTAATGATTAAATGGATAATCAATTATCAGTTTTTAATCATCCAAATCTTGGCTTCGGTGGAGTTCAAGAATGATGGATTTCAGACGATGAACATCACAGAGCTCATACACATGTTTTGTTCAACTGTGAAGAAATGACAACATTTGTACTAGTGAGTGCTTCTATCAGTTATTCTATAATTTCTGTTACAGTATGTAAACTTATTTTATTTGTAGGTTATATGATAATCATATCAAGAAACAACTTCCAAAAATTACAGCAGCTGCTCTTGAAGAACGCAGACAAAAAAAATTTCTCAGTGGTTTAAAAAACTGGTAACATAAATTATTGATGGTTTAATATCAATTCAGTTTACTATTTATTATATTGATAATTGTTTTACAAATTTTTAGGTGTCTCAACATACTGATAAAATTGATAAGCGATTGTGTATATTGAGTAACCCACCATCCAAAATGGTTAAATCTTATAATACATATGTGGTGAATGGTTTTCGATTTCATACACGTGCATATGGGGAATCAAAAAAAGAATGAATAGTGGAGTTTGTTTGAGAGGATCGCATCATAGAGAAACTGAAGTTGATTTTTACGGCATTCTGGATGAAATTATTGAGCTATGTTATCTTGGATAGAATTACATAACGATATTTAAATGTCGATGGTTGGATACTGAGAGAGGCTTGTGTGTTCATCCGACTCATGGAATTGTCGATTTTAAATATAAAAGTCTTCTTACAGTAAATGAACCATTTTTATTGGATCAACAGGAACATCAAATTTATTACGCAAAGTACTATGCTACTTCAAGAGACCTGAGTGATTGGTGAATCATAATAAAAATGAAATCTCAGGAAAATCAATTTACTCAAACTGAATGTGGTTCTGCTGAAGTGGAAGGAATTGAAACTTTTCAAGAGACTACTCAAAATCCATCTTTTTCACAAAGAAACGTGAATATCGATGATGACACCCCACATTTAAGGGTTGATGGTGAAGAAAATGTTAATGATGTTACAAATGAATTTGAAATGACAAGGGATGGTGAAAGTGAAACTCATATGGATATTGATGATGCCGAGGAGGCATATGAAGACATTGACATCATCAGATATGAAGATGATGATGAAGGTGAACATTGACACAGTTAAATGCTGGTTATGATCATAACTAATATATATCTATATATAATAGTTATTTTCAACTATCCGCTAACAACAATCATTTTTTGTTTCAGATGGACTTTGATCTATTACGTGAGCTAAAGGAGGCTGAGCTACCTTTGGATGAGGGGGATGTGGGATCATCTAACCCTCAGCCTACTGGTGGTTTAGGAGGTACGCGGAGGGGGCACGGTCTTGCGCGACTGATGAAATCCTGACCCTATCCCTGAGCGATGTCCACGTCTTGGCTTCAATACATGCACACAGATGTATGGTAACCTATATATTTTAGTTAGCTTTCATTAATTTATTTATATATATACTAATTGTTTGATTATTTAATCTTTTTTCACAGTTTTGTGCATGTAGTTGTTGGACATGGGAGCACTATCTTGAGCAATTATTTTTCTCAACTATGGATCACATGGGAAACATATTCTCGTTGATGTGCGGCTCAGCATGTACAATTATTGGCTGGTACGTAAATAAATAATATTTATTTTGAAATTTATTTTGAAATTTATTTTATTAATAACTTGATATTATAAATTATTTGTAGGGTTTATGGTATCCCATCGATGATAGCATGTGTGAGGATATCCATGCAGCCTGGGAGGTGGTAATGCGTGAGCGTTCGCGTCAGTTTTTGCACAATTTGAGAAAGACTGCCATTAAGAAAGCAGGAGTGACAATATTTGATGAGTCATGTACAGTCCAACGACCAGAGTACATTTCATCTCAGGTTTGGGATGGATTATGTGTACACTGGTTGGGTGGTGGATTTCAGAGGAGGTCTTCATTGGGTCGGCAGAACCAGGGGAGACAAGAGGTGACACATCGAGCTGGTAGTCGTACATTTAGTACGCATAAAGAGTATCTGGTAAGTATTTTTTTTAAATATTTTATATAACTTCAAATATAAATAGTTTATTTTATATTCATATAGGTAGTCGAGCATCCTGATATTACAGAGTTCGATGTTTATCGGAGGATGTATATTGATCCAGCCACCGGAGAGATTAGAGGTGATCGCCAGCGTCAGATTGTGGTTAGTCTTATTTTTTTCAATTTGACAATTAACTGCATATAATATTTTCACAATTTTAATTTCAAATTGGAATTGAAGGATTCATATGAGGTTGCGACCTCTCAGACACAAGCCGAGGGTTAGGACGAGGCGACTGATCAGACCAGTGCCCACCATTTCGACAAGGCGGCATGGATGCAGGTGACTCGGTATGGCTTTGAGAAGGGCAGAGTAATTGGTATCGGCTCTCATGTGACTCCTGGTACTTATTATGGTACTGCTGCGATGTCAGCGTCCAGCTTGAGAGGAGCTCGTGGAGAGGCATCAGCTTCTGCCTCACAGTATTATGAGCAGTTCCGAGCTCAGAATGACCTTATAGAGAGTTTGCAGAAGCAGTAAGAAGAGATGTGTCAGCAGCAACAACACGATGAGGAGATGCGTCCATCACGAGTAGATGGAGTACATGCATCGTCTGACTCGTAGTTTAGGGATGAAGTTTCATCCACCATCTCATTCACCTCCTCCACCTCCTCCAGAAGACAACCCCCCTGTGATTTTTTTTATGTTAAAAACATTTGAATTTAACATTTTTTGTAATATGAACTATTTACAGTTTTTTTCTTTTATATCGGTGCGAATATTACATAATTTAATTTTTAATATTTTATGATTTTTTTTTGTGAATATTGAGAATTTTAATAATTTTTTATTTTTTATTATTCTAATAATATTAATATTATTGTTTCATTAATCATAATTTTATTAAATATATTTTTTCAGTATTATATTTTCAATGTTTGTTTATTTTACTAATAATAATAATAATAATAATAATAATATTTAATGATTTTTTTTATATTTGTGAATATTGAGAATTTTAATAATTTTTATTTTTTTATTATTTTAATAATATTAATATTATTGTTTCATTAATCATAATTTTATTAAATATATTTTTTTAGTATTATATTTTTTAATATTTGTTTATTTTACTAATAATAATAATAATAATGATTAATGATTTTTATAAAAAAATTTGTGAATATTGAAAATTTTAATATTTTTTTAAATTTTTTTAACAAAGGAATGATGATATATTAATCACGAAGGTCGGCAGTTACATAGTCATGCAACCAAGAAGGAAAGTGATCAAGCCAGAGATGATTCACGCCGGACGTGCTGAAAGAAGCCAGGTGATGGGTTGCTTCATTTATGCCCCTTTTGATGAAGGAGGAGCAGGTTGTGAAGCTTTGACTGAGAGGCTGGATGTTTTTGACAACGGGGCCAAAGGACTGGAGGCCGCCATCATAAAGCCCGATAGTGTTGATGATGGCGAGACAGTCCGCTTCAATGTGAATAGCTTCTCATCCGTGCTCTTTTGCGAACGTCAGTCCGGTAAGGACAGCGAAGACTTCAGCAACAACGGGCTCCCAGAGAGCGTGGTGTGATTCATGTTTGGCAGCAATGATTTGACCATGAAAATCCCGTGCCACAAGCCCAATTCCGACAATTCCATCCATGGAGGGAGATGCATCCACGTTAATCTTGAGGACCCCTTCTGGGGGAGGGAACCATCTTGAAGCAGTTGTGTGAGTGCCAGAGAGCCCATGACGGTCAGAGTCCCGGTTCCACCCCTCAATCCAGGATATAGCCCGTTCAATCCAGAATATGAGGGGCTTAGCTGTGTCGTTAAAGATGAAGTCGTTGCGTCGCGCCTAGACGATCCTTGCCACGATGCATAAAGAAGCAACTTTGTCAGTAGTAAAAGAAGACGACCACAACATCAGAAGTGTCTGAAGGTCCGGCGTCGTATCCAACATAAGTTCCAAATCAGAGCCCCAAAATGTACAGATCTCTTCGGCCCCTGGGCACTGGGTGATCGCATGAAGTGGAGATTCAAGAACACCCGAGCAGATGAGACATTGCTTGTCGTTCGTGACATGTTGGAAGGAGATGAAGTCCATAGTGGGAAGGGTACCAGTACAAACCTGCCACCAGAAAAAACGGATTTTCGGGGGACCTTAAGGTGCCAAGGGTTTTCCAGAGCCCTCCCCTTTCCTCGATTTGAGTATCGAGAGCAAACCTATACCCTGACTTCACCGTACAAGATCCAAAGAAATCATTGCTTCAAAAGGGACAGTCTAGCCCCGCATCCCTCACACAGGGGATGCTAAGAATGATCCTTCTGTCCCTTTTGTTGAACCATGAGTTGATTTGATCCATACACCACCTAGAACCATGACCGTCAAACAAGCAGCAAACAGTGGCATTTTATTAAATTTATTTTTTTTTTAAATTTATTTATTATTTGCGACGGGATCCGTTGCGACGAGTTCCCGTCGCAAATAGTCTAAATAATTTTTTTTTAAAAAAATATTTGCAACGGGATTAGGGCCCCCATCGCAAATACTTTTTGCGACGTGCCCGTCACAAATAGTCTAAATAAATACATTCAAAAAATTATTTGTGACGGTATTATGGGCTCGTCGCAAAAAAGTATTTGCGACGGGTTTGTTGCAAAAAAGTTTTTATATATATAAAGTATATAATCGGAGACTTATTTGCGACGCCGTTTTCTGCAACAGACTATTTGCGACGGGCCCCCATCACTAAAGATTATTTGCGACGGGATCCCGTTGCAAATACTTAGAATTCTAGTAGTGACGCATACAGATTGTTTTGATACTTTAGAACAACGATCCGTGAGTCATTTGTGACGTGTAGGAATCAACCACACCTCAATCCGCCATACAGTGTGACCGGTATAACTCCAAATGTGTCTATTTTATTAAATATTTACATTTTATTGATGTATTATTTTATATTGATGTTTAATTTATTTCTTTATAGTATTATTAACGTAATATTTGTTTTCTTATATAAGCAAAATCTTTTACTCGAGTTGAGATGATTTATTTGGCAACTGATACCATGTGAATACATTTTTGAGAGGGGATCACGAGCGTCAAAAGATGAAACATTAATGTTTTTAAATTTTTGTTGGAAAATTGTAAATATAATTATATAAAACATTGTTTGAAATGTATACATCAATATTTTTTTGTATATACCACGGACATACATTTTTGTATTCATGGTGTCACATTAATTGTATATAGTATTGTTTGAAATTATAGGTTTTTGTGGAGTGTGTTGTTATATTAACATCAAATTGCAGCCAGATAGGCCTTTATCAGTGCTGCGATTAACAACGCTTTTTTAATACTGTTAAAAGTCATTTTGCGCACTGTTAAAGAGCATAAGTTGCATTAGTGATGATGTAGATCTATTTGCATGTTTTGATTTGATATCTTGCGGAGCCTAAACGGACACCCCGATCAAAAGTTACAGTCGTTTAAAGTTCAAGCTCAGTTTTCAACGTATCTGAATATATTAATTAATTTTTAATTTTTTTCTACGATCAAATTGTTATTAAATGTCTATTATTCAATACTAATTAGCAATTTTTTTAATTAATATGAATATTTAATTATTTTTTAAACAAAATTTTACTAAATATATTATATATTAATTGTAAATACATATTTAGTATTATATAAATCATATTTATGCAAATATATCATATATATATATATATATGAACATAAATATATTTATATGTTAAAATATGATTTTTAATAATATATAGTTGTTTTTTAAAAACGTTGATAAAATCTAAATTTATCAGTTATCATCATTAAAAAAAATGTTTATAAAAGGGTGATTTTACCAACGATTTTAACTATATGAATTAAAAACATATCATTTAACAATTCTATTTTTTAACATTGATTAAGAGTATCCCTAAATAAAAATGGTCAAAATCCACAACTCAAACTATGGATTAAAGAATTATTATTATAGTGATTTCATCATTATTAGATTCTTGTGTTGATTGTCCAAAGTCACAACTGAAACAATGGATTACATTATAATAATAATGATGATTTCATCATCACTATTATTAATATAAAAATCCTACGGTAGAAATTATTGCATGCCAGTCACTTTCTCTCACCAATCAGTCTACATCAATTTACTTTTGTTTGTTTTTGTGTTTAATTTAATATTTCCATCACCACAATTTGGGTACCACCGCCATGGCATTATCTTCGCCGGATAACCTCACCGCCCATGCACCTATCGTCATCACATCGACTCTCCTGCGAACCCACCTACCACTGCCATCCGCCCTCCCCACCTCCTCTCTCTAAGGTTTTTGCCAACGAAAAAAGCTTCTAACCCTAAGGAGGTGCCATCACAAGGATTATACAGCGCAAATATTAGATCAGATAACTAATTAAACAATTTAAATATACATAATATTATTTTTTCCTATTATATATAAACACATACACAATATTAAAATATGAGACGCTCCATCTGGTGATATAATATAAATATATTTAATTATATATATGTATTTGTAAACCCAAATATTATATTGTGCGTCTATATATAAATTATATTGTGTATATATATTATATATATAATTATATTATATTATATTATATAAATTTATTTAATTGTATGCATATAAGTATATTTATAAATATTTTATAAATATGTGTATATTTGTATACATATAATATAAATGTAATTACGAATATATTTACTCAAATATATGTAAATATATTAACCCCTCTATTTTTTTTATATTTTTTTAACTACAAATTTGATAACATATATATAGATATATTATAATTATATTAAATATACATTATATTATTTTTTACTATTATATATATACGCATATATGTTATTAAAATATTAGATCCTCACTCAGGTGATAAAATATAAATGTATTTAATTATATATATGTATTTGCAAACCTAAATATTATAGTGGGTATATATATAAATTATATCGTGTATATTATATATATATATAAATATATTTAATTGTATGCATATATGTATATTTGTCAATAGTGAGTATTTCAACTTCTAGTTCTTTAGCCAGTTCTATTAGCACTTGGAATAACAATTTAATTAAACATACATATAACATCATTTGATTTCCATTAAATCATAAGAATCAATAGATTCATTAAACATGCTTCTTTAAATTTATTTAAACAATCAACAAATTGTCGGCATTACACTCTTTAACCATTTTCATCAAATTAACATGTTAACCCAAGAATAACAACTTGCAAAACAAAGCATAAACATAAATACCACACTATTTAGTAAATCAAGAGGAAAACTGTTACCACGGTAGAAGAACACATGCGATCGCTAACCACATACCATTTCTTTCACCATATGGTGTATCCTTTATTAGGGTTAATTCTATTACCACCCAAAAAAATAAATCATGATAACTGTACTATTTTGCATAAGAATAAAGGAGAACCAACAAATCCCCTACATCAAGGCTTCAACGTTCTTCAAACGAGAATGGAATAACAACACAAATCTCTAACCACCACTCCCACAAGGAAAACTACAACCCTCGAAGAGCACCATGCCGCAACCACACCAATAAACATCAAAAGAACTCCATAAGAATGAAGAAGATCAACCTCCATGTCATGGAATGAAATAACGGGAGGAAACGAGATTGAATGGAGAAGAAATCACAAGAAAAGAGGAAGAACTCACCTAAGATCACCATAGATTGAACACGGGAAGTTGGGGATTGAATCTGATCAAAAGGGGATTTAAATGCCTTTAAAGAGCTCTCTTGGGTGTCTAGGGTTCAAGAAAGAAAGTTGGAAGAAAGGTGGGTTCAGAGGGGGTTTATCTATTTATAGGAATTCTACAAAATTCAACACCATGGCATACCCCCCCTTGACCATGCTGCAAAACCAGATAAAATAGGAAGGACTACGAAACAACACAAGGGACCACACTACAACATGATTGGTCAAACCCACATATGAGAACCATGACACATATCCTATAAAAGGAGGAGAGGGACCATGATACAAGGTAAAACACTACACCCAAACCATGATATTTCCATGGAAGAATCTATGCCATAGCCTACCTCCACACCGCAGGGGTACCAAAAAAGAAAGAACACCCTCGAACCCCTATGCCATAGCCAGAATTTTCCACACCATTGTAGAAAACCACCCTACACCATATCCAACCATCAAACAATATGACTTCAACAACCTATTTCGTAGCCCTGGTCCACAGTGCAACCATGCCAGAAATGGAAGTGGCTCCAAAACCTCTACTATAGGGACCCTACACCTCATCCGAACACCCTAAAGTACATCGATCATCCCTTATGGTGCAGTATGCCCCTCTAGGTCACAAAATCCTCTATTAAGATGTGATTTCAGCATAACTCCCTTGTTTCCTCCCCATGTCTCCTCTCAACACCTCCAAAACCTCAAACACAAAAAGAAAAGGGGTACTAGGATTCAAGCTCTTACATTAGATACCTCTCAAACTATTCTCATCCTCAAGAATTTAAAGCCAAACCTCAAGAGAATTAAGGATAAGTGTTTTTCAAACAAACCAACCCATGAATTAACTCTCAATAATCTCATCATCATAGGAGATCAACCACCTCTCTAAGAGGAACTAAGCACAAAAACATGAAACAACAACAATAACTAGCTCCTAACACTCTCCCATGAGATATACCTCTCAAATGAGAGTAAGTTTTCTAAAAAAGAATCAAGAAAGAGGAACCATATCATAAACTAGAAAAGGTCAACAACCACAATGAGCTTCACTACAAGAGAAGTGCTAAAAAACAAAAAACTAAAGGTACTGAGCACATATTTATGAATCACATTCCTAGGTTCTCTCCTCCACGCTACTATGTTTCCACAAGACACGAACCAATGGAATATCATTCCCTCTCAATGTCTTCTCCCGACAATCTTGAATCTCTATAGGCCACTCCTTGAAAATCATATCATTGTCAACATCAGTCTCACCCAGATCAATGATGTGAGAGCCATCATGAAGGTAACAGAGGAGCTGCGACACATGGAAAAAATCATGTATCTAGATCACCTGTGGGGGAAGTTCTATCTAATACATCAAAACTCCAACAAGAGCCAACAAATTGAAAGGACCAACAAATTAGAGATAAATTTTACTCCCATGACCAAACCATCCCTTCCCTGGATGAGGAGTCACCTTTAAGAACACATGATATCCAATGTCGAACTCTGTAGGTATCCTCCTATGATCGAAATAGGACTTATGATGATTCTATGATGCCTTTATCCTTTTATGAATCACCTGAACCATCTCTTTCATGCTCTTCACTAGTTATGGCCTCATATTGTTGACTCCCTGACCCCATTCCAACACTACAACAAATAGAAATGTTATCCATACAGAGCATGAAATTGTTCCATGTTAATGGTGGAGTGGAAAATATTTTTGTAAGAAAACTAGACCAAGGGTAGGTTCTTTATCCACAAACCTCCAAAATCCAGGACACAAGAATGAAACATGTCCTTAAGATTTAGGTTAGTCTGCTATGTTTGATTTTCCATCCATGGAAAAAAGTAGTGATAGGGAGAAAATGCAAGAAAAAATCATACTGAAGATCTCTCTACACCCTAGAGGTAAAATGAGGATCACAATTAGAGATGATCATCCTTGAGACTCCGTGGAATCTCATAAACTCCTCTAGGTACTGACTTGAAAAAATCCCATTGATATCAACTCCCTGATCGCTATAAAGTGGGATAATTACATAAAAAATTCTACCATCACCCATGTAAAATCTTAGACTCCCTGACCTTGAGGTAAACTAGTAATGATTTCCAAATAAATGTCCTCCAAATTACACTAAGTAACATCTAATGACTAGAGAAAACCACTGGGAACTCGGTTCTTGGACTTCACCTTCTAGTAGAACAAACATCGAGACAACAACTCTGTAATTGAACGCTTTAACCTAGGCCACTAAAATTACCCCCTCAGAGTACATATTTATTATGCTAGGATATACCGCCAAGGGTGAGCTATGGAACTCATGGAGAGCTACCTCACAAACCATCGAAGGGTTGAAAAGAATCTCTTGGATCAACACTTGATTCTATCCATCCTCAGACTAACCATTATGGGAATTGTCAAAGACAACTCAGAATCTCCAAACCTCCACATCAGAACCCCCCAATCGAGACTCCTCTACCCACTGCACCAAATACGACTTCTCCTTCATCTAAAAAAGACAACCTCTTTTACCAAACTCTCCCATATCAAGATGCATCATTAAAAGCTCTTCCACCACTCTCCGGCAATCTCTAAATTCATGCATGGCATTACTATGTGACTTCCTATCCAGCACATCAGCTACAACATTACCTTTGACCAGTGTATCTCAAAGTCATAACCCTGTAAGAATTACATCCACTGTGATTTTCAAAAGTTTAGGTCAACTTTGGAGAAGACATCCCTCGATCTCTTATAATCGATAAAAACCAAAAAACATTCTCCAATGAGGTAATGTCACCACAACTTCAATGAAAACACAACTGCTTCTAACTCAAGATCATGGGTGACATAGTTACACTCATGGAAACATAACTTTCGAGACCCATAAGAAACAAATGACCATTGCTTCATCAGAACACAACCCAACCCAAGATGTGAAGCATCACAGGAAACCTTAAACTGAACTCCCTCTTTTAGCAGACATAGAGCTGGAGTGCTGAACAACTTCTGCTTCAGATACTCAAAAGCTGTCTGACACAAATCAGTCTACAAAAATGTATAATCCTTTCTGATAAAATATTTTAGAAGTGTCACAATCCAATATGAATCGACTCTGAACCTCCTATAATAGCCTACAATACCAAGGAAATTCTGCATCTCTACTATTATCTTAGGGCTGCCCAAGAAACAACTACCTAGATATTAGAAGGATCTAAAACTACTCCCCACTAGGACATGGCATTCCCTAGGAAATGTAATTCATAAGCTCAAAAATCACACTTTGAAAAATTTCATAATAGTTGTTGATGATGAATAACTCCCAAAAGAACATACAAATGTTCTGTATGCTCTTCCTCAATCACATAGTACATAAGGATTTTATTGATGAAAACCACCAAGAAATGATCCAGGATCTCTATAAACACCATGTTCATCAAACCCATGAACACAGATAGAGTGTTCATCACACTAAATGAAATAAAAATGAACTTGTAATTCCCACATCGACATTAGAAATAGGCCTTTGGAATATCCTCATCTTTCAATTGCATCAGATGATATCCTGACTGCAGATCGATCTTCAAGAACCAACTAGATCCTTTCAAATTATCAAATAAATAATTAATATATGGATGTGGATAGAGTTTTTTAATTTTCACTTGATTCAAGTGATTATAAGCGATACAAAGACATAAAATGTCACCATCCTTCTTAACAAACAAAACCAGTACACCCTAAGATGACACACTTGGTTGAACTAATCCTCATTGTAATAGATTATTGAGATGTACCTAAATATCTCACAAATTAAATGGTGTCATCCTATATGGATACATTGAGATATGAGAAACATCCAACTATAGATCAATCCCAAACTATATCTCTCATCGAGGGGGAAATGCTACAACCTCCACACACAAAAATCAGGGTACTCTTCCATAACCCTAGGAAACACTATCATTTAATCATTTTATGAACTCAAAATCATCTTGACCATCAGGAATAAAATAGAAAAACATGTCTACGACCCATCTGAGGGTCTCAATCACCAATGAACACCATCGTCTCTCTATTAACATCATAAACTTAATCTATCTTCTACAGAAATCCACAATAAAAAACACTGAATGAATCCGATCCATGAAGAGGATGATGTCATATGGATGTATCTATAAATATAAGAAATCTCTCCAAGATCATTTCTACCTTAGAATTAGCTCATTGTCTCCACATACTTCATAAAAAATAATCTTAAAATCCAACTGGTGTATTCAACGCCAAGGAAATTGGAAGCCAATCTGCCTCAAGTCCCAAAGTATTGACTAGGGAAGGTGATAAGAATGAGTGTATAGATCCTAAATCAAATAAGGAATTCAACCAAGTAGAAAAAAAACTAAAGGGTACCTCAAATGACATCTGGATCACTCAACATTGAAAATGATAGAGAATGAATCTAACCACGACCTAATCCATGAACTTGCTAACCTTGATTATGACCACCTAATTAACCATGATTTATTCTATTAGTATAAGGAACATCTCAAGATTTTCATTTTCCCACCCCATCTCCTCTCTACTGATACCAAGTTGGAGCATCCTACTACCATTACATCAACTGAAACTACCTCAATAGAAGAAACTGAAGTAGAACACCCATTTCATGTTTCCTTCTAAGAAATTTTGGGGTACTTTTTCCATTTATGACCCTGTCATCCATAATAAAAAAAGAATCCCATCCCTTGTAAAAAACTTGAGAGCCACCACCCATGTAGAAACAAGATGATGAAGTCTAGGACCTACACCTAGATTTCTAAAATCCCTTATGTCTAGGAAACTAGAAACCCTAGGTAACATCTATTCTTCATGGAGAGTACTGATAAATCCCCTCTCATTATGATCTGGTTTTGGCCAGTATTCTATCAATGAACTCTACTCTCACTTGCACCTAAAGATACGTTGATAACATAATCGGGTTGACCCGGTGCTGGATCTCTGGATGCAAGGAATCCTAGAAATTCCTAACTCTGACATTCCTCATCTGAAAACAATTTCGATTTATAATGGACAAGGGTCCAGAAATGGATCCCAAAATTCTAAAAACTAGAACTACCCTATCAAAGGGTAAGTGGAACCTAGCATATAGCTGCATTTATAGCCAAAGAAAGAAACTATGATTGGAACTAGTCCATAAAATTATCCCACAAGACATCCGACTCCCGTGATCCCCAAGGAACAAGTTCCAAAACTTCCTTGCTTCTCCCTGTAGCATTTTCACAGCCAACGAAATCCAGTGCTTCTTCCAAGAACGGATCGAACTGAAGGTTATCTCCACCTCCTCCAACCAGTATTATATCACTGAGTATGAAACGAATCCCTCACACTTCTACAAAATCTGATGCTAAAACTCTCAATGTTTCCTCCTTTAAGTGTCTTCATCTTCAACCTCTACTTTATGATGATCTACAGGAATGTTTTTCTAAACATCTTAAGAAAAACCTATTGGGGATTTTAACCTAGAGCCATAATTGAAAAAGAAAAAAAATGGTTAGAGCTACTAACCTATAATATGGACTATTTAAGGTTAATTAATTAATTAATTAATTAATTAATTTAGGTTTTAACCTAATCCCAACATCTACCCATTTAAAATTCTGGTGCAAAGAAGAATGATGCATGATCCTTTCCTAGGAATCTACCTCACAACCATTATCACTTTTCCTAATAGGTTAAGTAAACTTAAAGGTTCATGAATCTGGTCATAGGGGGTCCTAAATACCCGTGTCTCATCCAGTATCTCTTTCTTACATTTCTTACTATACTTAGCTGACACTGTTTCCCTACCAACCCATGGAGTCCCCACCTATGATTAACTCTAAAATCCATCCCGTCCCTCAACTTGAACCTTTGATACCACTAATTCATGAACCCTACCCCCAAAGGTTCCCCTCTTAGGCCAGTAATGAGATAAGGGAGATAGTGAATGCCTGAAGCCCGCCTCCAATAGGCCATGGGTTGGTGACAAGCATCGGGGGTATAACATACATACCAATGAGAGGTATTACCCTATAAAAGAAGATGATAAATAAGAGATAAGATAAGTACACTAATAAAATATTACTAATATATAGTAAAATAAAACACAAGTATATGTATGTAATGTTATACAAAACTATACAATTGAAAAGGAACCCCAAGTACCAAAAGATAAACTCGACAGTAACCACAAAGCATAAATAGCTCCCAAAAAACAATGAATTATAAATATCAATCCCAATATCCAATATTCTTATAATTATTTCAAAAATATAAATAAATAGGGTGTTCATAATAGGTATAATCAGTAATATCCTCCTTGGAGCCTCTCGTGAAAAAGATAAAGAAATCATATTAAAGCCCAATGAACGACAAGTGAATCTTGAAGGTACTGGGGCATACAGTAGAAGTTAGTGGGTTGGGGATTTAATATTTTTCATCACCGAAGTAATGAAACTTTATTGTCTCCACTAATTTTAGACCCAGTAGAGTTCTAAGGATCTCATGTGAATTTAATAAGAAAATAAATAAATAAATGAGTACCTCGTTTGATTCAGCGGCATGTTCGACCTTAGCTAGTTACTGGAGATCTTTTCTCAAAGGATCTGAATACAATCCCCTATAGATAACCTAAACATGCTCTAAGAATCCATGCATATGATGATCATAAAATTTTGGGTGCTTGAGAAGAGTTTTGATTATTTATTCGACACCACATCAATCACCTCAATATCGTCCCTTCAATCCGTTGAAGTCATTCTTGGATCGATAACTCAAATAGATAATTTCTCTCTCTAGGATGCTAGAGGAGAGAGAGGATTTAATTTAATTAGATTGAATAGTCCAAAAATGAGAGTCACTCTCTTACTTATATAGTGAAAGGATCAAATACCCAAAAGGGTTCCCTGTCCCTCTGAAATAAAAGACCCACTAAATAAGCAATAAATAAATAGTTATGACGGACTAACCATGTAATAAATATTATTTATATTTTATCACATAATTGTAATATATTCTAATTATATTATGTAAATAACCCATGTTATGAACTCGAATCGTAATCCCCACTAATATTAAATGAACATTGACTATTAAAATAACATCCGTTCATATAATATTATTCCATATTTTCACTTAATACCTTGTGAATAATTTTAATAAATAAATTCAACCCAATAATTATATACCTGAATAATAATAAATTTATTTATTTTTTGGTGATTATTAATTCTTGGACAACTCTTAGACCCCATGGTGGGGCCCACCATGTTCTATATACCTATTCACTAGAATAAGGAATATTCTTGAATATGTTATTATGTATGACACTCTAGGACCTTATGTCGATAGTAGTGAATGTCATTCATAGATCAAGAGTGGAGTTTAGATTCCCATCAAGGCCTATAAAGAGAAGAAAAAGTTAATGAAATGAAAACATTTCCTATGAACACAAACCATGTAATTTAATCTATTTAACTCACTATATATCATAAAGTAGGATACACAACTTGTGTCATCATCCATTATTGGTTTATTATTTATTGATTTAACTTTATAGACTTAAATCCAACTACCTTGGCCAAATATTTATGAATGTAATATCATCTTGATCAACTTGGCCTGAGATATAACTTTCTCAAATCATAAGCAAAAAATTCTATCTTGACCATTCAACCAATGTTATACCACCAATGACGAACCCAAAACAAGATAACTCACCACGAGTTAAAGGTCAATAATTTTTTCTTATATCAAATTATGTGATAAAATGGTACACATTTAAAATGATCTCAAGTTAGAAGACCAATACATATGTTCATATATAGGAACAACCAATGACACCTAAAACATATAGCGTTCATATTATCGGATATATCCTCATGATCTCAACTACTAGAGATCACAAGTGTGAACTTCATGATAAAAAGTATCAATTCTTATGAGCCTCTAAAACCTGATAGTTGGACATATACTATGTCCAGTCAATATGATGTATCTAGACCATAGGTCATATGTGTTAGATTAATGTCATAGTATCTCGAGGTTCTCAATATATCCTGGGAACTGCTATAACCTTTTGACATGACAGATAATCTATGGAAATTAACATTTAAATAGTTGATGCAGAAATATATACACTATAATGGTAAGTGTAAATCATGTATAACTCACTACAAACATGGAATGGTAATAAAAAAGTACTAATAAAGTTGGGTCCATGTATCCCACTTTTACAATAGTCCAACTTTCACTAAATAAAACTTTCTAATGAAAATTGTTAGCTATCACATGATAAGATCATATTTATGATGAGTTATGGATTTAGTTATGGGCTTGCCATGTTTCCACTGCATGACATGTAACATCCCTGACCCGGAATCCACTATAACTCATGCCTTGATCCAAGTCATCGCATGACCTCAGGTGTGCCTCTCCGTATGCTAGAGGCTACCGACTAGAAGCATAGGTCTAAAGAGAAATACGGGGAGACTATAACTGCTTATCAGTGTGAATCCTCAATATAAGTAACATCAATAGATAAAATAAAAAATAGAAAAAATAGTTAATAACATGTAACAAAACCCAATAAGTAACCAAAAAAAGATTCTATAATAAAAGCTAATGAATACTCTACATGTCAGGTAGACATAAAATGTAAACCAAGACCGAAACTATCAAAATACTATAAACACAGACTCGAGACCAAAACCAGTTCTAAAATCCATGCTCCAACCCATAATTCCATTCACAACCAAACACCAGATTCCCATCCTGAACCTATACCTGAAATAGGTAGCATCTTCTCAAGTATCCAAGTTCCATGGAAAGCTGAGAAGGGTGTGAGTACAACTCAGTAGGCCACCACCAATAGTTTCTAAAGAAATACCCAATCTATACAGAAGTGTATGTGGGAAAAAAGTTCAATAAACAAATAGGGAAATAGAAGAAATGTTTATATCCACATATGTCATAGTTGTGTAATTATCAAATACCCATTTTAGCCATTTAGTTCTCTAGGGGAAACCAACCAACTAAACTAGATCAAGTCACACTGGGAGCCTAAGTTGAAGCATAATGGGGTTACATACACTACTAATCAAAAAGAATTTACTAATCATAATTATCAACATACCCTAGAGCCTTGGTTCGGTAATCAAGCCATCTCCATGTGTTTGGTAATCAAGCCATCTCCATTAATCCATTTTCATTATACCAAACACTCCCTTATGTCATGTTGTCAATTAAAAACAATTAACACCAATCTCATTTACACACTATTTCATATTTACCAAAAAAACCACAACTATTAAACACATATTTCATTATACCTAAAAACCCATTATATGATTTCATCAACTAAGAACATTCATCACTTAGTTTATATAAAAAATATGTTATAATGAAAACATATTTTTCATGATTCCTATGTTGGTAGCCCATATATCAATTCAATGATTATGGTCCCATCAAACCCTTAAGTCAACATCATGTTATAAAACAAAATTAAAATGACTTATTTGAAAACATCTTGAAGCCACCCTTTAAATCATGGGTATTCCTCTTTGAGAACTAAAACATACCGAAGTATTTCATTTCCATCTCAACCATCCAAAGCAACTATTAAAAAATCTTCAAAAAATGGGACCTTTCCCTCATTTCAAAGCATCATTTTAAATATCATTAGGAAAACCCTTTTTTAAATCACTTTGAGTCTAACACCTCCTTTCAAAGCATTTATCACTTTCAAATATTGTTTCCCATCAGTAAGTATATAATCGGGTCAAATCCCCAAAACATACCAGTGTAACCATTTCAAAACCACTTAAGAATTTAAAAACGAAAACATATATTTGTTTCAATTAATCCATTAACCTTACCCACACCTCAATTACATTTTTTACTACCCATTTTCTCTCATAATACTCCTATATGAAGGTTTATTAATTTTGTTCACCAATTACAAGGGTTAGACTTACCCCATGGGTAGCCCTAGGTTCAGTCTCACATAATCAAGAAACCCAATAGGGTTCCTGAAAAGTCTCATACCTCAATCTAAGGTCCAAATCAATTACCATAACCCAATACATCAAAACACTACATAGTAGTGAAAATGAATAGTTACATACACATATAACACATCAAGACTGTGGATAAAAGCTTTAAGACCACCCACCTCATGACAAAAGATGATTGCTATCCCAAACACATTCCTTAATTCAAACTCAAACACCCTTTAAACCACCAAAATAGAATCTATTGTAAAATTTAATGTTTTAGGGATTTGGAAGAGGAGATATTTCACAAGGCCTAATCTAAAAAAATAGAGAAAAGAGGAGTGTTAGACTCACTCAGATAATCGATTCCCACCCAAACGCACTCCAAATGCCCAAGAATCAAAGAAGAATCATCCATAGAGGGAGAGGGGGATACAGGTTCGTCACCTAGGGTATATGGTTCTAAAAGGGAGGAAAACTTTGTGGAGAAATAAAAAGGTTTGTAAGGGAAAAATGGGAATTTCCCACTTTTTAAGGACCTCATGATTTGACTATACTATTTCCAAACCATGCAGCTCCCTCCATCCAAGAGGGGTTGAGCCGCATGATTTCCTAGGGAAACCTACATAGTTTGGAAAACCATTCTCTATGCATCTATCCAAAATAGTTCCCATGTCACATGGTTTTCTGGGCTAGGCGCACAGTTTGCACTAACTGTGCACCAACCATGCGCTATGCATTGTTTGGGAATGTTTATCCTCTTTTCATGTCTCGAGACCCCAAAATACCCCAAAATAACTCAAGAACCTGAGAACCACTTCAAAAACCATAAATAAGAGTTAAAAAAAAATTAAAAAGGAATTAACTTCATGAAAGATCATGATCTTACAACCTCTCCACCATATAACGGCTTGTCCTTGATCCACACCTCCAAGAATTCAAAGGTCTTAAACCTAAAGGATATGGTATAACCCACCAATCAACCTTTATCCTCCATGTTTCTCTATAGAATTGTCCATGTTGTAAAATTTCTCGGACCAAGGAAACATTCCTACCCTGAAAATTTCCCCCCACTATTCTACAAACAAAACCTGATACTCCTTGAGGACACATGTAACGACCCAAACTTTTTGAATAGTATATTAACTTACTCTTAACGATTTAATAGAGATGTTAATGGTTAATGCAGAAAAATGAGTCGATGGATTCATCCAGTAGACTCGAACCTTATGAAGCCCGCTTATCAGAGCTTGGGAAAGAGGTGGCATCTTTGGGCTTCGCTTTGGACCAAGCCCAAGCCGAACTCCAGTGTGTCAAGCTTGAACGAAAACGCATGCAGGAGAAGTTTAAGTTAGTAGAGATTACTACTAGGAAAATGTTATCTGAGCCTCCCTCAGATTCTCTCACCATAGCACACCTTACACTTAGGTCATATGATGGTGTTATAAGGGGCTATGTGATGAGACCATAGCTTCTTTGTGTAATCCTTTGGGATGAATAAATTGAGATTTCTTCCTTTAGTGAAGTTTGTGAAATTTCAAATGTCCGGATAATTTTAGGATGCATTTTATTGATGAATTTTGAAAAAAAGGGATATTTTAAAATATTTATGTAACCTTAAATAATTAATGATGTGTAATGATTTTCAAAAAATGGTCTTCTGTAAAAGTGTTCAGTAAGAAATTTGGAGTCTAATAAGATCAACTTAATTTTTTATGAATAGTAAATTATGAATAGTGATTTTACGCTTAGGATTAGTAATGTGACCAAATGGATTAGTAATCTCACTTAAAGAAAGTTTTAATACATTTTAGACACTTAGATTAAGTAATGTGATTCAATAAAATGGGTAAATAACAGTTTCATAAATTATTAGTCAAGTATTAGTTTTTTCTAGTGAATAGTGTTTTTAATTAAAAATTAAATTAAAAATATTTAGAAAAGTATTTTTATAAAATGGACATTATTTTTGAACTCATAGAATCGATATTATGTTATGGTAATTTTTGGGGATTTTTCTGAAAAAATGAATTTTCAGTGAATAGTGTTATAATTAAAAAATTAAATTAAAAATATTTAGAAAATTATTTTTATAAAATGTAGTTCATATTTGTAATCATAGAATCTATATTTGGTTAAGGTGAAATTTTGGGTTTTTTTTTCTGAGAATGATGAATTTTCAGTGAATAGTAAAAATGCAGTTTTAGGGTTTCAGTATGTTTAATGACATCATAACTATGTCATGATGATTTCATGAGATATGTTAAGGGTTGGACGACCAAAGGTGATGAATTATTGTATTGTGGGACCCATGTGGCCTAACTCTATGGGAAATACCATGGGAGAGCCCACGGTTATGAGAAAACCACTTGTGAGGTGTCCCTTGAAATTATTAAAGTATCACCTCACTTTCCCTATAAATACCAAGTCATTCTCTCATCTTTTCGAATCAAAAATCATTCTTAACGAAGTTATGGTCTCAATAATTCCCAAGGAGTCCTCCCAAGGTTCCTTAAAGCCTCTCAAGGTCCCAACCTTTGAGTTTGAAGAGTTACATTTAAGGTAAGGGATCCGACCTCTCTCTTTCTTTTCAAGTAATCTCTTTTATGTCATTTCTTTTATGCTCCATGTTATTATGTTGGAGGATGTTCTTTTATATTCATATTACTTCCATTTTCATGTTAATATGATGATATACCCCCTATTTCTCTCATTAATTCGTTTTAATAATGTTTAAGTGGCGCTGTTAGGGTGTCGAATTTTTAAGGGATTCTTTCACCCTTCTCATTTTTCAAAGTTCTACTTTCATGTCAAGTATTTAAAGTTCCTTTTTATTATGTTGGGGTAAGATCTCTATATCTATCATACTGAAATTTTATGTTAATATGATGAGAGACCCTATTTGATATTGTCAACTCATTTTTGTTGAAGTTTAAGTGACACCGTTAGGCTGCCGAATTTTCATAAGAGAAATCTAATTTTTGTCTTCCTTCCATGTTTTTCATTTCAAATGGTATGTCCTTAAAATTTCATTACCATGTTCATATATCCTTCATATTCGGTTCCTCTACTGTTTTATGGGTCATTTATGAATGTTTGACCCATTTCCCCTCTCTTTTCAATGTTTTCTAAAACCCCGAAACATAGCCGTTATGCTGTAGAATTTCCATCTCAAAATGTCTCTCTCTTTTTCTAATGTTCTTTTATTTTATTAAGTGAATACTCAAAGCCACCTATTCTATAGGGTTATTCACATATATACCAAGTTGTTCTATTTTAAATTCTGGGGTTTACATACATGAGACCCGCTTTCCCTTTCCGTGGGTTTAAAGTGACATAAAAATCATGTCTTTAAAGCAGTTTTTAAAACGTTATGATTATGAAATGAAACCCATTTATTTTATGCTATATGGGTTGTTTATGAAATGATTGATGATGATATATGTGGCTCACATGATGATAAATACAAATTTAAGGGTGCGCCCTGATAGCGCTCCAATGCATTGGGTAAAGACTTAATCTCTAGAGATGACCATTTTTAACGACGCCTTGGTGAATAACCTTGGTAATTTTAATGACACCTTGGGGATGGACCTTGGTGAAACAGAAATGATTGTCTATGTTAAATGTTGTAGCCACATCTTCAAGTTATGAAAAATGTTATTTTTATTATGATATGCCTCATGATTTCTTTCTCATGCCTTAAAGTTCTTTTCATGGCCTTATTGAAGTATCTTAAGTTCACATGTAAAATGTTTCTCTTGTTTCCCTTACTGGGCCTTCTGCTCACCGTTTCTTTTGATGTATGTCCCCAGGTTATGAGATGCAGTAATGAACCTAGTATGAACTTATAGAGAATCCTTTCAAGTGTTTAAGAAGAATGTTTTATGTTGTTTTCATGTATTATGTTCCTGGTTTCCAAGACACTAAACCTTAAAGATCCTCAGTTTTGTGTAATGTAATGAAAGTTTATGTTATAAAAAGGCGGGATGACACAACACATCCACCTCAACTCATCATTACCAACACCAAGCAAAATATAAGGGTTTGGTAAAAACCACTAATCCACCACATGAATGGATACTGAAAAGGAACTACACTAACCTGGTAGAACCAACTAGGACACTCTCGGTCTAATCCCATCCACACATCATGGCCCAAATCACTTGGCACCATCTCACACAGACTCTTTCAAAATTCTAATGGTGATCCAAGTCTGACATCATTGGAGGAAATGTCTATATTATTATTATTTTTTAACCAAATCTCACCACCAACCCCATGTCCCCAACTTGAGGCCCAATAGATTAGGTTCATTTTTGAACATTTGAAAAGCATAACCCAAACATAATATCATATTGAGGTACTCAAAAAGTCAACTTTTGATCCAACACCTGCCACCAACACCGCTTCACCAAGATGGATCCTGCCTGAGTCCATTCAACTCAAGCCTCCAGTTACATCATCAACTAATCACTTGACCACTATGGTACTTCTCAACATATTATTTATCCTATCACCACCCATTATCCAGTATTGAGCCCTTCCACAATCAAGAGAAGAGACCAACATAACTTCAACTCAACTTTCACAAATTACACAATGCATTTTCCATCTCACCACACCCAAAAGTCCACAAGAACACTATCCAACATTGGAATTCATCCCTTATATTGAAACTAACCAAGTTGGAAACCTCCAATGTACATACTCATTTAAGGTAAATTGGTTGTTCCTCACAGCCCATTCCCATTACTAAAACACGCTTATCCTTACAACATTAACCAAAGGTGGCTTACAACCCACTACATCCATTTCTTTTACTCATCCAAGTCAGGACATCTCTATCTGACTGACTACATTGGTTCCTACCTCCCATTGTTGGTATATCGCCACTTTACTTATCCATGACACCCATTTTTCACTTCAGGTATACCACCATCAACCGCACACACCTACAGAAGGTCTTAGGATTCCCTACCCTCCAAAGTATTATCAACACTAAAACACCACAACTCGAATGGAACTTCCAACCAAACTCACCATCACCTCATGATGCTCTACCAAAAGGTTATGACCTATCATTCCTCTTGGAACCATTATCATTACCCCACTCGAGTTCTTCTTACACGAACCCTCTAAACACAATAGATACACAACAATTCACCCCATCAGTCCAAAATAACCAGTTTCTTTCACTATAAGATCCTCTCCCCTTTTATTCCATTTAAAACATGTGTGATTACATCCAAACCACCTGGTCGCACATCCCAATAGCATTGTTCATCTCTAACATATTCCCATCACCCGACACTCTTCAAGACCATCAAGGTATCATACTCTCCTGTGACTATACAAAAAACCTGACTCTAGCTCACACGAGACATACATCACCCAAGCTAGGTCCAAACGCCACTCACAAAATTGATCATGCCACCTGATCTGCAAGCCTCATCAGACCAAAGGCTTTCTCAATATTTCACCCAATAAACAAACCACTCCAACAAACATCCTAATCGCATGGTCACCCTCACCCCAGGTTTCATATAAAATAAAAGCACCCATCCATGATTTGATCACCTTTTTCCTTATCTGCCCTAAGCCAACATTTATTTCCCCATCTAACTACATTAAAACCACAGGTTTAAGTATTTGAATGATACTTCCCTTAAAAACCACCCTTACAACCAAATGTAAGCACCCAAGTGATTATCTGTGGGGAGTCTAAGGCATAACCATTCACTTTTACCCAAAGATAAATGGAACCCACCATGAATCAACTTCACTTCTAAAGAAACCACCCACGCTTTACATTCCAACGTACCTGAAACACTGGTCCAACCTCCCTCAAGGATACCCTAAATTTCTCAAGGATGTTAACTCATAACCACCACTCAAACCGCATCTCCCAAAACCATTAACTTTATTACTTATCCCTCTAGGTTAACCTCGCACTAGAAAAAACTCTATGTTTTCTACTACCAAGGTCCAAAACATCTGACTATATAACACACATCCAAAATCACTGACACCCTGACCCACCCCTCTCACAGTCATCCTAAAATTCCAAATGGTACCAACTCCCCAAGATGGAGTCACACCGAGTAAGAGTCACTAGCTCTATCTAATTCATACACACCAAACCTCAAACAACTGGATGTTCATGGTGGTCATATTACCCCTGTTCCAAACACACTGTGCCTAACAAACTAATAAACCATTTACTCTAGGTCTCACATCGAAGATACTTGCATATGTACACTGGCATCACGAACCGAACACCCACTCTAGGGTCCAAAATCCAACTCACAAGGTCTCAAATCACAAGAGTTTCCACATTCACATTAAAAAATGACATATCACAACTTCAAGGTCACAACCTAACCAAGGTCATAACAAACCAAAACTCTATTAATCAACATACCTAACTCAAAACGATCTCACATCCCATGCCCCGAGCCTCAGAACTATGGCACTCTGATTTCCCAAACCACCCATACCTAGGGTCAATAGCCAACACAAGGGATAACCAAAATTGGTATCCCTAAAAGTTATATTATTATCCCATTTCTACCACTTAATTATCTTTACCATTTAAACCCATGATTTAACTTTTCAAAACTTTTCATTTTTAAAACCCAATCATTTAAACATTCATAAACCATTTTGTTATCCCATCATTTCAAAAATCATAACTTTAATCAAAATAAAATTTCAAAACATTTTACTTTTTTCCAAACTCAAGGATTTACATTTCTCAAAACCCCCCTTTATCCTTTTTAACCCAATATTCAACACCCATAATTTCATTTAATTCCACTTTTTATTCTCATTTTATTTATCATATTGTCATTCACAAGTTAATAACATGCAACATAAGAATAACATATCTATCCTATGTGCCTAGAATGATGAATGAACTCACACACCCTCTCTTGTTGCACTAGGTCAAGAGATTAAACCTCATAAATCAATAACATCACATAGAAGTATGCTAACCAAGGTAGAAATATCAAGCAACTATAAAAGAATAAAATAGAACATCATTTCCCACCCTTGAAAAATTGGGGTTTCCCTTGTATGTGGGGCTGTAGGAACCCATAAACAATCTCATTACCAAGACCCAATAAGATCCTAGTCTTCTACCTACCATGAATAAATAGTAAGACAAAATACTACCTACTCTAATACCACTTTGTAATGTACCTGACTCAAAAGCCACTATAACTGGTTCCCTGATCCAGGTCGTCACATGATCTCAGGAATGCCTCCCCATATGTTAGAGGTTGCTAACTAGAAACGTAGGTCTAAAGAGAAATACGGGGAGACTATACCCACTTATCAGAGTGAATCCATAAGAGAAGTAACATAAATAGATAAAATAACCAACAAAAATAATAATTAATAGCATATAAAAAAACCCAATAAGTAACCAAAACCCCATGCTATAATAAATGCTAATGAATACTCTACATGTCATGAAAACATAAAATGTAAACCAAGACCACAACTATCAAAAGACACTAAACCTAAACTCGATTCCAAACCTGATCCTAACCTCTATGTTACAACCTATTATTCCATGAAAAACCAAACACTAGGTTCCCATCCTAAAACTGTACCTGAAACAAGTAGCATCTCCCAGGTACCCAAGTTCCACAACGACCTGAGTAGGGTGTGAGTACAACTCAGTAGGCCACCATCAATAGTTTCTAAAGAAATAACCAATATATAAAAAAGTGTATGTAGAAAAAAAGTGAAATAAATAAATAGAAAAATATAAGAAATGTTGATATTTATATATGTCACATTTGTGCAATTATCAAATACCCATTTTTTTCATTTAGTTCTCTAGGGGAAACCAACCAACTAAACTAGCTCAAGTCATACTGGGAGACTAAGTTACAACCTAAAGTGGTTACATACAATTCTAATCACAAATAATTTACTAATCATAATTATCAACATACCCTGGAGCCTCATTCTAGTAATCAGGACACTTCCATGTGTTTGGGAAGCATAAATCCCCAGTCCGACATCCCAACCCACACCATGAACTTAAGTTGGGAAGCATAGAGCCTTATTCTGAAACCCCAACCTTTAATTACGTAACACTTTCCTTGGAACCTCTATCTAGGTAGTCTCATCAAATGAAACCATTGGGGGCACATAACATCAGTCCAATTCATTAACCTATGCATTTTTGGGTGGGGTTAGAGAATCGGTCCAACCCGACCCATGGGAGGAGCCTCAGTCCTTTATACCACCACCAAGACTTATTCACATAATTCTTTAACTGTTTACACACAAACCATATCACAAACCATTCATAACAAATACACATAACATTTTCAATTCACATTGCATGCAATAATTAAAACATAATCAAGCCTTAACCCCTTAGTATATTTACCATTCTCCTTTTTATATTTCATTTAACACATTCTCCCTTTTTATACATAAACCCATTTAAAATGATAAAAAAATTCCTTACATTATCTCATTCACACATTTATCAATTACATTTCAGAACCTATTAACCCATTTTCATGATACAAAACAATCCCTTATGCAATGTTGTCAATTAAACATAATTAACATCAATCTAATTTACACACCATTTCACATTTACCAACATGAACCACAACTATTAAACACACATTTCATTATACCTAAAAACCCATTATGTGATGTCATCAATTAAGAACATTCATTACTTAGTTCAAATCAAAAATATGTTATCATGCCAACATAATTCTCATGGTTCCTATCTTGCTAGCCCGTAGATCAATTCAATGATTATGGTACCATCAGAACCTTAATTCCACATCATGATATAAAAAAAAATTCAAATGACTTATTTCAAAAAATCTTGAAGCCACCCTTTAAATCATGGGTCTTAATCTTTGAAAAATAAAACATTCCAATGGATTTAATTTCCACTTCAACCATCCAAAACAACCATTAAACCACATTCACAAAAAGGGTAACTTGACCTCATTTAAAAACATTATTTGAAATATCTTTAGGAAACCCATTTTTCAATCACTTTGAGGTCAAAAACTCCTTTCAAAACATTTCTCACTTTTAAACATCGTTTCCCATCAATAAATCTATAACTGGATCAATGCCCTAACACATTGTAATGAAACCATTTCAAAACCACTTAAGAATTTAAAAAATAAAAAACATATTTGTTTTAATCAATCCATTAACCTTAACCATTCCTTAATTACATTTTTACTACCCATTTTATCTCATAATACTCATATCTCAAGGTTTAATAATTTTTTTCACAAATTACAAGGGTCCGACTCCCCATGGGTAGACCTAGGTTCAGTATCACATAATCAATCAAACCAACGGGGTATGTGAAGTGTCTCAAACCACAATCTAAGTTCCCAATCACTTCCCATAACCCAAGACATCAAAAAAAAATGGAAGTGAAAAAGAACAACTACATACACGTATAATACATCAAGACAATGTGAAAAAAAATTAATACCACCTACCTCATTACCGAAGATGATTGCTAGCCCAAACACATCCCTATATTCAAAATAAAACACAATTTAAATACCCAAAATAGTATATTCTATAAAATTGAAGGTTTTTTGGATTTAGAAGAGGAGTAGAGATTACACAATCCTTAATATGAAAAATAGAGCAAAGAGGAGTGTTAGAATCACTCAGATCATTGATTTACACTAAAATGCACTCCAAATTCCCAATAATAGAAGAAGAATCATCAATATAGGTAGAGGGATATTATGGTTCATAACCTAGGGTATAGGGGGTCTAATGGGAGGAAAAATTGGGGGAGAAAGAATTAGGTTCATAAGGGAAAATTGAAATTTACCAGTTTTAAATGGCCGCATGGTGTCCAAACCGTGCGCCAACTGTGTGGATCCCTCTGTACAAGAGGGGTTGAGACACATAATTTTCTAGGGGCACCCACTGGGTTTGAAAAATCACGTGCTAACCATGTGCAAGCTCTCTATCTGTAATGGTTCCCAAGTCACATAGTTTCCTATTCCAGGTGCACAATTTTCACTAATTGTGCGCCAACCATGTGCTATGAACTATTTGGAAAATTTTCTCATATTTTCATTTTTGATCCCTCAAAACACCCTAAAATCTCTTAAGCACATGATAACCACTTAATCAACCATAAAGGATAGTTTAACCGAAAAATTTCACAAGGACGTACCTTCATGAAAGATCGGGATCTTACATGAAAATTTTACTATCTGGGACTTTACCTCTTTGAGTAAAACATATCAAGAGATGATATCCCTAAGTTTATTCACTTTTGTAAATTGTAAAACCTTGACATATTTTCTAATAATAGTAGTATAATTTTCATAATTTACATTGTGAAAATACTTTACTTACAAGGTGCGATTCCAATAACTAAAACAAATCATTGTGCATTTTTCACTACTTATTTAGCTGCCTCAGAAGCTGAAACACGCTCATTATTTGTTGACATGGATACCACTAGCTTGAATAAGATTTTATTTATCATTACCTTAGCCTAAATATAATGTTAAATCATATTTATCTATAGGAAAACTAGTTTTTTCCCTTGTAACTGGTATCCCTTCCTATCTACATACCATGTATATGCCTTTTGTACTTGCTCAAGTATAATTAAATAGTTATGAATGATTCTCTTGTAGATCTACTGGATATAATTGATATTTTCCTACCATAAAGTATCTATTGGAAAAATAATTTCTTGTACATAACATGGAGTAAGTGATTGATCCATCATAAAAGTTTATGGAATTATACTTACCTCATTAATCTCCTCCCATACCTATAAATATATTCTTGGATAGATTTATTACATGTGACACTGGTAATAATTATCTTTCTAATTGTCCCAACTTGTATATATTCAATACCTAATTAGTACATGTACTTTTATTTTTTCTAAGAAAATTTTAGACCTACCTTGGTATATGAAATCCCCTAACACTTTGGTTTCCACTTTAAGTTAATCTTTAGAGATATAATTTTATTATGTTCTTATTTAATTATAAGACCGATAGATTTTTACATATGTTTGATAAAAAATATTTACTTGGAAAACCATATCTCTCCCACTAACCCATTATAAACATATATAAATGATTCATTCCAAATGAATATTTTATGGTCTTGCTTCTTACTTCAATACTAAACTGGATTTCAATAACTTGCACCCCTTATTAGAATTATATGGTGTCACCATCCCTTTATGGTTGCATCGTATAAACACCTTACATGATTGGTGGTCATGGAATCCAATGCTCAATAAAATTATCATAGAAAATAGCTATGACAAGTAAAATTCTAATGAACATAGGCATAATGAATTGGTGTGACCAATCGAGCCACATCAATACCAGGATTGTACCATCCATGTATAGTTTCACTTGAATACCCACCAAAGTATTCAAACTAATAATCCCATGTACTTTAATATATGGAATCAATTATTTAATTTTAATTTATTTGGTAAAACATAGATAATTTCCATATACTTCTTACTTATAGAAATTATTATTCTCAAAGAATAAAGTAACACCAGCTATGGTGAATGTAAAACCATCACTATGGTTTTAATCTTCTTATGTAGTAAGTGTCTATGAAACATTCTTCTCCTAAACCTCTTGTGGAACTTGTTCCTATGTCAACTATTTGTGCATCTCCAGCATTGAATAAATCCAAGACAATATTTCTCCTATTATCTCAAATAGAGATGTGTACCCTTATATATAAATATAGTATATAGCTTGACAATATCTTTTTTATATTATGAATTTAAGTAATATCCCTAGGAAACTTTTGGATAACTACTTTAGATACACATTTTGTTTATCTTGATGAAAATGTATTTATATTCTAACAAAATATTTGCATATAAACACATTTTATTATGACATAATGGATTTATATCATACTATAACTTATATGATATCCATTTTTCATGATAGTTGACATATTATTATGGGATAATGCCACAATTTTCATATAATGTATCAAAAATAATGGAAGTCACTGTAATGTATACATGTTTAAACATTGATGCTTCTTTACATACATCATTTCTCTAATGTATCTAAGGAAATGTGCATTTAGGATTTTATCTATGTTGCATTTTATTGATAAATTTTAATATGTTAATCATCATAGATCCACCTTATTATCATTATATCTTTGATATTGATAAGGTAATGATCATTTATGAATTAATCCACACTATATTATATTGATCGATTAATGCTTGGTCAAGATATTATTCAGCACATCAGACCAAAGCAACTCATATATTTTGACCATGCATATACAATACTTCACTTTCACATTACTTAATAAACACTTAAATGAATCCAATGAATTATATTTACCACTATCTTACCCTTATAATAGTCCATTCTCTCTAGCTGATCTAGTTCTGAAAGCTTTGTGGCTTACCTTTATTTATAAATGTTTCTTTGTCCAAAACTAAGCACATAAGTGTGTAAATAATAACTAAGGTATTTAACTTTGAAGAGTATAAAACCATACTTGGTATATCCTTGAAAACTAATTAGTTTTGTTTGGCACATGTGCCTCAACCCAGTTGTTGAGGTATCCTTAAGTGCATCCACAAGACCCAGGGTTCAAAACTAGGTAGAGGCATATTTCCAGATTACTGTAGTAGTACTGTAGCACTACTGTACACTGTACGGGTACTGTAGCATAACTGTACACTTTACATGTACTATAACAAAACTGTACACTATGAAGGTACTGTAGCAGTCACTGTAGTAGTTACTATAGCAGGTACTGTTAGGTACTGTAATAGTTGGAACTATTCACCTTGGTCCACCGGTTTGGGCTTAGAGTCCTTAAAGCTTTTGGGCCACCCATGCCTTCGGGTCAGTAGGGATTTCAGGCCACCTTTAAGGCCCTCGGGCCACCTCAAGGCCTTCGGGCCACATGCAGTTGCCCCAAACACACTACAAAAGAGTATCCCCAGAAGAGGATTCAGAGCAGGTGCACTCACCAGAGCAGAGCCAAATGGATTTGTCAGAATGAGAGGGTATGGCTATGCAATTGGGACCATCCTATGCTTACACGGGAAGCCTGGCTAGATGGCCATGCAAATGTGGATATCTACTATCATGACACAGATGATGGGGAGGGTTAGTTCCTTGTATATAGTTTGGTTGAATTCCCTAAGACCTTCGGGTCATGTAATCTCCTAAGCCTACGAGCATTGTAATCTCTGATCCTACGAGCCTTGTAAGGGTTCCCCCTCATCCCTTGAAAGGGGGGTTATCAAAAATCAATAAAAATGAATGCCTTTGGTCCATTTAGGTAATTAGTTTAGTTTGAAAATGTAATATATTTCCATAACTGGGTATAACTAAGTCTTATATTTTATATTAATTAGGTATTTCCATTGATTCAAGCATTAATGAACTATTGGTTGAGTATTAAACACCACAAACAACATTCATTAATACAATGTAATAACATATCCTTTTTTTATAATGGAAACATGAGATAATTATTTTTTTATACTTAATAAAATTTCTATTAGAACCATTTAATTGGAAATTAGAAGTTGTGTTCTTCTCACTGTTGACTTAAGAACTACCTTTTCTCAACTGCTTGGAGAACATACCTTACGTCTTGTAGCATTTATACCACTTACTTGGTTACTATATTTTGATACTCATATGTGATAATAATACTATATTTAATACCCAAGAAATATTATAGAAACATTACTTATAATTGATGAATATACCTGAAGAAGAAGTGATTAATTTCTTCTTTAATTTAGTTTATAGCATTTAAACTTACATAGATTTAATTTCATGATATGAAAAGAAAATAACCTCATATTTAATGACTCTTTATTTTAAGGAATTTTAGAAGGTTCCCTTGATGACCAAATTTCCATTGGCCTTTTAACCTTTTCATTCAACTTGTTCTCCATAAGAATTAGATATTAATCATTCTTTAATGTTATTATTACTTAGATAACCTTACCGAAAAGATAGAGAGGTGTTTTATCCATAATATTTTTTTGTAATCTTAAGTGAAATTAGAGTAAAGTGGTTAAAATAATATGATAAATAGATTCATTTAAATGTCATGATTCATCAATCAATTTACACATATCATATGTATTGATCACCCATTCATATATTCACTTATCTTTCTCCTCGAAAAATTCTATGAGATGGGACCACATGTAATATCATCCATGTACTAATGTAGTATCTACAATTTACATTTAATACTAATGATAGAATTATTAAATAAACATAATATGAACCATACATGATTATCCTATAATTATTTTTCTCACCCTTTCTTCCTGACAAGGCTTAACCGGTATGGTGATCCCGAGAACCCTGAATTTTTTTCTTTGTACTTTGTGCAAGAGCTAGTATTACTCATGGAATCACTTACTGGATAAAACATTGAATTTTTCCAATAAATATCACAATATTTATTTTTTTATTACTTTCCATTTTATATAAAAATATAATCTAGTAGATTAGTCATTTTATCTTTATTTCCAATTATACATTACCGATTATTTAAATCATTAAATATCTCCCACTATTTTATAGAACTCAAGAAACCCTCTTTACTAGAATTAGAATACTCTTTTGCTTGAGTATTCTAGTGGAAAGGACTCTTGAAACCTATACTCAAAGTCTATAATCTTTGGATATTCCACTAATTATAGAGTTCCTAGGTAGGCATTTGACTGGACAACTGCATTAACTCACAGCTCCTTGATCTGTTGAGTGAAGTCCTAGCTTCTGAAATCATAAAATTATTTACTCAATGATTGCCTATAAAGTTAAAAAAATATATATTTGATGACTTATTTTCTTCCAAAATTGGTTAAGTCAACCCAGCACTCTCATAATAACTCTCTGGAAGTAGGAGGCACCCTCAAATTGGACGACAAGCACCCAATACACCTGATTTTGTTCAAATTAAAATAATGGAAGGAATTTACAACTTAATATTTCTTTGAGGGGTTTTAATATTTATCAAAAAAATGTAATCCTTTTATATTAAATATATTCATTCCATGTTGTCACAATCATAACTAAAAATTAATATAATACATTCTGCATTTCTTTATGCATTATTATGTTTATTATTTTATGTGTTTACTAAAGACATGAAAATGCATACAATTACATAAATGAAATAAAATTACCCATCTGGTCTTGAATAACTACTATTTTTTGATCTATTTAAACTTAATATATCAATTGAGACCTAGGGGTATCATACTTAATTTAGGTATTGACTCATGATGCAGCTCATCCCTAATCTAGTGTGTCTATATCTCGTCTGTATTTTTGCATCGACTTGGCATGGTCCACGTCTTACTTCATCATCGTCAAAATAAAAATGTACTCACACGAAGATGAGGAGATCATGGGAATCACAAAATATATATAGTAATAAACCGATGGATGCACATGCCTTTATATATATTTAAATGAAAAACATGATGCATAGACTATAAAAAAACATAATTAAATATTACAAACATTGCATGCAGTTGTAATAAATAATTAAATAAATAGAACACATACATGAACAGTTACTGTTCAAGACCAATAGATATTTCAAATTAAAGCATAATAAAATTGAAATACAATAAATTTAAGTATGATGGAATTTAATAAATTAAATTAATTATTGTAAATTTAAATAATTTAATTTCAATTTTGTCCCACAATTAATTTAAATTTTTATACCAAAATTAAATTATTTTTTCAAATAATAAAATTATTATTATTTTTTAATAATACAAAATTGATGAATTAATTTTGATTATATCTAAACTTTTTTAGGGCCCAAAACCCCACCCAGACGCATTATGGGCCACCACTGCCTATTTCAGCATGAGTCGACACTGTCTGATCAGAATATACCATCATCACCTCATGATTGGATGACGACATTAGATGATGCAAAAACATGGATTGGGCTTCAGTCATACAAGAGGTTCCAACAATTGGAACAATTTTGAATGATAGTCCATCTAGGGAGGACTGAGATCCATGGTGGATTACTACAGGAGGGTGGCACAACAATAGCGTGTGGCTAGGAAGAGGTCTCTGATGAAGGAAAGAGGGAGAAAAGCTTCCTTTGAAAGAATGATTTTAGGATTTTTTTTATTCATTTATAAAATTTTTCGACGACCTCATTGCCTTTTCTATACAGTAGAACCATGACCTGCAAATTTCCACCTTTAAATTCCTTTTGTTTTGATTAAATTTTTTTCCATGCCTATAATTTTTAGGCTTCTGAAAAAAAATTAATTTTATTATTTTTAAATTTCTAGCCACAAAAATGTGGAAAATTAGATTGGATAGAAAATATACTACTCCGACCATCTGATTCATGGATGGTAACCTAGGTTTAGAATAATCCACCACCAATGACCACTTGGGTAAAATAAACATATATATTAAAAATTTTCATTGAAATTTAATACCCCCAAACATAATTTCAATCCGTATTAAATTTTTTGGATGACTATAAATTGTCCATCGAAAATCAGATCGACGTGAAGTCTGTTCCATTGAGACTAAATTAATTCCATTTAATTAATTTAATGAAAAATAATTTTTTATTGGCTCAAAAAATTCATTCAATCACTTTGATACCAGTTGAAGGTACCAGGGCATGCAATAGAAGCCACCGTGACAGGGCTTTAAAAATTTTCATCACCGATGTGAAGAAACTTCATCATCTTCAGTGATCCGAGCCTTGATAGAGGTTTGATGATCTCACATGAATTTAATAATAATAATAATAAATAAAATAGAAACCCATATATCATCCAAACATGCTCCAAAAATCTGTGCAAACATTGATCATTGAATTTTGGGTGCTAGTGTGGAGCTCTGATGATTTATTGAATGGCGTGATGATCACCTCAATCTCATCCCTTTGATCCATTGAAGGTATTATTATATCTATCACTTGGAGATAGACTTTATATCTCTAGGATGTGTGTATAGAGAGGATATCATTTTTTTGGAATGAATAGTCCACAAATGAGAGTCATTATCCTATTTATAGGGAGTCTCAAATACCCAGAAAGGGTTCCCTAACCCCCAAAAATAAAATGCCCACTAAATAAGCAATAAATAAATAGTTATGATGAACTAACCATGAAATAAATATTATTTATATTTTATCACATACTTATAATTTATCTTAAATATATTACGTGACAAACCCAAGTCATTAACTTGATCGACATTTCTACTAATATTAAACAAACCATTAATACTAAAATAATATTTTTCATACAATATTATTCCGCATATTCACTTAATACCTTGTAAATAATTTTAATAAATAAATTCAATATAATTATTCTATATTAGAATAATATTGAATTTATTTATTTTTTGATGATCTCCAATACTTGTAAAACTATCAGACCCCATGGCGAGGCCCGCCATATCCTATATATATATTGACTGAAATATAGAAGATTCCAGAATATGCTATTGTGTGTGACCCTCTAAGACCTTATCTAGATAGTAATGATTACCATTCACAGACTAAGAGTGGAGTATAAAAACCCATAAATACCCCTAAAGAGATAAGGAATAGTCATAGTAATGACAACCTTTCTTACGAACACGAACTGTGTAATATAATCTCTTTGTCTCACAATATCTCAAAATAAGGATGAAAATATAATGTCATCATCCTTTATTGATTTATTATTTTTTGACATAAATAGACAGACTTACCTCTGACTATCTTGACCAAGGATTTATGAAGGTACTACCATCATGATCAACTAGGCCTAAGACATCACTTCCTTAACTTGGAAGCAAAAAATTCTATCTTGACCATTCAACCAATGTACTACCACTAATGACACACCCAACACAATCTAACTCACCATGAATTTTAATTTCATGGTTTTTTCCTTGCATAAAATTACATGATTAAATAATACACATTTATAATGATCCCAATTCAGGTGAACGATACATATGTTCATAGATAGGAATAACCAATGAAACCTGAAATATGTGTTGTTCTTATTGGAGGGTCTTTCCTTATGATATAACCTACTAGAGATCACTAAGTGTGAACTTCATGAGAATATATCTCAATGATTATGATCCCCCAACACCTGATAGTTAGACATCTACTATGACTAGTCAATATGATGTATCTAGATCATAGGACATATGTTTAAGATTAATGTCATAGTAACTCAAGGTTCTCATTATATTCTGGGAACTGCTATAACCTTTTGATACGAAAAAATAATATATGGAAATTACCATTTAAATAGTGGATGTATAAATATCTACACAATAATGATATGTTTTCATCATGCATAACTCATTGTACAAATGGTATGGTAATCAAAAGTTAAAGATAAAGTTGGGTTTATGGTACCCACTTTTACAAAAAAAATAACTCGTCACCTAAATAGGTATACCAAGTTCTTAGTATCAACATGGTTATCTGTCACCAAGTAACACATACAAGTGATCATATATTATAGTAATGAAATAAGGTTACCCCACTACCACTTCCCCACTATTTTTTTGCTCCTCCCCAACATCACATGTCTTGAGCCATCTCTCTCAAAAAGAGTCCATCCAAAGGAAACTTGGGCTAAGTTATCATAACAAGAATCTCGTGCCTTGAATCATCTCATCATCCAATCCACATCTCCATATAGTAATAAAGTAGTTTCTAGTATCCATCATATCCCATATGATGTGTATATTACATCAAGTATTTTACCTCAATCAATCATAGCCCATACACTGAGTAATGTACCTCAATCCATCACAACCCATACACTTCATAACTATAATAATCCTTAAGATACTATATATAGAGATAAATTTGTATAAAATAAAAACAAGATATTACACCCCCACTACACACATGTATGGGGAAATATAACCACCATGCATACTAGCACATAATATTACCTGGAGAAGAGAATGTGAAAAAAGGGGGTAGTCATCAGTCTATTCCCCAACAACCTGGATATTGGGAAAAACACCCTCAGAGAGACCATTGGGTGTCAGTAACCCTACCAACATGGGTGCGGTAGTGTATGAAATCATAAATCATACAATATATAATATATCTCGCAACCACAATATGAGAATCAACCTCTACTAAGGACTGGATATCCTATAAGAACACAAGAATTTAAGGAACTTTATCAAATTACTTCTTTCCTTTTTAACAATTAAATTGAAAATAATTAATTCATTATCCATTTATTAACATTATTCCATTTTCATTAACCAACCAAAAAAGGTGAAGTCCATGCCCTGAAGGCATAATCTAACCGAGTCCATTGTTTATCAAGATTAACATTTTCATTCCAGCAAGAAACAACCCCAAGGGTCAAAACATTTATTACTGATTATCATGTAAGAACCCGGTTCTTGTTTTATAGGTACAGGCTTCTTATTTTCCTTTTCCTTAAGTGATTTTGAAAAAATATGGAAAATGGGGAAAAATCCTAAATTTTGGAACTACACGCTGTGTACTTTTGGCCGTGTTGGGATGAGTACATGGGGCGTGTAGCCATGCCGACGACGAAGGGTGTAGGAACCGACTACACGCCGTGTAGTGGTACCTTACACGCCATGTAGTCAGTCGGTAGGCTTAAATAGTAAGGCGGTGGCGTCGCCGCCAGCTGGGCGACAGTACACGCCGTTTACTCGAGAGTACATGCCATGTACTCATGTCGACATATGAATAGTGTGACAGTGCCGCCATTTGAACAGTTAAATGAAGGGAGTACACGCCGTGTACTTGGAAGTACATGCCGTGTACTTTGTTTTTTTGGTTTAAAACATGCAGTAGCTTCCTCATTTGGTAGAGGAGGCACTTGAGCCATTTTGGAGCCAAAGGAGGAGGCCAGATTTTTGAAGATCCACCGGGCGTTCTTCTGGAATCCGATTCGGCTTCGGACGAATTCGTTGGAACCGCACGGGTAAGCCCTTCCTCCTCCTGGTACCGTTCTTACCAATTCTTCTCCTAATGTAATTTATTTACATTTGAATGAGTTTTGTTCTTCGTCAGATCTACGCCATTCTTGGGCGTTTCTGGAGTCGGCGTTCCTGTATAACGTTCGTTGGCGTATAAGGTAGGTGTCTTGGTGTTGTTTTTCCAATTGTCGTGCGTTTTTGTGCCACGAACCCATGTTGGGGTGTCGTGTGGCTGAGGCCGTTTCTATATTTAATGCCTAGAATTACATAGGTGATTAAATCATGTTAATAAAATGCTGGTTGGGATCGTTGCTTGGATCTGGAACCACCCCTGGGGTGTGTTTCACTGTTTAGCTGTTTGGAGAGGATACCCGAGGGTATGCCTTTAAAGTAGTAATTGTAGAATTGCCTTGAGAGGAATTGCTTGTTACTTCTTGTTTACCTGTTGGGCATGGCCCGGTTACCTATTTATCCTGAGGGCGTTGTTGTATTTGGCCTGAGGGAGTTGTTGTGATTAGCCTGAGGGCGTGACTATTTTAGCCCGAGGGCTGTTGTTATTCCACCTGAGGGCAACCTTTCGTGCCTGAGGGCTTGACTTCTGTGCCTGAGGGTGACATTTTCCTGCCTGAGGGTGCGAATTATGTTACAATGCCTGAGGGCAATATTCTGTATAGCCTGAGGGCGTGGTTCACTATATTAGCCTGAGGGCGAGATACTGGTTGGCTTGAGGGCTTGGTGCTGTTGAGCACGAAAAGATACTAAATTAAATGGATTAATTGAATAATAAAATGGAAATTTAATTGTTAAGTTAGTTACTTTTTAGTACTGCTTACTTTATTGCATTTTAGTATTGCACACTGCTGATTGCATGCTTACACGCAGTTAGGCACGGGCCTTCGGTGGGTGCCTACCAAGATATATGTCTCACAACCTATTTGGGTCTCGCTTTTCGGCCCAAACAGATTATGTTTATATAGGTGTATATAGGGGAAAGAGTCGCTATACAGGTACTTGACTGTTGCGGAGGAATAGGAGGGTATGGGACTGAGCCTAGGCTCGCGATGCCGCTGCCAGCTGTTTTGCTTTGTTTTGCTATACTCTGCTTTTTGTTGTATCGTATTGATGTATAACATGTTCTGGCTGTTTTCTTAGAACTTGAGACATGTAGCATCATCATTTATATATTGTTTGTTATATCCACTGCTTTTGTGTATTTCAGTTGTGTATGGCTTACTACTTCCGCTGTTGTTGTATGTTTTATTTAAATTCCACTATGCTACACTTTGACAAATGAGGGCATAGTTTCCCCACTATCAGACCTGGGCCCTCACTACTAGTCGGTAGCCTCTGGTGTTTGGGGAAATGCGCTTGAGGTCACGTGGCGAACCGAGCTCAGGGCACCCGTTGCGTGGCACCCGAGTCCGGGACGTTACAAAGTGGTATCAAAGGGTGTTTCTTTTCTTTGACTTACTATTTGGAGCCGTAGTCTGGGTTAGGATGAACGGTAGTTGGTAATAAGATGTGCTCGGGCGTAGATAACCCGTGTATAGGGAAAAACCAGTCTACCTCGTATTTTGCATTCTTTGGATTTTGCAATTTTACGGTTGATATGTTTTCACCGTTGGATGACACACTTGAATTGTGCTGTTTATATTTTATCTATGGGTTCTATTTATTTGCAACCCAATGAGATGAGGGTATGCCATCTCATTCATCATATAGGCACTTGCTAGATATCACATGCCATGCATAGTTTTCATGCCATGTAGGTGCATTAGAAATTTGCATGTTGTTGTGATAGTTGTTGTGCTAGAAAAGCATGCTGTTGTGATAGCTGCTTGATAAATACCTGCCTTGTGATATGGTGTTTTTGTTTGAGCTTGTTTATAGAATGGACACCAAACTTTGGTTTTTGGGGAGTATGGGCCCCCATTGACCGGAATTTGGTGGGTCATTGACTGATTGTTGGTTATAACACATATAAGGTGTCAAAATTTGATTCGTGGGGAGTATGGGCCCCCACGGGTCGGAATTTGACACTTAGGTGTTGTTTTTCAGTATTTTCTGGGTTCCGGAGAAGTTTCGGAGGCATACTATCCGGAATCCCAGTATACACGCCATGTAGTATTTTTATACACGCCATGTATGTTCTTCTGTTTGGGAAGAAAAATGAACTTTTTGAGTACACGCCGTGTACCCGGAGTACACGCCGTGTAGTCTCTTCCCATGTCACAAACTGTGTGGGCGGCGACACGGGGTAGGGAAGGGCTTGGGTAAAACACGCCGTGTAGGTTTGTGCATGCCGTGTGGTGTTGACCTGGAGTCCGACCGTGTAACTAACAACACGGATCGATGAACTCCTTGAAGGAACACGCCGTGTCAATTATAGACACGCCGTGTAGTGTGACCTGGGGACTCGGTCGTGTAACTAACAACACGGGCCGGTGTCACCTCTCCCTGAACACGCCGTGTACTTGTGGGACATGCTATGCAGTCTTGTCAGAGGACAGACCGTGTGGAGTTACCCGTGTGGCTGGGAAACGAGAGGGTGTAACACGCCGTGTAGTGTTAAGCCGAGTAGTCGGCCGTGTCACGGACGACACAGGTAGTTGGAAAATAACACCGTACACGCCGTGTAGATATTATACACGCCGTGTAGTTTTGTTGAACGGAATCCATGTGTCTTAGCCGTGTAGAAGGAACCGAGCAGGGGAAAGGAAGTCAAGTACACGCTATGTAGTCAGTGTACACGCCGTGTAGTCTTGTTTTACAAATTTTGAAACGCCTTATTCCTCTTGTTCCTTTGTGGTTCCTTCGTTTCAGTCTTGATAATCTTGAATCTGAGGCGTGATTTTTACCTTGTAGAGTCATGCCGCCTAGACGACCGCGAGTTATTCGCCAGGAGAGCGGCGACGATTATACTCCGGAGATGGTGGACCATGGGCTACCAGTTGATCCACCAGTAGAGCCAGATGCGGCACCAGCTGTTATATCGGACACAGGCGCAGAGGCGCAGTTCTGTGAAGGCTTATTGAAGTTCATGCAGACCTTTCAGGGAGCACCGTAGGCTGCCACATCTATGGCCAAGCTGACGCGTATCTTTCAGCAGCAGCATCCGCCTACGTTTTCAGGGGATGGCGGACCACAGGCTGCAGATTCTTGGCTAGGATCGATGCAGACTATTTTCGAGCATCTGAAGACGCCTCCAGGGTGGAGGGTCAAGATCACGACTTACATGCTGCGCGATTCTACCAAGAGGTGGTGGGATGTTACCACCCAATCAGAGAATCCCAGGGACATGGCGTGGGAGGATTTTCAGGTAGTCTTCTATGACTTCTTTTTTACCGAGACGCTGAGGGAAGATAGAGCTCGAGAGTTCATGAATCTCCAGTAGGGCTCTATGTCGGTGATGGACTACTCTGCTAGTTTTACAGAGCTTCAGCATTTTGCACCCGTGCTGGTGGGTGATGAGACGCTGAGAGCCAGACATTTTGAGGATGGTCTTCGGTATGACATCCGAGTGCTGGTGAATGTTTTCATGTTACCTACTGTACACGTGATTGTGAACCAGGCGTTGATTACAGAGAGGAACCTGCGGGAATCGAGTGGTGTGGGCCAGGGTGGTTCAGCACCAGTTACTGGTACTATTTGTGCTGGCAAGAGGAAGAGACAGATGGACTTCTCTCAGGGCGGCAGTACCAGCCAGGCAGCTTCTGCAGGTGGCCCGATCAGGTGCTACCAGTGTGGCAGAGAGGGGCACAAGAGGCCGCAGTGTCCACGAGACCCAGTGGAGTGCCGAGCTTGCGGCAAGATGGGACATCTGCATCGCTTTTGCAGGGCGTATCCACTAGTGGCTAGTGAGAGGGGTTTTGTGTAGACTCCGCGTACGGGAGAAGGACCAGCGGCTTCTTACCAGTCAGGGAACTGGAATACGTCAGGGAATGCAGGCAGAGATGGTGGTCGTGGCCGTGGTAGCCAGACACCAGGATCTCAGAGGCAACATGGCGGGACAGCTCAGGGTAGCCAGGCTGTGTCGCAAGGCCACATCATTGGACAGGCATATGCAGTGCAACAGACCCAGCAGGAGCAGTATCCCGGACCTTTGACAGTCAGAGGTACTATTCTAGTAGCTTCTGTCTTGTCTTCAGTACTTTTTGATACGGGTGCTACACATAGTTTTATATCTGTACCCATTGTGGAGAGCCTTGGGCTCAGTGTTTCTACTTCTTCTGATATCTTGACGCTAGACACTCCGTTGGGGACTAGGACGGTTGGTGTGCATTAGTGTAAGGAGTGTCCCCTTGAGGTTGGTGGGTGTCACTTCCTTTGGGACCTCTATGTCCTGGAGATGACGAGCTATGACATCATTCTCGGGATGGACTGGTTGGTTTCCTTCCAAGATTTTGTTGACTGCTGTCGTCGCAGGGTGCATTTCACGTCACCAGAGGGAAGAGAGTTTCTATATAAGGGAGAATGGGATGTTCAGGCGAGTCGAGATGGACCAGAGCATCATGGGTGAGGTGGAGTCACAACCCAGATTGTGAGCTTATATCTAGATGACCAGGGGACTTGTCAGATGAATTTCCCTCCAGTTGTCGATCATTTCAGGGATGTCTTCCCGGACGACTTTTCAGGTCTACCTCCGGTGCGTGAGGTAGATTTCTCAATCGATCTTATACCAGGAGCAGCACCGGTGTCCATTCCTCCTTATAGGATGGCCACGCCTGAGTTGTAGGATCTCAAGAGGTAGTTAGAGGAGTTGAAGGAAAAGGGTTTTATCCGACCCAGTACATCTCCTTGGGGTTCTCCGATCCTTTTTGCGAAAAAGGCGGATGGTACCCTCAGACTTTGTGTGGATTACCGGAAGCTGAACCAGTTGACGGTTAAGAACCGATATCCCTTGCCGAGGATAGATGATCTGTTTGATCAGATTTGTGGAGCACGAGTGTTCTCGACGATTGACTTGAGATCCGGATATCATCAGCTGCGCGTTAGACCATCTGATATACCTCTCACAGCTTTTAGGAGCAGATATGGTCTATATGAGTATACGGTTATGCCATTCGGACCCACGAACACGCCAGCAGTTTTCATGGCTCTGATGAATCATGTGTTCCATCTGTATCCTGATTCATTTGTGGTAGTATTCGTGGATGACATCTTGGTGTACTCTCACACTCGACACGACTATGCCACCCATCTTGAGATCGTATTGAGTACACTGAGAGAGCATCACCTATATGCTAATATCTCGAAGTGCCACTTTTGTATGGACCAGATTCACTTCCTGGGTCATATCATCTCAGAGGCAGGAGTTGCAGTGGACCCAGAGAAGGTGAGAGCAGTAGTTTCCTGGGAGCATCCCAAGAATGTGTTTGAGATACGGAGTTTTTTAGGGCTGGCTGGTTACTACATATGCTTCATACATGACTTCTACCGCTTAGCAGCACCGTTGACAGGTCTGATGAAGAAGGGAGTGAAGTTCGTTTGGTTAGAAGCTTGTGAGACAACTTTTCAGGACCTGAAGGGAAGGATGACATCAGCACTGATCCTGATACTCCCAGAGCAGGGGAAGAGTTATACAGTTTACTGTGATGCATCAAGGATTGGGCTGGGAGCCGTTTTGATGCAGGGCGACCGAGTTGTGGCGTACGGGTCTCGGCAGTTGAGGCCACATGAGAGGAATTACCTGACGCATGATCTCGAGTTGGCTGCAGTTGTTCATGCGTTGCGCTGTTGGAGACATTACCTATTGGGAGAGAATTTTTTGGTTTTCACCGACCACAAAAGCCTCAAGTATATCTTTACTCAGCATGACCTGAATCTGAGGCAGAGAAGGTGGGTCGAGTACCTATAGTTCTTATATTTTGAGCTTACCTATACACCTGGTAAAGGTAATGCAGTAGCCGATGCACTAAGAAGGAAGACTCAGATACAGGCAGTGTAGGAGGCCAGTGGTGAGTGGTAGCTTATGGCCTTGTTCTCTGAGATGCATCTAGAGGTGCATGACAGTCAGGGGTAGACTTATCTTTCCTCATTAGCTGTGACTTCTACCCTCCTGGACAAAGTGAGGATGAGGCAGCTATCGGATTCGGAAGACCTAGTTCTACGGGAGTCGGTGGCAGGTGAGGACCTTCCTTCCGGTTGGAAGATAGGCGATGACGAGGTTTTTCTTTTCCATGGATGTGTATGGGTTCTAGGGGATATACACGAGGAGATGATGAGGGAGTTTCATGCTTCAGCTTGGGCAGTTCATCCCGGGGTTACCAAGATGTACCGAGATTTGAGACGTCAGTACTAGTGGCTGGGTATGAAGAGAGAGATAGCTGGTTTTGTTACGAGGTGTTCCACCTGTCAGCAGGTAAAGGCAGAGCATCAGAGACCAGCTGGGCTGTTACAACAATTTCCCATTCCGGAGTGGAAATGGGATGATGTCGCGATGGATTTCGTGACGGGATTGCCAAGGTCACCTCGTGGAAATGACGCCGTGTGGGTTGTTGTGGACAAACTCACAAAGGTAGCTCATTTCTTACCGATCAAGGAGACCTTTGGTGTGTACGAGCTCAGAAGGCTGTATATCCGAGAGATCGTATGTCTTCATGGGGTCCCTTGTTCTATCGTTTCAGATAGGGACACCCACTTCACGTCTCGTTTCTGGCAGAGTTTTCAGAGGGTGCTGGGTACACAGGTGCTTATGAGCACAACATACCACCCTCAGATAGATGGCCAATCAGAGTGGATGATACAGGTGCTAGAGGACATGCTGCGCACATGCGTCCTAGACTTTGGGGGCTCTTGGTAGAAGCATATACCCTTAGTCGATTTTGCCTATAAAAATAGTTTTCAGGAAACTATTGAGATGGAACCATGCGAGGCTTTATATGGTAGGCCATGCCAATCACCTTTGTGCTGGTTAGAGGCAGGTGAGGCAGCTTTACTGGGACCACAGCTCGTGCAGGAGACATCTGAGCAGGTCCAGTTGATTCGGAAGTGGATGGCTACCACGCAGTCTCGTCAGAAGTCTTATGCTGATCGCCGCAGACGACCTTTGGAGTTCGTGGTCGGGGATCAGGTTTTCTTGCGTGTTTCGCTAAGGCTGGGACACAAACGGATCAGGAGACAGGGTAAGATTTCACCGAGGTATGTGGGACCATTTGAGATTCTGGAGAGAGTCAGGCTGGTTGCCTATCAGTTTCAGTTACCGCAGCGGTACCGAGCCATGCACGACGTCTTCCATGTGTCTCAGTTGCGTCGCTACCTTTCAGACCCGTCTCACACCTTTCAGCCAGAGGAGGTTGAGCTTCAGCATGATGTGTCCTTTGAGGAGAATCTGATCCGTATCATTGATAGGGGCACGATGGTTCTCTGAGGCCAGTCAGTTCCTCTCATACGGGTGCTATGGCAGCATGGCCGAGTGCAGGACGAGACCTGGGAGAGGGAGGCCGACGTACGTGCTCAGTGGCCAGAGCTGTTCTGAGCTTTCTCTTCGCCACCCTTGGAAGGGAAATTCAGGGACAAATTTCTATATGGGGGGAAGTTTGTAAGAACCCGGTTCTTGTTTCAGAGGTACGGGATTCTTCTTTTCCTTTTCCTTAAGTGATTTTGAGAAAATATGGAAAATGGGGAAAAATCCTAAATTTTGGAACTACATGCCGTGTACTTTATCCACACGCCGTGTACTTTTGGCCGTGTTGGGATGAGTACACGAGGCGTGTAGCCATGCTAGTGACGAAGGGTGTAGGAACCGACTACACGCCGTGTAGTGGTACCTTACACTCCGTGTAGTCAGTCGGCAGTCTTAAACAGTAAGGCGGTGGCGTCGCCGCTAGCTGGGCGACAGTACACGCCGTGTACTCGAGAGTACATGCCGTGTACTCATGTTGACGTATGAACAGTGTGACAGTGCCACCATTTGAACAGTTAAATGAAGGGAGTACACACCGTGTACTTGGAAGTACACGCCGTGCACTTTGTTTTTTTCGGCTTAAAACAGGCAGTAGCCTCCTCATTTGGCAGAGGAGGCACTTGATCCATTTTGGAGACAAAGGAGGAGGCCGGATCTTTGAAGATCCACCGGGCGTTCGTCTGGAATCCGATTTGGCTTCGGACGAATTCGTTGGAACCGCACGGGTAAGCCCTTCCTCCTCCTGGTACCATTCTTACCAATTCTTCTCCCAACGCAAGTTATTTATGTTTTAATGAGTTTTGTTCTTCGTCAGATCTACGCTGTTCTTGGGCGTTTCTGGAGTCGGCGTTTGGGTATAACGTTCGTTGGCGTATAAGGTAAGTGGATTGGTGTTATTTTTCCAATTGTCGTGCGTTTTTGTGCCACGAACCCATGTTGGGGTGTTGTGTGGCCGAGGCTGTTGCTATATTTAATGCCTAGAATTGCATAGGTGATTAAATCATGTTAATAAAATGCTGGTTGGGATCGTTTCTTGGATCCGGAACCACCCCTGGGGTGTGTTTCACTGTTTAGCCGTTTGGCCAGGATACCCGAGGGTATGCCTTTAAAGTAGTAATTGTAGAATTTCCTTGAGAGGAATTGCTTGTTACTGCTTGTTTACCTTTGGGGAATCGCTCGGTTACCTGTTTAGCCTGAGGGCGTTGTTGGATTTGGCCTGAGGGTGTTGTTGTGATTAGCCTGAGGGCGTGACTGTTTTAGCCCGAGGGCTGTCGTTATTCCGCCTGAGGGAAACCTTTCGTGCCTGAGGGCTTGACTTCTATGCCTGAGGGCGACACTTTCCTGCCTGAGGGCGTGAATTATGTTACAATGCCTGAGGGTGAGATTCTGTATAGCCTGAGGGCGTGGTTCACTATATTAGCCTGAGGGAGAGATACTGGTTGGCCTGAGGGCTTGGTGCTGTTGAGCACTAAAATATACTAAATTAAATGGATTAAATGAATAATAAAATGGCAATTTAATTGTTAAGTTAGTTACTTTTCAGTACTGCTTACTTTATTTCATTTTACTATTGCACACTACTGATTGCATGCTTACACGCAGTTGGGCACGGGCCTTCGGTGGGTGCCTACTGAGATATATGTCTCACACCCTGTTTGGGTCACGCTTTTCGGCTCAAAAATTTTTTGTTTCTGCAGGTGTAGATAGGGTTAAGAGTCCCTGTACAGGTACTTGACTATTGCGGAGGAATAAGAGGGCATGGGACCGAGCCTAGGCTCGCGATGCCGCTGCTAGCTGTTTTGCTTTGTTTTGCTGTACTCTCTTTTTGGTTGTATCGTATTGATGTATAACATGTTCTGGCTGTTTTCTTAGAACTTGAGACATGCAGCAGCATCATTTATATATTTTTGGTTATATCAACTGCTTTTGTGTATTTCAGTTGTGTATGGTTTACTGCTTCCGCTGTTGTTGTATGTTTTATTTAAATTCCGCTGCGCTACACTTTGACAAATGATGGCATAGTTTCCCCACTATCAAACCTGGGCCCTCGCTGCTAGTTGGCAGCTTCTGGCATTTGGGGAAATGCGCTTGAGGTCACGTGGCGAACCGGGCTCGGGGCACCCGTTGCGTGGCACCCGGGTCCGGGACGTTACATATCACCCCATAATTCTAGGTACTTTATGAAACATCCTAAAATACTATAAAAGAGATGCATAACCAAGAGAATATAGCTACCTCAAGAAGTGGGGAACAAAATGAAGATAAACAAGTAACCCATCCATCCATCCTTAAAATGATTTAGTAATAATCAAGAATCTATATTTCAGCACAATAATGGGAAATCCCAGCTTCAACCCATTCCATCAATCCTGGTGACATCCCCTACACTATCTTTCATATCACCATGCTTCTCACCATCACAGGTATCAACTTCCGCCACAATCTAGGGCACCCCTTCACATATATTAGTAGCTAACAACCATCCCAGGATCACATCACATCATATAGTAAGGATCACATCTAGATCAAAACCTAGAAGGCATCAAAGCAATACCAGAGTCATTTGGGCAACTAGGTTCAAAAAATAAGGCATCCTACCTTACATGAAAACAGGATCTCATGGTCCCAAATGTCTATCTTTATCAAAAAACTAATTTTAGTAACATATTGTATTATCCAATTCATTTATTATAGGTTATAACTATGGGTAATATAAGGTATCAAATTTAAAATCTAAAAATTCTTTAAACAACGCTTTCAAGTATAACTTCCATTTTTGAAAAACATTAAGGAAGAACAACTCTCATTTAACATGCCTATTTTTTTATTATCAAAAACAAACATTGTAGTTTAAAGTTCATTAGCCAATTCCATTAGCACATATAATAATAATTTAATTAAACATGCATAAAATATCATTTGATTTCCATTAAATCATAAGAATCAATGGTTTCATTAAACATGCCTCTTTACATTTATTGATCTAATCAAGAAATTTATGGATTTACTTTATTTAAACATTTTAATAAAATTAAAATGCTAACTCAAGAATAAAAACATTCTAAACAAAGAATAAACCTAGATAACACACTATCTAGTAAATCAAGAGGCAAACCGTTATCACGGTGGAAGAACACATGTGATCACTAACACTAAACCATTTCATTCATTCTACAATTTATCCCTTATAAGGGTCAATTCCAAAACCACCCAAAAATATAAAGCATGATAAATTTGTGATTTCACATAAGAATAAAGAATAATGATTGAATCCCCTACCTCACAGATTCAATGTTTTTCAAATGAGAATAGAACAACATCCTGGATCACTGAACACCTATTTTGCAAGGAAAGATACAACCATGCAAGATGACTCACCAAAACTACACAAAAAAACATAAAAAAACTTTATAAGAATGAAGGATATCGATAACCATAACATGGGAAAAATTAATTAGAGGAAATGAGATCGAACAGAGAAGAATATGAAATAAAATAGAAAGAAATCACCTCAAATCACCACATAATGAACATGGTAATCCAAGGATTGAATCCGATCAAAATGGTATTAAAAGGAATTTGATGTGATCTCTTGGGAACCTAGGGTTTGAGAGAGAAATATGGATTAAAGGTGTGTTTGGATGGGGTTTGTTTATTTATAGGCATTCTAAAAAACACAACACAATGGTGTAGACCCCTTGAATTTTCTACAGAACCGACTAAAAAATAAAATTCTATGATGAAACATAAGGGAGCATGCCATAGCCTACCTGGTCAAACCCACATTTGAGAACCACAATGTAGATCTTATAAAAGGGATAGAGGAGATATGGTGTAGGGTAAACCACTACACCACAACCATGTTGTTTCCAAGATAGGTGCTACACTGTAGCCTACCTCCACATCGTAGAGGTACTGAAAAAGGAAGAACACCCTCAAACCCCTATGTCAAAGTCGAAGTTCTCCAAATCATAGAAGACAACCACCCTATGACATAGCTGGCCTCCACACTGTAAGACTCCACCAACCTATGCCTCATCGTTCCTCCATGGAACGACTATGCCAAAAATGGGAACTACTCAAAAACCTCTACTCCCAGGACCCTACATCATAGTTGGAAAACCTATACCATAGTGATCATACATTATGGTGCAGTATGAACTTTCACACCACATAATCCACTATTAAGCTGATATTTCATATTAAGTCCCCTATTTCCTACCAGAGTCTCCTCTCGACACCACCAACACCTCAAACACATAAAGGAAAGGGATACTAGGATCTATACCCTTACATGGGATCACTCTACTCCCTTCCTTTAAATATTTTTATATATATTAATTGTTTGAGTATAACTCATCCAAGCCATACACATCACTAAGTACTTCACTAAATTACACACTGACATCGAAAGGGTCACAAAGAAGCAAGCTCCTTTTGTCCCACACAAACTTCTCTGATGTCTCTTGCTGGAAAATCACAGATATAAACATTACTATATCATTCCCCAATGATGATATTGGATTTTTTTATAACCTAAACATTCAGAAGAACCCACTAACCACATATCAATACTAAACATGTATCACAATCACTGTTGAATATATCTTAGTTGTTTTTTCATCAAAAATTTGTGAAGGATATTAATGATCACCTTAAGAACAATACCGACCTCATTCAGTTGATGAAAAACACACCAGAATCCATTAGGTGGCCCAATATGCCATAGTTCATAGCAGATAGTCCTGGATATTCAAATGAACCAGCCCCATCGATTCTAGACCCCATGATAACACCTTCCCAAGTTACCAAAATCCAAAAAATCATGAGAAAAACCTCTTCCTCAACCGCATAGTAAGAGTTTCTATAAAATGGGTACACCCAAAAAGATCCATATGACATACCTCATCAAGGGTCACATTTTACTAGGGAGGTCCTCACTCAGTATGTCCATTTTGATACTCATTATGAACACTAATTAAAAACCACTATCCACCTTAGTGAGTGGTGGACATACTCCCCAACCTCATGGAATCCTTTAGTACTATCACTCAAGAATTCTTGGTCAAACTGGAACACATGGTCAAAATTATCACCATGTGTTTCTCCTATAAAATGAATGAGTGTAATTCCACCTATTGTCAACTGATGGTGAGATATGTCTCCCCCTCCATGTTAGAAATGATAACACTATAAATAGTTACTCAAGTGCGTCATTCATCATCCAGACATAAAATCCTATTCTAGAAGCAACAACTTGTAACATTCCCAGCCCAGTACTCCCTAAAATGACAGATATGGGTCACTAAATGACCTCAATTATACCTCCCCATATGCTAGAGGCTGTAGAATAGTAGCTACCATCTAAGAAATATAGTGGGGAGACTATAAAATGTGGAACAGAGTATCAATCCCAATGGAAATAAGCTAAATTAATCATGAAATACAAATTAAGAAGATAAAAGATGAATAATGATAATATAAATAATGATAATAAACCATGTAATGACATAATATATTCCAAACTAAATTCTATATATAAATTCATACATATAAATAACTAATAAAATAGACTCTATAATAATGAATCCAAAAATACCGGTCCTAAACCCCATGCTCGGTCCCATATCCAGGCCCCAATATCATAAAACAATGGAATCTATCAAGAATAGGGATACTTTCACTTTTACAAAACTGAATCCATGAAGTATTTATAGGTACCAAATAGTAACCGAATAGGGTGTGAGTGAAACTCAATAGGCTGACACTCATGATGTTTAAACAATCTAGTCTAAATAAAAAGTGCATGTAGTAGTATGATAAATAGGGAAATTAATTCATAAATTAATACAGAAAATCAACTAACCCTACCAATCCTTGAGCTCTAGGTTAACACCCAAGGTTAGCCAAACCTGCTTTGGCATGATGTTGGATATATTTTTCCAGTAGATAATTCTCCTTACTAGGATGAATCACCCATACCATATGTAAGTGGACTCAATATGATTTTCCATTGGTGGATTCTATTTTCTTGGATGAATCAAAAAAATAGTGTGTCACATGGTCACATATATCATCATTGATAATTAATAATGGAATAGATTAATTCCCATGATAGATCCATTTACATGTTCCCATGGCGTATTACCCATGCCAAGAGAGAAGTAATTGTGTCATACTAGGCACTATGTGAATTCTCATGCCAGAGAAACTTATGTGTTCCCATGGTGCATTTACCATTCAATATGAGATGTATCCATATAATACTAATCCCTATGTTAATTCCCATACCAGAGATGATTAAGTATTCCCATGGTGCATTACCCATGCCATGGGAGAAGTAACCATTTTACAATAGAAGCAACATGATCCAATGCATTCCAATTTTACCAAACATGCCAACCATGTTAACATAATCCATATTAGTCAATTTATCCAAATTACCAATTATCAACCATCTCATCCATTATGAAATTTTTTCAATTATCACAATAATTTTAGCAATTCCATTACACCCATCAATTTAGCCCAATTATCATTCTCAATCCATTATATCTATATTCCATCATGTTATTATTCCAATTCCAATTACACACCAATTAACCACTTAAAAACCAAATGATTATTTATCTATTCAATAACATAAAATATCATGGTAATCCAAATAATATTTTTAATACAATGAATAACCAATTTCCCCTTCTTCATAGGGATCTAGGTCCATACGTTCCAAGTTCCAACCAAGGGTTAATGGTAGGCACACATCTCGGGTGGCTGCAAGTCCCGGTCTCAACACCAATAGACCAAAATGGATCTAAGGGAGGTCTAAGAATGAATAATTTAAAAAATAAAACTATGAAAGTCCATTCACTTAGTGTTATAGTGAGATAACATAGGTTGGACATACTAGAGAAACAAAATAGACCTCTGGGAGTAATTTTAGACCACCCACCTCAAGCAATGAAGAAGGAACCCAAGATCAAGTGATGAATTAATGCACAAAACCATGACCCCCTATGAAAAATGATCTCCACACCTTGTCATGGTTGGAATAAGTGGATATGGGAAGAAAATAATAGGAAAACACAAATTCCAAGAAGAAATCACTATTTCCAGTTATCCGAATCAAACTATGGATCGAAGAACTAAGGAAGGGTATAAGAGAAGCCTTAAGATACTTGATTAAACCTTTAAATTTTAAAATCCTATATTATGGTTGAATTAGGGGTAATTACGAGTTTAGGAGATTAAAATTGGTTTTGGGGTGGGGGGGAATATGACTTTTTCTCTAACTGTGCTAGTCCATCCTGACACCATCAGCTGCCCGGTGATTGCCACCTGCTAGTTGGTGGTGTCCAATAGTGTCCCTGTATGGATAGAGACCCCAACGACTGGCCAGTTGGTCTCCTGGCTAGCTAGTGAGCCTTCTGTAGACTTACTAGGCTTTTGAGTAACCCATAGGCTAGCTGATGGACTGCACCAGCTAGCCAGTGGTGCTATAAAATCTCCTTTACTACACACCACCTCTAACCCTAGGATAGACCAACTTCTGAATCCCCAAACACATATGAAAAAATTATTTATTCCAAGAACATGGATTGTTTAAAAAACATTAATAGGTTCAACAAAAAAAATAAATAGGAGCAGAACTTGTTAAAAAAGAGATATTACAACCTCCTCACCATATAACAACTCATACCCAATCTTTTCTCCCATGCATTATTGAGAGTCATCAAAGAAAAACTCTATCCACTATGCCTACACATTAGACCCTCTCTTCCAGGTATCCTCTTAAACTCACCCATGCTGCCACTATACCCACACTAGGGTAAGAATCATTCCTCATAGATTCTTCTCACTATGCTCTATGATATAGATCAAATGCTTCTCAAAGGATGCATCGAAATCATGCTTAACATCATCAATATCTATCACTTGAAAAGGGTCAGGGTCACATATCTGAAGTTGTTACATGAGAAAAAAATCTTCCATGGAACTATATCATTTTGGAAGGGCCAATCAATATTCTAATAGATCTAACCTTTCCACAATCTCAAACATCTTGGTGAACTAGGGAACTAGATTTACGTACTTCCTAGTATAGAATTTTCCCAGCCTAGGTGACACTTATAGAAAAACCCAGTGGACTACCCAGAACATCATAACTCATCTATAATAGTCAGTGTATGATTTATTTATTCTCTACATGGTTACCAACCAATTTTTGATAAACTGAACCTAATCACATGTCTTCAGTATGAGACTAGGTCTAATGAGAGCTGTGTCGTCCACCTCTTACTAGTATAAATGTGAAAGACATGACCTTCCACATAAAAATTTCAAACGAGACATTTATATTGATGTATAAAATATATTATTATAAGAAAAATTCATGTGTTCCATATTATTCTCCCAAGATCCATTGAAGTCCAAAACATAGGCTCAAAAAATATCCTCCAGAGTCAGAATCATCTGCTTAGATTGTCCATTAGTTTGAGGATGGTAGATTGTACTCACAATAACCTATGATCACAATGCCTTCTAGAGGCCGTACCAGAACCATGATGTGAAATAAGGACCTTGATAAAAAATGATACTCCCTAGGAACACCATGTAATCAAACTATCTCCCACATATTGATATTACCTTGATCATCAACGATGAAGGTCTCTTTAATAGGAATGAAGTGGGATACATTTGTTAGTTGATCCAAAGTCACACATACTCCATCAATTTTCTGAGGTTTCCTAGGTAATCTTATTATGAATTATATGGTGATATTATACAACTTACATTCTGGAATGGGAAAAGATCTTAGTAAGCCATTAGGCCTCAAATGACTGAACTTCATCTGTTAATATGTGAAAAATCATGCCACAAAACCCATCATCTCCTTCTTCATCCATGACCACTGGTATTGCCTATGGATATCATGATACATATTTGTTAAACCTAGATGTACTTCCCATTTAGAATACTATAATTCCCCCATAATCTTCTCATGTAGGCCTGTAGTATCCCAGATATTACCATGTACAAGATGAACATCCTCACTACATAGAAACCAACCTGATGTAGGCTCCAAACTATATATGTTTTATCTCAAAGAAAATCCTTCTAGATTAGATAGACTCCCTCTATTAATCTAATCTATAAGAATGATAATAACATATGTTGATTCTAGAGTCACTCTCCCTTGGGAATCCTGGAAATATAGATGCATATCTACAAAGATCATCATTAGCTACCACTCATCAAAAGATTCTTTCACTGCCTTTATCTATCTATTCATACTCAAGGTTTTGGGAATGATGTTTTCCTTTCCCATAGTGTATGAAACCTTGAATTTGAAAGACTATATATACTCAACCCACATAATCTATTGAAGTTTCATGTACGTCCATTAAAATATGTACTTTAGCCACATGTGATTTGTGTATAAAAAAAACTCTTTCCCAAAATATAATACCACCCGCATCTCAGGGAATATACCACCATATCTATCTCTATATTATGAGTAGGATAATTCCTCTCATATGGACTCAATAGTCTGGATCCATAAGAAACCACTAGATCCTCATATATTATAAATACTCTAAGCCTAATTTATGATAGTTTATAAGACATGGTATACTATTTATTTATTTAGGTAAGGTGAGGATCAGTATTGAGGTAAACCCTCACTTCAATTCCAAGAAATCCTTCTCCTACAAATATGACCAAAAAAAATTCCCCCCTTTATTTTTAATCCTAGATATCGATGCTTCCAAGTGGGAGAAGTCCTAGATGAAATGTTAGTAATAGCCTGTTATACCTAAAAATCACTAAATCTCAAAGATTTTATTTGTTTGTTCCTAATATACCAAAAATTACACCTTCTTAGGGTCTAATAATTCTCTAAACTCTATGATGATGTGACCTAAGAAGTTCACATTTCAATACAAAAATTTCACATAGATAGTTTGGAATATATTCCATTCTCCCTCAATGTACTCAAGACAATGCCAAGATGTTGGGCATGATTATAAGTAAACTAGGAGTAAACGAATATTTCATCAATGAAATATAATAAAAATGAATTGAAAATGGATGAAAGATCTAATTTATTAAGTCCATGAATACTGTCAGTGCATTTATCAAACCAAATGATATCACCATAAAATCGTACAATCTATACATACTCTACAAAGTAGTTCAGGGTATATCAGATAACCTCACCCTTAAATGATGGTAGACTGAACTCAATTCAGCATTGGAGAAAATTCAAGAACCTTTCAACTGATCAAAGAGATCATTAATGTGTGGAAGGGGATACTAGTTCTTGACTATAATCTCGTTTAGTCTCTAGTATTCCACACATAATCACAATGTACCATCATCCTTCTTGGTGAAAACACACAATAGCCCCATGGTTAAATACTTGGATGTATGAATCCCTTAGCTTCTATATTTTCCAATTGTAATTTCAACTCCCAAATCTCCATTGGTTCCATCCTATATTGAAAGATAGAAACATGCTCATCTCTTATCACTATCTTGATAGTGAACTTGATATCCAACTGGGGTAGTAATCCATAAAACTCTTAAGGAAATACAACATGATAGCGGTCCACTACTGGAGGAAATGTACTCTTCTAGGAATCATCATCATCTAGAACAAGGGTTGTTATTTTGGTTATGAGACAATCTAATCTACACTAAATTTATATTTCATGACCATCTTGGAGATCTCATTCACTTTAGTGAATATAATTCTCCCTAGAATGCATGACCAAACTAAAGATCTCATTCACTTTAGTGAATATAATTACCCCTTATAAAGATAGAAAAGTAAATCTACTACGATTATATTCAATATTATTTTGGTATAGAACTCGTCAATCCATACCTAGAATCAAATAAAATCCTTAAATTTCCATCGCAAACAGTTCCAAAAGAAAATGGAAGCCACTGATTTCGAGAGAAAACTCCTTGCAGTATCTGATCCCCTCTAATCATGCCCATAATAGCGTGTCAATGGTCATAACACCATATAATATCTCCACAATCCAAACCAGAACATTAGAAAATTAAGAAGATATAAGGTAATTTCATGCTCCTATTTTAAAAAAAATGCTTATAAGGGTTAATGATACAAGAATCATACCTATTACAGTGAAAGGTCTTGCTTCCAGAATAGTAAGAGTAGACTTTATGGAATGCATCTGACTATCTACCATGGGATCTAGTATAACTCCCATATAATTATCTCTCCTACTAATACTACCACTCATATGTTAGGGTACCACATCTCCTACCCCATTACGAGCAATCGATGGAACTCTAATTACTTTTCTGATATGGGGTTGCTGAGTCCTACCTAGACTATAATGCATTTACTACTCCTCTTCCATCACTCAACTAATGAGTTGTCCTATAGAACCTTTGTAGATATACCCTCCTATCATAATCAGGACACTCTACAGTAGGTAAAGGACACTAGAAGAACCTATTTCCATCCCTACCATAATGAAATCATTTCATATTGTCATGGTCTTGAGGTGGATGTACACTCCCCTGGCTCCTCTTCCCTCTACTACCCTAGATTTTTTTTGCAACAACACTTCTTAACACCTAAATAATATCCACCAAATCATCATGTAAAGAATTTATTCATCCCACTCGGGGCCTCCCTTAGGTTCCATTCAGTGATGAGGGAATGATTCATTATGCCGGATAAGTTACTCAAGTGAAATATGTTCACTTGAAACTTTATCTTATTACTAATACCATCTTGGAACTTCTTCACCATGAATACCTATTATGTTTCCCAAGATGGAGAAAAAAACTATAGGTTGTTAAAACATTCAGTTTAGTCCATCACTAACATGATTCCCTATGTCAAGTTCATGAACTCCCAATCCCTCTCATCCCTCAACATCTCTAGATATAAGTGAATAAGAAACTTCACCTTGAATTCCTTCATGGATAGCTCATATTGATTTCTAGATTTCTCTATGAGTGCTTGGATGATCATCATAGAATATAAGAAGAAATATTTAACCTCCCGATTGTGAGTGACTCAAGGTGTTTTAAGACCACTAGAAAAGAGTCGATCTAGGACTCAACTCCCTAGGGTCTTCCCTACTTAGTGAACATGGGCAAGTGTTGCAGCTGAAACTCTCTCATCATACCAGACATCAAAGGAGAAACATGATTAGTTTACATATCCATATATCACATGACCCTTAGGAAAATGTCACAAATATTATCATCCATTAGGTTTTCCAGTGCCGTATGAAGTTCTAATTCAGCTGCATGAGTTTTGTTCTAGTTACCACTCTCTTCATTCTCAACCTGAAGATGATGAAAAATAATTTTCTCTATAAGTATTATCACACTACTTAGATAACATGATATATAACAAGATCAACCTCAAAAGGTAAATATGTAAATAGACAACCACCTACATAAGGTTACTCCCAAACTTATCTTAAAAAGTAAATTAATATGTTACAATAGTTCCATTCATTTCTTTTTTATTTGATATTTCAAGGGATTATATTTCACAACCTAGATAGGTATTTATGTCACATGTGATAAAAATAACCTTATCATGAACAATTAATGTTAGTATATTTCACTATGTACCTACCATGATGTATTCATACACACATCGTTCCATACCAGTCCATGGGTAAAATATCATAAGATAGTAACATCACATAACAAGTTCATAATCCAAGGTGAAATAACATTAAAACTATAATAATGAACATAAAGAAAGTCAATCCCATACCTGAGAACATTACCCCCCTCAAATTTATTAGAAAATCCCATGAACGAGCTCTTTACCAAGACCAAACACATCCTAGTCTCATATATACCTTCCCTAAATAGTAAAGAAACAAAAAATACCCAAGCTATAATACCACCTTTTAATGTCCCTGACCCCATTCTCCCTCACATGACTGAGATAGGTTGCTACCTGACCTCATGCATGACTCTTCGTATTCCAAATTCTATCGACTAGTAGTAATGGTATAAGGAATATAGTTGGGATACTATAACCATTATATTAGAGTAGTAGTCACAACAGAAATAAGATAAATCAATCATGACATACAAATCAATTAGATAACCGATGAATATAAATAAAAATAATAATAAACCATTTCATGACATATTGTATGCCAAAATAAATTCCATATAGAAATCCATACATGTAAACAATAAAAAAAACAAACTCCATAATAAAGAAGAAAAAAATTATGGTCCTAAACCCCATGCTTGGTCCCATATCTAAGCTCCAATCCCATCCAACAAAGCAATCAATAAATCAAATGGCACCTTACACTTTCCAAAACCTATATCCATGTAGTATGCCTGGGTACCAAATGGTTTATAAGTAGGGTATGAGTAAAACTCAGTAGGATAACAACCAAAGTGTATAAACAATCAAGTTTGAGTAAAAAGTGCATGAAATAGTATGTTAAATAGGGTAATTAATTCATAAATTAATTTAGAACTTAAAATAAACCTGCTAACACACAATATATAGATTGAAACTCAGGGCTAGATAAACCTACTTCAACACAATTCTAGATATCTATATCCAATGGAAGATTATCCATGCTAGAGCTGCTTATAATACCCCATAGCTCATTACTCATTCCAAAGGAGAAGTAATCATGTCATACTAGACTCTATTTGAATTCCCATGAAAGAGATAATTACATGCTCCCATAGTGAATTACCCATTCCAAGGGTGAAGTGACTATGTAATACTAGGATATATAGTAATTCTCATGCTAAAGTCACTTACATGTTATCATGGCATAATACCTATGGCAAGGATAAAGTAAATGTTTCACAAAAAAAGTAACAAGAGCTAATGCATTCCAATTTTACCAAACATGACAACCATGTAAACATAATACATATTGGTTAATTTATTCAAATTACCAATTATCAACCACTTTTTCTATTATGTCAAGTTTATAATTATCACAATAATTGTTATAATTACAATATACCTATATATTAATTCCAATTACCATTCTCAATCCATTATATCCATGTTTCATCATGGTATCATGCCAATTCTAATTACATGACAATTAACCATTTCCAATCTAAGAGATTCTTTATCAAGATAATAACTTAAAATCACATGGTAAGACAAATATCATTGTTAAGATAATTCATAAATAATTTCCAATTCATCATAAGGAACTAGGCATATGTGTAAAAATTTCCAACAGAGGTTCAAAGGTAGAAACACCTCTTGGGTTACTGTAAGTCCCAGTCTCAACACTAAGAGACCCAACAGGATCCATGGGAGATCTAGGCATGAACAATAAAAAAATTAAAATTAATAAAAGTCATGGATTATTCATGCTGATGTGATCACACAAGTTTCACATACTAGAGAAACAAAACAAACCTTGTGGAGTTGTTTTAGACCACCCACCTCAAGCCATAAATAAGAAGGAACCCAAGATCAAGCATTATACCAAATCTCAACACCACGATCCCCTCATCACACCTCATCAAGGATATTAGAATGGAATCTAAGAAGTAAATAGGAGGAAAACACCAATTCAAAGAATAACTCACTATTTCAAGTTGTGTGAATCAAACCATGGATTGAATAATAAAGGAAAGGTGTTGAGAAGCCTCAGGAGCTTTGGAGAACCCTTTAAATTAAAAAAATCCTTTATTAGGGTCAAATTAGGGGTAATTAATAGTTTAAAAGGTGTTTCAATGATGGGGGAGGGGATACAAAATTTCCCCATGTTATTCCGACCAAGACTGATGCCACCAGCTAGCCGGTGGGCACCACCTACTAGCTAATGGTGTCCACTAGTTTTCTTGCATGGCTGGAGAACCCATTAGATGGCTAGTGGACAAAACCTAATGGCCTATGGTACTAAAATATATCTATTAGTGCAAACCACATTTATAATTATACTAGCTTTGCTTCTAAGTCCATAAAAACATATGAAACAATGCTTTAGGATAAGAACATAGATCATTTATAGAACATAAGGAGGTTCAACCAAAAACTTAAAGAGGAATTCACCTATAAAAGATAGAGTCATACAAACTACTATGTTTCTACTATAACACTCTAATATCATCAACTACTATGTATTCAATATAATTAAGGATGAGATCATCCCAAAAATATAGAATCATATAATGAGGATTTGCTGTGTAGTAGGAACTCTAGTGGCTGGATAAGGGGAAACCCCTCAGACACACAATAGGCTCCTCCATAAACTAATCCCCAGACAGGTACATGTAATGACCCAAGATTTCAATATATATTCTCCTTAATTAAATAATATATTAAATAGCGTGTTTCATACACTATAGTAAACTAAAACAAAAAATATTAATATATTTCAAATATTAAATATGACTATTAAAACATAGTCTTTAAATTATCTAGTATAAATTAAAGCAACCATATTAAAAAATAAATAAAGTATGAATAAATGGAATTCACAAGTTAAAGTATTCCCGATGAAGTCCATTTATCATATCTCAGAACTTAAGTAGCGTTTATAGGGTTTTCCATGAACCAATCCCATGCATAACTAAAGAAGTTTTGGTTTGAGTGAAACCATATACAAGAGAAGTTTAAACAAATGGATATTGCCACAAGTTCTATCCCAGCTGAACCACCACCCTAAACTGCATTCGAGTATTATATGATGACTAGGTATTACAAAGATATCATAAAGGGTTATGTATTTAGAAATTATTATGATATCAAAATGTTATAAAATATTTATATGCATTGATATATCATGAATTTTTATACTTTTTGAAAGGTTATTTTTGTTCAATTTACTTTATGCTTAAAAAATATATTTTCTAGAAATTAGTGTTTTTTTCAAGGAATTATGTTTATTTTGATTTAATAATAACATTATATTTTAGATTTATGAATAATAAGTTAACGGTGTATTAATTAGTAATTTCTAGGAAAATGAATAGATAATATACCAAATGTTGTTTTCCAATAAGAACAAATTTTCACTATATTTTATATTTTTAAAAATAAAATTTATTAATTTTAGTATGTTAATTTGAAAAAATAACTTCAATTTTGAATTTATCATGGAAATATGAACTTAAAATTAATTTTTGGTATTTTTCTAAAATAATTGATTTTTAGATGAATAATGAAAAATATAGTTTTTTCCAAAACTGTGACATTAATAATTTTATCAGTATATAAGAGACTTATGATTTAATAAAAACTTTTAATTGATGAAATATTTATTTAAGTAATAATGTTAAATATATTTTCTCTAAATTCATAAAACCTATGTTTATCCTTATAAAAAAATTAATATTTTAATTCTAATAAAAGATTATTTTTGGTCTTATCATTTTATTAAACATTATTTTGGTAAAATTTGGCTTTGGATTGATTTTAAATACAAATAAAATTTATTTTATTTACAATAAAACAATTTATTTATGGAAAACCAAATATATTGATAATCTTATCCCACACTAAAATTTTAAGATTAAATTGAACTTTTTCTAAGAAATAGTTTTTATGCGTTATGTGCGCTAGTACGTGAATTAATTTTTATAACTCTTAGAATATTTATTTTATTAAATTATTTCCATATTTAATATAATCATGTTAAAATTATAAAATAATTTTAATTTTAATTTTTTCCATTAAAATTAGTTACCAAGGGTGAAAGTGGAATTACCACGGTAAGAGTAAATTATAGTAAAAGTGTTTTAACATAGTGAAAAACATTAAAAATCTTAAAAACATGTATAATAATGGATTTTGGAGGTAATATAAAACTTATAAATTTCCCTACACCATTATTTTCTATTTATTGGGCCTTTTCCCTTGAATAATGGAATGATATTATTAAAAAGTAAAGAGATTTTATAAAAATGCCACTCTCTTTAGTAATAAAAGGAGCCCACCTCCACCCCATTTCTCCACCAATTCTAAAGATTTGGTTCAACTAAAACTCTACATTAATATCTTTTCAATATTCTCCCCATTCCTTTGAATCATTTTTCTCACCAAAAGATCAAGCTAGGAGCCTTAAGTAGTTACCCAAGGGAGAACTTCCAAGGGAGGGGTAATTCTCTCAGCCCAACTTTTATAGTTCCTTTCTTATTATCTAACCCTAAAGATCCATATATCAATGAAGTTATGATAATTTTTTTAGTATGATGAATTTTTATTATACTAATGGAATATCTATTTTATACATTCCTTTAAAATCATTGAGAAAAAAGAAAATACCATCATGTGTGTGTGCAGATTAGCACTTCTATGAAAAACATGTTCAATTTTTCATCAATACCTTAAATCTAGGTTCAAAAAGGTTATTTAATAACTAATATGATATTTATAACATGATTATAATTCTAAAAATATAATTATTTCATTTCCTATTTCCTTCTCATTCCATGGAAAATTAAAGTGTCGTCTGTGCATACGTGTAGACTACCACCACCATGAAACGACATGTTTTGTTTTCCATGACCACCTAATATGGATGAATTTAAAAATGTATTTAGTAAGTAAAAATTATATTTTTGATACTATTAATATTTTTGAAGAATAATATTGAAAATTATATATGTGTGATTAATAAGAAATGGTGGTAGTAATTTTAACCACCTTAAATGGACTAATCAAGGAACATTTCAGAAGTTGTGTCTATTTTAGGATAACCTTTGAAACTGTATTAGTATTTTTATAATATAATAATAAAGTACATAAACCTCCAAAGTTATGGATATCATGAATTTATTTTAAAACACCTTGGAAACAGTCAACAAACCAAAATTGTTACAAAAAAATTACCCAAACAACCCCAAGTATCCGATATAAGTGAAAACTATATTAAAAATAAATAAATAAAGACAATAAATGGAACTTATAAAATTAAATATAGTTGAATAATTATCTTGGGTATATATTTAATTAAATTAATTTAATTATTCAAGAAGTTAGTGCAAGTGCAAATAGAATTTAGACACGAGGTAATGGATCTTCCATACTACCTATATTACTTTTGAGTTACACATTTTCTTTATTTTACCCCTTTTACAAAATATTAGTCATATGATTTTATTTTATTTTTTTATATACATACCTTACATATATACCTATTCAAATATTTTTTTTATTACTGGGGTTATACATGTTTTTAGTTTCCTTTGAAATTCCCACTTTAAAGGAAACCCGATTTAAGGGAAATTTTCTATTTATTGTCTAATGTCAAGAATCACCCCAACAAATGTTTTTAAACTATGAATAGGTTAAAAAAACCACATTATTTTATAGATAATCCTCTTGGTTCAATTCTAGTTCTGTGGAAAATAATATTTTTTTTCATTTTTTTAAAAGGTCCTTTAGTTATTTTTATAAAAGCTCCACCAAGGAGGTTAATTTTTATTCTTTATTCTCTATATATTTCTAATGATTATCCTATAATGGAAGTCCATTTTCAAACCTATGTCCATTTTTCAATTATTAGATTCAAAAAAAATTTAATTCTGTCTTCTTTTGTGAATACTTATGATTTATTTATTGGTTATGCAATGAATTAGAATTATGAAACTCACTTCCATATCATGGGTTTGATTATGATTATGATTTTAATAACTCTTATTTTACTTGAATTATTTTTGGATATTTTATGGATTATTTTTGAGACCAAGCGCTGAGACAATGTGTGATTTTTGAGGCCTAATGTACTTGAAATATATATTTTTAATATATTAAATGTATTAAATAACATGCACATGAAGTTTTCTTAAAAAGTGGAATGAATTATAAAAGGGGAGCCATATTAGAAATATGAGGGCACTATTGAGTTTAGAACATAGGGTTTAGTCTAGGTGTGACATAATCTTGGTCAGTGTGGGGTGTTTGTGGAAAAGTCATTTTAGGCCTAAAAAATTAAAATAAAAAAATAAAATTATTTTATTTAACCATTGACCCAATGAACTAATGTTTTCTTTAAATAAACACTTATGTAAAATTATTAGGGTTAACCGCATAACTATGAAAATTGTTAGAGAGCCATTGGAGAGCATGGAAGGAGATTCTGTTGGAGGATGACTACTAGATTGAGGATTGGTGACCATTACAAGACATAATAAAAGGATCTCACTAGAGATCATGACACAACTCTTTTCTTCATCAATGATTGATCTAAGTAAAGTTAGGAAATATTTTGATTTGGATTTTTTCCCTATTTATGGTTTCTATGATGAAAACGAATCAATCGACCAATGGTTTGATTCACGGATTAGTCATTTTATCAGATGTGATAATTTTGGGAATTATTGGGAAAATTTCTTTGTGACTAAATTCTTATCTATTCATTTTTCAATCTATGGAAATGAATTAAGGTCAACAAAAACATCGACTAAGGTCAATTCCTCATGATTGTTCCTATACTTTTCTCCCTTGATTATTTGTTCACCACAAGCATTCTTCATTTGACCCATTTTCCAACATATCATGAGAAATTGGTCATTTTTAACCTATTTCTTGGCACAATGATTCTATATTGTAGATCTAGAATCAAAATTATATGAAGGTGGTGTGATGATGGAAGCAGCGAAAGATCAAGCAATTTTGGATACCCGATTTCATGTTTTTTAGTGTGCAACAAAGATGGATAAATGAGGATGATTTATGAATTGATCTAAGGGATGGAATCTTGAAAAAGACCATAGAGAGGTTTGTCCAAGGAAGATCCCCGATTTTTGGTGCAATTAAAGATAAAATCTGAGGCAACAGTGGTGTTGGAAAATTCATAAGGAAGATAGAGGGTTTTTGAAAAAACCCAATCCACATGGCATGTTATCTAATATTACGTAGTGTGTGGGTCCCTCCTAGAATCTGATAGGGTTTTGGGAGAAAGTTAAGGGTCACACAATGTGAGAACCTATCACATGGTGTGTGACCTTTCCCTAGTGGCTTAGTGTGTACCTTAGAGGGTACACATGCACGGGCTAGAGTACATGGGCTTTATCACACCGTGTAATCCCACATGGACATTGCATGAACAAAATATACACTGGATAAGCCGTGTACTAGTACATGGTAATACATACACAGGCAGAAGCATGCCATGTACTTCTACATGGACATAGAAATGGGCCATTTTACATGGGCAGGACACGAGGTCGAAGGGATACGATGTGTAACCCTATTACACACCATGTACTCTCTTACTGTTGGTTTGGAGGACTTGTCCTATGTATCTTGGAAAAAATTTATTAGGGTCCATTCCCTATATACTTTTTCCTAAAGTTTAGTATGGAAACACCTCCTACACATAAAACAATGATCCATTCAAAAATAATTCTTGGATAGAGTTGTTTGAATCCTTCCACGAGGCCCATAATGAGATCCTCTATTCATGTTCATTCCCTAGGTGGAGTTCTTGGTATTTTTGTGACCAAAACTTTGTGAGAATTTATCCTCTACTTAGCAGGTTAATTCAGATTGATTTATTGGTAAACCCCATGGACTTGGGTGTGATAATCATCTATGTATCGTATCTCTTTAGATCTTTAGTGTGTACTTACAATGATAATACCCAACGAGCAGTACCTATCGAATGAACACCATCAGTGCTATCATACTCATGGAGCATGTTCTCCCAGATGACTGCTTTATGGAACCATCAAGCTAAAATCCTAGGATGACAATATGTTTGTGACTTACCTTTAGATTGTGTGTCTTGTTGATTATATCTGTATATTCTTACTATATGTTTTGTAGACATATACCTATGTAGTGCTGACTGTATTATTTTTTGTATTCTTTGTAGTATTGGGGTGTCCTACTGGGTATTTTTATACTCATCCTATCACGAGATTATCCAATACTAATCATGTCTTGTGTAGATGATTGAACTTTTTATAGAGTCTTACAAGGACTAGGACCAAATGGTTATTAGCGAGACTGGTCAGACCATGATGTTTTCCTGCGATATCATTACAATAGTCCCCAGTTTTACTTCCAAGATGGACTTTTTTTATACTCTTTATGGTGGGATTTTATTTGGCCATGTTTACTTTTATTTACTTCCTCTCATACTTTGGTTGTGGGATTTAGATTTATAAATTCATGGTTTTTTATTTGTTTTTATATTTCACCATTGTTTGGGATTGGAGATGTGGGTGTGTACAATTACTTAGGCAAAAGACTCCCATGTTAGTGATATGCCTACTCGGTATTAGGTTCCAGCCCCTGGACTATTGGAGGTGGGATTTGGGAGTCATGTAATGGGCCCCATTAGGATGGTTCATGATAGAGTGGCATAAAAGGAGTAATTTATACCTTAGGATCAGAGTTTTTGAGATTGGTTTGAGGTGACTGTGTTAAGTGTTTCGATTTTAGATTTCAGACCAGGGACTCCAGTGTTGGTGCGATGGCCAACATATCCATACATGATGGCATTTATCACCTTCTTTTCAACTCACTTCATGAGAACACTAGTTTAAGGGAAAATAATGGTATATATATCATATTGGAATGGGTTATGGGTTCCATGTTCTTCATGAGTTATCTCTCCTTATATACTCATTGACCGTGGTACATATTTTTTTAAGTTTAGGGTGACTCTACGACGTATGATAGCTAAGGTACAACACTAGGATCATTTGGATTTACATATTAGTGATAAGGCATCAATACATTGAACAGTTATAGAGGTGTTTCTTCCAGGTGGTGCACCAGTTGTACCACCACCTGTAGAAAAGAAGATGATACTCATGGTACCAACAGATGAGGTGCACATGTTGAGTGCACTTCATGAGTTTCAGTGATAGATACCCTCAAGTTCTGAGGAAATACTGACCTACATGCAGATGAGGAATGTCTTAAGGTGGTGATCTAAGTTTCTCATTTCTTTTGGACACATAGATCATATGGTGATCCTAGAGGTGTTCCTTCTCTGTGGCTTAGCAAGGCGATAACGGGGGTTAGTGACCCAGTATTACAACGAGGCGACTCTAACTTGTACAAAGTTTGAGTTCCTTTTCAGAGAGGAGTTCTCTCCAGCTATGCTAAGGGATGTGTGTATCCAGGATCTTATATATCTCTAAAAGGGAAATGAAATGGTAGATGAGTATTCATTGAGGTTTACCAACCTCTACAGGTACTCTATGGATATGGTTTGTGACTAGTTATTTAGCGCTCAAACCATTGAGTGAGTACTGCATGGAGACATATGAGCTAGTTTATCCCTCTATTAATTCCCACCTTTGTTTTAGTTTTAGATAAATCTTTGATTGTTTAAAGTTTTTTGGACGATTATACACAACCAATGGTTTTTGGTAGTAGGAAAATAGAAGTAGATATGTCAGTATCATGGGGTCAACATTAGTCTCAGGGAACTAGAATTGCATTATGTTTTAAGAGGAGGTCCCAGGATAGAGGTTCCTTGGTTTAGGGCTCTCAAGATGGGTTTAGTTAGCCCAGGGAGAGGTGATGCTACTCATGTGATTTCAGAAGAAATATTTCCCGATATTTTCCAACCTTCCATACATTTGATAGAGAGACCGTGGATGGGCTACCGAGGTAGTGACAATGGTAAGAAAAAATAGGTCCACAGGGAAATGGATGTGGTAGAGGATCTGGGAGAGCAAAAAAAGGTGGTAGATGCTTTGAATTATTACCACCACCACCCCCAGGTGGTCTATGCTAGGCTTAGGTAGTTGTAGGATAGGGGCAAGACAACTGCATGTGGTTGAGGCTTAGGACCCATAGGCTCTGAGAATGATATGAGGTATGATATATTTATTTTATACCCGAGCTACAGTACTGATATACATAGGTTTTAGTCATTCCTTTCATTCCACATACCTTTTTCAATACATATAGATTCCAATGGAGACCTTGGATTGACCCTTGTGCTTGGAGAATCCTACAGGATATGACTCAACAATCACATACTTCTAAAGGCAGTGTGACCTGAATCTTAGAGGTGAGAGTTTATATTGGAATATCTTTGTAGCTACAATGAGGCTTTATGAATTTATCTTAAGTATGTACTGGTTATCCATAGTTTATACCCATATTGACTATTTCAGGAAGAGGATGTGGTGTGTTTGTAGTGATGGAACTAGGTTCTCCAATATCAATGAAATGGAAACCTAGGAAGTGTAGGATGGAATCATGCATATGAGGGTGCAGACGATTACTCACCAGTTAGTAAGAATGACCCTTGGTGTAGTGGATGTTGTGACTTCCTAGTTTTTTGCAGTAGTGAAAGATTATGAGGACATATTCCTATAGGAACTTCCCAGTTTACCTCCCCACTAAAAAATAGACTTCTGGATTGATCTAAACCCTAATAAGACACCGATATATGTGTCAGAAAATTAGATATATCCCACATAGCTTTGTGAGATGAGGATGTAGTTGGAGGACTTGCAGAGGAATGGCTTTGTTAGACCTAGTGTTTCACCATGGAATACCCAATTATATTCACCAAGAAGGTTGATGAGAGTTTTAGGTTATGTGTGGACTACCAATGCTTGAATCAGGTGATTGTGAATAAAAAGTATCCATTACCAAGGATTAATGACTACTTTTATTAGTTTAGAGGGAATATATGGTTCTCAAAGGTTGAACTCAGGTCAAGATATCATTATTTGTGAGTACGGGATGAGGATATATCGAAAACAACATTCATATGTCACTACAATCACTATGAGTACTTGGTGATTACCATGGGTATGATAAATTCCCCAATAGTGTTCATGAGAATCATGATCCATATCCTTCAACCTTTCTTAGACTAGTTTATGGATGTATTCATCAATGATATCCTTGTATACTCAGTATTTGTGGAGGAGCATGCAAGACACTTGAGGATGGTTCTGGACTTACTCTGAGAGAAACAACTTTACAGAATGATCTAAAAGTTCCATTTCTGGATTTAGACAGTCTACATTTTGGGATATGTTATCTTAGCAGATGGAGTGGTAGTGGACCCGATAAAGGTTAAGGTAGTGTTAGATTTTGATCCACCCTATAGTGTGATGGAGGTGTGAAGCTTCCTTGGGTTGACAGACTATTAATAAAGATTCATACCTAATTTTCATAAGATATCATCTCCCATGACATCTTTGACCAAAATGGGTGACCTTTCATGTGTATAGAGAGGTTATAGTAAGATTTTTAGAAGTTGAGGAAGAGTTTGATGAGTGCTCCCATATTGAGATTTCCAAAGGAGGGTGTTGAGTACATAGTGTTCTGCAATACATCATTAATTGGGGTTGGTTGTGTTCTAATATAGAGTATGGCGGTGATTTCCTATGGTTCATGTTAGTTGAGACCACATGAGAAGAACTATGTGACCCATGTTATTGAGTTAGCAGTAGTAGTATTATCACTAAATATGTGGTGACACTACCCGATGTGTGAGTAGTTTATCATATATTCTAATCACAAGAGTCCTAGAAGGATCTTAAATTGAGAAAGTGGCGATGGATATAGTTCCTCCAAGATTATGAATTTGAAGTTTTCTATACCACTGGGAATGAAAATGTGTTAGAAGATTCTCTCATTATGATATCTTGTTTGTAGTTTTTGAATGAGGTGTTGAAGCAATTGGCCTCATTTTAGTTATCCTTTATGGATGGATGTGGAGAAAAATACCTCAAGTCGATGGTTGTTACCCTTTGCTCCTATAGCAAGTCAGGGAGGCACAACTTGGGGATAATTACTATGAGACCCTACATACCCAGATATCAATTTTACATGATTTTGATGGATTTTTTTAAGGTGGGGAGCATTTCATTCTTTTAAAAGGATGTATGATAGATCCATTGACATTGTGGGATGATATTCTAATAGAGTTTCATACATCTCCATTGGTGGTACATCAAAGTGTGGGAAATATGTACTAGGACCTCTAAAATCAGTTTCGGTGGCCAGGGATGAAGAAATAAGTTGTAGGGTTTGTCTCTCGATGCTTTACTTGTCAGAAAGTGGAGGTTGAGCACCAAGTTAAAGTGGGTCTAGATCAAACCCTTGATGTTCCAAAGAGGAAGTAGGATGAGATATCTATGGAATTCATGATGGTATTACCACATACATACAAGGTACATGATTCAATATGGGTGATTGTAGATCAAATCACCAAGTCATCCCACTTCTTATCTATTCAGAAGTAGAGTTTAATAGAGAGATTGGGATGCCTCTATGTGTAGGAGATAGTCTGACTGCATAGAGTTCCCTCAAAGATAATTTATAACCATGATTCTCTCTTCAAATCTTGGTTGTGGAAGGTATTGAAAGAGGAATTTGAGACTTATTTATACTTTAGAACATCATTTCACCCCCAAATTTATGGCCATACAGAGCAAAAAATTCAGGTTATAGAGGATAAGCTATGAGATTACATGTTTGACTTTGGCCATAACAGGGAGGATCACCAACCACTGATGGAGTTTGTGTAAAAAAAATCTACCATTCCACTATCAATATGGAATAATTTGAGGATTTTTATAGGTGACCCTACAGGTCACCACATTGCTATAATGAATCATGAGAGTCAACACTTATGAGACCAATGTTGGTGCAAGCGACTACCAAGATAGTGAAGATCATCAAGGAGAAGATGAAGACTGTACAAAGCTATTGGAAGTCTTATGTAGATATTTGACAAAGGCCTTTGGAGTTCAAGGAGGGTTTCCTTGTGTTTTTATGGGTTTCACCTCAATTTGGATTATAAAGTTTTGGATGGGGTGACAAGCTATCTCAGAGATTCATTAGACCTTTACTGATATTGTGTAGAGTTGGTGAGGTAGTGTACCACTTATCTCTACCACTATAGTTAGACCAGGTGTACAACATCTTCCACACATTGCAACTGAGGAAGTACATGCATGAACCATTGCACATTATCGACTGGGGCGAGCTAGCCATTGAGGATATAGATTCCTTTGCTGATTACCTGATAGTGATTAAGGATCAAAATGAGAGGATAATTTGTGGGAAATATATTCCATTAGTGCGTGTACAATGGAAACATAAGAATATTTAAAAAAACATGGGAGAAAGAGGATTAGATTCATTCCCAGTACCCACATCTCTTTGTGTAGCCATTTTTTTGGATTTTCAGGATGTAAAACCCTAAGGTGGGAAGAATGTAATGAATCTTATTTTACATGTATTATTTTTGGACATTGCATGATTTATTTTCGAGAACCTATGCTAAGGATACATGAGATATTGTGGCCTAATATGCCCAAAATAATTTTTTAAATATATTAAATGTATTAAAAATCATGTGCATGCATTTTTCCTAAATAATTGGAATAACTTCAAAATGGGGTCCCAAATTAGAAATTCTAGGGAATTATTGAGTTCAAAATGGAAGGTTTACCCTAGGTGCGTCATAACCTTGGTTGGTGAAGTAATTTTTTGGAAAATTCATCACAGGCATAAAATAAATAAAATTATTAAATAAAATTATTTTATTTAACTGTTTACACAACAACCTAATGTTTTCTTTAAATATAAACTTATGTAAAATTTACACTGTTATCCACATAACCCTATAAATTTTTGGAGAGCCATTGGATAGCATGGAAGGAGATTCTATTGGTGGATGATGACCAGATCAAGGATCAATGACCGGTACAAGATGAAATCAAAGGATCTCGCCAATGATCGAAGCACAATTTCATTCTTCATTATATATAAATATAAATTTAGGAAATACATTGTTTGATTTTTATTATTTCCCTATTTATAGTTTCTATAATGAATGTTAATCAATTGACCAATAGATTGATTTATGGATCATTCATTTTGTGGGATGGTATAACTAAAGGGATTTATTGGGGGAATTTATTTTTGATTAAATTTTTATCTCTTCATTCATCATTCTAACGACAATGAATTATGGTTGACACAAACATTGACCAAGGTCCATTCCTCAGGAATGTTCTTATGCTTTTCTCCCCTTGTTGTTCGTTCATCACAAGCATTCTTCATTTGGACCGTGGTTCAATATACCTAGAGGAATAGATATTTTCACACTTGTTTATTGGTTCAATGATTTGATATTGTAGATTAAGTATTATTATGACATGATAGTGGTGTGATGATAAAAGTGGTGGTGGATCAGATAGTTTTGGATACTAGGTTTCAGGTTCTTCAACGTATAATGAAGAATGACAAATGAGGCCGATTTCCAAATGGATTGAAGGGATATAATCCATAAAATAGACATGGTGAGGTTCTTCTAGGGAAGATAATTGATTTTTTGCATGATTGAAGTTAAAATTTGAGGCGACGGTGGTGCATGAGCACACAGAAGGAAGAACAAGGGTTTTTGAAAAAAAACTTATCCAAATGGCATGTAATTTAAAGATTACACCACATTTGAGTCCCTCATATTAGTATCTAGGGATTTGGGAGAAAATTAAGGATCAAATGGTGTGTGACCCTATCACACGACATGTGACCTATCCCCTATGGTTTGGCATATACCTTAAAGGGTACACACACAAGAGATGGAGTACACAGGATAGAGCACACCATTTACTCCCACATGGGCACAACCTTAACAAAATGTACACGAGCTAAGCCACATAATGATACACAGGTAGAAGTACTTGGGCATAAGCACACCATGTACTTCTACATGGACACAAACATGAGCTGTTTTACATGGGTAAGATGTAATGAATCATATTTTCCATGTATTATTTTTTGAATATTATATGGATTATTTTTGAAACCAGACACTAAGATGGTGTGTGATTTTGTGGTCCGATATGCCCAGAATAATTGTTTGAAATATATTAAATATATTAAATGGCACACATGTATATTTTTTTTATAAAAAGTGTAATAAATCATGAATGGGGGTTTGGATCAGAAATCTGAGGGCACCATTGACTTCAAATCGCGAGTTTTACCCTAGGTGCGACATAAACTTTGTCGGCACATTCTGTTTGTGAAAAAGTTATTTTGGGCATAAATGAATGAAATGAATGAAATAAATTAAATAAATTATTTATTTTATTTTATTCGACATAATGGACGGCTTTCTATTTAAATATATGTATATAGATTTTGTCTTAGGATTAGCCGCTAAACCCCAGAGACCTAGGAGCCATTGTAGGAAAGCGTTCTGAGTAAAAAATGATGGATCAAGATTGGATCATAGAACTTTGTTCTAACAGAGTTCATGGATCTCTTCAAGTACAAAAATATAATCGTTTTTCATCAACGATTGATCCAAACTCTAGGTAGGATTTATTTCTATGTGATTTCCATACCATTTTCTAATCCTTGGTGAACACAGATCAATTCCACAAATAGAATTGATACACACATCATCGGTAGAATTAAATTAATTGAATTGTTTATTTTTTCATTTTTGTAATCATATTAATTCACCCTCTTATATGAAAATGGATCAAGACCAAATGAAAAATAGTCATGGTTCATTCCTCATGTTTTTTGGATTTTGAATTTATTCCCCCATTATTCGTACATTCACCATGGGCATTCCCTTTTGGACCATGTTTCGATGAAATAACCAGTATTTGATCATTACACGATCATTATTTAGCTCAAAAGATCAGTACCATGGGTGTGGTTTGTGATCGATGATGTGGTTGAGTTGTGATAACTATGGTGAATTATCTGGATTGGAATAGATGGATTTTCTGTTCCTGTTCTTCCTAGTTTTGAATAATGGTGATGGTTTTGCTCGATAGATCATCTTACAAGTGGATTCGGAGCCCATAATACTAAGATATAAAAACTAGAGGCCTGACTAAACCCCAATCTATAGGTTACGACATGGGGGGTGTCTTCATCTAAGTGTAGGATGGTGAAAAAGAAGATCTAGATATCATTAGAAACACAACATGTAATCTGTCGTTACACACTGTGTGGACCGCCTGGTTGTGACGCAAGGGTTTTATCCAAAGTTAAATATCACACATCATGCAACATGGTCACATGATATGCAACCCCTTCTATGAGGCTTGAAATGTACTTCAGATAGTATACAAACATAGGAAAAAGTACACAATCAAGTGGCACACCGTATACTTGGACACAAAAATGACCTAATGTATATGGGCTGGTACACGGACACAACCACCATACACAGACATGAAAACCATACTCAGACACAACCAGGTGACACAGGTAGGGTAGCATGTTTCTCTAAATGTATTTTTCTTTTTATACACTCCATTTGTATTGAGACTTATATGTTGAATTAAAGTCTTCCACACGGGTAGGCATGGGGATGGATAAGCATGACATGTACCCCTTAGTAGATACCATGCACCCCCATCAAGAGTGTTTGCAGCTCTTAGTTTCTTAGTTTGTACCAGTATAGGTTGAGTGTATTCCCTTGGACCTTTCACTCTAGGGTATAATACAACATTACATCCACATCATAGGATTGTGATTTCATATAGAGGTCGAATCTTAGATAGAGTTGTAGTGTCCCTTTATGAGACTGAAGTTTGATCCTTTATCATCTTTTTTCCCTTGGTGGGGTTTGTGGAATCAGGGTGATATCCTTGAGTAGGGCCTTGATCCTCCATCTATCATACCATATTGATAGGGTTAGTGGTATTGTTGATATATGATCCCCTGCATAGTAGATTGATCCAGATTGGGTTAGTGGTGTCCCCCAACAGTTCTGGGCATGACCCCCTATATGAGAATTAGGGTCTTCCTAGACCAGTGATATTTTATAGGCATGGCCCAATGATCTAGAACTCTTCATAAAATTTCTCTGATGGAATCATATCTCCTAGACTATACTCTCCTGAAACATGAATTTATTCAAGAAGAATCCTATGACTGATATTTGGTTATGATCGCCTGGTGGCATGTGGTATTTCCTAAGTATATCTAGGTATTTCTATTATACATTGAGTTTTATATATTTTATTGATATGACTATACTTGGTTCTTCATTTTTAGTGTTTTCTATATGTCTTACTGAGTATTTTTATACTCACCCCAACACGGGCTTTGCCCGCACGTGTCAAGTCTTATATAGACGAAGACCCTTTTGACAGTGTCTTGGGAAAACATGGAGTAGATGGAGCATATCTAGAGCTTATTAGACCCAATTTTTTTAATGGGATATTGAATTTGACTTATTCCTTTCCTTTGGATCATCTTGGACTCTTTAGAGTTTTGGTTAGGCTTGTATTTAATCACCTTTTCCACTTTCAATACTTTACTATTTAACTATGTTGTGGGATATTAGATGTATGCATGAATTGTTTTACTTGTGTTACATTTCAGAATTGTTTGGTCTTGGATATGTGTGCATTTGTACAGGTGATTTAGAATAATTCCTTTCATTTTTGGGATATTCCTTCTCAGTGCTAGTTGCTAACCCATGTCCTATTGGAGGTGGGATTGTGGTAGTCACAGGTTAGACCTCAGTGGGCTGGGTCCTGACAGAGTGGTAGTAGAGGATGTTAGTTATGAAGGTTCCGGGCGTAGCGGAAGCGCATGGGTGGTTGTGTCCACTTGGATTTTTGTCATTATCAATGATCAATCCGGGATCAATATGACGATAAATTCCAGTCTCCACGGATCGATTCACAGAAATAGACAAAGAAGAAGAATGGTTTCGGAACCACAAAAGTGGATCGTCACAGGTTGATTATAATTAATTTAATTAATTGACACGAAGTACCTTTTGTGTGTTCTTTCTTCATTGATATTCTTGATCACATTCCGATGTGATTTTTCATTGCGTCATAGAATCCAAGTGTAGACTTCCTCTAGTGGTGATCCACACATGCACCTCGTATATCTGTACTTCGCCAAAAGGGTCTCCGGGTGCTAGCATGGAGAAACCTTTGCTTGCGTTGTCCACCTTAGATCATCTTGATCCTATGGAAGAGGATCTCTCTCGATCTTGAGACTGTTCTTGGAGGAAGAGGTTCTTTTGGCCTTGAAAGAATTCTCCAGAATTGTTGTGCACAACGATTCTCTTATTTAGGAAAATAGTTGGGGTTGTGAGGATATTTATAATTGGGTTTTGAGGTTGTAGATTTATGATAATAAATAAGAAGGTTATGCATTTTATTTATTTCATTGACTCTTATTGAAAACCCCATGTCGAATAATTAGTTCATTGACATGCGCCCACACTGATTATAATAAATATCATTTAATAAAAAAATATTATATCCTCAAAATAACGATTGAAAAACTACACGGTATGTAATCATTAAAACACGGCGTATACTTGTTTTCCATAAAACTACATGGAGTGTAATAATTAATACATGACGTGTATTGGTTTTTCATTTCCTTTCCAAAAATGAAAACTACATGGTGTGTAATCATTAATACATGACGTGTACTTGTTTTCTATGGAAAACAACATGACGTGTAATCATTAATACACAACGTGTATATCTTGTTTTTTCATTTCCTTATTCCTCGATCATTAAAATGATTTAGGCTTCCTTGAATAATTATTAAACCACGTAAGGGAATAATCTTTATTTTACTCAAGATACTTGGATACACATAGTGTGTGACCCTCTAGGCCTCTTTCTCGTTGGCATTAGGCGAGCTTGCCTAAAGTTCAAGATTACTGTCTAGAAACGGGTCAAGGCACCCAAGAGAAAGAATTTGATGCCGCATTGACGTGTCACCTCATACAAACGTTTACTGTGTAATTTAATCCCTTTATCTCAATATCTCATCAAGAAGGTTTAATGGTAGTATCATAAACCTATATGCTTTATCTATCATTCTTTGACTCCAAAAATAAACTCATCATGTCACCATGGCCATGAAATTTGTTCGACCGTTCTATTTCAATCAAAGGGCCCGAGATATCTACTTCCATAAATATAGAAGGGAAAAATCTTTCCTCAACTTATCCATTAACAACATGTCATTTGTGACACACCCAACATACCCTACTTCCCGCCAACTGTATTCGTAACAGTTTTCATCAGCAAATCAAAGTGCGTGAGTCATGACATGATTTAATGATAATCTTCCAGTCTAATGACCATTACACACGCTCGTATATTTTAATATACGATGACACCAAAACATGTAGAATTACTACTGGCGGGTCTGTTATCATAATCTCCCATCTTGGAGATTACCAAGTGCAAACTCCATGAGAGAGAGTCTTGTCTTCTTACGAGTACTCGCACATGACGGTCTCTATACTATGTGTCCTATCATAGTATGTCATCAAACCATAGAACTTTATTTTAGAATATTATTATAGCATTTCAAGGTTCTCATCATAGTGGGGATCTTCCATTACCTTATCAATGCAACAAATATTCCAGGACATTATTATATTATAGTCATACAAAACAATGAACAATATATAATAAGTGATGATTCATGTAATCAAAGTAAAAACCCGTTGGTTCTCAGGACACCAACCCTAACAAACTCCCACTTGGACTAGAGCCAACTGCCTATGACTTTTAGTCCGCTAGACCTCACATGATGATCATGTTTTTACTGAGTCAAGGCTTTAGTCAAGGGGTCCACCACATTGTCTTCCATGGAAAAACTGATCACTGCAACTTCACCTCTCTGAGAAAAATCCCTCAAGAGATGATACTTTGGAAGTATGTGCTTTGTCCGCTGATGTGACCTTGGATATTTTGTAAGTGCCACTGCTGCAGTATTATCACAATAGAGTGTGATAGGATCTTTACTGCTAGGTAATACATCCAGATCTTGGACTAAGATTCACATCCATACTGCTTCTTTAGTTTCCTCAGAAGCTGTGATATACTCGGACTCTGCTATAGAATCTTCCACCACACTTTGCTTTGAGCTTTTACAGCTCATTGCACCTCCATTCAAACTGAAGATGTTTCCAGTCAGTGACTTCATGTCATCTTGATCAGTTTGGAAACCAGCATCTACATGTCCTCTGATAACTATTTCCTCATCTCCTCCATAAACTAGAAACATATCCTTAGTACGCCTCAGATACTTAAGGATAGTCTTGAATTCCATCCAATGGCGGTCTCCTAGATCACCTTGATATCTTCCTACCACACTTAATGCATAAGAAACATCTAGCCTTGTACATAGAAAAACATACATGACTGACCCAATCGTGGATGCATAAGGGATCCTTGCCATTTTCTTTCTTTCCTTATGTGTCTGAGGACACATTTTCTTGGAAAGATAAATTCCATGTGACACTGGCAACAATCCCCTCTTGGATTGTTCCATACTGAATCTCTTCAGTATCTTTTCAATGTATGTACTTTGACTCAGGCCCAACATTCTCTTGGATCTATCATGATGGATCTTGATCCCAAGAATATATGCTGCCTCACCCAAGTCTTTAATGGAGAAGCATTTATCTAACCATGCCTTAACTGACTGTAAGATAGGTACTTCTTTTCCAATTAGTAATATGTCATCAAAATATACTATTAGGAAAATGACTGCACTTCCACTAAACCTCTTGTAGAAACAAGGATCTCATTCGTTCTTAACAAAGACAAATTCCGTTACAGCTTCATCAAAATGAATGTTCCATGAACTTGATGCTTTATTTAATCCATAAATGGATTTCTACATCTTTCATACTTTGTTGGAATCCTTTGGAGTCACAAACCCTCCAGGTTGTGTCATGTAGACATCTTCCTGGAGGTTCCCGTTAAGGAATGCTATTTTTACATCCATTCGCCAAATTTCATAGTCATGGTAAGCAACAATGTCCAATAGGATTCTGATGGATTTTAGCATCGCAACCGATGAGAAGGTTTCATCATAGTCAATTCCTTGGCGCTGTCTAAAACCTTTGGCAACCAGTCGTGCCTTATAGGTGCTAACTTGACCCTCCATATCTAGTTTCTTCTTGAATACCCATTTATTACCAATAGGATTTACATCAACTGGAGGATCTACCAAAATCCAGACTTGGTTTTGGTACATGAAATCCATTTCAGAATTCATGGCTTCTTGACACTTGGCAACATCTGTGCCTTCAACTGCTTCCTTGTAGGTAAGAGGATCGTCATTTTCAACCAATAATGAGTCACCATCCTCGGTGACAAGAAAACCATATCATTCTGGTTCTCTCACCTCTCTCGTGCTCCTACACAGTTCTTGTGTCTCTGGAACAGATTGTTCTTCCACGGGGCTTTGTGGAATCTATTCTTGTACCAACTCCTGTGTATCTTGAGCCTCGACTTCATCGAAGTCTATCTCTCTCCCACTATCTCTTTTGGATATGTTATCCCTCTCAAGGAATAAGGCATGTCTTGCCACTATAACCTTTTTGTCTGAGGGGTTGTATAGGTAATATCTCCTTGTTTCCTTGGGATATCCTATAAAGATACACTTTGTGCCTCGGGGTGAAAGTTTGTTACTTGAAGAGGCCTTAACAAATGCTTCGCTACCCCACACATGTAAATTCGATAAAATAGCTTTGCGTCCACTCCATAACTCATATGGAATACCGTTTATCGATTTAGTTGGTACTTGGTTTAGTATGTGTGCTGCTATTTGTAATGCATATCCCCAAAAGTATAATGGAAGACTCGCATGACTCATCATTGGTCTCACCATGTCCAGTAGGGTGTGGTTCCTCCTTTCACATACACCACTCCACTGAGGTGTGTAAGGAGGAGTGAGTTGAGATAGAATCCCAAACTTCCGTAAGAAATCAATGAAGTCCTGATTAAGATATTCTCCTCCTCTGTCTAAGCGGAGTTTCTTAATTTTCTTACCAAGCTGGTTCTCAACTTCATTCTTGTATTCTTTGAACCGATCAAAAGAATCTGACTTATACCTCATTAAGTAAATATATCCATATCTACTAAAATCATCAGTAAAAGTTATGAAGTATGAGAACCCACCCCTTGCTTCAACTGGAAATGGTCCACACACATATGTGTGAACTAATTCTAGAAGCTCTTTATCCCTTTCACCTTTACCACTAAATGGGGCTTTGGTCATTTTGCCTTGTAGACACGCCTGACATACACCAAGTGGTTTTAGTTTGAAAGAATCTAAATATCCATCTTGATGTAATTTTGTCAAACGTTTATCATTGACATGACCTAGCTGGTGATTCCAAAGTTGGGCGTGGTATGAGTTATGTGAATTTACTTTTTCATCGATTTCCATTACTTGGTTTGTGTAGTCTAACACATAAAGGCTGTTATATAAATGTTCCTTACCAAAAAAATGATATCTTTATAAAAGTAGCAACATCCACTTTCAAAATTGAATATGAATCCATCAGTATCTAATATAGATAATGAAATAATGTTTTTGGTTATAGAGGGTACATAATAACATCCTTTCAAAACCAATAACATCACAATAGGTAATGTGAGGTGGTAGTCCCTGACAACTACAACAGCAAGTTTGGCTCCGTTGGCTGCTCGTAGATCTTCCTCCCCTCGATCAATCTTTCTAAATCTACTTGGTTCCTGTATTTGTATAAATATGTGAGCACCAAAAGATATATATAATACCTAATTTATAGAAATAGATAGATTTCATTTGATGACAAACACACCTAAAGCTTCCCCTTGCTTCCTTGGCTGGGTTCAGTTTTTATTCCAGTGGCCCTTCTTGCCACAACAAAACAAACAACATCCTGTTCTCTTTCCTCCCCTTCGATATTATTTTTCTTGGAAGGACTTGAAGAAGCTTTGGGCTTAAAGATCTTCTCCCTCCCTTTCCTTTTATTCACTATGAGGACAGAAGGCTTTTCATGCTTCATGTCACTGTCCACTTGGAAAATGAGGATAATAAGATCAAACAGAGACTTCTCAATGTTGTTAATGTTGAAGTTCACAACAAAGTTTGAGAATCTCTGGGGGAGTGATGCAAGAATGAGATCGACACCCAATTTTTTAGGGATTTTAAACCCTAGAACCTCCAAGCGCTCAATGTATCCAATGATCTTGACTACATGAGACCTGACTGTGGAACCCTCTCCAAGCTTGCTCTGAAATAGAGCCTTGGAGATCTCAAACCTTTCCTATCTTTCTCTCTCCCAGTATAGACCATGGAGGTGATTGAGCATTCTATAAGAATCAATGTATTCATGAGACTTCATGAACTCACTAGACATTGATGACAACATCAAAAATTGAACGTCAAGTGCGTCACTCAAATGTTGATCATAAACTAGGAAATATTCATCACTCGCCCCTGGGGCAGGAGATTCAGGAAGTGAGGAATCCAGCACGTAAAAATTTCTTTCAGAGCGTAGGATAACCCAAAGGCACCTAAACCATTCTTAAAAGTTACTACTAGTGAGGATGTTGTCTTTTTCCAGAATTGATCTCAGAGAAAATTCGGTTGGCGAGTTTTTCATATTGATTATAAAAATTAAAAGAGAAGATTTATCAGTACTTTCTTGATTACATTTTATGTGAAATAATAAATTTTATTAAGTCTCCCACTATTTTATCAAGTTCCAATGGCCCTCACCATTGAACTCAGAATGTCCAATTTCTTTGACATTCTAGTGGAAAGGATCCATATTCCCCTTCACATAACCCCAACAAGGGTTGGTCAAGCTATTTGAAGGTATTTAGGTGGGCAGGTCTTTTCCAACTGTGAGCTTACAGTTCCTTGATCTGTTGGGTGGGCTCCCCAATCCTGAAATCCTGACTTGGATTTCCTTAACTCTAGCCTCCAATATTACATCATGCCTAGCAAGGAATAATTCTATTGATGTAATATGGTTAAGTCAACCCGAAACCTTTCATAAGGGCTTCCTTTATAAAAGTAAGTGTCCCAACAAGGGTTGGTCAAAACTATTGTTTTGTTGAGTCTTGCCCTTAATCAAGTAACGGAAGGCTTGGTCTGACTTAATATGGTATTGAGGGATTTTAATCCTTTATGCATAGTTTCGCATTATAACATGCTTGTTAATATTAAGTGATTCTTGCTTAAGTGATTAACCATGTTCTAATAATGTTTACGCATAGTCCAGGTTTTATTTTATTCCATCTTTGCTTGCTTGTTCATTTTATTTACTATGTGATCGCGAAAACACATACATAATAAATAAACCATGCAATCATACAAGAATAAAATAAGCTGGCATGATCATGAGATTTTATTGGTTAGCTTATCTAGCGGTTTGATAAGCTAACCCTGACCTAGGGGAAAACACCTTGAACTGACGGTTCATGTTTTACAGCTCCCACCTGTCCACCTTTGTATCTTTTTGAGTTGGTTTCACCCCAGCTTCAGGTGTTGAACCATCTCCTCTATCTTGGGTGATCCTCCATTACATGGGGTTTACATTAAAGAAACCATGGGCATACAGGCCCTACATTTTATTGGAAGAAGGCTCACAGGCCAATGAATTTAAATTAAACAAATTTAAATGAAACCAAACACACATAAAAAGGATCTTTGGTCTAGATCATGACTATCCATATCATACAACGACATTTACGCATATTTATAATTTAAATTATTTTAATCTTTTTATTATTTAAGATAAGTCACACTTGAAATTAATTAATTATGATCTTATAATTAATCAATTCTTTATCTTAAATTCCTTTATAAATTTCCTTGAGATTCTTCTCATCCATATCCCTTGTACAGGTCTTTGTAATTTTGGAGAAAACCTGGTGAAATTACATTTCTGGAAAGTACACGACGTGCAGTTTATATTTACCCGGCGTGTATTTCTTTTAACCCTTTATCCAAAGTACACACCGGGGGCTTTGGCGTGTTCTCTCTACTTTGGAAATTTTGGAGTACACGGCGTTTAGATTAATCTAACACGGTGTGTATTTCCTTGTTACACGGTTTACAATCCTGGAAATCCCATGTATGGGGAACACGACTTCTCCTTGTACATGGTTTCACCTGGACCAGATCGGACTACACGACATGATGATTCAACACACACGCCGTGTATTCCTGTTCCCACGTGCCGTTCATTTCTGCTCAACACAGGGTAATAAATACTCAGGTGTACTCAATTTACATGGCGTAGTTTGGCGGACCAGTACCAGTTCATTGAACCTAAGTACACGACGTGTAGTTTTCATTACACGCCGTGTATTCCCGTTTTGTACAGACAGAAAGAGCGGCTCCTCCGGATGAGTTCCTCATTTTTATTTTAATCAAAATTAAAATTAAAAGGTTGTTTCTATGATGTGAATCGAGAAACAAAGGAGGAAGAACAGATCCCGTTCATTCAGTTTAATAGAATGATTTATCACGAATTGAATCAAATATAAATACGTAAATTATCAATGAAAATTAAATAACTATAATCAAAGTTATAACCTTCCTCTGATACCAATTGAAGGTTTTGAGCGCAGTGGAAGTGCATGGGTGGATGTGCCCACTTGGCTTTTTTTCATTAGCAATTATCAATTCGGGATCAATACGACGATAAATGCCAGTCTCCACGGATCGATTCATAGAAATAGACAAAGAAGAAGAAAGGTCCCGGAACCACAAAAGTGGATTGTCATAGGTTGATTATAATTAATTTAATTAATTGAAAAGAAGTACCTTTTGGGTGTTTTTTATTAGTTGATATTCTTGATCATGTTCTGATGTGATTTTTTGTTGCGTCGCAGAAGCCAAGTGTAGACTTCCTCTAGTGGTGATCCACATGTGCACCTCGTATCTCTGGATGTCACCAAAAGGGTCTCCGGGTGCTAGAGTGGAGAAACCTTTTCCTGCATTGTCTGCCTTAGACCATCTTGATCCTATGGAAGAGGATCTCTCTCAGTCTTGAGAGCATTCTTGGAGGAAGAGGTTCTTTCGGCCTTGAAATAATTCTCCATAATTGTTGTGCACAACAATTATCTTGTATAGGAAAAGAGTTGGGGTTGTGAGGATATTTAAAATCGGGTTTTGAGGTTGTAGAGTTATGACAATAAATAAGCGCGTTATGCATTTTATTTATTTCATTGACTCTTATTGAAAACCCCATGTTGAATAATTAATTCCTTGACATTCACCCACACTGATTATAATAAATATCATTTAATAAAACAATATTAAATCCTCAAAATACCGATTGGAAAACTACACGACGTGTAATCATTAATACACGATGTGTACTTGTTTTCCATAAAACTACACGGCGTGTAATAATTAATACACAACATGTACTTGTTTTTCACTTCCTTTCCAAAATGAAAACTACACAACATGTAATCATTAATACACAGCGTGTACTTGATTTCTATGAAAAACTACATGACGTGTAATCATTAATACACAGCGTGTATATCTTGTTTTTTCATTTCCTTCTTCCTCCATCATTAAAATGATTTAGGCTTCCTTGAATAATTATTAAACCACATATGGGAATAATCATTATTCTACTTTAGATACTTGGATACACTTAGTGTGTGACCCTCTAGGCCTCTTTCTCGTTGGCATTAAGCGAGCTTTCCTAAATTCCAAGATTACTGTCTAGCAACGGGTCAAGGCACCCAAGAGACGCCACATTGACGTGCCACCTCATACAAATGTTTACTGTGTAATTTAATCCCTTTGTCTCAATATCTCATCAAGCAGGTTTCATGGAAGTATCATAAACCTATATGCTTGATCTGTCATTCTTTGACTTCTAGAAATAAACTCGTCGTGTCACCATGACCATGGAATTTTTTCGACAGTTCTATTTCAATCAAAGGGCCCGAGATATCTACTTCCATAAATATGGAAGGGACAAATCCTTCCTCAACTTATCCATTAACAACATATCATTCGTGACGCACCCAACATACCCCACTTCCCGCCAACTGTCTTTGTGATAGTTTTCATCAGCAAAGCTAAGTGCGTGAGTCATGAAATGATTTAATGATAATCTTCTAGTCTAAGGACCATTACACACACTCGTAGATAGTAATGTACAATGACACCAAAACATGTGGAATTACTACTGGCAGGTCTGTTCTCATAATCTCCCATCTTGGAGATTACCAAGTACGAACTCCATGAGAGAGAGTCTCGTCTTCTTACGAGTACTCACACATGACGGTCTGTATAATATGTGTCCTATCATAGTATGTCATCAAACCATAGAACTTTATTTCAGAATATTATTATAGCATTTCAAGGTTCTCATCATAGCGGAGATCTTCCATTACCTTATCAATGCAAAAAATATTCCAGGACATTATTATATTATAGTCACGCAGAATAATGAATAATATATAATAAGTGAAGATTCATGTAATCAAAGTAAAAAATAGTTGGTTCTCAGGACACCAACCCTAACAAGTTATACCTTAGTATTGAAGTTGTTGAGATTGGTTTGGGGAAATAATTTTTAGTGTTTCAATTTTGGATTTTAAGCCAGGGACTCCAGTATTGGTGTGGTGGTCGACATATCCATACAATAGGACTCTAATCACCTACCTTTTGGCTCAGTATTTTTAGACATTGGTTGTAGGGAAAATTTTTTGGTACATGAATCACACAGTAATGGTTAAGTTTCCCATGTCCTTACTAAGTCATCTCCTCATATATACTGTTTTGATCGAGGTACATATTTTTTTATTTCATGAAGCCTCCTCACATATAGCCATCTGGGATTCCACTACGTGATCACAAGGATAATCCGCCTAGTTAAAAGGCATCAATATGGGGGTTTTTACCAGAGATAAAACCTTTGGGTGGTTTACCAACTATACCACCACCCATTGAGAATTAGGTAGAACTAATAGTACCAACTAAGGATGATTGTATGCTGAGTGCACTGCATGAGTTTCCGAGGTAGAGAACTCCCATGTTTCGGGGTGTTCCAGTCCCCTAGGTGGCTAGAGGCTATCACTCACATTTTCCATATTGTGAGGATGTCTACAGATCAGATGGATGTACTTATGGAGAGTCTTCTTCCAGGATATTCTAGGTGATAGTGGAGCTTAGTGACTCAGTCACATGATGAGATGACTCTCTCATAGAAAAACTTTTAGCATCTCTTTAGGGAGGAGTTCTATCCAATCATGTTGCAATCAGTACGCATACTTGAGCTTCTATATCTATGGCAGGGTAGTATGATTATGGAGGAGTACTCAGTGAGATTTTACTAATATATTATGTTACTAATTAGATATGGTGTGAGATCAATTTTTTAGATATCATACTATTGAGTAGGGCTTACGCCGGGACATGAGGGATTCAATGATATCCCTTTTCATTCCCACATTTTCTTGGGTGCTTAAACGAGCTCTAGTAGTTGGGATATTTCTAGCAGAGCATGAACTGATAGTGTTAGATAGTAGTGAGAAACCAGTAGCTGAGGCCTCAGTATCAGGAAGACAATGGTAGTTACAGGGATCAAAGCATGTTAGATTATTTAGGAGGAAATCCTAGGACACAAGCTCAACAATACATGGTTCTCAGGATGTCTCTAATCAGCCAAGGGAGAGGCGGTATTTTTCATGTGACGGTTAGGGACATTTGGATCAAGATTTTAAAACTTGTCATACAACTGATTGTGAGATAGTAAAAGGACCACAAAGGTAGATATTGAGTCAGGGGTAGGGTGTTCCATTAATTGGCATACATGGAAGAGGGGCCAATAGGATAGAAGAAGGTGGTCAAAGGTTAGACCTATTACCACCACCATCCCCAGGTGGCCTGCCTAAGGCTTAGTGAGATGGTGGATAGGGAAGAGACTGGATACAAGCTATGGAGGCCTATGACTCTGAGGCTCCAGGGATGATATGAGGTAGGATCTATATCTTTTCTACTTTATCTACAATATTTATAGACACAAGTGCAAGTAATTCCTTCCTTTCCACTTCTCTGGTTCAAAACATAGAGATTCTTGTTTAGCCATTGGCTTGACCCTTGTGGCTGGAGACTCCGATAGGTGGTGATGCAATGATTGTGCACTTATTCTGATAGTGAGATCTGAAACATGGAGGTGAGAGAGTTTTGTATGAAATATCTTCATTGGAGTAATGAGGCCTTACGATGTCATCTTAGGTATGGACTGTCTATCCATAGTTTGTTCCCAGATTAACTATTTAAGGTGGAGGATGCAGTGTGTCTGTAGTTATAGAATGAGTTTTTTTATTTTTGGGTGAAAAGGAAACCTTAGTGGATTAGGATAATCTCAGGAATAAGAGAGTGAAATTGATTACTCATTAGTTGGATAGAATGACTCTTGGAGTAGTGGATTCTTTATTTTAGCAGTTTTCCATAGTGGTGGCAGAGTATGATGATGCCTTTCTTGAGGATGCACTAGGTTTACCTCCAAACCGAGATCTAGAATTATACATTGAACTACACCCAGGGATGTCCTTGATATCGACACTATCATATAGAATGGCTCCTTTAGATCTTCATGAGATGAGGGTGAAGTTTCATGAATTGAAGTGGAAGGGATTTGTTAGACCCAATGTTAAACCCTGGTCAACCCTAGTGTTGTTCGCTAAGGAGGAAAATATATTGAGGTTATGTGTAGATTATTGACCCTTGAATTAGGTGAACATGAAGAGTAAGTATCCAATAGTGTGGTTCGACAACCTGTTTGATTAGTTTAGAGGGGAATGGTGGTTCTTGAAGATTTATCTTAGACCAGGCTATCACCAACTGCAAGTACCAGATGATAATATACCGAAGACAAAATTCAAATTTCACTATGATCACCACGAGTACTTGGTGGTGATGTTCGGTATGAAGAATTCCCCAGTAGTGTTCATGGTCTCATGAACTGGATATTTCATCCTTTCTTAAACCGGTTTGCAGTAGTCATCATCGATGATATCCTTGTGTACTCAACATCTGAGGAGGAGCACACAAGACACTTAAGGATGGTTTTGGATGTACTATGAGAGAAACATCTTTAAAAAAATATATTGAAGCATTAGTTCTATATTCAGGAGGTCAAATTTCTAGGATATGTTATATCAACAGATGGAGTGGCAGTGGAACCGACCAAGGTTGAGGCAATGCTTTCTTGGGAGCCACCCAAGAGTTTCACTGAGGTGCGGAGCTTCCTTGGTATAGTGGGGTACTATCAGAGGTTTTTACACAAATTATCTAGAGTGGAATCACCCCTTACAAGTTTAACTTGAAAGAGGCATCCTTTTGTTTGGATGAAAAGGTTCCAACAATGTTTTCAATAGACGAGTAAGAGATTGACAAGCATTCCCATCTTGATATTTCCAAAGGAGGGTATCAAGTGTGCAGTTTTCTGTGATTTATCAAGGATAGGAATTAGTTGTGTTCTGATGTAGAGATGAAAATTTATTTACTATGGTTCACATCATTTGATACCACATAAATAGAACTACATGAGCCATGATCTTGAGTTAGTAGTGGTAGTCTTCGCATTGAGGATGTGGCAACACTATCTAATATGAAACTGATTTATCATTTACTATGAACACAAGAGTCTTAGGTATATAATCTCACAAAAGAATCTTAACTCAAGACAGAGGATATGGCTATAGTTTCTATAAGACCATGAATTTGAGATTTTCTATACTCTTGGGAAGGGGAAAATGGTGGAAAATGCTCTCAGTAGAAGATCTTATTCTTAGTTGTTAGATGAGGTATCAAAGTAGTTAGACTCATTGCGGTTGTCCTTCATAGGCAAGGATAGTTCTTCATATCTTTATTCAATGGTTGTTACCACACCTCTTTTGTAGACTGTCAGGGATGATCACTATAGAGATACCAATTGTAAGACCTTCAGTACTCAGATATCCATTAGATATGATCATGATGGATATTATGAAGGTGGGGAGCATGCTATCCTTTTTAGAGGATGAATGATTGTGCTTTTTATGTTATAGGAGGAGGTGTTGCGAGAGTTTAATATATCCCATTTAGCGGTATATCTGGGTGTGGAAAATATGTACCAGGACCTCCTATGTTAGTTTTGGTGGCCATGTATGAATAAGAGAGTTGTAGAGTTTGTATCTTAGTGCCTCACTTGATAGTAGTTTAAGGTAGAGCACCAGGTTCCATCGGGTTTAGGTCACCCCCTGAGGTTTCAAAGTAAATATGGGATGAGATATTCAAGGAATTCATGATGGGATTACCACATACATATAGGGGAAATGATTCCATTTAGGAGACCATAGATCAACTAACCATGTTATCCTACTTCCTATCTATATGAGAGTAGAGTTCAGTAGATTGATTTGGACACCTCTACATGCATGCAATAGTCCGATTCCATGGAGTTCCCTCGACGATCGTCTCTGACCGTCATGCTTGCTTTACATCTCAGTTATGGAGAGGATTAAAGGAGGCCTTTGGGACTATAGAAATCCATTAGAAGTCTTATGAAAACCAATTAAGAATACCTCTGAAGTTTTTGGAGGGATACCATGTGTTTCTAAGCATCTCACCTCAATGAGGATTGAGGTGATTTGGCTTTGATAGTAAGTTATCTTCGATATTCATTGGTCCCTTACAGATACTATGTAGAGTTGGAATGGTGGAATACCACTTAGCTCTAGAACCACAGTTGGACCTAGTTTAACACCTCAAAATTTTATGGTTTGTATCTTTTTAAATTTAATATCTTCGACAGTATACATTTCATGGAACACTGAGCCTAAACAAACCACAATATACTATTAATATTATTATTTAAAATGGAATTATCTCCTAATTGTTAAATTTGTGGTTATGAATAGGATTAAATAACTTATTAAAATATATTATTTAATTAATTGGTTACCAATTCATTAAAAATAAATATAAAAAAATTAATATAAATAAAATATTTAAACAAAAAACTATTTAAATGTGCACAAGTGTGTTTTATACCAATAAAATAAAAAAATCACACTTTTTGGATTATATTAATATATATATATAAAATATATTTAATATAATTATTAACATTCATCCTATGTGTTTTCTAGACAAGATATAATAAAAAATTCAATTTTGTGTATAAAAGAAGTATTTTTCTAAAAAGGCAGTTTTGCCACATTTTGATGACGTACTTGTTTTAAATATATTTTTTAACAATTTTATATATTATTTTTTAAAAAAATAAACTTCTTATTTGAAATTAAAACATCAAAATTTATATTTTTTTAATTTTTGGAATTTGTGTGATAAGTTTCTTATTTTGAGGAATAATGAATAATAATAGATTTTAATTGAAAACACTTTTTTCATCAAATTTATTTATAGTGTTAAATTATATTTTTAATTGGTTTTAAAGTATAATTATAACATTTTATTATAATTTAATATAATTTAGGCCATTTTAAATATTTTCACATTGAATTTGGATATATATTTTTTTAATCTTTTGAATGTTTTCACTTTAAAACCCCATTTTCACGTTCCTTCAATGGAATTAATTTTAAATTAATTAATGAAACTTCTATGTTTTGAATGTTGAAAAATAGATTAAATATTTTTAATCAGTGGATAAAAATTATGTAAATAGGTTCCTTTTATTTTTGGACAATATGAATAGTAACTTTAGTATTTTTTTAATTACCATGGTTAAGGGTAAACCAGTTAATTAAGGGTAAAATTAATATTATAAGTATTATAAAATCACCCTAAAACTTGTAATAATTTTATTTGATGAGTTATTATCAACTAAAATCATCATTGGGATGATTTTATGGCTTCTTGGATCCACTTTGATGTCTTTAAGCCTTTTATAGTAGTTTATTTTAAGGAAGGTCAAATATGGAATAATCATGTTTTTAATAAGTGATACATTTTTTATATAAGGATAATACAAAGATATATTAGATTATAATTATTAATTTGAAATAATTTTTTTTATCTTCATCATGATAATTTAATTTTAATTTTTAGAGAATAAATCATTAGATTAAATGCTTGAATGATGATGATGCGGTAATTGTTTTATTAATGGACAAATCAAATAAATGTTATTAAAAATATTAAAATAAATTTAATTTGTTATAATTAATCTCATACACAAATTTTATGGATTAAAATGACATATTAGGGATTCATTGAAGTTTTTTGGTTTGAAATTATCTTATGTATTTATATTTTTTAAAAGTAAAACTTATCAATTGTTTCAAAATTAACCTTAATGAAATTTTAAAATCAATAATAATTTATTAAATGATATAAAATATATAAAAATCTAAAATTTGAAAAAATGAGTGAGATAAGATTTAAAATTTTATCCATGACTCATTTATAGTTCGTTTTTAATTTTATAGTAACTATTTTAATCCTTAAAGAGTAAAAACAAATGTTGTCACATTAAGAGTTAAAGAGATTAAATAAGGGTTAAAGCCAAATGATAAGGTTACGAACGTGACCTAAACTTTTCTAAAAATTATTGTATGAATAGTATTTGATCCTTATCACTATAGAAAATAATTGGAGTTATTTAATGGCGCATGAAAATGAATTAGATATTATTTAAATCAAAGATAGTTACAAAATGTAAATCTCTTTGTATTTAATATCTTTTATGTGTCTTGGGACCCCTGAAAGAAGCTAGGGTGGCATGGGAGGTTGAGGGTATGGGGTGAAAATTGTGGGGTCGAGTCCTCGAGCCATTTTCTTATATAGCATGTATTAATAATAGAGACCCACCTTTTAACATATTTTATGTGCCCACATAGGGACAAAATCAATATATGAACGTATATAAATGACTATATTTATATTAGTGAAATTAGTTTCATTATAAAAATTTATATTTATTTTTTAGAAATTATATAATTAGCTAAAATGTTTCTTCATTGCTGAAACAATATTTGTAACACCCCAAGCTTCCATGGTATGCTTCTCTTTGAATAATATAGTAACGTGTGTTGTACGCAACTTCGAGTTTTAACACACACCTCAACCAATCAAACTAGCCGTTATGAATAGTAATACCAACTTTTTTAAAATTTTATAAATTTTATCTTTCAAAATGGACTTAATTTTTGGATTTGGAATATTGAAATTATCTTAGGCTGAATTTTTGGTTTTTTTTTTCTGAAAAGTTTCAATTTTTGATGAATAGTGAAATTACTAAATTTTAATTAAAAACAACTTTTTTAATCAAAATAATTAATAGTGATAAATTATAAATTTGAGTGATTTTAAAGTATAACTAGATTATATTTTTAAAATTTAATCTGATTTTGGTCATCGTACATAATTTTACATTTAAACTGGACATAAGCAAGTGTCAATCTTTTGATAGTTATTATTTCTTAAAAACACGCTTTTTGTTTTGACAACAGGAATTAGTTTTAAATTAATTTCTGCCACTTCTGCATGTTGAATTCAGAAAAATGGATTCCATATTTATAATCAGGAGGTCCAAATTGTATAAATATGTATCTTTTATTTTTAGACATTTTGAATAATTACTTCGGTAAATATTTTATTTACCATGGTTAAAAGGTAAATCCGGTAAATAAGGGTAAAAACAATAATATTATAATAGTATTAAATTAACCTAAAACGTGTCCAAAACCTATTGGATGATACTTTTCTGACCATGGGAATCTTTGGGTAGATTTTGGAACCCCATGGAGCCACATGTAAGTGATAATGACACTTTATATTAATTAAGTTAAAGTAAATACAAAAATAATAGAAGCATATATCTTTTAGAAAAATAATTTTTACATAGGGTTATATATGTTATATTTTAAACTATAAATATTTATTATAAAGATAAAAATATTTCCTACATAATGGTATTTTATTTATAATTTTTATACATTTCCTAATTAAATGTATTTATGACACAATAATGATGCAGTATTTTCTTTATTAATGAAAGAATCAAATAATTGGTATCATAAATGATAAAATAAATATAATTAGAAAGTTTTGATGCCATAAACGAATTTTATAGGTTAATATGACATTTTATTATTGCTTAAATGAATTTGGTTCGAATTAATAAAGTTTTTAAGACTTTAAAAAAAATAAATTATTAAATAGTGTCAAAATTGACATAAATGAGTTTTGAAAACAAATATTATATTATTAATCGATAATCTATTCTTAAAAATCTAATGATCAACTAAAGGACTTATATAATTATATTTTTATCATTAATGGACCACTTGGGGATCTCTTGAAAGTATATAGTAAGTTTATTAACTATACAATATAAAAATACAAAGATACATGGTAAATGTCAAACTATTTAACTAAGAGTTAAATAAAAAATATAAAGTTAATATAGTGACCCAAACCTGTCTAAAACCTATTGGTCAAGTGTTTTTCAACCTATTACCACCTTAGCCTTTAAATAATACCTTTTGGATCCTTTATAAACCGAATAAGAATTTATTATAAAATAATACTTCTAGCTTTTACTAAGGTGCCCCTCACCCCACTTATAAAAGAGAACTCCCCCTTCTCACTAATTCACACCTTCAAAGCCTTTTGGATTGGACAAAATAGGCCCAAATACCATCTCAAATATCCTCCATTCATCCTAGAGACCTTCCTTTAGTCATAAATCCATCCTAATGATCCCTTTTGATCAAATCAAAAGGAAGAACCTGAAGAAGAGGTAACATTTTCACCACCCTCTTTCAAGTTCATTTCTTCTTCCACTTCTTCTTTTTTTTGTTATTTACATTATAAAATAATAAATACAGTATTTCTTATATAATGTGATATTATTATAAATATGGTACAACCATATTCAGTATTATATCCATCCTTTTAATGACATGTCACCATACATGCGTATGTACAGACTACCGTCTCCACGTCATGGTGTAATTGTTATTCAATACATTATTATTTGGATGGGTATGATAATGATGTGTAATTGATGTAAATAATAAATATAACAGGATAATTATTATGTATATATGATATACCATCCAATTATATATTATTTTAATATCAAAAGAATGATATTGTCGCTCGTGCGTACGTACGGACTACCGTCTCCACGAACGCGATGAGATTCTTTACCTATCGTATCCATTCAAGAATAATTTTAATTTGATGGTTAAAAATAATTTATAAAGACTTAATATCATTCTTAATATGAATAAGATACAACCTATCCATAACAAACACAACTTATTTAAGAAAACATATAAAAGAAAACAAGTAAGTTAACACCCGAAACGATGACAATTCTAAGATATTATTAACAAATCAATGTTAAAAGATAATATATGATATCATATTAATGTATATTATTATTTTATAATTTAATAACAATTATTTTACCATTATAAATGAGGTTAACCTACCCTCTACCAAGGAAATGTACAAGGTAAGGGGTTTCTTATCTCACTTTTAATTCCGTGAGATTTCCATTGTTCACCACTTATTTATTACCTGTGGTGTGTGTATTTCCCATGATTGTATTTATTGTGTAATTTAATTTAATTTATGGATATTTACATCATCATTGTATGATCCTTATTTCATGGGTGTATGTTTTTCAAGTTACCAAATCAATAAGGGAATTTGAAATTTCAATTTCCACTCATTTCAGCTTTACGCATACTTCATTGATTATTTTACTCCAAGATTATGTGTGGAATAACTGTTCATTTGATTATGTCATAATTTCCACTCCCCTTTCTATGGATATAGTTTTGATACACATAATAACTCCATTGATAAATTTTCAAGTCATCGATATGAACTTGATAAGAGTAATTTTAACTCAATCTCCATTTGTTGAGTTAAATATCCAATTCTTTGGTGTTGTTTTTACAAGAATATGTGTGAATGTCCTCTGATTGATTTACACTGAATATCCAATCATATTGAGTCTATTTATATTTTCCACACATAATTATGTCATTGATTTATCCTTAACCTAAGGATACGATCTTTATAAGAGATTTCATCTCAATTTACATTCCATTGAGAATTCTTTATTATTCTACACCAAATCACTTTTATATGGTGTATATAATGTACTTTGACATAGTATATCATGAATGCCTTTATTCTCATGATATTACAATGTTTTGGTTACCTCAATTATTTTTATTCAAGTGTCTCTTTTTTTGGTTTGGAACTCTAACTAAAATATCATTTTAAATGTTTTAAAGATTTATTATTCTAAATCTTTCTCATTAATGTCCATGTTTTAAAAATGGTTTTAAAGATTTATTTATATGGACATTAATGTTTTAAAATTAAAACTTCTTTTAAAAGTTTAAAAGCAGTATGGGACACTTTGATTCAAAAATCTATTTTTAAATGGCTTCTTGACAAATAGTGTGACTTTTAAATGTTTTCCAGAAAAAGGAGATATTTCTCTCAAATAGTTTTGATGATTATTTTCATCTATGTCAATATCCTTCATTATTATCGATTGAGGTTAATATATTACAATAAAATCTTCCATATTGTATTGAATGAATTATGTTTTACTGTGGATGTGTTATTTTTATACCATTCATGGTTTGTGGATAAAGTATTGACATTTCATATGCTAGTTTCAATACGAATGTTTTTGTTATGTTTCAAAATTTTCATATGAGGAATGAATTGGACTTAATAAGTGACGGGTGGAGCCCTCTATAGCTCCTCGATGCATCGGTAGGTCTCATGAGACAAAATACTGTCTTGGCACAAGGCCTTGAAAAAATCTTATTTGTAGTCTTAGCACAAGGCCTTGACTATGTAGTTATGATGGTCTGGAATTATGCATTTCATCGTTATGAAAGTGGTTATTGATATTGAATATAAGTATTCGACTAGTATAATATCCATGTGAATAAGTAAATGGAATTATTTCATTTTATTTCTTCCATATTATGATGAAGTTTAAGTTTAAAAGGATTTTGTTTTAGTTATACATTACCTTAAATGTTTATGCTTATTTATGAAAGTTTTCTCTATATTGTTATCCTTACTGAGCATCCGAGCTCACCCCTTTATATGTTTTTTTCCCAGGTTGTGAAGAAGTATTTTATGACTAACCTGTTGGGATAGTATGAGAGGATATGAGTGTGGACTATGGAGACTATGTTGTTGTAGTTTTTCACTTTATGATGTAATATAAGACTTATGAATGTATGTAGTGTTTCCAAGGCTATTAAACTAATCAGTCTTTCGAGACTTGATCTTTTGTGAACATGCCAATGTTATGTAATAATGCACTGACTCTGGGTAACTGGGGTCGGGGCATTATAGTTGGTATGAGAAGAAGTTTAGTACAAACCTTGGAAGCTATATTTATATAAACTCTAATTAGATCACATAGAAATAAGATGAACTTTGAGGATTAGTATAAAAAACTTCCTAGAATTTTGGTATTGTAGAGATTTTGTGAGTTTTCTGAGAAATACATCCCTGTCTGGATATGATTAGGTATAGGCAGCTCTGGCATAGATTTACCTAGGGGTAAAACCCGAAAACACTGCTTTGAGCTAGACTCAAACGGGAACTGGTGCACGATAATGGGCCTTACTGCACTCTTGGTTACGACTCTCCTGGGGGATATGCTTAGGATAATTCTCATTTTCTTTACAAACCATTATAAAGGTTTTATGAGTTTATAATTCCTCAAAGAAAACATTTTTTTATGATTATGGATTATATCCATAAACTATTCAATCTACATTAGGTATTTTATATGTTTGGAATTATTCTTTGTAATTCATAAACTAACCGAGTGTATACCATTGTATAGAAATGGAACCCAGTAGACAGAATGTGAATTCCAGCAATACATATGATCCAAAGAGTAATAAGGATCATATCTTTCATGGTATTAAGCCATAATTTATAAGGGAAATTGTCTCCCATGTATTCTCAACATGTGGAGAAATAATATCATGTGTTAAAAAGTTAAGAAAAAAATTCTCTGAGCCCTATGAATTTGAAGGGAAGTAAGAGAAGAAAAGGATGGAAGAGAGAAAGATGGATAAAGGGAAGAGGGAAAAAAAGAATTTTCCCATATGTGATAACTGTGGGAAGAAAAACCCTGGAACTTTCCTGAAGGGAATGTGAGTTTTTTATAAGTGTGGAGAAAAAGGAAACCAACTACACGACTACAAGGGTAAGAAAATGGTTTCAAATGTACAATGCTTCATCTGCAAGGAGTTGGGACACTATGCGAACCAATGTACAAATCATCGATTATTCCCCAAATTATTCTATTGGATAATAATAAAGTTATGATACTACCTCAGATGAAGAATAACGACTAGTGTTATTTTGTTGTTATTATAAAATTATTTCATTTGAGTGTTGCATCAACAATATACTGGTTATATGAATTATGGAGATAAATAAGGGTTGTACTGCAATACTATTTTATTGGGGATTTGAGATTATATGGTTCTAAGAAAAGTGAGTTAATAGTAATCTACACTTTTTTTAAAATACATGGTTGAAGGAAAGGTAATCCTTAATATGGTCCCGATAATGAGGTAATAATTTTGGAATAAGAGATGGTTGATTTGAATAAATTATATTGGATATTCTTGACTACCTTGAAACTGATTAATGATTTCTATATCCCATCATTGTCGGAGTTTACAAAATTTTTGGATAGAAAGAGTATATCCAGTATTCTATAAGGAATAAAGGAGAATGAATGTAATCAATAAGGTTTTTTGGTAATTCAGGGTGTGAAGTGTTTTAAAAGAATACACTATGAAGGTGTTCACATGTTATTACGTGGAAAAGGATCTTTATTGTTTTTACCTTACTTAAAAATTTTGAACTGTGATTTGGGAAAAAATTATTTTGGATAACTCTAGTTTGATTTTTTTGATTTCCATAAAAGGAAAACCTGGAGGTCGGGCGGCAACCCGTCGCGATCTGCAAGGCCGCGAGACTTGAACCCACAACCGAAGGGCGACAAGTGTGTATCACCTACCACTGGCCCACATGATGTCCTAGATTGAATAATGTAGTTTTTTTCAAAAAGGTCTGGTAGATGAATTATAAATTCATTTTTTAACCCCATATGAATAGGATAAATAGAATATTTTTTTAAGTTTTATTATCTTTTAGAGTGAAAGATGAGTTTGTGGTAGAAATTAGTTAAAGGATGGAACTATACTTGTGAAGTATATATTTTTCTTCTTCTCTTATTATATGAAGAAATTAATTCTTATACTTTATTGAAGGGATCTTAAAACCAAATTTTTTTTATCCTAATACCTTATGTTTTGTTGAATCGATGGTATTTCAAATCATCATAGATTGATGAATTTAAGGCCCACAATTTTACACTTGTTTGTGATTGATGACCTCAATCACTAGCTATAAATATTTATGTTTTTTCTCCAATTATATGTCTCTAATTTCCACCAATGTTCTTCTAATCAAGATCATAACTTTGTGGTGACCCTTTCATTTCTTTTTTCCTCTTATTAAGACAAAATTTTATTAACCTAATTTCTGATGTGGGTTTTCCCAAAGATATTTTCTATTTTCAACCATTTATTTTAGAAAAATAATTTCAAATTGTGATGACACGATTTATTGAAGGAAGGGAGAATGTAACACCCCAATATTCCATGGTACGCTTCTCTTTGAATAATACAGTAGCGTGTGTTGTACGCAACTTCGAGTTCTAACACACGCCTCAACCAATCAAACTAGACGTTATGAATAGTAATACCCACTTTTTGAAATTTAATAAATTTTATCATTCAAAATGGACTTAATTTTTGGATTTGGAATATCTAAATTAGCTTAGGGTGAATTTTGGTTTTTTCTAAAAACTTTCAATTTTTGATGAATAGTGAAAATTACTAAATTTTAATTAAAAACAACTATTTTAATCGAAATTATTAATAGTGATAAATTATGAATTTGAGTGATTTTAAAGTATAATTAAATTCCATTTTTACCATTTAATCCAATTTTGGCCGTCGTACATAATTTCACATTTAAACTGTACATAAGCTATTGCCAATCTTTGGATAGTTATTATTTCTTAAAAACACGCTTTTTTGTTTTGACAACGAGAATTAATTTTAAATTAATTTCTTAGACTTATGTATCTTGAATTTATAAAAATAGATTCCATATTTAGAATCAGGAGGTCCAAATTTTGTAAATAGGTATCTTTTATTTTTAGACATTTTGAATAATTACTTCGGTAAATATTTTATTTACCCTGGTTAAAGGGTAAATCTGATAAATAAGGGTAAAAAAATAATATTATAATAATATTAAATTAACCTAAAACGTGTCCTAACCCTATTGGATGATACATTTTTGAACATGGGAATCTATGGGTTGATTTTGGGACCCCATGGAGCCACTTGTAAGTGATAATGACACTTTATATTAATTAAGTTAAAGTAAATACAAAAACGACATATGCATATATCTTTTAGAAAAACAATTTTTACATAGGGTTATATATGTTATATTTTGGACTATAAATATTTATTATAAAGTTAAAACGGTTTCCTATATAATGGTATTTTATTTATAATTTTTAGACATTGAATAATTAAATTTATTTATGATACAATAATGATACAATATTTTCCTTATTAATGAAAGAATCAAATAATTGGTATTATAAATGATAAAATAAATATAATTTGAAAGTTTTGATACCATAAAATAATTTTATAGGTTAATATGACATTTTATAATTGCTTAAATGAATTTGTTTTGAATTAATAATGTTTTTAAGACTTTAAAAAAAATAAATTATTAAATAGTGTCAAAAATGACATAAATGAGTTTTTTAAAAAACTATTATATTATTAATTGATTTTCTATTTTTAAAAATATACGGTTTGGCCAAAAGACTTATATAATGATAGTTTTATCATTATTGGACCACTTGAGGGAATCTTGGAATTATATAGTAAGTTTATTAACTATATAATATAAAAATACAAAGAGACATGGTAAATGTCAAACTATTTAACTAAGAGTTAAATCAAAAAGATAAAGTTAATATAGTGACCCAAACCAGTCTAAAAAATATTAGTCGAGTGGTTTTTGACCTATACCCACCTTATCCTTTAAATAATCCCTTTTTGAGCCTTTATAAACCGAATATGAATTTATTATAAAATAATATTTCTAACTTCTCCAAAGGTGCCCCTCACCCCTCTTATAAAAGGGAACTCCCCCTTCTCACTAATTCACCACTTAAAAGACTTTTGTATCGTCCAAAATATGCCCATATACTCCCTAAACTATCCTCACTTCATCCTAGAGGCATTACTTTAGTCAGAAAGCCAACCTAAGGAGCCCTTTTGATCAAATCAAAAGCAAGAACCTAAAGAAGAGGTAACGTTTTCACCACCCTCTTTCAAGTTACTTTCTTCTTCCACTTCTTTTTTATTTGTTATTTCCATTATAAAATAATAACTGTAGTATATTATATATACTTTGATGTTATTATAAATATGGTATAACCATATTCAGTATTTTATCCATCCTTTGAATGACATGTCACCATACGTGCATACGTACGAACTACCGTCTCCACGTCATGGTGTAATTGTTATTCAATACATTATTATTTGGATGGGTATGATAATGATGTGTAATTTATGTAAATAATAAATATAACATGATAATTATTCTTTATATATGATATATCATCCAATTATATGTTATTTTAATATCAAAAGAATGATATTGTTTCTCGTGCGTACGTACGGACTACCGTCTCCACGAACGCGATGAGATTCATTCCCCATCGTATCCATTCAAGAATAATTTTCATTTGATGGTTAAAAATAATGTTTAAAGGCTTAATATAATTCTGGATTTGAATAATATACAACCTATCCATAACAAACACAACTTATGTAAAAAAACATATAAAAGAAAAAGAGTAAGTTAACACCCGAAACGACGATAATACTAAGATATTATTAACAAAGCAATGTTAAAAGATAATATATGAAATCGTATTAATGTATATTATTCTTGTATAATTTAATAACAATTATTCACCATTATACAGGAGGTTAACCTACCCTCGACCAAGAAAAATTACAAGGTAAGGGCATTCTTATCTCACTTTTAATTCCGTGAGATTTCCATTATTCACCACTTATTTATTGCATGTGGTGTGTGTAATGCCCATGATTGTATTAATTGTATAATATACTTTAATTTATGGATATATACATAATAATTTTATGATCCTTCTTTCATGGGTGTATGTTTCGTAAGTTACCAAATCAATAAGGGAATTTGAAATTTCAATTTCTACTCATTTCGGCTTTACGCATACTTCACTGATTATTTTACTCCAAGATTATCTGTGGAATCGCTATTCATTTTCTTATGTCATAATTTCCACTCCCCTTTCTGTGGATATAGTTTTGATACACATAATCACTCCATTGATAAATTCTCAAGTCATCGATATGAACTTGATAAGAGTAATTTTAACTCAATCTCCATTTGTTGAGTTAAATATCCAATTCATTGATTTTGTTTTTACAAGAATATGTGTGAATGTTCTCTGATTGATTTACATTAAATATCCAATCATATTTAGTGTATTTATATTTTCCACACATAATTATGTCGTTGATTTATCCTTAACCTAAGGGTATGGTGTTTATAATAGATTTCATCTCAATTTATATTCCACTGAGACTTATTTATTGTTATACCCCAAATCACTTTTATATGGTGTACATAATGTACTTTGACATAGTATATCATGAATCCCTTTATTCTCATGATATTTAAATGTTTTTATTACATCAATTATTTTTATTCAAGTGTCTCTTTTTTTGGTTTGAAACTCTAACTAAAATATTATTTTAAATGTTTTAAAGATTTATTATTCTAAATCTTTCTCATTAATGTCCATGTTTTGAAGATGGTTTCAAAGATTTATTTATATGGACTTTAATGTTTTAAAATTAAAACCCCTTTTAAAAGTTTCAAAGTGGTATGAGACACTTTGATTCAAAAATATATTTTTAAATGGCTTGTTGACAAATAGTGTGACTTTGAAATGTTTTAAAAAAAGTGGATATTTCTCTCAAATATTTTTGATGATTATTTTCATCTATGTCAATATCCTTAATTATTCTCGATTGAGGTTAATCTGTTACAATACAATCTTCTATATTGTATTGAATGAGTTATGTTTGACTGTGGATGTGTTATTTTTATACCATTCATGGTTTGTGGATAAAGTATTTACATTTTATATGCTAGTTTCAATACGAATGTTTATGTTATGTTTCAAAATTTTCATATGAGGAATGCATTGGACTTAGTAAGTTATGGGTGGAGCCTGCTATAGCTCCTCGATACTTCGGTAGGTCTCATGAGACAAACTACTGTCTTGGCACAAGGCCTTGACAAAATATTATTTGTAGTCTTGGCACAAGGCCTTGACTATGTGGTTATGATAGTCTGGCATTATGCATTCCATAATTATGAAAGTGGTTATTGATATTGCATGTGAATATTCGACTAGTAGAATATCCATGTTAATAAGTAAATAGCATTATTTCATTTTATTTTTTTCCATATTATGATGAAGTTTAAGTTTAAAAGGATTTTGTTTTAGTTATACATGACCTTAAATGTTTATTCTTATTTATAAAAGTTTCCACTATATTTTTATCCTTATTGAGCATCTGAGATCACCCCTTTCTATGTTTTATTTTTCCCAGGATGTGAAGAAGTATTTTATGACTGACCTACAGGGATAGTCTGAGGGGATATGAGTGTGGACTATGGAGACTGTGTTGTTGTAGTTTTTCACTTTATGATGTAATGTTAGACTTATAAATGTATCTAGTGTTTACAAGTCTACTAAACTAATCGTTCTTTCAAGACGTGATCTTTTGTGATCCTTCCAATGTTATGCAATAATTCACCGACTCTGGGTAGCTGGGGTTGGGGTGTTACAATATTTATTAAATTAACAGTAAAATAAAATAATTGATTTTAAAAGTATTAATTTTGATATATTTGGGATAATTTAATGTTAATAATGAATTTTATAGATATGTAGGATATAATATAGTTATGTTAAAGAATTATATTCAAATTTCAACTTTGTCTTGATGTATTTTATGTCAAATTAGATGAATAATATAAAATTTGATAATAATGATATTTTATTGAATTAATATATTATTAAATTATTAAAAAATAACAAAAAATGTTAAATAATTACAATTGGGATAATATATGGTCGAAAATATCTTCCCCTATTCATTTATAGTCCATTTTGAAGTATTTGGATCTAAAATAGCCTTATTATATTTTAATATTTTGAGGATTTCTAAAAGTGCCCCTCACCTCAATTATAAAAGGGAACCTCCTCCCTCACTTACTTACACTACATTGAGCATTATATCTCAACCAAGTTCAGACCATTTCTCTTTACAACATCCTTATACAATTTCTAGAGGTCTTAGTATTCCAAAAAAACCTACCCTAGATCCCTTGATAGGAGATCTAAAGGAATTCCATTGAAGAAGAGGTAATCATTTTTACAAACTTATCCAAGTTCATTTCTTCTTATAATTACTATTCATGTGTTTTTTTACATGATAAAGTAATAAATATAGTATAATATATATTATGATATGTTATTAATATTATGATACAACCATATTCTTTGATTTATTCATCATATGAAAAATGAAATCACTATGCCTGTATACGTACGACTTATCGTCTCCACACCATGGTGTAATTTGTTTTTAATCACCACTTTATTTGGATGGGTATAATGATGAATATAGTGGGAATATATAGAAACTTTGAAATGATATTTATTCTATATAATTAATATACCATCCACTTCCTTACCCTTTCACCATTAAGGGAATGATACCGTCGTTTGTGCGTACATACGACCTACCATCTCTATAAGGAAATATGATTCATTTTCTTTGTTAACAATTCGACAATGATTATAAAAGTTTATATAATGAATATATATGATATCTATGAACATAATATAATTATTTAGATGAAATAAATATATCCTATGCATAATAAACAAGATTTACGTGACAAAACATGCATAGGAAAATGACACAGTTAACACACGAAACTAGGGTAATAACGAAATATTATTAACAAAAGGGGGATAATATGATATAAGAGGAACATATATGATATCAAAAATATAAATATGGTTCTATTATAAATTAAAAAAATTCTTTAAACCATTATAAATGAGTTTATAACATGTTAAACTAAAGTAAAGCACAAGGTAAGGGATTTTCTCATCTCACTTTTACTTCTTTGAGATATATGACTTATTTACCACTTATTTTTTTATGTGGTGTATATACCACTCATTTAAAATGTTATATCATGAATATACTTATTATCATGATATTATAGGTTTCATTTAATGTTATTCCATCATTGAGCTTATAATTCAAAAGTTTCAAAGTTGTATGGAACAATTTGGATTATTTAAATATTATTTTCCTCAAGAACTTTTCAATGATATCATTTAAAGTGTTTTCATATATTTAAACATAATTTTTTGAATATTTTTTGAGGATTTACTCTATTTTTAGCATTCATCACATTCCTTTGTTTTATTTTGGAATTGTTGATATTTTGTATGACTAGTTCTTCCAATACTGATAGTTATTGATTTTGTTAAGGCATGTTGATTTAGTTGTATTATTTATTCTTATGAGGAATGAATTGGACTTAGTAAGTGTTGTGAGGGGACCACTATAGACCTTCTATGCATAAATAGGTCTCACGAGACAAACTAGTTTTGGTTTTTACCTGATTATGTGTGGTGTCTTAGCCAAATCCTTGACAGAATGTTTATGATATCCCACATTATGCATTATATATTTATGAAATTAGTTATTGATAAAACATGTTATTATTTAACTAGTATAATATACATGGTTAAGTTTTCTAGCTCTTATGATTATTTAAATGGAATGTGTTTTAGTTTTTTACCTGACATATTTTTTATGGCATATTTATTCATAGTTTTTGTAGTATTATCACCCTTACTAAGTATTTGAGCTCACCCATTTCATATGTTTTATTATTCTCCAAGATTCCAAGAAGTATATTTTGACTGATATAAAGGCTTATACTAAGTAGAATTATGGTGTTCTCAAATAAAATTCTTATTTTTATTTTATTTTATGTGATTTGAATTTTAAATATCTATATAGTTTACCAATACTAATAAAATATTCAGTCATTTGGGATGAAATGTCTTGTATGATATTCCAATATAATAAAGTAAGAAACCGACTTTAAGCTACTGGGGTTAGGGTCTTTATAGTTGGTATCATAGAAATTTCAGTAGAAACCTTGGGAACTATATTTATAAAATAACATATTAGAAAACATAACCCTATGATTGAATTTTATGATAAATCTATGTATAGGATACCATCCTATAGATTTATTAATACCATGGATAACCAAGGTTAAATCTATGGGCTTGTAGATTTAGAAAAAAATGTTATGATTTAGAAATACTATAAATTTTTATTCATGAATATATCACTATGATAAGTCTTTATCAAATTTCCCCTTGGGATTTTTTAATGGTTAGAATCAGCAAGGTTATACAATAAATGGTTATACTGATGTTGATTAAGATATTACAAAATAAAAATGAAATGAAGGAGGTATTAAGGAATAAGATGATGAAGCATAGTTAATGGTTTAAGAATTTAGTAAAATGATTAAATTTCATGTGTATTTGGATTCAATAATTATTTCATCAATGGATCTTTGGTTATAATAATCTTGATATATATATATACTGTACTTCATTACTTGATGAAACATTATCATGCAAACTCTCAAAAATATTTTTAACTAAGTACATCATAGTGGATCACCTAGGTTGTTCTCTTGAGGAGCTATTGCGGTCAAGCACTCACTAATTATAATTCAATTTTTTTATATTTTTTTTATGAAATAAAACTAAAATAAATAGAGGTTTTTAAAATTATAATTAAAGATAAATAAAATTAAATATTCCATGCATAATGAAGACAAAATGAAGTTTGAATGAAAGGATATCCTCCTAAGAGAACACCCAGAGTGAACCTTCATCATCAATTCATTATTTTAAAATTTAATTAATGAAAATGATCCATAATATAAATGAAAATAAAATTCTTTATATGATTATGAATATATAGTATACTCAATGATAACTGAGATACCACACATCCAGCTCCTCGATCGAGGGATAATATTGCAGAAGTGAAAGCTAAACCCCGGGTGGCAAGTGGAGACACAAAGACACATTTCACAATAAGATCCCCAACATAATAACTATAAGAAAATAAGAAACATTAATATTGGATTTTAAAAGACTTGGGTTAATCACTTGATTACTACCCTGAGAACTTCTCAGGTTAGCTACTCATGATCACGAGTATAATAGTTCAGCATGATGAAGAAAATTGGGGAAGAAAACAGAAGAGGGAAAGAAAAAGAGAGAAAAGATAAAAATTAAATTAAAATATAAAATGAAATTAAAGAATTAAATGAAAATAAAATACAATATTAAACTAAAAAAAAGTATAAAAAAGGCTAACACTAAGTTTCCAACCCATAGAATGAATAATCAGTACTCTTTTATAGGCAAAGAGAGTGAAACTTTTCCTCAAAAAATCTACCTCCAAATTTATGTGCATTGTAGACCCCTTTAATGAAAGAATTATGAAAAGTTGTGTTCTTTAAATTTGTTGGAATATCTCTCCTATATCTAATAAAAATATTGAAGCTTCATTGTCCATGTTTGGAGACAGGTATAGTCATTTTACACTTGATATTTAATTTGAACAAGATAACTATTCATATTCCAATACATCGAGTTCCAAAGAATTTATGACTTTGATAATGAATGAACAAGGAGTTTCCACATTAATTAAATTTTTTAATACAGATTTTATATTTCTCCATGTTAAATTTTAGTACATTTTTTTACTGTTTATGAGGTATGGTCCCAATGTTAAAATTATCTATATCTGTACATAGTTTTTGTAGCCCATATCGTGAGATGGATTTGGGCCCTCAAATGGTTGATTGAGCTTTGGGTATAGAATAATGAAATTAATCTCATAGAAAATAAAAACCTATAAAATAATCATTATTCAATTTGTATCAGTAAAGAAAATGTTATGGCCGAAACACTGAAATACAGTAAAACAGTTAAATTCTAAAATAAGACAGTTAGTAATTAAGCTCAAAATACTTCAAAAACTATAAAATGTGACAATTTACATTGAAATAACACATTTTGGGATTAAAAATATTGAAATTAAGATTAAATTAATTGAAAATATTTGTTCTATCAATTCCACCACACTTAAACATTTCACTCCTGGGTAATCATGTGATACTAAGGTCAAAACAAACTTCTTAGATCATAAATGACAAAATAGATCAATTATCATATGAAGGAAAATATAATGCCTCATAAATGGATAAAAATTCCCCAAATACTCATCAATAATATGAATCCATTAAATTTAATGTTAATCCCCACATGCATGTCGAACCTACTTCCCTAGAAAAATATTTCTCTCTTCGTTCAAGGATATTTAATGTGGTGTTTTTCTCATTCCATAGAACATGTGTGATTTCCAAATCCTTTCTATACTCCTAGTATATCAAATTAAAATAGTAAAAAATTATTCAATAATGATGTCTTTTTCAATGTTTTTTCTGAGTTTGATGGTTATAAGGTTTTACATGTAAAAAAATCTAAGGCATAATGAGGAGGTTTAAACTCTAAAGTTAATTAAATGCATGAAAATAGTTTTTCTAAAGAATGGTGTGCTCCTCAATCATCTAAAATATGAATAAAATCAAAAAAATATTTATTTGGGAAGTTAAATCATAGAATTTTTAGTATCAATGATAAATTTATCACTCCTTTCCCTCAATTTTAGAATTGTTTCGGCTTAAATTCAAATACAGATTTCTCTTCAGAATCATATTTTTTTAGGAAAAAAGAGGAAACTTTTGATATTAAAAAATTGGTGAAAACCCAGAACAAATGTATAATAAAATTTTGGATACCCATACATATTTAAATCATGAAATTAATTCCATCCAACCAATAATAAATATGAAAACACAATCAATTCCTCTCAAACAGATTCATTAGGAGAGAAAAATACAACTCATCTTATCCCCCCAATGTGAGTTCAACAATAGTCATGAATTTAACATCTATAGTAGGTTAGAAATGGATAAATGGATTGTAATTTAGTGAAATAAAAATTTATTTCATGGCTACTATGGGATTAATAAATGTAAAAAAAAGGTAGTCCAAAATTAGAGTTCAATACAAAAGGGATTTCAAAGTGGTGCCTCAATCTTAATTAACACATTCAATGAACTCTAACATCTTTGAAAAAGATAAAAATAAAATGTTATAGATCACACAATAGGTATCCAGACTCTCAATAAAAAGATAAATGTATAAATATGTTAAAAAAGTTTAGAAACCTCTCGGGTTGGGCATGATTTTCAATTTGGATAGTACTAGTGCACATGTATTTCACAATCAATCAAACATTCATCAGATGAAAAGATTGGAAATAAAGAAAAAAAATCCATTCAAAAATCATTTAAATCCTTAAAAATTCAAATCAATGAATTTACAAAAAAACACCAAGATGGATTGAATTTTATAAAGTATTAAATTCATCACAAGAATCCTAAAAAACATACCAAAAATAAAAAAAGAAAACAAGAAAAATTCAGAAAAATAAAGAAATAAAAAATAAAATGAAAGCACATGAAAAATTCATAAAAATAGGTTTACATACATCCCCCAAACTTATTCCATTTAATACCATCTTTTTAGATCAAATTAGATCCAAAAAGTTTTTCACATAGAATTTATATTGGGTATAAAATAAAATAAAGAAAATGAAAGACGCAACCTAGTTTATTTTTTAGTGGTGGACTTGAGTTAATACCTTATCTTATACCAATTTAAAATAAAATAAATAAAAGAAAATAAATAAGAAAAATAAAGAAAAATAAATATAAAGGGGAAAGAAAAGGAATAATTCTTGGTTTGACACCAAAGCAGGTTCTAGGTTTATATTCCCCCCAGTCAGACAATCGCAATGGATTATCCCTAATCTGAAGGTGGGTGTGGTTTCTTTGATATGAAACAACACATGTGAATTTTTATTGTATCCATGATTAAAAAAAATATTGGAGAACCCCAAATAAGATATGTAAGTTCCCAACCCCCAAGAAAGAAGAAATAAAAAATTTGAGATCCATAGTGGGAGGGAATAAAAGATAGGGGTACTCCCTATGAACTTATGTGGTGTACTCCTCTATACTATATGAATTTTTTTATAGAGGAGGATATCTCACCACATTATTATACATCTCTTATAATTTAATCCCCACCACTTGGGAGGTCTCTTTTCTATCATCTATGGTCTGCTCCATTTGTGTTGTATCATAAATTTCAGATAAGTTGAAGTCATAAAAAAATTCAGCTTGATTAAGATTAAAACATGATGAATCAATTAATAAATATTCCCTTTCAATTATGTCATCACGGAAATTGATCTCTTTGAAAAATAACATTGGAAAATAAATCTCAATAGGTGCATCTTCTTCATCATTTTACAAAGAAATAGTGAGGTAGAATGTTACTGATTGTTCATTATCAAGGATGGGAAGATCAAGTTTCAGGTTATCTTCAATGAAGTAATTATAGGATTCTTCGAAAAGTTACTAATATCCCATAAGTGCATCATCTAGAATTTGTACATCAAGGACCTCCTCAAGCAATGGTTGAGTACGAGATGATATTATTAACTCATTTAGTAGCTTCATATCACCCGCCTTAGGTTCTTTAACATTAAAAATTATTGGTGAAATATCTTTCACCACTTGTTCTGGTTCAGTTTCTCTTTTAAGTTTAGGTTGTTGTACCATCGAATGAATATATTCTTCAACACTTTCAGCTTAGCTCTTCAGTTTTTATATATCTTCTTTAAGTTCTTCCATCTGAGATTTTTTAATTTAATATTCTTGTTTCACCTAAGAGTAGTCATTCCATGTATAATAATCACAATTTGAATACATCATAGACAATTTTTTTTAGTTTTATAAAATTTATGTTTTTTTTTGTTTTTTTAATGAAAAGAAAATTACTTAAAAAATGTGAATAAAAATAGCGAGTGAAGAACACTTGGCTCTATAGAAATGATTCCAATTTTATAAAGCATTGTCATCCGCACTCTCAAAAATAATTATAACTAAGTAAAACACAATGACTAAACTAGGTCATTATCTTGAAGAGATATTGCGGCCAAGCACTCGATACTTCTAATTCAATTTTTTTATTTTTTATTTATGAAATAAAACAAAAATAAATTTATATTTGAAAAATTATAATGTAAGATAAATAAAATTAAACATGCAATGCATAATGTAGACAAAATGAAGTTATAATGAAAGGAGATCCTCCTAGGAGAACACCCAGAGTGAATCTTCATCATCTCTTAATTAGTTTCAAATGTACTTAACAAAAATGATCCATCATATGTATGAACATCTGATTCTTCATCTGATTGTGAATATATAGTATTCTCAATGATCACTGATATACTACACATCCACCACCTTTATTGTGGGAGAATATTGAAGAAGTGAAAGCTAAACCTCAGGTTACAAGTGGGGACACAAAGGTGCCTTTCCCACTAAAACCCCACTCAGAATTACTATAAGAAAATAAGAAACATTAATAATTAATGTTAAAATACTTGGATTTATCACTTTATTACTCCCCCATGAACTTCTTCTGGTTAGATATTAATGATCACGAGCATAAGAGTTCACAATGATAAATAAAACAGGAGAAGAAACAAAAGAGAGAAATAAAATGAGAGAAAGAACACTTAAATTAAAATATTAAATTCCATTATAGAATAAAAAAATTAAAATAAAAGACTAAACTATATAAAATGTCCAAAAAAGGACACCCCTAAGTTTTCAACCCTTTTGAATGAATCATAATTACTCTTTTATCGGCAAAGGGAGTGAAAAATTGGCTCCAAAAACTGTCCTCTGAAAGTATGCATCTGGTTGACCCATTTAATGACCAAATTATGAATTATTATATTCTTTAAAGTTGTTCATAAATATCTCCTATGTATAATAAAAACATTTCATCTTCATTAGACAAGTGTGGAGAGAGATATATTCATTTTATAAACCTCTCAGTTTTGGCATGATTTTCAATTTGGACAGTATTGGTGCACATGAGTTTCACAATCAATCAAACTTTATAAAATTAAAAGATTGAAAATTAAGAAAAAAATAAATTCAGAAATTATTTAAATCCTCAAACATTAAAATCAAGAAATGTTCCAAAAGCACCAAGATGGTTTGAATTTTCCAGTGTATTGAATTCAACTCAAGAATCCTAAAAAACACACCAAAACTGAAAAAGTAAATCATGAAAAATTCAGAAAAATAAAGATATGAAAGATAAAATGTAGGCACATGAAAAATTTCTAAAAATAGGTTGAAATTTGTGAGAACCCAGATCTTCATTTCAGGTATCCATCTTTATTTCAAGTTGTTTTTGAGGAAAAAGGAAGAAATTAGTATTTTCTATGTAGAAGTCATGTACTTATGAGTACACTCCATGTACCCAGGTACCACATACATCCACTTACTGGCCGTGTAACAGCCGATTACATGGCCATGTAGGTGACCTAGAAAACTGCCTAAAGTGGGGGCCGATTGAGGATAATACACAATGTGTACCTTAAATGAACACAACAAGTACTTTTCTTTTTAATTGATAAATCAGACCAAGGTCGCGTCTCATCTCCATGACCGACTTCTTCTTCCCGTGTTTCGTATAGGAGTGTTCAGGAATGAAGAAAAAAGATTGAGTCATGTTTATCCATCTGATCTCTGATTGAGACACCTTTAGTTGCATTGGATTCCCACCAGTGAGTTCTAAATTAATCTAGATACTTTCTTCCTAATTCCTCTTCCCTCATGGGTTATTCATGGTTGAACATTCTTTCAAATTTTTGTAGATCTATGTCATTCTTGGATGATTCAAGGGTTGATGTTCAAGAGTTTTGATCGTACGACTTTAAGGTAGGTTGTTTGTTTCTTTCATTGATTTTTGTTGGATTATATATGCTAAAAGTGTCGTATACCCATGTTTGGGGTATTACGTGTTCTGGAAATTTAACCTTGTTTAATACCTGCTATGGTTTGTTTGATTGAGAAAGGGTTATTGTTTATGCGTATGGTTAGATACCTTGTTATGGGACACCCCATGGGTGTGTTCCCTTGATTGATTATTTATGGATGTTGTTCTAGGATTCATATAGTCTTTCCTTGTTCCCATGCATTCTTTTGATAGGATGGAGTTTCTAATTATATGAAATTATTGTGTTATGCATTGTGGAATTTTGACCAAGGGGAATTTGACTGTGAGAGCTTCCCAAGGCAGGGTCATTTATGTATGATTTGTTGTTATGTTAGACCAGAGGGGTTAGATTGTTAGAGCTACCCAAATGGTTGTTATTAAATGAATGTTGGACCCTATGGCATTGAATGTGAGAGCTTCTAGGTGGTCATTATAGTTCATTATTGCTATGCCGACCAAGGGGGTATTGACCGTGAGAGCTACCCAGGTGGCCGTTTGTAAATGATTAGTGGTATGTGGGACCAAATGGGTTAAACTGTGTGAGATTTCTGAGAGGGTCATTATTTATTAAATTGATGATATTTTAAACCAGAGCGGTTATACTATGAGAAATTTCATAGAGGGTTTCTGATGAATGATTGAACTATTATGGCAAGTCTGCCAAGCCAAAAAACAATCTTGGTCTCAGTCTTGTTTGTTGATATTTTCTTCTGAGACATCTATTTTGTTATTATTACATGGGGGATAAAAATCATTTGAAAGATCTTAGTATTTAATTATTCAACAAATTTAATAATTAATGAATGTAAATGAATGTAATTGAAAAATGTAGGATGGATTAATTTTGAGTACTTCCTTGTTTATTTCTTCATTTCTGCATATTACATGCTATATATATTCACTGATAGTTAGTCATAGATAGTTTTATGGTTTCCTACTAGGATTTTTCTCACAACCTATTTGGGCCATGCTTTTGGACCCAAATAGATTATATGGTTGTTGGTATATATAAGGGAAAGCACCCTTCTTTATTAGGTACTTGATTATTGTTGGATCTGGTGGGAATGAGACCAAGTTAAGGCTTGAAATGCTATTTGAGTTTACTATTTTTCTGTAATTTGGTTTTGGTATTTTATATCTACCATTGTTACTTGTTTGGATATTTTCCTAGACAGATGTGACATGCATCATTTATACATTCTCAAGTTGTTATATTACTATTTATCTTTTACTGTTTACTGTTGTTGTATAGTATTACTACTTCCTCTATTGTTTACTATTTTCTTTCTATTATATATAATCTTCAAATTAGGGCATAGTTTCCCCATTATCACACTGTGGATCTTTATTATAGTTGTCAGCCTCAAACGTTTGGGTAAATGCACTTGAGGTCATGTGACCAATCGGGTTCAAACACCTTTGGGAGACACAAAAAATCAGGATGTTACAAAGTGTTATCAAAGGGATTTTTTCTACTTTGACTTACTATTTGAAACCTATAGAACATGATAGGAAGGAACATGTAGTTGGTAATATGTTGTGCCTGGGAGTAACTAACTTGTGTACAGGGAAAATCCATGTTACCCAAAATATTTATTTTTTCTGGTTTTGAAATTGTTACAGTTGATTTGATTTCACTGTTAGGTGATTCACATGTTTTATGATGTTATGATTTATATCATTATGGTGTCATTTATTTTGAAACCTAATGAGACGAGGGTATTCCATCTCATGCATCATATATGCACTTTATATATTTCACATGTCATGCATTATTTTCATGCCATTTAGGATGCATTACTGATTGCATGCTATTGTGATAGATGTAGTTCTAGATATGAATACTATTGTGATAGATGCCTTGATATAATTCCTTTTATTTTTAGAGGGTATTGGTAAATGTAAATTTTTATTTGGATGGATGCCAATCTTTGGTCCTTGAGGTGTTATGGGCCCTCTTGAATCGGAATTTGGTGGATCATGTTTAAACTTTAATTAAATTCTGTTATGATATGACATGAAAAAGGATTCCAAAAATTGATTCATGGATAGTATGAGATCTCACAGGTCTGAATTTGACATGCCTTGGACAAAATTTTATGCTTTTAAGGGTTCTTGAGAAGTTTAAGAGGATTACTGTTTGGAAACCCAGACAACACGGTGAGTGATGTTATGAACACACTCCATGTGTTCTTCTATTCGGGAAGAATGAATTTTTTTAAATACACACCGTGTATTAGGAGTACATGCCGTGTAGTGCTTGACCATGTGACTAACTGTGTGACAAGATACATGGGGTTGGGAAACTTTTGGTAGAACATGACATTTCAATATTTTACATGCCGTGTATTAAAGAACCGTGAATCCGACCATGTGACCAAAACAGGTGGATGAAACTTAGGTTTTACACATCGTGTCTCATTTATGCACACCGTGTAGAGTCGACCGTGTATCCGACCATGTGACTAATGACACGGGTGGTTAGAACATAAGCAGTACACACTGTGTCTAGGGTGAACACACCTTGTAGTCTTACACTAGGAGAGAGCCATGTAGTTCTAGCTGTGTAGAAGAACCTAGGAAGGAGGGAAAAATTCAAGTACACACTATGTTGTAGGATGAACACACTGTGTGTATGGGATGTTATAAGACTAGATTGGAAGAGGTTCACGCCTATGTTAAGTCTTAAGGGAACATGCGGTGTAGTGGTTGTATACACCATGTAACCATATTTTGTGAAACTTGAATTCTTTCTTCTCCTATTCCTTTATTTCACTTCTATGTTTCTATCCTTGATAATCATGAACTTTGGTGTGTGCTTGACCTTTCAGAGTCATGCCACTGATACGTCCTCCGGTTGTACACTAGGTACATGGAAATTACCAGATACCGAAAATGGTAGACCAGGGACTACCATTAGATCCTCCCATCATGCCCGTCTTGGCCCCAGCTGTTATACTGGCCATAGGTGCTGATGCACAGTTCTGTGAAGGCATTATGAGGATGATGCAGACTTTCCAGGAAGCACCAAATCCTAACCTGATTATGGAAGAGTTTATGTAGGTGTTCCAGTTGTAGTATCCTCCCATTTTTTCAGAGGATGGATGAACATAGGCTGAAAATACATGGTTGGATTTTATGCTTACTATCTTCGATCATTTGGAGATACCTCTAGAGGGGTGGGTGAAGCTCGTGACATACATGCTACATGATTTCAACAAGAGATGGTGGGATGTTATCTCACAGGCGGGACGTCATCGGGATATGTCTTGGGAAGATTTTCAGAGGAACTTCTTTGATTAATTCTATCTAGAGACATTGAGGGTCGATCAAGCCCGAGTGTTCATGCATTTGGAGCATGGTGCTCTTTTAGTGATGGATTACACTTCCCATTTTACAGAGTTTCATTGTTTTACACTTGTTTTGGGAGGTGAAAAGTTATCCTTGGCTAGGAGTTTTGAGTATGGTATTAGGTTTGACATTGAATCGTAGGTGAATATTTTCAAGATAACTTCAATGACTACTATAGTGAATCAGGCACTGATTATCGAGCGTAATCTGAGGGAGTTTGGAGCTGCGAGCTATGGGACCCCGAGACACCCTGAGAGGGGAGGGGTGAATTAGGGTCTCAAAATTTCTTCATAAAATAAGGATCTCGTTAAACCTATATGACAGATAAGAACAAAAATCAAACAATCACATGCATAAAGTCCACACAACACTTTTAGTTGGTTCACCACTAAGGGCTACATCCAAGGAGCCTATACAGACAGTGTGTCGGTCGTACCAAAATCCAATAAAATTCACTATTTGTAGAATAAAAAGGTTTAGTCATAATCAATATGTTCCAGGATCACCACCTTTACAATGGTTTAGGTATAGCTCATAGATTCCCTTGGAACACTTCTGTCAACTCCCCTAGCTCACTGATTTGAGAGAAGTCTCAATCTATCTATCGACTTAAAGGTCACTTCAATGATTTGGCATTAAATAATTTGTCTCTGAATTAGCATGAGACTCTGATTGCACCATATACTGGAGTTTATTCTCTTTTAAATCCCTATCCCATTAAACTAAATGTTCAAAACTGCCCTTCACAAGGATCCCCTATGAACCACACTCCTTCATGAAGCGCCCCTACCTCTGTGGAACAAAATTCCTTTTAAAAGAATCCTAGACTTCACAGAACTATCTGTCTTCACAAATATTCCTAGACTTTGTGGAATAATTTTCATGAAACTCACTGATTCAATGTAGAATAACTCATCATCGTGAAGTACCCATTTGAAAAAATCATGGGAATCAGTTAATACTAAATGTCTCTTTGCGATGCACCAACTCACATTGATATCCCAATTCGCTAAGCTCTTTGCGAACTAAAAGAATCTTCGGATTTTACTTCAAAGATTTAATCTTAAATGAAGAAGGGTAGCCTCATATTTATAGGATCATCCATTCACGAAGCTCCACCACCCCTTTGTGGATTTTCTGGATCCTCAAACATGTCTTCACAGAGCTCCTCCCTACAAATAGAACCATGTAAATTTTCTGTTCACAAATATCATCATCATCATGGAGTCTTCCATCAATTCCCTTTACAATGCCCAACAATTTCATAGATCTTTGAAACTCATAATCACGGATAACTCCATATCCATTTGTAAATCCCATCGTAATCGTAAATCACACCGTTAGAAAACTTTCTGTCATCATGAAATTCAATTCGAAAATTCCACCTTTGCGAAACTAATTCCATTTCCATATTTTAATAAGTTCTCAGAGAACCCCTATTTTTGCGTTGAAATCCATCTTTGAAGTTTTAGACCACAAAAATTTGGAAAAAACTAGGAAACGACGCTACCTTCAATACTGATTTTAGATTGAACTATGTGATACCTTTCCTTACAATGTATCTAGTCTTACATGTGAGGATTGACAAAAAACACAAACTATACTCCAATTGAAGAAAGGAACAACCCTGGTTCCAACACGAGCCAGGGTTGTTCAACATCCAGTGCTAGTACTACTTCGATATATATCCAGAAGCTCCATAGGGAACTTTCATGCGATGTTTCTTCTGGTAGCCAAGTGGTATGCTACTAGTGTAGGAAGAGTGGTAATACGAGGCCACATTACCCAAAGGACCCAGTCGAGTTCCAATCTTACATCAATATAGGCCATATTCTGTATTTTTTCCAAATGATCTCACCAGCAGCTAGTGAGAGGGGATCAGTTATGAATCCTTAATCAGGAGGAGGAAAACTATTTTTTCATCAGTCAGGGAACTGGAGTTCGTCAGGCTATTCCAGTCGAAGAGGTAATTGTGGTATGGGAATCCAAACAACATGTTTTTAGCGAAAATAGGGTGGATTAACTCAGGGTAGTTAGGAAAGGTCACAGGGCCGCGATACAGGCCAAGATTTTGTGATGGAGTAGACCCACTAGGACCAGGATCCCAGACACTCTACGGTTAGAGGTATGATTCTAGTTGCCTTAGTTTTAGCTTCTGTTCTTTTTGATATAGGGGATTCCCATAGTTTTATATTTTTTCCTTTGTGGAGATCCTTAGGGTCTATATCTTTACATCTGATGATGTTATGATGCTAGGAACTTCCTTGGGGATTAGGAAGGCTAGTGTATGTTAGTGAAAAAAGTGCCCTCTTGAGGTTAGTGGGTGTCACTTCTTATGGGATCTCTATTTCTTAGAGATGACAGGCTTTGATGTCATTCTCAAAATGGGCTGATTAGACTATTTTTAGGCCTTTGTTGGCTACTATTACCGCAAGGTTAGTTTCACCTCACCAGAGGGAAGATCCTTTCTACACAAGGGAGAATGGGATGTCCATGCGAGTAGAGCTAGACCCGAGCATCATAGGTTGGGAGGAATTATATCCTAGATTTCTAGTTTATATATGGATGATTAGGGGACTTCACAGATGGACTTTCCTCTAGTAGTGGATCATTTTAGAGATGTCTTTCCAGATGACTTTTTATGTTTACCTCTAGAGAGATAGGTAGATTTATCTTTTGATCTTGTTCTAAAATTTACACTGGTGTACATTCCTCCATATAGGATGGATACACCAGAGTTACATGAGCTCAAGAGGCAGTTAGAAGAGTTGATGGTGAAGGGTTTCATCTGACCCAATACTTCTTCTTGGGGTTAGCCTATCATTTTTTAGAAGAAGGCATACGATACCCTCATACTTTGTGAAAATTATTGGAAGATGAACCAGTTGAAAGTCAATAATCGATATCCCTTGCCGAGAATTGATGATCTCTTTGATCAGATTCAAGGAGTCCAAGTGTTCTTAAAGATTTATTTGACATCTAGTTATCATCAATTGCCTGTTAGACCATCAAATATACCTATTACAACCTTTCGGAATATGTATGGTCTATACGAGTATTTGATTATGTTGTTAGGTCTCATTAATGTGCTGAAAGTATTCATGGAACTAATGAACTGAGTGTTCCATCCTTACTTGGATTCTTTTGTGGTAGTCTTCATGGATGATATCTTGGTGTACTCTCACACTCGAAACGACCATTTTATCCAACTTGAGATCATATTATGTACATAGATATAGAATAAATTATATGATAAGATCTCAAAGTGCCACTTTTGGATGGACCAGATCAATTTCTGGGGTCATGTTATCTCAGAGATAGGAGTACCAGTAGACCAGGAGAAAGTGATAGAAGTAGCTTTCTAGGAGCATCTAAAGTACGTCTTTGAGGTATAGAGTTTTCTGGGACTGGATGGTTACTATAGGTTTTTTATATAGGACTTTTCATGCTTATAAGCTCCATTAAAGGGCCTAACTAAGAAGAGTGAAAAGTACTTGTGGATAGATTCTTGCGATTCAGTCTTTCAGGAGTTGAAAGGGAGATTGACTTCAGCACAGATACTGATTTTTCCAGAGTTAGGAAAGACTTACACTGTTTACTATGATGCATTAGGTATCAGGATGGGATCAGTTCTTATGTAGGTTGGAGGATTCCTTGCGTATAGGTCTCGACAGTTGAGGCCACATAAGAAGAATTACCTGATTCATGATCTCGAGTTGGCTGTGGTTGTGCATGCTTTGCGCTATTGGAGACATTAACTTTTGGGAGAGCATTTTTTGGTATACACTGACCAAAAGAGCATCAAGTATATCTTTACTTATCACGATCTGAATTTGATACATTGAAGGTGGGTTGAGTACCCTCAGTATTTTGGCTTTGAGATTGCCTACACACCCAGGAAAGGCAACATAATGGATGATGTGTTGAGTAAGAGGACTCAGATACATGCAGTTCAGGGTCATATGGGACTTTATTCTAAAGTTGTTACCTATACTCTTCTTGATTGGGTGCGAATGAGACATATATCAGATTCCTAAGGCCTAGTACTATGGGAGGGTGTGTCAGGAGAGAAACCTACTCTTAGGTGGACCGCAGGTGTGGATGAGGTTTTGAGTTTTCATGGACGCGTATGGGTGTCATAATACATACACAAGGAGTTGTTGTGATATTTTCATGCCTCATCACGGGCATTTATTCTTGGTGTCACCAAGATGTATCATGATCTACACCTTCAGTATTGGTGGCTAGACATAAAGAAGGATGTAACTAGATTTATTATGATATGTTCCTCCTGTCAGTAGTTGAAGGTGGAGTATCAGCGACCGACATAGATTTTACAGTAGTTACCCATTCACAAGTGGAAGTGGAATGATGTCGTGATGGATTTCGTCACAGGTTTACCAAGGATGACTTGAGGGAATGATGCAGTTTGGGTTGTTGTTGACAGACTCATGAAGGTTGCACATTTCATTCCAATCAATAAAACATTTAGTATTTATGATATTGGAAGGTTGTACATCTGAGATATTGTTCATTTTTTAGGGTTCCATACACTATTGTTTCAGACAGGGACTCCTTGTTTAATTCTTATGTCTGTAAGGGACTACAGAGGGATATGGTTACACAGGTAATTTTGAGTACGAAATACAATACCCAAATAGATGTCCAGTTTGAGAACACGATTCCGGTTTTGTAGGACATTCTTTGAGCATGCATCTTAGAATTCAGGGGCTCTTGGGAGAGACACATACTCCTAGTGGAGTTTGCCTACAATAACAGTTTTCATGCGACGATTTAGATGAAACCTTATGATTCTTTGTACGATAGGCCATGCCGATCACCCCTATGTTTACTGGAGGAAGGATAGGTAGCTATTCTAGGACCTCGTCTTGTCCAGGAGACCACTGAGTAGGTGGAGTTGATTCAGAAGAGGATGTCTACTGCACAGTCTTGGAAGAAATCTTATGTTGATCGACGAACACCACATTTGGAGTTTGAGGTCAGAGGTCAAGTTTTCTTATGTGTCATATCGAGGGTGGGACATAGGAAGATTATGAGACAAGGTAATATTTCACTGAGATACATCAGGCCATTTGAGGTTTTGGATAGAGTCAGGCTAGTTTCCTATCAGTTTTAGCTACCTCAGAGGTACCGAGCTATGCACGATGTCTTTCGTGTTTCTCAGCTACAACGTTAATTATCAGACCCATCTCACATTTTTCAACCCAAGGAGGTTGAGTTTGAGGTGGATACATCCTTTGAGGATCACCCTATTCGGATTGTGGATCACAAGAAGAAGGTTCTCCATGGTTGTTCTATTCCTCTAGTACGGGTTCTATGGCAACACGAGCGAGTACAAGACAAGACTTGGGAGAAGGAGTCCAATGTATGATCACAGTGGCTAGAATTGTTTGAAGTTTCTTCTTTACCACCCTTGGAAGGAAAATTTGGGGATGAATTTCTTTAAGGGTGAATTTTGTAAGATCTTAGATCTTTATTTTAGGTATGTACCACTATTTTGGGTTGTTTTTGAGAAAAAAAGGAAGAAATGAGAATTTTCTAAGTACACACCATGTACTTATGAGTACACATCATGTACTCGAGTACTGCATAAATTTTTATTCTGGATGTGTAATGGCCGAGTACATGGATATGTAGGTGACATGGAAGACCACCTAAAGAGGGGGATGGTTGAGGCTAATACACAGAATGTAAATTAAATGAACACGTCTGGGGTTGTGTCTCATCTCCAAAACCCACATCTTCTTCCTGTGTTTTGTACTATAGCACTCAAGAATGAAGAACAAAGTTCAAGGCTCATTTCTCTGTCTAATATCTGATTGAGATGCCGTTGGTTGTGTTGGATTCCCACCGCTGAGTTCTCAATTCCCCTAGATTCTTTCTTCCTAATTCCTCATCTCTCGTGGGTTATTCAAGGTTGAACATTTATCACCTTTTTATATATGTACATTGTTCTAGGCTGATTCAATGGTCAAAGTTCAATAGTGTTGATCGTATGACATAAAGGTAGGTGTTTTGTGACTTTTGTTGATTGTATTTGGATTATATATGCTAAAAGTTCCATATACCCACATTTGGGGTATTGCGTGTTTTGTAAATTTAACCCTGTTTAATACCTGCTTTGATTTGTTTGATTGAGAAAGGGTTATTGCTTATGTATAGGTTAGATACCTTGTTATGGGATACCCATGAGTGAATTGACTTGATTTATTGTTTATGGTAGTTGTTCTATGATTCCTGTAGGCTTTCCTTGTTACCATGCCTTGTTTTGATAGGATGGAGTTGCTGATTATATGAAATGCCTGTGTTATGAATTGTAGAAGTTTGACCAATAGGAATTTGACCATGAGAGCTTCCTGAGGAGGGTCATTTATGTATGATTTTTGTTATGGTAGAACAGATGAGTCAGATCATGAGAGATAACTAGAGGGTCATTATTAAATGAATGTTGGACCCTAGGGAATTGATTCTGATAGATTCCAGGTGGTCATTATAGTTTATTGTTGATATGAAAACAAAAGGGTATTGACCATGAGAGCTTTCCAGGTGGTCGTTTGTAAATGATTAATGCTATGTGGGACCAAAGGAGTTAGAATATGTGAGATTTCCCAGAGGGTCCTTATTTTTTGAATTGATGATATGTTAAACTAGAGGGGTTAAACTGTGAGAACTTTTTTAGAGGGTTACTTATGAATGATTAAATGATTATAGTGAGTCTGCCAAGCCAAAGCACAATCTTGGAATCAGTCTTACTTGTTTGTTGATATGGTCTTCTGAGACATCTGTTTTATTACAATTACATGGGGGGATACAAAGCTTAGGCTAGATACCAAGATTTCATTATTCAATGGATTGAATAATTAACAAATGTAAATGAATGTAATTGAAAAACACTTTTGAGTAATTACTAGTTTATTGATTCATTTCTGCATATTACCTTCTATATATATATTAATTGATAGTTAGGAACAAATATTTTTGTGGTTTCTTATTAGGATTCATCTCACACCTTGTTTGGGTCATGCTTTTGGACCAAAATAGATTATATGGTAGCAGATCTAGATAAGGGAAAAATCTCTTCTTCGTCTAGTACTTGATTGCTATTAGATATAGAGATCATGGGACCAAGTTGAGGCTTGTGATGCTATTGTAGTTTACTAGTTTTATTTACTTTGGTTTTAGTATTGTATTTCCAGCATTGTGACTTGTTTGGATGCTTTCCTAGACATATGTGTCATGCATCATTTATATATGCTCCAGTTATTATATTACTATCAGTCTTATGCTGTTTACTTTTGTTGTATGGTATTAATGCTTCTGATATTTTTTACTATTTGCATTCCACTTTATATACTCTTCCAATGAGGGCATAGTTTCTACATTATCCCATTGTTGCCCTCACTGCTAGTCAGCAGCCTCTGGCATTTGGGAAAATGCACTTGAGGTCATATGACCAACTGGGTTTGGGCACCTTTGGGAGACACCTAGAACTGGGACATTACAAAATCCCTCTGCCAAACTTATTCCATTTATTATCCTCTTTTTATCTCAAATTAGATCCAGAAAGTTTTTTCACATAGAATTTATATTTGGAAATAAATAAAATAAATAAAAGGAAAGAAATAACCAAGTTTATTTTTTAGTGGTAGCCTTGAGTTAAGCCCCTATCTACTACCACTTTAAAACTATAAGAAATAAAATAAAATACATAAGAAAAATAAAGAAAAATAAATAGAAAGGGTAAAGAAAAGTTATAATTCTTGGTTTGACCCCAAGGAGGTGAAAGGTTTTTATTTCCCTTAGTAGGGCAGTTGTAGTGGATTATCCCCAATCTGAAGGTGGGTGTGGTTTCTTTGAGATGAACAAAAACATGTAACTTTTTCTAGTATCCTTGAGTAAACACAAATATTTAAGAAACCCAAATAATATAAGTAAGTTAACACCCCCTAAGAAAGAAGAAATATAAAATTTGAGATCCAGAGTGGGAGGGAATAAAAGATAGGGGTACTCCCTATGAACTTATGTGGTGTCCTCCGTATGATATGAAATTTGTTGTAGAGGAGATATTCTTACCACATGATTTTACAGCTCTTCTTCTTAGATAACCACCACTTGTCTAGTCTCTTTCATATCATCCAAGGTGTACTCCATTTGTGATGTATCAGAAATTTCAAATAGGTGGAAGGAAGAAAACAATTCATCTTGAATAAGATTAAAACATGATGAATCAATTAATAAATATTCCCTTTCAAGTATGTCATCGTGGAAATCGATCTCATTGGGAAAGACCATTAGAAACTCAATCTAAACTGGTGCATATACTTCATCATTTTCCAAATAAAGAGAGAGGTAGAATGGTGCTGATTTTTTTTATCAAGGATGGGAAGATCCAGTTTGAGGTTATCTTCAATATAGTGATTCTAGGATTCTTCCAAAAAATGCTGATATCTCATAAGTGAATCAGCTGAAATGTGTTAATCAGGGACCTCCTAGAGAAATGGTTGAGTATGAGATTATATGATTAACTCATTTAATAGCTCCTTCTCACCTGCTTCAGGTTATTTTACATAAAAAATGATTAGTGGAATCTATTCCACCACTCATTCTGGTTCATGTTCTAGTTCGGGTTTCTATACCATTGAAAAAATATATTATATAACCCTTTGAGCTTGGATATTCAGTTTTTTATGTCTTATTTAAGTTCTTTCATCTATGATTTTTGAATTTCATCTTCTTATTTCACCTAGGAGTAGTCATTCCATGCATAATAATCACAATTTGAATATATCTTGGACAATTTTTTTAGTGTTTTTTTTAAATTTATGATTTTTTTAATGAAATGAAAATTATTGAAAAAATATGAATCAAAATATTGAGTGAAAAACAATTGTATCCCTAAAAATGGTTCCAATTTTATGAATTATTTTCATACAATCTCTTAAAAATATATATAACTAAGTGCAACACAGTGGCTAACCAAGGTCATTCTCTGGGGGGGCTGCTGCGGTCAATCACTAACTACTTATAATTCATTTTTTTAATATTTTTTTATTTATGAAATAAAACTAAAAGAAATTTAGGTTTGTTAAATTAAAATTCAAGATGAATAAAAGTATACATGCAATTCATAATGCATAAAAAATGAAGTTAGAATGAAATGAGATCCCCCCAAGAGAAAAACTAGAGTGAACCTTCATCGTCTATTAATTAGCTTAAAATTTACTTAATGAACATGATCCATCATATACATGAAAATTACCTTCTTATTATGATTATGAATATATAGTACACTCAACTATCATGAAGATACCACATATTCACCTCCTTGATCGAGAGAGAATATTACAGAAGTGAAAGATAAACCTCAGGTGGAAAGTGGAGATGCACAGACGCCTTTCCCACTAAGACCCCCATCAGAATAAATCTAGTAAAAAAAACATTAATAATGAATGCTAAAATACTTGGATTCATCACTTGGTTACCCCCTGGTAACTTCATTGGGTTAGCTACTCGTGATCACGAGCATAAGAGTTCACAATGATGAAGAAAATAGGGAAAGAAAACAAAAGAGAGAAAGAAAAGGAGATAAAGGAGAAAACTTAAATTAAAATATGAAATGAAATTATAGAATAAAAAAAATACAATTATAAACTATAAAAAATGGAAAAAAAGGATACAACTAAGTTTCCAACTCCTTGGAATGAAGAATAAGTACTCATTTTAGGAAAAGGGAGTGAAAAATTGGCTCAAAAAATCATTCTCTAAAAGTATGCACATGGTAGACCCAGTTAATTGAATAATTATGGAATATTGTCTTATTTAAAGTTGTTTAACTTTATCTTATATGTTAAATCACAAAATTTTAGATTCATTGGCCATTTTTGGAGAGATATATAGCCATTTTACTCTAAATATTTATTCTGAACAATCTGACTATTCATATTCCCATACATTGAATTATAACGAATTTATGACCTTGATAATGAATGAATAAGGCCTAGGAAACTTAATTAAAGTTGTTTATATGGATTTTATGTTGCACCATTTTAAAGTTTAGCTCATTTTTTTGGTAGTTTATGAGATATGGTCCTAAGATTAAAATTCTCCAGATCTATACATAGTTTATGAGGTCCATCTTGTGAGCTGGATTTGGGCCATAAAATAGTGGATTGAGATTTGGGTCCAGAAAAAATAAATGAATCTAATTGAACATAAGAATCTATAAAATAATAAATTTTCAATTTGGATCAGTAAAAAATATTTTATTTCTGAAACATTGAAATGCATTAAAGTAGTTAAATTCTAAAATAAGCTATGTTCCAATTAAGCACAAAATACTTCAAAAACTATAAAATATGGAAATTTCACTTAAAATAAAAATTTAGTGGGATTAAAAAAATATAAATTAAGAATAAATTAATTGAAAATATTTTGTCTATAAGTTCCTCCACACTTAAACATTTCAATCCTAGGCAATCATCTTATACGAAGGTCAAGACAAAATTCTCAAAGCATAAATGACAACACAACTCAATTATCATATCATAGAAAATATAATGCCTCCTAAATGGATAAAAATTCTATAAATATTAAGAAATCATATGAATCCATTCAATTTTATGTTAATCCTCACATGCATGTCATACCTACCTCCCCAGAAAATTATTTTACTCTTCATTAAAGGATATTTTATGTGGAGTTTTTCACATTAACAAGAACATGTGTGATCTCCATAGTCATTATATCCTCCTAGTATCTCCACTTAAAAGAGTAAAAAATGAGTTAATCATAATTTATTTAGCATGGTTTATTCTGAGTTTGAGGGTTTGAAGGTTATAAATGTAAAACATATGAGGCATAATGATGAGGGTTAAGATATAAAGTGAAGTAAATGTTTGAAAATAGTTTTTCTCAAGGATGGTGTTCTCCTCAATAAGCTAAAATGTGAATCAAATCTAAAGACCACTTTTTTTGTGAAGTTCACACTTATAAATTTCAGCATTAATTGTAAATTTATTCCCCCTTTTCCTCAATTATAGTGTTGTTTCATCTTAAATTCAGATATGGATTTCTCTTCAGAGTAATATTTTTTTGGGGAAAAGAGAGGAAAATTTTGATCTTTAAAAATTGGTGAACAAAAAGACCAAATGTGTAATGAAATTTTAGATACCCATCAATATTTACATCTTGTAATCCATTCCATTAAAGTAGCAATAAATATGAAAACACATTCAATTTAGCTCATACATATTCACCAGGAAAGAAAAATACAACTCATCTTCTCCCTCCCCCACACTTGAGTTCAACAATAGTCATAAATTTAACTTATAGAGTAGGTTGGAAAAGGGTTAAATGGATTTTAATTTGAATTCCCAAAAAGTTATTTCATTGATAATATTGGATAAATAAAGGCCAGATAAAAAGGTAGGCCATAATTAGAGTTCAATTGAAAAGGGATTTAAAAGTGGTGCCTCAATCATTCTTAACTCATTCAATGAACACTTACAGCTTTGAAAAAGATGAAAATAGAAAGTTAAATATCACACAACATGTCTCAAGACTCTTAAGAAAAATAGAAATACAAGAATATGTCAAACAGGTTTAGAAACCTATTGGGTTGGACATGATTATCAATTTGGACAGTACTAGTGTATATGAGTTTCACAATCAATCAAACTTCATCAAATGAAAAGATTGGAAATCAAGAAAAAAATCCATTCAGAAATCATTGAAATACTGAAACATTCAAATCAAGAAATGTTCCAAAAACACCAAGATGGATTGAATTTTACAAATTATTTAATTCAGTACAAGAAACCTAAAAACACACACCAAAAACAAAAAAAATATGAAAAATTCAGAAAAATAAAGACATGAAAAATAAAATGAAAGAACATAAAAAATTCCTAAAATAGATTGAAATAATTCTCCAAACTTATTCCATTTACTAACCCATTTTATCTTAAATTAGATCCATGAAGTTTTTCACATAGAATTTATATCATGTAGAAAATAAAATAAAGAAAAGAAAAGACACAACCTGGTTTATTTTTTAATGGAATCCCTGAGTTAAGCCCCTATATACTACCAAATTAAATCATAATAAATAAAATAAAATACACAATAAAAATAAATAAAAGGAAATATAAAGAGAAAAGAAAATATATAATGTATGGTTTAACTGCCCAAGAAGGTGATAAATTTTTACTTCCCCTAGTCATGCAGTTGCAATGGATTATCCCTAATCTAAAGGTGGGTGTGGTTTCTTTGAGATGAACCACCACATGTGACTTTTTCCAATATCCATGAGTAAAAAAAATATTGGAGAAACACAAATAATATTAGTATGTTTCCAACCCACAAGAAAGAAGAAATAGAAAATTTGAGATCCAAAGTGGGAGGGAATAAAAGATTGGGGTTCTCCCTTTAAACTTATAAGGTGTCCTCCTCCATGTGATATGAAATTTTTTGTAGAGGAGGAATTCTCACAACATGATTATAAAACTCTTCTAATTTGATAACCATCACTTGGGTGGTCTATTTAATATCGTTCATGGTCTATTCCATTTGTGCTGTATTATTAATTTCCGAAAAGTGGAAGTTAGAAAACAATTCATCTTAAATAAAATTAAAACATGACGAATAAATTAAGAAATATTCCCTTTCAAGTAATTTATATTGGAAATTGATCTATTTGGGAATGAAAATTGTAAACTTAATCTCTTCTGGTTCATCTTCATCATTATTTTCCAAATAAATAGATATGTATAATTGTGATTATTGTTCATTATCAAGGATGGAAAGATCACATTTTAGGTTATCTTTAATAAAGTGATTCTAGGATTCTTCCAAAAATTGATGATCTTCTATAAGTGCATCAGCTGAAATGTGTACATCAAGGACCTTATTGACAAATGGTTTATTATATGATTATATGATTAACTCATTTAGTAAATCCTTTTCACCAACCTCAGGTTCTTTAATATAAAAAATTATCGGTGAAATCTCTTCCAACAATCACTCTGGTTCGGGTTCTAGTTCGGGTCCGAGTTGTTGTACCATTTAATGAATATATTCTTCAATACATTCATCCTGGATCATCATTTTTTTATGTATTATTTATGTTCTTGTATATGAGGTTTTTGAATTTTATCTTCTTGTTCCATGTGAGTGTAGTCATTCCATGCATAATAATCCCAATTTGAATACATCATGATTTTTTTTTGTTTTTTTGAAATTTTTGATTTTTGTAATGAAAGGAAAATTATTTAAAAAATGTGAATAAAAATAGTGAGTGAAAACCACTTGTATCTACAGAAACAATGCCATTTTTATGAATGGTTCTCGTGCGTGCTCTTAAAAATATTTATAAGTAAGTGCAACATAGTGGCTGACCTAGGTGGTTCTCATGAGGTTCTGTTGCGATCAAGCGCTCACTACTTCTAATTCAATTTTTTAATATTTTTTTATTTATGAAATAAAAATAAAAGAAATCAAGGTTTGAGAAATTATAATGAAAGATAAATAAATGTAAACATGCAATGCATAATATAGATAGAATGAAGTTAAAATGAAAGGAGATCATCCTAGGAGAACACCTAGAGTGAACTTTCATCGCCTCTTAATTAGTTTCAAATTTAGTTAATAAACATGTGCATGAACATACCAATATACCTATGATTGTGAATATATAGTACACTCAACGATCACTGGGATACCACACATCCACCTCCTTGATCAAGGGATAATTTTGCAGAAGTGAAATCTAAACCTCAGATGGAAAGTGAAGATAAAAATAAACCTTTCCTACTAAGATCCCACTCAAAATAAATCTAAGAAAATAATAAACATTAAGAATAAATGTTAAAAGACTTGGGTTCATCCCTTTATTACTCTCCCAATAACATACTTGGGTTAGCTACTCATGATCAAGAGTATAATAGTTGACAGTGATTAAGAAAACATGGGAAGAAAAAAGAGAGAGAAAGAAATGGAGAGAAAAGAGAACACTTAAATTAAAATATTAAATGAAATTGTAGAGTGAAAATAAAATAAAATACAAGACTAAACTATATAAAATTTATAAAAAAGTATACCCTTAATTTTCCAACCCCTTGTAAGGAATAAGAAGTACTCTTTTATAGGCAAAGAGAGTGAAAAAATGAATCAAAAAATCATCATCCAAAAGTATTTTCATGGTAGTACCATTTAATGGTCTAATTATGAAAAGTTATCTTCTTGAAAGTTGTTAATATATCTCTACTATATTGAATCAAAATAATTTAGATTCATTGGACATGTGTGGAGGTATATATATCCATTTTACTTTGTATATTTTATTTGACCAAGTTGACTATTTATATTTCAATGCATCGAGTTACAACTCATTTATAAAATTAATAATGAAAGAATAAGGAATGACCGCATTAATTAAATTTGTTACTAAGGATTTTATATTTATACATGTTATTGTTTATATCATTTGGGTTGTATGTTTATGAGATATTTTCCCTATATTAAAATTATCCAGATCCATTCATAGTTTTTTAGGCCCATCTTGTGAGCTGTATTTGGGCCCTTAAATAGTTTATTGATATTTGGGTCTAGAAGAATGAAATGAATCTCATCAAATATAGAAACCTATAAAAGAATAAAATATAAATTTGGATTAGTAAATATTGTTTTATGGCCGAAATGTTGAAATATATTAAAACAATTAAATTTTAAAATAATCCATTTTGGAAATTAAGCTCAAAATACTTCAAAAACTATAAAATGTGATGATTTAAGTTGAAAAAAACTGGTGGGATTAAAAACATTGAAATTCAGGATAAATTATTTGAAAAATATTTGTTCTATTATTACTTATTCCATAAGGATTTTGAATCATGAACGTTTTCATTAAAGTTTTAAGGTGATCAAATATTTTCCATGTGACAATAACAACTACATTACTATGTTTGGGGAATATGATGTTAAGATTGATTTTGTAAAATTAGACACATTTTTGGACTATTAATTTGGACAAAAGTATTTTGGATGATACTTATGGCTGGAATGGATTTAATTGAACATTGAATATTATTTTTTGAGGCAAACACATGATTTATAAGATACTTTGTACTAACCTTTTTGGTTTTAGTAAACATTTAGAAGATGAATAAAATAATTTTAGAAATTATAATTCATCAAAAATGCTCTAGGCATGAAAAATTCATGTCGGACATTCATTTACAGGTGTAAATAATGATATAAAAATAGATCGAAGCCCAACCAAAGGATGAGATTATTCTCATGACATAAAAGGTAATAAAGTAAGTTTACTTTCTCAAGTATTTATATGAATAGTAAAATAACCCATCTAATTTAGGAAAAGGATTTTTGGAACAAAACTTTTATTCATTTACCATTCTTTCTATGAAATAAATCATATTTTAACTGATAAAAAATTTCTGGTTTTGTGATGGTTAAATTTCTAATGACCATGTTCTATATCACTCTACATCAGAACTTGATAGCTAGATTTCTCTTCTATGAGAAAGTTTTTTTCTTTCCACTAATTATTTCCTATTTAAAATCCAAATTTTTTGGCGGCCATTGAATTTCTATTTCCATCTTATTTATAGTACTTTTTATTAACACTATTTCCAATGGGGATTTCCCATAAAGGGATTTTCAAATATCAGGATTTGATTTTTTAATTAAAATTTTAAATTTTGAGGATGTAATTTATTGATGGAGGGTAGAATGTAACACCCCAAGATTTTATGATATGTTTATTTTTAAATTTAGTATTTTCTATATAATATGTTACACAAAAAACTGATCCTAAAAAAACCATGATATATTATTAATATTATTATTTAAAATGAAATTATGTGATAGCCATTAAATTGGTGGTTATGAATAGGATTAACTAAATAATGAAAATATATTATTGAGTTCCTTGGTTACCAATTCATTAGAAATAAATATAAAAAACAATTTAATATAAATATTTTTTTTAAAAGTTTGTGGGAAAATCCCCCTTTGTTGAACATAAAAATGAGAGAAACTATTTTATGACTAGGAAAGAGGGAACCCATTAAAAACAATGGAGAAATTCCCAAGGAACCACATGAGAACAAATGTAAAAGCGATGTTGCAAGTCCAAAAGAAGAAAACATCAAAAAAAGAACCATAAAAATCTTATTCACCCCCTTTAGAGAGCTTTCTATAGTGAGATTAGTCCAAAAATTGTGTCACCACCTTTTCTAAGAAGTTGAACCATATAGAAAACACAATTTAGTAGATCCCCTATCTATAAAACATAGAAATGTGGAGGAGATATGGATGAGAGGTACTAGAAAACCCTTCCCTCTTTCAAGCTTCCCACTCGAAAATGCCTGAAATGAACTCACAAAAATGTCAACTTGATGTAACATAAGATTAGATAGAAAAACACTAAGAAAAATTCAATGGAAAGGAAACCATATATCTATAAAAGTGATGATGAATGGATGGATGATGGGTGCCAAAAAACCCATACCTCTTTTGAGGCCATCCACCCAGTAGCACCTACAAAATGCTGCGCCGATTTAAATTCAATAAGTAAATCTAGAATATGCAAAGAAATTTGCACCCCAAGAACAAACAGAACCAATAAGACTATTGTATAATAAGATGAAATTCATGTGAATCACTCTTGGATCCACCAATGAAGAAAAAACATAGATGAATCAGAAAATAAAAATGATGTCAAAAACACAAATTAAGAAGAAAATACAACTGGGAAAAAGTATCAAACCAAGAATCAAGGACTATAACCATATGTAATATTCTCCACGATCTATCAACCAGACCACAGCCATAAAAATGGGATGCAATATCACTGACTGAGTAGTACCAACTCCTCCTTCCAGATCTAGCAACATATGAGGAACCAACAAGAACACATAGAAACGAAAAAAACTGTCAATAATTCGATATCCACATAACACATCCTATATTTCAGAAACCACTACTTGAAAGAGACCAAGCATACCCAAAAACCTTAACTGTTGCATAAAGGAATGTCGGAAACGCTTCTTGAAGAAACAACCACCACTTGTAAAAGGAACCATATATAAAAACATGCAAGCTGATCCACACTATTGGTTCCTAGATCTAAAACAAGATATTAGGGTATGGAATATTAGCTAGTATACTACTTAATCATTAAGCCAGTACTGCCTGTAAGGCCCCAGAATGAGACCAAGCCATGCTGTGATCTTCAAACCCCGCTGAAGATCCTAGATCTGACTAGATATAGGAGAAAAAGAGGATAATCACCCACTCCCACAAAAACCTCACAACACAACAAGGAACTAAAATCATGAAATTAAGGAAGGGAGAAATATTAGGGGGAATCAGTTATAGAATACTTTGATACGAGTAGGATGCAAAGAGCTTATTAAAGAGAACATCGCTAAAACACCCCTATTAAATTGACTTGAAAAGGATGAGAAAATGAGAGAGAGTGAAGATGATTTCAAAAAACAACAAAGGAGAATGGAATAAACCCTAAAGGATGGATTTTTTGAAACTAGGAGACCTAGGCATCATGATTAGTATTTAATATAAATAAAATGTTTTCATAAAAACAATTTAAATGCACACAAGTGTGTTTTATAGTAATAAAATAAAAAAATCAATTTTTTTGGATTATTTCCAGATTATTTTTGTGAAAAAATGGTATCAAAGGGTGTTATAGATATACACAGGATATAAAATGTGCTTGGGTATCATAAACTGAAAATTGGGAATGATTACCCTAGTTTACAAACTTAAAACAACCAATGAAACCAAGAAACAAAATCTGGATTTTTAAACCAAAACACCTTTCACTAAAATTCCGAACTGAATTAAACAATTTAAAACAATTTATAAATACCATTAAAAAGGTAAAAAACCAAAAAAGACAGCCTAAGAACCTTTACAAGGCAATAGGCACCGCCCTCAAGCCATCTCCATGACACCGCATCATGATGGACCGCTATAACTAGAACCATTGGCACATAAGCAGTAACCAAACCCACGACAAATAAATCAACAAGTCTACTTACACCCAAAGGTGTAAGTAGGGTGTAAGAAAAATACCAATAGGATAACACCACTAATAGATTCTATGTGATAAACATTAAAATATTAAAAGATTGCAAGTTTTCTAAACAAGAAATGCTAGTTACAATTTCGAAAGGATGCAACTCTAAAAAAATAGTTTTCAAGTGTGCTAATTTAAAAAATCAACACGTTTAAAATAAATTTCAAATATACTGAATTTTTTCATACAATCATAACTTATGCTGACAATAAGAACAAATCATCTTATGATCACAAGCAATGGGAAATAACCCCTAGGCACTAGCTCGCTGCCAGTCCTAGGTACCTCGTATCTCACTGAACGTAACCATCAAAATATCTGTTCTCATGCACGAGAAACTAGTAGGGAACATACATATAACATAGTGGTCCCCAATAATCATCATCCTAGTTTAGTTAGTGTTCTAAGTATCAAAATTTCTTCGTGAAACTGAGGCCAAACCCCATGGGATCACTAGCATAATAGTACACATCCACCCTCCTAGATGTCCAGGCTTCCCTCTTGCGCTCAAACAAGTTCAAAAAGCCATGAAATATAATTTTCACATGAAAATACCAGTTCCACATCACAAATTCAACAAAATTACCACATGTATATCACACAAGTTACATAACCCCCTTTTTACATCAAATTGATTTTGAAATCACACTCACTCTAAAATAACCGAAAAAACTTTTCACATCACTTCATTACTTCAACAAATACTTTAAACATTTCTATACTACATTTACAAGGTTATAAAAATCACATAAAATCCCACACACACATTCCACATAATACCCTTTTTACCTTTAAAATCATTTTATCATCAAACTCACACGAAACATCTCACAAACATGTTTCACACCCACATCACAATTTAATAAAACATTGTAGAATTATAAAAAACATTATAAAAATGTTTGACATCTTAAATCACCTATTTACCTTTAAAAACCCCATATTAAGTGAATAAAATCACCAAAACCGGACATGTACACCATTTTACCACTTTTTTTAACCCACTAAATCATTTTCAATTTTCATAAAAAACCCAAGAGGTATAACCATATTTTGCACACAAAATCCATTTCAAAACCCTCATTCAAGAACAAAATCATACCAATACCAATCCAAAAATAGAAATGGAATCCCTAAAAAAATTTATTAAACCACCCCCATGTGTTATAAAAATACCTCAAATAATACCACAAAAGGTACACATGAAAACCACACATTTTCATAAATCACTTTCAAGAAGTACAACATGGTTTCACACATTAAACCCATTCAAAAACCACATTTCAAGGCCCACATAAAACTAAGGCATTAACAAAATATATTTTGAGGCCCATTTCAACACTAATAAATCACTTTTATATGTTATAAAATACACCCAAATATTACCCCAAGAGCCACACATGAAAAACACCCAATTTCAGGCTAAAATAAAAATATAAAATTAAATGCTTAAGAAAATACATCGAAAATAGTTTTAACACCACAAATAGAATATGAGGAACATGAAAATAATTAAATCAAGTAATATAACTCATTCATAATTTCTTACACATTAAAACACCTACCTAAATTGTCTAAACCCTCAAATCTTGGTGCGAAAATTCAACCGCACTATCACCACACCTCAAGGAAGATAAAAGAAACCTAAAACCTCAATATTTCACCCAAAAGATAAGAAGTTAAACCGTAGGTAAAAACCCTAGTTTTTGGAAAATTTAGAACTCACGAAAGAGTGAAAGAAACCCTAAGGAAAGGGAAGAAATGAAGAGAGGAACACTTACTTGAAGGAATCTTGGAGTTTCCCCACCAAAAACCCCATCAAAGATTGGTTACATGGGAGCTTGAGGGAGATTGGAGGCCTCCCATGGCTTCTGGTATTGAATGGGGGAAGAATATAGGAGATTATAATTATTTATGAGAGGTTAAAAATGGAATTTCAAAAGTATTTTTAATGACCTAGACACACCTACACGGTTTGGAACCGTGCAGCCAAACCGTGCGGCCTGTTCTGGCCACCCAAAACCATGCCATTATCCTCCAATTTTATTAGGGGTACAAGGGGGAAAATAAGTTGAAAATATAAACCAAGGGTAAGGAAGAAAAATCCAAAATTTATCCATCCTTTTCACCCCAAAACTCATCCAATTCATGGGTGAAAACCACCTCACCAACTTACAACACAAGTGGTGTAACTAGGAGTTTCACTAAGCCAACTCCAAAAAAATACAACCTCATACCATCTATTTGAAAAAGAAGAAGTCAAATTACCATATAACATAGATTAATAACAAAAAAAAAATGAAAATTTCAAACCCGGAACAGCCAAAAACCAAGCGAAATCCATGAACCAAAGGAGGATTTGAAACAAACCATGGAATTGAAAATCTGGGTGTGAAAATTTGGAAGACTTGTTTTTAATACATTTTTGACACTTATATAAATTATATTTGAAGAAATAGACTTCTCATTTTAAATAATAATATCAAAATTTACTTTTTTTGTTTTTTGATATTTTTTTGGGTAAGTTTCATATTTTGATAAATAGTGAAAAATACTATATTTTAATTGAAAACTATTTTTCATCAAATTTGTTCATAGTGTCAAATTATATTTCTAATTGTTTTAAAAAATAATTAGTTAGTTTTTTATAATTTAATCTAATTTAATCCATTATAATAAATTTCATATTAAATTTGGATACACAAACATTTTAATCTTTTGAATATTTTCACTTTAAAAACTCATTTTCTCGTTCCGTCAACAAGATTAATTTTTAATTAATTAGTTCATATTTTGTATTTTGATTTTTCAAAAATGTATTAAATATTTGGAATTATTGGTTTAAAATTAGGTAAAAATGTTCCTTTTATTTTTGGACATTATGAATAGTAAGTTTAGTATTTTTTAATTACCACTATTAAGGGTAAATTAGTTAATTAAGGGTAAAATTAATATTATAAGTATTATAAAATTAACCTAAAACTTATCATAATTTTATTGGATGACTTATTTTTAACAAAAAGCTTCCTTGGGATGATTTTATGGCCTCTTGGAGCCACTTGGATGACTTTAATCCTTTTATAGTATTTTATTTTATGTAAAGTCAAATATGTCATACTCATATTTTTAATAAGTGTCACAATTTTTATATATGGATATTCAGAATATATATTAAATTACAAATATTAATTTTAAAAATAAAATTTTTATCTTTATCATGATTTTTTTAAATTTTAAAGAATAAATTATTATATTAATGGCTTGCACAATGATAATAAAGCAATTTTTTAATTAATGGACATATCAAATAAACGTTATTTCAAATATTAAAATAAATATAATTTGATATAATTAATTTCATACATGAATTTAATGGATGAAAAGGATATATTAGGGATGAATTAAAGGTTTTTTTCAAAGTTATATTGTGTTTTGATATTTTTTAAAAGTCAAACTAATCAATAGTGTCAAAATTGACATTAATGATATTTTAAAATAAATAGTTTCTTATTTAATGATATAAAATTCATAAAAATATAAAATTATGCCAAATAATTTAGATAAGGTTGAATTTTTTCCCTGACTTATTTATGGTTAGTATGGTATTTTATAGTAACTATATTAACCCTTAAGAAGTAAAAAAACATGTTGTCACAATAAGAGATAAAAGGATTAAATAAGGGTTAATTCCAAATGATAATTGTAAGAATGTAACCTAAAATTGTCTAAAAATTATTGTGTGAATACGATTCAACAATTATCATATTAGGAACTAATTTTATTCTTTTAATAGACAGTTTTATATGAAAATAAATTATATATTATTTAAATCAAAGATAGTTACAAAAAATGTCATTCTCTTTGTATTTAATATATTTTATGTGTCCACATAGGGACAAAATCAAGACATGAACGAACCTAAATTTATATATTTATCTTAATGAGATTAGTTTCATTTTATAAATTTATTTTTAATTTTTTGAAATTATATAATTACCTTAAATTCTTCTTCAATGTTAAAACAAAATATATTTCATTAAATGTAAAATAAAATAATTGATTTTAGAAGTATTAATTTTGATATATTTAGGATTTTTTAATGTTTATAATGAATTTTATAGATCTATAAGATATAATATAATTGTGTGAAATAATTATATTCAGATTCCCACTTTGTCTTGATGTATTTTAATTAAAATTAAATGAATGGCATCAAAGTTGGCAATAATGATATTTTATTTAATTAATATATTATTAAATTATTTAAAAATAAATAAAATGATAAATAATAAAAAATGGGATAATATATGGTTTAAAATATATTCCTTTATTTATTTATATTCCATTTTTATGTATTTGGATCTAGAATAGCCTTATTATATTTTAATATTTTAAGGATTTACAAAAGTACCCCTCACGACAATTATAAAATGACCCCTCCTCCCTCCTCCCTAACACCACTTTGAGCCTTATATATCAAACATTTAATACCCATTTCTCTTACCAAAATTCTTATCTAAGTCATGGAGGTCCTATTATTCCAAAAATACAAACCCTAGATTTCTTTAGAAGATATCTAATGGAAGTACTATGAATAAGTGGTAATTGTTTTTTCCAACTCATCCAAGTTCATTTCTTATTATACTTCATATTAATGAATTTTTTCCATGATAAAGTAATAAATATGATATTTTATATATGATTATATTTTATTAATATTATGGGACAACCATATTCTATGATTTATCCGTCCTACGAAAAATGAAAGCATCACGTGTGTGTACGTACCACTTACCATCTCCAGACCGTGGTGTAATTTGTTTTTAATAACCAATTTATTTAGATGGGTATAATTATGGAAATAATGAGAATATATAGTACTTATTACATGATATTGATTCTATATAATAAATATACCATCCACTTCTTTACCCTTTCACCATTAAGATAATGATACTGTCACTTGTGCGTACGTATGACCTACCGTCTCCACGAAGCGATATGATTAATTTTCCATGTTAACCATTAAATAATGATTATAAAAATTTATATAATGAATATATATGATTTATATGAACTTAATATAATTTTTTATATGAATTAAATATAACATATCCATAAGAAACAAGACTTACATAACAAAACATGTATAGAAAAATGACGTAGTTAACACCTGAAGCTATGGTAATAACGAAATGTTATTAAAAAACTGTGATAAGATGATATAAGAGGATATTATATGATATTATAAATATTAATATGATTATGTTATAAATTAATAACATTATTTAAACAATAATATAGTAATTTAAAGCACATTCAAAAAATGGAAAGTGCAAGGTAAGGGATTTTCTCATCCCACTTTTACTTCTGTGAGATATATGCCTTATTCACCACTTATTTTTATTATGTGGTGTATATAAAACTACTTTGACATGTTATATCACGAATATACTTATTATTATGATAATGTAAGTTTCATTTAGTTTTATTCCTTCATGGGGTTTATAATTCAAATGTTTCAAAGTGGTATGGGAAACTTTGGAATGTTTAAAGATTATTTTCCTCAAGAACATTTCAATGATATCATTGAGAGTATTTTCATATATGCCAACATCCTTGTTGAATATTTTTTTGAGGATGTACTCTAATAATACCATTCATCATATTCCTTTGTTTTATTTAAGATGTGTTGATATTCTATATGACTTGTTCTTCCAATATCGTTTTTTATTGATTTTGTTAAGGCATGTTGATTCAATTGTATTATTTATTCATGTGAGGAATGAATTAGATATAATATGTTTTGGGAAGGGCCCTCTATATCCCCTCAATGAATCAGTATGTATCATGACATAAACTATTTTGGGTTTTTACCTAATTATGTATGCTGTCTTGGCCGAAGCCTTGATAGTATGTTTATGATGTCCCACATCATGCATTCTCTCTTTATGAGATTAGATTTTTCTAATTCATGTTATTATTTGACTAGAAGAATATCCATGGTTAAGTTTTATTGCTCATGTGTTTATTTAAATGACATGTGTTTTAGTGATTTAACTTTCCATATTTTTATGCCATGTTTACTCATAGATTCTATTGTATGCTTACCCTTACTGAGAATTTGAGCTCACCATTTTATATGTTTCTTTTTTCCCTAGGATTCTAAGAAGTATATTTTGACTAATATGAAGAGTTACACTAAGGGGAATAATGGTGTTCTCAATTTCTTTTGTATTTCATGTAATTTTATTTTCAAATATGTTTCTAGTTTTCTAAGACTACTAAACTATTCGGTCTTTTGGGATGAAATTTAATGTATCTTATGTGAATGTAATAATATAAGTCACTGAATCTGAACCACTAGGGATGGAGTTGTTACACCAGTTACATGATGTCTTCCACATGTTGTTGTTGAGGAGGTACATGCATAATCCATCACATGTTATCAACTGGGTTGATATAGACAAAGAAGATAGAGATACCTTTTTAGAGTACCTGGTGATGATCAAGGATCGATAGGAGAGGATCCTTCCTTGGCATTTGATTTCCCTTATGCGTGTTTTGTGGCATCATGGGAATATTTAGGAGATAACCTGAGAGCGGGAGACCTAGATGAAAACCCAGTACCCTCCCCTTTTTATGTATTTTTTTTCTATTTTAGGGATGGAAATCCCCAAGGTGAGGAAAATTTAATGACTCAGGTTTTCCATGTATTATTTTTGGATATTATATGAATTATTTTCGAGACCATTAACTGAGATGGAATGTGATACCGTGGCCTAGGTTTCCCAAAATAAATATTTAAAATATATTAAATATATTAAATATAATGCAAAATTTATTTTTCTAAAAAAGTGTAATAACTCTTAAATAGAGGATAAGATCAAAAAATATGAGGCCACCTTTGAGTTTAGAGTGTGATTTTTACCTTGGACATGACATAACCTTTGTCAGTACATACCGTTTATAAAAAATTAATCACTAGAATAAATGAGTGAGATAAATTAAATAATTAATTTAGTTTTTTTATTTGATGTAGTTACCTTCTTCCAATTTAAATGTATGACTATTTTTTTGTCTCAGGGTTGGATACTAAACCCTAGATACCTAGGAGCCATTGGAGGAGGGAATTATTGGTGAAATATGATAGATCAGGATCAGATCATGGATCTCCATGCCAACGGAGTTCATGGATCCCATCAATGATGGAAACAAAATTGTTCTTCATCAATGATTGATCCAAACTCTAGGTAGAATTTTTTATTTGTTATTTCCATCCTATTTCTTAACCCTGGGTGAATTCAGATCAATTCCCTACATAGAATTGTTACTCACATCATTGGTATAATTAAATTTATAGAATTATTTATTTTTATATTTTTTAATACTATTTTGTCATCCTCTTATACAACAACATATCGATTCCAAATGCACAATGACCATTTTTCATTCCTCAAATTTTTTGGATTTTGGATTTCTTCTCTTGTTCTTTCCATGTTCATCATGGAAATTCCCTTTTGGACTTTGGTTTGATGAAATAATTGGCATTTAATCATTTCACAAATGTTCTTTGGTGAAATATATCAATACCATAGGTGAGGTTCAAGATCGATGAAGCTTCTGAGGTGTGCTGATGATAGTGTATGATTCAGAGTAGAACATATGGATTTTTTGTTCCGTTCTTTCCAGTTTTGATGACCTATAGTTATTTTTCTTGATATATCATCTTACAATAGGATTTGGAGATCGGGATCTTGATATCTAGAAACTAGAAGCCAAAACCCCCCCTCAAAATATAGGTTCTGGAAAGGGAGGTGGAACTGGATAAGCGCATGATGATACAGAAGTGGATTTGGAAATTACAAGCAACACGATGTGTAATGTAGTGTTACATGCCATGTGCCCCCCCAAGATGTGGCGCTGTGGTTCCAAAAAAAGTTAATTATCACATGCTGTGTGACTCAGTCCACACCGTGCGACCCTTCCATGAGGCTTGGAATGTTCCTCAAAGAGTAATTGGACACAGGAAAACATACATGGCATGGTGGCACATCATGTACTTGGACATGGACATAGAATAATGTATATTCGCTAGTATACAGACATGGACACAATAAATGGACATGGATATGTGATACAATCATGACACCATGTTTCTCTACAAACCATGTGACCCTTATACATGCCACTTATATGGTGACTTACATGTCGTGTGAAAATATTCCACATGGACATGCATGATAATGGATTGGAACGCCGTTTACCCCTGGTACATGCTATGTACCCCCTTCAAGAGTGTTTTTAGCTCTTCGTTTCCTTATTTTGGACCATTATAGGTGAAGTGTATTCCCTTGGTCCTTTATCTTGAGGGTACAATGAAAAATTACACCCACAACATTGGATTGTGATCCCCATTAGAGGTAAAATCTCAGATAGAGTTGTAGTGTCTCTTTGTGATACTGGAGTGCGATCCCCTATCATATTTGTTCCTTAGGCAGGGTTTGTGGAATCTGTGTGACCTCCCTAATCAGGGTGTTGATCCTCCCTATAGTAGTCAATATCAGTAGGGTTAGTAATATTGTTGACATATGATCCCCTACATTGAGGATTGATCCAGATTGGGTTCATGGTGCCCCCAGTGGTTCTTGACATGGCCCCCTATAGATACATCAAGGTATTTATAAACCAGTGATATTTATTCAGTAGGGTCCATAGTCTAGAACTATTCATTGAGTGCCTCTAATGGAATCATAGTTTATGGTGTGGACTCTCTCTGAATGAGCATTCCTTTGTGTAGAATCTTGTGGATGATAGTTGGTTATAACCGCCTAGTGGTGTGGTGTCTTTACTGAGTATATCTGTGTGTTTCTATTATATATTGATTGTTATATTTTGTATTGATCTGACTATACTTAGTTCTTTGTGTTTAGTGTTTTTGAGGTGTCCTACTGAGTATTTTTATATTCACACCTACATGGGATTTTACCGCACGTGTCATGTCTTATGAAAATGAAGAACCATTTGATAGTGTCATCAGAGAACAAGGAGCAGGTAGAGCATAGTTGGAGATTTTTAGACTGATGTGTTTTACCAGGAGCCTGAATTTGACTTAGTGCTCACCCTTGGAGTAGGTTGAACTCTTTACAGTTTTGGTTGGGATTATATTTTTCCCCATTTTCCAATTTCAATACCTTACTTCTAAACTCTATTATGGGATCTTAGATGTACGCATGAATTGTTTCAATTGTTTTACGTTTCATCATTGTGTGGTCTTGGAGATATGTGTGTGTACAAGTAATTTATCCAAATTCTCCCATTTGTGGGCTATACCTACTTATCACTGGTCACTAGCCCCTAGCATATTGAAGGTGGGCTTGGGGTAGTCATAAGTTGGACCTTGGTGGTTTGGTTTATAACATAGGACCTGGTGTCAAAGGGTCAAAGTGTGTAACCATTCTACATGTTGTATACTCTTATAATGTTTTCTTAGAGACCTCTTCCTATGTATCTTGAACATGTTTTATTAAGGTGAGTTACCCACATCATTTTCTCTAAGGGTTAGTATAGAATCACTTCCAATACATAGGAAATCTATCCCATTAGAAGGACTTCTTTGATAGAGTTTTTGTAATCATTTCATGATGCATGGAGTGAGATCCTCTATTCATATTTTTTTCCTAGGTGGAGTTCTCGGTATTGCCATGCCCAACACTATGTGGGCGTTGATTCTCTACTTAGTGGGTTAATCTATATTTAGTTATTGGTATACCCCATGGACTTGGGTGTGATCCTCATTTGTGTATTTTATCTCTTCATAATTTCATCGTGTATTTTTTATAACGAGGCCCGAAGAGTTGTACCTCTCAAAAAGATATCAATAGTGCTATCCGAATCATGGAGTATGTTCCCCCAGATGAGTGCTTTATGGAACCTTCCAGCTAGAATCCTAGGATGTCATTAAAATTGAGACTTACCATTATATTGTGAGTCTTGAGTATATATGGATATTATTATTATTTTTTATATAGACATATAACTATGTAGAGATGACTGCAATCATTTTTTGTATGATTTGTGGTTTCATGGTTTCTTACTGGGTATTTTTATGCTCACTCTTGCATAGGATTTTCTCACATGTGTTGTGTCTTGTCTAGAATATTGACCTTTTGACAGAGTCCAAGACTTTTTAGGACCAAATGGTGCTTATCGATACCAGAAAGATCGAGGTGTGTTCATGTAGTATCTTTATAGTAGTCCCTAGTTTTTCTTTTAGGTTGTACTTATTTTCAGACTCTTTGTGGTGGATTTTTATTTTACCCTATTTACTTTTTTACCTCCTTTAATACTCTAGTTTTGGTATTTAAATGTATGAATTCATGTTTGTTCAGTTGTTTTTAAATTTCATAATTTTATGGGCTGGGACATGTGTATGTGTGTTCAAGTACACTGGCTAAAGCCTCCCATGTTAGTGATCTTCCAACTCGATGCTAATCACCTTCCCCTAGTCAATTGAGGCGAGCTTGGGGATATATGTCATGATACACATTGGGATGGGTCATGAAAATGATTTATGCATTGTTTTTTCCTCATGTGGAACATCTATGCATATAAATATTATGATTATATGATGGGTGAGATCAGAATACCTCTAGCTTATCGGGTAAATTCTTATATCCCATGAGATGCTATATAAGGGAGTAGGGAGTAAACCTAATCCACCATAAGACTTTGTCCACTTTATGATGATCGTCTTGGGAGTGGAACTTGACTTATGTTTATGATATCATGTTTTATGTTGTGTACAAATGTTTATGATTCCATGATTTTATAATATCACTTTCTTATGCCATGTTTTCTTAGTTATGATCATTATCTTTATGATATCATGTTATGCCTCTTAACTATCATGTTATTCTTTATTTCCATGTTTATTCCAATACTAGAATTTCTAGCTCACCATTTTCCTTATGTATTTTTCCCAGGGTATTCTATACAATTTTATAATATCTACGGGAGTTAGGAGAGCTGTATAGATTTTTAAATAATGATGATGTTTTTATATTTAAGATGATTTTTTATGTGTCTAATCTTCTAAATACATTATACCTATAAATCCTTTGGCTGTATTTGTTGAAAATATTTGTGAGAAATTTATGAAATAAAGTGTGTTTAAGGATTATGTCTCTATAGTTGGTATCATAGAAAGGTCTAGTTATTATTGAAGACTAGGATTAGAGAACATTAGTGAGAACCCTAGGGATAATCATAATTACAGGATATCATCCTAATGTTTTGGTAATGTTTTGAGTTTATTAATTTCCAAGAATTGATATCCATGCAAGGATACTACAAGTTAATATATCCTCTAACACAAATGTACCTAGGGGTAAAAAAATTGAAAATGAAGGATTGGCCATTAACTTGATCATCACCTAATACAAGACAAAGAGGCTAAACTACACACCTAGTTTGACACTCCCAAGGGATATTTTTTTGATGATCATATGCTCTTTACAAACCACTATGAAGGATAGATTTTCTAGTTACTTTGAGGGACTTGTTTGAGAAGTATAAGTTGAACCAAATGAAAGTAAAATAGGTTAAACTAATATTGATATAGGTTGAAATAAAGGAATTATGGGATAACATGATGATGTAAATGGTTAAAAGGTTTTAAGGGTGAATTCCTTTTATGTTATTGATTATGATACCCCCTTGTGATGTTAAATGTTAGTAAATCATGTTGAACCTTTTTGATTTAGTGATAACTAGAACTAGAATGAATGAAGTTAAATATGGGTTCAAGGGATAATGAGATAAACAACTCAATGAACAACCAATCATAACGGGGGCTAAAATAAATAACCTTATGATAATTCCATACCAGATATTGTGAAATATGATTAACAATGTAATCATTAATTAAATCCTGAGTGAAAAAAAGAAGATAAATATAGATACTGATGAAAATTTAGAAAATTAATAGGATTAAAGAAGTAATATTCAAACATCTATATATAATAAATATGAGAGGAATCACAAAGGGAATTTACTCAAGGGGACTGAAATATTATTTACTTATAGAAGAGGGGGTCATCAAACAAGAAACTACCAAAGGAAAATAAATAGGGAAGTTAGCATGAAGGGAGCATAAATCATTAATCCAAAAGAACCACTAATAGTCCAACGAATTATGTGTGGAAAACTTATATATTACCCAATATAGTGATATAAATCCAAGGATGATAAGAATGATAGGCATGAATAACCAGGAAAACCAAGGGAACATGGTAGATCCTATTTAACGACTAACGATGAGGTGGATTATGATAACTAAATCCCACACTTTACAATTGTAAATATGGGATATTTATTACATACACTCTATGTTTCTAAGATTGTATTCTAATGGTATGATCACCCATGTGGAGTCCCTAGTTTCCATTGGGGCTAACCAGATTTATAAATTTATAAAAGACTCAAATAATTGCAACTAATATGATTAAATATAAACAATAATAAATTTGATGTCTAACCCATGAGATAGTGAAATTTTTTATTTTTGGAATTTAAAATTATTTATTTGAAGTTTTTAATAAATATAATGAAGATGAATTTGGTTTATTTAAATAATGTTTTTAGAATATGAGAGCAATAAAAGTGAAGCAGGTTTGGTTTTGATTATAGGTAGGAAGGTGTGCTTGGATTTTATAGATTTTAGGGTTCAAGTGTGAATGGATTAAGAAAATTAATTGGTTGATTCATGATCAATGTTAGAGTCAAGAATATGGTGATCCAATGGTTATGGTATCCCCTCCTTGACATGGTAATCCCCCTTTTCCCATGGTCAGGTATTTTATGGAATTACCAAATCATGTTTATCTTGATAGCATTTTAAAACCTGATTAATCTAAATGAGACAATGGTCATGAATAATTTATATTTATCAGTTGTGAAATTTATAATCACTTACCTATTTTATTCAACGTCCATTAAAGGAAAAAATAAAGACATTTTAAATTACATTGAATATTGTGGAAACCAAAATACATGAATAAAATCGGAAAAAAATACAATGCATTTTACCCCATTATATACATCACCCTGGAACATGATAAGAATAAACCCCTATTTCTATTAATGAGGGGGTAATAGGGGAGAATAAAATTAAAATAAAACATGAAAAAAGTAGAGAATAATACTAGTGAAGGGATCTATAGTAGTACAACAACTCGCCCTAGGCTTTGGTATCCAGATAGATACCTATCGATATAAGATTGGACCATTATTTATAAGCCTTCAAGGTGATTATTTTGATTTAATTTTACATTATTGTGGTCATAAAATAATAATTAATATTTCCTAGGCCAATTTGGGTGTTTAATTGTGGTCCTAAGTCATAATGGTCAGTCTCCCATTAAAGTGCATTGAATTTTCTCATTACTGTGGTTGTCTTCCTTGTTTCACAGTGTGAAACATGTATTTACATTAGGAAATTTACATTCCCACCTCTTTTGTAGTTTTTATAACTTTTATTCATGACTTATTTTCCATTCACATCCTAAATTATATTCTGGATGTAAATTCTTTTTTCCAACATTTTTGGCTCAATTTCATACCTCTTCTTCAGTTTCAACCTCTGGAAACATTCTATGAATATCCTTAATCATGGAAATTATTATTTTAGTGGAAATCTCAATATATTTTCCTTCATTTTATAATGACTCTTTAATCATGTCATCCTTATAAAGATGAAAAAATTAATGAATATCCAACCATATTATCAGTTAAATAACAAATATTAATGTATTTAAATACCAAAAAAATAAATGCATGAAATATGTGTATCAAATCTACCCACACTTGAATTTATATTTTCTGTAAGGATTTAATCTTAACATACTATAGAGGATACTCACCATACTATTTATTAAATTCAATATCAATAAAATCAATTTATTAAATAAGGAATTAAATTTTTAAGAATACCACAAAAATATTTCATTAACTTCACACTTTTCAAAGAAACATATCAACCAAGTATTTTAATTTTCTTCTTTTGAAACAACCAACTATTTTCACTCATCCATTTTTATTTTCAATTTATTATTAATATGAATGCCATTTTTAATTTAGCTCACTTTTATTTTCCTATTAATTATCAAGGTAATAATCTAAATGAGATGTGCTCATACATCAAGAATATATCACTTACATAATGTTTCAAGGCATCTAATATCTCCATCGTGTAAATAAAAAATCACAAATAATCATGATGACATTATCATTAGGTTCATTGGACTCTAAGGCTTACGGTGTATAGGTAAATGATGCAACAAAAAATTAAATCTAAAAAGGAGGTTATCTATAAAATACTTTGAATAATAATAAAAAACAAATCTATGGAAATATCCTCTTGTAAAATTGATGTCACCCCTTTCCCAGTATCTCAATATAGGCTATTAAGGTAATGAAATATAATGAAAAATTTACCCTCATTTATTTCACCTTTTGTCCCAATTTTTTTTCATTGAACAAATATCACATCCATCACCTAACCTTATATGATAAAACAATCATCGATACGGAAATGATGAATTTTTATTCTCCCAATATAAAACCAAAATTTGTTTTCAAGAGGGTGTGTAGTGAATACGGTGTTTGAAAGATATACGCCTTTACCCAAACCCCATGAAAACACCCTCACACTTTATCTATTTCGATATATATATATATATATATATATATATATATATATATCCCCTCTACTATGGTACCATCTATAATATAATTATTTTTTAAAACCATATAAAATATTTGGAGGAAGGTTGAAATTGATAAAATAGGCTTATAACGCATCAATTTTCCTATCAAGGATGTTCAAGGATTCTATGGTCTTAAAAATGATTAATGTAAAGTAGGTCCAAGAAAAAATGATTAAACAAAATAAATTCCTCAATCATATTAAAATTGATTCTTTTTAGTCATATCTTTGATAAGAGTCTAATAAAGTTCTAGAAGAGAGCATGCTGGAGTATCTCAAGAAATATACTATAGAAAGAATGGAAAAAATTGGTCTAAGTAATTTCTTAGGGATGAAATGAATGGTTGGGACAATCAATCTTATAAATACATATGAATAATTAAACTATTTAATGTAAATATAAAAATTCAATGTTGGATAATTATAATAAAAATTTTATCTACAAAAATTAACATGTCTCTCTAAATCATGATTTTTCAAATCCAAAACCATATGATATCTCTATTAATTTTTTTTCTAATTTTTCCTCATTCGAATTTAAAAACAATGAAATTTAAAATTATACAACGGTATTTATCCCAAGAAAGTTATATCTTATAGTTCAGTTAATTAAAGAAGTAATCATGGAAGCGCATGAAATTGGAAGTTCAATGATCTAAAAAAAATAAATGTGGATAGTATAATAGAAAATTATATAATTGAAATGATTAATCCCATTTTTATGATGCTTCAGGCTTGGGATATATAGGTTCTACTTGAGGCTGGTTCATGATGTGAATTTTGAATGAAATCAATTTTCATACTACTCTGCGGTGTCTTGATGGACCTAAAAATAAAAAAGTAAGAGTATAGACCCCATTTTTAGTAAAATTTAAATGATTTTTAGGAGAGTTCATATGCCTAAAAATAGAAAAAAAATCCTAAAAACTCAAGTTTCCTCCTAGAAGAGCTTTTATTTAATTTTATAGTTTTTAAATTTTCTATTTTAGCTTAGGTGATAGACGACTGGAATTTTTTTACCTAGCTAGGATCCATAAATGGTCTCATATTCGACCTATCCACATAGGATGAACCCTTTCCTTATTCTAAAATTATCTTAACTCTTACCTTTGGTAGCACTTGATCAATTTAAATCAGAACAATCCACCATTGATTTTTAATAAATAATAACAAAATGGATGTCATGTAACAAACATAACAATAGTCCCTTTTTAAATTTAGTGGAATCAACCACTCTTCCAGCGTTAGTGGTTTGATCCCTAATATCCCTTTATTTTTTGTACTTTTACTTTGAGTATCATATTTTAAAAAAAACCACCTCCTATACTAATTTAATGTCAAAAACATCCTCAAAATTAGGTATTTTATCCTCTACCAGATCATTGGTATCTTTCACATCATCGTTCTTCATTACATGGTGAATTTTGAAACTTACATATCAAAACCAACTCCTAGATAGAGTTCTCAACTTTTTACATCAATCGGTGCTTGTGTGACAGCCAAGAATGGTCTTTAAAAAATGGGAGGTGTCTAATCCTCTTCTATATCTAGCACCAAGAAATAATATAGGAAGTATAATTTATCAACTTTGATCAAAATATCTTTAACCAGTCCTCATGGGAATTTAACTACTGAATCTAATAATTGAAGTCCAACTCTTTTGGGCTTCAGACCGTCCAATACGAATATTTTGAAGGTTGTGTATGAAATGATGTTGACACACACACCTAAATTACATAAATATTTTCCAAATTTATTTTCCCTAATATATATAGGAATAAAAAAACTACCTAGGTCTTGATGCTTCTTAGGTAGATCCTTTGATATAATAGTCGAACACTCCCACATGAGTAGTATGGTAGAAATATACTTGAGAATTATATTATTGGTTATAATATCTTTTATAAATTTAAGATAAGTTGTAATGTTAGAAATCACCATGGAAAAAGAGATGTTAATATTATTTTTTTAAAAAATTTCAAGGAATTTACCATTATGAGCACCAATTTTCCCTTACACTAAATTCTTTGGAAAATTCATGCTTGGATTATACTAGGATAGTTCTTATTTTTCATCTTTAGTGTCTAATTTTTATTTTTTATTTTCCATCTATTAAACTTCATTTTCATTATGTTTTTCTTGTTGTATCTTTCTTGATTTAGGATGGTCTTTGGTGAATCTTCCACTTCTTAGAGTAATGAGTTTAAAGTCTACATAGGGATGTTGTTTAATTTGTCCGGGTAATACTCCTCTTAGTGTCCCTTTTAGTTGCTCAATGATTTGTTCTACTTGATTCTCCATATTTCACAGAGTGACCTTTTGGATCATTGAGTCTTCCTTTATCTATTTTATTTCAACCCATTGGTCCTTCTAATAATTAGTGATTTTTGTATAGAAGCCCCAATAGTGATCATTAATGTCAAAATGGTTTCTTCCTAAGCATGGTATTACCTTTATAGTAATGTTTCTTATTGAACTTGATTACATGGAACCCTCTGTTGATATATCTTCCCTTGTTGTTGCAGCTTCCAAACCTAAAAACAATTCTGATGATTATAATTAGAATAGTTTACTTATTTTATATATGTACCTTGGGGTTGATTCTATCCCATATTTGTATCCATTTTCTTGGTTAGTGATTCCATTTGAGCTACCATACAACTATTGTTGTTGATCATGTGCATGCATATATAGTGTACCTTCAGGCAGACATTGGAAGCTGTTGTTTTCCATCACATCCAATAGACTATAGATCTACTGCAATGAATTATTCATCAATGATTCTCTAGATGTAGCATTCAGAATTATCCAATTATGCTATTATATATTCTTATAAAAATTTTGGATTAATAAACAAGTTTCTATGCCATGATGTGGTCATTTATTACTTAATTATTTAAAGTGCTATGATGTTCTATACAAATAATCATCTTCAAATTGATTAAAATTTAGAATATTTTCTTGGATATCTATGGACATTGAGAGAGGAAAGAAGAAAGTGAAAAAATTACTTTCCAAATCATCCCATATAGTGATAATATGAGTTTTTGACTGACTAAAAATTAATTTTTTTATTAAAGAACCAAAACAATTTTGAGGGAAAAGTGAGAAACCCCAAATCCGAATAACATGTACGAGAAACCATAAAACTAGGACCAAACAAAAGGAACCACCCCTCCCTAGACAGTACAAAGGATAAAAAACCCTCACCCGCACCTGACCATTCAACAATCTGTCCCGTGCAAGAATACATGGGCCCAGAACTGATGGCTTGACCATACCCTCTCAATCAAACAATTTCAAATGGAATGCATAGGTGAAGGTTAAGCTCTGGTCCCCATTTGGAGTGGCCCCTCAAGAATGCTGGCAGAACACCGCCAAGCAACCTGCAAAAACATTATCTTCTCCAAAAATTCACACATGCCAAACCAACATGCTCCCCAATCACTTAACAGGTTCAACACATTTCATAAGAATCATTGAAAGAAAATTTGAGATTACCCGTAACCAGATCCCTAGACAACTTCCAATATATGGAGGAGACCTGGATGCTTGGAACTGATAACAATAGGTTTTCAAGATCATAAGCCAGCTGGTCCCAGGTCTGTACGTACTCCTCAAGACTGATCTTCCCTTTGTTGAGACCTCTGACTAGAATTAAATCCTGTTTATCAACCCATGAGTATTGTTCCTCATTGAGTAACACATTTAAAGGTCTCCCCATCATCTTAGCAGCCTCCTCTTCTGACGAATTCAACATCAAAACTTGTTCGACCACCTCTTCTTCAGAGCTTAGTAGTAATTCCAGAGTTTGATTATCTCCAACCTCTAATTCTAATCTCATGGAATTTATCTTTTTTTTGTAGACTGAGTCTCCAATGGAGGAGGTAATGAGGAGTCATATTTCCTACTTTTCCTCCTCATATTGCTTCTGTTACTCCTTAGGCTTGGATCTTCACCAACCAAGAGTGTAGGATCAGTTCCCTTTGTTTCAACCATGTGTTCCCCATTATCATCAATCGGATTACTGAAATCAGAACACGAGCCAGCCTCTGTAAGGAATTCAAAGCTATTGGACAACCAAAATGGTTTGAGGGACCCTGAAGCAGCACACCCTGCCCACCCAGAACTGACATGCATATCCAGTTTCTGCTTCCCTTTACCTGCATGATCCTTACCCAGCCTCGGAATCCCCACATAAGGATCAATTTCCTCATCCACCTCTCCACTTGCCTTCTGTTCTATATCAGGTAAACCCCCACCCAATGGTTTAGCCACATGAATAGCCTCATACTTAACCAAAGGCTCCCCTACTTCTACACCCTCAAAAGGAATTGGTTCCTTACCACAAGAAGGATCTGCAAGATCCTGATTTAGCCTATTAAAATATTCTGAAACTTTTGGATTAACCTCCAATTCCAGTGTCTTCTCCCCCAATGTTGCACCTTGATTAGCCTCCAAAGACCCCATTGAAATTATCGAGTGGAAGTCGGGTCCCTCCACCACCACATGTAGCAATTCTTGAGACATAGCCACCCCGTTCAAGTTGAAATCGATGTCACCTCTCCCACTACCTTCTGAGCCTCTACACACCTGTTCCGACAAGTCAGACCCATCCTGGTTCTCTGGAACCATACCACTACCTCTTCCTCTCTTACTACGAGGATCAAGATCACCCCAATGACAATTACATGTAGAATGACCCAGATGATGGAAGGTAGAACAATAGTTTATCCAAGACTCATATAGAACCTGCTTCTTGCACCTGTAATCCTCCCCAATGGTAACCCAAAAAAATTCGAAAGGATTCTTTGAATCATCCATTTCCACACAGACCCGTGAGTTGATGGGGTGACATACTACTTCAGTTCGACTATCAGTGCAGAGGAATCTACCCACAAGATTACAAAGCATCCTAATGACAAAAGGATTTTGGAACAGTAAAGGTAAATTTGGAAAGCTCACCTAGACCGCAGCAGAAGGAGAGTCATGCTTCATATGGAAATCAAACGACCAATGAAATAAGATGACCCGAAATCCCTTGAAGAAGTGAGGGGAACTCGACCAAGAAAATATGAGTTATTAGAGTTTTTATCCATTATCAAGATCACACTTGTAAAGAAAATTTAAATAGGGAAATACTTATTGTATTTCTTACAATGTTGGAAAACTATAAGGTCTAATAGAGCTTGGGAAAACTACCTAGGTCCATGTATAGATCTTTATGAGGTAGAATAGAAAATTGAATCATATTATAGATCATTTGGATAATCTATAGTTTGATATCAAAGTGTGTAGAATCTATTGGTGGTATGTGTATGCTTGGATGCACTCTAATGTTTGATGGTTTGTCATAGTTGTCCAATGCGCATAATCCAAGATCTAATTATTGTGATCCTGTAGTTACTTTATTTTATTATTCTGTTATATCCATGTTTTATTATTCTTTATTCTTCCTCAAGTATTTTTTATGCTTGGGTTTAAAGATAATGATTTCCTTCCCTTTTTTTGGAGTGCAGTGGGGGTATATAAAAACTAAAAATATAAAATCCATAGTTCGAACAAACCCAATGTAAAAGGGGTAATTAAATAAAATAATAAAAATTTAAAAACCTAAAAACCAAATTGCAACTTTCCCAAAAAATGGTGCCAAAAATTTGATCACCCATGAGGCATCATTAAATTCTTACAGGGCTAACCAAATTAAAAAATTCATAAAAAGACTCTAATAATTGAAACTAATATGATTAAATATAAGCTGTATTAAATTAGAGTTTAAACCCACAAGATAGTGCAATTAGATAATTTAATAATTGAAAATGATTTATTTGAGGTTTTTAATAAATAGAAAAAAATATTAGTTGGCTGTTTTTATGAAGGTTTTTATAAAACAATAGAAAATAAAGAAAAACCTGTTTGGTTTTGATTATCAGTGGGAATACATGCCAAGGTTTTGTATATTTTAGGATTCAAGTGCGATTGAATTTATAAAATCAATTATTTGACTCATTATTAATGTTATATTTAAAATGATGGAGATCTAATGGTCATAGTATCCCCTCATTTATTGGGTAATCCCCCTTTCCCCATATTTAAAAATTTTATGGCATTACAGAATTATGGTTATCTCAACACCATTTTTAAACCTAATTACCATAATTATGAAAATGGAAATTCCTGATTTAGGGTAATTAGTTTCACAATTTAAAATCATTTCTTAATTCTATTCAATTTTCATGAATGGAAAAAAATATATTGGAAAATATATTGAATATTGTGGAAACCCAAATACATGAAAATAAGGGAAAAAATCCAACACAGCTTCCCCATTTTTATGAATCACCCTATCACATTGTAGGAATTATCCCCTAATTATATTAATTAGGGGGTAATATGGAAGGGTAATATTAAAATAAAACATGAAATAATGTAGAGAGGAGGACTGGTGGAAGACTCTGTTTTAGCACAACAACTCACCCCAGGCTTCAGTCACTGTATCAATCCCTATCAGTAGTAGATTGTTTCCTTTATTTATAAGACTTAAAGGCACTAAGGATGATTTAAATTTCCATTATTGTAGTCATAAATGAGTCCTAAATATGTCTTGGGTAAATTTGTGTGTTAAATGGTGGTCCCAAGTCATAATGGTGAGTCTCTTATCAAAGTACATATAATATGCTCATTTTTGGCCTGTAAGCTAGGTTTCATGGAATGAAACATGTATCCGCATTATGAAAGTCACGATCCCTCCTATTTTGTGATTTTTAGGAATTTTATTCATTAATTATATTACATCCAAATTTTAGATTATATTCAGGACCTGAATTATTGTTTTCCGTTATGTTTGGCCCTATTTCATTATACTTCTTAAATTTTGACCCCCATAATCATCGTATGATCATCCTTCATCATGAAAAGTATTTTTTAGAGAAAATATTGATTTGTATAGATCGTTTTTCTAATTATACTTTAATTATGGTATCCCAGAAAAGATGAAAAAATCAATGAATATCCATCCATATTATTAATTAAATCATAATGATCAATGTATTTTAATACAAAAAAATAAATGTGTGAAATGAATGTATCAAATCTACCACACTTGAATTTAGAATTTTCCATAAGTATGGAATATCAACATAATAAAAAGTAATCTCACCCTATCATGATTTAAATTAGATGTCAAAAAAAGTAATTCATTAAATAAGGAATTAAATGTTCAAGCATCACACAAAAAATTTCATTAACTCCTCAGTTTTCAAAGAAACAAATCAACTAAGTATTTTACTTTTCATATTTTTAAGCAACAAAAAATTTTTATCCATCAATTTTTATTTTTTAATTTATTATTAATATTCTTTAAATTTTTAATTTACCTCAATTTAATTTACCACTAATTATAAAGGTAATAAATTTAAATGTGTTGTGATAATACCTGAAGAACATGTCAATTACCATAATATTACAAGGCATCTAACACCTCCACCACCTAAATAAAAAATAAAAATAATCATGAGGGATTTATCATTAAGTTAAAACGAATATTAATATTATAGTGGGTAGGTAAATGATGTAAAAAAATTAAATCTCAAAAAATATATTATCTCTAAAATAATTTGCATGATAATCAAAAATGGATTTATGAAAATATACTCTTACAAAAGTGATGTAACCCCTTCCCCAATATGTCAAAGAAGGATCATGAGGCAATGAACTATAATGAAAAATGAACCCATTTTATTTCTCTTTTTCTTAAATATTATACTTGGGACAGTTATAAAATCTACCACCTAACTACATATGATCAATATGTCATCGGTATGGAAATGGTTATTTTTGATCCTACTAAGACACAAATATTTTTTTTCAAGAGGGTTTTTTAGTGAATACAATTTATGAAAAACATACACCTTTCCCCAAACCCCATGAAAGCACCCAAACACTTTATCCATTTTGATATATATATATATATATATATATATATATATATCCCTTAAACCACGACACTATATCCTGCACAATCATTTTTTAAAATCATGAAATATATTTAGTGGAAGGTTATAATGGATAAAATAGGCTTGTAATATGAATCTTTTCCTAAAAAGGATTTTTATGGATTCTACATACACAAAAGGATTATTGTAAGATGGTTCCAAGGAACAAAGGTTAAAAAATAATTTCCACATCATATTAAAATTGATTCTGTTCAGTTATATCTTTGATAAGATGCTAATAATGTTTTCAAAGAGAACTTTTCCAAGTCTCTCAAGAAATATACTATAGAAATAATGAGAAAAATTGGTTCAGATAAATTCCTAGGGTTTAAATTAATGATTGGGATAATCACTCATGGAAATTAATATGAATAACTAAACCAATTTTAAAAAATATTAGAAAATCAAGGCAGGCCAATTATGAGAAAAAGTTTCATTTAAAAAAATCAACATGTTTCACTAAGTCAAGATTTTTCAAATAAAAAACCACATGTTTTTTATACTAATTATTTTCTCATTTTTGATTTAATTTTTTTGGTAAAAAGTCCTTCAACGTATCATTGATTTATTTTTTAGGTGATTGTGTTTGTTGAAAAAGCGGGCCTCAGTGTTGCGTTTGTTGACAAAGAAGACCACAATGTTCATTTTCGTTGATAAAGGGGGTTTATATGGTGAGTTTTTGAGTTCAAGATACATGGTTAACAATACATGATTGATTGAAGATCCTTGAAAAAGTAATGAATGATCTGGAGGTGGTATAAAAAGAGAATATATAAGGTGGCACTATTTTCCAATGTTTGCCAAATTTTTGGGCCTAAAAATTGAAAAATGGATAAAAGTGTATTTGGAAAAGGGAATTGCGTGCTAGTTTCTTGGAGGCTTGTAATGTTTCACGCCATATGTTTTTCAAGACCATAACATCAAAATATGGAAAATGAAATAGGGGCACCCAAGTTTTGGTTTGGGAACACAATGTTACTAGGGCGACAGAGACTAGTGTGGCTGAACTTGCGCGCTGAGAGAAGACTTGTGCGTGGAGATTAGGGTGGTAAAAATTCCAATAAATATAGAGATAACCCTCCTCATTTTTAGAGAATCACAACACTTAGAAAAAATTTGAGCTCCATTTTCAAAAGTAGGTTTGGGTGCGCAAGTGGTGGTTTGGCCGTGCAAGTATAAAGTTATTCATAAGTCATGCGCCAGTTGATAGTTGCATGCCAATATTGGTTTCTAAGATGGAGAAGGGAGTGTTTCACAAGTATATAGGTGACACTTGTGTGAAAGTATTATAGAAGCACACCAGTTGATAGTTGCACTCCTATATTGGTTTGGGCGTAAAAGGGTGTGAGTTGCCCAAGTTCTGAGTTGGTGAAGGGAGTTTCGAGAAAGTGGTTAGGTGAAACTTACACGTGAGGATTGGAGAAGAGCATAAAAGCATAGAGAAGCACTTCAGGCTTAGATAAATGTGCCAATAATTCTAGGGTTGTGTGAAGGAAGAAGGTGACCCTTTCCATTGACAATGAGCTAGAGAAAGAGGCAATGGGAGTGACCCTTGGGAATGGAGTGAGCAGACCTTAAACCTTGTAAAGGTAGTGTTCTCAGACACAAAAGATCTGTCTCGAACATTGTATTCATTATTGGCACAAGACATAGTTAAATTGTTAGTGGAACATCATTGTGGTATGATCCTTGGATGTATCCCAGTGCGGGTGAACCAAGTAAAAATTACTGTATCCCGTGCATGATTTACTTTCTGTTCATATACTGCTACGAAAAAAAGAGAGAAGTGTGTTTTTAATGAAAGAACAAGATCAAAAGGGGCTGTAGTTTTAATTAGTCATACCCTGATTCATTCCCCCTCTCATGGGTATTGAGCCTATTGGACCTAACAAATTTACTGTAAAAGATATTTAAAATTATCACATGGTAATTATCCTAGGTAGTTTATGTCTCATAGTTTAGATAATTAAAGTAAGAATCAAGGAAGGTAAAGTAATTGGTAGTTCAAATATCTAAAAACAAATAAATATGGAGAGTATAATATAAAATTACTAAATTAAAATGATTAATACCCCATTTATGATTCTTTAGACTTGGGATATATAGGTTATTCCTGCACCAAGTTCATGTTGTGAATTTAGACTGCAACCTATTTTTATAGTACTCTGTTATGTCTTTATGGAACTAAAAATAAAAATATAGAAGTTATTTTGAAGGACCTTTTTCAATTAAATTTAAATAATTATGGAAAGATTTCATACACCTAAAAAAATAAATCATAAAAACTCAGGTTTCCTCCCAGAAGTAATTTTTTAAGGATGTTGGATAGACCTTACCTATGTTTGCTAAGGTGAAAGATGATTGAAATTCTTTTACCTTGTTGGAATACATAAATTTTCTTGGCTATGACCTATCCATATATGTCGACCCCTTTCCTTCTTATGAAAATAGCTTAACTCTTTCCACTGGAAGAACTTTCCCAATTACCATCATACTGATCCATGAGTTATTTTTTAATCTAGAAGAACTAAATTAAAGTTAATGTTCCAACCATATCTTCTATCCCTTTTAAAACTTGGTGCAATCATCCATTCCTCTAGTGTCAGTGGTATGATCCATCAAATTCCCTCTATTTTTCTAGTACTTAAACCTTAATTATCCTCTAGTATGAAAAAAACCACCTCATGTATTTTTTAAAAGTTAGAAACATACTCAACTTCATATATTTTTTTTCTCTACCAGATCATTTTCATATTCCACTTCATAGTTGTTTATAACCTAGTGAATGTTGAAACATTCATTTTTACTACCGAATCTCAAACATAGTTCTTCTCTTTTTATGTCAATTAGTGCTTGATTGATGGCCAGTAATGGTCTTCCCAAAATGATAGGTTTCCACTCTAAGAAATCCTTAGGGAAATAGAATTTGATGAATTTGATCAAAATATCTTTAATCAATTCTCATTGTAATTTCACTATTTAATTTGATAATTGAAGTAAAACTCTTATGGGATTCAAACATTCTAATCCCAAATTTTTTTAGGTGGTGTATTTCATAATATTGATACTCACACCTAAATCACATAAATGTTTTCCAAAATTATTACCCCAATAAAGATAAGAAATGAAGAACTACCAGAATCATGTTTTTTACTTTTTATATCCTTTAAATCAACATCCAAACACTCATGTGTGAGTGTTATGGTGCCAATATTCTTTATCTTTCAATTTTTAGTGACAAGATCTTTCATAAATTTAGAATAAGTAAGCATGTCAGTGATAAAATCTGTATAATTAATGTTAATATGAAATTTTTTAAAATTTTAATTGAATTAAACTTTCAAAGTATTAATTTTTCCTTCTGATAGCCACTTTGGAAAATGATTCCTTGGATTATACTATGGCGGTTATTATTTTTCATCTTCAACTGCTAATTTTTACTTGTTCTTTTCTAGATCTTTAACTTCCTTTTTATCTTGTTATTCTTGTTGTACCTTTCTTGATTCCAGATGGTTTTCGGTGACTTTTAAACTTCTCATAGTAATGAATTACTAGTCTATAAGGGGATTTTCTTTAGCATGACTTAGTAATAATCCTTTCAATTTCTCTCTGAGTTGCTAAAAAAATTTCACTACTTGATACTCTAAATTTTTTAGTTCATCCTTTTGGTTTATTAAGTATTCCTTTATCTATTTGATCATAAACCCTTGGTCCTTTTAGCAGGTGGTTATTTATTTTAGGTAAGAAATGGTAGTGGTCATGAATGTCACCATGGTTTCTTCTAGAGTGTGGACTCATATTTATAGCGATAGTCCTTACTGAATATGATAACATTCTACCCTCTATTGATTTCCACACCATTGTTAGTATTAAATTTGGAAACCCTAAAAATTATTTTTATGGTTATAATAAACATAATTTACTTCTCATATATATGAACATTGGGTTTGTTTCAGGCCCATCATTATGTCCTTTTTCTTGGTCAGATATTTCATTTGTGATACCATCTAGCTATTGCTGTCAATCATGTTCACACCCCTTCATGTTGTAACTTTAGTCTACCATTGGAACCTTTTTCTCTCTATCTCATACAATAGACCATAGCTCTCCTCTATTGGCTTATTCATTAATGATCCTATAACTTTAGAATCTAGATTTTATCTATTAACATATGATAAACCCTTATAAAAAGTTTGGATTAGTAGAAAGTAATCTATGAAATGATGTGGAAATTTCATACTTAATTATTTAAAGTACACCTATATTATATATGGATACTCATCATCAAATTGATTAAAATTTATATTTTTTACTCAGATATCCATGGACTTGGAGCATGGATTAAAGTATGTGGGGAATTTATGTTCAAATCATCCCACATAGTGATGGAATAAGGTGGTATAGTTTATATCCATTATTGAGCTTTCTATAATAAATAAAATTGAAATAGAAAAAGGCTTACAACATATATTGAAATGTTGGAAAAATAGAAGGCATCACAGAGCTTGAGAAAACATTATAGGTTCATGTTAGGATCTCCATAAGGGAGGAAAAAACGTGTATTATATGGGATATCATCTGGATAATCATAGGATTGACCATGAAGTGTATAGTGTCTCTTATAAATTTGAGTATTATTAGTTTCACTCTAATGTTTGATGGTATAACATAGTCCAAAAATTCACATAATCTATGATCTCTTTGTTTCACACTTCTAATAAATTGATTTTGTTTTTATAATCTAGTAATGTTTGATTTTTCTTTCTGATTCCTCAGGTATTGTTCTGACTCAAAAACAAAAACATAGATTTCATTCCCTTTTTTCTCAAGTGTAGTGGGTGTGTATAAAAATTAAAAACCTAAAATCAAAATCACAAACACACCCAATGTAAAAATGGAAATTAAATTAAAAATTAAAAATTTAAAAACATAAAAACTAAAATACAACCATCCTCAACAACAGTTCCACTAATTTGAACACACATGGGGCATCATTAGTTTCCTACAGGGCTATCCAAATTTCTAAATTTATAAAATACTCAAACAATTAAAAATAATCTAATTAAATATATAAATGTGTAAATTTGAGTTCAAACCCAAGATATAGTGAAATTATTTGTTTTAGGAATTTAAAATGATATATTTGAAGTTTTGAATAAATATAATGGATAAGAATTTGTTTTTTAAATATTTTTTTAGAAAATAAGTGTGAATAAGGTGACACAGGTTTGGTTTTGATTAGCACTTGGAAGGCATGTCAGGGTTTTGTATATTTTAGGTTTTGGGTGTGATTAGATTGGGATAATAAATTGGTTGATTCATGATCAACATCGAAATCAAGATGAGGGAGATCCAATGGTCATGGTATCCACTTCTTAACATGGTTATCCATTTCTTCCCATGGTTAGATATTTTAGGACATTACCGAATCATGTTTATCTCAATACCATTTTTAAAATTGATCACCATAAATTTAAAAATGGTCATGACTAATTTAGTGTAATTAGTTGTGAAATTTATAAGCACATTTTAATTCTATTCAGTGGTCATGAATGGAAAAAATAAATATATTGATAATTATATTCAATACTACAATAACCCAAATATATGAATAAAATAGTCAAACAAAAATCCAATGATCTTTTACCACTTTTCTACATCACCTTATAACATGGTGGGAATTACCCCTCATCTTATTAATGATAGAGTATGTGGGAAGAAGAAAATTAAAAGAAAACATGAGTGAAAGTGGAGAAAAAGACTAGAATAGGACTTTGCAACAACACAAAAACTCACCCTAGACTTTGATCTCTAGATCAATCGCTATCATAAGTTTCATGGTACTCTATTTATAAGCCATATAGGTGATCAAGCCTCTTTAATTTTCCATTATTGTAGTCATAAAGGAGTAAAAAAGATATCTTTGGTCAGTTCAGGTTTTAAATGGAAGCCTCTGGTTGTAATCGTGAGTCTCTCAGGGAATTATGTCAACTCTTCTCATTGTTGGGTCTATCTATCTAGCTTTATAGTGTGAAACATTTATTCACCATGTGAAATTCATGATTCACCATCTTTTTAGGTTTTTATAACTTATATTCATTCCTTATATTCCATTCATGTCTTGAATTATATTTAGAATTTTAATTCCTTTTTTTAGAATATTTGGCCCTACTTCATCCTATTTCTTCACTTTCAAACTCAGGATTCATCCTATGATCATCCTTCATCATAGAATGTATTATTTTAGTGGAAATACTGACATGTTTTATTCATTTTTTACATTATCCTTTATTCATGGTATCCTATGAAATATGAACAAATAAATGAATATCCAAACATAATATCAATTAAATAACAATGATAAATGTATTTATATACCAAAAAAATGAATACATGAAATGTACATATTAGTGTATCACCTTGAGGTTTTTTTATCAAATAGAAAAATATAGTTTTATGATGGTTTCATTTTGATATTTATTTTTATGGGAAAATAAATCTTAATTTGAGTCTTTTTGATGTATTTAATTTCATTCTATTAATGGATTAACTATTTCAACATAGAATCCCAATTCACTGATCATTGTTAGATTACCCAAAAAATCCCCATTTTTATAAAAAATGGATGGGCATAGAGAGAAAAACTGTAAACTAACATAAAGTTATAATAACTTCACTGTAACAATAAACAAGAACAAAAAATACCCTTCATCATCATCCATTAGTGAACTCCCTCCATGTATATGCCCCGATATTTGAGGGGAGGTTAAAAATACCATGCTAATGGTGGATTTAGAATACAACCCATTCCCTTCCAATAATCATAGTTCAATTGGATATGGTGGCTATGAAAAAAATTGGGAGATCACCAAGTGACTTTGGGACTAGGAATAGTTTGGGAATCAGGTTCAATGCCCCATTGAATGTGATCCAATTCAGCATCTATTGAAACAATTAAGGTTTTGGAAGGCCCTATTTGAGAACATGAAGATCCACTCAAAGAGTTCATGGTGGTCGAATCAATCCCCCACAAACATTTAGTTGGAAGGGATTCATGGAGTAAAAAATGTAGGGACCAGCACAACAAGCAGGCGAGGAGATTTATGGTTATCTATTGAGGCTAGTGACACTGGTCATGAATAAGATAGAGAGTACATAGGATAGTGTGGTGGAGGAAAAAAATTTGGTAAGGGACTAGACGAGTTTGAATGTGGATATAAAATATCCTTATGAGGAGGAGGAGAATTCTTCATCATCTAAAGTCAACTTTTTATTAGCACCACTAAGTAAAAAATCATGTTGGATGATAGAAATGTGCATGTAGCGTATTTATTATGAAAATAGGATATCAAATTTCATACCTAAGACCAATTTATGATAATATTTCACTACAAGTATAAATATGAACTCAAGGGAAAACAAAATAGGACTTAACACCAAACCATGAGAAGAATTTAACTCAAATGGTTAAGAGAAAACCCAATATTGGGATTATTATTATTATAAGTGAATATATGTGATTTATACCTCATTAAAAAATTAAATCCAATGTCATATTATAGATACTATTATCTAAATTAGTTAGTAAGTAATAATTTAAATTATTAGGATGCAATTTATTTAGGGTGGACTATAATGACATGAGATTTCAATATATAATATCCTTAAATAAATAACATATTATATAGCTTGTTTCACACACTATAATAAACTAAAATAAAAAACCATGATATATTTTAAATATTAAATATGATAGTTAAAACATATCCCATAAATTAGCTAGTGAAAATTGATGTAACCACATTACAGAATCAATAAAGAAAGTATGAAGGAATAACATCCAAGAGTGGAAGTCTTCCTTTTGATGCCCATTTGTCTGACCACATAAGGGTGGTAGATTTTCAAGGGTTTTCCATAGACTAATACCAACTAGAACTAGAAAAATTATGGTTCGAGTGAAACCATATAGGGGTGAAGTTCAAGATCATGGAGATTTCCAAAAGATCCATGCTTTCTGTACTACCACAAAAAAATACAACCAGAGATTGTCAGATGCTTAGGTGTTACACATAAATCTTAAGGGTTTTTAATTATAAATTAAGATTATATCAAAATTTTATAAAATATTTATATATATAGATATATCATGAATTTTTATACCTTTTAAAAGTCCATTTTGTCTCAATTCACGTTATGTTTAAAAATATATTTACAAAAAAATATCATTTTATTTCAAGGAACTAATTTTATTATGACCGAATAATAACAAGATATATTAATTTTATGAATAATAATTTAACAAAATATTAATTATTAATTTATTGGATAAATAATATTTAATATAAAAAATGTTGTTTTTATATAAAAACAACCTTTTTGTGTATTTTATATTTTAAAAAATAATATTTTAACATTTTAGTTTGTGAATTTGAAAAAAATAACATCATTTTTTATTTATCAAGAAAATAATAACATAAGATTAATTTTGTGTATTTTTCAAAAATAATTTATTTTTTTATGGATAATGAAAAATATAGTTTTTTTCAAAAAACAATGACTTTTTGTAACACCCCAAGATTCCACAGTACGTTTCTCTTTGATTAAAACTATATCGTGTGTTGTACGCAACTTCAAGTTCTAACACACCCCGACCAATCAAAGTAGCCGTTATGAATAGCAATACCCAATTTTTTAAATTTTATAAATTTTATCTCTCAAGAAAAACTTCATTTTTGGATTCGTAATATCAAAATTATCCTAGGGTGAAATTTTTGTACTTTTCAGATAACTTTTATATTTTGATGAATAGTGAAAATTACTAAATTTTAATTAAAAACAATTTTTTAATCTAAATAATTAACAGTAATAAATTATCCATTTAAGTGGTTTTAAAGTATATCTAGAATATATTTTTACCATTTAATACAATGTTGGTCATTGGACATAATTTCACAATTAATCCGGACATAAACAAGTGCCAATATTTTGATAGTTATTATCTCTTAAAAACACGTTTTTTGTTTTAACAACGAGAATTAATTTTAAATTAATTTATCCCACTTCTATGTTTTGAATTTGGAAAAATGGATTCCATATTTTGAATCAGGATGTACAAATTGTGTAAATAGGTAACTTTTATTTTTGGACATTTTGAGTAATTACTTCGGTAAATATTTTATTTACCATGGTTAAAGGGTAAATCCGGTAAATAAGAGTAAAACAATATTATAATAATAATAAATTACCATAAAACGTGTCCTAACCTTATTTTTTGATAAATTTCTGACCATGGTCATCTTTGGGTCGATTTTGGGACCCCATGGATCCACTTGTAAGTGATAATGACACTTTATATTAATTAAGTTAAAATAAATACAAAAATGACATAAGCATATAGCTTTTAGAAATTTTTTTACATAGTGTTATATATGTTTGATTTTCAACTATAAATATTCATTAGAAATATAAAAAGATTTCCTAAATAATTTTAATTTATTTATAATTTTTATACATTTAATAATTAATATCATTTATGACACAATAATGATGCAGTTTTTTCCTTATTAATGAAAGAATCAAATAATTGGTATTATAAATGTTAAAATTAATATAATTTGAAAGTTTTGATGACATACATGAATTTTATTGCTTAATATGACATTATGGGATTTCTTAAATGAATTGTTCTCGAATTAATAAAGTTTTTAAGACTAACAAAAATCAATTATTGAATAGTGTCAAAATTGGCATAAAAGAGTTTTTAAAACAAATATTATATTATTAATTGATATTAAATTCCTAAAAATCTAAGTTTTGTCCAAGATAATTATATCATGATATTTGTATCATTAATGGACCACTTGGGGGTCGCTTGGATTTATATATTAAGTTTATTAACTATATAATAAAAAAATACAAAGTGACATGGTAAATGTTAAACTAAATAACTAAGAGTTAAAACTAAAAGTTAAGGTTAATTTAGTGACCCAAACCTGTATGTAACATATTGGTTGAGTGGTTTTATACCTATCCCCACCTTAACCTTTAAATAATCCACTTTGGAGACATTAGAAACCTAATTTGAATTTATTATAAAATAATATTTCTAGATTTTCCAAAGGTGCCCCTCACCCCTCTTATAAAAAGGAACTCCCCCTTCTCACTAATTCACAAATTCAAAGCCTTTTGTCTCGGCAAAAACCTGAAAAAATACTCTCTAAACTTCCTTCAATTCAACCTAGAGGCCTTAGTGTGATCAAAAAGCCAACCTATGGAGCCCTTTTGATCAAATCAAAAGGAAGAACCCGAAGAAGAGGTAATGTTTTTCACCACCCTCTTTCAAGTTCCTTTCATCTTCAACTTCTTCTTTATTTGTTATTCCCATTCTAAAATAATAAATACAGTATATTATATATACTGTGATTTTATTATAAATATTTTACAACCATATTCAGTATTCTATCCATCCTTTGAATGACATGTCACCATACGTGCGTACGTACGGATTACCGTCTCCACGTCATGGTGTAATTGTTATTCAAAACATTATTATTTGTATGGGTATAATAATGATGTGTAATTCATGTGAATAATAAATATAACATGATAATGATTCTGTATACATGATATAACATCCAATTATATATTATTTTAATATCAAAAGAATGATATTGTCGCTCGTGCGTACGTACGGACTACCGTCTCCACGAAGGCGATGAGATTCATTCCCCATCGTATCCATTCAAGTATAATTATTATTTGATGATTAAAAATAATGTTTAAGGACTTTAAATCATTCTGTATATGAATAATATACAACCTACCCCTAACAAACACAACTTATGTAACAAAACATATAAAATAAAACGAGTAAGTTAACACCCGAAACGACGGTAATACTAAGATATCATTAACAAAGAAATATTAAAAGATCATAAGTGACATCATATTAATTTATATGATCCTTTTATAATTTAATAAAAATTATTTGACCATTATACAGGAGGATAACCTAACCTCGACCAAGGAAAAAGTAAAAAGTAAGGGGTTTCTTATCTCACTTTTAATTCCGTGAGATTTCCATTGTTCACCACTTATTTATTGTATGTGGTGTGTGTACTGCCCATGATTATATTTATTTTTTAATATACTTTAATTTATGGACATTTACATCATCATTTTATGATCCTTCTTTCATGGGTGTATGTTTCGTAAGTTACTAAATCGATAAGGGAATTTGAAATTTCAATTTCCACTCATTCGGCTTTACGAATACATCATTGATTATTTTTCTCCAAGATTATGTGTGGAATCACTATTTATTTGCTTATGTCATAATTTACACTCCCCTTTCTGTGGATATACTTTTTATACACATAATCACTCCATTGATAAATTCTCAAGTCATCGATATGAACTTGATAAGAGTAATTTTAACTCAATCTCCATTTATTGAGTTAAACATCTAATTCATTAGTATTGTTTTTACAAGCATATGTGTGAATGTACTCTGATTGATTTACACTGAATATCCAATCATATTGCATGTATTTATATTTTTCACACATAATTATGTCGTTGATTTATCCTTAACCTAAGGATACGGTCTTTATAAGATATTTCATCTCAATTTACATTCCATTGAGACTTATTTGTTGTTATACACCAATTCACTTTTATAAGATGTATATAATGTACTTTGAAATAGTATATCCTGAATCCCTTTATTCTCATGATATTATAATGTTTTTATTACCTCAGTTATTTTTATTCAAGTGTCTCTCTTTTGGTTAGAAACTCTAACTAAAATATCATTTTAAATTTTTAAAAGATTTATTATTCTAAATCTTTCTCATTAATGTCCATGTTTTATAAATGGTTTTAAGGTTTTTTTATGTGGACATTAAAGTTTTCAAATAAAAATTCCTTTTAAAGGTTTCAAAGTGTAATGGGACACTTTGATTCAAAAATCTATTTTAAATGGCTTCTTGACAAATAGTGTGAATTTTAAATGTTTTGAAGAAAATGGGGATATTTCTCTCAATAGTTTGATGATTATTTTAATATATGTGAATATCCTTCATTATTCTCGATTGAGGTTAATCTGATACAATAAAATATTCCATATTGTATCAAATGAGTTATGTTTGACTGTGGATGTGCTATTTTTATACCATTCATGGTTTGTGGTTAAAGTATTGACATTTCGTATGCTAGTTTTAATACGAATGTTTATGTTATGTTTCAAAATTTTCATATGAGGAATGCATTGGACTTAGTAAGTGAAGGGTGGGGCCCTCTATAGATCCTCAATGTATCGGTAGGTCTCATGAGGCAAACTAGTGTCTTGGCACGAGGCCTTGACAAAATCTTATTTTTAGTCTCGACATGAGGCCTTGGCTACATGGTTATGATAGTCTGGAATTATGCATTCCATCATTATGAAAGAGGTTATTGATATTGCATGTGGTTATTCTACTAGTAGAATATCCATGTGAATAAGTAAATGGCATTATTTCATTTAATCTTTTCCATATTATGGTGAAGTTCAAGTTTAAAAGGATTTTGTTTTAGTTATACATTGCCTTAAATGTTTATGCTTATTTATGAAAGTTTCCGCTATATTGTTATCCTTACTGAGGATCTGATCTCACCCCTTTCAATGTATTATTTTTTCCAGGATGTGAAGAATTAATTTATGAATGACCTGTAGGGATAGTATGAGGGTATATTAAGACAAGATGTTGTTGTAGTAGTTTTCACTTTATGATGTAATGTAAACTTTATGAATGTATCTAGTTATTCCAAGGCTACTAAACTAATCAGTCTTTCAAGACTTGATCTTTCATGTGATCATGCCAATGTTATGTAATAATGCACCGACTCTGGGTAACTAGGGTCCGGGCGTTGCACATTTCTTACATTATCAATATATAAGGGACTTATAATTTAATAAAACTATTTAATTGATCAAATACTTATTTAAGAAACATTATTAATGATATTGTTTTTAAATTTATAAAACCTATGTTTAACCTTATAATTTAAATGTAAAATTTTAATTCTAATAAATTAAACCATATTTTAGTCTTTCAATTTAATTATACTTTATTTGTTAAAATTAGGTGTTGTATTGATTTTAAATCCATATAACATTTATTTGTTTTATAATAAATCATTTTTTCTCTTAAAAACCCATTGGTTAGATTGTAACACACAATAGGAGGGAATATTTAGTTTCAAATTAAAATTTCTATTAAAAATAAACTATATTCCCCATGTGTAAAATTATCATAGTTAACTAAAATAGTAGAAGTATTCAATTTGATCTTTCAAAATGCTTCTGAAAAGTTCGATCACGACTTAGCTAAAAAAAGTTTGAAATCCTTTTATCTTTTGAAACATATTTACTTGTATCAAACACCATATATAAAACATATATTGAATTTAACTATCAAATTAGTGTCTTGTTATTGAGTTTTGAAAACTAAATAATATTTTTTTAAAATAGAGTAAAAACAAGAATAAACACACAGTGGAATAAAACAACAATTTAGTCTCAAGATGAGACATAGTCCTCTCCACTTTGAAATCACCTACTACCAAACATTTTATTAAAGTATATTCTAATATATAGATGATATTCAGTTTTATCCAACATAACACATAAATATTTATAGGCTATAAAAATCCAATTCTATGGTTTTTGTGTTATAGAAAAAGCGTAGCAACTGGATGCTTGCATTCGAGGATGCACGAAGCCTATTTGACAGTTTTACATGGGATTATAGGAATAAATGATATTATAGAGAATATTTTACTCTCTATTATAGTGTCAAATATTGTGTTTAAAATATATACATCATAAATCTCACATAGCTATAAAATTTAAAAATAATATAGAAAGAGAAGTGAAAGAAACTGATACAGTAGAGAATGTAGTTATATTGTTATGTAGGTGAATCTAATCTTCTCAACATATTTTTTTATTATTTATAAATGATGTGTAAAGATAAACTAATGTTAATTGATGTTTTATTGAATTTAAGGAGATAATAATGTGGTGTGGACATTCAAAATATAAAATATGATCATCTATTACATTTCTAAAAAATTCTGATTTCTATGTGTCACAACCACCCTTTTTCTCTATCTTTGGTCTTCTATAAAAGTAGATTATTTCTTTGAAATGGTCTATTGAAAAATCATCATTGGAGATCCTCATACTTTAACATGAAATCTAGGCTCATTAAATGATCCTGTTTGAAATTTAATTCTATAAATAAAATTTGTTGAATAAATATATTTAATAACATATTACTAACTATTCGATATGATTTCTTTATGTTTTCCATATCATCATTCAAGTTTTATTCAAGACATAGGAAAGTTTCCACTATTTTACAAAAAATTAATTATATTATATAAAACATAAGATAGTTTAGAAGTAATATAAAAATTATTTGTGATTATTAAAATAATGAAATACCATACTAAGAGAACAAAACCAATTACATTGATCATCTTACCCCACCCTTAAATTTTAAGCTTAAAACGAACTTTTTATAAGAAATATTTTATACCAATTGTGTGAGATAATAATAAAATTAATTTACCTAACTCTTATAATTTTAATTTTATAAAATTATTTCCATATTTTAAACGAGCATGTTTAAATTAGTAAATAATTTTAATTTTAAATTTTCCCTTTAAATTAGTTACCAAGGGTGAAAGTGTAGATACTGTTGTAAGGGTAAATTAGGGTAAAATACGTTTAACAAAGTTAAAATGAAAAAATATGAAAAAAATTGTGTGATATTTTATGGTGGAGTAAGGATAATCCTTATATATTTTCCCCACACAATTATTGGCCATTTTTGGATCCCTGTTCCTTGAATAATGTAATGAAATTATTGAAAAGTAATGATATTTTACAAAAATGCTACTCTCTTTACTTATAAAAGGATCTCACCGCCTCCTTATCTATACACCCATTCTAAATATTTTAATTAAATAAAAATATAACTTAGTATTTACTCAAAACCCTTTATACACCCTTTAATCCTTGGACCCATCAAAAGACCAATATAAGGTTCCCTAAGGAGTTACCCAAAGGATAACTTCCAAGGGATAAGTAATACTCTCAACCCAAATTTTCTAGTTCTTTTTATTCCCCTACACCCCTCATGTCGTCTATATCCCAAATGGTATGATAAAAAAACTTTATTACTTTGATAAAGTTTTATTATACTAATTAATTATCTATTATATACCTTCCTACAAAGTAACTGAGAAGAATGAAAACATTATCATGCATGTGTGCAGACTACCGCCTGCATGAACGACAAGTTCAATTTTCATATCCACTTTTATTAAATATTTATAAACATAATTAAATTAAATAATATGATATTTATAACATTATTATAATTATAAAATGATAATTATTTTATTTCATATTCCCCTCACATTCCATGGAAAATGAAAGTGTCGTCAATGCATACGTGTGGATTACCACCTACATGAAATAAAAAGTTTTTTTTCATGACAACCTATCATGGATAAATTGAAAATTTTAATTACTAAGTAAAAAATCTATTTTTTAAACCATTAATATTTTTTTAATAAAAATATAGGGCATTCCTTTGGTGTTATTAATATGAAACTATCATAGTAATTTTAACCAACTTAAATGGACTAATCAAGTCACCTTTTATTCTATTTTAGGACCCTTGAAACTATAAAAGTATTGTTATAATGAAATAATAAAGGACATAAAACTTCACAATTATGGATATAATGAAGTTATTTTATAACACTGTGTACTATTTTCAATAATATGAAAGTGTTATGAAGAAATTATCCAAACAACCTCGAGTAACCGACATAAGTAAAAACTATATTAAAAATAAATATCAAAAGATAATAAATATACCTTATAAAATTAAATATATATGAATAAGTTTCTTGGGTATATATTTAATTAAATTAATTTATTATTTTGGAATTTAATCAATAGTTTAGAGTGAATTTGAACACAAGGTAAGTGGTCTTCCGTAACACCCTCATTACTTTTGAGTTACACGTTATCTTTCATTTTCTCTCTTTTATGAAATCTTATTAAAATGAACATATTTTTTGTGTATATATGTCCTTTAAATATATACATAGTTAAATATATTTTTCTTTACTGGGGTTATCTATGTGTTTAGTTCCCTTTGAAATTCCCACTTTAAAGTAAACCCGATTTAAATGGAACTTTCCTATTTATTGTCTCATATCAAGAATTAACCCCATGAAAGGTTTTTGGACAATAAATAGCTTAAAAAACCTTCATTAATTTTTGGAGAAACCAGTTAGTTCAATTCTGATTTTATGGAAAAATAATAATATTTTACCTTCTTTAAAATCCCCTTGAGTTATTTTATAAAAGTTCCACCCAGTAGGTTCATTTTTATTATCTATTATCAAGATATTTCTCATGAATTTTCAATAATGGAATTCTATATTCAAAACCTATAACCCTTTTTCAATTATAAAATTTCACAATAATTTAATTCCTTCTTATTTTGGAAATACTTTTGATTTATCCTTCAGTTATTCATTGAATTATAATTATGAAATCCAATTAATTCTCATGGGTTTGATTATGCTTATGATTTATGTTTGTTTTATTTTCCTAATATTATACACATATTCATGTATATATTATTATTATGTGATTGTTAGTCCAAAAATTATATATCTCTATAATTCATTAGATAAATATTTATATCTTATGAGATTTTATGTAAGAGATTATGGTGCAAACCTAATCCGCAATGGGTCTTTCTCTACTTTATAATGATAGTATTGGTAATGACACTTGAATTAGGTTTATGATGTTTTGTTTTATGTGGTTGATAATTTTTTTGAGATTCTATGATATTATGAAATAATTTCTTTACGTTATGTTTCCATGATTATGATTATTATCTATATTATATCATGTTATTCCTCTTGACTCTCATGTTATTATTTATATCCATATTTATTACCTTACTAGGATTTATAGCTCACCCTTCTACTTATTTATTTTCATCATGGTATCTGATGTAGTTTTAGAATATCTATAGGAGTTAAAAGAAATATATAGAGTTTTAAATAATGATTATGTTTTTACATTTAAGATTATGTATTTATATGTCTAATCTTCTAATAAAATTGTACCTCTTGATCCTTGTACTGTATTTATTATAAATAGATGTGAAAAATTATGAAATAATGTATGTTTAAGGATTAGCACTCAATAGTTTAGTGAAAATTCCCAAAAACACCATAAGGAAACTCATAATCTCACTCAAAATTCTTCAAACACAATCCTTAGAATGAAAGACAATGTATACATTAAAATGATAACAAGGTTTAACCATGGGATACCCTTCAAAAGAATCTTAAAATTCCTCTATACTCATAGAAATAAAATTTCTCATCCACGAACATAACTCAACAAGCAACACTAATTGATGGATATGTAGTATATCCAAACTAACAACATGCTGTCTTTGATCACCACACTCTAGGGGTCCTAACTTAATTTTTAGGAAAGAACCCACCTCATCATCCTAATTACTAATAAAATTATAATAATAATAAAACATAACCAATATTTATTGATGTGGGAACCACTAAAACTCTTCACTACAATGAGGAATTCTTAGAAAATACCTCTGCCCCAAACAATGAAAAGATCATTTCACTAGATGGGGTGAGTGAATTAAGTTCACCATCAATATAAACTCTCTATATGACCAAATACTAAGCAGGGGTTCCACTGGAATCTCATACACCCAAACACATAGTGCAACGTGATTAAATTGTTCTGTGATAAAATAGTATATGGATTTATGAAGAACAAAAATGATCTATACCTCAATTTACAGCTATTTACACCAAATTATAGGAATCCATTACACACCTCTTCTAGAATTTCTTATTGTCAACATTCCATGCCAGAAAAGAACTTACCAAAGGTACTATTTTTGAAAACACAACTATATCTAATTAAATTATTACCCCATAGTCTCTACTCAAACTACTGAGCTTGAATAATTATACTATGAAACATGTATAGGAAAAACCTCACAAGTTCCATGGTCCCTGATGTGTACATGGTCATGGTCACATCACCCTATAGAGGGTTCAATATCCTCAGATAAATATTTCCTTCTAGAACAAAGTTCAAACTAAAATCATGATTGAGTAGTACCATAAAGAATTGAAAAAATGTCATCCAAAAAAAAACTCAAAGTGACATATAGGAAGATCAATAAAAGAATATATATCTGGTTATTAAAATCATGAACAATAGGAAAACATGACTCTCTCAATCTAGCCAAACATTTTCCACTCAAGGGTCATACCCCTTGAAAACCCCTGAGGCCTCTACTGTCATAACACACACAACATATCCTGCCAATGAGTAGTGTCATCCAACTAAATGAGAATTAATATATTCTCTATATGATGAACCTGAACTAAAAATGAAGATAAATGAAGTTGAATTATATTATTAGTCAAGGTTTTATATCAATAAACATCTCAAAAGCATACCTCATCACTCACTAACTGGTGGTTAGAGACCCAAATACATGCATGGGATCATCACAACCCTTCCAATATATATAAAATTTATATCATTGGGTATCAACCTTCACTTTATAGGGTGATACAATGGAAATTATAGCATATCTGGATGAGATGAAACCGGAAGAACATGAAATATCATAATTGACCAATATATGATACATGCACAAAATTTATTGTACCCAACAATGATGTATCAATGTTATGAGTTGACTAAAAGGTAATCAAAGTCCTATAGCAAGTATACATTGGTCACTAAACTTATGTTTGTGTTTTAAGCCTAATAACCAAACACAAAGATCATTTACCATTATTTTTATAATTTCCAATTCAGTCCTCAAATGACCACTAACACCAAATATCACCCCTAGTATGAACTTGATTTGATACAAATCTAACATGACCTGGCCCACCAAGGACCTTCCTGATATGGTAGTAAGCAGAGAGTTATTCCCAAGACCACCTCTAATAAGCCTGCGAATGGTTACTATCATTGAGCAGGAATGCCTAAAAAATGGGAGGCTTTAGCATATAAAACATGTAAAAGATACATATCTTCATTGCCTAAAATAGACAACAACACCTGTAGGATAGAAATATAAAATAAATAGAACAATATAAAACACATTCATGAGATATTAGATATAAATACAGCACCAAATTGGAAAATAATAGGAAAATAGAGCATCTGAAGAGCCTCTGAAATACAAGCACTGAGAATATCCATGTCACACGAACTCCTAGATCACACTTCAGCAAAAACAGTCACTGAAACCATCATGAATCACCATGATCCATAAGTATTCCCCAAGTATCTCCATGAATCAGCTCCAAAATAATCTATTCCATCTCAATGAATTCCCAAACCATCTCCAAAAATATTCATCATCTACGCAGACATAAAAAAAGTGATCACAAGGCTTGTGAAGGGGGGAGTATAAAAATACCCAACAGGACACCTCAAAAACAATAAAAGGAAAAAAATAAACAATTAAAATAAAATCCTAATATAATTTATGACATGGAGGAATATGAGGATAAAAAATTATAACAAAAAGTTGGATCAAATCAACTAGTCAAGATGCAAGGAAAAATAATCCCATATATGATCAAATGAAGAAACTGCTAGGGAATGAGGTCTCCAAATCTTCATAGTGGTTCAAAATGAATTTTTCATGGAATCCCATATTCCCATACAAGTCCAAGTAACTTTTAAACCTCATTAATTATGACATGGGGGATTATACACCTCATTGGAAGATACCACAACCAATAAGTGCGGACTCATGTAAAGGATCCCCCCTCAACAAACAAGGGGGATACCTAAAACTAGAATTAGTCAAGATAGAGGATCCCATTCCTTGAAAATGAAACATATACCAAAAACTTGTCAGGATATCACCTTATAGAAAGGGGATCTCACCACTAAGGAATAAAGGGGTGGGTCTCAAACCATACTTGAAGGTTAAGATAGAGGATCTCAAGCCCTAGGTATGTATGGGAGATACAAAAACCCTATTTGTAGGATGCAAAATTTCCTCATTTACATCATAACCTTATAGCTCATGTATCCCCATAATATTCCTAAAAATGGAAAAAACACACCTCGCTATAAGATACTTCATTAGAGAGGATATCAACCCTAATTTCATTTTGAAGATCACACATGAATCCCATTATTGGTCATATGGATCTAAATCATAAATCTATATATATCACCCTATAAATAGCCTTGAATGAATGAATTATCTAAACCATTATGATATACATAGAATAATACCCAGCATAAGATATTTATATATTAAAAATAGGAAGCTAATGAAGAATACACACACTACTATAGATCACATGATTTTTAGTGATAAACCAAAAAGTGCTAATAAATGGGGGATTTTACTAGTGCTAGTAAAAGGAAATGTTAAAGTTGAATTTATCAGTACTAAAAAAGAATTAATAAAAGGGTACCCTTTGTTAGAACTATTTCTAACACTCATAAAGGTCCACTTTATCTATTCTTTTTTAGCACTGAAAAAATATCCACCTTTATCATTTCAGAAAAATCATTGTTAAAGGTTACAATGAATAATTTAATTTATTTATACAATTTTTTTTATTTTTAAATAATATTTATTTTAAAATAGGTACATATATGTAAATATAATATATAAATTTGATTTATATAACTTTTAATAAAACATTATAATCAATCTTATTTTCTCTACTAGTATCCCCAAACTTGTAGTTGCATGAAAGATAAAATATTATTAAAGGAATAAAAATGAAATATTTTTTATGAAAATTATAAGGTGGTACACAATATGAAGATGAGAAAATGCTATGATTAATATTAAATAAATAAAATGAAATAAATAGCATCATGTTTTTATTTTATGTAAAAGGGGTTTCCAATAAGATGTAATTTACATAGTTGTGAAACACTTGAACATATAAAATGATACTTATTATTTTCAACATTTTCTTTCTCCATGTATATTTTTGGAGTCAACTATTTTGGAATATCCTCATATTTTTAACTTCCATGGATGAAATCAGTTATGATTTCATCTCTTTCATGAAAAAATCATTCATCAAAATCATGCTGTAAATCCTTATGAAAATAGAATATTAATCAATATCTGAAGGGTGATATAATAATGGATACAATTTATAAAGGAATTAGAAAATATAGGTAAGTGAATATGTAAGATTTATAAACATTAAAAACTAGTATTTCATACTATGAAAATATGCATATTGGTGTACACTATTAAACTACGCAGACTGATAAAATATTCAAATTAGTTTAAAATGCAAACTTTAATTCCTCATATCTGAATTTTCAATTAAACTATTTGATAAATATTGTTTCAGGGTTAAATAGTATAATAAATGTTGTATTATATTGTTGTAATTGCAGTTACTAAATGATTCAACATACTATAAACAATATATTTTATTGAATTTGTTGAATTATTTTTCATACTATATAATTAAACGACTTTATAAAATGTATGCACACTATGCATTCTATTATAATATTTGCAGAATAATGTGTATACATAATTTATTTTCATATAGTATAATTGTTGAAGGGTAATGAATGATATGAAAGTTCATTCTTGATACAATATAGTGTATATGTACAATTCTATGTAAATAAAATCAAAATATTCAAATTATATTCATACAAGTGTAAGTAGTTTTACAAAATTTATGTATAATTTTTACTCTACATAGATCATGTTAGAACTAACTCATGTTTCAATTTATTTCATTTTGAAATATGCTACTAGTATGCACATTTTTAATAAAATCTGAATGCTACATGTATCCACCTGTATGCATATTTTAAAAAATATGCAACCTATGTTCATATGTTTAATGAAACCTGTATTATTATTTCAAGAAATTATGTAACTTATATGAAACCTTGTAATCAATATATATATATTTTATGCAATCAAGAGTATGCTAATGCTCTTGTATTTTCTAAATTATCAATATATGTAACTTATATGCATATTTTTAAATTACCTAGAGTTTCTATCAATTTTATAATACGTAGTTGCAGTATTATACATAAACCTGTATGAAAATTTTTAAACCAAAAATAATATTAATAAGCTTTTTGTAATTACTATTTCTATTAATAAGAGTTATAGAATTCATTTTACACCTTCTAGTACAAGAAAAGAATCATATTGGGTAATATTTAAAGTAACATAAAGTTTTTATGGTTTAGGGGTGTTATGAGTGACCGTGTAGTAAAATTAAATTGGTTAGATTTTTATAGTATAAAAAATAGTTTGGTAAGTTTTAAAATAGATACTAATACTAACGTTGTTTATATGAATTTATTGATGTAATAATAGAGATAAATAATGAAAGATATTTCTACAATGTTTTTTAAAATGTATAATTCAACAATAAAGGAAATAGAAAAATATATATCATTGAGTAAATAGATGACATTGTTCTATTATTATATACGATTATCATGGAACTTGGATTTGAACGAAGACCCTGTAGGGTAAAAGATGATAGAGGCAGTTTATTTGAGAAAAATTTAGGATCTCAGTTATATAATATAATAAATTAGTATGGATGTCATACTCTGATTTGGTTTATGGAAATTTCAATATCTCTGATTTTTTTATCATTATTTTTAATGAGGAAAACCTTGAATGTATTCTATTCTAATGATCAATTTCGTTTTAAAACATTATTAACTAAAATTCTAATAATAACAATATTCTATTTTTGAAGTCATTCTTATTGGAAAATAATTTAGGAATTTTTATTAGTTAACTAAAGGAGTATATATTTTAGATCTACCATTATTCTTTAATATGAATTTCATGACCCATTTTTTTAAAAGGATAATTATATAGATTCACTATTTTCATTAATTGTAGCACTATATATCTTGGAAAATACATAATCTAGTTAATACAGGTTAAATTTTGTAATGAATAAAATTCAAAACCGTCAATTGTTTTGAAATTGTTAGTAATGCATTGACTGTGTTAGTTATAGACTATTTTAACAGTCCGTAATATTAAATCATTTTAGTCATGATGAAGTTGATTGTAAAAAATTGTTATTTCTATATAAAAGTTAAAGTCATTGATTCCTAAGGAAAATTATAAACATTTTAAAATAAGTATATAGATTTAGAAATATTACATTTTAATAGTCGATTGGGGGGAAACATTATAGGTTCCACACGAATTGTTTTCATTAAATCAATCCACCTTCTTTCTCTATAAAGGGAATGATTTATAAAACGAGTTTTAGTTTATTTTAATTTCATTTCACTATGGATAATGTGGTACACTTTTAACCTGTAGTGAAAATGTATTGAAATTTATTGACTGTTAGAACAAAAATTATTATATTATTTAATATTAGAGTAATATTAAATTTATGACTCACCTCTGTGTAGGATCTAATTTCTAATAATGTTTTATTCTTATCAAAAGGATACAGTAGTGTTCCTAATGATTTATTTACTACATAGGTTAGTGTACATATGTTTTGACATGATTTAATGGAAAATAATTTACAATATAACTAAATAGATTATAAATTTTTATATGTGGTGTGTATTTTTTTGAAATATTGGAATTATTTGATGTGATTATTCTTCCTTAGAAGTTATTAAATATATAGCTTTAAATGAAATGTTCACACTCATTTATTATATGGATATTACATAATATTTTTTTAGAAGTTAGTACCTAGAATAAAAAATGTGGTTAAAATTTTAAAACACATTCAACTTTTGGTAAAGGTGTTAGGATTTCTCTGATAAATGTAATAACTGGAAAAAGAAATTTAAGGGTAATTTCCATTTAATGGTATAGTATAAATAGGGTATTTTAAAATATGGTTGTGTAGTAGGTGGTATTTATTGTTATTTATCATAAGTAATAAATTTAATGAATCCTTCCAAAATTATGAGGAGAAATGATGATCAAGACACTGATTTAGGTTTCATCAAACATATTCCCCACCCAGTATAATAATATTAACAGTTATTACTTTAATAAAATAAGACAGTAATATAAATTGAATATATTGAATCAAAACATAATAAATGATAACAACGTTAATACATGAGATATTGAAAGTGAGTTTAAAATATAACGATGAAAGATCCTTAATTGAACTTGATGGGGATTAGAAGTCTAACAACAAAGTGGGACCAAAATCTACTAATATGAATAACAAAAACTTCAAGATTTATAGAAAACACCTATAGTTTTGGAGATGTGGATATTCCTTCTCATAAATAATTCATTTAAAATAGATATATACCTTCTATAGTAGTGGTAGCACAAAATTTCCACTATGAGGAAGAAAGCAGATTTAACTATTTACCAGTGATATAGTTAAAGTAAATAACCCTCTATGTTGATTGATCAAGAATGTTATAAAAGGAAAACAATATTTAATGGAAATAAATGTATAATACTTGTGATATATTAAAAAAATAATAATCATGGAAACATATTAGAATATATTAATGTATCGATAAAATGAAAATTCAAAGTCCTAAAATAGAGATATTGAATCTATTGTAGTGGCAATAAAAACATGAAGAGTTCAGAGAAAAACCTAGAGTTTGGGTTACATTAATATAAACTCTATTGAAATAGTGGCTAAAAATAGATATTTGACTTCTATAGTAGTGTAAACACAAACCTTATATGGATAGGAAGAAAGAATAATAGATAAAATGAAATAATAATGTATCATATATTCCCTTCTCAGTTATGTAAAAATTTGAAAGAATAATAAATAATAATAATGAAAATGAAATAATATATTATCTATATGGAAACTCTATTGTTTTTTATAATATATTGTCATATAGTACCTTCTCTATTTTTCAATTTTTTATCTGCAATAACATTAATCTTACTATTTTATATTAATTATTCTAGTGGGATTTGAATTTAAATTTGTTCAATGTTAACATTGAAGGATGTAGGAGTAGTGACATCAACATTGGGTAAATAGTTATTATAATATAATAAAATCTGAGTAGTATATAAACCTAATATGGGTGGAAGAATTCATTAATAGATATTTATAACAAAATAATTCTGTATCATATAATACCATTGAATATTTTAATCCATGAGAAATTAATTAAGAACATACCAGTAATAGTTTTTTTTTGTTTCTACATACATAAACTCCAACATATCATTTCATCCTTCATGCCTATAGTTTGTTTCATAGTGAAAGTAGACAAAAAAGTAATATTATATTATGTTCATATAAAATGTTTATGATATTCACTAGGTAAAGGATTTATAAGTCCCAATAATCTTGATTTTATATTATCATCTTTCTTAAGGAAACAAATATATTACTAATAGTTGTTAATTATATGAATGAATTCAAATAACCAATTTGAAAAAAATAAATAAATAATGAAAATATGATAGTAGAAAATTATTAAGTGTAACATATGATATAGGATAGATAGATGTAGTTTCCATGTTTTTAGAAACCCTAATCATAGGGTTTGAGTGTAAAATATTGTATATTTTGGTTAAATAATTTAGTGGACTGCATGTAATGTTGGAACTTAAAATAAAGAATAAATTACCTTAGAAAATATGTAAATTTAAAAATATTTTTATTGAAAGTAGAATCTTGGAATTAATTTAATGACAAATGAAAGCAGTTATGACCAAACTTGAAATATTATTTTCTTTTTTTCTCATCTTTGAAATTCATTACTAAATAGATTCCTCAAAATATGTTTTTTGATTTTCATGGTATTCCATGAATAGTTATCAAACATCTCAATCAAAGATATTAATAGAAGATGCGATTAAAAAGTAAATTAATGCATATTTGTGTATATAAAAGTAGACAAAGTAAAATAATATTCTAATACAGGATATGAAGTAAATAAATGTTTCATATACATTTATTTTAAATATAAATATAAATAAGCTGTAATCATAGAACATGTAAAAGGAATATAGTTTTTTATAACTATTTGTATTCTATAATTTGGGAAAATGTAGTTAATTAGAAGTAATAGTTTTGGAAAATAAAATATAAATGATTATAAATAATCGAACCTTATACAATCATGAGGAACAATATTTAAAATCTTATTGGAAGATATATTCGAAATCTTAGATTTAGATCCCTACTGCGGACTATGAAGCTATAGAAATCAAGAAAACATTGACTACTGTATACTATGTGACAATAAGAAATAGAAAATCATCCCAGAATTTAGTTATTGTTTATATATTATGGATACTTAATTAAAATAAAAAATAATACCTTTAATGAGAGTGAATATATGTATCAATCCTTATTATCTCATGCTTCTGAAGGCATAGAAATGGAAGTTATGATTTTTCGAGTAGAAGGTAGGATTCAAGATCCTTGAAATGTTATATTTGGAAGTATTCATATTCTCTATGAGAAGAGAGTGGTTGATAAAATACTATAATATAAAATAGAATAGAGTATCACAAATATTATTGGAATTAAAATATAAAATAACATTAGTATGGAGATAAATGTCAGTACTAACTAAAGGAGAAATGCAAGATTATATGGAAGAAGATCCAAATGGGGGAGGATTTTGTGGTAGGGTTTGTCGAGGGATTATGGTTAACGTGAATAGAGTTCAAATGATTGACATGGAAATAGGTATAGGTGGTGATTGTTTCATGATAGGGTTTTTTAGGGGAGATAGTTCGAAGTGCAGATGGTTGTATATAATTGAGATGGGAATATATCCTCTTGTCACGAACCAACCTGGGTCGACCCTGAACTGGTCACCCAAGCCGGTCCGCAACATGGCCCGAGAGGCGTTCCCGATCCTCCCGGGCTGGCGACAAGAGCCAGGGCATCATTAGAGGCTGTGGGAACGATTTCTCCCAATATAAATAAATAAGAATGCAAAGATAATACAGAGCAGCGCAGAAAAAGGGTAAACCAAACAAAGTGACTAAACAGGAACAAACATGAATCAAACTAACCAAAAACGACGCCCGAACAAACTCCGTGCGACCTCGCGGGTCGCTCTCCGACTCAACGATCAAGCGTCGCCCTAGGCGAGCACACTCAAGCTATAGTCTGCACAAACACTAAAAACAGAAAAGAACTATAGGCGTGAGTATTAAAACTCAGTAGGCTAGCCCGATATCTATTCCCAATGCACTACCTTTAAAATAAAAGAAAAATCATTTCAAGTTTGAACTACAATCTATAAAAGTATGTTTTTAAAAATATTCTACTTAAAAACAAAGTACAAACCATTGCCCTTAGCCATTTTGAAATTCGGGCTCATTTCATTAGTGCCAATGACATTTTAGGAAAAGGGAAAGTGATGTTTAAATTTTCAAATTTGTACAAAGGGGATTAAACACTTTCATTTGAAAATAATTTTTAGAAAACTAATCAAAATCAATTTACCATTTTCCAAGGAAAACAATACACCAGAATGCACAAAGTAAAACACACAGCAAGGGCAATGTAGGTATACATGTGAGCATCATAATCATTACTGCAAGCTACAAAAGCTGAATAGACATGGGTGAACCTAGGAGATCGAGAATAAACCAGAAGACACCAATACATGAGAAATCATCCTTATTGACATGTCACGATGAAATCAAAACTCAAAATACGCTCGACCATCCACTCACGGGAAGGTCGAGGGCAAATCCCATAGTAATAAACCCAATATATCCACCTACTATGGGCCACTGGTCAGTACCATAACCTACCAGTGCAGCAATCATTCTTAGAATATTCTCTCAATATGCCAGATTCCCATGTCTCAAGTGTTTGAAAAAGGGGTGAGCTAACTGATGCCAACTGAGCATCCAATCATATACATATATATATATATATATATATAAAGCACAACAGGCATCACCCGAGCCACTCCTTGGAACAACCTCATGACTTTAAACTACTCACGTACCTGGGAGCTACTAAGCATGGCCTCCCGAACAATCAATTGAGACCAAGGCATGAGAGTCATCCTAAGAGGGTTTTTATCAAAATATTTTCATCCCTTTCCATAAAGTGCCAAACAGGCATTTAATACATTTCACAAACGCTACTCAAAGAAAGGTACAACTTCTCTATGATACAAAACCCAGTTTAAAACCATTTAGATAACCCAAAAAAACACTACTTCACAGGATGCCAATATTTTTATAAACCAAAACAAACCATTTTTCTTTTTCCAAATAATCTTTAAGAGCCAACCGGGCAATTTCTCAAACGAACCAAAGTATTTGTTTACGCTTCAAAAGAAATCATTTCTCATTAAACCAAAACTCCATTTTATATTTCTTGAATTATGTTTAAAAGACAAATGGGCATTCTTTCATTATTGGGTGTCCGCTTGTCAAAAGGATGTTTCATGTGTCCTGTATAAAATAAACGGCTCCTTTTTACACTAAATAACCATTTAAAAATTAATTATCTTATATTAAAAATTAATTATCGTATATTATCACTTATTTATTAAAATTAATAAAATATTTATTTTGAACAATTAGGGTGCGCAAACAGCATGAAATAATATAACTTAAATTTTAAAAGCAGTGCAAAGGGAACCTACCTCAAAATCAAACGCGACGACAAAACAACCTCGGAACCAAGGGGCGATGACACGACGTGTGTCCGAAACCACGTGACAAAGTCTAACACTCTGCATAAACAACATTAAGGACTCAGACACATCCAAAACTCACCAGAGCATTCTAAACCAAGCGGCGGGAAGAAACACTCACCTCGGAACTGAAGCGCGACAACAACGGAACCTCGGAGACAAGGCGCGACGATGGTGCTCACTCGGAAACGACCTGCGCGGGTCCTAAAAGTCCTAAGCCAACAAATAAAACCCACCATCAACAAGAGTACGATGATAAAAATAAAGATAAAGATAATAATAATAATAATAACACTAATAATAATAATAATATTAATTATAATAATAATAATAAATAATGATAACAACAAAATAATAATAATAATAATAAAAATAAAAATAAAAAATAATAATAATAATAATAATAATAATAATAAATAATGATAACAAAATAATAATAAGAATAACAATAATAATAAGAATAATAATAATAATAATAATAACAATAACAATAATAATAATAATAATAATAATAATAATAAAACTAATAATAATAATAATAATAATAATAATAATAATAATAATAATAATAATAATAATAATAATAATAGTAATAGAATTAATAATAATAATAATAATAATAATAATAATAATAATAAAATTAATAATAATAATAATAATAATAATAATAATAATAATAGTAATACTAACATTAATAATAATAATGATCACATAAATCATAATTTTATAATAAAAAAGTTAATAACATTAAATAAAATGAAATAGCAGAATAAATTAAAAAAAAAACTGACCTGCGATGGAGCGGAGGAAAGAAAAAGAAAAAGAAGAAGAAGAAGAGAAGAAGAAGAGGAAGAAGAAGAAGAGAAGAAGAAGAGGAAGAAGAAGAAGAGAAGAAGAATAGAAAGGAGAAGAAGAGAAGAAGAAGAGGGGGCGCGGGCCTGGCGTGGGTGCAGCAGGGGAGCAAAGGAGGGCTGGCGGTGGCGCCGCTGCTGTGTTGCGCGTCCGGAGGAGTGAACAGGGGGAAGCCGTGTAGGGGGGGGGGGGTCGCAAGGAGGGAGCGGCTGGGTGCGCGGGTTTCTGCAAGAGAGGAGGGAGCAGGGAAATTCAGTGCGGCCGGTAGGGGTGGGGTGCGCCGGCTGGGCGGTCCGACGCGGGACAACGGGAGCGGGGAGGCGAGAGGCCGACGGGATGGCTGGGGGCTGCTGCGGACAGAGATCGGGGTAGAGGGGGGTTACGGCTGGCTGGGAGAAGAGGAGGCCGGTGGTTTGCTGCGGTAGGAGACGAGGGTGTGTGCGGCTGGATTGTTGTGCGATGGCGGACAGAGGGAACACCGCTGCTGGGTTGAGGTGGCTGGATAAGGAGGGCGCTGTAGGGGAAATGCAAAGGAATGCGGCTGCTATGGGGAGGAGGGGAGAAGAGAGCCAAGGCATTAGAGTTGTGGCTGGCCGGGGTGCCGGTTGGTGCTGTTGTGGCTGAGCGCTGCAAGGGAAAAAGGGAGAGGAGATGGAGCGGGGCGGCTTCACAGGCGGAGTGCAAAGCAGAAACAGCAGGCGGAGGGGGGTGGGGAAGAATAGACGGAGGCGGAGGCTCCCGCGGGGAGTAAGAAGAAAAAATATAAAAGGGGGCCTATTAGGGTTAGAGGAAAAAGTAAATAAAAGATAAAATAAAAATTAAATTAAATTAAACAGTTCAAAATCATAATAATAATAAATTACAATATTAATAATAACAATAATAAAGGTCAATAACAAATCATTTTTAATAACGATTACACTAGTATCCGCAACATTAACAATTTCATTATTTATTTATTTATAACATAATGATAAAAATAATATTGATAATAATAATCATAATGATAAAAATAAAAATGATAAAAATACTCATTTCGTCTTAAATAATAAAAACAACTATGAACTGATAACAATAGATGTGCGCGTTAAATATAAAGACTCTATTTAAAATTTTCCAAAGACAACGGGATGCGAAAATACACCGGGCAGGGACGAGCAGGGTTTCCAGAATAGGCTCCGCTCACGCGCCCAACGACGTCGCGTCAAAAAGCGCACTTTTTAACAAAAACTCAAAAACCTGGTCCGATACTGAACACGAACCGCAGCAATATAATTTAAAGTCAAAGAAATCATAAAATAAAATAAACGCGCATGTCGGGCTGTGACAATTCTCTCCACCATAACGCTTTCCGCCCCTGGAAAGCCCCAACACTATCCAGCCGATCGATCAACACCTAAGGATTCCACAAAACACGATCCAACCTCTTATCTCAAGGATGTCACAACGACTACCAGCAGGACTGAACCTCATTACCCGAAATAAATCACCAACAGATTGGAGGTCTGAACGGGCTCCCCACTATAAGAACTCAACTAGCATTCGATAACGACTTAAGAGAAAACCCAAAGAGACTCATGGTGGGTCTCCCCACCATAAAGAACTAACCTACTAGCGACCAACCAGAAATCCAACTTAGGCCAGATCGGGGCCTTTCCCAAGCTATATATAAAAAGAACAACAAACCATTTAAACCACCCACTCCCGTCTGAATGGGATAAGAAATGAATCAAAACTCCATACGAACTGTAAACCCTAACCCCATGGGTGGGGAGGGTGGGCCCAAGGATCGGATCACTGAAACTACGACGTACGACTATTAACGACCCATCACTTCATGATAAACACAACCCAAATTCGCAACTGATTCACATGGGTTGTCCATGCATGACCACCAATTGACTCCACGCATCCAAACAAAAGACACAATTATCGACATTGTGTGAGGGTTAAGTTCATCGTGCGCTTTGTGACGAGAGAAAACTACAACGACAGAGGAACTAGAGCAACAACACCAAAACTATCTCACCACGACGATAGAGGAACGACTTTAACCAGACTCCTTAAAATTTTCCCCCGGGGGTTCCTGACTACGCGCCGGCTTCACTTCGAGACCTTTTGGCTGGAGCTCTGATGGATGAAGCATCTCCTGCCTCGCAGTCAAGTTCTGATAATCCCAACAAGAGACATACATCTTTTGATTTAACAAAAAGAAAGGACAAGATTTTAAAATTTAAAATCATACCAGCATTGAAAGCCGGAGTTTGTCAAAAGAACCATGACATTTTCATACATTTAAAACCCAAAACACCATCATTACAACTACAACGATAAAATATCCCTTAAACTGAAAGGAAAATTACACCAAAAACTTTGGACAAAGACCCAACATCACATTACATCCGAGAACTTCCTCTGCGATGCTTTCTTGCAACGCCCCGACAAAATCGTCGCAAGTGCCCCAAGCGTCCACATGCCTGGCAGGGCTTCTGAGTGCTTGGGCACGATGACTTCTTGTGACCCCGCTTTCCACACTGATAAAACACAACAATATCTCATTCCGAATAGGTTGATGAAAGATCCTGAGGCCTCTTGATTCCACGACCTGATCCATCCACTTCCATTTGCTTACTAATTTCCTTTCCAGAATCTTCACCACTGCTCATAGGGATCGAAGGAGGGAGAACTACTTCGAGCACTCCTGCCATCACGGCTTCGACATGAAAAGCTTGTCTCGCCACATCAAAAAAAGAAGTCAGGTTGGACTCTAAAACCTTCGACTGTAGATCAGGGCGGAGACCCGCCTCGAAGCGTCGAGCCTTCATGGGGTCATTCGTGGCATACCCTGAATCATAAGGTACTAGCTCGACAAAGAGATGGAAATATTCTAACACAGATCCGTCGCCCTGCTGCAGACAACACATTTCCATCCCCTTTCTCACCCTTTCTTCCTTAGAGAAATTCTGACGAATGAACGAGGCCTTGAAAAACTCCCAAGTAATCTCTTGACGGGGCTTGTTCCGAGACACCGACTTCCACCACATCCACGGTGAACCTTCAAGCATAAAGGTCACAAACTTGACCTTCAACGACTCGGGAAACTCAATGAGGCTAAAGTCCCTTTCAATATTCCGCATTCACTCCTCTACCACAGAAGTTTCTGCTTGACCATAAAAGAGAGGTGGATCCAACTTCTGAAACTCAAGCATAAAATCCTTAGGTTGATCAACCGCACTACGATCACCCATCAAAGCTTCAAAGGGATAACCGCTAGACAAGGAAAAGTCAAAACCCCAATCAAGGCCAACTCAACGAATGAATAAAAGCCTCAAAATCAATCACTGCATCAGTGATAAGTTCAAAACACAAGAAAGCAAGTTATCGAAACTTTTCTCTTTGAAAACATCATTAATTTAGAACGAGCTTAGTGGGTTAATCCCCTGCCATTGGTATTCTTTAGAGCCTCACTCACATGCATGTATCCGTGCCACCCAGGGCATCCATCCTCCATACCAGAAATCCATCCACATTTCCAACATACCACAATGCATGTGAGTACTCATCGGAACACCAAGGCCAAAACAAAGCAACTTAATTTTCCAAAAACAATTTATTCATACCACTTCTTTTAAAACCATCCACAAATTAAACATGTTATTTCAAACAACCATTTTTTTTCAAAACCAATTAATTTTTTTTTGATTCAAACCACTTTCAAAAATCAAGGGAAACCCAAAACAAATCAAACAGGGGGCTAGTGTCAGTGGTTGACTTGACCATATGGTTGGCGGCCATATGCCAAACACGTCACTGACACAGAGAGCCTTCTTGGACCATGTCCCTAGCTTTGCATGGATTTCCAGGCCGTGCGGGTTAGGAGGACTAATGGCCCAACTCCCTTTGTCACATCCCAATCTCAAAACATTTCCATAAAAACCCAAACAAACAAATTAAACTGGACTTCCCATGGGAACCTGAGGATCGGTACGGGAAAGAGTTCGCGACGCTCTTCTCGCACCTACCCCTCAAGTCCCGACAATCCTACTCCATCTACCTTGACATCCCAAATAACAAAGGGCGCTCTGAAAAGTGAGGTCTGCTAAGAGAAAACCTCCTCTGATACCATTTTTTCACGAACCAACACGGGTCGACCCTGAACCGGTCACCCGAGCCGGTCCGAAACATGGCCCGAGAGGCATTCCCGATCCTCCCGGGCTGGCGACAAGCGTCAGGGCATCATTAGAGGCTGTGGGAACGATTTCGCCCAATATAGATAAATAAGAATGCAAAGATAATACAGAGCAGCGCAGAAAAAGGGTAAACCAAACAAAGTGACTAAACAGGAACAAACAGGAATCAAACTAACCAAACACGACGCCCGAACAAACTCCGTGCGACCTCGCGGGTCACTCTCCGACTCAACGATCAAGCGTCGCCCTAGGCGAGCGCACTCAAGCTATAGCCTCCACAAACACTAAAAACATAAAAGAATTATAGGCGTGAGTATTAAAACTTAGTAGGCTAGCCCGATATCTATTCCCAATGCACTACCTTTAAAATAAAAGAAACATCATTTCAAGTTTGAACTATAATCTATAAAAGTATGTTTTTAAAAATATTCTACTTAAAAACAAAGTACGAACCATTGCCCTTAGCCATTTTGAAATTCAGGCTCATTTCATTAGTGCCAATGACATTTCAGGAAAAGGGAAAGTGATGTTTAAATTTTCAAATTTGTACAAAGGGGATTAAACACTTTCATTTGAAAACAATTTTTAGAAAACTAATCAAAAGAAATTTACCATTTTCCAAGGAAAACAATACACCAGAATGCACAAAGTAAAACACACAGCAAGGGCAATGTAGGTATACATGTGAGCATCATAATCATTACTGCAAGCTACAAAAGCTGAATAGACATGGGTGAACCTAGGAGATCGAGAATAAACCAGAAGACACCAATACATGAGAAATCATCCTTATCGACATGTCACGATGAAATCAAAACGCACAATACGCTCGACCATCCACTCACGGGCAGGTCGAGGGAAAATCCCATAGTAATAAACCCAATATATCCACCTACTATGGGCCACTGGTCAGTACCATAACCTACCAGTGCTGCAATCGTTCTTAGAATATTCTCTCAATATGCCAGATTCCCATGTATCAAGTGTTTGAAAAAGGGGTGAGCCAACTGATGCCAACCGAGCATCCAATCATATATACATATATATATATATAAAGCACAACAGGCATCACCCGAGACACTCCGTGGAAAAACCTCATGCCTTTAAACTACTCATGTACCTGGGAGCTACTAAGCATGGCCTCCCGAACAATAAATTGGGACCAAGGCATGAGAGTCGTCCTAAGAGGGTTTTTATCAAAATATTTTCATCCCTTTCCATAAAGTGCCAAACGGGCATTTAATACATTTCACAAATGCTACTCAAAGAAAGGTACAACTTCTCTATGAGACAAAACCTAGTTTAAAACCATTTAGAGAACCCCAAAAAAAACACTACTTCACAGGCTGCCAATATTTTTATAAACCAAAACAAACCATTTTTCTTTTTCCAAATAATCTTTAAGAGCCAACCAGGCAATTTCTCAAACGAACCAAAGTATTTGTTCACGCTTCAAAAGAAATCATTTATCATTAAACCAAAACTCCATTTTATATTCCGTGAATTATGTTTAAAAGCCAAACAGACATTCTTTCATTATTGGGTGTCCGCTCGTCAAAAGGATGTTTCATGTGTCCTGTATAAAATAAACGGCTCCTTTTTACACTAAATAACCATTTAAAAATTAATTATCTTATATTAAAAATTAATTATCGTATATTATCACTTATTTATTAAAATTAATAAAATATTTATTTTGAACAATTAGGGTGTGCAAACAACATGAAATAATATAACTTAAATTTTAAAAGCAGTGAAAAGGGAACCTACCTCAAAATCAAACGCGACGACAAAACAACCTCGAAACCAAGGCGCGATGACACAACGTGTGTCCGAAACCACGTGAAAATGTCTAACACTCTGCATAAACAACATTAAGGACTCAGACACATCCAAAACTCACCAGAGCATTCTAAACCAAGCGGTGGGAAGAAACACTCACCTCGGAACTGAAGCGCGACAACAACGGAACCTCAGAGACAAGGCGCGGCGATGGCGCTCACTCGGAAACGCCCTGCGCGGGTCCTAAAAGTCCTAAGCCAACAAATAAAACCCACCATCAATAAGAGTACGATGATAAAAATAAAAATAAAGATAATAATAATAATAATAACACTAATAATAATAATAATAATAATAATAATAATGATAATAATAATAATAATAAATAATGATAACAACAAAATAATAATAATAATAATAATAATAATAATAAATAATGATAACAACAAAATAATAATAATAATAATAATAATAATAATAAAAATAATAATAACAAAATAATAATAAGAATAACAATAATAATAATAATAATAACAATAATAATAATAATAATAAAATTAATAATAATAATAATAATAATAATAATAATAATAATAGTAATACTAACATTAATAATAATAATGATCACATAAATCATAATTTTATAATAAAAAAGTTAATAACATTAAATAAAATGAAATAGCAGAATAAATAAAAAAAAATAACTGACCTGCGACAGTGCGGAGGAAAGAGAAAGAAAAAGAAGAAGAAGAAGAGAAGAAGAAGAGGAAGAAGAAGAAGAGAAGAAGAAGAGGAAGAATAAGAAGAGAAGAAGAAGAGAAAGGAGAAGAAGAGAAGAAGAAGAGGGGGCGCAGGCCTGACATGGGTGCAGCAGGGGAGCAAAGGAGGGCTGGCGGGTGGCGCCGCTGCTGTGTTGCGCATCCGGAGGAGTGAACAGGGGGAATCCGTGTAGGGGGGTGGGGGGGGGTCGCAAGGAGGGAGCGGCTGGGTGCGTGGGTTTCTGCAAGGGAGGAGGGAGCAGGGAAATTCAGTGCGGCCGGCAGGGGTGGGGTGCGCCAGCTGGGCGGTCCGACGCGGGACAGCGGGAGCGGGGGAAGCGAAGAGGCCGGCGGGATGGATGGGGGCTACTCTGGACAGAGGTCGGGGGTAGAGGGGGGTTACGTCTAGCTGGGAGAAGAGGAGGCCGGTGGATTGCTGCGCTAGGAGACGAGGGGTGTGTGCGGCTGGATTGTTGTGCGATGGCGGACAGAGGGAACGCCGCTGCTGGGTTGAGGTGGCTGGATAAGGAGGGCGCTATAGGGAAAATGCAAAGGAATGCGGCTGCTATGGGGAGGAGGGGAGAAGAGAGCCAAGGCATTAGAGTGCTGGCTGGCCGGGGTGCCGGTTGGTGCTGTTGTGGCTGAGCGCTGCAAGGGAAAAAGGGAGAGGAGATGGAGCGGGGCGGCTTCACAGGCGGAGTGCAAAGCAGAAACAACAGGCGGAGGGGGGTGGGGAAGAATAGACGAAGGTGGCGGCTCCTGCGGGGAGTAAGAAGAAAAAATATAAAAGGGGGCCTGTTAGGGTTAGAGGAAAAAGGAAATAAAAGATAAAATAAAAATTAAATTAAATTAAACAGTTCAAAATCATAATAATAATAAATTACAATATTAATTATAACAATAATAAAGGTCAATAACAAATCATTTTTAATAACGATTACACTAGTATCCGCAACATTAACAATTTCATTAATTATTTATTTATAACATAATGATAAAAATAATATTGATAATAATAATCATAATGATAAAAATACTCATTTCGTCTTAAATAATAAAAACAACTATGAACTGATAACAATAGATGTGCGCGTTAAATATAAAGACTCTATTTAAAATTTTCCAAAGACAACGGGATGCGAAAATACACCGGGCAGGGACGAGCGGGGTTTCCAGAACAGGCTCCGCTCACGCGCCCAACGACGTCGCGTCAAAAAGCGCACTTTTTAACAAAAACTCAAAAACCTGGTCCGATACTGAACACGAACCACAACAATATAATTTAAAGTCAAAGAAATCATAAAATAAAATAAACGCGCATGTCGGGGTGTGACACCTCTGGAGGGAGATGTGGAATTGGGAGAGGATTACATGATAGTATGAAATTATACAGAGGATCCACATGTCCAAAAAGGGACACAATTTAGTATAGATTATAGATTATATATATATATAATATCAAATTTATATTAGTCTATAAAAATGCTTAATAGTATATATATATACATTAATTAGAAAATGTGAATATAATTGATAAAATATGATATATCAATATATTATTTAAAAAATTATATACATACATGTATTTGTATTTATATGTATTCATGTGTATGGATAGATGTGTATGTCTATATGTGTGTGTGTTTGTATGTGTTGTATGTTTATTCATATGTTGTGTGTGTGTGTGTGTGTGTGTTTTATGTATGCCTATATTTATGTGTTTACATGTATGTATGTATGTGTGCGTATGGATATGTTCATATATGTGTATATATGTATATGTGTATATGTATATGTATGTGTACACAAATGTGTATGTGTATGTGTATGTGTACATGTATGTATATGTATGTGTATGTGTATGACTATGTATATGTTTATGTGGCAAGTGTATGTGTAGGTATATGAATGTATTCATATGTATGTGTATTTGTATGTGTATGTGTATGTGTATGTATGTGTATGTGTATGTATATATATTTGTAGGTTTATGTGCATGTAGGCATACATATGTTTTTCTATGAGTATGTATTTGTGTATGTGTATATGTATGCGTAGGGTGTATGTGTATGTATGTTTATATAGTATGTGTATGTGAGCATTTGTTTATATGTGTATGTAATTGTATGTTTGTGTATGTGTATACATATGTGCATGTGTATGCATATGCATATGCATGTGTATTATTATGTGTATGTGTATGTATGTATGTGTCTGTCACGACCCGCCCTCGGGGTCCGTGCCGTGACTACCCCAAGCCCACCTTCCATAGGCCAGGGGCTGACGACTAGCACCAAGGCGTAAATCCCGGTAAAAAGGGAAGGCATTGCCTTTGTAAGTAAACAAACACCACAGAGTAAGCAAGCGGAAAGTAAACACTAAGTAAAAGCAGAGTACAACTGAAAGTGCGGAAAAGTAAATGGGCTAGTATACAAACCCAAACTGAAAGTAAAGTACAACTCGAAAGGGAAAACAACAACTGAAAAGTAAAAGCCGCTACACCGAGCTGTCCACTGGAAATCCCACCTGAAGGGTGGGTACAGATAGCTCCACTGCTCCACGGGTCCCGCCGTCCGCTCCGAACACGTCCCGCCCAGTGGTCCACCTCCAGGTACCGTCCTGCTCTGCAAGCCTCAGCTAAGATCAACGCTGTCCGTCGTCTGCAACCAACACAACGTAGTGCGGGCAAAGCCCGTGCAGGGGTGAGTATAAGCTACTCAGTAGGGACCCCGAGACCCCTGAAGGTCTCTCAAAATCCACAAAGGATAAACCACGAAGAAAGGTACAATCACGAAGTAACAACCGACACTGCTTAGGTATATGCCCATACATATACCTAAGTCATCAATTTAAAATACGCTCCAACCTCCGAGCCAAAGTACAACTCAGTCCACACAGGAAAGTAAACGTATTCCACATAGGAAAGCAAAACGTAATCCACACAGGATAGCACAACACAATCCACACAGGAAAGCATCAGGATTCATCTCACACAGGTATAATTCTTCAAAAGACGATAAAGATGATCTCTGATCCATCTAAGTCATCGGACCCACGAAGGATCGATAGGTAACTAACCCCCGCAAAAGACCCACACAGGATCGGGCCCACGTAGGACCTGTAGGCGCTGGTTCACACAGGACCGCTGAGCGCAAAGACCCACACAGGATCGGACCCACACAGGATCGGGCCCACACAGGACCTGTAGCACTGATCCACATAGGATCGCTGAGTGCTGAAGTCGTCGTCGTCGAATCCACATAGGATCTCTGTACTGTCGTCATCGCAGTCACAGTAGCAGTAGTAGCAGTAGTAGTCACAGTAACAGTCGCAGCCAGCACTAGGGTTCCCGCACACAGCAAGCTCGTTCGAAGGGTCCGCTCCACGAGCCGAGAGGCTGATACATCAACTGTCACAAAGTTCAGAGTTGATGTATCCAAAAGTTCCGTATCGTCAACAGGAACTCAACGCAACAGACGGCGCGTCGATCGGACGCCCGGTCTGAGAGTTATTGGCATTTTCGTCCCCGGGGCCGGGTTGGTTTTTAAGGTAAAACCAACCCGACCGTACTCCACCTGCGTCCAAACCTCGGTCGGAGTATTCCAAAAGATCCGTATCACTAAGAGGAATACAACAAAGCTGACGGCACGTCAATCGGACGTCCGTAGCTCAAGATATGAGCGTTTCCGCTCCGAAGGCCTGGTTGGTTTCGTGAACGAACCAACCCGGCCGAACCCAAAGTATTCCGAAACTTTGAGTGCGATATACCAAAACGACCGTCTCGAACCAATGATCGCGTTTACATAGACGGTTCGTCAATCGGAGGTACGTGGCTCAAGTTATGGCCAAAAGACCGAAACCGATTCGAAACGGGGGTGGCCGACCCGGCCCGGCCGGCGGCACGGCGGCGCGGCGGCGCGGCGGCCTGGCACCGCACGGAGGCAACACGCGGGGGGGGGGGGGGGGGGGAAGCCCCCCGCTTCTTCAATTGGCGGAGCGACATAGCCGCGCCGTTTTGCCAATCAACGGCCCCCCTCCTGGGGGCCCGCTTTGAGGAGGAACCGGGGGGCCGCCTGCCCCCCCTCAAGGAAACCGCCCCCCCTCATAAATGAGGGGGGTTTTTTAAGCTGGCATGGGGAATTTATTTCCCCCGCCTTTTGACCTTCCGGCCGGACAACTGCCGGCCAGTTTTCTCCAACGGGACCGGAAAATCCGGTCCCCTTTCCGGCTTCTGACGCCGGCGGCCCGGCCGCCGGTCTTCTCGTCCCGCCGCGACCCGGAACCGGCCGCGGTGTTCGTCATCCGACGCGGTGCGGCGGCACCGTGCCCCTCCTCCGCGCCTTTTATTCCCTTCGACGCGGCGCGACGGCGTCGCGTTCTTGATGATTCTTCCATGGAGCGGCGTGACGGCGCCGCGCAATTTAATCGTGCGAAAACCGCGTGGTGCTACGGCACCACGCCATCTTGTATCATCCGCAGGATAAATTATCAAGAACAAAGGAGGGGGTTTGGCCGTGTTCATGCGGTCCGGACCCCCTCACGTTAAATGATAACACATAATTTAAATCCTCACGTTAGTCATGCTAGATCCACGTACAGGGATAAATAAATAAACAATTAACAACAACCCCTACCTTGGGTATAGGTTTGAAGATTTGTCAACGTCCCGCGGAAGACAACGTCGCGGAGGTCGGGCGTCGCGGTAGTCGTTCGTCAAAACCGATGACGAAGAGGTACGTCGTTGGCGAATATTCGTATGCCGACGAAGGGAGTCCGAGGAGGAAGCGGCGTTCCCTTTCGTTGACACGGAAGACGAAGAAGAGAGGAGCGGCGTTCTTCGTCGGAGTTTGAGCGTTCTTCGTCAAAGTTTGAAGAAGAAAGAAAAACTCTCAAAAGCTCTCCAGATGGCTAAAGAGTTCTAACCCAACAAAATAAGATAAGAGCTTATTTTATTCACAAACTTAACAAAATAATTTCAAAGGTTTGAAATTCAAAAAGAATAACTCCAAAATTAAATAACTCATGTCATTTAAAGAGGGGTTAAGGGAGTTGGGAGAAGATGAAAAGTTTAGGGTTCGTGTGGGCCCCACCACACTTAATCCTCTCAAGGGAGGTTAAGTGGGTGTGGGTCCCACCCCTAACTTCCTTTGAGAGAAGTTATCTAATAAGTTTAAATAAAAATATGTAATCCACAATTTTTATTTAACTTATTCTAAACTCCCAAAAACTAACTCTCATCCCGAAATAAACGCAACCTCGAAAAAGGTCTCCTTAAGCGAATATCGGCGCTGCGAGATCATCCGTGCCTTCAGATTTCAATTCCGAGCACCGGATCAAAAGTTAGAAATTCCCACTCGTTCGTTCACTGAACGTACCCGAGCCAAACTTCGGAAATTGATTCCGGGCACTCCGGGCCTCAGAATCAGGTGCCGTCTGAAACCGCGCTCTTGTAAAATTCTAAAGAAAATTAAGAAAAAACTTTCCTTGAATTTTACGGGTCTTTACATTACTCCCACCTCAGGGCTTTACGTCCCCGTAAAGATACATCAAAAACTAGGGAAACAAATGAGGGTACTGAGCACGCATCTGAGCCTCCCGCTCCCATGTGCTCTCCTAGAGATTCCCGTGCTGTCATCTGATGCGCACAAGAGGAATCGATCGCCCACGCAGGACCCACTCCTGTAGATCCTCTATCTCCACCGGGACCTCCGTAAAAGTCGCCCCATCGTCAACGTCAAGCTCCCCATGGTCAATGATGTGCGTCGGGTCGTGCACGTATCTCTTCATCTGAGACACGTGGAAGACGTCGTGCACCCGGTGCAACTGAGGTGGTAGAGCCAGGCGATAAGCCACCTCACCAATCCTGCTGAGGACCTAGAAGGGTCCGATGAAGCGCGGAGATAACTTGCCGCCTCAGCCAAATCTCCGAATACCACGTCGAGGTGAGACCCGCAAGAAGACGTGGTCGCCATCCTCGAACTCCAGTGGCCTCCGCCTCCTGTCAGCGTATGACTTCTGCCGGCTCTGTGCTGTCCTCATCCGCTTCTGGATGACCTGGACCTTCTCTGTCGTGGCCTGGACCATCTCCGGTCCCACCAGTGCTGACTCTCCAGGGTCTGTCCAGCACAAAGGTGATCTACAAGGTCGGCCGTACAATGCCTCGTACGGTGCCATCCCGATGGTGGAGTGGTAGCTGTTGTTGTACGCAAACTCCACCAAGGGTAGGTGGTCCTCCCAGCTACGACCAAAGTCGAGGACACATGCGCGGAGCATGTCCTCGAGAGTCTGAATGGTCCTCTCTGTCTGACCATCCGTCTGAGGGTGAAAGGCTGTGCTCAGTCGTAGCTGCGTTCCGAACGCCTCCTGTAACCCCTTCCAAAGCCGGGAAGTAAAGCGAGCATCTCGATCGGAGACGATAGATGATGACACACCGTGGAGCCGCACAATCTCCTGAACGTAGAGATGTCCCAAGCTCTCCACTGATCCCTGCTCTCTGATGGGTAAGAAGTGTGCCGACTTGGTGAGTCGGTCAACAATCACCCAGATGGAGTCGTGACCTCTGGAAGTGCGTGGAAGTCCAGTCACGAAGTCCATAGATATGCCGTCCCACTTCCACTCCGGAACCTCCAAGGGCTGTACCAAGCCTGCTGGTACCTGATGCTCTACCTTCACCTGCTGGCAGGTGAGGAATCGAGAAACGAACTCTGCTACTGTCTTCTTCATGCCCGGCCACCAGTGCTGTCGTTTGAGGTCCTGGTACATCTTTGCCACTCCAGGATATACCGCCAAAGGAGAAGTGTGAAACTCTCTCAGCACTTCCTCTCGCAAAGCGACTGGTACCATGGTACGTCCTCTGAAAAGGATGTCGTGCTCTGCTCCAAGGAAGAAACCATCAGGTTCCTGTCCCGAGGATATCTGTGCACGCCGTGTCACACAGTCAGCGTCCCCACGCTGTGCCTCCCTGACTCGCTGTAGTAGTGGCGGAGTGACTGTGAGAGACTGAAGGAAGGCTGCTCCATCTCTATCCACGAAGGATATCTGCAAAGAGGCTAGCTGCTCCGTTGCCTCCTCAAGTAGCTGAATGCCCGTCCTCCTGCTAAGGGCATCGGCTACTACGTTCCCCTTCCCAGGAGTATAGACTATCTCAAAGTCATAGTCCTGGAGGAACTCAAGCCATCACCACTGTCTCAGGTTCAGGTCCTTCTGCGAGAAGATATACCTGAGACTCTGATGATCGGAAAAGACTGTAAAGCCCTCGCCCATCAGGTAGTGTCGCCATGTCTTCAGAGCGAAGACCACTGCTGCTAACTCCAGGTCATGGGTAGCATAGTTCTGCTCATGCGGCCTCAACTGACGTGATCCATAGGCGATCACTGCCCGCTCCTGCATCAGAACACATCCGAGTCCGGTCCCTGATGCATCGCAGTAAACTACGTACCCTACTCCCTCCTCAGGCAACCTCAAGATAGGTGCGCTGGTCAATCTCTGTCTCAGCTCCTGGAAGCTCTGCTGACATCTGTCTGACCACACGAAGGGTTTCCCCTTCTTCGTCAAAGCTTTGAGTGATTCCGCAACTCTAGAGAAGTCTGGCACGAATCTCCGATAGTATCCAGCTAGTCCCAAGAAACTCTGAACCTCAGTCACGCTCCTGGGTGGCTCCCAAGCTAACACAGCCTCAATCTTCGCGGGATCCACTGCAACTCCCGCCTCAGAGATAACTTGTCCCAAGAAGTGGACCTCACGTATCCAGAACTGGCACTTAGAGAGTTTACCATAAAGCTGGTGCTCTTGGAGTGTGTCTAGTACAACTCGCAAGTGAAAGGCGTGCTCCTCCTCAGTCGTAGAGTAAATCAGAATGTCGTCGATGAAGACCACGACAAACCGATCGAGGTATGGATGAAAGATCCCGTTCATGAGAGCCATGAACACTGCTGGAGCATTGGTTACACCGAAAGGCATAACCAAGAACTCATAGTGGCCATACCGACATCTGAAGGCCGTCTTCTGCACATCCTCATCTCTGACTCTGAGATGATGATAGCCTGACCTGAGGTCTATCTTCGAGAACCACCGTGCTCCCTTGAGCTGATCGAAGAGGTCGTCAATCCTCGGTAGCGGATACTTGTTCCTCACTGTCACCTGGTTCAGGCGACGATAGTCAACACAAAGTCGCAGGCTCCCGTCCGCCTTCTTGGCGAACAATATCGGGGAAGCCCAGGGTGAAACACTGGGTCGGATGAACCCCTTGCCCTGCAAGTCCTCCAACTGTACCCGTAGCTCTCGAAGATCGGCGGGGGCCATCCGATATGATGGAGTGGATATCGGGGCTGTCCCGGGGTACAAGTCAATATAAAAGTCTACCTCTCTACGAGGAGGTAGCCCTGGAACGTCTTCGGGAAAAACGTCCGCAAACTGATCCACCACTGCAGGAAAACCAGGACTCCGCACGTCAACTGCTCCAAGGATGAGGCTAGCTAACTGATGAGTAATGGGCTGTCCTCTCCTCCGCGGAAGTCCATCCTGTGCTTCTAAGGCTCCCTTCTCGCCGGTGAAGGTGAACCTACTCCCGTCGGTGCGTACACATTGCACCTTGCGCCTAAAACAGTCAATCTGTGCATGGACCGTAGATAGCCAATCCATGCCCAAGATGACATCGTAAGGCCTTGACGCTGCTACAAGAAGATCCCAGCCGAAGCTCTCGCCTCCTAGAGTAAGCTCACACTGCCGGCACCAGTGCGTAATCGTCGAGTCTGCTCCCGTAGGAGTCTCTAGCCATAAGGATCGAGCCAACGGCTCTGTCGGAATCTCTGAGCTCCGAACAAGGGCAGCGGCTATGAAAGAGTGACTCGCTCCTGTGTCTATAAGAACTGCAGCAAGGGTGGAATAGACACAGATAGTACCTCGAATCATCTCGGGTGCGCCGTGGTCGTAGGCCTCTGTTGCCTGGAGCTGTGCTTGTCTCTGCCCGCCAGCTCCCTGTGGTCGGGGTGGACCTCCTGGTGGTGGTGGTGGCAGAGCCTCAAAGCGTCGCCCACCACCGGATGATCTTCCAGCTCCTCTGCCTCGTCCGCCTCCTCCCTGCGGACCGCCACGGTCGACCCTCTGCCTCTGCCTCGGTGGTCCCTCAACTGTCTGCTGCTCCTCGGCATGGCGGGTCGGGCAGTCACGAGCCATGTGGCCCTGCCCGCCGCACGAGTAGCACTGTCTGCCTCTCGAAAGACTGGATCCTCGCTGTGTGCCCCGCACTGCTGAGCCAGTGCCCTGAGGTCGTCTGCCTGAAGGTCTGGTCTGCCTGGACCCCTGAGTCATCTGTCGACTGCCTGCTGCAGATGACTCTGCCACGTGCCACCCTGCGGTGGGTCGCTGCGCTGGTGTAGACTCAGCAAGGAAGCTCTCGATCAGAAGAGCCCGCTCCAGTACTCCTGTCTGAGTCGGTATGCTGAGGGAGATCAGCGATGCCCTGATCTCGTGTCTCAAACCCTGCTCGAATGTCCGGGCCCGAAAGAATGGGTCCCGTACCATGTCGGTCGAGTAGCGCGAGAGATCGGTAAATCTCGCCGAGTACTGAGCGACCGTCATGCTGCCCTGCCGCAGCTGAAGAAGCTCCTGGATACGCACCGCACGAAGGGTGGCTGGGACGAACTCCGAGTGGAAGATGCTCTCAAAGTCCGTCCAAAGTAGAGATGCCTCATCGTGCACCTGGAGCATCAAGCTCCACCATCGTCCTGCTGCTGCGTGTAGTAGGCTCGCAGCGAGGATCACCATGAGGTCTGCTGGTGTCCTCACTAGCCTAAACACTCGTACCACTGCCTCCAGCCAGTCCTATGCTGCCTGGGGATCCGTCTCCCCGCGAAAACTGGGCGGTCGCTAGCGCTGAAACTCATGCAGTGCGCTGAGGCGACGTGCATCGTCAGCGGCTGGTGCTGGAAGCATCGGGGGCTCGGCGGGTAGAGCTACCGCCGGTGCCACTGCTGACAAAGGGCCCTGCACCGAGGCCTCGTCGCTCGGTGGGCTGTCGTCACGCTCGACTCTCGGAACCCTAGCTGGCTGTCGTCGTGGGGCCATCCTGAAAATAAAACAGGTGCGCCACGGCCAGAACAGTATACCTGGTGAGCTGATTTAAGTAATCACATAGAAAACTTTGAAACACACACACAATCAATGTTTTCGTGCATTAAGTCGTAAATCAGAATTCAGGGTCCTGGTGTACGGATACGTCGGCCGCCGCACCAACACTGGACTCCCTGGACTGATAACCACACTCAATACGCTAAACATTATTGCTTCACATAGAAAAGATCAGAGTTCGCGGTAGAACCGAACTCCTCTGATACCAATTTGTCACGACCCGCCCTCGGGGTCCGTGCCGTGACTACCCCAATCCCGCCTTCCATAGGCCAGGGGCTGGTGACTAGCACCAAGGCGTAAATCCCGGTAAAAAGGGAAGGCATTTCCTTTGTAAGTAAACAAACACCACAGAGTAAGCAAGCGGAAAGTAAACACTAAGTAAAAGCAGAGTACAACTGAAAGTGCGGAAAAGTAAATGGGCCAGTATACAAACCCAAACTGATAGTAAAGTACAACTCGAAAGGGAAAATAGCAACTGAAAAGTAAAAGCCGCTACACCGAGCTGTCCACTGGAAATCCCACCTGAAGGGTGGGTACAGATAGCTCCACTGCTCCACGGGTCCCGCCGTCCGCTCCGAGCACGTCCCGCCCAGTGGTCCACCTCCAGGTACCGTCCTGCTCTGCAAGCCTCAGCTAAGATCAACACTGTCCGTCATCTGCAACCAACACAACGTAGTGCGGGAAAAGCCCGTGCAGGGGTGAGTATAAGCTACTCAGTATGGACCCCGAGACCCCTGAAGGTCTCTCAAAATCCACAAAGGATAAACCACGAAGAAAGGTACAATCACGAAGTAACAACCGACACTGCTTAGGTATATGACCATATATATACCTAAGTCATCAATTTCAAATACGCTCCAACCTTCGAGCCCAAGTACAACTCAGTCCACACAGGAAAGTAAACGTATTCCACACAGGAAAGCAAAACGTAATCCACACAGGATAGCACAACACAATCCACACAGGAAAGCATCAGGATTCAGCTCACACAGGTATACTTCTTCAAAAGACGATAAAGATGATCTCTGATCTATCTAAGTCGTCGGACCCACGAAGGATTGATAGGTAACTAACCCCCGTAGAAGACCCACACAGGATCAGGCCCACGTAGGACCTGTAGGCGCTGGTTCACACAGGACCGCTGAGCGCAAAGACCCACACAGGATCGGACCCACACAGGATCGGGCCCACACAGGACCTGTAGCACTGATCCACGTAGGATCACTGAGTGATGAAGTCGTCGTCGTCGAATCCACACAGGATCTCTGTACTGTCGTCGTCGCAGTCACAGTAGCAGTAGTAGCAGTAGTAGTCACAGTAACAGTCGCAGCCATCACTAGGGTTCCCGCACACAGCAAGCTCGTTCGGAGGGTCCGCTCCACGAGCCGAGAGGCTGATACATCAACTGTCACAAAGTCCAGAGTTGATGTATCCAAAAGTTCCGTATCGTCAACATGAACTCAACGCAACAGACGGCGTGTCGATCGGACGCCCGGTCTGAGAGTTATTGGCATTTTCGTCCCCGGGGACCGGTTGGTTTTTAAGGCAAAACCAACCCGACCGTACTCCACCTGCGTCCAAACCTCAGGCGGAGTATGCCAAAAGATCCATCTCACTAAGAGGAACACAACAAAGCTGACGGCACGTCAATCGAACGTCCGTAGCTCAAGATATGAGCGTTTCCGCTCCGAAGGCCCGGTTGGTTTCGTGAACGAACCAACCCGGCCGAACCCAAAGTATTCCGAAACTTTGAGTGAGATATACCAAAACGACCGTCTCGATCCAAGGATCGCGTTTCCGCAGACGGTTCGTCAATCGGAGGTCCGTGGATCATGTTATGGCCAAAAGACCGAAACCGATTCGAAACGGGGGGTCCGGGTCCGGGCCGACCCGGCCCGGCCGGCCGGCCGGCGGCACGGCGGCGCGGCGGCGCGGCGGCCTGGCTCCGCACGGAGGCAGCATGCGTGGGGGGGGGGGGGGGGGGGGAGCCCCCCGCTTCTTCAATTGGCGGCGCGGCTTAGCCGCGCCGTTTTGCCAATCAACGGCCCCCCTCCTGGGGGCCCGCTTTGAGGAGGAACCGGGGGGCCGCCTGCCCCCCCTCAAGGAAACCGCCCCCCTCATAAATGAGGGGGGGTTTTTAAGCTTGCAGGGGGAATTTATTTCCCCCGCCTTTTGACCTTCCGGCCGGCCAACTGCCGGCCAGTTTCTCCAACGGGACCGGAAAATCCGGTCCCCTTTCCGGCTTCTGACGCCGGCGGCCCGGCCGCCGGTCTTCTCGTCCCGCCGCGGCCCGGAACCGTCCGCGGTGTTCGTCGTCCGGCGCGGTGCGACGTCACCGTGCCCCTTCTCCGCGCCTTTGATTCCCTTCGACGCGGCGCGAAGGCGTCGCGTTCTTGATGATTCTTCCATGGAGCGGCGCGACGGCGCCGCACAATTTAATCGTGCGAAAACCGCGTGGTGCGACGACACCACGCCATCTTGTATCATCCGCAGGATAAATTATCAAGAACAAAGGAGGGTGTTCGGCCGTGTTCATGCGGTCCGGATCCCCTCACGTTAAATGATAACACATAATTTAAATCCTCACGTTAGTCATGCTAGATCCACGTACAGGGATAAATAAATAAACAATTAACAACAACCCCTACCTTGGGTATAGGTTCGAAGATTTGTCAACGTCCCGTGGAAGACAACGTCGCGGAGGTCGGGCGTCGCGGTAGTCGTTCGTCAAAACCGATGACGAAGAGGTACGTCGTTGGCGAATCTTTGTATGCCGACGAAGGGAGTCTGAGGAGGAAGCGGCGTTCCCTTTCGTTGACACGGAAGACGAAGAAGAGAGGAGCGGCGTTCTTCGTCGGAGCTTGAGCGTTCTTCGTCAAAGTTTGAAGAAGAAAGAAAAACTCTCAAAAGCTCTCCAGATGGCTAAAGAGTTCTAACCCAACAAAATAAGATAAGAGCTTATTTTATTCACAAACTTAACAAAAGAATTTCAAAGGTTTGAAATTCAAAAAGAATAACTCCAAAATTAAATAACTCATGTCTTTTAAAGAGGGGTTAAGGGAGTTGGGAGAAGATGAAAAGTTTAGGGTTCGTGTGGGCCCCACCACACTTAATCCTCTTAAGGAAGGTTAATTGGGTGTGGGTCCCACCCCTAACTTCCTTTGAGAGAAGTTATCTAATAAGTTTAAATAAAAATATGTAATCCACAATTTTTATTTAACTTATTCTAAACTCCCAAAAACTAACTCTCATCCCGAAATAAACGCAACCTCGGAAAAGGTCTCCTTAAGCGAATATCGGTGCTGCGAGATCATCGGTGCCCTCGGATTTCAATTCCGAGCACCGGATCAAAAGTTAGAAATTCCCGCTCGTTCGTTCACTGAACGTACCCGAGCCAATCTTCGGAAATTGATTCCGGGCACTCCGGGCCTCAGAATCAGGTGCCGTCTGAAACCGCGCTCTTGTAAAATTCTAAAGAAAATTAAGAAAAAATTTCCCTTGAATTTTACGGGTCTTTACAGTGTCTGTGTATTTGTACATGTGTACATGTATGTGAATGTATTTGTACATATGCATGTCTATGCGTATGTATATGTGTATGTGTATGTATATATGTATGTATATGTTCATGTGTATGTGTAAGTGTATATGTATGTGTATGTGTATGTGTATGTGTATGTGTTTGTGTGTGTATGTATATATGTGTATGTTCATATCTATGTATGTGTACATATATGTCTATTTGTATGTATGAGTGGATGTGTATGTGTATTTATGTGCATGTTTATGTAGTATGTGTATGTATGCATATGTATGCACATGTATATGTATATAATTTTATCTATGTGTATGTATATTCATATCCGTGTGTATGTGTATGTGTATGTGTATGTGTATGTGTATGTGTATGTGTGTATGTATGCATATGTGCATGTGTATCTGTATGTACATATGTGTATATGTACATGTATGTATTTGTATATGTTTTTCTACATGTATGTATGTGTATACATGTATGTCTATTTATTGATTTAATACTATTTATTCATTTTTAATATTTCTCAATTTTTAGTGTTTTAGTAATTTATTCATTTTTAATATATATATCCAGATAATGTTTTTGTAATATATTCAATTTTGATAGTTATTTATACATTATTAAATATTTATATATTTAATTAAATAATAATATCATTAATAATTATTAAAAATTCTAAAGGTTAATAATTAATTATTTTTTTATATATAATCAATATAGTTCATACATCAATAATTAACAATAATATTATTATATATTTATACATTTTTATTCATTTTAAAGGGTTTCCAATTCATGTAATTAATGTTATGAATTGATTTTTTTAAAATATTTTTTGTAACTTATGAATTTTTATTTATGAATTTTTAATATTATTTAATTTAATATAAATTTTCTTTCATTTTTGAAAATTAATAATTGTTAATATTTTTGTAATTGATTCATTCTTTAAATATTATACATTTTTATTTACTAAGTTTTAATATTTTCAATATGTTTGTAATTTATATGATAAATATTTATTCATTTTTATTTATTATGTTTTAACATGTTTAATTTGTTTGAAATTTATATAATTGATTCCTCCAACCCACACCATTTTGGTGTGAAATTGAACTCCAAAATATGATATCCCCAACACCATTTTGTTGTTTTGCTATAATGCAATGCCAAATTTGGTGTTCCACTATATTAATGCCATTTTTCATTTTTTTCTTTTTGGTTTTTAAAATTATGTTATTAATTATAAACATACTTTTATGTATTATTCTGTTCATCTATTTATTACATTTAACTATAAAATTAATAATTTTTATTTTAATATATAAAAAATAACGATTATTTATCATATTTTTTTAGAAAAATCTAAATAAATAACTAAATTTTCTATTCGAAATTATTCTATTTAATCAGTTTTGAATATTTATAAATAATTTTTTTAATAATCACCATTTAATTTATAGAAAAATACATATCATAAAATTTTATAATAATAATCATATAATAACTTTTAATGATACATGGTAATAAAATAAACTAAAAAGTAAAATGGATTATATATAACAAAATACACACATATGTTCTTACATGAAGAAGCACTAGTCATATATGATCAAAACATATCATTGAAAAATTTAAATATAAATGAATAAAAGGAGATAAACTGACAAAGTACAAATACTAGATTAAATGACATAACCCGAAGACATACAATAACTATAATGTAACATGGAAAACAAAACATAACTTTATTTTACCCTTACGTAACTTTGTTTTACCCTAACTCAACTTATGTTTTCCTTTATATAACTTTACTTTATCTATAATTAACATTGTTTTATCCTTATGTAACTTTATTTTACCCTTACTTAACCTGTACATGTTTCTGTTTACCATTGCATAACTTTGTTTCACCCTTACCTAACTTCTATTTAACCTTACATAACTTTAGTTTACCGATACATAAATTTGTTTTACCCTTACATAACCTTTTTTACCCTTACTTAACTTCTTTTTACCCTTACATAACTTTAGTTTACCATTACTTAACTTTGATTAACCCTTACTTAACATTAGTTTACTCTTATTTAACTTTGTTTTACCCTTTCTTAACTTTAGTTTCCCCTTACTTAACTAGTAAAAGTTTCTGTTTACCCTCACATAACATTGTTTTAACCTTACTTTACTTTAGTTTACCCTTACATGTTTTTTGTAATTTTATTCATTTTTAATTGAAAGACATTTTAAATAACAATTTTTTATTTAATTTAATTTTATATTATTAGAAATTAAGACCAAGTATAATATAATTTAATCATTAATTATTTTTTAACTAATTATGTTATTATATTAAATTCATTTTTTAATATATGAAAAATAAGTATTATTTAACTATTTTTTCATATTTTTTACATAATTAATCAAATCATGTAATCATATTTATTTTTATTTATTATTTCTGATATATATATATATGTATATAATTTAATTTATTTTAATTTATTTATAAATATTTTTTTTATAGTCGATATAATTCACATTCACATTTTTTGTTTTTTATAATTAGTATTATATATTTATTCATTTTTTATGTATATGTAATTCATATAACTAATGGTACGAATTCACCTTTTCAAATATTTTTTAAATTTATTTAATTTTATTTATTAAATTTTCAATATTTTTTTTGTTTAATTATTATTTATTCATTTTTAATATTTAATAATTTTAATTCTTTTTGAATTTATTATTTTTTAATATTTATTTATACATATTTATTTACTATGTTTTACTATTTTTAATATGTTTTAAATTTATATCATTAATATTTATTCAATTTTATTTTTTAAGTTGTATTATTTTTGAATTGTTTGAAATATATGTAATTTATTTATTTAAATGCATTTTTTTTATATTTTCTTCATTTGTGTACGTATTTAAAATTCTTGTAATTAATCTTACAAAATCATTTTAATTTTTTTAACCATTAAATTTTATTTAGTTATTTTTAATATTATTTAAGTTAATATTTTTTATTCATTTTTAATATTTATATTTTCTTTTGAATTTAATCATTTTCCAATATTTATTTATAAATATTTATTTATCATGTTTTAATATTTTCAGTATGTGTTCTATGACACCCCAATCATTTTTCACATGTAAGAATAATATTATAGTATTATTCTATTTACGTTTCATACTATCCGAACAAAGCTTGCAAACTAATCATAAGGCATTTGATTTAGTTAAATTGTGAAGTGTTTAAATTACATAAAGATCAAAGGAAATCCATACTACCCAAAATACCTATTAAAAGATCTATTAAAATTACAGAGAGACCACCCAATACAACAAAAACCACAAGATGATAGTAAGGGTCCTTCAGATCCGTCACAATAAACATCAGCATGGCCAGAGCCACTGCAACCGCATTGAGAATCACTGGAATGATGTGCACCATCTTCTCCAAGTCATTTTGGAGATAGAATACCCTAATTCATGTTTTTATAAAGCCTTAATTTGGATGTTACCACTTTAGGTGACCATTGAGTTTCTAACGGCTACAAGTATAGCTATTGGTATTTATGTTGGTTTAATTTAAAATATCTAGCTATAATTAGTTTTCCAAAATAATTAAGGTATGTATTGAAATTATAACTTTAAACATATAAACAGTTTTTATAAACTTTAAAAAAGATAGTGATTTAATATTTTATCTACACTTAGTATGATTTCAAGATGAGGTATGGATTTCAAATAATTTTAAAATATTTCAAATGTGTTGGAAAGCTTTTATAAATGTTTTCACCCTCGAATTTATAAAACCAAGGTCTTAACTAAGAATAAATTTTTGATTTTTGTAATACTAATATAGGATTTTCTTTATGAAGTACTAAACATTGATTTATAACTTTGTGTTTTATAAAACTAAATAAAATATTGGTTTTAGGGATTTTTTATTTATAATAGAGAATTTATATTTTTATTGAAGACACCTATATATGTATATGAAAACTTGTTTTTTATATTTTAGAAAAAATAAATATTTACTTTGTTAAAATATAGATGAGTACCCCACCTATCTGAGGTCCACCTTAGGCAGCCACTCAAGGCCTTGATGGGCTTCTCACACAACCCGTGGAAATAGCCCAAGGCAGTGCACAAGCATGGTGCGTGTTAATCCATGCGCTCAGGAAGGATAGTTATCCCTAAGGGTGTTCGACTAGTTCAACTTTCGATCCCCAATGGCCACGATATATCTACCATGTTTTTGTGCACTGTCTAATCCCGACAGATCTAATCACAACAATCTGAGACTTTTAAAATCAATGCCTTACTCTGAGCCATCTGATCTAATACGATCTAATCTGGACCGTTCATCTATTTTTAAAAACTCTAAGTCTCCTGTGGCGAGCTGATCTACTCCCCCTCTGATCTCAACTGTTCTTTCATTTTAAAATTAGCGGACTCGCCTCCACCACTGGATATAACTCAGTTAGATCCCAGCCATTAATTTATTTTTCAATTTTCCTCTCCCGTGACATCTTCTTCCTCTCGCGTGTGCTGAACCAGTAGCCTCCTACTCCCCTTACTTTTCATTTTTCCATGCCCGTGACACCAGTGGCCCCTCCCTTCACTCGTTTTCCATATAGACCGACATACTTAGTCATTTTATAAACCGATTAAGCCTTAGATTTCCAGAAATTGGAGTTAAAATATTCTATATAATTTATGTACAATATAGTTTTTATATATAATTGGTTACACCCATAACCTCTTAGTTGATCTCTCCTCTCAAGCCTCCAACGAACTTCTCCAAACCCCTCCTCCTCCTTCAAAAAATGTAAGGGTTCGAAGTTGTCTTGCCATGTCTAGATTTAAATATATATATATATATATATGTACATATAGATGTATATATATATATATACATATAGATGTATATATATATATATATAAATGGTTGGGTACAGGACCATCGATTCCTTCTAAGATGGTGAGTCATTAATTCTACATGAAGTTCTTAATTATTTATCATGAAAAGAATGTGTGATGTTTTGTGATTTTATATAAATTGACAAAAATACAAAATCATATATATATGTTTATATATATATTATAAAAAAAACTTTTTGTACTTAATGGAACGTTTTTAATAAACCCTTGTTTTAATTGATGTCCCTAACATGTTGAAAACATGTAAGTGTCAATTAATATTGGTGCAATACCCATATATATATATATACTAAGTATAATTATTTATACGCTTAAATTATATATGTATATCGATGTTTACATAAACATATCTATTATTTTGTTTAATAAATAAACTATTTAAATTTTATATTATGATTTAAAATTTATGTACCTTTTTTAATTAACGTGCCTAATATATTAAAGTCATATGAGTATTATTGGATTTTTTGTGTAAACCCTTTAATACCTTATGTATATTCAGTTATGTGAATATATGTGTATACATATAAGCTTTGATCCTCAATCTTATTTATAATTTTCAAGGATTACTTATAATTAATAACACATGTTTTTTTTGAAATATGAAAGGTTTTTATACAATTCTATATGTACACCCTTGTGTATAAATGAATTTACACAACACAAAACCCTAAAAGTTTAGTAGTCATGGACAATTAATGAGTATAATTTTTGGGGGTTTATAATCCTTTATACATATTTATGAATCACATATTTTCATAAATATTAAATAATATTAGGTATAGTTGAATTTCATGCTTTTTACTTTTAACATAGTGTGTACCCTTGTGATATGTTAAACATAAGCATACCAGTAATAAATGTATGGGCATCTTTGTGTTTAATACCCCACATGAAATATTTTCTTTACCTTTAAATTAATTATGCATCCAATCCATGATGAATTTCCAATATGTATTTTATTAATAAGATTTTAGAATTTAGGGTTATCATTTTATGTGACAAAACTTGTATTTCTTTTTGTACATTCGTTCTCATCACATATGCTATAATATGATTATCATACTTTCCATTTATTTCTATAGTCATGCAATTGATAGTATTTTTATTAACACAGATATGCATGATTTACTAAATATATGTAATTGCGAAATAATGAAATTAAACTCTTATGATCTTTTATGGATTAAGAATTAAATTATTCAAAGTGGTATGAGACACTTTGAAAATTAATAAATGCGAAATAAAATTATTCTAAGTGGTATGAGAAACATTGAATAATATGGAATGAAAAATTAAATGTCAAAGTGGTATGGGACACATTGAACATATGACCTTACTTGGCATATGAGAAATGTATTGGACAAAGAAAGTGTCGGGTGGGGCCTGCTATAGCCCATCGATAAATCGGTAGGTCTCATGAGAAAAACTACGATCTTGATACAAGGCCTTGACAAATGATTATTTATGGCCTTGGCATGAGGCCTTGATAGTATGGTTATGTTATTCTGCATTATGCATTCCATCATTATGTTTATGATAATTAATTAACCAAGTGGATATTCGAATAGTAGAATATTCATAGTTAATAACCTGTACTTATGAATATGAGAAGAAGTAAATGCTTATGGAATAATGTGTATTCAGCACTTAGTGATTTATTTTACAATTTATGGATCACAATTAGTAATGATAGAAATTGAAGTTATTATTTTATGCAAAACTCTGATTGTGTATTTCTTCTAGTTGTGAATTTGGAACTTATAGTTCTACATGTCATACCTGTTAAAGTTAAAATGACTCTTAATTTATATGCTGCACACCCTATGTTTTGTCTGAGTATGCCTATGATTAGAATATGTTTCATTATAACCCAGTTAATATTCCTTGAAATATTCACTTGTATTTTGTGATCAAATGTTATGTTATGCTTTCCTTATGAAAATTCTTTATAAATAATTTAAAAGGAATGTTTTCAAGAGGTTTCAATTTCAGTATTATTTTATTTTAAAACCCCTTACTAGGAATTCGTATGCTCACCCTATGTTTTAATTTAAATTTTACAGGATTAGAAGACTTGGGTTACTTTTTTCAGTGGTAGCTTTGTGGAGTTTATTTCCATTTGAGTTTTTAAAGAAATTTAATAATTGTATTTGATTCTCCAGGACATAAACCAAAAATATCCTCTCTAGTGGATCATGTGTGTGTGATTTTATCTTTTTTTTTATTAATTTTTTTATACACCATGTTTTATTTAAACTCCGCACCACCGCCGAGGCAGTCCAGGGATGGGGGGTGATAGTTAGTATTAGAGGATTGGTTTATAAAACCCTAGAAAATTAGAATAATACTAAAAACTTGTTTATGTATCACTAATTATAAGTTTTGTTAAAAAAATTTAGATGTAAAACAAGTCAAGACTTTTGTCTATTCCAAAAAAAGTGTTAGAAACTATAGTAGGACAATCATGTTTAGAAAGCTGTGCGATTTTTGAAAGCCTTCATTTTCCGTGAAAACAGCTCTACTGTATATCTAATTCTCCTTGTGTACTCCAACTCCACCGAAGAAGAGGCTTCTTCTATTTTTTGATAATGAACTCTCAATTCACGTTCTATGAAAGTAAGGGAAATACTTTGAAGGATTATTTAAATGCTTCACTCTAGCCAAGAATGCTATATCTCAGGAGGGCTTCCAAGAGGCTTCCCTATAGGGTGACCTCTGAGAAGCATACCTATGTCAAAATTTGACCTATGATCTTTATGGAAAAATTATTTACTTTAGAGCCCTTGAAATCAAGACTACCCATTTACATTATCGACGTCATGTTCATACTGATGTCTCTCAACTTGATACTCGACATGATTATCTGATAATGAAATTTAGATGTTCACATGCAGTCGATCCTAGTTTCCTGTGTTGAATTTGGACCCAAGAGATTGAAGAATTTAGAACCACTTTAGGGATCCGCTTATCTGGGAACTAGGGAAATCACCAACATCGGTGGTTTTTGTGAAGAATTATGTAGCACCCTATTGAGTTGCATGGATTTTGTTTTCAATAAATAATTTTATATGTTATTCTTTAATATATGCTCTTACAAATAAAGTATCTATTTCAATATGGTTACGTCTTTCTGAATAAAACATATCTCTTGAAATTTTCAGATAGAAGGCATGATTTCACCAACCAATATCCTATCACTTCCTACCGAACTTTTAGAAATTATAATTGTCAAGACATGCTCAGAAAAATACCAACCCTATGCAAAATTACATCTGACCTACAAACAACTCCATCGGGTGTCAAACTGGCCAAACTTCCTCCATATCTACCAAGGAGAAAATTTAACCTATTACCATTTTTTAAATGAAAAATTTTCTGAAAATAGGAAAAGAGGAAAGTACCACGAACATCTTTTTATATGTTTCAATTTGGGTGATAACTACCGATTTGTAGGTAAGTTTCTAGAAGCTACTTTGGAACGTGACCATCGAGAAACCTACCTATTCTAGGTCCCGAGTTTTAGTATGTTCAGGGAACTCTACGACATCAATATTTTCAAGCATGATGTGGTACGAGGGATTTATAGGAAACAAATCCAATCTGAAATCTCCAACCACCACAAATCTTGTGCCTCTCTATGGAAGGTTGAGTACTTTATGCACATGTTTGACCCTAGATGTCCACAGTGTATCTGGACCAAGGAAAATAAGGAGCTTAATACTACCTTAGGAATCTATCTGAGGTCATCAACACCCTATCCTCAGTGGTGGTCCCAGTGAAGGGATGTTGGAAGTGATGCGTGTTTGTTTTTACCAGTGGGTTGTGTATGAGTATTTTGGAATAGAAAGAATGAAATTTGTTGAAGGGTGGATAATGTGATTCCCCAAACCTTTTTCACATATAATAATAATATTCTGGTTTTATTCTATTTAATTTTCATACTATTTGAAATAACTTGCAAACTAAACACAAAACATTTTATTTCGTTAAACAACGAAGTGTTTACATTACAACAAGATCAAAGGAAAACCATAATACCCAAAAATACCTATTAAAAGACCTATTAAAATTATAGGGAGACCACCCAATACAATAAAAACCCCAAGAAGATAGTAAGGGTCCTTCAGATCCTTCATAATAAACACCAGTATGGCCAGATCCACTTCAGCCACACTGAGAATTAGTGGAATGGTGTGCACCATCTTCTCCAAGTCATTTTGGATATGGAACACCCTAATTCATGTTTTTATAAAGACTTAATCCGGCTGTTACCTTTTTTGGAGATCGTTGAGTTTCTAATAGCTAGAAGTATAGTCATTGGTCTTTCTGTTAGTTTAATTTAAAATATTTAGGTATTATTAGTTTTTCAAAATAATTAAGGTATGTATTGAAATTATAACTTTAAACATATAAACTATTTTTATAAACTTTAAAAAGGAGAGTGATTTAATATTTTAGCTACACTTAGTATGATTTCAATATAAGGTATGGATTTCAAATACTTTTTAAATATTTCAAATGCGTTGAAAAGATTTTATAAATGTTTTCACCCTAGAATTTATAAAACGAATGTCTGAACTAAGAATACATTTTTTGAATTTTGTAATACTAATATAATATTTTCTTTATGAAGTACTAAACCTTGATTTATAACTTTTCGTTTTATAAAACTAAGGAAAATATTGGTTTTAGGTCTTTGTTTAGTTATAATTGAGAATTTATATTTGTATTGAAGACACATATATATTTATATGAAAACACATTTTTATATTTAACAAAAAATAAATCTTTACTTTGTTAAAATATAGGTGAGTACCCCACCTAGCCGAGGGTCACCTTAGATAGCCACTCACGACCTTGATGGGCTTCTCACACAACCACTTTCAATAGCCCAGGGTGTTGCGCACACACGGTGCGTGCTAAGTCACACACTCTGGAAGCATAGTTAGCCATAAGTGAGCATGAGTGTGCATGCCCATGGTCCATAGTGTGCTACTATGTGGGGCGGCACGATGACAGGTGTGGGTACAGAGCGCGCCCGCAGAAGAACCTGGTACAAGGTGGTACTAGGAGGGGAGAGGGAGTAATCTGGCGATAGGATGGGAGCAAAGGGCTTATAAGGGAGGTGATAAAAACCGTTCATTTTAATGAGGGATGAAAATTTTCAGGTAGTATTGGATCTAGGACATCAGATCTCACTGGGTGTGATCTGATCTGTTTGATCAGTTCGGCATTCGATCCCCAGGGGCTGCGGTATATCTATCTCGTTTTTGTGTGCTGTCTGATCCCAATGAATATAATCCCAATCATCTGAGTATTTTAAAATCACCACATTGCTTTGAGCTATCCAATATAATACAATCTAATTTGGACTGTTCATCCATTTTTCAAAACTCTGAATCGCCCATAGCCGTCCGATCTACTCCCACACTGATCTCAACTGTTCTTTCCTTTTATAATCTGCGGACTCACCTCCACCACTAGATCTATCTCAGTTAGAACCCAACCGTTAATTTATTTTTTGGTTTTAATCTCCTGCGGTGTCTTCTTCCTCCTTTGTGTGCTGAACCTGTAGCTTTCTACTCCTCTTCCTTTTCATTTTTCCATGACTGTAACACTAGTGGCCCCTCCCTTCGCTCGTTTCCAAGAAGACCGACACCCTCGATCATTTTATAAACTGAGTAGGCTTTGGATTTATAGCAAGTGGAATTAAAATATTCTATATAATTTTTGTATAATATATTATATATATATAATCTGTTGCAACCCTAACCTCTTTGTTGATCTCCCCTATAAAACTTCCAACGAGCTTCTCTAAACCCCTCATGATCCTTCTAAACATGTAAGGGTTCTATGTTGTCTTGACATGTCTCAGTTTGAATTTTTATATATAAATATATGTACATATATATTTACACACACACACACACACACACATATATATATACAAATGGTTGAGTAAAAGACCACTGAATCCTTCTAAGATGGTGAGTCCTTAATCTAACATGAAGTTCTTAATTCTTTATCATGCAAAGGATGTGTGATGTTTTGTGATTTTATTTAAATTGAAAAAATACATAATCATATATATATATATATATATATATATTAGAAACAAAAATTTTTATACTTAATGACATGTTTTTAATGAAACCTTGTTTTAATTGATGTCTCTAACATGTTTAAAACATGTAAGTGTCAATTAATCTTTATGTAAGACCCATATATATATATATACTAAGTATAATTAGTTATACACATAAATTATATATTTATATCGATGTTTACATAAACATATCTATGAATTTGTTTAATAAATAAACCATTTAAATTTTATATGATGATTTAAAATTTTGGGACCTTTGTTAATTAATGTGCCTAACATATTAAAGTAATATGAGTATTATTGATTTTTTGGTGTAAACCCTTTAATACCTTATGTATATTCGGTTATGTGAATATATGTGTATACATATAAGATTTTATCCTCAATATTATTTAGAATTTTTCAAGGATTAATAATAATTAATAAAACATGTTGTTTTTGAAATATGAAAGCTTTTTATATAATTATTTATTTAGACCCTTGTGTATAAACAGATTTATACAACTCTAAACCCTAATAATTTAGTAATCATGGAGAATTATTGAGTATATTTTTTGGGGTTTTCTACTCTTATATACATATGTATGAATCACATATTTTCATAAATATTAAATAGTATTAGGTATAGTTGAATTTCATGCTTGTCACTTTTAACATTGTATGTACCCTTGTGATATGATAAACATAAGCATAGCAATATTAAATGTTTGGGAATCTATGTGTTTAATACCCCACATGAAATATATGGTTTACCTTTAAATTAATTATGCATCCAATCCATGATGAATTTCCAATATATATTTTATTAATAAGATTTTAGAATTTAGGGTAATCATTTTATGTGACAAAACTTGTATTTCTTTTTGTGCATTAGTTGTCATCACATATGCTATAATCTAATTATCATACTTGCCATTTATTGCCATTGTCATGTAGCTGATAGTATTATTATTAACACTGATATTCCTGATTTACTAAATATATGTAAATTCTAAAGAATGAAATTAAACTCTTATGACCTTTTATGGATTAAGAATTAAATTATTTAAAGTGGTATGAGACACTTTGAATAATAAGAAATGAGAAATTAAATTATTCAAAGTGGTATGAGACACTTTGAATAATATGGAATGAGAAATTAAATGTCAAAGTGGTACGGGACACTTAGAACATAAGACCTTACTTGGAATATGAGGAATGTATTGGACATAGAAAGTGTTGGGAGGGGCCTTCTATAGTCCCTTCGATACATCGGTAGGTCTAATGAGACAAACTACAGTCTTAGCACAAGGCCTTGAAAAATGATTATTTATGGTCTTGGCATGAGGCCTTGACAGTATGGTTTTTTTGTCCCACATTATGCATTCCCTCATTATGTTTATGATAATTAATTAACCAAGCGGATATTTGAATAGTAGAATATTCATGGTTAAGAACCTGTACTTATGAGTATCATAATAAGTAAATGATTATAGCATAATGTGTATTCAGCACTCAGAGATTTATTTTCCAATTTTTGGATCACAGTTAGTAATGAAATAAATTGAAGTTATTATTTTATGTGAAACTGTGATCATGTATTGCTTCCAGTTTTGAATTTGGAAATTGTACTTCCACATCTCATACCTGTTAAAGTTATAATGACTCTTACTTTATATGTTGCACACCCTATTTTTTGAATGAGCATGCCTTTGATTGGAATATTTTTCATTATAACGTATTTAATATTCCTTGAAATTTTCACTTGTATTTTGTGATCAAATGTTATGTTATGCTTTCCATATGAAAATGTTTTATAAATAATTTTAAAGGAATGTTTTCAAGAGGATTCAATTTCAGAATTATTTTATTTTAAAACCCCTTACTGGGTATTCATATGCTGACCCTAAGTTTTAAGTTAAATTTTACAGGTTTATATGAGTTGGGTTACTTTGTTCTGTGGAAGATTTGTGGAGTTTATTTCCCTTTTAGTTTTGAAAGAAATGTAATAATTGTATATGATTCTCCGTGACCTAAACTAAAAAGATCCTCTCTAGTGGAACATGAATGTGTTATTTCATCTTTTCTTTTTATTAAATTTTTTTACACACCATGTTTTATTTAAACTCCGCACCGGCTCTGGGGTAATCTGGGGACGGGGCGTGACATGTGCAATCTCTATGAAATTTTGTTATTAATTTTTTTTATTAAGTTTTAAAAATTTATAATAAGTTTGAAATTTATATAATTAATTTATTTAAATTAATGTTTTAATAATTTTGTAATTTAAATAGTTAATATTAATGATTTTTAATATCTTTTTTTATTTATATAATTATTTTTTTTTCATTTTTATGTGTTTGTATATTTTACAATTTATTTCTTGAATTCCGTAGATACTTTTACAACTTATTCAAATTTATTTATTCATTTTTAATATTTATTCATTCTATATTATTATTTAATTTTTTATATATTAAGAATTTATTCATTTTTTAATATATATATATATATATTTATTAAGTTTTATTATTTTTAGTATGTTTTTAATTTATATAATTTATTCATTTAACTGATTTTTTAATATTTTTGAAATTTAAATAGTTATTATATTTAATTTTGAATAATTTTATTATTTATTTCATTATTTTTTTTCATTTTATATTTTTTCTAGTGTTTTTTTAGCATTGATAAAATTTATCATATATCAGCACTAATTATTTTTTGACAAATGTAGTATTTATTAATGCTAAAACTCAAGAACCAACAAATACAACTTTTACCAGCTATTTTTTAGCATTGTTAAATCCCAACTTTTATCTTTGCTAAAAAATGTTGATAAAAGTAGTATTTATGTACCCAAGCCATACGCATGTTGTGAAACACATTTTTTGGTTTTAACATTGTCTAATCTTAGATTCCATTCACCTAAAAATATGAATAAATCCCTCAAAAAATTGTCTAGAAATACCTTTCAAAATATGAATATATCCCTTAATATTTTCTATCCTTGAATCCTACTCCTTCAGTTTACCATCTAAATTCACTAGGCATGAAGACTTTTCCTTATGTGTAATCTTTAACTATTATTTACACTACACTTTTAATATAGAAATTGGGGCTCCATGGAGTTTTTCATTTCCTTTCCTAAATCTGTCTCATGAAAAATTTATTCAATTATATGACATTATTCCTTTACTTTTTTGTTCATTATTGTAATGGTATCCTTTGACTCCTTCTTTTCCTCTAACAACATTTTCTTATATTCTTCCTAATTTACATCATATATAGAATTTATTCAACCATTATACTATATGAATTTCAATTCACTTCTTAAGACTTGAACCATCTATTGTTTATAACATAGACAAACGTTTTATTTATGGCATGATGTGATTTCTTATTTCATACCATCATCCTTCAAGCATTCGGGGGAACATAATGTATACATTAATAAGAAATTTATTTTGATACATGATTTCATTGTGAAATATTATTATATATATACTAAACCTTATCCAATTATAGAAATCCATTGGTTTCTTTTAAGAATTGATAGTGACATGGAGTGAATCAAATAGGATGGATATAAATCAAAATTGGATGGATGCTAATCTTATGAAAAAAGAGTATAAGGAGGGTGGGGAAAGAGTTCATCAAATTTGTAAAATATCAAGCATGTGACCCTTCTCAAATACTTTTTCAATGTTTACACTATTTTTATTAAAGACTAATTTGTATAGAGGAGTTAGAATAACACTTTATCTATCACGGATTAGATCAAATTTATAAATGTTGGACTAAACATGCAGAATAACTGAATGTATCTAGTGAATGGGATAATTTTTTTTATAGATCATCATATTTTATTGAAAGTGTGAACAATAATGAAGACCATGTTGAGGATATAATTACAGATGTGAATGATGATGAAGACCGTATTGAGGAAATGAAAATGATAGTTTAATATTAACTTCATGATTGTCCAAAATTTTGTTAGAAGCTAACAAGATATAAAAAGACACCATTGAATGATGGTTATACTAAATATACAACATTGTCCTCCATACTGAAGCTATATAATGTAAAATATGGAAAAAGATGGTGTAACACCAACTATACCGAATGACTTTCTCTCTTGAATGATATACTACCAGAAGAAAATTTATTTCCTTGTTGAACATATGAAACTACATGAATGCTATATTAAATTAGTATGATATTTGAAAGAAAAAAACTTGTCTAAATTAATGTATATTACTTATCAAGGACTATGGATCACTTAAAAAATTCACAAAGTGTGGTGTGTCTCGATATAATAAAGGTAAAACAAGTCCTTCAAAATTTGTATAATACATTCCTATCATTCCAAGGTTTAGGTGTCTATATGAAACCGAGGAGACTATAAGGAAATTTATTTAGCACACACAAATAATAAATCATGATGGAACACTTCATCACCCAGTAGTGTAACATCCCATTACCCAATCTTAGGCATTTTCCTTCCCTTTGCATGTTTTTCTCTTTAATATGGCGAATCTAGGGACTCCCAAGTAGGGAGAACATTTGATTAGAAAAAATGACATAAGTTCATGGTTATATATTCATTTGAATTAATGATGTTTGAGTATAAATGTGTTAATGGATATGTGGGGTTCTCCTCGAGTTTAGAAAACACTCAAGTTGTCTTTTGGTTTTTGTGTAAGAACCAAAATTTTTGCAGTCTACAGGAGAGATAAACATAATGTAATGGGAGTACACAATATGTAGGTTCTGCAATGTGGATTCCATAAACCTATTACAAATCATGAAAGGAGTACACACCATGTAATGGTTACCCACCATGTAATGTCAAAATATTAGTTTTGAATCAAATGGCGATCAGTTTTTCTACGTATGTGATCCCCCTGAATTATACAACATGTAAATGGATTACACATTATGTAATTTTGGTTAATAGGTATTTTAGGGTGATTTTAGGGTGATATATTGATTCATTCTTCCATATATATCTCCCCTCTTGACCTAATTTTCTTCTTCAGTGATTTTGGGAGCCTTCATGCGATCCAGATTGATTCATTCTATGATTGATCACAATTTCGGTTGGGTCGTTCCTCTCTAGGTGATCAATACCTTATGATTTTTTTCTTTGATCATGGTAGGGTCTTTAAAATGTGTTGTCCTATATTTTGACCCCTGGTGATGTTTTTTATTATTTCTCTCTAGATCTATTGTTTGATCTTATTATAGGAGCTATTTCCATTGTTGGTTGTGGTGTGGAGAGTGTTTATTCTTGAGGTATGTGTTGTTTTCTATTCTATACCGAAACTTTGTTAAATTGATTAAATTATGATATGTGTAGATTGATTCTAGGGTCTCCATTTTCATTTTTAGTTTTTTTTTGTGATGGATTTCTTTTTAGGAATATGCAACCTAAGTTTTTTTAGATGGTTTCGTCTCTAGCCTGTGTTGGTGAACTGCATTGCTCATGTTTTTGATCAATTTTTTTAAATAAACTGAAATGATACGATTTCTTTGTTTTTTGTGTGTGTGAAACTGGTGTTTATAAAAATGGTTTTACAATTATTTTGGTAAATGGAAAATGGTTTTCAAAGCATTTTGAAATTTTTTGATGATCTGTTTTGGAAAATATAGTTCATGGGAAGCCTTGGGTTCTTAGGGGGAAGGTATAGTAATGGGTCTCATCTACTGTTAGGTTGTTTGATCATGGAGATTTCCTCTTCCCCATAGGTATGTTGTTCTAGGGACTTGTTAGACCTATTTGGGGGGGGGTCAATTTTTGGGGTGTTCCTATTCTCTCTAGAACCAATGAATATGGCTAGTGGATTGATATGCACATGATTTTCTATGTTTGGTAGGAGTTTGCAAGTTATCCTGAAATAGTGTAATCCTTGATGGGATGTTACCTGTGCTTCTATTTTTGGCTTGTTATATTTTGTTGTACTTCCATAGATATGATATGATATGTGATGCATGCTTTAATTTGACATGATATATCTATTGTGATATATGGTTATGAAATTATTTGAAACTAATTTACCTGCTTTATTTGGAAATGTAGAAAAATGGGAAATTAAACTATCTTTCCATGCTCTTGATATAAAAACTATTAAACTATTATCAGGAATTTATTTATTTAAAGTTGAGAATAGTTAGATTATTATTTAGAGACATGATATGGAACACCTGGGTGGAACCCTACTGTGTCTGTTAGTTCACACTCTTCGTACCCCTTCAGTGGTGTGTAGACCTAGTTATGTATTTCAATGTTGGGAAATGTAAGGTTTTATAGTGAGGAGGTGAGGTTTTCTATCATCTATGTTGAGTAGCAGGTGGTGAGATGGTGTGAGGAAGATCTTTCTATCACATGTAGTAGATGGTTTTTCTAGTTTTGGTGGTACTTTGTGGTTGGAATTGCACTTGGATATTGTTTCTTCACTTTATTTGATTGGATTCCACTATCCATTTTTAGTTATGGAATAGATTTACCTTTTCTTCTATTTTATATGTTGTATATATGTTCCATGTTGTTTTTTAGTTCATGAGAAATAATTTTCTTTGTTTAAGGTTTGATGCCTAGGTGTTAGTCACTGGCCTGTGGGGAACGAGAATGCCCTTCAGATATGTGGAAGATTGGGTCGGGTACTAGTTTGAGAGGGTATTTAGCTCGGTTCATTAAATTTTAATATCAGAGCCCTAGGTTTGGGGATTTTTCATTGTCTTGGGACATTTGATAACTTGGAGATATAATTTTTAAGACTTGAGTTGTATATTATTATGAGTTCCTGACTAGATCTTACTATGACGAGACTCATGTTAAAATGGTATCTTAGGATGTGTGTCTCCTATTTTGATTTTTATGTTAATATTAGTTTTTTCTAACAGGTTTTCTAGTTTGAAATAAGATTGTTTAGTTTTCAGATCATTAATTTTGTTTTAGTGTGTATCATTATTCCCCTGAGACGTGTTCTATGTGTTCATTATGAGGGAGTAGCTAATGATCCTCAAGGGAACACTCTGATGTATCAGAACTTCATTGAGGCCATTGTGCGAGCAGTTCATAATGTTGACCAGAATGCGCCACAAGTTCATTATGTAATCATTGAGGTTTAATTTTGAGCTATATAAGAAAGTGATCGATCACAGAAATTCTTTCATGAGAAGCCACCATCCTTTAAATTTATAAATGAACCTCAAGAGGTGGAAGATTAGATTGAAAATATTGATCAGATGTTTGAATTCTTGGATAAACATGAGAGTATTAAGGAACTGTATGAAACATTCCGAGTTAAGGGCTCTAGTAAGAGGTGGTGGTATTACATGGTACAATATGATAGACATGTGGACTTATAATAGAAGTTTTTTAAGACTCTATTATTCCAGTAGTTTTTTCCAGAGTCTTTGATGATGGAAAAGTACCTATAGTTCCCCTATTTGTAGTAGGGAGAGTGTTCGGTGTCGGCATGCACCAATCAGTTTTCTGAGAAAGTTCATTTTGAACAAGTGGTTGTGAAGAATGAATAACTGAAAGCTCAGGGTATTGGAAGTGCTGCAGGAGTGGTGTCGACGGCGGTTTCGACCCCTGATCGGCGACGGTGGTGGCCGCTGAGCAGGTTCCTCCCCCTCCGGGGGAGGGACCTAAGCCGTGGAACACTAGAGAAGATTCTCCCTTTATCCCCTTCTCTAACCCAGACTCCCTTCCTCCTTTCCCCTGAAGCTTTCTGAGCCCTAAGGTTGCTGATCTACACGACTGACGCCCTAATATCCCGCTGTCGGTTGCAGAGTTTAACAAAGCTTCGGATCTGCATAGCTTGATGCTGGTTGCTCGTTTTTTGAAGAGAAGACCCTCAGTTGATCTGTTCGATAGATTTGTCTTCGGTTCTTGGGGTTTGCAAGAGAAGGAAATGGTAGGGTTGTTAGACAATAGGAATATCTTGATTCGGTTTGCGTCAGAGGATGACTTGATCAGAGCCTGGTCGAGTGCCCCTCGTAGCGGCAACTGATTCTAGTTCTATCTTTTTCGATGGTTGTACGACTTCCATATGCGGCGTGATTCTCCTTCCATGGCGATTTGGGTTAGTTTTCCCAATCTTCCCTTAACTTTTCAAAATCCATCGATTGTTAGAATGCTTGGGAATCTCCTGGGGAGATATCTATGCTCCGATAGCCGGACCATGGCTGTCTGCCATCCGATTAATCCTAGAGTGTGTGTGGAGGTAGACGTCTCGAGGGCTCCGTTGGACTTCGTTTGGATCACCGTCGGTGAAGAGTTCTGGTGTAAACAGCCGGTTGTTTACGAATCATGGTCCCTTTATTGTTCGGATTGTAAATCGCTGGGCCATTCACTGGAGAATTACAGGCGGGGGGCGAGGAATGTTAGCTCCTAGAGGAACACGAGCAATGGTGATTGTAGCATTTCTGGGAATGCGAGGACTGGTGATCACAACATCTTGGAGAACAACATGGCGGGGAATGTGTTGGTGGAAGTACCTGGAGAAGCGGCCCTCAACAGACCCCCTGAAGCCAGTGATCCCTCATGTCTTGCTCGGGTGGTCCTGAATGAGGGTACAGTCTAATATGAACAAAATCCAGGTGATTTTTCAGTTGGTTGAAGCTCAGTGATTGCAGGTGCGGGAATACAGGAGAGGTCGGGGAAACCTCCTTCTCTTCCTCCTGGGCTGAAATTCCAAGACGTCTTTTGCAAGCTGTTAGGCAGCCTCAATGGAGTGAGCAGGACAAATTCTGCTCCGACTAGAAATGCAGATGGTAGGACCGGACAAGACAGACTTGCAGGTGTTTCTCAGCCAGTCTTCAACGAGGGAAGGTCCATGGAGCAAGTATCTTGTGCTAACCGTGATGTGACTTTAGAGGAAATGAATTGACAACATCAGTTCATGGGGCGCGACCTCTTCTTGGACAACCAGACTGAAGCAGCTGGTCAAAGTGTGCTTATTGAGGAGGTTTGTTTGGGCACTATGAAGATGCATCCGGGTGACAGTGGCTCCACTCCTGGAAGGGAGCTGCGAATGGTGGACATAAGTAGGGGTCCAGGCTTGACTCGGACTCCAGTACATCTATGTAACAGATTTGAAGGCTTATCAGAGGATATTATGCCTTTGGAACACATTGCACCAGGTGAGTAAGATGAGGTTGGCTTGGAGGAAGCCAACCTAGGTGAACTGGACCATTCAGAGGAATAGGTACCAATTCCAAAGAACAACTTGAGTTTTAAAAAGAATAAGAGGAAGAAGGATTACTCCTCGCTTCCCCCACCTTTGGAGACCCGCTCTGTGAAGAAGTTGCCGGTGTTATTGTCCAATGAGGTGGAGGAGGATTCTCAGGTTCTAATCAAGGGAAACATCAATGAAAAGGGAAGACCTACTGAAATGGTAAAGAATATAAAGGAACCCATCCTTTGTTCCGAGGAGGACATGGTAGAAGAATTTCTATATGTTGAAATTCCACAGGAAGAGGCTGACATGATGGGAAGAGTTGTAAGAGTGGAGGTCAACAATGAGAAGGCTAAGTGGATTGACAAACAAGATTTGATCTTAATGAGAGGATTCAATGATCGTAAAATCAGCAAAGAAGAATATATCCGGACATGGGACAAAATGGCGGACCGTTTGGAAGATGTTATTGGGGAAGATCCAGATGCCAAGGTATGGATAATGAATTGGAATCTTTATAGGGAGGAAAGAAATAATAGGTTAAGGCTATGTTTTGGTAATTTTTCCTTTTCTTATGAGGCTTCACCCCCGGTTTGATTTGGGAAGGGCAGTCTGGTCATCTTTGTTGGGCTAGAGCACTCTGTCATCTTCTTTGAAGGCTATTTGGGATAAGGCTGATTTGGAGGGATGGCAACATCGGGAGGGACCAAGCTTTCATGGGATCGCCGAGTGTCCTGCATGGGGTTGGTGATTGTTGTTGTCGCTTGAATGAGGTGACTCTGTATCTTTCTATTTTTGTTTGGGGTTGTTTGGGCATTTTGATGGACTCTTTGGTTTCTCACTTTTCCCACAAAAGTGTTTTCCTTAATAAAAAATAATTTTCAGTCAGTCAGAATAACTGAAAGCTCAGAGGCACCTGTAAGGTTTGAGACTAAATATCATATCATTGGTATTTACACTGAAGCTTTATAATTTTTTAGGGAAAGTGGACATGGTTATGATGGGAGAAATAAATATTGAAGGAAAGGTTGGATATTTTTCCCCTTCTCTTCCACCTAGTGGAAGCTTCAGTGGTGCACAAGGGATGACGAGGATATGACAAGATTATCTTAAGAGTGGTGGAGGTGGTTCTTGGCAGTAAGATTCTCTAGCACCTCCATTTTTTTCTAGTGGTGTTCCACTTACTTGATATCAGTGTGGAAAGTTTATACACAAACCACATTCTTATCCTTCACATGAAAAGATGTGTAACAATTGTGGACATTATGTTCATCTACAACATTTCTATCTTGCTATATCTTCTCCTCGATATGGTCAGGGATTATTGGATCTAAAGGATGATATAGCGAAGTCAGATTCTTCAAATACTATAGGGATCTATCCACTGACCTTAGGAGTGAAGCACCTTCATGCAGTATATGAGTTTACAACAGAGGTAGATGCATGTCCAGTGAGTGTGAGAGGTACCATATTTTTTTCATCTTTAGTAAAGGCAGCTTTATTTGATACTGGTGACTCCCACTCATTTATATCTAGATTTTTTTTGATATTGTTAACCTTCCAATGAATCTTATGTCATTCTTTATGGAGTTATATAAATATCTTGGTAAGAAGAAAGGAAAGGGGTTTCGGTGTGCTTGAGCACTATTGATTGATGATACAGTGCTAGTGTGGTATTTTCTTATTCTTGATCTAGATCAGTTTGATGTTATCATTGAGATTAGTTGTATTTTTTCTCATTGAGTTGTGGTTTATTTTTACCATCAATGTGTCACGTTTCTTATAGAGGATGGGATCTCATGGGTGTTTCAGGGAGAGTGTGATTTGCGGTTCAGTCATGCATGACCTTGTTTCCGAGATATCAGAAGTTATTTTTTATACTATTGTAGTAGAGACTGTTGACATTCCTTCCATTGTTGAGATTCCTAATGTTGTTCAAGATTTTAACTACATTTTACTAGATGACTTATCCAATATTTCTTCATATAGGGATCTATATTTTATGATTTATCTTGTGCTAGGTAAGCAGACGATATCGATACCTTCTTATCGTATAGAACTATTAGAGTTGAAAGAACTCAATATTTATTTGGATGATCTGGCAGTGGAGGATTTTTTTCTCCTTAGTGTTTCTACATGGGAAGCCCCAATGATATTTCCAAGAAGGCATATGGTTCAATCCAATTGTGTGTAAACTATTAGAAGTTGAACTAGGTAAACATTAAGAATAAGTATCCTTTGCCTCTTGTGGATATTTTTTTGATCAGTTAAGGGGGGAAAGTGGTTTTCAAATATTTATCTTTGGTCGGGTTGTCATCAGCTTAGAGTTCGGGAGTGTGATATACTAAATATGGATTTCAAGAATAGGTATGACAATTTATAATATCTTTTGTTTCCATTTATCCTAACTAACACTCTTGTAATTTTTATGTCTTCGTTGAATTTGACATTCCATTAGTATCTCAAAACTTTTGTCGTAGTGTTTGTAGTCAATATTTTAGTTCATTTGAGATCCTAGCACGAGCACAAGCACTATATGAGTTTGTTTTTTGGAAATACTGAGGAGTCAATATTTATATAGAAATATTTTAAATGAAACTTTTGGATTAAAGAAATGAAATTCTTGTTGTATGTAATTTCTGATCTTGGATTATTGATTGATCCTAATAAGGTAAAGGTTTTCTTATCATGGGAAGAGCCACAAAATATCCTTGAAATTTAGAGCTTCCTTTTTCTTTCTGGATACTATAGATGGTTCATCAGTGATTCCTCAAAGATGGTGAACCCTTTAACTTATCTTACTAATAAATGGGTGAAATTCATATGGGATGAATAGTGTCATACTTCTTTCAATAAACTAAAACAAATTTTGACATCAACTCATATGTTGATCCTACCTGAGCCCGATATGTGGTATGTGGTTTTCTATGATTCTTCTAGAGATAGTTTGAGTTGTGTGCTCTTACATGATGATCATGTGGTATCTTATGATTATCATAAGCTATGAACACATGAGAATAATTACACCACCCATTATTTAGATCTTTTTTAGTTATTCATTTTCTTAAATTTTGGTGGAATTATCTTTTTAGGGAAAGTTCACAGTATTTTCTAACCATAATAGTTTGAGCTATATATTTTATTAGAATGGATTGAATATTAGAAAAATATGATTGGTGAAATAACTTTAGATGTTTGACTTTGATATCTCTTACACCCCAATAAAGGAGAATGTCATTGAATATTCTCTTAACAATATGGTTCCATCATAATCCTTTTTGGAATCGAAGGAAGAGTGGAACCTTATGGGGATTTTTGCTCTCTCGCATCTGGATTATCAGCAGGAAGTTTCAATAACGGTTCTGACTAGTGTTTATTTATAATCATATCTTCTTGAGTCTATACTGTAGACTAAGTAGTAGGATGATAAATTCATAGGAATTATGATGGGGAGTCTATTTATAATTGGTCTCTCTCTTCAGATGGTATTCTCAATTTTGGGGATATGTTTGTTATCCCAACATCTTTGAGAAGACCAATTTTGTTTGATTGTAAATGTTCTTCATGGAAGGTTAATCTTGAAACAATGAAGATTTATTATGACATGATATGGTGATTTGAGTGGCCATGTATGAAGTGAAACAATTTTTATTATGTGTCTCACTGTTACACTTTCCCATAGATAAAGGTAGAGCATCTGAAAACTTATGGTTTGGTCCAAAATCTTCCAGTAGAAATTTTAAATGGTACAAGGTATCTATGGATTTATTTATTAGATTAATACAAAATCCCTGAGTGTGGAATGGTATCTGGGTGGTGACTTATCAGATTAAAAAGTCATCTCATTTTATTCTGATCAAAGACACCACAAAAGTTGTAGATCTGGGTATGCTTTATGTGTAGAATATTGTGAGGTTATATGGGCTTAATTATAACATTATTTCAGAAAAGGATTAAAGTTTTACTTCTATAATCTGATGAAGTCTCTATGAGGTTATGGGGAATCAGGTCAAATTGAGTACAACCTATCATCCATAGACATATGATCAAACAGATCATTCTATTTAGATTTTGGAGGATATGCTCCATGCATGTGGCTTGGATTTTGGTGGATCAAGGGATAGTCATTTGGGACCGATTGAGTTTTATTATAAAAATAGTTATCTATTTTTCATAATAATTACTCCTTTTGATTCATTTTATTTTCTCCTATATAGGTCACCTCATTGTTGCAAAAATGTAACCCCCTAGGATTTTGTGAAATATATTTTTTGAATTAATTTACCTTTTTATATTTCTCATTTCACATTACACTGGAAATAGTTATATATATATATATATATATATTAAAAAACTAGGTCAAAAATTCCATTTACACGAAACATTGACTTGACATATGTTACACACAACCACAACTTGGCATATGTTACATGCAACATCGACTTGGTGTACGTTACAAGCAACACTGATGTTTCTATAAATGATCATTTTACAATTATAATTATTTAAATGAGATCATTATAACCTAGATAATAAAATTAATAATATAAATAGTAATTACTACATTCCAAATATTTTTTATAATTTTCTATATAAATAAAACATATTTATAATGAAATATATTATTTTTGTAATGTTTTTTTATGTTTAAAAATATCATTTTCTCGAATGAAATAATTTTAATAATAAAATTATTTTAAGACACATTTATAAATATAATTTGATAAAATCAAATACATTTTTGAATTTAGTATTTAAAAATTATCTTAGGTTGATTTTTTGTAATTTTTCTGAGAACCATCATTTTTTAATGAACAGTGAAAAATACTGTTTTTAGTTAAAAATTTCCCTTTCGTTTGAATAATAATTAATGTCAAATTATATTTTAAATTTGTTTTAAGGTCACATTATATAAATTATAAATAAATTAATAAAATTTAGGTCATTATAATCAATTTCACTTTGAAATTGAATATAATAACTTAATAAAGTTTTGAACTACTTTTTACTTTCAAAACCCATAATTTCGTCTTGTCTGCAGGATTAGAATTAATCCTATTTTTTTGCTTCTGTGAATTGAATTTCAAAAACAAAAATACATAAAACATTTTTAACAGTACACTATTTAGAGTTTAATAATATAAACTTAATTTTTGACCATAAATATTAGTAAAAGTGATTAAAATTAAGCATAATGATTAAGGTCAAATAAAGATTAATTAGGGACTAAACCTTAATCGTAGGGGCCCAAATTTCCTAGAAATTTATCCAAAACACATTATATATTTATATATTTAATACATAAACCTTCAATTATTGATTTAGGTTGGGTTTTTATGACTTAAATTCTTTTTAAAAATTCTAAGTGATTACTTTTTCTTCTCTATAAAAGGCATCCACCTATACAACTTAATTAAACCTATAAAACCTCTTAAGTTCATACAAGATATGCCCAATAAACTTCCTAGAAATACTCAATTAATCCTAGAAGCTTTCCCTTGGGTATAAGGCAATCCAAGGAATCCTGTTGTTACAAACTAAAAGGAGTTACCCAATTTAGAGGCTACTTCTTCTTTCAAGTCCTTCCTTTTTATTTTTTTCACCACCCCCTCCCATTTATTTTTTCCATGATTGTATGAAAAAAAACATAATCTTAAATATACTAGTATTTTTTTTATTCTATGGTTTCAACCTACACTTACAAACAACTCCATATAATGGATAAGGAATATACTGTTTATGTGTACAACGAACTACGACCTCACTAAACGATGAGTATTCAATTTTCCTTACCGCCTATCATGTTGTATATTATGATAGAAACTATGTTTCTATATGTTATATATTAAATTTAATATTTGTTTAGGATTATATATTTCATTTACAACACATATATTTTTTTAACATTCCATTTGGTTTTAATATGATAATTTTGTTTGAGGAAGTGTGGACTACCACCCCCTCAAAGCAATATGATTCATTCATACACTAAGTAGATAGTATTAAGGATGGTTTTACTGAATATATACAAAATATATCATATTATAAATCTAATTTAATAATGATATATATATACATATATATACATACATGTATTTTACTTTCTTTCTTTCAACATGATAATTAAACAGAAATAGCGTTCATGCGTATGTACGACCTACCATCTTTGTGAACAATATATTCCATTTCATACTTATATATTCAATATATTATTATAATAAAAATATAATATATATAAATTTTATTTATATACTAGTTTAAATTATATAAATCATGATATAAAGTATAAATACTAAAGATATAAAAAATTAAGACACATGCGAAGAATAAAGAGAATATTACCCAAAATGAAACCATAACATAGGATTGTTAAAAAGTTGGTAATATAAGGTTATAATATATATATATATATATATAATATGGGGTTTTAAAATATGTAAAATAAATTTATATTTATTATATGGGTGTTTTTCACTAGTACGATGGGAGTTAATACACAAGGTAAGGGGATTTCATCTCACTTTTTATTTCCATGAGATAAAAGCTATGTTCGTCACTCTTTCCTTTTGTATGATGTATGTGCTACCCATTATTGTATTATATGTATCTTATACTTAAATTTATGGGTATTAAAATATCCATTTTATTATATTTCTTTCATAGGGATGATGTTTCAAAAGTTACCAAATCAGTGAAATTGTTTTGCGTCAATTTGCCTTCTTTAAGACTCATGTTTTGTTATACGCGTAAATTGTTTTTAATAGTGTATATACATCCATTTTACATGTTAAATCATGAATTTGATTATTTTAATGATATTTTACGTTTTATATATTTTCTTTTTCTTATATGGAGATCATGATACCATGTTACCAAGTTATAATTGTTTATAGAGACAATCTTATGACCCTTTAAGACTATTTTTGTTTATGCTTCCTTTGATGAAATATTGTTATCCATATCTCAATAAAATAAATAATTTTTTTAATATGGTTATTAATGATTTATTAATATATTGGTACCATTTATTCCACTATTTGGTATATAATATTGTTAATAAAATCTTTTTAGGAAATCCTGACTTTACCCTCTCTTCGGTCAGAAATCTGTGTTCCTTTAAAATCATTTTTTCAAAAGAGGGTTTCTATAAATATTTGTAACATCTCAGGTAAATAAAGAATATTAAATTTTCCTATTTATTAATATTTTTTAATTAAATATTAATTTTAATTTAAAGGGGGTGATATGTTCAATGGAATACCTGACACACAACAATGGGTTTCTTCGAAATCTTATACTGCACACAAGGTTGAGTCATACTGAAAAAACTAATAATATAATTTTATTATTTTAAAAGGTAGTTAAATCTTATCAATTTTATTGGTGGGAATGAACAGAACTAACCATATTATTATCAAACACGTTTGTTAAATATTTTTAGGTTTATTCATGCTTAAAATCAGTATGAATCCAATTTTAAGCATAAATACTCTAATATTTCTAAAAGGTAGTTTTACTACATTTTGAGGGAGAACCATTTTTAATTATAATTTTTTTCACTTTTATATTTTATATTTGTAAAAATAGAATTATTATTTAGAATAGGGACATCAAAATTTACATTGGGTATTTTTTTTGTATTTTTTTGATAAAATTCATTTTTTAATGAATAATGAATAATACTGCATTTTAAGTCAAAAATGTATTTTTATTTAATAAATTTATATTGTTATATTATCTTTTTAATTGGTTTTAAAGTGTAATTGTATTATATTTTTATCATTTAATACAATTTTGGTCATTGGTTGCAATTTCACTTTGAAATTGGACATAAACACATGTCAATCTTTTGGTAGTTTTTATTTATTAAAAACACGTTTTTTTTGTTTTGATAACTGGAATTAATTTTAAATTAATTTATTAAATTTATGTGTTTTTAATTTGGAAAAATATATTCCATATTTTTAATCTGGAGGACCAAATTTTGTAAATAGTTACCAATTATTTTTAGAGATTATGAATAGTAACTTCAGTTAATATTTTATTTACTATGGTTAAAGGGTAAATCTGGTAAATAAGGGTAAAAAATAATAATATAAAAATATAAAAATATCCTAAAGTGTGTCTTAATCCTATTATATGATAATGATAGACCATAGTAATCCTTAGGTTGATTTTTTTACCCCATGGAGAAACTTGTGTGTGAAAATGACATTTAATTACTTTTAATTTAAAGTTATGGAAAATTTAACCTAAACATGTATCTTTTACTAAAACAATTTTATATGGGTTTATATAAGTAATATATTTGAGTATAAATATTCATTATAAATCTAAAATAATTTCCTAAAACATGGTATTTTAGTTAAAAATTTTGGACATAAAAAAATAAATATATTTATGACACAATGATGATGTAGTGATTACCTTATTAATGAATGATTTAAATAAATGAGATTATAAATATTAAAATAAATTTATTTAGAAACTTTTTATGCCATAAACTAATTTTAGGGATTATTATGACTTTTTATATTTTAATTAATTATGTTTTTTTCAAAATAATCAAGTTTTTATGGTTTTTTAAAAAGTAATGATATGAATAGTATGAAAATTGACATAAATGAGTTTTTAAAACAAATAGCATTTTATTAAATGATATAACAGTACTAAAAATATAATATTCGACCAAATGAAATAGATAAGGTTGAAAATTTAATTAATTAACCACTTGAGGTTTGATTTTCATTTTATAGTAACAATATTAACCATATATTATAAATATACAAGGAGATATGGTGAGAGTCAAATAAGTTAACTATGGGTTAAAGCTAAATGATAAGGTTAAATTTGAAACCAAAACTTTTCTAAAAACTATTTTTTGAGATTATATTGAACAATAATACAATTATATTATAATTAAATGAGTTTTTGACCTTTTTAAAATCTAAATATAGTTTATAATAAAATAATTTTTCAAACTTTTCTAAAGTACCCCTCTTCCCTCTTATAAAAGACCACCACCTCTAACCCTTACTAACACCTCTCAAGACCCCTTCTCTCATACCAAATCTACCAAAATAAGCTCTAAAAGTCCTTAGATTCGTACTAGAAGCCTTACCTTGAGAATAAGGTAGTTCAAGAAGGCCTTTTAGCTTAAATTAAAAGGAGTTACCCAATTTGAGGTAATGTCTTCTCTCAAGCTTCTTCCATTTAATTTTACTTCTATAATCACCTAAACTATATTTATTACATTTTTTATCCAAAAAATATATTTAGTATACTACAATGTTTTTATGAGAAGTATTCCACCTACACTCACACACACATCCATCTAATGGATTTAGAACATACTGTTTCCATGGATGGTGAGCTACTGCCTCACGAAACGATGATTGTTCAATTATCTTCTACCGCCTCTCATAGTGGAAATTATAATGAAACTGTATTTATATATTATATATATTATATTTATATTTTCTCCATTCTTCTTTATTTTTCATTTATAGCATACCTTTATGCTTTCCATAATGTGTAAATACAATAATTTCATTTGAGGATGTGCGGACTACCACCCCCTCAAAGTGATATGACTCATTCATGCTATACATGGAATCTATAGAGGTTGAAATTAATGAATTTATGTAACATATAAAACATATATATTATAATATAATTATAATATACCAATGTATCATTTAGTTTTTATTTCTTTAAATATGAAAAAGAAATTAAATTAGCGTTCATGCATACGTACAACTTACTGTCTCCATGAATGGTGAATTTCATTCATTATATCCAAATGTTATGGACAACTATAAATACATATATAATGGATCTAAATATATATATAATGGATATATATGATATTTAAATTATGTATACAATTACAAAGACAATTTACTTTTGACCACATGGACAATTTTTAATTATAACAAGTTTATTTTTGACTCAAGTACCGAACATCAACAAAATGACCGTTATGAACTTTAATAATTATATGATTTTTATAGCATGGTAATAAGTGATATAAAAGGAATAATAAAATTGAAAAAGGTTATTAAGAAAGTTTAAATTAACTTAATTATATTATTCAGGAAGAACAAGGCGCATACGTGGCGAGTCAGATTCCAGGTAAGGGAACTTCTTAACCCAATTTCCATTCTTTGGGTTGATATTATACTTCATGTTTATTTAATTCTATAATTATGTGAGAAATAAATTTTGATATATTATCTTGTATTTATATTGGATTTATGTTTAATTATATTGAATACACATAATTGATCTATTTTATTTACAAAATGATCTTTGTAAGGGACTTCGTCTCAATCTCCTTTCATTGAGGCATATTTTTGTTTATACACAACCTTATTTTATATAGTGTATAATTATACCCTTTTTATTTTAATTTAATTAAATGGTTTTCAAAAGGAATATTTTTGTTTTATGAAGTGTTTTACTAAAAGAAAAATAAAATGTTTCTTTTTAACATACGTAGTGACAACGTCCTTTCCGCCGCCGCGAGCATTATTTTATTCCTTAACAATACGTAATGTTTTTAAATGGAAAATAAATACCATATTCTCTTTTTAAGTATTTTGGTATTGAAAATGTTTTTGAGAATAGATTGATTATGTCAATACATTGAAATGATAAATTGTGAATGCAATGTGGAAAAGTTATCTTTCCTTTATGCTTGTGTTATGTGTTATGATTATGTTATGGTTCATGGGAATTGTTTACGTATATCAGTGATTACATGATAAACCTAGGGTAGGTGAGACTGAGATAGCTCACCAATGCATTGGTTAATTTGATATAGGTAAACGTTAATGTTTCTCCTAAGAGATTTAGGGAATATACTGTGATGAGTATTCCAAACATAACTCTCTATGTAGCTTTGAAAGCTACAATGTAAGTATGACATGAATGACACAAGTTAACTTTATGATTTATGATTTCTATGTTTTATTCACAAATTTTATGATTTCATGATGTATGTTTATTATTAAGAAGTATGATTTGATTTATTTGTATGTATTGATAGACTAATGTTTTCTTTCATTGTTTTATAACCCTTACTGAGATTTTTATGCTCATCCTAACTTTTTGAAATGTTTTTTATAGGGTATAAGGAAGGGTAAGAGAAAGGAAGTATTCAAGGAGATTTATATCAAGTAAATTCACTACTGGAAAGCTAACCTATACCAACGGTTTGGAACCATTGGTATAGGCCTCCAAACCATTGGTATAGCCTATACCAACGGTTTGAAGAACCGTTTCCAAGTAAGCCGTTGGGATAGGTCTATACCAACGGTTTTGGAAACAGTTGGTATAAGTAATATGAAAATATATACCAACGGTTATGGAACCGTTGGTATATATATTTCAAAAAAAAATATTCGCTGGGATTTGATCCAAGGACCCCTAGTTTATCATTGAATGACTTAACCACTAACATAACATGACTTTTGTGAACATAATTACATAAATATATATATGTATTCTCATAATTATTTTAAATTTTGATTTATATAATGTTATCGGTAAGAAGAACTGATAAATAATCAAAGGATCTATACCAACGGTTGTCAAAACCGTTGGTATAGACCTATACCAACGCCTGGATTTTGATTCTGGGTGGAGGTTGATCCATGGGGGACCTTTCCCAATGGTTTTGCCAAACCGTTGGGATAAGTATACCCTTTCCCAACGGTTTGTCCAAACCATTGTGAAAGGTGTCCACAAAGTGGACTTTTCCCAACAGTTTGGCCAAACCGTTGGGAAAGGTTATACCTATCCCAACGGTTTGGCCAAACCATTGGGAAAGGTGGCCACAAAGGGAACTTTTCCCAACGGTTTGGCCAAACCGTTGGGAAATCCATAACCATTCCCAATGGTTTGGCCAAACCATTGGGAAAAGTGGCCTTAAAGTAGGATTTTCCAACGGTTTGTCCAAACCGTTGAGAAAGGGAACCTATACCAACGATTTTTACAAACCGTTGGTATAGAAGCGTTGGGAAAAGTAGGATTTCTAGTAGTGATTACTCTTGTTTTATTTAAGGAGTTTTATTATTGTGAAACATTTGTATAGAGTAGAAGTGTCTACTTTGTAATTTTTGGGATATAATGTAATAGTTAGGGCCTAATTATCTAAAAACTCAAAACTTGAAAAGATCCTTAATGTGAATTCTTGACCTAACTCAAGATTATTTAATTTTTATGGTTAGGGCCTTATAGTTGGTATCATAGGCCGATTTAGAAAAATTTAGGAGTTAGGATATTGTTAAATTAATATCCATAAATTATTTACACTTTTTGGTAAGATTGAAATGATATAGCATTTGAAGATTACCATGTTGATTCACCTAAGATATTTTTATGTTAAAATAATTTTTCGTTGAGGAAACATGGAAACTATGTTGGGATGAAATCAAGAGGAAAAAAACTTCCAAATCAGAAACGTAGGATGGTTGGAATCATAAATGAATAGTTTGTTGAAGTGGTGGAACATTTGACATAGGATATAAATGGTGGTGGTATCCATGCACAAGATCAGTCAGATCAACCAAAGAGGAACATATCAGTAGTGGATCATTTCATGAGGCAACATCCCCCATCATTCAGAGGGTCATCTGACCCTGTGCTAGAGAAAGGGTAGATTAAATCACTGAAAAATATTTTTGATGTCATGGGGTGTTCAGAACATCAAAAGGTTAGTCTTTCTATTTACCATTTTGAAGGTGAAGCCGATTAGTGGGGGTTGATGGTTAAAAATATCAAGGATAGTGAGAAGATTGATGCTATTGATTGGTATGAATTTAAAGGTATGTATCTTGAGAAATATTTTCCTAAGGTTGTTCAATTTAGGATGGAGAAAAATTATTGTAATTGAGGTAGGAGGATGACTTAGTGGCTGCTTATGAAGAAAAATTCACAAGACTATCAAGGTATGCTCCAAATTTCATATAGGATCTTGATAGTAAAATCAATCGTTATTACTCAGGATTAAATCCAAATTATCGAATTTATTTACCTTATTGTGAGTTCAAAAGTTATTAAAAACTTTATCAATGTGTAGAGAAGGTGGAAATGGATTTTTCTAATGACCATTTTTTCTTTGAAAAATCATAGAATATGAGGTTGAGGTGGCATGTGAAAGGTAGAACTCTTTAAAAAATTCTGATCGTAAGAAACTTAAGTTTAAAGTTTGTGAAAATTATGGTAAAAAACACACTGTGGAATGGATTTTGGATTCTTGTAAGTGCTTATGATGTGGTAAAATGTGACATAAGGATATTAATTGCACTGAAAGAGATCAGGGTAATGGTAAGAAAAAATCAGATTTACCGTTAGTAAATTTTTAAGAGAAATGAAATAGGTCATTATGAAAATGAATGTCTGATGAAGAACTCAAATGATGGAAGGAATCTGGAATACAAGCAGAAAGGGGTGGTGAGACCCTTTGCAACTAATTTAGTATATGTTTGGACATCAAATGAATTAGTATCTAGTAAACTATTTGTTTATTCAAATTATTTTAATGTGTTGTTTTATTCAGTGTCTAAAAATTCTTTCATTTTTGGAAAATTTTATAGTAAATTGTGAATTACATCTGAAGATATGAATCTTGAACTTGTGGTAAAAAACCTAGTGTTAATATTGAGACAAAAAGAAACTATAAGATCGTTCTATTCCTTGTGTGTGGAATGAATCTACCTACAAACCTTATTATTTTTCCTTTAGTAGATTTTGATGTTATTTTGGGTATGAATTGGCTTTCCATTTGTCATGCTAAGATTAATTGTAGAGATAAAGAAGTTTCTTTTTAGAATGAATTTCAGTTTTTTACAAGAATGAACCCCTACTTTTGATAACATATCTAGATGTTGAAAAACTAGTAAAATATGGAAATGAATGTTACCTTGAACATATTTTTGAAAAAAAGGAATTGATAAAATTAATGATGTGCTAGTGGTAAATGTGTATCTTGATGTTTTTTCTGATGATTTGTCTGGTATAATACCTAATCGAGAAGTTGAATTTTTATTTTATTTAGTTCCTGATGCTAAGACAATTTCAAAACACTGTTATATAATGGATCAAATTGAACTTCTAGAGTTAAAGCAACAATTCTAGGAGTTATTAGATAAAGGTTTCATTCACCGTTTCACATCACCATGGGGTACTCCTGTCTTGTTTGTTTAAAATAAATATGGTTTATTAATACTTTTAATTGATTACAGATCCTTAAATAACATCATAATTAATAACAAGTATCATTTGCCTCATATTGATTGTTTTTTGATAAGCTCCATGGAGCTCAATATTTTTCGAAAATTGAATTGAGGTTGGGGTACCGTCAGTTGAAAGTAAAGGAAGCAGACATTCCGAAGACTACATTTCGTACTAGATATGGACGTTATGAATTTTTAGTTTTGCCTTTTGGGTTAACAAATGCACCTTCTATATTCATGGATCTTATGAATAGAATTTTCCGTGAGTTCTTGGATATGTTTTAGGTTGTGTTTATTGATGATATTTTTGTATATTATAAAAGTAAATGGGGGCATGAAAGTAAATTAAGGGATGTCTTGTAAACCTTAAGATAAAAGAAACTGTATTGGAAATTCAGTAAGTGTGAGTTTTGGTTACAAAAAATTTCATTTCCTGGTCACATTGTTTCTAATGATAGCATAACTATTGATCCTGCTAAAATAAAAGTTGTTAAATAATGGACAAGACCAAAAAATATAACCAAGATTTATTGTTTTCTTGGTTTATCAGGTTATTACTAGAGGTTTTTTAAAACAATTTTATGGTTATCTAACCCACTGAATATTTAACTCAAAAGGTGTTAAATTTATTTAGACAAAATAATGTAATGATTGATTTTTGAAATTGAAAAGAAGATTGGTGAATGCTCCAATATTGGAATTACCTTCTAGAAATGGTGAGTCTGTTATCTACAATGATACATTTTTGAAAAGACTCGGTTGTTTCCTAATGCAGAATGATCAGGTAATTGCTTATGCTTTATGTCAGTTGAAACCTCATGAGTTAAATTACCCTACACATGATTTGGAATTAGCTTCTGTTGTTTTTGAATTAAAAATTTAGAGACATCATTTGTAATGCATAAAGTGTGAAATATATATTGATCACAAAATTTTGAAGTATATATTCACTCATAAGGAATTAAACATGAGATATAGGAGATGCATAGAATTAATCAAGGATTATTATTGCAAGATTCATTACCATCCAATAAAGGAAAATAAATTGGCTGACACTTTGAGCCAAAAGAGTAATTCTACATTAACCATGCTATGTTTAGAATGAGATCCTTTGGTTTTTTATTTTATGAATTTTGGATTTGAAGTTGTTGGTGTATGGAATTACTCTGTTTTGTTTCAGGTGGTAGTGAAATTGTCTCTAGAAGACAGAATAAAAAAAGTGCATAAAGAAGATAGTGAGTTTCAAAAAAATTTATAATTGGTTCAAAAATATATGTTACCTGAATTTAACATTGATAAAGACTGTGTTTTGAGGTTTGGAAAAAGGTTATGTGTTCCTTGTGATTCACTGTTGTAGAAAAAGTTGTTATGTGAAGCTTGTAGTTCTCTATTTTCAATTTATCCGGGTAGTACTAAGATGTATAGAGAACTTTGGGAGTATTACTGGTGGGATTGAATGAAAGGAGATATTGATGATTTTACTCTGAAGTGTTTAATTTTTCAATAGGTTAAAGCAGAATGATAGTTACCGAAAGGGATGCTTCTCCCTTTTCCAATGCCAGAGTGGAAATGGAAAAATATGTCCATGTATTTCTTAGTTGAATTACCAAATAATTCTCCAGGTAACAATGATATCTGGGTTATTATTGATTGATTGACTAAATTTTTCCATTTTTGTTCCAATTCGAGATACTCTGTCTCAAGATCAACTTTTTAGATTGTATATTAAAGAGATAGTCCGGTTACATGGAGTTACAATCTCTATTGTATCTGATCATGATCCCATGATCACTTCTAACTTTTAGAAGGGACCTCAAAAGTCATTGGGTACTGAATTAAATTTTAGTACAACTTTTCATCCACAATAATATGGGCAGTCAGAATGAACAATTTAGAATTTGGAAGATATGATACCTGCATGTTCAATGGATTACTGGGGAAGTTAGGAATAAAATCTTTCTTTGGTTGAGTGTTCATATAATAACGGTTTTCATTCCAGTATACAGATGACACCGTTTGAGGCATTATATGGAAAGTGATGTCGAACTCCATATTTTTTTTGGATGAAGTAGTTTAAAGGATGTTGATGAGACCATAATTGGTAGAAGAGATGATAAAAAATGGTCAGTTGATTCAGAAGCACATGAGAGTAACTCAAAGTAGGAAAAAAGTTTATGCAGATAATCGGAGGAATGATCTTTCTTTTGAGGTAGGTGATCATGTCTTTCTTTATGTTTCTCCAGGGAAAGGTGTGATGTGTTTTGGTAAAAAGGGAAAGCCGATTCTGACGTTCATTGGACCCTTTTAAATCCTAGAGAAAGTTGAATTAGTTTTCTATAAAGTGGATTTACCTATAAGTTTATCACAAGTATACAATTTGTTTGATGTTTCAATGTTGAGAAAGTATATACCAGATCCATCTCATGTTTTGAGTCCATAGGTAGTTTAGTTTGAAGAGAATATTTTTTATGAGGAAAAAATAGTCCAGATTCTTGACCGAAGAGAGAAAGTATTGTGGAATAAGGTAATCAATCAGGTAATGGTTTTGTGGAAAACCATATGGTTGAAGAGGAAACTTGTGAATCAGAAAATGCTATGAGGGATAAATACCCCCACTTATTTCATAAGTGAATAAAATTGAGATGATGTAATTTTCAAAAGGGGGGAATGATGTAACATCCTAAGTAAATAAAAAATATGAAATTTTCATATTTATTAATATTTTTGAATTAAATATTAATTTTACTTTAAAGGGGATGCTATGTTCAAAGGTATACCTGACACGTAACAATAGGTTTCTTTGAAATATTTTGTTGCACACAATGTTGAGTCATACTAAAAATAATAACAGTATAATATTATTATTTTAAATGGTAGTTAACACCTAGCCATTGTATTGGTGGGAATGAATAGAAATAAAAATATTCTAATTAATCATATTAAATGTTTTTACGTTTATCCAATAAAATTTGGAGGCTTAAAATGAGAATGAATCCAATTTTAAGCATAAATACTCTAATATTTTTAAATGTTATTTTTACCTCATTTTGATGGAGAAATCTTGATTAATATAGTTTTTGTCATTTTTATAAGTTCTATTTGACAAAATAAAATTATTTTTTAGAATAAGGACATTAAAATTTACTTTGGGTAAATTTTTGGTTTTTTTCTGATAAAGTTCATTTTTTAATGAATAATGAAAAATAAGGCATTTTAACTGTCTTTTAATCGAATATATTTATATGGTTAGATTATATTTTTCTTTGGTTTTTAAATGTAAATAGATTATATTTTTATCATTTAATTCAATTTAGATAATTTTAAGTAATTTCACTTTTAAATTAGACAAAAACACATGTCAATCATTTGGAAGTTTTTACTTCATAAAAACACGTTTTTTAGTTTTGACAAAAGGAATTAATTTTAAATTAATTTATGAAAATTATAGGTTTTTAATTTGGAAAAATGGATTAAATATTTAGAATCATGAGGTCCAAATTTTGTAAATAAGCACCATTTTTTGACTTTATGAATAGTAACTTCAGTAAATATTTTATTTTCCATGGTTAAATGGTAAATCTGGTAAATAAGGGTAAAAAAATAATATAATAATATAAAACTACCCTAAAATGTATCCTAATTCTATTATATGATACATTTACAACCATGGGAAACCTTGGGTCGATTTTGGGACCCCATAGAGCCACTTTTGTGTGAAAATAACATTTAATTACTTTTAATTTAAAGTTAAGGAAAATAAAACCTAAACATTTATCTTTTACTAAAATATTTTTTATATGGGGTTATATGAGTGTTAACTTAAACTATAAATATTCATTATAAAGATAAAAAAATTTCCTACATCATGGTATTTTATGTATAATTTTTAGACAAAAAATAAATAAATGTATCTATGACACAATGATGATGTAGTGATTAGCTTATTAATGAATGATTTAAATAAATGAGATTATAAATATTAAAATAAATTTATTTTGAAATTTTTTATGACATACACGAATTTTAGATATTATTATGACTTTTTATGATTTAATTAATGAATTTTTTATAAAATAATCATGTTGTTATTTATTTTTAAAAAGTAATGATATGAATAGTATGAAAATTGACATAAATGAGATTTAAAAAAAATACTATTTTATCGAATGATATATCAGTCCAAAAAATATAAGATTCCACCAAATGACTTATATAAGGTTTATAATGTAATTAATGAACTACTTCAGGTTCTATTGTTATTTTATAGTAATTTTATTAACCATATAGTATGAATATACAAGAAGATATAGTGAGAGTCAAATAAGTTAAGTATGGGTTAAAACTAATTGATAAATTTAAATTTGAAACCCAAACTTGTCAAAAAACTATTTTTTGAGATTATTTCGAACAATAATACTATTATATAAGAATTAAATGTTTTTTTTACCTTTTTAAAATCAAAATTAAGTTTATAATAAAATAATATTTCAAACTTTCTTAAAGTACCCCTCCTCCCTCTTATAAAAGGCCACCACCTATAACCCTTACTCAAACCTCTCAATCCCCCTTGAATCATCTGAACTCTTCCAAAATAAACTCCCAACATCCCCATATTCCTTTTATAAGCCCTAAATTGGGAATAATGTAGTTCAAGAAGGCCTTTTAGCTTAAATTAAAAGGAGTTACCTGATTTGAGGTAATGTCTTCTCTTAAGCTTCTTCTATTTATTTTTCCTTCTCCACCCCCTGAGCTCTCTTTATTGTATTGTTTTATAAAAAAAATGTATATTCAGAATACTAGAATGTTTTTATGATAATTATTATACCTAAACTCCCACTCACCTCCATCTAATAGATTTATAACATACTGTTTCTGTGGACAAAAAACTATTGCCTCACGAAACAATGATTGTTCAATTATCTCTACTGCCTCTCATAGTGGCCATTATTATGGAACTATATTTATAGATGATAAATATTATATTTATATTGTATCTATTCTTTTATATTTTTCATTTACATCATACCTTTATTCTTTCTATAATGTGTAAATACGATAATTTTATTTGAGGAAGTGCGGACTACCGCCCCCTCAAAGTGATATGAATCGTTCATGCTATACATGGAATGTATAGAGGATGGAATTAATGTAATTATGTAACTTATATAACATATATATTATAATATAATTATAATATACCTATTTATAATTTATTTTTTATCCCTTTAAATATGAAAAGGAAATTAAAGTAGCGTTCAAGCGTATGTACGACTTACCGTCTCCATGAACGGAGCATTTCATTTCTTATATCCAAATGTTATTAAAAAATATAAATACATATATACTGGATATAAATAAATATATTCTTTATATATATAATATTTAAATCATGAATACAATTTTGGAGATAATGGACTTTTTACCACATGGATTTTTTTTAATTTTAACAAGTTCATTTTTGACTCAAGTACCGAACATCGTCAAAACAACAGATATGAACTTGAATAATTATATGATTGTTATAGCAAGTTAAAAAGTGATATAAAAGGAATGATAAAATTGAAAAAGGTTATTAATAAAGTATAAATTAACTTAAGTATATTATTCAGGAAGAACAAAGAGAATACGTGACGAGTCATATTCAAGGTAAGGGAACTTCTTAACCCAATTTCCATTCTTTGGGTTGATCTTATACTTCATGTTTATTTCATGCTATAATTATGTGAGAATTTTTTTTTGATATATTATCTTTTATTTATAAAGGATTTATGTGTACTTATATTGAATATACATAATTGATATATTTTATTTACAAAATTATCTTTGTTAGGGACTTCATCTCAATCTCCTTTCATTGAGGCATATTTTTGTTTATACATGACCTTAATTTATATATTGTATAATTATACCATTTTTCTTTTAATTTAATTATTTTTTTTTTCAAAATTAATCTTTTGTTTAATAATTTGTTTTACTAAATGAAAAATGGAATGTTTCTTTTTAACGTACACAGTGACAATGACCTTTCCACCACCACGAACATTATTTGATATTTGGCTCCCTTAACAAGACGTAATGTTTTTAAAAGAAAAATAAATTCTATATTATCTTATTAGGTATTTTGGTATTGAAAATGGTTTTGATAGTGGATTTATTATGTAAATATATTGAAATTATATATTGTTATTGCAAAGTGGAAATGTTATATTTCCTTGGTGCTTCTGTTATGTGTTGTGATTATGTTATAGATCTTGGAAATTGTTTACATATATAGGTGGTTCCGTGATAAACCTAGTGTGGGTGAGCCTGAGATAGCTCTCTAATGAATTGGGTAAAATAAAAAAGGTAAACGTTAATATCTCTCCCAATATATTTAGTAAAGATACTATGTTGGGTATTCCAAACATAACTCTCTATGTAGTTATGAAAGCTACAATGTATGTATGATATAGATTCCACAATTTACCTTTAGGAACTATGATTTATACGTGTTATTCATAAATTTTATGATTTCATGAAGTATTTTAAAGATATTATGTTTTATGATTGGGAAGTATGATTTCATTGATTTGTATGTATTGATGGATTAATATTTTATTTCCTTATTTTATAATCCTTAGTGAGTTTTTTATGCTCATACCAAGTTTTTAAAATGTTTTTCACAGTGTATAAGGAAGGGTAAGTGAAAGGAAGTATTCAATAAGATTTATATCAATAAAATACATATAGTTTTATTTAAGGAGTTTTATTATTGTGAAACATTTGGTTAGAGTAGAAGTGTCTACTTTGTAATTTTTGGGATATATTGTAATTGTTATGGCCTGATTATCTAAAACTCTAAACCTGAAAAGATCCTTAATGTGAATTATTAACTTAACTCAAGATTATATAATTTTTAAGTCTAGGGACTTATAATACTCTACTATTATCCTATAACCAACAAATATATATTTTTACAATTTTTTCCCTTTTCTAATGTTCTCAAAGTAATCTTCTTTTCACTTTCTGAACGAGGCATTTTTTAAATTTTTTATCATTAAAAGGGAATGTTATTTTTAACTCTTAGAACATGTACATATTTATCCACCATTAATCTATGAAGCCTTATTTTCATGTTTAAAGGTTAATTTTTAAGAAATTTTTTAATATATATTTTAAATGAAATGGTTTCAAATTGATTTCAAGTCTCATTTATATGATTTGAAATTATTATCAAGGATATATTTTTCAAAAAAATTTAAAGCTTCATTCATATGTTTTCAAGTAAAAATGTTTTCAAAACATTTTCAATCTTTATTTATAAGTTTTAAAATTTTTTTAAAATAAAAAGGTTTTTAAAATGTTTTTAAGTTTATTTAAAAATTTTCAAGGAAAAAGGTTTTCAAAATGATTTAAAGTATTCTTTATAAAATTTTGAGGGATTTTCTATGAAAATTATTTTCAAATGGTTTTATGTATTAAAAAGACTTTTTTAAAGAATAATGGATATTTTCCTCAAGAAAAATTTGTGAAAGATATATCAAAATTATTTTCTATCTAAGATGAAATCTGTTGATGTTACTCAATCACTTCTAGGTAATGATCTATAGGTTGCATCCATATTCTTTCTTGAGTAGTTTATGTTTTCATAGAATGATGCTTAAAAAACATGTTTCACTTCCAAAAGTTTTATGCTTTTGAAACCCAATTCTTTTCACAGGTTATAATTTCATGAATTAATTATGAAATCTATATAATTTTATAGGTTAAGATGAAATGAAGTGTTAAAGATACAAATTTCATTTATTGGATTATGGTTGGATTATGGTTTTTAAAATGTGTATATTTTTATGGGTCATGATATGATGAAATATTTATTCTATTTTGGCACATGTATGAATGATTTTATGATGAGATAGGTGGGACCTATATCTCCCTCCATTCAATTGGGTAAAGATACGTTTTATATGAGCTAAAATGGTAGACAAGTTGTATCCCAAGCCCAAAAATAAGAAGGTCCATGGGTTTTAGCCCAAGATTAAAAGAAAGAGGGTACTTGTGTTGTAACCCAAGTATGAAATTATGAAGGTAAATGGGTTGTGGCCCAAACCTAAAAGAAATAGGGTACATGGGTTTATATCCCATGCCCAAAGTTGATACACGAGTCATATCCCAATCATATCACGTTATAAAGGTCTTGGTAGGTATACTTAACATAAAATTTTATATTTTTATATGTATGCGAAAAATCCTATGTCTTAATCCTTAGTTATAGTTTCATGGATCATGATGTCTATTTAATTAGGATTCTTGTCTTTTGAATTTCCATGAATTATCTCATAACTCATGTTTATGATATTTGATATGTAGGCTGTGATCTCTTAATGTTATGATATTGTTCTCATATCCCTATATTCAGGTTTAAGATTATATGCATCCCTTGCTTACCCTTATTGAGTGTCTATGATCACCCCTTTTTATGTTTTATATACCCAGGTAATAAAGAAATGTTTTAGGTTGATGTACTAAAGGTGGAGATATTTATGGGAGATGTTGAATATCTCTCACCAGGGTATAAGATTTTGTTTTGAAAGTTTCCAAAGACACTAAACTATTATGGTCCTCAGGCATGTATTTTTGTAATGCACTGAATATTCATCTAAAATGATTTTATATCCATGTATTCTAAGACAGGGTCATTATAGATTGTGTCAAGAAAAGGTTTAGTAAACCTTTAGAAACTAGGAATGAAAAACCTTAATAAGAAATCTAGGGGTATTTCTAAGAATATGTCAAGGGATGTCTCTAAGGATAAGTTTAAGGATAAAGAAAAGTATTGGAAAATGTCTTGGAATTTTGGTAAAGGATAAAGAAAGTGGTATCTTGGAAATATATCATTTTATGAATACTACATGTGGATTTGACTCTGGAATAGATGTACCTTGGAATAACAACTCCAATTAGAAGTTCCGAGCCTAAATTGGGGTAATCTAGTACACAACAACTGGCCTTACTGCACACCTGGTTTGACAGTCCCATGGGATATGTTTTGGCATTTCACAAACTCTTAATGAACCAATATTTTAAAGGATTTTAATAGAATATGATTTTTAATAACCTAGGTTAAACATATAGTTTAATATACTAAGGAAGGTTATATAATTTGAATATCCTATAAGTGACTATTAATGATTATGTGGTTCTTCTCTTTGATAATTGTTTCTTACACTATGTTTTTTGGATTTAGTCATTAGATAGAACCCCATGGAACTATGTTAATGGTGATTGTGAGGGAAAATGCAATGATTTTTCTCCAAAGGATCTAAATTCTTTGGGAGTTGGACTGAAAAAAATGTTTCTATGGGCACACAGATTTATGAAGATATGAATCATGAAGAACTTATAAAGATTCAAAGGATAGAACAATGTTCTGTTGAGTCCTTCATTATGAAATGACCACATTATTTTAGAGGGTCTTCTGATCAAAATTTTTCTAAACATAGTATCAATACCACTAAAAATACATTCTCTGTTCCCCAGTGTTTAGATCATGGTAATTTCATTCTGGAGATTTATTATTTTGAAGGTGAAGTAGGCCAGTGGTTGAATCTAATTAATAATATGAGGAAACAAAATGAAAATGAATCAATGGATTGAGATGAGTTCAATAACATATTCTTTAATAAGTACTTTCTCCGTGTTCTTTGTACGAAGAAGGAAAATGTGTTCCTTGAGTTGAAACAAAAGGATGATGAATTTGTCAATTCCTATGAGTCTAATTTCACAAGATTTTCAAGGTAGACTTATGGAGTTATCATCCAAACATGAAGTAAAGTTTATAAGTTCCTCAATTGATTAAAGAAAAGTCTCATAAGGGTATTGGTCATAAGAGACTTTGGTAGCTATAAAAATATTGTGTGTTCTGAAATAAAAATTGAAATTAAGGTTGGAGTTATCTATTAATCTCATGGGTTTGACAAGAAGAGTAAGATGAAGTTCAAAGGATAACGAACAAACCATGGACTTAAGAAGATGATATTTCCTTTATGATCTATGTGTTCAAAGAAGAATGGTATAAATTTTCTTAATGGGACTAGTAAATGTTTTAAGTATAGAAAGGAATGACATCAAGTGGCTGAATGATGAAGTAATAGGAAAAAGTTATATAATGACAAGGATAAAAAGAAAACTATTCAAGATACACCTTCCATACTTTAGTGTTTCAGTTGTAGGGAGTTTGGGAATTTCTCAAAAAAGTTTCCAAATCCAAGGATTAATAATGGAGAACAGTTCCAACAACCTCTGAAGAAAAAGGACAAAGGGAAAGTATATGAAATTACAATGGATAAAGTGAGCTATGATAATTGGGAAACTCCATAGTGGGGAATTTTCAATGGGATTTTGTAAAAATAAGATATATGAAAATATTATTTATCCATTAGTGTAACTTTTTATGAGACTAAACATTGATTATATTTCCCTACATGAATTTGTGATTAGTAATTTCATGTTGATTTTCTATATTTACAAGGATGAACCCAAGATTCTAACATATTCTTTTAAGAAAAGAGGCTATTTAAGGAATAAAGGGTGGATTATATTTTGGTATCATGTATGTTTTCAATAAGGATTTATGGAAATTTAGATTATGAACATGTCTTTAAGAGAATATATGATGAAGGTATTCACATGTTTGGTATGTGATGACACATGGGGTATCAATGTTAAGACGATTTCATGACCTTATTTCTACTGTTTTGGATTTTTAGCTTTTGGAAGGGTTATAAGGCTAAACATTTATGGAAATATTATGTTAAAATTTGGATGAAGTTTCTGAGAATAAAGTATTATCTTATCTCATGAGGATATAAGCATATCAAGTAACCTATTATAAAAACTCATTGTTTATGGTAACTAATGACCGATGGGATGGCATATCTTGGGTCGCATGATACGTTAGTTCTTAGAGAATGAAAAATTAAACTTCCTTTTTGGAGAACGAGGTGAATTGGATCAAGGAACAACAATGGGTGAGGTTTTTCTAAAATCATTCAAGTATATATCTTAATGAAAATTCTTTATCTTTTGAAAAAATTATCTTGATACCAAAGAATGTTATCCTAGTACCTCTATTTACAATGAATAAGATGGTCCCTTAGTTCATCACAGATTTATATATTTTTGATTGTTAACTTTCTCCTGACCTTATTCTCTATCACTCTCCATCTGAACTTTATTGTTATATTTTTTTTCCATGTTTATATTTTCACTTCCCACCTATGTTATTCTATGTAGAAACCTAGCTATATGTTACTTTGGGAAACCAATATGTTTCATAATTTCTATTTTTAAAGGATCTTTTAGTATTCACTATTAAAATGTGGGTTTCTATGAATGAAAATTTCAAGTATTAAACCTTTGACAACCCAGATAAATTTTGATGGTGAAATTAATTTTAGGGGGGGGGGGTTATAATGAAACACTTTGAGATTTTGTGAAATATTTTTTTTGAAATAATTTACCTTTTTATATTTTTCATTACACGTGAAAATGGGAATATATATATATATATATATTAAAACACTATGTCAGACATTCCTTTCACATGGAACATCTACTTGGAATATTTTACACAAAACCACAACTTGTTATATTTTATATGAAACACCGACTTGGCGTACGTTATGCGCAACACTAAGGTTTCTACGAAACATCATTTTAAAATTATAATTATTTAAATGAGATAATTATAACATATACAATAAAATTAATAATATAAATAGTAATAACTACTTTTCAAATATTTTTTATTATTTGTTTTAAATAAATAAAACATATTGATAATGAAAGATATGATTTTTTGTAAAGTTATTTTATGTTTAAAAATACAGGTTTTTAGAATGAAACACTTTTAATAGTAAAATTAATTTCAGAAAAAATTTATAAATTTAATTTGATAAAGTAAATATAATTTATTAATTTATAACATCAAAAATATGTTAGGGTGGATTTTTTGGATTTTTCTGAGAAACTTCATTTGTTGATGAATAGTGAAAAATACTATTTTTTAGTTAAAAACCGCCTTTTTTGTTTAAATAATTATTAATATAAAATATATTTTAATTTTTTTAAGGTTAAATTATATCAACTATACATATATAAATATAATTTAGGTCATTATAATCTATTCCACTTTGAAATTGAATATAAAAACTTAATAATGTTTTGAACTTCTTTCTACTTTAAAAACTCCCTATTTCATCCCATCTGTGGGATTACCATTAATATTAATTTTGATTCTTATATGAATTGAATTTTTAAAAACCTACATAAACAATTTTAATAATTATAATATTTATATTCTAATAATATAAACTTAATTTTTGACCAAGAAGATTATTAAAAGTGATTAAATTTAAACACAACGACTAAAGTCAAATTATGCTTAATTTGTGACTAAACATTAATCTTAGGGGCCCAAATGACCAAGAAACATTTAAAAAACCAATTTTATGTCCATATTTAATCCATAAAACTTAAATTATTTATTTAGGTTGGGTTTTTAAGATTTTTTAGGTAATATCATGTGTACACCTTAGTTGTTTTCAAAAATTCCAAGTGAGTCCCTTTACTTTCCTATAAAAGGCTACCACCCTCCCATTTACTCACACCTATGAATCCAATTAATGTTGGCCTTGATATTCCCATTACACTTACTATAAATCTTTAGGTAATACAAGATCATTCCTTTGGGAATTAAGAAATCTAGGGAAGCCTTTTGGCACAAACCAAAAGGAGTTACCCGATTAAGATGTAACATCTTCTCTCAAGTCCTTCCTTTTATTTTCTTTCACCACCCCCTATACATTAATTTTTCCATGATTGTATAAAAAAAGAGTTTTTTAAATATACTAGTATGTTTTTATGTTAATGTTTTAACCTAAACATATACACACCTCCATCAAATGGAAAACAAACATACTATTTATGTGTATGACGAACGACCGCCTCACTGAACGATGATTGTTCAATTTTCTTTACCGCCTCTCACAGTGGAAATTATGATGAAAAATATTTTTATATATGTTATATATTATATTTATTATTTCTTTAATTTTATTTATTTATTTTATAATACATATATTTTTCACTTTCCATTTGGTGTTAATACGATAATTTCGTTTGAGGAAGTGTGCACTACCGCCTCCTCAAAGCGATATGATTCATTCATAAACTACATAGATTGTATTAAGGATTGTTTTATTTAATATATAATAAATATATGATATAATAAATCTACTTTAATAATGATATATATATATACACACATATATACATATATGTCTTCTACTTTCTTTCTTTCAATATGACAATTAAATGGAAATAGCATTCATGCGTACGTACGACCTACCGTCTCCATGAATGGTGTCTTCTGTTTCATAATTGTATATTATATTGATTATTATAATACAAATATAATGTATATAAATGATATTTATATCATAATTTAAATTCAATAAATCATGATATAAATTATAAATTCCAAATATATAACAAATTAAGACACATGTGAAGAATAAAGTAAATATTACCCAAAGTGAAATTTTAAGATAGGATTATTAAAAAGAGGGTAATATAAGGTTATAATAAAACAATATATATATATATATAATATGGTTCTATAAAATATTTATAATAAATTAATATTTATTTTATAGGTGGTTTTAATGAGTATGACGAGAGTCAAGACATAAGGTAATAGGATTTCATCTCAGTTTTTTATTTTTGTGAGATGCATGCTATGTTCGCCACTATTTCATTTTATGTAGTGTATGTATTACCCAGGATTTTATTTTATATATCCTGTAAATTAATTTATGGGTATTCATATTCCGATTTTATATTCTTACTTTTAGGGGGATTAAGTTTCAAGTGTTACCAAATCGGTGAAATAGTTTTGTCTCAATATGTCATCTTTGAGTCTCATGTTTTGTTATGCACCTAAATTATCTTTAAAGGTATATATAATTACATTTTACATGTTATATCATTAATTTTATTCATTTAATGATATTTTGAGATTCATGTAATTTTATTTTCATATATAGAGAGCATGATCCCTAGTTACCAAGTTAGAAGAGTTTATTGTGAAAATCTTATCACTTTTCAAGATTGTTTATGTTTATGCTTTATTTGATGAAATATTATGATCAATACATCAAGAAAATTATTGAATTACCTTATAATATTGTTATTAATTATTTATTAATATATTGGTACCATTTATTCCACTATTTTGTTCATAACATATTTAAGATAGTGTTTTTAGGAATGCCTGACTTTACCCTCTCTTCGATCAGAAATATGTGTTACTTTAAAATGTTTTTTTTTCAAAAAGGGTTTACAAGAATATTATACTATTATACTTTTACCATTAAACAAAATTTTTACCCCTTTTTTATTTTTAAATTTTTTGCAAAGGAATCTTGTTGTTGCTTTACGAATGAGGAATTTTTTTAACCTTTTTATCATGAAAAATGAATGTTCTTTTTACCTCATACGACATGTACAGATTTATCTACCATAAATCCTTTGAAGATTACTTTTCACTTTTAAAGTTTAATTTTTTAGATATTTTTTTAAAATATATATTCAAATATTTTTTTTAAAATTATTTAAAGCCTCATTTATAAGTTTTCAATGTATTTTCAAAGAAATGATTTTCAAAACATTTTCAAGATTCTTTAATATTTTTTTAAGTAAAAAGGTTTTCAAAACATTTTCAATATTTATTTATAAGTTTTCAAATTATTTTTAAAGAAATAGGTTTTTAAATTGTTTTGAAGATTAATTTATAATTTTTCAAGTAAAAAGGTTTTCAAAATGATTTCAAGTCTTCTTTATATATTTAAAGGTATTTTATAAGAAAATTATTTTCCAATGGTTTTATGTATTAAAAATTACTTTTCAAAGAATGAAGGATATTTTAATTAAGAATTTTTTTTGAATGATATTTCCAAATTATTTTCCATCCAAGATGACATCCATTGATGTTACTCATTCCCTAATAGGAAGTAATTCAGTGGTTCCATCCATATTATTTCTTGATTGGTTTATGTTTACATGGAATGATGCTTAAGAAAACTGTTTCACTTACACATGTTTTATGATTTTGAAACATGATTCTTTTTACAGGTTATGAATTCATAAATTAATTATGAAACCTATCTTTTTTATAGGTTATGATGTGATGACATGTTAACGATACCAATTTAATTTTTTGGATTATGTATTAATGTTTATAAAACCTATCTCTTTTTTATAGGTCATGATATGATGAATGTTTTGTTATCGTGTGGCACATTTATGAATGATTTAATTATGATATGTGTGGGACCTATATTTCCTTGAAATGCATTTGGTAATGGTAACTTGTATTTGATATCATAGGGTACATGGGTTATATCCCAAGCCTGAAAATAAGAAAATATTTGGGTTGTCGAACAAGTTTGAAATAAAGAGCATACATGGGTTGTAGCCCAAGACTGAAAACAAGATGGTACATGGGTTGTATCCCAAGACTTAAATAAAGGGTGAATTCAAGTTGCTAACTCAAGAACAATGTAGTTACGTGGGTTGTATCCCAAGACTAACATGTTATAAAGGTCTTGGTAAGTAGCCTTGACATAAATTTTTGTATTCTTATATGTATGCTACACATACTATGTATTAATCCTCTGTTACTATTTCATGGATAAAGAAGTTTATTTCCTTATGATTAATGTCTTATGAAATACCAATAATTATCCCATAAATCATGTTTATAATCTTTGATATCCAAGATTTGATATTCTAATTTTACGATCACATTATCATATCCCTATTTTCATGTTAATCCTTACATGTCTCCCTTGTTTACCCTTACTGAGTGTTTAAGATCACCCCTTTTTTATGTTTCCTTTTCCATGGTTATGAAGAAAGGTTTTTGGAAGAATTAATAAATGTGGATATCTTTATGGTAGATGTTGAAGATATTTCACCAAGATAAAAGATTTTTTTTCCAAGTTTCCAAAGACACTAAGCTATTAAATTCCGCAGGAATGTTTTTTTATATTGTGATTAATATTCATCTAAAATGATGTAATACCAGTTTATTCAAATCTTGGGTCACTATTGAAGAGGTGAGATAAGAATATTTGGTTGGAACAAGTTTGGTTTAGGATATGTTTGTGATAATTTAAGATATATTTTGGTTTCTTGTTATAGTTCATTTTCAGTAGAAGTTTTATGCATATCGATAGAGTCCTCCTTTTATGTTTTCCATAGGTGATCCAGTTTTGTTGAAAGTTTCTCCTTGTTTGGGTCATTGCATATTAGAAAATAGGGAAAGTTGGTTCTGAGATATGTTGGACCATTTGAGGTCATTGATAATCTTGGCATGGTTGCTTATCGGTTGAATTTATTGGCTCAGTTGACTTGAATTCATGATATTTTACACATATCACAGCTCAAGAAATAAAATCCTGATCCCTCTCACATTATGAGTTGGTATGATATTGAGTTATATCCAAAAGTTTCTATTGTTGAGTAGCTGATTGTGATCATTTTATCTCAAGTGAATGTCTTACATGGAAAGTCTATTCTACTGGTCAGAGTGTTAATACGATATAGATAGAATTTTCATGATACTTTGGAGTGCATGTTGTTAATGAGGGAGAATTGGAATCACCTATTTATTAGAATTCATTATTTAACATGAAATCTAGAAGATATAATTTCTTATATTGTTAATTTTTCAACATCTCATTACCAATTTTTAGTTATTTTCCTTCTCTTTCCATGTTTTCCTATTCAATTGAGTTCATCTTGGGACTCCCGTGGATGGAGAAAATTTTCTAAGAAAAATTACCTAAAGTCTAGGGATATATTTTTGTTTGAATTAATGGAGTCCAAGTATAAATGTTTTAATTTATTTTTGGGGTTCTAACTATGTTTATAGAATGATCAAGTTGGATTGGGGTTTTCATGTAAGAATGACAATTTTTACAGACTTCAGGAGAGATACATTCCATGTAATTAGAGTACACAATGTGTAAGTTCTACGGGGTGGATGCCATGAAACTTGTACATATCATGAAATGAGTACATATTATACAGTGTTTAAACTCCATGTAATGTTAAAATATCGATTTTTAATGAAAAGGTGATGGGGTTTTTGGCGTATGTGATCCCCATGTATTACATGATGTGAAAATAGATTACACACCATGTAAGTGTCAAAAAAAATATTTTAGGGTGATTATTAGCTGATATATTGATTCATTATTGCACATATATCTTCCCTCATGACCTGGGCTCTTCTATAGTGATTTTTGGACCCTTTGTTTGATATGGATTGATTCTTTTGGCGATTGATCACCATTGCAGTTGGGGTGTGTCTCTCGGGGTGAGTAATAACTCTTCTTCTGTGTTTCTTTGATTGTGGTAGTTCCATTGCATTGTGTTATTAGATCTATTGATCTTTTGTGATCTTTCTTATTGTTTTTATTTAGATCCATTAAGTTATATTATTCTTTGAGCCATTTCCCATATTGTTTGTGGTGTGGAGGGTGTACGTTCTTGAGGTATGTGTCGTTTCTTATTCTCTGATGAACCTTTATTAAATTAAATCAATTATGAGATGTGTATATTTAATCTAGGTACTTCTATATTGGTTTTGGTTTCTTCTTTATGGTTCATTTTTTTTGGCGTTTGTGACCCACATTTTGAGGTAGGTGGTTCTATCTCTATTCTGTGTTGGTGAACTGCATTACTTATATTTTTGATAAACTATTTTATCAAATGAAATATAATGATATGAATAATTTGTTTTGTGTGTGTGTCGAATTAATTTTTATAAAATATGAATTTCCCTTAGTTTTCATAAGTGCAAAAGGATTTTGAAATAATTGTCAAATGGTTTGAGGAAATGGTTTGGAAAATTGAGCACTTAGGAAGCCTTGGGTATATAGGTGAAAGTTATAGTAATAGGTATCTTCCACTATCATGGGGATTTATCATGGGGTTTTCCTCTTCTCCCATGGTTTTTTGTTCTTGGGAATTATTAGTACAATTGTGCAGATCACTTTATATGTGCTTATGATTTTTTATTAAAATGTTTTTTTGTACTACTATAGATTTGATATTATATGTGATTCATGCTTTGTTTTTGGCATGATATATTTTCTGTGATATATCATTATGAAATGATTTGAAACGAATTTACCTCATTTATTTGGAAATGTGGGAAAATGGGAAATTAAAGTATTTTTCAAAGATCTTGATATAAAAACTATTAAATTGTTATAATTATTTATTTTCATTAAATTTTAGCATGATTTTATTATTATTCAGAGTCTTGATTTGGAGCACCTGTGTGGGACCATACTAGTCTCTTTAACTCACACCCTATGTACCCTTTTTGACAGTGTGTAGACCTAGTTATGTATTTCAATAAAGAGAACAAAAAGGTGTCGAAGTGAGGCTATGAGGTTTTCTATCAGCTGAGTTGGGTTACTGGTGGTGATATGGTGGGAGTTATATCTCATAATCACAAAGAGTAGATGATTTTTCTTATTTTAGTGGTCCTTTGTTGTTGGACCTGTACTTGGATATTTTTTTTTCTCTTGAGTTATTTTGTTTTAGCTTTTTGTTTTCAATTATGGAACATATCAATCTTTTCCACTATTGTCTCTATTGCATATATGGTCGTACTGTTACTTCATGTTAGGAGAAATAATTCCATACATTTTTTTGATTCTTGGGTGCTATTCCCCATCCCATTGGGACCAGGAATGCCATTTAGGTATCTAGAAGATCAGTTTGGGTACTAGTTTCAAAGGGTATTCAGGTCAATTCATTATAATCATACTCTCTTGAATGGATGAAAATTGATTATGAGTGTCTTAAATTTGTAAGACATATTATAAACCATTACCTTGTTTTATTAACATATAGAGTGAATTATTTTGGTTTAGAAGTAATCACTAACAATATTTGGTTAGTTATCTTTAAAATTATATCTTTACATTGTGGTTATGCATGAAGCGAAGATAAAATTTTTCATCTCTACTTATATCATGAAAAAAATACTGGTAATGAAATTTATGTTTATTTGGATCCATTTATTGAATCTTTTAAAATATTTTGGTATTAAAGTGTCACGTTAAATGAGGCTGATCGAAATGAAGATTCCATGTTGAGAGCCATGTTGTTCCAGATGATAAATGAAATTCTTGCTTTTGGAAAATTTCCATGATATAATTTTAGAAGAACTCAAGGGAGTCCCATTTATGAACAAGGTACACACTTTGTTAGGTTGAAAAATTGATTAAAGACTATGTTTCTAGGACATTACAGATTACAACCCCGATGACATAAATATTGATTTTGGGTGCAATCACTCGATGAAAATTCAAAATAAGTTAAAAAATCAGCTCCACTAATAGGTGATCAATTTTTTTAGAAATTAAAAGCTATATACACTACTATAGGTAAACCGTATTTTAAAAACCTTAAAAAATTAGTTGGAAATGGAGATCAGTTTTCTTTTTAAGTTATCATACGATAATTTTTTATACTTCATACATTTTCATGATGCCATGCATGTGGAAAAATGTATGTGATTATTCCAATATAATGATACTAAATGTACATGAAAAAAACAATGCCATTAAACCTAGGTTGTAAATGATTGAAATGGTGATATAGGAATATTTTTCACTAGTGATGGGTTAATTAATGACTTTTCTTCATCCAACTTTTTACACCCATTCTAAGAAAAAGTGATATCAGTTTTTAAAATTCATGAATGATGTAAAGGTAATATAGGGGAATTTATAAAATATCAATAATAAAATTTCAATGACTAATTTAACATTAAGGGGATCGAAATCACATGGATTTCATGTTCTGGATAAGGATCCAATTCTTATAGCTTTACATTGAGTTTTTCCTAAGAATTGTTTTCATACATTTACCATGATCTGTTTTATTTTCAAATATATATTCATTAAATTTAAAGGACTGGTGAAGTTTCTAACTTTGGAAAAGGAAAATACTATCATATTATGAGAATTGGAGATGTTCTTTACACCATCAATCATTGATATGATAGTTAACAAGGTTAGAGTGATCTGCCTATGGGGTCTTGTACAATATAAATGGATATAACCCATTGAATGGCATATAATTATTTAGAAAGTGTATGCCAAAAAATAATGTTAGAGAAAATTTTGTATTACCAAGCTATATATTATTAAGGAAGCCATTGAATTCTATACCAAATAGCTATCCGATGTGGAAAGGATTGTTTTACCAAAATCTCATTACACTGAGTATCTTGTGGGTTACATAATTTATAGCATGGATGTTGGTATAATTCCTATTACAAAGAGGGTGTCAGATCACCTTTACATTTTACATAAAAATTTATAAGTTTCACCATATGTTGAAACCCAGAAGGTAATTCTTAGGCTTTTGAATCCATAAAGGGTCAAAAGGTGGATATCAAATACACATAATTTATATTTTATAGGATGGTTTCAAAACCATATTTGTAAGGTGTCAACTAGAAATTTGAATTCAATTTTACAAAGACTTCGATAGCTACAAAAATGACCAAATTCACATGTATTATCTTATAATGATTTTGTAATTAATAGGTATATATTATATACAAATGAACTTTGAGAAAATTGTACCTCGTAAAATAGTGAAGTTACACTTGTGGATGAAGAAAATATTGTACATAGTACTAAGGATAGAAATCTAATTTATTCAAGTATGTCATACTTTAGCATTATCTAAGAAATATGAGAGTTTGATGACAAAGAATTCCAATTTCGATTTTTTTTAATATAACTGGGTTGATAAAAGGAGTTCTGTTAAAACCAATGAATTGAGATTCATTAAAGAGTATTTTTATAGGAAATCGTATAAGGAAGAACCATTTATAATGGAATCATAAGAATTAAAATTATTTTATGTTTCAAAACCTATAAAAAAGTGGTCAAGTGTTTTATTATCAACCAAAATCATTGAAGGGTCAGATGTCAATTGAACAGTGGATGACCCTTTAATTGGTATGTATAAATTATTTTTTGGTAGTCCTAATGTAGAAATGGTTTTTTATATCCTAGGAGAACACAATGAGAGGATTTAGACACTCGATAGTTGTGTCAAATCCATTCAAAAATTAAAAAAATGGAGTTGAATAATTAGGTTATATTTTTTTTGTAATATACATTAATTTATTTCATATTATTATATGTTCAATAATAAATGTATGTAATATAAATTAAAATTTAAACCACTTTTGTAGATAATGGATTATGAACATGCTGATGCTCCTAATCGTGAGGAACAATAGGTTTCTCAGCATGTTGATTCTCTCAATAAAGAGGATCAACAAGTTTCTCCACATGACGATGCTATAATTATTGAAGAACAACATATGGATGATTTTGAATCCAAGTAAATGGTAGAAGGTGAATAACCTATGTCCCAGAAGAATAAGATCATCGTAGCACAACAGTTTTAACAAAAATTATTAAGGCGAGAAGTAGTGGTATCAAATTCAAAGTTGGATGGAATGCACACAACTATACTATTAACCCAAACAGGTCTATTTTCATTAGATGCATTACTCTCACCAATAAAATGCATGTTATGACTAATATAGTTACATGGAAAAAATATTTTTCTCATGGTTAAGGCACTAATTTTGGAATATATTAGGAAAAAATTATGATATAATTTCATTATTTTAATAAAAAAATAATGAAACCCTGATTTACTCTTGATTATCCATTATATAATGTATTTATACTTGATGAGTGTCAAATGTAATTTTTATTAATAGTCATTTATAAATATTATAGAGTATTTTGGAAATTTATTATAAAACATAATATTTGGGATGATGGAGGGAAACTAAACCCACACCCTCCCCAGATGTATGCATGCATGATAAATTGAGATAAATGGAATTTATTCATTGGTCGCCGTGAGGAGGCATCTATTTAGGTACATTTTAATTGGTAATACATTACTTAAAAATATGGGTATTGATTATTTTTATTAAGAATTTTTAATTTTTGAAACAATAATTGAGTTTTGAAAATAAGAATCATGAAACAAAACCAATGTATCCCTATCATAAATCAAGGAAGGAGTACACTTTACTTGAAAAAATGGCATGTATTTAAAAGATACAGTAATAATTTTATGTGGCATGAAAAAAAATAATTTTTTTCCTCTGTTTATATACAGATAGATGGATCAAAATCCAAATACACTTCCCTCCCTCATCATTTTCTATAGAAGGAGGCTTGTATAAATAAATATGGAATACTAATATATGAAATCAGTATACGAATCATTTGTAAATATGATATAATAAAAACATGTTTTTCTTCAAATCAGTATTAAATAATAATGATTAATTATTTTTCTATATTTTTTATCTGGTTTAGAAATAAGAATTATCATCAGTAGTACCCGATGAATGACTAATTTTGGTGTCCTTTAAGTGACTAGAACAATATGGTTCTATCAAAGGTGTGATTTTTAGAGTGTCGCCTAAAAAATATTTTGAGAAAAGAAATGCATCAGAAGATAGAGATAATAAAATGTACGAGTTGTAGACATGAATAAATATTATAGAAGAAAAAAATTAATTAATAGTCTAAATTATTAAATAATTGTTTAGGAAGAAATGAAAGATAATAAATGGCACAATAATAACCATTGCATAAAGATATTTCCCTAGCTTTGAGGTAATAAATTCTCCTCCAAGGTCTTCTTTAATAGAGGTAATGAATTTTGTTATAAATATTTATATGAAATTTGAATTATGAAGACACTAATACATTTCCTATAATGATATTATATAGGTTGGAAATTATTCTGATTTATATCTATCAACACCAACCCATCACGTTGTTGTGAGTGGTACAATGTACAAAATACAAGGAGATATTCTTCACAAAAAACAACATCCAAAAGGTCATGGGAGAGTGAGTATTTATGAATGTCACAATCTGATCACTGAGATACCTATTCCCCTAGATTATCTAGATGTTCACATGGTATAAATTTCTATTGTCACTTTTATATAATGATCATTTGTTCATGTAAAAATACACATAGAAAGGAGGTATTCTGATGCAATCATTTTTACATATTTTTTTTACATTTTCTTATGATTTTCAATGTTTTATATAAATTTTAAATTTTAAATAATTATTTTATTAAAATTTAGGAACATACAGTTAATTAATTAATATTCTTTTAAATGAACTAAAATGTTTTATTTAGAAGTTTGGAATTTAATTATTAACTTATGGTGGAATATTTATAAGAGTTTGAATTATTCTATAGGTTAAAAATTGGTCTGTAAGGATATCCCAGAATCTTAAGGCCTAAAATTCATAGAGCCATACCAATATGGGCTGGCCGAAAAAGCATAGACTAAGGGAGAGCCTAACGAGCATCAGAAGGTGGACTGAGCCACACACAACTATGAAATGATAGGTTGGTCCAAGGACGATGTGGGTCTATGTGTGTCTTCATGAGCCCATTTACATGCGTGAGTGGTGAGTGTATGCACTGATACCATACTAGCATAACATAACCATTTGGAGGCATGATTTATCATATATATGAGTGAATAGATGTTCCCAACATCAATGTGAGATAGCCTCTGAATGGGAACTATTAATTATTTACAAAAATAGGCCCTCTTCATCTAAATTCTTCTCCCTCTCCATCATACATTCCCCCCATTACTGTGTGCCGCCTGATACAATCAACATCATTAGACTTCCACCTGTATTCACCAAAGAAACCCTTATCACCATTGGTAAATCTAAAACTTGAGATTAGGACCACTTTTGAAGCCCAAAATCACCATGGATCATATTATCTACCTTATGACACCTTCGAAAAACCCTTCACAATGATGGATGATTCCATACATATCATAAGATCCATTCAACCAATTTAAAGTGAAGATGACACAAATAAAGACTAACACCAATTCTATTCTATGAACCACTACACCACATGCTATATCCATGTAGTGTAACAGCCATGGGAGACTGAACCAAAGGGCAAGGCTTCTATGTGGCCATAAAGTTTGAGATTTCATGCACCACATGAAAACTATGATATTATTATTTTTTAACAAAAAAGGAAACCCTTGAGATATAATAATATTCAAAACACTAGTTTTTTTAAAAATACATTGAAATCATAAAAGGAAGATATGGAAATATTTGGAAAAGGAAGACCTAATGGTTTCCTCTCTCTAATAATAGAGGGGTCTTGCTATTGAGTGGGAGATAGAGAGGCTACATATAGGAGGATCAACCAGATGATTTTACTTTTTTTATTCCATTTATTTCCCTTATGTTTTTTACTACTCTTTTTTTTATTTCTTTATTATACTGTAGTTTAATTTAGTTTCTATATTTTATGTAACTAATTGATTCAGTTTAATCTATGTTTTTCCATTTGTTCTTCCTCCACTCTGTTATCTTATTTCTTTCACTATCTTTTATATTTATCTCATTCCTCTTCTATTCTTACCATTATTCTACCATAACTACTTACTTCCAATAATTGAATAATAATGAAAGAATTGGCCTTGGGGGAGGATAAGTGTTTCTTGAATTCTATTTTTTTTATTCTTCAAAGTTTTGATATTGTTTGAGGTGGATAAATGTGATATGTATGGGTGTGGAGTTTTCTCACCATGACATGGATCTTGAATTAATTTCTATTATTTTATTAAAAAATTTTTAATACCTTTCATGGAACACTTGATATTCATATGATGGAGTTTAACCATTAAATGGATGAAATGGAATATGATGGAGTGCAGTCTTTGAAGATTACACACTCTCGATTGAGGTTTGTTTTCAACCTTGATTATAGGAGGAGGCCAAATAATGTTTTCTTAGGAATTCAATATTTCAAAATAATTAAATAAAAGTATAGTAATAAAATACTTATATTTCAAAATTGGAATATCAAACTGAATTTAAAGAAATAAAATGAATAATTAAGAAACTCGAAAACAACCTAGAGACAAGTGCTTTATTTTCTAACATCATTTTGTTTTTCATTTCATGTTAGTTTAGATTTCAATCCCTTTTCTCCATTTAATTCTAGTATTTTAGAAAATAATAAAAACAATAAAACAAGTAGCATAGGTGAATTGGAATAATTAAGTAAATAACTTTGAAGCTCCTAAAATGATATGACCTTGGATATCCATTATTCCTCATTAGGAAGTTATAAATAATATCTTTTTTCACACACTGTGACAGGTGTGCATCAAAATATGGCATCATTTCTAGGGATCAAGTAGTGGTTTGATTTCTTTTTCTTTTTTTCCCATTGTATTGATATTTTTTTGCATTATTTTATATAATAATAAATAAATAATATTAAACATCCATGATGTATAAAAAATTACCATATTATTTGGCATTGAATAATTAATCATAGGTATAATTCTAAGAAAAATTGGTTTATATTTCTAAGGAATCCTTTGAAAAAAGGGTTGATGATCTCATAGAACTAGTCAAGAAGATGGTGAGTGGCCAAAAGATATGACTCTTACCTCAAGAATTGATGTACATGGTAAATAAGGTCTAAACTGACTACCGAATACTCAAGTCCATAAGGGAAGCACCATTGGAGCAACCCAATTTCACTGAAGAGGTCCAAAAAATTTGAGGCCGCATAAGAGGTATATCAACAACCCAACAACTTTGAGTCATAGATTCAAACAAAAAGAAGAAGAGCTAGAGTGGATGCATTATGAGAAATACTTTCATACTAAGATGCATGTGATGGATCAATAAGATCTGGACAACTTTTGGAAAGAGTATGAAGGGAAACATGATCCCCCTATTCTATAAAATGTATAAGAGATGGAACTATTACCTATTACTCTAGAATTGGAAGATTAAGAGACCAAAAAAGTGGGGAATATTTCCGAGAGGATAGAGGAGACCAACTACCTACCTATATTTAGTGATATCCAACTTCAAGAAATCCTTATCGCTGAGAAATATATTGAAGCTGAACCAACTTAGGGATTTGATCCTTTTTTAGAATCAATATCATCTACTTTTATACAATCTGAATTGAGAATTGAATCCCAATATTTTGAATTTTTAGATTCTTACAATATTTTTTCCTTATAGAAATACGAAGAAGAAGAATATTCACCTTTTTATGAACACATGGAGATCCATGATTTTATTTAATATGAATTTGAGGAAGCCTATAGAGAGGTCTAAGTGTCCAACTTTGAAAAGACATGAGTTGGTCACCTTGAAAGAGAGAATTTTAATTTTGATTCTATATGTTAAAATTTATTCAAGTGAAATTACCTTCTAATTATTCTTTTATCATACAATTCATGCATCCCACATTGTGAAAGCACTGGACAATCATTATTAGGTTCTGTAAGTAACAACCAAGAAGAAGGTTGATTCAAACTCCATCCTACCCCCACCATGAAAACTATAACTTATTTTTATGGGGATGGATTTTGTGTACTCTATCTATGGAGTCATCCTCATTAAAAAATAATAAATACAATATGGTAAAAGCCACATGTAGTGGTTCAAATCTATGAAGATTTAACCACCACCAAATTATTGTTGGAAACTGATACTCCTCTTCTAGAGGGAGTAAAAATATTGGGTCTATTTATCTGATCATACCAAGGATTAACCTTTATATTTTCTTTCTATTACTTTAAATTTCATTATTATGAATTAGTTTATGATTTATCTCTAATCGCTTACTAATTTATGAGCTTAATTGACATGGTCCTTGTATTTTAATTGATTGATATATTTTTTTAGGATCATAATGGCACAAAAAATCCAAAAAATAATAAAAAAGAGGGCCGATGATTTAGTGGAAAATATAGTTCATTCTTATATTCTTTAATTTTTTAAACTCCCTATATTTTTATAAAATTATTATTTGAGATATAATCTGGAAACTTGATGTCACACATAGTATTTTTGATATACTTGACTGAAATAGGTGACATGAGTTTCTTAAGAACCCTATTATTCCATGTTTGAGACTTCAATGATAACTATATTTATTAAGTATGATGTATAATTGAATAATTATATGAAATAATCGATGTTAAATCTATGACACACGATTTGAAGGAATTGGTTTATTCTTATAAATAAAATTTCCCTACCATTAAATTCATTTGAACTGATTGGTTATTATTAGTCATTAAATAAGTTATTTTATAATATAATATGTCCCTGACTAAGAGGATTTCTAGATGAAATATTTTTTGTTTTATCTTGATTATATTTCATAAGTAATCCAGGGGCATGCCACCTGTTAAAACATGTATAAGAAATTTTGAAATCTATGAGTTTGAAAAAACAAATTCAACTTGATTATTTTTTTGTTATCCCTTATCATTGAAACCATATTTTACATTAATAATTGTTTATACCATAATTACCATAAATGAACTTGATTGGAATGAGCCACATTTTAGGAAATTTATATCCATTTATACCCTCATCTTAGTATTTTCAAAATATTTTAAAGTTGAATTGTGGGGGTGAAAAAAGTCATAGTGAAAGGTATGAACTACATTATAATAGAAAAGTGTGTGTGTTTAGTGTGTGTTGTGTGTGTGTGGGGGGGGGGGGTTCTATTTTGGTAGTTGTTAAAGGTTTTTGATTCATTCATTACACATTATTTATTTTCCCTTCTTACTAAAATAAGATAAAATAAAACAAAAAAAATAAGAAGATCAGGGTTGTGGCTTTGGAAAATAAAAACTCACCATTACCAAACCTATGATTTTTATAATAAGTGGATAATTGGAGGGTGTGAATTTTATTCTAGGAATGAATTTCTAAAATGTAAAAAAATTATCTGAAACTTTATTTAAAAAAAATAAAAAGTAATAAAAGAAGAGAAAATTCAATAACGCGTAATACATTTTTCATAATTACATTAATAATGACCTTTAATTTGAGTTTTGAGATGGTGGTATTTTTATTTTAAGGGGGATAATTCCATTTAGATTATAATTTTAATATCCTGAAATATACTTGAAGAGATAAACCTCCTTTTTGAGCCTTATTTTTTTAACATGAATTTATACTAACCATAATCTTAAGTTTTATTTAAGAGTTGATTAAAAAGTATATTTTATTTCATGTGTTTTTTATTTACAAATTATAAAAAGTAGTTCCTTTTCAAGACCATGGAAAATGAGAATATACTCATGATACGGGCACAACTCTAATTGAATTTGTATCACGAGTGATGAGTGATAAGATTCCAAAGTGAGGTATATCATGAATCAGAGTGGTTGATAATAATTTATTGAGTATCTTGAATTAATTAAGTGATTTGTTCCACCATTTTCCAAAGGGATAAATTAAAATACATAGATTGCTTGATCTTTTAAAAAATGTGAAGTTGGGTTGATGTTTTTTGTGGAACGTAATTTTTTTTAACATTTATATTTTTTTTGTTTTATTGTTTTGAGATATAAATATTGGTAACATGGTGCTTATTTTTAAATAAATATTTAGATTTAATACATTAGGACAATCATCGTTAAAGTGTGTGGTCATTTTATGCTCTCATTTTTGAATGATATATTTTAAACATTTTCTTATGATTTTAAATGTTTTATAATATATATTTCATTTTATTCATTTTTATTAAAACTTGGGAATTCAGAGTTGAATAATTAACATGCTTTTAAATAAATAAAAATGGTGAATTTAGATGTTTTTAGTTTTATTATTATTTTATGATGGAATTTTTTTAATATTTTGAATTGTTTTATTGGTAAAAAATAGTTCATTAAGACTGGCATTCAACATTAAGGCCCACAAGAGACATAACCAACCATCTATAGTTTTTCCAGAAAATAAAGGCTTGAGGGAGAAACTACAAAGTGGTAGGAAGTGGACGAGGATGCGCATAGGACCGCAAGCATAGGTGGGTCCATGGCCTGTACGGGCCCATGCGTGTCGGAACTAGCCCATGTATGTGCTTGTGTCTGGTGAGTATGAGTTCTAATCCCATATTTATATAGTGTAACTAGTTAAAAGCATAGGTTATCATATATATGAGCAATTCCATGTGATCAACTTTGATATGGGATGACCACCTTGGAGTAACTATTCATCATTTACAAAAAAACATCACTAGGTCACCTTAATTATGCTCCCCCGACCTTATAAATATCCCTCTACTACTGTCCACCACATTCCATGCTCAATATCACTATGCCACCACATGTATTCATCATAGACTCCATTTTCACCCTTAATAAATTTTGAACTCAATATTATGACCCCTATAGAGTCCCAACACCCCTATGGACCATATTCTCCACATTGAGAAATTTCACTAAACCCCTTTTTAATGAAGGGTGATTCCATGCATATTGGGAGATCCATCCAGCCACTATGAGGGTCGCATGGAACTAATAAATCCCATAACTGCTTCCATTTCAATCGCAACTATTAAACAATATTTCCCATTCTGGTGTTGTGTCTAAGGGAGACTAAACCAATGAGTATGGTTGACACATGAACATGTAGTTTTGGATTTTATGAACCACATGTGTACTGTGAGATTATTTTTTTGAACAAAAATGAAACCCCTAAGATATAATAATATTAAATGCACCAAATTTGAAAAACAATTAATGAAAATTTTAAGAGGATATAAGGAAATATTTAAAAAAAAAAATATAGAAGCATTTCCTTCATCTATAAATTGAGGAAACTTACTACTGAGAGGGAGATAGAGAGGTTAAATATTGGGGGATCAGTCAGATATTGCTACATTTATTTTTTTCCTTTTATTTCACATTTATTTTATACTTATCTTTATTTTATTTATTTCTTCCACTGTATTATAATTTAGATTCTTTTCTTTTATGTTACTAATTTATTTTGTCTAATTCAAGTTTTTCCATCCATTCTTCTTATACCATCTCATCCTATTTCTATCTCTATTTTATCTATTTCTATCATTATTCTTATATTCTTCCCATTATTAAACCATGACCTCTTACTTTCGATAATGGGGGACTATCCTGAGACTTAGCCTCAATAGAGGATAGGTGTTTTCTGAATTCTACTATTTAATTATTTAATATTTTGATCTTGTTTATAGTGGATGAGAGTGAAATATATCAATGGGGTGATTTTATACCCTGAAATAGATATCGACTTCATTTATATAATTTTATTTAAAATTTACCCTATTTTACATTGAACAAAATCTCTTCCCATGATATATTTGAACTGTTCAATTGATAAAATGGTATATGATAGAGCTAGGTTGAGGAAGATGTGACACTCTCGATTTAGGTGTGTTGTTATCCTTGATTATAGGAGGAGGTGAAATTAAGTTTTATTAGTCATTCAATATTTCACAATAAATAAATAAAAGTACAGTAATCCAAGAGCGATATTTCAAAATTGGGTTATCAAACTGAATTTAAATCAATTAAATGGATAATGAAGGAACCAAAAACTAAACCTAGAATAAAGTTCTTTATTTTATTAACTTCATCCTATTTTTCATTACATGTTTATTTGGATTTCTATAATTTTTCTCCATTTTTCTATTTTTTTAGGAAATAATAAAAACAAAAAGAAATTAGTTTAGGCGAACTTGAATAAGTAAGTAACTGTAAAGATATTCAACTGAGAAGACATTATTCATCCATTGTACTGCACTGGGAATATATAAATAATAGGTTATTCCACACCCCACAATAGGCTTGAAACATATTCATATACCATTTAGTTTTTATGAAAACCTTTAATAATTAATGAAAAAGTCCTAAACCAATGAATGTTATTACAAATGGATAAAGGGAAGGGAAAACAAAAGGTTGAATAAAAACAATCTAAAGGATCATCCAATGGATTAAAAAGAGATTCCGAATATATATTTACCAATCTAGTTTAACTTCATCATTTTCAAATATTACAAGTTCATAAAGATACCATATTAGAAAATAGTGATATGAGCATAATTTATTTTTTTAAAAAATATATATAGAGGCCATGAGATACTTTCTTATTATCAATAATGTTGTTAAAATCCCCAAGCACGGATGACTAAGAGTCTCAATTGTAAATATATATATGAAGTGTGGTTTCATAATTTGTTTTTTCAATAGACGATCTACTATGTTAATTATTATATAATCCTATTAATATTTTTTGTAGGTTTATAATTAAATACTATTTTAATGAAAAAACCTATGATTTTTTGACTCATTATTCCTCCCATCACTTCTACACAAAAAAGTTCACTAGAAGAAGAGTAATATTCATTAATAGTAGAAAAACTATCCACAAATTTTGATAAAAAAAATTAAAAATGAAAAATTAATGTTAACATCCATGATGTAGTGGTAAATCTCTACAATTCAATCATATAAAATATATTTTAATTACTTTTATTACATATTACTTTTTGTTTTTTATGAATCATTGGTAGTTAATTTTAATCAATTTGGATATTCTAAAGATTTATTTTTTTTGGATTAAATGCATGTATATCGAATAAATCGACCATAATTGATGAAAATATTCAATTTTTTAATACAATAAATATAAAATTTTAAAAACAAACTTCAAGTTATATATTTTATATTATGTTTTGATGAAAATTTTATTATGATAGGGAAATGCTTAAATATTGTAAATATCATGGCATGAGGATAGTTCAAGAGCATTAGAAGCCTATTAAATTCTACAAGTGGATAAGTATTAGGATATATATATATATATATATATTAATATTTCACTATAAAAATATATCAAAACAAATGACTTATTTTACTCAATATTTCTACAGAGTCTCAAATAATCCAATAGAAAATATTGTGGTTATTATGTTTACAAATTTATGAATGATATCATATTTCATCAACAAACTAGCATCTCTAAAGTGGTATTTTTGATGATAATTACTAATTCATTTGAAAAAAATATTAACACTTTTAATTTATATTTTTCTAGTAAAAAAGGATTGTCGACATTCCTTATATTCAATATAATAAATTTATTTTTTTAGAAATGAATGGGTAGAATGCATTGCGTCAGATTTTTTTTAGACATCATGATGAGGAGATATACTACTACTTATTTAGTTAATATTTTTGTTATTTTATCTACTATTATTTTGTTTATTTCATTATCAATTTTATATAATACATTTTTTGTTGATTTTCACAGATATTATGAAGAAATGAATTCATCAAGAATTGTTTTTTCTTCAACCATTGTGTGTTATTATTAGATTAGAAGATCATAAAAAAACAATTCTTGACAAAGTCTTCAACAAGTATGATGAATAGAGGTAATATTTTTTTCCTTAAAGGTTTTATTTTTTATCTATTTTATCTATTTGTATTCATTAGTGTATTTTTTCTGTTCAAATATGACTCAGAGTTCCTATTTCTAGTTTAAATTGGAAATTTAGTTGAAAATACGTGTTCCATAGTAAAATCTAAGAAAACATTGTTAGACTATTTTTATACCTTAGGAAAATGATACACAAGTCATTTGTGACAAGTAGGAACCATTCATACCTTAATATTATACACAATGTGGCATGTATGACTTAAAATGAGTTTTTATTTTAAAAATGAAATTTTATTTAAAAACAAGTTTCACTCATTGAAAATTAAAAAAACACACTTATATTGTCTTTATACTTTAATAAAATGATCTTTATCTCATTTCTGATATACATGAATCAATAATATGTTAATATAATGCATGGTTTAACCATTATGACTCAAAATTTATGTTTCCAATTTAAATTAAAATTTTATATTAAAAGACATGTGACACATTCAAAATAGAGAAAAAACATTTAGATTATTTTTATAGTGTAGGAAAATGATTCGTAAGAAATTTGTGTCGTATAAGAATAAATGAAATCTAAATATGATAAATGGTGTGACTAGTATAACACAAGCTATGAGGTTTCTATTTAAAAATTATATTTTAGTAAATAAAATGCATGACATACTGAAAAATGAGAAAACACATTTCAATTTTTTTGATAGTTCATGAAAATGATCCATAAGTCATGTATGATGTGTATGAATCAGTCAAACCCCAATTTGATACACACTATGATTAGTATGACTCTAATTTAGTGTTTTTAGTTTAAAAATGACATTTTAGTTAAAAATGTGTGTCACTAACTAAAAACCAATAACTATCACTTATATTGTCTTGATACTTTACTAAAATGATCCTTAAGTCATTTTTGACAATTAAGAATAAACTAAACATCAATAAAACACATTATTTGCTTAGTATGACTCAAATTTATTGTTTTTATTTTAAAATGACATTTTATCTAAAAATCCTTATGACATACTCAATCACTAGAACATTTCTTGAGTAAAATACCCTTTCCACTTTGAAATAACTTATTTAAAATCTAAAAATTTCCCAAATATAAAGGAAAAAAATTTATTTGATAATGACCATAGAAACAAGTAAATGAAGCTTCAAATCATTGAGTGTCCATAACAGTTGAAAATTCTGTTCTTACTATGTACGTTAAAACAAATATTATTTTAACATTTTTAGTAAAATGTCCAAAGTACCTCATTTTGAAAATGAAAAGAAGATCCCTATTAAACAATTTTTTAAAAATTCAAATATGGATACAAATTAATTTAAATAATAATTTTATAATATAAAATACCATTCTTGAAAATATTTTTATAAAACATGTTTATGGAAGAAAAATAATTTTTGACCAAAGAGAGAAAAAAGTGAGTTTTTTAAAAACATCATTTTTTATGTCTTATGTTATTAAAGGGAGAAAAATTAATGGAAAACATGTAATATATATAAATGACCACAGTATGGAAAACATGCAATCTATATAAATGACCATATTATATGAAAATTCATGGGATTATTGAGATATAGTTTGTGAAATTTCATCATTGAAAATGTAATCATATATAATTCTAATAAACAATGAGATTGTAATGTAAACCACTTAAGACTTTCGTAACATTTGAATCAAAACCTTATTAAATTTAGAAACTTATATGGATATGTAAATCCCCACAATTTTCATAAGAAGAATCATAATATATATTCATGGGTATTATATACACAACATAAAAGAAACAAATGGTGAATATGGCATTTGTCTCACATAAATAATAGTGAGGCGAAAATACCTCATCTCAAGTTTGATATGCTTCATTAGTGATATAAACCACATTATAATAAATTTAAATTGATTATAATTCTATACCTGAATGATTTTCTTACTTATAACATCATATATAATCCACTTATAATATTTTATCACATATTTATTAATATTTCTTTATTAAAATAGTCATTTCAGGGTGTTAACTATTTCGTTTTTCATGAGAATATCGGTTTGGTTATTGTAGTCCTTGTAATTTGATCATGGTTCAATAATCTAAATAGTGTTAATAATGATAAAAATATTATATATATTCATTATATATATATATATATCATTAAAATTTAGTGATATAAAAAAGAATCACACCGTTCATGGATATGGTAGGTCGTACATATGCATGAACACTATATTCCATTTTTAACGGATGAAAAAGAAAGTTGAATAATTATTCACCTTTATAGAATCATTATTAAAGAATATATATCATATATATTCATTAAATATATCCTTATTACAATCCATTTAAATAATAAATGAAAAAAAATCACATCTCTTAGTGGAGGTTATAGTCCACACATACACATGATCATTGTTATCATTTTCCAATGAATTGAAAGGTAAGATGTTAAATATTATATTATAATTATATATTTATAATTATGTCATAAATATAATATTTAAACTTTAAATACATCATAATACCCATCCATGAAATATTATAATGGAAAATGAATGGTATCACTACATGCAGGCGGTAATACAAATGTACGCACAAGTGATACTTTCACTTCCCATTCAATGGAAAAGAGGGTGAATAATGGTGGTAAATGTAAGGAATTTTTTTTCACCAGTTTAATACTTTTAATATATATATATATATATATATATATATATCTTCAGATTTCATGTTGTGTTTGGGGGTCATAGGACCCCAGAATTAATATATCACAATTATTAATATATTTTAAAACATGTGTATTAATGTTTTCATAATAAATGGTTTTCCCTTTATTTGATACCTAAAACAATAAATTTGAGACAATGGTTGTTTTATAGATGTTTGTTTTTCCCTATTCATTACATAATGTTGGTCGACATTGGGCATTCAGTGGAAAGAGGCTGATGGCGGATGCAAAAGGTAATTGAATAATTAAGTTTACTTAATTAATTAAAATGAGTAAAATAATCTTTCCCCACCCATTTTGTTTCCTACACATTTTAGGAGGGATATATTTTATTCCTATCATGGAGAATTAGCCAAGGTTAAATTGGAGTATAGGTTCTATTGGACTTCATTCTTGATGGTGATTGAGATCAGATCGAGGTGCAATGGCTTCAAGGTGGGTATCTAGACCCAAAGATTTGATATTTCTGTCACGATGTCTGTGTTTTTTTTGTTATACATATAATTAACCATATATGTGTTGTTTAATAGTTTTAAATCCCTTATATAATTTCTAATATCCTCTCAGGGTTTATCTATTCTTAATCATAGAAAACAGAGGTTTTGGATGGTTCATAGGGATTCCCCTTTGGGAATCTTGATCACACGATGTTTAGTTCATGGGAAAATGCCACATGTTCTTCTAATTGGTGAAAAAAAGGAGATTTGAAGGCTAAACATCATATACTCAGATTACACACCATGTAGTGGGACATATCCATGTGTCCAAGTACATGGGAAAACACGCCCTGCAAGGGGACATGGCCATGTGGTAGTACACAACAAGACCCCAGGAGTATATTGGAATAGACATGGAGAGGTACACAATCATGGTTCAATAAATACAAGAAAATATTTTTATTCCAAGTACACACTATGTAGAGACACATATAGAACCATACCCAATGTACATGTGGACATGGAGAGGTGTCTAGGTGAGGTTACATGATGTGTACTATAGACACACACACACACACACAATGTAGATCCTCATGGGAAACCAAGGTGTGTGTATGGGTGATAAAATAAATTCACACACACACACACACATATATATATATTGGATAAAATTCATTGGGATTTATTCATGTTTTATTAGATTATTTTGTGGGTTTTAGTTGGCTTTTGTAGGAATTTTAATTCAATTCTAAAATGATGTTTTGCTACAATTTGATCAATTTCATGCATTATATGTCATGAAACCAATTAATAACATTTATTCCTCAATAATATGACCCCTAACAACCAAAGTAAAACCTGTAGGACCAGTAAAAGATTTGAATCCTAAAGGAAAAAGAAATTTGGTGCATGAATCCATTAAAAAAAATAAAATATTCAATTTCTATGAAAGATGAACAATACAAGCCATGAAATCCAGGAGATACAATACTTTTTAAGATATTTGAATATTTTATTACACAGCATGAATTTTCATTACACGTCATTCATTTTTTGAGCATGAATTCATTTAAATCAATGTTACAGAATGAAACATTTACATGTCATAAAATAACCTGGCTTACAAATATTCTAGCACTTGACACCGGGCATGGATGAACAACCCTTTATTTTATTTTTTGTATGTTCTCTTATCTTCACTTTTCATAACTTGTTTTTTATTATTTACTTTATTGTTTTATTAATCCTTTTCCATTGTAATTTAATCAATGGTGTTGTGGATAGCTCTAACCTTGTTCAGATTGCTATTTCAATTCCGATTACCATGTTCAACATTAATTGCTACACATTATTCTACCCTTTCATTATAACTAAGTGTGTTTATTAATTTTAGTTGTTTTAATTTTGAATTGATTTAATCTAGAAATTATTTATGAATAATCTAATCATTCTTCCATTTTATATTTTATCTAATAAAACTATCATCATGTGATGTAAATCCGCTTGGTTTAGGGGTCAATATTAGGTGTCGCTTTAACCAATTAAATCGTTAGATCAAAAATTAATATACTATTTGGATAGGTATATAGTGAAACTAACCTTTTACACAAATTATTACATGATTTTAAGCATAATTAACCATCAAATACAAACCAAGGATCATAAATTCCAATGTCTTTATAAGAATAGGTATATAAAATTAAAACATGGAACTAGAGTAAACATATATTTATTAATCTTCCATAATGAGCTCTGAAATTCCTTTGTGCTCCTACATCTACATTGGATAACCTAGGGAATATATAGAGAGATGGTATGAGATAAAAATCTTTTTAAGGAAAGAAACATAGAAATAAAGCATAATACATGGGTTACAAGGCATAAAATGATAACATAAAAAGGCATGGAACATGAGTAAACATACAGAATCATAACATGTAGAACATGGGATCATGTGATCATGGAAACATAAGAATGTTAAAACACTATATAAAATGACATAAACAGGATTCAAGGATAACTACCAAGTCTATATCACATGGTGGAAAAAATCCCCATAATGGATTTTGTTTACAACCTAATCCCATACATTATGTCTCATGAGACTCAAATTACCCAATGAATTGGAGCACTATCTAGGTGCACCCATAATAACATGTTCATGCATATATATGCCACATGAATAATCAAACATAATTAATACACATAAGGGTTACCCATAGAAAGAAATGAGCATCGTAACCATGTCCTAGAAAAAAAAAACGGTGTAACATAATGGTGTATAGGAAATAATGGATTTAAATAATAATTGGAAATTAAAAAGGGAAAATAGGCATATATCATGATAAATGACATCCAAATGAAGTGAAATCATGTAAAATGAGTGTTTAAGAAACTTTATAAATGATCCACTTTATTACGGTTTAAGGGAAAATATTGATGAGTCTTTAAAGAGGATAAAGACATAATTGTTTGTATAAAACTAGAAATGAACTAAGATAGTTTTTCATTATAAAATGAGTGATTTTAGAAAAATAATTGTGGTTTGAAATAGATTATGGAGTATAATTGAAATGGGTAAGAAATTGGGAAGTTCCCTTTAATCGAGCTTTCTTATCGAGAGGAATTGAAAAGTGAACTTTATAAAACATGTATTTCACCATCATATTAGGTTTAGTTGATCTAGATATATATTTTTGGAACATATAAATAGAATTTAAAAGAAATATATAAGATGAATGAATAAATACATTGGTGTAAATAGACAGAAAGTGTAACCTAAAGATAATTTGGACGTTTGGAGAGGTCCCTCACCTTATGTATAAATGTGTTCTGCAGTTGTAATTAATGTCATAGATAATCAAATTAGATCAATGAATTAATTAATTTAGAACCTCTAATACTTGTATTTTATTTTTTATAATTTTATTAATTTCATTTATGGCCATTTCTAGGAGTTATAATGTTTAATTTTATTTTTTCAGGAGTTTTTTTCATGGTTTCATGGACAGTTAACTTTTTTATATTTATGAATGTTCATTTAAAAAGGAATAAAAACACTAGATATGTAATTAGATGATATTAATATAATTCCATAATCTTAAATGGTTCCATATATCATTTTTTTCTAACATGAGTAATTTTTTTATGGACATATTTGAAGGACATAACACCATTATAATGAGTAATGGTTTTATGACCATATCATTTAACCATTATAATTGATTTATGACCTTATTTTTAGGTGGTAATGAAAAAAGAAAAATCAACATCCATGAAGGTAGTGAATCGACATATCACAGACGATAATTTCATTTTCAGGATAAACAGAAAATATAATATATTTGATGAAGAATATTTCATTAACACAATAAAATTAGAGTATATGTATGATATTGGAGTTATCATGTTATTTTGGATAGGGTATCTGATGATAAGGTAGAAGAAAGAAATAATTTAAAAGATAAAGAAGTAGGGTTTTACCTGTTGAATATCATCTCCTTGATAACCTCTTTAAGAAAATTAGATGTGGTATTTTGGAGAGAATATCATGACCAAGACATGGGGTAGAGTATTATATGAGTAATTAGGTTTAAATTAGAAAATTTACAAATCTTTTGAGGTGTGAGGAGAAGGGGTGGTGAGGGGTGATATTTATAGGGAGCGCAGTGGGGTGTTTTTGATTATTATATTCATTAGTTTATTTTTTTGGATCAAGACTATCAATAGTGCTTATTCCTATAACAAAGTAAAATAACTAGTGCATGTGATTTCAAAATAATGGGTGATTACAGAATCAATGACTCAAAAATTTACGTATTTAGATTAAAATGTTAAATATCATAAATTTCCATATTACACTATTCACCAAAATTTCAACTATTTTAGAAAAATACAAAAAAATGACCCTAACCATTTTTTATGTGTATATTTCAAAAATGGACTCCATTTTATGAATGAAATTTTCTAAATATGATAAAATTTATTTTTAATTAAAGTTATCATTTATTCGAATAATACCGATTTTAACATTATAACAAATTTAATGTCACTTTGAAAAATTAATTTTGGGTCTCATAAATTTATCATATAATTATAATAAAAAATATTATCAATTCATGAATATATTTTATGAAAATAATTTTTTGAAATCATTATATTAATTATAAAATTGTAAATAAATATTTATGTTTTTAAAAAATACCAACACTTAATTTATCATTTTCAAAAACAGTTATTTACTTATACCATGATATAAATATATCATATTTTCATTTATAAGATACCTAAATTTTATTTATATTTTCATAGGTGATGCTACTATTCTAATGGTCAGATTACTATTCCTAACGGTCATATTACTATTCCAACAACCATGTTACTATTACATTGATATAGTTTTCCTAATTTCTATAAATACCTATTATTTTATTCATTGTTCATTTATGCGAATAATGTTTTTATTGGGTTCTCAATGTTATGTTTATGATTTACACTATATGATATAATTATAAGAATGGAATTTCCATTGATAAAATTTCATATTGTTACATTCTTCCCCCCTTTCGAAAATTTATCCTTGAAATTTTATTTTACATACTATGGTGGAAACATGTGAGGGTATTTATCCTTCATCGATTCCTCCAGCTCTTATGTTGTCTCTTCATACATATGGTTTCTTTATGGTACTTTGAGCAGGTGAGTGGTCTTGTTGCATAGATTTTTATCTCTATGGTTCTAGATCCTCACTGGGTACTCCTCATAGGATAGATCATTTTCCAACTATATCACCTCAAAATTTAGTACATGTGTGTGTTTTGGTATTTACTTGCTTAGGAGGGATACATGAAATACATCTTGTACTAGAGATATGGTTGGTGGAAGTGCTAGTTGATATTCCACAACTCCGATATGATCAAGATTATCAAAGGGGCCGACGTACCTGAGACTTATCTTTAATTTCATCCTAAATCTCATGAATCCATTCCCTGGAGATATGTAGAGATATAATTTTCCACCAACCTCAAACTATAAGTCTCATTAATGATTATCTATATAGTTCTTCTATTGACTTTGGGCTGACCTGATGTGATGCTGAATTGTTTAACCTTTTTCTACAATTTCTTTGAACATGTTAGGTCCCACCAGCTTACATTCAATGACATCACCCTATAATACCGGTGTTCTATATCTTTTCCCATAAATGACTTTATATGTGGCCATTTAGATGCTTGAGTTGAAACTATTATTATAATATAACTCGAACAGAGGAAGAAATTAGTAATATCCTCCTTTGAATTCTTTTAAGAACGATCTCAACATATCTTCCATTGTTTGAATAGTCCACATATATTGGTCATCCTTTTTGGGATGATAATCCATACTAAAGTTTAAATTAGTTTTTAGGTAATGTTATAGATTTATTCAGAACATGGAGGTAAATCTCATATCTTGATCTGATATAATCAATAATGGTAAATTATGAAACCTTACCACATCTTTGATGTATATACATGAAATATGATCAACTGATAAGTCCTATAGAATTTTGATAAAGTGATATGTCTTTATTAGACGATCCAAAACAAAAAAATTAGAATACTTTCTTCTGTATGTATTTGAATGTGTGGTGATAAAGTCCACGATAATGTTTTCCCATTTCCATATCAGTATGGGTAATGGTTGCATCATCCACTTAGACTTTTTAACTTTCATACTTCACTTTATAACATACTAAAAACTTTGATGTGTATTCAGAAATCTCTTTATTCATAAAATACCACCAATAGTGCTCTTAGAAATCTCAATACATTTTTGTGCTCGCTTAATGAATAGATAAGGTTGTCCTAAGTGTGTCATTCAGAAGCTATTTTTTAATCTCTATATTGGATAGTAAACATAGTCCTCAACCAAATCTTATGACTCTTTCCTAATCAATTTTGAACACTAAGGATTTAACTATTCTTATAGATTCCACCTTTTTATGTGTTTCAACCTCATTTCATTGAGAATCCTTTATTTTCTCTATGAGGGATGGTTAAACAATCATTTGAGAAAGGATTGATGATGTTCCTTCCTTATTAATCCCCATGGACATCCCTTTCAAGTATAATAATATTAGATCCTTATTATTTCTAATCATTGATAAAATTTTAGTATCATTTCTATATAGATAATTTTACATTTATATGCTTTACTAGGATGGTACGAGAGTGAGTAGTCATAATCCTTAATGATCTTTAACAATCATCATTGGAACATATTTAGATCCTTTTATGTTATGATATATTTTAGTCTCACATGATCAGTATATATATATCACACTTCTACCCATAGATGTAATGCCTAAATATTTTCAATGTAGATATCACAGAATCCAATTCTAGATCATGCATGGGGTAGTTTTTCTTATGAAATTTTAGCTTCCTTGAGGTGTAGGCTATCAATTTATCAGTTTTCATCAATACAGAACCTAAGACCTTTTTTAAAGTATCAATGTATACCATAACGCGTTCCCCACTTATTTTGAGTGTAAGTACTAGTGTAGTGATAAACCACATTTTTAACTCTTTAAATAAGTCTTTAAATTCTCTATCATAGAAAAACATTACTCTGTTCCAATTCATATTGGTTATTGGGTTTGATAATCATGAGAAGTTTATAAAAAATCATTGGAAATACCCAGATAGTCTAAGTAAACAATGGATATTTACTATATATGTTTTTTTTGCCCACTCCGCAATTTATTTTGTTTTAGAAGGGTCTATAGATATTTCTTTGCTTGTGGTAGCATGCCCCAAGAATGACACTTCCCCCATTTTACAATACTTTTCAAATAGTGTATCCCTTCACAATGTATTTAAAACATTATTCAAATTCTTCTTGTGTTACTCCTTTCACTTAGAGTGTATTAGAATATCATCTATAAATACTATCACAAATTTGTTGAGGTAATATCAAATGAATCTATTAATTAATTTCATTAATATTTTTGGATCATTAGTGAGTCTGAAGGGAATCACTATTAACTCATAGTGTCCATAGCTCATTCAAAATGTAGACTTAAGAATATCTTCCTTCCCCACTTTTAATTGGTGATATCCTGACCAAAGGTCCACCTTAGAGAAATACTAGGTCCCTAATAGTTGACCGAACAAGTCATATATCACTGGAAATGTATTCTTTTTCTTTATCATTATTTTTTTTAGTTCATGATAATCAATTAAAAGGTGCATTTATCTATCCTTCTTCTTCACTAAGAGGAATGGGACACCCATGGAGAAGAACTCAGGTATATTAAACCCATGTCCAGATTCTATTGTAATTTCTTATTCAGTTCCTCCAACTCAATGGTGTCCATTCTATAACGAGTCTTTGTTATGGGTAGAGATATTGGTATATGTTCAATTGAGAACTCAACCACTTGGCGAGAGGAAGAACATACAATTTTTTCGGGAACAAATCAATGTAGTACCTCACAATGAGAATGTATTTGAGCATGATCATCTCCTTTGTCTCAATAATTTGATCTAGATATGATTTCTAACACGTAAATAATATAAAAAATTGAGATAATGATTCTGAAATAGATTCACAATCATCTGTAAAGTTGTACAAAATTGGGGGATACCTTAGAATATGAAGAGTGATCTCCCTTTATCGATAGTTGATGTTGTATTTATATAAAGTTAGTTAATCCATGACCAATATAGTGTCAAACTCTACCAAATTAAGTAAGATGATATTTTATAGAACTTTTAGTTGAAAAAAAATAAATGGAGAGGAGTTATATACTTTGGATTCAATAACATCCCGATTTTATATTCTCATAGATAACTTAACCTTCATATTTTGAGGTTGTGTTAGAATAGTTATACTAAACTTAAAGGATATGAAAGAATGTGTAGAACAAAAAAAGTACTTTCTTTACTCTTAAATGAATAACTAGTTCACCTATTACCGCATCATTTTCGGGATACGCCTCATCAATAGTGATAACAAATTTCTTTCCTCGACACCTTTGAGTTTTTTTATTGATTACCTTTAAAAAATCATGGCTTAGGACATTATCTCATATAATTACCATGTTACTTATAGTTTAAATAATGAAATATAGGCTATGTGTTGGTCTTAACCTTCCTTTTTTTCTTCCACATTAGTGGGATTCTTCAAATCCCTTTGTAAAAAATTAGCATGATGCCCCTTTCTTCCACATTTGAAGCATATCCTGGCCCCCTTAGGCAATTTCTAGGATTCTTATTCCCAAACATTTAACATGTGGTATGTTGGGTTTTCTTTCCTTAATGGGATTCATCTGCTGATCCTACCATACTAAAATCCATTTTCCTCTTTTTATCTTCTAGCCCACAATACCACTAAGAGTCACCAATATCCATCTCAACATTTAGGGAACTTCAGAAAAAAAAAGTCTCGAATCACCAAGTATTTTCCTAGACTCATTTTTAATAAACTAAAGAAGTGATACATGTTGCTTTTAGTGTTCAGGAAAAATCTAGAGGTGTATTATGGAATCCCTTTATTGTTTTCCTCGTATGCCCTGATAAAATAATCTTTATTTTTATTTTGTCCAAGGAAATCCTTTTCCTTATTAATATGGAGAGTTTGGGAAAAATATTTTTTGGAAAATATTTTATTGAATCCTTCCCAATCCATGGAATCAAGTTCCTTTTTATACTTTTTGTTTTTGATTAGTTTCCACCAACAATCAATTTCCCCATCAAAATGATAGACCACCAATAAAAATTTCTCTTCTTCCAAACATTTGAGGACATAGAATATCTTCTCAATAGACTTAATCCATTGATCCATAATTAAGGGACTGGAAGATCCACTAAAGTTAGAAGGACTTTTCTCACATAAAGGATTTAACCAAAACATGATCTTTCTTAAGAAAAGGAGTTCATTCCACAAGATTCAAGTTATAATTCATAACATGAGACATTTTTGCTAGTACTGTCATAAAGTTTTGATCTCATGTTCTAATCAAATTTGCAATTTCATTTGGGAAATAATCACACTACCTATCATATTTATTATTGTAATAGGTTATATAATTTCCCTCTATTAACTAAAAAAAACAAAAAACGTTTGGAGGGATTTAATATTTAGATAATAAGTATATGAGAAGGGAACTTTGAATATAAAAGGATAAAGTTATAAATGAATATTATATCTAAACTCTTGAATCCCTAAGTTTCAATCTAGGTTATACATGGTGATAGAATTATCCCTAGAGTTATTAATAAAATTTTCTAGTCCTAATCTAGAAAAACCACTAGAGATTCCTATAGTAACAACTATAGAGACTCTATCCTTTTACAAATATTATTACATGATTTTAAGTATAATTAATCATCAAATACAAACCAAGGATCATAAAGTATAGTGTCTTTTGGAGACTAGGTACATAAAATTAAAACATGGAACTTGGATAAAAATGTCTTTATTAATATTAAATAATGATCTTTTAACTTCCTTTTAGATCCTATATCTATATAGGATAACTTATGGAACAAATAGACAAAAGGGTTGAGGTATAAATCCTAATAGGGGAACAAACATATGATTAAAGCATTGCATATGGGATAGAAGGCATAAAATGATGACATAAAAAGAAATGGAACATGAGTAAACATATAGAAGAATAATATGTAGAACATGGGATCATGTGATCTGGGAAACATAAGAATGTGGTAGCAACATATAACATGACATAAAAATTAGTTAAGACCAATTTCCAAGACTATTTGACATGGTGGATAAAGTCCCATATGGATTAGGTTTATTTTTTAATCCCAAACATGCTGTATCAGAAGACTAAGCATTACCCCAATGCATTAGAACTATATATGGATACACCCATCAAAACATGATCATTCATATGTGTTCCAAATGAATAATCAGACATAAGGAATACATATAAGGGTTACCCATGAAAAGAAATGGGTATCATAATCATTTCACAAGGCATAACCAAATGGAGTATCATAATGGTGTACAATAAAGAATAGATTTAAACCATACTTGTACATTCATAGGGGAAAATATATATATATAATGATAAATTGTTTTTCCAATTTAAGTTAAATCATGTAAAAAGAGTGTTTAAGGAACTTTAGAAATGAGTCACTTTATTGCGGTTTAACAGAAAATATTAATGATTTTTTAAAAAGGATAAAGGAAAAATTGTTTGTATAAAATAAAAAATGAACTAATATAGTTTATCATGATGAAATTAGTGCTTCTATAAAAACAATGTCAGAATAATTTACATTATGGAGTGTGCTTCAAGATGAGTAAGAAATTGGGATGTTCCCTTTAATTGGGCATACTTATCAATAGGAATTGAAAAAGGAACCTTATAAAATATGTATTTACCCATAAAAGTTGGATGAATTGACCTGGATACATAATTTTGTAACCTATTTAAAGAATTTAGAATAAGTATATAAGAATAATGAAAGAAAAAAAATTGGTTTAAGTAGAGATAAAGTGCAACCCAAAGGTAATTTGAAGGTTCAGTGAGATCCTTTACGATATGTCCGAATGTTCTACAGTTGCACTTAATTTTTGAGATAAAAAATTAGATCCATTAATTAATTAATAACATAATATACATTTATTTTATTTATTATAATATTATTAAGTTTAATTATGTCTACTTCTATGAGTTATAATGTTTACTTTAGTTTTTCTGATAACGTTCATTTTCACAGTTTCATGGTCAGTTAACTTGTGTATATTTATGGATGTTCTTGTCAAATAGAAGAAAAAAAAAACAAATTTTAATGAGATGATATTAATATAATTCTTTAATTTTAAATGGTCCCATGTATATATTTTTTTATATGAGGATGATTCAATTCATAAAACAATAGTGAGAAATGTTTAGATTATTTTGGTGGGTTTTCAATCATCACTAACTAGTTTTGTTTTATTATTTAATATTATGTATGTATAATGGTTCCATAACAAAAATTAAAGTTATAAAATAAATTTTAAAATATTTTTTATCAATTATAATGTTTTTATTATCATCCTTGAAGGTGTTAATGAAAAATAAAAAATCATCGTTCATGAAGGTGTTTGATCGACATATCATGGACGATAATTTATTTTTCAATAGGAAAAGAAAATAGAAGAGATTTGGTTATGGATATTCCATTAACTCCAAAACATTATTTTATATTTATGATACTGGAGTTATCACACTATTTTGGATAGGTTATGTGAGAAGAAGGTAGAAGAGATAAAGAATTTAAAATATAAAGAAAGAAGATTTTACCTCTTGAATATCACCTCATTGAGAACCTTATTAGGGCACTTAGAAGTGGTGTATTGGAGAGTACAGTAAGACAGAGATGTGTGAAAGAGTCTTGATAGATTAATTAGTCATAACATAGATAAGTTACAAAGGTTAATAGGTCTGAGGATAAAGGATGGTATTTATAGGGGGATGAGAGAGGTGTTTTTGATTATTATATTTATTAGTTTATTATTTTTGCTGAGGACTATCAATAGTGTTGATTCTTATGGATAAGAAAAGTAACTACTTCGTTTGAGTTTTAACTAATGGGTTCATACATAATCTACGACTAATTTTTTTTTATTTGGCTTAAAATGTTAAATACCATAAATTAATGTATTTCACTATTCACCAAAATTTCAACTATTTTAGAAAAATATCAAAAATTTCCCCTAACCATTTTTTGACATATAGATTTCAAAAAATAGACTCCATTTTATGAAAATAATTTTCTAAATATGAGAAAATTATTTTTTAATTAAAATCATCATTTATTCAAAAGATATCGATTTTAACATTTTAACCAATTTTATGACACTTTGGAAAATTAATTTGGGTCTCATAAATTTATATTATAATTATAATACAAGATAATATTAATGTATGAATCTATTTTATGAAAATAAATTTTCTTTTATATAATTATATTAATTATAAAATTATAAATAAACATTTATGTTTTAGAAAAATATAAACACTTAATTTATCATTTTTAAAACAGTTATTTACTTATACTATAATATAAATATATCATATTTTTATTTATAAGATACCTAAATTTCATTTATACTTTCATATGTGATGTTACTTTTCTAAAAACCATATTAATATTCTTAATGTTCACATTACCATTCCCGTGGTTAGGTTACTATTTTGATGGTATAGATTCATTTATTTCTATAAATACCTCTTATTTAATTCAATACTCATTTATGAGAATAATGTTTTTATTGTGATCTCCATATGTTTTTTATGATTTACAATATATGAAATAATTATATAAAAAAGTAATTTTCAATGATAAAATTATGGGTCGTTACAAGGTATTTGGTTAAGAACTCATGTTAATAAAATTATTTTTCATAACCCTGATCCAAGGAATTGCAATAGGAGGATCCCGATCTAATTTGAGTTGAGAATACTAGAACCAATAGACTATTATGCTTTATTCCCTTGAATCTAAGCTTATTTCACCTAACTTAAGACAAAAAAATAGTTTCCAGCTTAGGTAGATCTATTGGGTTTAACCAAAACCAATTTGTGACCTTTTCATTGCTTCAAAGACTAAGCCATAGGACCATCCCAAGATAGATTTTTGAATACCATTTTTCTAAGCCCTGAATTTAACCCTAATCCATTCTCTTTATTCTAATGTAAAACTAAACAGATTAACCATAAAAATACAAACCTATGGCGGTCACATGAGGAATCCACCTATTAGGTTCCAACTGCTTGATCTCCAGCCTTTCAAGCTTGTCCCTTTGGGTTTGAACCTATAATTACACCATTCTATGCCTTTATAGCTAGTGTAGTTTGATATTTATAAAATTCTAATGTGACCAACTCCCATATGGACTCCACGATGTTGTGTTAGCTAATAAAATTTTGGCAATGTTTCTGGGGACCTACTATTTTTTTTGGAATAGTGTACTTTAGTGTGAAACTAGGATTAACTCACATCCAATTTCCTCTTTACCCATTCATTTTACAATTCTCACACACCGACTAACACTTGTGTCTACTTTTTCATCTATTGCATGTGATAGTGACCTCTGACCTATTCAGGGAGCCTTGACATTGATGAACTATTTTCTTTCAATATTGAGTTCCAGAGATACCTTTCTTTATTCCATATCTCTATTATTGATGATCAAAACATCCCTATACTACATACTCCTCAAAATATTCATTATGTGCCACATGAATAGAAAGGGAAACAACCCATTCTACTGAAGCACACTATTATGGACTATGCATTTACATCCATTAGTGTTACTATTTCTAGCATTGTTTGTCCTCCTATCCAGACACTTTAAAAATAAAACCTATCTCTTCCACATGATCCTGAACCAAGGAAAATTAAGTGTAATTATGAGTGAAGATCCAAATTAACCTATTTCAAGTTTCCTAGAAGTCTATGATACCTTTAAGAGTCAAGTTGTGATATTTTATGTAACCAAACATAGATTGTCCCCTTCTTGTTGACTAACAGAGCCAAGGATTGACTCAAAATACAATATCCTTAGTCCATTATGACTTTGGATGATTTAACCAAGAGTTTTTTATACAAATATTTCCCACCTATACAAACCTATAAACTTATAAATGATATCCAAAAAATTTCCCAAACGGATAGAGAATTAGCTTGGGAAACTTAATATTTCTTCAAATAACTAACCCAAAAGTGCCCACATCCTAGAAGTAATGTGTGGCTAAAAATTTAGACATTTTATTATGGAATGAACCCAACTACTTGTACAGTAGTGGATTCCACAACTGTAGGAGGACTTATGCTCAAGACACCATAAGTTGGTTGAGCACTTTTGGATGAAATATCCCAGAATACCAGTTTATGAAAAAGAATAAAAGGACTAACCCAACACATAATTCACTAAGTGTAAGAGAATACCCACCTTATAGCTCAATTTAAGGCCCTCATAAAGAATACATAATCCTTTTAACTTAATCATCCATCTCTACCAACTCCTACCCCAGTTATGGACATTCAAGCATGTGAAATATGTATAGGCCCACATTGATACAAGGAATATAGAATAGGAATGGATGAAACCATTATTAAGGGTTTTAATTACATAAATTATAATCATTAAAAACAATAATTGAAATAAAACAAGTGTTGGGAAAAAATCCATCAAGGTAACATTGCAACATTTTTGGGTTGATTGTGTCTGTTGAAAAAGAAAGTTTCCATGGTCAATTATCAATGTATAGATATATTGTTTAAAATACATGTTGACAAAGAACCATGAAAAAGGAATGGATGATCTAGAGGCGGTATAAAAGAACAGATACAAGGTGGAACTGTTTTCCAGTGTTTTCTAAATTTTTGGGGTCCAAAATTTGGAGTTTGGTGAGAATTGAGGAATATATATTTCCTTGAAGATATCATCAAAATATAGAAAAGGAATGAGTTTTGATAATATGGGCTTCTTAGTGTGGATTTCGTGAATACATGAAGAATATTGACGGTGTTCTTCCTGATTACGACGAGCTTCACGAACAGATGCGTTGAAGAGCATTGCAGTGATGAAGGGAATTATGAGTGGAACTTCGAGGCAAAAGTGAAAAGGAATTGACGGAACACTCCATGTTTACAAAGATCTCTGCGATATAAAAAATTTCTGTGGTGCTTCGCAATATTGAGAGAATTTCGGTGGAAGTTTCAGAGATTTTCGATTTGAGATGATGTGGTGTTGACTTCACGTGGAAGTTTCGAGGGTTGGTGGAATCAGCTATAAATAGACCTCAACCCCCTTTAGAGAATTTGAGAGTTTTCAAAGAAAATATTTTGCTCTTGAATTGCGAAGGTGGTTCACGAAGGCAGTGTTCTTCGCAAAAGGAAGGAGCTTCATGGCAGCTAGTCTAGCTCTGCGAAACAGGAGTGTTCTGTGTTGGCTTAGTGAGCTTCGCAAGGGAAGTCACTCTTTGACGACTTGAGCTCTGAGATGACCTAATATTTGTGAAGGTATGATATATATGAAGGTGTGTAATTCATGAAAACACAGGGACTTCACGAAGGCTTGTTTGATCTTTCCAAAATTGGGAGCTTTACGAAGTTGGGTGATTAGCGAAGGTATTTCCAAAGGTTGTTGCCATGTGATTAGAGGAAATGGTGTATTCATCATTGAATGAAATATGTAATTCAATAGAGAATCTACATACAGTAGAGGAAGAATTCATTAGTGATAATGAGGATACCTACAGGTCTATAAACTGTGAGTGGATCTCTTCTAAGTGCAGTTAGCAAAGTAAGAGGAAGAAGGTTATTCTTTCTACCAGTAGTGAGCCAGAGATAGAGAAATAGAGAGTGAACCTTGGGAAAGTAGTGAGATGACCTTAAACATTGTAAAGGTAGTGATCCTGGGCATAGAAGTTATCTAGCCTAAAAATTATTGCTAGTGAGATTTAGTGGATTTGGAACATCAGCACATTACCGTTGTATGCTCCTTGAACATAGCCCCGTGAGGGTGAACCAAGTAAATATTTCTATGTCTACCTATTTTCATTCCTACTTCTCATTCAAAGAATCATCATAACTAGATAAATAAGGGATTAATAAGAACAATAGAAACAAATAAGTGCAAATAATGTGACCCTTATAATATTGAGTTCAACATCTAGTGTGGCTGGAAGAATTTTGGAATAGAATATCTATACCCGGATTCACCCCCCTCTTAGGGTATTTAGTCTCTTTTGGTTCTAACACCAAGAAATAACAGTATCCATATTATAAAAAAGGACTAGATCAATATCAACATCAAACCAATCAATTTTACTATCGAAAGAGGAGTGCTCAAGAACCACCGTAAAATTAGGGATCACCTAGGTACCAACCTCAAAATATATCTCCTTAACCTCAACAAACATTTAATCAAAAAACCATTTCCCCTAGAGCTTAGTAATCTACATCCGATCAATTTTTTTTAGAAATCTCCACTAAGGAAACCATAAGAATCCCCAACTCTATAGTCTAATCTTTAAAACCTGTTCACTATATTTGTTCAAAAGGTAAACCACAAAATGATTTTAATGAACTAAACAATTATAAATGAAATTTTCCCTTTTGATTATGTAATACGGTTATAGAATACACATACAGTTATTTGGTTTTATAATATTCGATCAGTTTTAAAAGACTACTAAGCATCATTTCCATCTATGATATAACTGTTGAACACTAATCACAAGATTATTATAAATATAGGATTTTAAAAAATCCAATTGACCCAAAAAAGAAGTGATGGGATCAATCAATAGAAGCGTACCCTACGAAGCCCATTTATTGGATCTTTCAAGGGAGATAACATCATTGGAAATTTACCTTTACTAAGTGCAAGTTGAGATATAAAAACTTAAGCATAATCATAACTATTTACGAGAGAATTTCAAGACTATCAAGATCACGACCCAAACCATGTTCTCCAAACCACCCCATGAAAATCTCATCATCGCCCAGCTTACCCTTAGGGTGTTTGCTACATTATTAAAGGGATATGTTTCAAGACCATAGAAAAATGTATATTTATATTATTTATATAGGATAACGAATATATTTTCATCCTCTTTTGGTGAATTTATAAAGTATTTTAATTTTGATTAAATAAAACAAAAATTTTATTTTCGGGTAATATTCAAATTCAATTAAAGCCATTATTTTTATAAATTAATGGATTTTGGAAATAAATAATGCTTTAATAAAATATTATTTTTAAACAATTTTTATTAAATATAAATGATCAAATAATTTTTATGAAGTCAAATTTAATTTAAATAAAGGTTTGAAAAATTTTATTGTCCAAAAACAAAACATTTCCCTATAAATGTTGATAGTATTATAAAATTGAAAATTTATATATTTAGAAAATTATTTATAGTAAATTAATATTATTTTTGTAATTAGTTCTTCAAAATTATCAAATGGTGAATTTTTCATAATATTTAGAGACATTCAAATTTTTGGGTAAAAATCAATTTCTGAATAAATATACTTTGTGTATTATAAAATCATAATGAACCAAAAGTTATGTTATAAGTACTATAAAGAGTATAGAAAATAAAATATATGTTTACCTTTAAAATAATTTGATTTTATGTGTATTTGATTAATTTTATAAAGCCATTGTGAATCCTCTATAACCATTAATATATTTTATAGTTTTAAAATCATTTCTATAAGAGTATGACTCACCTCCACATAGGAAAGGGTATTATTTTATTTAGTTTGTCCCTTTTCCTAATAAAATAATTAAAACCACTCCCATTTTTCAGAAACAAAGGGCAAAAACTAAGAAGGAACATACTTCACATAGATATATATTACTTCAAAATTGAAGAATATTCATTACAAAACATAACATAAGCACACCATGACCATATAGTTTTAGTGTATTTAGAAATTTGGAAACATAAAAAACTAGTTTATAATAAATAAAAATTTCTACAACTTATTTCTTTATAACTATACCCCTTTTTGACATATCTTACTTAATACCCTTCTTCATGACCCTGGGAAAGGAAACATAATAAAGGGTGAGCTCAGATGCTCAATAAGGGAAAACAAGGGAGATATCAATCATATAATAATCATAATACATAAGAACATAACATTTGAAAATATTATCCTTCATATAAAAGACTATGATATAATATCATGGGATAAATCATAAAATTTTATAAAGAAACAATGAACATATAAACAAAAGTCATAACATAATATATGGAATTTGTGGCATACACATAATCATATAAAATTATTTTATATTATTTAAGGAACATTTACAGGACCATTATGGTAGTCAAAGTCTATTACTAAAATGATTTCAATCCTCGTTCCATGTTTATATTACTGAACCAGGTTTACTTTCCATTCCAGCACTGTATTACCGAACTCAGATCATTCCCCATTCTATCCCTGTCTCTCTCAAGATATATAAATAGTTAAACAATAAATTAGAAGGATATATTGGTCTCAACCGTCTCATAATGAAATAATTCTTATGTTTTAAAAAAAACATAAATCATTCATCATAGCATAACCCAAGTAATAAAATGGGTTTTTTAAATATCATCCCATCATAACCTAATCCATGTAAAACAAATATATTTCATAAATAGTTATCCATCATAAAAAATCAAACTATAAGAAAAATATGGATAGTATAATTGAAACATACCCTAATAAATAATTCCATCTTAGATGGAAAATAATTTTTATAGAACACTTGAAATTAATTCTTTAGGAAAATATCATTCCTTCTTCAAAGACATTTTCTTTTATCAAAATTCCACAGAATTTTAAAAGAAAATAATTTATTCAAAAATAACGTTGAAATATTATAATTGAATATTCAAGAAAAATATATTTTATGAAATCATAAAATCTATTCATTCTGTATAAGTTAAAAGAAAACATTATTCTCGTACTTTTGTCGAATAAGTCAAAAAAGACATCGTATCAAAAATGGAAAAAGATTCCTTTCATACCGTTAAATAAAAATTCACCAATGGGTAAAATTGAATTTAAAAAAATTTATATGAATAGAAATAATATTTTGGAATATATGTTTAGGAAACTTGGAAATGGATGATAAATATACCGTTGTAAATACTTATGTATAAACTATCTCATATAATATTGAGATTGAAAAATTATCCCTTACCTTTGGTCTGATATCCTTTATATGTATCCAAACCTCCTGTATAAGGATTTAAATACTGTAATTGACTTATTACAGAATCATGGTCATTTTTTTGATATCATATATGATCATATTGTCATCCATTAGTTAATAAAATTTCATTATTACTCGTTATTTAGGTATTAACTGTTTCATTTTCTTAAACATGTTTTCTCAAATAAGTGATGATTATCCTTATTAGGTCATAGTTATATCATTCCAAAATTATATTAACATAATATATATCATATTTATTCATTATATACATTTATATAATCTTTATTTAAGGGATATAATGTATAATTAATCACATCTCAATGTGGAGACAATACGTCATAAGTACGCATGAGCGACGATATCATTCCCAAAATTGTGAAATGGTATGGAAGTGGATGATATTTTTTTTCCAAAATTAATAAAATATTATAATAATAATATATATTTATTATTTCTATCATTATACCCATATATGTAAGGTGTTGGTGAAAAACATATTACACCATGCCGTGGAGACGATATTATGTACATACGCAGGTGTGGTGATTTCATTTTTCATTGGATGGATAAAATGTGGAATTTGGTTTCTACTTAATAATAACAAAAATATCAGTATTCATTTTATAATAGAGTTATTAAATTAAAATGGAAACAAATCATGGGGTTTAATTGGAAGAAGAAATAAGTTTGAATGAATTAATAGAGAAGATTACCTATTCTTCAACGTGCTCTCTCTAAATTTCCTCTTCAAGCACTAGAGTTGGTCTTTAGATAATACTAGAACATCTAGAATTTCACTAGGTAATTTTAAACTAGAAATGGAAATTAGATTTCTAATATTTAAGGCTCAATGAGTTGTTAAGAAATGAGGTAGGAGGTTCATTTTTATAATTGAGGTGAGGGGCACTTTTTGGAATCTCGAGAAATATTAATTTCTAATAAAATCAAACCACATCCAAAAACTAAAAAAATGTCATAGTTTTGAATATTAGATGATATAATATTTTAATATCATCAAATGATAAATTTTAAATTATTTTTCAATCAATTTAAATCTTATTATTTTAATTAACACTTAGTTATTCTATTTAATTTTAACTATGGTAACAAATATTTCTATATTAAAGGGTAAAATATTTACTTATTTGATGTCAATTAGACTATAAATAAAACATTTATAACATTTTATACCATATAATAATTATTATATATTTTACAAAATGGTTTATTTTTCAGAATAATTTAATAATACATTATTTTGATAAACAATCAATAGTGTCAAATTTGACACTATTAAATTCATTGATTATTAAAAATATAAGGATAACTAGTTAACTTTGAAAAAATATTTTATTATATTTCAATGTAGTTATGTTTATCTAGATAATATGTTAGATATGTTAATTATCCCAAATTATATTTATTTTATTATTTTTAACAACATTTATTTGTTATCTCTATTAATAAAATAATTACTACATTTGTTTTGTGTAATTATTTAATATACTTATTTTTTGAATAAAAAATTAAAAATATATACTATAATGAAGATAAATCCTCTAGATTTCATAATAATACTTATAGTTAAATATATCTTCTAGAAAATTCAATATTAAAAAAATTATATTTATTAAAACTTGAATGTGACAACTTTAACATCACTTTTAAATAAAATATTATAAGTTTCATAATCTTTTTTATACAGTTCAAAATGTCATTAAATTGAACCTTGGATGATTATGGTCTAGATATAATTTAAAAATAATATTTTTTCAAGATTTTTTGTTTTTTAATGATTATTATCATTTTAATAAAAATTATTTTATTGATTTCTCATCACTTAAATAACTTATGCATCATCAACGTATAATCCATTAAGGTAATTATTTATTTCATAAAAATTAAAAGTAAATTACCATGATAAATAAAAACGTTTTAGATTTATAATTAATATTAATATTTAAATTTATCTTTTGTATAACTTTATATTAGAAATGTTATACTCATACAATTTTGAGTAAGAAATATTTAAATTTTCTTTAAATAAAATAAATTAAATGTCTTAATTTCATCCAAGTGACTTACATAGGATACCATTTCTACCCAAGGATGATTTTGATCCAAAAAAACTCATATAATAATATTAGGACACGTGTTTTTATAATTTTATAAAAAAATTTAGACTTAATTACAAGATTTACTCTTTTAACGTATCAATATAAATTACCAAAGTTACTATTCATAATGCCCAAACATAAAAGAAATTTATTTACATAATTTAGGCCAACTGATTAAAAATATGGAATCTATTTTTCAAAATTAAAAATATAGAAGTTTCAGTAATTAATTTAAAATTAATCTCATTGACAGAATGAGAAAACAAGTTTTAATAGTTAAAAAATTGCAAAAGATTGAAATGTTTTTACATCTAAATTCAATGTAAAATTATTGCCAATGACCAAAATGATATTAAATGATAAAAATAATATCTATTTATACTTTAATACTATTCAATAATATAATTTATTTATATAAATTATTTTTATGAAAAAATTTATTTTCAATTAAAATATAGTATATTTTTTACTATTCACCAAACCTTTAAAGTTGTCAGAAAAATATCAAAAATCAATCGATAGTAAATTTTTATTTCCAGATTCCCAAGAAGAGGTTTATTTTTTATAAAAATTATTAATGTATCAAATATTTAATTTAAAAAGGGTTCTCCATTAAAAGGTGGTAAAATTACCCTTTTGAAAAATATTGGGTTTTATACAAAAAATAGCGTTTATTCATATCCTATGGGTAAAATATCAATTTGATGAATACCAAAAATATTTTATTAAAAACATAGTATATATATTTCATTAATTTCATTTAATAATTATAAATCACTTAATTTATTAATGCAAAATACAAATATTTACTTTACATTTAATTGGTTTATATTTTTTATAAATAATTGGTAGCTAATGAATTCATCATAAATTTTCATAAGTTAGTTATATTTTTCATACTAAATTAATGTATAAGTTATAATGGTCATTTTAAACTATTGGAATCTCATGGTTTTTTAACTCATGATTATGTGTAATGAAATCTATAGATGAATTAATATTATTTAAAAAAAATATTTCATAAAAACATTGGGGTATTTTATTCTACCCCCTTAAGTTGAATTTTACCCTCTAAATTTATCAGTTGGATAAAAAAAGACAAGGATATCTCTGCCTCATAAAATCCTCAAGTTCCATCCAAGATTCCTTAAATTGGTGCTTCCACCATAAAACTTTAGCCAAACGAGTGATCTTTTTTTATAGAACTTTTTCTCTACAATCCAAAATCTTTATAAGTTGTTCTTCAAAAGAATGATCTTTCTTCAATTGTACGAATTTTGAGTTTAGTACATGTGAATGATCATGTATCTACTATCTCAAGAGATATATATGGAACAAATCATTAACTTGAGAGAGATTCAGTGGAATTTTCAATCTATAAGCTACCTTCCTAACACGATCTAGCATTTCAAAAGGACCGATATACCTAGGGATAAACTTACCCTTTTTTCCAAATCTCAATACTCTATTATAGGGAAATATTTATAGAAACACCTTATCACCCAGTTCAAACTCAAGGTCTTTTCATCTATTGTCAGCATAACATCTTTATCGAATATGAGCTACTCTAATGTGTTGTTGAATATATCCGACCTTCTATACCATTTCATCAACAAGATCAGGTCCTAATCGCTTTCTTTACCCAACCTCATCCCATAAACATTCAGTCATGAACTTGTTTCTCTATAGGGCTTCATAATGAGCCATTTGAATACTATATTGAAAGCTATTTTTTTAAGAAAATTCCACCAACATTAGGTGTTGATCCGAACCACCTTTGAAATACATAGAGAAAGGTTTAAACATGTCTTCTAGAGGTTGAATTTTCCTCTCAGACCAACCATCTATCTGAGGAAGTTAAGCATTGTTGAAACTTAACTCTATATCCATATCCTGCTAATGAATTCACCAGAACATTGAGGTAAACATTAGATCCCGATCAGATATAATTGAAGGTGGTACTCCGTGCAATCTTACCACTTCCTTTATATATATCCCATAAATATTAACAAGATATAAATCCTATCTAATAAAAATTAAGTGTGTTGACTTCGTAAGGGGATCAAATATAACCCAAATAGAATTATGGCCTTTAGATGTTTTGGGAAGTCTGGCGATAATGTCCATAGTGATGTTTTACCATTTTCATTCTGGTATTGATAATGGTTGTAACGTACCAATAGAATTATCTCTCTCAGCCTTAACTTAATGAGAAACCAAGCACTGAGAGATATATTCAAAAAATATATTTTCATTCCATCCCACTAGAAATAATCATTCAAGTACCTATACATATTTGTGCTTCTAAGATTAATAGATAATTAATAACTATGAGCCTTATCCAACAACTCCTTCTTTAATTATAATATGAGAGTAATAGAAACGTGTTTCCAAAACCATATTATTATATCATAATCATTGTTGAATTAAAAAACATTTCTCACCATATTTTGTAGCTATACATCTTCCTTATAAACCCCCTTAATCGTAAATTTTATATATGGTTGAACATTCATTTGAGAAAGATAAGATTTATCCCCTTCCTTTAAAATTTAATGATCCATCCTTCACAAATCCATAAATATTGGATCTTTTATGATCCTTATAATGTATAGGGTAGCATGGTCTTTTCAACTCAAATCATCTTCCACATTGTTTTCTTTCCCAGGATGGTAATGTTTTAAGAATTAATAATCTTTAATCAACTCCAACCATCTTCTTTGGCTCATATTCATCCCCCTTTTGTGTGAAAATATACTATAAAATTTTATGATTAGTATAGATATCAAACCTTTCAACATAAAGATAACTCCTCCATATCTTTAATGCAAATATTATTGAAACTAACTCCAAATAATTAGTTGATGTAATTTTTCTCATGGAATTTTCATTTTCCTAAGGAATAAGATATTGCCATATCATTTTTCATGAGAACACATCCAAATCCCTTCTTTGATTCATCACTAAAGATTCAAAACCTTTATCCACTACAAGGCAATGTGAGCATATGTTCACTAGCTAAACTTTTTTTTAGCCCTTTGAAATTCTCTTCACATTCCTCCATTGACATGAACATAACTACTTTTTGAGTCAAATTAGTGAGTGTATTGGGTAGTCATGAAAAATCCTTCACAAAACATAGATAATATCCAAAAAAATCAAGAAAAATTTGGATCAAAGTTACCATTATTAGTCTAGGACAACAATAAATAATTTCAGTTTTTATTTTATCCAAAGATATCCCCTCTTTTGAGATCATGTGACCCAAAAATTAAACTTTCTATAGCCAAAATTAAAACTTGATAAAATTTTCATAAATCATATCCTTAGGGTATTTAATTCAATTTTAAAGTGATCTAGATGCTCTTATTTACTCTTAGAATATAGAAGAATATTTTTTATAAAGACTAAGACATAATGATCGAGATGGTCTCTAAATACTCAATTTATTAGATCCATGAAGTTAGTGGGATCATTAGTATGACTAAAAGAAATCACTATAACTTCATAGTGTCCATACCTTTTATGAACTACCATCTTTAGTATATCCTCCTTCTTGAAATATAATTAATGATATCCTAAATGAATATCAATCTTGGATAAGTATTTAATGCCGTGTAGTTGGTAAAATAATTCATCAATGTGGGGAAGAGGATATTTGTTCTTGATAGTGATCTTGTTAAATTCCTGATAATCAATACACATTATCATTGATCCATCTCTCTTGTTAACAAATAGAATAGGTGCACCCCATTGTGACACACTTGGGAATATGAATAAATTTTCATGATTTTAGTGGAGTTTCTTCTTCAATTACAAGAAATCAATTGGGGACATTCTATATGTTGTCTATGAAATAGGCATAATACCCGGTATGAGTTCTATTGAAAAATCAACTTCACGATTTAGTGCATGATCTGTAAATTATTCCAAAAATACATAATAAAACTCTTATACAATAAGAGTAATCTTAAGGGGGAGTTTATCTCTAACCATTTGGGATATATAACCTTAATTTATTGGAACCAAGACGCATATGATGGAATAAATTTCTACTGGATGGTCATATTCATCCTTGTATTGATAGATGATTATAGATTGATCTAGAAATTTTAAATGTGACTTCCCTTCCTTGGAAATTGATATGAGATCCATATATAAAAAATCTAATCCGTGCCAATAATCATATAAAATTACACTAAATGAAGGGTCATAATATTTACATGAAACGCTTTTCCAAAAACTTCAACTGGATAAGAATTATAAACTTTTGATGTGACTGTTTCACCATTTGGAGTTGCCACACCTAAATCAACATCTAATTGTCGAGGTAGTATATCTATACCCTTAGAAAATTTATCAGAAATAAAAGATTGGGTGGATCCAGAATCATATAAAACATTTTATACTTTAGAGTGGATGGTAAGTGTACATTTTACCACTTCATTATCATAATTCACATCATTGATAGTAATCACATGTGAAATGCCTTTGTGGTACTAATACATTGTTCATCCCTTAGCTTATATTTTGAAATGATAAACTATCAAGATGAATTTTTCATGGTTTGAAAATTGGAGAACTAAAAATATTTTTTTAGTGGTACTAATCCATTGTTCATCCATTAGTGGATCAGAATTACCACTTAAAGAAGGTGGATTCTTCCTCATGAAGGACTCAATAGAATGTCGTTCCCTCATTTTCTCATTTAGAAGTCCTGCATGATTCATATATTGAGAATGTTTTGTGAGCATAGTGACATGATTTTTCATTCTATCTCCCATAACATTCGGTTTCTCATGAGGACAATCCTTGAATTTCCCCTCACATTTAACATTAACACGGTTCCTTCAGGTTCCATCCATTGACTAAAACCAAGAATCATAGTGTGAGAAACACAAATTATAATGGGAAAACCACATGATCAAGAATAAAATTTAAATTTAGGACACTTTTGGTTTTATCATAGGTTATTTATGATAATTTATAAAAGGATAGGATTGTAAAATATGACCTGATATATCTTTAGGGTTCATACTAAGGTTTTTTTATCCTAGTTTCCAAAGGATAACTATACCTTTTCTCTAATACAAACTATAATGGCCCATAATTAACATAGAGAAATACTACTTCAAAATTGATGAATATTCATTAAAAAACACAACAAAAACACTCCATGGTCATATCAGTTTAATTAATTTTGAAACTGGGAAACAAAAAAATTGGTTTATAAGACATCTATATTGTCTCCCGCTTATTTATTCATAACTAGACCCCATTTTTACATATCTTACTTAATACCCTTATTCATGACATAGGGAAAAGAAATATAAGAATGGGTGAGATCATATGAGAAGTAAGGGTAAACAAGGGAGATATCAATAATATCATAATAATAAGACATAATAACATAACATTTCAAAATATTATCATGCATATGAAAGATCGTGATATCATGTTTTGAGATAAATTATAAAATTTCATAAAGAAACAATGAACATATTTCCAAAATTCCTAACACAAGACATAGAATTTGTGGAATACACATAATCTTATAAAATAATTTCATATTATTCAAGGATATTTTAAAATACCATCATAGTGGAAGAAGTCTATTACTAAACTTAGTTCAATCCTAATTTCATCCCAATATTACCAAATCGAGTTTACTTTTAGTTCTAACCCTATATTACTGAACCTAGATCATTTTATATTCTAGCCCTATCTATCTCATTAGATGTAAATATTTATATAATTCATTAGAGAGAGATATCATTAACAACCATATCAAAATTAAATCATTATTACGTGTGCCACAAAAACATAAATCCTTCATCATAGCATAAACTAAGGATTAAAATGGGTTTCTTAAACATCATTCCATCATAACATAATCCATGTAAAACAAATGGATTTCATAAATAACATTCCATCATAACAAAATTCAAACCATATGAATAATAGAGGTAATATAATTGAAACATAACCCCATTAAATAATTCCATCTTATATAGAAAATAATTTTGATAGAACACTTGAAATTAATTCATGAGAAAAATATCATTTCCTTTTGAAAGATGTTTTGTTTTATCAAAATTCTACACAATTTAAAAAGAAAAAAAATTTATTTGAAAATAAACATGAAATATGGTAAAGGAAGATTGATGTAAATAAGTTTTCCTGAAAAAATAAAATCTATTCATTCCGTATAAGTTAAAATAAAATAATTATTCTCGTACTTTTGTCGAATAAGTCAAAAAGTACCTGATATCGAAAAAGAAAAAAGTTTCATTTCATCTATTTAATAAAAATTCACCAATGGGTAAAAATGAATTTAATTTTTTTAGAATAATAGAGAGAATATTTTGGAATAAATATTCAGGAAAAATGGAAATGGATGATAAATATATCTTATTAAATATTTACATATGAACTATCTTAGATAATAATGATATTGTAAAATATCCCTTACCTTAGGCCTGATATCCTTTGTATGTATCCAAAACTCATGTATAATAATTTAAATAATGTAATTGACTTAATCCAGAATCATATTAATTATTATTACATTATATTCAATCATATTATCATCCATTTGATAATAACATTTCATTATTACTCGTTATTCAGGTATTAACTGTTTCATTTTCTTATGCATGTTTTGTCGAATAAGTTTCGATTACCCTTCTTAGGTCCTAGTTATATCATTAAAAAATGATATGAACATAATATATATCATATTTATTCATTATGTATATTTATTTAATCAATATTTACTATATATCATGTAAAATTAATCGCATCACATCCTGGATATGGTAGGACATATATACACATAAGCGGCGATATCATTCCCATAATTGTGAAATTGTATTGAAGTCGATGGTATTTATTTTGTTACATCATTAATATAATGTTATTATAATTATATATAGTTATTAGTTCCATCATTATACCCATCCATGTAATGTTGTTGTGAAAAACATATTACACCACACTGTGAAGACGATAAGCTGTACGTACGCACGTGTGATGATTTCATTTTTTCATAGGATAAAAAGAAGGTGAAATATGGTTATTAAATTATCATAATAAAATATAATTATTTATTTCATAATATATGTATTATATTATAATGTAAATAACACATTAAGATGATGTAGAAGAAGAAAGAAGTTTTAATGAATCGATAGAGGAGTTTACCTCTTCTTCGACATGCTATCTCTAAATCTTCTCTTGAAACACTGAAGTTAGTCTTTGGAGAAGACCAGAACCTATAAACTTTCACTAGAAAATTTGATTATAGAAAATTTCATGGGATATAAAAACTTTAAGGATCAAGTATTTATGAATAAATGAGGGAGGAAGTTCTAAATGGTCAATAACTCAAACATTGGATGATTATGGTCTATATAAACTTGATAAAAAATATTTGTTCAAGTTTTTTTATTGGTTATTATCATTATAGTAAAAAATATTTTATTGATTTCTCATCAATTTATTAATTTTTTCATCATCAACGTAGAAGTATTTAAAGTAATTATTTATTTTTTAAAAATTAAAAATAAATCACCATGATAATTAAAAAAAATATATATATATTTCAAATGATTATTTATAGTCAAATTTAACTTTTGTATAAAATTACATTAAAAAGGATATAGTTATACACGTTTGAGTAGGACATATTTAATAGTTCATTAAATAAATTAAATTAAATATCATAATATCTTACAATTGGATTAAATAAGATACCATTTCGACCCAAGGATGATTTAGGTTGAAATAAACTCATCAAAGGATATTAGTAAATGTGTTAGGATAATTTTATAATATTATTTTTACCCTTAATTATCTAATTTACCCTTTTACTGAATTAATAAAATTACCAAAGTTACTATTCATAATGCCCAAAAATAAAAGAAATATATTTATATAATTTGGACCTAATGATTCCAAATTTGGAATCCATTTTTAAAAATTCCAAACATAGTAGGTTCCATAATTAGTTTAAAATTAATCTTGATGTCAGAATGAGAAAACATGTTTTAAAAGTTAAAACATTGGAGAATATTGAAATGATTTTACATCTAAATTCAAATTAAAATTATTAACAATGAAAAAAATTATATTAATAGATAAAATTATAATATATTTATACTTTAAAACCATTCAATAATATAATTTAACCATATAAATTATTCTGATGAAATAATTTCTTTTCAATTAAAATTTAATATATTTTTACTATTCATCAAAACATTAATGTTATCATTAAAATATGAAAAATTAATCCAAAGTAAATTTTAATATCCCACATCCAATGAAGAGGTTTATTTTTTCATATAAATTTTTTTAATGTGTCAAAATTTTAATTTAAAAAGTGTTCTTCATTAAAAGGCGGTAAAATTACCCTTTTAAAAAATATAGGATTTTATCCATAATATAGGGTTTGTTCATATCCTATGACTAAAATATCTATTAGATTAATATAAAAAATAATTTATTAAATATATGACACATATATTTCATTAATTTCATTTAATAATTTTAATTCACTTAATTTAATAATACAAAATACAGATATTTCCTTTACATTTAATTGGTTTATATTTTTCATAAATAATTGGTTGCCAATGTATTCAGCATACATTTCCATAAGTTAGTTATATTTATTCCTGATAACTTAACGAACTGGTTATAATTGTCATTTTATACTACTGGCATCTCGCGGTTTTGTTTATACTCAAAATTGAGTTCAATGAAAGTTATTGAATAATTAATATTATTTAAATAAAATATTTCATAAAAACATCTAGGTGTAACATAAACCATGGAAGGTTTGTGATTTTTTTATTTTATTATATAGATTTTAAAACCTATGTTTGATAAATATTAATAAAATCCCCACTCATTTTGTATATAAAACCACCCAATCTCCCATTTATCGTCACTCAAAATTCTTAAAGCACATCCTTAATCTTCTGTACCCTCTCTTGAGTCTTCCCAAGGTTACCCTGATCTCTTATGATGCTCCCAAGCATTTAGAGTCACTCACTAATGTAAGGGATCCTCACCTTCTCTTCTTTATTCAAGTTTATTTATTCTCTTATTCCTTTTATTTATAATTAATAATGTTGGGATATGTCTTTACATGTACCTTATACTTCCCATTTTAGGTAAAAATTATGATAGAACTCTTTCTCTCTCATCAACCCATTTTATGATTTTTTAAGTGACGTCATTATGCTGCAAAAATTTCAATGTATTTTTTCATTCCAAAACAATCATGTAGTGAATTCCATACCCATTTCCTATCAAGGGTGTTCACCTTTATACACTTATAATTCTTTGACATGGGACTTACATGTATGTGTTCCAAACTCCTTGATCATAGAATAAAATATAATGATAAATGAATCCATGTTATATGATCTATGTGGGACACTTAAGAATGATAGTGAAATGAAAGTGATGGGTGCACCCAAAATTATATATTTATCTAATGAAATGGGAAATTTTTTGTCTAATGTTTTATCATGTTGTGATAGAGAGTGAACCTGATTACTTTGTGGGAATTTTTCCATTATAATGTCTTGGAATTTATCTTGGACCTATGTTCACGATGCAGTGTTTTAAGATGTTTTCACATTTCCTGTGTTTCCTTTACGATTATCATGCTATATCATGTCCCATTGTTCATTTTCATTATAATAACTCATTTTTTCTTATTTTCCATCATGTATTAATTTCATCATGTTATTTATTTTTATTATCTTACTAGGATTTATATCTCACCCCTTTATTATGTATATCCCCAAGTTATCCCATGTAATTTTAAGTACGAGCATGTTAAAGATTTTTTCAATAAAGATGATGTATTTTCATGTTTTAAGTTGTTATGTAATGTACCTAATTCCTAAAGACACTATAATTCTTGATCTTATTGGTTGAATAAAGTGTAATTTTATATAATAAATCATTAATTAAAGTAAAATAAAGATCAGGGTTTTACTAGTTTGTAGCAATGAATTTTTTTTTGTTATTTTTGGGACCAGGATTGGAAAACTCTAGTGAAATAATTAGGGATAAAACGAAGTATATGAAAAAATCCTGAAATTTTGTATGTATATAGTATGTAATTTATCAAAAAATACATCCATGTCTGGATACTACAAGTGGGCATGGTTCTGGAACATATATACTAGGGGTAACATATCTAACAAGGTACATCGGGTCTAACTCTATGTAACTTGGTACACAACGATGGGCCTTACTGCACACCTAGTTTGACACTCCCAGGGGATATTATTTGGTAAATTAATAATCTCATTATAAACCATTATTATGGGAATAAAAAAAGACCATAAGTATATATTTTAGGAAATAGATCATGGATAACCTATATTGAAGCATAAGAATTCATAAGTTAAGGAAATAAATGTAAGTTATAAGTTAACCCTTTAATATATTTTCATTTCCCCTTCATGTGTTTAAAATTTTATAAATACTCATCCCTAATTTTTATTTTATTCTATCCAATGTAAATAAATAGAATTAATCAGTTAAATAACCAATGTGATGGGAAATGTGACAATTTCCCATACGGGATGACCAACCTGATGGGAGTGAGAATCGTGAAATTTATGATGATACTCTCTTAGATGACTCAAAACATGAATAGAAACTTAGATTAGGAGGAGTTTACAAATCTCCATAAGAGAGAAAAAATAGAATTGACACATTTATGAAACAAAGGCCTATGGCTTACAATGGATTATCTGATCCATTAAGCATGGGAAAATAGATCAATTCCATTGAGAAGATATTCACCATCCTTCAATGTTCCGAACAAGATAAGGTTATACTAGATGTTTATCATTGAAGGGTGAAGTAGATAAGTGGTGTAAATTGATAAAAAATACAATGCTTAAGGAAGATATTTAAGTGATGGGGTGGAAGTAATTCCTGAAAATGTTTTTTGATAAATATTTTTCTCTCACTCCCCAGATTAAAATATTAAATTATTTACTTTTCCTAAAGAAAAAAGATGAAAAATCTATTCAGAAATATGAGAAAAACATCGCAAGACTTGCACAATATGACTCTGACTTTGTTGTTACACCATAATTCAAGGTCATCTGCTTTTTTGGTGGGATAAAACCTATTATACCAAAATCCCTAGAGATCTGTGACTTTAATATCTATGAGTAAGTTTTCTTATGTGAACTCAATGTTAAAATGGAGATCGTAAAATATCAAGGAATCATGGGGATAAGAAGAAGTATGTAGAGTTTAATTATGGTCCTTTGATGGAGAAATATAAAAGTGTTAAGAAATATTAACATCACACTTGTCAAAGGAGTTGAAAGAAACACCTCAGAAATTTCCTATTGGGGATGAGAAAATGCTTTAGGTGTGGGAAGGAAGGGAACCTAGATAACAATTTCTAGTAGGATAAACCCACTAATGAATTAGAGGAAAGGAATTTTCTATTCATCCCTTAGTGCATTTTTCGTTGCTTCAAATTTAAAGAACTGGGGAACTTTTCAAACCAATTCAATAAGATAAGATATTTTAGAGACAACAAAAAAAATCAAAGTTAATAAGGGTGAGATTCTTTCCATCACAAATATTGAGGTGGATCCTGAAAATATATTATAGTTATTCAATTAGTAATAGTGAAATTATGTTTTGATTCTCATTCAATGCATTCCTTCATAACACAAAAGTTTATTATAACTATTCAAACACCAACACAAATCTTGGAAGTAGAGCTATTGGTAAAAATATAAAATGGGGAAATTCTTAAATCCCAAGTATATAACCACCCCCTATCAATTTTTTTTGGCTGAACATCCCATAAAACCATGTCATACTTTATTTGATAGAATTTTATGCAATTTTGGTCTTGGATTGGACTTCCCAATATAGAGCCAACATAAATTGTCATAAGAAGGAAATCACTCTCTGTGTGAAAATTTTCCCTTCTACTCTAACAATTCCAAGGAGGAGAATGAATATTATTTAGAACCAATATCTCAATCTTGGATATTATTACCCCATAAGAAAGTGTATATAGTTTAAAGTATTGTGTCTAAGGAAAATATTATCCTTGAATAAATACCCATTGTGAGGGAATACCCTGATGTGTTTCCTATGGAATTTCTTAGCATTCCTCCTAGATTAGAGGTTGAATTTTCAATTTAGCTTATACCCATGGATCTACCATTATCTAAGACTCCATATAGAATGAATCTTCTGGAATAGGAGGATTTGAAGAAAAAACTATTGGAGAATATTTATAAGGGGTTCAAACACCCAAGTCCCCTACCAAGCGGTGCAACCATCCTCTTCATCAAAGAGAATGATGGATCAATGCACATTTTCATCAATTATCGTGAACTCAAAAAGATCATGATAAAGAAAAATTATTCTCTACCATAGATTCTTGAATTTTTTTATCTGATATGTGGAACACAATACTTCTCAAAGGTGTATATTTGGTTAGGATATTACCAAGTTAGGGTGAATAAAGTTGATATCCCCAAGACTAATTTTTTTACAAGGTACGAGCCCTATGAGTTCATAGTTATGTCAGTCAGGCTCACTAATTCTCCAGAAATCTTCATGGACTTGTTGTATAGAGTCTTTTGAGATTACCTCAAAAAAATTATGGTAGTCCTTATAGATGGTATTATAATATTTTCTAAAACCAAGGAAGATCATGAGGAGTATTTGAGTACTGTGCTAAAAACCTTACGAAAGGAGAAGCTTTATGAAATGTATAATAAATGTGAGTTTTGGTTGAATGAAATATCTTTCTTGAGGCATATCATCACAATAAATGGGATATCTATAGACCCTTTAAAAGTAGAGGCCATTGAAGTATGGATGAGTCTAACATCCATGATAGATATCCATAGTTTCCATGGGTTAGCTGGGTATTATCAATGATTTTGAGATATTTCTCATGATTGTCAAACCCTCTTACCAAGCTTACTCAGAAATGAATCATGTTTTCTTAGAATGATGTATGTGAAGAGAGATTCAAGGTTTTGGAAAGAAGCCTTATCAATACACCTATACTCAAAGTAACCACTATTGGCAAACTTTTCATGGTATTTATTAATTATTTGAATAAGGTCTTGGGGAATGTGTTAATGAATAATGAAAAAGTTGTATCCAATGCTCCAAGGATATTGAATGTTTAAGAACATAACTACCCAACACCTGATTTGGAGTTGGATTCAGTGATATTATCTTTGAAAGTATATTAAAATTATATGTTTGGGGAGATTTTTGAGATATATACACACCACAAAAGCCTCTAGTATATATTCACATAGAAAGAGATGAATATGAACAAAAGAAGATGGTTAGAGTGGATCAAGGACTATGACTAATCAACCCACTACCATCATGGTAAATCAAATAAAGTGGAAGATACTTTATGTAGAAAGGACCCAGAAATTCTATCTATGATGAGAATCTAGAGGGATATGATATATTATATTTTAAAAGGATGGACATTGGAATCATAAAGTAAGTAACATCATCAATAATTTCACAAATTATTTCTCAGCCATCCCTTCTAAATATGATGAAGGATGCTCAATGTCATGACCTGACCCTACCCGGGCTCGAGCCGCAACTACCCCAAGCCCGCCTCCATTGGCCAGGGGCTTGCGACCAGCGCCGAAGGCTAAACAACTTGGGGAGGCCTTTGCCTAAGTACCTGTACACACACACGCAACACACTCAATGAAAAAGTGCAGAGTAAAAGGGAAAGTAAAGTACTAAATGCTATAAACAACCACAAGAGTGCATCAACCTATAAACAATAGAAAGTAAGTGATGAAAGTAAATTGAAAAGAAAAGGGGTAAAACACACGCGCAAACAGAAAAGTACCACAACCTGACAATAGGTAAACAACAGAAAAACAGCTGGAAGGGTGCCCCACCTGGAACCTGACTCCGACCACCACATGTGGTCTAAGCTCCCAAACTCCTAAGCTTCGCTGAATTCACAACCAACCAGTTTGTCGTCTGTAAGGGAACACCAAGTGTGGGAAAAGCCCAAGCAGGGCTGAGAATAAAAATACTCAGTCGGATACCCTAAAGGATCGAGGGAGAAACAAAGGAGGTACCAAAGGATGAGCAGTAGATCGAATAGGGAATATTAAATGAATACAATAAGGAGTGCAGTAGAGTAATAGTAGAGATTCCAGCTCAACCCAACAAGATAAAGGAGGTAGACTCATCCAGACACAGGGAGCTGGAAATGGTGAGTAGATGAACTTCTCTTAGAGTCTTCGCTACCTATAGCAGGAGAGTAGACTCATCCAACCATGAGAAGCTAGACACTGAAAGAACATGGCATACCCCATGCATCTTCACCTCTCCTGGAGGGAGAGTAACCAATACTCAAGGAGTGGGTACTGGAACAAGGTATATACATATCCATATGATCAATCAAGAAGCCTTAACAATATCGTAAGTGGATCTCTATCCTATAACTCAGCCCAAGAAAGTGAGTAGCCAATAGTCCCAGAAGTAAACACCATTGATGCCCAGCATCCCGCACATCTGCCCTGAACTGCAAGTCAAAAGGCTCAAATCACCGCACCTTGACACTATCCGCTTTGGGCGGCACTGACTCATCTTCACAGTTTTATGTCACGTCACAAGGACGCGTCTCGGTGGGGAAAGCGCCCCTCATACTTGAGAGTTCTAGGGGAACATCAAGCCACACCTCGTCACTGCCCTGCAGTCGATAGGTCTCCTCAAAGTTGACAGGCGACCCCCAGCCCAGCCCCACTGGAGGGTAATCCCTGGAAGTCGACGGGTTCCCACTGTAGGGAGACCAGGCAAGAGTCAACGGCTGCAACACTGCCCAGTCCCGTAAAAGGGTAATCCACTAGAGGGAAACCTGACTAAAGTCGTCGATGAGTCCCAATGCCCAGTCCTGTAAAAGGGTACTCCACTAGAGGAAGGCTCCAAACTGTCATTGGGGACCACTTCCTAGCCCAGCTGGAGGTAAACCCAGCATCGGGGACCACTTCCCACCCCCTGGAGGTAAACCCATCATCAAGGAGCACATCCTAGCCTCACTGGAGGTAAACCTGGAACTGGTCTGGCCATCCCTACTAGATGGTACTGCTCAGTGAACACCGCTGTACTGGCCATCCCTGCTGGATGGTAATAAACTGGCCATCCCTGCTGGATGGTACTACTATGGCCACCCCTGCTGGGTGGTACCACACTGGCTAGCCCTACTAGAAACAAACTCCTGGCCAGCCCTGCTGGAAACAACCTCCTAGCCAGCCCTACTGGAAACAACCTTTTAGGTGGAGGATTGGTGCTGCGTAATGTGTTGGTCACACCAAATCCACAAGAACTCTAGCAGGGAACATGATGCAACTCTGCCGGCCAAACCATCAAGAACAGAAATAGGGGAAACCACTCAACCTTACTGGTCGTAAACATCGTGAACAAGACCCGGGGGAAACTCAACCCTGCTGGTCGTAACCATCGTGAACAAGACCAGAGGGAAACTCAACCCTGCTGGTTGTAACCATCCGGAACAAGATCGGGGGGAAACTCAACCCTAACTGTCAACAAACGTGAACAGAACCAGGGGAAAACTCAACCCTGCTGGTCAAAAAACAAGAACAGAACCAGGGGAAAGGTCAACCCTGCTGTTCAACAAATGAGAAAAAAGGGACCCTCTACGTCGCGAGAGGTCAAAGGTACGTAAATCAGAACACAACACACACATGGGGCCCACACGATGTGTGACCCCAAGTAAACCCCAACCAAGCACACAAACATTCTTAGGTACCAACATCCACATGTACCTCCAAGCGTTCCTGTATACTCCCAGAGTATACCACATCTCCTACCAAAAGGCTAACGTTCACACGACACCCATCGTCAACGCGAAGGCGTAAACGTAACAACTCCAACTTACCACCTCAACGACTAAGGCAAGACCAACCACATCTCTTTAAACACCAACATCACTCCCCTAGGAGTGAATGCGATCACATGCCAAGGGTTCCCTAAAAACACCGTAGGAAGAACCACCACTGGTACACCATTCATATTTCCACATTTCATAAGATCGCACAAGAGGCTCCGCACGCCTAAACAGATTACCCCGTTTTAATCCTCTCAAAAAAACACGCGAGATAGACTACTTACTCGCCTCATACGGACATCCGACAAAAAATCACCAACACTGCTTTATGCCTGAACGACGTCCCATGGTCCTGAGCCTCGGCCCCAAAAATAGACAGGCGCATCGCGCCATTGCGACCCCCTTAGGAAAACATGTCAAAAGGACTACTCACTTGAGTGCAATGGATATCCGGAGAAGAAGATTCATTCTGGAACACCGCACACGAGCAGTGCTACATTGGACCCACATCCTGGTCCCGAAACACAATGAACAGATCACACCGTTGAGATCCTCTCGAAAATGTACACAAGTTCGACTAATCACTTGTCCGAAATGGACACCCGGTGAAGAAGATAGAAATTCACCATTAACGCCCAAAATAGTCCTCGTGGGGCCTGCACTGGCGTGCGGAATTAGGGCGGGTGGATTAGACCATTGCAATCCCCTCAGAAAAACACCAAAAAAGACTACTCACACGCCCCGAACAGATGTCTGATGAAAAAGATACAAAATTCTACCAACAGCTCAACAGAAGGGCCGTGGGTCCCATGATTCAACTCTGGTTTCGATGCCCAAAACCATACCGGAGAACTCCGGCTCGACGCCAGGGTCGCAACGCCACTGACGGTGCTCAAAACTGACATCATACGCGTCTGCGCCGTCCAAAACAAGATCTCTGAGAAAAAAATGCACTCCCACTTAACGTCATGACGCGCCACCGAACCCCTTGTCTCGGGAATTAAAAATTTTGGAGACCATCTCAAAATGCTTGTCTCGACTCCCGGAAGGCACTACCACATACGACATGAAAAACAGACACCCGTAGAAAAAGTTATGGGTGCCCGAAACCAGGGGGCGAACCCCTTGGGCTGGACCAGCCTGGGCCGGCCGGTTCACCCGCCCTGGGTCGGCCCGCGCCGGCCGACCTGGCTCGTCATGCCGGCCCACAATCCAAACTCGCGGGCCATCCATGGACCCATGGTCCACATGTAGACTGGACCTCGTGGCTGGTTGCGCCTACCGAGTGAAGACCCGCCTTCAGCGGGACTTGTTCCCCCGCGGGGTCACGCGCCATGACCCCGATGCTACGAGTCAACCGGCCAGTACAACCGGTCGGATCTTTCGCTCCATGCCGCATGAAGCCACTGCGGCTGAGGAGCTCAGCTCTGTGCCGAAGGCCGCTCAGAGTCACCGTTGAAGCCGCTGCGTGGAGCTCCGCCGTGCCCGCTCGCCGGACCGCCGCCTCGGAAAGGCCGCTCTACCGCTTGGGCCTCGCAGGACCGACGAAATACCCTCCAAAACTCCCGAATCATCGCCGGTCAAATGCAGATGCCTCAGAGCTCGGAATTCAAATCTGAAATAAGCATTGGAAAGACCAGAAGATATGCTACGTGTTCATGGGCTTCGCTCAACAAATTCATGGAAAATCGATGCATATTTATGGATTCAAAGGATGTGTGGGAATTAAAAATGAAATACGCACAATCCTACGTTGTTGGGCATTGCCCGGAGCATCGCCGCATGATTCACCGGATCTGTCACCGCCTCGCTGGAGGTTTGGAGGAGAGGATAGGGGTTCTTTCTTCGTTGGGAGCTCCTTGCGCTAGGGAAACAACAAAGAGGGGGGGGGGAGAAGTGTTTAAATACAAAACACTTAAACTCTCGCCCATTGGTCCATACCCGAACCCTAAATAGGGTCAAGGTTAAGCCTCCCCTAGGGTAAAAACCTCCTTCGAAGCATAACGAAGGTCTCATAATTATAATCCAAGGCCCCGTTAAAAAGTTATAATATTTAACGTCCGAAGCTGCTAAATTATAAAAATGCCCCTTGGGCCATTTTTCACAGACAGGCCGCGCCCGTGAAAGTTACACCCCTTCGAGGGTAAACGGCATGCTCCGAACTCAACGGTGACCTCAGTTTTCCAATACAAGACACCATTTAAGAGATACTTGAGTTAATCCGTTAAAAAATAAATTAATTATTTAATTTATCTATTTCACATTCCAATAGAGAGCGAGGGGTCGAAATGTCCCGTGCCGACATGTTTTATGTCATTCCTAGGGTAAACACCCCATTCCGGACCCATCCATACACTCAGACTTTTGATCTGGATCACCGTTTAGGAGTTATCCTATTTATTTGGCATTCTCAGTGTGAACGCACTGAAAATTTAATTCCGGCCACACTGGGGCTCAGAATCGCACGCTGTCTGAAGAAAATACTCTGGAGTAACATCAAGAATATTCCAAAGTCTTTTGCAGCAAAAACTGGGTTCTTACATAATTCCATCCTTCAAGATTTTCATCCCCAAAAAGCAAAACCAGGGAACAAATCAGGGTACTAAGCCCACACCTAGCTCTCCCGTACCCAGAAAAACTCACACATAGCTCTGTTCCACCACACACAGACCAAAGGATTGATCTGTTTCACATGAGGTCTGCCCTTGCCGATGTCATGCATAGGAACACACACACTTCTTCTTAGGTAAACCACGCAGGAGACATCGTGCACCCACTCTAGTATTTGGGTTTAGGGAAAGGCGGTAGGGAACCTCGCCATCCCTTAGCATGGTCTCAATCAGCCTGAAGGACCTCAGGGGTAACTCACCTCCACGACCAAACCCCTATATCGCATGTCATGACTGAAATCACCGCACACACCTAGAATTAGGCCCGGTGATTCCCTCCTTCAGAACATCCATATGGTGAAACACCTAAGGATATCTGGTCATGCAAGATTTCATAGTCGATGTACCACAACCAAGACCCTCTTACACGCTTGGAAGCGAAGGAGTCAACACCATCGACTAAAGGGAAATGTTCTACGCCTTTTACCTTACCAATAGAGGGTTACACCGACACCCCAAACCACCCTGGTGACAACTCAAACAAGGAGTAGGGAGAAAATAATTTCACACACATAGTCTAACAATTCTACTACAAAAAGTAGAAGAGCTGTAGAGTGTACCTCCTATCACCTCATGCTCTGCAGAATCGTAGACATCCAAAGCTCGCGGCTGTCCGTGATCCCAACTGTCAGCTCTCAGAGCCTGATGTGGACAGCCTACTGGGGGTGGGAAGACCTCGTAAGGTTTTCCTCCACTTCCAGCTCCTACCTCTCCTCTACTATCACCACCTCTCTGGGTACTACTCCGATCATGGCACTGCCTCCGTCCTGGTGGTGCACCTACTGCCTTCTCGAAGCTCTCCGCATACCTGGTCAGCCAATCCCATGCCAGGTGTCCTCGCCCATCGAAAGCATAACACCGACTCTCTCTGACCTACACTGGTTCCCTCCGGCTCCACTATGGTGTACGACCACACCATTGAGTCCGGTTATCAGAAAACCACATATGTCGAGGCCCTGCTTGCTGACGCTCGCTAACTACGACAGACATCTTGGCTCCAACGTGCCTGCCACCACCATCAACTCTAGAACGTGATAGGAAGCTCTCTGTCACCAGTGCCTGCTCTAGCACCCCAACATATGTGTAAATGACCAAGGGTACTATGACAACACGAATATCTCATTGGAGACCCTGCTCAAACTTCTGCGCTCAGATATTGTTGTCATGGACCAAGTCTGGGTAAATGCGTGCACGATCTGCGAAACTAGACGCGTACTCGGCCATCGTCATCACTCCCTGCTGAAACTGCAGGAGCTCCTGGATCCGAATAGAGTGTAAGAAGGAGGGGAAAAACTCCTCATGAAATAACAACTGAAAGTCACTCCACGAAAGTGACAACTCATCAAGAAACTGAGTCACCAGACTCCACCAATGCCAAGCTACTCCGTGGAAAATCTTGGTGACCAAAGCCACCATAAGATCTACTGGCGTCTGCACAATACTGAAAAGGCGAACCACTATCTCTAGCCAAACATCTGCTGCCTGAGGGTCATTCTAACCACTGAACCTTAGCGGTATCTGTCACTGGAACTCACGGAGCGCGCTCAACCTGTGCTCAAGCTCAGTCTGCTCTGCTGAAGCTGTCTGCTGCTCAACAGGTGGGGGTACTACTATTGGCCAACCTAAAAATAGGGTCTCACATGATGGGTCCTAAACTGAGGGCTCGTAGCTCACAGGGTCATCATCACAAACCAAAGCTGGTATCATGGTTGGCAGTCTTCGTGGAGACATCCTGAATATTATCAAGGAGTGCCATTGTCAGATGAGAATATATGTATATAACAATAAAAACAATGGGGATTTGACTCAATAACGATAGTCAAAGACTCAATACTATGTGATGCACAACCAATTTTCCCTGCAACGAGTTTCTCAGCATGCCGAGTCGACAAGCGGGTTATCCGGGTCCTGGTGAATGGATACGTCGGCCGCTGCACCATCATTGGACTACCTAGCCTGAGAGCCGCTCTCGAGACACATTAACATAATTTCCCTAAATCCCAACCAATTCCTTTTATTTTAGGGATGTCTAAACAGTGTCCCAAGGAATGAACCTCCCTCTGATACCACTTTTTCATGACCCTAACCTACCCGGGATCGATCCACAACTACCCCAAGCCCACCTCCTTAGGCCAGGGGCTGGCGAACAGCGCCGAAGGCTAAACAACTCGAGGAGGCCTTTGCCTAAGTACCTGTACACACACACACAACACACTCAATGAAAAATTGCAGAGTAAAAGGGAAAGTAAAGTACTAACTACTATAAACAACCACAAGAGTGCATCAACCTCTAAATAGTACAAAGTAAGTGCTGAATGTAAACTGAAAAGAAAAGGAAAAAAACACGCACCCAACCAGATAAGTGCCACAACTCAACAATAGGTAAACAAAATAAAAACATCTAGAAGGGTCCCCCACCTGGAAACCGACTCTGACCACCACACGTGGTCCAAGATCCGGAACTCTTAAGCTCCGCTGAAGTCATGACCAACCTGTTCGTCGTCTGCAAGGGCACACAAAGTGCGGGAAAAACCCAAGAAGGGGTGAGTATAAAAATACTCAGTAGGATACCCCAAAGGCTCGAGGAAGCAACAATGGAGGTACCGAAGGGTGAGCAGCAGATCGAACATGGAATAGTAAAGGAATATAAAAAGAAGTGCAGTAGAGTAATAGTAGAGAGTCCAGCTCAACCCAACAAGAGAAATGAGGTAGACTCGTCCAGACACAAGGAGCTGGAAACGGTGAGAAGATGAACTTCTTGTCGAGTCTTCGATACCTATAGAAGAAGAGTAGACTCGTCCAACCACAAGAAGCTAGACATAGAAAGAATGTGGCATACCCCGCGCGTCTTCGCCTCTCCTGGAGGGAGAGTAACCAATACCCAAGGAGTGGGTACTAGAACAAGGTATATACATATCCATATGCTCAATCAAGAAGCCCGGACAAGATTGTAAAGGGATCTCTATCCCGTAGCTCAGCCCAATAATGTGAGTAGCCAACAGTCCCAGAAGTAAACACCATCGATGCCCAGCATCCCGGACATCTGCCCTGTACTGCAAGTCAAAAGGCTCAAATCACCACACCTTGACACTATCCGCTTTGGGTGGCACTGACTCGCCCGCATGGTTTTAGGTCACATCACAAGGACGCGTCTCGGTGGGGAAATCATCCCTCGTACTTGAGAGTTACAGGGGAACGTCAAGCCACACCTCGTCACTGCCCCGCAGTCGAGAGGTCTCCTCAAAGTCGATAAGCGACCCCCTACCCAGCCCTGCTGGAGGGTAATCCCCGGAAGTCGACGGGTTCCCACTGGATGGAGACACGATAAGAGTCGACGGGTGCTACACTTCCCAGTACCATAAAAGGGTAATCCACTAGAGGGAGATAAGGAAAAAGTCGTCAAAAAGTCCCAATGCCCAGTCCCGTAAAAGGGTACTCCACTAGAGGGAGGCTCAGAACCGTTATCGGGGACCACTTCCCAGCCCAGCTGGAGGTAAACCCGGCATCGGGGACCACTTCCTAGCCCCGCTGAAGCTAAACCCGGAACTGCTCTGGCCATCCCTACTGGATGGTACTACTCAGTGAACACCGCTGTACTGGCCATTCCTGCTGGATGGTAACCCACTGGCCATCCCTACTGGATGGTACCGCTCTGGCCACCCCTGTCGGGTGGTACCACACTGGCCTTCCCTGCTGGAAACAAACTCCTGGCCAACCCTTCTGGAAACATCCTCCTGGCCAGCCCTGCTGGAAACAACCTCCTAGGTAGAGGTTCATTGCCACGTAATGTGTTGGTCACACCGAATCCACAAGAACTCTACCAGGGAACATGAAACACCTCTGCCGGCCAAACCATCAAGAACAGAACCAGGGGAAAACCACTCAACCCTGCTGGTCGTAACCATCGTGAACAAGACTAGGGGAAAAATCAACCCTGCTGGTAGTAACCATCGTGAACAAGACCAGCGGGAAACTCAACCCTGCTGCTCGTAGCCATCATGAACAAGACCATGGGAAACTCAACCTTGCCGGTCAACAAACGAGAACAGAACCAGAGAAAAACTCAACCCTACTGCTCAACAAATGCGAACAGAACTAGGGAAAAACTCAACCCTGGTAGTCAAAAAACGAGAACAAAGGGACCCTCTACGTCGTGAGAGGTCAAAGGTACGTAAAGCAGAACACGACACACACATGGGGCCCACACGACATGTTTCCCCAAGTTAACCCTAACCAAGCACACAAACATTCTCAGGTACCAACATCTACATGTACCTCCCTACGTTACTGTATACTCCCATAGTATACCACGTCTCCAGCCAAAAGGCTAACGTTCACATGGAACCCATCATCAACGCGAAGGCATAAACGTAACAACTCCAACATGCCACCTCAACGGATGAGGCACGACCAACCACAATTCTTTAAACACCAACATTACTCCCCCATGAGTGAACACGATCACACACCAAGGGTTCCCTACAAACACCGCAGGAAGAACCGCCACCGGTACACCTTTAATATTTCCACATTTAATAAGATCACGCAAGACGGTCAGCACACCTGAAAAGATTACACCATTGTAAACCTCGCGAAAAAAAAACATGAGATAGACTACTTACTCTCCTCAAACAGATATCCGACGAAAAAGTCACCAACACCGCTTTACGCCCGAACGACATCTCGTGGTCCCGAGCCTCGGACCCAAAAACAGTCAGGCACGTCGCGACATTGCGATCCCCTTGGGAAAACACATCAAAAGGAATTCTCACTTTAGTGCAATGGATATCCAGAGAAAAATATGCATTCCGGCGCACCGCACATGAGAGGTGCTATGTGGGACCCACATCCTAGTCCCAAAACACAACGAACGGATCGCACCGTTGCAATCCTCTCGAAAAAGTACAAAAGTCCGACTAATCACTTGTCCGAAACAGACACCCGGTGAAGGAGATAGAAATTCACCGTCAACACCCAAAATGGTCCTCGCAGGGCCCGCCCTGGCATTCAGAATTAGAGCGGGCAGATTGCACCATTGCAATCCCCTCGGAAAGACACCCAAAAACAACTGCTCGCACGCCCAGAACAGACGTCTGATGAAAAAGTTACAAAACGCTACTAATAGCTCAACAGACGGGCCATGGGGCCCATTCCTCATCTCTAGTTTCGATGCCCGAAACCATACTAGAAAACTCCGACCTGACGCCAGGGTCACAACGCTACTGACGGTACTCAAAACAGACATCGGACGCGTCCGCACCATCCAAAACAAGATCTCCGAGAAAACAAACGCCCATCCACTTAACGACGTGACGCGCCACTGAAACCCTCGTCTTGAGAATTAAAAATTCCCAAGACCATCTCAAAATACCCGTCTCAATGCCAGGAAGGAACTTCCATAGATGGTATGAAAAAAAGACATCCATAGCGAAAGTTACGGGTGCCTGAAACTAGGGGGCGAACCCCTTGGGCTGGACCGGCCGATCCGCCCGCCCTGGGCCAGCCCGCGCCGGCCGGCCTGGCTCTTCGCGCCAGCCCGTGGTCCAGACTCACGGGCTAGCCGTGGACCTGCGGTCCACGCGCTGACCGTCCCTAGTGGCCGATCACGCCTGCCACGTGAAGACTCGCCTTCGGCGGGCATGTCTTGTTCCCCCACAGGGTCGCGCGCTGCGACCCCCGATGTTCCGAGTCAACCGGCCAGCACAGCCAGTCAGCTCTTCCGCTCCATGACGCGCGAAGCCACCATGGCTGAGGAGATCACCGCCGCACCAAAGGCCACCTGGTACTTCCACCGAAGCCATTGCCTGGAGCTCCGCCGTGCCCGCTCGTCGGACTGCCACCCCGGAAACGCCGCGCCGCCGCCTCGGCCTCGCCGGACCGCCGGAAAACCCCCAAAAACTCTTGAATCTTCACCGTTCATATTGAGACGCCTCAAAGCTCAAAATTCAAATCCTAAAGAAGAGTTGGAAAGATCAGAAGATATGCTATGTTTTCATGGGCTTCTCTCAACAAATTCATGGCAAATCGACACATATTTATGGATTCAAAAGATGTGCGGGAATTAAAAATGAAATACGCACGATCCTACCTTGTTGGGCGTTGCCTGAAGCTTCACCGCATGATTCGCCGGAGCTGTCACTACCTTTCCGGAGGGTTGGATGAGAGGATAGGGGTTCCTCCTTTGTTGGGAGCTCCTTGTGCCAGGGAAACAACAAAGAGGGGGGTGGGGAGAAGTGTTTAAATACAAAACACTTAAACTCCTGCCCGTTGGTCCCATACCGGAACCCTCAGCAGGGTCAAGGTTAAGCCTCCCATATGGTAAAAACCTCCTACCAATCACAATGGAGGTATCAGAATTTTAATACAAGGCACCGTTCAAAGGTTATAAAATTTAACGTCCGAAGCCGCTAAATTACAAAAAACACCCCTGGGGTCATTTTTCACAGATAGGCCGCGCCCGTGAAAGTTACACCCCTTCCAGGGTAAATGGAACGCTCTGAACTCAACATTGCCCTCAGTTTTCCAATCCGATCCACTGTTTAAGGGATACTTGAGTTAATCTGTTAAATGAATAAATTAATTATTTAATTTATCCGTTTCACGTTCCGATAGCGTGTGAGGGGTCCAAACATCCTGCGCCGACATGTTTTATGTCGTTCCTAGGGTAAACACCCCATTCTAGACCCATCCGTACACTCAGACTTCTGATCTGGATCACCTTTTAGGATTTATCCTATTTATTTGGTGTTCTCAGTGTGAACGCACATAAAATTTAATTTCGGCCACACCGGGGCTCGGAATCGCACGACGTTTGAAGGCACTGCTTTGAAATAACATCAAGAATATTTCAAAGTCTTTCTCAGAAAAAAAATGGTTTCTTACACTCAAAAAGTTGATAAATAAATTCATAACAAAGTGGAGACTATAAGAAAATGGAAATACTCAAAGATTTATGTTAATGATGGAGGGGTTATCATATTTGGGTCAAGACTATGTGTACCATAAAATCCGGAATTAAAGAAGGAGATGTTTGATGATGCACATTGATCAACCGTATCTATCCATCTTGGTAACACACAAATGTATCTAGATCTTAGAGAACACAATAGGTTGAAAAATATGTAGAAGGAGATCACAAAATTTAAATCAATATTTCTTGTATATAAGCAAGTGAAGGCATAAAGGATAAACTATAAGGGGATGATGCAACCATTACCCATAACTACATGGAAATGAGAAAATCTCCCCATGGAAGTTGTCACTAGAATTTGAAATAAATCGAAAAGAGATAATTATATCTGGGTTTTGGTGGACTGTATTAAAAATAATGCATACTTAATTGTGATTTGAGATGACTTCTCACTAGATCAACCTATACAGATATACATTAGAGAAGTGGTAAGGCTTTATGGAATACCACTATTGATTGTATCCGATAAAGATAAGACATTTACCTACAAGTTTTGGAGAAGTCTCAAACATGATTTAATCACTGAGATAAAATTAGAATGACTTATCAACCTCAAACTAATGTCCAAAATGAGCAGAATATCCAGACACTTGGGGACATATTGAGAATATGCTCAATTTACTTCAAAGGAGGATGAGATTAACATATTCCTCTGGTTGAGTTCTCATACAAGTACAGTTTCCAATCAAGAATAGAAATGGATCCCTATTAATCCATTTATGGGAAGAGGTTCATAACACCTTCATTATGGGATGATGTTGGGGAACACAAACTTCTAGGTCCGGAAATTGTCAAGGAAATAGTGGAAAAGGTTAAGAATATTATGCAGCACATCAAGGCTACTCAAATTCGATAGAAGAGCTGTGATGATAGTCATCGATGAGACCTGGAGTTTGACGTTGGAGACACAATATTCCCCCATATATCTCCAAGGAATAAATTCATGATATTTGGGAAGAAATTAAAGCTTAGTTTAAGATACATCGACCCCATTTAGATCCTTGATCACATCAGAGCAATGACTTATCAACTAGAACTCCCACCAAACCGATCTAAAGTAAGAAAAGTAGTCCATGAATCCCAATTGAAGAAGTAAATACCATAACTAACACATGTACTCAATATAAAGGTGGTAACATTTGAAAACGAAATTTCATATGAGTATAATTCGATGAAGATCTTAGATCGTAGTGAAAAAGTTATACGAAATAAGAAAATTCACCTTATCAAAGTGTTTTGGAGAAACCAAAAGTTTGAATAAGTGACCTAGGAAATAGAGAATGTGATGAAACATAGTTACCCTCTTATATTTTAGTGTGGAAAAATAAATTTTCTAGGGTGAAATTTCTAAAGGGGGGAAGATTGTAATGACCTGAACTATTATCAACAAAATTTCTCCTATTTATTTAAATAAATATCTTATTATATAATATGGTTATAGAAAAAATCACTTATTTGGTTTTATTATATTATATTGAATTTAAAAGACCATTAATCATCATTATAATTGAAAATATAGCTTTTGAACAGTGATCACATGATTAGTATAAATATAAGATTTTAACAAATCCAATTGACACATACAAAGGAAGTGATAGCCTCAACCAGTAGGATAATACCCTATAAAGCCCATTTATTGGAGCTTATGAGGGAGATAAAATAATTGGGACATCCCCTTAACTAATACCAATATGAGATGTAACAACTTAAGAATGATTGAAATGGTTTATGAGATAATTTCAAGCCCCTTGAGATCACAACCCAAACCATATACACCGAACCACCCCATAAAAATTTCACCATCACCTACCTTAACCTTATAGAGTTTGATGGTATTTTAAAGGGATATGTATCAAGATCCTATAAATTTTTTTTATGTACATTATTATTTATAGGATAATGAATATATTTTTATCCAAATATTGTTACTTTATAAATGATTTTAATTTTGATAAAATTAAACACAAATTGTATTTTTATGAAATATTCATATTCAATTAAGGAATTTATTTTCATAAATTAATTGATTTTTGAAATAAATAATATTTTAATAAAATATTATTATTAAATAATTTGTATTAAAAATAACTGATCATATAATTTTTATGAATTCAAATGTAATTTTAATAAAGGTAAGAGAAATGTTATTGTAAAAAACCCAAAATTCCTCAATAAATGTAGATTGTATTATAAAAGTAAAAATTCATATATTTAGAAAATTATTTATATTAAATGAATAATATTTTGCGATCAATTCATTGAAATTATCCAATGATTAATTTTGAAGAATTTGTTTGAGACAATCAAATTTTCAGGTAAAGATTAAATATCGTATAAATATATATAGTGTATTAGGACATCATAGTGACACAAAAGTGATGTAAAAAATACTATAAAGTAAATCCATGACCAAATATATATTTTTACTTAAAAAATTCATATATATGTTTATTTTATTAATTTTATAAATCCCATGTGAATCCTTAAAAACCATTAATATATTTTACGGTTTTAAAGTCATTTCTTTAAGAGTATGACTCACCTCCACATAAGCAAGGGTATTATTTTATTTAGTTTTTCCATTTGAATTATAAAATAATGAAATCCACTCACATTTTTTTAGAAACAATAGGAAAAACCAAGGTAATTGTATTTTTTTTTTTTTTATTATATATAGTCCGAAACCTATATTTAAGAAATATTAAAGAAATCCCCACTCATTTACTATATAAAACCACACAAGATCCCATGTATATTCACTAAAAATTATTGGATAACATCTTTACTCTTCCCTACAATCTATAGTGTCCTCACAAGGTGCCTCAAAGCTCTAAAGAATCTCCTCCCATGCATTTGGAGTCACTCACTCTAGTAAGGGATCCTCACATTCCCTTTTTTATTCAAGCTTATTTTCTATCTTATGTATTCTATTTCCAATTTATAATGTTGGTATATGTATTTACATGTACCTATTAATTCTAATTTTATTTAAAAATTATTAAATTTCTATTTCTCTCTCATAAACCCATTTTATGATTTTTTTTAAGTGGCATTGTTATGATCTCGAAATTTCACCGCAATTTTTCATGCCAAGACAACCGTATAGTGAATACTATAACAATTTTCAATCAAGGGTTTTAAAATTTATACATTTATAAATATTTTAATTTTTAATTAAATATGTATATTCCACACTCCTTTATCAGGTAATAAAATATTATTGTTAATGAATGCATGTTTTATGATCTATGTGGCACACTTGAGCATGAGAATGAAATGAAAGTGCTGAGTGAGCTGAGAATTATATAGCGCTCTAAACAATGGGATAATGTTTAGTATAATGAGATATCATGTTGGTACATGGAGTGAAACTGATTCCTTTAGGGTACTTATTATATTATTTTGTATTGAAATTCATCCTTGACCTATATCTGTAATGAATTGTTTTAAGATGTTTGCACATTTCCCATTTTGCCTTTATGATTATCATGTTATGTCATGTATCATTGTTAAACTTTATTATTCTAACACCTTTTTCACTATTCCATGACATGTATTAATTTAATCATGTTATAAATTTTTTATTCCCTTACTGGGCATTATAGATCACCCCTTTCTTATATATGTCCCCAAGTTATCACATACTGTTTTAAGTATGAGCATGTTAAAGAAGTTTTCAATAAAGATGAAGTATTTTAATGTTTTAAATTGTTATGTTATGAACCTAATTCCCAAAGAAACTATAATTATAAATCTTTTAGGTTGTATTTTGTGTAATTTCATGTAATAAATCATGTGTTAATTTGAATTAAAGATTAGGGTTTCCATAATGACTACCCAAGAAAATGATATGCAGAATCAATGGGTTTGTCTCAACAACCTTGAGCACGAAGTGGGATAGATCTCCAAGACTATATCAGACCGATTACCAGGAATTTTTCTGGTTAATACCAAGATACTTTTTAAATATTTTGTTAAGGATTTTTTCCTTCATAAAGGAAAGAATGTCAATTTTTATAAACTATGAATATGTGAAGAAAAGAAGCTAGAAGAACCTGAAATATGTGTGAAAATCATCAGTAAAGATAGTGATGATAGCATTCAAAAAGCTAGTCAATAATGAAATATAGAATCCAAGAATGATTAAAAACCTCACATGAAAGAGAATTTTAAGAAATAATATTTTTACATGGAACTTCGACTATAAATATCGCTAATTATCTTTCCATAGAGAATAAGAAAAGGAAACATAGAGGGTAAATATAATATATTTTTAAACATGTTTAAGAATATATATATAAATATTCTTTTTATAGAGGACATTGTTGATATTCCTACTTACAAAAATTATTAATGGTGTTACCTTCTAATAAAAGAACAATTGAAGACCTAGGAGTCATCTCTTTGAATGAATAATTCCCCATAGTTCTTCAACGAAAGGTCCCACCAAAGATACGAGACCCTGGAAGCTTCTTATTCCATGCACTATTAAAATGTGTCATTTTAGAAGATCCTTATTATATATTGAAAAAAGTATTAATTTAATTTATATGAGTTTATTTTAAAAGTTATGGATCAAATATTTGACAACAAAAAGATTTTCACTTCAACTAGATGACTAATTAGTCAATTATCCCTGAGGGCTTCTCGAGGATATCTTAATAAAGGATAGAAAATTCATTTTCCATACTGATTTACTTATATTGGATATAAAGTAAGAAGGTGATGTTCCCATAATTATTGGGAGACCATTTCTCACCACTATTAAGACAATCATTGATGTGAATTAGGGAAGGATGATATTTAGAGTTGGTGATGAATAAGTAGTGTGCGACTAAGTGAAGGATACTAAACAAGGTGGAAATTAATTTGACTATCAATACATCTTTCTAGATAATGAAAAATTGATTTCATGGCCATTGAGGATGAAAGAGATACCCTATCTCCTGATAAATATGAGTGAAGTGATTACAAGGAAGTGAATTATAGTCAATCTCTCACAAGGGGCACCATCCCACCATTCATACCCTCAGTCATAAGGCCACTAGTACATGGCCACACATGCCGTTGGTTTCATATGGGTGGTGGTTTAATTATAATTTATGTTTCCCAAACTTTAATAACTAAAAAAGAATATTATATTAGAAGAATGGGGTCAAAACCATGAGGAGGAAGCATTTTCGAAGGGGAATCACTGGTTTTAGACCCTGAGAGGAGTCCTTTAAAATTACCTTGGTGTTTGGGGACTTACTAAAGATATGGTTGAGAGTGATAGAAAGTAATTAATGAGGGGTCATGATCAAGTTTGAGTGTATATGTAAATAATGATATTTAATTCAAATATTTGAAGAATCCTAAAGCTTTGGCTGCAATGCAAACAATGGCCGCTAGTTGACTTTGGTGAAGTCACCTAGTTCTACTTAAGAAGTAAATAATCCACGATTAGGAGATATTTACAACATAGGTGCTTTATTTTTAGCTTATTTTGTAGAATGTACCCTAGGATAGTGATCGTATCCTACTCTATTTTAATCAGGATATGGTCGTTTATTTGAATATATAGTGGTTAGTGGGGCTTGTACGAATAAGATAGACTTTGGTTGTTTCTCCTGATCACCGACCCTTTAGGGTTTCAAATGTTAGAATTAAATACTAATTAAGAATGCAGATACTTCTACTATTGATCCCTACCCCAAAGTTGTTTATCTACTCATAGTTGTTGGAGATGTAATGGAATAAACAAAGGAAATCATACTTGACATGATGTTGACTTTAATTGAATTGAAATCAAGCAAGGGGTTTGGGATTTGTAAAGGGAATGAGCATGAACAAGATAAATCACAACAATTTAAATAAATTACTTACTCAAATTATAACATGGAAATGAATCTAACATGTGGCATTGGAAATTATAGATGAGTGATAGAGATTGGAAAGTGATGAAGAAAAAGAGATCCATGACTCTTGGATTGATTAAAAATGTAAAATATGATGAAATTTAGAATTTTGAAGGAAAAGGGGTGAGGGAATTTCAAGGGGGTCAAAAATAGAGAATAAGTACATCCATAATTATTGTGAAATGATTTGACGCTACCTTGTATATATTAGATAACTTCACCACGACGTGTAATGGAGGTAGAGACCATGTACCATTGATCCGTGTGGATATCCATTGATTTTGGTACTCCCATGTACCTCATTCACATCTGGTGGATTTTTGTGGTTTAACTGACTACACGTCCTGTATGAGCCTCTAACTATTCCTTTATGCATATTTCTTGTATATTTCTCACCAAAATATTTTGACTGGAACCATGGAATGTACTGAATATTCAGGACATGTACTAGATTCTTCCTTTATTGGTCTCACAGATTGGTCATGACTTATCTTCATGACTTGGGAATACAGTGAACCACTAGTACACAACATATAATGACAAGTCATAGCATGTACTAGCCAAAATCAGCATTTTTTTTCATTTCATTGTTTGAATAATATGAATCCCTATTCCTAAAAAACTGAGTATATAATACATTCATTATAAATTATAAAAAGTAAAATTAAGAAATAAATGATAGAAAAGAGTATATATAAATTTGGCTTATCAAATATCCCACACTTGAACAATTGATTGCCATCAAGTAATAGTGTCTCAACAATGATCTCAATAAAGGATAAGAAATTTTTAAAATGAGAAACATTCATTATGTCCATGAAATTAAAATTTGGTGCAAGAAGAAAATGTAATCCTACAAAATTAGATTTTCATAGAAAATCAGTCATGTCTCCTAGTCCATCTCTTCACAACAAATCCTAATCTTTAAATTACAACCTCTCAACCATTCCTTGAATTCTATAACCATTTTTAATTTAACTCTCAATAAAAGTTATCTAATAACTTATGGTAAAATGAAATTAGAGGTATGCTCATACCATGAGCGCATGTTTCTAACCATATAATTTAATTTTTTCTATTATCTCCACTATGAAAAGACAAGTACAACTTTAATCGTGAGGGATTTAGCAGTTAGGTTCAAATGAATCTAAGGCTATGGATAGGTTGGTAAAAAGTAAATATTAAACTAAAAAGGAGGGTAATATCTGAATCATAATGCATGAGTGTCAGGACATGTGAAATAAAATTCCTTATCCCATCTAATCATGGCCGTACTCTAGTAGATTTGGTTGGATCCATAAATGTCAAGTAAAGAGACAATGATGATTCTATTAATTTCGTTTTTGTTTTTTGTATTTCTATTTTTCGAATGTCATGTCTAGGCCAGATCCCACATCCATCTCCTAATGACATATGATTCTTCACGGGATTCACCGGTCTAGAAAATGGTGATTTTTTACCATTCTAGTACACAACCCATTATAAATTTTCTTTTATTTTGTATTTTTGAAAGGAATAGAATGAAGATGAAATGAATAAAAATAGATATGGATCACAACTCAACAGTTTGGTAAGAACACCATACTTCTCTAATGATAGAAACATCCCATGCTATTTGAATTCCCCCCACACTTTTTCAAAGGTAGAATCATGCATTATAGCAGGAGAAAGTTAAGAAGTTAAAATTGGCTTGGAATAGATTTTTCCTAAAAGGTATTTCATGGAAAATATGAGCTAAAAAAGGATATGTGTAATGTGGGTCACATGGAAAAATGGTTAACAATGAGTTCCTCAATTATTTTAATTTTTTTTAATTATTTACCCATTTCCTTGATAAGATCTCAATGCAAGTTTTGATAGGCTGACATATCCAATGTATCTCTTAAGAAATATGTTAAGAAAAGAATATGCAAATGAATACATAGAGTCTTCTCGATTAGTGGGAATAAAATTAAAACTATAAATTAAAATGGGTATAAAACTATGTTATAGGTCAATTAATCATAATTTAAAAGGTGTTGAATTTAAATCAATTTTCTAAACTGATAAATAATTCTAAAATTTCGAAACCAGAATAAAACAGGGTTCTTATCAATTTTCCAATTAACTTTTTCTTTAATTTACATAGGGATAATGCTTTTCATGTTTAAAGTATACTTATAATTGAAATAAATGTCTCATAGAAAAGTGATAACAAACAAAAATTCCAGTGTATCATCAGTGAAAATTGTGATAACCCCCCACACTTAGAAAGAGACAGTGTCCACACTATCCATGAAATGTTTTTGGGAGTAGTATAACTAGATAAAATTGATAAATTGTAAATGGAATTTTTGAAAATTTAAATGGGGGAAACAAGTGATCCCAAGATGAAGTGGTATTCCATGATAGAATTTAACCTATCATTATTATTAGTCCATGTCACCTACAAAATGGGTTAGAAAACAAAACCTACACTAGAATAAACATTAGTCCCCAGGTTTAAACATTGTGATAATATAGTGATAGGTAGGTGCATAGAGTAATAAATAGAGATAACCATTTTTATTGGAATTGGTGAATTTTATACAAGGAAGTTCAATATATGACTCTATTAAAAATGAAAAGATGAAACATGATGACTCAAACTAAATAAGAGATCAACTATGGGGTGCCTCTCATAAAGCACTAACTAGACATCGTCAACCAGACAGATAGACCAAGATATTATTTAGAGGGTCTACCAGCTCAGTTGATACATTTCCTTTTACAACTACTAGAGGCTGTATATTTGAGTTCTTTTTTTTCATTTGGGTGGGTTGATAACTTTAGGTTCTATAACATGAGCATTAATGAGGCGAGGCATGAAAGTAATTAGAGCTCTGGGTGGTTGCTTCTATGCATGGATATCCATGGAAATTTCCTGAAGTTGACATGAAATGTCTATAATGTGATGAATTACCCTTTTTTTCTAAAATTAATGGTGGTATTGGAACATCATGAATTGAAGATGACTCAGAGGATCTAAACATTTTGATATGTGAAAAAATGGAAAGGAAATGATAAGTAAGATAAAAAATATGAAAAAATGAAGTTCCATAAATATAGAGATGAAAAATCTGTATAAATTATAAAAAAACGTATATAAAAAGAAATTCCGAGACCGATCATAGAAATGTAAAAAAATCCCAAAAAGGTATAAAACTAAAATATCAGGTCTCTGAGCTGATGATATCCTCCAACATCATCCTACCATCAGGTGGTGAGATAATTTTTCCAGTTGGTTCAACGTATATAACCACTGAAATAGTCTATGGGGTGGAAACTGTAGTGGATAGTGGGGTGGTGGAGGTAGGTAGTTGGGCTGGGGTGGGTGGTGGAGAGGTCCATATTTGAACGGAGGCCATGTGTCTGGTAGTTGGATCCACAAAGGGTACCTCAATGGTGGAATCAGTGGCTATATCCCTACCTCGCCAGGCCTACTCTGCTAAGAACTCCCACTGTGCAGCAGGGTCAATAATGTCTTTGGGGAGGTCTAGATGAGAATTGGGGGATGTGAGGATGGTAGAGGATGAGGGGCCGACAGAGGTGGATGGTGGTGGTGGGGTAAAATTTGTGGGTTCTATGAACGGGATGTGGATATGAGTGAATAACTAGTGCTAGTTTGTGAAAATACAAAGCCGGTTTGTCAAGATATCAGAAAGGGTGGGTGGGGTGGTTGTCAGAATGTTAGTTTTTCTACTTTTGTGATGACTAGTGGTGGTTCCTACGGAGTTGGGTCTGGGATTCCTATTTCCAAAAAACACATGTCATCCTCCCTTATAAACATTTTCATCTTATGTAGAATCACAAGATTGATTAGCTTGATGGGTCATAAGAAGGTGAGGGGCTGTGAGGCATCGAATACCACGAGGTATCTAGCCAGGTGTGTGATGAACGATCCTCTCATCAAAGTGATGCACTACCTCTAGGTCTGAGTATTGAAGTACTGAAAAATAGAGCATCCATATTAACGGGTGGAATGCCCATGGATACTACTAGAATCAGAATGTAGACTTTTCTAATGCTACCATGAGTCTCAACCTAGGAAAACTAGCCATGCTCTACAGATCGATGTAGGATATGTAGTGCCGGAACCTGCAACTGAAGAGACTTCATGAGGTGAGGTTCATGGTGTGATTGGGGATTTTGGGAAATCAGTGGCTACAAATATGGTGTAGTCTCCCAAGAGGGATATATATAAAGTGTAAAATAAATGTTTGAAATGGAAAAATCTTCAATGTAGATGCCCATCCTAACCCTAAATTATGTGAAGGAATGATCGTCAGGTATACCACCAAAGAGAAAGCGCATATAGTCGATAGCCATTTCAAACATGTATAAGAACTCTAGAATAGCCCCTGAAAGGTCTCCTCATGTACATGGATAATTCTTTCAACATTTAGTGTCTCCAAGTGGTCCAAAAAAGCATCACCGATGTTCAAATGGGCCAAGATGAACATGTATAGAATGATGTTGGTACACATGGGATTTTCCTCTTACATGATATAATAAACCGAATATTGTGGTTTGGTGAAACAAATTATAGGGTGTAGGAGCATGTTTTCATCACTGGATGTGGAGGATGTCTCATCCTGAGGAGAAGGTACAGTATGGGGACCCTTAGTTGATGGTTGTTCCTCTGAATCTAAGGATGAGGACTCTGAGGAGGAGGAGGATGAGGAGGTCTATGGCCTTTTGGTGCGAGGCATTTCGACATGAGGAAGGGTGTCTAGGTTGGGTGTAGCATGCGAGAGGGGAGGATAGGGGGAATGTTTTTTTTGGGTTAGATAAGACAAGGTGTAGGCATTGTGGAAGGACATAAAGATGGTTGATATGGGAGAGAGTCCGAGTGAGGTGAAGGAGGGGGAGTTCATGATAGATGAATGATTGGGGGTGGGGTATACGGGTCATGAACTACAGGTTTGTGATATGCATTTGTTTTTAAAAACATACCTGACCTATTACATGACGTTTAATTATTATTCATGTCATGTATGTTTAAAATAAAATGGATTCTCTTATGAAGTGGTACACTTCTTGAACCATAGGCACACAATGTGTACTCAACTTGTCACACTCAGTTTTTCATGCATTTGTTTTGATCCAGTTAATTGGAAATCCTTATCCTTTACCTGGGTATTGGGTGATATTAATGTTGATTTATGAAGTTTCAAATATATCTAATCATCCATATTTGGGTTCCTCAATTATTTTTGGGAGTTTTTTGTAGAAAGGGTGGTTACTTCATTATTTGGGCCAAACCGTGATCCCATTTCCAGATTTAAAAACATATTTTTTTTCTTTTATAAATCCTTCATTTTTTAACATTGTTGACTTATTCCACTTTATTTTTTTTCTACCCTAACATATTCAGGCCTACATATACTTTTGGACCCATTAATAATTAATTATAATGGTGAATTTGGGTTATCTATTTAGGTATTGGGCTAGCCTATGGGCCCATTTCTAGTTTTAAAAGAATAATTTGTTTTTTTATATCTTTCTTATTTTATGAGCTTTTTCAATGATACCACCTCCCAATAGAGACCAAGATACCTAGCCGAACCTCCATTTTCTATTTTCACTCTTTGGAGCTCACTATAGCTGAGTATTAGGGAGAAAAGTCTCCAGATTCCTGAAATCATCCAGATTTTCTAAGGTAAATTATCTCTTTAATAAATCCTTCATCTTTCACTATTATTACCCCAAATAAAATTTCCATGGTTCTTATAGACCTAATGAGAATATCAAAGAATTTCCAAGCCATTAACTTTTCTATAAGGGTGCAGATCTAATGGAAGATGAAGATTCCTTTAGTTTCTATAGTGAGATTCCCTCTCATTTCTTCTCCCTCTTCCTTATCCATCCATTTTATTTTGGTATTCTCTTCTCCCATGGTCATGAACGAACTAGGTTACTTTTTTTAATGATTTTTATTGGGGTTTGGTTCCTTTATGGTGGTTCATTATAGATCTAGAGCATTTGGAACAACAATGGGTGATTTCGGGTGTGTGTTTCCTTTCCGCCACTGATTTGAGGTAGGATATCCCTTGAAAAAGCCTTTATCATTTAAGTTACATAATTATAATTATATTATAAACTTATTTATTTGATATTTTCTTCTGTGAAACCTAGGTTTTAGTTGTTTTTTGTGTAAATGATTTTTAATGCCTTATTTTATTAAAATAAATATAGTTGTTTTGGTATAAATGTGCACTCTACTTGTTTGATAAATTATTCCATGATATTTCACACCTTGTTTATGGTATTTTTAATATGATTCAGTATCTTGAATAAATTTATGGAACAAAAATGGTATTTTATCCCTTTTCAACTGCTTAAAATAAGTTTTTTTGTTAAAGAGTGCATGCCATGTGTTTAGTTGATTTCCCAGTTGGATTTTATGTGTCTAGTGCAATTTAAAATGATTTTTTTGGATTTATAAGTACATTATAAGCATGAAAAATGTTATTTTGGGATCTTTTTATGGCTTTCCAATGTGTATTTGGTTTTAAAAATTAATGGGTTTTGGTTTATAATATGTTTTGGCTTGAGTTGCTGAAAAATGGCCCATTTGGAATCCTTATGAAAATGGTTGTGTTTTGAATAAGTATCCTAGGTGTTTTAAGGGATTTATTAAAGTGGTTTTCTATTGTAAATTGTGTGTATAAACCTATTTATTAAAAGTGAAATGTTTACCTTTGGAAAATGTTTGTTTTGAGAAATGCTTAAGGGACCATTTGACAACTTTGTAAAAAATGGTGAAATTGTTTATTATGAAAACCTCATATGGATGTTTCTCATGCTATGATTGTATATATATAATGGATGGGAAATCCTTACTGAGGAATCATTGTGATCTATTATGAGAGTGCCTCGGGTTGGACTCTTTTTGTTCTTTTTTATTAATGGAATGAGATCGGTCCTTGGAGTGACTGAGGGTGATGTGCGTTGTGAAATATCATTATATATATGTTGTGATTGGATGCTAGGATGGAATAGATTTTAACACCCCATTTTTATATACATGAGACATGGGAACCTGGATAATTTAGTGAAAATTCTATGAATGATTTCTACACTGGTAGGGGATGGACTGACTAGTGTCCCATAGTAGGTGGATATATTTTGGGTTTATTACTATGGGATTGGGCCCCTTGGTCTTTCCTATGTTAGGGTGGCTAGGCATTTGGGAGTTTCGATTTTCATCATCTGTGGCATGCCAATGGGGATGAAATCTCATGTATTAGTATGTTCTAGTTTTTTCTTGATCTTCTAGGCTCACCCATGTCTATTGGATTTCAGTTGATTTTGGTGATGAATGCAATGCTTGTATATATATTTACATTTCCCTTGTTGTGTGATTACTATTATGCCTTATTATGCATTGTTTTTATTGGAAAGTTGTGGTCTGGTTTTGATTTGGTTTATGAAAATGGTTTTCAAATTTAATTATTTTATCCTCTTGTGCAAATCTGAAAATGAAAACATCACTTTCCCCTTAAAACTGATATTGGAAAGCTAGTTGAATGAATCCATTTTTTAAAGGAATAAGGGAAATATATTTTACTTTATTTTTGAGTAACCTTGTAGAAAACCATACTTTTATATACTGTAGTTAAAACTAGAAATTTATGTTTCTCTTATTTTAAAGGATGTACATTGGGAATATATTATCAAGCTATCCAACTAAGTTTTAATACTCACGCCTATAGTTCTTTTCTTTTTTTATCCCTTGTGAAGGTTTCAGCTTATGTGTGATCACATTGGGAAACATGTGACTGTTTTGTTGGAGAGTGACTAATGGGGTCACATGGAGTTAGTTGGTCATCGATTTTGGTCAGTTTAGTTGTATCATTTAGTTCTTCTCCCAATTTTTTATATACATGATGGCTAATTCATTTTTTCTATAAATTTGTATGGGATGTCCATTTCCCTTTGAAATTGTTTTATTGTTTATGTTTGGGAGAAATCATTCCCTTTTCTACTATATTGATTCCCTCGGTGCTTGTCTCCATCCCAGGAGGATTAAAAATGCATCTCGGGACTTGTTGTGGGCTGGCCTGGGTGACTGGTTCGGGGTCGACACGGGCTGCTTCATGACACAACTATTTTTTCTCAGATTTGTGCTCCTTCATTTCCTTTAGGTCTTGTATATCTAAGACACTTCTAATACGATACTACTCTAACATAGTGTAATATGTCCTACATCGAGTTTCCTCCCAGTCAGGGATTTATTTTATGTCGAGAACTTGACTCCATTTATTTTTAAGTTAACTTGAGGCTGATAAAATAGCCTTCATGAAATGGTTCATGAAAAATAATTAGCCTTTGACCATTTAATTTTAATGGTGGTACTCATTCTATTTAGATTTCAATGGTTACATACAGAAATACTTGAGTGACTTAGAATGGAGTTGATCATCGTGAATTCATTTTTCCTAGAAATAGCTTCAACCCTAATTTAAAAAACAAGAATTTATTTCATGGGATGAAGGTATGCCTTCCAATGAGATGATCATGCCATTTCTTTGACTTCTCTTTATAAATACTTTCATTTTCATATGCATCTCTCGTAATTTCTTCCAATGAAGTTAATTTAAATAACCTAAAATATCTATCCTTCTCTGAGTCAAAATTCATTTTCTTTATTGCCTAGAATGAACGATGATCTAGTTCCACTAGAAGATAACATGGTTTTACATACACCAATTTAAAGGGGGTGGTGCCTATGGGAGTTTTATAGGCAGTTATGTATTCCCACAGTGAATGATATAGCTTGAGGCTCCAGTCGTTACGACTTGTACTCAAAATCTTCTCCAAGATTTTTTTGACCACCTGATTAGATAGTTTTACTTTTGCTCTTATTTGTGGGTGGTATGGAGTTACAGTATTGTATCAAATGTCATACCCTTCTATAATTCCTCTCATGGATTAGTTTATGAAATGTGTGTTGTGATAACTAATGAGTAATCTGGGAAACTCAAATCATGAATATCCATTCTTTCTTATAAAGTTTATGAAATTTTTTCCGTATCATGTGTTGTAGCTTTGGATTCATCATATTTTGATACATAATCAACTGCAATCAGAATGTAGTTTCTTCCATGTGATGTAGGGAATGGACCCATGAATTCAATGCCCCCAATGTTGAAACCTTCAAATTCCATGGTGTGGGTTTTTTGGGAATCTCATTCCTTTTACTAATATTTCTTATTTGTTGAGATCTGTCACACTGTTGGAAAAATACCTTTGTGTATTGATGCAGTGTGGGCTAGAAAAATACTCTTTGTAAAATCATGAACACTATATGCTTGATTCCATGATTTCTACTAGGTTACGATGTGTGAAAATTCTCAATAACATTGTGGGTTTCTTCTTCTGGTATGCAGAGTCTCTAAAGTCCATTATAATAATGCTTGAATAATAGAGTCTCATCCCATAAGTATTTCTTGGAATCTGATAAAAATTTATTTCATTACTAGTACGAGAGGTCTTGATGTTGGAATACTGTTGAAAGATAATTATCCATTTCTAAAAACCAAGGATGGGCCTTTATACTGAATATAGTCTCCTCTAGAAAGTCCACTTCGATATCAATCTCATTGCCTACTTTAATAATAGATAGAGGGAGTCTGGAGAGATGATCTACAATTACATTTTCTGTCCCTTTTATATCTTTGATCATGACATCAAATTATTATAGAAGAAGGATCCAATGTATAAACCTTGGTTTTAAATCCTTTTTAGTTAAAAGGTACCTGAGGGAAGGTTGATTATAGGGAATAATTACTTTTGGATAGAATAATATAATAATGGAACTTTTTAAAGGCATATAAAATGCCTAAGAGATATTTATCTGTAGTCATGTAATTTACTTTAGCATTATTCATCATATGAATCACATAAAAAATTAGAAAAAAGATGTTTCCAATGTGTTTTCCTAGCACATATTCCACAACAAGGTCACTAGAATTACACAATAATTAAAATTCTTTCTCCTAATTTGGTGAAATAATGATTGGTGATGCTATAAGACTATTCTTCAATGGGTTTAAAGATTTATAATAGTCCTCAGTGAATTCTAAGAGAACACATTTTGATAATAAGTGTGTTAGTGGATGAGCATATTTAGAAAAATCATTCAAAAAGTTTCTATAAAATTCAGCATTGCCTAGAAAACTTTGGACCCCCTTGAAGTTTGAAGGTTATGGTAGATATTTGATGACATTGATCTTGGCCAGATCATCTCCAATGCCTTCCTTGGATGTTTTTCTACCCAGGACTAATCCTCCTTATACCATAACGTTGCATTTCTTCCAATTTAGGGTGAAGCATTTTTCTTCACAATTCTAAAAAAATAATTCCATATTGCTTAAACAAACATCAAATGAACCTTTATAAACTGAGAGATCATAAATTTATGATTTCAAGGAACTCCTCAACCAATTCATTTAAAATGTATTTTATGCATCACTGAAATTTTGCTGGAGAATTTCACATTCCGAATGAAATCATTTTGTATGAAAAGGTACTGAATGAGCATGTGAATGTGTATTTTGGGTAATTGGTGGGGTCAAAATTAATTTGATTGTATCCAAAATATTCATCCTAGAAATAGTAAAATTCACTCACCACCAGTCTCTCTAGAATATAGTCCATTAAAGGTAAGGTAAAAGTATCCTTTCTTATTGTGTAATTTAAACATCAATAATCCATACAGACTCTCCATCCAATGATGGTGTGTGTTGAAATCAATTCATTTTTGTCTGTTTTTTCTACCATAATTCCTCTTTTTTTTGGAAAACATTGGAGGTGGATTAACCATTCACTATCTAAAATTGGAATAATTATTCCTACATCGATGCGCTTCAACACTTCCTTCTTGATGACCTCCTTCATTGGTAGTATGAGTTGCCTCTAAGGTTTTCATTTTTGGATTTACATCCTCCTAAAGTAATATCCTATGGGTTCATTTCATAGGATTGATCCCTTTAATGTCTTCCACTAAAAAAGAAAATTGATTGCATGTGACTTTCAAAATATAAACCAATTTTTATTGTTGTGCATGGGATAGTTCAAAGTTGAAAATGATTGGAAAATATGATGACTTTCCAAAGTACGAGTCGTTCAGTGTATTGGGTAGAGGTTTCAATTTTAACTGGGGTGTCTGAATGATGGAGGGAATGAAAGGTGGAATGGTGTCTGTTTTGAGTGGTTCAATGAAACTTAATTCTTTAAAATCATAATATTATTCCTTATCTATGAACAAATATTATCTCTCTTATTCAATGGGAATGCACTCATCTCCATACTGAGTGAGTGATATGTCTTTACAATCCACAGTATCATTTGAGTGTTGGGAAACATTAATCAGGTTAAACACTACCTATTCTTCTCTAACTCTAAAGATCATACGTCCTTGATTTACATATATCAAATCCTTTCCTATTTCCAGAAATGGTCTTCCAAGAATGATACAAAAGACACCTTCTTCTTCTATGTATAACACTAAAAAGTAAGCTGGGAAGATAAATTTGCTGACTTTGACCAAAAAATCTTCGAGAATGCCTCTGAGATATTTCACTGAACAGCCATCTAGATGAAATTCTACCCTTGTTAATTTAAGTTCTTATAGTATGATCTTATGAGAAACACTCATTTACATCAAGTTAATGCTTTCTCTAATATTTCATAGTGTTCTTCCAAACATGAACTCTACTATATCACATGGAATCGAGAAAATTCCAGGATTTATCATCTTTAGGGGGATTTTATGCTTCATGATAGTAGAGAATTACTCATTCTAAAAGATTACTCCCAAATCATATATTTTATATTTGTTTGATAATAGTTCCTTGATTTTTTTCATAAATGGGCATCTGGGAAAAGGATTTGGAAAATTTTATATTGATGTTCAATTGATTCAACATCTCTAGGAACTTTTTGTATTATGATTCCTGTCTGCCTTGTCGTTCTCTCTCTAGAAAGGGAAGAGGTCGCTTGTATGATGGTGGGGAAAAATAGAAAAGTTACTTTTGTTCTTAAGGGGTTTGGATCTTCTTGGATATCAATTCTTCTTAAGTTGAGGTTAGAATGGATGAATCAACTTCTTGATATGCTACTAGTTTCTTCTTAGGCTCTTCATATCTTCTTTCTTCTTTTAGCTATTGGAAGTCCAAAAGTTTTCCATTTTTTAGAACTACTACCTTATATTCTTCTATTGGACATGTCTTAGTGTTACCTAGTAGAGTACATGGAAATATATCAGATAATGTATTTGAGATTTGACCCATTTGAAGCTCAAAGTTCCTCAATTTAGCTCTCTTATTTTACATTTATGTTTCCCGGGTTTTCAATATTTGATCCCAATTTTGGACAAAATTATCCTAGAGATTTTCCAGGTTACATTGAGTTAGTAGTTGTGGTTGTTGTGGTCTTGGAAGAGGTGGATGAAATTGTTCCTGAGGTCTTGGTTAGAATGGATATTGTTGGAAGTGTTTTGTTGAATTTTTTGTTTTGTTATGGACACATTTTTCATCACTGGATACCCTGGTGGTCCTTCAATGAGGAATTTTTCTTGACCACTTCATGGTTGAAAGTAGCCTTGTTTTTTCTAAGGTTTCTACTAAGAAGGCCTATACAGGTAATACTACTATTTCTATTGAAATGGATGGTTCTATTGATTACAATTGACATAATTAAAATATTTCTGGTCTTCATATCCTACCTAGAAATCCTAATAAAGGTGCGGGCCAACACACATATTGGATGATTGGATTTCCATGATGGGTACAGTAGGGGGTTGTGGTTGAGGTTGTGTAGCTAGTATTTTAATGGATTCAAGTTTCTTAGGGAGTTCCTCATCTTTCACTTCTAATAAGGTGTTCTCATAAATTTTGTGGATACCTTTCCATGGTCGTTCATGATAACTCCACCACAAGCTGGATTTATGAGAGACTTCATCTAGTATTGCTCATCCAACTTCGAGGGTTATGAACATTAAACATTTATCAACGACAACATCTAAAACCGTTGTACTGCTGACTGGTGTCCTTGATAAAAATTATGAAACTATATTCATATATTGAGTCTATGACATGGAATCTTCATTATAAGATCCTCAAATCAATCCCATGCATCCCATATTGATTATCCTTCTGTTTGAGAATTTTTTTTGATATCATTCTGGAGATTTTATGTTTGTATTAGTGTGAAATACTTGTCTAAAAACTTCTTGGAAAGATCATCCCAAGTCATACTCAACTTGGGATCTTGGATTTGGACCAAGTACATATATCTATCTCTTATAAATAATGGGAAGATACATAGTATTATTCCATATAAAGATAGTCCTTGGTTGCGAAAGGCGTCACAAACTTACAGAAAGTTGGAAATATGTTCATGGGGGTCTTTGATCTAGAGACCACTAAATTGTCCCATATTCTGGATCATGTGAATGAGTCCAGGCTTAATCCATAATTTATGGGATTAAATTGGGGGATGAATAATGTTTGAGGTTTGACCCGATATTGATGGAAGACCATAATCCATGATATTTTTTTCAGGGTGCATCAAATTTTCTCCTAGAATTATTTAATGGGGGTTTATTAGGTTGGGTCCCACATGATTGTCCTGCTCTGCCTTTTCTAGACAATGATGTGAAAATAAATACATTTCAATCCTGGGATCAAAGTCTAAGGGTTTTTTGACTCAAGGTTCCTTGAATGAGTCAAAGGACCTTGGAATATACACTAGTTTAGAAAATGAGGATGGAAGGGAGTCTTGAAAGGGAAGAAAGAAAGGTGGTAAGGGGAAGGTAATCCTAAGTCTTAGACTATAGTTCTTTAAATAAATAGCATTGCCTTCCCCTAAAATAGTTCCATAATTTGATATATTCCCGCACACTTCGTTGGTTTCGTATGGGTGATAGTCAAATTAGAATTTATGTTCCCCAAACTTTAAAAACTAAAAAAGCATAGTATAGTAGAACCACATGGTCAAACTCACAAGGAGGAAGCTATTTCGAAGGGGGATCACTGGTTGTAGACCATAAGAGGATTCCTCAAAAATTAACTTGGTGTTTGGGAACATACTAAATCTATAGTTCAGAGTGACAACAAGTAATTAATGAGGGGTCGAGATCAAGTTCGAGTATCTATGTAAGGAATGATCTGTAATTATAATCTTGGTAGGATCCTAAGGCACAGGCTTAAAGAAAACAGTGGTCACTAGATACCATTGGTCATGTCACCTAGTTCTACGTAGGAAGTGACTAATACATGATTGCGAGATAGTAATATTTTAGGTTTATTAGGTTCATCTTAATTGGAAGAAAGTACCCAAGGCTAGTGATCGTAGCCTATTATACTTTAATTAGGGTAGGTTCATTCGTTTGAATATCCCATGGTCAAGGATTCTCATATGAATGGGATTGAATTTTGTTGTTTATCCTAATTAATAATCCGTTAAGATTTCCAATATTATAATTAAAGACTAATTAATATTTTAGATACATATACTCTTAATCCCTATACCTAAGATGTTCAACTAATCATAGTGGGTGGAGATGCATTGGAATAAAGAAATAAAACCATGATTGACATAATGTTTGACTTTAATTTAATTGATATCAAGAAAGGTGTTTTGGATTTTTAAAGGTATGAGAATGCACAAGATAAATCACAACCTTTTAAAAAAATTACATACTTGAATTAAAAAATGGAAATGAATCTAACACGCGGCATTGGAAATCAAAGATGAGAGATGTGGGTTTAAAATAAATGAATAAAAATAGATCCACAACTATTGGATTGATTAAAAGTGTAAAACATGAATAAATTTAGAATTTAGAAGGAGCAGGGGTAGGGGAATTCGAAGGGGGATGAAAACAAAGAAGAAGACCATCTAGAATTGATGTGAAATGATCTTCTTCTACCTTTTACATATAATTGAATTTCATCACATTGTATACCATTGGTACATGTCATGTACCATTGATTCATGTGGATCTCAGAATATTTTGGATCTCCCACATGCCTCATGCATATATGGTAGTTTTATGAGGTTTGACTAACTACACGTCGTGTACTAGGTGTTCGTGATGTGTACGGGCCTCCAGCTGTTCCCTTACAAAGATTTCATATGGATTTCTCACTGAACTGTTTTGAATGGAGTCACGATGTATACTGAACCTTTAGGGGATATACTAGCTTTTTTCCTTTACTAGCCTCATGACATGGCCATAACATGGCTTCACGACTTGGGCATGTTGTGAACCACTAGTACACGACATGTACTAATAAGTAACGACATATACTGAACAAAATCTACATTTTTCTGCATTTCATCCAATGAATCCAATGAAGCCCTATTCCTGAAAAATTGAGCATATACCACATGCATTATGAAGTAAATTCATAAAAATATAGAGATAAATAGAAGTAAAGAGTGTATAAATTTTCCTTATCAATGACCAATGTTAGAATTTAAGCCTTTACCAAGAGTATTAATGCACTCATTCTTAGAAACAAATGGTGCTCTACTAGTTATCATTAGTTTATATATGAATCAAGTGTAATAATAAAAACTAATTGATGTCCAAAAAAGGCATAAAAACTGGATTTCCACGGGTGTGGCTGACATAAAGAGGATCAAACCCAGGATTTTTACCCTTTAAATTTTGTTGGAATATTATTAAAAACAAACAAACCATCCTCGGAGGTGAATCACCCCTCTTATGAAATAGTTTGTTAAAAGGGATGTTCTAAAACTTCTAGATGCATGTATCATAATTTACATCTCTTATAGTAAGTGGGTAAGGACATTGAACATTTTCTTGAAGAATTGCGGCTTGACTATTATAAAAAAATATGAAGATGATTTAATCTTAACTAGAACCACTATTGGATGGTGAGTATGTGTTGAATATAGAAATAGAAACACAAAAACTTGAATAGACCATTTTCCATGTCTTTTAATGGATCATAAACTAGAGATATTTGAGGTAAATGAATTTTATTATTCTCCAGATGGATAATCTAGGTACAATAAAATTTCTTTTGACCTAGATGATTATTAAAGAACCACATTCAGATGTCCTTTATAAATTTTATACTACCAATGAATTTAATTTGTAATGTGTTAGAGACCAAAAAATTGCCAATGGTGTGTTACAATTTTTTTATGATATTACATAAGAGTTTCCAAATATTTTCGTGGATGATTTATCCATGTATGGATGGACTTTCAAAGTTTAAATTAACAATATTGAACTAGTTTTAGAATTCATTGATGATAATTTCATAGTTATAAACTAGGAAAAATGTAATATAATGATCTAAGGGGGAATAGTATATAAAATATCATATCATGGAGTGGGAGTCGATCCATAAAAAACAAGGTGATTAAAGATTTACCTAAACCCATGATAGTGAGAAGTATAAAGAGTTTTCTAGGTCACACGAGATTCCATCACCTCTTTGTTCAAGATTTTACAAAAATATACCAAACACTAACAAACTTATTATATAAGGACATTCCATTTTAATTCACTTAGGAGTTTCAATAGGCATTCAATAGTCTGAAAAATGGTCTGGTGAATTATCTTTTTGTAATATCTCCTTACTCGGATAAATATTTTGAAATAATATGTGATGCCAGTGACTTTTATATGGGAATTGTTTTAGGGATGTTGGTTGGAAACATCTTACACCCCATTTATCATGATGTACACACTATAAATGATGCATAATTCAGTTAGAAAACCATATAAAATTTGATTCTAGCATTGGTATTTTCTTTTGATAAATTTCATTGGTACTTCATGCTCTCCCAATTCATATTTATACTTATCATGAAAATCTGAAGTACCTTATGAGTAAAATGGATTCCAATAAATTACTAAAACAATGGATCTTACCAATGAAAGAATTTGATATATTCTTTAAAGATACAATTGTGACTAAAAATGTCAATGCTGACTACTCATCAAGACTTCCACTATAGAGTATTGAGGATGCTGAAGATATAAACATTAAATATGATTTTCCCAATGAGACATTATTAAATGTGGATATTCAATAAGTACCATGGTTAACTGATATTTTTAACTATCATTCCACGATATCTCTTTACCCACACTTCTCCAATCAATAGAGGAATAAGTTCTTTTTCTATTCTTTATGTCATTAGTTGGATAACCCACTATCATTTTTGTATTATGAGGATGAATAGATGCAACATTACATCCTATAGGGTGAAATTCAAAGTGTTATCAAACTATACCTTATGTTACCAAGTGATGGACATCATGGTTCGTAACACCCCATGACTAAGATTTTAAAAAGCATACTATTCTAGCCCACACTATCAAGATGTGAAGAGTTTTGTGAAAACCTGTGATTTCTTCTAGTGGATATGATCCATTGGAAAAATTATTGAGATTCCCCATAATCCAATCTTGGAATTAAAAATATTTGATATACGGGGAATTAATTTTATGAGCCCATTATCCAATTCTCATTAGATGTATTACATCTTGGCCGGTGTTGTCTATTTTTTAAAGTGGTTAGAAGCCAAAGCCACCACCCATGACACAATGAAGGTGGTCATGAATTTTTTATGGAAGAATAATTTATCTAGATTTGGATTCCTCTAATTAGTCATTATTTATTGGGGAATAAACATTAAATATACTTCCATTAATAGGATGCTTGGATAATATAGAATTCTATACAACATTGGAACTGGAAACCACACATAGATAAACAATCAAGTTGAATTATCTAATAAAGAGATTAAAAAAATATTCAAAAATAATGTTAATAGTAGTAGGAAGGTCTGGAGACTCAAATAGGATGAAAAAAATTGGGTATATTACAAGATGTATAAAACAACCATCGTCCATACTCCATTCTGACTTTTTTTATGAGAATTCCTATTACCTACCATTGGAATTAGTGCATCACTCTTATTGTGAAATCAAAAAGATAAAATTAGATGCTCAAAAAGTTATTCAATAATGAATGATACAAATGAATGATCTAGAAGTGATCCAAAAAGACGTATATGAAATGCCAAAATTTATAAATAAAAAACAATGAAACATAATGGCAGATTCATCATGCGATAAAAATTTACACTAGGGGACAATGTGTTATTTTTAAATTACTTTATGAAAATATTCCATTCAAAACTGAAATCCTGATGGTCGAGTCCTTTTGAAGTTATAAGGTTTTCACTTATGGAATAATGAAAATCTAATGAGGTGAAGTACCACCCTTTAAGATAAATAATCATCAATTCAAAATCTACCAAGAACCTTTTATCGAAGGTTGAATTATTTCATTACAAATAAATTGAATAAAAGAAAACATTTCTCTCAATGTTAAATGAATAACTAAATTAGAATAAATTCAGGCTATGATCCACATTTTTGAATAGGTTGTAAGAAATTTAGCGTTGTTTGGTAACACTGGTAGAAGGTCAAAGGATCTTTCCCAACAAGTTATAAAAATGGTCTTATTCATGGCATGTAAATCATACATGACATGAATTTTTATAGATGATGAAAAATAATTTCACACATTTTACACATCATGAATAACATAAGTGACATGAAATCTTCAAGAAATTTTTACAGGACATGAGTATAGGACTCACGATCAATGCCCAAAGTCTCTTCCCCCAAACAGATGGGCTCCCCCCTCTTCTCCTACTCTCTTAACCACCATACACTCCACCCAATCTTCCTCCTACTCCATACATGATATAAAGACCTTCCAAATAACCCTACTCTTTTTCTTTTCTATACCATGGTTCAGATGAATACCGTCAATGTTTTATACTCCAAGCACACAGACCATTATGACGATGCTCCTCCACCAAAGCATCAGAAACATGATCCTTCAACACCACCTACAGATCCTTCCCCTAAATAATATGTATTGAGTTCTACCACTCCCATTGCCTCAGTCCATTCAAACTCTTCATTCATCTAGTTCCAGAGTGTTTCCCAATACCCACAACTTCATCCCTTAGTACACTTTCTTGAGTTTTATCTTCATGTTCTTTCTTCAGACCAAGCCTATAAGGGCCAAAAAGAACCTACACCTAACTATTCTCAAGAATATCCTTGTGCATAAGGATGTACTGAAGATCCTTAGATGGGTACACATTTCAATAATTGTTAATGTATTTGAGGAGATATACCAGGATATTTTCTTGGAGTTCCTAACTATGTTGGATCCTAACGTCACTCATTTCACCTTCTGTTTGGGAATCAGACCATGGGAGATTTTTTTGGGAGAGTTCGATGTTGAGATTGGTATTTATAACACTAAATTCATTACTTATCAGTTTATGCCATGTTAAAGATTGATCTAAACAATGTGGATACTTGAAAATCCAGGCATTGTTATCCTACAACCCCCATATATTTCATAAACCCTGGATGATAAAGAGTACCCTACTACGAGGTGATGCCCTATGGATTATTCATCAGCGCTCTCCCATTCTTGACTAAATAGAGGAGATTCTCATGGATCTATCATCTAGAAAAAAGTGATAATTTTATCCTTTTCCATGGGTATCCCTACCATCAACATGGAATAATATTTCACCCTCTACTATGAGTCCTAGGAGAGAAATGATCATGGTACTTTGATGGGTGGTAGTTTCATTACAAATCTAGTGCATCATCTATGAATTTTTAATGCCTATTAAACCCTTTCCACTATTGGGAATATGGAGCCAATTGATATCATATTTCACCCAAAAATGAGGATATTATGGAATATTAGGAAGCACTATGAGTAGGTTCCCATTTATGTCAAGGACACTGATGCCCCAACTCATTATGCACTAGCCCCACCTGCTCCAGCTCATGAAGTACCTTATCATACTGACCCAACCAAAAATACTCCCATCCACCCATCCACGACTGTTATAAGGAATGCACCTCCCACTACCCCTACCTATCCATATGATATGCTTAAACCTTCCGATTATAATCCCACCAACCCTTTACATTAGTTTTACGAGTGGTGATTCAATGACATGATAGTGTTATCTTGTTCATTTTGGGGAAACAGTGATGAAAATGCCTTTATTTCAGCACTCCTTTTTCAGAGCCTACCAACAAGGTCACTACCTCAGTCGATTCCTCTACCAATCCATCCACCCACCCATCCATTACTATTGTTGAGCCCACTACTGACTCTGCTCTTATACCATCTAACGTTTCCCCTATTATTCCCTCTACCCATATCCCTCTAGATATTATAGATGATATTTCTCAGGTAGAATACATAGCTGATCAGGATCAATGGGGAAAGGCCCCCAACTTATATTCTTCATACATGGTTCCATTAATTGATATTTCTTCTAAACAAATGACCACTATACAGATCAACTCCACACCAGTTACCACTGACCACTCTGCTAGCACAACGAAACATGATTTTTAGGATGATTCTTCATCCCCTCCCTCTAATTTATCCAATGATATGGTGAGGAATATCAAAACACCCACTTTTTTAGAGGTTACCTCTAATTATAATTACAAATAGTCTTCCAACTCTATTTAGTCTTTTACATTTCTACCCCTACTCCATTAGACTTTGTTTTTTGCTATTTTTTATACTCATTAAATTTCATATTCTAAGTTATATCAATTATTTTATATCATGGACAAGATGTGATTTTTAACTATATGGAATGCTTACATTCTAATTATCATTAGTGCATTTAGTATGTTGTGTCTCAGTCTTCTTCCACAACTATAATTACCCATGATTTTGTTAGGCTATATATAGAACTACCCCATGATCTCTTCCATTGAGTGGATGATTTATAGATACAACTTTGGGAGCTCCAGATACAACCTTATCATCTTCCAATAATTCCATATGAGGTGTTTGGTTGGGCCAATCCTGAGGTGGTGAACCCCAAAAATCATCACCATGAGTGTGAGGATACAACTACCATATCCTGTAGGAGAAAATGGATGACTGAGGTAATGGATTCCAGCAACTGATCTTTTGTCCCTCTATCTGGAGGACAATGTAATTATTAGTGAATGGTGGAAGGAAGCCCACATTTTTTTGAGGTTTTTCTTAGATAATTGGATCTTTTATTTTTTTCTAAAACTTTATGTTCATAGTTTGTTCAATACTTAATTGTATCATGATCCATGAATATATATTAGCAACTTTTTACTTCTTTATATAGTGTTCAAACACCCATTTTCCTACTTACATAATTTCTATATCTTGTGTATTGATGGATTATCTAGTGCATGAATATTTTTATTATAACATTTTTAAAAGTTCATAATTTCATATCACTATCCTAAATTTTACCCCATGTAATGATATTCATTATATATAGCTCTCTATTTCTTAATTTAAATTCACATTGTCATGTTATAGTATGTATATCCTATTATTTCTTTCTCTCCCAAATCACTTTCCAAAATAGTGATGAATGTTTTTCATTTTAAGTGCATGGGGGGAAGATTATTGATATTTATTATGTTTAAACCTATATTTTTTATTCTCATTATTCTAGGATTAATTTTTAATTAAAATAATAATTTAACTTGAAATATATTTAACCCATGTAAATGAATAAAATTGGATGGAAAAATGTTAAAATATATTCTTATTCTTACTTATAATTTTAGCTTGAGTACTGAGTTGAGTAATTAAATTTTCAATCTCATTTATTATAATTTATTTTTATCAATTTACTACTAGTTTTTTTCCCTAAGTGATTTACCTATTTTATTTATTCCCATTCTCGAGAGGATTATGGACCTATAATTTCATATTTTTATGAGGATATTTATTAAGAGATACTTAGGATAGTTAAACCTATATTATTTTAAATTTGAATATTATTGAGGATATTATAGAAAAAATTCACTTTTTAAATTATTAATGAAATTTTGAGCCATTTATCTAGAGATCCACATGTACATTTATCCCTTTTAAGCCTATAGAAGCAATAAATGGAATTATTAGGATTAATGCATATTAAAAGTTTATTTTATCCTTTTTTACCCCACTATTGGTATAAATGCATGATTTTTACATGAATAAGTTTGGGGGAGAGGGTCATTAATAATCTAAAATGGATATTTGTTATTGAAGAGATGTATAATGACTTTTTACAGGATCTAAGGGATGTAGTCCATGGTTTTTTGATACACCATTCATGATGATCATGAAAAAAGTGGATTGTGTATTCGGAAGGTCAAAATCATTAAAAAAACTGTTGAATCTTGTGATGGATCAAATGTGGATAGGTGATAGATGTGAGATCTAAACTAGACATGAATTTCATAATAAATGAAGAAACATGATAAATTCATTTTACTTTTATTACACAACCACATAAATGCCATGTGATTTTGGGAGTGTGGAGATGCCACTTTCTATAGGAGTTTCTTCATTACATTATTCTTGATGTTAATGTATTATAATTTAGTGTTTATACTCCCTTTTGATCTTTATTTTTATCATATACCCATCTACCCTTAGCCTCAAAGTCATTTGAACGTGATTGATAAATCCCTCATGATTAATTTTGTGTTTGTCTTTATGGAGTGATTATGTTAGAATAAATGAAATCCTATGGTTAGGAAGATGTTTTTAAGGTGTGATAATAACCCAAATTTTATTTTTCCTTTTGTGATGAGAGAAAATTAATGGTGAGATAAATTGCAACATGGGTATAGATTCAAATGATCAATTAGAGAATTGTAATTATAGGGTTTTTTAAATAAGGATATTAATTATGAGGCATGAATTATTATCCACACAAGAGTAAGTTTGGAAGACTAAATTTATGGTATACTGACTTTTTATTACATATCTTTTTATTTACATGTTATAAATAAATGATATTTTAAAGTTTAGTTTTTTATAAAGAAGGTACATAATAGATGAAAACTTAAAAAATTATTATAATATATTTAAAACGATTCATCATAGGTTCATAATAAGTACATTTACTACATCTCATAACCTAGGGACATACATCAAAGGAAATACTGAGAAAAAGGTTTAGTAAGGGAAAATATAGAAAATAGTTTACACGTGATCATAGGAAACATTGATAAGAAATTGAGGTATATCATAAAGGCATGAGAAATGGAAAAATAGGAATATCACAAATAAAATAACATGAATCATAAATTGTATATGTAGACATAAAATTTATTTTAGACATTAATAAGTATATCCCCAAGGGTTTTTCCAATGTGTCATAAAATTTACCAAGGTTATTCACCCAGGTATCGTAAAACATGTCATCTCTAGAGATTAAATTATTTACCAAATGCAACAGAGTCCTATCATGGTGGAGCCTTAATATGTAATAATTTTAATGTGATAAATATATATCATTTTAAAAAATCTCATAAATAACCTCTTTATAATAAAATAAATGGGTTTCTTTTCAAAATCATGGTATTTTAAAAAGTACTGAAAAACATGATCATTATGTCATTTATAACCCACAGAAAGGGAATCAGAGTTTTCTGTATATATATTATAGAATAAAATAAATAATTTTTACATATTGGAGAACACCCCTGGAAAATAATTTTTTTGTGTATTCACATAAAGAAAATAATACAATTTCTTGAGAAAAAGAGAGAACTTTTGAGAAGAAAATTCAGCAGCATAACAGGTATGAAGACTGGTTTTAGAAAACATTAAAAAGGGAGGGGAAAAGGGTATACCATTAATAAAAGACTCTAAATAAAGTAAATAGATATTATAAAGTGTTAATAAAAACATGGTATAGAATTTTTAAAGACATACCACATAAAAAGAGAACTTCAAAGGAAAAAAGAGAAGATGAGATTTCCATTACCTTGAAGAGTGACTCCTAAAACTGGAAGATTTGGACCTTTGGGGATTGAGGGCACCTTGTGGGGACTCCTTGGGAATTAAAAATGCCATATATTTGTAGAGGATGAATTGGGAATATATGATAATGGATAAATGGTGTTTATTTAGAGCAAAAGTGAGAGTTTTTTATTGATTTTCTTGGACATGTCGGTAGTGGTATTTGCAAAACCACGGGCTTTCCCATGGTATTTTACCATGGTATTGGTCACTTAGGAAACCTAATATTTTATTTTAATCCAAAGGAGTCTACCATAATTTTAAATTTATCATTAAAACATTATTATGTCATTAAACATATTGAAAACTTAAATTTGTATTTTTACTATTCACCAAAAAACAAAATATATTAAAAAATTATCATAAATTTACCCTAACCAAAATTTGATGTGATTATTTAAAAATATATGTCTGATTTATCATAATAATTCTATAATTATAAATTTTTTTTCTTTTAAATAAAAAAATACTTATTTATAAAAAATAATAGTCCATAGAAAATGCATAGTAAAATGCATAGTAAAATTTCTAACACTTGAAAAACAATAAAATTTTCAGGTCATTTAAATTTAAATAAGAGTGTTTTAATCATAATATTTCATTAAAATAATAATTATTAATAATAAATTAATTTATATAATAATTATATCGTTTCTGAAAATTATATTTGTTTTCCAAAAAATCAATTTATCAATTTCATCATATTTTTATGAAAAACTAATATCAATATATAAATGATGGAACCCTAATTTTATTTATAAAAATGGAATATAAATTTTGTAGCTAAGTCCATGAAACATAAACCTCAATAAAACTTTCATATTATATAAGGTTAAGGTGTGTAATGGTGATAGATTCCCGGGGTGGTTTGGATGACAACGCTCGAGTCGTAATTTCCACTAAATTGAACTTATCTCATAGGTTATTTTGTTCAAGATTAACATGTTGAAGCTCGGATTGGTCTTGGTCAAGAGAGAAACTAATGGATTCTACCTTTTTTTCCAAGCACTGACAAATGGTCTACATACGACACAAATCTACTAGATGGGGCCATTAACTTTTTGTTTCTGAATTAATTTTCCTTTTTCATTGCTACTTATAAATGAAATTTATAAAATTAAAATCATTATTAAAAGTATAGTTTCCAATTTTCATATTGAAAAATGGTCATAGTTGACCAACATTTATATAATGGTCAGAACCCAATGGTCACATTTCAAATTATACCCACTTTATTATAAAAGAGATATATTTATATTGAGTACAAAATAATATAACACACATTTTTAGGAAAGAAAGTTTATTCAAAAAAGTTTGGGTTGTTAAATTATTCACTCTGTAAGAAATTTCATCCTGGAAATTTCAACTCATTCCCTCAGTTGAGAAAAATTCTAGGTACTTTTGCCTCATTGTCTCCTCTGGTTCCCACATGGATTCTTTAATTTGTGATTCCTACACAAAAAAATTGATGAGGTGGGTAGTCTTGTTGCATAGAACCTTTTCTTTATGGTCCAAGATCTCCACTGACTGCACCTCATGAGTGAGGTCATGTTCTAGTTAAAGCACTTTATGATTCAGTACATATGAAGGGTCAGGTGTGTACTTTCTCAAGAGAGATACATGGAATACATCATGAAATTGAGCTAGATTTTGTGTAAGTGATATCATATAGGCAACTAATCCTATGTGATCAAGAATTTTATAAGGGATAATGTACATGGTGATGAGATTCCCTTTCATCCCAAATCACGTGACTCTCTTCAATGGAGAAATTCAAAGGAATAACTTATCACCAACATCAAAATATAAGTCCCTTAATTGATTGTCAGCATAACTCTTCTATTGACTATGAGAAGCCTTTATGTTTTTTTGGATGAAATAAACCTTTTATGTCATTTATATTATAATATCATGCCTAAAAATATTTCTCTCACCAAACTGCATCCCTACAATAGGATTTATAGATAGTTTTCCATATAGATCTTGACAGGGTTCCATTTTAACTCTTGAATGGAAGCTGATGTGTATGAGAACTCAACTAGTAAAAGATGTTGATCCCACCCACCATTAAATTCCGTTTTTCATGTTGTTAGCATGTCCTTGAGTGTATGAATATTACTTTTATTTTTTCCATTAGTTTGGGGGTTCTAGGGTATATTGAAATTCAATTTTTTACTCAGAGAATGTTGAAAAATTCTCTAGAATTTTGATGTGAACCCTGGATCATGACCAAAAATGATAGAATGTTGGACTCCATGCAGCCTCATCACATACTTCACATAAATATTGACAAGTTTCTTAAGAGAAAAATATTATCAAGTAGAGTTAAAATGGGATGTTTTGGTGAGATGGTCTACTATAACCCATATCACATTATTTATTTTAGCTATTTTCAGGAGACTAGGGACAAATCCCATAGTGATATTGTCCCACTTCTATGCTGGTGTAGTTAGTGGTTGTAATAACCCTTTAAAAAGTTGTCACTCCACCTTAACTTTTTGAAACACTAGGCACCTTTTAGTGTTGTATTCAACCCCCATTTTGATGTTATCCCACCAATAATGATCACAAAGCTCCAAATACATTTTTATGCTTAAAGGATGTATAGAAAAAGTAGATCTATGAGATTTATCCATCAGATCCTTCTTAATTTCAAGAATAGATAAAACACATATCCTTGTACAAAATTTTAGTACACCTTCTTGATCAATATTGAACTCAAGAAACTTCCCATTCTTCACATCCTTTATATTATTCTATAACACATGATCTTCTCTTTGAGATTTCTTTATATTCTCTAGTAATTAGGGTTAAGAAATCATTTGGAATAGTGTTGATTATTTCCCTTCCCTTAAAATTTTTATGTCTAGTTTTAATAGGTCTTTTATAATAGGATATCCTTGAATCCCCATGATTTCTAATACAACATGGTCTTTCATAATTAATGTATCAACATCTTTGTTTTCTATTTCTAGGTGGTAATAAATTGAAAAATAATAGTCTTTAGGAATTTTCAACAATATGCTACGTCACATGTTGAATTCATTTTGTCTGAATATATATTTTAATCATTGGTGGTCTGTATATATATCACATTTATCCCCATGAAGATAGTGCCTCCATATCTTCAAAGAAAAAAACTAGAGCTAGATCCATATTCTACATAGGACAGTTTTTCTCATGATGCTTCAACTATTGATATGAAAAAGCAATCACCTTCTCATTTTTCAGGAGGACGCACCCAAGACCATTTAGAGATGCACCACTAAAAAAACAAATCCTTCTCTAATAGAGGGTAGAGTTAACATGGGTGTATTAACTAATCTCTTCTTTAGATCTTATAAAATTTCCTCGCTCTCCTTTGTCTAGATGAACATAACCACTTTTCAAGATAACTTGGTTAGTGGATTAGAAAGTCATGAAAAGTTTTTCACAAACGTCCTATAATATCTCTCTAATACTAAGAAAATATGAATATTAGTTACTATTATAGGATGAGGCTGCTCCTCCAAATCCTTTGTCTTGGTAGGACCAAATGAGATTTGTTCATTGGTTACAATGTTCCCCAATAAAAAAACTTATTGTAACCAAAACTCACATTTGATGAACTTTCCAAATATCCACTAATTTTTTATAGTTTTCAATTTAACCCTTATATGATCCTATTACTCCTCACAAATTTTGGAATATACTAGAATATCATCAATGAAAACTACCACAAAGTTATCAAGGTCGTCCTTAAAGTCTATATTCACCAAATCCATAAATATTAGAAGGAGCATTAGTCATTTTGTAGGTAATAACAACAAAATCATAATTCTCATATCTATATCAGATGGTGATCTTTGGAATATATTATTTCTTCACTCTCAATTGATGATAACCAGACCGAAGATCAATCTTGGAGAATAATTGATACCCATGAATCTAGAAAAACAAATCATCAATTCTTGGAAGAGGATACTTATTCTTCACTATGATCCCATTAAGTTTTCTATAATCAATTCATAACCACATTGATCCATACTTCTTCTTCACAAATAGAATAGGTGCTCCCCAAAGAGAAAACATTGGCCAGAAAAAACACTTTCTCCAAAAGATCTTGGAGTTGTTTCTTTAATTTCTCAAGCTTCACATTTGCAATTCTATATGGGGTATTTGATATCGGCTTAGTTCTAGGAATAATTTCAATGGAGAACTGTACCTCTTTTTTGGGGGAGCTGTAGGTAACTCCTTAGAAAATACATCAATGTATTCATGAACAATGGGGAAATTTTCTTTTTTATACTTTAACTTCCTTATTTATCTTCAATGATCATATCCATAAAGAGAGATATGGATTTTTATTCTAGAAAAAGATCAGGTTGGGATATACCGCCTTTGAAAACAACTGTAGTTTATCAAATGAAGACTATTGAGATTTTATTTCCTCTTTAGTTGATCTTAGCACTATACCTTGAGTGCCATTCCATCCCTAGTATAAAGTCCAATTCTAAAATGGGAAGGACTACAAGATTTTTGACCATATTGTTCTTGAAAAAGTGAATACTAGAGTTTCTATACACTGTTGATGCTTGGGAAATCCATCCAAGATTATTTAATGATAACTCTACTTATAACAGTTTAGGGATTGATTCTATGTTTTTGAAAACATGAAGGAAATAGAAGAATGTGTAAAACTAGAATCATAAAAATTACTTGCTATATTTTAGAGAACAACAAGAGTACCTTACACCACATAATTTAGAGCTTAAACTTTATCCATCAAGATAAGAAAAGAATGACATTGCTTTCTGGGACTCTGATGGGTTTGATGGTGAATCCCCTCTATTAAATTTGGATTTGGAAAGTGATAGGAAAATTTCCAAAGCTATCCACACTTGAATAATTGAACTTCACATAGGGCCTAAACCATCTTTCCTTTTTCGTTATTGTTGAGAAGTTAAGGCTTCAACTCACTACGATAGTTCCAAGCAATATGTCCTTCTATTCCACACTTGTAACATTTCACGATCCCATGAAAGTATCTCCCTGAATGATTCTTCCCACACTTATTATGTATGGAAAGTTTCACTTTATTTCCTCTAATTCCTTGAACAATGATCCTCACTAAGATTATCTCCTAATATATCTTCTTTTTATTAGATTTATGAGACCACTACCTCTCAACTAACTCTAGTTTACCTTCACATCACTTTTTTCAATCTCCTCATAACTGTCGTAGAATCTATTGGAAAGATTCTTCATTATATGGGGTCTTAGTCCACCGAATAATCTATAAACCTTTACCTCAAAATCCATGATAAAGATTGATGTGTAGTCAGAAATTATTGTGAAGTTTATGTCATTGCATACCAAAAATTTATTCTCCTTCTTCTTCAACCATAAGAATCCTTTCTCCATTTTTGGTTCACATCAAATGTGGGTAATATTTTAAAAAAAATTTAACCGAACTCTTCCCACTCAATTGCTTCAATATACCCTCTTGTATTTGTATTTTTGATAAGTTCCCCCATGGATCAGTTTCTCCCTCTTAGCGGTAAACAACAAGGGTAAATTTATCTTATTCTGAACAACATAGTACAAAAAGCTAATTTTGATAGAGATTATCCACTATTTAACAATCAATGGGTCATTAGATCCACTTAAATAAGGTGGTTATTGATGAATAAATTAATCAATTGAAGTTTGTTTCCTTCTATGTGAATCTAATATCTTGGATTGATTCAAGTTATTATTCATAACTGGAGTTTGTTGATTCATCATTCTCATGAATTTTTTCTTTTTGGATTCCATCAGAAGGCCTTCAACACATGGTCCATTGTGCTCACCATTTACGTGGTTTCACATATTTCCCACCATTTTTCTAAATGAGGAAACATTATTGATTAACATGTTTAATTTAAGAATATTATAACTCTAAAATAATTTTATATCTTAAAACATTATGATTAAATATGTTATTATTTAACAAAAAATTTATTTTCTATAAATAATTAATAATGGTAAATAAAAATCTTATAATTAACCAAACATATCCCCTGAGAGTGTGAAACTAAGAGTTAATCAAGCCCCATTTTCATGTACTAGGTTACTTCCAGTTAGGACCAACACACCTTTTTAGTGTTTTTACCCCTAGGTATATCTATTCCAGTTCCACTGCCACCTAATTGTATCCATACATGGATTTGTTTTCTCCAAAACCACTTAATTAATATTTCACCAAAATACCAGGATTATTTATTATATTTAAATTTTTTTCTATGATTACTATTAAATTCTTAAAATAAAAATTTCCACAAATAACTAAACTATCCTTTGATACCAATTATGGAATCCCACATTTTTATTACATAAATTTTCTTTTACATAGTACAAAAAAGGATATTTTAATGTTTAGTTTCTTGGAAATAAGGTACATAATACATGAAAACATAAAATATTATTTGAATACACTTTAAATTATTAATAATATGTTCATAATAAGTACATTTACTAAATATCATAACTCGGGGACATAAATCAAAGGAAAGGGTTAGCTTAAGTACAAATAAGGGAAATCATGGAAAACAATTTACATGGAATCATGAGAAATATTGATAAGAAATTGAGTTATATCATAAAGGAATGAGAAATAGAAAAGTGGAATATAATAAATAAAAGAACATGAATCATAACTTGGATATGTGGTTACAAAATTTATTTTCTACATTCATAAGAATATCACCAAGGTTTTTTACCGAGGTTTCATAAAATTTACCAAGGATTTTCAACAAGGTATCATAAAACATGCCATTAACAAAGATTAAATTATTTACCCAATGTATTCGGGTTTTATGAATTTAAACCCTTAATATGTATTAATTTTTATTTTATAGACATTTATTACAATCAAACATCTCATATATAACATGTGAGAATAAAATAAATTGGTTTCGTCTCAATATCACGTCATTTTAAAAAGTGCTTAAAAACATGACCATTATGTCATTTATAACCCACAAAAAAGGAATTAGGGTTTTATGTATGTAAATTATAGAATAAAATAATTCATTTTAAATCTTTTTGAATAACCCTAAAAAATAAATAGGTTTGGGTATACACATTTAGAAAATAAAACAATTTCTTGAGAAAAAGAGAGAAATTTTGAGAAAACAATTTTGAAGCATAACAGGTATAAAACATGGATTAAGAAAAAATTAAAAAATGGGTAAAAGGATTACCATTAATGAGAGAATATAAATAAAGTTAAGGTATATAATAAAATGGATAAAATAACATGGTATGGAAATTTTTAATACCTACTACATAAAAAGAGAACTTGAAAGGAAAAAAGAGAAGTTGAGATTTCCATTACCTTGAAGAGTGACTTCTAACAATCAAAAATTGGGACCTTGGAATATTTTTTAATCCTTGGGAGGAATAATTGGGAGGAAAAACTACCATATATTCAAGAATTATGAATTGGGAATGAATTATAATGGACAAAATGTGTGGGTGTCTATAACAATGATGAGTGATTTTATTTATTGATTTCCTTGGACACCTAGGTTGTGGTATATTCAAAACCACGGGCTTGACCATGGTATTGGACACTTGGGAAAAAATATGTTATTTTAATCCAAAATCATGTAATATTATTTTATATTATTGTATACATCATTATGATGTAATTACACATACTGAAAACTCAAAACTGTATTTTTACTATTCACCGAAAAACAAAATATTTTAGAAAATTCTTATAAATACACCCTATCCTAAATTCAATGTACTAAATTAAAAAATTATATTTATTTTATCATATGATTATGAGAAATCAACTTTTTAATAGAAAAATACTTGTTTATTAAAAATAATAGCAGATAGAAAATGCATAGTAAAATTTTTAACAGTTGATAAAAATTCTTATCATTTAAATTTAAATAATAGTGTTTTAATCAAAATATTTAATTGAAATACTCATTATTAATAATACCTTAAAGAAATATTACTATTATAGAATTTCTAAAAAGTACATTTTTGTCTCAGAAGTCAATTTATCAACTTCTTTATATTTTTAAGAATAACTATTCTGAAGACAAAAATGATGAAAATCCCAATTTTATTTATAAGGATTATAAATTAAGTACCTAATGCATTGAAATATAAACCCTTATAACACCTTCATATGAGCTAAGGGTAAGGTGTGCAATGGTGATATATTCATGGGGTGGTTTGACTAACGTCACCTGAGTTGTAATTTCTGATAACTTGAACTTTTCTCGTAAACGATTTCATTCTAGCTTAATATGTCGAAAATAGGACTAGTCTTGGTCAAGAGCAAAGAATAGGCATTCTACCTCTTTTCCAAGTTCTAAAAAATAGGTTTTGTACGACAAAAATCTTCTGTATGATGCCATAAACTCTTATTTCTTCCTTAATTTTCCTTTTTCATTTCTACTTATAACATTAGTTATAATAATAAAATCATTATTAAGAATATAGTTTCTAATGGTCATATTGACCAAAAATAATAATTGACCAATGATCATATAACTATCAGAACTCGATGGTCACATTTCAAATTATACTCACTTAATTATTAAAGATATATATTTATATTGAGTAAAAAATAATATATCCCCAATTTTCAGAAAACAAATATTATTCAAAAATTTCAGGTCGTTACAAACATTTTTCACTTACACATAGTTTCAATTTCAAGGTTGTAATTCATGTTTTCTATTTAAAAGTTGTTTCATTTGAAATCATTATTGGGATGTTTTTTTCTCGAGGATAAGTAATTGTTCATGTGTGGGGGAAATTGATATGATGAACTCATATATGTATTTTTAGTACAATTACTTGGGATTTATTTATGATTTATTAGATAATTCATTGGGTTCTAGTAAGTTTTTATAGGAAATGGAAATTAAATTCTCAAAAGAGGTGCTACTTTAATTTTAGAAATTTGAAAAAGTACATGTCATGAAATTTTTTCACAATGTGTATTCCTTGTGTACAAGACCCATATATACTAAAGGCCAACATATAAAACTAGTACACGTTGTGAATATTCCAGGAAAAATAATTAAATGATGTGAATCCATTACATGAGATGAAAATTTCAATTTCTATGCCCTCCAAAAGATATAATCTATGAAATATGGGGTATATGATAATTATGAAGATATTTACAGATCTGATTACATGATGTGAATTACCATTACACATCATGAAAGTTTCAAGGAGAAAGTCATCTAAAGTAATGTTATGAAATGAACCCTTTATACATCATGAGAAAACAAGGATTATAAATATTACGAAACCCTATATTAAACATGGATGGTATAAATTTTACTTTATTTATTTTACGATATCTCCTCAATACTTTCTACACCTTGTTTTCTCCTATTTCCTTTCTATTTTTAAATCATTTTCTAATTAACTTCAGTCCCAAGCATTGTGGATTTCTTAAAACATCTTATTATTACTGTTTTAATTATGATCACTACATTAAACATAAATTTTTATGTGTTATTATTTTATTTAACTTTTATTAGGTTTATTTATTAAATTTAAAATTTTTAGTTGTGAATTGATTTAATCTTGAACTTCTTTTTGAATAAGCTATGAATTCTACAGTTTATTCATTCATCTAATACCTTTTCCATCATGCACAACTAATTCAATAGGGTTAGGGTTCTAGATTAGGGGTAGATTAAAACTAATTAATACTTAGATAAAATTAAGGGAAACCATTTGGCTTTTTATTTGGTTAAAAACTCATGTTAATCACATTGTTTTGCATAACTTTGATCTGGGGATTTGTAATTGGAAGATCCTGGCCTAATTTGAGTTGAGAAGACTAGGAACAATAGTATATGATGCTTCATACCCTTGAATATAACATTATCTCACCTTGGTTGTTGACTACCTATAAACCAATCATTATTTTCCATCTTAGGTAGATCCAATTGGTTTCACCAAAAGTAATTTGTGACCCTTTTACTACTTTGGCGCCTAATCTATATAACCACCGCAAGATATATTCAAGAATAACTTTTGATTAAGACATTAAAATTAATATGATCACTTCTATTTCTTTTGATGTAAAATAAAACAAACTAACCTTATAAATTATAATCTATGAAAGTTATGTGTTGAATCCACGTTTCAGGTTCCAACTGCTTGGTCACCAGATTTTTTAGCTAGTCCCTATAGGTTTGACCCTATATTTCCACTGCTCTATGCCTTAATAGCTAGTATAGTTTGTAATTTACAAATTTATAATCTAACCACTTCTCGTGTGGAATCAAATATGTTGTTTGGGTCAGTTAATAAGGTAACATTCCCATGTGTCCTGGTGAGGTCACATTCCATGTGACCTCATATACATGTTTTATACCACTATTTGAGAATTACACATTGTGTATATCCATCTACAGGGATTGTATTTGGGACCCTGAGTAACCTATCATGAGAAATTTACATATAGAATGTGATGGTGGAATTTGATTTTGCATCAAAGATATAACACAATGTGTTATGAGAATGACACTTCCTTCAGTGATGATTGAATGATAAAAGTGATCAAGTTGGATCACCTGAGAGATGCTAGGGTTAGTAATCCCCTATCACTGCAGGGCCCAACTCACCATACTCTTTACATAGGTAGTGTTAATAGACCCCCATACTTTAGAGGGTGTGGGTCCTCAATCTATATAGTGGAACCTCCCCCTCATCATGCTCTGGTAGTGAGATGTTCCTTCATGGGAGTTGGTACTCCATCCACTGTGGAGTGCGGTAGTGAGGAGCATGCCCCTATACTCAGATTCTTGTGAGACTGTGAATGTTATTGGGCATTGAAAGTAGACCTTTTGGAGTTATAGTCCAACTCATCATTCTTTTCTAGTTTTGGAGATGTATATTCCCATTCTGGATTTGGTACATTTATAAGCATAAGATATGGGTTTCTCTTTACCCTCTTACTTTTGGGGTTAAGAAAACTATTTAAACTAAGGTTTATTTATTTTTATTTTTTTGGGTTCATACTGGGTGTCTATATACTCACCCCTAAATGGGATTTTCATACACGTGGTTTTTCTTATAAAATAGATTTGAATATCAATTGTGATATCTGTGGATGTTGTTTTTGTGGAGTTTGGTGACTCATGGAACAAACCATGTATAGTGTTTGTCCATGGATATTGTGAATGGAGATCTATTTTGTATTCCACTATCTGGTTGTTGTTATTTTGAGACCTCATTTCTGGTTGGGACTGTATTTTTCCACTTTATAATTTTTTATTTAAATAATATACTTTGATTATTCCTATAAGTTGTTTCATTAATGGTTTACACTTTAAGGATTCAATCTTTTCATTATGACTCTATAATATTTCATAGAGCTAGTTGAGGGCATGAATTCAACTAATTCAACTAAAGCCCCCCATATTTACTATTTCCCATTTGGTGGTTTTTCTCATCCCCAATCATATTGAAAGTGGTATTGGGGTGTCTCACTTGTATTTTTCTGACCAAGTGAGAAAAAATTAGTTAGATCATGATAGGGTGGTATCATAGGTGGTCCCTATAGGTTGATGTTTGAATTTTAACCATATTGTAAGGTTTTATTTGGGAAGTTTGGGAGTTGATTTTAGAATGCCTCTAGTTTGGCTCTCTGTTCAAGAAATCTAGTGTTAGTGTGGTGACTAACATATTCATTCACCAGGACTCTAACAACCTACTTATCAACTCAGCATTCTAGGTCACTAATTTTTAGAAAAATTGGTAGAGAATAATAAGATTGTATAGTGATATAGACCCATAGGAAGTAGAGGATTGGACCAATTCATTGGTTTTGGTCTTCATGCCCATTAAAACCCCATCTGATCAGATGGTGTCTCTTATAGCCAATCTTCTTCAAGGATGAGTATGGAATTGGTGGAGTTTAATAACCCATACTCATGATGTGGTAATGATATCTTGGTTATAATTCTAGAAGTTATTACATGATGATAATTACCCTTCAATATCCCGCTCTATGAGAATTTAGGATATTATAGAGCTACAAGAAGGTGATATTTTAGTTTCTGATTATGTAATGTGGTTTAATGACTTTATGTGTTACTATCGTGATATGGTATGAGACGGATAATTTTAGGTTTTTAAGTTTAAGGATGGTCTTCGTAGAGAAATCCATTCTAGAATGGTCTCCTTATGCCTAAACACTAATGAAAAAGTGCTATAGTAGGTTTTGGTAATAGAGTGATTCCCAGTAGAGGGACATTGGGAAGATAGAGATGGAAGTGGACATGATGGGGCTGATTCATCTATAATAACTAGAAGGCATAATTGTTAGGGTCTTGGTGCAATATTCACACTCATGGATAGACCTGGGCATATGGATATATTGTGTAGGGTTCACATAGAGGATCCAGTCATCTAGGACAGAGGAAATGTTATTCCTATGACGGGAAAGGTCACATGGATTGTGATTTCATGACCCGATGTATAAAGAAATATAGACAAGAAGATGATGGACCACTATATATGAGGCATCATCAAAAATAGAGATCTTCTATCCATGGACAGGGAGGCCTATATGGAGGCAGTGTTGATAGAGGAGTAGGTGAAGCTCTATAGGTAATAACTCTTGATGGGAAAGGTCTAATTAATTAGGTGATAAATGGATTCCCAAGTAGGAATTTCATAGATGAACTAAACTATTTATTATATTAATACCTTGGATGTCACATGGTTTCCCATGTTGGAATTCCATGGGATATATTAGGACTTGGTACCACTTCGACCCATCTTGCTTGGACTCACGTAGGACATGTCGGTATACATGATCCTAGGACTCCATCCAATGTATTTACCAAGTTACCATCGAAACACTCATGGGAATCGATGAGGATGCATTGGTCTTCTAATCCTCATATATAGAACTTTGTGGTTTGAAACATTCATTATACAAAAATTTATTGATTGTATTGTTACATAGGTACTATATGGGCACTAGGATTTATGTGACACATTCCATGATTAGGGTGTTGCCAGGTGGCCCACTCGCCATCTGGAGTGTTCTAGCATAGAGTCTCTCACTCTATAAAGATATAGGGAATGTAACCTATACGACAATTGTTATTATATATATATATACATGGATATTAATCAGACTTATTATAGATATGAACTTAAGTAGGTATAGTGGCCAGGTGTCCTTAGGAACTTGGGCGGGTGGCTGTTCATTTTTTAAGTTTTTTTTTGTCTTCTCAACACATGAACACTTATTAAATTATGTTACACTTTCTAGATTGGTCTAGACAAATTGGTTGTTGGCCTACTAGGATTTAGGTGTAAAGGACTGAGCTAGTGCTTAGGATGCTCATGCTAATCTCCCATGGGGATTTGCTGTCATTTCATTATTTTTGTGCTGTAATGTAAAGTATGTTTTTACTACTTTAGCTTATGTATCATCCATAATTCATCCATTGTATACACCGGCGTTGTCCAATTTTGTTCATTTATATAAAATCTATCTTCCTCTACTTTGTCTTTGCTATTTACTGATTTCGTTGTTGACTTCTATTTATATAATGTTAAACCACTTTGAAATCTATGATTTGAGGGTATAGTCTCCCAAATATCATCTCATTGTCCCCAAACTACTAGTTTATAGTCTCTGGAATACATGGAGACGTGCTTGAGTCCATGTGACCCACCGATCTGACAACTATTTTAGTGGTAATCCGAGTCCGTACGTTACAAGATACTCTTACCACCATCACCATGAGGTCCATACTAGGTTTAGAGGGTTGGAATTCATGACCATATGAAGTTGTAGGATATAGATGTATATGACGGGGCTTCTCATGATATGATTGGAGGTATAATTTTTAGGTTTTATACTCTCTCTCTAGTACTTTTAGGAATAAGTGAAAGTCATTCCTTTATATCCATTTCCCTCATGAGAACGTTAGAGATTACTATTGAAACTTTATCCAAAAAGATATAGTTAGTGGTTTCTATAGGGATCAATTATTCTATATCAAACATATACTAGTATTGTGAGTTGGCACTCATTGGAGAGAGTTTCTCGTGGGACCTATTGGTTATCATAAAAAAACTTATGAATTCTTCATAGGCTAGGATTGGTTGATTTCAGTGCATGACCATATAGATTTTTATCAGAGGAGAGTAAGATTACATCATTTTTAAGGGATGAGATTATCCTTCATGGGAGGGAGAGATATTATTTTGGATTAGATAGGGATTGTGAGTAAGAAGAGTCAATAAATCAATCATCAATTGGAGAGTTTAGCCCCTGGTGCTGCATTCTCTTTAGGAATTTGGCTTCTAGTAGTATTGGAGTATTGTATGGATGTATTTTCTAAGTATTTCCTGAGAATACCTCCATGAAGGGATATTAACATTTGTATTAAATTGCACCTTGGTACCAGAATAATATCTTATGTGAAATATTAGATATCCCCTATGAAGAAGTGATAGATGAGAGTGTAGTTGGAAGACCTTCAAGAGAATGTCTTTATTAGGACCAGTGTGTCCCCCTAGGGGGCTATATTTTTTTCTTGAAAATGCAGACATGATATTAAGGCTTTGTGTTGATTATGGTTTCCCAAATCAGGTAATGATAAAGAACAAGTACCCATTTCTAAGGATTGATGTCCATTTTGACCATTTGAGATATGTGAGTTGGTTCTCAAAGATATATCTTAAGTATGGTTACCATCAGTTGAGGGTCTGTGTGGATGATAATCCGAAGATAGTATTTTGATGTTTTTATAGAAACTTTGAGTTCCCAGTGAATAATTTCTATATGACTAATTCCCCTATTTGTTTCTTGGATTTTATAAATCGGAGAATCTATCCATACTTAGAATAATTAGTTATTGTATTCATTGATGAAATCATCATATACTCTACATTAGAGGAGGATTATGTTGAGAATTTTTAGACAGTCTCATACTTACTTTGAGAGAACCAACATTATGGTAATATTTCAATGTGACATTTTTGGATCCATGAGGTCCACTTATTAGAGTAATTCATCTATGATCATGGTTTTGCTACAAATCCAATGAACATTGATGTAGTGCTTACTTGGGACCCACCCAAGTGCATGTTGGAGTTGAACATATTTTTTGGTTTGGTGTGGTACTAAAATACGTTTATGATAAAATTTTATAGGATAAAAACACTTTAACCATCTAGATGTGGAAAACAAAACAATTTATTTTGACTGAGTAGTGTTCGAGATACATCAAGGAGTTGAGGATGAGGATGACTAGTGGTCCTATGTTAAGACTACTAGAGGAGGGAATTGGGTTCATGATGTTTTGAGATTCATCTAGAGATAGGTTATATATCATGTTGATACATAGGTAGGTAGTGATATATAATAGGTTGAGGAAGTTGAGACCCTATGAGAAGGACTATATGAACCATCAATTAGAGTTTTCTATGGTAGTATTCACAAGGACAGTGTGGATGCACTTTATTTTGGGTGATTGTTTTTTGTTTTCTCAGACAACCAGAGTCTCATTGACATATTTAATCAGAGATAGATTAACCTAAGATAGAGTTGTTGGATTTATTTTATAAAGGACTGTGACTTTGATATGGTCTATATTCCCAAGAAGTTAAATTTAGTGGTGTATTTCCTTATTAGTAAGTCCCATACTCTTATGGGGGAGGAGGCATCTAATCAGGTGGCTTTATCACAAATAATCATGGTAGAGGAAATGGGTACAACATACCTTTAGTCAGTGGTGGTGACTCCACCACTTCTTATTTGTGTGAGAGGGGATCAGTTGGGATACATCAACTGTGAGATTCTATGTGTCCATATATCCTCATGAGATGCACCAAATAAATTTTATTATGGAGGGGAGCATGTCATCCTTTTCTAGTGATAGATGGTGGTTCTATTAATGTTGTGTGATGATGTGATGAGGGAGATTCACACTTCTCCCTTGGATGTACATCCTAGTGTGGAAAAATTGTATAAGGAAATTCTATGATAGTTTTGGTGGGATTAAATGAGTTTAAGAATCACTGATTTTGTCTCTCAATGTCTCACATGTCAGTAGGTAGGTCTATCATCATATTCTAGTAGGCTTGACCCAACCCCTTGAGATATCAAAATTGAAATGGGATGGAATATTAATGGATTTTTTGATTTTGATTATACAGAGAGTGAGACTCGAAGATGATATTTGGTTGATTGTTGACCTAATCACCAAGTCAACACTCATTATTTCCATCCAAGATTAGATATCGATTGAGAGTTTAGGGATTTTGTATGTATGGATGATTTTTTAGTTTTATGGGGAACCCATGATGACTATCTATGACTATGATGATCAGTTTAAATAATAGTTTTGGAGGTTCCTACATGAGGATTTTGGGACCTAGTTGCAGATGAATACAACATTTCAATCTATATGGATGGATAGACTAAGAAAACTATCCATGTGTTGGAGGATATACTAAGATCCAATGTGTCAGATTTCAACCATAGTTGTGAGAATAATATTCCATTGGTGGAGTTAAATTATAATAAAACTATCACTATATTATTAGAATGGATCTTTTATAGGCCCTATAAGTGATACCCTATAGGTCACCATTTTTTTGAATAGAAATTGGTGAAACACCACTAGTTGGGATAGAGTTGGTGAATCAATAAAGGAGAAAGTTTAAGTTATTTGTGATCATATGAGGAAAACCTAGATCTGATAGAAATCATATAAATATTGATATTATAAGCCTCTGTAGTTTGATAAGGGATAAAATGTTTTCCTATGATTCTATGCATGATTAGAACTACAGATATTTGGTCGGGGAATAAATATATCCATATAGTTCATTAGGATGTTCCAAATCATTCTGGGGGTTAGAATGATTGCTTAATTCTTAGACTAATCCCCATAGTTGGACTGAGTACTTGATGTATTACATGTGTCATAGTTGAGGAGATACATGGACGTCTGGAAACATGTTATTTATTGGGGAGAGATGGACATTGAGGATGGATCCTCCTTTTTGAAGAGGCATTTGGAGACCAATGATTGAAAGGAGATGAACCTATGTTGATTGACCATCCCATTGGTTAGAGTTCTTTGGAGGCATGAGAGAATGTTGGAGAGTTATTATGAATGTGAGGGTCATATTTGTGCTTAGTAACCACACCATTTTGTGTAACATGGGATTTTAGTGGTGAAATCCTTAAAGGATGGGAGAAATTAATGACTCCAGTTTCACCAGTTTAATCCCTTTAATAATTTTATATATATCTCTAGATTTTTCATCAGAGAGAAAACTATTTTTAGGGGTTATAGGACCCCAAAAGTAATATATCAAAAATATTAATTTATTTTAAAACAAAGGTACAAATATTTTCAGAATAAATTATTTCCCCATTGTTTAGGAACTATAATGGGAAATCCAAGACCATGGTTGGTATGTGGGGTTTACTATATATATATGATATAAGGTTTATTGGTGAAGGAAGTTCAGTGGAATGAGGCCATTGGAAAATGTGGAAGGTAATTAAATAATTAATTTTATTTAATTAGTTAAAAGTAACAAAACAATCATGCCCTACCATTTGTTTTCTTATATATGGAAGGAGGGAGAGGGTTTATCTCTTACATGATAATTTAAATGAGAAGAAAAGTGATATATGGTGTTTCTATACTTCATTTATTATCAAAATTGAGATCAGATCTAGGTGCAGTGGCTTCTAGGTGTAGATCTAGATCCAAATCTTCACATTTTTCTCTATGAGGTAGGCTGTTTTTTAGTTTTACATCCCTATCCCAATATAAGTGTTGTTTAAGAGTTTTAAATCCCTTTTATGTCTTCTAAGGACCCATTTGGGGTCAATCAGTGCTCAATCAGGAATAAATGGGGGTTTTAGATTTTTCATAGGGATTTCTCTTTTGAGATTCCAGATCTCACCATGTATAGTGTAGAATCACACAAAATGTGTTCTTCGCATTGGGGTCAGAAGGAGTTTTAGGGAATACTCACCATGTACTTAGAGTACAATCCATGTAGTTGTACATGAAAATGAATCCAAGTACATGAGAAGAAACCTCATGTGAGGAGACATGACCATGTGGTAGTATATGGAAAGTCCTCGAGAGTACATAGGCACAAACATGTCCTGGTACAAGAGCATGGTTTGGGCTAGAAAAGACACACCATTTATTCCAGGTACACGCCATGTTGATCCACATTTATAGATATTCCTTGTTCAGGATAGGACACAACCCAGTGTATAATATAGGCTAGACATCATGTACTAAATGTATAAATTATGTACATCCACATGGATAGCTAAGCACATGTAGTATGGGACCCATCTAAGTGGAATTTCTGGATCATAGGTTTTGTGACCCCATCTATAATCCATGTACTCTTCTTGGGTACTTACACCTTGTGTATCTCCTTATCTGGGATATAGACCTGGGACAATGATTAGCCTATCCTGACTAATTACAGTGATCATTAAAAATTACTAGAGAGATGTTGTGGATGGTATTACTCTATCACATCAGGTTATGGGTACCCAATAATCTTTACATAAGTATATTTGGTACTCCCCCATAATTCATAGGGTGAAGGTCATCTATCTACAGAGTGGAACTCCCCCATCATCAGGCTATGGCGAGGAGTGGTTCCTCTATGGGAGTTGGTACTACCTTGGATGTGGAGTGTAGTATAGAGGAACCTTCCTATCCACTGTGAGTATTGTGAGATTTCATTTGGTTTTGGGAATCTAAGATAGAACTTTGGGAGCTATAGGATGACTCATCTTTCTTAACTTGTTGGGGGAGATGGAGATACCCTTTATCTCTCAGTTGGGTTTCATTATGAGAATATCTAATGGATTTATATTTACCATATGAATTTTGAAGTTTATTTAATTATTTATATTTCTGTGGTGCCCTATATTGTTTTTGGGGAACCTACTAGGTATGTATATAATCACCCCTACAAGGTATTTTCTTACATGTGGAATGTCATATACATATAACATGTAGATCAATGGTAATATTGGTGGACCTGGTTTTGCTGATGATTAGTGGATCTTGGGGATGACCATGTTCAGTGGTAAAACTTGTAAATTATTATCTAAGATATATTTAGAGTCCCTATTTCTAGTTTTTCTTATGCTATGACCACATTTCTGGATGGGCATGTATTTTCCCCTTTATACTGTTATATTATGTTGTTGTACTTTGATGCATTCCTAGAGGTTGTTTCATGCATGGTTTACATTCTAAATGTTCAATATTTTATTATGTATATGAACTAATGCATAAATTTGGTTTTATGTGAACATAAATGTACTTAAGATAAGGAATCTCATATTTAGTGTTTCATACTTAGCTCTTTTCATGATCCCCTAGCTTATTGGAGGTGAACATGAGGCGTCTCACTTAGCTTAAGTCGACCTGGCAGGCCCTGGTGGGTCAGGTTGTGATAGTTACACAATGATAATAAAATTTCAATATTTTTTGGATATTGAAGTTAGTATGTCAAGATGATTACCAAAAATTTAGAGGAGTTAAAACAATAAATAATTTAAAATTTTTCTAGTAGGACGAATACCTCTCTTTCAGTTGGGCTCCTTTAGAACATTTTAAAGGATACTTACAATAGTATTTTAAGAACAATAATACCTTTAATTCATGGATACCCCATTTTAAAAGAAACATGGTCAGTGTTTGGTTGATCTATATGGGCCATGGCGGTGTAAATAAGATAATGGATGGGTTTCCTTTTATAAGTGGGGGAGAACAAACAATTTTAATTTCTTTAAAGATTAAAATATAATAATATCATACTCAAGATAAATGCTTCAAAATTTTCAAAGGTTTGAATATGGGATATTTTTAGCCAAAATATGGATATAAAATAGATTTATACAAGTTTTATTGGTAAAATTACCATTATATCTTGGTTTAACCCCTGATAAACATGTTTTCAATTTAACCGCATCAACTGATTTTTATTGTTTTTACTATTAATTATGAAAAATAATTAAAATGACCTTATTGAAAAATATTAATTAATATTATTCCAAATATTTAAAATGTTTTTTAAAATTTAATTTGTGATGTATGAAAATTTAATTTAAAATTTCACCCACTAAATGTGATGAAAATTAGTTTTCCAAAAAATAAACGTTTACCTAAGTATATAATGTTTTTATACCAAAATACAACATAAAATTAATTCCAATGATATATATTGGTTTATTAATATTATAAATATACAAATGTTGTTTTTTATTTTTTATTTTTATAAGAAACAAATTATTTTAAATTATTTAAACAAAAATACATTTTTTTAAAAAAAATCAGTATTTTACACTATTAAAAAAAATAAATATTTTTTTTCAAATTTCAAAAAACATTCACCCAAAGATAATATTTACATTATTATTTCCAAAATGAAGTTTATTTATTTTCACAAAAATAAATAATAACCATTTTTGAGGAAAATGTATTTTTAAAGCACATAATGACTTTACAAAAAATTGAGTTCTTTTTTTATCAATATATTTTATTCATCTAAGAACCTTATATATATATATATGAATATATATATTAAAATTTTGTTATTCCCATTGAATTATCCAATTTAAATATTATTTTATAATGGTATACTATATTACAGTTCACTTAGACCCAAGGTTGCGTGTATCACTGACTATTAAAGAAATTAAATTTATATAAAGACAAATATACAATAAAATATCAGAGTGAGACAATATACCACCCTTAAAATTACTTTCCCCCAGAATTATTTCAATTAGATATAAAAAAGGAGAATATATCTGTTTTATTTGCATAGTTGGTTTTCCAAGTAGCTTCTTCAAATTTATGATTCCTCTAGTGAACTTTTACTAGGTGAGTAGTCTTATTCCATAACAATATATCTCTATAATCCATGATTTATATCAGTTATTTTTAATAGGAAATATCATCCTACAATGGTATAACCATTGAGTTTATTAAATTTTATGGATGGAGTATGTACTTCCTAAGGAGAGATACATAGAACACATCATGAACTTGAGATAGGTTTGGTGGAAGTACTAAGTGATAAGCTACCATCCATATTTAATCAAAAATATAAAAGGAAAAAATATACCTAGGTCTCAAATTCACCTTCTTTCCAACTGTCATTACCTTATTTCGTAGAGAAATTCATTGAAATAGCTTCTAAAAAGCTTGAAAATGTAGATGTTTTCTTATGAATTTCAGCATAAATTTTCTACTGACTCCGAGATTCCTTGATGTGATGTCGAATGGATTTAACATTCTTAACCATTTACTCATATATATTAGGTCCGAATAGATTTATTTCTACTACATCTTCATAAATCATTGGAGTTTAACATTTATTTATATATAGAGCTTCAAAAGGATCCATCTGAATGCTCAAGTGAAAGCTATTATTCTAAAAAAACTCAACTAGAGAAAGGAGTTGATCCTGAAATCATTTTAAATCCATATAACAAGAACTCAATATATTCTCTAGGTCTTTCATGGTTTTATTATAATTAATATGTATATGAGGATGATAAGTAGTAATGAAACACAATTACGAATCAAAATATTTTTGAATACTTCACCAGAACTGCGTGGTAAACCTCGGATCTTGGAAAAATACAATAGAATGTGGTACTCCATGCAACCATAGTACATAATTAATGAATATTAAAGAAATATAATCAAAATATAAATATTATATGATATATAATAAGTGTTTTGATTTTATGATTAGATCAACTACAACAAAAATAACATTATGGCCTTTAGAAAATTTGGGGACTCTAATAAAAAAATCAATAGTGATACTTTACCATTTTTATTTAGGTATTGGTATTGGTTGTTACATTTCATTAGACTTATATCTCTTAAACTTAACTTTTTTACATATCATGAATCAGGATACATAATTTTCAATACCTATCTTCATGTTTTCCGACCAGAGATACTCTTTCAGATCACTATTCATCTTCATACTTCTAGGATGAATAAATAACTGTTAACTATGAGATTCATCCAATATATCCTCCTTAAAATCTAGTATAGATGAGACGAAAAATGATTCTTAAACCATATCATTCAATAGTAATAAAGGTTGAACTCTGGGAAAATTATTACATTCTTTTCCAACTCTAAATCTTCCTTCTAGGCCTATTTAATCTTCACATGGATAATGGTTGAACACCCATTTTAGAAAGATAATATTTCTCACCTTCCTTCAATATTTCTTGATTCATACTTTTAAAATCTATAAATATTGGTTTTTTTGTGATCATCATCATAGATTATCTAGTATGATCATTTCAACTAAATACAATAGCCATATTATTCAGTTTCCTTGGGATGTAATGTATAGAAAAATCATAATCATTAATCAAATATAACCTTATGCTCTGGTGTATATTCAAATATTTATGAGTGATATATAATTTAAACATTTATAATCATAATATATTTCACACCTTTCAATGAAAATATAATTCCTCCACATCTTTAATGGAAAAAATTACCATAACTAACTCTAAATCTTATGTTGGGTAATTTTTATAAAAATACTTCAATTATTATGAGGCATAAAATATTACAATATCATTTATCATGATGATTCATTGCAGAACCTTCTTTTATGCATCACTATAAATCATAAATCCATCTAAACTACATGGTAGTGTAAATACAGGTATTCTGACTCACATTCTATTCAGTTCATTGGTTCTTTTACATTCATTTGTAAAAAGGAACTTCTAACCCTTACAAGTTTACTTGGTGAGTGTATTATAATTCTATGAGAAATTATTCACAAATAGCCTATAATATTTATCCAAAAAAAGATATGTATGGATCACAATCATTATGGTTAGTTCTAGCCAATATTTAATACCTTTTTTCATTAATGGATCCATCTATATACCATATCTTCATATTATAGGACCTAAAAATGAATCTTTTTTGACCAAAATTTACATTTGGAAAAATTTTCATATCGCTTATCACTTCTTATGGTCTTCTGTATAATCCTCAAGTGATATTAATTATCTTCCTTACTCATGAAATATAAAATATTATCATCAATAAATAATACCAAAAAATGGTATAGGTAATCTATAAAGACTGAATTCCTTAAATCCATGAAGATAATAGGGGTATTAGTATGCATGAATGGAATAACTATAAATTTATAGTGTCCAAACCTCAAAAAAAGTCTATATTGGGCATATCTTCACTTTTGACCCTCAATTGTTAATGTCTAGATTGAAGACCAATATTGGAAAATATTGATATCCTCTTAATTGATAAAACATATAATCAATATGGGTTAGAGGATAATTATTTTTTATTGTGATATTATAATACTCCAAAAAATCCATTAAGATTCGTATTGATCCATCAATAATCTTTAAAAAATAATTGGTACACCCCATGGCGACACAATTGGCCCAATAAATCCCCTTTTGAGATTATACTAGAGTTTGTTCTCTAATTTCTTCAACTCAATAGTATCTATTATATATGGAGTCATTGAGATAGGTGTATCATAAGTTATTATTTCTATTGAAAACATAGCTTCACTATCCTATGGATGACTAAGATATTATTTCACAAATACATCAATAAACTCTTATAAAATAGTAATATCTTTGATGTTGAGTTTCTCCCCAAATATTTTAGACAAAAAACCTTGTTGAATAAGAACCAATACCTATAAAATGGCTGAAATTTCAATATAAAGTTCATATTCATCATTACCCTAATAGAAAATCATTGGTGGGTTCGAAATATCAAATGTGACATCACTTTCTCAACAATTGATGTAAGATTTATGTAAATAAATCGAATCTATGCCTAAGATAAAATCAAATTAAACTAGAGGGATAATAATAATATTTTCAGGAAGCATCTTCCCACAAAATTCAATAGGATAAGAGGCATATATTTTAGATGATATCATTATACCATTATGGGGTTTCAATACTAATTCAACAGAAAATAATTGAGTTTGTATTGTGAAACCGTTATAAAATATTCATATATAAAAGATTTTTTAAATTCAAAAAAGAATAATACAATAGAAATTATAGAGTGGATAGTAAGTGTACCTTTCACCTCTTCATTATTATACCAGACATTAGCGATAATTATCACATGATATTTCAATTTATTTGTTGGATTAAGATGGTTCTAATTTTGATCATCATCCTTAAAATTTTTATTTGAGAACTATTTTTAATAATGCTCAAAATCCTTGTATTTGAAACACTAGCATGTGGGCGGTGTATTTCATGGTGGTTTCCCACCATCATTAGCTATCTTATTCTTACCAACACTTTGATATTTGATTGCCTAGTGACCATAATTTCCACATTTAAAACATTTATCAACCCCCTTGATAAAATTTTATTTATGTTTCCTTACAAACATAAAGAATAAAAGAAATATCATCTACTTATTTCCATGGTTTTATTGATTATATTCTCATTTTAATTCTTTATTTATTTTCTTATCAAAATTAAGATATTGATGGGTAAATACAATCTCCATTTCCACCTTGATAGTAGATCAATTGATTTCATCATATCTAGTGAATTATCTTATGGATAATTAAATTAAAATAATTGGTTTTGAGACATTTAATAATTGATAAATCTTACATTCATGTTGGATAATAATACTAGAATCATACCTCATAAGTTTTGAAAATTTTTCCATATAGGTATTAATTGATTCATCGTCCCTATGCATTAACAGAAGGAATTACTTTTTCTTGTAAAAATAATATGAGAAAATATATTATTGAAAAATAATCCCATAAACTCATCCCACTCAATGGAATCAATTTTATCCTATTTACTTGTGTTCTTTATAAGATTACACTATTAATCTACTTCACCTTTTAAATGATGAACACACAAATTAAAATTTTCATGTTCAAAACATTGGACAAAGATAAATATCTTTTTATTGTTATTTTGATCAATTTATCAAATACTACAAGATCAATAAGACCACTTAAATAATTTGGATATTTCATCATGAAGAAATAAACATAATGTTATTCCCTCCTTTGTTCATTTGGAATCCCAACGTGATCGTAGCTTGAGAAAGTTGTATAAGCAAGAAAAAATGATTTTGTTTTACATCTCACATAGAATTTGGTTGCTCAAGAGGTCAATCATTGTATTTTTCATTACATTTAGCATGGAAATGGTTTCTTTGTGTCCTAGATAATGACTAAAACCAAAAACCATAGTGTGGGAAAAATTAATCATTATGTGGAACAGTATAATTATAAAAAATAATTTATAAAATTTCCAAATCATGACAACTTTTTTTAATCAATGACACCTTATAGTTAACCAAGTCCATTAACAATCATTTTCTAGTCAAATCCTTCATAATGGTTTGTAAGGAAAATGTGAATTAAACAAAGAATATCCCCTGAGAGTGTCAAAATAGGTTTACATTAATGGCACAATTACTGTGAACCCGGATGATGTAAGAGATATAATCGACCAACTATTTTTGGGGTTATTATCCCTAGATTCATCTATGATAAGACCGCACCTAATTATATTATCTAGATATGTATTTTTTTCTAGGAAAATCAAACTATTTTATTATCCATAAAATAGGATGTTTTCTTATAAATTGGACTAAACTAAATGTTCTAACTAAATTTTTTCTATCCAAGTTTCCAAAGGTAACAAAAGATTTCTCTGATACTAATTATAAAAACCCATAATTTTCATACATAAATATTACATATTATTAGATGAATATTCAAATACATAACACTCTTGTACACACCGAAATCTTAAAGTTTTTTTTTTGTATTTTGAAACTTGGATAAATAAACAACTAGTTCATAATAGATCTACATCTTCTCCCACTAAGTTCTTCATAACTAGAACCCTTCTTAGAAAAATTATACATAAAACCTTTCTTCAAAACATGGGGAATGGAAATACAATAAAGGGTGATATCATACACCCATTATGGTAAAATAATGAAGATACCAATGATCACTTTAGAACAACATGAGTATAAGGATATGAGAACATGAGATTAATATTTTAAAACCATACCAAGTATATCATAAATCATAATATCGAATCATGGTATAAATCAGGTAAATTTATAAGACATGAATCATAATGTAATATAAGATCATGATCTATGAGAGAATAACATTGGAAAAATAAATAATATTGTTTCAAACACATAATCATAGAAAATAATCTTCTTAATCATGTATTATTTGCAAGAATATCATAGTGGATTATCTTCAATCATAATTCCACCATATTATAATTCAAGGATTACTCCAAATACTATCATAGTGGGCATAATTCATTACTGAACTAGGTTCACTCTTCATTCTTGTCCTTATTATCTCATGAGATATCCATCTTTACCCAATGCATTGGAGGGATATGTAATTATGGGACCACCCGCAACATAATGAAAATCATACATATATGTGATATAATATTACAAAACAGTAATCATATCATCATATTAGAACCCATGTAAAGAAAATAATTTACATAATGAATTATTTAATTATATCACAACCCAGGGAATATAAAAAGATTTCATGAAGGTTTCATAATAACTTAATTTACTTGTGGGAAAGAAATGTTTATCCTAGAATTATTATTAAATAATCATCATTGTAATCCACACAGAGAATGCAAGTTGGTGGTATAATTTTATCATATATCCAGTAAATCATAAGTAACAAAAATGGATATCATCATAGATGAAAAATGACTTTAATAGATCACTTTAACATCTCTTGAGTAAAATACCCTTTTCACATTGAAATCAATTACTTATAATATAAAAATTTCACAAATATTAAAGAAAAAGATTTATTTGAATATAAACAAAAAAAATTTAAAATAAATTTTCAAAGAAATGTGCAGTCATGATAGTGGGAAATTCTGTTAATATCGTGTGTGTAAAAACAAAGACTTCTTTCACTTTTTGGTAAAAATTAAAAAGAAACTCAATCAGAAAATAATATAAAGATTTATTTTATTTTTATAAAGACAATTATTGGTAGAAATTATTTTTAAAAAATCATTAGAGAATATTAAAAAACATTCTAGTAAATATTTTTAGAAAATAAGGATATGAAAGAAAAAGGATTTTGGACCAAAGAGTGAGATAAACTCAGTTTTACTTAAAAAAATATTTCATTCTCCTAAGTTATTAAAAAGAGGGAAATGAAAGGAAAAAATTTAATCTCTAGAAACAAAATGGATGATAATAAAATTTATGATATTCTTAGGAGATCGGGTATAATATTTCATCTTTGGAAACTTAATCATAAATTGTTCTGAAGAACAATGATATTGTAACACAAATCCCCTACCACATTGGAAACATTTAAATTAAAAACTCATGAAGGAGAGAAAATTATAAGTATATATAAATCCTTCAATTTTTCATGATAATAATCATAAATGATATTCTTGGGTAGTATATACATCACATAAAAGAAACCATTCGTGAATATGACATGAGTCTCACATAAATAAAAGTGAGACAAAAAGCAATCACCTAAAGTTAGAATTACTTTGTAAGAACTAGAAAATCATGTATAATTAATTTAAATTTATTATACTCATATAAAAAATAAATTAAATACTTATAATATCACATATGATTGACTGGTAACATTTAAACATGCTTTTGTTAGTAATTCCTTATTAAAATCATCATTTCTAGGAGTTAATTGTTTCATTTTTCTTGAAATTTTTTGTTTTGTAGTTCCAGTCCTTTTATATTGATTATATATACATCATCTCTAGAATTTTAGTCATGATATAAATATCATATATATTTGTTATATATATATTTATAGTCATCCATGAAAGGTAATGATAGAAAAATTAATTCGTTCATAGACACTCTAGGCTAGATGCACACATGTGTGATGTTTTCAATTTTTAAGAGATGATAAAAGGGTAAGTAGTAATTTAGAAATATAGGATAATTATTATATCATATATATTACATATAATAATTAAATATATCCTTATTATCATCCATGTATGAAAAAATGAAAAACAAATCACATCGCTTCATGGAGGTGGTTTCCACATGTACGCATGAGTGATGCTATCATTATCCAAACGATTGTAAGGTATGAAGGTAGATATGATATTATAATTTTAAAATAATAATTATTTAATAAATATCCAGTATAAATATTATACAAATCATAATACCCATCCATAAAATATGGTAATGGAAAATTAATTATATCGCTACGTGGAGGCGACAATCCACTCGTACACACAAACGATAATTTCACTTCTAATTTAAAGGAAAATTGGGTGAATGATGGTGGTTATATAATGATAATAATATTTTAGTTTATTTAAGATACTGAATTTATTAGTATTTTGAGGAATAACACATATTTTTAGGTGGTAAAAGAAGAAATAATTTGAAAGAGGTCGGGTAGGATGAGTATATCTCCTTCGGTTGGCTACTATTAGATCATTTCTTAAAGATTTTAAAAAAAGTATTTTAAGAAACAAATAACCTATAATTCATGGATAGGAAAGCTTAGAAGATAATTGGAAAGGTTTTTTCTAAGATATATTTCTTAATGTTGTGTAAAGAAGAGAAAGTAGGGGTGACCTTTTATTAATGGCGGAGAGGAAAAACTTGGAATTTCTTAAAAGATTAAAATATAATAAGGACATCATCAAGAAAAATGATTCTAAATGAATAGAGGTTAAAATTTCAGATATTATGAGATTTCAATATGTACATAAAATAATATTTATAAAATTTTATTTTTCAAACATACACTTATATCTTGGTTTAACCTCCATGGTAAACCTGTTTCCACCTTAACTGTGGTATCATATTTTTATAGTTTTTACTGTTCGATATGAACAAAAATTAAGATGAAAATTTTAATAAATATTAATTATAATGATTCAAAATATGTAATACATTTTATCAAATTCAATCCATGTAAGTGGAAGAAGTTAATTTAAAATTAAACCCACAAAACACGATGAAAATAAGTTATCCATAAAAATGTTTTCCTAAGTATAAATTGTTTTTATACAAAAATCAAAAATAAAATTAATACCAATGATATAAATTAGATTATTAATAATTTAAATTAACTAATTTTACTTTTAAAAAAACTTTTAAAAAATAAAAAATTATTAATTATTTTAATGACAAGAATGTTTTCCCTAAAAATTAATAATTTCCAATATTCATCAAAAAATCAATATTTTTTGAAAATTATAAACAAATCACTGCAAGATAATTTTTAATTTCGAAATTAATTTCATTTTTTAATAAAGTTTATAAATTTGAAAGAAATTATTGTATTAATTTCTCACAAAAATCAATAAGAACCATTTTTTAGGAAAAATTAATTTTTAAAGTATATAATGATTTTACAAAAAATTAAGTACATATTTATTAATATATTTTCTGTATCTAAAAAATTTCAAAATTTATTTTTTACAATGTTGTTATTCCTACTCAATCTTCAAATTTAGTGGATAATTTATAATGGTATTCTTTATTATGGTTCATTTAGACTCAGGGTTGCGTGTATCACAAGCTATCAAAGACATTTAATTTATTTGAAGAGAAACATATCATAAAATCTTTGAGTTTTACATAAAGGTGTACCTCTATTTTTTTTTTATTTTTCACTAATAAAGTGGATTATTTTCATCACTATTCCAAGGACAAATAAAATCTAGGTTACAACATTATTCTATTGAAATTACTCACACTATAACAAAAAATAGAAAATTTAATTTCAATGAAAGTTACATCACATTACAACAAATAAATACTATAAAATGATTATAATCATTTTAAAAATCAATTTTTTACAATAAAATTGGTATATAAAATTTATCAAAACAATGCACTTTTTTTATGGGATGCTCAAAAAAATTAATGTTTAAACATAATAAAAATGATGTAAAGTGAACTTAGGTGGTATCTAGTGAAGACATTGTTATGGAAATTTTTTAATCTTGTTCAATTGGTTAAAAATTGTATAAAAATAGTGGATATAATTGATTACTTTTAAATTCTATTTTTAAAACATAGATTACTAACCTCATATTACTATCCTCACTCCCCCATGAATCATTATTATATTTTCCTTCCCCATCATTCACTAATAAAAGGAAATATCCCCCATTAACAATTGATAACACTACTACAATACAGCTCTTTAGCGACCGCCAAAAGCGGTCACTAAAGGCCTTTACCGACCGCCTAGCGACCGCTTTTGGCGGTCGCTATTGCTCCATCGGTAAAGACCAACAGCGACCGCCTAAGGCGGCCGCTAAAACTCCACTACGAAAACACCCATGTTCGGGTGGTATTTGGTGTTGCCGACACAACGAGGCACGAAGAGGTGTTGGGGGAGGGAACCCAAAGCTTTACTGCCGGCCATGGAGGATATACGGCGGCCGGAGGGAATCAACTAAACCAGCAGACATCGATGGGTGGCTGGGGAATGTCATGAGAATGACAGAGGACCACTCGGACATGTTTGGGGGTGTCCGGTAGTGATTGGTGGGTGTGCGGGGTGAGCGTGGGTGTCATGGCAGCGATGGCGGAGCGTTAGGTGCGGCGCGGCTGCTGTTGCAGCGGTGTTTCAGGGAAGAAGACGCTGGAGGCAGGAAAAATCCCGCGCTAATTATTTTCAGCATTAGAGACCGCTTTTGGCGGTCGCTATTGATGGATTTAGCGACCGCCAATGGCGGTCGCCCGTTCCGCACAGCGCAGCAGCTCAAAATTCTTGTAGTGTAACAACTTTCTAAAAAAATAAAATAAAATAATCACTTTATTCTCTATCCTTGACTGGACAAGTAATTGGTTATCTCCAATCACTATTGGTCCATCCTAATGTTAACTATGGTAAAAAGTGAAGGATTTCCTAATAAGCCTATGTGTAAACCTAGTAAAAGAAGGAACAAAATATTTTAATGTAAAGAGAAATAAGAATATCCTAATATATGCACATCTAAACACTACTAGAGAATTATATAGCGCATTTTTTTATTGAAAACCAAAATTCATCAGAGGGGTAGGAGAGATATGTTGAGTCAAAAGTTCCCTTTTGACTTCTATATCTTGTTTTGGATATCACAAATGTCTCTTTCAATCGTATCGTACTGACTCTTTCAATTGTATCGTACTGACTCCTTCAATCGTATCGTACTGACTCTTTCAATCGTATCATACTGACTCTGTCAATCGTATCGTATTGACTCTGTCAATCGTATCATACTGACTCTGTCAATCATATCGTATTGACTCTGCAATTCATACTTTCATTACATGATTGTTTTGGTACTATTCAAAACACTTGTTTCATATTAATCGTACTCTTTTTTATCATCATATATCTTTTGTTTTAAACAATATGATGTCATTGAGTTAGTTACAAACTAATCAAAATGATGTCATGCTTTCTGTTTCAATATGACCGTTATATGCCATGTGTCCACGTCCCGCCGAGTTTTTCGGAGAAATATGACTGTTGGAGGAAATGTAACCGTTGGAACCTGAAGCCTATAAATAGGAGGTCATTTGAAGCTGAGAAAAAAGGCGGTGAACAACGGTGAACGACTATGATACTTTTCTTCTATCAAGATTCTAGAGAGAGATAATGTGACTTCTCTCTTGCTAAGTGATTAGTGCGTTCGATCATCGTATCGAGGGATTTCATGTAATTGGAAGACAGAGGTGTCGATTACCTACAAAATCGAGGGCTGCCAGGGATAGGCAGACAGATGGTCTGATCATCATATTGAGGACTACTGGGGATAGGCAGACAGACGTTCCGATCATCGTATCGAGGGCTTACCAAGGTGGTGGTAAGACAAACCTCTTATCCTAGGTGAAAGGATAACCCTTCTCTTTGGGTCAAAAGAATTGTAATACTTTTAAATTTCTGCTGCTGCTTGTATTAGAAAGGAATTTGTATTGTTTCCTTTCTTCATTACACTTTCAATTGTAATTGTTTTAATTACAATTATACTATTACATATTGTATCAATTGATTCTATATGCTTTAAGGTAGGATCATTAACTATTATTTTACTCTGATTATTTTATTCATCTTGAATACAATTACTTTACTTTTCTAATAGTATTACATTACTTCATACCTTTATACTCAATACAATTGTGTGTGTTTGTGTTTTTATTAGTTTAAGATCTTTTAAACTAACTTATTAAGTGTTTAAACACAAACTTTTATTCCTAAAATTCACCCCCCTCTTGTATTGTTCCATCTAATATACATATACATCTACGTATTCGATCCAACAAGATCTCCTTGGCCCGACCACTATTCTCCTAGTGTAACATCACAAGAGTTTTTATGAAAAAAAGAAAAAAAAAGAAACTATAGTAGTATTGAGTGATAAAAAACCTATGATAATGGGAGAACATATCATTTATCTAGTAATCCCCCAAACTATAATACAAAACATAATTTTATTAATAAAAGAAAAAAGTCATGAAAAAATTCTCACAAGTGGTGAATTATATGTGGAGTTCCTTGAGATGATCATCACCAGCTTTAGGAGAAGTCCATGTGAGAATAGTTGAACTCTTATAACAATACGAAACACCCTATAAAAATTTCATACTGAGTGGTGAATAAGATCTCAGCTATAGATGGATACCACATGGATAGGGAACACTAAGGATATTTTTCCTTCCTAATTCTTCAAAACCAAAGGAATGAGAGGCAAATAGAAATTGAATAATAGAAGATAGTTTTGGAGACGAATTTAACCATTTTCTATGTTTTTGACGAAATGTGAGCTTCAATAATGGTGGTTGTAGGTAGGGTGATCATTCAATTATATGGGAATTTGACTATGTAGCAATTTTGGAAATTTTCTATAATTAGATATATCACCAATTGGGTATGTAAAATTAGACCCTCCTTTTTCTTCCTTTAGCTATCCGAAATCAGATAGTAATATGTTATTACATAGAGTTACACTATCTATAAGATTAATTTGAGTGGATTATCATTGGAATAATGGTGGCAATGTTTATTATCCTCATTCAAGAATTTTTATTGTCATTTGGCCTAATCTCCCTTGTAAAGATTCAACCAATGCATTGGGAAAATAACTTGATCTATACTTCCTTATAATTTGTATATAAAAAACACAAAAAATCCATTAAAAAATTAAATACATTTTAGTGGGTCCAAATCGGTCATCTTAGTTACTACAATTGTCTAGATGATATCTCCTCCATTTTGCTTAATGACATATGTGACTCAAGTATATTTGATTCTTCATATTTAATATTTTCAGGTATAAATATCCTATATTGGTCGGATCAATTTCAATTGTCTCCCCTAATGATGAGGTTGGTCTCTTTCGATGAGTAGTGATCCTTGATTTTTCTCATATATACAAGATGGTGCATACGACATCAGTGTTTTGGTCATCTTCTTAATTCATATATGTGAGATTTAGTGGAAATAATCACTATAGGATACTGGACTCATCTTCTCCCTTAACAACATTAGGTTTCTATTCATCTCTATCCACATGCGAGTGACAAATTCTTTAGATCCAGTGAGGTAAATAGTGGATAGGGTTGTATTGACCCAAACATTCATTAATGAAAATTCTTCTTGATCTAATTAAATATCTTATTATGGTCATATAAAATGTAACTTCAATGGTTTTATGTTTATGGATTTTAAAATACCATTAAGAATTGTGACCATTGCTAATATAGCTATTGAACAGCGATCACATGATAAATATAAATATAGGGATTTAACAAATCCAATTTACTCAAAAAAAGGAAATGATGACCTCATCTAGTATACTTTACTCGTACGAATCCCACTTGTCAGATCTTGGAAGGGAGGTGGCGTTATTGGTCTTCACACTTGACCATTCCCAAGTCGATCTTGAACATGTTAATCTTGAGTGGAACCGACTATGGGAGAAGTGGAAGTTAATAAAGATTACCACCAAAACGATGTTATCCGAGCCACCCCAAGAGTATTTCACCCTCACATGCCTTACCCTTCGGTCTTATGCAGGTGTTATAAGGGGTTATGTAACAAGACCCTAGCACGATGACTATGTACATTATTTTTGTATAAATAATGTGCATTCATTTTTTTATTATTACTTTGTAAATAGTTTTTAAGCTCAAATATTATTTTTAATTAATATTCATCTAAGAAATATATTTTGTTGAATTAATGAATTTTTGAATTAAATTATATTTTAATAAGATATTATTATTAATAATAAATTTATTTTTATTAAATGTAAATGATTTTATAATTTTATGAATGAAATTGTAATTTTTATTAAGGGTTGAAAGCTGTTTTTTTCAAAACCCATAATTTTTTTTATAAATGTTGGTTTTACTTTAAAATAAAAAATTCACATATTTAGAAAATTATTTATATGAAAATAATATTATTTTTTTGAATCAGGACGTCAAAATTATCCAACAGTGAATTTTTCTTAATTTTCTGAGACTGTCGAATTTTTGGGTAAAAATTAAATACCGTTTAAATATATAATGTGTTTTATGACATACCAATGACCCAATAGTGTTGTAATAAAATACTATATACATTATTTTCAGACAATATATGTTTTAACATTAAAATAATGTGATTTTGGGTTTGTTTTATTTATTTTACAAAGCAATGGTGGACCCTTCAAGGCTTATAAAGCATTTTGACTTTTTAAATTATTTTCCTTAAGAGTGTGACTCACCTCTACATAAGCTACCCTATTATTTTAATATCCTAGGAAATTTTCATTATAAAATATTTTTTTCCACTCCTCTTTGGAAAAAACCATGGACAAAAACCATGAGCTAGTTTGTGGAATTGATTAGTTAAATGTGTGGTGACCCAAAACTAAATAATATAGAATTACCTCTCCTTTCCTATATAAACCACCCAATCTCCCACTTCCTCTTCACTCAAATCCTTTGGAGTTTTTCCAAACTATTCCCTCTCTCTAAAATCCTCCCAAGGTGACTCAAGCTCCGAATAATCCTCTCTAAAGCCACTCCCAAGCATTTGGGATCACACTTCCAAGTAAAGGATTTCTTCCTTTCTCATTTTTTTCCAATTTTCATTATGTTGTTATACCATTTTTTTCAATTAAAAATTTTTGGGAATAATTTATCACATCCACCATACGGCCCAATTTATGTTTGGATGATGGGATACCCCTTTATCTCTCATTAATTCCTCCCATGTACACCTGTTACCATGCCGAAATTCCATGAGATATTTCTCTCTCCTCTTTTACATCCAAGTAATTATTTTGTATTAAGAATATAAATTCCATTAAGTTTGTTGGGACATGAATCTATATGTACCCATTACTTTCCATTTCATGTACACATGATTATACACACATTTCTATCTTATTAACCATTTTCATTAATCCTTATGTCACGCCGTTATGCTGCTGAAATTGCACCGCATTTTTTCAAGCCAAGATCATTGTGTAGTGAATACCATACCCATGTCTCTAAAAAAGATATTCACATTTATGCTCATATAAATATTGAATGATACTTTAATGTATTTATTACACAATAATTAATCATGGAATAACTTATGATGTTTATTGATTCAATGTTATATGATCCATGTGACACACTTATGCATGAAACGAAATGTTTAAAAAGGGTGCCCCTAATAACACTCTAATGTATTGGGAAAAGTATAGTATCATGATACCTCATGTGAAATGAGTGTTTACTCTTGATAATTCAAGTGCAATGATGTTTTATTATTTCTTCATGTGTAATTAAGGTTTACTCATTCTCTATGTGCAATGAGCCTTGGATCATGCTAATTCCATGTTAAGTGTTGTTGTCACTTTTCCATGTAATGATTATCATGCTTTTTCCAGACTTAATGTTCATGTTTCTCTTGTGATCCATTGATATGCCTATTTTATAACATTTATTTTATTCCTCATGTTAATGCTTGTTTATTCCCTTATTGGGATTTATAGTTCACCCTTTTTTTATGCATGTCCTCAGGTTATCCCATGCAGTGCTAAGTACAATGGAATGTAGTGGTAATGTAAAGGAAGTTTTTAATAAAGATGTAGTATTTCATGTTTTAAGTTGTTATGTAATGGTTCTAAGACCCAAAGACACTAGAAATATCGATCTTCTTTGTTTTAACAAGTGATGTTCATGTAATAAATCATGATTTATTGTGTAATGAAGAACAAGGTTGTCATAGTTGGTATCATAGGATATGTTTAGTTATTTTTGGGATTATGATTAGAAAACCCAAGTAAAGCCCTAGAGATAAGAATAAGTATTTTAAAAACATACCAATGTTTTGGTGGGTGTTGAGTAAGTGGTTTATCAAGCAAATACATCCCTGTCTAGATACGAACAGGTAGAGGCGACTTTGGCATAGATATACCTAGGGGTGAAAACCCTGACCAGAAGTTTCGGGCTTGACTCGGGGTATCCTGGTACACAACAATGGGCCTTGATGCACTCTTGGTTAGGAAAATCTCGGGGGATATTCTATGTTAAATTCACAAGCTTTGTATGAACCCTTATTAATGGAATTAAAAAAATGCCCCTAAAAATATATGTTAGAAAGTAGAACATGAATAACATAGATTGAAGCCTATGGATTCATATGTTAACAAAATAAATGTTATTTATAAGTCATCAATTTGTTCCTTGGATTACCATTTATGTGTTACCCCTAACTTTCCTTTTATTCTAGCCAATGGCCGGTATTAGGAGGACTCGGGATAACAACCGATGGGAAGATCAATGTGATGACTGTGCTAATGAGATTCCCAATCCGATGGGAGTAGGAATTGAGAACTTTGTCATGATTTTCACTTAGTTTACTAAATATTTGAATAGAAACATGGGTCAATAAGATTGTTCAACCCCCCCTAAGAAAGAACAAGTCACTATTGAGAGATTCATGAGACAACGTCCTACTACTTTTAATCGATCATCCGATCCCTCAATCATCGAACAATGGATCAACTTCATTGAAAACATTTTCTCTATACATTATTGTTTCGAATAAGAGAAGGTTCTTTAAGCTGCTTATCATATAAAGGGTGAATCCGATCAATGGTGGACATTGATAAAAAATATGAAGCCTGAGGATGAGATCGAGGCATTAAAATGGAAGGATTTCCGGAAGTTGTTTTTCGATAAATATTTTCCACACACCCTCCGACTTAATATGGAAATGGAATTCCTTTCCCTTAAGCAAAAAGACGATAAATATATCATAGAGTACTAGGAAAACTTCACAAGGATTGAACGATATGTCTCCTGCTTTGTCGTTACCCCTGAATGCAAGTTTGATTGCTTCTTTTGGTGGGATGAAACCTAGCCTTCAGAAAGCGCTGGTGATCCATTAATTTGACTACTATGAGGAAATTGTCTGATGTTCCCTCAAGGTTGAAACAGAGATCAGAGAATCTCAGTGGTATCATGGGGATAAGAAGCATAAGGTGGACTTCAATACTGGTGGTCCAATAGATAAATCCAATGGTGCTTGGAAGATCCAACACCCCAATTGCCAAAGGTGTGGAAAGATGCACCCCAGAAATTGCCTGAAGGGGATGAGGAAATGATTTATGTGTGGAAGAGAAGGGAACCTTGCCATTAACTTCTAACAAGACAAACTCGTAGCTACAACAGAGGAGAGGAACACTCTGTTCGACTCTCAATGCATTGTTCATTGCTTCAATTATAAAGAACTAGAGAATCTTGAAAAATCAGTGCCCTAAGCCAAGGGTTTTTGGAGGCAACCAACAACCTCGAATGCATTAAGGGTGAGATTTTTCCGTCAATACTACTGAAGTGAACCTAGACAATGAAGTGGTGATAGGTACGCGAGTTATTCATTCTAGAATAGTGAACTTACTTTTTGATTCAGGTTCAATGAATTCATTTATATCATGAATGTTTAGTATAAAAATCCTAACACCACCTCAAATCAAAGAAGTGAAGATGTTTGTGAGTATGGAAAATGGGGAAATCATTGCATCCCATTAATATAACTCCTCCCCTGCTATAATCTGTGGATTGAATTTCCCGGTGAACCTCATCATACTCGCTCTAGTGGAATTCGATGAAATTCTTGGCATGGATTGACTTTCCTTATATAGAGAAAATATAAATTTCCATGAGAGGGAAATCACTCTCCATGTGGAGAATCGACCCCCGATTCTGTACAAGTGTAAGGAGGAATATGAATCTTCTATAGAAACATCATCTCAAGCATGGATATTACTGCCCTATGAGCAGGCATATCTGGATGAGATGATTGAGTCTAAGGAGGCAACCATCCTTAAAGACATGCCTATTGTGAGGGAATTCGCTGAAGTGTTTCCTGAGGAATTTCATGGTCTTCCTCCTAGAAGAGATGTTGAATTCTGAATTAATCTTATACATGGGGTATTGCCAATATCCAAGACTCCGTGTACAATGGATGTTGTTGAGCTTCAGGAGCTGAAGAAAGAATTACAGGTGAATTTTGATAATGGATTTATACACCCAAGTGCATCACCATGGGGTGCACCAGCTATCTTCATCATGAAGAAGGATGGGCCAATCTGCCTTTGCATTGATTTCGTGAGTTTAACAAAATCAAAATAAAGAACAAGTATCCTGTCCCATTAATTGATGACTTAATAAATAAAATGTGTGGAGCACAATACTTTTTCAAGGTGGATTTGAAATCTAGATATTATCAAGTAAGGGTGAAGAAGGAAGATATCCCTAAGACTACTTTTCATAAAAGATACAGGCACTATGAATTCATAGTAATGCCTTTCAGACTAACTAATGCTCTCGAAATATTCATGAACTTAATGAATAGAGTCTTTAGAGATTACCTTGACAAATTTGTGGTAGTATTTATAGATGATATTCTAATATACTCCAAAACCAAGGAGAATCATGAGTATCATCTAAGAACTATACTAGAGACCTTGAGAAAGGAGAAACTCTATGAAAAGTACCACAAGTGTGAGTTCTATTTGAAAGAGATCTCATTCTTGGGCCATACCATCACAAGCAATGTGATATCTATGGATCCCTCCAAGACAGAAGCTATTGAGGGGTGGCATAAGCCAACGTAGGTAATGGATATCCATAGCTTCTTGGGGTTAGCTGGATATTATTGACAATTTGTGAAATTTTTTCATGATTTTCCAACCCTCTTACCAAGCTAAATCAGAAGGGAGTAAAGTTTTCTTGGAGTGATGCATGCGAAGAAAGCTTTAAGGAGTAAAAAAGGAGGATTATCACTGTGCCCATGCTCACTTTACCCACCAGTGGAGAACTTTTTATGGTATTCAGTGATGCTTAAAAGAAGGGACCAGGTTGTGTGTTGATTCAAAATGAAAAAGTAATTGCCTATGCTTCAAGGAAATTAAAAGTTCATGAGAAAAATTATCCAACACATGATCTGGAGTTAGTTGCGGTGATATTCACTTAAAATATTTGGCGGCATTATCTCTTTGGGGAGAATTATGAAATATATACAGACCACAAAAGACTCAAGTATATATTCACATAGAAAGAGTTGAACATGCGCCAACAATTATGGTGAGATCTGATCAAAGACTATAAATACTCAATCAATTACCACCATGGGAAAGTGAACAAGGTGGAAGATTTTCTAAGTAGAAAGGACCCGACGATTCTATCACTAATGAGAATTGAGAAGGATCTAATATTCATGTATTTCATGATGATGGACATGGGAATCATAAATAAGGTAACATCATCAATCCTTTCACAAATGATTGCTCAACTATCTCTTTTGGAAAGGTTAAAGGATTCCCAAAGGGATGATGTGGGAATTTAGAAAAAATTGGAAGCTATCAAAAGAGGGAAATCCTCGGAGTTCAATGTCAATGAAGAAGGAATTGTGAGATTTGGGAAAAGAATATGTGTTCCATCAAGTTAATAGCTGAAGAAGGAACTTTTGGATGATTCACATAGTTCAAATTTCTCTATTCAACCATAAAACACAAAGATGTATCGAGATCTCTGAGAGCATTATTGGTGGGATAATATGAAGAATGAGATCACTAAATTTACATCAAAGTGCCTGGTGTGTCAACAAGAAAAGGATGAGAGACAGAAGTCCAAGGGGATGATGCAATTGTTACCCATATAAGCATGGAAATGGGAGAACATCACCCTGGACTTTGTTACTAGGCTTTTGAAAACATACAAAGGAAAAAAAATGCAATCTGGGTTGTTGTGGATCATCTTACAAAGTCTGCACACATCATTTAAATTCACAAGGATTTATCATTGGATCAACTAAAAAAGATATATATCAGAGAAGTGGTAAGGATGCATGGATTACCACTGTCTATTTTATTAGATCGAGATCCAAGATTCACATTTATGTCTTGGAAGAGTCTTCAACATGCTCTAGATACTGAACTGAACTTCAGTATGGCCTATCATCCTCAAATGGATGGTCAATCTGAGTGAACTATTCTGACACAAGAGGGTATGTCAAGATCATGTTCTATGGACTTTAAAGGAGAGTGGGACCAACATCTTCCACTGGTTAAATTATCCTACAATAACAGTTTCCACTCAAGCATTTGATTGGCACCTTATGAATCCCTTTATGGGAAGAGGTGAAGAACCCTGACATGTTTGGAAGAAGTCGGTGAGCGTAAGATGCTAGGACTAGAAATGCTAGATGAAATAGTGGAAAAGGATAAAACCATTCAGTAGCATATAAAGGCATCCCAGAGTCGACAGAAGAGTTATGCAGATAACCATCGATGAGAACTTGAGTTTAAATTTGGAGACATGGTATTTCTATTCATATCTTCATGGATGAAGGTCCCGAGATTTGGAATTAAAGGGAAGTTAATTCCAAGGTACATCAGCCCCTTAGATATTTTTGATCATGTTTGGGATGTGGCCTATCGACTAGAACTTCCACCTACCATGGCCAAAGTACATGATGTATTTCATGTATCCCTCTTAAGGAAGTACATACCAGACCCTTCACTTGTACTATATTTATAGGTAGTACAATTAGTAGATGATCTTTATTTATAAGGATCAACCAGTGAAGATCTTAGATTGTAGAGAAAATGTTTTATGAAACAAGAAAATTACCCTCGTCTAGGTGTTGTGGAAAAACCACAAGTTTGAAGATGCGATGTGAGAATCTAAGGAAGTGATGAAGCAAAGTTACCCTCATCTTTTTTAGTATGGGAAAGGGAATTTCGAGGGCAAAATTTCTTAAGGGGGGAAGATTATAATGACCCAAACATTAATTAATGAAAATTCTTCTTGATCTAATTAAATGTCTTATTATGGTTATATAAAATGTGAACTTTATTGGTTTTGTGTTTCGGAATTTTTAAATACCATTAAGAATTGTGATCATTGCTAATATAGCCATTGAATAATGATCACATGATTTGTATAAATATAGGGATTTAACAAATCCAATTTACTTAGACAAAGGACGCGATGGCCTAATACAGTAGACTTTCCCTGTATGAAGCCCACTTGTAAAAGTTCAGAAGGGAGGTGGCATCATTGGGCTTCGCAGTTGACCAATCCCAAGAAGTTATTGAAAAATTTAAGCTTGAGAAGAACTGACTATGGGAGAAGTGGAAGTTAATAGACATTACCATCTGAGATATGTTATCTAAGCCACCCTAAGAGTCTGTCACCATCACACACCTTAGCCTTCCATCTTATGCGGGTGTTATAAGGTGTTATGTAACAAGACCCTATCACTATGACCATGTACATTATTTTATTTATATATAATGTTCATTCATTTTATTATTGTTACTTTGTAAATATTTTTTAAAGCACAAATAGTATTTTTAGTTAATATTCAACTAAGAAATATATTTTGAATAATTATGTATTTTTTAATTAAATAATATTTTGATAAATTATTATTATTATTAAATTATTTTTTATTATGTTTAAATTATCATATAATTTTATGAATGCAATTGTAATTTTTATTATGGTTTGAAAGCTGTTTTTGTCAAAACCCATGAATTTTCAATAAATTTTGGCTTTATTTTAAAAGTAAAAATTCATATATTTAGAAAATTATTTAGATAAAATGAATATTATTTTTTGAATCAGGATGTCAAAATTATCCAATGGTGAATTTTTCATAATTTTCTGAGACCGTCGATTTTTTGGGTAAAAATTAAATACCGTTTAAATATATAATATGTTTTATGACTTCATAATGACCCAATAGTGATTTAATAAAATCATATAAACATTAATTTCGGTTAATATATGTTTTAATATTAAAATAACTTGATTTTGGGTTTGTTTGATTTATTTTAGAAATCTTTGTTTGACCCTTCAATCCTTATTAAACATTTAGTCTTTTTAAATTTGTTTTCCTTAAGAGTGTGACTCACCTCCACCTAAGAAACCCTATTATTTTAAGATGTTAGGCCATTGGACTGATAAAATATTTTTTTCACTCGTCTTTGGAAAAAACCATGGGCAAATACCATGGTATGGTTTGTGGAATTGATTAGTTAAATGTGTGGTGACCAAAACCTCAATAATAAAGAATTCTCTCTCCTTTCCTATATAAACCCACCCAATCATCCACTTAATTTTCCATAAAAGACTTTAGAGATTCTCCAAAGTCTTCCCTCCTCTCTCTAGAATCCTCAAAATTCGCCTCAATCTCCCAATAGGCCTCTTTCAAGCCTCTCCCAAGCCATTGGGATCACACTTCCAAATAAGGGATTTCTTCTTTTCTCATTTTTGTCCAATTTCCTTTAAGTTATTATTATCTTTTTTCAATTAAAAATGTTGGGGTAGATTTCAGACCCCCCCAATACTGAACAAACTATTTATTTGATTTATGTATGACTGATTCTTACAAACCAAAATTGGGTTATGGATCATTTTCATAAAATATAAATACAATTCGATAGTGTTTCATGTTCTTCAGTGTGTGAAACATGTTTTTAACTAAAATGTATTTTTAAACTGAAAAACACTTTGATTAATACTATTCATAATATATATTAGATTGAAATGTGGCTGATTCATACCCATCCAAAATGACATTTGGATAATTATCCTAAATTATCCAGACAATTCGAGTGTGTTTCATTGTTTTTTAGCGAGTGAAACAAGTTTTAAACTAATTTTTTAACTTAAAAACAAACTATGAGTCATAACAATAAAAATATGTATTAGAATGAGGTAAATGTCATTATTAAAAATCAAAAATGACTTATGGATAAATTTATTAAAGTATCAAATTAACATGAAGGTGTTTTCATGGTTTTGAGCCTGCCACACATCTTTCGAACTAAAATTACAATATTTAATAAAAACACACACTTTGAGTAAAACAAAACATGTCATATGTTTGATTTATGTGAAGCTGATTCCTACAATTAAAAAATGGGTTATACATTATTTTACTACATTATCAATATAATTTTAACACATTTGGTCAATTTTGAGTATATGATGCCTATTTTGAACTAAAATGTAAATTTTAAATAAAAACTAGAACTTTGAGTTTATCGAACACACTATATATTAGATTATTGTGTGGTTAATTATAACATGTAAAAAATGAATTAAGGAAACTTTTATTACTGTATCTAGACAATATGAGCATATTTTCTAGGTTTTCAGCTGGTGACACACATTTTTAATAAAAATTACATTTTTAACTAAAAACATGCACATTGAGTCATACCAATCTCAAAGTGTGTCGAATTGACATGAAGATAATTTATACACATAAAAAATAAATTATGAATCATTGTACTAAATTATCTGGACAATATGAGTTTATTTTCTAAGGTTTCAAATTTTGACACATCTTTTTAACTAAAACGTGGTTTTAAAAATAAAAACACACAATTCGAGTCATACCGATCACATAGTGTGTCAGATTGAGGTACAAATGATTCATATACATAACACATGATTTTTGGATCATTTTACAAAAAAATATAAAAAAATGAACGTGTTTTCTTATTTTTGGGTATGTCACACATCTATTGAATTAAAATATCAATTTTAAATAGAAACACACATGTTGAGTCATACTGATCAAACCATATGTGAGATTGATGTGAGGTAAATTACTAAATGTAACAAATAAAATATAGTTATTCTTAATAAATTATCAATACAATATTAGTTTATTTTACTAGTTTTGAGTATGTGACATGTTTTTAAACTAAAAAGTGAATTAAAAAATGACACTTTGAGTCATATCGGCCACACCATGTGTCATATTATCATGTAGTTGATTTTTAAACATTATAAATTCCGTAAGGATAATTTACTTAAATTTTAAGAAAATATGATTATTTTTAAAGGTTTTTAGAGAGTGACACACATTTTTATCTAAAATTTCATTTTTACTGAAAACACACACTGTGAGTCATACCAGTCACACCCTATGTAATATTGATGTGAGAATGATTCCTACATATCAAAAATTACATGTGATTCATTTTCATGAAGTATCAAGATAATATTATAGTGTTTTATAAATTTTCATCAAGTGAAACATTTTTTAACTAAAATGTCATTGTTAAACCTAAGGCATACATTTCAAGTCATAATGGTCACATCGTGTATCAGATTGAAGTATCGATGACTCCTAAACATCATAAATTACCTATGTATTTTTTAAAAATGTATTAAAATAATATTATTGTGTTTACTTGGTTTTGAGTATGTTACACATATTTTAAACTAAAATGTCAATTTTAAAAAAACACACTTTTTGTCATAATGGACACACCATGTGTTGGATTGATGTTCCATTGATTTCTATACATTTTTACTAAAGTATCAATAAAATTTGAGTGAATTTAATCAATTTTGAGTATGTGACTATAATTTTGAAATAAAATAGGAATTTTAAATAAAAACATGCACTTTGAGTTAAACTGGCCACACTGTGTGTTGGATTGATTTGCGATCAATTCTTATATGAATTTTTTTTCTAAGTATAACTTACCTAAACTTTAAAGACAATACATGTTTTTATATTGGATTTCAGTGCACAACACATGTTTTTTACTAAAATGTCAATGTTAGTCAGAAAACATGCACTATGAGTCATATTGATCACACAACATTTCAGATTGATGTGTGGCTAAATAATACTTGTTATAAATGACTTATGGATAGTTTTATAAAATAATTAAGGTAATGTTATCATATTTTCTCATATTTTAGTGAGTGATATATTTTGATAACTAAAATGTTAGTTTTAAACTAAAAATATGCACTTTGAGTCATACCGGTCACACCTTAGGTCATACTGATGTACAACTGATTCTTATACATCAAAAAATAAATATAGATCATTGTTACAAATTATCCAAATTATAAAATTGTGTTTACTCATCTTTTAGTTAGCGAAAAATGTTTTAAACTAAAATTTAATTTTTAAATTGATAACACACAATTTGAGACATACTAGTCACACCGTGTGTCATATTGAGGTACAAATGATCCTTACATGTAAAAAACTTTATGGATTATTTTCATAAATTATCAAAATAATATAAATAAATTTACTTTGTTTTGAGTATGTAATGTTTCTTTTGAACTAAAATATCAATTTTAAATAAAAAACACACTTTGAGTCATACTATTTACATAGTGTGTCTGATTGACGAGTGATTTATTTATAAGCCTAAAAAATGACTTATAGATCATTTTTCTCAAGTATAAATAAAATATGAGTGAATTTAATTAGTTTTGAGTACATGTTGGGTGTTTTGAAATAAAATATATATTTTAAATAAAAAAAATGCACATTGAGACATACAATCCACACTGTGAGTCAGATTGATGTGAGGTTCATTCTTACACATCCAAAATGAGTTAAAGATCATTTTTCTAAATTATCAATACAATCCGAGTTAGTTTTATTGGTTTTCAGTGAGCAACAAACTATTCTAACTAATAGTTCATTTTAATCTAAAAATATACACATTGGTTTATATCATTCACATCGTGTTCTATATTGAATGTTAAAATGATTCCTACACATAAAAAATGGCTTAGGGATTGTCTTTGAAAAGAATAAAGATAACTGGAGAATTTTTTCTTGATTTTTAGTGACTGATACACATTTTTAACCAAAATATCATTTTAAACAAAAAATATCCACTTTAAGTCAAACTAGTCACACCATATGTAAAATTTATGTGAGGATTATTTCTACACAACAAAAAATACTTATGGTTCATTGTACTAAAGTATAAAGACAATATGAGTGTATTTTATTAGTTTTTTGTGATTGCAACACAATTTTAACTGAAATTAAAATTTTTAACTGAAATGAAACATTTAAAGTCATACATGTCACAATCAATATCATATTTAGGTGTGTATAATTCTTACATATAAAAAATGGATTATGTATTATTTTCTTAATGTATCAAGACAATCTAAGTGTGTTTGTTTAGTTTTCAGTATGTCACATGTATTTTGAAAAAAAATGTTAATTATAAAAGAAAACACACACTTTGGGTCATATCGATCACACTGTAGGTTTAATTGAAGTTTGGTTGGTTACAACTTTTCATAAATGACCTATGGATTATTTTACCAATGTATCAAGACAATTCAAGTGAATTTTCTCAGTTTTGAGTGTGTGACGTGTGTTTTGAACTAAAATGTAAATTTTATATATAAACATTAACTTTGAGTCATTCCATTCACATTATCTGTTAGATTCATGTGAAAATGATTCTTATTCTTAAAAAATAACATATAGTTTATTATCATGAAATATCAATAAAATTTTATCATTTTAGTTATTTTTTAGTGATTGACATATGTTCTTTACAAAATTTTTATGTTAAAATAGAAATCACATACTTTGAGTCATTTTTAGAATGCAAAAACTCACTAATAAACATAAAAAGACCAAATAAACAAAAAATAGTTCTCTGAAGATAAAATATAGTACAAGAGTGAATCATCCTTGTAAAATAAATTTTCAAGAATTGATATTTCTATAAGCATTTTATGATCTTTATAAAGAAAGAAATGGTTAGAGAAAAATAGTTATCAATGAATTCTTCTTTACTAACCTGCAAAAAATTAAATAAAGAAGTAGAAAATAAACATAGTAAAGAAATTAAAATAAAAAATGGATAAAAGGATTATAAAGGTAAATAAATAATTAGGATGATGTCTTCTCATCATGACTTCGGTATACATTCAAACCCCAAGTATTTTTCTTGTTCATTTATAAACAATTCAATTTTCCTCTTATAAATACATAGACTGTCGATAGTCTTGGAAGTTATTAAAAAACATAAATAAAAAAATTATTAATAAATATTCTAAATGAAATTATAATTATCATCAGCAATACCTCTTTATAGATGTTATATTACTGATGGAATATAATATCTTTCATATATTTTCAAAGGTAATTACTATTATAAATTTCATTAGATTTCATTAGATGCTATCGAAACATTGAGAAAAATAATTAATTTGTTTTGAGATCTTATTTGGTAGTTAAATCATATAATATATACCCCAATACATTTTGATATATAGAATTAAATAAACTTCTTGTGCTCCTGGACTATCCTTATACCATGATTTTGAGGATACTTAGACACCACCTAATCATAACACAAATTTCAATAAAACATATTTTAAATGTATTACTAAATTTTTTATATAAAATGTTTAATGAACTGTATTACAAATTTATAATCATAATTAATGTCAATTTATTTGGCAATCCTTACAATGAATCCAAAAAATAGATCTATAGAGTACCCAAATTGATTACACTGAGAAACCATTACTAAAAAAAATAATATGTAATTAAAGAAATTAAAATATATTTGATATGATTTAATTATAGTGTTTTACCCCTCCATCATGGGTATTAAGAAGATAATGTCTTCTATAACTTTTTTTGTAAACATTTTATCCATTTTATCAACTATTTATGAATATTCTTCTTCTTATAATGATTTTTTTGTGTATAAGTGATGTCAGTACTAATTACTCTAAATTTTTTATAAAATGGTTTTATTTAAAGTTTTACTAATATATAAGACTAAAAGAAATATTAATAGTATTTTATAGTAATTAAAATAGTAGATCAGCTGCTGGAAAAACATATTATAAAAATCCTCCTTCCTTATACATATACATCAAAGAATCCATGCCATCCATGATTATGGGTTTCATTTACATTATCAATACCAAGATAGTTTGTAATGGTCTCTTCATACATTTTTTATTAAAATTAATTTATGGTTATATCACTACATTTGAATGTTGTATTCACATTAACTTGTAATATTAGTAAATGTAGAAGTTGAACTGGTGGGGTAAATGTTGTCTCTGATGGTATTTCAATTAATTGTATGATCCTTTAGATTGTTTTTATTTGACTATTAATTTCTCCTTCCTTTTCTCATTTTTAATCAACATTCCATTGTTTATGAATTTTTTATTAATTGTTAATGGTTTTTCATAAAAAAATAAATTGGAAAGGAATGCATTATTGTTGACATATATTTTTAAAATATAAAATGACAATGATAGAAAACATACTAGATGAAGTTTGATCATGTGAATATCTATATCATTAATAGAAACATGTATGTTGATTATTATCTCATGACCTATGTGAATCTATAATCTCACATGACCTTTTAGAAGTTGTTTTTTGTGTATAATATCGCATTGGATATTTTACATTATACCCATTACAATAAGGTGATAAGTGGGTGGTGATAGAAATAAATTCCAATCAATTTCATCTCATAGAATATTAGTTCATTAAATGAATCAATATATTCATGATTCAAATTTCTAGAGACACTTATACAAAAATTGATTACTTCTAGTAAGGTAGGACTTTAAGGGGAATAGATCACCTCAAAGATGGGGTCTTCATGTAGTGGTTGTTGTTGCATAGTTTATTCTCTTTGATTCCTTCCCATAACATTTTATAACACATCATACTTCTAATTAAGTTTTTTTTTCTAGAGAATTTATTAATTATTTCATATCCTATATTTTATTATATTTACCCACTATGAATTTATTTTCTCAAAATATGTTCGAGGAGACACACTAAAACCTAGACCATTAATGCAATAATACTGTTATGGAAACATCAAGGACACTAAAAATAGACACTCATAAGGTACAAATTATGATGATTATTGTGTCTAAAAATTATATAAAACATTGGAAAAAAGTCGTCATTGTTATGTAATACCAATTTAAATTAGATTTTTTATGTCATACTTATACATGATTCTCATAATTTTTTTTATTTTCATATACTAGAATTTCTTATTTTTTTACTCTAGTATACTTACATATAATTTTAAGTGTTATGGAATTGAATTTGTATTTTGATTCATCAATCTTCATATAAATAAAGAAACATAATTTTGTTGATGTTTCATTCCACATAAAAGTAATTATATATATTTAAAATACATACAATTTTTTCAAGTAAACAGTACACCACATTTCTTTAAGGTAGGGATAAATTGGTTTTGAAGTATGATAATTATTTATCGCACTCAATTGACATTTCATAAATAAAAAATTCATAATAAAAGTGATTAATACACATAACAACCATTAATGTATAAAAAATCACAGTGTACCTGAAAAGATACCTCTAAAAGAGGACTAATAAATGCATTCCACATTTATTGGTTTATAATGTGTGCATATATCTTCGGTGGGTACATGTTTACTTTCCCTTCATAACCCCTGAGATGATTCTTCATAAGAAATTTATGAAATCCTCATGGCCATTTCCAATGACCATTAATACAAATTCTATTCGATATTCATTTAGTATAAATACACTCTATAAGGAATAATGAAGAGTAAATAAATGTTTCATTATTTCATTTTTAGTAAAAATTTGAAATTATATCATAATGTTACCATAATATCTTCCCATATTAGTGCTTTAATAATGGGAAAATCATTATACCATGTATATACAAAAAAATGAAACATTCTGTTGAGTGATGACCCTAATATAACTAAAGAAAATAGACTTATTTGGATTAATAGTCTAGTTGTGTGCACTCTTTCAAATATAAAATTTAATTCCTATGATTCTCTCCTGAATAAGTTTTGTTAACAACATCTCTCTATGATTCTCCTATTTTTTATGTGATACAAGTTGTTCACCTTCTACCATTTACTTAGTTTAAACATCGTCGATATGTTTTTACTTGGTATTTATAGCATTGAAATGTGGAGAAACCTTTTTTTCATATGCATTGGGAGCATCAACATGCTGTGAAAACATTAATTCCTTAGGATTTGGAGTATCTACATGTGAAGAAGCCATTATATATAAATGTGGTTTAACATTTAATTTAGATTATAAAAATGTAGTTGTGAACAAATAATACTATAAGGTAATTCAATGTATATTATTAAAAATAAACATTATTATTGAAGATTCTTTTTTTATTTCAAGGTTGAAGGGATTTTAAGCCTCTATCGAGTATCCAAATCATCCCACTGTGCTTTCCTATAAAACAATACCCCATATACATTAGTAATGACACAAAATGTTTTCACTTTTACATTGAATGGTATATATTAAGTTGAATTGATATCTAAACCTATAGTGGTTTTGGATGATAATAAAAAAACTGAACAAATTTTTTTGTAAGATACAAGGCATAAAATACTTGTATTGCCTGTGATTCCATTATGAATGGTTTATCCTTTTACCATTCCTTATTGAAATCCACTTTAATGAATCCTAATTCATCAATTTTTACTTCATTCCAATTATGAACATGCATGAATTGAATAATCAGTACTTAAAATAATGTATAATCTAACTCTCATATTCATTAATGATTCCAAATTTTTATATATTCATAAAATTTTGAATTATTTCCTTAGTACAATATACGCGTGTCACTTCATCCAAAAGTGTAATTCCAATCGTTTGTATGGAATAGAGTTCATCATATTTCTTCATATAGAAAGTGTTTTATTGACATAGATTGAAATAATAGACTAGAGGGGGGTGAATATAATTTTTTAGAATAATAAATTAGAGTTTATTATTATATGAATAAATAGAATGTTTCATTTTTTAGAATATGTGAAGTATAAATTAAAATATGAAAAAAATTATGGTGGTTCAGATCATCAAGATCTTATTAAACTCTTAAATATTCTCAAATCAGCCTAAACATTGGTACCCACTAAGAGAAATCACTTTTAAAGGTGTGATAATAGGTTTATAGACACTTCTATTTATAATATCTAGTGTCATGACATGGACTTTTTACAAGGGTTAAAACCTAGTCTAACCCAACATTTATCCAAGAGTCACAACATAATAACCTTCTATTTGGTTAGTGGAATAACCAATATAGACATTACTTTTATTGGGAACTACATAAATCAATTATAAAAATTAAAAATATATTAAATAAAAACATCCCAAATAAAAGTGGAAAACAATGCAAAAGAGAATGAATCAAAAGATGTGAAATAAGATGTATCTTGATAATTTTTGATCACTTAAACAGTAATAAATAGAAAAATTGAAGTTACTTCATGATCATAATAATGGATCTATAGTCATTGAAGATCTTATTTGTGTATTAAGAAAATATTTTTTTTCATCTAGTATTCAAAAAATTACCGTGTTCTTTACACTACATTCCTTGGCCTCTATTTATATACTAATCATCAATGGGTATCTTTGTTTCTATTTACATGGGATTTTAATAAACTAATAACTTCAATTCAATGGTTAAAAATATTTAAAATATGAAAATATATCATTTTCTATTCAAACATCATGTGTATTCAATAATAATATTTAATATATTTAATTCTTAAATTAAACTCATACAAAAAAATTTTAAAATGTTTTATTAGAATAAATGGAATATTTCTGAACAGACAAAATAGTAAAAATTCTTTCAATAAACATACAACTTAGTGAAATAACAAAACATCATTATAACAAAGTATAAGATAAATAATATGAAAATTATTATTTCCATAAGTATTTCCATGGTATTTTTCTACACAATAGTTTAAAAAAATATTTTTTATAGTATCTATTTACATTTAAAATTAATTGAAAAATTAAAATAGATTAAATAAAATTCTAGTTAATCATTTTACTAAAATAATGAATAAAAAGAGCAATCTGGAAAATATATATTTTTCACAAAAAAAGAAATTAACTAACTATGTGATGAATAATCCTTAGGTTCGAGACACATAACTTTCCATTGAAGCATATGGTTGTCATAATGATAGTGTGAAAAAATTCTTCATGCCATAAATTATATGTGGTAGCTTGAGAATAACTCATAAGTTAAGTTATAGTTCATTCAGTCACTTAAAATATATTCACGATCCCCTAAAATAATAAATCCTGTGTACTTTAAAAATAACTCAGGACCACTTTAAAAAATATCTCATGGTCAACTTAAATTTAGTTTATTGTACGTTCAGTACTTATAGTAACTTTAAATATCTTTGTGGTAACTTGAAATAGCTTTGAGCTAACTTGAAATGTACCTTTTGGTTTATTAGAAAAATAAATTAATGGTTGGTTGAGATCTTACAATTACTTTTAAAAAATCATCACTTAAAATACCTCATCATTATATTATAGAAGAACTCCTGGTAGCTTCAAATACCTCATAGTCACTTTTATCGTAACTAGAAATATGATTCACATTCACTTTAAAATTCATCAGGTTTACTTCAAAATGACTTTTTGGAAAATTAGTTGTGGTAACTTCAAAACAATACTCACTATAGGTTCATGTGATGGATTCATGATAACTTGAGTGTTCAATGCATGCAAAACATGTTACATAGTTAGATATGGGGATCTTCTAACAGTATCAAACCATTGGGAATGATGAATTAGATGATATGTCACTATCATTGATAGAGTCTTGGTGTGTGAGGAAGGAATTATACAAATGTCATGCAAACATGTAGATTCCATGTGCTAACAAAATAGTAACCCATAAGTGATTCCCTGGCTAAAATTGGAAAATTATGCAGAAGTTGCTACTGGTGCTAGTGTCGTGATGTAGGTGATATGAAGATTATGTAATCATGGATTTCTGAATAAGGCCAATCTATTATTGTGGTCAAGGAGATGCATCCATAAACTCATGTCAATGGAGCTAGTTGAGGTGAAGCTCGTGCGTATGTAAGCCTAATGAATAAGTATAGAATACATACATATATATATATATATATATTGTATATATTTATATATGAATATATATATATATGTAATGCTCAAATATATTAAAATTATTGAAACACTAAGAATAAAAACCATCACTTGATATAAAATTTTAATAGAAGATATAAAATATATAAGAAACACATGAATATAAAAACAATATTCTTACAAATGATAAAAATAATTAAATCATTAAAATATAATGTGATACTTTACTTAAAAAATAATAAACACACTAAAGCATATGAAATAATAAAATATTTTACAAAAAATAATAAAAAACATGAGGTCTAATAAAATATTTTAGTCAATTAATATTTATCCATTAACATTTTGAAAATATAAATTTTTTAACAATTTAAAATAGAATAAATGTGAGTTAATTATAATTTAACAAAACAAGAATAATAAATCATTAATAAAAAATTTTTAAAACCTTTAATCTCCCCATTTTTGTAAATTAAAAAACCAAACATTTATTTAAAATTTTAAAATATTCCCCCCTTTTAAAAATTTATAAAAAAAATCAAAAATGAAATCTATAAAATATTCTACCTCTTGAATAATAAATATTTACAAATACCCCGAATTAGAAAAATAAAACATTTTCATAAAAATTAATAGTTAATAACAATAATCATATAATAATATATCTAAAACTATGTATAGTTTTAATAAGAAGTAATAATAATAATAAAAGATTGTTCTTATATCATATCAAAATCATGCTTTATTTTCTAAAATATTATATAGTATAATTATTTAGTGAATATTTTTTAATATTTTTTTTCATTTGAATAAATTTCCAAACTTATTTATTTTTTATTCACATGATCCCTCAGAAATTGAAATCTTACATCTATATTTTTTTTCTAGAGTGTTGAAAATAATTTTTAGAAATTGTTTTAGCACTAGAATTATCATAAAAAAATGGAATTTTAACAAAAATAATATTAATATCACCCAAATTCTAAATACTTTGATAACAAAAACTAGAAATAAAAATATATTCATCCACATATATCGATAATTAAACTAATAAATGTTTCTTAGAACATCATGAATGTAAAATCTTTCTGATAAAATGACACACACTTGTTATTATTTTTATTCAATACTACAACCTCTAAAATCATATTCATAATAAGATAATAATTCAAAAATATTTTTTTCAATAAAATATACTAGTAAAAATAATTTCTTTAATATATCTAAAAAATCTCTTCACCTCTTTAAGATGTATTTTCATAGGATTCAACTGCAATATAACACATAAAAAACTAAAAAAATTATATAAGTTCTATATAAACTCATATAAAGTAAGCTAACTATCATGAATCTATACAATTTAACATACAAAATTTTTCTAGATTCTTCAAAATCCAATTTGGAATTTATACTAATCAGTGTTTTCATATAATTTCATGAATCATGGAAAAATATTTTAATAGGTTATTTAGGACACAAATATTGATTATAGAAAATACCATTTTTTCTTTGATTAATTTGTAAATTAAGAAAAAATTAAAATTCTCCCATAATGTTCATATAAAACTCATATGCCATTAATTTATAAAAATTATAAAAAATAAATCATTTAAAGAAATAAATACTATATCATCAATATATATACGTATAATCAAAATATCATTTGATTTTTTTTGTAAACATGAAAGGATTAAATTTTCATTTTACAAAATCTATTTTCAATAAAAATTTAATTGGTATCTCATAACATTTTCAATTATATCTTTTAAGTTCATATAAATATTTATTAAGTTTAAAAACATGGTTATGAAAATTTTCATTTTCATTTCTAAGGGTTGTTTAACAAACACTTATTCAAGGACCACATTACCCCAAATCAATTTGGGTTGGTTCTTGAAAGATGTATTCAGAACTCTCTCTTTATAGACTTCGAGAGTATCAATATTCTATGTAATAAATAAAGAGGAGAATTTTTCTCTCAAAGTTTACATTGATAAATGCTTCGACACCCTAAAATGGAGCTTCCTGGTTAGTATCCTCAACAGGTATGGCTTTTCAATTACTTTTTTGTGACTAATTAGATGCATTATATCATTATCAAGGCTCTCTATTATATTTAATGGGATCCCAAGGGGATACATTATATATACATGGGGAGTAGGTAAAGGTGACCCCTTATTAGGGATTCTCTTTTCCAATGATGAAGATTATTTGAGCATGTTTATTAATCACCTTGCTCATCTTTGCCTCTTCAAAAAGATAAACGATGGGTGGAATTGTTTTTCCCCTCTCACTTAATTTATATAGATGACATAATTCTTTTTGTCTAAGAGGATAAGATAACCATATCTTACATTTAGAATGTCTTTCTTCATTATGTGGAATTTTCTTGTCATATCATCATCTGGGATATGTATTATATTGTTTTTTGGTGATGATGTAAAGACCCGTAAAATTCAAGGGAAATTTTTTCTTAATTTTCTTTGGAATTTTACAAGAGCGCGGTTTCTGACGACACCTGATTCCCAGGCCCGGTGTGCCCGGAATCAATTTCCGAAGTTTGGCTCGGGTACGTTCAGTGAACGAACGAGCGGGAATTTCTAACTTTTGAACCGGTGCCCTGAATCGAATTCCGAGGGCACCGATGGGACCTCAGCGCCGGTAATTGCTTAGGAACTCCTGTTCCGGAGTTGCATTTACACGAGTGTTGATAATAAAAATTGTAGAAGTTTATTTTATAATTACACTACAATTTTTATTATTTTACTCTAAGTCTTAGTTCTTGATGGAAGTTGGGTAACCACCCAACCTCCTTTGGGAGGTTATGAGGGTGGTGGGGCCCACACGAACCCCACCCCTTCATATCCTCTAAAACCCCCCTCAACTGCCACTTTAATTTTTGTTAACTTAAGTTATAACTTATGAATTAAATGTAATAAGTTTAATGAGGTGAGTTGTGTGTGGTTATTGAATTTCAAACTTTTGAAATTCAAATGGTAGGTTGTGTTAATAAAATAAGACTTAGTCTTATTTTATTATGTTAGAGTTTTGAAACCTTGAGAGGATTGGGAAAGCATCTTCTTCTTCTTCAACCTCGACGAAGAACGTGATGAACACCATTCTTCAACGAAGAACTTCTCCGCTGAAGAACATGATTCTTCCGCGACGCCGTATCCGCGACGCGATGTTCTTATTCCGCGTTGTCTCTTCCACGATGGTTTTTCCGTGACGGAATCTCCGTCAACGACTTCGAATCCTCGCTTCGCGACGTCGACGTTCTCCCGCGACGCCCGACCTCCGCGACGCTCATCTTCCGCGGATCGTTGACGAACACCGTTCCTGAACCGAGGTAGGGGATTATTTTATTTAATTATTTCCGTTCATGTTTCTAGTTTATCGATTATCGTGGATTTTTGACTAGATGTTATCATTAACGAGAGGGGGGCCGGACCGCACAAACACGGTCGAAACCCCTCCTATGTTAATGTTTGATTTCTTTGCAGATGGAACGGGATGGCGTGGTGTCATCGCACCACGCGGGAATCACACGGCAAGTATTGCGCGGCGCCGTCGCGCCGCGCCGTGGAAAGAAGTTTAAGAAAACGACGTCGCAGCGCCGCGTCGAAGGAAATCGAAGGCGCCGCGGCCGGAGCGGGGCCGCGGCGATGGGGCGCGGTGCCATCGCACCGCGCCGGACGACAAGGGCCACAGCCAGTTCCGGGCCGCGGCGGAGCAAGGTGACCGGCGGCCGGACCGGGCCACCGGTGATGGAGCTGGAAGGGGACCGGCCACCGCCGGTCCTGTTGAGAAGGAGCCGGCCGGCCAGGTCGGCCCGGCCAGAAAAGGGAGGGTCCGGGGGAATTAAATTCCCCCGGCCGGTTCAAACGGCCCCCCATAATTTGGGGGGGGGGGTTACACTGGGGGGCAGGCGCCCCCCCTTTGCCGAAGAGCTCAGCCGAAGCCGAGCCAGACAGCGCACTGGGCGCGCTGTCCCCAGCCGGGCCGGGCCGCGCCGGGCTGCGCCCAGCCGGGCCGGGCCGGGCCGACCCTGTCCGGGGCGGGTCGACCCGGTTCGGGCAAACCGGGGGGTCTCGGGCCGGGTTGGTCCGGGCCCAAAACCCCCGTTAACGGACCGTTTGGGTTCAAATGCCCATAACTCGGGCTACGGACCTCCAAACGACGCGCCATCAGCAGCGACACAATCCTTAGAACGAGACGGTCGTTTCGACATATTGCACTCATGGTTTCGGAATACCTTGAGTTTGGCCGAGTTGGTTCGTACACGAAACCAACCGGGCCCTCGGAGCGGAAACACTCATATCTTGAGCTACCGACGTACGATTGACGTACCGCCAACTTTGTTGAGTTCCTCTTAGTGAGACGGATCTTTTGGAATACTCCGACCGAGGTTTGGATACAGGTGGAGTGCGGTCGGGTTTGTTTTGCCTTAAAAAACCAAAAGGGCCCCTGAGACGAAAAATCCAATAACTCTCGGACCGAGCGTCCGATTGACGCACCGTCTGTTGCGTTGAGTTCCTGTTGACGATACGAAACTGTTGGATACATAAAATCTGGAATATGTGACAGTTGAAGTATCAGCCTCTCGGCTCGTGGAGCGGACCCTCCCGAACGAGCTTGCTGTGTGCGGAAACCCTAGTGCTGGCTGCGACTACTACTGTGACTGCGACGATGACTGTGCAGAGATCCTCAGTGGATTCGACGACGACGACTACAACACTCAGCGATCCTATGTGGATCAGTGCTACCGATCCTGTGTGGGTCCGATCCTGTGTGGGTCATCGCTCACCGGTTCTGTGTTAGCCAGCGCCTACAGATCCTGTGTGGGTCCGATCTTGTGTGGGTCTTTGCGGGGGTTAGTATCTATCGATCCTTTGTGGGTCCGACGACTTAGATGGATTAGTGATCATCTCTATCGTCTTTCGAATAAGTATACCTGTGTGAGCTGAATCCTGTTTTCTTTCCTGTGTGGATTGTGTTGTGCTATCCTGTGTGGATTACATTTTGCTTTCCTGTGTGGAATACGAATACTTTCCTATGTGGACTGGGTTGTACTTTGGCTCGGAGGTTGGAGCGTATTGGAATTAATGACTTAGGTATATTAATGGGCATATACCTAAGTAGTGTCGGTTGTTACTTCATGATTGTATCTTTCCTTTGTGGTTTATCCTTCGTGGATTTTGGGAGACCTTCGGGGGTCTCGGGGTCCCTACTGAGTAGCTTATACTCACCCCTGCATGGGCTATGCCCGCACTACATTGTGTTGGTTTCAGACGACGGACAGCGTTGATCGTGGTTGAGGCTTGCAGAGTAGGACGGTACCTGGAGGTGGACCACTGGGCGGGACGTGCTCGGAGCGGACGACGGGACCCGAGGAGCAGTGGAGCTATTTGTACCCACCCTTCAGGTGGGATTTCCAGTGGAAAGCTCGGTGTAGCGGCTTTTACTTTTCAGTTGCTGTTTTCCCTTTCGAGTTGTACTTTACTTTCAGTTTGGGTTTGTATACTGACCCACTTACTTTTCTGCACCTACATTTGTACTCTGTTTTCACTTAGTGTTTAATTTTCCGCTTGCTTACTCTGTGGTGCTTGTTTACTTTACAAAGGCAATGCCTTCCCTTTTTACCATGATTTACTCCTTGGTGCTAGTCGCCAGCCCCTGGCCTATGGAAGGCGGGCTTGGGGTAGTCACGGAACGGGCCCCGCGGATGGGTCGTGAAAAATTGGTATCAGAGTAGTTCGGTTCTACCGCGAACTCTGATCTTTTCTATGTGAAGCAATAGTGTTTAGCATATTGAGCGTGGTTATCAGTCTAGGGAGTCCAGTGTTGGTGCGGCGGCCGACGTATCCGTACACCAGGACCCTGTCTTCTGATTTCCGACTTAATGCATGAAAACATTGATTGCCTCTGTGTTTCAAGTTTTCTTTGTGATTACTTTGTATCAGCTCACTCGGTATACTGTCTTGACTGTGGCGCACCTGTTTCCTTTTCAGGATGGCCCCACGATGGCAGCCAGCTAGGGTTCCGAGAGTCGAGCGTGACGACAGGCCACCGAGCGACGAGGCCTCGGTGCAGGGCCCTTTGTCAGCAGTGGCACCGGTGGTAGCTCTACCCACCGAGCCACCGATGCTTCCAACAACAGCCGCTGATGATGCACATCGCCTCAGTGCACTGTATGAGTTCCAGCGCCAGCGACCACCCAGGTTTCGTGGGGAGACGGACCCCCAGGCAGCCGAGGACTGGCTGGAGGCAGCCGTACGAGTTTTCAGGCTAGTGAGGACACCAGCAGACCTCATGGTGATCCTCTCTGCGAGCCTACTTCACGCAGCAGCGGGCCGATGGTGGAGCTTGATGCTCCAGGTGCACGATGAGGCATCTCTACTCTGGACAGACTTTGAGAGCCTCTTCCGCTCAGAGTTCATCCCAGCCACCCTCCGTGCAGTACACATTCAAGAGTTTTTTCAGCTGTGGAAGGGCAGCATGACGGTCGCTCAGTACTCGGCGAGATTTACTGATCTCTCGTGCTACCCGACAGACATGGTATGAGACCCCTTCTTCAGGGCCCAGACCTTTGAGCAGGGTTTGAGACACGAGATCAGGGCATCGCTGATCTCCCTCATCATTCCGACTCAGACAGGAGTACTGGAGCGGCCCCTCTTGATCGAGAGCTTTCTTGCTGAGTCTACACCAGCGCCGAGACCCACCGCAGGGCGACACGTAGTAGAGTCTTCTACAGCAGGCAGTCGACGGATAACTCCGGGGTCCAGGCAGACCAGACCCTCAGGCAGACGACCTTAGGACACTGGCTCAGCAGTGCGGGGCACAGAGCCCCGAGCCAGTCTTTCGAGAGGTAGACAGTGCTACTCGTGCGGCGGACAGGGACACATGGCTCGTGATTGCCCGACCCTCCGTGCCGAGGAGCAGCAGACGGTTGAGGGACAATCGAGGCAGAGGTAGAGGGTTGACCGTGGCGGTCCACAGGGAGGAGGCGGATGAGGCAGAGGAGCTGGCCGAGCAGCAGGTGGTGGGCGACGCTTTGAGGCTCTACCACCACCACCACCAGGAGGTCCACCCCAACCATAGGGAGCTGGCAGGCAGAGACAGGCACAGCTCCAGGCAGCAGAGGCCTACGACCACGGCACGCCTGAGATGATTCAAGGTACTATCTGTGTCTATTCCACCCTTGTTGTAGTACTTATAGACACAGGAGCGAGTCACTCTTTCATAGTCGCTGCCCTTGTTCGGAGCTCAGAGATTCCGACAGAGCCATTGGCTCGATCCTTACGGATAGAGACTCCTACGGGAGCAGACTCCACGATTACGCACCGGTGCTGGCAGTGTGAGCTTACTCTAGGAGGCAAGAGCTTCGGCTGGGATCTTCTTGTAGTAGCGTCGAGGCCTTACGACGTCATCTTGGGCATGGATTGGTTATCTATGGTCCATGCACAAATTGACTGTTTTAGGAGCAAGGTGCGATGTGTACGCACCGACGGGAGCAGGTTCACCTTCACCGGCGAGAAGGGAGCCTTTTCAGCACAGGATGGACTTCCGCGGAGGAGAGGACAACCCATCACTCATCAGTTGGCTAGCCTCATCCTAGGAGTAGTTGACATGCGAAGTCCTAGTTTTCCTGTATTGGTGGATCAGTTTGCAGATGTTTTTCCCGATGACATTCCAGGGTTACCTCCTCACAGAGAGGTAGACTTTTATATTGACCTGTACCCCAGGACAGCCCCAATATCGACTCCAACATATTGTATGGCCCCCGCCAAGCTTTGAGAGCTACTAGTACAGTTGGAGGACTTGCAGGGAAAGGGGTTTATCCGACCCAGTGTTTCACCCTGGGCTTCCCCAATATTGTTAGCCAAGAAGGGGGACGGGAGCTTGCGACTGTGTGTAGATTATCGTCACCTGAACCAGGTGAAAGTGAGGAACAAGTATCCGCTACCAAGGATTGATGACCTCTTTGATCAGCTCAAGGGAGCACGGTGGTTCTCGAAGATAGACCTCAGGTCAGGCTATCATCAGCTCAGAGTTCAAGACGAGGACGTGCAGAAGACGACCTTCAGATGTCGGTATGGCCACTATGAGTTCTTGGTTATGCCATTCGGCGTAACCAATGCTCCAGTAGTGTTCATGGACCTGATGAGCAGAATCTTTCAGCCATACCTCGATCAATTTGTCGTGGTCTTCATCGACGACATTCTGATTTACTCGACGACTGAGGAGGAGCACGCCTACCAGTTACGGGTTGTACTAGACACACTCTGAGAGCACCAGCTTTATGGTAAGCTCTCGAAGTGCCAGTTCTAGATACGTGAGGTCCACTTCTTTGGACCCGTCATCTCTGAGGTGGGAGTTGCAGTGCATCCTGCGAAGATCGAGGCATTTTTAGCTTGGGAGCCACCCAGGAGCGTGACGGAGGTGCGAAGTTTCTTAGGTTTAGCTGGATACTACCAGAGATTTGTGCCAGACTTCTCCAGAGTTGCGGAACCACTCTCAGCTTTGATGAAGAAGGGGAAACCCTTCGTGTGGTCAGACAGATGTCAGTAGAGATTCCAGGAGCTGAGATAGAGATTGACCAGCACACCTATCTTGAGGTTGCCTGAGGAGGGAGTAGGGTACATAGTCTACTGCGATGCATCAGGGACCGGACTCGGGTGTGTTATGATGCAGGAGCGGGCAGTGATCACCTATGTATCATGACAGTTGAGGCCGCATGAGCAGAACTATGCTACCCATGACCTGGAGTTAGCAGCAGTGGTCTTCGCTCTGAAGACATGGCGACACTACCTGATACAGAGAAATCATGGGCGAGCACTTTACAGTCTTTTCTGACCATCAGAGTCTCAGGTACATCTTCTCTCAGAAGGACCTGAACCTGAGACAGCGATGATGGCTCTAGTTCCTCCAGGACTATGACTTTGAGATAGTCTATACTCCTGGGAAGGGGAACGTAGTAGCCGATGCCTTCAGCAGGAGGACGGGCATTCAGCTACTTGAGGAGGAGACAGAGAAGCTAGCCGCTTTGTAGATATCCTTTGTGGATACAGATGGAACAGTCTTCCTTCAGTCTCTCATAGTCACTCCTCCACTACTACAGCAGGTCAGAGAGGCACAGCGTGGGGATGCTGACTATGAGACACGGCGTGCACAGATATCATCAGGACATGCACCTGATGGTTTCTTCTTTGGAGCAGAGCACAACATCCTTTACAGAGGACGTACCATGGTACCAGTCGCTTTACGGGAGGAGGTACTGAGAGAGTTTCACACTTCTCCTTTGGCGGTACATCCTGGAGTGGCGAAGATGTACCAGGATCTCAGACGACATAACTGGTGGATGGGCATGAAGAAGGCTATAACAGAGTTCGTTTCTCGATGCCTCACCTGCCAGTAGGTGAAGGCTGAGCACCAGGTACCAGCAGGCTTGGTACAGCCCTTGGAGGTTCCGAAGTGGAAGTGGGACGACATATCTATGGACTTCGTGACTGGACTTCCACGCACATCCAGAGGTCACGACTCCATCTGGGTGATTATCGACCGACTCACCAAGTCGGCTCACTTCTTACCCATCAGAGAGCATGGCTCAATGGAGAGCTTAGGACGCCTTTACGTTCAAGAGATTGTTCGGCTTCACGGTGTGCCATCATCTATAGTCTCCGATTGAGATGCTCATTTTACTTCCCGACTATGGAATGGATTGCAGGAGGCGTTCGGGACGCAGCTACGTCTGAGCACAGCCATTAACCCTCAGACGGATGGTGAGACGGAGAGGACCATTCAGAATCTCGAGGACATGCTCCGCGCATGTGTCCTCGACTTTGGTCGTAGCTGGGAGGACCACCTACCCTTGGTGGAGTTTACGTACAACAACAGCTACCACTCCACCATCGGGATGGCACCGTACGAGGCATTGTACGACCGACCTTGCAGATCTCCTTTGTGCTGGACAGACCCTGGTGATTCAGCACTTGTGGGACCAGAGATGGTCTAGGCCATGACAGAGAAGGTCTAGGTCATTCAAGAGTAGATGGGGACAGCTCAGAGCCGGCAGAAGTCATACGCTGACAGGAGGCGGAGGCCACTAGAGTTTGAGGATGGTGACCACGTCTTCTTGCGTGTCTCACCTCGACGTGGTTTACGGAGATTTGGCCGAGGCAGCAAGTTATCTCCGCGCTTCATCGGACCATTCCAGGTCCACAGTAGGATTGGCGAGGTGGCTTATCGTCTGGCTCTACCACCTCAGTTGCACCGGGTGCACGACGTCTTCCACGTATCTCAGCTGAGGAGATACGTGCATGACCCGACTCACATCATTGACCATGGGGAGCTTGACGTTGACGATGGGGCGACTTTTACGGAGGTCCCGGTGGAGATCGAGGATCGACAGGAGCGGGTCCTACGTGGACGGTCGATTCCTCTAGTGCACATCAGATGGCAGCACGGGAACCTCCAGGAGAGCACTTGGGAGCGGGAGGCTCAGATGCATGCTCAGTACCATCTTTTGTTTCCCTAGTTTTGATGTATCTTTACGGGGACGTAAAGCCATGAGGCAGGAGTAATGTAAAGTCCCGTAAAATTCAAGGAAATTTTTTTCTTAATTTTCTTTGGAATTTTACAAGAGGGCGGTTTCAAACGGCACCTGATTCCAAGGCCCGGTGTGCCCAGAATCAATTTCCGAAGTTTGGCTCGGGTACGTTCAGTGAACGAACGAGCGGGAATTTCTAACTTTTGAACCGTTGCCCAGAATCAAATTCCGAGGGCACCGATGGGACCGCAACGCCAGTAATTGCTTAGGAACTCCTGTTCCGGAGTTGCGTTTACACGAGTGTTGATAATAAAAATTGTGGAAGTTTATTTTATAATTACACTACAATTTTTATTATTTTACTCTATGTGTTAGTTCTTGATGGATGTTGGGTAACCACCCAACCCCCTTTGGGAGGTTATGAGGGTGGTGGGGCCCACACGAACCCCACCCCTTCATATCCTCTAAAACCCCCCTCAACTCCCACTTTAATTTTTGTTAACTTAAGTTATAACTTATGACTTAAATGTAATAAGTTTAATGAGGTGAGTTGTGTGTGGTTATTGAATTTCAAACTTTTGAAATTCAAATGGTAGGTTGTGTTAATAAAATAAGACTTAGTCTTATTTTATTATGTTAGAGTTTTGCATCCTTGAGAGGATTGGGAAAGCATATTCTTCTTCTTCAACCTCGACGAAGAACGCGAAGAACACCATTCTTCAACGAAGAACTTCTCCGCCGAAGAACACGGTTCTTCTGAGACGCCGTATCCGTGACGCGACGTTCTTCTTCTGCGTCGTCTCTTCCGTGACGGTTTTTCTGCGAAGGAATCGCCGTCAACGACTTTGAATCCTCGCTTCGCGATGTCGACGTTCTCCCGCGACGCCCGACCTCCGCGACGCTGATCTTCCGTGGCTCGTTGACGAACACCGTTTCTGAACCGAGGTAGGGGATTATTTTATTTAATTATTTCCATTCATGATTCTAGTTTATCGATTATTGTGGATTTTCGACTAGATGTTATCATTAATGAGAGGGGGGACGGACTACACAAACATGGATGAAACCCCTCATATGTTCATGTTTGATTTCTTTGCGGATGGAACAGGATGGCATGGTGCCGTCGCACCACATGGGAATCACACGGCAAGTATTGCGCGACGCCGTGGAAAGAAGTTTAAGAACGCGACTCCGTCGCGCCGCGTCGAAGGAAATCGAAGGCGCCGCGGCCGGAGTGGGGCCGCGGTGAAGGGGCGCGGTGCCGTTGCACTGCGCCGGACGACAAGGGCCACGACCGGTTCCGGGCCGCGGCGGAGCAAGGTGACCAGCGGCCGGACCGGGCTGCCGGTGATGGAGCTGGAAGGGGACCGGCCACCGCCGGTCCCGTTGAGAAGGAGCCGGCCGGCCAGGTCGGGCCGGCCAGAAAAGGGAGGGGCCGGGGGAATTAAATTCCCTTGGCCGATTCAAACGGCCCCCCATAATTTGGGGGGGGGGTTACACAGGGGGGCAGGTGCCCACCCTTTGCCGAACGGCTCGGCCAAAGCCAAGCCAGACAGCGCGCTGGGCGCCCTGTCCCCAGACGGACCGGCGCCCGGCCGGTCTGCCAGGCTGGGCCGCGCCGGGCTGGGTCGGGCCATGCCGGGCCGGGCCGACCCTGTCCGGGGCGGGTCGACCCGGTTCGGGCAAACCGGGGGGTCTCAGGCCGGGTCGGTTCGGGCCCGAAACCCCCGTTAACGGACCGTTTGGGTTCAAATGCCCATAACTTAGGCTACGGACCTCCAAACGACACACCGTCAGCAGCGACACGATCCTTAGAATGAGACGGTCGTTTCGACATATTGCACTCAAGGTTTCGGAATACCTTGAGTTTGGCCAAGTTGGTTTGTACACAGAACCAACCGGGCCCTCAGAGCGGAAACACTCATATCTTGAGCTATGGACGTCTGATTGACGTACCGTCAACTTTGTTGAGTTCCTCTTAGTAAGACGGATCTTTTGGAATACTCCGACTGAGGTTTGGACGCAGGTGGAGTATGGTCAGGTTGGTTTTGTCTTAAAAAACCAACCGGGCCCCTTGGACGAAAAAGCCAATAACTCTCGGACCGGGCGTCCGATTGACGCGCCGTCTGTTGCGTTGAGTTCCTGTTGACGATACAGAACTTTTGGATACATCAACTCTGGACTATGTGACAGTTGATGTATCAGCCTCTCGGCTCGTGGAGCGGACCCTCCCGAATGAGCTTGCTGTGTGCGGGAACCCTACTGCTGGCTGCGACTACTACTGTGACTGCGATGACGACTGTGCAGAGATCCTCAGTGGATTCGACGACGACGACTACAACACTCAGCGATCCTATGTGGATCAATGCTACCGATCCTATGTGGTTCCGATCCTGTGTGGGTCATCGCTCAGCTGTTCTGTGTGAGACAGCGCCTACAGATCCTGTGTGGGTCTTTGCGGGGGTTAGTACCTATCGATCCTTTGTGGGTCCGACGACTTAGATGGATCAGTGATCATCTCTATCGTCTTTCGAAGAAGTATACCTGTGTGAGCTGAATCCTATTTTCTTTCCTGTGTGTATTGTGTTGTGATATCCTGTGTGGATTACGTTTTGCTTTCCGGTGTGGAATACAAATACTTTCCTGTGTGGACTGGGTTGTACTTGGGCTCGGAGGTTGGAGCGTATTGGAATTAATGACTTAGGTATATGTATGTGCATATACCTAAGCAGTGTCGGTTGTTACTTCGTGATTGTATCTTTCCTTTGTGGTTTATCCTTTGTGGATTTTGGGAGACCTTCGGGGGTCTCGGGGTCCCTACTGAGTAGCTTATACTCACCCCTGCACGGGCTATGCCCGCACTACGTTGTGTTGGTTGCAGACGACAGACAACGTTGATCGTGGTTGAGGCTTGCAGAGAAGGACGGTACCTGGAGGTGGAACACTGGGCGGGACGTGCTCGGAGCGGACGACGGGACCCGAGGAGCAGTGGAGCTATCTGTACCCACCCTTCAGTTGGGATTTCCAGTGGACAGCTCGGTGTAGCGGTTTTTACTTTTCAGTTGTTTTCCCTTTCTAGTTTTACTTTACTTTCAGTTTGGGTTTGTATACTGGCCCACTTACTTTTCCGCACTTACAGTTGTACTCTGTTTTCACTTAGTGTTTACTTTTCCTCTTTCTTATTCTGTGGTGCTTGTTTACTTTACAATGGCAATGCCTTCCCTTTTTACCTGGATTTACGCCTTGGTGCTAGTCGCCAGCCCCTGGCCTATGGAAGGCGGGCTTGGGGTAGTCACGGCACGGGCCCCGAGGACGGGTCGTGACAGATGACCCCTCTGTGGGGAAGTAGAATAGAGTAGAAAGGAAACTTAGAGTGAAGAGGGGCTCACTTACCTTCAATTATTTTGATGTTATCCTTTTTTGGGAAAAGTGAAGAGCCAATATGTTAGTGGGATCAACAATGGATTCATCAATCAACTTTTCAACTGGAAAGAAAAATCCATTTCTTTGTCATGAAGAGTTAGTCTTGTAAACTCAATTATCATGTTTAAGTTTTTGTATTATTTTTTAATAGATAGGTGGTCCAGTGGAATCCTAAAGGAACTAAAAGGTATGATCATGAACTTTTTATGGACCAGATCTATTCACATAATGAAACTCATCACTTTTTCATGGAAGGACTGCATCAAGCCTATTAAAACTGAGGGACATGGAATCAAAGATTTGAAAATGTTCAAAAATGGAATAACTACTAAGTTTTCATGGAGAATTCTCACCACAAGTGATCCCTCTTGTGATTTTTTAGTTAATAGGTTCAAGGGTAGATTTTATATATAGATACCCACATGATTTTGGATCTTCAGTCTGGCCCACAATCAAGTTATACTTCAAAAACATTATACAGAATTCTAAATGGCTTGTGATCCAGGAACTCTGATCTTAATTGCTGGAATACTTTTTGGATTGAGAAACCCCTAAAGAATAGGATGAATATCCCCATTGATTAGATGAATATAACCATTTTTGATTTTATATCCCACAACAACACACTTGAATTTGTTCCTTCTCAGGTTACTTAGGATGTTCAGAGTTCTAACATTGTGGATGTTGACACTCTTATATGGAAACCTCGAAACAATAGAAAATTTACTCATAAAGAATACTATAAGATTAAAAATGGGAGATCGAATATGATTTTATTATGGATTTCTCAGTTTAAATATAGCTTCATATAACCATCTAGTTTCTTGCTAATATAGAGGCTTTGGTGTATCAATTTACCCACATGTGAGAAGATGCAACGAGATGGACAATATATTGCCTCTACATGCCCAATCTATCTCTATGTTGGTGAGTATATTTAAAAAAATTTCATTGATTGTAGGTTTTCAAAGTCCTTGTATCTGAATACATGGTGTATACTTGGGATTAATCTTCATACAAGGGGGTTCGTTGGGGAGCATCTTCTCTAGATCTACAATAATGGGATAAGAAAGAAGGTATACCACCTGTTGTTAGTAGCTTCATCATATATTATCGCTATAATATGGAGGGCACAAAATGTGATAATGTTTGAAGACCAAGATCCATCCACTCACGCTGCTATTTTTCTGATTCATTGGGATGTCCACGACACTGAAAAAATATAAAATAGCCCCATGAATGATGATATAGAAGACTTAAATACCCTTAGAAACATGGGTGTTTTAGTTAATCCCAAACAAACCATTGTACTAAAATATGTGAGATGGATACCTCCCATTGGAGGGTGGATCAATGTGAATGTTGATGGTGTGTCCTTTGGTGAACCAGGTCCATCAGGCTATGGTGGCATCTTCTGAACATACCACGATTTTGTCAAGGCGTGATTTCATCATAATATAGAGATGTGAACCACATATGAAGTTGAGTTTTGGGTGATGATTTTTACCATAAAGCATGTTTTACATCATAAATGGGCATCCCTTTGGATTGAATCCAACTCTGAAAATGCCGTAATAGCTCTGAAGTCATGAATTAGGAGTGTCCCATAGAAGATTCTACCTTAGGGGATTGAATGTATGAATAAGGAAATCCAGCTCAATATTATTGTCTCACATGCATAAAGAGAAGTCATCATGGTGGGAGATGCCCTATTAAAGAGGGCAGTCTTTGAAGAAAGCCCAATTTGGGCCTTTCGTGCACACAACAATTGTATCACTTTTTTGAATGATGACGTGCATGGGGTGGGCCACTCCCAGGTGTTAAAAACACCTTGTACTATCTAATCCTTGATATTGTTCTTTTTTATTTTAATAAATATTTTTAGGATAGGGATTTCTTAGATCCTGGACTTTATTTGGTATGTTTTAAACCAATCCAAAATGATAATTTTGAAATATTAACAGTTTTTTTAAAATATTATCCAATAACATTAATTTGACCATTAGAGTTGTCTCCAAATGTATATAGGTCTCCATCACATAAATTAAAAATATTAAATTAGAAATATCACCTGTTAAGTACTTGGAACACCCACGTTTTTAAATACTATTAATATTTTGTAATCTTATGTCAAATTTCAGAAAATTAATTAATCAAGCAGAATGTTTTAGTACCCATGATAACTTGGGTCCAGTCATATCATTAGTAGAAATTTTTTGATTTCAAATAGATTTAATACAACTATTTTTGGGTTGTTTTGAAAAATATTCTTATTAATAAATGTATCTTTATTCCCAAATGATCTTTTAATTCTCAAAGGACATTCATTGACCTAATTCCTTAGCATTCAAAATTTAAAAAAAGTCACACTTGAAATAATTCCTATTGAGATTTTAGAAAAATGGACTTTTTCATCCTTTGTGAGAAGATATTATAACAAAAACCACTATTGCTATAATTTGGTTCCATCCTAGACATCATTAAATCTTATATCCTTTTTCCTTGAGAAAAAGTATATAAAATATCTTTAATATTATAAAATTAATTTTTCAAATTAACATTTTTTTGAAAAAATTCTAAATTATTATAAAAATTCTCATAAGAACTAGATGCTATATTAATTTATTTCTTATTTTATTACTTGAGTTTCTTATAGTCATTCTAAACATTATTCATATCATCCAAGATATAATTAAATCTTATTTTCTAATATTTTCTACTTTCCTCTAAAATATTAATTTGCTTATCACTTTATCCTTTCAGTTTTAATATATTAGAACCATAATAAATTTTAGATTCTTTATTTCTGGAAATATATATTCGAATTATCATATTCATTTTCTAGTTTAGTTTATTCCTTTAATAAAATTATTATTTTTTATTTTAGGATAGTATATTTCATAATATTCCTGATATTATCATTTTTAATTTGTAATGTTCTTTAATTAGTTATTTTAATTTTGAATTAATAGAATCATAATCATAATAAGAATTAGAATCAGTTAATTTTTCATATTAAAATATTTCATTATGATCAACATTAACATGAGTTTTCAATTGAGTAAAAAATAAATCAGGTACCTCACAATTTTTATCCACCAAAGCAAGGTTCCTAGTCTTCAATTCACTTTATGAATTACTGCTTGAATCTGAACGTCCTGAATAGTCTCATCCTCCAAAAAAAGATTTTTTACATTATCATTTTTCATTGATTTTTTTTTGGATCTTTGAGTTTGGGATAATCAGTATGGATGTGACCATTTTATTGTAATCATATTAGGTTAATTCTGAAACATAATTTTTATTTAAATTATTTTAATTATTATACTTCTATTGACTATCTCTTAACACCTTATGTTTTTATAAACTTTAAAAAATTATTACTAAAATGACACATCTCTTTGTTGTTATTTTAGAACTCTTTTTCCTATGATTTATAAGATTAATTAAAAATATAATTAAAAATGATACCTTTTATCTTTATAGAATCCTCATCGAAAAACTTTTTAGTTCAAGTTCATGATATACTAATGAGTTGATTAGTTCATATGATCTATAATTTTATAAAATGATTACTTTAGTTAATTTACTATTTCATTTCATGCCATATTTTTGGTATTTGTCTCACTAATCATTCAATTGGATTATTATTGTCTAGTATGTCACCAAGTACACTCATAGAATTTATAATTTTTTTAAACTGGTGAAACATTTGGTTCACTTACTCATCTTCTCCCATATTACTGTATTTGTATTATGCTCTTAAAATTACTAGATTGGTTATTTTAAGATTTTATGTTCCATAGTGAGTAACTTTTATAATTATATACATATCATGGGTTGTATTACTTACTAAAACATGGATATACACCTACTTATTACACAATATAGAATAATTTTTTAATTTTATAATTCAAAACATACATTACAATCATTATCAACAAATATCTAAATATCATATTTGGGTATCCAATATGTTTTCTCCATGATTTTTCAATGATGCACACTTAAATGCATTATATGTGATTCCATTCAGTCTTTTCAATACCTTGAACCGCTTCTATCAGAAAATGGGGGATATTGAGGTATCTAACAATCATTTCCATTTATATATTCCATATTAAAGTGCTTATCTTTCTTCCTTATATGTTTAGGCCTATGATATTTATGTTATCATAATAGTTAAAAATATGACCAAAAAAATTTATATCCAATGGAACTATCCTCATATACTAATTTATGGTATCAGGAAAAATAATAATAGTGTTAAAGAATCCTTAAGAAGGTTCTATTCTCTAATACCAATTATCGAATCAAGATTAATGTAAGTAATATACTATAGGGGGTTGAATATTATTTTAATTTTTTTAAATAACCAATCATATTTTTATTATTATATGAATCAACATTGAGGTGAAATGTTAAAAACATAGTGAATAAAAAATTTAAATATGAAAACAATATTTTTATGTCGGTTCAAATCACCAAGATCCTATTTCACTAAAAAAATTTCTATACCTAGTAATAAGATTGATATACCTTATGGAAAATCTTTATAAAGTTGTAAAGAACTACTTATATACTCTTCCTTTTACAATACTCAAAAGAACAATGTTGGCTTTTAATAGGAGTCAGAACCTATTAAAACATGAATATCCTTTGGGGGTCATAACTAAAGAACCTTTATTTTGGTTGGCATAATTTACAATAACTACTTTATTTTGATTGGTAAAATAAAATCCAACACTTAGAATTACAATCATATTAACAAAAAATAACATGAAGAAAACAAAAAATATATATACCAGTAGGGAACAAAAAATATGGAGGACGATTAATATCAATGATCTTTGATAACTTCAGCAGTAATGAATAGAACAATTATATTTTCTTTGTGATCATAAAAATGGAATGATAGTAATAGAATATCATATTCATGTATCAAGAAAACCATTGATATCATCAATTATTCCAAAATTAATCAAGTTCATCACACTCCATGCTATGGTCTTTGTTTATCACTCTACTACAAAAACAGGCTTTATCAGCACTCAAAATAGGATTTAAAAGTGCTAAAAATCACTGTAAATTTCAGTGATGATAAGAGGGGGTCCCATTTATTAGCAATAAGAAAGAACTGATAAATAGATCATTTATCAGTGATAAAAAAGAGCTCATAAAGGGCTCCTTTATCCGCGCTAAAAAAGCACTGATAAAGGGTGATTTTATCAGCTCTTGTTGAGCATTGATAAAGGGAAATTTTATTAGATCTTATTTAGAAATGATAAGGGATACCTTTATCAGAACTTTTTTTACCACTAATAAATGCCCTACCTGCTGTAACATGAAATTCTTCTGTAGTACACTCAAACAAAACCTGCCAAAAAATTAGCAAATCATACAAGCAGTTCACACAGATAAAATATGCAGTTGTAGTCAATTTGGGATCAAAGAATGGGAAAAAAATCCATACCTAATGTGATTTACTAATTATTTGTTATTATTATCAATATGTACCTATAAATACTATCTCCTCCAAATGACATCTTACATTGCCTTAGATAAAATATATAGAGTTCAATGTCCAAACCTTAAGAAAAATTTGATTAAGGAATGCATGCAAATGCATTTGGTCGGTTTTCATTATGTCAGTGGTTGAGGTAGGGTTGAATAATAAATGTCACACATGACCCATGGATCATTTTCCTAAAGTATCAGCACAATAAAAATGCGTTTGGTTGGTTTTCTGTACGTTAGTGGTTGTTTTCACATAAAATTCTGCCCATTTTAAACAAAAGAGAGTCACTTTGAGTGATACCGGTCACACCGTGCCTCATATTGAGGCATGGTTGACTTGTACATGTCAAAAATAACCCATGGATCATTCTTCTATTGTATAAACACAATCAAAATGCATTTGGTCACTTTTCCATATGTCAGTTTTTGTTTTCACTTAAAATTCTGCCCATTTTAAACAAAAGAGAGACACTTTGAGTGATACCGGCAACACCATGCCTCAGATTGAAGAGGGGATGAATCATACATGTCACACATGACCCATGGATCATTTTAATAAAGTATCAAAACCATACTAATGTGTTTGGTCAGTTTTCTGTACGTTAGTGGTTGTTTTCACTTAAAAATTATGTCCACTTAAAATAAAAGAGAGACATTTTGAGTGATACCAGAAACACCATGCCTCGTATTGTGGCGCGATTGACTCGTGCACGTAAAAGTTTTTTTATGGATATTTATCCTAAAGTATAAACACAATAATGATAATGTGTTTGGTCATTTTTTCATACGTTAGTTGTTGTTTTCACTTAAAATTCTGTCCATTTCAAACAAAAGAGAGACACTTTGATTGATACCGACCACACTGTGCCTTAGATTGAGGCAGTGTTGACTCATACACATCAAACATGACCCATGGATCATTGGTTTAAAGTATCAAAACAATTAAAATGTTTTTGGTTATTTTTCTGTACGTAAGTGGTTGTTTTCACTTAAAATTCTATCCAATTTAAACAAAAGAGAGTAACTTTGAGTGATAACTGCCACACCATACCTCCTATTGAGTATAAGATGACTCTTAAATGTCAAAAATGACCCATGAATCGTTATAGTAAAGTTTAAACACAATCATAATGTGTTTGGTTGGTTTTACAAATTCCAATTGTTGTTTTCACTTAAAAATAATACCAATTTTAAACAAAAGAGAGACAATATGAGTGATACTGGACCCATTATGCCTCAAATTGAGGTGGGGTTGAATATTACATGTTAAAAATGACCAATGTATCATTGTAATAATGTATATTCACAATCAAAATGTGTTTGGTCATATTTACATACATCAATGGTTGTTTTCACTTAAAATTCTTTCCATTTTTAACAAAAGATATACATTTTGAGTGATAACAGTCACACCATGCCTCATATTGAGGCGGGGTTGACTTTTAAACATAAACAAATGACCCATGTATCATTATCATAAAGTATCAACACAATCCAAATGCATTTGGCCTCTTTTCCATATGTCAGTTGTTGTTTTCACTTAAATTGTTTTCCATTTTGAACAAAAGAGAGGCACTTTGAGTGATACCGGCCACACCATTCCTCAGATTGAGGCGAGGTTGACTTGTACACATAAACAAATGACCCATGTATCTTTTTGATAAAGTATAAACACAATATAAATGATTTTGGTTAGTTTTCCATACATCAGTGGTAATTTTCAATTAAAAATTATGTCCATTTTAAACAAAAGAGAGACACGTTGAGTGATACCAGCTACACCGTGACTCAAATTGACGTTGGGTTGACTCATACACATAAACAATTATCCATGTATTGTTATCCTAAACTATCAACACAATAAAAATGTGTTTGGTCATTTTTATGTACGTCAGTTGTTGTTTTCACTTGAAATCCTGTCCATTTTAAACAAAAGAGAGACCCTTTGAGTGATATCAGCCATCCCTTGCCTAGTATTGAGACGGTGTTGACACATACACATCACACATGAACCATGGATCATTTACTAAAGTATCAACACAATACGAATGTTTTTGGTTAGTTTTCTGTATTTTAGTGTTTGTTTTCACTTAAAAATTATGTCCTTACTAATAAAAGAGAGACACTTTGAGTGATACCGACCACAATGTGACTATGATTGTGGTGGGGTTGACTCTTACACATCACAAATTACCCATGGATCATTCTAATATAGTATCAAAACAATCTATATGTGTTTGTTCATTTTTCTGTATGTCATTTGTTGTTTTCACTAAAATTTTTGTCCATTTTTAAAAAAGAAAGACACTTTGAGTGATACCAGCCACACCATTCCTTGTATTGAGATAGTGTTGAACCATAAACATAAAATATTAACCATGTATATTTTGACTAAAGTATAAACACCATTGGAATGCATTTGGTTGGTTTTCTGAACGTCAGTGGTTGTTTTCACTTAAAATTCTGTCCATTTTAAACAAAAGAGTGACACTTTGAGTGATAACGTCCATAACCTACATTGGAATGAAGAGGGGTTGACTCATAAAAATAAAATATGACCAATAGATAATTATACTAAAGTATTAAAACAAAAAAAATGCATTTGGTTGGTTTTTCGTGTGTCAGTTGTTGTTTTCACTTAAAAATTATGTCCATTTTAAACAAAACAGAGACAATCTGAGTGATAATGGCCACACCATGCCCCATATTGAGGAGGGGTTGACTATTACACATCAAAAATCACCAATTTATAGTTTTAATAAAGTATCTACACAATCCAAATGCGTTAGGTTGGTTTTTCGTAGGTCAGTGGTTGTTTTCACTTAAAATTCTATCCATTTTAAACAAAAGAGAGACACTTTCAGGGACAACGGTCACACCGTGCCTCAGATTTAGGAAGGGTTGACTTTTAAACATCATAAATGACTCATGTATCATTCTAATAATGTATCAATACAATCTGAATGTGTTAGGTAACTTTTCCATATGTCAGTTGTTGTTTTCACTTAAAATTCTGTCCATTCCAAACAAAAGAGAGACACTTTGAGTGATACTAGACACACCATTCCTTGGATTGAGGAAAGCTTGACTTTTATACGTCACATATGACCCATTTATTGTTTTCATAATGTATCAATATAATGTGAATGCGTTTGGTCGGTTTTCTGTACATCAATGGTTGTTTTCACTTAAAAATTATGTGCATTTTAAACAAAAGAGAGACACTTTTTGTGATACCGGACACACTGTGACTCATATTGAGGTGGGGTTCACTTTTACACATCCAAAATGACCCATTTATAGTTCTCCTAAAGTATCAAAACAATCAGAATGTGGTTGGTTGTTTTTCTGTATGCCAGTTGTTGTTTTAACTTAAAATTTTGTCCATGTTTAACAAAAGAGAGATACTTTGAGTGATACCAGCCACACCATTCCATATATTATGGTGGGGTTTACTTTTACACGTCCAAAGTGACCCATGTAATCGTTTAACTAAAGCATCCAAACAATCAAAATGCATTTGGTCAATTTTCTGCATCTTAGTGTTTGTTTTCACTAAAAATTCTGTCAATTTTAAACAAAAGAGGGACACTTTGAGTGATACCAGCCACACCGTCCCTTATATTGAGGCGTGGTTGACACGTACATGTAAAACATTACCCATGGATCATTCTACTAAATTATCAACACAATTATAATGCATTTGGTCAGTTTTCGATACATCCGTTGTTGTTTTCACTTAAAAACTATGTCCATTTTAAACAAAAGAGAGACAGTCTAAGTGATACCGGCCACACCATGCCTCCTATTGAGGCAATATTTAGTCGTAAACATCACACATGACCCATGTATCATTGGAATAAAGTATCAACACAATCCTAAGGCATTTGGTTGGTTTTCGGTATGTTAGTGGTCATTTTCACTTAAAAATTATGTCCATTTTAAATAAAAGAGAGACTCTTTGAGTGATACTCGCCACACCATGCCTCTGATTGAGGCAGGGTTGATTCATACACATAAAAAATGACCCATGTATCATTATACTAAATAATAAACACAATACTATTGTGTTTGGTCTTTTTTCCTTACGTTAGTTGTTGTTTTCACTTAAATTTTTTTGTCCATTTTAAACAAAAGGGAGACACTTTGAGTGATACCGGCCACACTGTGTCTCGAATTGAAGATGGTTTGACTCATAAACGTCACACATGATCCATGTATCATTGGAGTAAAGTATAAAAAAATACTAATGCATTTGGTTTGTTTTCCTTACACCGGTGGTTGTTTTTACTTAAAATTCTGTCCATTTTATACAAAAGAGAGACACTTTGAGGGATACCGGTCACACCATGCCTTATATTGAGGTGGGGTTGAGTCTTACACATCAAAAATGACCCATGGATCATTATACTAAATTAAAAACATGTATTTGGGTGGGGGAGACCCTATGGATGAAGGAGGTTCTAACAATGCCCATTTTTTTATTATGGATAATAAAAAAACATTCAATTTCTACCAATGAAAATGTTCAACAAATGTGAATCCATTTGGAATATCGATGCTCATATTGAAATCAATTTATGGTGGAGGCATTTATTCGTATTTTCTTTGAATTTGAGTGGGCATACGTGATATGAACGTATTTTGGGGATTTTATTGGGTTTTCTTATCGAGATCCCAAATAAAAATGGTTCGTCATTCTTGCATATTACTGGTGCATTTCATCTGTTAAAAGGAAAAAATGACTCATTTTTTAAAGGATATTTTATTTAATAACAATTAAAATTTTTCCGTGAACATTTACATACAAAAATGTTTCATCTTTTGATATCTGTGAACCCCTCTCAAAAATGTCCACCAATTGGACATGTCCCCAAGTCATATCTTCATGCTATTTGTGTACAATCTTCCATCAGGTATGCGACCCAATCATTTATGAACAAATCTATATCTTCTTGTGAATATTAGGCTTTTCAACATTCAGAGTAGTACTCAAAAAATATTAATAAATAATTAATAAATAATTTAAATGAAATAGTTGTTGTTTTTGAAAATACCTCTTTAGGGATGCATGTTTGTTGATGGAAAATGATCTCTCTCATAAATTTACAAACATAATAACCACAATCTTTATCACTTATTTTATTTTGGACACTAAAAAAAATTTATCATTAGGAGAATAAGTAACCTGTTTTGATAGGTTTTTGGATAGTGAAATTTTATTATATATACCCTGATACTTGTCCAGGCATAGTACTTGTTTTCCTCATTATACATAGCCCCTATCCTCATTCCTTTTTAGACGACATTGATACACCACCATATCATAACAAAATCCTTAGTAAAAGATAATATAAATTATATAACTTGATTTTTAGACCTAAAACGTAGAATGTAGTGTCTTACAGATTCACAAACTCCATAATGTGTGGTTGGTTTTTTGGATATCGTTGCATTGAATCATGAAAATAAATCTTTGGAGTATCCAAGTTCATCGCAATTAGCAGTCAATGTTTCCTAAAAACAAAAAAAGGAATAAGTAATGAAACAAGTGAAAATATAATTGATATGCTTTAATCATTGAGTTTTACCCCTGCATGGTTGGTATAATAAATAGTATGTCATCAGTAATATTTCTTTCAAATGTTTTCAGCAAGCCTTTCACTATTTCATCCCTTATTAATGGATCTAATTTCATTAGTTTTATAGATGGAGTATGAGGACTAACGAGTTTGAATTTTGGATCATGGGGAAATCCCTTAAACTATTTTTCATATATATATTTTCCAATAATAGAATATGCATTTAGTAATAACTAGCACATTATATTATCTTTTAGAAAATCAATTCATGAAAACATACTTTATATACACATTTACAACTGTGACGCCAGGCCCACCGTATTCAGGGATGTTATTTACATTTTTTGCAGAAACACAATCTATAATTTTCTCTCCATATGTATTCTCTTCAAAAAAAAAACTATATTATTACTACCACTTTTTATCTTCATATCCAATTGAGTCTTAAATGCGAGTAAATGTGGATAGAGGACAGGTGGTGTAATTGTTCTTTCAGTAGACCTTCTAGATCGGTTGGTCGATCCTTTAGATGATTTTGAGCCCATGTTTCTTTTCACCCCCTTCCCTTTCTCCGTCTATTGTAACATTCATTGGTTCAGACCTTTTTATGTTAATTGTTAAAGGTTTTGCTTGAAAAAATGGAAATAAATACCTCTTCATCCACATGTACTCTTATAAATTGTGATTGACATGCAATGAATGTACCAATAACCTTTTCAACCATATGAATATCTTCGTCATCAAGTGGAATAGGTAGATATGCATTTGGATAATGAGCTACAGTAATCATCACTTTCAGATGATCTGTTGAAAGTGGTATATTTTGCAGCTTGTCCTCTAGGATGTTGAACACCATAGCCATCACTACATGGTGATAGGTGGGTGTTAACCGATATAAATTACAATAATTATCACCCTGTAGAAGATCAATATTGGAAAAGTATCAGTGCTTTTCTTATTCATTTTTCATGGGAACGATTATTCGAATATTGATTACCACGAATAAGATAGCTCTTTGAGGGGAATGGATCTCCTCAATGCTGGTGGGGGTGGGATGGGATCTTCACGTGCTAGTTGTTCCTGTGTTTTGTCTTCTTCTTTCTTCTTACCCATAAAAGTTTATATCAACTCTCCATTCCATTTAAATCGTTCTTCAAGAGCTTCTAATCTTTCGCTCATTTGTTTCATTTATTTATTTTTATCATCTGTTTTCTTTTTCACAAAATATACCCAGGGTGTCATCCTAAACCCTACACCTCTGACACGACCATATTGTTCTGGTCACTTCAAATTCATCGATAATAGGTCTGCATCTACTACAGGAGTAGCTAATTCCTATGACTTTTGAATATAGAAAAATAATTAATTATTATGTAATATAAATTTAAAAGAAAACTTTTTATCGTGTCACACTTACACATATTTTCCATACTTTTGTGTGTTTTTATCTACTAGCTTCCCTTCCTTATTCATACGTGCCTCCTTCCATAGCACATGACATGGGTTGGGAGTGTCTTTGGCTTTAGATTCATCAATATACATATAAATATAGAAATATAATAATAATTTTATTTCTTGGAACATAACAATATTACTGTAAATTTAAAATACATACCATTTTCTTTTCTAATGAACCATACCCCATCCTTGCTTTACAATAGGGGTATGTTGGTTTTGATGCACGTGCCTTATTTTCAATACTGAGTTATTATTTCATTAATGAAATATTGATAATCAAAGTGATGAATATATGTATCCTCAAACAATGTATTATAATCCACAATGTACCAGAAACTTCTCATCCCCACGACGGCCAATAGATGCATCCCATGCTTCTTGGTATATCAAGTGAGCGTAGACAAGAGGTGGGTACGAGGTTAATTTACCTTTGGAATATTTCAAGTGTAATTTTGTTTAAATAGTACAAAAACCTCGATGAATATTTCTTGAAAGCCTTAGTACATAATTATTGTGTGAATCATCTACTATAAATGTACTCTATAAGGGAGTGAGCATAGATGAGGGGTGGGTGCAGGTTTATTTTACCTTTGGAATCTTTCTGGTGACATTTTGTTAAAATAGTTCAAAAACCTCGATGAATACTTCCTTCAAGACTTAGTACATAATTATTGTGTTAATCATCTACTATAAATTTACTCTTCAAGGGATTGAGAAGAGTAAGACAATGTTTCATTTAGTAAATTAAATAAATAATATCATAATGTTACCGTAATTTCTTCCCAGATTATAGCCTTCATCCTAGACACAACATGGTGCCATGAATCTATTTCAATAGGCACGCATTTATGAGTGACAATTCCAATGTAACTAAAAAACATTTCTTTGTTGGGATTCACATGTTGGCCTTGTGCATAACATCTGACATCAGATTTTATGCCTTTGATTTTCACCTTTAGAACTTTGGCTAACACCGTCAAACTACGACACACATGTATTTTCTGTGACGTTGGTCCTTTATCACCGACCATTTCATTGATATCAACATCATCAATATGTTCATCTGGAATGGTAGCAATTACATGAGCTAATGGTTATTGGACCTCAACAATCGGAGAAACAAAAGGTTCAGAAACATGTTGTTGCTCTACACTGTGAGCAGAAACAGCAGCAGAAGCTTGAGAGACTTGTTCATCCTCGAGGTTAGGAGCACCAGAATGTGTAGAAGTTATTATCTGCAAAAGGGACTGATCAGTTAATTTAGATTACATAAATTTAGTAATAATAATATAATAACATTAGTTAATAATATCTATATTACAAACAAAATATAACCTATTTATTGAACACTCTTTCTTTTTTTCAAAGGCTGATGGGATTTAACACCTCTATCGATTATCCAAATCCCTTCATTGTGGTCTCCTCTAACATACAAAATGTCATCTATATTAGGACCCCTGTGAAATGATTGCGACGTACCACTAAAAGGATCACCCTCAATTGAATTTCTATCAGACCCTTTAGTAGTTTTGGATGATAATAGAACAATCAAAGACTTTCAGTTTGTGGGATCTGGAACATAAAATACTTGTACCACATGTGATGCCATTATAGACTATTCATCTCTGTATCCTTCTTTACAAAAATCAACTTTCACAAATCCCAATTCATCTATTTTAACACTACTGTTGTTATCAAACCATTTTCATTGAAAAATAAACAATTGGAATTTCTTATAATCTAACTCCCATATTTTTTTGATAATGCTAATGTATTCTATATTCACATAAATTAGATTTCAGCCCTTATTACTAGAAACATGAATCTCTTTTGCTACAAGTGTAACTCCACTATTTTTCATGGTACTATCCTCATCATGTTCTTCAGTATAGAATCTATAACCATTAATTACATAACCATTATATGATAATACATAAAAACTTGGTCCTCCAGCAAGCCATTGAAGTCATTCTGAAATTGAATACGGATTTTCATCTAACTCCTTAAAAATTTGATCCCAAAACAATCCTATAAACTGATGATTATGTGTATTTGATATCCATTTTCAGCCCTTGATGGATTTAACTCCCTAAGAATTTCTTTGTGGGTTTTAATATATAGAGAAATCTCCCTACTGCTATGAAAACCATAAATGTGGGCTTGCTTTCGATCTATAATATTGATGGTCATAATATCTCTTCCAAAACTTCCCTCACCCTAAATGCATCTAGTGTGATGAGATTTAGGGAGATCAATTCTTTCCACATCAGATAGGTATTCAGTAAAGAATTCAACGACTTCCTCAACAATATATTACTCCACTATACAGCCCCTGGCCGACATCAATTTTTGAAATACCCTTTAAAAATATTCATATACTGTTTAACGTGGTACGTCCATATATAGTGCACAGAACCAAAAAGTTAAATATCTCTCACCAAGTGAACTATAAAATGAACCATCATATCAAAGAATGATGGCAGGAAGAATATTTCTAATTCACATAATATGATGGAAATTTCTCTTTCCATAGCTGGAAATTTTTCCAGGTCTAAAACATTGCTGCATATAACTTTGAAAAAGAAAAAAAGTTTGGTTAACGTATGAAGAACATTCTTGGAAAAAATGCAACGTAAAGCTATAAGAATTAAATCTTGCATCAAAACATGGAAGTAATGTGATTTAAAACCTTCTAACTTCAAATAATTCATTGAAACAATTTTCTTGATATTTGATGAATACCCCTCTAAAACCATTACATCATTGAAGAAGTTGAAAAGCTGATATCTCTCCTCCCTGGAAATATTATAAGTCGCTGGATGAAGAAAAATTCGATTTTCACCCTTTTTGGTATCCAACTCTTCTTGTATTCACATGTCAACCATGTACAACCATGACTTAATTCCATCCTTTGTTTTTCAGGGGAATTTAGTAACGTTCTGATAACACTTTCACATACATTTTTTTTGGACATGCATCACATCAAGAAAATGTCTATTGTACAGACATTTCCAGTATGGTAATTCAAAAAAAACTTATCTCTTTTTCCAACTGATTTTGGTATGGTTTTTTGAAAATGGTTTACCAAAAATAGTGTTAACATATTTTACATTCTCAAACAGCTGATAACCTATTTTTGGAGATGGTGTTGTGAATTTTTCTAAACTTACATTGAATGATGTCGTCCAATATCGATACTTATGCGGACAGGGTAGAAATATACTATGTCCTAGAAACACAGATTTCGACGAATGTTTCAACCTAATTTATTCTGTATCTTCTTCACACACGAGACAACCTTGAGTTCCTTTAATGATATATCCTGAGAAATTTCCATAAGTAGGAAAATCACATATCATCCCATACACCATCACTCTCAAAGTGAAGTATTCACTTTTATAAGCATCATACAACATAACACATCAATCCCACAATAACTCAAATCCTCAATGGAAGGATCCAAATAAACATCAATATTATTACCTGGTTGTTTTGGTCCTAATATAAGAATAGGTAACAAGATGAATTTTCATTTCATACACAACCAGTGTGGACAGTTATAATTTACCAATATAACAGGTCTTGTACTATGAGTGATGGTTTGAAAACCAAAAGGATTCACTTCATCTGTAGATAACGCAAGACGAAGGTTTCTCAGATCATTTCCAAATTTAGGATACACATGATCAATTCTCTTCCATCGAGGAGAGTCAACCGAGTGACATAATTTCCCATCTTTATTTTTTTTATCTGCATGCCATGAAAATTTTCTTGTAGTTTCTTCACTTTCATACAGATGCCTAAACCTTGGAATGATTGGAAAGTACCATACAACTTTCATAGGATGGATTCATCTTTCTTGTATTGAGAATAACCACACTGTGGGCATTCTGTACGTGATTTTTTCTCCTTGAGAAACAATATAATGTCTTTATGGTGGGAATGTATTCTTTTATAAATCATACCCATCGAGCGTAGCATTCGTTTAGCTTCATATTTTCTGCTTGGGATCTCATTATCTTCTGGGAGCATGTCATTAAGGAGAAAATGTAGTTCTGTCAAATTGAAATCACTCCATCCATTGCCTGCTTTCAATTTATACAACTTTAATAGAGCTAATAATGCTGTATATTTAGTGAAACGATAATACAATGGCGTCTTTTCACAACTCTTTAAATTCTCAAACAATTTTGGGCAATCACAAAGTTCATCTCCAACTATCCTTGTCGTTAACTCAATACAATCTTCATCATCATTGACATCTGTAATCACAACCTCTATACGGTCTTCATCATTATCCATATTTGTAATCATATATGATGATCTATAAAACATAGTTTTATCCCATCCAATAGCTACATTTTCTTTTTCTCCATGTTTATTCCAACATTTATAACTCCGATCTATTCTGTGACATATCAAATGTTCTTCCAACTCCTCTAGAGTAATTAGTCCATAATAACAACAACGTAAATAGGGAAAATGGATTTATGAGGGATCCTTTGCGTGATCATTTGCAAACTTGATGAACTCTTTCACTCAATTCTCTTACTCTACTGTCAACCGATTAGAATCCATCAAATATTTATTCTTCTCCATCCTATTTGAAACTCAAATATTATTATTTATGATTCAAATACATAGAACAATACTTCTAAATATAGTAGAATATGACCATTTAATTATAAAAATAGATATTAATAGAGCCTATCCATTTCCAATAAATATTTGGAAATCAACAGAACCATGATAGACCGCCATCAAAATCAACACACTTTCCACCCCCTTACCAACAGTTCTTGCACCCACCTCTCTTGTAGGAAAACATTAAACATCCTTTTAACCACCCCTACCAGCCACCTCATTCATAATAAAATAATCACACTAAACATCCCAAAACTAGTGACTAAAATCCAATAAAATGAAAACAAGGATGAAATTTTGATGAGAAAACTAATATAGTTGATACATTTCCAAACACAAAGGGGTTTTCTAGGGAGAAAAATAACCCAGGTTTATCCAAAATTACTCTGGAATATCATTGGTTTTGTTTCCCAATTAACATAAGAAATATAAAATTAAGGTTAGTGAACATAATTCTATCAAACATCCTCTCACTAACTATTAATACCTTCAATAATATTGAAAAAAATTATGAAATTAATTATATAAATAAATTATTCAGGCTCCATCTTGGCATCCAAAAGACCTAAGATCAAATCCGGGCAGGAGAGAATTCCCGAGTACTGTAGCTGGGCACTGTAGCAGTACTGTAGCCGATCACTGTAGCAGTACTGTAGCAGCGACAGACTGTAGAAGCGGCAGCATTGTACCGGCGGAGGGACTATTGTAGGAATTGTAGTGGCAGTGGTACTGTAGTAGTGCAGGTACTGTAGCAGTACTGTTCCTCGAGGGGTCCTTTGGGCCAAAAAATGGGCTTTCTAGCCCTGTATGCAGGCCACTTGGCCTTGGGCTGTCAGGCTATGTAATGGGTCACCCTCTACCCAGTCTAAAGTGGTATTTTCTTTAATAATAAATTGAGGATTTGACCCCAACTTTTTAAATAAAATTAGAAAAATTACCATCCATTTAGTTAAAATAGAAATATGCTTCCTTTTTATTCTTATGAATCATTAAATTTGGACAAACACACTAACCAACTCAATAAAATTCATATTTTCATAAGAATTTAATGTAAAGAGAGATAAATGATTCCACTGAAAATAATTCAACTGAATATTTTTGTATCAATTGAAAGAGGTTATTGGTTTATAATGAGAAGAGGTTAATAACTCAACACGTAATCATGCCTAGACTCTCAAACCAAACTCACCACATCCCAAAATTTTATCAACTAAAATATGACCATCTGACTAAATAAAACCACACCTTACTGAAACCAAGAAACCCCATGGATCATGGGGAACTCATACTACTGATGCCCCACTGCATCACCGTTTAAATAGATCAACTATACAATGATGGTACACCTTGAGATACTCAATCCTAGGGCATAATCACCACCCTACATCTAGAAAATATAATCACTCCCTTATTCCTCATTCCATTAGGACCACAACTCAAGGAAACTTCTTTAGCCTTCTAAGAATCTTGAAGAAAACCACTCTTGATAACTTCATCACAGTCCCTCATCTACAACAAAAACCAAAAACATAAAATCACAACCTTCTTTAGAACCTCTAACCTCAAAGATGACTCAGAATGACAGGATTCCATTTATTAATCAACTAAGTGTTCTTAAAACTACACCATCAATGCATAGATGTGAATCCCAAGGGAATGCACACTATATACAACTTGATTGAATTCCATGATATTTTGTATACACTCATAATTCTATATCTATTGAATAAAACTCTTCCTAAAACCACTTTTGTCTGAACATGATTTTCCTTCCATCATTCTCAAGCCACCCATAAAAGTAATCCCGCTACTAAGGAAACCCATAAATGAGCTTGAATATTTCCAATTCAAAACCCACCTCAAATGATTCTAGAAAATTCATATCCTTAGGACCCAACACCTAGAAAATAAACATCAACCCCTAATACTATTGAAATTTGACAATACTCTATCCCAGGTCTCTTTCTACATCCTTCGCACATTACCATGATAATGTTTCAACATGTATAAGCATCAAAATTAATAAATTTAATCCAAATTAAAAATTAAATCACTTACCAACACCAATGGATACTCTTCCACCCTAAAATAATCATATATACCCCAAAACATATAAACTACAAAACCAATTCATAATCCATTATAAATTATTATATTCCTATGAAATCATCACCATTAGACCCTTCAATAACACAACCACCTCATCACCCCATGCCACCATTCTTAAATCAATCAAAAAATATAACAACTTATTTTCTCCTTCCCACTACTCAAATTTACAATAGAGTTTTTAGAATAATCATAATATTGAAAATAACTTAACAAAACCCTATAAGTAATTAACAAATAACTTGGTAAAAATTTAATCACTTCCTGAATTTTAGAAAGAATGTGACCTAAAAATGTATACCAAACACAAAAAAAAAACCCAAACCAAACCAAAATAAACCACCATAATGAATATTAGAAATATAAAAAAAGGAAATAGATGAGGATGAGTGGAGAAATCACCAAAGATCAAAGATGGGAAGCTGAGAATCTTACCTCGTCGAAAGGAATCCCAAACAATTGAGGTAGGGTTCACATGGAGTAGGGTCGAGCAGGTAGGAGGAGAACTATGGTTCGCGGGGAGGAGGATTTGCAGAAGGGGTTTGAGGGGGAGGATGAGAAGTAGGGTTCCTGATGGAGTAGGGCTAGCAGCAGTGGAGTAGGAATAGCGACATCGTAGTAGGGCAACAGTGGTGGAGTAGGGTAGTGGTGACGGTGGTCCGGCAAAGAGAAGATCGAGGGGGGGGGGGGGGGGTTGTCACAGGGGTATAGTCTCGTGAGATCTTGAGGGAGTAATAAATAAAGGGCACTATGCACCCTATTTTATATAATGTGAATATGGTTTTTCCAATGCTAGAAAAGTAGTGATAAAGGATCCCTTTATCAGTCCTAAAATTTTAGCACTGATAAAGGATCACTTTATCAGCGCTAAAATTTTAGCACTGATAAAGTGTCACTTTATCAGTGATTTTATAACTCTGATAAAGAATCCTTTTATCAGTGCTACAAAATAATAGATAATTAATTTCCTTTATCAATGCTTTTTTACTTACCACTAATAAAAGGTGGTGCTTCCCTTGATTGTTTTTATAGTATTGTCAACTAATCCCCAACAACCTTCTTTGATTATTTTTGTGGAGGAGTTTTCAAATATTATAACTTATATAAAATGGTTAAAAATATTTAAAACATGGAAATACATTTTTACCTATTTAAACCTCACACATTTTTAATATTAATAATGACTCACTTTAATTCACACATTAAACTCATTAAAACTACTTCTAAAATGTTTTTTAGAGAAAATGATAGTTTTTCTAATAGATAAAATAGTAATTTTTTTTGAAAAATCACGTGGTTTACTACAACATCATAACATCACTAAAAAAACATATAAAATATAAAATATGAAAATTATTAATTCTATAAGTATTTTCATGACATTTTTCTACTCAATATTTTACAATACAATTAGTATAATATAATTTATATTTTAAAGTAATATAACAATTATAATGGATTAAATAAACATGCAGTAAAACATTTTATAAAAATGTTGAATACAAATGGTATTCTAAAAAATATAAATGTTAAAAAAATAGATATTGTAATGAACAGATCTTACAATACATAAGCTTAAAATTGGTATACATATCATTCCATCGAAGTGCATGGTCAATATAATGATCATGTCATAGAATTAGTTGTAAAATCACTTACTTAAGTTATCTTGATAATAAATCATGCAGTTTGATGATTTTGTGCTGTCATATGAAATATATTTGTGGTCACTGAAAAAATAACACATGGTCTCTTTCAAAATATAAATCATGGTCACCTTTAAAAATAACTCACAGTCAATTTAAAATTAGACTTCATGGTAGGTTCAGTATTTATGGTAACTTGAAAACTATTTTATGTAACTTGAAATAGGTTTATAGTAACTTGAAAAATAACTTTATGGTAACTTGAAAAATACATTCTTGGTATGTTGATATTTTGTTTTCACTTTCAAAAAATATTCGTAGAAACTTTATATACCTCATATTCACTTTAGATAATAACTAATGATAGATTCAAATCCCCTAGAGTAACTTTTTTGTTAACTTGAGATAGGAATCATGGTCACTTTTAAATTATTCATGGCAACTTCAAAATGACTTTGCTATAATATAGTAGTGATAACACAACAAATTATACTAATGGTCAGTCCATGTGATGGATTCACAGTAAATTTAGTGTGCGATGTGTAAAAATGATGTCACATGATAAAATTAGGGTATATTCTAACAGTATAAAAAATAGAGAACAATGAAGGAGATGATAAGCCGCTTCCATTAACAAATATTGGGAATTTGATGATAGAAGTATACTGGTGTCATGCGGACGAGCTGCTTCCATGTGCTAAGAAAGGAGAAACTCACTAGTGATTTTCTGAATGAAACTAAAGTACTATGTAGAAGCAACTACTAGTGCTGGTGTTGCTTTATAAGGGATAAAACGTTGATTGTACTATGTATGATTTAACTTGTTCGAGCTACTTTAGTGGTTAAGGATACGCTGCCCAGGATAGGTACCACCAAATAAAATCAAGGTGAAGCTCATGCGCATGGAAGAATGAGGAAGAATAAGAGAAGACACAAACACACATATATTTATATATCACCCAATATATATAAATAACTAAATTCTTAAATATATTAAAATTACTTAAAAAATAAAAATAAAAATTAACACATGATATAAAATTTCAATAGAAGATATAGAATTAAAAAAAAAACACATGAATATAAAAATAATATTATTTTATATGATAAAAACAATAAAATAATTAAAATATACTGTGAGACAATACTAAAAAACATAACAAACACTCTAATTCATATGAAATATTAAAATAAGATAAAAAATTAACCTAAAGTGTGACATGCGATAAAACATTTTAATCAATTAATATCCATCAATTAATATTATGAAAATATTATTTCTTATAAAATGTAAAATAAAATAAATTTGGGGTAATTTTGATTTAAAAAAACATTACACATAAGTTCAAATACTAACAAAATGTATTTCCATTAATTACATAACCATTATAAGATTATACATGCACATTTGTTCCTTTTTCTAGCCCGAGAAGGCATTCTGAAATTGAATTTATATTTTCAGTTGAGTACTTAAATATATTGTATCAAAACCATCCTTTAAACAGTTGATAATAATTATTTAATATATATATATATATATATATATATTTCAGCTCTATATGGATTCAAATTCCTCAGAATTACTTTGTGAGTTTCAAAATATAGATAAATAAATAAACTGTTATGTAAAATTTTAACGTGATAATACTCCCACATTGTAATAGTAATTGTGATAAAATCTATTTTAGAAATTTATTTACCCAAAATTTAGACACTATGATGAGATTTTTATAGAATAATTTATACCCCATTAGATAGGTAGTCATTTTAGAATTCAAATACTTCTCAGCAATATATCATTCCTCAATACAACCTTCTATATCACTTTGAGTATTGACATACCCTTTCAAAATATTAATATACCATTAAATGGGGGTAAGTCTACATATAATATAGATGACTATATAGATGAATCTATCTAACTAGGTGAACCATGAAGTTAAATATCATATCAAATAATGACCGTGAGAAGAATATGTCCAATTCACATAATATGATTGAAATTTACTTCTATATAGTTGTAAATTTTACAAGGTGTATAAATTTACTTCATAAATCATTGAAAAAGAAACAAAATATTGGTTAATGTATGATGGAAATATTAAAAAAAACAATGTAAATCTATAAAATTTAGATCATGTATCAAAATATGTTAGTCATGTAATTTTAGGCCCTTTAACCTTAATTCATTCATTGAAAAGATATTCTTGATATTTGATGAATACCCCTATGAAACCTTTAAATCATTACAGAAGATGAAAAACTAATATATTTATTCCCTGGAAATATTATAAGTAGTTAGAGGAAGAAATGTTCATCTTTCACTCTTTAATAAGGCCATCTATTCCCATATCTACATGTCAATCATGTCCAACCTTGCATTAATTCCATAATTTTTTTGGTGCATTTAGTAACGATACAAAGAAATTATCACATAATTACTTCCCACATGAATGATATCAAGAAAATTGTTAATTAAAAAATAATTCCATTATGGTAAATAAAAACAACTGATCTATTTTTTCTAAATAGTTTTCATAATTTTCTTCAAAGAAGGTTTTCCAAAAGTGGTGTCCATATCATTTACTTTCTCAAATAGGTAATCACCTATTCATGTTGACTTCATTTTACATTCTTCTGAATTACCATCGAATGATGTTGTAAAAGATTGGTATTTAAATATTTTGAGTAGAAATTTATGATGTTCTAGAAACATAGTTTTCAAGGAATCTTTCAACCTAACTGATTGTGTACCTTGTTAAAAAATAGTTTACCCTTGAGTTCCATTAGTAATATATCCTAACATATTTCCATAAACTGGGAAGTCATTTATCATTTCTTATAATATGGATCTCAATTTGAAATATTCATTTCTATAAGAATCATAAAATGTAACAGATGAATCCCACATAAATTTAAAATCATAATTCAATGGATCCATATAAGCATTAATATCATGACCCAATTTTTTTGGTCCAGATATACGTAAAGACTATATAATATATTTTCTCTTGATACATATCCAAAATGGAATGTTTTAATTTACCAACATAAACATCCATTTATTTTAAGTGATACTTTTCAAATGAAAAGGATACACTTCATTTGTAGATAGAACATACTGAAAGTTTCTTGAATCATTTCCAAATTCAAGAACTTATAATCAATTTTTTCCTCTAAAGAGAGTTTTTTTGGGTGATGAAGCTTCCCATATTGATATATTGTATATGAATTTAATTTTTATTCCTTTTTAGTCTCCTTACATCTATATGGAAACCAACACCTAGAACTGATTATAATGTTTTGTACAACTTCTGAATGAGTTGATTCAACTTTCTTGTATTTAGACACACCCACATTAGTCATTTTTAAGTTATTTTTGGTCCTTTAAAAATAGTATATATTCATTTGGACATGCATGTATACTTTTAGAGATCATAACCAATGAGTGTATCATTAAATTATCATAATCTGATCAATAAGGAAGCTCATTATATTCTGGTAGCATATCATTAAAGTGAGAATGTAGTTTAGCAATGATAGTGTCACTCTATCCCTTTCCATATTTTACATTATATTGAATCAGTATAGTTGAAAATGTTTTATATTTAGTATAACCAGTATACAATGAATTCTTTTCACAAATCATTAATTATGAAATACTTCTGAATAATCATGAAGTTCATATTCAACTATTATTTTAATTTACTCAATACAATCTTTATAATCATTTAAACGTGTAATCATATCCCTGATAGGATTTTGATTATCATTAACACTTGAAATAATATTAGACTATCCATAAAACACATTGTTATCATGGTCACTAGCTACATTTATTCTTACCCCATGTTTACTCAAACATTTATATCTATAATATATTATATGAAAATAAAGTTCTCTTCCAACTCCTCTGGAATAAATTGTATTGAATAAAAACAACTTAAACATGAACTAAATATTTTAAAAGGTCCATATGAATGATCCTTTGCAAACTTGTTGAAATATTTTACCCCATACTCATACTCATTTTTCATATGATTGAAATTCATACATATTAAAATCATATCCATCCTATTTAACCCAGTAATATTCATATTTTAAAAAATAAATAAATACAAATAAAGAATGAGGTTGTACCCCTAAAAGGATATGTATTATAAAAACACACACATATCGTCATCATATTTGAACTAAATTTTAATTTATCAATAAATCCTTATAACATATAAAGACCAAGAAATTTATAAATTTAAAGTATTAAAATAGTTATTTTTCATTACAATAAGTCACATATCAAAAATCATTATTTTTTTAAATTTATTCATCAAGGGAGATAATTAAATCCCTTTAACTCTCAATGTTCACAATAAACCTATGGGTTTATACTACTGGATAAGTATTAGGGTATATATAGTAATATTTCACTATCAAAAAATTTATCAAAATATATAACTTATTTTTTTGAATGATTCTAAATTATTTGAAATAGGGTAATATCATAAACTATAGTTATTACAATATTATATTTATGAAAGACCTTAGGTTAAAATTTATTATTTTGAAATAATGAAAATAAAAATGTTAATTTTCCACGTGAGATTGAAAATAGTTAATATTGTAAGTAGAATGGGAAAATGAATGCTTTAACCAAAATAAATTTAATTTAAAAATTAAAAAATCATTAAGAGGATTAATTTAAACACAAAAATATTTTTAATGAGAAATGAAATTTAAAAAATAAACAACCTTGTTATAAAATTAGGAAAATTTATTTTTTGAAAATTTTAATTACTATTTTTTTCGAATTTAGGAATTTTGATTAATTTATTATTGAAAATAATGTAGACATTCAAAAATTATGTTTAATAATTTTCGATGAATTATATTAATTATAATGCAAAATTAAATGTTTATAAATTTTATTGGGAATTTGTAAATTTTTAGCATCTTTTTGTTGGGGGAGGGGCTAATATTCTACTTCGGGATGCATTTGGGGGGGGGGGAAACAAGGGAGTGAATCATTATTTTATTTTCTTGTAATTTAATTCATTGAATAATAAGAGATAAAAACGCCTCTTTGAATCCTTTATTTTTTAACATTAAAAGACCAAACTATATCCCATATATAATCCATGTAAAATTCTTTATGACAAAGAAAAATTTTGTTTGTTTAAGTGGAGATTTTTACGCTTTGAAATATTACACAAAGTTTTTATTATGTTATATAGAATAAAAATTGAAAACAAATATTCTTGAGTGAAGGAGATAATTTTTTATGTCAGGTAGGAAAACATGTTATTGAATTAATTAATTAACTTGAATGAAATTTCCAGATCATAATCAAAAGAGAATTAAAATCATTAAATAAGAAAGACGAGAATATGCTGGAAAATGAGTGCTTATTTAAATTTTTTATTTAATTGCATTTAGTTTGGATTAAGTGTAGATATTTCATAGTTGTAAAATTGATTATTTATGGGTGAATTTTAAAATGAGAAATTTATAAATTTTTAATTAATTTTAATTCCAAATATTCTGCCATATTTTTATTAGTTTAACAATAGTCTCTGTGATTTAGAATATTTTGAAGTTAAATTTTTAAATGACTTAATTTCATGCTTTATATTGTTTTATTAATATGATAATTATTTTTTGTATAACCCTACACTTTTAAATGAAATTTTCATTAATTTTCAGCTATAAAGTGACACTATGTATGATTTACTTGGAATTTCAGGGGATGTGGATAAATAAAATGGTAAATCCGCACTAATGTATGATTTAAGTGATTTTTCATGAATCATTTCATATTAACATGCTCTTAACAATTATGATATATTTAATCAGATTTCCAAGCATAAAATTGAATTAAAGGGAAGATAAACTCCAAAAAAATGTGCAAAATACCTGAAAGGTTGATTGAGATTCCTTAAAAACATTTTGAAAATATCATACCTTCGGTTCTGATGTATGATTTATAAAAAAAAATCAAAATCACCTATAATAGACCTTTGGTTCCATGAGATCATGAGTCCAACATTTAGAAGACACAAAATTCTAGTGTTATTTTATAGTGATGGTGAAGGGTATTATCAATGATTACTGAAGTGTGCTGATAAATGTGTATTTTAACAGTGCTAAAAATATATGTATCAATAAATACCACTTTTTTTATTGTTTTTTAGCGCCAATAAATCATTATCTTTTCAACGCTAAATAAGTGTTAACAAAAGTGGTACTTATTAGAGATTAACTTCGCACTGACAAAGAGAGGGACCCACTGGTGGAGGCATTTATTTGTGAGATTAGTAATGATGACCATTTTGGCAGAGGGTGGACAACAGAAGCCAGTGACAAGATGGTGTTGCAATTCCAGAGGTGTGCAAGCCCATGAGAAGATAAAAGGGAGACACCGATAGTGCGGGTGCATGAGGTTGATGACAGGGGGTGATGCTAACAGTGTTGTGCTTATGGTGGCAGGGGTGACCTAGGCTGCCGGTGGCCTTCGGTGGTACAGGAATAGGTGAGGAGCCACAACTCCGAATGGCCCGAAGACCTTATTTTTTATTTTTTATGGATAATCCCACTTTTAAGGGTTTAAGGGGAACCCGTACATGACCAGTAGGCCCATGGCACAAGGCCCGACACACTCGTAATATAGGCCAGAGGCATACCATGCCCAATACATGACCCGTAGGCCCAGCCCACTTGAACTGCCCCTCCCCAGCTTTCTGCATCATTGATCACCTAGCTCCCCACCTTGCATTGCTGATCGGCTAGCATTTCCCCGTACAAAGCTGCACGGTGCATAGTCCCAATGACAGCTGCCATACCCTCTCATTCTTCCAATCCGGTTAGCTCTGTATCTGGTGGCTGCTACTCCTGTTGCTCTGATCCTCTTCTGGGGCCTGTTCTGTGTGAACTAGGCTACTCCATGGTCTACGTGACCCGAAGGCCCTGAGGCCCGAAGGCCTTTGATGACCCGAAGGCCCTGGAGACCCGTAGGCACAAACCGGTGGCCCGAAATCCCAAATCGGGTGAATAGTTCCGGCTGCTACAGTACCGAACAGTAACTACTATAGTACTGCTACAGTGACTGCTACATTGACTGCTACGGTGATTGCTACAGTGACTGCTACAATGACTGCTACAGTACCAGAAATTCGCCTCCGCCCGGTTTTGAACCTAGGTATCTTGGATGCCAAGCAAGAGCCCTTACCACTCGGGTACGGGCTCATTGGCAGGTGAGGAGCCACAGTTCAAGGTTTATGGACCATTTTTATTGGACTTTAATTCCCAAAGTTTCTTTGAGCTATGTTTCCTAGTCCTACAATCCATTTTATGGTACCCCATATACACAACAGTGAGAAAAAAGGTGTTTCTTTGGTTTCATAAAAAGGATTCACCATTACATGTTAGGAAAACATATTGAAAATATTAAAACTTAATAAATAATATGTACAAATAAATATTAAAAAATGAATAAATTCTAAAAATAATAAAAATTTATAAATTTTAACAAATAATAAATAATATCAAATGAATGAATAACAAAAATGCTTAAATAAATTGGAATAAATTACATAATATTAACAAAAGTGAATTTATAACAATAATTACATAAATTATAAACACATAAAAATTGAGTAAAAAGAATAAATAAATAATATTTATTATAAAAATAACCAAATTATTGAAAATGAAAAAAATTAACTTTTTATATTACAAGAATATTAAAAATGCATTTAAATAAATTAATTATATAAATGAAAAACATATTATAAATAGTAAAAACAAATTAAAAAATTGAATAAATACCATTCATATAAATTAGAAAAATAATGAAAATATTAAAACGTAGTAAATAAATATGTATACAGATATTTAAAAATGATTAAATTCAAAGAATAAAAAAATAATTGTAAATATTAAAAATCAATAAATAACATTAAATGAAAAATATAAAAAATAAATAAATTAAATTTAATAAATTACAAACCTATTTATGAAAATGAATTCGTAAGATTATTTATTTGAACTGTAAACGCATACAAAAATGATGAAAAATCAATAAATAAATAATATAAATTATATAAATAACAAAATTACTAAAAAAGAATTATATTAACAATTTTAATTACAAATATATTACAAAATGAATTTAAATAAATAAATTATATAAATTTCAAACATTTTAAAAATATTACAAATAATATTCATAAAAATTACAATCGTATTGAAAATATTAAAACTAAGTAAATAAATATATATAAACAAATATTAAAAAATTATTAAAATCCAAAAAATTATAAATATTAATAAATATTAATAATGAATAAATATTATGAAATGAAAGAATATTAAAAATGAATAACTAAATAATAATTTTATTAAAATAAATTAATAAAATTAATTATATTACAAAAAACATTTACAAAAAACTGAATTGATAACATTAATTACATGAATTGCAATCACATAAAAAATAATAAAATTGAATAAATAAATAAGAATTTTTTTTGTAATTATTGATGTATGTTTTGTATTGATTTTCCTTAAAAAATATATTTGATCATTATCCTTTATAGTTTTTAATAATAATTAAAAATATTTTTATTTAATTAAATGCATAAATATTTAAAAATTTATAAATAACTATCAAAACTGAATATAATACAACAATATTAAATGAATATATATTATATATGAATAAATATTAAAATTAATAAATTACAAAAAATACAAAAAATCGGGAAGTATGAAAAATTAATAAATAATATTGAATAAATAAATATAAATTCACATAGAAACATACATATGTATTGATATACAAGCGCGCGCACACACACACACATGCACTTACACACACACATACACAGACATATAATTACATAAATGAGCATACACATAAGTGCACATACATATTCTTACATACATATACTACAGAAACATACATACACATACAAATACCCATACACATACACATAGACATAGACATAGACATACACATACACATACACATATGCACATACAAACACATAAACATACATGTACACATATATACACATACATAGACACACATACACAGTCACATATACATACACCCCCCCACACCCATACACATACATACGCATACATACATAAGCATACACATACATGTACACACATATATAGAATTACATACACATGCATGCACATACATGCAGATATAGATACATATGCATACATACACATACTACATAAACATACATATTCCACATTAACATACACATATATACACATATAAAAATGCCACATTCATACATACATGCACACACACACACACACACACACAGATACATACACATGCACACACATCCAAATGCAGACACATACACATACACAGACACATACACACACACACAAATACACACACACACACACACACACACACATACACATACAGATACAGATACAGATACAGATACACATACACATACACATACACATACACATACACATACACATACACATACACATACACATACACATACACATACACATACACATACACATACACATACACATACAGATACACATACACATACACATACAGATACACATACACATAGACATACACATAGACATACTCATGCACATACACATACACATACACATACACATACACATATAGATACACATACACATACAAATACAAATACACATACACATACACATACACATACACATACACATACACATACACATACACATACACATACACATACACATACACATACACATACACATACACATACATATACACATACACATACACATACACATACACATACACGTACACATACATATACACATACATATACACAAATATATACACATACACATACAAATATACACATACATATGAACATACATATTCACACACACATACATAAAAATATATATTCACACATACATACATACACATACACAAAACACACACACACACAAAACACAACACATTTATACACACATACAACACATCCATACACACACATATATAAGTACACATAAATCCACATACATACATGTGTATTATTTTTAAAGGTTGCAGTTGAAGCCTAATTTTTATTATTAAATAAAAGAAAAGACCTCTTTTAACTGGGTAGAGGGACACCCATTACATAGCCCGAAGGCCCAGTGGGCTTGTAGCCCATTACAAAGCCCGTAGGCCCAAATTTTTGGCCCAATTCACATTCTGTGAATAGTAACCTGCCTGCTACAGTACTGCACAGTACCGCCGCCACTACAGCGCCCTGTCACCGATGCAGTACCCGCTAATGAACAGTTCTGCCGCTGCTACAATACCGCTACAGTACTGCTACAGTACCTGTACCCAATTTGTTTTGAACCCCCATTTTTCATGTAGGATTACGGGGTGCTTACCATTAACCCAAACCCCAACTACTCATACATACATATGTATACATATACATACAATTACATGTATATCTATTTTTAATTATTTAACACGAATATAAGTATATAAATTCAAATATGAACAATTTAAATAAATACATATAGTTATATATTTATAAAAGAATTTAAATAAAATATTAATATATCATATTTATATTTATAAATAATTTTTTAATTAATTTATATAAATATACTATTAATCATGTTTATGGATTAATATAGTTTTAATAAACTTTTATTTAAAAAATTATGAAAACAGGATTCATAATAATTTTTTTATTATAACATAGTTATAAAAATCATGTTTATATATTATATTTATATATATACATTTTTTTATATTTAAATTATATTTAAAAATATATAAATATGGATATATAAATGAAATTATTCATTGTGTCCTTTATCAGTGTTTTTTCACACTGTAGAAGGTTGAAATTTTATGAGCACAAAGAAAAAGAAATAACAAAGGTCACTTTTATTAGAAATTTTAGCTATAGATGATAAAACTATGCACCTTTATCATTAATTTTTTTTAGTGTTGATAAAGGCTAGCACCAAATACCAAAAGATCTATTGTTGTGTCATTTTTTTAGAGATCTGATCTCATCTTTATTTCTGATGTCATCGCTATCGAGATCCATCCATCCCCACCTCCTATCACTAGGTATTTTAAAATGAAAAAAATGTATAATGGTAATGAGGTTCCCCCACATGGATCATATAGAGGACAAATTAGGTTAAAGAATTAATTAAACAATTTTATTAATTATTTAAATTATTCTTTTAATTCCACCCACGACTACAAACTATAATGAGACCTGATGTGAGAAAAAATTACATTATTCCTAGGGCTAATATAATATTCCAGACTCAAATGTAGTGTTATGTTTCTCATATGATGTTTCATTCAAGATATATAAGTGTTTCAACACAAAAAATGTTTTTAGGATAAAAATAATATTTTTATACATAATATATATATTTTCATGGCCCCTCTATGCTCGCAATTTCATGCCAGCTTTGTTTATAGGTAAACACCATGCCCTAAATTCCATGGAATCATCAAATAATTTTTTTTTGTGGTTTTATGTGAGGGTAAATTTACTATTTTACACATGGGAAGGCCTTGAGACTCTAAAACTCAAAAAATGAGCTATATCTTGAACAATAAGAATCTAGGTCACTATATTGAGATCTTTTCATTACATATTTATAGATTCATCTTTAATATATAAAATAAAAATTGAATATTAACTCAATATTATTCTTTTTAAACATTAATCATAATAGAGTTTGTGATATTATAATCCTTGAGTTTTAACTCCACCTTTTCCTGATTTAATTCTCAATTTTGATCACTAATATAGAATTTCAAATATTCTCATTTAAAATTTCTAAATAAATAGAAAAATGATCTTCCACATCTTCTAACTCATTTATATTCCTCAAATAAATCATGTATCATGTATATTCATAGATTCATTATGTTTTGGGAATGTTATAATGGATTCAACATAAATAAATGTATTTTAAACTCATGATAAAGAATTATAAAAACTTAATCTTTTTAGAGTTAAAATACCACTCAAAAAACTCTTACACTGAACTTATATTGTCACAATTTAAAGATAAGTTCCTATTTATTATTTGAGTTAAGTGACACACCTTTTTAGGTTTTAATAATGTTTATATCAATAAATAATAGAACTTTTATCATCGCATCTGAGTTCCACTTTAGAAAAAAAAATTCTAAAAATTTATAGAAATATGGATGATTGATGAACATTACGACCATTTGTCTCAAACTTATGATGGAATTTAATAAATTTATGAGGAAATGACTCAGCTCTATGAACACATTTCCCCAAAATTACAGAGATAGAATCATCCTTACGGAGACATGTCTGAACCTTACGAGCACTGGTTATGCCAATCTTATGATGTGTCTTTATAAATATTATGACATATGGTTATCCCAACCATATGAGGTCTTTTTAAACCTTATGAGAATATTTTAGAAACCTTACATGGATAAATATTCCCATCCTTATGAAGTACAAATTCAACCTTTGAAAAATTCTTGTACATATCAAAATTCAAACCTCTATCCATGTAAATTCTTTAATTGGTTTAGTAATTAACAAAACAACCCACCATAATGGATTCTCCCACTCATAAGATCTTTAATATTCCCATAATATTGATTCTATAATTCCTTTTAGTGTTTCATTCAATTCTGAAATCATCCCATATACAATTTTTTTATATCTTTTAGAAAAATTCATTAATCTTTTGATTTTGGGGATGCCATCAAAAATCTATCTATTTAGGTATCCATGGAAAGAATAACTTCATTCCATTTGATAATATAAGTATTATATTTTTCATGTTTAATGGGATTTTATTCTTATTTGTGTGGATACTTAAACACACCAACAATAAATTGATTTCAACATTTCACATTGATATAAAATACAACATCAACTCCTAAAATTCATTAGGGTACATCCCAAGTGATACAAGTATAAGGGAATACTGGTAAAAAGAAAAGAATATTTAATCCTTTAGATTTGATGTTGAGTAATAAAGCTTCTATATAACCAACACAACCTTATAAATTTGAAATAATAATGTATAAACATTGTAACATAATTTTTTTGAATAATTCATTAGTAATGTAATCGTGTGTATTTATCATACTTTAAACTGAATTCTTCAACCTATATTTATAGAAAAACTACAATGGTTAATTCATTCAGTACAAACTTTACAATCATCACGGTCACATAGGGGTTTCTTAATTTATCATCACAATCTATATTCACAATGATTAGTTATAATATTGACATAAGGAAATATAACTGTTACCATAGTTTAAATTTCATATGTGTCTCATAAAATAATTCTCATGTTATTCCCATATCAAATACATTAAACAACTTCAAATAAATTCATTATTAGTTTAAAATTATTTTAAAAATTATTAAAATAGATAAAATAAATCACATAAAACTATTGAAAATGAAAATAGAAAAAATATAATAAAATAGAGTCTCATAATGCCAGATATGTTGGAGCGACCTCATATCATTATGGTGAAACTTAAAATGGTGTTGAAAATTTATAATATTATACATTAATGCAAGAGATGATTCATAATACTCTAACATTCAAAATATTTGAAAGATCCCAACATTTCCTGAGGATTTTTGTAACAATTTTCAAGTATCATTTTACCTTTGTTTTGATTATACGTTGGTTGAGTCTTTATTTGTGGACATTTTAGATGAATTTGGAGAATATTTAAGACCATGCGACTATGAATAGTAGTTTCATGGTTATGAAAAAACAATGTGGTTTTCCACACCAAACCATGAACCCCATTTTGAGCCACTAGAAGGGGGGAAATGGTTTGACCAAATCTTGGGGCCACCCCCAAACTGTTCACCTTTAGGATAGTGGAGTTTTCAAGGTTTTTTTACAGATTAACAAACCATGGGACATAATAATAGACCATTAACCCATTGGATATTTGGGGTTCATATTTAGGGCGTAAAGGTTTTATAACAATGTGGGCCATCTAGGAAACCATGTGTGTAGTTATTAAAATCTCCTAAAATTTAATTAAATTTTCTCAAACCCCAGTTTATATACCAAATATCCCTAAATTGGCCTAATTTTATTTCCACTTTTCTTGGTGGCTCATGAGATTATTTATAGGCTCTTCAAACCCCTTACTTTGAAAATAAAAGATCCAATGTAATAAATTAACTTCTATCTGGTATGTGATGTATTTTTTGATTGGGTTCCTCTCTCTCTCATATATCCTCCCCTTAAAGATGGATTAATTTCCACTAATTTTTTATGGTTTCAAAATAGGTTTTCATGGATCTTGGTTCATTGGATCATGATCATAGGTTTTGATCATAGATCTCATTCTCCATTGTGAATCAGATCATCATACTTTGAATTGAGGCCTATGGTTGGGAGAGCATTCATCAATGATCAAAAGGTAGGTGGTGTAATTTCTAATTCCCATATTCTTGATCATGATATCATGATTTTAGTTTTACCATTGTGTTACCATGTTGTTCAATTTCTTTAAATTATAAAAATTATTTGATTCTGATGTAATTGTGAGACCCTTCACAGATCCCATTGGTCCTGTTAGAGGTTATGAGGGTAGGAATGATGGATAACCCTAGGGTATTCCAATAAAATTAATATTATGATTCTTGAAATATAAAAAGGGGAATAATGTGTATATTGAATTAAAAAAAATCTTCATTTAATGGCATGATAATGGAATTTAAAGGGTTGATTGGCTTATCCTAGAAGGGTTAATGAGATAAGTTATGATTTGGGACAAATGGATTAATGTGGGATTGCTATTGTTTTTTATTGTGATGAAAATAAATAATCCATGGTTGTATTTTATAAAACAAATGGTGATACACATTGTGGATTATTTAAATTATGATCCCTGAAAATGAACCCTGATATTCATTTTTATGTAATTATGAACAATGTGTTATGGGTGAGGGAATGATGCTACAAGTACCCATAGGGTTCCAGACTGATGTTGTAGGACCCCCAATATAGATTTATACGTGAATGTGAACAATGATCTATAGGTGAGGTATTGATTCTCCAAGAACACATAGGGTTCTAGGCTCATGTTTTAGGCCCTCTATATATGAATGATAATTGATACTAGATTAAATTTCATTATGTGGAAAAAATGTCAGGAGGTCATAAATTTAAATCATAAGATATTTCATTTATTTTTAGCTCCCTTATTATTTTTGAAATCAACATATGAGACTAGGATGATTTGGGACTAGGTCATGAGCTTGTTTATTGAAAAAATGACCCTTTTGTGGGGAAAAAAACCAAGTTCACAGGGTGGGATTGTATTTATTAATGTTTTCCCTTAAAGTTGGATGTTATTTAACCTTTAGTGATGTAATTTACATTTGATATTATTGTTTTCTGAGATTTTACTCATTGCTTAGTATGTAAAAATAGTTGAGTATGATTACATCATTATAGGTAATAGGGATTTTACTTGACATGTATCATATTAAGAACAAAAAAAATCCATGTTGTTAGTGGGCTATAGAAATGAAAATGGTTTTCTTTATTTGAGTAATTTAAAGGAAATGGTGCCTAATAATGAGATTAAAATGGTTAAAATATGTTAAATATTGGAATTTTTAATGGTAATAAAGGTTGTATAATGGGAAAATTAAAAATGTGTCATTTTGTTTACCATGTTTTGTCCACGGCTGAGGTTAGGGATAGTTGGGGGTTATGATAGTGCCTCAATGTTTGTCATGAGGATGTGTATGAGGGATGTATTATTATAAAAATAATTGAATACATCTTATATAAATGAGTTAATGATGTGTTTTGAGTCCTAAGACATGTTTTTGGAGTTTTAGAGACATTCCTTCCCGACTAAGGTTATTAGTATGACTATATAAAGATATTTTTAGAAATGATCCACCTATAAGGGGACAAGAGGCCCCGATAGTTTTGGGTGAAGGGTCAGAAGAGCAGTTCCATAAGAAATTTTCTCTCTTTATTCTGTTCATAGAAAGAGTCAAAGGAATGGTTGTTGAGAGTATGCCTAATTTAACCTGAGATTTCTGTTGAAACTCCATACAAACTTCATTGAACATGGTTTTACTGAGGTAACAAAGTTATAAATTGTTTCAATCCAAAAAATTCTTGACATTTATAAAATCCTATATAGAAAAGAGTAAATTTGGATACTTATATGTTACGAGATTAATTGAAGCGTTGGTGGTATATTTATGCTTGGGATTAGAAGTTGGAGGGCATGGTATGGAAGGAATTTCAATAGAATTTCCTAGAGAAATTTTTCTAAGAGAAACTAAGATAAGATAGGGTGGTATATTTAATGTGGTTGACCCAGGGAAGAAAGTCTATGATTGACTATGTTAGTCACTTCACTAACTTTCCGCGCTTTTTCCTAGTGTTGGTAGGTAATGAGGAAACTATGAAAAGATGTTTTTAGTCCGGAATTAAATTAGATATTATGTCACAAGTTAAAATCTTCTGATTGTAGATGTTTTATGAGGTTGTGAATCAGACTCTCATTTCTATGGGGAACCTGAAGAAGGATTCCAGTGGAGGAAAAGTGGTTTCTTCTAGATGACCATGATATAGTCCTTTAAATATTCAAAATCATCATTATGATATTTCTCAGTAGAGTAGTGTAAAAATAGAAACCATTGGGAAGGATCAGTTTCTCAAGGAAGTAATCAAGTGTTTTACCATCAATACGGTAAGACAGTTCAGATTTGTACCCCTTTCCCTGACCACCAGTAGAGTGCCAATCTTATGATAGGATGAGAAAAATATAGAGGTAATACAAGAAACCTTGACATTTGAGTAGATATGGAGGATCTATACAATACCAAAATTCTATAAGGGGGTATTTTACCATTTACCATTCGGGAAATTGGAGTTCTACTTGTTTTTTAGATCGGGGCGGTAGACATGGTACTTTATGAAAAAGCGCTGGTATAAGAAGATTAGTTTTGCAGAGGGGACTTAGACTGAAGTATAGGTTAGTTTCAAGCTGTTTAGAGAACACATGTGGATAAAGTGGATGGGATGTCGATGGCCAGAGGTACATTTTTTATAGGTGTTATGATTTCTAGTGAATTATTTGATACATGATCCTCAGGTTCTTTTAAATATCCACAAATTATGAATGGTTTGAGTCTTCCAGTGGAGTTTTTGTGTGGGGTTATGACTATCAAAAAACCACTGGGTTTACAATCAAAGGAAATATTTCTATGAAAGTGATGTTCCCTCGATATTGGTGAGTATAATTTCCATTAGGATGTTCACATAATGGTAATGACATGTTTTGACTTGATTTTGGGTATAGAATGTCTGGTATTGAATCGATTCCACATCGATTGTTACCATAGGATAGTTAAACTTTACCTCTCCCAAGGGTAACAAAAATGTTCATTATTGTGAGTGGTATATCCAAGAAGGACGTACATGTCTATTTCATCAGAAATTGGGGGATATAACCTCCCAAGTTTCAAGTATTTTGTTGGATGATGGTGGTGTAAAGCATTGTGTATTTCCACCCTTAGTGGATAAGTTTCAGGGATCATTTCCTAAGGAATTATTAGTGCGTCCAACTAAGATATATGATGAGCTTACAATTGAGTTAATTCCATGAGATAAACCAATTTACATTACATCTTATCTAATAGCACCAAAAGATATTCAAGATCTTAATTATATACTATAAGAATTGATAGATAAGGGATTTATCTATCCAAGTACATCACCTTGGGTTCTCTAGTTTTTTTTGTAATAAGGATGAGAGGATGTTGTGTTAATGAATTCATTTCTGGATGTTGAAACATATGATCATTAAGAATAGGTATCCACTTCCATGTATCAGTGATCTTTTAGACTAGTTGCGGGGGGGGGGGGGGTGATTTTGTGCTCTAAATAATCAATTTGAGGTATGAGAATCATTAGTTGAGAGTGATAAATTATGATATACCAAGGACTTTTTTTGAAGCAGGTAAGACCTATATGAGTTCATCGTGATTCTTCTCAAGATAATGAAGGCTCTAACTATGTTTATGGACTTGATGAATTGTTTCTTTCACTATACCTATATCAAATTGTGGTGGTTTTTGTTAGTGACATCTTAGTGTAATCTAATACTCATGATGACCATTCCCAACATCCTGACATCGTCTTAAGTATACCGAAAGAGCATCATCTATAATCCAAGATATCTAGGTGTAGTTTTTGGATGGAAAATATATATTTCTTTGGATATATCATCTTAGAGGATGGTGTGTTAGTGGACCCAGTAAAATTTCATAAAGATGTTTCTTGGGAGTAGACTAAGAATGTTTTTGATATCAAAAGATTTCTAGATTTGGTAGGATAATATTAGATATTCCTCATTGCCTTTTTCCATTTAGAGGAACCACTTTTGATCTTGTAGGGGTTTTAGTTTGAATGGTCTATAGAATGTGAAGATTCCTTCCAAGAGATGGAGAATAATTTTACTACCAAATTTATTTTCATCCTACCCAATATGGGTGAGGATTATACCTTGTTTTTTGATGTGTCTAGGTTCAGACTTGGATTAGTGTTAATTCAGGGATATCATGTTGTGGCATGTGGGTCATGATAGTTGAGTCCACATGAATGGAATTTCCCTAGACATGATATCAAGTTAGCTACAATGTTTTATGATGTAAGGTTTTAGTGGAACTATTTGTTGGGTGAAACTTAAACCATGTATATAGATCACATAAGTTTTAAGTATAAGTTTTCACAGTGAGATTTGAATATCTAAAATTAGATATGGGTTGAGTATATGCTTTAATTTGACGTTCATCTTTCATATACACCCAAGAAGTGAAATGGTTTTATTTATTCTTTTATCTAGAATAAATAGACTAAGGTAGTATAGGATTAAAAATATTAGTTGATGATGATGAATTTATTGGCTAAGATGCATAAAGAGGCTCAAGAGGGATAAGAGTATATGACCATCATGTCCTTATAATTTGATTTAACACTTTTGAGTTGGATTAGGTAGAGGAAGTATGATGATCCAGAGTGATTATCTCATGGGAAATACTTGAAGGTAGATAGTCACCTTTTGATTGGACTATTGATGATGATGAGATCTTATATTTTTGGAACAATTTTGTTGTACCTATGTGTATGTGAGAGGAGTTGATAAAGGATTTTCATGCAGAAAAGTGGTAAGTGTACCCTGGTTTGAACAAAATGTACCATGACATTTATAGGCAATATTGGTGTCTGGGAATGAATAATGATATTGTAGGATTCATGAAGTGATGCTACACCTATCATTAGTTGAAGAGTAAACATAAAAAACCTTGTTGTTTTCTATATCCATTACCCATTCCAAAATAAAAGTGAGAGGGGGGGATTTCTACAGAATTTATTATAGGTATTATGAGTATGCCTTAGAAGAATGATTCTATATAGGTGATTTTGGATCAGTTAACAAAGGTATCTATTTTGTTTCCTATTTAAGAAACATTCATGGTTCATCAGTTAAGACATATGTATGTTTTGGAAGTTGAATGTTTGCATTAGGTTCTATAGAGTACGGTTTTAGAATATGATTTTCATTTTAAATCATTCTTATTTTATGGTTTGTAGAGGACATTGGGTTACCAAGTGTTTTTGAATTTTTATTTTCACCCACATAAATATAGGTAATCAAACTGTATTATTCTACTATTGGATAATATGCTCTGTGAATGCATCCTTGATTTCAGTTGATCATGGGAGGGTCAATTATCACTCATTGAATTCACCTATTACAATAGTTTTTATAATACTATTCAGATGAAATAGTATGAGGTGATTTATGTTAGGCCATTCATATCACCTCTATATTGGATGGAGGTAGGTGATTTTGAGTTATTGGGACTGAGTCTCATGTTGGAAATGTTATAACATGTTTATAAAATTCAAAAATTATGGATACAATGTAGAGTTTATAGAATCCCTATACTGATTTGAATATTCAACCTATAATGTCTACAGTGGGTGATCATGTGTTCCTTCGTGTGTCCCTAAGATTGGGTCACCATCCGATTCAGAAGCATGGCAGTTGATTCCCAGGATTGTTGGATGATTTGATATTGTGAAGAAGATCATATTGATGATATATTTATTGAATATTACACATAGGTATAATTCAATGCAGGATGTTTTTATGTGTCATAGATTTGAAAATACCATTCAGACCCTTCTCAAGTGATCTATGATGATAATGTTGATATTGAGTCTGATGCCCCATTTGGGGAGAATTTGATTCATGTTGTGGATCGCAATGAGAATTTTTTGTAGGGGAATATTGTGCCTTTGGCCCATGTGTTGTGGAACCATGGTCATGTTCTGAAAGAAACATGGGAGAGGGAAAAAGATATGAGGGATTTCTGGCTTAACCATTTAAACATGGATGCTTAGTGATTCTTAATATCATAGATCAAGTATGAGCTCTTATAATGTGGGGATAATATAAGATCCTTATATTTCATAAGGCTTCTCATTATCTCTTTTCATGTATTATTTTACCATTTTTTATCATACCTTGGTTGGGTCATTCTTTGAGGTTGTTATGGGTGAATTTAGTAAATTTTGGAAGCCCATGATATTTTTCACAGCTGACACACATTTATGGAAAACCATTCTATTTTACCCAAAAACTTGTGCACCCCATTCTGAGCCACTAGAAGGGGGAACACAGTTTAACCAAATTGTGTGGACACCACTATACTATAAACTCACGAGATAACAGGGTTTTAATAGTTTATAAATGGTTTAACAAATCATGTGACTTAAAAATAAACCACGCACCCCATGGAATTTAGGGGTGCGTGGTTAGGGTGATTGGTTTGTCTAACTGTGTGACCCATCCTAGGAACTATGCATGTAGTTATTAAATTCTCCAAAATTCTAATTAAATTTTATAAAGCCCTAGTTTATGTCCCTAATCAACTCATTTCAACCTATTATGATTTTATTTTCTCTTGGATGCTCCCAAGAGGATTCCTAGGCTCCTTGAACCCCTTCTTTTGTGAATCAAAGATCCAATAGAAGAAATCAACTCCTCTCTAGAATGTGATCTCTTCCTTGATTGGGTTTCCTCTCTCTCTATCATCTTTCTTCCACTTGGATATTGATGATTTTCTCTAGTACGTGATCGTTTATATCTTGTTTTTAATGGATCTTGTTTCATTGGTTTGTGATCCAAGGTTTTGATCCTAGATCTCCTTTTTCATTGTGAATAAAAGCATTATAATTTGAATTAAGGGATATGGTTGGGAGATCATTCTTCAATAATCCAAATATAGGTGGTGTAATTGATAATTCCCATAGTTTTGATCATGATCTCATTTTTTAGATATACCATTTCATTTACAGGCTTTTCAATTTATTTTAAATTTTAAAAATTATTTGATTCACATGTAATTTTGATACCCTTCCTAGATCCCATTGGAGATGTTGGAGATTATGAGAACAAGCATGATGGAAACCCATGGGGTATGCCAATATTCTTAAAATGATGATTCCTGAAATGTAAAATGGGGATTAATGGGTATATGTAATAGAACTAAATTAGTTTTTCATGGTTTGGTAATGGTATTTAATGGGTTATTTGGATTAACCATAAATGGTTAATAAGATGAATAATGATTTGTGATAAATAGATTAATTGGGTATTTCTCATGTTGTTCCTTGTGATGAAAGTAATGAATATAGGGATATATTTGATAAATTAAATGGTTCACTATGTTGTGAATGATTGATAAGAAGGTCACTGATGATGAAACTTGATATATATCTTAATGTAATTTTGAATTATGAGTTGTGTGTGAGATAGAGATACTCTATGTAACCCCGACGTTATGAACTAATTCTTTAGGCACATAATGTAATTTTATATGTGAATGTGAACAATTATTTTTTGGTTGGGTACAAATGCACCAATTACCCATGTGGTTCTAGATTAATGCTCTAACCCCCAATGCATGAATGTGAATTAATTTCAGATTGAGGCTTTTAAGTATCCATGATAATGGTACCTGTACTGGTTCTATAGGTTACCAAAATTAAAATGTAATTAAAATGAATTTTAAAATCACATACAAGAATAAATTTTCAAATACATATAGTGTATGGTTAAGAATCTAGCTTGTGTCAAAGAAGGTATGATTGGATTGGGTGTCACATTGTACCTGAGGGCCAATGTGGTTGACTAAAGTGTAGTAAATGTGAAAATTGATTACTTTCATATTTTTTGTTTATTATTAGTTATACAATTTCATACATAATTATATTTTGGATATGTTTTAGACAACATCGGTGGTGTCCCACTAAATTATACTGACTCCATACTCTGGTTGTCGTTCGGTACCCAAATAGACTTCATGTTTATAGATTATGATAAGGGAGTGATCCCCATGTTAGATAGTTGAGTGGATATTTTAGATGGAGAATGGATGAGGGAATCTAAAATTATGTCGAGACACTCTTAGAATTTTACATCTATCATTATTTGGGGTTTTCATTAGACTCATGACAATTTCCTGATAGGAAATATTTAATGCTTTTGTTTATGGCCATTTTCCCTATTATGGATTTATTTATGTGTTGTTTGGTTGATTAATGTTTATCATTACTATATTGGTTGTTTTTTATTTATTTATAATATTATATTTCTATGATAAAGAGATTATAGTCTCCCCACATGATATATTAGACCCTTAGAGCTTGTCAGAAACCTTTCTCATATAGAGAGGCATGCCCAAGGCCATATAACAAATGAGATAGGGGCACTAGTATGTGGCACCTAGGTTAGGGTGTCACAATATTGTAAAAACCATGTACTAAAATTTCTCATCTCATTTATTTCATGTCCTATTTTCATATTATATCCTCAATTATATATATTATATTCTTATAGATTCATTTAAAATTTCATTTTTCTATAGTAATATTAATTTTAGATTATATTTGTAGACATAAAAAACAGAATTTCCTATTGAAGCTATATGAAACAGTTTTCCACATCCTTAGGTTTTTTTTGAGAAGTAATCATCAACCTACATGTCTTCTAAATTGAGTTCTTTATATAGTAAAATGAATGTCCATAGTTTCTAATCATATTTTTTTTGCATCAAGTTGATTTCATGAGGTGGGAGAAGTAGTTTTTGTTTTATAATTATTTAAAAAATTTTAAAAAATTAAACAATTTGTAAGTCTTTTTCAAATAGTTCAAAATACATTAAAAATATTTGGCAAATCATTTTAAAAATTCATATAAAATTTTTCCTTTCCAATTTTTTTTTCAAAATAATAATACATTAGAAAATTTTATAACACTCAAAAAACTTCCATAAAACATTAAAAAGTATGTTTTAAGACATTTAATATAGAAAAAAACCAACTTTTCATAAATTTAAGATATTAAAAAACAAAACACAATAATCATGTACGGTTTTGAAAAATAAACATTACATAGAATATATATATATATATATATATATATATATATATTTCCATAATATTAATTAAGTGTAATAAATAATGATAAAACAAAAAATGATTAATAATAGAATAATTAATTAATACCAGATTAATATAGATAATAGTATATAAAACCATGTTAATAAAGAATAATAATAAAAAATTGAGGATAATTGTAATTATAAAAACACAATCAAATAGAGTCATTGATCCACAATAACTCCAAGAACGTCGATTCTCAAATAATTATAAAAGGATGAGAAAAGAAATAATATAAATATAAATAAAAGAAAAACATAAGGATTTACATGGTTTGTGAATAATTTATATTCCCATGGAATGGAGAATAAAAATCTCTATACCTGAAATAAAATCACAAGGAACATACACTAAAATCATAGTTTAACATGAGATCATAATGTAATCAGTGTAGTAGTAAATTGTGTCGATAAAATTCCTTGATCAACATAGTTGGATGAGTGTGATAAAATAACCATTATATTAATTCCATGGAGCCACATCACCATGTAAAATAATGTCCATACTACTATAGTACTAAGAAGTAAAATTATACACTACTAATGTACCCTCTGTCGGTGTCTTTAATATGCTATACTGTAAAAAATTTAAAATTTAATATGGGATGATTTAACTGCCCAAACACCTCAAAATCTCCAACAATCACATAACAAATGTCAAATTATTTGAGTTACAAACCAGTGTTTAGTATGGATCATATATTCCTAGCCTTTAACATTTCAGGGTATAGAGGAAGAAATGGATAGATTCCCATTTTTTATTTCTTAATCAGTTTCAATAGATAAATATGAAAAACCTAAAAAACACAATTTTTAAAATATCATGGATTGTATCTTTCATATCTAATTTACTATTAATTTAAAATAATAATTAAATTTAATGTGATAATTTTTCTCGATCAATTTTTGAGGCCACTCTTGGGTCATCGTAGTTTTGGTTTAGAATCTAAATAAAGACTCGTTTAGTTATTTTGAAACATGCTCCAGGAATCCAAGAATAATTGTTTTAGTAATTTTAGTGATATAATTGATAAAAATTGTTCTTCAAATTGTTTTAGATTGGTCTCCATAAAGGGTTTTCTTATTCTCTTTAGGTTATTGAGAGTTATGACATATGATTTTATCTCTTGTGATTGAGTTAAATATTGATATTTTATTCATTTTGTACTACAAATATCTATAATAAAAAATGATATAAGTTTGAATTTAAAATTAGGGTTAATATTTGATAATTTTTGTAATAATTTTCAAATATTTATTCTAATTAATTCCCCATTTCAAATAATAATAGTACCATTATTTTTGTATGAAATGACATGTTTTTATTTAAATATATATGTTAAGTAATTATATATTTTCTTATATAAATTATATTAAATAAGATATATCATTTCTGTCAGGCCATTAATACGACCTAACAATTCTCCATGGAATTTGATAAACCTTTTAATAATAAAATATTATTTCACATATATTATTTGTTTAATAAATAAATAAATAATTTATTTACTAAAATCTTGAATAAGTATTTATTTTAATTTCCATATAACTAAAAAACTATTTATATTAATATATTCACTAAACTAGTGAATAAATAAATAAATATTTTTTACCATATGAATAATTGAAAAGAGATAAAAGTCAACTCATATATTATCAACTTTAATATCTCTGGATCGAATTTATGTGATCACAATAATTGGATAATTACTATTCAACAAGATAAGAATAATATTTATTAATAATATTAATTTCACTATAGATTCATGATAAACTTATTTTGTGACCCTGTAGGACACTTTTTCAATGACATTGAGTGAAATTATGTAATGTCTAAGACCAAAATATAGTAACACGTCAAGGAACCCAATAAAATAGATGTTAATGCCTCAATGAAAAAACCTACGAATAAATTATACTATGTAATATAGTCCCTTTGTCTCAATACATCATAAATAATTATGGATACTTGTTTCATAACCATATATACTTGATTTATATTTCTTTGGATTTTGGAAATGAACTCGTTGATGAACTAAAATGTCCCTGGATTCAATCAGACTCTTCCATTTCAATCAAAGGGCCATATATATCTTCTTCTTTTAACTCCAAACTTAATAATACTTTCTTGACATATTTTATTAGTATCACATCTCTTTTGATAGGACTAATTCAAGCTACCTTATTTTGAGAACATATCTGAACTATTTTTTCCATACATAAAAATTAATGGTTCCTGATATATATTAATAATAATATGAAGTTTAAGGGAAAATATACAAACTCACTAACAGTAATATCCAGTGACCCATGAAACATGTTTAATTATTATAATTGGTTTTTTCCTTATAACCTCATTTTTTGAATATTTATACATGATAAATTAATGATAATAGGTCTTCATTCTTTATGATATCCAATAACTATAAAGTTAAATATTATCTCTATCCCATCCAATTGATTTTATGTAGACTATAATACATATTTTTAAGAATATTATGAAACAATTTATGGGTTATCATTATAAAAAATAGACACTATAACCCTTTAATGTTAAAAATACTCTAAAAACATTGTTATATTAATGTCACATGGAAGAACTATCGTTGTGTTCTCTTATTTTTATTAATATAATTGTAATTGAAATAAAAAAATAATTGGTTTAATAGAAACAAATATAATAGAACCCTATTTGAACTTGTGTCAATTATTATAAACTTTTAGTCTTCTAAACTAGATATGGTATTCATAATTTTGTTGAGATAAATATTAAGTTAATGGGAGAACCATATTCTTCTAAAAGTCCACTCATTTTACTGTGACTCCACCCCTTTGAGAAAAGTACCTCAAGAGGTGATACATCTGAATAATATTCTTTATCCATTACTGTGACCTGGTATCTATACCAAGAACCACTACTATAGTATTATCACAATATAGAGTTATAATAGCTTTACTATTTGGTACAACATAATTCTCTTAGATAATGTTTTATATCTAGATTAATTATTCAACTAATTTAGAATTCACAATATAATCAACCATTATTGTATAATTATAATAAACTAGGTGAATATCCTTGGGGGTGGTGAATCCTAGTATTATATAGTCCTTTTATAAACCATTTCCATTAATAGAGTTCCATTTTAAGAGGAAAAACATTATATTCCCCATGGTATTTTTAAATATATAATACATTACAGACTGAAAATAATGTTTTTTACTTTGTTCACCTAAATAATATAATCCAAGGAACATGTGTGTAAATGTGTGTATGAACCTAAAAACCTACGATAAATACTTTGGTTATAATTTTATAGTATTTTAGTAGACCCTATAGGTTTACAACCCCCATGAGATGGAATTTCAATTCCCTCAAACACTCATGCAACATACTACTCCTCCAAGCATTTCTACTTTAATTCTCATGAATAGAAGTATAGTTACACAAAATTGTTCTATCAATATAATCCGACTTCATTAACAAAATTAATTCCACTAATATTATTTTTATAATACCTATTGTATCTACTATTAATTATACTCTAGTCTTTCATTTATGAACCTTAGAACTCATCCTTATTCTATCTCAGTATTTTCTCTATTCTACATCCCCTCTCTCAAAAACTTACATAATAGTTTTTATATTCTTATTCTATTATAAACCTAAATCAAATAGGAAAAATTAATTCTCCTTTTTATTTTGCACATATATCATTCAATGTTTACCACAAACATTATCATGGTCATTATTTTTAAATTAATTTTATTCAACCCATGAAATATCAATCAAATACATTAATTTAAAATGCCAAAAGTAACTGGAAAATGTTTTGACCATGGAGTGACACCCTTCAACATAGATCGTTATATATCAAATTCATGAATTATGGATCATGGAATCCACCTCTATGGTATGATGAATGGTCAATTATTATATTGAAAAAGAATTCTAAGATTATTAATTTTAATTATACCAAAATATCATTATGGTTTTCTCAATCTCCCTCAATATTTATTCTTTCTACATCATGGAATATGGTTCATTGGTGTAGTGTATCACACGTAGGTATATCCTTTAAAATCCACCAAGATAGACCATAGAATGTAATATCTCTTCCAATATGGATATATCCAAATTTTAAGATCCAATGAAACTAGAACCAACCCCAATTCAACACAACACATGTCCCATAAGGCAGAGGTCAACAAAATGAAAGATCCACCATGCATCAGAGATAATCCTTAAAAATTTGGAATACCAAAATTTTAAAGTCTCATTCATGGAACAACCTTGGGTGCTCTGGTGTGATTTATGACCTCCAAAAATATTTCTCGCTATCCACTATTTAATTTCTCAAATAACCACACTCACATTAAATATTATTTGGATGTTCCTTCAATAACCTTTTCAACTAACACATGTCAAAAATAAGTATTCACACAGAAAATGCATGGTGGCCTAGGATTAGGTTACTAGGTGTATGACACATATAATGATTTAGTTATTATATCATTACTTTCCTTCACCCTGGGTTTACTATTTTTTTATTTGTGAGGTTTGATTGTGCACATTCAAGATTGGTTTCATAATCATTTATTCTCAGTTCACCATTTTCATTTCATATGATGTGCCAATGGCTTCCATATCCATAATGAGGTAAATACCTACTTTATAAAGGCAAGTGGTCAATTAGGGTTTTAGATCCAATTGTACTTGGGAACTCATATTGGTCAAGAGGATGAGAGTTCATTGTCATCAAAACTTGTTAGGGGGTGTTATTTTCTATTCTAGGACTCTCTTATAGATATAAGATATGTTCATGAATCTCTTACTAGTCCCATTACGGGATCGGTTACCCTAACAAAATTATTGGGTGTTGAATGCTTCTATATGTAGAGGTGGTTATATTATTTGGACCAACTATATGTAAATGATTTTCTTCATATATTTCCCTTTATTTATTAAAAATAATAAAATAATAATATTTTGAAGCCATGTAACCTGGAACTCTAAAGTTCACTACTATCTAGGGAGGCAATCAATATGTCAAGGATGGGATTGAACCTTTACGAGGAATCCTATATATTCTATTTATAACAGGAATCAAAACCCATGTTTTTTATACTATGATGTTTAATATCATGTGAAAATAACATATATGAGGGAACTTAGGAACCATTTATGGAGCTTTATCCTTTGAAAGACATCATATGTATCTTGTTTATAATTGGAATTAGAGTCATCATACATTAGTCATGCCTTTGGGACATACCCCGAGGTGAATTCCCTTATATGAGGTCTAGTCACATTATTCCACTAAACGATGCTTACACATTAAGGTTTCCCAATATGGGAATATTTATATTGTGAATGATATGATCATTTAATATTATTGAGCCCCTGTGAGTTATGATCAATTTTAGAATAGATTTATATAAAGTGATTGGTCTCATCGTATATGGATTTTTGACTTATGTAATAGGGCAGCCTTAATGGGGAATTCGATATGGAGCTCAGAAATTAAGAAGGTTTCCTATGTATCCTAATTAAAGTAGGAATAAGTGTCCTTATATTTTGGTTATCATCTGAATATACTGATAGAATAGTAATAATGACGAATACATAAGAGAGTTTGGGTTCCATGGGTTAGAGTGTCTGATGCATAGAGGGACATACATAAACGGGGTTCCCATTTGGAGCTCATACCTTAATAAGGCATTTTATGTATTCTATTTGGATATGAATTAGAGAGATCATATTTCTGTATGTGGAATTCCTAAATATTTCTACCTAGAATGTGTATCTAATACAAGGATGTCTACCTTACATATCTAGATTTTCTATTTGACATGTTTAGTGTGTATTTATAGTATGTATGAGGATGTCTGGACATGTCTTGGATGCGTAAAAGACATGTCCAATAGAAATAACATGATCAAGTTAATTTTTCCAGGGGATGTTGTATGATATATATGTCATGGATAGAGGAAATCATAAGACTTGAAAGACATGTCCAGAAGTCTTCACATGACTTGGTTGACATGTTCAGAGTACATCAGTTGATCTGGATGACCTGTTCAGAGGGAGCCACATGACCTGTATGTCATTATCAGAGGAAATAAGATGATCAGGATGGAATGTTTTAAGGGAATTTCCTAACATGGGATACATGTCCAAAGGACATAAAAATACTTGGTTGACATGTCTGGAGGACTTTTCAAGACTTGGGAGACTTGTCTATAGTACTTTGTAAGACTTGGGTGACATGTATAGAGGATTTTCACGACTTGGGTGACATGTCAAGAGGGAATCACATGAAATTTGTGGAATTTATAGAGGGTTTAAAATTAATGTTAGTGTATTTATCCTAACACAAGTCTTCAACACATTGTAGTATTTTATTTCATATGTCCTTTAATGTTAATGAAACATTAGCCTATTTAGATTTACCATGACTAAGATGACATGCAGAGAATCCTTCTCATAATTAGTACGTATTGATAAAAGTCCTTCATGTGTCTTATAAGGTGATCACATGATGCACATATTCATTCTTTGTGATCCCTTAGGATTTTTTCTAAATTTCACATGCTGAAAAACTCTTGCGAAAACATGAGTTTTCACCCCTATAAGTCGTCTCTTCTACACGTATGAGGGTGTATTAACTAGCATGTGTGTGTTTATATTTGTTTTAAAAAAAGGGGGAGGGATTTATAGGCATTATTTTCTTATTTATATGAAACCTTTTATGGAACATATATCATAGATATGATCTGGAGTCAGAGGATGGAGTAATACAACACACTCTTCACATGATTCTGTTGCGAGTTATATAAGGAATCACATGATATACAATGACTGCAATAACACTCTATATTTACAATATTAATTAGAGGAAAAACTAAGAAAGGGATTTAATATGATCATGTAGAAATGTTAAATTGATTTTGACTCTTGTGTCGACATGTATGATAGCCTTCTTGAGATCAAGACGCATGCTAAAAGGATTTCGCGTGACCAAATAATACTTTTCTAGGGTACGTATAGGTTTTTGGGAAATATATTATAATAAATATGTCTTGTTAGGGGAAACTCACATGATCAATATGGCTGGTTAAGGTAAATTTATTAGATTGATATGGCTTGACAAAGGGCCTTTACCTGATCAATGATGATCACACATGGAACATAACCCCATTTATATTGAAAATAAATGTATCTTCCCTTTGTGAGAGCCATCATCCTTTTCCTATTTTATTTTCATCATTTTTTTCAATTATGTCATCCTTTTACCATTGTTTTTCAATCAAGGAATTACATGATTATTAGGGGTCATGACGTATTGGGAACATTTTCACAGACAGTCACCCTGCTCTTATGCGATGTATCATTGGATCAATGATATATATCTTCATGGTGTGTGGTAATTTTAATGGGAAATACCTATTCCTATACATTGACCGGAAGGGGTATCACATGATCAATTTAACATTTTAGAGGTCATTTTATTAATAAAGGTGACACACTGATATGATCTCATGTGACAGGGTCAACATGTTTCCAGGGGTTCCATGGGGTCTTGAGAATCACATAGGCAATTCACATGATAACCACCATAAATCTCCATCACATGATGGTTCCAAAAAAATTGAAATTATTTTATAAGGGGTTTTGGGTGACTATTATTTTTCAATTGATTTAAAAGACTCATTATTAGAGGATATTTCCTGGAAACCTTCACATGACCATCAGTTCTTGTCTGGTCACCTTCAAAAGGACATGAATGTTTCTTAGAGGGGATTAACATGATCATAAATATATCATTAATTTAGCATGATCTATTCATGTGACCCTCCCAGGGTCATGCAATCATGTTTCCTTCTAGACGTTACATGATCTACCAGATTCAACCTTCTAGACTTCATGATACTTATTCCTTTATTTTTATAGAATATGATACCCCTAATTATGGAATTTTTTAAATTTTAAAATTTAAGGTGATCATTTAGTGGGTGTCAAAAAATTCCCCCTAGAAACAAGTCCCAGCAGGAACAAGGACATAATTGTGAGGTGATTAAATTATAACATGAGTCCTTGGGGATTTTGTTGATCAGTGTGTCATACTAAGTTTAGTCTTCTAGGTGACCTTTGGTATTCCATGAAGTGTCTTATAAATATGAGAATAAGGTGGAGGCTCATTAAATTAGTGAATTTTAACTCCATAGATCTTATAATTTCTTTTATTATGTGATGTTTTCACAATACCCCTCTGTAATATCCATTTCACAATACCTCTCTATAATACCCCGATTGTAAGACTAGATTGAAAGATTATTTTGTGAGATCCCACTACATGAACACTATGCCTCAATACTTGGTCAAATAAACCATGAATCAAATCTTATTAATTTTCTTGAACCTTAACCCATGTCCCAGGACACATAGATGTCTTGAAATCTTCTAATGACCTACTAGCTTGGTCTCATGATCTCTTGGTCATCATGTGGGTTTCATGACTGTCTTAGGGTCATACGATCAAATGTATCCTAGAAGATCACTTGATTATTAGTGAAAAGGTGAGTGATGGGATTCATGAGGTGATCCATGGGTCTTGTGATCATAAATACCTTCTTGGTCCATGTGATTCATATGATGCTGTCGGAGTTAGGCACATCTTTTTACAAGATTTTTCCACCGACATGACATGTGTTTATTATTTTCATATATATAGATTCCAATTATCATATATCTTTTAATGAAGCCATCCAGAGGGTCATTATTTCAACAAACCAAAATTATGATCATCAATATAACATGTTCTTCAATAATGAGGATTTGGGGGGGGGGGTCTTCTCCCAACTAAACATCAGAGTTACCCCCTATCACACTAACATTCTGTGTATGGATTCAGTCTATTGGATGATTCTAATATTCATTAATCTAATTAAAATCTTATATCTTACTTTTTTTCATCTTCCCATGTGTATATCCAAAATTATATATCAAATCATAGTTAATTTGTTATCGCACCACACCACAAATTATTTTATATATTAGAAATCTCATATTAGGGTCTAGAGGGTTTCAATAATTCCTACATGCATATTTCTAAAAACTGTTCATGAATAGTTGTCTATTATTTAAAAACTATGAGAAGTAGTTTTCTTAAATTTGGACTCATTACCTTGTAGTAACTTCTCGAAGGAATGAGAATTTCAATTCTAGGTTAGGTAGAGTTTCTCATAATTCTCCAACTACCAACATGATATTAATATTTATGAGGTATAATGAATTTCATTGTTCTTCATATATTATCAATAAAAAATTCATAAAGAACTAATTATCTATTGGTGTCCTATCACTAATTACTTCCATATTTATCAAGGAGAAGTAGGATCAACCTTTGAGAAATTTATTGACTGGGAGGGATATCTCCTCTTTAGGAGATATATAATGAGTTTCTTCTTGCTACTGATGTTTGGGATGACCCCACACAAACTCCAATCTATGAACGAGACATTATTAACACTGTGATAGAAAATTTAAGGAAGTATATTACCCTAAATTCAATCATTTTTATTAAATACTAGAACAAAATCTTCCTCTATCGCATCAAGACACATCCAAACACTATCCTTCATCATTGGTTACCTTCTTGACATGATCATTATAGTGAAAGATTTTATTGGGGAATTCTTGAGGTTAGGTAGACTTCCACATGGGGATACAAAGTAATACTAGAGGCATCCATAATAATTTTTATAGAATAGTTTTTTATCTACGTTTTTGAAAGAATGGATTTTTTTGGATGGGGACGCACACTTGTGAATTCAAGTAGGTAAATTGGTGATGACAACCTTATTGGAGGATGGGTACCTTTTAAACATAGAGGTACTAACTCTTAGTCACCTCTATCAACTCCTTGACCATATCCAACATGGTGACATACCTTATGGTATTAGAATCCCCTTAAATGTGTTATTTGGATAGATAAGAGATCATTGTAGTAGTTAGAAATATCATTACACTACTAGGATCCCCGATGCTTCATTTCATTCCAGACCGCTAAATATTTCAAGGGTTGAGGCAATCCCCCTAGGACATAATGAATTTATTGACATGTTGAGCTAGTCAGATAATTTCATATTCATTCCCTATCCTGAAACGACCAGGTTAACTATTGATTTTGAAAGTGAATATCTTGATGAGAGGTAATATAAAATATCTCTCTAGGATGATGTTCTTGCATCATGTGTATAGAAGTTGATTTTTTTCAATCCATATACCCCCTATCGGTTCTCTCAATAATTTTTCTATATTCAAAGTGTGTATTAACTCCATTAAATAGTTGTGTGGGGATAATTACATCCCTGGATCATCCAACATTTTTGGATTATGTTGGAATGTGAAGACACCAGTATTTATATTACCCTTATTCCTATTGATTCACCTATCTTCCTATCATATTACTATTATTAGGTTTTAGTGCAATGCTTCCCATGAGGTGCACTGGATGGATTGGTTAGTCAGTTGGAAAAACCATGTTATTCAATGAAATAATCATCTGTAGTAGTTGTAGTGTTGAATAATGACCTGGGTTTGCCTCGAAGGAATAATTCTTATCCTAGTGATGAATATATCATTAGTGGGAAAAAATTGATTAAGGTAACTAGCCATTCAATATCAGAGAGATACAATGCTTCTATTTTGAAAAGATCAAATGAAACTCTTTCTCTTTCTTCTTATCCATCTCAGCCAACCATTCCCCATTTCGATGTTCCCACCCTTATGGTTACTAAATACCATGTATTATGAAGGAAAATATGGAAGAAAATTTATTCCCTAATAAATGAAAATCCCTAAGAGGAACTACTTTTCTAGGAGGAATGCGTATTCCAACTCTGTTTTGATCCAAGGGTAGGTGGATTTGATTTCCAGCTATTGTATGATGTAAGGTAAAAAATAGTCCTAACCTTATAAAAATTGGATTGTGTTGATTGGTACATTAGGGATTTTTATTAAGGGACTCCCCCTGGTTGAACTAATAAGGTGATAATCAGAGGTTATAGAATATATTCATCAGATAGTATCTCTGATGAATTCCTAGTTGGATGACCTGACCACAAATATATCTAAACTAGAGGAAATCATAGCTTGCTCAAAGTTTTACCTTTAAACATCATAACCCTTATTATTTAATAATAAAAAAGTATCTGAGTAGTTGTCATATTTTATGAAAAATATTATTCCTTTAGAAACTATAGAAGAAGTGGGTAAGACCACACTTCAACACTAAATTGAGAGTTCTCTCCAAACTATGGATGATTTGGAAGACTCTGGAGATCAATTTTTTTTGTAATATAAAAATACATGTCTTTATAAGGGAATACATAGAGAGGCCCCAAAATGTGGATATTTTCCTTTTTTTTCACTTTATCGATAAATAATCCTTTTAAAATTTATATATCATTATTCATCTTTCCGTTATTCATGATACTCATGACTGTCACTGTGCCAATGTCACATGAATCATCAATAATACACATCCTTTTTATAATATCAATTTAACCAAAATTCTTATATTTGAATGATTAAATCACAATATATTTATCCTGATTATTTCTCAAGAATTACAATGAACATGATATTCCTATTTGATGTACCTACCTTAGTTGTCTTGAGACCGCCTAATTTAAAAGGATAAATTTGGAAAAATATATTTGTTATATAGGGATAATTCTCTAATTTATGCCTATGTTATTCGACTTAGTGAGAATAACATGATTTTTTATAGGGAAAGTAATGTTCCCCAAAATATTTTAATCTTTTCTTTTGTATTACCCAAACTTTTTCCTAAGCTTCATTCAAAGAAATATTAGCGGGCATGGACATGGATTTTTCTTAGGTCACCCTCTTATATGGTTTTGACCTGATAAGTTTTATATATTTTCCATTTTATGGGTGATCAATATTTTCATGATTACACAAAGTGTATGTACATATAAAATAGATTTGACACTTTCCAAGGGTTCCCTTCTCAGGTTTTCAACCTAGTGAGCATTGTGCCTTTTTTCAGTTGGCTATTTTAATGTCTTGTAAAATTGAACATTGTTGTGATGTAGTTTAAGGTATTCTACCTTAATCCTTATATTATTATAAATATACCATTTTTGAATTAATATTTTTCATTAATATTAATGTCATGTAGTAAAGAATTTTGTTTGGAGGTTTAACGTCATGTGGTGAGGATTTCTTTTATGCAATATAATATAATATTTTAAGGACATTAAATTCTATGAAGTTTAATTACATTCATCCAAGACATGATTGATGAATATATAATGGGTCCCACATGTATGGAATGAACCAAAAATAACCTATGGTGTTGAGTTCTACCATAGTGATTCCAAGGATCCTAAGGATTAGAGTTCCTTTCTTCTATAGAGGAGATGCCTCTAGTTGGTAGGCCAGAATCCCTTATGTAGGATTCTATAGGAATTACATGTATGATCATGTATAGGAGTCCCCAATCCTTTACAAGGTACATGAATTATTTTAGAGACTGTATTGGTGTATGATAAAAATATTACGGAGGAAAAATCCTAATGGATATTTGGAATGTGGGTTTTGTAAATCACATTTACATGAGTTTGAATCGATGAATATAGAATGGGGTAGACATACTAGGGATGACCCATAACACCCAATGGTGATGGGTTTTTCCAATATGTTACTAGAGATCATAAGGATCATAGTTATTTACTTTAAAGGGGGAGATACCTCTAGTTAGTATGTTAGGATCCCTTATAAAGAACACATAGTGCTTACTTGTATGGTCATGTAATGGGGGTCCCCACTCTTTTTCTAGGGGTCATGAATAGTTTATAAAGACTCAAATATCTTGAAACATAAGAGGTTAATGGTGAAAATCACTATCCCAGAAGGGTTCTGGAACCCTAGGTCAATTTATCTTTAGGATGAGAGGCTTGGGCCCTATTCAATGTGGTTTCGAGTCAGGTGGTGTGGGTCATCAAATAGTTAATGAATGTAATGTTGCATTACTTATTTATAAAAGGTACAATACATGGTGATGTAATAGGGAGGATGTTATATCCACTTGAATTGTTTGGATATGGTCATTGTAAATTATGGTCCAGGAATATTTGAGTTAACAGAAGATGGGAACTAGTGGGTACATTTAAACCATTGATAAAGGAATGACCCTATAATGTTCCATGAGTTTTGGAAAATAAATCCCAGATATAAGGGCGGTATAATGGGACCCGAGGGTATATTTGGATGAACCATTCCATACTACTAGTTTTTTATTGGGAAGATCCAAGAGAAATGAAGATCAATGTCCATGGGGTTCAAAGAGAAGGGTATCAACTCAAAGAAGTGGTTGTGTCTATTCAGACATTAAAGGCACAAAGGCAGTTCAGGAAAAGTTTAATATTCAATAATGGTTCAAGAACCACAAGGGTTGTTTCAAATCCTAGATAACACATTATCATGATGGGGATATGTAAAAAATCATTACTCTAATTTTTTCTTGGACAATGGTGTCTAGTGAGCATGGAAAATATTTTACTAGGGCCAAAAAATGGGCCTTATAAGCATTATCCCTTGTTCATTTATACACTAAATTTTTCTTAAACACTAGGTATAAAGAGAATAGTGATTATAGAATTGAATTTTTCTTAGGATTCCCTTTTTCGGTTTTCAACCAGATTTGTTTTATGGCTCATTCTCTATAAAGTTTAGGGTATTGTGATTTGTAAAATCAAAAGATCATGTTTTTGGTTGTACATGTTACACCCCGACCCCTCTAGGTTGGATCCGATGAATTACTTATTATATTGGAATGTTTAGAAGGAATTAAAATACTAAAGTAATGATCATTTTAGTAGTCTTGAAGAAACTAGATATATAGATGTAACTCAAATTACATTGGAAAAGGTTACAAAATACAATACATAACAAAAACTAAAAACTGTATCCATAAGAACTCAATAAATGATCTTCTCTTCATCACCTATTGAAACTAAAAAATGAAATGGGTGAGGTAAAATGATTAGTAAGGGATAAAAATAGAAGATTCATGAATTAATAACAACTAAATTGTAATCAATTTCACATAATCAAGATGGCATGGTGAATAAATGAAAAACTCACGCCATTAATAAATTGAGAATAAAACTACAACCATAAATTTTTTCATAGTGAAAACCTCATGGATAGTAATAACTGATAATGAATATAGATAATTATTATTAATTGTACATCATGTATCTAGAACATGATACCATAATACCATAAAAACGGTTTAGTTATATGGGTATAAACCCGTCTGATTTTTGAAACAAACTTGAAGGGTTTGTCGCAATCTGATTTGTCTCATGAGACCTACAGATGCATCAAGGGTATTTAGTGGGCCCCATACATGAATGCATGTACAAATAATTATTTATAAATAGATTCAACACTAGAGGAATATTATTTTATATTATCTGTATAGAATAGAGGATATGGATTCATCAATATTTCCTCTGTCAAACCAACATTCATAATAAAAACCATATGTAAAATGGTATACGTCTTATAAAACAATCATATACATTATATAAGAATATGGAAATTTAAATGGAATATAATTTAAATTGAAAAGTAATCTCAAATGGGAAATAGGTACCCCAGATAAGAAAGAGTAGATGCACAATACTAATCAAGTCGCAATGAAGTGAAAATAGAGACAAAGCTCGTTACTATGTTGTAATCAATTGAGTCATATAAACAAAAGTTAATAACCACAAAATGAATCACAAAATAACTTTAATATAAATAAAATAATGATAATACATATCAAATGATAGTACACCTACACCAAATATAAGAAATAAGAAGAAAGCAATGGAAATTTTGAAGAATTAAATGTGGGATGAGAAAACCCCTTACAAACATTTCATCATGGTAACAAGTGTTCTTGCGATGGTTTAATGAGAGGTAAAGGGGTATCCCATTATTAATATATTATAAGGTAAGTATGGGGGAGGTGAAAAAACATACCCCATTATTAGGTATTAAAAATAAAGGAGCACAACATAGGGGAGATTATTGAACAAAAGTTAAAGGAAGAATCTATTTCCTTATGCTAGAAGGTGTTCATGATTGTTCTTAACGACCTGAATAATAAACTCTAGATTAATTAATTAATCAGTCCAAAAAATCATTAACAATTAATTGATATTTTATATCATTATTAGTTTCATTAATGTCCTTTTTTATGGTTTTAAGAGATTCAATTTTATTGTTTTGGTAGCCTTTTCTTCTTTATTTTTCATGATCCGTTTACTTGTATTCATGAATGAAAGTTTGTTTGAAATGTGGTTAAAAATTCAGATTATTAATATATAATATTAATGAATTAAATAGATATAAATTATTTTATAATTATTATAGACATATACCATGAGTATGACTCATTCGATGAGTTAAAAATAAACGCTTGGATTTGGCTTGGCGGTTTTGTGCACAATAAACATATTATGTATTATTTTTCTATATTATGAATGTGTAAAGATTCCAGAATATAATACATATATTATGATCTTTTTCAACAATTGAAATGGTTTTGTGACCAGTATTGAAGATAGTAATCTAAATTGAAAACCTGACTTCCTTGAGTGTGATAAATTAACACATCTTAGACAGTGTTTGCATATATTGTGTAAAAGGAGGGGAAAAGGAGAGATTATGATGAAATATTCCATTAGAATAATGAAAATACACTACATTTAATGCACTAGAGTTATCATGGAATTTGTAATAGGTGAGGCGAGAAGAGAGCAACAATATAATAAAACTTGTAAAATAATTTGAAAGAAAAGAGAAGAGAGGTTCACCTATTGAGTACTCCTTCTTGAGAAACTCCTTAATACCTTTGTTTTTGGCCTTTTGGTGAGACTAGGAGGTCTTGGACATGGGGAGAAGGCTTAGAAATAGTATTTGGCTGAATTTACAATGTTCTTTATGCTTGAGTGGCGTGGGAGGAAGAGAGAGTGAGGGTTGGTTTATATAGTGGAGGGGAGAGGGGATTTCTCTATATTATATTCATTAATTTATTATTTCTCTACAAGAAAAATAATAGCGAGTCTTCAATGGCCAAAAATATTATTTTTATCACGTGAATCCGAATCAATTGAGAGTACATCAGAAAAACATCATACATGATAGTATAATTAGTGTATTTATCTTATTTGTAAATTATGGTATTTCATTATTCATAAAAAATTCACGTATTTAAGAAAAATAACAAAAATTTACCCTAACCATTTTTCAATGTTTATAATCCATAAATGAATTATATTTTTCAAAAATAATTTTCTAAATATGATTAATTAAATTTTAAATTAAAATCATTATTTAATTGAAAAATATAAACACTTAAATTATTCATCTTCATTTTTAAGGTACCATAATTTATTTATACATTTATAGGTGTGGATACCAATTAAAAGAGTCATATTACTATTTATAAGGGTATTTTACTATTTATAAGGGTAGGTTACTATTTATAAGGGTATGTTACTATTCACCAAAAATTAAGTTAATTCTATCATACTCTAAATATCATCCTAAACACAACTGTGTATGTCATATTTTCAAAATTCAAAACACAGAAGTGGAACATTTAAGTTCAATGGCTAGGATATGACTATCTCCTAAATAACCAAGTGTTGTTTCAAAAAAACTTAGTGATTTATGAAATATAGTTTATGAATCGAATGTATTTTAGACAAACATACCATAAAATGTTTGGGGTGCGAAATTATTTTCTCCTTCATAAATTTCATCCTCGAAAGTTTTTCATTTATAAAGCCCACTAAAAATATGTGGGTGGTTCTTCTTAATAACATTTTCAGGTTCCCATGTTGCTTCATCCATATTCTAGTTTTTACAAAGAACCTTTTCTAGATGAGTCGTCCGATTAATCAATACCTGCTCCCTTGTGTTAAGGATCCTAATAGGCTCTTCACAATATGAAAAATCAGGTTCCAGTACTATTTCATCATATCTGAGTACATGCATTGGGTCTGACATTTATTTCTTTAACAATGACACATGGAACACATCAAGAACTTTGGAGAGACTTGGAAAAATTTCTAAATGGTAAGCTATAACTCCAATTCTTTCGAGAATTTCAAATGGCCCGATGTACCCGGGGCTCAGTTTCCCCTTCTTATCAAACCTTAAAACACCCTTCCATGGTGATACTTTTAGAAAGACACGATCTCCCACTTGGAATTACAAATCCTTTCCCTGGTTGTCAACACAACTCTTCTGCCTACTTAGGACTGGATTTAATATTGTCCTGGACTTTCTTCACCTTTTCTATGGTCTCTTTAATATGTTCTGGGCCTATAAGTTTCCTCTCAATAACTCTGTCTCAAAAAGTTGTAGTTTGAAATATCTTTCTATATAATGATTCATATGGAGCCATTTGAATACTTTAATGGAAACCATTTTTATTGGAAAATTACACCAAAGGCATGTATTGGACTCACATACCTTGTAAGTCAAGAGATAATGATCTCAGCATATCTTTCAGGGTTTGAATAGTTTTTTCAGACTATCCGCCAGTTTGGGGGTGATAAGTAGTACTCATACGAAGATCAATATACAAAGCCTTCTGAAGACTTTTCTAGAATTTGGATGTAAACTGGGGATCTCGATCAGACTAAATCGATAGAGTTGTACCATAAAGTCTTAAAAATTCATTATTATAAAGTATTACCAAGCTCTCAAGTGGAAAATCCTCTCTTATAGGAAGTAAATACACTCATTTTGTGATATGATCAACAATTACCCATATTTCATCATTTCTTTCTAGGTTTCCTCGGTATTCTAGTGAAAAAATCCATCATAATGTTATCCCACATCCACATAATAATAGGTAGTGGTTTCATCACTCCTCTTGGATTTTGTCTCTATACCTTCACTTGTTGACAAACTAGACACCTTGACATGTAGTCTGCAATTTCCTGCTTCATATTATCCCACCAAAAATATTCCTTCATATCTATATACATCTTTTTTCTACTGGGGTGTATAGAGAATTTTGAGCTATGAGCATCATATAATAGTTCCCTTTTTAGCTCAGGTACTGATGGGACACATAACCTCTTCCCAAAATTCCAAACTCCTTCCTCATAAACGAAATCTTCCAATATCATATCCTTAACAACAATAATTTCTGGTGCAGATTATCATCATCAGATTGAGAGATTTTTATCTTCTCAAATAAATATGGTTTATCGATCATTTGAAAGAGAAAATATGTTTTCCCTTCTTTAACAATATCCATATCCATATTCGGTAGATTAATAAATATATGATCTCTTTCAATCCTCATTTGGGTCAGAAGTCCATGATCTTTTCTGCTTAATGCATATTCCACCTTATTTTCCTTTCCTGGGTGGTAGTGTATTGAAAAATTGTAATATCTATGTAAATTGAGCCATCTCCTTTTCTCAATATTGAGTTATTTTTGTTTGAAAATTTATTTTAAACTCTTGTGGTCAGTATAAATCTCACTTCTTTATCGATAGAGATAATGTCTCCATAATTTCAGAGAAAATATTATAGTTCCTAACTCAAGATCATGAGTTGGATAATTTTTTTCATGAGTCTTCAACTGTCTTAGTGCATAAGCAATAAATTTATCATTTTTCATAAGGACGGAACCCGATCCATTCTTTGATGCATCATTGTATATTACAAATCAATCACTTCCCAATAGAAGAGTCAAAATTGAATCATTGACTAATATTTTTTTTCAATTATTCGAAGAATTATGTACATTCTTTCATCCAAACAAACTTTACTCCTTTACCTGTGAGCTTGGAAAATGGGTCAGCCAGTCGGGAAAAATTCTAAACAAAACACCAATAGTAACCTGCTAGGCCAATAAAATTACATACCTCAGTTATGTTTGTTGGTGTGGGACAATCACAGATTTCATTTATCTTTATAGAATCAACTATGATTCCATCTTTAGAGGCAATATATCCTAGAAAAGAAACTAATTGAAGCTAGAATTCTCACTTTCTAAACTTCCCATATAATTCATTTCTTCTAAGAGTTTTTAGAATAATCCGCAAGGGATCCTCATGGTCTTCATAGCTTTTTGAGTAAACCAGGGTATCATCGATGAATACCACAACAAAGTTATCAAGATATTCCTTGAAAACTCTATTCATTAAATCCATGAAAATAGAGGGTGTATTAGTCAGTCCAAAAGGCATCACTATAAAATCATAATGCCCTTACCTAGTTCAAAATGTTGTCTTAAGAATATATTCCTTCCTCACACACAACTGATGATATTTGTATCAAAGTTAAATCTTCAAAAAGTATTGAGATACATGAAGTTGATTAATTAAATCATCAATCTGAGGTAGAGGATACTAATTATTTATTTTAATAGCATTGATTCCCCTGTTATCAATGCATTGCCTTATAGATCCACCTTTCTTCTTGACAAACAGGATTGTGGCTCCCCATGGAGAAACACTAGGTCGAATAAATCCTATGTCTCTCAAATCCTCTAGTTGTTTCTTTAGCTCCCCTAACTCTAAAGTGGCCATTCTATAGGGGGTCTTTGATATAGGTCTTGCACTAGGAATTAATTCAATGGGAAACTCAATTTCCCACTCTGAGTGATGTCCAGGTAAATCCTATGAAAATACAACAATGTATTCTTGAACTATATACACATATTCCATTTTAATATTTCTTTTATCACCCATAGATATTGGGTTCTATTCCTCTCCAAGAATTTCATTCAATAAATCTACTGGGGGATGGTCTAGATAAGAATCAGTTGGAGAGTTCTCTGCTCTAAAGATAAGAGATTCTGCATCATTTTTAATAATTTTGACTTTCTTTTTATAACTATAAATCTTCACATCATAGTTTTAAAACCAATTAATACTGAGAATTATATCAAATTCAGTCATTTGTATGATGATTATGTTATCAACTAAAGAATGTTTATGTGTCACAAGTGGGACTAGTTGACATGCCTTTGTTGCAATGACGCATCACTTAGAAGTTTTGACTGATTACTCCTTTATTAAATCGAATTAGACATATATAATTTTCTTGGGAAATTGGGAAGATATTAATTAATGTGATGATCTAAAATCAAATAAAGTGTTGGATAAGTTTGAGGAAATAATTAAAGTACCTACCACCACATTATTAGGAACTTCAACCTCTGAGGTTGTAATCACATAAGCTCTTCCATTCTCTCTTGGCCTTTTCTGGGGCATGTTTCCTTGGATCTTAAGACACTCATTTGAATCGTGTCCCATATATCTACAATTACAACATTGAACATCATCAAACTGTTTCTTCCACTTTCATTCATTAGAAAAATTCCCCTTTTCTCCACACCTATAGCAGACACCCATGCCATTCAAGCATTTCACGAGAAGATTATTTCGACAGTTATCACATAATGGGAATTTCTTCATTCCCTTGTTATTCTTTAGTGGTTCACCTTTCCTTTGGTTATCAGAGTAATAATTTTTATCAGGGGTTCCCTTAGAAAAATTTGATCTAGAAAATTCCTTCTCTAATTTGATGGAACTTGATACAATTTCATCATATGATGAAATTTTTTGAGAAGCAAGTTACCTTAGAAGACCTGGCTTAAAAAATTCAATGAAATCATGAATCTTGTCATCTGAGTCACACATGTAATTTATGGCATACCTAGATAGCCTTGTGAAGGTATCCTCATACTCTGCAACACTATATGTTTCCCTTTGATTTAAGACAAGTAATTTCCTCTTCATTTTGGTTCGTTTCTCATTAGGGAAATATTTTTCGAATAATATTTCTTTAAAAGTACTCTATTCCATATCTTCTATTTCTTTTTCCTCTGTGGTATTATAAATCAAGGACCACCATTGATCAACATCTCCCATGAGACAATATACTGATAGTACAACCTTTTCATTTTCATTGCATCTTAATGCCATGAATATCTTTTCAAGGGACTTGATCCATTTCTCCATGACCACTAGATTAGTAGTCCCACTAAAATATGGGGGCTTCTTCCACCTGAAATAATCCAAAATAGGGGTGGAATGTTTATTCGTTACAACCAAAGTAAGTTGTCAGAATATGGTCGTGATCTGATTTACTCCAACATTGACTATGTTGACTTGCTCTATGGGAAGATCCCTACATTTCCATGAGTATTGATACCCCTTATTCCATTAGACGCCATTTCTAAATACTGGAATACACTATATTAGGTTATGAATATCAAATATATTATCACTTAACATAGATTTAAATTCTATTCATAAATAATCACATAAAAATGGATTCTCTGAGGAAAAATTTACATTCAAATCATAAATAATGTCTTCAAAATAAAATGTGAATTATCCTAAGAATATCCCACAATAGTGTAAAAACAAAGAGTGTAGTAAGGCATGTTGTCATTTACAAGGATACCCTGGGTAAAGCTTGAAACTCTTTGTCAGAGCTTTAAATTCTAGGTACATCTGTGCTCGAGCCACCTCTATTTTCTCATATCCAGACAGGGATGTATTTGCTATAAAAATTCACCTAATCTATTCCTTACAAAAATACCTAGACATTCTGGTATATTTATCCTCAAATGAGACCTTAGTGATTTGTTACCTACTATACATTTCCTACTCCAGTTTCCATGTTTTCTACTAAACTTCCTTTGATACCAACTATAACACCCCGACCCCTATAGACTAGAGACGGTGCATTAATTGTTATATTATCATGGTTAGAAGGAACAAAAATCCCAAAGTAACAATCAGTTTAGAAGTCTTGAATAATCTAGATACATATATTTAACTCAAATTACATTGGAAAATGTTACAAAATACAATACATAACAAAAACTTAAAACTCAATCCACAAGAACTCCATAAATGATATCCTCTTAATCACCTGTTGATAGTAAACAATGAAAGGGGTGATCTCAAAAGCTTAGTAAGAGTTGAAAATAGTGGAGGCATGAATCAATAATAACTAAATTATAAAAAATTTGACATAATCAATATGGCATGGTGAATAAATGAAAAACTCACGCCATTAATAAAGTGAGAAAGAATCTGCATCAATAGATTTTTTCATAGTGAAAAAAGAATCAATAGAAATAACATATAATGAATAAAAATAATGATTATTAATTGGAAGTCATTTATCTGGCACATGATACCATAATACCATAAAACAGTTTAGTTTTTTGGGTAGAAGCCCATCTGATTTTTGGAAACAAACTCGAAGGGTTTGTCGCCAACTGATTTGTCTCATGAGACCTACCGATATATCAAGGGGATATAGCAGGCCCCACCCACCGCTACATGTCCAAATCAATATTTATACATATATTAAACACAATATAAATATTAAATTACATTATCGAAATAGAATACAGGATACCGATTCATCAATATTTCCAGAGTCAAAACATCATTCAAAATAAATACCGTATGTAAAATGGTATACAACTTAGAAAATAATCATATCCATGATATTAGAATATGGAAATTTAAATGTAATATAATTTAAATTTAAAAGTGATATCAAATGGGTAGTAGGTACACCACACAAGAATGAGTAGGTGCATAATACTATGCAAGTCACAATGAAGTGAAAATAGAGACAAAGCTCGTTACCATGTTGTAATCAATTGAGTCATATTACCAAAACTTAATAACCACCAAATGAATCATAGAATACATTTATTATAAAAATAATCATGATAATATATATCAAATGTCTGTACACCTCTACAATATACATGAAATAATAGGCTAACATTGGAAATCCCACAGAATTGAAAGTGAGATGTGAAAACCCCTTACAAACATTTCGGCATGTTAATGAGTGTTCTTGCAAGGGATTGATGAGAGGTAATGGGGTATCCCATTATTTATATATCATAAGGGATGTGTGGGGAAAGTGAAAAAACATACCCCATAATTATTTATTGAAAACAAAAGATCTCAACATAGGGGAGATTCTTGAACAGAAGTGGGTGAGAGGATCCCTTACCTTCTGCTGGAAGGTGTTCCTGATTGTTCATAACGAACGTAATAATAAAATTTTGCTTCATTTATTAATTATTACAAAAACTCATAAACCATTAATTAATATGTTATAACCTTATTAGGTTCATTAATGTCCTTTTTTATGGGTTTAATAGATTCAATTTTATTGGTTTAGAAGCACTTTCTACTTTTCTTTTCATGATCAGTTTACTGGTATTCATGAATGAATGTTCTTTTGAAATGTGGTTAAACATTCAGATTGTTAATATATAATATTAGTGAAATTAAATAGATATAATTTATCATATAATTATTCTGGTTATATACCATTAACATGACTCATTTTATGAGTTAAAAATTAACGCTTTGGGTTTTCTTGCTGGTTTTGTGCACAATAATCTTGTTTTGCATTATTATTCCATATTATGTTTGTGTAAGGATTCCAGAAAACAATACATATAATATGATCTGGTTCAACCATTGAAAATGTTTCATGACATTTATTGAATATAGTAATGAAAATTTAAAACCTATCTTCCTTGAGTGTGATAAATTTACACATCTCGGACGCTATTTGCATTTATTGTATAAAACAAGGAGAAAAAGAGAGATTATGATGAAATATTCCATTAGCATAATGAGAATCTAGTACATGTAAGTTACTTGAATTATCATGGGATTTAGATGAGGTGAGGTGATAATAGAGCAAAAAAATAATAAAACATGTAAACGAATTTGAAAGAAAAGAGAAGAGAGGTTCACCTCTAGAGTACTCCTTCTTGAGAAACTTCGTAAAACCTTTGTTTTTGGCCTTTTGGTGAGACTATAAGGTCTTGGACGTGGGGAGATGGATTGGTAAGAGTATTAGGTAGAATTTAGGGATGTATTGAAGTTTTAGTGGTGTGGTAGGAAGAGGGGGTGAGGGGTGGTTTATATAGTGGAGGGGATAGGGGATTTCTCTATATTATATTCATTAATGTATTATTTCTCCACAAGACAAGGAATAGTGAGTCTTCCATGACCAAGAATAGTAATGTTATCATGTGAATCAGAATAAATTGGGATTACATTATCATAACATCATACATGACTCTATAATTAGTGTATTTAGCTTATTTTGTAAATTATGGTATTTCACTATTCATCAAAAATTCCAGTATTTCAGAAAAATACCAAAAAATCACCGTCACTATTTTTTAAAGTGTAGAATCTAAAAATGAAGTCCATTTTTAAAAAATAAATTTCTAAATATGATTAATTAAATATTTAGTAAAAATAATTATTTAATCGAAAAATATAAACACTTAAATTATTCATCTTCATTTTTAAGGTTACTAATTTTATTTAGACATTCATGGTTGTGGATACCATTCATAATAGTCATATTACTATTCAAAAGGGAAATTAAGTATTAATAAGGGTAGGTTAATATTCATAATGGTATGTTAATATTCACGAAAAATAATGTTAATTCTATCAAACTCAAAATATCATCCAAAACACAACCGTGAATGTTAGATTTTCAAAATTCAAAATACACAAGTGGAAAATTTAATAGCTAGGCTATGACTATCATCTAAATAACAAAGTGTTGTTTCAAAGAAACTCATTACTTTATGAAATATAGGCTATGACTCCAATCTATTTAAGATAAACAAACCATAAAATGTTTGGGGTGCTACAGTACAACTTTGACCATAGTGTATGTATTTTAAGGGAATGATGAAAATGGACCTAGTATAAAGAGAATTATACAAAACAACCTAATTAGGATACTAAGTGTTAATAGTAATCCAACATCATGTTAATTTGGATATAGAAATGTGGTAAATAATTTCTTGAGAATCTAATTTCATGAGTAATGATGTAGGACAATATTGTTGAGGATAACCTAGAAAACACTAAGATGTTAAGTTACTCCAGGGTGAAATCAAGGCCCAAATGTATCAAAAAACATTTCCACAAGTTATGAAATATTTGGTTGACGATCGAGAGATACTATGAAGTAATTAGGGGAAGAAATGTATTCTCAAGTTTGATAATTAATGATGATGTATGTGTCCTTTTCATTTTAACATCATGTAGAAACTACATATCTCTTATTTAGTTTAACATCGTGCAATAAAGGAGTTTTCCTTATAGTTTACTATCATGTGGTAAGGGTATGGAAACTGATGTGACATTGTACAAGACATATTTGGGGACACATTTCACGAATCCATATCATTTGTTATAGGAAACACCATTTATACATGAATATGATTATTTATGGGTAACCATATATTGGAACCATTTTTTTCATGTATTTATCTCATGAAAATAAATCCATATGCAGATCCGACTCATGTGTAGGTAGAGTGAGTCTATATGAATTAACACTCTTTAAATAGAGGTATGTGATAATTTTATGTCTAGAATGGTTTTTTATAAATATTATATTGGAAGGAATCATTCCATTATAATATTCTTTATTGAGATCTCTTGTCATATAAATGACTCTTATATAGGGGAGAGGGGTGAATAACATAGAGTAATAGGGTATTCAAAGAAGATGAATACATTGAAATGGATGGGTAAGAAGATAATATTACATAATTTTCTTTGAAAATGTGTATGATGCGCATATGTGTAAGATATATATCATACAAATCCACATGAATAGTTGGGATATGAAATATTTAAATCATAACTCAGGAATATATATTCTAACTAGAGGTGGGAACCTATGGTTAAAGGTCCACCATTGGTAATGGAGGGAACCTATAATGTTCCCCATGGTTGGAAAAATAGGTCCTAGATTTATGGGGGGCCTTCTTAGAAACCAAGAGTCTATTTGGGTGACACATTCCCTATTATTAGTTTTCTATAGGAACGATCCAAGGGTATGGAATCCCAAGGTCCATGGGTTTCATGAGAAGGATATCAACTCAAGGAACTGGTTGTGTTGACTTAGATATAAAAGATATGAAGTTGGTTTCAAGGGAAAATAATATTTAATAAGGTTTCAAGAACGATAAAGTCTATTCCCATTTTTATTGAACACATTTCAAGGTCAATGTATAAAGAATGTGATTCTTGGATACACCACCATCAGAGGGGATGATCCATTCATGTGCACTAATATTTTCATGTAGTTTAACATTATGCGACTAGGATGTGATCATGTAGTTTTGCATCACGTGACTAAGAAATGGTTCCTGATATGAGGTGTTTCCTAGTCACATTAGGTAAAGAGGCTTTCCAGGCACCCTAATCTACCCTGAACCATGATCAACATGAGAAACATGGGACAACTTACAAGTTGATGAGCCACATGAGAATGGGTCTCATATGTCTCACCTCATTGGTCAAACCCATATGCAATTAGTGGTATATCTTTATCAATTTATATGCTTTGTATGAATCCATAAATGAAGATATGGATTCTAATATGTATTCTATGATGGAATGAATCATGCCCCATCTAGTTCTTACATGAAAGATCCCTGAGTTGGTCCGACCTATACATAGGGATGTGGGACATTTTTATGTTGTGGAAGAACCATGGATTGGAGATATAGGTGCCACTACATATACTGTGATAGAAATATTTAACCATTATGTAGTTCTTAAATAAGAAACATCCTTGTTGGTTTGATCGATATACAGAGGGTGTAATTTTCCCATTGATTATTGCAGCTGGAACTAAGATTAGAGATCTGGGCATCACTACATATCCAATGATGACAAGAATCATTCAACATGTAGTTAATGAATGGGAAACCCTCCACATAGGTATATACCATAAATAGGGGGGACTGTTTATTGTTATAGATGGAACCACGATTTGAGATCTAAGCATAACTATGTAACCTGTGATGACAAGAATCATGCCACACATAGTTCTTGATTGAGAAAATCTCCTTGCATGTGGGACCCATACATCGAGGGGGGAATTGTTCCCATTAATTATTATATATTAACCAAGGATTGGGGATATATGTGTAAATACACATCCTATGATGATAGGAATCAATCCACATGTATTTTATGAAATAGAAAATCTCCATGCAGGACTAAACCACATGTAGAGGGGGGGATTTTTTCTGTTGATTATTCTGACTACACCCAAGATTAGAGATATGGGAATCACTATGTATAAAATAATGATTGGAATGATTCCACACATATTTAATAAATTGGAAACTCCTCACATAGGTTTTTTCCATATGAAGAGGGGGGAATAATTACCATTTATTGTTGTGGATGGACCCTAGATTTGAGATTCGGGCGTCACTATATATCCTGTGTTGATAGGAATGAATCCACAAGTAGTTTATAAATTTGAAATGATTCATGTTGGTTTTACCTATACATATAGGGAATCATGGTTCCCATTTAGTTTTTTGTTTGGACAGGGTATTGAATATCGAAGCATCACTACATAGCCTATGATGATTGGAATTAAGACACACATAGTTATTGAACAAAAAACTCTCCACACAGTTTTGACACATACATAGAGGGCAGAATTGTTTACATTGATTGTTGTGGATGGAAATTGGATTGGAGATCGAATAATCACTACATATCCTATGATGAATGTAAGAAATACACACATTGTTCTCGTATGAGAAACTCTCTATGTAGGTCTGATCCATACATAGAAGGGGGAAGGGGGACTATTATTATTAATTTTTGTAGTTTGACCTTAGATTACAGATATCAGTGTCACTACATTTCCAATGATGATATGCATGAATCCAAATTTTGTTCTTTCATGATGGTGTGGTTGGAGAACAACACCAAGGATAATGGTCTTCTCAGGCAAGATCTATAGTAATGCACATTTTTATGTCATGTGGGAGACATCAACCACGGTTTAACATCTAGTGGTAAGGATTTATGGTGTTCTGTTTAAGGTATTTTATCTAACACCATGGTAACCATGACACGAATTGATATAACTCAATCATGTGGAGAATCTATTACCAAAATTCGTAACTCAATGTGAGCGATGCTCGAAGTGAGAAAAAGGAATGGAAAATGTTTATTTCATGACCCAAAGGTGATTAAACAAAGGAAAGGGGAATTTTGTATCATGTGGTGTCTATACCATGATATAATATCTAGAAATCCTTATATATATCATTGTAATGGGAATATATTTGTACATTATTATTATAAAACCATGCATTTTAACACCAAGAAACAATAATGAAGGTTCCCTAGTGAGAAAAAGAAGTCACAAAGCAATATAAACACTTTCTTGGAATTTGGAAAATATTCCCTTGAGGTGCAACCCATGATTTTTATATAAATATTTATAATATTCATTACAAAGTAATCCTATACATTGTATATAGGTTACGAATACATTTTAACATTATGTTTTAAAGATTTTGTCATACAATTTAATGTCTTGTGATCGAGAAAAGTATTTTCTGGACATAGCCAGGATTAGAAGTATAGATGTCACTATTTATCATATAAATATAGGAATAAATAAAAACATATTTATTATAGGTAGAGATACCTAATCTTTAATTAAATCACAAAAATAGATGGATGATTTTTTTAATTCCCCATAGATATAGCTCGTGTGTAGTGAATTGTTTCTGAAGTTATTTTTTTATGCAGTTTAAAGTCATGCGATGAGGACTACAATTATATAAAGTTTAAAGAATTTATACTAGGAATTATTTTATGAGGGTTAATGTAACAAATTATGGATATGTCATATAGTTTAATGTCATGCGACCAAGACATATTCTGCAGTTTAATGTCAAGAAACTGGGATGAATTGTGCAGTTTATCATCATAGAAACCAGGACATAGAAGGCTTGAGAAAAGCTATGCAATTTATTTTCTTTTTTGAGAAACCTTTTTTTAGGGAGGTGTGACATTTTCCCCATCCATTATGTAAAATGAGTATTCTCTATTAGAATATAAATTTTTTATGATATAAGGACCTTACACTTTATATTACAAATATGGAGGTTTATTTCATCGTATTATTAGAATTATGGGAGCCAATATCAGTTCTCTTTCAAGAAATTACCATTAGAAAATCTTTTTTAAAGGATTACCAGTTCTCCTTAAATAAATTATCATTAGGTCTCATGTAATCCATTTCTGATGTAATTTATGGTTGTGTAGTGTACACAACCCTTTCTCATTGATATATTCTAGATCATGCAACCAATTTTTTGATTGTGCATCATTTGAGTGTTTTCTGTTGATATATATTTGAAGAAAGGTCAATTATAATTCTATGGTTGAAGGTGCCTTGGTTCTGTACACTGAATAATATATAGTTTCTTGTGTATCCATGTGTGTGGGGGTATAGTAGGACCATAAATCATGGAGAAGCATATCCATATTGGGGTTATTTCCTCATCCACCATATTATGCATTATATTTGGCAAAGTATTAATGATGGCTCTATATATTCATTTTTCACCAAATGATAGTGGTATTAATGGCTGGACTTGATGTTTTACTCTTGGTGCAATTTATTCAACTCAGTCGAACAGAAGTTAGTAACACTATTCATAAATATTGTGTGAGGGACTCTGAATATGGTGGTGATGCTTGAATTTATGAATTTAATTATATTATTCACCCCAAATGCTTTTATGGGTATTTACTGAACCCATTTGAAAAATATTTTAGTTTTTCATAAGTATGTACTTAAACAACTTAGGTATGTATGGGGGATATTTCTCCAAAAAACCATTCCCCATACAAAAAATTCCAAGAATTTTTAATTGTATATAGTAACTCTATGGGTTGATGAATGAAGTTTTCATGAGTATTCAATGCATGAAATTTCATAGTGAATTCTAAAAAGTCATGTATCCTTGTTTTCTAGTATTAACCTAGACTCTTAATTTGATGTGAGTGTCTGGTCTAAGATTAATGAGTGCCAAAGGGTCCTGCATGGACATATTCCATGATTGATGTAATCTCTATGTCTACTATGCATCTTAGTTAGATTCCACAAAATCCTAATTTGTATTGGTATTTATGATCATTTGTGCCATCCCAATGAGATTTTTTTTCTCGGATTGGGAATGTTCCCTTCTAGCTCGATCTAATGGGAGAGTTCCATTTTGGGGACAATCAATTACAAGATACATCCATATAAGGGTGGATATATATTTATCACAATATGAGGTGGTGTTAATATGATTTATTTTCTCCATGTCATAGACAATGACTGATGATACTATCCTTAAGTGCAGAATGTGTATGAACACCTTATCCCCATCAGGGTCAGACATGACAATGGATGTATTAAATAGTGCATCAACACAATCATTTTGTGTTTGAGGAACATGATGCCTAGTGGGTTAAAAAATGAACTATACCGTAAGTCCATAAAGATAACCAGTGATAGTGGATAGTTCTTCCTTTTCAATGACATATTCACCATCAATCTATTTTATCACTAGCTCTTAACCACATTTGATGATTATGTAGTTTATCTAAAGGTGTATAGATAGTTGCAAGAATAAAATGATGGCCTAATATTTTATTTAATTATTAGTGAATCCTTAGACAATACATAGATTATATTAAAAAATTACTTTTGTATAGAGAAACAAATAAAATACCTAAACCAACCCATTTAGGCTTTGGGTTTTCAAGCCTCATGCTGATAGGACTATAGGAGGCACCATAAAAAATATGTATCTTAGGTTTAGGTAGAGTAATGATAATAGAAAACTTCTTCTCTTAGAAGTTTGGTTTCCTCTGATGAAATTTCTTGGGAATGATGTGTTTCAAGGAAATTAGTCAGGGTTTTCTCCTTCACTACCTTCTACGACACGAATAGGTTCTCATATTATTATAGAATAACCACCATTAGTCCAAGTGCCTAGTCAACATAAGATGTATAAGTATTTACTTGAGTTAGTCAATATGAGAGACAAAGTGGACTTCATGGTGATATAAGTAATTCCAATTCTTTTTTAGTACAAAGATGACTATGAAGAATTTTTTCTTAACATTATAATACTTGGTATAATACCTAGAATCATTTGACTGAGGTAGTAGAGACTATTCCCATTCCCAATTTTGTTTTGTGTGAGGATAGAACTATGTGATCATTCCATTATGGGTTCATATTAGATGAGTGGACATCCTTACACTGGAAGAATCAATACTTGCAGTTGAAACAAGTATTTCTTGATACACTCAAAGGATTCTGGGAAGTCCTCATACCATCAATAGGTGACTCCCTTCTTCTTCAATATGGTGAAGGGGATATATTTTTTTAGGTAGGTTGGCTATGAAATGATAAATTTAAATGTTGTTATTTTAGAGACCCCTACGTTTTTTAATATTTATGGGGTGAAATTTCCATAATTTCACTAGTATTTTATTGGTTAAACTCAATTAAAAAGTGGAGTACTCTAAATCCATATAATTTACTAGATGTTATACCAAAATCAAAATTCATTGGATTTATATTCAAGCTATGCTACCATAACATGTTAAATACTATTTAAAAGTCTCTGAAGTGATCAATTTTTTTTCGAGATTTGACTACCAGGTCTTCAACATAACATTATTCCATTAATCATAATAACGGATTAAAGATGTGATGCATGGTGCATTGGAAAGTAGTTTCATAATTTATTAATCAATGTGGAATTACCTAGTCGAAACATTTCCCATGGGGTGATCAAAAGGTGTTATCTTCCCCGTATTTAGGGGAAATCGTTATTTGATTCTACCACGAGTACCTATTAATGACAGAAAGGTTCTGGAAGTTAGTAGTTGTGTTGATTAAGATTTATGTTATTGGAAATAGGAAATATTCCTTTTAGAATTATTGATTAAGGTCTCTTAAATCCATGGATACCTTAATCCTCTAATTCCTTTTAATTTTAAGGATGATGTTAGAGAGACATTTTGGGATTTTATTTTCCTAGAAAAAAATTGTTTTTAACCAATTTTTGAATTCAAATTCTACATTAGTAGCATGAGAAGAGTACATCAACCTGGCTGCATTCCTGAGACCTCAATGGTCATCGGGTAAGCCTAGATGGTGTATAGCCACATCGGGTTACATCCTGTGAATTTCCATATAATTCCAAGTGAACATGTATGGATGTTGGTATTGAAATTCAATATATATATCATGGTATTTGAGAATCATGGATACACTTACCAACATATGATGGAATTATTATTCTATTAACATATTCATTCCCCTGATCTCATCGATGTTGGAGGAGATGTATTCTTCAATTATGAGAGGGGAATTCTTGAGTTCATCCTATTCTTCTTCCAGTTATGAGTACATGGATTCATTTTCAAACATGGATGGTAATATGATGAAGTATCTAAAACTATTGAGGTGTGAGAGGCTCTATGTAGAGAAATTTTCCCCTTGAACTACTAGAGTCATTACAGAGAGATTCTAGAGATGATTATTGTTTTTAGTACTATTGCTGGGGATAAGAGGAACATAGACATCTGGGATTTAGTCTACTACCTCAATCAGGTTTAAGGGTAGCACATAATCATTGTCATGTATTGTATAGGGATTTTAAGGGGAGGTCACCAAGACTTTGGGGGTTATAAAATGAATATTTTCACCCAACATTGGGTTTTCCCTCACTTTTTTAGAAACTTGCCTATGCATATATGGCGTCTTAAAATTTGAATAGAGTGATGTCACTATGTATTATATCAACATCCCATCAATATAGTATTTCAAACACTGATTAAATGTCGAAGGTATCACTAAATGTATATGAAGATAAGGTCTTCCAAGTGCGACATTATATGTGGTGTATTTCTAGAAAACCATGAACACAACATTAGAGGTGTGATCCAACAAACTGATTATTGAGATTGATCTTTCCAAGAGGTATTTTATCACTCTTATCACACCCTTGAATGGTTAGATTTGTAGAATATAATCCACCTCAATGTATCCCAAATGTTGAATGGTATGAATCATAATAAAGATGATCCCAAAACTATTTTCAATTAGATTCTTTCATGTGTTGACATTGTAGAGTTTTCCTGAAGCATATATGGGTTTTACATATCCCAGGATGACCTCTTACTGATCCTTTTTATAGAAAATATGGATCCATGGAATTATGATTGAATATTTTCCACTCAATAAACATCATATTTAGAAACTTCTATCCCGAACTCTTTTTGGATCTAGAGGGCCTCTATGTGTGCCTCTATTTGTTTTTTCTGAAAGATGAATCACATCCAGGATTGAAAGTTGGCTATAACAACAAACCATTCTTTCATTATGTCATAATTTTGTGCCAGAGGTTTTCACTTCACATGGTGGGTAAGTTTCATAGTATCTGGCTCAAAATTTTAGGTGTTTGTGGTACAAGGGACAAATTCTTGAGAAGAGGATGAAGAATAATTAGTTTTAAGTGGAATAGGGAACTCCGACCTTCCCCTTTTCTAGGATGATATGAAAATATCACTCTTAAAAGATAGTTTTGTAAGATGAGTTGGGTTAGATGACTACTGGAAGGAACTGGGACACCTCTGTGTTTTGGTTGGGCTTGTAGGAGTGATTTTTCATGGGTTTCTGCTGTATATATGACCTCCATTGGGATGTTACCAAGATATTGGGTCTGACAATGCCTGTGTTGTCCCCTATATCCTTTTATCTTGCACCTTCATCCTCCATCACCAAGATTAGGTACATGGAACTTATACTTAGAGTCATATTCAACATCATTGAAGGAGAATTTTAATTTTATTTCATTAACAGAAACAAATATATGCTCTCCATCTAATAAGGTTTTGATTCGGTGTTGAGGTTTCTATTATTCAAATATTGATGGAAATAAATATGTAAGAGTCAAAGCTTGTGTGGGAGCCTAAAATATATCTTCCTCCTCCTTATTTTACTAAGTTCAATTATCCTTTCCACCTTCTTGAAGTGTATCATATTTTACCTTACTAGGTTATGAGATTTTCATTATTCTATGAAGTTGTGCTCTTAGGGTGTCCTGATCATAGTCAACAATCATTTGAGACATTTTTTTATCAAACTGCTACACACGCCTGGCCAGAACTTCTTTCTAGTTACCATAATATTATGGTTTATAAATGACTACAAAATTTACCTATGCTAGGAAATTTTCCATCATCATCTATCTATAATAGAATATGCTTTGGATAACTTCTTTGGAGAAGAAAAAATCCTAGATGGTGTGACTAGCATTTTGTAGAAAGGGTAGTAATTGGAGAAATATGTGAGGTTGAACTCATTTGGTTCCTTGGGTTTTGGTAGATTAAAAAAGTTATTTTCCATGGATGTAAGGAAACAACTTAATAATTTCTCATTTCTTAAAGATACAAAATTATTCATATATTCCTGAAATCATGGTTAACCCTAATATTTTTTTCTTCTCGCCGAGGGTGATGTTTTTGTTTCTACCACTTAACTATAGGTGTTTGGTGATTAAGGTTTTACATGGTAGATTGAATGGGCCCTGATACTGGTTTTAGGGAGAAAATGAAATTCTCTACCTTACCATGCCTTTTCTATTATGCTGAGGTTATGGGATGCGATTTGGCCTAGTTCTACTGAATTGAATCTTCTAGGTAATATGCTATTTCTTTCATAGTCATTGAATATACCTAGAAACATCATTAAGATCATAGGTGTCTGTAGATCATCCATGATAGTTTTAGAATAGAGTTACAATAGTTTCTATTATGATATATAAATAATGAGTGAATAGGTTAACCCCTCACATCTCGGAATGAAGTCATAAACCCTCTCATTTTCACGTTGCTTGTATTTTGTGAGGTTGAATATTTTTATTTTACTTATTATAGAACTGAATTGATAAAATAATTGAGAATGAAGGTCTTACAATATTAGAATGGATCATACTAGCAGTTGAAATACCAAACAAAGGATGGTCCTACTAGAGTCTATAAAATGAATCTCTACTTGGTGACAACATACTGATCTCAAGGGCCCATCATTTGGCTACATTGGGACACAAACTGTATGAGGTGTTGTTATGGATCTCTGAAACATTAAAATTTAAAGACGGTAGGACTTCCAAAATTGGGTGGTGGTAAAATATTATCCACCCATTTAGGATATGGATTCTTCTTTGGCTTCATGGGTTCATGCCACCCTTCCATGGTATTCCTCCAAGAATCTAGGGATTCAATGGGGTTGATTAGTTCTAGAGGTACCATTGTTTGGACAACCTCTAATCTACATGGAATAGGAGATTCTTGATGAGGTGTAATTTATTTTTCATCAAACTAATTTTTGATCCATGATAGGATAAAGTTATTTACCTATTTGGGGGAGAGGTTATCATTATAATGTAGGGAAGTCCTGATCAACCATTAATTACTCATTTATATAGATCCACTCCCTAGATCTAGAGCCATATTGATGATAAAATGTTGCTCATGAAAGAGGATTATCTATTTTATGGTTTGTGGTAGGAGGGATATTTTTATCCATCTGAAGATGATACAAAGAGGGAATGTTTCCCCTGAGTAGCTCCTCATTGAGTTATATGAGATTTTGTATATCATTCTCTTATTATGCCAGTCATCCCTCCATAGAGAGAATTTCATATCTTCTGTGTGGTGAGTGGAATTTAGTGACACCTTTCAAATAATAATTAGTATTGTTCCACTATAGAGGGTGAAGCTCATTATTGAAGGTGCCAAATTCTGGATCCTCTACTGATTCCACATATGTGTAGCCTTAGTTGGTGCATCCTAGTCCCCATCCTCTTGAGGTATGTTTTCTATATTGTGTCTGTCTGAATTTAAATCCTGATTAAAAGTATCTATTATGTTCATGGTTAAAAAATTCACTGAGGTGTACTGGGGAATTGTAGCTTTCCCATGGATCCCAACACAATAGAGTGATTCTGCACCGTATATATTAGGTTTATTTCATTGGTACATGGTCATATTGAATTATTTTGTTTTATGACACTTATGGGGCCTAATTATCTTATCCATACATTCCTCCCATCTCATTATTTTAATAGTGACCTTGAGAGGGAGTTTCTATTTTTGTTTTTCCAAATTAGCCTCAAATGGAAATTATTTGCCTCATAGTGGGAGGAACAAATGAGATACCAACTATAAATATTTACCTCCCAACCTAGATAAGATTTATTCATTCAAGGGATATGATAATGATTAAGATGGACACAACCTTATGGGTTTGGGATGATTCAAGGTCCTCCTTGGAACTTTTTGATCTTGCTTTTGAGGATCACATGATCCAAGTTGTGGATTTGATGACTCATGGGATGGAAATTAACATATAAATTCCCCCAGCCCTATGGTATAGGGTTACTCTAGAACTACCTCTAATTTATAAAGGGCTGTCTAGGGGTGTGATGAACTTGATGATGATGATTGGGATAAAAATTCACCCATCCCTTTGGGATGGGGTTGGTTTGAAACTGCTTCCGACATGCCTTTAATACTCTCAAGTATTGATGAACCATGGGGTGGATGTGGTTGTAAATATTGCACTAACAGTGTGTTCTAAGTTGACTATTGGATGACTGATATGGAAGTTTATATTGATACCAATTTTATTTGGAACAATTTTTCTCATGTATGAGTTGGGTGTAATGAAAGCCCATGATATGAGTCATTTTCGGTGGGAATTTATTAGGTAGGGAACAACATCATAATCCATTTATAAACTTAATTCCCATTGTATTTAGTGGGATAACTTAAAGGTATATTTGTAGGCCACCCCTCCAATCTTAATGTCTTTTCATCTTCAAAGTGGGGGTGTTCCATTATATTGACCGACTAGCTCGTGTGTTACCCGATCTACCAATTTCACCAGAGGCAATAAAATTATAAGATGATATATCTTGAGAGATTTTCTATTCGAGGGGTATGGTTATGTGAAGTTATTCATACTTTCCTCATCAATGGATATAGATACCAAATGAGGCTTCGACTATCAGTTATTGAAGAGTCATGGTGCAATGATAGAAAGAGTGTTGTATATATATGCTATGCTTTTTTAGTCTTGATTCCCAAGCCATGGTGATAACGACTATTTCCATTGAAAAATATATTTTGTGTATGGTTGGAATGTGACACTCTTATCCTGGATAAGGGATGTTTCTAGACATTAACACATGATGAGTTTCCCACATATTTTTAGCATAGAAAGTGGTTGAACTCTTTGTCTAGCTCATCTAGATTCTCATAGTCATAAGTGTTAATGGTAAAAACATGTTTGGGAGGTTGTTTTTGGATAAGTATATCAGTATGTCCATATAAAAATACTATTCATCAGATTTATATTACACCACCATGTCATGACACAAATATTTCTTCTTTGGGTCACTTAATAACTATGGTGAAGTTTTTATGATAGTTTATGCGGAACTATATTTAGTTAACCTTGGTGTTTCAAGAACCTCTATATATGATATTTTATGTGTTTTGAGAACATCTCTATAAATAGTTGTTTAGTAAAGGGTGTGATTTTCTTTTCCGAGGGAGATATAACAATGGTGAGTTTGATCACAACAGATGTGAGAAGTATATTCCCTATGATCCATCTCCACAATACCATGAGGGGCTATATTGAGGTAATGATATACTTATAATTCATTTTAAGTGTCGACAGTCCCTTTATTTATTGTGGATATGAATTTAGATGCCTTAAGAACATTGGCACTGAGTATCTCAGTAATATGTGCCTCCTTCTACAATGTGGAAGGAATATGCCAACCTACCTTTTTGGGTTTAATTGGGATATGATCCTATTGTATGGTGGCTGATAGAATATGTTGATAACAATCTATTTTTGTGGGGGGTACGACCCCATGGATAGAAATATTTTGGAACTTTCCAATGATATTTTTTATTGTTAGTAGAAATTTAATCTTGCCTTTGGGTGGTTTCCATAATATGCTCGTCAACCATGGATTAAGAATGGATATGATCTCGATTTAAATGTGAATTCTCCAATGGAATATATTGACAGACCTTCAGAACCGAGAAAGGGATACGATCATCCTTATGTATATCCTCTAAAGGATGTTAGTGTAGTTTTTTATCGATAGAAGTAGGGATATGAGCCTAGATTTCATGTGTTTCCAAAGTATGCTATGTAGAATTACTTATGGGAATGTTTTCTTTTCTAGAAGAATATTACACTCCCACTTGGTAAGACCTAGTAGTAATTGTGATATAAGCCTAGTTCAGTGACTTTGGAATATGTATCCAATCTTTTGAAAAGGATTGTACACCTATCTAGAGGCATGTGATGCTCTATTGGTGATACTATGTTGGAATGGGGAAATGATACTGATCATGTTCTTCACTCTTTATCAAAATATACCGATAATACTCCTAGATTTGGGAAATAATAAGTGCTTTATTTGGAGAATAAACCTATATGTACTAATCATGGTGATGTTCTTCTATAGATATAGGGTTATGAATATGTCTCTTTCCATGGGTCTATATGAGTTCTAGAATATTACAGTGGATTTATTTATAAATTTTTATAATGTAGTGGAACTTCAGCAATGTGTTTACAAGAATTTAGGCCCACACATTTTCATTCTCCAATATGCACTGACCGATATCTTCAATTGAATTGAGGATATAATCCCACTCCATTCTTCCTTGTTCCATTGATTTATGATGGTGGGATTCATTCATGGGGGAAGGGATATGCACCTTACCATTGTTCATTGTTGGAATATACCTACAGTCTTGATCTGAGTGTGAAGGGATATGAGCCTCCCCCATTGGCTACCATCAAAATATTCCAGTGGTATTCTTTAATGGGAGTGTGGATATAAGACCACTCCCATTTATCAACATATTTCTATGACCAAAGATACTATCTTGATACATGTGCATGAGTTTCTAAGGTGTAAATGTTTTAGGTGGTTCCCTCAGTAGGTGACTGTGGGGAACTGGTGGGATAACGTTGGTGATAGAGGTTGATAGAAGTCCTCCTCAATGGATCCTGAACCAGAATAGTTCCATATTCAACTCCTTGAACTACCTTATTAAGATAAGTAAGGTGGAAATTTTCATTTTTTAGGGATAAGGATACAAAGAGATTGATAGTAAAAACAAGTGCCACTTATTTCACTGAAGCATTACCCAAATTATGTATACATTCCAACATCAGTGTATGGAGACCCTTATGGGTTATACCATGTGAGTGGAATTTATGAACCATTTCATTTTTCACGACCCGACCCAACGGGGCTCGAGTCGCGACTCCCCAAGCCCGCCTCCAATAGGACAGGGGCTGGCGACTAGCGCCGAGTAGGCTATCACACACATAGGAGGCATTAGCCTAAGGTACCTGTACACACGCACCCACAAACACCTCCATGCAACAGTGCAGAGATATAGAAACTGAAAAGTAAATGCATGCATTCAATCTATCCCAAACCAGAGTGCAACAACAAAAGTACAGAAGGGCAAAACATGGCCCACCAAAAGAAAACTACAAGCGCGTCCAACCTGCTCTGACAAGGGGAACACTGCCACAAACACCCGCCGGAAAGATCCCTCGGCACAGCTCCGGTAAACACCCCAGTCAACACGCTCACTAAGCTCCGCCTGCTCCGGGTCCTCCTCGGACTCCGTCAAAAGGCATGTGGTCTTCACAAGACACAAACATGTGCGGGCAAAGCCCGTGCAGGGGTGAGTATAAACATACTCGGTAGGCACCCCAAAAACCCAAAACCCAAGGGAGCAACTGAAAGGCAACAATCCACTCAACCCAGCCAAAGGGAACCCAGACGAGAGAGAAAATCCATCTCGTGACCATCCTCGGCTAAACACAACAAGTTATCTCAGCTCAGCTCAGGTGTATGCCCATACATACACCTTGAACAAACCAGATATACTCATCTCACGCCACAAAGCCACAAGAGGTACCGACCTCATCACCAGCAACTGTCCCAACCAGGAGAGTATACCCCATGATCACTGTCATACCAAATGACACTCATCTGAGAGATACACTCCATCGGGTCCCAAAAAAACATCTCAGACGCTCACCTGAGAGACCACGCTCGTCGGATAACATCACTGAGGAAACAGCGCTGAAACAACAAAACCTCCAAACTCCTCAGATTGGGGATCGCTGCTAGGGTCCGCTAGGGGATACCAAGACCCACTCCGGTATATGTAGCTCACAGATAGGGGATCACTCCCAGGGTCCGCTGGGGGATACCACGACCCGATCTGGCATACGTAGTTCTCACAGATAGGGGATCACACCCAGGATCCGCTGGGGGATACCACAACCCGATCTGGCACTCGACAGAAACTCCACACTCAGATAGAGTATCATCGTCCATATAAAGATGGTCACGACGATACCAGAACCCTATCTGGTATAACTCACGATGTAGGGGATCAAACCGACGATGCCGCAACCCTACCGAAACCACACACTGAGTAGGGGATCACATAAAGAACGATACCATAACCCTACTATAAACCACATGCTGAGTAGGGGATCGTACACCCGACGATGCCACAACCCTACTGAGCACGGACCACCACGTAGGGGATCATATTTCCGATGATGCCACAAACCGTACGGGGTTAACCTGCTAGATAGGGGATCGCCGCCCGTAAATAAGCGGTCACAGTGATACCAAGAACCTGATCTAGGGTAAAGATGCTAGAGGATCCACTCCGGGCCCACCGAAGGGATACCACAACTCTAACAGTTTAAACATCCCATAGAGAGGATCACAAACCCATACGAAGGTTGTGATACCACACGAACCCTCGTAGGAACGAACCAAGGGAGAACCCTCAACCACTGCCGGTCCAAACGTCGCTAACCCGAGAAACCCGCCACAACGCCACACTGCGCACCTCCTAGGCCAAAACTGAGGCCACCATCGCGTTCCACACGGAGAAACACGCAGGATAGGCTGTTTACTCGCCCGAAATGGAGCACCGGCAAAAAAGGCACTATTCATCATAGCTAGCTCGTGCGGGGCCCACACAACGATCCCAAAACTCATCGAACAGACCATACCACGACGATCCCCTCGAAAAAACAAGCGAAATCGACTACTCGCTCGTCCAAAACAGACACCCGGTGAAAAAGGTACTATTTACCGAAGGCCAGCTCGGGTGGGGCCCATGCCTGGATTCTGAAACTTATCGAACGGATCGCACCATTGCGATCCCCTCGGAAAAACACACAGGGTGGACTATTCATCTGCCAAAATCGGACTCCTGGTGCAAAAGCTGCGTTTCTCCGCAAATGCCAAAATCCGGCCTTGTGGGGCCCGCACCCCGTTAACAGACCCAACACCCGAAAACCATCTCAAAAGTCCGTCGTACCATCAGGGTCTCAACGCCACTGATGGCACGTCAATCGGACGCTCCGAGTAGAAGTTACAACGGCCCGAAGTCGTAATATAATAAAATAATATTATTTTATACGACATTTCTGACTCCCGGGCCACGATCCCGAACCCTTAAACCCTCAAAATGAGTTCAAAAGGTCCGTCTTGATGCAAGGAGCGTGTCGCCGCAAACGGCTCGCAAATCGGAATTACGGTTTGCGAGTTACGGGGGTTTAAAGAACCCCCGGAAAATCTTGGCCGGACCACCGCCAGCCCTGCCGGAAACCACCGCGCCGCCGCCGGATTCCGCCGCGCCGCCGCTGCCGTAACCGGAAACCGCCGCGCCGCAGCCGCCGTCGCCGAAAACCGCCGCGCCACTGCCGCGCCGCCGCCCTGCCTCGCCGAATTCCTCCATGGCCGCCGCCGGAATCCGGGATTTCCGCCGGAAAACTTCCGGGGACCCCCGGGAGCACCCCGGTGCTCCAAAATCAGATCTGAAACATGTTTCGGAAAGCTCGGGACCCAAAATATACAACCCTTATAACGATTTGAAGAAAAAAAAACAAATAAACGGGGTCCGGGATTTCAAAACTCAAACCGCCTACCTCGCGGGCGAAACGCCGACGTTCTGCCTTAGATCCGCGCTCCAAAGCTTCCGATGCGCGCTCCTGGAACGTCTGCCGTCGAATTCCGAGCTCGTGGGCACTTCATTTGCTCGATTCGGCGGAGTGGTGGCAAAGAACGGCGAAGAACGTCGAGAGGAACGATAAAGGGGGGGGGCTGATATTTATATCAGCTGCCCGCCGGCGCCAAACCCACCTCGGACCCGACGCCCGAGGCGAACAAAAGTAAGGTCACCCCTAGGGTAAACGCGCCGTTCTGAACACAACGGCGGACTCAGATTTTCCATCCGAGACTCTGTTCAGAAGTTATGTGAGCCGACGCTCGCACACTAACTTTGCTACTTATTTACGAAAATGCCCATGGTGAAGTTTCTCACCGCAGGTGCGCGCCCGCAAATTTTACACCCTGCCTAGGGTAAACGGCACATTATGGACGCAACCGTGCCCTCAGATTCCAGTTATGAGCTACCATTTAGGAGATATCACACCCCCGCCACGTGCATAGTATAAAAATACTTAATATTTTTGTAAAATTAATTTCGGGCACACCGGGCCTCGGAATCGCACGCCGTCTTCGCGCCTAGCTCTGGAATTATTCCTAGAAATATTCCAAAGTCTGACAGGGCCAAAAACCCGAGTTGCTACATCCTCCCCCCCTTAGAACTTTTCGTCCCCGAAAAGCTCTAAGCACAAGGAAAGCAACTGGACTCTCAACTGGGTCTCACACACCAGCGAGCTCACCAACAAACACCCACACAGGGTCTTACCAACGCCCTGAACAAAACTCGAGCAAGCAACAAAAAGGAAAGAGTACCGCTAAACAGTGTCTATCAAACTACTGTAGTAAGTAGAAAAGACACAAGGCGTACCTCTATCCATCCGTGGTGCCTCTGGGTCAACAACCTCCAGGGCATGCAGCTGTCCTCGCCCTCGACCACCAGCTCCCTGAGCTTGGTGTGGTCCACCTGTGGGTGGGGGTGGTGGCAACTGATACTGCCTACCACCTCCTCCTGCTGCACCAGCTCCGCCGCTACGTCCGCCACCCTGCAGACCTCCTTGCTCGAGACGCTGCCTCTGCCAAGGCGGTCCATCGACCGGCTCCCTCTCAGCCGCACGTCGGGTTGGAAAATCTCTAGAAAGATGTCCCCGACCGTCGCAAGTGTAACACCACCTCTCCTACGGCTGACCAAAACTGGCCTGCGAGCCCTGTGAGCCCTGAGGCTCAAATCCTCCATCCTGGGGTCGCCTCCTGAAACTTCGGCCACATCCAGACCCCTGAGTCTATCGTCGGCTACCAGATGCCGATCCGACCGACGAAGTCTCAGCTCTTTAGTGCCCAGCACTAACAGGGGGAATCTGCTCCGCCAGAAAACTCTCCACCACCAACGCTCGCTCCAGCACTCTAGCATAGGTGGGCAGGCACAAGGAAACCACACCTGCTCAGATGTCCCTACGTAAGCCCTGCTCGAAGGTCCGAGCCCGAAATAACGGGTCTCGAACCATATTCAGGGAGTAGTGCGACAGGTCTGTAAACCTCGCTGAGTACTCCGACACGGTCATGCTCTCCTGTCGAAGCTGCAGAAGCTCCTGGATCCGCACTGACCTCAGCGTCACCGGATAGAACTCCTCCCTGAAGAGTCGCTCAAACTCTGCCCACGTGAGTGTCTCCTCGTCATGGGATTGCGTCACCAAACTCCACCATCGCCCGACAGAACCATGCATAAGGCTCGCCGCTAGGACCACCATCTGATCTGGAGGTGTCCTCACTAGGCGGAAAACCCGGGTGACTGCCTCAAGCCAGTCATCAGCTGCCTGGGGGTCTGGATCACCCCGGAACCTCAGAGGTCGCTGCCTCTAAAACTCATGCAGCGCACTCAGCCTGCGTGCAACCTCGTCCTTCACCGCCGACATAATCAGCTGCTCGACAGGTGGTGGCTCAACCGGCAGACCACCTGGAGGTGCAACCTCAGAGCCTGCGCCCTGCTCCACAACCTCTACATGGGGCGGGTTGTCACGAACCGAATCTGGTCACCGCAAAAACCGTCACCAAAACTAGCACGTGACATGACCCGAAGGGCGTTCCCTATGCCCACGGGCTGGTACAAGTGCCCGGGTATCATTTATTTTTGTTTGGGAACAATTTACCCGAATATGAAGGCATAAAACATTAAAAACAATCAATAAACTGAATCTGAAAAATGTAAACAAAACTATGTTTAAAAAAAAAACAGAACTGAATAAATATTTTCAAAGACACTACAAGTGGTCTAAAAAAAATAATGACAACATAAAGACATCCCCATGGACTCCACACGACAAGGGGGTCATCACCCACAAGCCTTCTCCGCAACTCCGCCCCAACGATGGGGACTAACACCCTGAACCGCCATCACCCTTAGCCTTCCCTTTACCTGAGTCAAGCATAAGCAGGTCTACTTATACCCAAGGGGTGTAAGTAGGGTGTGAGCCTAATCCCAATAGGATACCACCAGATGATTCCAAATAGAATGCAATACAATGTGAACAAAACAAGCAATTTTAATACACAAGGTGAAACAGTGTTAAAATTCAAAGAAATGAAACTTTCAAATGAAAACAGTTTTCAATCCAAGAATTCCAGTATGTTAACACATTAAATAGACATGTTAGCTACTGTAAATTACTGCCAAAACACCCCACAACAAGGGTAAATACCACAAATCCAATGAGCATCAAAATCGGGAACACCCCTAAGCACTAGGTTGTCTCGGGCCCTATGTACCTCATACCTCAGTGTAGAGTAACCATAGAAAAATCCATTCTCGTGCACGAGCCACTAGTAGGGAACATACCCATAACCTAGTGGTCCCAAATCATCATCCACATATTTTAGTTAGAGTTGTCGTTATCCAAATGCTAACTGAAACAGGGACAAAACCCATCCGATCCACTAGCCGTACTAGTACAAATCCGCCCCACCTAGGTACCCGGGATTCCCCTTTTGTGCTCAAACAATTTCAGCAAACAACACATATACTTTTTCATATAAAATATCACTACTGGTCACAAACAAATAGTACAGTAGCTATACACATTTTATACCATTTAAAACACACAATAAAATAATTTTATTTTCAATAAAACAACCTCTCAAAACACCACATTGTTTTGCACCCGAAGCTCTTTAAGATATCCACTTTGCACACTATGTGAACAATTTTAAGTCATTAAAACAAAATTTCAGTTCAATAAAATGTAATGAAACCAACAATTCAGTTATGTGGTAGCCCAATTTCAACCAAGAAGTTATATCATTTAAAAACCACCATTTTCACACAAACAAGGCACTTAAAGCCCATTTGCTTCCCAAACACCATTTAAACAAACTTTCACAGCAACAACAAAAAAAGAATAAACATTAAAAATATTATTTTTATTCCTAATACAGTTCAATAAAATCAACTAAGTAATTATAGGTCAGCCCAAAATGAACCAATGAAAGATTTGAATGAAAAACCCCCAATTTCACCAAAAATTGGAACTTAAAATTCATTTTCATTATAAATGCAACTAAAACCAATTTTTACAGAGACATTAGAGGGAAATAAACATTAAGGTACCATGAACACAGCAAGCTAATTCACAAAAATTGCACACAAAATGGAATCACCTACCAAAGTAACAAAAACCCTTGAATCTCCATGCGAAAATAAAATCGCATCCCCCGCCGCACCAAGAGAGACTAAGATCAAACCTAAAACCACAAAAATTGTCCAATAAATCCCAATGTTAAAACCTAGGTTCGAAAACCTAGTTTCTGGACATTATTAAACTCAATGATAACCAAAGAAACACTAAGAACAATGAATGAAACCCAAAGTAGTTTGGAAGAGGAAAGAAAAGAGCTCATTTACTTGAAGTATCTTGAAGTAATCACTCCAAAACACCAGTATATGAAATTTAAAAGATCCAAAATTTAGGGTCCGTTCGAACAAGATATATTAGGTCAATTAGGAACTAGAATGGAGGAAAAATCTTGAGAATTGAGAGAGTTATGAAAGAAATATTTTACCTCTTCAAATCTGGCCGATTTGATGAATCCTATGAAGTTCGGCACCAAATCACGACTATCCGGAACTCCAAATAGGGGGGAGAGTGAATGGTCGCGCGACTGGGTTTAGTGGTCTTGGGATCCACTTGGAATCACCGAAAAATACCAACAATTGTATATGTTATAACATAATAAAATTTTATTTTTAAAATAGGAATTGGCCTTTCAGGCAGGCCCAATCCCTTAGATAGAAACCCAAATAAACCATGGTTATAGATTTATAAAAGCTCCAAATTACCTTGGTGGTGTTAATAGGATAGGTTAGGTCAAGTAGGAATTTTAATGGATGAAAAATGTTTAAAAATGAAAAGTTATAAAAGATACAAAATTTATTTTTTTAACTGGAATTGGGCTCGCGGTTTGGCCCAATTCATGAATACTCATCAATTCCTCCCTAAAAACTAGGGAAACCCCCAAAACAAAGCATGGATGTAAATTAAATGAAAAAATACCTTTAAAATATGTCATGGATGTGACACGGGTCATCAGCACAATCCTGCTGCGGAACCCTCACTGGCTGTCATCGTGGAGGTATCCTGAAATAAATTCAAGACGCACCACGATCAAAGAGTATATCTGGAGAGCTGACTCAAGAAGGACAAGGAAAACCCAAAACCCAGTCCTATATGATGAATGTACCATTATGTCCCCACGACCAGCGTACGAATGTCCCGAGTCGAAAGGCAGGTTATCAGAGTCCTGGTGTATGGATACGTCGGCCGCCGCACCAACACTGGAGTCCCTGGCCTGAAAGCCGAACTCGAAACACCCTAACACTGCCGCTATGCAACCCAAACCAAACTCATAGCTAGACTAGCTACGCTCTGAGATCCCAAAGGTGGAACCTGCTCTGATACAACTCTGTCACGACCCGACCCAACGGGGCTCGAGTCGCGACTCCCCAAGCCCGCCTCCAATAGGCCAGGGGCTGGTGACTAGCGCCGTGTAGGCTATCACACACATGGGAGGCATTAACCTAAGGTACCTGTACACACGCACCCACAAACACCTCCATGCAACTGTGCAAAGATATAGAAAGTGAAAAGTAAATGCATGCATACAATCTATCCCAAACCAGAGTGCAACAACAAAAGTACAGAAGGGCAAAACAGGGCCCATCAAAAGAAAACTACAAGCGCGTCCAACCTGCTCTGACGAGGGGAACACAGCCACAAACACCCGCCGGAAAGCTCCCTCGGCATAGCTCCGGTAAACACCCCGGTCAACACACTCACTAAGCTCCGCCTGCTTCGGGTCCTCCTGGGACTCCGTTAAAAGGCATGTGGTCTGTACAAGACACAAACATGTGCGGGCAAAGCCCGTGCAGGGGTGAGTATAAACATACTCAGTAGGCACCCCAAAAACCCAAAACCCAAGGGAGCAACTGAAAGGCAACAATCCGCTCAACCCAGCCAAAGGGAACCCAGAAGAGAGAGAAACTCCATCTCGTAACCATCCTCGGCTAAACACAACAAGTCAGCTCAACTCAGCTCAGGTGTATGCCCATACATACACCTTGAACAAACAAGATATACTCAGCTCACGCCACAAATCCACAAGAGGTACCGACCTCATCACCAGCAACTGTCCCAACCAGGAGAGTATACCCCATGATCACTGTCATACCAAATGACACTCATCTGAGAGATACACTCCATCGGGTCCCAAAAAAACATCTCAGACGCTCACCCGAGAGACCACGCTCGTCAGATAACATCACTAAGGAAACAACGCTGAAACAACAAAACCTCCAAACTCCTCGGATAGGGGATCGATTCTAGGGTCCGCTAGGGGATACCAAGACCCACTCCGGTATACGTAGCTCACAGATAGGGGATCACTCCCAGGGTCCGCTGGGGGATACCATGACCCGATCTGGCATACGTAGTTCTCAGAGATAGGGGATCACACCCAGGATCCGCTGGGGGATACCACAACTCGATCTGGCACTCGACAGAAACTCCACACTCAGATAGAGGATCATCGTCCATATAAATATGGTCATGACGATACCAGAACTCTATCTGGTATAACTCACGATGTAGGGGATCGAACCGACGATGCCACAACCCTACCGAAACCACGCGCTGAGTAGGGGATCGCATAACCAACGATATCGTAACCCTACTATAAACCACATGCTGAGTAGGGGATCGTACACCCGACGATACCACATCCCTACTGAGCACGGACCACCACGTAGGGGATCATATTTCCGATGATTCCACAAACCCTACGGGGTTAACCTTCTAGATAGGGGATCGCCGCCCGTAAATAAGCGGTCACAACGATACCAAGAACCCGATCTAGGGTAAAGATGCTAGAAGATCCACTCCGGGCCCACCAGAGGGATACCACAACTCTAACAGTTTAAACATCCCATCGAGAGGATCACAAACCCATACGAAGGTTGTGATACCACACAAACCCTCATAGGAACGAACCAAGGGAGAACCCTCAACCACTGCCAGTCCAAATCTCGCTAACCCGAGCGACTCGCCACAACGCCACACTGCGCACCTCCTAGGCCAAAACCGAGGCCACCATCGCGTTCCACAGGGAAAAACACGCAGGATAGGCTGTTTACTCGCCCGAAATGGAGCACCGGCGAAAAAGGAACTATTCACCGTAGTTAGCTCGTGCGGGGCCCACACAACGATCCCAAAACTGATCGAACAGACCATACCACGACGATCCCCTCGAAAAAACAAGCGGAATCGACTACTCGCTCGTCCAAAACAGACACCCGGTGAAAAAGGTACTATTCTTCGAAGGCCAGCTTGGGTGGGGCCCACGCCTAGATTCTAAAACTCATCGAACGGATCGCACCATTGCGATCCCCTCGGAAAAACACACAGGGTCGACTATTCATCTGCCAAAATCGGACTCCTGGTGCAAAAGCTGCGTTTCTCCGCAAACGCCAAAATCCGGCCTCGTGGGGCCCGCACCCCGTTAATTGACCCAACACCCGGAAACCATCTCAAAAAGTCCGTCGTACCATCAGGGTCTCAACGCCACTGATGGCACGTCAATCGGACACTCCGAGTAGAAGTTACAACGGCCCGAAGTCGTAAAATAATAAAATAATATTTTTTTATATGACATTTCGAACTCCCGGGCCACGATCCCGAACCTTTAAACCCTCAAAATGAGTTCAAAAGGTCCGTCTTGACGCAAGGAGTGCGTTTCCGCAAACGGCTTGCAAATCGGAGTTACGGTTTGCGAGTTACGGTGGTTTAAAGAACCCCCGGAAAATCCTGGCCGGACCACCGCCAGCCCCGCCGGAAACCACCGCGCCGCCGCCGGATTCCGCCGCACCACCGCAGCCGTAACCGGAAACCGCCGCGCTGCCGCCGCCGTCGCCGGAAACCGCCGCGCCGCCGCCGCCGTCGCCGGAAACCGCCGCGCCGCCGCCGCGCCGCCGCCCTGCCTCACCGGATTCTGCCATGGCCGCCGCCGGAATCCGGGATTTCCGCTGGAAAACTTCCGGGGACCCCCGGGAGCACCCCGGTGCTCCAAAATCTGATCCGAAACATGTTTTAGAAATCTCGGGACCCAAATTATACAACCCTTATAAATATTTGAAGAAAAAAAAACAAATAAACGGGGTCCAGGATTTCAAAACTCAAACCGCCTACCTCGCGGGCGAAACGTCGTCATTCTGCCTTAGATATGCACTCTAGAGCTTCCGATGCGCGCTCCTGGAACGTCTGCCGTCGAATTCCGAGCTCGTGGGCGCTTCATTTGCTCGATTCGGCGGAGTGGCGGCGAGGAACGGTGAAGAACTTCGAGAGGAACGATAAAGGGGGGGGGGGCTGATATTTATATCAGCTGCCCGCCGGCGCCAAACCCGCCTCAGACCTGACGCTCGAGGCGAACAAAAGTAAGGTCACCCCTAGGGTAAACGCGCCGTTCTGAACACAACGGCGGACTCAGATTTTTCATCCGAGACTCCGTTCAGAAGTTATGTGAGCTGATGCTCGCACACTAACTTTGCTACTTATTTACGAAAACACCCCTGGTGGCGTTTCTCACCGCAGGCCCGCGCCCGAAAATTTTACACCCCGCCTAGGGTAAACGACACATTCTGGACGCAACCGTGCCCTTAGATTCCAGTTCTGAGCTACCGTTTAGGAGATATCACACCCCCGCCATGTGCATAGTATAAAAATACTTAATATTTTTATAAAATTAATTTCGGGCACACCGGGCCTCAGAATCGCACGCCGTCTTCGCACCTAGCTCTGGAATTATTCCTAGAAATATTCCAAAGTCTGACAGGGCCAAAAACCCGAGTCGCTACATCATTACCGTCCTAAAGATGAAGGTTTCCTGTGGGTGTGGTTGCTTTGTGACCCATAGAGGTTCCATCCAGGGATGAGATTCCAAATAATTTCTTAATGAAGACATGATCTTGAGTCAAAGTGTTTTTTTGTGAGAGCATTATCTGGTGTCATAAAGAAAACAAAGACCAATTTCACCATTTAGTGCATTATCAAAGGCATGAAACATTACCAATCAGTTATGTATAGAAAACAAAATTTTCCTTTATTGTTCCTAAATTTTCTATTTTTATTATGTAGAATTATCACAATGAGAATGGAATTATCTAATGGGAAACCTAGTTTCATAGGATTTCACATTGGTTGTACTAATTTTGTTCACATAGGAGGTGAAAAATGAAATGGACCAACACATGGTCAACTAAAACTTTTTGTTATTTGGGAGATTCAGATTGGGTTCAACAGCTTTTCTCTCTCAAATTTTTTTTGGTGCACCAAGTTTATGTGAAAAGGAACCCAATTCCTAAAATAACATAGTTATTTTTTTCACTAAATTCTTCATACTAGGTTCACTATTTTTCCCCTTTTTAGGTTTTATTGTGGGGGTTAATGTACGGTTCCACAATCCACTATGTCCTGTTCACCATTTTCATTTCTTAGAAACTAGAAATAGGCCGAAGATTTGTAACAAGTTATGGAACTACATTAAAAGGTAGGTAGTTAATTGGGGTTTTATACCCAATGGATCTTAAGAAATCACATTGGTAAATATTATGGGAGGTTGAGATCATTTCACCATATTGGTGGGAGTTATTTCCAATTTTTTGACTCTCTTATAGATTTTTGACATGTTCATGAATCTCTTCCTAATACCGATGCTGGATCGGTTACCCTAATGAAATTATTGGGTATTGAAACCTTTTATGTGTAAATGGGGTTCTATTAATGAGACAATCTATATGTATCCATTGTTCTTTACCCATTTCCAATTATTTATTAGTAATGGGTAGCTGCTCATTTTTTGATATAATGTAACCATGCACTCTAGAGTCCACTTCCATACAGGGATGTGATTGACATATTGAGGATGGGATTAGACATTTATTTTTCATCCTACTTATCCAATTTATAACTAAAATGAAAACCCACATATTCCATTGAGATTGTGTATTTTAACATCATAATGAAATGACATATATGAGGGCACTTAGGCATCAGGTATAATGATCGATCCTTAGGAATGTGTCTTATAATTTTTTATAGGAATTACAGTCATTATATTTCAGTCATGCCTTCAGAACTTACCTTGAGGAGAATTTCATTGTACGATGGGAACTCAAATCATTCCATTAAATAGAGATCACACACTAATGTTTCATTGGATGGGAAAAATTACGATGAGAATGATATGATCATTGAAAACTCATAATCTCACATAATCCATGCTCTTTGTGAGAATCAAAGGATAAAAATTGATCAATAACACCACATATATAGTCCAGACATATGAAATGGGGAAACCATAATGGGGTATTTTATATGGATATTGGTCCCTAGAAATAAATCCTAAGTATTATACTTGTAGTAAAGATCAAAGTCCTCGTAGTTTATTTAGCTTCTCAATATTGTGATTGATGATGAATAATGATGAAACCCCAAGTGAGTTTGGGTGACATATGTTAGAGTGTCTGAGACATGGAGGGGCTTACATCGAGGTGGATGCCCATTTTGAGCTCCTTCAATAAGAAGATATCCTACATATCCTATTAGGGTAGGAATCAATGTTCTCATAGTTAAATATTTTTAATTCCAAAATATGTCTACCCAGAAAGGGTATCATTTCCCAATATGTCTACCTAAAATGTTCTAATTTTTCTCCTAAATTGTTTTGGGTGTATGTCTAGCATATTTGAGGATGTATTTACAAGTCCTGGTTACCTAGAGAACATGTACAAAGATAATAACATGATGTAGTTTAATTTTCCAAATGACCACATATAAAATGGATGGAATGTATGGAGGATGTCACAAGACTTGGGAGAAATGTCTAGAAAACATGGAACGACTTGGTTAACATGTATAGAGGAAATCAAATGCTCCAAATGGCATGTCCAAATGGCATTACATGACTTGATTTTCATGGCTGATGGACATCTCAAGATCAGGATGGCATATCCAGAGCATGTTTCATGACATGGGAAATATGTCAAGAGTAATTTCCAAGACATAGTTTACATGTCCATAGGACTTCACAAGACATGGTTGACATGCCTAGAGTACTTTTCATGAATTTGGAGACATGTCTAGAGGACTTTAAATGACTTTGGTGAAATGTATAGAGGACTTAAAAGGACATGGGTGACATATCCATATGAATTGTCATGAAATTATCATATCTATATTCACATAAATATTTTCCCCTTTTCTTTATTTTATTGCATATATGCCTCATGGTTCTTCAAAAATTACCTTGTTTAGATTTAGCATGATCAATTCAACATGCAGAGACTCCTTCACATAATCAGGAAATCACATCACTATCCCTTTTCATGATCTATAAAGTGATCACACAAATAACATATTCATGTTGTCTGATCTATTAAGACATTACATGGATTTTACCTTGTGGAAGACTCATGAAATCATGTAAATTTTTACTTTAAGAAGTCTGCTATCCTTCACTTCAGTTGGTTTACTCACCTTCTTGTGTGTGTCTCAAAAAATTTATTTTTAGGAGGAGGGATTGTTGGCCTCATTTCCTTACTTATACTCCACCTTTCACATCACATAAATTAGAGATATTATATGGTGTTGGTTGAGGGAGTACTACATCATGCACTTCCTATCATCCTGACCTAGATTTTTCAAGGCATCACATGATAAAAGACTACAATGATAACACACCATTATCACTATATTTATTGGTTCCCAAAATATCAACTGGATTTAATATGATCATTCTAACATGTAAAAGGGCTATTTCAACCTTGATCCAATAGTTTTGATATCCTTCTCAAGATAAAGACTCCCAACGAAATAATATTATTTGACCAAATAAGACTTATATACACTAAAAATTATTTAGGTGTTTCCATCAGAGGTATAAATGTTGCTAAAAATGGATTTTCTATTGGTAAAAAATTTTACCAAAAAAAAAATTTCTGTCACTAAATTGTTGGTAAAAACTCTATTGCTAAATTTTCATGTGGCAAATAAAATAGTTCTTTTGAAACTATAATAATACCAATAGATAATGTATTTATTTGTTAAAATATTTAGAAATGGATTCATTCACCAGATTTATCTGTTCACAATACTATTTAATAACATTTACTTTTTCCATCAATAATATTATTTAAAATATTATTTTCAATATCAAAAATTAATATTTATTTGTAAATTAATTTTTAAATAAAATATTTTTCATTAATTTTCTAATATTTGTTACTACAAATTTAAATAATATTTATTATATAATAATAATAAAATTAGATTATATGAAACTCCAAAAAACATAGGATTTATTTGAAAAAAATATTCAAACATAATTTACAAACTTGTTCATTTTCAATATGTTTCTCTCATATATAATATTATATGAAATTCCAAAAAACATGGGATTTATCTGAATAAAATATTCAAACATAATTTAAAAACATGTTCTTTTTCAATTTTTTTCTCTCATACAAAGGATGTCACTATCCTTGTTCACACTAGCAATGGGATCCACATGTGTAAACCGACCCCCTCAGTCCATTTTCTTGCATGTCTCTTTTGTTGTACTTTTGGGTGGCAGTAGACATTTGTGATATGGATGTCGTTGTCATGGCACACCAACCATGTCACTTTTCTTTAATTTTTTTGCATGTCCCTTTCTCTTTCGCATTTAATTTTTTATAGAAGAAGCATCTCATTATCATGGTTCACCGCTTATGTATGTCCCATTTCATACACTAATTGATGGAAGCATTTCATACTATGTCTCGCACTAACAAAAAAAAGATGTGTATAAATAATAAAATATTCAAAATCGATTTCATTTTAAAGAATTAATATAGAAATTTCTAATAGGTTCTATAAAATTACTATAGGGTTAGTTATAAATAACTGGAATCTTAATAAGATCTCAAGAATACTTGCTCTGATCAGAAAATGGATCTTTAATGTGGGAGAAATTGAAGCACAAACCCCCTACCCAAATAGGGTAAACATGTCCCCAGAAATCAAAAAGTATGAAACATTAGAAGGTGTCTTGACATGAGTAATGCATTTGAAACATACCAATTGTAGTTTACAAAATGCACCCTACTAACCTCTAATGTTATTACCAATCCACTGAAAAAAATATTGAAAATTTCACTGAGCATCAGTAGTAATGAAGCAGCCTATAGTGGAACTAACCTGGAGTTCTATACTCCACCTGATATGAACCGACCACAAAAGCAACTAGTTTTGGAATACCCCACAATTCACACAAGCTATCATATGCTGTAGTGGATTTGAGCACACACAACATTACCATCATTTCACGATAGAACACCATTATATGATTGAAGAAACACCCGATATGAGCTCCCTCCATTTTAGAGGGACACCATGAGAAGAAGTGTGTTGAGAACCAAAACATTAGAGTTAGAAAAGAGTTTTCATCTAAAAATTATTTAAAAATAATAATGCTTGATACCAAATAGAAAATAATAAAAAAAGTGGCCACAAAAAGTTGATATAACCAGTGACAGTGACCACAACAATTTCCATAATTCATGATATAAAAATAACTATTGACTACAACCTAAAAATAACCATTGACCTTATAAATAAGATTACTAGTGACCACACATAAAAAATATATCAACAAAAGATAGAATTTACCTTTTATTTATGTTTGAATTTTTCATGTGGAAACATCATGCGGTAGCTTCAGTTGGCTCATAATAAATTCATTAACTCTCTTTAGTTCATCTCACCACCTATCTATTTTATTTTTCCTTTATGAAATTCAGTTGAAGCAATAATATTTCATATTTAATCCTTCTCAAACCACCAATCATTGATTTCATCCATGAGAAACTAATCTAGTGAGAAAGCAACTCATAATCCTATTACACTTCAGCACAAATCAACCACAAACTATAGCCAATAGAATCTCATGGTCATGGTCCCAAAATGGATAGTACTAGCATAAAACTAAGAGTTATATATATTTTTATTGACAAAGTCTTTCATTCTCCAGTCAGCATGACATGAACAAAGTGAACCAACGTAATTATTTTTTCAAACATATGATATTATTACAACCTATTCGAATTCCATGAAAATCCCTTTATCATATGGCATGGATGACCTAAACTAGCTATCTTGTTAAGAAAAAAATATCATTACACCAAGAACAGGTAATTGGTTAAAAGCGAAAAATCAAAATCCATATTCAAGTCCACTTTAACACAATCCACAACCAGTGGCATGCCCACTAACACTAAACCTCCATTTCTACTAATGTGAGAAGTAGATTTGTATCCATACCCAATGAACCCAAAATTGGCTTCCATATCTAGATATTCGGTCCTATGAACTAGTAAATCAGTACAAGCTTTAATTGATGATGGGAACTAAACCTACTCCATCATTGTAGTAGGGCCCATATTTTTATTTTCTAAACAGAAATGCAATGATGATCATCCCAATCCAGCAAGGTCAAAAACAATGAACTCTGAACCATCCATGAGCAGACAACTTGTTGTAGTGAACAACAACCCCAACTTGGGTTAAATAGTATGGTGCCATCATGCTTAAAAGGGTTCATTGAAAACACATTATGAGAGTCATATTTCCCATAGAAAGAGTTAAAAAAAATTATAGGATGAAAAAATGTCATGACCCCCTCCCACCAAAGATGCCCCTCCTATGCTGGAAATGGTGAAAGGGAGATAATGACCCCCGAGTCCCTCCTCCAGAAGAACCCGGAGTGGCGACTAGCACCAAGGGTATGAGTTTTGAAAAATTTGGGAGGCATTACCCTTTTTATTATTTAAGATCAGGAAATAAGATGAGTAAAATACCAAAAGAATAAGGAAAAAGTAAATGAAAATAAACCCAAAACCAAAACCATATGCATGTTTTATACAATACTGAAACAAAAGTACAAGTACCAGAAAATATCCAAAGTATGATATCATAAAAAAAGAAAGAAAAAACTGCAACCAGCAAAACTACAATGCCCAACTAGCAGGGTCCCGTATGGTCCCTGAAGTCATCCGGAAAACCTGACTGTAAACGTAGGGTGAGCATGCAAGTATACTCAGTAGGAAAACCTAAAGCTCTCATGCATAGGTGGGGAGAAATCCTAATGCCCCATGAGAAAAAAGAAGGAACCAAAGCCTAGCAACGAATCTATCCACTCAACCTTACAAACCACACTCACCAAATATCGCAAGTTAATAGAGTAGTTTAGTAATATTATCAAAGTATAGGTAACCCGAACCACCTTTCCACTAAATACTTCTCAAGCCCTCACACCTAACACTCTGATGCTTCCCCCTCTTATTGAGCTAGTGCGAAAACCTGGCCATACGAAGCCCGAGCTAGTGCTGCAACCTGGCCATACGAAGCTCATAGTAACCCATCATCAGTCAATCCTTGGCTATAACCACATCTCATTTCGAAGGCACCTGGGAACCACATCACATCTCATCCTGAAGACACATGGGAACATATCACATCCTCATCTTGAAGACTATTGGGAAACATCTGTCGTAACTTGCCTGAAGGATGTTGGGCTATAGAACCTGGAAGAGGGAGCACATAGAAGAATAGTAACCATCCATCCCTTATATATTTGGGAATCTCACCCCCATCCAACGGGTGTTTGGCACGTAGTGCTCAACACGGGTGGGGTGCGTAAAGAAACATAAAACATACAGATTTATATAATTATATCAACCACTCAACCCATCCTAAGGCTTCTACAAAAAAGATCTGAGCACATGCCTCGACACTGCTACCTCAAAAGTATGCACACAATAAACAGCCCCAAACCCCATTATGATTATCATGTTTCAACCGTTTTTGTTTTTCAGTTCCATAACTACTGAGAAACTAACAAAAACAAAACCAGATCAATTTTTCATAAAATATATCCCTGCCACCATAAATAAAGTTAGGGAAAACACAATCCATACAATACCATTTTATTTTATCAGCCAATCAATTCCATTGATTTTCCGTATTTAATCAACTACCATGCCCCACAATTCATTAGTTAACTCTTCCACTTTTATTCATATGAACAACCCATCCCTGCAGCCCTACTGCCAACCACCACAACCATATCATACACGCCAACCCAAAACCCATCCAACTGCCGCCCCGCAGCTCACCCATCCCACAACAACCCACAAAACACCCCTTCACATAATTAGACCCCAACCAGCACCCAAAAACTCAATATTTCATTTAGTTTAACCAAGGTTATCATTCAAGGGTTCCAGGTATTCATTTAATCATCCAACATTACATGATCAACCAATTTCCACATTCTATGAAATTCCATCCACAAAACAATCCAGAAAAGCAGGGAAACATTTAATTGAGAAAGAAAAGGCCCCCAACAACCGTGATTTTCAGTAGGCGTAAGCCTACTCAATTCACAACATAATCAATGAAAAATCATTGATTAAAATAAAACAAAAATATCAACAAAAATTTCCCCAAACCCATTCTTTAACCAATTATTATCTTTATTTACTGGTTCAACCGTATCTCACGGAAACAGCCAGATACCCACCCCGCATGATGCACAAAAGAGAGAGAAATGAAGGTAAGATCCCTACTTGAACATGTTTTGATGTCCTTCTGTGTGAACAACCACCACGAGGATTTTGATCACTCCTCCCGATGGCTATGTCCTCCCGTGGACAGTTCGGAATAGCCTCACATTAAGATGACGTTCATCGAAGAGAGTCGTTCCTATCAAATACCAACAATATCCTCGGTAGAAAACTACAAAGAGGAAGTCAAAGAAGAGGGAAAGGAATAAGATGCACGATGTTCTCCTCGTCGACACGATCCCATAGCCACCGACAGATCGATGATCGAAGTCAGGTTGAAGAAGATAGGAGGAAGGCTTCTGGGTCATCCGGGAGCATCGCCGTGTGGGGAAGAAGAGGGGTTCGTAAATAACACATGACCCTCTATTATATAGGTAATGAGAAGGTAAAATGGTATGCTTAGGGTATTAATGAATAAACAACATTACCGTACAACTTTTACGTTGTTTGACTGGTCAACACACGACACATCACGCAGTTTCCATGGGTTTAATGATAATAATAACTTCAATTAATAATAGGTGTTTTATTAAACCGATAAATGATTCATAAAAAGGTATTCATAATTGGTCTTAAAATAAACGTCATAATTTCAGGGTTATGCTGCCACTGACGGTTCATAAAACTGTGGTCGCACAAAGAAGTTATAGTGAAAACAATGTTTTATCATCAAAATTAATATTAATAATATTTTATTATTATTATTTGTTACTTATTTATTTATTTTTCTAACTCTAAAATCAATCACGATTTAGAATCCCTTTCACACTATAATTCTTCACCAAATCTCCTATTTATCATTTATTTATCATTTAATTTTATTACCATTATTACCTTATAATTCTTCCCTCTCTCCAATCTCATTTATTCTCTTCTACAATTCCCTCACTCCCCAAAAGTGGCGCCTTGCCTATAATCCATGCCCAACACGCCCCATCATTTCTTTCTCCATTCAATGTTATAATTAATAAAATTAATAATAATAACACCAATAATTAATGTTTTAATTTAATCCCATTAAATTATTTTACCATGTTTATTCTCATATTAAATTAAAACCATTACATTTAATTAATCACACATTGAAATACACCATTACCATTTATTATTTAATATAATAGTAATAAATCCTCTTTTAATTTGATCAATGGGTCACCGTCATTATCATTAATTATTATTATTATTATTGACGCCCAATTATTTTCTTATAATTACTCCCTCTCTCCCATCACATGGTATTCACACACAAGTTGAGAACCCCTTCCATTCTTCATTATCATTTTAATAGTATTTTTTATAATATATTAAATGAATATTTTTATAATTATTTTAATATTCTAAAATACAAGTTGTATTTACCCAAATGGGGTTGCGCCCCCCTCCATGTGCCTCTTCATGTTATTATTATTATAAAAAATTATTATATAATAATACCCTTTTAATGTTATTTACACACATAATTTATTATTTATTAATATTTAAATAAATCAAAAAGGAACCATTTAATCTAATTAACACCAAATATTTTCACGACACCCTTATCAATTATTATTATCAAAAATTATTATTATAACACGCGTTGTGTTTGACTACATCAAATTTTTACAATGTAATGGACCAGAGAGGTCCGGGCCATTACATCAGATACCTCTCAAAACATTCTCATCCTTGAGAATTAAAAACCAACACATAAAAAGGGGAAAGGTCCAAACAACCACACCGCAAGATACATCTCAGGGATCTCGTCATTACAAGAATCCAACCACTATCCTAATTATATGAGTCTGGGAATTCCTTCCCCCATGTCGAGATATTATCCACATTAGGTGGCACTAAATCCCCTGCATGTGTTTAATCACATCCACATTAATGCGTCTCGATTAGGGATTAGGTCCACCCACCCCTATAATTTAGGATTTATCATATACACAGTACCCCCAACACCGCACAAAACAAGAAACACACTACCCAACACATGGATTGGGGAATTCCTTCTCCCATGTCAAGATACTATCCGCTTTGGGCGGCACTGACTTGACCGGATAGGTTTAATCACATCCACATTAATGTGTATTGATTCGCAATCTGATCATCCTCTCCCCACATGTTAGGAATCTTCACACACATTTAAAGGAAAGAGTGAAACAACTTAGCATTATAGACTAATGAAAAACAAGGTCTAGGCCCAAAGCATGGGAGATAATGAGTTTCAACAAAAGAGTGTGATGCTCTTGAATTTGAAAAAATCATAAATGAGAGCATTTAAGTAAAACCGAAAACATCTCTCTCGATCTATAGCCTTGCTAGGGTTACCGCTTCTATTGCATGAAACTGTCCACGTCACACTCCTCTGCCTCTCTGTTGACTTCCACCTCCTTGACCACATCCCAGTTGGGGTCCTTGAGGAACTCCCTGTGGTTGGCCACCACCTGCTCTAGCTCCCCTTGGAGGGACTGGAGCCCATTGCTGCTGGAAGGGTCGGGCTGTGAACTACTGCTAAGGCTGGGGTTGAACCTGGACAGTCCCTCCATACTGTGTCTAAAAAGGGAAATGTCAGCCAAGATGCCCACGATTCCCACATGCAAACCACCTCGGTCCCCGACCCCTAGAAAATGGTCGGAAATCGTGATATTGGTATGGGACCTGCTGAAGTCTGCTCCCTGCCTATCGAAACATGGAAGGTCATGTTGCGGGGGATCTACTTCTGACCACCTCCTTCTTGGATGAACTTGGGTGACTCCTTTATCACGGTGGGCCTACATGTGAGCACATCTTCTCGATTATCTCCACTATCTTCTATACTTCCAGGTATGTTGGTAAGGTAAAAGGGGTCACCGCACACCGAATAGAGGGGTGAAGTGCCTCCTCTAAATGTCTGGCTTGGGAATCCTCATCCGGAAAGAGATTCGGGGAAAAAAGGAGGAGATCCTTGAACTTGACCCCTAGTTCCCACACTGACATGCTTCCTTCTTGGAGAGACAACAACTCCTGCCTCTTCTTGGCCTTCCTCTTTAAGGAAAGAAATTCCTCACAGAACACTTTCTCGAATTTGGCCCATAGAACTTCTGTCTCCTTCCCCTCCCCAAGGTAAAGCATCCACCACTGACACACCCTCCTCATAGCTGGCTTACTGCTAGAGGAACCAAGTACTCTGATGGATCCCTGATCAGCCCAAATGTGATCTCGAGTTCTTCAAAACAACTCTCTGATTCCATATCCAAAGTGATGCCTTCATACTTCTTGATGCTTTGTCGCTAGAAAGCACGAAATGTGAACTTCCACAAGTCGTCTTCCTCCTCTTGGTCAATCCTCAGCTGATCGACCGTCTGAATCTGTTTGGCCTTGACTGCCCGAGTAATCGAGGAACGATGTCTAGGCGCCATAGCAGTACGATAGACAAAGAATGCCTAAGCCCAAGTAGAAAGAAAATTTTCTGAAGGTTTAATTTTATCATTTTATTTCGATTTCTTTCCCAGAACATAAAAATCATGTAAAACAAAACTCATGATGATGCATGTACCTTTCCCAGGGTCTCTACTCTGCAATCAATGTAGTCTTACTTGGTCATTCGGTAAGCTCCGAGTCCTTGCATCAGATCATGGGGGGCCCTAAAATCCCATGTTCTAGACGGTCTTCCCGGCCTATGTCACACACCAAGATCATCAAAAATTGTTTCCCTACCATCCCATGCAATCCTCACTATGCCTAACTCCAGAATCCATCCTATCTCTTAACCATCAGCCTCTGATACCATTCTGTAACGACCCCCTCCCACCAAAGATGCCCCTCCTGAGCTGGCAATGGTGAAAGGAAGATAATGACCCCCGAGTCCCGCCTCCAGTAGGCCCCGGAGTGGTGACTAGCACCAATGGTATGAGTTTTCACAAATATAAGAGGCATTTCCCTTTTTATTATTTAAGAGCAGGAAATAGGATGAGTCAAACACCAAAAGAATAAGGAAAAAGTAAAGTAAAATAAACCTAAAACCAAAACCATATGCATGTTTTATACTATACTGAAAAAATTACAAGTACAAGGAAATATCCAAGGTATGATACCAAAAAAATGAAAGCAAAAACTACAACCAGCAAAACTCCAATGCCCAACTAGCAAGGTCCCACACGGTCCCTGAAGTCCTCCTGAAAACCTGAAAGTAAACATAGGGTGAGCATACAAGTATACTGAGTAAGAAAACCTAAAGATCTCATGAAAAGGTGGGGAGACATCCTAATGCCCCGTGAGAAAACAAAAGGAACCAAAGTTTAGAAAGGAATCTATCCACCCAACCTTACAATACAAACTCACTAAATATCTCAAGTTAATAGATTAGTATAGTAATATTATCAAAGTATAGGTACCCTGCACCACCTTCCCACAGAATACTGCTCAATCCCTAATGCCTAACGCTCTGATGATTCCCCTTCTTCCAGAGCTAGTACCGCAATCTGGCCATACGAAGATCGAGCTAGTGTTGCAACCTAGCCATACGAAGCTCATAGTATCCCACCGACACTCAATCCTCAGCTATAACCACATCTCATCCTGAAGACACATAGGAACCCCATCACATCTCATCCCGAAGACACCTGGGAACATATCACATCCTCATCCCGAAGACACTTGGGAAACATCTATCGTAACCTGCCCGAAGGATCTTCGGCTATAGAACCTGGAAGAGGGAGCATAGGGAAGAACAATAACCAACCATCCTTTAGATGTTTGGGAATCTCACCCCCCATCCCACGGTTGTTCGACACGTAGTGCTCAACATGGGTGGGGTGCATAAAGAAACATAAAATGTATAGATTTATATAATTATATCACCCACCCTTCCCATCCTAAGGCTTCTACCCAAAAGAACTGAGCACATGCCTCGACACTGATACCTCAAAAGTATGAAAACAATAAACAGCCCAAAACCCCATTAATATTTTCATGTTTCAACAGTTTTAGTTAATCAGTTCTTTAACTACCATGATACTAAAAACAACCAAAATAGATCAATCGTTCGTAAAACATATCCATACCAACCACAAATAATGTTAGGGAAAACACAAACAACACAATAACATTTTCTTTTATCATCCAATAAATTCCATTGATTTTACATATTTAATAAACTACTATTCCCCACAATTCATTAGTTAACTCATCCAGTTTTATTCATATGCACAACACATCCATGCAGCCCTGCTGCCAACCACCAAAACTATATCATACACACCAACCCACAACCCAGCCAACCGCAGCCCCGCTGCTCACCCATCCCACAACAACCCACGAAACACCCCTTCACATAATTAGACCCCAACCAACACCCAAAAATTCATTATTTCATTTAGTTTAACCAGGGTGATTATAAAAGGGTTCTAGGTATTCATTTAATCAGCCAACATTACATGAATAACCAATTTCCACATTCTATGAAATTCCATCCAAAAAATAATCCAGAAAAAGAGGGAAACATTTAATTGCGCAAACAAAGGCCCCCAACAAACGTGATTTTTAGTAGGTATAAGTCTATTCAATTCACAAAATAATCAAATCATAAGAATTCATGGAAATAAAATAAAACTATCAACAAAAATTTCCCCAAACCTGTTCTTTAACAAGTTATTTTCTTTATTTACTGGTTCAACCGTATCTCACGAAAACAAGAGGATACCCACCCCACATGATGCACAAGAATGAGAGAGAGAGACGAAGGTAACATCCCTACCTGAACAGGTTTTGATGTCCTTATACAAGAACAACCACCATGAGGATTTGGACCATTCCTCCCGATGACTACGTCCTCCTGTGGACGCTATGGAACAACTACACTTTAAGATGACGTTCTTCGAACAACGTCGTCCCCGTCAAATATCCGCAATCTCATCGGTAGAAAACTATGAAGAGGAAGTCGAAGAAGATGGAAAGGAACGAGGTGTACAATGTTTTCCTTGTCTACATGATCTCGCATCCACTGACAGATCGACAATCGAAGTCTGGATGAAGAAGATAAGAGGAAGGCTTCTGGGTTATCTGGGAGAGTCGCCGTGTGTGGAAGAAGAGGGGTCCATAAATAACATGTGACCCTATATTATACAGGCAATGAAAATGTAAAATAGTATTCAGCGTGTATTAAAGAATACACAATGTCACCGTACAAATGTTACATTTTTTGACTGGTCAACACACAACACGTCACGCAGTTTCCATGCGTTTAATGATAATAATAACTTCAATTTATAATAGGTGTTTTATTGACCCGAGACATGAGTCATAAAAAGGTATTCATCATTGGTCTTAAAATGACCGTCATAATTTCTGGGTTACGCTGCCGCTGACGGTTCATAAAACCGAGGTCGCACAAACAAGTTATAGTGAAAACATTTTTTTATCATCAAAATTAATATGAACAATATTTTATTATTATTATTAATTACTTATTTATTTATTTTTCTAACTCCAAAATCAATCACGATTTGGACTCCCTTTCATGCTAGAAATCTTCACCAAATCTCATATTTATCATTTATTTCTCATTTAATTTTCTTCCTAGTATTACATTATAATTCTTCCCTCTCTCCAATATCATTTATTATCCTGCACAATTCCCTCACTCCCCAAAAGTGGCAGCTTACCAATACTCCATGACCAACACTCCCCATATTTTCTTTCTCTATTCAATATTATAATTAAGAAAATTAATAATAATAACACCCATCATTAATGTTCAAATTTAATCCCATTAAATTAGTTTACCATGGTTATTCTCATATTAAATTAAAACCATTCCATTTAATTAATCACAGACTAAAATCTACCATTACCATTTATTATTTAATATAATAGTAATAAATCCTCTTTCAATTTCATAAATGGGTCACTATCACTATCATTAATTATTATTATTATTATTGATGCCCAATTATTATCTTATAATTGCTCACTCTCTCCCATCACATGATATTAACGCACGGGTTGGGAGCCCCTTCCATTCTTCATTATTATTTTATTATTATTTTTACAATCTATTAAATGAATATTTTTATAATTATTTTAATATTCCAAAAATACAAGTTGGATTTACCTATAAGGGGATACGCCCCCTCCATGTTCCTCTTCATGTTATTATTATTATAAAAAATTATTATATAATAATACACTTTTAATGTTATTTTATAACATAATTTATTATTTATTAAAATTTAAATAAGTAAAAAAGAAACCATTTAATATAATTAACACAAAATATTTTCACGCCACCCTTATAAATTATTATTATCCAAAATTATTATTTTAACACCTATCGTGTTTGACAGCATCAAAGTTTTACAATGTAATGGACTAGAGAGGTCCGAGCCATTACAAAAAAGGTCATAAAAAGATAAGAAATCAAGTCAAATAGAATGCTATCATATTGGTTACAAATTATAATGATGCCAATAAATAGATGCAGCAACCTTAATTTAAAGTGAATAGTGTTTAGTCTATGAGACTCGAGTTTTCTACACACAGTTTGCACATTGAGTGACAAATTACACACACATAGTACACATTGAGTTCACCTATAGAATTTATAAATACAAATCACACACTGTGTTTAAAGATAGAGATTACACACTATGTTTATGAGTTTATAGACATAGATTGCACAAAATACTACCCATTTATTTCACATAGAGACACAAATTTCCCTCACAGATGACACACTGAGATTACACTATGAGTTTACACATCGTTTACACACATAGACATAGATTTCACACACAAATTGCGTAGTGAGGTTACACACTGAACATACAAAGTGAGTTTACACTGAAGTTTACACACAATTTTCACACACAGAAACAGATTGCACACACTGATTAAACACTGAGATGACAAACTAAACTAACACACAGTGTTTACAGACACAAGTTGCACACAGGGTTTACAAACACAAATTACACATTGAGTTAATATACAAATATTAGGAACACGTATTTTTCACAAAGACTACACAAATGCATTTTTATATAGATTACAAAAAGAGTTTACAGAAAAATAATTATATTACACACACTTAGATTCCAGATTTCAGTGTAGAGTATAATAAAAATTATGGCATGTCATTGATAATATATGAGGTGTGACTTTTTTTAGAGATAATTTACTGGTTACTTTGTAATAGAGGAATCATGTTTTCATGAAAATGAAATATGTTGTGTTGAAAAATAAAGTTGTTCACAAAACACCAAGGGATGATTTTTTAGAGAAACCATCATGGATAATGAAGAAAACAAATTAGAATATTAAGGTGGTTGTTGTCAACATTTCAACAAGAATGAAATGGAAATAAACACATTTGAGTGATGGATGAAGAAAGATAAATCTGGTGATAAATATGTAGACGTGTATTATAGGATTTAGTTACATAATCTAGAAGAAAAAGTACCATTTTATAAATGGGATCAATCACACATTGAAAGGGAAGTATATGACAAAGGAGATGTGTGATGGAAACATTCAAAACTGGATAGATTTTAACACAATAATTACCCATCAATAAAATACCACTAAAAAGGGTTTTTAAATAATGGGTTATAAATTGACAAAAAGGGGTTGATCATAAATTATAGCCACACTTCTCAACTTAAGGATGTTTGAAAGGTAACCCTCTCACCATTTATGTTACCATGTATTTAAAAAGTGTTTGAAACAATGTATAGATTAAGTGGAGATAAAATCCATGGAGTTTGTAAAAGGGAATGAAATGAAAAATTTAGAAGTTTATCTAGGGATATTTGAAAAAATTACAGTTGGAAGGATACTATGTTCTAGGTAGAATATGAAGAACGATATCAAATCATAGAGGTTGAATTCATCATCAAAACATGGTAGAAAAGTCTTGATTAGTTTCAAAGTCAATTTTTACTTGTTTCTCACATAGTGTATTGATTATATTGAGATAATTAAAGTGATGATGATTTATTATCTTAAGTTATATTTGAAGAATAGATTATTGTTTTTCATTTTATTTCTATGTTGGAGGAGTTTTACTTAGGAGAAGTTTCTTGGAAACCCATAGCATGTTGAATTAAAATCAGATAAAATTAATGAGTGTTGTGGATAAAAAAAATTAGATACATCTAGAATTATTTAAATTAAATATTATATCATACAATAGGAGAAAATATTTTGAAGCTAAAATAAATTTAAGATATAGAGAATGATTGGATCTACATATAATAACTGCTAAGGAAAACAATGGCAACAATGATTTGAAAATTTAATCTTTGTATTTTTTCACACAAGTAGTATGACAGATAGTTGGAAAGAAAACCCATCAAGTATAAGATCCTTGTTTTATTGGATACGTACAAGATACTAGAAAATTGACCCCCAGAAGAGAATATTCATCTTAGGAGTTTTCTAAGGGAGTGTAAATCCAGCAGTGGTCATGGAAGGTGAAAAAATCTTCTCTATAAGAGCATGTTTCAATGTTTGGATCAAATGATTTTCCATGGGATGTGATAAATTAAGAAATATATTTTCATCTGGAGTGGCTCCAGAGAAATATTAAATTAGAATAATAAAATCACCCAAAAAAATAAGAACATGAACAAGAAAGATTATTTTAACAGAATTTCACTGAAACCCTAAGTGAAATTCAATTAAAACACTAGATACCTAAGATTTTAGGGGTGATTAAAACATAAAAATATTACTTTCATTATTGATAAAATGCTTGAACATTGATCGATTGAATGGGAAATGAGGTTATGTCCAATCCCTTCCCTACTCTTTGTATTTATAGCTGAAAAAAGAAAAAAGAAATAAAATGTCAGTAGGGGCATGAGCAATGATAAATAATTGATGGTGTGTGTGCGGGTGTGCTCGATGGTGATGAACTATGAATGTGGTGTGAGTAGTGATCGTGAATCTATGTGGGAAGCGGGTGGCGAATAATGATAGGCCATCCAGGGAGAGGAGAACTACGAGGAGAAATCCAGGATGCCATCTATTTTTTTATTTTTAATTATTTATTATAATATTAATGGATTATTAAATCTTAAAGAAGAAATTTATTTTCTATGTTTTACATTTTATATGAATGGTTTTTGAAATTTTCACTCATAAAGTATTTCATCTCAAATAAGACTTATTTAAAATATAATTTTAATTTTATTCCAAATATAAAATATCTTCAATTTTTTTTTTGAATATATTTCAAATCATTATCAATATATTTTTTTTAATTGAAACATTGTTTTTTAGTAAAATAATAACTAATAGTAATAAAAAAGATTATTGTTAGATGATTTTTTTGTATCCATTAAATGCTAGCAACAAATTTATATTTTGAAAAAAACTATTTGTAATAATAATTAATAACAATAGATTAATTTGTTGATAAATAAATGTTGGTATTAATATGTTAAAGAAAAGTTTTTAATTTTTAGTGAAATATATGTTGGTATTAAACAATTAATAATAGAATATATATCTTCTGGTACGAATAAATTTTGATACCTGAATTTTATATCAATAAAACATAATATCTATTAGAATTGTTCATTTTTACCAATAAATATATTGTCTAACAATAATTTTCTATTCCTAAAATTCAATTTTTTGTAGTGATAGGGTCCTTCTTGAGATTAAGATGGATTTTAAGGGCCTCTAAAATAATCAAGATGGATTTTTAGGGGTATCTCATGAGATAAAGCTGGCTTGTCGAGGGGTCATTATGAGATCAAGATGGATAATAAAATGGTATTTGTGTGATCAATGGTGATACCACAAGGTTACTAACCCCCTTTCACATGAGAATTAGCATATAAAAACCTTTTAAGATGCTTATTCCTTTTCCAATTTTATTTTCTTATTTATTTTACAAGGCTCTAAGCCTTTTCACATTGGTTATCCATCAGGGAGTCACATGATTAGTAAGGGATCTCGCGACATCATGTGAGCATTGTCACAAATAGTCACCCTGATTATCTATGATACATCACATGATCGACATTGGATCTCACAATGGTGTATATGAATTATCATGGAAAATACATCTATCTATTGATGGATATGAAGGGTTTTCCATGATCAAATAGTAATGTAGGAGGTCCTTCTCACAATGAAGGCGACACACCAACATGCTCTCATGGACAATGTCAACATGTCACCAAGGGAATTCTTGGGGTCTAAAAAATCACATAAGCACATAGAATGAAAATCAACACAACTCTCAATCACAGTAATCATACACATTTTACACCTTTATTTTATAAGGGTTATTAGGTGACTATTAGGTTTATATCAATTGAAAATTCACATGATCGGAGGAACTTTTATGGAGGACTTATCATGGCCATCAGCACTTGTCTGTTCACATTTACAGGAACACAAAGGTTTTTTAGGGGGAGTCACATGATCAAAAGAAGAAAATGTGAAGCACATGATCATTGTCATGAACCTCCTAGGGTCATGTGATCATGTGTCATTTCAGAGGTTACATGGTCTGTGTGATTTGACCACATCATATTCATGCCTCTTCTTCCTTTATTTCATAGAGATGGTAATACCCATGGTTTGAAAATTTATTCAATTATATAATTTTATATTCTTATTTGGCAGGTGTCAATAATAAATTCATGTTATTTTTTATAACACATGTCTATACAACTTTTTAGAAACATTTGTAGCCACTATATAATCATACTCTACTATAGAATTCAAAACCACTAGCTTCTTAGTTATTTTATAGATCATAGATCCTACATCATTGTAAAACACATATCTCATTTTTGATTTTATATCATTACAATTTGATTTAAAATGAAAATATGTGTATCCCCTCACAACTAGTTTCTCACCTCTTCTATAAAGCGAAAACATTTCTCCTATACAACTCAAATACTTTAAGATTGTTTTATAGTTTGACAATGTTTCTCTCCGAGGTATTCTACATGTATTTCCACCATTATCAAGGAATAGAAAATAATAATCCTAGTACATTGAATGGTGTATATGATATATAAAATCATATAATCATAAGGGATTCTACCCATTCCCTATTTATCTTCTTTTGTCCAAGGAAACATCTTGTTGGATAAATGTATAGTACATTTATCACAATATATTCAATCAATATGTAATATAGTACATTTATCACAACATATTAAATCAATATGTTTTCATGCTAGTGTCATCAATCTATATGCTTGATGTTTTTTTCGTTGAGTTCCAAAAAATGAACACTTTGATAACACCGCCATGGTCATGAACTTAATCAAACATTAAAATTTTCATCATAGGGATGGGATATCTACTTATATTATAAAACCAAAGGGATAAATACTTTATCATATTATTCTGCAATACTTCTTCAATCATGATGTAACCAACATATCGTACCTCACCATGAGCATACGTCGTCATGGTTTAAACCAATACATCAATGTAAATTAATCATGGAATGTATTTATAAAAATATTAAATTTTAAGGATCATTACACATGTCAATAGATAGAAATATCCAATGAAAAATATAAATGCGTTTTTCTTATTTGCAGTTCATGTTCTCATAATTTCCTTCTCTAAAATTACCATGTGAATACCCTATGAAAAAGTGTCTCCAAGCCCTACGAGTCTCCACCCATTACAATCTATATCATTTTTTCATTATCAAATGATATAATCCAGTTATAGAACTTATATATAATAATTAAACATGGAAAATCTAGGAACTCATCATAGTAAGGGACTACTATGATCTTTTCATAAAAAAATTACAATTAGGATATTATCACATACTATCCTACAAAGAAGAATAATTATGATTTCATAAGATATTAATATACATTGAAATAAATTTATACAAGTAAATATAAAGTAAATCTAATGTGTTTCTAGATAACCAACTCCAACAAAATCTCTCTTTCATCAGAACCAACTTCTAATAACCTTAAGTCCACTTTTTCTCATATAATTTCCATTATTTGCCTAATATAAGGCTTTAGTCAATGGGACCTCTACATTTTCTTATAAGGAATGTATTCTCAAAGTGACTTTACCTCATTGAGAAAAATGAATTATTAGGTTATACTTGTGGAGTATGTGTTTTTCTATTGATGTGACTTGGATCCTTTTCGAGAGAAAACACTATAGTGTTGTGTTATTACAATGTGATATGATTTATACTATTAGAAAACAAATAATTCTATTACAAAATGATTGGAATCCAAAAATATTCTTTGTCTACATCATAAGCTGATATATACTTTTCTTGCACTTTAGAATTAGTGAAAATTGGATGCTTTAAACTATTTCAGCTTAGAGTCTCTCCATTGATACTGAAGACATATCTTCACTATGACTTCAAATCATTATAGTCTATTTGGAAACTATAATCTGTATATCCTTCGATTAATAGTTCCTTTTTTGGGTATAAACTAGGAATATATCATTAGAACACCTTAGATACATATGGATAACCATAAAAATAGAAAAATGTCATTCTCATGGATTATCTTTATATCTACCTACCATTATTAAATATTAGGAGAAATCCAGACTAGTACATAGCATGGAATATATGATATATCATATCATAGATGCATAGAAGATCATACCCATTCTATCTCTCACTCTCCTACTATTTCTGCTGACACATTTTCTTTGGGTGATGCATACTATGTGACATTAAAACCAATACCATATTGGATTGGTCCATGCTAAATAACTTTAGTATCTACTCATTGAATGTACATTGACTTAGTCCATAAATCGTTTTGTATCTAAGATGAATGATATTGATTCCAAGAATATATTCTTCTTCACCTAAGTCCTCCAAGGAGAAGTAGTTGTTTATCCAGTCATTAACTAATAATAATATTGATATTTCATGTCCCATAAGTAATATGTCCTAAAAATATACTACTATGAATATGAATTCACTCCCATTAAATAACTTGTAAACACATAGACCACATTTGTTCTTTATGAAACAAAATTCTAATTTAGATTCATAAAATGAAATGATCCATGAACTATTTTCTTTATTTAACCAATAAATGGACCAATGAAATTTTCATATCTTATTATAATTTTCACAATTCAAAATCCCTTTAGGCTGTGTCATATAAATTTTTTTATGAAGGTTTAGATTATGAAAATATGTTTTGAAATCCATTCTATAAATCTCATAAAAATGGAATGTTTCAATGGAATGTAGATTTATAATGGATTTAAACATGGAAACTAGAGAAAAGGTTTCTTCATAGTCAATTCCCTGATGTTGTTTAAAGACTTTATCCACTAGACTATCTTTATAGGTACTTTACTTTTAATTCCAATTTTTCTCTTGAATACCAACTTTCAAACTATGGGATTAAGATTAACTGAGGGATTGACTAGAACCCATATATCATTTTGATATATGAAGTCTACCTCAGAATTCATGGATTTCTGCAATCTAGAATCCTATGATATCTCTACTATATCATTATTGGAAATAGTATGATTATTTTCAACTAATAACAAGTTACCATCATTGGTGAATAGAAAGACATAAATTTCTAGTTCTCTAACCTCTATTTGATCTTATGTAATAGTTGTATTTTAGAAACAACATCATCCATGGGGAAATATAGAACCTATTACTATACCAACTGTTATGTATCTTTAGAATCAACTTCATCGAATTCATTCTTACTCCCACCACCCTTCTTGAAGATTTGAACCCTATTAAGAAAAATGGAACATATTGTCTCAATATAATTATTTTATGAGGGGTGTTATATATTGTATCCCATTTTTTCATTTTCATACCCTATAAAGATACAATTTTTGCCCGAAGGTGTTAGTTTGTTTCTAGAGTATTCCTTAACAAATTCCTCACAACCCCATGAATGAGAATGTGAACAAAAAATATTTCTTTCAACACTTAACACATATGGAATCCCATTTGACACCTTAGTAGGTAATCAGTTAAGAATGAATATTGTAACATGAAATACATATCCCTAAAGAATAATGGTATACTTTCAGGTATCATCATTGACCTTACGATGTTTAGAAAGGTATGTTTCCTCCTTTCACTGATACCACGCCACCTTAGTGTATAAGGAGGAGTGAATTGGGATAATATACCACACTCCCATATGAATTCAATGAATTATTGGATATGATATTCACCACCCAAATTAGATCAAAGTTTATTTATCTTCTTATGAAGTTTATTGTCTACTTCATTCTCGAATTCTTGGAATTTCATACATGATTATAATTTATACCTCATTAAGGAGACATATCCAAATATAGTTAAGTCATCAGTAAAAGTAATAATACAAGAATACCTACTTCTATATTCTACTAAAAATTATATGCACACACTAATGTATACCAATTCTATAAGATTTATAAATATTTTACCTTTTCCATCAAAAGGTGGCATGGTTATTTTACCTTGTAAACATGCATGACCTCTATCAAGTGGTTTTAGGTCAAAAGTGTCTATGTAACCATATTAATAGATATTATTCATGCACTTATTATTTTAATAACAAAGATGACGATGCCATGAATGGGTGTGAAATGAGTCATGAAAACTTTATTCCTCATCAATTTCCAATACATTATTTTTCATAATTTAATACAATTGTGTACACCAAAATCTATATCTAATATATAATGTGTAGATATAGAAATTTTGTACTCAATAATTAATTCACCTAATGAATCACTATATTTATTTAACTTGGTTTAGTTTTTATTCTTCTAGTGGACCATATTTTCATGTGAAGAATATACTACATCCTTTTCCTTTTTCGATATTTGAATCGTTATTTTATTGGAAGGATGGTACTAAAGATACATATGGCATGAGTCTTTAGTCCATTTAACCTGTCATTACTTGTCTTATATACCATAAAGACCACATTTATTTCATGGCCTATGTCTTTATCAACATGAAAATCAATGTATGGATTTATGAAGTTTTTTTATAACTATTTCTTAAATTGAAATTAATAATAAAACTTGATAAACTATTAGGTAGAGAGGAACAAAATGATATCTATGTGTAATAAATTAGGGATCATAAATTCCAAAATTTTTATTCGCTCAATGTATCCAATCATCTTGAATAACCAAGGACAAAATTTTTCTGACTCTCTAATCATACATGTGAACAGATGAATTGAATATCTCATATATCTTTAGTCTCATCATCTCTTTATAGAGATCTTGAAGGTGAGATATTATGCTATATACATCCACATCCTCATGTTTCATTAGAATCTCACAGAATATAGATGATAGAATGAAATGTTGGAAATATATGTCATCATCCCAATATTTCATTTAGAGAGATAGTTGTTCCTCATTAGCCTATTTTCTAAGTTCCTTAGAGGGAGGATTACGTAATACATATAATGTCCAGTCATTGAATAGTATAACTTGTAAATGACTATACTATTCCTAGAAATTCAATCTAATGAGAATGTTATCCCTCTCTATAATATATCACAGTGATATAATAAAAGTTATGTCGGGTTCCATTTCTACAATAAATAAGGGAAAAATGATTGTACTTTATCTATGTTAAAAGTTAGATATTAAATTTATTTTATTATATTAATATCCCACTATTTTATCGTAACATAATATCCCTCATCCTTAGAATCATATTTTCCTAGTGCATGGATAACCTAGTTGCAAGGATCCATATTCCCCATCTCATAACCTAAACCGAGGTCTCACAAGATACTCCAAGGTATTTAGGTATGAATAACACTCCAATATAATTAACTTGTAGCTCCTTGATCTGTTGAGTGGACTCACAAATCCGAAAATCCAATATTAGTATTTCCTTAACAATTTTACTACTAGTTGCACTAATACTCATAAGGGTAATAAAAACTTAATAAAATATAGTCTAAGTCAACCCATAACTCAAGATATAGATTCCACAATAATTCAAATAACCCGAACATGTTTTTTTCAAACACTTTGAATAATGGTTTGTTTTTAACCAATGTTGTGGAAGAATAAACCAACATAATATTTGATTGGATGTATTTTTATATTTACATGTAAACTATCCATTTAATTTAATCTCATGCTTGTTAATATTAAGTGTATTTTACTTAAATGATTATCCTTTTCTAGATAAATTTACATGTATTAGAATATTTATTTTTCTTCTATCTCATATTCTTCTTAATTAGTTTATTTAATAATTTAAATATCTATAAATAATTTACTATGAAACTGACTGAAATAAAATAAATAAATTAAAATGACCATGATCTTTTATAATGGTTCTTTTATCAAGAGAATGATAAAATAACCCATAACCTTAGTAATTAACTCATGGAATCATTACTAGTTTGAGCTGTAACATTCCACTTGTACACCTTTGTTCATCCTTGATCAGTTTCTCCTCAGATCAAAACTTGGACCATCTCTACTCATTTGGGAGCTCCATCTATTACCTAATATTACTCACATACATGTGAGGGGAACCAAAGTATTTTTAAAGGGTTTACATACAATAAACTATGGACACACATGTACTTACATAATTAGAGGATAAGAACGAATCCCTTTCAATTATTTAATTTAATAAATAATTATAAAAACCATGTAATAAAAAATTAAACAAACCCATAACTAAAATAGGTTGATCTAATCTCAGGGTCATCCATATTGTATGCAATAAATAGAAAAAAGTATACAATAAATTTATTTACCTTAATTATTAAAATAAATGTTCTTTAATTAAAACAATTAATTAATAAAATAATTCCATTTAGCTTAATGACCATCCCAAGTCTCTTGGAGATAACCACCATAAAGTAAATATGAAAATAAATGAGCTATCTAGTAATTAAATATAATTATATTGAATTAATTCATCATTTATTAAATCTAAAAACATTTATTACATAGTAAATACATTTAATTAGATATTTGACACTACAATATACTATTATTTATGTAATTGTCATGAATCGATCCATCGAGCCAACCTAGCCTATGATAAGATGAAAATTTCACCCAAGTCTGACTCTAATAGGCCAGGGGCTAGCAACTGACACCGAGTAGACATACTGTACACATGGGATGCCTTAGCCTAATGTACCTATGTAAATGCATACATCTCCGTACACCAATATAATGTGGAAAGATTAAAATATAATATTATAAATTCATTGATAACATTTATCCCATATCATAGTTTTATAAGAAGTACACCAAAAGTATAAAGGTCTAAATACAAGCACAAAAACTAAGAAAGAACATAATCAATTGACGAATTGGGGAAAACTACAAAAAATAAACTCATATATTCCTATGAGGTACATCTATAAAAAATAAGATCAACCTTCTATTTATTTACCCAAGACTCTAATGAAAGGAGTATCATCTGAATAAGACATGACATGTGTGGGCAGAACCCATGTAGGAGTGAGTATACACATACCTGGTAAGAAACCCTAAAATCACAAAACAAAAAGCATTAAAGAAAGTATAAAACTCATTATGACTAATGTAAATGAATTGGAATATGATACATTGAATTATATAATAATAAAATAGATATTCTTAAAGGTAGACACTAAGTCTTAAGGTGAGGTTATGTACTCACTACATGCGATGACCTGGAATTTTATCAATGGAATATACCTTCTTATAAATATGTCATAAAACAAAAACATCACTTATAGAACCCAATATATAATTTTTTATAATAAATTAATAATGATAAATTAGTCAGTATAAAATCATAATATAATTACTAATGTTAGATCAAGGAAATAAATAGGAATGAAGACAAATGTGTGGGAAAATTTGGATCTGTTCGATCCACTAGAATGACTATACTAATGAACAAAGCTATAAAAATAAAAAATAATTTTAATAATAAAATATTAATTTGGAAGAATAAATATATAATAATGAGATAAAATATATTAATTAATTAAATAAGATATATTTATATAAATTTAGTAACCTATACCATTGGAATTTTAACATGACCATTGGAATAGTAGTATGACTATTAAGAATAGTAATATGGCCGTTTGAATTGTAACCTAACCTATGAAAGTAAAAATAATATATATATATATACATTATAAATGAATATATGGTATATTTATATCATGGTGTAAGTAAATAAATGTTTTAAAAATGATAAATTATGTGTTGGTATTTTTTTAAAAGGCAATTTTTTGAATAAAATTTTATAATTAATATAATGTTTTAAAAAAAATTATTTCATAAAGTTGATTTATAAATTAATATTATGTTTTATTATAATTGTAAAATAATTTTATGAGATCTTAATTAGTTTTTCATAGGGTCTAAAAATTGATTATAACATTAAAATGATATTTTTTCGATAAATGTTGATTTTATATAGAAATTAAATTATTCATATTTAGAAATTTATTTTCAAAAAATGGATTACATTTATAAAATCTATATTTATATTATTGGTTAAGATGAAATTTTGGGATTTGTTTTAAAATATCTGAATTGTTGGTGAATAATGAAATAAGATAATTTACAGTATTAATATTATAATTTAAATAAATGAAATTTCAAGTCATGGATGATATATATGCCAATTATATCACTGTAAAATGATCTAGTTACTCTATTTAGTTATATTAATAATAGCTATAAATATTATTGATCCAAAATAAAAAAATGAATAAAATAATAAAAAACACCTATCTCCTTTCCCTATAAATACCACCGATTTTCTCAAAACTTTAATCCATTTTGTGTGTCAATATTCTGAAAAATTACCTTAAAAATCCTCTTCCACATATCTAATACCTTATATTATCAACAATATACCAATCCCATGTTCCTTAAAGAGGTTCTCAAAGAGACAAACGTCAAGAGGTAAAATCCTTAATCCTACTTTTTAAATTATTTTCTTTTATTGTCCTATCTTCACATACCTTATCCAAATTAGAATGACAAATCAATTATTATATATATAGTGGATTTTTTTTGATAATGTAATATCTATCATAAAATATTTTCTCTTACCCTTTTATTCTAAAAATGAAAACATCATCCATGATATTTCAATTCAACGCCATCTTGGACGTCAAGTTTTAATTTTCATTACCTCCTTAAAGGATAGTCATAAAACCATTATTATTGTTAAAATATATTAAAATATTTATATTTTAATCTATTTAATGTTTTGGAACTAATATATAAACATAATATTCAATAAAATGAATCTAGTTTGTGATGGTCGGAAAAACTGCTAATAGTTAACAAAACAATTATCATTAACATTTTATCAAATGAATCATCCTCATACTAGAAAAAAAATAAAAAATGGGAGAATTTAAAATTATGGAATTATATTGATACCATATAATTTCAATTCTTGAGAATTATTTCCATTTTGACAGAACTTCCATAATTTTACACAATTGAAATGACCTTGAAACCATGAAATGGCCTTTCTGGGAACGATGAAATTGAAATCTATAACTAATTAAAATATTCATAAATGGACATAAAAAATTATAATAAATAAAATATATGTATAATAGGTTATGAATTATTTAATTAAAGAATCAAATTTTATTATCCAGTACAAGAAGTTAAAGTTTATAATGCATTCAGACATTAGGTAAGAGATATATCTAAACCTCCAAATTGCCTTTGGCTTATACTTTTTATCCCTTTTCCCCAATGTAATTATTCATTATTATTATATAATTCTATAATATTATGTGTTTATATACAAAAAATTTGTCTGTATTTCAATTAATCTTTCTTTTTTTTGGGAATTACACGTTTTAAAAGGTTCTATTCCCAATTCATCGTGATAAACAAGCCCGATTAAAGGTAACTTCCCCATTTCTCACCCATTTCAAGTAAACTCAATGAAATATTTTAAGAAAAAATTATTTTCCTAAAGAAACTAATTTTATCATGAAATTATAGCTTCGTTAATTTATGGCTTTATATAAACAATTAAAACTTTTTCCTCTTTAAATCACTTTAACATTTTCAATTAAACCACAGTAAAGTGGATCATTTATAAATATTCTTAAACAGTTGTTCTTATTTATTCACTTTAGTTCGATATAATTATTTAGGATCCATTTTTATTTTTAATTTATGACTATCTAGAAATGATTCAATCCCATTTTTATGGATACCATTATGATACACCCTTTTGTTATGCCTTATGACATGATTAAAATTCCCTTTTCATTCTATGGGTAACCATTATATTTATTACCTATGTTTGATTCATGAAGAACACATATGTATAAATATTTTATGATGGGTGCACCTAGAAAGTGATCTAATGAATTGGGCAATGTTTAGTCTCCAGATACGTCATGTATGAGATTAGGTAGTAAACCTAATCCATCGGGGGACTTTTCCCCAATGTCATATTATCTTAGCAGTTATATTTGACTCATGTTTATGTCATTTTAAATATTGTTGTCACATTCCAATATTTCCATGATAATAGGATTCCATGATCCATATTTTATTATTCCATATGTTTAATCATGAGACATGCCTTTTATGTTATAATGTTAGGACTTTATAACTCATGTTCTATGATTAATTCCCATATTTAGTCCCTTAATGATATTTTTAGCTCATCCATTTTGTCTATGTATTCCCCTGGTTATCCTATACCGATGTAAGGTCACAAATGATGTTGTGAGGTCATTATGGAAGACCAATAAAGATATTTTTTCTTCTAGTTTTTCTGTCTTTAAATTTATTTACCAAATCTACCAAATACACCTGACTTTAACATTCATGGTTTGTATTTTAGGGATGATTATGGTTAAAATATTGTAATAATATGTGTAAAAGATAGATATTCTATAGTTGGAATTAGAAAAATTCATATTCATTCTTTAATATTTAGACTAAAAAACATTAGTAAGAACCCTAGGTATAATTTTATCACCATGTATAACCAAGATTGAAACTTAGGGAATATCAAGTTAGTCTATTTTATTTATTTATAAGTTTATCCTCTATTGTTAAAATTTTCCCTTTTATATGATTATTAGCAATGAATTTAATCCACTATTTCTTTTTGTGTTTTCTTCGTAAATGGTGGGAAATAAGATAACCCATGCTGACATCCAATGTGATTATTTCCCTAATGAAATTCCAAATATGATGTGGTAAGGATCTCATAACTTCATGAAAGTACTGGATCTACGATATCATGTTATGAATAATAACTTGAATTATGTGGAACACCATCATTCTCTTAAAAAAGTGAATGTTGTGGTCGAATTATTTATACGACAAAGTCCCCATATATTCAGTGGATTTTCCGATCCCCTCATCGTGGAATAGTGGTTTAATTCCATTGAGAATATATTCTATTTACCTCAATGTTGAGAAAAAGATAAAGTCAAACTGGTGGTCTATAATTTTGATACGGAAGATGATAAGTTGTTGAAATTGATAAAAAACCAAGAGTATAGAGGAAATTGATTACATGAATTGGGAAGGATCCAAAGAAGTATTTTTTTGTATAAATATATTTCCTGAACTCTCATCCATAAGATGGAGAGGGAGTTTATTGGACTGAAGAAAAATGAATATGAGTCTAACGGGGTATATGAAAAAAACTTCACAACAATTTCATAATACAACTATGGCTTTGCTATGCACACTAAAATCAATGTGGATAGATTCATTAGTGAATTAAATCCATGTCTATGATAAGCCTTGGTGATTTGAGACCTTGATAATAAAGAGGAGACTATCCATTGTTCCCTTAAGTTTGAAATTGGGATTAGATAATCTTAGTGGTCTCATGGGATTGGAGATAAAAATAGGAAAATGTAGTTTAATATGGTAGGATCAATAGATAAATTTTATGAAGGAAATAATACCCAACATACCATATGTTTAAAGTATGGGAATTAGAATCCTAGGAACTCTCTAAAAAGAACCAGGAGATGTTTAAAATATAGAAGAGAGGTGTATCAGGCTAATTACTATCAAATAGATTTTAATAATCACACTAATGCATAAGAATGAAATAAGGTTTAGATGAAAAATTACTCTTTAGGGTAGTGTTTCAACTACAATGAATATGAGAATTCTGTGAGCCAATGTCGTAATTCAAGGGATGGAAATGTCAATCAACAATAAAAACCTCCAAGGTAGCATGAATGGTCCTATGCTATCACTACTACTAAGGTGGATCTAAACAATGATGTTGCTATTGGTATGTTGGTAATTTATCCAAGAAAAGAGAATGTACTATTTAATTATAATTCTATGAATTCTTTCATATCTTTCTTGTTTATTATAACTATTCAAACACCACCTAAAAATATGATGGTTGAGTTATTTGTGAGAATGAAATTTGGGGAAAATATTACATCCAAAGTATAAAGTTCCTCCTCAATAATTTTATTAGAATAAAATTCTCGTCAAATCTTGTCCGACTTCCTTTGGTGGTGTTTGATGATATATTTGGAATAGATTATTTATATCTATATAAATATAACATCAATTGTTAAGAAATAGAGATCACTCTTTACATTACGAGGCATCCTCAAATTCTTTACTACTGTAAAGAGTAGGATGAATCTCTTTCAGAATCATCATCTCAATTTTGGATAATATTAAATTATGAGAAATAATATATATCCAAAATGAGTAAGGAAAATGAGAGGATCATGATTAAATATATTCCCATTACAAGGGACTACACTGGCGTATTCCCTAAATTACTTCCCAGTATTTATCCTAACTAAGTGGTTGAGTTCTCAATTTAATGTATTTGTATATACTTTACCATATCAAATAATACATATAGTGTGACCACAATTGAGTTGGAGGAACTAAATAATAAGTTACAAGAGAATCTGGAAAAAGGTTTTATATTCCCAAGTGCTTCATTATGGGGTACGACAGTCCACATCATTAAAAATAATTATGGATAAATTCATCTCTTAATTTATTTAATTAATCTCAACAAAACCACGATAAAGAAAATATAGCCCCTACCATGGATAGATGAATTATTCTATCAACGTTTTGGGGCCAAGTATTTCTCTTAGGTTGACCTTCAGTGAGGTTATCACCAATTAAATGTGAGGAAAGAAGATATACCCAATAATTTTTTTGAATGAGTTATGGAAACTATGTGTTCATTGTGATTAACTTCAAAATCATTAATGATCCATAAATTTTTATAGATATAATGAATATAGTATTTTGAGGTTACATCGAAAAATTATGGATAGTATTTATAGATGATATTCTAATATACTCAAAGAGAAAGTGGGAAAAAGGAGAATTTTAATACCATGACAAAAACATTACAAAGGGATAAACTATAAGAAAAGTATAGTAAATTTATGTTTTTAGTGGAGGAGGTATCATTTAGGGGAAATTTATCACGTGTAAAGAATATATGTGGCCCCTTCTAAATCCAAGGAAATTGGGGACTGGCCTAGAATAACATCTTTAATGGAGATTTGTACTTTCCTTATTTTAGCTGGGTATTTACAATAATTTGTGATGAACATATAATGATTTGAAATACAACTAAACTAGATGAAATGAAAGGGAGTAATGTTTTTCTAGACAAGGGAATTTAAAGGATACTTCAAAGATATAAAAACAAGCTTATCACTACCCTAGTACTTACACTATTGGGAAGTGGGGAAATCATTACGGTATTTATATATTCTTAAAAGAAGGTATTAGGATATGACTTGATGAAAAATGATAATGTGATAGCCTATGACTCAATGTAGTAGAATTATCATGGGAAAAAGTATCCCACAAATGATCTGGAGTTAGAAGTTGTGATCTCCTTATTAATAATTTGGAGGCATTATCTCCATGGGGAGAAGTATGAGATATATATGGATCATAAGAGTCCCCTATATATATATTCACACATAAGGATATTAATTTTCATTAGTGAATATGGTTATATATCATGATGTATTATGATATATTAATTCACTATCATCCTGCTAAATCAAATATAGTGGAAGATGCTCTAACTAGAAAAGATATTGTAACTTTTCCAATGATGAGAATCGAGAAAGATGAAATATTATTAGACTTACAAAGTATGGAAATGATAATCATAATAGAAAAAACACAATTAATCATTTCTCAAATGATTTATCAACCACACCTTATTGAGAAGATAATGGATGCTCAAAGAGATAATGTTGAAACACAAAATAAGGGAAATGGTGTTAGAAATATGAAATACTAAGAGTTCAAAATTTATGAGTAAGGAGTCCTAAGATTTGGGTCATGATGATTTTGTACCATCAAATTTGGTGATAAAGAAAGAGCTTCTAAATAATGAACATATCTCAACATTTTCTCTTCATATAGGGATAAAAAATATGTATTCAGAACTCTAAGTGTACTATTTGTGGGAAAATACGAGGAAAGAGATAACTGAATGGATAAGAGAAAAATGTTTAAGGGGATGATTCAATAATTACCCAAACCTACAAAGAAATGAGAAAAAATCACCACAAAATTTTCACTGAACTTCTAAAGACATCTGGAGGAAATAATGATATATGGTTCATTGTGGATTTTCTTTCAATGAATTCTCAATTTATTGTAATCTGAGAAGATTTCCCACTTAGATAAATTTTGTGGATATAAATTAGAGAAGTGGTGAAGTTTCATGGTGTACTATAGTTGGTTATATCCTATTGTGATCCAAGATTCACCTCTAAGTTCTACAAAATTTTATGACATGATCTAAGTACTGAGTTGAAATTAAGTAAAACATATCAATCCAAAATGATGGACAAGATAATTTGACTATTTATACATTAGAAGACATGTCGATAAAATAATAAATGGAATTCAAATCAGATTGGGATCAATATCTTCAATTGGTCAATTTCTATCACAACAACAATTTCCACTCAATAATATTAATGGATCCATATGAATAAATTTATAAAAAAATACAAAGAACACCTATTTTTTAGGATAAAGATGGTGAACATAAGTTGTTCGTAATTGAAATGGTTGAGGAAATAGTAAAAAAGGTGAAGACAATCTAGTGACATATCCGAGCTACCCTAAGTCAACAGAAGTACTATCCATATAATCATTAATGAGACATTTGGATAGTTTGGCATGAGTCATTTAGGGAGAAGAGAAATAATACGAAGGAGGTAAATGGATTTATAATTTTTGTTGATAAAATTTTAAGAGGGGATAAATGATAAGGGGATAAACAGAGGGAAATATATATCTCTCATTTTATTGTTTTTAAATCATCCCGAAATTGGGATGATTTAGAAGGAAATGATGATGGAGGCTAATTAATATTTTAAATTTAGAATTTTATACCATTTTTTATATGTATACCAAATAATTTCTTTTCTCTTCTCTTAAAAATTTTCACAAACCAAAATGCGGAGAACTCCAAATCATTTTATTTCTTTTTCAATGTTATTGATCTAAACACAAGGAGACAAATCACTATCATTTAATTTATTTTATTTTAATAAAATCTCACCAAACTTAGTGTTACTTTTTGAGTTTGGTGATAGGGTATTTCTCTACATATCCCCATGGAATTGAGTCATGAGATTTTAGACGAAAGGAAAGTGAATCCCCAGTTACATCAACCCCTTCGAGAACCCTGATCGTGTTGGAGTTGTGTCTTATCAAATCACACTTTCACTAACTATGTCTAAATTATATGATGTATTCCATGTATTCCCCTTGAGAAAGTACATACCATATCCTTCAATGTATAAGTAAATAATATCTTTGAAAATGATAAAATATGTATTGGTATTTTTTTAAAACATAAATGTTTATTTACAATTCTATTATTAAAATTATGATTTAAAAAAAATATTTTCATTAAATATATTCATAAATTATTATTATGGGTTATTTTAATAATAATTTAATTTTATGTGGAATTAATTAATCTTTCAAATGGCTATAAAATTGATTATTACATTGAAACATAATTTTTCAAAAAAATGATAATTTTATTTAAAAATTATGTTTATCATAATTATAAATTTGTTTTCATAAAATGGATTCCATTATTGAAATATAATAATTGATAAATGGTTAGGGTGAATTTTTTTATTTCTCTAAAACATTTGAATTTTTGGTGAATAGTGATATATAATAATTTATAGTATTTTATATTATAAGTTAAATAAATGAAATTTTGTGTCATTTAGGATGTAATTACCCATTATATATTAATAACATGTTCTGGATACTATAATTAGTCATAGAAATAAACACTATTTATAACATTGATCTAAAATAATTAACAAATGAATAAAATATTAAAAAACACCCCTCTCCTCTCCCTATAAATTCCACCCCTTACCCCCCCTTCTCCTCACACCTTCTAAGAATTATATATATTAAATATTATTCCCAATTACATTCCAAATATTGTTCCCCACTTTCATGACCTTTAAGTCCTAAAAAAATTCCAATACCAAGTTATTTAAGGAGGTTCTCAAGGAGATGACATTCAAGAGGTAAAATCCATAATCATTCTCATTTAATTTATTTATTTTTCTTATCCTCTCATCACCTACAATATAAAAATTGGAATTATAAATCCATTATATTATATATACTATAATTAGGTTGTGTAAATGGAATATAAATCATTAAATCTCTTCAATTCTCTTTTTTTTAAAAAATGATAACATCTTCCGTGATATGTGAGTTCACCACCATCATGGACGACTAGTTTTCATTTTTCCTCAAAGCCTTCATGTATGGTCATAAAATCATAATTATGGTTTAATAGATTTTAATATTTATATCATAACCTTTTTCACGTTCTTTAAAAAATAGATAAAAATAATATTCAACAAAATGAATATTGTTTGTGATGGTTGGAAAAAACACCAAAATAAAAAAACATTATCATTAAAATTATATTAAATGAATCATCCTCATACTAAAAAAATAAATTATATTTGGGAAAATTTAAATTTTTTAAGTTAATTAATATGATATAATTTATTTTCTTTAGGATTATTCATATTTTTCAAGAATTTACTATTTTTTCACAAACAAAACGACTATGCAACCATGAAACAAATGCTCCCGGAATGATGAAATTTAACTATACAACTCGTTGAAATGGTAATTAATGAACTTAATAAAATTATAATAAATCAAATGAATGTTTAATAGTTTCTAAATTATTTACCCAATGAATCCAAATTGATTATCTAGTACATTAAATTCCCAACCAGAACACATTCAAACATAAAGTAAGGGATCTCTCCGAACCTCCAAATTATCCTTAGGATACACTTTCTCTCAATTATACGCAATGTAATTCATAATTATTCTTATATAATTCTCCAATATTCTCTAATTATGTACCTAAAATATTTATTCATATGAATTCATATTTTTATGGGTAATTACATGCTTTAATTGGTTCCCTTCTAAATTCCTCTGTATAAGAAGACCTGATTTCAAGGAACTTCCCCATTTCATACCCATTATTAAGTACACTACTTTCGAAATTTTTATAAACAATTATTTTATAAAATAAATCATTATATCATTAATACTTTATTAGTTCGTGTCTGGTTTTATAAAAAAATTATCCCATTTTCCTCTTTGAAGACTCTTTAATATTCCCCCTTAAACAGCACTAAAGTGGATCTTTTCTATAGTTTCATAAATAGTATTTTTTTATGTATTTACATCAATTGGAAATATTTTTCATGATATATTATTATATTTTTTTATTTTTTTTCCAAAAATACATTAATCCCCTCTTTCATGGATACCATTATGACACACCCTTTGGTTATTCCTTATGACATGATTACGATCCCCACTTTGTTCCTTGGATAACCTTTTATTTATTCATTATGTTGGATTCTTCATGTGGAAACCATATGCATGAAAATGTTATTATGGGTGTTACTATATAGTTCTCAAATTCATTGGGTAATATTTAGTCTCATGATATTTCATGTATGGGATTAGGGATTTTACCTAATAAATTTTGGAACTTTAACCATCATGTGATATAGTCTTAGCAGTTAACTTTGATTCATGTTTATGTATTGTAATATGTTTCTATAAAATTCCAATATTTTTATAATCATATGATTTAATGTTTCTTATATCATTATTCCATATGTTTACTCAAGATCTATGCCTTCTGTTTTAATATGGTATATCTTTCTAACTCATGTTCTAGGATTCAATCAAATGTTTATTCCTTTACTAGGATTTTTAGCTCATCTGTTTTGTAGTTTTATTCCATTGGTTATTCTATGTATATTTAGGAGCTAAAAGGAAGTTATGGGACAATTATATAAGATAAATAAAGATATCTCTTATTCTAGTTTTTAATTTTTAAATTTTATTCTCCTAATCTTGTAGACAATAGACTTTACGACCCTTGGTTTGTATTTAATGGGTTTTTATGCATAAAATAATTTAATAATATTTTTAAATGTCCATTGTATCTATAATGAAATCCTAGTATTATACTAGAGGATCCAAGGAAACACTCACCTGGGAGAACTCATGCCAAGAGTCTACAAACACTAATGGAACTCATTCAAGAGGACAAAATGTTTTTCTATCCAAGAAGTTTGTACTAGAACTCAGTAGGCCTTGATACATATATGAGAGATAAAAATATGGGCCAATGGTGTATACCTAACCCTAAATAGAATAACCTACTAGGAAGGGGATCAATCTATTAGGTATATAGTTCATGAATATTCCTGAAAACCCACCAAGGGAAGAAGAAGAAGAAGATGATGAGGGTATAACCCCTAGGCCTCATGGAGGCATTTCTACTCTAGTCTGTTGAGTGGATCTTGTAAAATGATCTAAAAAATTCCAAACTAAACCCTTGGGAAGGTGTATTGGGGAAACTCAGTCAAGAATAAAAGTCGGGAAAAACCCTCTCATATACAAATTTAGAGAAAACACCCAATCTCATAATAGAGTTGACTGGAGAAGAATAAGGGCTCTAAATATTTCTTGAATAATTACCTGATGTGTCCCTAGGGGTACATAGTGTGTCGCACTAAGACTATAATTGCCTATGAATCATCATATCATATGAAATGTCTTTATCTAAATACCCAATGAGTTCTTGTAGTATACACGATGTGGAGAGCTTGGGTAGTCAGTCAATGTGTGCCCTTCCCAATACCATAAACTTTGGACCATGCTCAAGCCCTTACCTATGCACATTGCAAAGTAAATGTGTGTTCCTTAACATGCACAACATGTGGGGTCACATGGCATCCTGGGTGGGTATCCTCTATATGAGCCTCACTATTAACTAAGGGTTAAAATGTCATGTAATTTAACAACATTTCATGTTTCACTACATGTATTATGGGTGTTTACACCTTATAAACTCTAAGTTAGATGGCTAAGGGACATACAATGTGTGAATAAACTACATGGGTGATATTTATCTCAATGCATAAACCCTAAACGCTTCACATAGTAGACTATATGGAGTGCCCTCCGTTTTAAAATGCAATTTGTAGTTCAAAATCTTAAAAATTCTATATTTAAAGACACTATCCTTCTTGTGCCTCCTATATTGGATTTTAATCCACTATAAATCACACCATAACTCTTGTATCAGGGTGGAAAACTGTCCATAGTCGGTTGGAATTCAAATTCTGTCTATTCATCATTGGGGAAACTATTATTGATGGCATCTCAAAACATCACACCATTTGTATTATGGGTACAACACTATTAGAACTAAATTTGGATTTCCATCTATCCACAAGCTAGATTACAACCACCATTTCTTCATAAACACCTATCCTTACTACACTGGGGAGATCTGCTCATCCTAGCTTACCGATCCACTGTTACCCACAAATCATCATATTCCCATTATTATCAGCATGCCCCTATCATATCTCTCAAAATCTAAATACTAACTCATGAACATGATCCTTTGTGCCCAAGAATGAATGCATAATGATCTATCTTCCCAGGTATCATTGAATCACTGACCAACCAAAATGCCGATGATGATCATCTAGAAGAGATAGAGAAAGGAATAAGTCACAAAATAACCATCAATCAATTACTATGTTTATTTTTAAATTTTCATCAGAATCCAAAGAATGTGAGATTATCAAAGAATCAAGAATAAATGAGAAAAAATTCCCAAATTCATTAATATTTTAAAAGAAATAAGACATTGGATACACCAATAGATATCAATATTTAAATTAATATGGGGAGAATAATTCACATTATAAATCCATAAATAGTGATAAAACCATAAGATCAAACGCCATAACTTGATTTTGGATTTATTTTTGATGAATTAATGTTCTAAATAATTTTCCATGGTAGAATCTATGAACTCTTTTGATGAAGATTTATTTTTGTCAAATAGATCTCTAATCATCAATCCCATTCTCGTCCACCAAATGCTAATCCATAACTCTGTCAAAAAATCTATGGGTATATAACCAAACCATTATTTTTTATATAACAGTGATTTTTTGAAGGATATTAGGCAATGAAAAATTAAATTACAAATAAATAAATAAATTAATAAAATTTATAATTTTTAAAACAAAAATGAACCACCCATTACAAATAAGGGTTATATCATTCATATGGTAAAATAAACATTATAGATTTAATGGTGGTCTCATATTTACCATATAAAACACCATTTAAGATATATTCCATCATTTTTTTTAAAATTAAAGATGCATTATATTATATATTTAATGTTTTTAATAAAACTGAATAGAGGATCTCTTGGACCTGGATTTCCATGCCGACTTTTTACCATACTCTAAAAATATTCCAAAGTGTAACATGATGAACAAATAATTTTTAAATTCTCCCTAAAATCATGTATTTTCATCCCAAAATATAAAATAATACCCTAAAACGAGGGTACTAATCTCTTATCTAGATCTTACACTCTAAGGATCTCTCCTTGAGGTTCCCGTGTTTCCAAAAAACACGCACCCAATGAAAAAATTACCCATGAATGTTCTTATCTTACCAGTCCTCAATCACCACTGAGATCCTCAATAATGTAACTCCATACTCAGTGTCTATATTACTGCATTAAAAATCATGAAATGATTCATTTACATATCTTCTCAGCTTCAACATGTGAAAAATATCATGCACCCAGTCTAACTATGGCGGTTGAGCTAAGTGGTAAAACCCTCACTAAATCAACATAGTAACTGAAGAAGGGCCTATGAACCCCAAATATAGACTACTTCCCATTTCAAATACCTGTAATCCATGTTAAGGTGAGATATATCAATACACATAATATCCCTCACCAAACTACAAATTTCTACATTATCGGTCCACATCATACCCCCAACATCTCCGGGTAGTCCTCATCTACGCCAAGGTGATCTGTGCCTTTTTAAACCATCAAACACACTAACTTTGGGCCCATAAATGCTATTCATCTAGATTTAACCATTATAGCGGTGTCCTGTAGAGTCTCCCAGACATCTCCTTGAACAATGATACATTGATGGTGGAGTGGTAACTATTGTGAAATTCAAACTCCATTAATGGTAGATTATTTTACAACTATGGCCCAAACAAATAAGCAAACTCAAAGTATGTCCCCAAGAACCTATGTGATCCACATTACTTGAACATCATTTTGGGGTAGAAGAACTATGATGAACCTCAATTTAGTCACATATCCTCCCATAACCCACTATGTAATCAAGAAATTAAATGATAATCATGTACTACAATGATCCCCAAGGAGTCTCCATGAATTTGGACTACCTCCTACTTGAAAAAGAATCCTAAAAATGTCTAATAATATCTTCTCTTGGATGGTTCTGAAGTGGGAAAACATGGTGAGTTAGTCTATGATCACATAGAAAATTTTATAAACTCTCCCTTATCATGGGATACCCATTATAAAAACCATAAAGACAATATCCCATTTCCACTTCCTTTATGGAAACCTGGCCTGCACTTATTGGTAGGTGAGACATCAAATGTTAAACTCAACAACATTGTACAATATCCAAGAACACAGAACTTGATGCAAAATGATCCTAATATATCTATTGGTCAGAGTGGATACTCAAGAGGGGGGGGGGGGGTGAATTCAGTTCCAATTAAAAATTTATGTAAATTTTTTTCTATTAAATATCCCCCAATTTAAAACAACAAGCTAAACTGTAGTGCATTTATAATATAGTAAAGGGTCAGTTAGGTTATAAAGAGATTGATTAGTTCCCAGTTAATATAATCTGATGATTATATTAGCTTTTAAAACAAACCTAATTCATTACAACAAATACAAACACTTTCTAGTTTAACTATCAGAGTTACTATAAATAGATTTGTATTTAAAGTACTTAGTAGCAGAATATTAAATATAGTTTAAAACAAAATAAAAAAGCACAACATTTTTTAAGCAAGAGGTTCAGTCTCAATCTGAGACATAGTCCTCTCAAACACTTTATATAAAACTTTTATCCACACCCTAGATTGGGGTTTAAAACAGTACTCAGACTGTCTAGGTCTTATGACCTCTACCATAGTTCTTCGTGGGAAAAAAACAGTAGCACACAGGCTATCCCGGTCACACATTACCTCTACCACTATCCACAGTGAGAATCAAAATATTTAGAAAGATTGAGTGATCAAATTAGGTATCCTCCAGTTTAGCACAGGAGACAGTGTGTGTCTAAAAATATAGAGCAAACACACTGCTAAAAAATGTAGATAAATTAAACACAATAGAGTTAAACAGATAGAGATGACTTTAGAATCCTCTATGTGTTTTGAGTAAAGCTCTGGACTCCTTGGATTGATGCATGTGAGGCTTTGAGTCAATATCTAGTTTTTGTCGAGAAACAGAGTGTAATTTTTTTATTTTACATCCATGTCTAGGTTGATCAGTCTGATCAGCTTGAGTGCAAGTGAAATTGTTGATGCTCTTTTCTCCTTGAATGTTCAGTTTTTTTATGGATTCAGTATGTATTCTTATTTCTTATTATATTTATGTAAGTCCTTGAGTATCTCCAGAATATTGTTTCATATGTGCATGGAAAAAATGATCGACCACTTCCCTTTAGTAGTTCGAGGTTCCCTTATATAGCTTTACCTCCGACAATGGGAATGATTACCTTTTTACAGATACGAGGTACGGTTCCTGAAATACCAATAACTATCATTAATTACTATCACGTGCGTTAAAAAATAAAATATGACCATTTTAAATAAAAAAATATAAGTAGGGTTTAGAGATATGATGACTAGTCTCCATTGTTAGCTCTTAGTATCAATTAGCTTGTATCGGTGGACTTGAGTCAGTAGGCCTGTATCGGTAGCTCTAGCTATTTATAATGGTAGCTCACTTGAAATGGTAGCTCCTTCTATCGGTAGCTGTTATGCATATTGGTGACCATTCTGTATCGGTGAATGTATGTATCAATGACCCATACCGGGGAGCTTTAAATAGTGGACTTCATAAAGGCAGCAATTACTCTATATCGGTCGACTTGTGCATATCGGTAGACTTATTCAATCGATATCTCAGGTGTAACAGTAACTGTATGCATACCGGTGGCCTTACCCATATCAGTTGACTTCTGTACCGGTGTATTTAGCCTTATTGGTAGCTATGTACCTAAGACCCTTGTATCGGTACTTGTTTCTTTGGTAGACTTCATCGATAGTTTTTTGTCTATCTGTATCGGTAACCATTGTGCATACCGGTGGACTTATGCATACCAGTGGACTTACTCTATCGGTAGGTGTGTACCAGTGACCTTGTGTCACATGAAGCTTGGTCTATCAGTGAACTTTACTTATCGGTAGACTATGTACCGGTAGGTCTGTATTAGTGACTCACAAGCTTAACACTTATCTATTCTATGCAAATTATATTCAGATTGAGTTAGAATTATTTCAAAGCATGTATAACCATAGTTAAAAAATGACTAACATAATCCAATGATTATTTTGATATTTTTGTGAACATAATTTAACATATATATATGATTATAAACACATATTAAAACATAATTTAGATATCAAAAGAGATGAGGTGAACAATCTCACCCGTTTTGATAATCAGAAACTATGGTATTATAATCCAAAATAATCAGTAAAGTATCATTATAAAATAAAATTGTTCCTATTTCTCAGTGAGTAATGAAATTTTTAAATGTGAGAGTTTAAATGTATCAGAGGATATAGTATTAAATGAAATTGTATGAGAGGTATAAAACAACTGTATCAGAGATAGAAATATATTATTGTAAAATTAAATGATGCTCATATGTCTCATATTTCTCATATTTCTCCCCCTATCTTATGCTTATATTTATCATATTTTCCCCCCTTTGTGATTAGAAAATAGTAGGAAACAAAGGATGAGAGAAGTAATAGAAGGTAAAAGAGAATAAGATCATATATATTTATTGGGGAAAAATATATAGAGAAATACAAAATTGAAACAAAGAGAGTACAAGTGATTCCTATCAAATGTACTAGCCACTAATAAATACACCTTTTGAATGTCCACTTTTGATTTTCATTTGGGTTCAGAGGTAGACTCAGGCTGGGTGGATTCCGGAGAAGTCTTGGGAATTCCAGAAATCACTACTGGAGGTTGAGAAACATAGACTGTTCCTGGACTGTAGTGGGTAGATCTCTGTGTGATCATAGGAGTGAGACTCCGAATTGCTTGGACTGGAGTCATCTGAGGAAAGGAGGAAGACTGAGCATAAGAAGGCAGAGCTGGAGGTGCAATGATATGAGTACTGTCAACATGCAAGAATGGTAGTAACAGATTCCTAAAGTCCATTATGATCCCTCCTCCCCTCTCCATAGCAGAAATGAAGTCATCCTTGTTCTCCAAAAATTTATGTAGAGCAGGATTCAACTCCCTTAGCTTGCATACTGGTTCTCCGAAAGCCTGAGTGACTGGGGGTAGTTTCTGGTTTTCTAAAAGAATCTTGAAATGATTGTTTAACTGATTCTCAGTGTAAACTTTCTGAAAGTAGAGATCAATATTTTCTTTGATTTTTTTTGGGCAGTAGTAGAATCCCTCATATGCTCCTGAAAAAATTTTCTTATATCTCATGTGGTAGACAACACTTGTGAATCAGCTGAGCTAATGGTGTTATCCTAACCAAGCTCCTCTTTTAGCACAGCTCTAAATTTCTCAAAATCTACTGAAGCACTAGATAAAGAAATATGTTTGAAAGTGAATGCTACATTCTCCTTGAATTATGGGGTCAAGTTGCTTATCAGCTTTTGGACAACCAAATCCTGGGTGCTCACATACTCTTTGACAGAGTTCTTAAAAGCTTCAAATACATAAAAAAATTTCCTTACTACACCTTTAATGTAACTGATATCAACATTAATTTGAGCTTGAGAGCTACTCAAGGTAGTTAGAGAAGCAGCATACTGCTTCAAGGCAACAACAGCTCTTATCCAGCTCTCAATCTGAGAATGACATACTCTTATTTCATTCGTCATCTCTGTTATAGGGACTGATACCATACAACCAAGAGAAAGTTCTAAATATTTTTCCATATTTCTCATCTCTTAAACAAAGAAATTATTTAAATCTATAACAGATGCAGTCCATGTCTCCTTCAACTCATCCTTTAAAGACTGAAGATCATCCTTAGTAACTTGATTATCAAGAACAAATATAGGTGCTCTTTCTGACACTATACTAGCCACATAGTCCTTAATAATAGATTGAATGGATGATATTAAAGAGGTTTCCATTCTTCTTATCTCTTCCACAAATGAGGTCTTATGATTAGACATCAAATAGTCTAGATCATATTTTCTTACCACATCCTCAGGTAAAAACCCAGAAAAGATATTATAGTCAACTTGAGGTCTATTTATGGGTGTCTCATCTTCAGAATTAGGATAGTCCAACCCACAAACTAAAAAACCTGGATCTTCTACCCAGTCTTCAATCTCAACAGCTACTGAAATAGTACCAAGTTTGATTGGATGCTCCCACTCAATTCATGCATTATCCTATATATGTATAGAAACAACAACCTGAGAAGACAAGTCGTCCTTAGAAGAATCCTCCACAACCATATCCATTTCTCTAATAGTAGGATGCTCTTCAGGAATAGGTTTAAGTCTATCTACTTCAACAATTTGCTCAGTAGTAATTGAGGAGTTCCCAATCAGTAGACTAAGACTCAAGCAGGATGAAACAGATGCTTCAGTTTCAGATTCTTCTTCTTACTCATTCTCTGGAGCAGTTTGGTCTTCTTCATGAATAGGGGCTTCATCATTGCTTTCTCCCAACACTGTTCCCTTTCCAGAAGATACAATTTCAAAAACCGGACTTAGAGGCATGTCCAGATCCCTTCCATTAGCTACAAAGGTATCCTCTTCATCAGTATCATCACTATACTAAGGTTAATCTTCATCAGGTCCTAGATCTAAAACCTTTACATCCTTAGTCCTAGAAGGAAGATAGATAGAATTAAAATTATCATATATCTTCTCATCATCACTGACCCATTCTCTTCTCCATGGATTCCAATTGATCTTCATGTATTTACAGATAATTTTGGTATTACAATATTTGTCTTTCATAACCACTGACTCATCCTGAGACTTAGCCACACCTCTTACCTTGATAATCACAGAGATCAGATTTGCAAAGAATACAACATTATTTTTTGACTTTGGCCTGGTCATATCATCAATTTGAATCATTAATAGTCTATAAAAATTCACCTTAACCGCATGTCTTAACAGATGCAACAAATAAATATCTTGATATTTCAGATTTTCAAAGTCTCCTCTTCTTGGACATAGTACATGTTGTATGAACATGACTAGTAACTGGTTCTCTCCATAAATTTATGCAACAACTACTTTTCTTGGTGTTCCATCACCTGTTAATTCTTCCAAAGCTGTTTCACATTCAAATATGTCACTGGTAGGAGGTACTGACTTAGAGAAATACCCAAACTCTCCTTCATGTTGAACTTTCAGGCACTTATCCCACTCAATAGAAGAAAAAGATATTTTCCTACCATTCACTACTAATGCCATCCTATTCTCAACTTCTGATATCTCAAAATGGACAAACTCATAAAATTATTTTACCAACTTCAAATAATAAGGACCATTATTATTTGAGAAGCACTCTACCCATTTCTGATCTTACAGTACTTTTAGGACTAAAGACTTTCTGGCCATCAACCAGTCCTTGCAAAGATCATTCTCAACTACTATCTCCCTTTGAACGAGATGTGGATTTTTAGGTTTCTTCACTTCACTTCCACCACTAGACTCTCCTTTGTGTCTCTTGGCATTCAGATCATCATCCTTTTTGCTGACTGATGGTCTCTTCACTCTTTCCATTCTGTGAATCGCAAGGCTTAGGGTTCAAGAGAAACAATGGTTTGGGAGCTAAGGATTGAAGGTAAAGGGTTTGAGGTGGATTGAGATGAGGTCAAGACTTATGTTTTATCATTTAGGAATCAAAAAATAATTAAATAAAACATAATAAGTATAATACTAATGATACAGATTCCGGTGGACAAAGATACAAAAATTTAAGCACCGTGCAACTTAACAGTAATTCATACCAGTGAGGATTCCTAACGGTGAGGTATAGGAGTGAGGTTCATACCAGTGAGGTGTAACAGTGAGGTTTTGGCTAACAGTGAGGATTTTCTAATGGTGAGGTTTGGCTAACGGTGAGGTTTGGCTAATGGTGAGGTTTGGCTAACGGTGAGGTTTGTCTAATGGTGAGGTTTGGTTAATGGTGAGGTTTGGCTAACAGTGAGGTTTGGATAATGGTGAGGTTTTTCTAACGGTGAGGTTTGGCTAAACCAAGTCTATCATTCCTAACTAATGTCTAATGTAACTTAACCTATATAAACTTAAGGGTTTGGTGGAGATATCATCTAATTGATGCTCAGTACCTATAAATTCAAGAGTAATATCACCCTTTTGTTAATGATCTCTCAAAAGTGGTGGCTTACGTCAATGTGATTAGTTTTAGAGTGAGACATGAAATTCTTAGACATGTTGATCACACTAGTGTTATCATAGTTTATAGATACATGTATAAACTGATATCCATAGTCCAATAATGTATGTTTCATCCACAGAATTTGTGCACAATAACTACCAACATCAATATATTCTACTTCAGTAGTAGACAATGCAACAGAGTTCTACTTTTTTTACTACACCAAAATATCAGGGACTTACCTAGAATATGACATGTTCCAGAAGTGCTCTTCCTATCTAACATGCAACCAGCAAAGTCAGCATCTGAATAACTTATTAAATCGAATGATTGTCCTTTTGGATAAAATAATCCTAAGTTAGCGGTATTTTTAAGATATTTGAAAATTCTTTTAACAACAAGCAAGTATGAATCTTTTGTATTAGCTTGAAATATTTCACACATACACACACTAAACATAATATCTGTTTGGATAGTAGTAAGATAAAGAAGACTCCATATCATACCCCTGTAGTTGGTTTAATACACTAGTTTTTTAGTTTTATCAGAATCCAACTTACAATTAGTATTCATAGGTGTATCAATTTCCCTAATACTATCTAAACAAAAATGTTTTAGAAGATCCTCTGTATATTTTCTTTTGATTTACGATAATACCATTTTCATTTTGAAAAATTTGAAATCTAAGAAAATATTTGAGTTCTCCCATTAAACTCATTTCAAATTCATTATGCATAATCTTTGAAAAATCAATACACAAAGCATTTTTAGAAGATCCTTAAATAATATCATCAACATAGATTTGTACTATCAAAAAATCATTGGAAATTTTTTTAATAAAGAGAGTTGTATCAGCAATCTCTTAAAAAAAACCATTTGAAATAAGAAAATTACTAAGTCTATCATACCATGATTGTGGGGCTTTTTTTAAACCATCTAATGCTTTAAAAAGCATAAAAACTCGATTTGGAAAATGAGGATTTGTAAATCCAGGTGGTTGTTCAACAAAAACATCTTCAATTATAAAACCATTTAAAAAATAAATTTTAACATCCATTTGATATAACTTGAAATTTAGATGAGAAGAATAGGCAAGTAGAATACTAATAGCTTCTAATCTTGCTACAGGTGAAAATTTTTCCTCATAGTCTATTCCTTCTTCTTAACTACACCCTTGTGAAACTAGCCTTGATTTGTTTCTAATTATGTCTCCTAATTCATCAAATTTATCTCTAAATACCCATTTATTGCCTATGGTCAATGTGTCCTTAGGTCTGTCAACTAATTCCCGGACTTTTTTTCTTTAAAATTGATTTAATTCTTCTTACATAGCCATTACACAAAACTTATCATTAATTGCATCATTGATATTTTTAGTTTCTAACTGTAAAAGAAAGGCTTGATGTTCAACCTGGTTTCTTAGATAATCTATAGTCTGTGTCCCTCTATCATGTTTACCTACAACATCATCTAAAGGACGGTTCTTTAGAAATCTAGTTCATCTCGTAAATGTTGGACTAGAAATTTCTAGTTCATCTCTATGGTCGGGTTCACCCGGATAATATTCTAGAATATTTACAGAACTAGTTGTCTTTACAACAGGTTCAATGATTTTATAATTAAGGTCCAGAATAGATAGATATTCTTCAGGATTTTCAAGAGAAGACTTAGGTTCATGCAGATCAGTTTCATCAAATTTGATGGGAACAGATTCTTCCACACATTTGGTTTTTTGTTAAAGACTCTATCAAATTACTGGTTATAGAGTAACCTAGAAATATTTCTTCATCACTTTTAGAAGCAAATATTCAAGATTATCTTTAGTATTAAGAGTAAGGACTTTGTAACTAAAAACTCTGAAATAACTAACATTAGGCTTCCTATTATTCCATAGTTCATAAGTGGTATTCTTAAGAACAGATCTAATCAAGACTCTATTTATAATATAACAAGTTGTATTGATAGATTCATCCCAAAAATAAATAGGTAAATCATATTCATTGAGTATAGTCCTTGCAATTTCATGAAGGGTTCTATTTCTTCTTTATACTACACCATTCTGTTGAGGTGTCCTAGGGGCCGAAAACTTGTGACTATAGACATTGTGTGAGCAGTAAGATTCAAACTCATGATTTTCAAAATCACGACCATGGTCACTTCTCAGGGTCTCAATATTAAGTCTACTAAGGTTCTCTATAGAGTTGGAATATTTCATAAAAGAATAAAAGGCTCCACTTTTGTGATCAATAAAGTATACCCAAGTGTATCTAGAAAATTCATCTACTAAGACATAGACATAGTGCTTCCCATTTAAACTAGAAACACTGGAAGGTCCAAACAAGTCCTTGTGAACCAACTCGAGAGGTTGAGATGTTGAAACTTATTTCTTTGATTTGAGAGAAACTTTATGTTGTTTACCATTTTGACAGGGAGTGAAAACTCTGTCTACTAGGAATTTCAGTTGAGGTAGGTCTCTAACTAAAATTTTCTTAGTCAGTTTCTTAAGTGAATGAACATTGCACTGTCCTAATCTTCTGTGCCAAAGCCAAGACTCTTTATGAAAAAAATTTAAACAAGTAACCTTATGTTTGGCTAAAGAATTTAAATCTACAACATATACATTTTCATTTCTCAAGGCTATAAATACCAAAAAAAATTTAGAATTAAAAACATTACAATCATCATTTTCAAATTTAACATTGAAACCATCATAAAAAACCGAGAAATGCTTAACAGGATATATTTTAATCCATCAACAAATAAAACTTTAGAAATTAAAACTGATTCAGGGTTACCAATTTGGCCTAAGCCGATGATTTTTCCTTTTAAATTATCACCAAAGGAGACATGGCCTCCATCAACCTTGATTAAGCTTTTGAAACATGAGTAATATCTAGTCGTATGCCTTGATCATCCACTATCCAAGTACCATATCTTCTTATAGGAACTCTTCAGGCAAGTCTCCTATAAAACAGATTTAAATAGAAAATGATTTTGGTTCCCAGATTTTCTTGCATCTAGACAGGTTAGTAAGAAAAACTTTTAGTACCCAAATTTGTTTAATGGGTCTCATATAATCAATAGATTAAAAATATTTGAAAGATAAACATTGTTAGATATATAAGTATGTGAATAGCTAGTTGAGGCATAGGAATTTGCAGAGCTGGAACTAGCAGCATACTGTCCAAATTTTGGAATAAATCTATTCTTAACAAATAGTCTCTGTCTAGGATGATAGCCTAAACCAGTAGCATACTTTAGTGCAACTTGTTTTCCTAGAATTTGTGTAAGAGTGTTCTTTCCATTTTTGAACTTTTAAAAATCTTTTCTGAGTTTCTCATTGGACAATTTAAGTTGAGTATTCTCCTTTAACAGTTGAGAGTTATTTTCCTTTTCTACTTATAATGCATATTTGACAGTGCTAGTTAAAGTATATCGTTTATTTAATGACTTTTGCTTATATTTTTGCTCATTGTAGGTTTCTTCTAACAAATTACAATATTTAAATAACTATTCACTAGACATATTTTAAGAATCGGAATCATCTCTAAAATAATAATAATTTAAAGCAAGAGTATCTAATATTACCTCAGATGTGTTTGTGATGAAAAACATATTAGATTTTTGAGATTTTTCATCCTTAGTGGAGTAAGAATCACTTAAACTATCTTCTGAAGCACTCCAGGTTTCTTTCATAGCTTTCTTATATATTTTTTCCTTGTACTCATATTTCTTCTTGAATTTTAATTTTGGACAGTCAGTTTTGACATTCCCTTTCCTCTTGCATTCGTAACAAAATATGTCATAACTTTTATTAGTCATTTTCCAGTCTTTCTTCCAATGAAGTTTATTGTCATACTTTCCCTTATAATTAGATTTTCTAAAAACTTCTTCTTCCTACAGAACTTCTTAAATATCCTGGGTATCTGAGCCATTTCATCGTCACTTTCTAATTCACTTTCTTCACATCTTGAGCTATCACTTTCACATTGAATTTTTCCTTTGTCCTTGTTTTTTGATGCATAGGTCTTGAAGGCTACAGATTTCTTTCTTAGTTCATCATCTTATTCCTTTTTTACCTTCAGTTCTTCTTCATACATCATTAACTTACCAACCATCTCTTTAATAGGCAGTGAACTTATGTCACGTGATTCTCTTATTGAGACTGATGTGCCTCTCCATCTGTCTGGTAGACATCTGAGTGACCTCATGATTTCCTCCTTTACAGGAACAACCTTTTTGAGTGAGCTCATTGTTTTTAAAATTTTGTTGAACCAGAGATACATGTTAGAAATAGGTTCATCAAGATTCATTTAAAAATTTCCATACTTAATAGTGTAATTGTTTAGTCTCATTTACTTAACATTGATTGTTCCCTCATGAGGAACACCCAAAGTATCCCAAATTTCATAAGTAGTTTTATAAGTAGATATTTTATTAAATTAATCATCTCCTAAAGCACAATACATGGAAGTTAATACTTTATAATTATTATTGTAAGATGATTTAGTCGATTCATCCCAATTAATTATTTCAGTTTCTCGAATCTTATACTAATCCTCTATAGCAGTCCAGATGTCAAATCCCATACTTTCTAAATGAAATTACATTTTTAGTTTCCATTGGGAATAATTAACATCATTAAATAAATGTTTCGTGTTGGTATCACTATCTTCTAATATATTATCCATAATTAGATTTTATCATGTTTATTTAAATAGATAAAATTTTGAACTAACAGAAATTATGATATTTAAGATACAAATAAAATCACAGTTAAAAAATAGAGTGTTTAGAAATCCATTATTAATAACAACCTGCCTCTAATACCAAATGTTGGTCGGAGTGGATACTCAAGAGGTAGGTGGGGTGAATTGAGTTCCAAATAAATATTTCTGTTAGAAATATTTCTATTAAAAATTACCCAATTTAAAACAACAAGCTAAACTGTAGTAAATTTGTAATACAGTAAAGGGTCAGTTAGGTTCTCAAGAGATTGATTAGTTCTCAGTAAATCTAATCTAAAGATTAGATTATCTTTTGAAAATAACCTAATTCTTTACAATAATTAAAAAAAACATTCTAGTTTAACTATCAGAGTTACTTTAAAATAGATTTGTATTTAATGTACTTAGCAGCGAAATATTAAATATAGTTTAAAGCAAAATAAACAAGCACAACAAGATTTAACCAAGAGGTTCAGTCTCAACCTGAGAATTATTCCTCTCAAACAGTTTATATAAAAATTTAATCCACACCCTATATCGGGGTTTACAGTAGTAATCAGACTATCTAGGTCCTATGGCCTCAACTGCAGTTCTTCGTGGAAAAAACAAAACAATAACACACAAGCTATCCAGGTCACATTTGGCCTCTACCACTATCCATAGTGAGAATCAAAGTATTTAGAGAGGTTGAGTGAGGATATTAGGTATCATTTAGTTCAACACAGGAGAGAGTGTGTGTCTAAAAATACATAGCACACACAATGCTAAAAAATGTAGATAAATTAAACATAATAGAGATAAATTGATAGAGATGTGTTTAGAATGATCTATGTGTTTTGAGTGAAGATCTGGACTCCTTGGATTGATGTAGATGAGGATTTGAGTCCTTTTCTGGTTTTTTTCAAGAAACATAGTTTCATTTTTTTATTTGACTTCCATGTCCAGGTTGATAAATATGATCAGCTTGAGTGCAAGTGAAATCGTTGAAGCTCTTTTCTCCTTGAATGTTCAGGTTTTTATGGATTCAGTATGTATTCTCCCTTCTTCTTCTATGTATGTAAGTCCTTGAATATATCCATAATATTGTCTCGTATGTTCATGGAAAGGCGGATCGACCACTTTCCTTTAGTAGTTTGAGGTTCCCTTATATATCTTTAGCTCCAGCAATGGGAATGATTACCTTTTTACAGGTACGAGGTACGGTTCCTGAAATATCAACAACTATCATTAATTACTAGCATGTTCATTAAAAACAACAAATATGACCATTGCTAAAAAAAATATAAGTAGGGTTTAGAGATATGATGACTGGTTTCCATCGGTTGCTTTTAGTATTAGTGAGCTTGTATCGGTGGACTTGAGTCAGTAGGCCTGTATCGGTAGCTGTTGCTCTTTATAATAGTAGCTCACTTGAAATAGTAGCTCCTTCTATCAGTAGATGTTATGAATATTGGTGACCATTCTGTATTGGTGAACGTATGTATCAGTGAACCATACCAATGATCTTGTAACGGTGGACTTCATAAAGGTAGCTATTACTCTGTATTGGTCGACTTGTGCATATCGGTAGACTTATTCTATCGGTAGCACAGGTTTTATGGAAACAGTCTGCAAACCTGTGACCTTATCTATATCGGTAGACTTCTATACCGGTGTACTTAGCCTTATTGGTAGCTGTGTACCTGAGACCTTTGTATCAGTAGCTGTTTCTCTGGTAGAATTCATTAGTAGCTGTCTGTCTATTTGTATCGGTAACCATTGTGCATACCGGGGGACTTATGCATAAAAGTGGACTTACTCTATTAGTAGCTGTGTCCCAGTGACCTTTTTTCATAGGAATCTTGGTCTATCAGTGACCTTTACTTATCAATAGACTATGTACCAGTAGGTTTGTATCAGTGACTCAAAATATTAACACTTATCTGTTCTATGAAAATAATATTTAGGTTGAGTTAGAATTATTTCAAAGCCTGTATAACCATATATAAACATTGACCAACATAATCCAATGATTATTTTGAAATTTTTGTCAAGATAATTTAACATATAGATAAGATTATAAACACATATTAAAACATAATTGAGATTATCAAAATAGGTGAGGTCAACAACATCCTCATATCTCCTGTATATAATAATAAGGTAAAGAATTGAACCTTATCAGCACCTCTACTTTAGGAATGGATAGTTTTATAATTAATCCTTGAACAAGGTTTATGTGGTTCCCAACTTCTGAAAATCCACCAGAAACATGTCCAGTGGATATCTATTCCTGTATGATCCCATAATCAATTCCCCAAGTTTTTCCTCCCCGATACACCAAAAAACTCTTAGGGACACCAACCATAGACACGAGGAACACTACACCATCCTCATCCTTTAGGGTTAACTGTATAAAGTTCAACTTCTCTACCACCAATCTCAATAAAATTGAATAGAATACTTTTCCATGAGCATATGATACCACATTTATGCTCTGGGGTGGCACAAAATCTATCACTACCACAACCATTTATAGTTCTATTATCACTCCCAAGTTTGATAATACACATCCCAATAAGTGGTCATCATAATTCTAGAACTGAAACTTTGAGATCTTCCCATAGATCTAGAACATTTGAGGCATTTCTGGAACCATCAAAAATTGTATCACAAGCTCCACCTTTGTCATAGAATACAAAAGGATTTCATTGATGATGACTACCATTAAAAAACCCAATAAGGGTAGAACGATCTAGTATATAATTCCCTCAACACCACTAGAAAATCCAACACACTAAATTGTATCACCATGATCTCAAGAAAACCATAAAATCTCTAGGAAGATACCCTCAATATATTCTCCTCTTGAACGAAGAGGTGGTGATAACCCATATTGATTTCAAACTCTTAGAAACAATTCACCCCTAAAAACTAGTTGAATAAGTCACCATTTTCAAGGTAGTCATATAGTTCAAGATATGTTAGTGTACACCTAACATAAAGATCTAATCTAGCTTTTAGAAGAACAAAAATGAGTTTTCCAAAGAAACAAACAATGTCTAAAAATACCTTGATCTTCAGATTCTATAACCACACAATCATCTTATATAGTCATATGAGGTCATTAGGTATGATAGTTTAGATATCAGGCTATCCTAGGGTGAAGATCTATGTAGAAAATAGACTTTTGATTGCATGGTTAGCCTAAGACATACTCTGGGAATACATCCTTATACTACTCCAATATCATAGGAATTGAAAACTCATAACATCCACTAATTTATGGGTAATACTGAAAAAAAATCTGATGTTTCCTCAAATACATGACCTCATCCTCCCATGCTGAGGATTCATTGTCACTAAAGAATGTAAATTCCACCTCACTAACTCAAGTAAACTTCAACCCCTTATAGAAATTGTCAATTGGGAATATACCGTAGGAAACTAATCTACACCAATGAAACAATCATTGGGCCCCACTTACACTATGGAATGATTTTATGAGAGGTTTTGTCTCCTCCTAGAGTTAAGTCAAACTATCATAAGAGGTGTGTGATCACATAACCTTCTATTTAGGATATGTAAAAAACATCAGTCAAGGAAAAAAGATCCAGAAGAATAACTAGATCTCAAATAGGGGATATGTTCAGAAAAATGTTTATTAAGAATCTATGATAAAATTTTAGCTGATTTAGAGAAAACACAATTCATTCCTCAACACACAGTCAAAGTCTCCTGGTCACAAGTCTCTATATCCTATATCTATCCTTCCATTTTTCACATATGTTCTAAAATACTAGGGCCCAAAATGATACCTTAACATGTTAAAACAACATCATACATTCAAGTAATAAGAATCCATCTGCCATACCTCAAAATTATCATATTTAGTAGTAACTGAATTTTAAACCTAGTTTTAAATCACATCACAAGAACATGTCTTGGGGGTTGTCCCTCTCCATTATGTTCCGGATTCTATAAGAAACAAAATCAGCCCAGGGCCCTATCTATTCCCTACGACATCTTGGAGATGTCTCATTTATAGGAACACCATCATGTGGGGTCTGAAAAAAGAAGTAAACTCTCACCACATGCTTGATGAAGTCCACTATTTCCCAAGAAGGGGGATCCGACTCACCGTGAATCTTGGGAAATAACTATCTCCAAAACACATGAAGTGCACTCAAGAGAGTTGAATTATCTACTAATACCACCAGAACCAACTACTTCTCAACAAGATAGGGTGTATCTACATAAAACACTATTTTTGGGTCAACATGATTCTAAGATTCTGAAGACATTTATTGTTATCCACCTAAAACACAAGAGGTGGGTCAACAAGCTACTAAACTGGTGGAGACATTTCATGATATCCACCTAGAGGAACCAAATCATGTATAACACCATAAACCGAATAATCATTTCCTAGTAGATCATGATCAATATACCACTATAGAATCCTAGTTGGATCTCATTGTGGATGTATGCAAGGATAACCAAGAAACACCATGACAAAAAGACAATATCTAGGTAGATGATACAAAAAGGAACTTGAAACCAAATCCTATTACCATATGATGCATGTGAAAATGTTTTTCCTACAACTACTGCCTTCATGTATAGAAGAAAAAATTAGGTTATCAGAGTCATGGAGAATATATACATCAACTACCTCACCAATAATGGGTTCCCCAACATGAAAGATGAACTTTAGGCACTTTAACACTATTTAACTACTTCCCAAACATAACTTCATAGCTAGAATGTCTCCAATATCTAGCCTTAAGATGAAATCCTGTGATAACACCATGTCATGACCAAACCCACAAGGGCTCCTCTGGCCTATAGTAATCCAAGAATGAAAACTCAAGTCCACCATAAATAGGCTAATGGTTGGTGGCCAGTATTGAGTAGGTATATCACATACATGGGATTTCTTAGCCTAAATTACCTACACACACACACTCACTCACATATCCATACATAAGTATAATATGGAAATATAAATATATCATACAATAATTTTATGCATACCATATATTTCATTTCATATAAGAACAATAAGTAGAAAGTATAAAGTGGCTACTACAAGCCCACAAAAACTGTAAAAGAACCCTATCTATTGACAACACGGGGGAGACTACCCAAAATTAACGCCTGGATCCAACTGAGGATTGTATAGATAATCTAAAATCCATCTTCTCATAGTATACCTGGGAATCTAAATGAATGGAATTACATCAGTATAGGACATTACATGTGTGGGAAGAGACCATGCATGGCTGAGTATAAGCATACCTAATAGGAGAACCCAAAATCTCCAAATAGAAAGAATCAAAGAAATTATAAATATCATCATCATGAAGGTATGTAATTCATAATTTGAGATTTAAAAACATATAATAATAACCTAGATATGATCTAATTTAGGAACTATGTTTTAATGTCATTACGCTTCCCCTAGGGCCTGAGCCGCAATAACCCCAAGTCTACCACCAATAGGAAAGGAGTTGGCGACTAGCTCCAAGAAGGCATATCAGGCACATGGGAGGAATTTAAATAATGTAAATATATACACACACATCTCTAAGAACATAGAATAAAGAAATGTAAGTCAAACGATTAAAATGCATGCATACATCTATAATCACACTGTCAAAGTATGACATAAAGTACTGAGAAGCATAAAAGGAGCCAAAAACAAGCTAACCCAAAACTGGAAGATAAAGTTTGATCTTCATAGGAGGGAACTATTATAAAATGAAACACTAGTATATAGCTTGGTCTGTCTATCCCAATTAAGATCCACTAATACCTAGTCCTGCATGGAATCAGTAAAAGAGCAGTTGTTTTCATAAGGCATAACTTGTGCGAGTAGATCCCATGAAGGGGTGAATAGAACAATATCCAGTAGGACACCCAGAAATCACTAACCATAAAGCATCAGGAGTATTTAGGTCAACAAACTATACTTAAATCATAATGTGGTATATATAATAAAACATCTAGATATACTCATAAGAGATTCAATGTCTCAAAAATCTCAACAAATTCCAACCATAGTTTCAGTATGGCATTTTAAATTACTACTCATATAGGAGATATCACACCACAAGTTCTACAACTAATGAAAACACACATCATATAATTCATGATCGTTAGGTCTAGTAAAGAAGAATCACACATGAAAACTGATAGGTTTCATCTGAGATACACACTCTATTAGACCAATACAATAACAAAAATATCATCTCTCGATACACAAAGAGGGGGTTAATGCCCATGGCTCACTATGCAGAAAATAAAACCTATCAGAAACATCCTCCTAGACAGTGGATCGATTCCTATGTAAATTTAGGTCATCCAAATTGTAGGAAACTCCATACAAGGAATCCTAATGGATATGAGGATAACTCTAGGCCTCTCAAAGGGAAACATGCTCAAATACATTGAGTAACTTGTTAAAGAGAACTGAAAAAAATCACTCTAGAATAAGTGATGTCATCAAAACTATGAAGATCATTAGGAAGATATAATAGGCTCATCTTCTATGACTAGAATGTGATTTTTCAATTAACCATCATAAGAATGATCTTGGGGAACACACTCAACTGATACTATTATAGGGATTCACATTTAAACTCACAAAGAAGATGAGTTGAGAAGAATTATGTATCCAAACTCTACTCAAAATAATAAATGGACTATGCCTTGAAGTACATGGAATGTCCCACATAGCATCATGCTTCTCATGTCTCGTGCTCATATGGAATGCACTTTTCCAAAATACTGGGAATGTCCCTAAGATACACAACATGTAGGAGTGTATGATGTCACTCAACATGTATTCTATCCATTCCTAACTACACAACTTGTATCCTACCACACATAGTGTATGGGGACACATGATATTTTGGGCATGTACAACCTATACATTGTGAGTTGTCTTCCATGGCATGCAGGACATGTGTAATGGTCCACCCGGTATGTAATTCCACTCAAAATCTTTGGTGTGTACTCCCTGCATATGACAATCTATTTGGCTATGTGTTACATGATGTGCCACTCGAGTTACATACCATGTGATACTTATCTCGGTGCCAAAACTAACACTATACAGAAAAGAACTACATGACACCTCATTAGAGCTTCATGCCAGGACCATGGTCGTAGTCTCCTAATACATCATCATATCTCAATCTCATCACTAATCCAAACCCATATTTGTGGTATCAATCCACTTCACCAAGGAATAGGTGTGAAATGATTAATTTCTTAATTTTTGTCGAATTGAGGGATAAATGATTTTATCATGATGAATAAATAATGAAGAAATAAATATAAAAAAATGAGGTATTTAAATTTATTAATGATTATTTTGGTCTCTATTTTTTTCATTAGAAAGAAAATCTAAGGGATATAACATAACCAATAAATAAATCCCCAGTCCCAAATAATATCTTTCCCATACCTGAAATATGCATGGTTTTGTTGGATCAAAATTGATATGAGATGGCACAAATACAAGAGGGGGGGGGGGGTGAATAATATATAAATAAAATTCTATTAAAACCTTTATGAAAGGTTATAATTTTAATATTATATAAACTAAAACAATTCACAATGCCACTTATAAAACAATAAAAACAATCAGACATACTCTCAGTATGATGGAATTGTAAGGATACCATAGGTTATGAAACAATTGTATTCAGATTGAATACAAATATCAGAGTAATAAAAAGTGTAAATTGTTCTACCCTATATCATATAGAATCAATTGTAAAATGTAAAATATATAATTAAAATAATTTCAATATTAAATAATACAAATAGAAATAAGAAATAAAAGAATTATCTTTCTATTACCATAATAAATGGAAAAGTAAAAGGTATTATAATTATTTCATCCCAAAGAGAAGGGTATCCTTCTCCTAGGATAAAAAGTCTGTCTTACCAACAATGGAAATCCCTCAATATTATGATCGACACGTTTGTGTTTTTATCCTCGTATGCCCTTTATTTTTAGGTAATAGGAACCACTGTCTCTCAAAATTGTGAAATCACTCGATATGATGATCGATCACACCATCTGTCAATCCTTATAAACCCTCGATCAATAACACCTGATCATATACAAAAAGAAAAAAATCATGTATTGTAATAGAAAAACTATAAACGATCTGTTCACATTTTTTAATTTCAAGTATTTCTTACGAAGTAGAGAGAATTCACACAGTCTATATATAGAACTTTTAAGTAGCTAATGATGCTGTATGTACCTAAAATAACCTCCTACTTATATGTTTCAGGTTCTAATAGTCACATTTCATCCAATGGTCATATTTATTTGGAAAACATAGAGGGACTTGGACACCTTGAACCGTAACTGTCATATTGAAATAGAAAAAATGAAATCATTTTGATTGTTTTATAACTGACTCTCCATCATTATTTTGGTTAAAACAATAGATATATAAAAAATGATAACATGAGTATGATTGGTATAAAACATGTGTTTTGATAAAATAATAAAAAAATCATGTGATGAAAGTATAACATGAGTACAATTAATATTTCTTGTATGATGATAGATATGAATAATATGATTCAAAATAATAATATGATGAAATGTGGATATGATTCTCATTAAGAGTACAATGGTCAGAGTTAGTATGATAAATAGAGTGGGTACAATGGAGAAAGTGAGTGTGATGGCTAGAGGGAGTACAATGGCTAGAGTGAGTACAATGTCCAGAGTGAGTACGATGGCCAGAGTGATTACAATGGTAATAGTTATCATGATAAATAGAAAACCATATTCAATGTAAATCCTTTATTTTATAATTGAGTATAAAGAGATTTTTTTTAAAAAAAAATAGATAAATGTTAAATGAAGAATTTTGACTTACAAATCCCCCCTTTTTGGAAAGAAAAAACACAAAGTAAAACTTGAAAGAAATACTTGTCACCCCTTCAGTTATAACCTCTTCTAATGGAAGAAACGAAAACAACTAACTCCCCCATAGGTATAGACATCTGTAGGGATTGTATTTGTAGATTTAACTAGGTTTAGATGAATTACATTTGAGTAAAACATTATGAATTCACCCTATAAAATTTACTCTCCTTTTATAAAATATTATCCCCCTTTTTGATTTAAAAAAAGAATGGGGTAATCATGAATTTCATAAAAAGGTTTGAGAGAAGTAGAGTGCATAACAAATGAAATGAAAACATAAATCTTATTGAAATGTCAAAAGATCATAGAATTTCAAAAGACAATCAATAATGAAAGATACAAAAATAATTCATTTTTTATCTTTCATTTTCTTTCCTGATCAACTCATGATGAATAGCCTTAGTCCCCTTTAACTCTTTTATGTATTATGGGATAGAGACACCCTATGATTTAAGAAGCTCTTGTTGGTCTACAAAAATTTGATCCTGGTTTTGATGGTGTCTTCTTGAATCCTGATCCCTTCTAAAAGAGTGTCAATTATTTCTTGCATATAATTATTTTCTTCATCTAATAATGTGTTTTGTTTATTATACATACTTATTTCATCATTGATATATGAAAACTTTGAGAACTATGACTGGAAATCGTTGAGTATTTCTTACAACTCTTTCACTAAATGAGTATCTACACAATGGGTTTTTTGGATTTTGATTCATCCTCTTAATGGTTTCTTTATCGTTCTTATTAAAAGAAAATGAAATATCAATTGAAATCCTCCTTAAGTCTTTAACAGAATTCTCATGTTCATTTACTATACTCTTCCTTTTGTATGACAACTTATTCAACTTATAACAAGATTTCTTATGTGCAATAGAGATATCACTCAAAACCTTTAATTCATCATCTTCTTTCATCACTTTCTTTCTAGGCTCCCTTACCAAACTGAATTTCTTATATTGATTCTTTATATTGAAATAAATATTTCTTTCTATTCTGGGAAATTAAGGAATAGTATTCTCAATATTTCTTAAAACATGAATAATATACTCACTTTTATTGAGTGAAATAGTGGGCTCTGAATTTGTGTCTTCACCACATGATTAATGTCCATTATATCATCTTGAGTCTTAATCTGTTTGTTTTCCTTTTCCTTTCTCTTTATATTTCTCAAATTTCTCTTCTTATTTTTTAACACCTTCTTCTTTAACTATGTCAATAATGATAACGGTTCTCTCAACATGAAAACATTGAGCCATTTTCTTGAATAGAGAAGGAACTATTTCTGATTCAGTTTCCATATATTGTACTGGTGATTGATAGGCATGAACATCCTATTGTAGAACCCCTACACTTTGTTTTTGATGAGAATATTCTTCTCTACTTTTCTTATAACTCTGAAGATATTCCATAATAAGTTCATCTTTCTCTACTTTTTTACCTTCCTATTGTGAAGATGATTGAATTAATTCTAGAAATTTTCCATTACCTTTCTCCAGAAGAGTCTTTATGATTGGTTCTTTTTGAATCTCTTCTATCAGTTGAGCTCTTGCTAACTCAACACCTTTTAGAATCTTGGAAACATCAAAATCTTGATCTTTTATTTTCAATAGTTTCTTCTTCTTCCTCTTATCCTATAGAGTATCTTCTATTCTTCTCTTATCATCTAGAGATTCAGTTAGATCAAGACCAAATTTAGGATCACCTTGATTTCTTTGTTATTTCTCCTTTATCCACTCATCTACAACCTCTTAATTGTATATGGTTTTCTTCTTAGTCTTTTCACCTATTTGAGGATCTGACTTTTGAAAAAATAAAACTAATTGAGATGATTCTATTAGAAGTGGTTACAATTTATTTGGTGTTGATTCTTCCAAATATTTGAAAAATATTTTCGACTTTTCATAAAAAAACATTCTATTTATTTATTTTATTCTTTCTTATACATTAACCCTTAATCTATTTCAATTTTTCTTTCAATGGAATATGGAAAAACATCAACAATTCAAGAATTAAATTTATGAGAATGGTTAGACACATGATAAGATGAGACTAAATTTCTTCATACATTACATTCCTGATAGTTTTGAAAATGTAACCCATGAGATTTACCTTTCTCATATTCACAAGATAATCTAACATAAATATTTCAGAAACCTAAAGAGTTTATCTATACCCTTTCCTTGGAATAAAAAACCCTTGCATCTAAAGGAAAATAAATAGGTTGTCTGCAGGGAGATATGCTAAATTTCTTTTCTCTTTATTGATAAGAAATAGTTACTTTTAAGATATTTCATTATTAAAAGTACATGCTTACTCAGGTAGCTTATGAGAAGGGAAAAAGAAGTCACCTTCTATTGAGATGTTGAGAAAGAGTGCTGCTTGTTTCACTAACATAGAAAATTTTCTATAATAATAAGAAAAAATAGTCATATCTTTATGAAATGCCACAATATTTTAAAATATTCTAACATTTTCATTAGGAATTGAATCCTAAGATATGGGTTTCTCAATACAAAGATGTTCCCAACCTTAGAACAAGATGATTATTTTGATTAAAGAATCATAACTATTAAAGAAATATCAAGTGACAAACTTTTATCTAAATAAATGCATTTCTAAAAAAGACTTTAAAGTCATATAAATAAGAGTATTGGTAGAATACCGAGGCATAATGTTTATTAACAAAAGAAATGATCACAATGAGTCTTAAAATGAGGAGCAGAGCATTGTATAGAAATATGAAGAACTGCTGTGGGTTAGAGGTGGGGGATACTCTATTTATAAGCAAATTTGGATGACCATTGGACTTCTATGGTTGTGATTAGAAGAAAAAACCAACGGTATAAAGTAAATTCAATTTTATTTAAAAAAAATTGTTTTTAAAAAAAAATTGAAAAAAATAAAACAAAAGAAAAGAGATACAAAAGAAAAAGGGAATATACCTATTGAAGATTTTAAGTGATTTTTTGGATTCATACTATTATTAAAGTAGAAACATAATTCATTACAAAAATTAAATATTATAAATAATAAAATTGAATACGATCAAGTGTAAAAACGATGAGAAATAAAGTGAATAAGTTAAATTGTTAGATCGATGGAAAAAATTTAATACTATTGGCTGTCAATATGAGGGAAAAAAGTCATTACCATAGGTTTTAAATCTGGGGGAAAAAATTGATTACCATAGGTTGTCAAGCTGATGAAAAAAAATCATTACCATAGGGTGTCAATCCAATGTAAAACAAATTCATTACCATAGGTCCTCAATCCAATGGAAAACAAAGTCTTTACCATATGTTGTCTAGATTATGGAAAACAAATTCATTATAGTAGGTTGTCAAGCTGATGAAAAAAAGTCATTACTATAGGTTTCCAGGCTGTTGGAAAACAAATTCATTACCATATGTTGTCAAGCGGATAGACTAGACTCTCTCAGACCAATTAACTAAATAACAAACCTATAAACAAAATGTCCAACTAAATGATAGAATAAAAAATTCAATGTCATAAGAAATATAAATAAAAAAAATAATGAAACAAATAAAAAAATATAACTTTAAAAAAAATTAAGATAAAATGAAAAACATAATATAAATAATAATGAAAAATAATAATAAATTAATATAAAATAGATATAACATAGAACAAAAGACTAATGTTCTCCCCCCTTTGAAGAAGACTATTTTAATGTTAAGTGACTGCGAAAACAAGAAGTAGATGTGAATGATTATTTTATGTAAATAATTCCCATATTAATTTTAATATAATCAAATCTATCAGAGGGTAATGGATTTGTAAAAATATCAGCAAGTGATTCTGGTGTTCTGATGAATTGTAAAATGATATCTTTTTTTTTTGTGATCCATAAGAATGTGATTACTAATATCTATGTTTTTTGAATGAGAGTGATGTGAAGGGTTTTAAATAGAAATTTAACTTGTGTTATCACATAATATTTTAGTTTTAGTAAAACTCTTTCCATAGTCTGTGAGTTTGTGTTGCATCCCCAACACTTGAGCACAACAACTTCCAACTGCCACATATTCAGCTTCAGTAGTGGAGAGTGCATATAAGTGTTTTTTTCATGAAGATGAAACTAAACAATATCCAAGGAAAAGAAAAGTTCCAGAAGTAGTATTTATATCCATTCTACAACCACCAAAGTCAACATCCAAAAAACATTTCAATTTCAAATCTTGTCTAGAAGAGTCGAAAAGTCTTAAATCCAAAGTTACTTTTAAATACCATAAAATATTTTTCATAGCTTTTAAATGGGATTATTCTAGATTTTCTTATTATCCAGAAAATAAGCATATGAAAAACATTAAGTCTAGATGACTAGCTGTTTTGTATAGTAAGCTTCCAATCATTCATCTAAAAGTTGTTTGATCAATTGGTTGCCAAACTTCATCAAGATCAAGGGTGTTTGAGGTTCCAATGGGAGGACTAATACTTTTAGTATTGTAATATACAAAAATTTTTAGTAAGTATTTGATATACTTATGTTAATATATATAAGTACATTTTGTTATTTGTGAAATTTCAAAACCAAGAAAGAATGTTAATTCACCCATCATACCCATTTCAAACTTAGACTTCATTAGATTCGAAAATGAAACTATTAAATACATTTGAATTGATCCAAAAATTATTTCATCAACATATATTTGAAAAATCATATGATTTTTGTTTTCTTTCATTATAAAAAGTGTTAGGTCACCTGTTCCCTTAATGTAATTGTCTTATAACAAAAATCTTGTTGACCTGTCACACCAAGCTCTTGGGGCTTGTTTAAGTTCCTAAAGGGCCTTTTTATGTTTATAAACATACTTAGTATGTTTTTTATCATCAAAACCATGGGGTTTCTCTATGTAGACGTCCTCCTATACATATGCATTAAGGAAATCACACATGAGATCTATTTTAAAGAGTTTGAAATTAAAAAAATGTTATAATGGCTAATATAATTCAAATAGATTTGAGTCTTGCTTCTGGAGAATAAGTTTCTTCATAGTCTATGATTTTTTTTGATTATAGCCTTTAGCAACAAGTCTAGATTTATTTCTTACAAAAAATCCATTTTCATCACATTTGTTTCTGAAAACCCATTTAACTCCAATAACATATGTATCTTTAGGTTTTTCAACCAAGGTCCAGACTATATTGCTTTTGAATTCATTTAGTTCAACTTGCATTTCCTTAATCCAATCCGTATCACCTAAAGACTCATTTGGAGTTTTAGGTTAAAATTGGGAAAGAAAATCAAGATGTTCTATTTCATTTATTAATGAGTTTCTATTCCTTACTGGTTGATTTACATCACCAATGATTTTATCACTGGTATGATTCCTAAATAACAACTGATTTGGTATTTTTAGATCCTTATTATCAACATAAGGTAGAATGTCTTTAGGTTTAACTGTCTTAGAATTAATTTATTGAGTATTTAATAAGTTTGATGAATATTCTATCAAAGGATGATAATCAGTTTTGGAAAATATTTCAGAAGAAATATTTTTAGGGTGTTTTAAAACAAAAGGGTCTGTTTCATCAAACTTTACTTGTATTGTTTCTTCCACAAAAAAAGTGTTTTTATTAAAATCCCTATAATCCTTAGAAGTGGTGGAATGACCTAAAAATATTACTTCATTATATTTAGGTGAAAACTTATGTAGGTTGTCTTTGGTATTTAAAATAAATACTTTGAAACAAAATACATTGAAGTATGAAACTTCTGGTTTTCAGCAAGTCTATAAATCATAATGGGTTTTATTAAGAAATGGTCAAATTAAAATTTGATTTATAGTATAAAAATGAGTATTAATAGATTCTATCAAAAAAGGTTTTTCTATTGAGTATCCACTCAAAATAGTTCTAGTTATCTCTTGAAGAATTATATTTCTTCTTTCAAAAACACCATTTTTAACGTGTTATTGGTGAAGAAATGTTTTGAGTAAAAACTTTCATACTAAAAAATGTTTTAAAATCATAATTTAATAATTTTCAACCAAGATCACTTCAGATAATTATCAATGGTAGGTTTATCTCATTTTTTTACATTTAGTAAAAAAAAATTTAAAGAAAAAATATCTTCTAATTTTTTGGAAAGAAAATATACCCATGTAAATCTTGTGTAATCATCCACTATAAAAATACATGGTACTTACATCTAATACTTATAGTTTATGTTGGACCAAAAAGATCACAATGAACTAATTGTAATTCATCAGTAGTTGTGAATTCACTAATTGATTTAAATCTTGAATTATGTTGTTTTCTATATCGACAAGGGTCAAAAACATTACAAGTATCAAACCTATGCTCATGTAGATATTTAAAAATTTCATTATTAGAGAGTTTATATGAATTTATAACATTAGAGTGTCCAAGTATTCTATTACATAACCAATATTTGTCTTCCATTTCACGTATATAAGCTAAGTCTTAGCTTCAAAGTTCTTCTATGCTTAAAGTGTAAGAATTATCATGACTTTGGGTAGATAGAATAAATTAATCATTGGAATTGTTAACTATACATTTATCCTTCCTAAAATTCACAAGGTAACCCTAATCACATAATTGACTTATGATAATGAGTTTGTGCTTAATACTATCAACTAATAAAACATTAGAAATAAAACTTTTACCAAGGAGAACAATATTACCTATACCAATAATCTTTTCTTGAGAATTGTCCCCAAAATAAACTTATCCTCTATTTGTCTTGAAAACTTTTACAAATTCATTTATGATTCCAATATTGTTCTTGGAACATCGACTATCCATGTACCATGTATTGTTATTGTTTCTTGTTTTTTTTTTCTGAAAAAAAAACAATTAATCATTGGGAATCCAAACTTGTTAGGATCCAAAAATACTAGCAAGAAATATTTTTGGGATTCACATTTGTTTGGAAAAGTGAGCTTTGTGGAAAACCAAAGATTGAGTTTTATAAAGAGAATTGTTTTTTCCAATGTCCACCATTTTTACATTTAGTGCAGAATGAATCAATTTTAGGGACAAAATAGTTATTACAAAAAACCAGTTTTGAATGAGTATAACCAATTTCAAAACTATTCCTTAGAGGAAAAATTTGAGAAAACATTTTATCAAAATATTTTCTTATAGTAGTAAAATTAGATAAAATTTTCTTTAAAGAAAATATTTCAAATTTTATTCTGATGACCAAATTTTTATACTCAAAGTCATTAGTTTTAGAATTGAGTTTTTATTCTAAATTTTTACTACAATATTATATTATCATAATCTTGAGAAAGTTTTTCTTTTCAAAAATCACTTTTTTATGGGTTTTAGAAAAAATTTCAAGCTTAGGAGTTTAAAATCTAGCTCTTTTGTGATATCTAATACTGATCTTGTTAAAATAGCAATCCTATTATTTACTTTTTCAAGTTAATGAAACTTTACAATTTTCATTTTCTAAAAGTTTATTAAACATGGAATCTTCTTCATAAGAAGGTAAAGAATTACCATTATTTTATGATGATGTTTCTTCAATCGAATAATAAACTTTATAAGGACACTTTTTACTCCAAGGAATATTATTAAGGGATTCAAAACTGTGTATCTTGGAAATTATGAAATGATAAGGATTTTGGAAAGGAGACCAGCATTCTTGTGATTTGAGATATCATTATCAGAAGAGTCTTCAAAATAATCCCCTCCAATGGCACTCTAAGATTCATTTTTTCAATACTTTCATTCCCTTGGACATCTAGTATTTATTATTATTCTTCTCTTAAAATCTTTCGTTTATATCCTATCTTTTCAATATAGGACAACTAGGTTGAATGTGTCCTACTCTTTTAGATTCATAGCATCCAACTTTATAATAATTATTTTCCTTGTTAACTTTGTATGTATTTTTATACTAATATTAGAAATCCTATATTCAAACAATTTTTTTCATTCTTTATGAATGATTTTCAAGATCATTATCTGAATACTTAGTATTAGTTGAATCTGATAAGACTTGAACCTTTCTCTTTCTTGACAAGGTTTTCACAGGTGATTGAGACTTGGTAGGATCCAATGTAGTAGTAGATTCTACTCCACCATTCTTATTTTTCACTTTAACTAAATATCCCTTAATTGTAACACCCAAATCTTCCACGGTACGTTTCCCTTTGAATAATGCAGTGGCGTGCATTGTACGCAACTTCGAGATTCTAACACACCACAACCAATAAAACTAGCCATTATGAATAGTAATACCTACTTTTTGAAATTTTATAAATTCTATCTCTCAAAATGGACTTCATTTTTGGATTCGGAATATCGAAATTAACCTAGGGTGAAATTTTGGTACTTTTCGGATAACTTTCATATTTTGATGAAAAGTGAAAATTACTAAATTTTAATTAAAAACAACTTTTTTAATCAAAATAATTAATAGTGATAAATTATGAATTTGAGGGGTTTTAAAGTATATTTTGAATATATTTTTACCATGTAATACAATGTGGGTCATTGGACATAATTTCATATTTAAACCAGACATAAACAAATGCCAATGTTTTGATAGTTATTATCTCTTAAAAACACGCTTTTTGTTTTAACAACGGGAATTAATTATAAATTAATTTCTGCCACTTCTGTGTTTTGAATTTGGAAAAATGGATTTCATATTTGGAATCAGGATGTTCAAATTGTGTAAATAGGTAACTTTTATTTTTAGGCATTTTGGATAATTACTTCGGTAAATATTTTATTTACCATGGTTAAAGGGTAAATCCGGTAAACAAGGGTTAAAACAAATAATATTATAATAATACTAAATTACCCTAAAACGCGTCTTAACCCTATTAGTTGATACATGGACGACCATGGGCATATTTGGGTCGATTTTGGGACCCCATGGATCCACTTGTAAGTGATAATGACACTTTATTTTAATTAAGTTAAAATAAATACAAAAATGACACAAGCATATATCTTTTAGAAAAACAATTGCTACATAGGGTTATATATGTTGGATTTTAGACTATAAATATTCATTATAAATATAAAAATATTTCTTACATAATGATATTTTATTTATAATTTTTAGACATTAAATATGTTAATTTATTTATGACACAATGTTGATGCGGTAATTACCATAATAGTGGAAAATTAGAATAATTGATATTATAAATACCCAAATAAATAAAATTTGAGACTTTTATTGAATTAAACTAATTTTCTAGGTTAATATGACATATTATTATTTCTTTAATTAACTTTTTTAGAAGTAATAATTCTTTTATGTATTTCACAAAAATCAACTATTGAATAGTGTCAAAATTGACGTAAAAGAGTTTTTAAAACAAATATTATATTATTAATTGATATTGAATTCCTAAAAATCTAAGTTTCGGCCACGAGACATCTATCATGATAGGTATATCATTAATGGACCACTTGAGGGTCTCTTGGATGTATATAGTATGTTTATTAACTATATAATATAAAAATATAAAGTGACATGGTAAATGTCAAACTAATTAACTAAGAGTTAAAACTAAAGGATGAGGTTAATATAGTGACCCAAACCTGTATAAATTATATTGGATGAATTGTTTTCGACCTATCCCCACCTTAACCTTTGAATAATAAACTTTGGAGCCATTAGAAATCGAATATGAATTTATTATAAATTAACATTTCTTTCTTTTCCAAAGGTGCCCCTAACCCCTCTTATAAAAGGGAACCCCTCCTTCTCATTTATTCACACCTTAAAAGCTTTTTGGATCGGCAAAACCCTGCCCAAATACTCTCTCAACATTCCTCACTACAACGTAGAGGCCTTAGTTTGATCAGAAAGCCAACCTAGGGATCCCTTTTGATCAAATCAAAAGGCAGAATCCGAAGAAGAGGTAATGTTTTCACCACCCCTTTTCAAGTTCCTTTCTTCTTCCACTTATTCTTTCTTTGTTATTACCATTATAAAATAATAACTCAAGTATCTTATATAAAATTGGATGTTATTATAAATATGGTACAACCATATTCAGTATTCTATCAACCCTTTGAATAACATGTCACCATACGTGCGTACGTACGCCTTACCGTCTCCATATCGTGGTGTAATTGTTATTCAATAAATTATTATTTGGATGGGTATAATAATGATGTGTAACTCATGTAAATAATAAATATAACATGATAATTATTATTTATATATGATATAACATCCAATTATATATTATTTTAATATCAAAAGAATGATATTGTCGCTCGTGCGTACGTACGGACTACCGTCTCCACGAACGCGATGAGATTCATTCTCTATCGTACCCATTCAAGTATAATTATCATTTGATGATTTAAAAATAATGTTTAAGAACATGATATAATTCTTGATATGAATAATATAAATCCCATTAATAATTAATATGGCTCACATAACGAAGAATATAAAGTAAAATGAACTCGTTAACACCTGAAATGATGACAATTCTAAGATATTATTAACAAATCAATGTTAAAAGATCATATATGATATCATATTAATGTAAATGATTCTTGTATAATTAAATAAAAATTATTTTACCATTATATAGGAGGTTAACCTACCGTCGACCAAGGAAAAAGTACAAAGTAAGGGATTTTTTTATCTCACTCTTAATTTCGTGAGAATTCCATTGTTCACAACTTATTTATTACATGTGGTGTATGTGTACTACCCGTAATTATATTCATTGTGTATTATACTTTAATTCATATGTATATACATCATAATTTTATAATCCTTCTTTCATGGGTGTATGTTTCGTATGTTACCTAATCGATAAGGGAATTTGAAATTTCAATTTCCACTAATTTGGATTTACACATATTTCATTGATTATATTACTCCAAGATTTTGTGTGGAATCACTATTCATTTGATTATGTCATAATTTCCACTCCCTTTCTGGTGGATATTCTTTTGATACACATAATAACTCCATTGATAATTTCTCAAGTCATTGATATGAATTTGATAAGAGTAATTTGAACTCATTCTCCATTTGTTGAGTTAAACATCCAATTCGTTGGTGTTGTTTTTACAAGAATATGTGTGAATGTACTTTTATTGTTTTACACTATATATCCAATCATATTTAGTGTATTTATATTTTTCACACATAATTATTTTGTTGATTTATCCTTAACCTAAGGATACGACCTTTATGAGATATTTCATCCCAATTTACATTCCATTAAGACTTCTTTGTTATTATACACCAAATCACTTTTATGTGGTGTATAAAATGTACTTTGACATAGTATATCATGAATTCCTTTATCCTCATGATATTACAATGTTTTTATTACCTCAATTATTTGTATTCAAGTGTTTCTATTTTGGTTAGAAACTCCGACTGAAATACCATTTTTTAAATGTTTTAAAGACTTATTATTCTAAATCTTGCTCATTAATGTCCATGTTTTAAAAATGGTTTTATGGATTTTTTTATATGGAAATTAATGTTTTAAAATTAAAACTCCTTTTAAATGTTTCAAAGTGGTATGGGACACTTTGATTCAAAAATCTATTTTTAAATGGCTTCTGGACAAATAGTGTGACTTTTAAATGTTTTCAAAAAAAGGGGGATATTTATCTCAAATAGTTTTGATGGTTATTTTCATCTATGTCAATATCATTCATTATTATCGATTGAGGTACAATAAAATCTTTCATATTGTATCGAATGAGTTATGTTTGACTGTGGATGTTCTATTTTTTATACCATTCATGGTTTGTGGTTAAAGTATTGACATTTCGTATGCTAGTTTTAATATGAATGTTTATGTTATGTTTAAACCTGTTCATATGAGGAATGCATTGGACTTAATAAGTGAAGGGTGGAGCCCGCTATAGCCTCTCGATGAATCAGTACGTCTCATGAGACAAACTAGTGTCTTGGCACAAGGCCTTGGCAAAATCTTATTTGTAGTCTTGGCACGAGGCCTTGGCTATGTGGTTATGAGAGTCTGGCATTATGCATCCATCATTATGAAAGTGTTTATTGATATTTCATGTGATTGTTCGACTAGTAGAATATCCATGTGAATAAGTAAATGTCATTATTTCATTTTATCTTTTCCATATTATGCTGAAGATCAAGTTTAAAATGATTTTTTTTTAATTATAAATTTCCTTAAGTGTTTATACTTATCTATGAAAGCTTATGCTATAATGTTATCCTTACTGAGCATCTGAGCTCACCCCTTTCAATGTTTTATTTTTCCCAGGATTATGAAGAAGTAATTTAAGAATGACCTGCAGGGATAGTATGAGGGGATATGAAGACAAGATGTTTTTTTATGTAATGTAACGCTTTATGATTGTATCTAGTGTTTCCAAGGCTACTAAACTAATCGGTATTTCAAGACTTGATCTTTCTTATGATCATTCCAATGTTATGTAATAATGCACCGACTCTGGGTAACTAGGGTCGGGGCGTTACAGTTGGTATCAGATGAAGTTTAGTATAAACCTTGGAAGCTAGATTTAGATAAACTCTGATTAGAGCACGTAGACCTAAGATGAACTTTGAGGATTAGTATAGAAGAACTTCCTAGAATTTTGGTATTGTAGAGATTTTGTGATTTTTCCGAGAAATACATCCCTGTATGGATACGAGCAGGTAGAGGTGGCTCTGGCACAGATGTACCTAGGGGTAAAACCCGAAAACACCACTTTGAGCTAGACTCGAACGAGAACTGGTGCATGACAACAGGCCTTGCTACACTCTTGGTTACGACACTCCCAGGGGATATGCTTAGGATACTTTACATTTTCATTACAAACCTATTTAAAGTATTATATATATAAGATGAGAGTAAATGACCATGGTTAATCCTAATGTGTTTCAAATTGAGAATATGGTGACATGTTAATCTCTAAGTGATTGTATGACTACTATTACTCACACAAAGCTTTCTGGTTTTAGTCAATGGATGGATTCGAAGGAAGTCATTGTGACTTTGTGAATGATATACAAGGTGGGAACGGTGGTGGCAATGGGCAACAAAAAGGAATGTTGATAGGCATAAAAGATATCTTCTTTATGCCAAGTCAATTTTCCAAAAATATGATCAACAACATATATATTAACCAACTCCCAGACTCAACAAAGAAGAGAAAGGTGATGAATGATAAGAGCTCCAAAAATGGAGACCATGGAGAAAAGAACCCTCAATTTCCATCATGCAAGAAATGTGGTAGGAGACACCCGGGAAGGTGTCTCAATGGGACCAAGAAATGCTTTACGTGTGGGAAGGAAGGACATAAAGTGAAAAATTGCAGAAGAAAAATTAAGAGTACTATAGAAGAAGATAAAAATCGTCCCAAGAGTCAATTTACAGTCATTTTCCGTAAATGTAGGGGACCTATCCATTACCCGAGTGAATGCCCTATTCTATAGGATATTTTCTTGGTCAAAGAAGAAGCTATGTGGAAATAAATGGTTGGAGAAATGTTTAAAAAGTATTAGTGCTCCTTGTTGATGGGTTTACTTTGGAATAATTTTCTCTTGTATTTGTAACCCCACAGTTTTCCATGTGAGAATGATATTTGAGGAAGAATTGTCTCTTCTCTTGTGTATATAGGTATAAATAACCATTTCGTTTTATATGATCATTGGGGTTTGAGAGAATTATAAGTTATTATAATTTGGGATGAAAATGCAAGGTATGATATAACATTTTTGGTTAAATTATGTTATGGTATTTTGAGGAATTTATCTCATTTTGGTAATATTATAAAATATAGTTTTCGAAAAAGGAAAACACTTAGACCGTGTGACAACCCGTCGCGTCGGACAAAACTGTGGGAATCGAACCCACAACCAAAGTGCGATTGAGATTTATCACCTACCATTGGACTACATGAAGTCCCTTGATAGTGTGACTAATTATTTTTAGTTAAATGATTTTATTGATCAATAATAAGTTGATTTGGGTTTTTATGTCTTATCAAATGAATTCCCTTAGTATAGTAAAATGATTTGGTGATTAAGTGATAAATGTTATTTTGGAAGATGTTCGCTTTGTTGGGAACACTATATGCCCAAAGAAAAAAGAATACTATGGGGTTTCATTTGTGGAGTAATGGTATATTTTTATCTAGGTTTTTATTGTGGATTTAGAGTGATTTGGGTTATTTATGGAAATGATTAACCTATAATAGAGAATATGTGATGAGGTTAATTACTTTTAAGTATGCGACTTTAAGAGTATTTGATTTTATTTAGATATACAATTTTACATGGAAGACTACATAATCAAATTCTTCTATGTTTTGGGTTTCAATATTAGTTTGGATTATATTGAAGGATTTTAAGGACAATTGATTATTGAATGGTATTTATTTAACTTTGGGGTATTGTTGGGTTAATTTTAGAAATTAAGATTAGTGTTTATTTATCTCAAGGAATATACTTTTGGGGGATCATTAGATCTTGCACTAACCATTTTGGTTTTGATTAATCTCTATAGACAATGTAAATATATAGTTCATACTGCATTGATCATGTGATTCTATAGAAGTTTTTTCTAGCTCTTCCAGTGTGACCAAGTCTTCTTAAATACTCATCATTTAAAAAAAATGAGTTAGTGGTGGAAATTTATTAAAGAATGAAACTATACTTAAAATGTAAGTATATATCTTTATATTCTAAGTCAATATCATAAATGAATTCCTCATCCTTATGTAATGTAACTTAAAACAAAAAAAATGTTGTCCGTTTACTTTCCTACTAGGAGACTAATGGTCGTTTGTCCCAACACAAGTGTGTGGTTTTCTTATTGTTAACTTTCTCCTGATCATGATTTCTATCCATCTCTATCAGAACTTGACACTTAGTTTATCATCCATATCCATGTTTTTCTACATGGAATCCGAGTATGGGTTATCTTGGGTGACCTTTATACCTCTTTTTCTTTCTTTTAAAGTGATAGTTTTATTGACTCTTTTTCCGATGTGGGACTTTCCATTATATTATCAAGCCCAATTTTAAAACAAATTCCGAGGACGCAATTTATTGAAGTAGGGGAGAATGTAACACCCCATGCTTGCACGGTACGTTTCCATTTTAATAATGCAATGGCGTGCATTGTACGCAACTTCGAGATTCTAACACACCACAACCAATCAAACTAGCCGTTATGAATAGTAATACCTAATTTTTAAAATTTTATAAATTCTATCTCTCAAAATGGACTTCATTTTTGGATTCGGAATATCGAAATTAGCGTAGGGTGAAATTTTGGTAAATTTCAGATAACTTTCATATTTTGATGAATAGTGAAAATTACTAAATTTTAATTAAAACAACTTTTTTAATCAAAATAATTAATAGTGATAAATTATTAATTTGAGTGTTTTTAAAGTATATTTAGAATATATTTTTACCATGTAATACAATGTGGGTCATTAAACATAATTTCATATTTAAACCAGACATAAACAAGTGCCAATCTTTTGATAATTATTATCTCTTAAAAACACGCTTTTTTATTTTTACAACGGGAATTAATTTTAAATTAATTTCTGACACTTATGTGTTTTGAATTTAGAAAAATGGATTCCATGATTGGAATCAGGATGTTTAAATTGTGTAAATAGGTAACTTTTATTTTTAGACATTTTGGATAATTACTTCGGTAAATATTTTATTTACCATGGTTAAAGGGTAAATCCGGTAAACAAGGGTTAAAAAAGAAAATATTATAATAGTACTAAATTACCTTAAAACGTGTCTTGACCCTATTTGTTGATACATGGTCTACCATGGGTATCTTTGGGTCGATTTTGGGACCCCATGGATCCACTTGTAAGTGATAATGACACTTTATTTTAATTAAGTTAAAATAAATACAAAAATGACACAAGCATATATCTTTTAGAAAAACAATTGTTACATAGGGTTTTATACGTTGTATTTTAGACTATAAATATTAATTAGAAAGATAAAACGATTTCTTACATAATCATATTTTATTTCTAATTTTTAGACATTAAATATGTTAATTTATTTATGACACAATGTTGATGTATTAATTACCATAATAGTGAAACATTTGAATAATTGATATTATAAATACCCAAATAAATATAATTTTAGACTTTTATTGAATTGCACTAATTTTATAGGTTAATATGAAATATTATAATTGATTTAATTAACTTTTTTTTGAAGTAATCATTCTGTTATGTCTTTCACAAAAATCAACTATTGAATAGTGTCAAAATTGACATAAAAGAGTTTTTAAAACAAATATTATATTATTAATGGATATTAAATTCCTAAAAATCTAAGGTTAGGACAAGAGACTTATTTAATGATAGGTATATCATTAATGGACCACTTTGGGGTCTCTTTTATGTATATAGTATGTTTATTAACTATATAATATAAATATAAAAAGTGACATGGTAAATGTCAAACTAATTAACTAAGAGTTAAAAATAAAAGATAAGGTTAATATAGTGACCCAAACCTTTATAAATTCTATTGGATGAATGGTTTTCGACCTATAACCACCTGAAACTTTGAATAATCAACTTTTGAGCCATTATAAACCGAATATTAATTTATTATAAATTAACATTTCTATCTTTTCCAAAGGTGCCCCTCACCCCTCTTATAAAAGGGCACTCCTCCTTCTCATTTCCTCCCACCTTCAAAGCCTTTTGGATCATCCAAAACCTGCCCAAATACTGTCTCAACTTTCCTCAATTTAACCTAGAGGCCTTAGTTTGATCATAAAGCCAACCTAAGGATCCCTTTTGTTCAAATCAAAAGGAAGAACCCGAAGAAGAGGTAATGTTTTCACCACCCCTTTTCAAGTTCCTTTCTTCTTCCACTTCTTATTTCTTTGTTATTACCATTCTAAAATAATAACTCCAGTATCCTATATATACTGTTATGTTATTATAAATATTGTACAACCATATTCAGTATTCTATCCACCCTTTGAATAACATGTCACCATACGTGCGTACGTAGGGCTTACCGTCTCCACATCGTGGTGTAATTGTTATTCAATAAATTATTATTTGGATGACTATAATAATGATGTGTAACTCATGTAAATAATAAATATAACATGATAAGGATTCTTTATATATGATATAACATCCAATTATATATTATTTTAATATCAAAAGAATGATATTGTCGCTCGTGCATACGTACGGACTACCGTCTCCACGAACACGATGAGATTCATTCTCTATCGTACCCATTCAAGTATAATTATCATTTGATGATTTAAAAATAATGTTTAAGAACTTGATATAATTATGAATATGAATAATATACATCCCATTAATAACTAATATGGCTCACATAACAAAGAATATAAAGTAAAATGAACTCGTTAACACCCGAAATGACGATAATTCTAAGATATTATTAACAAATCAATGTTACAAGATCATATATGATATCATATTAATGTAAATGATTCTTGTATAATTAAATAACAATTATTTCACCATTATACAGAAGGTTAACCTACCGTCTACCAAGGAAAAAGTACAAAGTAAGGGATTTTCTTATCTCACTCTTAATTTCGTGAGAATTCCATTGTTCACCACTTATTTGTTACATGTGGTGTATGTGTACTACCCGTAATTGTATTCATTGTGTATTAAACTTTAATTTATGGGTATATACATCATAATTGTGTGATCCTTCATTCATGGGTATATGTTTTGTATGTTACCTAATCGATAAGGGAATTCGAAATTTCAATTTCCACTCATTTGGCTTTACACATATTTCATTGATTATATTACTCCAAGATTATGTGTGGAATCACTATTCATTTGATTATGTCATAATTTCCACTCCCTTTCCTATGGATATACTTTTGATACACATAATCACTCCATTTATAATTTCTCAATTCATTGATATGAAGTTGATAAGAGTATTTTTAACTCATTCTCCATTTGTTTAGTTAAACATCTAATTCGTTGGTGTTGTTTTTACAAGAATATGTGTGAATGTATTTTGATTTTTTTACACTGAATATCCAATCATATTTAGTGTATTTATAATTTTCACACATAATTATTTCGTTGATTTATCCTTAACCTAAGGATACAGCCTTTATGAGAGATTTCATCTCAATTTACATTCCACTGAGACTTCTTTGTTGTTATACACCAAATCACTTTTAGGTGGTGTATATAATGTACTTTGGCATAGTATATCATGAATTCATTTATTCTCATGATATTACAATGTTTTGATTACCTCAATTATTTGTATTCAAGTGTCTTTCTTTTGGTTAGAAACACTAACTAAAATACCATTTTTTTAAATGTTTTAAAGACTTATTCTTCTAAATCTATCTCATTAATGTCCATGTTTTAAAAATGATTTTAAGGATTTGTTTATATGGAAATTAAAGTTTTAAAATTAAAACTCATTTTAAATGTTTCAAAGTGGTATGGGACACTTTGATTCAAAAATCTATTTTTAAACGGCTTCTTGACAAATAGTGTGACTTTTAAATGTTTTCAAGAAAAGGGGGATATTTATCTCAAATAGTTTTGATGGTTATTTTCATCTATGTCAATATCATTCATTATCATTGATTGAGGTACAATACAATCTTCCATATTGTATTGAGTGAGTTATGTTTGACTGCGGATGTGCTATTTTTTATACCATTCATGGTTTGTGGTTAAAGTATTGACATTTCGTATGATAGTTTTAATATGAATGTTTATGTTATGTTTAAACCTATTCATATGAGGAATGAATTGGACTTAATAAGTGACGGGTGGAGCCCTCTATAGCTCCTCGATGCATCGGTAGGTCTCATGAGACAAACTAGTGTCTTGGCATAAGGCCTTGGCAAAATCTTATTTTTAGTCTTGGCACGAGGCCTTGGATATGTGGTTATGATAGTCTAGTAATATGCATTCCATCATCATGAAAGTGGTTATTGATATTGCATGTCATTGTTTGACTAGTAGAATATCCATGTGAATAAGTAAATGGAATTATTTAATTTTATCTTTTCCATATTATTCTGAAGATCAAGTTTAAAATTCTTTTGTTTTAATTATAAATTGCCTTAAGTGTTTATGCTTATCTATGAAAGCTTCTGCTATAATGTTATCCTTACTGAGCATCTGAGCTCACCCCTTTCAATGTTTTATTTTTCATAGGATTATGAAGAAGTAATTTATGAATGACATGCAGGGATAGTGTGAGGGGATATGAAGACAAGATGTTTTTTATGTAATGTAACACTTTATGATTGTATCTAGTGTTTCCAAGGATACTAAACTAATCGGTCTTTCGAGACTCGATCTTTCTTGTGATCATGCCAATGTTATGTAATAATGCACAGACTCTGGGTAACTGGGGTCGGGGCATTACATTAAGTATTCCTTCATATTTCAAATTTAATTCCGAAGATATCATCAAGAGTAAGATTAGTAATAATTTTAGACTCATCAAATACTATCCTTTTGGATTCCCATTAATTTGGCATAATTTCTATGATATTCACAACTAAGACTTCATCTTCTAATTTTTTTCTCCAATATCTTGAAGAATATTAATAATTTTCATAAAACTCTATTGAACCATAACTGTAGGTTTACCATAAGAAAATTAAAAATCCTATTTGTAATCTCTTATCATTTTTCTTCTAGTTTCAAAAATTATGGAAGTACCAAAATGTGTGATATCTAATTTCTTCCATATTCTATTTTTATATTCACATAAAGAGATTGGAAAGTAAATATATCTACTCATAAAACAAAATAAAGTAAATCATACCTTATAATTTACCTTATATTCATGTTTTTCTTGGGCTATGAAAGTCCAAACATCTTTTTTGGGGATCTGATAGTCACCAGTGAGCATTAAAAAGTTATATAAACCAGTATTTATGATAAAAGTCTTCATTCAATCTATTTAATATTCAAAATAATAGCCATAAAATATAGTTGGTCATTTTAGATTAATATATTCAATAGAACCAACATTAAATATTCCTTCCATCATAACAAAACAAAATCATTTTTCCCCAAATACTGGTTAATGTATTTAGAAAACAATGCAATTTAAAAATATACAAAGAAGTGGAAAACCTGCTCTGATACCAATTTATGGATCCAAATTTATATGAGATGGCACAAATACAAGAGGGGTTTGAATTGTATATAAAAAAATTCTATTAAAACCTTTATAAAAGGTTCTATGTTTAATATTACATAAACTAAAACAAATCACAATGCCTCTTATAAAACAATACAAAAAAATGGAAAACTCTCAGTCTGATGGGTTTATTATGATCCCAGATGTTATGAAACAATTATATTCCGATTTAATAAAAATATCAAATTAATACAAAGGTTAAATTATTTTACCATATAGCGTAGATATTCAATACTAAAAAGTATAAGCTAGAATTAAAACAATTAAAATATTAAATAATACAAATAGAAAAAGAAATAAAAGTTTTCTCTTTCTATTATAAGAAGAAGAGGAAAATTAAAACGTATTAAAATTATTTTATCCCAAATAGAAAGGTATCCTTTCACCAAGGATAATTGTTATGTCTTACCAACATTGGTAATCCCACGATATGATGATAAACATGTCCATCTTTCTATCCTCAGAATACCTCAATTTTACAGGTAATCAAATCCTTTAACTTTCAAACACTTGAAATCCCTTGATACGATGATCGGTCTCACCGTCTACCTATCCCTAACATCCCTCGATCATCAACACCCAATCGAACAAACAGAGTAAAACAAAATGATTGTTGAAACACAACAACTAATAACAGTCCATTCACATTTTATAATTTTAAGGATTTCACATGATTTATAGAAAATTCACACATTACCTCTTTTGAAATTAAAAGTACCAAAAGTTGTTGTCTCTGCTTCTAATGACCTTTTATTTATAGGACTCAGGTTCCAACAGTCACATTTTCTCCAATGGTCATATTTCTCTGAAAAATTCAAAGGTACTTGGACACTTTGCATTGTAATAATCATATTGAAATAGAAAACACAACATCATTTTGATGGGTTTATAACTAAATCCATGACATCATTTTGGTTAAAATAATAAATATATGAAAAATTACAAGATGAGTACAATTGGTTTAAAACACGTGTCTTGATAAAATAACTAGAAGAAGTTTGTGGTAAAAGTATTACATGAGTACTATTAATATTTCTTGTATGATTATAGGTACAAATAAGATGATGCAAAATACTAATATGAGGCAAAGTGTGTATGATAGTCATTGTGTATTTGATGGTCAAAGTCAATATGATAAATAAAGTGGGTATGATGGCCAGAGTGAGTACGAATTCTAGATTGAGTGTGATGGAAAGAGTGAGTGTGATGGCTATAGTGAGTAAGATGGACAGAGTGAGAACGTGGGTAATAGTCAATATGATAAACATAAAACCATATTCAATGTATATATTTTATTTCAAAATTGAGTATAAAGATATTTGTCATTTCAAAAACAAAATACATAAAAGTAAAAATAATATTTTTCACATAACATATTTTTTAATTGATACAATAGTTGATTGATTAATGTTCATCATAGGAATAATAAAACGGAGATAGTTCCACATGAAACAAAATTTTTGCAGTGATTTGGATCAATGATTGATAGTGATTTATTGGACATCATCTTTGTTGATGGGATCCACAAGATACATCAGCACATGATCCTCAATATAATCTATATATGATATTTTTTTCCAATGATCCTAAAATAGATTCTCTCAATCCCTTGGTTATGTAGCTAAACCACGTGTTTAGGTGTATATGTCTCTAAATAGAGGATTATAGGTTGATGCATTGTAATAATGAAATAAATTATTTAAGTTAATTTATTTTTTATCTACTCCCATGATAACACTTTTCTGAAATGTTCAACATTGAAATAGATTATTTCATGCCTATGGTAAACTACATGTTCTGATCTCAATGGGGTTCTCAGATTTCTGATCTAACAGTCATTTCAGGTGTTATTCAACTTTTTTTATGAAAACTCTATCTGTGTGATATTTTTATATTTAATATATTTCAAAAATTTATTCCAGATCACCGAGCATTATAATCTCACACCATCATAGTATTTGGGTTCGATAATATTACTTGTAGTATTCCAAATTCTTATATTGAAAAAATTGGGACATTACGTTATTCCATCCCTTAAGGATTTTCTTCCCCCTAAAATACAAACTAAGAAAAAGGGCGGGGATATTGACCTGTCAACTAGGTCTCCAACTCCATCAAGGTATCTCAATGGTTTCTTATGTTGTCAAAAAACAAACACCTAAGGAGAAAACTCACCTATGAAGAGAATTTACCGGCTGATTACCTACACCACTGGGTCTTTGAAAAAGGAGACTCGACTCTCATAACCATGCTCACCCAAGTCAATATTATACAAATATTAATGCTCATACCTTATCAACTATGATATTTAGACAACCCTAAAAAACAAAAACTTCAATGGTCACTAGGTTATGCAGTACACCACCTCTCTATCATGACACAATAGTAGGAAAATAAAAGGGACCAAGAACCCCAACGATTGCCTACCACCCTAGATAATACTCCATTACTCTAAAAAACTAAATGATTCCTTCATCAGTACTACAAGGATTCCTGAAATTTTTGGGAGCGTAAACATCCTTCCCAAGATGATTTTCCCCCTTTATAATAATCAATAGAACTAGAACTAGGACCCATACACTATCACCCACAATATCTGACTAGCATATAAATGAATTTGAACGTATCTCATAAATTTTCATGAAAAGGTTCTACTATGGAGATGGGGCGATAATCATCATGATACAAAAACTCAATTGATGGTTGGTTATCCTCCAAACAATGGCATAAAACTAAAATGAAAACATGAAGATTGTTCAATAGATCCTAGATGATATGCTTTACTTGACCAGCTGGCTAGGGTAAATTACTATGTCCAACCGCAACTGAGACCCAAAAGGCATCCTCGATCCTCTCCCTAAACATACTGTTTTGTAAACATCATAGTCTGGAACAATCTTTAACATAATCCCACAAATCTATACTACCTCATGCATGAAAACATATCGCAGACACTTCAAAAAACACTCTTGGTCATCACCAATTAACAGATAAGACGATAAAATTTTATATTAAAAATTTTATGCTACTCTCTTTTCTACCTAATCAATTCCAAGTGTTCATGGTTCATCCTCACCTCGGCTAGATGTAATTATAAGAGAAAACATACTACATATAACCTATTTTCACATCATGACTAAAACCACCATCCATCCATTGAGAAAGGATGACATGATTACCTCTTTTAAAGATTCCACTAGTAATATATCTAATGGATATCTGGTCATGAAAAATATACAAATCAATATCCATGAGTTGTAACTTTCAGGATCTTTGTAGAAGCCGAGGGCTAACAACCATTAACTAGAGCTAAACTAAACCATAATCAAGTTTCTAACATTCTCTGACATGGATGTTGAGTACATATTTTTTCCATCTAACAATTATACTATAACTTGATCAAATAAGGTATAAGTATCTAGTATATAAGTTTTATGATTCTTCTACGACATAAAACTCTCCAAGGGTATCAATACAAGCTCAAAACTACCAAAATGTCTTTGTAAATCCACTTATGTTATATCCTACCCAAAAAACAGAGTCTATGATAACCTATGCCGATGTCAAACTCTGAGAATCACTTCACCCATACCACTGGTCAAAGAATCCATCGATTAAAAAAAGTGTTAACTTTTTCTCATGTCACCCAGTCCATGTGACACAAATCCACACCCAACCTCAAGCACTTATCTGCCTCCTAGTAAAAAAAATATAGGGATGCCTAGGTAAACACATTTGGAATTATGAAGGCCCTTCTCTATAGACTCATCTAACCACACCTCCATCTCTCACTACTATATAGGGTCATTGAATATACGGGCATAGATGTCGAGTTATCCAAGGGGAAATTCCATACATAAAACAAACTCTTAATGGGAAGGAAAACCTTGAACATACCCAAGATAGACACCCTCATACTCCACCACACTTATAGGAAAATAAAATCTTAAGGAATCCACACTTTAAAAATAGTATGAGATGAATATTAATGAAGCAGTTATAATCTCCTTCAAATAAGTTCATCTCACTATGCTTGGGATCAATCATTATCAAAAGAGTAAAACTACATCCCAACAAGATGAAATATCTTCCATAGTCACTGGAGGTTTAAAATAGGGAATGGATGGTGGGTAACTAGTCTATACTAAATAAAATGTCATAGGGTCCCACCGCAACTATGAAGATATTCTAGGCGAGGCTCCCTCTCCTTCTATAGTTGAGTGATATTTTCCTTAGATGCATGTAATCCCTGATCCTATCTATTGGATCCTAAAAAAAGGTCCTAATTTTTTTCTAATGGTATCTATTAGTATCAATAAAGTATTTGAACACAGATTAGTGGATCAAAAATATGTGCGAGAATTACAATTGAGGCAGTGAGGACACACGTCCTACCTCAAAATGTAGTTGAAGCGTCATTGAGCTCCTACTGCTAAGAACTCACCCTTTCCTTTTCCATATATTTAAAAAAACAAGGGAATTCTCTAAAACCATAATACATCAATCCTAATCAAACTTACATGTCGGAAAAACAAATCCACCAAACCTCAATACTACCCACTTTGGGAAACAGTGACTCACCGTATAGTTTTGGATGGCATCACAGGAATGTTCTTAGTGGGGGAAGTGTATTTCTTTATTGTATATTTGAATCCATGTTTAACTTCACTAAAATTGGTCTCTACTAAGTCCACTTGTATCCCTAAAAAACATCGAAAAATGAGGTAAAAGTGTGGCTTGTTCTTGTTTCTAATAGCACTGTAACAAGTGTATATGAGACACAAATCATACCTCAAAACACTCATGGAGTGTTGAGGTAATTAACTTCCATCATTTGCAGTTTTCCATGATTTTGACCGCTAAATTCCTCATCCTAGAGTGGTCCATATGGTGGTGGTGGCAGTATGAGAAAACCCAACTACCCAACACCTCATACTGCTCCCGCAACTCCCCTATCACATCCACTGCCCCGCAGACCTCCATGCTTCAGCCGCTGCCTCTGTGTTAGTGGTTTTTCGACTGCCACTCTAACTATAGAAAAATAGGTTTGACAATACCATGTTATATTTACCCTCCCATCACAAGAATATTAATGTCTTAGACTCAAAGAACTGATCTTTTCCATAGATATACGATGAAACCACCTATTTTTTTTGAATTGTATCACACACTTTCTATTTTTAGTTCCTATTGACACTGCATCAAAGGAGATTCATTGCTTGGAAGCTTGTGATATGTTCTTAAAACCTATTAATTAGCATAGAAAACTCAAATATCAATCCATGGATCAGTATGAAAATCCAAATTCACCTAAAACATTGGAGGTGGGTCTACACACTTCTCACGGGCTGAAGCCCTATAAGCTATCCACTAAAAAGAAATCCTGCCACATGACCAGTCCCCAAATGGTGACCCCATCCATAATTGGGTAAAAATCATGATGTTGTTTCACAAACCTTGCTGGTTGTCATCATGAATACAACAAGAAAGAAGACAACACATACAATGTTCAACATGTATATTTGGTGAGATGACTAATGAAGGTCATGGAAACCTCAACCCATTAGTATATGATGCATATACAAATATTTTCCATGAAACATGTGAATACTTGTACTTATTCAAAAAATTGGTTATCTGGGTCCTGATGAATAGATACATTGACTATTGCACCAACACTAGACACCCTAATCTGAGAGCCAAACTCACAACTCTTTAACATTGTTTCTCTATTTCCCAGACCAAACATCACAGCTAGACAAAAGAGAACTCCAAAATCCATTCCAAAACCCAGGTAGTTTGATAAGACTTCAGTATAGGTATTTACTTTGAATCATTCATTCATGAATCGACCCATTAGGGTTCAAGAAACAATTACCCCAATCCTATCTCCAATAGGCCAACAAGAGGAGGCTAGTTCAAAAAAATTCATACCACACACATGGGAGCCACTAGCCTAAAGTACCTATATCTACACACACATCTACTTGCCCATACAATGATCAATGGAAATAAACTGATCACAATTCATGTATACATCTATAATCTCAAAATTAGAGTATGACATAAAGTATTGTGCAACATAAAATGTGGAAAAATACTAGCCCACCGAAAACTAGAAAATAAATTTTGACCTACTCAGGAGGGGACTCTTATCAAATGAAACACTCATATACACCATAGTTTTTCTTGTAACATTTCATTTTTTTATAAAATAAATACTATATTCTATAGCGTATATGATATGCCACATTGAGCTTAAGAGAATAACTCAATATTATTATTTAAATGTTATTTATATAACTAATAAGTTATAATAAATAATATTAATAGGTATAATTTAGTTACAAAAATATGGTTTACAAATGTATATATAATACTTTTATCAGTTAATTATAAATGAGTGTAAACCCATTTTTTAATAAAAGGAACTTTTTTCTTATATAAAATAATATAAATGTTCTCAAGTGTGTTTTATACCAGTAAAGAAATAAATTACTCTTGTTGGATTATATAACTGATATATATATCTATATATATAAAATATTTAATAAAATGTTTAAAATTCTTCTTAGTTGTTTTTTATTCATTATATAAAAACAAATCCACTTTTTTTGCATAAAAGAAGTACATTTCTAAAAAGTCACTTTTTTTACCTTTTGATAGAAAAATTGTTTTAATATGGTTTCTAATACTTTTATAAATTCTATGTACAAAAATAATCTTCTTCTTTTATCAATAATTTAAAAATGAAATTTGGTGGAATATTTGGTATTTTTCCTATAAGTTTCATTTTCTGATGGATAGTAAAAATATACTACATTTTATTTAAAAACTAATTTTTCATCAACATTATTTATAGTGTTAAATTATATATTTAAATGATTTAAAAGTATTATTAGAAAATAATTTTGATCATTTAATAAAATTTATTTTATGGAAATAAATATTACGTTGAATTTGGATATAAAACAATTTCAGTTTTTAAAGGGTTTTTACTTTAAAAACATGTTGTCTTGATCCATCAATGAGATTAATTTTAATTAAATTTTATTCAATTATGTGTTTCGACTTTTTGAAAATGGATTAAATATTGGGAATTAGAAGATCCAATTTTTTTAAATAGGTCGTTTTATTTTTTGAAATTATAAATAATAACTCTAGTAATTATTTTATATCCACTATTAAGGGTAAATTAGGAAATTAAGGGTAAATAATTTATTATAAATATTATAAAATCACTCTATCACTTATCATAATTTTATTTAATGAGTTATTTTTTCTTAAAATCACAATTTGGATATTCTTTTTCTCTTAGAGCCACTTGGATAAATTTAATCCATTTATAGTATTTAATTATATGAATAGTAAATTTTGTCATATTTTTGTTTTTAACGAGTGAAATATTTTTAATATAGAGTACATAGGGGATATGTTCGACTAAAAATTATTTTTAAAGATAAATTTTTTATACTCATCATGATTTTTTTTTTAATTTTTAGTAATGAAATAGTTAAATTAAGGGCTTATACACTGATGATAAAACAATTTTTTAATTAAATAAAATATCGAAAAAATTGTTATTAATAATATTTAAATTAATATAATTATAAATAGTTAATTTTATAATAAAATTATATTTTCCTTGACATGTTTTTTAATATTTTATTTTTTTATTTTATCATTTTGTTATGATATTTTAAAAAATTCAAGTAATGGATTGTGTCAAAATTGACATTATTGAATTCTTTTTAATGAGAGAAAATTATTAAAAATCTAAATTCTGAAAAAAATATCGGAATAAGGCATCAAATTTTTTTAAATACTTATTTATTGGTCATTTTAGATTTTATATTAATTTTATTAACAATTAAAGTGTAAATTACGTGATATAACAGTAAGAGTTAAAAGAGTAAAATAAGAGATAAAATAAAAAGATAAAAATTAAAAAAATAATCAAAATATTTATAAATATTATTTTATGATTTAATTTTATCCCCAAATAATCATATATTTTAAATAAATCAGTTAATATCCATTTGGAATATAAAATTAATTTATATTAAAATAATACTTTGAATAATTATAAGAGTGCCCCTCCCCTCTAATATAAAGGGAACCCATTATCCTTTCTACATCACCACTTAAAACCGATTTGGTTCAAAAAATATCATCCTAAATAACTTCCTAGTATCTATCCTCACATTCTAGAGAACTTAGATTCGGTACAACACTCACTTTATATTCGTTAAGGTGTTAATCAAAGGATATTGTCTGATGAAAAGGTATCGTTTTTAATAAAGGGATTTTCTTTTGTTTCTTCTTCCACTTTCATGAAACATTTTTCCACCAGGATGAAATAATAAATATATTTTCCTCAATATAATAACATGTTATTATGTTAATATAATCACCAAAATAAATACTTAATTCAATAAAATGGGAAAAGTATTAATCCTATGAGAGTATGGAAGAATACAAACTTACAAACCAATATAATTTTTTTTCAATTACCATCTCTCACAACTAGTTTTAATTATGGAATTAATATATATATATATATATATTATATTCATGACATATTTATTCATATTAAATAATAATATACCATTTTATTTTTACATTTTCATTCATATAGAAATGATAATATCGTTCGTGCATACATTTGACCTATCACCTCCATGAAGCGATTTGATTCATTTTTCATCACCACATCACATGAATAATATATATAAGGAAAATTAAATTATTATAAAATATTAATTAAATTATTATCATTATAAAAATATAGAATAATACATACCTTCTTTCTATAATTATTGTTTAAAAATGAAAATGTTAAAAAAAGTGTATGGTTGAATTAACGTCTCCTTTGATTGTAACATACATCATTTTTATTGTCTATATCTAATGGATAAATTTAAAAGTATAATTGATCTATAAAATTGATTATTATGTAATTAATATTTTTATGGATAATTATGAACTATTGAATACCTTGTTTATTTTCATCATACCAAATTCATTTTGGACTCATGTACCAAATATCATCAAAATGTCCAATGCGAATTTAAATAATTATTTTTTTTGTTATAACATGATAATAAGTGATATAAAAGGAATAATAAAAATGAAAAAGGTTCTCAAGAAATCATATAATTAACCTAAGAGAATTATTCAGGAATATAAATATTTTACATGGTGATTCAGGCTCAAGGTATAAGACTATCTCCCAATCTCCTTTCAATGAGGCATATCTTGATATTATACACCCACGTTCTTTTATGAGGTTTATATACAACCTATTTTAAAAATAATTTAATGAATTTATTTATTATCCAGATATTTAATATTTTTGTAAAATTTATTCTTTAATAGGGATTACAATTCAAATATTTCATAGTGGTATGGGGCACTTTTCTTTAAAAATATCTTTTTAAATGTTTAAAAATTTAATTTCAAATTATTTTCCTCCATGTAAAAATTAATGATGTTATTTTTGATGTTTAATTATATATATATAAAAAGAATTATAAAGGAAATTTTATTTCTTTTTTTAGTTTCATTCAAATTCATTAAAAAATGGAATCTTGTTATGTTTTCTCTATGAAACGTTTGACTTTATTTACAATGAACAAAAAGAATGTTATTTTAAAATTATATAGTGAAATGAACCTTTCTGATTCCATGGTAGTTATTTTCTATTTGGATTCTACTAAAAGAATTTATGATTTCTATAGAATCTCCTCTTTTCATTTTCTATGTATTTTTCTATTCAAAAAGGTTTTTAAAAATGGATAGATTATTTCTATAACTTGAAATGTTTTATTATGTGTATAAATGAAATATTAAGAGTTATATGTTGAAAATTGAATGTTTTTTTTGTTTTTTATTATATAATGGTTCATTGAAATCTGTTTGGTGGTTGACTGATAAACCAAGGATGAGTGGTTCTATGATAAACCTAGGATGGGTAGTTCCATTATAACCTCCAATGCATTGAGTAATGAATTCGAAAATATGGTTATTCCATTTGTAAGAGTGATATTTTTGTAAGTCGACTGAATGGTTATTACATTTAAGTATAATTTTATCCCAAGATTCATTATTGTGTTATATATTCTTTCTATGAGTTTTCTACTAATATATTGATTAAAAAAAATGTAATAAATGATCAAATTTTGAAACAAAATAATTCATTAAATTATACGTGTGAAAAGTATTACATTATGTTATGTTTTCATGGGTTTTTATGTTTTAATTGGACAAATAGTAGTCATTCTTTGTTTATCCATTACTATGTTTTTTTATCATACCATGTTTTAAAGTGTCTTTCATAGGGTTTAAATGGGAATAAGTACAAGTATGATATCAAGGGGATAATTTTGATGATTCTTCATAATGAGAAATCATGTTCTATTTTAAAGAGTTTTATATTGTGAAAGACTAGATACTGAGTATAAATTCCAACTTGTAATTTATGGGTTTACATTGTAATATTTTGACCTTATTATCTAAATCTATAAACTAAAAAGATCCTAGAATATGAATAATAGCTCTAAAAAACTATAATATATTGTGTTTAAGGCTGAGGCGACACATTTGATATTATACGATGGTTTATAAAACATTATAGGTTAGGATAGTGTTAATATAATTCCCTTATATGATTTTACATTATGGTGATGTTGAAAAGATGTATCATTTTAATATTACCTTATTACATCATCTGAATTATGTTCATTCAGAATGGTTTCCTATAGAGGAAACAAGGAAACTGTAATAGGAAGTCAACGAGAGGAAATATCATTCCAAGTCAGCATCATGAGATGGTTGGAATTGGAACTGAGTTGTTTGTTACAATTATGGATCAAATTTAATTATATATTAATAGTTGTGGTATCCCTTATAGAGATGAAACTAATGTTCCACAAAGAAACATGTTTATCGAAGATCATTTTATGAGAAAACATACCCCATCATTTAGAAGATCATCTGAACCTTGTCTAGTTCAATGATGTATTAAAGAAGTAGAAAATATATTCAAAATTATGTGTTTTTTGGATCAACCAAAGGTAACTCTTAAAATTTATCATTTTGAGGGTGAAGTTTATTAGTGGTGGTTAATGGTTGAAAATATTAGGGGAAGTGAAGATATTTATTCACTGAAATGGGATGAATTAAAAAATATATATCTTGAGAAATATTTTCCTATGGTTTTTCTAATTAGGATGGGAACAAAATTCCTGGAATTGAGATGAACGGAAGAATATTTAGTGCATATATACAAATAAAACTTCACCCATTTGGAAAGGTATATCTAAGATCTTATCCATGATCATGATGGTAAGATAAATCAGTTTGAATTAGGATTAAATCCAATCTATCAAACTGAACTGTATCCTTATGAGTTCAAAATTTATGGTAAACTAGTTCAATGTGTTTTAATGTTAAAAATGGAGTTTTATAATGATCATGTTTCTGAAGAAACCAAGAAAAATAATTGGTCCAGTTGGAAGGCAATGGGAAAGAATTCATCAAATAAATTTGATGGTATGGAAACCAAATTACCATATTATGAGATGTGTGGTAAAAATAATCCTGGAGAATGTATTTCTAAATCAGTGAAGTTATTTCTATGTGGTAAGTGTTTTCATATGCCTCAGGAATGAAAGGGATATGATCAAGAAATCATATAGAAGAAAAAATTAATATTTTTTAGTTGTAATGAGTTGTGACATTTTGATAACATGTGTCCAAAGTTATATAATTAGGGTGAAAATCATCATGATCCGAAACAAAAAGGTGTGGTATAATATATTTGTACTACTACAGTTTATGTTAAGACATCTAGTGAAGTGATGGAAGCACTAGATATCTCATTATTTTTAGAAGGTTAGACATATCTTCATGGTTTTAGACACTCCTTACATGGTTTTATATGGCCCGATCCTAAATTGATTAAATATTTTTTGGGATATGTTTTGTTTGGTTTATGTTTAGATAATACATTAGTTTAATGAGATATATTCCTTTTCTTCTGGACATGAGTTTTATGTTATTCATAACATTTATGGTTTATATGATATTTTATTAAGGTTATTTTTGGGATACACATCATAATTTTGGGAATGTAATCAAGATAAAATTGTTCTTATAAAATTTAAATATATCATGTAAGTATATTTATTATGTTATTTGATAGTAATAGAATTACACAAAACTTGGAGAATTATTTTGACATAAAATCATTGTTAATTTACATTTCTTACTAAGAAATCAATAACCTTTTAACCCATCATATATTTACTATTTTTTTATGGTTAACATTTTAGTAACCATGTTCAATATAACTCTCCATGTTAAATTTACAGTTAGTTTTTATTCCATGTCCATATTTTCCTACATGGAATCCTGTTATGTACTATCTCAAGTGACCTTCGTACTTCCCTTTATTTATATTAAAGTAAAGGTTTAATTAATCATTTTTCGATGTGGGATTTCAATAAAAGGTATTTTTAAAATTCAATCCTTATTTACCAAGACTAGGTTAAAAATTGAGAGGATTAAATTTAAAAAAATGGGTGTGGGGATATAAAGTAACATCTTGAGTTTTTTAAAAATAAATACCATGTTCGATAGTGTACATGATAGGCTACATCATGTTTAAGTGAACAACTGAATATTTTTAGTTAAAAGTTATCATTATAACCTTGCCACTATAATAGTGGGTCTGAACATGTTTACCTGAATTATGAAAATATTTTTTACAAATTTATATTTAATTATTTTAAAAATTAATTATAAATTATTGTAAAACCCTTTTTAAAATAATACGAAATTTTTTCTTAAAAAACTATTTAAATGTAAACAAGTGTGTATTATACCAATAAATTAAAAAAAATCAATATCTTTGGATTATATTAGTGATATATAAGTATAATATATTAAATATAATGTTTTAATTTAATCTTATGTTTTTTATAGAAATTATAAAATATTAAATCCAGTTTTATGATTAAATGAATTAATGTTATAAAATTGTAGTTTTGTTGCCTTTTGAGGGCATACTTGTTTTAAATCAAGTTTTGAAAATTTTATAAATTATATTTGAAAAAAAGTATTATTTAAAATATTAATATCATAATTTAATTTCGTATATTCTTTGGTATTTTTATGTAAATTTTGTTGTTTTGAGGAATAATAAAAAATAATGCATTTTAATTAAAAACCATTTTTTGTCCAATTTTATTATTAAGTAAAATTATATATTTGAATGTTTGAAAAGTATAATTAGATTTTTTTTTATAATTTAATCCAATTTAGTTCATTATAATAAATTTCACATTGAATTTTGATATAAAAACATTTCAATCTTTTGAAGCTTTTTTACATTAAAAACCCATTTTCTTGATCCGTCAATGATATTAATTTTAAATTACTTATATAAAATTAAAATTTTAGAATATATAAGAATGGATTTATTATTTTTAATCAGAAGTTAAAAATTTAGTAAATTTGTTGCTTTTATTTTTGGACATCATGAATAGTATGTTTAGTAATTTTTTATTACCACAATTAAGGGTAAATCTAGGAATTAAGTGTAAAAATAATATTTTAAATATTATAAAAGTACATTAAAATTTGTACTAATTTTATTGGATGTGTTATTTTAGATAAAAACCATCCTTTGGCCAATTTTATTATCTCTTGGAGCTACTTTAAGGACTTTAATATATTTATAGTATTTAATTAACAAAAAAGTCAATTTTTTCATACTTTTGTACTTAACAAGTGAAATATTTTTAATAGGATGTTATTTTGGGGATATATTCAAATTTAAATTGTATTTTGATATATAAATTTTTTTATATTCATCATGATATTTTATCTTTCATTTTTAGGGAAGAAATTATTAAAATAAATGCTTACAGGAAGATGATGCAGTAATTGTTTAATTAAAGGAAATATCAAATAAATGATATTAAAAATACTAATCTAAATATAATTTGAGAGGTTAAATGCCCTAAATGAATTTTATAGATGTATTTGAAATGTTATGTATGTGTTTAAATAGTTTTTTCGAAGATATCATGTTATTATGAATTTTTTTAAAAGACAAGTAATTAATAGTGTCAAAATTGACATTAATGTTATTTTAAAATAAATGATATTTTAATAAATTATATAAAATTAATAAAAATATTAAAATATTTTTATTAAAAGTTTTCACATTTCATCAATGACACATTTATTGGTATTTTTTTCATTTTATAGTAATTATATTAACCCTAAAAGTGTAAATTACATGATATCATGGCAAGTGTTAAATGGGTCAAAAAATGGTTAAATCCAAAAGATAAAGATTAAAAAAATAAATACAAATCAATATCCCGTTGGAAGAATAGATTATGACCCATATTAATCTAATATTCTAAATAAATTAGTTTCTATCCATTTTGAATATAACATTAATTTATATTAATTTAATGTTTTGAAGAATTCCAAGAGTTCCCCCTCTCATATAAAGGGAAACCCATTATTCTATTTTTTCACACTAAAAAACCTATTTGGTTCATCAATTACCATCCCAAAAAAATTCATATAATCCATAATCACATTACAGTGCTTTTATTTTTTTATATCTCTCACCTTTGATGTGTTAATGGGTTTATCAAAAGAGATTTTTTGAAGAAAATGTATCATTTTTAATTATGTGTTTTTGTATTGTTTCTTCTTACATTTTATTATAATATTATTCCACTATGATTGAATAATACATTAATTATCCCCAATATACTTTCAAGGACCCAGATCTTCTTTTTTAGGTATGTTTTTCTTTTTTTTTGTGTTTTTTAGAAAAAAGGGAGTTTTTGGAATTTTTTGAAGTATACTTCGTGTACTTTATGAGTACATGCCATGTAATAAGTTACCACAGGTAGCTGGGTGATGGTCATGTAGCGGCCATGCACACGACCATGTGTGGTGACCTCGAGACCGCTTAATGCGGGGGCTGGTGAAGGCATGTACACGCCGTGTACTTTTTTTTCATTAAACGTACTAGGGTAGCGTCTAATTGCCAGAAAGATATTCTTCTACGTTTCGTTCAGTAGAGAGCTCTCGTGCGGCTATGATCTTCCTCTAAGCGCTTGACCAAGCATCCGAACTCTGATTCGACCATCATCGATTGCGTTGGGATTGCCTCGTTAAGCTCTCTCTTCTTTTTGTGCTTCATTTCCCAATTCCTCATCCTTACCAAGAAATCCTTTTTTGAATTTTTTAGAAGTTTTTGTAGATCATTAGTATTCTAAGGTGATTCAAGCCCCCAAATTCATGTATATCAATCTCCCAACACTAAGGTAGGTTTTTTGTGCCTTTCCATAAAAAGTATTTGAATTTTATGTGAAAATCAACAATACCCATGAATGGGGTATTGCACGTTTACCATTTAAGCCCTATTGTTTTCCTGTTATACTTGTATGCTTGAGTTGATGATAATTGAATGTGAATAGGGTTAATTGATTTGATTTGGAAGTTTTTTCCTAAGCATGGTTTTCTATTTTGACTGTAGGGTCTAGTTTGTATGTAGGGCTGCTGTTTACTTTCCCACACCTAGTTATAGGATGATGTGATTATTTTGATATGCTGTTATGCTGTAGAATACTAGCCAAGTAGTTCTTGAGGTTTACTTTGGCCAATATGTGCTTCTATAATGCTTGAAATACACAGGGCCATGAGAACCGAGTGTATAGTCCATAGGAAGAATGGACGTAAGGGCTTATCCAGAGTTTCTTAGAATGTACGATGTGAGACCACAGAGGGAATTGACATTGAGTGTTTCCTCAGAGTGTCTGTAGTTCCTCGATGTGGGCCACAAAGGGAATAGACGTTTAGTGCTTCCCCATAGTGCCTTTAGTTTCTGATACAAGAATACATGAGGAATTTATGGTGAGTTATTATTCAGAGTGTCTATGCTTAAGATGAAACATAGGGATTAGACTGAGTGTGCTTCCCAGAGGGTTGCTTGTGTTTCTAGGTAGAACCAGAGGGGATAGGATGTGAATACTTCCCAGAGGGTTAACTGTTGTGTTACTTTCTTATGTTGTTAGGTAGGACTAGAGGGGATAGACTGTGAGTACTTCCTAGTGGGTTACCTATTGTATAACTTTCTTGTGTTTCTAGGTTCGGAACAGAAGGGATAGGCTGTGTGTACTTCCCAGAGGGGAACCTGTTTGTGTTTACCAACTTTGTTAGCTGTTGCTTGATATATGATACTGAATTGATTGAAACGATGAATTGCTTACCTTGGGTACTTCCTTTTTTATTACATTTACTTGCTCCAACCTACCATATATTCACTGACTATTAGGCATAGATCTTGTGGTGGTTATATACTAAGATTTAGTCACATATCATTTTTGGTCCATGTTTTTCTGCCCAAACAGATTATATTACTGTAGGTATAGATAAGGGCAAGCGCCTTTCTACATCAGGTACTTGAATGCTAAGAAGCTGGAGATCATGGGCCAACCTGAGGCTTGTGCTGCTGAGGAGTTTAATTTTTTTCTTTTTTTACTTTGGTTTAGTACTGTATTCTAGCATTTTGATGTGTTTGGATGCTTTTCTAGACATATGTATCATGCATTATTCATATATATATATGTGTGCTCTAGTTTATTATTTTCCAGTCTTCTTCTGTTTACTTTGGTATAGATTATTCCTGCTTCCATTTTTTCTATTTCTTTCTTCCATTGTGTTACTCTTCCAATGTGGGAATAGTTTCCCCACTATCACTCCCAAGGCCCTCACTTCTAGTCGACAACCTCTAGAATTTGGGGAAATGTGCTTAAGGCCATGTGACCAACCAGGTACGGGGCACCTCTAGGTGCCTTCCAGAACCAGGACGTTCCAAAGTTGTATCAAAGGGTTTCTTTTTATTCTCGACTTACTGTTTGGAGCCTATAGTCAAGGATAGGACAGAATAAATACCTGGTAATAAGATGTGCCCAGGAGTAGCTAACTCGTGTATAGGAAAAAGCCAATTCACCTTATTTGTTGTAATTTTACTTGTTTTTCACATTTATGGTTGATATGATTTTCACCATTTGGTGACTCACATGTATATTGCTATTATTGTTGATGTTATTGAGGTTCTATTTCTGTTTCAACCTAATGAGATGAGGGTATGACATCTCATGTATCATATAGGCACTTTCTATGAATCACATATCATGTATTCTTGCCATGCCATATAAGGTTCATTAGCGATTGCCTGTTATTGTGATAGGTATTGTGCTAGATATGCATGTTGTTGTGATAAATTCCTTGATAAAAATACATAATATTTGATAGGGTTTTTTGTGTAATTTTTTGTTTGAATGAATGCCAAAATTTGGTTCTTGAGGTTTTATAGTCCCTCTTTGTTCAGAATTTGGTAGATCATTGACTATTTTACCTTGTTAAAACTTGTATAAGATTCCAAAAATTGATTTGTGGGGACTATGGTCCCTCATGGATAAGAATTCGCACTTAAGGTACTGTTTCGATGTTTTTCTTTGCACCAGAGTAGTTTTTGAGGATTACTATCCAGAAAAAGCTAAAATACAGGTCATCTAGTTTTGACTTCACACCTTGTGTTCTTCTGTTTGGGAAGAAACGTTTTTTCTTATGTACACACTATGTAGATTATGTACACGCTGTGTAGTCTCTAACTATGTCATAGGACTTATGGGAAGAGAAACAGGATAAAGAAGTTCTTGTGGGAACACTCTATGTACCGTTTTTACACATCGTGTCATGTTGACCCTATGTCCACCCATGTGACTGACAACACAGATAGATAAATCTTAGTTTATATATGTCGTGTTAGTTCTAAACATGTTGTGTAGTGTAATCTTGAAATCCAGACATGTAACTAACAAAACGGGTCAGTGTTATCTTTCCTAGTACATGCCATGTCCGTACGGAACACTCCGTGTAGTGTCAGCCGAGTATCCGGCCGTGTCACGCACAACACGGGTCGGTGAAGCTCATCTAGTACACTCCGTGTCTGGAACAAACACGCCATTTACACTCATTCTAAGGAGAACCGTGTGGCTTAGCCGTGTATATGTACTCAGGGAGAGATATAAAATTCCATTACAGGCCGTGTCTAAAGACAATACACCGTGTGTTCGGGGTGTTACATGACCAAATATGGCAGGAGTACACGCCCATGTGAATGGTTAAAGGGAACACACCGTGTGGGTGTTATACACACTGCGTAGTCATGTTTTGTAAACTTTAATGCTTTCCTTCTCCTGTTCTCTTCTTACGTTTTCAGTTTTGGGTCCCTGATAATCTTGATCAAAGATGGGTGTTTGACCTTGCAGAGTCATGCTGCCGAGACGTCCTCCGGTTGTACGCCAGTTGCAGGGTAGTTATTAGACACAAGATATGGATGATCAGGGACTACCGGAAGATCCTCCTATTGTGCCAGTCTTGGCACCAGCCATTATACCAGACACAAGCACTGATGCACAGTTCAAGGAAGGATTTATGAGGATGATACAAACCTTTCAGGGAGCACTGCCTCCTGCTCTGTGAATGGAAGAATTGATGTGGGTATTTCAGCAGCAGCATCCTCTCACATACTTAGTGGATGGAGGACCCCAGGTTGTTGAGTCATGGATAAAAGCCATGATGATGATCTTTGATAATCTGGAGATGCCTCGCGAGAGGCAGGTCAAGATCGCTATATATATGCTTTAGGATTCTACGAAGAGATGGTGGGATGTGAACTCACCGGAGAGACACCAACAGGTTATTACTTGGGAGGAGTTATAGCATATCTTCTACAACTACTTCTATCTAGAGACCTTGAGGGCCGATCGAGCCCAAGAGTTTATGAGACTGGAGAAGGGCACTCTTTCAGTTATTTAGTATTCGTCTCATTTTACCGAGCTGGAGCATTTCATGCCTATTTTAGGAGGTGATCAGTTATTCCTGGTAAGGAAGTTCGAGGATGGTTTGAGGTATGACATCCGATCATAGGTGAACATATTCTAGTTGACCTCTCTCACTTCTATCGTCATCTAGGAGCTGATTACTAAGCACAATCTGAGGGATTCTGGAGTTGTGAGCTAGAGAGGCTCAGCATCTAGAGTTAGTATCCCTCTTACTGATAACAAGATGTGTTTTTGGGAGTTTTCACACGGTGTTATGAGGAGTCGAGAAAAATATTTTGGTGTCTAGGTGGTTTGCTACCAGTACGGAAAGAGCGGGAATATGAGACCACATTGCCCAAGAGACCCAGTGGAGTGCTAATCTTATGGAAAGATGGTTCATCTTCAGCTCTTCTGTCAGATATTCTCACCAAAAGCTGGTGATAAGGATTCTTCTATGACTGCTCATTCAGGAGTAGCACCGCCAGTTTCTCATCAGTCTAGGACCTAGAGTTCTTCGGGCTATTCGAGACGAGGTGGAGGTCATGGTCATGGTATCGAGTCACCCGATTTTTATCGACATCAAGGCGGATCAACTCAGAGTGGTCAGGTAGGGTCACAGGGCCGTGGTATAGGCTAGACTTTTGCAGTGGAGCAGACCCAATAGAAGCAGGATCCTAGACCATCTACAGTTCGAGGTACGATCTTAGTTGCCTCAATTATAGCTTCTTCTCCTTTCGATACAGGGGCCTCCCACAACTTTATATCTTTTGTGGTTGTGGAGAGCCTTGGGCTCTGCATATTTTCTTCGACGGATCTCTTGACATTTGACACTCCGTTGGGGACTAGAATGATGAGTGTACGTCTGTGAAAGGAGTGACCTCTAGAGGTTGGTGGGTTTGAATTTTTAAGGGACAAGTATTTCCTTGAGATGATGGACTATGATGTCATTCTCAGAATGGACTGGTTAGTTCCCTTCTAAGCAGTCGCCAATTTCTATCACCATAGGGTGAGTTTCACATCACCAAAGGGAAGATTTTTTTCTTCATAAGGGTGAGTGGGATGTCCAAAAAATCAGAGCAAGACCCGAGCATCTTTTGTTTGGAGGGGTTACAACCCAGATTTCTAGTCTATATCTAGATGTCCAAGGGGCTTCATAGTTAGACATTCATCCATTGGGGGATTGTTTAAGAGATGTCTTTCCAAAAGACTTTTTGGGTTTTCCTCTGAAAGATGATGTAGAATTTTTTATTGATCTTGTTCCATGGGAAGCATCAGTGTTCATTCCTCCTTATAAGACAGATACACCAGAGTTACAGGAGATCACGAAGCAATTAGAGGTGTTGCAGGCAAAGGGTTTCATCCGACCTAGTACTTCTCCTTGGGGTTCACCTGCCCTATTTACGAAGATGGCGGATGGTACCCTTAGGCATTGTGTGGATTATTGGAAGTTGGACCAGTTGATGGTCAAGAACCGATATCCATTACCGAGGATTAATGTTATTTTTTATCAACTTTGAGGATCCCAGGTGTTCTCGAATATTGACTTGAGATCCTGTTATCATCAGTTGCACGTTAGACCATCTGATATACCTCTTTCGTCCTTCTAAAGCAGTTATGGTCTATAAGAGTATGTGGTTATATTTTTCGGTCTCACGAACGCGCCTTCCGTTTTCATAGCACTGAGGAACTGAGTGTTCCATCCATACTTGGATTTTTTTCATGGTGGTCTTCATGGACCATATCTTGGTGTACTCTCACACTCGACACGACCATGATACTCATATTGAGATCATTTTGAGTACACTTAGAGAGCCTCAGTTATATGTTATGCTCTCAAAATTCCACATTTGGATGGAACATATTCACTTCATGGGCCTTGTTATCTCAGAGAAAATATTATCAGTCGACTTAGAAAAAGTGAGAGTAGTAGTTTCCTAGGAGCATCTGAAGATAGTCTTTGAGGTACAAAGTTTTCTAGTGCTAGATGGATACTACAGACATTTCATTCAGGGATTTTCACGTTTAGCAACACCACTGACAGGCCTGACTAAGAAGGATGAAATGTTCTTATTGTTAGACTCTTGTGATTCAGCCTTCCAGGAGCTAAAAAGGAGACCGACTTCATCACTGATACTAGTATTTCCAGAGCCAGGCAAGATCTATACTGTGTACTATGATGCTTCAAGTATCGGTCTGGGATCAGTGCTTATGTGGGGAGAAGGAGTCATCGCATACATGTCTCGGTAGTTGAGTCCATATAAGAGGAATTACCCGGCGCACGATCTCGAGTTGGCTGTAGTTGTTCATGACTTGTGATATTAGAGAAATTGTTTTCTGGGAGTGAATTTTGAGGTTTTCACCAACCGAAAGAGTTTCAAGTACATCTTCACTCAGCGTGATCTTGATTTTATACAACGAAGGTGGGGTTAGTATCATCAGCCTTTTGACTTTGAGCTTGCCTAAGCGTCTGGGAATGGAAACACACTGGCTGATGCATTGAGTAGGAGGACTCAGATACAGGAAGTTTAGGAGTCAAGTTGTGAGTGGAAACTTGTGTCTATGTTCTCTAAGAAGCATTTTTTGTTGCATGATAGGCAGGGACATACGTTTATTTCTTCTGTAGCTGTTACCTCTACTCTTCTTGATTGAGTGAGAATGAGGAATCTATCAGATTCATAATGCCTAGTCCTACTGGAGAGCGTGTTAGGAAGTGGACCCTATTCTGGGATGGACCATAGGAAAGGATGAGATCTTGTGTTTCTAGGGGTGTGTATGGGTTCTTGGAGATATATATGAGGAGCTGATGTAGGACATTCATTCCTCAGTTTGGGAAGTTCATCTTGGTGTCACCAAGATGTATCATGATCTACACCGTTAGTATTGGTGGCCAGGTATGAAGAGAGATGTTTCTGGTTTCGTCATGAGCTTTTCTACCTGCCAGTAGGTGAAGGATGGGTATCAATGACCATCAGGGATTTTACAACAGTTTCCCATTCAGGAGTGGAAGTGGAATGATGTTCTGATGGATTTCATTACAAGTTTTCTGAGGTCTCCTTGAGGGAATGATGTAGTTTGGGTTTTCATTGATAGACTCATGAAGGTTGCTCCCTTTTTAATAATCAAGGACACATTTAGTTTTGATGTGCTAGGATAGTTGTACACTAGAGAGATTGTAAATCTATATGGGGTTCCACACTCCATCATTTCTGACAGGGATGCCCATTTAACTTTTCAGGTCTGGAAGGGATTGTAGAAGGCCTTGGGTACATAGGTACCTATGAGTATACCATACCACCCCCAAACAAATGGACAATTCGAGTGTATGATTCGGGTACTTGAGGAAACACTTCATCCATGAATCCTAGATTTTGGAGGTTCTTGGGAGAAGCATGTACCTCTTATTTAGATTTACTACAAGAATAGTTTTCAAGAAACTATATAGATGGAACCTTATGAGGAATTGTATAATAGGACATGCAGATCACCTTTATGTTGGTTGGAGGCAGGAGAGGCAGCTATGCTGGGACCTCATCTTGTTCAGGAGACCACAGAGTAGATAGAGTTGATTCGGAAGAGGATGACTACTGCATAGTCTCAAAAGAATTCTTATGCTGATCAGAGGAGAGAAACACTAGAGATTGAGGTCGGACATCAGGTTTTCTTATGTATCACACCATGGTAGTGGAATAGGTGGATTAAGAGACAGGGTAAGCTTTTTCTGAGTTATGTCAGGCTATTTGAGGTGTTGGAGAGAGTTGGGCAAGTATCCTATCAGTTGCAGTTACCTCAGAGGTGTCGGTCTATGCATGACGTCTTCAATATTTATCATCTTTGACGTTACTTCTCAGACCCATCTCATGTCTTCAAACCTGAGGAGGTGGAGTTAGATGTAGATGCATCATTTGAGGATAATCCAGTCTGGATTGTTGATCTAAGAACAAAGTTTCTCCGTGTCCAGCCTGTCCCTCTATTATGAGTGCTACGACAACAATATGCAAGTACAAGACAAGACATGGGAGAGGGAGGCTGATGTACGAGCACCGTGGATGGAGCTATTTTGGGTTTCTTCTTCTATCCACCTTTCTAGGGAAATTCATGGATGATTATATTTAAGGGAAATGTTTGTAAGAACACGAAACATATTTTTCAGGTATGTTTTTTTATAGTGTTTTCGAGAAAAAGAGTTTTTTTGGAAATTTTTTATGTACACGTCGTGTACTTTATGAGTACACTCCGTGTACTCAGTTACCACGGGTATTTGGGTGTTGGCTGTGTAGCATCCAGGCACATGGTCGTGTGTGGTGACCTGGAGACCACTTAATGCGGGGGCCAGTGAAGGCATGTACATGCCATGTACATATAATGTATATTCTGCGTACTTTCTTTTTTTCATTAAACGTAATAGGGTCGCATCTAATCACTAGAACGATCTTCTTCTAGGTTTCATTTGGCCAAGATCTCCCGTACGACCTTGATCTTCTTCCAAGCCCTTGACCGAGCATCAAAACTCCGATTAGACCGCTGTCTACTGCGTTGGGGTAACCTCAGTAAGCTCTCTCTTCTGATCGATATTCGTTTCCCAATTCCTCCTCCTTCTAATGTTTTCCTCTGTTGAATGTTTTAGATGTTATCATAGATAATTGGAGTTCTAAGGTGATTTAAGCCTTGAGACTCAATTATATCGATCTCCCAATGCCGAGGTAGGTGGTTTGCGCATTTCTGTAAAACGTCTTTGAGTTTTATGTGAAAAATCGCCAATACCCATGAATGGGGTATTGCATGTTTACTGTTTTATCCCTATTGTTTCCTTGTTATGCTTGTATACATGAGTTTATGAAAATTTAATATGAATGGGGATAATTTATGTGATTTCTAAGTTTTTTACCATGCATGATTTCCTGTTTTGACCGTAGGGTCTAGTTTTCCTATTTGCATGATGTATACTTTTCCATGCCCAGTTGTAGGATGGTGTGATTGTTCTGATATGTTGTTATGCTTTAGACCTCTAACCAAGTAGTTCTTGAGGTTTAATTTGGATGATATTCACTTCTATACTTGCTTTTCATACACTGGGCCATGAGAACTTGGTGTATAGACCATAGGGATAATGGACGTAAGGTATTCTCTAGAGTGTCTTATAACATACGATGTGAGACCACAAGGGTAATTGACGTTGTGTTATTCCTAAGAGTGTCCGTAGTTCCTTGACATGGGCCACAGGGGGAATAGATGTTGAGTGATTCCTCAGAGTGCCTTTAGTTACCAATATGAGACTATTAGAGGAATTAGCGGTGAGTGCATCCTCAGAGAGTCTATAATTAATCTGAACCAAAGGGGGTTAGACTGAGTGTTCTTACCAAAGGGTTTCTTGTGTTTATAGGTAGTAATAGATGAGATATGCTTTGAGTACATCCGAGAGGGTTACCTGTTGTGTTACTTGCTTGTGTTTCTTGGTAGGACCAGAGGGGATAGGCTGTGAGTACTTCCCATAGGGTTATCTGTTGTGTTACTTGCTTGTGTTGCTAGGTAGGACCAGAGGGGATAGGCTGTGAGTACTTCCGAGAGGGTTATCTGTTCTGTTAGTTTCTTGTGTTTTTCGGTAGGACCAAGGGGGAAAGGCTGTGAGTACTTCCCAGAGGGTTACCTATTTGTGTTTACCTACTTTGTTAGCTATTGTTTGATATATGATACTGAATTCATTGAAACTGTGAATTGTTTAACTTGGGTACTTCCTTCTTTATTGCATTTACTTGCTTACTGCCTGTTATATATTCACTAACTATTAGGCACAGATATTGTGGTGGTTGCCTACTGGGATTTATTCTCACACCCTGTTTGGGCCATATTGTTAGGCCCAAACAGATTATATTTTTTCAGGTATAGATAAGGGAATGTTCCCTTCTACATCAGGTACATGATTACTGAGGATCTGGAGAGTATGGGACCAAGCTGAGGCTTTTGATGATGAGGAGTCTACTTATTTTCTATTTTACATTGGTTTAGTACTATATTACAGCATTGTGATGTGTTTGGATGCTTTCCTCGACATATGTATCATGCATCATTCATATATATATATATATATGTGTGTGTGTGTGGTCCAGTTTATTATTTTCCAGTCTTCTACTGTTTACTTTTGTATGGATTATTCCAACTTCCATTTCTTCTAGTACTTTCTTCTGATGTGTTACTCAGCCAATGAGTTCATATTTTACCCACAATCATACCCAAGGCCCTCACTACTAGTCAACAGCCTCTAGCGTTCAAGGAAATGTGCTTGAGGCCATGTGACCAATCGGGTATTGGGTGCCTCTTGGTGGCTTCCGGAATTGAGAATTGACATTGAGTGCTTTCTCAAAGTGTCTGTAGTTCTTCTATGTACTCCGCGTGGGGATATATGTTGAGTATTTCCCTATAGAACCTTTAGTTACCGATACGAGACTATAGGAGGAATTGACGATGAGTACTTCCTCAGAGAGTCCATGCTTAAGCTAAACCATAGGGGTTAGACTGAGTGTGTTGACCAGAGGGTTGCTTGTGTTTTTAGTTAGGACCAAAGAGTATAGGCTGGGAGTACTTCCCAGAGGGTTTCCTATTTTGTTAATTGCTTGTGTTTCTAGGTAGGACTAGAGGGGATAGGATGTGAGTACTTCCAAGTTGTTTACCTATTGTGTTACTTGCTTGTGTTGCTAGTTAGGACCAGAGGGGATTGGTTGTGAGTACTTCTTAGAGGGTTACCTATTTGTGTTTACTTGTTTTGTTAGCTATTACTTGATATATAATACTGAATGCATTGAACCTGTGAATTGTTTACCTTGGGTACATCCTTGTTTATTTTATTTACTTGCTTACTGTCTGCTATATATTCATTGACTGTTAGACACAGATCTTTTGGTGGTTGCCTACTTGGATTTAGTCTCACACCCTATTTGGGCCTTGTTTTTTGGCCAAAACAGATTATATTACTGCAGGTACCGATAAGGGAAAGCACCCTTCTACTTCAGGTAATTGATTGTTGTGGAGCTCAAAAGCATGGGACCAAGACGAGGATTGCGATGATGAGGAGTTTACTTGTTTTACTTTGGTTTAGTACTATATTCCATCATTTTGATGTTTTTGGCTGCTTTCCTAGACATATGTATCATGCGTCATTCACATATATATATATCTGCTCCAATTTATTATTTTCTAGTTTTCTGATGTTTAATTTTTTATGGATTAATTTTTCTTCTATTTTTTCTATATCTTTCTTCCACTGTGTTACTCTATTAATGAGGGAATAGTTTTTCCCACAATCACACCCAAGTCCCTCACTGCTAGTCAACAACCTCTGGTGTTCGAGGAAATGAGATTGAGGCCATGTGACCAACCAAGTACGGGGCGCCTATGGGTGGATTCCGGAACATGGAAGTTACAATATTTATATTTCATTAGGCTAATATAATCAAAAAAATCTATCTCCACTTCCATAAAATTGGAAAATAATTAATCATTCGTGTGAACGATAGAATACCATCACACGATCTGATATAATTTGTTTTCTATAAGTATCTATAAATACTGGTTATAATGATGGAATTAATGTTTATATATATGATATTAATGAAATATTTGTCCTTATTAAAGAATAATATTACATTTTTTTTAATCTCTCAATTCACATTAAAATGATATCATTATTCGTGCATATGTGTAAACTATCACATCCACAAAGCGACGCGATTCTTTTTTCATTACTGCATCACATGAATGATATATATAAGTTATATTTAAATTATTAATATTATATTAATTATATTATTATAATTCTATAAAGATGAAATAATACTTACATTTTTTCATAATGATTATTGAAAAATGAAAATGATACTCATTTGAACGTACGACTTACCATCTCCATTATTGCAACGTAGTTCATTTTTCTTATCCATATGTAATGTATTGATTTAAAAGTATAAATTAAATTATAAATTTATTATTATTTCATGATTATTTTTTTAGATAATACAGTCTAAAGACCACTTTGATTATTGACATCATACCAAAGCCATTTGGGACTCATGTACCAAATATCATGAAAATGTCTTACCTGAATTTAATAATTAAGTAATTGTTTTAACAAGATAATAATTGACATAAATGGAATAATAAACCTAAAAAGGTTCTAAAGAAATTAAATAATAACCCAATGTATATTAATTAGGAATAAAAATATTATCTGTGACGATTCAGACTCAATATAATGGACATCATCTCAATCTCTTTTTATTGAGGGATATCTTGATGTTATATACCCACATTCCTTTATGAGGGGTATATTAACCCATGTGGATATATAATACTATGAATTTATTTATTATATGGTTATTAAATGTTTTTTAAATGTTATTATTTCATGGGTCTTATGATTCAAATATTTCAATGTGGCATGGGACACTTTGATTTAAAAATCTATTTTGAAATGTTTAAAGATTTAGTTTCAAAATATTTTCCTTTATGTAAATATTTTTTATATTTTTTATATTTTTAATTATATGGATATAAAAGATTATAAATGAAATTTTATGTCTATTTTTAGTTTCATTCAAAATTTTCAAAAATAGAATATTTTTATGTTTTCTATATGGAACATTTGACTTTATTTACAAATTAAAAAGGTATGTTTTTAGCATATATGGTGACAAAAACATTTCCACCGCCATGATAGTTATTTCCTCTTTTTATATCTCTAAAATGCTTCATGTTTTTTAAAAACTCATATTTTCCTTTTCTAGGTATTTTTTTACTGAAAATGGGTATTAAAAATAGATTAATTATTTTAATAATATGAATTTTTTTCTTATGGTTGTAAATGAAATTTTAAGAGTGAAATGTTGAAAATTAAGATATTTTATTTGTTTTGATTATATAATTATAATTGGGAATTTGGCAGGTGGTTTTGATATAAACCAAGGGTGGGTGGTTCCATGATAAACCAAGGTAAGGTTGTTACGTTATAACCTCAAGTTCCTTAGTTATAGAAGTTGACTGTATGATTATTCAATTTGCAAGAGTGACCTATATGGAAGTAAACATTAAGGTTATTCCATTAAAGTATAATTATGTCCCAATATACCTTTATGTTTTATCTAATATTTATATGTGTTTGTTTTGTAATATCAGTATTACAAAAAAGGTAATAAATGAGCTTATTCTAAAAGAAATTATTGACTACATTTTATGGGTGAAAATTATTACATTATGATAAGTTTTAATGTTTTCATAGGACTAACAGTTTTTAATCTTTGTGTATCCCATTCTAAGATTTGTATACTCATCGTACATTTTATAATGTCTTTAAAAGGGTTTAAGGGGGAATAGAGACAAGGATGAGTTCATGGGGATAATTATGAATATTTTTCCTAATAAAAATTCATGTTTTATTTTAATGAGTTTTAAATTATGAAAAAATGGATATAGAGTATTAGTATCCACCAATAATGTATGTATTTAATTTGTAAGTGTTTTTTCAAATAATCTAAAATCATCAACTGAAAAAATACTGGAATGTGAATTCTAGTTATAAAAACTAGAATATGTAATGTTTAATGATGTGTACATACATGTATGGCCCAACTTAGCTCCAACTATTTCTAGTCATTCAAGGACATTGTAAAATATTGGGCATCTGTATGAGACATACCATGTGTGGGTAAAGCCCATTTAGTGGTGAGTATAACAATACCTGATAGTACCCACTGAAATAATAAATAATAAAGCATCATGAGTAGTCATATCATCATAAGATATGTCAATAATAATGTGGCACACACAAAAAAACATATAGATATACTCCTAAAAGACTCCAAGTCCCAATGATCTCATGAAATTCCTACCATAGTTCCAGTGTATGGTTTTTGTGTTACTCTTTTGTAGGAGATATCACTCTATGAGCTATACTACTACTGACAAAACCCATTCTAGAGGTCATATTCATAAGGTCTATCATGGAAGAAACACAATGGAAAACTGAGAGGGTTCAACAAAGAGACACACACCATCAGGATAATACCCCATCAGAAGTCTCATATATCAATACATAGATAGGGTTCAATGCCTAGGGATCACTGGGTGGACATGGGACCCTACTATAAACAGCTTCCTAGACTGAGGATCAATGCCCTTATAAATATTGGTCATTCCAATTTGAAAAATCAAATCCAAGGAAGCATGAAGGACACGGGGATCTCTATAGACCTCTTACAAAGGTACTTGCTCCAGGATTTTGAGATATCTATCTAAGAGAAATGATACAACTCACTCCAAAATAAGATATGTTTTCCACACTAAACTATTCATCAGGAAGATACAGTGGGGTCACCCTCCATGAAGATAATTTTATTCTACATTGAAACCTCATAAGAATGGACTAAGGGTACAAAATTAACCAATACTAGTCCATAAAAGATAAAAAACCTCACAATGAAGCTATGATGAGATGAAAGTGGAATCTAACATGTCCTAAAAATAGTACACAACCATACCCTTGGGGTGCTCAATGTGTCCCACTAAGCATAGTTCTACAATTTTCTCACACTCACTTGGAATACACATTTCCAAAAATGATGGTGAGTCCCTAAGGTACACAGAGTATAGGTGTCCAAGATGGAACATGATCTATAGCCTACCTATTCTCTTATATATTCCTAAGTATACAACATGTATCCTGACACACATAGTGTGTGGGGCCACATGATCTCACTGGAATTCACTCCCTATAAATTCCATTCCATATTTTAGAATTTACACGATGTGTGGCATAGACCACATGGCATGTAAGGCCACCCAGGATTCTGGGTGTGTACTCCATATACATCTCAAGATGTTTAGCTAAAGGTCACATAGTGTTTAACTTCAGTTACATATAATTCAAGACTTATCACTATTCAAAAAAACAACATCTTCATTGAAAAGGAATATAAAACATGTTTTGATAGGATTACACATAATGTAGTTGTTTTTTTTCACAAAATCCATGAGATTGTTCATGCATTATACACTGCACCCCAAACCCAAAAGTCTAACATAGAACGTGTCATTTATCATATATAGCAGGTCTTCCAAACATCCCTTTCCTTCGTTTTCTAGATTTTCAAAAAGTACAGTGCTTAGAAACCACCTCCATAATTCCTCATCTGTTCCACACACCCAAACCACAGTCGTAGTCTCCCGATCTATCATCGTAGCTTAATCTCATCACTAATACAAATTCGGATCTATGGTATCAATCCATGGTACCAAGAAGCAGGTATATAATGATTTATTTCCATGTACTTTATGATCCTTGAGAAAATTTAATTTCCCATGATGAATAAAGAATAGGGGAAAAAATGCCCAAAACACAAACATGAGGAAAAGACCTCAACCAATATTTGTGTTGGCCTTAATTTGTTGTCGTTATAACAATGAAAGAAGTGATATAACATAATCAACAAATAAGTCCCCAATTTTGTTTAGTACCTATCCCATATAGGAAATAAAAATGATCCAAGAATCATTCATTAGTATATTAATTTCCATTAATCATAGGAATAATAAAATTTGGATAACTAAAAATAAAACAATGTTCTACTTTTATTTGGATCAATTAAGGATAAATATTGATTATAAATTTCTGTCGTTCATGAGATCCACAAGATGTGATGGCACATGATCCTTGATTTGATCATGATCCTCTACTCTCTGCAAAAAATACTCTAATGTATCCTCTCAATCACATGGTCTTGTAGCTAACCCTAGGTATTAGCCATAGCCATGTTTAAATAGAGGATGTTAGTTTAATAAATCAAAATAACAAAATAAATTAATTTATTTTATTATCTATTCCCATGATAGAACATTACTGAAACACCTAACCCCAAAAAATATTATGTTTCACCCAGGGTAAAACCTATGTTATAAAATCCATGATAGTATCAGATTTTCAATCTGAGACTCATAATAGGTGTTATTAAACTTATTATCATCTCACATGAACTTAGAATCTCATCCTAACTATGAAGCTTACTCTATAAATATTCCTAAAAATATAAAAAAGTATCACGTGGTAAAAACATGGACATTACACTTAAAGTAAAGATATATTACAACTGTTCAAGAAGGATTTTTCTTAAAGATCAAAGGAAACCCTCATCTAAGAGAACACACTCCATTAGTATACTAACACTAAAAAATTTCATCTGAGGGGAAATAATAGTTAGGTCTAGACAAGAATAAGTACATACTAAAACTCATATTATCTCAATAAATATATAGGGGATCACAACCATGAGCAATGTTTGTATAACTGACCTAATATGAAACAAACAACTCGGCATGGGATAAAATTCCTCATTATGTAGGTCATATTGTTTCTTAAAACCAAAACTAGGTAAAAAGATTATGGGAATGAGGATACAACCCTCGAACCTCATGGAGGAATTCCTACTCTGTCGTGAAAAAAGGATCTTGTCTAATTCTCTGAACAAAATGCTGCACTGAACCCTCATAGAGTTGGAATGAAAAAACGTAGTCTAGAACAACAAAATAAAGGAACAAACCTATACATATATAGATCAGGGGAACAAACCCAAGATCATATTAGGGTTGAACTGAAAATAACAAGGGATCTAATTTTCCCATGAAGAAGTATATGGTGTGTCTCCAGGGGTACATGTCATGTCTCAATAATCCTGGAACATCCAATGGATATATGTCTCACATGACATGTATTTCATCAAATACATGATGTGTTATTTTAGGATACATGAAATTTTGTGGTTGGGGTAACACATGACGTCTTCCATTCCCTAGATTGTGTACCCTAGATTATAACCAATCTCATTCCCTTGCACTATAAAAAGTACATGGTTTCTAAACCAACAATACATTGTGTGTGGGTCACATGAAGTCTTGATCATGTACCCCCTATACACCCCGAGCCATTCTCTAAGGGTTACATGTGTGAAATTTAACCACCTAGTATTATCACTATATTTATTCCTTGGAATTTACTCCCTGTACACCTTGAGCTAGCTGGACAAGGGATGCACATTGTATGATTAAAACACATGAAATTTGATATTTAGATCGATGTGTAAAATTTAAATTCTACAAAAAATAACTACATAGTGTGCGATCTCTTGAACCACATGATGTGTAGTTTGAAATTTCACAGAAACTAATGTTTTTTATGAAGCTTTACACATGTCTCAGACATTGCCTCTAATTCCGCCTGGAATCACACCAAAACACCCACCACCGAGTTAACCTTCCTCAATGGTTTGATGAAAGTAATATTCTAGATGTTATTCAATGGAAAATATATTTCAAATTCTATTCTAAACATCCACTCCATAAATATTATAGGAACACCACTACTTACACCAACATTGGATCATCATCATTGCTAGAGAATGGATTGTGTCCACCATTTTCATTAAAAATCCCATCATTTCACTACTAGGGATATCTTCTCAAACCATCTCACGGATCATCCCATACCCCCATCACATTTGGATTACCAATTTCATCTTCACATCACTATCATGTCTCTTGAAATCCACTGTATAATTGACGACCATGATCTATTATTCCAAAAAATCGGCGCACAATAATCAGTCCTCTTGGGAATCATCAAATCACTAGCTAACTGAAATACCATTGAAGATCATCGAGAATATAAGGAAAAAGGAATAGGGGAAAAATAGATCACTAACCAATGTATGTGTTAATATGTCCATCATTATTGGAGTCCAGTTAATAGAGTATTTTCAAAGTAGAATGCATAAATTGTGAAATAATATCAAATTCCTAGATATAGTAAGAGAAAGAAGAGTTTGGAAAAACCAATAGTGATACCTCTGTGAATTAATTTGTAACAAATTAATTCTGATACTTATGAGTCCATAAACATGGATACGACCAAAAAGTCACATGTTTTACCTTGAGTTTGGATCCATATCTGATGAAGAAAAGTTCTCTATCATTGTCATTTCCATGATCCCATAGTTCCTTTGGTGAAGATGACTTCCTTGGAATGTCGTTTTATAATCCTTAATCCCATTTCAATGTTCCAAACTATCATCTATGACTACGTCAAGAAATATGGGGTTATTCAACCTACATTATGGTTTTTCTATAACATAAATTTTATAGGAGGTTACGATATAAAAAATTAAAATAATAAATAAATAAATAAATGTATTTATGTTGTTATTAGTGCATGTGACAACACTTAAAAGAAACAATGAAGTCCAAAAATGATTATGTTACCCTCGGGTACAATCAACTTTATATATTTTATGGAAGTCTCATATTTCCCATCAAGAACACCATTCATGGGATATTGTATCATTTCTGAAAAAAAAAATCATGCTTCAAATAATATATATAATATTTTTGATATATCTATACTGAGGCTCTCTATGCCCTAGAATTCCACACCGGCCCCATTTCATACACCAGAAATTTTCCAAAGTGTTACATAATGAAAGTAGTGTCATTATAGTAATTTAATTAATTATTTTATTGAAATACTACATGAAATGTATTTATGAGCTAAAAAATATGTTACTTAATTTCCATATATCTTGGAAAAACACATAGGAACTCAAAATGTAAATTAGCAGAGTTGCAGGGCATGTTCTAATTTTATACACACAATTTGTTCTAATTACTAGGTTTTTATGCAAACTTTAAATTGAATAACAATGTTTATTAGATGTGGGTATTAAGGATTCACACAACATATATATTAGATACACATCAAGTATCACATTAATGTTGCAAATTTCAGTCTCATGTGGGGTTATTCCATATATTTGACATCAAGGTTATCCTAAATTTTATTTCTAAACCATGTAGTCTACATGACGTGTACACCAGCTATATACTATGTAATTCGTCATTCTGTGCACATGGATGGACTAGTAAAAACCTAATATGTAATAAATACACAAATTATTATAACTTATTAATGAATCTTATATCCTTTTAATTATCTACGTCAAATTCCATTTGGTTCACAACATGTATATCAATTATATGCAATGTAACCTTGTCTTCCAAACAAAATACATAACACTACTTTTGGAATTTATGACCACTATTCATTTAATTGTAACCTATTTAAAATTATTTGACCCTTTAATAAAGAGAAATAAAATATATAAAACATGTTAATTAATCTCTTTATTAAAATAGTGAATAAACTTGTAGAAAAAACTGAAATCATATTTTATATAATTGATCAAAAATGATAAATAATTATAAAATATCAAGTGAGTGCACTGATACCACTTAAAGGTTCTAGGGAATAGTGAAAACGGGTCGGTCCCATGGCTAACAAAACTTTTCCATGAACATATTTGTATTCTTTATTAGAGTTAGATAGAATTTTGTTTCTATAATCCATGAATATAAGACCATCACATGAAATTTATAATAAATTTATTTAATTAATAAATTACCTTTTGTTGAATTCTTTCTTCATCAATGAATCATTCGACTACTATTGTTGTACCGTTGTTTCCTTAGAGTAATAAATTATTTATTAACTTTGATCGTGATCCACACATGCTTCAAAAAACTCCAACCTTAACCTTATTAATCTCATGGTACTAGGTTGGGTGAATATATTGCTTACGGTTTCAGATCTTGATAAAAAATTAACCCTTATAAAAATAAGGTATTCACTCTGTTAGAAGAGGTTGAATTATCTACGATATTTAGAGTATTATTTGGGGGGACTATCTGGTGATTTATAATTTATCTTAAGATTTATGTACATTTAAGGAAAATTCCAGGTTTTATAAATTTTCATAACAGGTTTTATATAGTGCTAGGGTTAGTAAATAAATAAATGCACAAAGGCCCTTATTAATTTTATAATTTTTGATAAACCGCATGTCTAAATAATAATTATTTTAATAATATTTAATTAATATAAATTAAAATCATGTATAAAATAAATATTATTTTTCATTAATAAATAATGTAATATTTATCAAAATTTTCCATAATATGATTTTTTCACTAGTCCGTTAAAACAGGTCCGCCAAACCTCTTCAATATTTATTGGCCCTTTTATAATGGAAAATTTATTAATTATATAAATACCACTACATTTATTTACAATAAATATATAAATATTAAATTATCCAAAACTAGTGAATACATATTTATTAAATATTAATCTAACCAAAATAAAAAATACTTTATAACATTGTTAAAAAATGAGAAAAAATAATTTTTTATATTCTTCTAATTAAATAAATAATTACATGATGAATAAATATTTACTAAATATTCAACTTATTTATATATTTTCAAGAATAAATAGTGATTAAATATTTGAGATCAAACCAATATAAATAATTATAAAACCATGAATGAGAATAATATTTATAAAAAACGTTAAATTCCTTGAGAATTTATCTAAGGTTCTGAATACACTTAGCGTGTGACCCTCTAGGACCCTTTATCAATGTAATTAGTTTACACCACATAAATTCAAAGGTTCTAATCTTATAAAATTCCAAGGATCCTATAGAGTAAGAAGTTTATGTTGCAAAAACTTCTATACTTCTATAAACATACACTATATAATATAATACCTTTATCTTGATATCATTATCCATGAAGATTGAATGTTAGTTTAATTATCCTATATATCTATTTTCTCTTTCTTTGAAATTACTGAAATAAACCTGTTGAAAAACTGACCATAACCATATATTTAATCAGATATTTCAATTTTTATCCAAGGGCTTGAGATATCTATTTTTTTATAGAATAAAAGAGATGAATTCTATGTCACATTAATCATTAATACAACATCAGTCATTACGAAATCTACACATCCTACCTCACCATGGTAATATGTTATCAATGTTTACATAAATACATAAACATACATGACTAAATACATGTATTAAAAAAAATATTAAATTCTAACAATCATTACACAGATCCACAGTTATGAATATCCAATGAAACATGTAAATGTGTATTTTATATTGGCATGTCATGTTCTTATAATCTCTTACACTAAAAATTTACAAGGGCTTGCATCATGATAATGTGTCTCAAATTCATATGATTATCCCACCCTAAAAGAATATATCATGAATTTACTATAAAATGATAGGATCCTTTTATATGAACTATATTTAAGAATACTATCATGGAACTTCTCTGTTCTCATCATAGCAGAGAACTACTATTACCATTTAGTGTGACAAGTACACTTAGGATATTATCACGTACTATGTTATATATATGATCAATCTATGTGTCATAAGAATTTATATAAATATTCAAATACATGAATAAATGTAACCATATTGTACATAAAATTTGGTTCTAAGTCATAGACTCTAGCACAATGTTGTCGATTATCTTAACTACATGAGGTCCAACTGAAACTCCTTTACCTTGATTCCTTTTAAATAGAATCTTATAATCATCATACCTCTCTTATATTGATTTATCTAGATAGAGGAAATGGAAATTACACAAAATAGTGTATTCTTACATGTCTTCATAAAGCTTTTTTTTATATTTTTGGATAATAACATGAGACATTGGAAATCAAATGCATCATCCATGTGTTTTCGTAAGATTTATTGATCCACATAACTCCCCACTAGGGAAGTATCACCAAGAATTAGGGACCCTAGTATTTAAACATTTCTCTATTGTCATATTATAGTGAATACAAAAATCTATCCATCCTAGATGCCAGTGATGGTTAAGAGATTCTCTTTCTCTAAGATGCATCAAATTGAATGTGACGTGGTTGGATGGATTGTTATTTTACATTAAAAAAATATAAGATATTTGTCACTTTATCTTTATTACTAGTGATTCATTCTTATATTATTTTATCAAATCCCCAAATACATCGCCGTTGTATTCAGAATATCCTCTCTCTCAAATATTCTAGTGTAAAGGATCTAAATTACCCTTTAAATAACATGAAATTCATCTTTATAAAATTATTCCATAGTATTTTAGATTAATTTTATTTCCAACTATGTCAATTAATAACTCGTTGATTTTTGAGTGGTCTTCTCAATCCAAAAGTCCAAAACATGGATTTTCGTAAATCTTTCCACCAATTTACACCGTATATTATGGGGGGAAATTACTGTTAATTCTAACTTGGTAATGTATACCTAGGTATTAAATTATAACATCCTGGTTATTTAAATTATCCCAATTAAAGAAAATTGACACTTTAAAATATGGTTTCATTCTATGTCATGTAATGAAATTCGTTTACTAGATTAATATTTTTATCAATGGATTTTTATTTAAAATTTTCATAAATATTTTTTTTATTTTATTCATTTCATTGTTGTTAATATTATATGTAATTCACTTAATTAATTATCCTTGTTATATGAAATAATTTACTCATAATATTTTCATTTTATTATATTTTAATCCTGATTTTTAATTTATTTATCTTGTGTGATTGTGTTTAGTCTTCCAAATAAATCACAAATGAAATAAATAAATAAATATAAAAACTTTCACTAACAAAAAAAAATTAATAAGGGATATGATCAAGATATTTTATTTATTTGTTTTTTATCAACTATAGATAACCCAACATTGACCCCAGGGAAAATAACTCATTGATCCTATATTCAGCAAGAGTTATGACGTTATCCCATACTATTTTGTATATTATTGTTTGGGTTGACATTAACGTAGATCCTGGATCGTGTCCTCTCACTAGGTGATAAATCCATTAAAATATTTAATAAATCATTGGTGAGTGGTGATTTGTTTAGAGTTATCATCTAATGATTATATAGAGTGTAAGAAACCCATATAAATGATCAATCTATCTTTAATAGATGCAATATGTAAAAAAAATTGAAGAATACTTCATATATAAATTGAAACTTTTTTTATTCTCAATACTTAATTTCACATTTAATAGAGATAACCATTTTAACATCATAATGCTTACTCACTTCAAATGTAGAATATTATCCAATAGATCCATGATCATATCATGAGAACACTATGTTCTTCAAAGGTGTGATAGTTCCTGAAAATATGTATATTCTTATTATATGAGTGTAAAAAATCATATCATAGTTGATCTCTAACTAATGACATGATTAGTATCATACCCAACTAGCCTATGATTAACTAATCCTCAAAGAATATATAAGAATGTTATTAAAGTATTAATGTTCTCATACTAGCTATCTCGACAACCTCAAGTAAAATAGACAGATAATAATCATACACCAATATCTATATGTATTTAGGTATAAAATTCCAGGAGATATACGTTGGTGATTCTGGTTAAATAATAATTATATACTTATTATGTCATGAGTCCACTTATCTTACAAATCTCAACATAACATTACAAACCATAATACTCAATAATGAACACCGATCACATAAAAACTAAGCAATACTTTTTAAGGGATATTATCATTACGCTTTTCATGTAATATAAATTTTATTATACATGTATGAATGATAAACAAGGATTTAAATATATTATTAAGTTATGATATATTATTCAACAATAACATTAATAACATACATATCATATACTAATATATTCAACATGTACCTTAAACTTATTATAATAAAAATGTTCCATAAATTGATCCACTATATTATCCTATTTTTCCACCCAAAAAATATAAACATTACCCCTATGAATAATATCTTGTTTGAGATAATATTTATGAATCAATTATTTGATCATTTATTGAGTCCAAGATTCGTTGTCATGTGTAATGGATTTATTTTTTTCAAATATTTATTTATACATTGATTCTTGGAACCACCTCATGTTTATAAATGAGATTTATAGTCCAACTGATACAACCACTTTTTAGGAATAAAATAAAACCAAATTTAAATTTCATGTCATCATTGTAATATTAGAAACTAGAATTAGAGTAAGCCTTAAAAAAATGCCTATAATCCCCTCCAAAGACCAAACAAATTTCCTTAGTCATTCTCAAGAACTTAGGGATGTCATTTACCATAGTTTATAAACTCTAACTATGTTTTTATTCATATATACCTATAATTATAAAATAATGTTGACATCCATTCAATATAACAACATTGAAAATATGATATATGTTATAATTTATGTGTAGTTAATTCTATCTATACTTTCTAACCCCTTATAAAGATCTAGAATCTTCATAAAATTCATTCAATACAACATTATTAATGATTCTTTTGGAGTTTTCCATGAAAAATCACTGAAGTGACTACATGGATTAAAGTTATATTTGTTTTCAATAAGGCTATAGATATATAATTCTATAGGGTATTTTTGAAGGAGTGTGAGAGAGTAACTACCATTATATATGGAAAAGAATTATTGAATAAGTGATGCTTAAATACCTTGTAATTACAGATTCTTGTAGCTCTTATTTTTTATAAATGATACGATGATATTTAATGAAAAGTCATGTTCTCTTGGAAGGTAAATATAACTAACTACTATATTTTTTAATTAAGTTTGAAGATTTAATTAAATAGTGAGACAGAATACTTGAAGACAAGCTATATAAAAAGATGATGAATCTATCAATGGATCACTAAGAATAAAAACTGATGTATAGGTGAAGGAATTCCTTTAGATGAATATTAATGATGTTTTTAAGTGATTGAGAATAAATTTAAGTGAATTAAATAAGTCATGATGATACTTAAGATATGTTTTTAGATCATAATATTGATACATGTTTCTCATAATGTTGATACACGTTGATCACAAGGTTCATAAAAGAAGATCATAAGGATGAGAAAACCATTTCTGTAAGGTTGAGATAAACTGTTTATAAGGTTGGGAGAAGTGACTCATAAGGTAGACATAAGCTATCGTAATGTTGATACTATCTAAACAATCCATGTGTATAGTTAAGAGAATGACTTTGTCTGGTTGGTACAAAATCAAATAAGGTTGGTATAAGAACTCATAAGTTGGAATCATCCCATCATAAGTTAAAACTTTTTAATGTACACAAGAACCATATGGAAAATTTGAGAATTATATAATTCAATTATTCTGAAGTGTAAAAAATTAAATAAAGGATTAATTTTGATTATATTTAAGCTGATATTTATGGAATTTAATGTCATTATCATGCATGTGGATATTGATTTGAGATGAGTTCAAAAAAGATTTATGCAAGTAGGAATCTAGTTCTTGATAGTTTTTCCAGGATGTAAAAATTATATTTCATATGGAAGTGATGCATGATTCCAGGAACAAATGAGTTTAGATTTTAAATTAATTAAAATCTTTAGGTTTTATGCGAAGAAGAAGGTCTTAATATTTAAATATCATATGAAGTAAATAATCTTGACAATTAAGGAGAAATAAAAAGTGGACCATGACATGATTAAAATGAGGTATTTTGAATGAGAATTAAAATTAAAAATAGTCCACCACTTTAAATGAAGATATTATAATTTTATTAAATTATGGGAAATTTACAAAATTCATTGTAGAAATAATATTCATGAATTTGTGAATGTTAATAATTTTGGTGATCAAAATGATAACATAAGAAAATTACGACATTTATTTCATGAGAATAAATGTTTTTTTTGTATGAGAAGAGGTAAATACCATATAGACATCCCTATGAATTAATGAAGAAAAGATTATGAATTCAATAAACACATGTACACTGTATTAGTCTTAGGAAAAAACCAACATTATTACTATAGTGTTGATGTGAGAAACACATATTGATATAGAAAATGAAAAATATACGGATACAAGGTCTTGAAGAAAAAATAAAAGAATACTTTAAAGGTGTAGTTCTAGATATTCCGTGAATAAATTCCGGAATATAGTATAAAGACTCTATTGGGAGGTAATTTTTTTTCAATATATATATTTAACAAAAAGGAGCTAGTATAAAGAACCTATCTGAAGGTGGAGATTTGATCACTTAATGAAAAGTATTTTTGGGAAAATTTTTGTTATAATTTTGGTAATTTATGTATCAATATTTTTGGGATATATCATGAAATTATAATCATGTGAGTTATATTCAAAGAAACTAGATATTTGAACCCGACCCAAACATTAGAAGGAGTAGGATAACATTAAGAACAAACATTGTAATATGAAACCCTCTAGGAGATATGTATGTTTTATTTTAGGGTATTTTTATATCTCTTAAAATTATAATGTTTATTGTGTTTCCTGACCATGTGAGAATTATAAGAAAACCATGTGAAGGTTTATATGTTGTTAAAATGGTTGTTTCATAAATAGTGTAAAATTTTTCTAACCATATAACTATACTAATGTAACAACATGCTTTGGATGTAAACATGTAGCATGGATGACATGTTTAACACAAGATTTTTTAACCGTTGGGCCTAACCATTTTACTCAAATGAATTTCCAAAAATGTACAATTACCCTGATATCCTAACTAATTAAAAACCAAAATCTCATCCAAATATTTCATTAGATCAACATATATAATACTTTATGTTCTTGTAGGTCCCCCCTTTGGTTCTTTTGCAATTTTCCTTTCATGTTGATGGATCTCGTTGAGGTATATTCCAATTTATAGTCATTTTGTCCACCGCTTTCGAGATATTTCCTTGATACATATCATCATTAATTTTCTAAACCTATTATGTTTGGTTATGGCTATATATATATATATATATATTTATGGAGAAATAATTATGTTTATTTTTGGTTTAATTTTAAGAGGACCCGATTTCTTCCTTTTCAATCACTGTTTTTAAATGTGACTATGTTTCATCCATTAGTGATGTAAGTTTATCTATTTAATGGCTCTTTTTCATGGAAAAAATTATTTTTCTTTATTATTTACTTTTCTTTTTCTTATGAAAATGAATGATTTGATATCCATGAGGGATATATTTTATAACCACTTTTTTTGTGGCAAGAAAAATTCATTAAAGGGGGTTTAAATTGTTTTATAAAATTCATTTTTTGATGAAATTCCTAAAAGATGGTTTTAACTATAAAATAATTTTTCAAGCATGATATATATAATTATTTACTTATAGAAATTATATATTAAATTTTGGGCATTGTTTACATTTTTTTATTGAGAAAAAATAGCACATGGTAACCATGGGTGCATCAGGTTAAGGATATATTACAACCATAGTAAGTGTGTTAATAATAGTGACACAATTGGGATACCAATAAACTATGGTAGGAATTCATATATTTTGATTCAAATTTCCACTAGCTAGTGTTCCTTTATTGTTCATAGTTTCATATTCCCATAGGATTGAGCCCATTTTTGATTTTTTTTTTATTTTTGATTTTTAATTTTCATTCTTTGATTTCCCATATTTTGTCTAATTAGTTTCTATGGATGATTTTGTTAATTACACTATAATTATTTTAATTTAAATTGGTTGTATTATTGTTTTATTTTAATATGATATGTTTTAAAGAAAACCAAATAATGTTTTGTTGAAAATGTTTTTAAATGGAATTTCATTAGGAAACTTGTTTTATTTTAAGGAATGAACTAATGATTTTATGGTGATAAATATTTAATAGATTTATGGTGATATCCATATAGGAATTTTCCCCACAACCAATATATGACTATGGGTGCATACATAGTTTTTTATAGGTTCTTTATAATGTTTTGGGTTTCATGTAGATTTGAAATTACTCTCACTTTATTGTGTCTATTACCTTATTTATATTCGGTAAAGGCTAAAAAACTACATAATTATAGTATATTTGACTTTAAATAGTCTCATAAGATAAATTAATAAGGAAAATTTCATAAAAAAGGGATCACCGATTCACCCATCCCTATATTTGTGATGTCACATGATATTAGAACCAAAAGTAGTATTAGAGATAATTGTGGTTCCTTATGAAAGATACCAAGAGATGTATAGGGAACCTTAATCCAATCAAAAAATAGATAAATACAAATATTTTAGGGAATTAATTTTAATGGATAGAAGATCTAAGTGTATCTACATCTACCATATTAAGGAATCAAGGTAAGTGATGATATCTCTGTGAGATTAACTCCACATAGAAGAGATTCTACCTTGAACTATGTTGAAAAAATAAATATTGATGTGGATTTGAAAATATTAAATTCTATCCTATCATCTATAATGTATATTTTATACACAACAATAATGGTATTAAAAAATACTAAGGAGGTGTAGGAGAAGATGAAAGTTATGTATGGAGGGAATGTGAAGATTTAGGAGGCCGAACTTCAGGTTTTAAAAGATATATTTGAAAACATATAAAAGGATTATAATGAATTCATTAGTGACTAATTTACCAGGTTTAATGATATTTTTAGTCATATTAGAGTATTTGAAGTTAATATAGAATATTAATCTATATTAAAGATTCTCATGAGAAATTTACTAGATAGATTCAACCCTAACATTTCATCTCTTAAAATATTATAGATATATCCCTTAATGAGATGTAGAATAACCTCATTAACATTGAAAATAGTAAATAATATTTATTAAGAAAAGAAAGTAGATGAGGGTATGTTATTAAAATCCAATAATTAATCAATGGTTGAATAAATGAAGTTTGAATCTGATTTAGATTCTAAAGGTTAATATAAAAGAAGAGAGGAGAATAAGAAAGTCACATCCTTTATCCCCATGAATATTATAGTGTGGATAAGAAAATAAAATGTTATTTTTCCTATTAAATGATATAATTACAAAGGAATTGTGAATTTTATTATTGAATACCAAAATAAAAACTTTAATCTAAAATTTATGATGAGAAAGAATATTATACTTCGTAAAGAACTAGAAAATCTAAAAAGGTGATTATAAAGAAAAAGATGTCTTATAAGAAATTCCCTAGGAATATTATTATTAAAGAAGAATTTGAAGAATCATAATCCTTTGGGGAGTCATATGATGAAGTTATCTATAAAAATCATAGAACATTTATTTCTTTTATTAGAATACATAGGCTCATCCATAAGTAATGAAAAGGAAAATAGAACACTATAAAAATTATATGTTTAGATTTGAAATAGTGGCCTTACATGAGTAGAATATCATACTCAATAAGAAATGAAATAAACATAAAAAAGAGACAATAATTTATGAGGATATGGACAATGATCTCATCATGGAGATAAAAAAATTACTTGGTGGTAATTGAAAAATAAGAAAATATTCTAGAAGTAATTAATTCGAATTTTTTTTCCAAAGAAAAATAACATCATGAAGCCAAATTTAAGTGTCTAAGTACTGATAAATAATTTAATACCAATACATAAGATTATGATAATCTTTTAGATATTCCAGATAGATCATCAATGATTGTTGATAATACTATCCCCCAAAAAAGGTATATACTATTTTTGATTTTTAAAGTGATACTCAATTTAGTAAATTCAATTTTATAAATATACAGACTCAAATTGAATGATTTTATAATGAATAAATTCATAAAAAATATCTCATATAAAAAGTAGAGGTGATAGTGAGTTGATAATGGAAAACTACATTAGAAAATGAAAAAAAGGATGTTTTTAACTTGACATAATGTAAATTTTTAAAAGTTTATGAAACATTACGAAGGATCAGACTTCAAAGTATATTATTGGTTCTATAGATAATTTATAAAAAAAATCATATAACCATAGATAAAAATTGTAATTACCAATAAAAAATAATTAATCATATGGGATAAATTAGGAAAAGAAAATAATCTAATATGTGATAAAGACAAACAGACTTAGGAAGAAGATGTTTATTTCTGAAATATAATCAAGTTTATCCCTTTATTATTTTTTTAATAGAGAATGAATCCTATATCATACAAGACTAATTTGGGAACCATGCTGATTGATGAATGAAATTTTATTTAATTTAGGATTTACAAACTATTAGGCCCAAGTAAGATCAAAGGTGGAAGGTGAAATATGACAATTTTAGTAAGAAATGATATAATCAAAAAGAAAAAGATGAGAAGAAAAAAAAATCATTGCTAAAAATTGAAATAATTCTCCCAAAATGAAATGATGTATATGAATATTGATCAAGAAGAAATTAATTCAAAAAGTGGCTCATTTGTTATACCATTTAATGCTAAAATAATGAAAAAAAGGAAAATATCTAAGGAAGAATGTGCATTTATTTTTCACAATAAGAAGGAGTACCCACATAATAAGACTATAGAGAATAATTATAACATGATTCTCACTATGAGAACTAATTATAGAAAATTTAGAAGAGTTGGTATGAAGAGATATTCTAAAGATAAAACTAGAAGATAAGAAAATTTTTAATTTATAGGTAACTCTTAACCATGCATGCTTTTCATTGAAGTAAGTATTTATCACTCCTTATTCCATTGTACTATTTAGTTTTACTGTTATGCATTTAATTTTAGGAAATAAAACAAAGGGGGATTTTGGGGAGGCTTATAATATAGGATAAAAATTTGTGCTTATCATCATGGATAATTCTCACTACCAAGATGAAGAAATGATTAGTGTCCCACTAAAGGTGGATCAAACATAAATAGGTGAAATAAAATTATCAATCTATAATGAATATAAAATTATGTATAACCTTTAAAAATTTTAATGTTAAGGTATCAAAATACAACTTAACACCCTTGTTTTGATTATAAAAAATATATTTACAAATGGGAAGTATTTATTAATGTGTTTAAAAATAAAATAGAGGAGTAACATTTCTCACACTTTAATTTTTTTAATATGATTATTGAGATGGGTTTAGGATGAAGGTATTGATGGTAAATTTGTTGAACAAACCCTAGAGTTAGGAATTTGGAACTGGTATCACCAGATAATATTTTTAATGGGTAGTATTAATATCTTAGTAAATTATTTTTTATTTTATACATTGTGTTATCCCAACTAGACATATAATAGACAAAATAGAGGATTATAAATACGTTTTTCAAGGTAATATCCAGATTCCACACATGAATCATGATATAATATAGATTTAAAGACGGTGAAGAAGCTATTTGAATATGAAATATGATCATAACTTTTCTAATGAAGATTAAGGTGTCCATAAATTTGGTTTAACCCTTATATAACCTTTTTATTTATTATCCTTATAGGGGATAAAAATACCATTGAAATTGAATGCGAAAGAAGTAAAATTGGGTATTGAATGTAAATCCAAAGGGGGATATTGATTTGCACATACAGATTAAAAATGTTTTAATAAATTTTTATAAAAATAATTTCAAAGGGTATTATTGAATATTAGTGAGTGATCCACTACCATAATACATGCTAAAAAAACTGAAGAAGAGGTGTTTGAAGACTATACGAAGATAGATTCAAGGATCACATTTTTGATGAGATATGTGATGATGTTGTAGAAACATTTAACTGATCTTAAAAGATAAAATTAATCAACTAATATATATTTGAAGTTAGTTTGAGTTGTTAGAAAATGGGGAGACTGAATATTGGTAGAAAAGATGGATAATAAGATAAAGAACCAGTCCATGGAGAGATAACTATACCAAATGATGCATCAGATGAAAGAATGACTTTGAATAATTATTTAAGACGTTTTAATGTTATTGAGAAGCTCTTTAAGTCATTTAAATAGTTCCTATTACAATTTAAGATATTATTAGAGTTCACAGGGCTGATATAAAATTCTTGTTAGGTTGAGGCAAGCATTGTAGTATAGTTGAGACAAGCTGATCATAATGTTTGGATAAACAGATTGTAAGGTTGATGCAAGTAATTATAAGGTTGAGATTGTCTATAAATGTTGAGCATAAGGTTAAGAGTAATACCTCATCATGATGGTTCAATCCCACAAAATCTTTTCATAAGAACTTATATGGTTCAAGAACACCATCATAATGTTTAATATTATATGGTATAATTGAAAGGTATATACAATTTTTTAATTTTATACTTTAATTATATTCAAATATGAAATATTAAATGATGGATTATATTAGATTAAGAATCAACTAATCTCCAATAAATGAAATTTCATAATCACGAAGGTGGATATTGATTCAATATGAGTATAAAGGTGATAAATTCAAAGAGGAATCAAGGGAATAAGAATTCTTCTATGCTATAGAAGGGATATTCCATGTGTAAATGAAGCACGCTTCCATGCTCATATAGAAGAGATTTTAAATGAAGTAAAAGATATATATTTTTTTAGAAGAATAATATTGTGATATTTAAAAATCACATGAAGGAAAGAATATCAAGTATTTAAGAGAACTAAAAGGACAATCTTGACTTGATTTGATTGAGGATTTTTGAATGAGAAATCAAATATGATATAATTCACCTATTTGAATTAAGAGATTACAACTACTGCAAAAATCAAGGATTTCATAATTATTTAATAATATATTATTCATGATTATATTTATATTAATTATGTGGGCTATGAATATGATAATGTGAGAGAATATTTATAATACATTTAGAAGAATCCTGGTTGGCATAAAGGTGAAGAGCTGACTACATTCAAGACTTACTTATGGATCAAATAATAAGATCTGATGCATAAAAGATCACCTAGGAATGGAAGAAGGTTTAGGTGATAAAAACAATAAAAATATAACACCCTGATATATATATTTATATATTTATATATACATATATTCCTTTGAGATTAACTTAATATATTTGATAGATGTTTTCCACACAACCTCAAGTATTAATAAACCATGATATAATATACCTATATAACCTATCCATTATGTTGGTGGTACTAATAATAATAAAAAAATTATGAGAAACATTTATAAATTTTTTATTTTATGGAAGATTAATTACAATTTTATAATACAAAAGTACTGAAATTTTTAGTAATTTCATTTAATGCTTCAAAAATAATTTTTTCTTAAAAAATTGGTTTTATTACATTATATGAATGAATATTATAACTAATTTATACCAATTATATATATTTTAATTTATATATATTTAATCAATTTTTAAATCATCATATCAAAATAAGTTTATGTTTAATTTTTTTGAAAAGTTACATTTTTTAGTGAATAGTTAAAAAATACAGATTTTTATAGAAAAATGTATTCTGAATTAAAGTATTTACAAATTTCAATTTTTTTTAATTCATTTTAAAGTTTTAATTCTGTTTTTTTGAAACACAATTAAATAGATTTCATTGGAATCGAAATTAAGCTTGATTTTTCTATAGAAACATTTTTATACTTAAAAAATCATTTTTATGGAAAACCAGTTTTTTTCAAATTTTGAGGGTTTTTTGTAAATTTAATGTATTATGCTTAATTAAATTGAATTTATATAACAGATTATATATATATAATTTCCATGTCAAAATTTGGTAATTAATCCAAATTCATTTTTGGTCATAATTAATAATAAATATATTAACATTTTATTACCATGGTTAAGGGTGAAACATGTTTAACTAGGATTATACTAAGATATAAGGTTGATATTTCCAAATAAATTTGAATAAATATTATTGTATGGAAAAATATATACCTTATCTCATGTCCTATTCAAATTTGGGTTATTTTGGATCTATGTTTCTTAAATAAGGCCTCAATATATTTTAATCACTTGAAAAATTCCATGTGGGTCACCTCACTCACTTTTAAATGTACACCCCCTTATATCTCTCATCCACACATTAAAATCCACTTATCTTATAAAATACCTAAAAAAATAAATTTCTAACAAACCACCCCATTTTCAAGAGGTCCAGGTATGATCAGAATACTTTCCTTTGTATGAATAATTTGTATAATATGTACTTTTAATGAAGAGATATAGTTCTTAATAGAGCTCTTTGAATTTTATTTCTTCTTTGAAAATCTATAGGCTTATTATATCTAGTATAACATGATTAATATTGTATCATTATTATATTAATATATTATTTTGATGATGGAACAACCTTTTTCTACCTCTTTTTTGTAACACCCTTTCATGCTTGTTTATAATGATTGATTTAATAACTATATATGCTATTTATGAAGTAATAATGATTCTAGAATGATAATTTTTTATTTATCTTTATTTTCATTTTTTTAGAGAATGAAAACAATGTTTTTTCATATGTACGGACAAAGGTCTCCATGAATTTTATAATTCAATTTTTTATCTCTACATTTTATGGTTGATTTTAAATTTTTATGTATTTAATATATTTGATATTTATATCATGATTATCTTTAAATAGATAATGTATCCATGACCATTTTATATGTACTAATACTTATAAACCATTACATTTATTAAAAATTAAACAATTAGTATTCAAAAATGACTATTTTAATAAATAATTATTAATAAATATATGTTTAAATGTTATAAGTGAACCACATATTCTATTATAACTATGAATATTATTTTATTATATAATTATTAAAAATTTAATCTATTGTACATGATATTTGCGTGGTTATAAATCACATCAAACTTTATGTAAGGGTTTTATGTTACAATCTCATTTTTATTGGGATTATTAATGCTTAAATTTATGATGATTAAATTATATGATCTATCTATCTGAAATATCATTAATATTTGTATAGTATTGTTATTTATTTATATTACATGTTTTGTTTTCACTTTATACTCTTTAAGTACTCAAGATACTAAAAAAAATTTAATAAAAAAACCAAATTTATTTCTGTCTTTGGTTTCTAATATTTTTCTTCAATGCATATAATTTTTTTTCCAAAATAATTCAACAACATTTTTACTATAATTTAACTATTTATTAATGAAATTTTTTCTAATAGTGGGTATTAAAGTTGTTAGATATTTTAATACACATTTTAGGTGTTATGGTTTGGAATCTTTGGATCTGGAGATGAATTAGATAGATTAATGATCATGTTTTAGTTTAGATATTATTGGGAAAGCACTATCTATGTGTCCTAGGAAAATAATTCAAACATTGGCTCGCATTTTGGAAGTTTGTGTGCTATATCTTTAAATGATGCTTTATAAGTAGGCTTGGAATTAATGTATAGATCAAAACTATTCAAGAAGGTATTCATGAATAAATTTGGAAGGGATCATGGTTAAATGGTTGATGAGACATATTGGGGATGAAAAATTTTATGGTGGGGAGATTGTAAGACCCCATGTTTCTTCGAGTTGAAAATTTCAGGAGTTTTTTTTTCATTTTTTAGATTGGTAGAAAATTTATTGGATATTTTTAATAGAATTTTGTGAGTCAGAATGCCTCAAAGTGATTTTTTTTATATGTGGAATGAGTCTTATAAGTTTTATTGGGATCCCATATGGGCTTCATAGGAATCATATAGATTTCAAGAGTTTCAGAGATTTTAGGTAAGGAATATTGTTTGGGGTACACAATTAATAAGATACTGTGATGATCCCTAAAACCTAATTAAAATTTAGTTCATTTTGTAAGTATAAATTTTTTTATCAAATTGTTGGTGTGTGATTAATATTAAAATCATTTTGGATTTAGAGGGAACTATGAAAAGTAGAAGTGACCTAAGACTAATCACATTATTTGTAAACAATTGCAGGTAAATCAAGATAATTTTTACAGTGGGGTTCAATGATGTTACTCACGGTTAATGAATAAGTTGGTAAATATTACTACAAAACCATATAAGGATTCCTTGTATGGGTAGTTCCTTGTATATGGTTGGTGAATAGTTTGACAAACCATGTGAAAAAACTGTATGATTGTCTATAATTTCATTAAATGCGTGAAATGAATAAAATTAACCCCATGTGTTTTAGCCATTCCACACATTCCTCCCCCATTAAGTGTGTGTTGAAATGGGGTTTTTATTATCCATTACTCCTTTTAATATATTTTGATTTAGGGATATTTTAATGTGATTTATTTTAGTTTTTGGGAAAGATTTATCATTTGCCGGTGTCTTTTTTCCTTATACTCTTCTTTCTTATTTCCATTTTCCCAATTAGGGGTTTCTCATCCCTAGTCCACGAGAGTATAGTAGAATTGTACACCAACGATTGGAAATCTAATCTACCTTGTAAGTGGATAGTCTAATAATTTATCCACACTTAGCCACATATTAGTTTCATTAAGGTATGTATCCATGGTAGATTCTCATATATTTTTTCATAATGAAATACATTAGTTTAAATATTTTAATGGTGACACATATTATCGATTTTCACAAAAATTTAATTAGGAGTTCGTTGTGGATCTCCCTTGGTGGTTACATAGATTTTGATCAAGCGGTTAGTGCCCTGAGATATTTGTGACCATTATGCCATTTTAATTAAAAATTTAAAAATAATTATTAAATTTTAAAATAAAAATATAATATTTTATTGGCAAGAGGATAGAGCTTGGGTGGTTAAGGATTGATCATTTGGACATCGTGGAGCTTGGATGAGGTTTGGATGGAATTTTAATGTGATGTAGTTCCTTCAGAATGTTTTTTAATGATCCACTTGAGGTAGGTGCTATAAGGATATTTACTATTTACATGATATGTTTTCAAGTGTCTGCAGTATTTGAGATATAGAAAATTTGTTCTTCATTTTCTCAAATGATTTAGAAAATTGTTTGGTTCTCAAATTGATGTCCTAGAACTTCTATAAATACCATATATTATGTGGTAATTATGTTTCCAAATCTACTACTACCCTAGGGGTGTATTGATACTTGAAAATGGTAATATGGGGCTTCAAATTTTGAAATTCGTGCTTTATAAGCTTAAACCAATCGGGATCATTGGTTTGATAAATATAATGGTTAAAGGGATACTGGGTATAACCCAAGATTAAATTTTTTATATCATATTACATGGATGAAATTAAATATTTTTATTTGTTAATATATTTGTAAAATGACTATAAGGATTTTTTGAAATGATTTTAATGTTGTGAATTTAATTTTGATCTAGGTTTGGATTATAATGAGTTAAAACTCTGAATTAAAGTAGATACTGTTTTAAAATGAGTATTTAAACTCATGTGATTTAAAACATGGTTTTTAAATGAATTTTAAATGTTTATTTGAATTGAGTGTTCTATTTCCACATTAGTGTAAATTACTTTTTTTTTGCTATTTTTAGAGTTTTGATGAAATAATGGTATTTGGCCTTATTTTGGAATTCAAAGAGTGAGACCCGTATTTAGTGTTGTATTTGAAAGGTTTTAAATGAGTGTGTGACTTCCAATAATTTCAGAAGTTTTTTTGGATTGGGGTTTTATGAAATGTGAAATGTCTTGGAATTTCAAGCCGTGTTTTATTGTTAAAGGATTGTTTAGAGCTTTCTAAATGATGAAATGATTTGGGATGATGAATTAGCTCTCTGCATCTATGGTTATAGTTAGGGACTGGTGATCTTTCCCTAGTAGTATTCCAAATGGTTTGAGATATTTGACTGATGTTAGGCATCCAATTTTTAGGTTCTAGGCTGATTGTCTAGAAAAAATTTCATTCTTCATGGTTTAAAATGTTTAACTAACACTCTAAATCCATGATTTAGTTTTCAAACTAATGATCTTGGAACTAATGATATTAAATAATGATATTCATAACTTGTATGGAAGATTTTTGTTAACAATATAAATGTAATTAGTGAATAAAATGACATTTACATAAATTATATATCACCATTTTTTATGAATCAAATGACTGACAATGGATAAAGCATGTTTGGTTGGTTTGGGTTTCACATTAAACCATAATGGTATAAAAGTTAATTAAAATATTAGACTTAAAACTTTTATTCTTTTATGTATTCTATTTTATTAAAATTTAATATCTATATAAACTAATTCTAAGGCACATTATTTCTTTAGATACCATTAGTTGTGGCCAACTGAGTTGTACTCAATCCTTTATCGGGTGACCATGGCACTTTGGTACATAAGTTGAATTATCAATTTTCAAAGGCACATATTGGGAAACTAACTAGTATAATGCTGATGATCAAGCAGAGTAGCATGGGTGGTGTGGTTATTGTGTATAATGATTGTCTATAAGATGTGTTTTAACCTCTATTAATTTTTATTTATTCATTTTTTCTAACTATATTTGGGTATGTGGCTGGACTGATGGGAATTCATCCTTGCATGAGTATATTTCATCAATGAAGAAAATAATTATTATTGATTGATTTTTTTATTTACCATACAATGTATAATGTATTTATGTTTGATATATTATAATTGGTTATTTTATCTATTATTGAACATTACGATTTAGTGGTATAATCTCCCATTTGCACTACCCTAGACACATGTTGTTAGTCAGATACATCTGATGTACTGGGAGGTATGCCTAAGGTAATGTGGTGAGATTTTATAGTTACTATTCACAGAGTGATAAAAGCTAGAAAATTATAATTTGGGACTTGGGTGGTATGATGGTGGAGATTTTCCCACTTGGAACATGAAGATAGTGGTAATTATATTTTTTTAATTTTGTTATACTCATTTTATGTAATTATTTTTTGGTTTGTTTTTCCAATCAGGTATCACTTTTTTAATATTTTAATATGTTATGGATTTTTTCAATCCATCCTTGTCATATATTTCATACGAGTTTTTAAATATAGTTGGGTGAAGTTATTCAACATGTTATTCTTGTTTTTCATGTTCTTATCATAAACCTATAGGAATATGTAACACCCCTTAGGTCTTATTTTGGATTGGGCTAGAACCTATATTTTTGGGTTATATGGGTCAGTTTAAGACATAAATTAATATTATGTTTCATGAAAATGTTTATCTATATATAAATATTTGAAAAAATTTTATAGAATGAAAAATTTAATACTTTCTAATATATTATAGATTTTATAATCTTAACCTCTTATAAGAAGCATTAAAAAAAATTATATAATAACATGGCTATCATATCATATATGGAATTCCATATTAACCTTATATTTACTTCAAATTATGGGTGTTTATTATATCATTAAATTTATATTCAATTATTGTCCCATATCTATGTGATCATCTGATAAATCATACAACTAAACACTTTAAGGAGTAACATCAATGAATAAAACAAATTTGTATAATTGGGTGATTTAGGAATCAAATTCCTTTTATTTATCTACTTGATCATATTTCAAATCCTTAACCACATATCATCCAATTTTATGGTTTTTACTTATAATTTCTACTCAAAACATTTCAAATTTAACCATTATCATCTTTGAAACCACTTTCAATAAACATTTCCTTACAAAAAATATAACTATTTACATTATTAATTACTAGAAGAACCCAAAAAATTATGATAAAGTGAAATTCAATTTTTATTTTGATTAAAATAATATTATAGGAAATAGTGATATTTGTTCTTCATGGTAATTAACTACAACCTTTTACATTTCACTTACCGTCTCATATCCAAATCTCATTATGATAATTAAGTGAAGATAATTTTATTGTAGTATAAAATTTTATATGTTAACTCTGAAACTAGTATGTCTAAAATTACTCTAATTAGCCTATTTGATACTTTATTATCATTATAATATCTTTCTAAGACACACAAACTCTTTTTCATTATGAAAGAAAACTTATTTCCTTTATATAAGTATATTTAAAAAATAATAGAATTGTTTTTGATATCATATTTTCTATTATATATTTTTAGAGAATATTCATTTATATTGAAGAATGTTTGTTAAAAGATTCAATTGATGGGTGGTGGTATTATCTTCCATAAAATTTGAAAAAATATTTTGATAATAGAAATTCCGAAGATAAAAAATTTGTATCCTTGTCACCTTTTCAAAACATATTATAGAATATGATGAATCGTAAAACTTGTGTATTCAATTAATCAACTCTTTCTATTTTTAATCACTATTTTCAATAAAATAAATCACTAATTATATAGTAAAAATAACATATAGTTACACATATAATGATATAATCTATCTGATCTTGAAAAATTCCTATATATTCAATCCTTTGATGTATCAACTCTTTAATTTATACCATATATCCCACTTTCAAATTCATTATTTACTGAGTATGGAATGGTTTAGTGAATGAATACATCACATTCCATTCATCATTTATGGATTAGTAAGTCACAATCCCCCCCATAAAAATAGATAAGATTAGAATTTACACTATCTAGGTGTGGATACACACTCCTTAGACTATCTCAATTGAAGGACCAAATTCTATACTCATCATACGAGAGGAAAAATTATATCTTTGATGGGCTCAAATCAATGAAATGATAAGAAACATACACAACCACATGTAATGTGGACTCAAATATAATCCATGCACCCCTATTATACCAAATATAGAGTGTAGTACATTTCATGTGGTATGCTTAGTGGGTGATAAAATTCACCCAAACAATTTTTTCACCTCATAAGCCTATTCCATATATCACACATTAATCAAGCCCATGTTAACCTTGATATTTTATCACAACACATTATACTTCATGATAACGATTGTTTAGGGATTACTAAATTTCATACGTTGAGAGATCAATTATCATTACATTTCCAGAAATTAATATCTATATAAACATATATTTTTCCAATGATAATGATTGATAAAACATATATTCCCTTAAATATGATACATTTTATATTCTAATATTGTTTGAAGAATATTTTAGAAAACTATATATAAGAACCTTTCAAAAACATCATATATGATATGATAATATATCATCCTTATGTTTGTTTTTTATTTTAGGGGTTTGTTAACTCATTAAATCAATAAATAGTTATTTTCACATCTCTATAAGCCCATATGATAAGAATAACCCACAAAATCAATATTAAGTATCATCTATGAACAAAAAAAATATGAAAAACTACGAGATTTAAAAACCATTTTCCTACTTATTAACTCTTTAAACAGATTCAAATCCGTAAACTCTACCACATAATTTTTTTTGAGGTTAACTTCTATTATCTATTTAGGAATTTTCTAATTTTAACATCATCATACCTAGATTAATCTTTGAAATTTTTTTTCAATGAAATACAATTTACTATTTATATTATCATTTTATATAATATCCTAAAGTCCATTAGAATAAAGTTAAATTCACCTATTATTTTTTCTATTATAATCATTTGGGTTATTATGATATTCAGTATTCACAATAATTAGATTTATCAATTTACATTTCACTTACCATCACATGTCCTAAAATCATTTTGAAATTAAGAGAAGTTCACTTTTGACTAGTATAAACTTTTATTTGTTAAATTTGATCTTTTTAAGTACAAATATAGTTTCATTTGGCCTTTAGACACTATATTATCTTTATAATTAAAATCTAAGATAGAAATACTATTATATTTTATAAAATAAAACTTATTATATTAACATAGAAACATTTAAATGAAAAATATAAGCCATATCAATTCATTCCTCGGTTTTAGTACACATATATTATAATCATTTTTAAACATTACATTTTATATCATATGAACTCCTCATCCAATAAATTGATTTCTTTAACACTGATACATATCATATATATTCCTTGTATTTTAATAAACCCCATTAGGTATTTAATGTATTTCCATGGCATGCAATTATTTCCCCTTACATCTTAATAACATCTCTATTTTTAAATGTACATTACCTGAAGAAACCTCATTAGAACCTCCAACTAACTTTTTGTCTCATCTTATGATTTTTTACACACTTTTAGTTGAAAATTCACATAACTTTCCTAGTTTATTTATTATCAAAAAATGATAATACTGGGAAAGCATTTCATGACCTCATTCACATTATCAAAATATGTCAATGGATGAAAAAAGTATAAATTACTTAACCAAAATAAGATAGAAGGAAATCTATAGTATCATCAAATCATTCACATTTACATTCATATTAAATATATTAGAAGATACTAAAATCTATATGGATATTATGTATAATATTCAATTTAGACACCATGTGAATAAATATATTCCTATTATAAGAATTTAGAATAACCTGTTGTACAATTTAAACTCAAGATTTCTCAAGAAGGTTTGTCTCCAACATAATGAAATTTTTATTATGTAAGAACTATTATAATGTTATTGATCTATGGAATTTATGACCTTAAGAATATCATTTTTCTATGGATGATCTCAATGTTATGTTTGATGATGATGATGCTATTTATCTAGAATAGAAACTTTCATAAGATTAGTATCATGTTCCATTAAAATATAGTAATACATTTTTTTGAATGTTATCCCACTAAAATGATGAAACCCTTTTGAATAAATTATATGAATTTCTAGACCAATATCTATATTTTATATTGACTTACATTGGGTTTTCACCTAAATAATATGTGAATTTATCTATTTGTTAAATATTATCAATAATATCTTTTATGAATCATGGAAAATCGAGTTGATAATTGTTCCTCCAATCCATCATATGGATATAAACTCAACTATATTCTTCTTGTATCCAAATCGTCAGGGTTTTCTAGATAGTTTTATCCAAAATAAGTGGACAAAAACAAGGAACTAAACCATTAGGGTCAACTAATTACTTGATTTTCAGGTACAAGATAATTTATTGGAACCCAAAATTTTTAGTCGCCTATACTAAAAGATCAAATTATTAACAAGTACTGATATGAAAGGAATTTAACACTTATTTTTTTTGAATGGGGATTAATCTCACCATATCATCTTTGGTTATTCCCTCACGTCTGCATGCTTATAATAATTTAGTTTGAAATCATATTCCATTCTCTAAATCAATATGTTCAGACCACATTGTTGTAAAACTCACTATACAACTCATAATTTGTGTTACCCACCCAAAAATATTTGAAAACCATATTTACACATATCAAAATTAATCTCAAACACAAGGTACATGAACATTTCATGTAAAGGTTTATAATTATATGATATTAAAAATATCTATATAAGTATGCCCCTATCAAGAAATTTCCAAACCACATCTTTCTTAGAATAAGGAAAAGTCCACCACACTGGTGGGAAGGCTAAAATCAAGTCACTCTACCTAAGTATACGTTACTAAAGATAAAATACAATATATCATAACACAAAATTTTGTATGTATAATATATATTTATTAACTAAATTCAAGTCAATAACATAAATTATGAATCGAGGTCAATATAGATAAATAATAAATCATATATAACCACATATAATAGAAATACCTGGATTAAAAATTTACAATAAGTAGTTTGAGAACATAAAATAAAGAGTACACTTATTAACAATACCTAAAAAATTTATAGCAATGAAAAATTTATGAAGGAATTATTTTAATTAAATAAAAACTTCATAGACATGTGATAATAATTTTTGAATAATTCATAAAATATAGCTAATTATAACAATTTAGAGTCATTACCTAATGAAATTATCATAAATGTAAAAAATTTCTGAAACCTTGATTAAATAATTCACCAGAAACTTTGTAGTCTGATTTAAATAATACCTCAAATGGGTCACCTTTTTAATTTTCTCAATTCAAATTAATTACAAATAATACCTTAGTTATAATAAACTACTTATATTTTGGTCTTATTGTTTAATTTATAAACATGTTACAAATTACACTTATGATTTATAAAAAAAGTATTATTTATAGATCATAGGACATATCATAAAATTTATTAACAATTAATTTTAAGTATAAAATTTCATATTACAAAATTTTTATCAATAAATATTTCATCAAAAAAATTTAATTGATTATAAAATCATTATAATTAATTAGAATATGTAATCTATAAATTAAAAATATCATCAAAATAAATTTTAACATTATTTATGAACAAATTATAAATAATAAATTCAATATATAATTGAATACAAAGGAAAACATCATTTTCTCACACAATTATATTCTATGATTTAGAGAGATTTATAATCTACTGTTGATAAGGCGATGACTTAATTAAGCTTCATTAGAATTTTATTATTGATAATTTTTTTTCAAATATTATAGACCATGGTGAACTAAAAGTCATATTTGAGGACCATAACTCCCATCATTACCTAAAATATCCTGTATATATTTAACGATGAAAACATGTATCATATTTGTGATACAATACCATTTTTTTAAAGATGGTGCATTCAATCATATTTTATGATATTTAAATATTTTATGGTATGAAAAAAATATGGATTCAACCTATTGGACAAATTATTATATATTATACCTTATACTATGATATACAATAAGAAAAAAATATCATGTTCTATTTTATGACTACCAATACATTATGTAATACGATATTAATACTCTTTATTTCCCGCATGATTTAAAAACCCAAATCCCTTGCTAGATTTGATAGAACTATTAGAACTTTTGGGCATATAATGACACTTATTAGAATAATAAAATGTAATTAAAATAAAATGTTCAATATTATCATGCATAGTTATATGAAATCTATATAAATTGAAAATCTAGAATAGTGAAAAACCATTTCACACCTTACACAATAACAACCACAACATTTCATATCTTTATCTTTTCTTGATCAAGATCATGGTAGGGATTAAATAATCCCTCCTCCTTGGTGTATCCATGGGTTATATATGAATAATATATATAATGAATGGAACTAATCTTCTTTTGATAGTGTTTTTACAAAACATATATAAACAATTAATATGATATGGATTTTGATTCCATGGAGTCTCATCCAAGAATGTATTACTCACACAATCATCATATAGGAGTGAGATATTTTTAGAGCCATATAGGATGCTTCTAGAGAATTTATTGATTTAATCATGCATTATAATGCATGAGTTAATGTTTCAACTAACATATTCATCAGATGCATAAATTATCTACCTTGAAATACAACTCTTGAGATGATCCTTTAAAAGAAAACATGCATGAGATAAATCATTTAGATGTTAATTATTAAAAATATTTTTACCATAAAATTGAAGAAATTAACATGATGTATTCCATATTATATGGATGTATCAAACTATAAAAAACTCATGAATTCACCTTTAGAAATGATGCAGTCATCGCATAAAATAAAGAATGCATTGGAAATGAGTTACGATGTTTTAAAAAACCATGCATATTGATATGAATCTAAGGACACATTATGATTTTCTAAAGTTAGTATCATGGAATAATAAAAAATGAATTATGATACACCTCAATCATTTAATAATATAGGTGATTGTTTCCTATATAAATAATATTTAGGGCATATCATATCCTATACATTTTTCATTCACCTTTATGGATGTAAAAACACATTCCACTCTTTCAATAGATAATAAAATCATACATATTATCTAGATATGGTCATAAACTTACTGAGCCTATCTCACATGAGGGACTAGATGTCATACTCTTCATATAGATGGACAAATCTGATCATGGTTAAGTTCTTACTAATGAACTCAAAAATAAAATACCGAACCACCTTCAAATTATCTATGTCTCAAGGAATTTATAAAAAGGTATCAAATTATGGAAGTTATCATTATATGTTTCCCTATAACCTATAGTATGAGGAAATAATAATATAAAATATACACCACTATTATAATGATGACATAGTGTACGAAATTCTATATGAAATATTTCATTGGTTATCTAACACACAAAAGATGTTTTGTGCCTCGTGGTAATATTTTTTATTCCTATACAAAATAAAACCCATTTTGCACTTAACATTTCATTACAACCAATTGTACTCCATGATGAAATTCATTTGGTGATAATTTAATGTCATTATTTTAGATTTCTGTTATCCTTAAACTTTCTGTAATATATGTTTATAACATGATTGATGGTTATGTTGGAGTATGCTATTTGTATAACATGAGTTATTTTATAATCTTAAAATATTTCAATAATACTTAGAAAACCATAAAAAAGTTTCCATATAATAATATCACATATGAGAAGATTCTAGAGAGGGATTATGTTTGATATAGTTTTCATGTTTTTTAAACTCAATATATATATATATATATATGTAATTATTTACACATCACAATGTGTACATCTGATAATAGACTCTCATTAAACATCATGATGATGAAAATTTATGAAGTAATCCAATTTGAAAAATGCTGATACTTAAGAATCATATACCCAATGATAAAATCCTTAAACTATTATTAAAACCCCAATACTTTAAAACATCTAATGCTATAATGTTAATAATATCTATTTTCTACTAAGAACAATTTAAAACTATATCATCCTTATCATTCTCAGATTCTTTTCTATCAAAAATTTTCATTGAAATCTTTTGGTAACTATAATAACAATATAAATATATCTTTTACAAATATAATATAAACCTTTTAGGATATAATATAACATTAACTTAGTGGTTTTTTCTAGTAAAATCCATTTTTTAACTTTTTAACTTCACCAAGTCTAAACATACTCCCACTACAGCATCTTATATATGATCTTATATATAAAATATCATGCTGAGATCCACAAACTCTTTTTTTAGGAAATAACACACATCACATTTTTTAGGGGGAATATTTTATGAATAAACTATTTTATATACATCTTTTATGGTATTAGATTTGACTAAATAATTTTAAATTAAATAACATTGAACTAATTAAAATATGCCCCTGGTATTTGGTGGGATCACTTACCTTATATTTTGAAAAAAATTGGATAAACTCAATATCCTATATAAATCTACATTTATCATTATCTTCTTATCAATTATGTTATCATGTTTAATAAATCATAAACCATGTGTATTAAATACATCGTCTCATACTGTTTATAATAATATTTTTCCACTAACATATTATCCTGTAAAAAATTAGAAAGGAGTTAATTATACAAATCCTTTATAAAGATCCATGTATGTTTTTTATATTCCATAACATTTAAACACATCATTAAGTACCCATTTTCTATATTATTGGAATAAAAATTATAATATTTATAAGTTTATTCTTTTATTTTAAACTCATGTATATTGAAATTTTTTAAAACATATAGTTCGTATCATACACCAATCAAAACTGATGAATAGATTTTATAACATTAATAACTCAAATACATTAAGGTATTATAAAAAACCATTTCCTTCATCCAAAAATCTTTATTTAGGGATCAATTACTGTTATTATATATTAAAAGAAACATTTATGGAATCTCAATATATATTTCTTTATTTAATTTAATCTTTTCTCCACATGTACTATCAATACAACAACGCAATCTTGACATATCATGATGGGTTTATCTAACCTGAACACTTTTAGAAAATAGGGTATAAATTTATAGAAAATTTTTAAATTTTGGGAAAATTTTGAATGATTATAATAGAATGAATTTCATATCCATAACAAGACTTAGAGTACATCATCATACTCACCAAATGTTAAAAACCAATATTTTACTACACAATTTCTTCAATTAAATAAAAACCTTGTTTTGATAGATCATTTCCCACAAAAAACCTAACTAAAATGAGCTGTGAAATATTTGATATATATTAGTAATTTTATTAAATAATAATAAAACCTATATTAAATTAAAAAATTGTAATCAATTAAAAATTCATATAAATTAAAATAAGAATACTTAGTGTTTTAAACAGATTTTTTCAATAAAAGTACTTTTCCTAATATATTTTTATTTTTATTTAAATGATAAATATATAAATTATTTATTTTTTTAAAAAAATTAACTTCCCATTTTAATTTATAATATAAAAATTAACATAGTATGAATTTTCGGGATTTTTATATGTCAAATTATTTTTAAATGAATAGCACAAAATAATTTTTTTTCAAAAGTGGTGAGTTTTATTACTTTATTAGTATATAAGGACTGATATATTTTTAATTAATAAAATATTTTTAAATAATTCATTTAATCACTATAAAGATATTATTTTTAATTCAAAAAACCTATAATTAACCTTATTGAATAAATGTAATATTTTAATTCTAAAAGAAATTATAATTTCTAATTATTTTAAATTAAGTATTTTATTGAAAAAATTTACTTTTTTATTTTTAGGATAAATAAATTTTTTATTATGTTATAAAATAAATTATGTTATTAAAATTGATAATGTTGATAATTATTGCGCAGATATATGTTTTCTTCTTGAAAGAACAATTTTTCCAAAGAAACATTTCGCCATGATATGTGCATTTATTTAAAAATTAACCTCTCATAGAGTTAGAAATATTATTTAAAAAATTTAATTTAAAATTTTAATTCAAAAGGTTCAAATTATTATAAAAGATCAATTTTAATTTTTTTCATCGAAATTAATTACTATTGTTAAAAATTAATTACCCCAATTAAATAAAAAAATGTAAAAAATGATTTACTAATAGTAAATGACCCAAAATATGTTAAACATTAATTTGAAAATTTATTTTTGAAGTGTAGATTGACAAATATTCCCTAAATATTCCTCTTTTATCCCTTTTTCAGCCTTTTACAATTGAATAGAAACTTTTTATTATTGTAAATGTAAAGGATGGTTCAAAAATTTCCATCACCTCCACCTAAAAAGTGGATCCTTCCAACACTTCATGTTACATAATTAACTTATAATTTATTTCTAAAACAATGAAATTATTTTATCATAGAAACTTATCCCACTTCTTTAAGCCTCTAGTTATAAATACTTTTCTTGAGGCCTATTTTTTCAAGGATATTTCTAAGGCAGAACTCTAATACTGAATGTGAGTATTACATCATCCTTAATGTTTTCTTCTTAATATTCACTTTCCAAACTTTTTATAAGCACGTAAATATAATTAATTCATAATAATTAATATACTAATATGTTACTATATTAAAGTAATAAAACTATTTTTTTCATATCATTCAAACAATAAAAGTAATGGAACATCAATCATGCGTAGGTGAAAACCACCACCTCAGTGAAATTGATGTATTTTTCCCATCCTATATTCAATTATTTTGTGAAAATATTTTAAAATATGATTAAAAACCCCAATGAAACATTAATAATGTTATTATAATTACATAATAAATTTATTATAACTAAATCACTCCAAAATCAGACTTATCTATTAATTATAGTGTGTTCATGTTTAGGTTGGTGTAACGACCTACATGAATAAGGATATAAATTTCTATCGTGGGTAAATATAGAAAAATAATTAATGGGGATAATTTATAATAAAAAAGTAACAATTATTTGTTTAATTTTCCTGGAATATAATATTGAACAATTTATATGTTTCATTAATAAAAAAATCACATAGTAAATTTAATCACCAAAAACGAACATTTCATGTTACATTTCATACATAGAGCCTATTTAGTAAACTGATGGAACTATTTGAATTTAGTAATAATATAATAAAAAAGAACATAAAATAGTATAAATCTAGAGATTATGATGTAATTTTACAATGAATTTTACTATTTTCAATATATAGAATGCTTTTTAGAAAAAGTGACCAAACAAACTTGGGTAACAGACATAAGTAAAACTATATATTTAATAAATAACAAATGATAATAGAAAAAAATCATCGTATTAAATATATATGAATATGGTTCTTAATAAGGTTTTAAAAAATCTAAATTTGATTATCTAGGAAGTTAAGAAACCGTGTAGAATGAATCAGTACCAAAGTAAGGGGTTCATGTCTCAAATTTAAATTCATAAGAAACATTTCTTATTGTTCACCATGAAATATTTAATATGGAATGATTAAATTGTAATTAATTTATTTTTAATCATTCATGTATTTACTGGTGTTTTAATAGGATTGAAAATTTATCTATTTAAGTGTCATCTGAATTAAGGTATACTAATCTTATATGGCTTTCTAGGTCTCAATTCATAATTTTTGGAACATGCTTCTTATTACACCCAAATTGACATCTATATGGTCTAAAAATTTCTTATTTTCTATATTATATATATCATGAAGTTTCTTTCATTAATTATATTTGATGTTTAATTTCAAACTCTTTCTCATTGACATGTCTGGATTTATGTATCACTCAAACTACACTAGTTTCTTTTCTATTATTATTTTCAAATCATGATTATTTTTTAAACATAATACGCCTAGGGTATTTTTATTATTTCTAAAATTCCTCTTCATTTTTATTTGATATTAATGGTGTTTTAAATGTTCTATAAAAAATTAATTTATCATTTAATCATATTTTTACAAAAGAATTTTTTTATATTAAAACAAACCCATATTTTCTTCTCTTCTAAGAACATCTAATTTTTCTATGTTTGTACTCATTGGATTATTTTGAAAATTTCATTATATATGTGTCCATAATTTATTAATTTTTTTTATTACTTGACCTTCTTTAAATGAAAATTTTTATTGGTCATTTTAATCAATGTGTAATAAGAATCAATTTTTAGAATTTTCCTTGTGAACACATATTTCTTCAATATTTGTCATTTTCCATGAAACATACATTTTATTATTTAATAGTTTTGTGGATTAAAATACTACTCTCCTTGATTTATAAAATATTTAAATCTAAATAAATTCTATCAAATCATTATAGACATTTATTATTTATAATGATATTTTTCAAAAATGTAAAAAAAAAAATTTCATCTAAATACCCATTCATTTAAATACCTTTTTTATTGAGGATATTCATTAAATGTTTCCATACATTTTATTATTATGGATGAACTATATTATATCCTTCTCTCTGGGGGGAATTATCCCCCAATTCCAATTAATTTTCTAATCCTCCATTGTGTATAAATATGAGTTTTTTTAAAATATCTAACCCTATGAACACTCTATATTTAATTTATCTCATTAAAGGGTATTCACCTAGATTTAATGCATTGATTAATTATAGGAATTTATAAAAATAATTGTATACCCATTTTCTATATGCTGAAAATACCATATGCTTTATTATATTTATTAAATGATATATGTTAAAATTTACTAGATTTTATTGGATGCCCATTTATTTTCCTTAGGTTTATCTTGTTATGATTATTGATGGAATTATGAATGATTTATTTTTGTTATTAAATTCGAAAATGATATGAAAAAATTTTATTTCCAAGGATTATATGTAATAATAGAATGATTTTACAAGTGACACACATATGTATAGATGACTGACATGTGCAGTACAATATCACCCTCAAATACAGTAGTTAAATGTTAAAATATCATGTGATATTTAAACTAATGAATAATTTAGTTTTTTATGATTTTTTGAAATTGTGGGACTCATGAAGGTGATGTAGACACACATAAAATGAAGTTGTCCTATAAGCATGGGTAGTAGTGTCTGAATCATGAAGGAATTTTTACGTTTGTCAATGTTTATTCCTCATTTGAAAGATTTTTGAGTCATGATATTATTATTTCACTATTAATGGATTTTATTAAATGTTTTAATCCATTTAATGGATATTATATTTCCTTATTATAATGTTTTTTCCATATTTAAAAGTTTTCATGGGCTTTTTCTTATTCTCATGATAATGTTATTATATCATTACTCTTGTTTATTGACTCATGATTCCAAATTCTTTTGATTATTTTATTTTGTTATAAGAAACCACATTCTAGGGTTTATGATCTAGGATTTTTTGTGTATAACGGTTCTAATTATATTGACTATACCCATATTCTCATATATTTTTCAATTGTGTTATTTAATTATTATCATTTATATTTACCCTTACTGATTATTTGAGCTCAACCCCTATTATGTTTTCATGTCCACAATTTATAAAGAAACTTAATATATAATATGTTTCAATAGAGAATACTATGTGGAGTAATTTTGATAGATTTTTAATTCTATATGTGGATTAAGTTGTTTCTTATATAGTGGTAAAATGTCTATTTGATATGAAGAATATGTGTTCTACTAGTTAAATCAATTTTATAATTATCTAAAAATATAAAATTAAAAAGTCCCTTTAGTTGTAAATATTTCATTATCTAGAAATTGTGGATTTTTATCAATTTATGTGTGTAAACGTTATATTATTTTAGGGCAATATCCCCTAGCACGGGTCTTGGGTGCATTATTTGGAATTAATAGCGCGCTTAGATAATTTTATTGGTTAAGGTGTTATTGATTGGAGATAAATTAAACGGTCAAAAAATTAATTAAGGATTGATATATTAAGGTTGATTATAGTTTCAAGGGTATAAATAGTCTTTTAGGTTGATTATATTGAATATTTTTAGTATTTTTGGGTATTATGGTTAATGATCATTTTGGAATTCAATGTGGATAGGTCTAACAATAGGACAACATATATATGTATTAGTAAATATTTTAATATATGGTTTTTTGATAAATTAAATCATTTCGGGATACTAGTTAATGGATTTTGATATGGAATAGATTCACCGAGGTGTAATCACCCAGAAAAATACTGATTGAGTGTTAACTGAATCTTCACGCCAGTGCATGATTAATTGGGCTATGAATGATCACTTGACTAGACACTCCTAAGAGATATTCTTTAATAAATAAAATTTTATTTGTGATAAAAAAGAAGTGTTTATTTTTAAAAGGAAATATATTAAGGAATATGATAAGACTCATCCAAAATAAACCTAGATTAAACCATGAGTTATTTAGGTTATACTAATATAAACGTAATAATTTAGAAGAGTAAGATATTTTGAAGTTGAATTCATTATATCTTACAACAATTATAAAATAGTTTTAACTGTTTACCACTATAGAGTAACTCCTTTTGATTTTAATAATTAATCAAGATAGAAGTAACCATGTTACCAATTTATTCTATAGAAAATATAGATATTTTCCCAATGAGTACCCTAACATGATAAGAGAGGGATTTGGAAAACCTTGTTAATATTCCATACAAGATAAAAATAATTATGATTAACACTGTGAAAATAGTTAAAATAATAACAAACTAAAGAAGTGATATATAGTGTCTCAAGGTAGATTAGGTGACATAGATGATGATGGAAAGAAGATTCAATTTCCATGGTGTAAAAGATGGTGGAAGAGACAATAAGGGGAATGCTACACAGAAATTGATAGATGTTTTATCTATGTTAAAGGAGGGAATCATGTAAAAAAATACAAGAGATTTCTTCATTTAATTCATGTATAGTAGTGGAAAAATATCAATCCTAAGTTAACATGCATAGTTCAACGTATAAAATATTGAAAACATGGGAATTATTGAAGTTAATATTGTAATCCAAGTGCTAAAAAGAATGATTTGCATAGAAAAATTCCATGAAAAGGGTATTCTTATGAAACCATAACTATTTGAGTTCTAAAAATGATGTTGAGTGATGAACACTAATCATTCACTCTATAACTATAATTTTTCTATTTTATCCTTTTCCATCCCACTCCTTTATACATTGACTGTTTATTAATAATATAAACTCACAAAATTGATTAATTAAAATTAAAAAAACTCATATGGGTATGATTATATTCTCCCAAGTCTATATCTTTACTATTATCTCAATAAATTCATATTATCCATTCTTTAGTTACATTTGATGTGGTAATAGTAATGGATTGGCTCTCCCTATAGAGAGATCATTGTAATTTCCAAGATAGATATTTTTTTTGAAATTCCTATTCAACCCATAATAACATATTGATATGAGGTTGAATATAAAATACCTATATAAGAAGAATGACTCCCAACAGATAGGTATTAATTCCAAATTTAGATGGGTACTTTCATCAAGCTCTTATATAGAAAGTCTATATTAGTGATTAGTATATTACAAGGAAAATGATGAGTCCACTAGTCATACCAGATATTATAAGGATGAAACCTCATATAGGAAAAGAATTCTTGATTCATGCCTTTCTTTCAAATACCCTTAATTATTTTCATTTGTTAGAAATAAGTAAAATTGTGTGGATGTAACTTATTTAATAGGGGATAATGTAATGACACAATATTTTAATATAATTTTTCCCCTTTAAATAAACACTGTACCGATAGCTTGTTGCACACAAAACATTAAATTAAATGAGCAACGACAAATTAGATGTATACTATTAAGAAAAATTAACAATATTAAAACATATATTAAATAAAAAAACATTGTAATCAATAATAAATTCATACAAAATAGGATGAAAATATTTAATATTTTAAAAGATGATTTTTCAATAATTTTTTTATTTTTTTTATTTTCAATTAAAAGTTAAACTATTGAATTTTGGAATTTATATTTTTCAAAAATTATATTTATTTATTAATTTCTCATATAAAAATTTACTTAGTATGTTTTTTTGGATTTTTTATGATAGGTGATTTTTAGATGAATAGTTAAAAATACAATTTGTTTTCCAAAATAGCGATTTTTAGTACTTTTTCAGAAGATAAAAAAGACCTAAATTTATTTAATTAATAAAAAACATATTTAAGTAATAAATTTCAAAATTTTAATTTTATATTTTTTAAATTTATATAACTTGTACTTAATCTTATAAAATAAATGTTATATTTTAACTCTAATGAAAACAATTTTTAATATTTTTTATGTTTTTAATTTAATGGTGGAAGAAGGTTTTTTAATGAATTATAATGATACAAATAATTATTTTTTATAATAAATAAATTAATGTCTTGAATATTAATATGGTTGATTACTATTTCTTACACATAATTCTAATATTGAAAACAAATTTTTTCCAAAAATCTATTATTACATGAAATATTAAACCATTTTAAAATTAACATCTCACACTATTGGAAAATTTATTTCAAAAAAAATTATATTATAATGACAAAATTCTGATAAGAGTTTAATATGTTTTTAGTGAATAAAAATAATTATAATTATTTATAACTAATTACCTTGATAAAAGTTAAAATGGTAAAAACTAATTTACTAAGAAGAAATAATCCAAAACATGTTTAAAAAATGTTTTCAAATGTATTTATGATGTTTTTATTTAGAAAAACCCAACCCATTCCCCTTATATCATTTTATTAATCTTTTAACATTGAATATTAAATTTATATTATTGAAAATGTAAAGGGTGCTTAAAATATTTCCCTCCTCTTCACTTAGAAAAGGGGATCATTACACCACTTCATGTTACACCATTAATGTTGAATTTTTTCATAAATTACTATCATATTTTTCATAATATAACCCTATCCTACTTCTTTTAGCCTATATTCACCATTATTTAACTTAACGCATCGATTTACAATGAAAAATAAAAGAAGAAAAACTTAAACTCTTTGTGTAATTAATACCTCCTCCATAATCCTTTATTCTTAATCTTCCTCTTCCAAAAATTTTATAAAAAAATTAATATAACTAAAAATGTATGTCTAATATACCATTATGTTATTATATTAAATTAAATCCCAAATTTATTTATTTACCACTACAATTTAAAACAAAAGATCATCGATCAGGAATACGCACAGACTACTTCCTCTAAAAAAATGATGTATTTTTTTAACATAGTATTTTATTATTTATAAAAATAATCTTAAAAATGAATCATTATTTTATTTGAATATAAATAATTTTATTATAATTTTTTAATTATTATATTATATTTAAATAACCTCATAATTATACATATCCATTAATTATAGCATGTTCATGTTTGGTTGGTTTAACCCCCAACTTGAATAATGTTACTAATTTCTATCATGGGTGACTATGGAAATATAATTAATAGTGAAATTGGATCATAATAACTAAAATTTCTTTTATTATTTTAAAAATATAATATTGGGCATTTACAATAAATATTAACAAAAAATTATCATAGTAAATTTCCCTACAAAAAAGAACATTTCAAATTAACTTTCATACATGGAGTCCATTTTTGAAACCTTTACAACTATAAGTATTTTTTAATAATGGAATAATAATGGTAATAATACTCTATAAATATATATATATTATAAAGATATTTTACAAAAACTTGTATGATTTTCAATATATATAAGTAGTTAAAGAAAAAGAGGCTGAACAAACTTGAGTAAGAGACATAAGAAAAATCTATCTAATAAAAAAATAACATTTGATAATATATAAAACTTGAAACATGAAATTTATATGAATAGGATTCTACTAATCCCATAAAAAATTAATTTGGTTATCCATGAAGTTAGGGGCATGTACAGAATGAATCTTGATTAAGTTAAGAGGTTCTTGTCTAAAATTTAGATTCTCAATACATATTTCGTACTTTTTTAATCTAATATGATTTTATTACCAAAAAATTGATTTATTTTAAAATATTCTGGTATTTAATAATTATTTAATATCCATAACATTTTATTTCTTTAAATGGACTTTGATTCAAATAATAACAATACGGTGTGGGTTTCTTGGTCTCAATTCATAATTTCTAGGACATGCTTCCTATTATTCACCAATTTAATTTTTTATGGTTAATATATTTTGAGTTTTTATATTATATGATGAATTAAAATTTATTAATTTCATTTTATGTTCAATTTTACACACGTTATCCTTCATGTATTTGAATTTAAATGTTACAAAAAGCTGTAATTGTTTTTTGATGATGTTTTTTTTCAAATCATCATATTTTTGAAAGATTATCCATTTTTAGAATTTATATTATTTTTAAATCCCCGAAATATTTTCTTTTTTATTAATGGAATTTTAAATATTCTAAAGAAAATTAATTTCTTCTTAAAATATATTTTACCTAAAGTGTTTCATATATATGAAACTTATATTGTATCTTATTCTTGGTGGAGAACATCCCTTTTTCCATGTCAATATTAACTAGTATATTTGTAAAATATCCTTATATATTCCTTGATAATTTATTAAGGTAATTTTTTACTACATAAACTTATTTAAAAAGTATAAAATAAAATAATTATATTTTCAATATGAGTATTTTTTTATCAAAATTTAAAAAGAATATAATTATAATTTTTTTCCACGTGAACAAATATTTTCCCCATTTTTTTCATTTTTTATAAATTTAATTTTATATGACTTAATAGTTTTATAAAAGAAAATATTAGTCTCATATATTTATAATATATTTCTATCAATGTATATGTTTTGAAATGGACAAGGATATTTCTTATTTCCAAAGTGATTTTTCTCAATATACTGAACAATGGTTTTAATCTAAATCCACATCCTTGCACATACCTTTGTTTTCATTGTGGGTATTCTAAAAATGTTATCATCCATCTCCATTCACTTTAGGGAATATTTTATATCCCTATCTTATTAAGGAATAACCTATTAGTGCAGTTTCCTTTCTTAATCATCCCATGTGGATAAATATGAGTTTAATGATATTGTTTTAATTTATCAACACTATATATTTCTTTTATTTGATTTATGGGTGTCATACTAGATTCTTGACATCATATATTTTGGAATATTATTAGCTTAACCATATAACATTTATCTATATAATTTCAATAACATACACTTTATTATCATTATTGAATGGTATTTCCCTTGATAGTTACTTATGTCACTACATACCCATTTATTTTCCATGGGTTTATGATTTTATGATTTTTGATGGAATTATGAGTGATTTATTTATGTGATTCCCTTGGAAAAAGATATGAAAACAATTTTCATTCATTGGGTTTTATGGGATAATTTAATGGGTTTTTATGTAGAACAAATAATTTTGTATGAATAATGAGTACAATTTTATATCACCCTCTAATGAATTGGTAAAATTTTTAAATCTCATGATATATATATATTTTCCCAATTAATTATTCATAATCATGGGAGACAATGTGAATCTCACAAAGGTGGCACATATCTGGGTATAATTAAGTTGTCACACAAACATTGGTATAAGTTTGTAACACATGAATTTAATGTTTACCTATGATAATGTGTGTGCCACAATTGGAAGATGTTATTCATTATAATTCTATGTTCTCCTGATTCTTTATTTTTGTCAAATGTTTGAAGACATTTTATTACTATTATGTTTCCCTATTCTCATATGTCTTCCACATTTAAAATATGTCAAAATTTTACTATGAAAATCCACATGTTAAATATAGTTTATTTATGATTTATTACAATAATATACACTTAATATAATCCAAAAGGATCGTGAGGCCTAATTTATTAGAGAAATTAGATATATAGAATAATAACTTGAAACACTGACATAATGTCATTTAAAAAAAAATCCATAACGTGGACTTAAATCCATTTATATTCTAATACTGTATGGTATTACTAGAGGACCAACATAATAAAGGATTGTGATTTAATTCCGAGTAAGGTAATAGTCAAATAATAGGATGATGTAAATAAATATATGTGAGTTAGAGGGAATAACATAATGCCATAACCAGGTGAGAATAATAACCCTGAATATCGAATAATGAGTTAATATGAAAACATCAAGTCATCATATAAATATAGAAACACAATAAAACATGAAATCATAAGCACAAGTCAAGGATAAACACTGAGAAATCATAACATAGTGTTATTAGTATTAATACCCATGCACCATACAAGGTATCCCATGTTATAAAAATATTACCCAATTCATTGGGGGTTCTATATAATTTAGATCCCACCCATTATAATTATATCATGTATATGAATTTTTGTTCCATAATGACAATAAAACACAAGAAAATCATTAAACACTTTTGATCGAATGATTATGAGGTGTGGGTTTTGTAAATTGAAGTTCCTAATCAATTAATTATAGCTATATGTTGGTGAATATCCTTTAGTGTAAATGGGCATGGTTATTCACAAAACAAAGGATTTGTATGAAAAATCGTCGGAAGATTTTGGAAGAATAACGAGTGTACACAATGGTTCATAGATGTGATATATGAGAGTGAAGATGGTATATAACTTATTGGGAGTCATAATTCTAGTAAATTTATTTTCCAAACCACATTATAAGATGAAAAATAAAAAATCATGAATCATAATACAAATAAGGTTCTTGAATGAAAATGAAGGGATAAAGAGGGATCCCTTACTTTACATATTATTTCCTTAGGTAATGGTCATAATGATAGGGAATAAATAATTTATCATTATCACAAAACAATATTAAAATTAAATGGAGAATTATGAATACATGAAAGTATAATAAATTTATATTCAAAATTTTAAAGACAAAGTACTTTAATGAAGAGGAAAAAAGAAGACAATCCCTTACTTTAAAAGATTCTTAGAAAATGCTATTGGGAGATTTTTAAGAGATTGGGTACACCTTGAGAGGGTTTTGGGGAGGTATAGGGAGAAGAAATTAATGATTATAGGGTTTTTAGTGATGATCAATGTGTTTTTTGGTTGATATTTATAAAGAAACCGAAGACAATTCATTATAAATTTTTTAACATTGATTTTGGACTTGAAGTAATAAAATAAAAACAAATTTCCAACCAGACCATGGTTTTATCCAAATATTTATAGAAAATAGGATTTTTAACTATATTTTATTATTTTAAGAACTAGAGTCATTAGAATAATACCAACTATGATGTATAAGTGAGTCATGTTCATAAAGATATATTTTGAAAACTGTAAAATATAATATTGGTATTAGAGGATTCATTATAGGATTGTAAAATTATTAAAATAATAAAAATAACATATTATTTTAAATATAAGTTCTTTTCGAGGTCATTTATACATTTTAAAGTATTTATTACATCACTTTTGGTATTTTTTTATGTCATAATATGTATGATATATTAATACCAGATTTATTATTTACCCAAAAAACTAGTTGTCTTAGATAATTATGATAAATTAACAATTTGATAATTTTGTTGTTATAATTTTAAAAGTTATTTTTATTTTAAAAAATTGATTTATAAAAATTGGAATTATAAATTTTATATAAAAATCATAATTTATTGAACAATATTGATTTGTACGACATAAACTACATTCTTATCCTTATATAAATTACATTGGTCATCATTAAAATATATCAATTATTATGATAAAATTAATATTATTTGATAAGACTAGTTCAAGAAAAAAATATTTATTTCAAAACTCCTAGTTTTATCAAAAAGTTTTTTTAATTATATATTTCCAAAAAATATAATTTTGGTTTCTTCATATTAAAATATATTATTTCTCAAACTCATTAAACGGTCATATATATATACACACCTATATGTAAAGTAATAATGAAACATGACCCAAGAAAATATAAAAACTCATACAATTATGGTCTAGATATTTAAACCCTTATTACACTATCGTATGCCCAAAGGGTAAGTTATGTGATTGTAGGACACTCATCAAGAAATTTAGCAAACATGGTTTGGGTGGTGATCTCTATAAGCCTGAACATATATTATAAATGTTTTTTCTTGACTTATAGTAATTTAATATCAGATGGTATTATCCAAGGTAATATCATAGTGATTCTATCTCTCCTGAATTATCCAAAAAATTTGATTTATATGGTACACTTCTACTGGTTGAGACCATCACTTATTTCTTCTCTTTTAATTAGATTTTATTATAACCATTAATTTATACTAATCTTAATGATCACTATAGAATAGATATATTAAAAAATATTATGATACGTGATGGTATTTTAATCATGATAGTAAACTTATGGTAATATTTTATAATAGTACAAACTAAAAAATAAAATATATTACATGTGTTTTATGTATCTATATTAATTGATATGGCATTGATTAATTCATAGGTAAATTTTATTGATAAATGTTTGGGTATTTATATTATTCCTAAGATAAAAAACCCACCATAAAAATTTAATTTTATACACTAAAAAAAATGTAGAGAATTATATTTCAATGACTCTTTAGGTTCTTATATACCATATAAAACTTGTAGTATCACTGGAGTACTTTTACCAGTTGAGTTGTCTTATTTCATTGAACTTTGTATCCATGATCTAATAAATTAACCAGATGCTCCTCATATAAAAGATGAATATCTAAAGAAACCACATCTATATTCAATACATGTGAGGGGTCTGGTATGTTCTTTATAGAGAGGGATAAAAGAAATATATCTTGTTATTTTGAGAGGCTTGGTGGGACTGCCAGTCCGCATGCCATAGCTCTGATTCCATCAAAGATCAATAAGGGGCCAATGTATCTAGGATTAAGCTTCCTTTAATTACCCATCCTCATGTATTTATTCAAATATGATATAGAGAATAGCACCTTATCTAAGACATCAATCTTTAGGTCTCTTCAATGAGTGTGTGCAGATATTTTCTATCAGCTTTTTGGGGAGCCTATATAATGGTGAGTTATTTGAACATTCTATGTCATCTATTTGATAAGATTTGGTCCCATCATCTATTACTATTTCACAACGAATGGGATTTGATAATTTTATATATCTGATTAAAAGGATTCTGTGTTGTTTAATCATTTCTATTGGGTTCCCTATCTTATTGGCTTTTCCTAGTTTCGAATGGATTTATTCTTGGAGCCAGAAATGCCCAACGGTTCTTGTATCCAACTATCCATGGACCTGGTTTCCATAGTTAGTTTCTCATTGGGTAATATGGCCAACGACGCATAAAAAATCACAATGGTGGAGTGGATGGGATGTCAGGTTAATCGCACCCTTTTGGGGGGAATTATTTCTTGTTATGGGACTCTCTTATAGATTTAAGATGTGTTAATATGTTTAGAAATCTTTTGTTTATCCCCAATCATAGTATCCATGGATTACCCCTATGTAGCAAGTCAAAAGTATATGTAGGTATCTAAAACCGTCTACACTTGAGGTTTACCATCCTTTATTTGATTAGTGATTATAGGGAAGTTTGAGTTTGTTTAGACAGAAAATGTCTCAAGCCTTACTATTAGGTGCTCTTAAGTTTATTATCATCCAGGGGATAAAGAGTGACTTGAGCATCTGGATCGAACGTAGAATATGGGATTCTTCTATTTCCTTGAGAGAGGAATCATAATCCACATATTTCAGCACCACTTAATAGGACACATCACATTTTAAGGCAGTGTGACAAGGACCCAACCATATAGTTTAACATCATGTGGCAAGGATTTCTAGGAGACAGGTGCCTAATCAAGGTTGGTGTGGGACTTACACCGAAGCAGCCTAGAGGACCCTAGAGAAAATGATTTTTTATGCCCAGATATGATCCTGCTAGGGGCATGAGGGCATATTCTAATAATAATAGATGGGTATTAGACATAGATTTCATCCCCCAGAGAGGTTTCCTACAAATCCTGGTTGGTTGGGAATCCATGTTAACAAAGTTCTTGAAGTTCACGACAAACACGTAGTAATTATATGTCGAGGGTGTGTTTGGAATCCCATGATGGGGTATGGTCGGGGCTTACATGTGGTTGGTGGCCTGAGTTGGGATATGGTCAGGGCTTACATGTGGTTGGTGGCCTAATATGGGATATGGTCCGGGCTTACATGTGGTTGGTGACCTGAGTTGGGATGTGGTTGGGGCTTACATGTGGTTGGTGGCCCGAGTTGGGATTAAACCTCAGGGTGGTGTCCTACGTACCCTGCATAAGAGACAGGGACAAAAACCCACATAGTTTAGAATGGTTGGGTGATTTTGTAATCCTGAAAAACCTCTAAGCCCACATGAGTCATGATCGGTGTGCGAAACAAGTGGATGCGAAATATTGGATAATGCACATGCATCCTCCCTTATTGGTGGTGGAGGGAAAGCCCATAGTGGAAGAGTCCAAGGAAACCATGGGAGATGGTGCAGAATAATGAACATTCTTAGATGAAAGGGGAAGGTCTATTGCTGTCTGGAGAGGATGGTGTGGGGATTACTCTAAGTGAGATACCCTCTCTCTATCTCCAAGTGAGGGGAGAAGTGCTCACCGCTGGCACTCCTTGAATGGAAAAGTGAGCAGGGTCCCTCAATTCGGAAGAGTGGAGAGGTAGAAAGGGGTTCCTGAGATTGTAATCTACACTATCATGGGTATGTGAACCCTGAAATGATCTGGATTTCCATTAAGGGGATTGGTTAAACCCTTTGTCTCTGCCTACTATGGGTATGTGAGATTAAGAGGGCGTGCTAATGTGCCCGATGGTTTAAGCATGTCGGTTCAGTGGCTTTGGGAGAGGCGTTGGCTTGGTGCCGATGGATAGGATACTGAGGGGATTATGGAGGTTTGGAATGAATTGGAAGGTACTTATATGACTCGGGGGATGGAAACACTAAACGCCTTGTCGCGCCATAAGGCCATATGAGGAGTGGATCCCTTTGTGCTTGTAGGTTCTACATAGATGGAGAGGCCATCCGCATACTAGTGTCGTAAGTTAACTGAGGGGAATCTTGTGTACCGGAGTGGTATGAGGCTTAGATTTTGGTTTTCGTACAATATTGTTATGCAGAAGAGGAGTTTGCTCGAGTGGTGGTGGATGGAAGCATTGCTGGCCAGGGCTTCATCTATGTAGTAGGGTGCTACGCGGCATGCTTGATCGAAGAAAGGGCACATGCTTCATAGTTCATGGAAAGTGCATCTTTATAGGGGACATGGTTCGTAGTTTACCAATTCTTGGTTATTGATTTTTCAATTTACTTATACGCTATTCAATATTTAACAATTTTTCCCCAGTTTATACCAGTTGTTGTTAGCGAATTGGAACTTCGTGGTTTGAGAAATTCTAAGCTCCCAAAAACCTCTCCCTTCTCCAAAAGCTGATCACCAAGAATCAAATCCTCAATCAGCCAATCCCTTTCTTATCCCCCTAGAGGTAATTTTATAGAGGGGGAAATGTGTTTTATCTATGGTCATGCGACACCTTTTGCAGAGGCCCATGAAAGAAAACCCAGCCTTTGGATGACTTAATCAACCCGAGGATCACGAGGTATATTGAATGCACCTCGCCCGCAAATGAACTCAGTCACGGGGGTGCTTCATAGCCACACAGGGTTTCACCTCCCTTTCACGAATGACGTTGTGTGTGGGGGGGGGGCATTAGAATATCAGTCTGACTGCACTTCATTGGCCATTTGGTTCACACCTACATAGGAGGTCCGCATCAATCTTGTAAATGACGGCATCCGCGGGTGGCACGGTTGATCAAACCAGCCATGTACCCTTGATGAAAAACTAGTACGCGAATTGGTTAGGTCCTTTACCCTTTCATAAAAACATTCCTCATATTTTGCCCAAATTATTGATGATGAATGGGTAGATTCTTTGACTAATTTAAATGGAGTATCTTACTTCCCTTCTACAGATTTTTCAAGACCCTACCAATGCTCTCCATCAGAATAAGGTCTGATCAGAATGAAAAAGAGGCTATTCTGATGTTGAGTGATCCTGAAACTAGAGCAGTTTGTGGTGGGGAGATTTACCCGATGGGGGACCACACCTATAAATAAAGGGGTCCACATGACTTTTCATTTACCTTATTTTTCAATGAAATGATCTATTTCTCCCTCCTTCCATACACTACCTCTGTGTTTGTCTACTTCGTGAACCGCTTCGTCCACAAAACAGTTTTTTGATTCCGTGAACTGATCCTCGTCCACACTCACCCCTATCAGTGAACTAACTTCCCTTGAACGAACTGAAATTTAACTAATTTATAAAATAATCCCTAGAGGGTCACATAGGGAAAACGCTACACGACTCAGTAGTCTACAGATTTGAATTATCCTTCAAACAATGAAATTTTCTTTTAGAACTTCATTTATTTCTTGAATTATGAGAACCTGTGTAGGGACTTGGTACATGGTCTGCAGGCCATTGCTTCGCAAGATAGGATGCCACGTACCTCTTTTATGTATCCCTAGTTCAAGGAATATGGGAATTGCGAACCAACTCTGGGGTCAGTACATGCGGTATACTATGAATCCCCTTTGTGGAGCCTTTTCCATATATTTAGACATTTCCAGAATATTATCCTTTCGACTAAACCTTGATATGGTTTCCTGATTCTATAAGAAAACATGGTTCCTCCATGAGGTGCGGCTAGATCTGTCGTCACTCCCCTTTCGGCTATCTATCAATGAAAAAAAGATATGGGCATCTCTGCTGAGGACAAAGTTCATGTCACCCCCTTTCACCAACCTTAGCCAATATTCTTACTGAGACTCAATGTGAATACCCATTTTCCAATATCCTCCCTATGTATGGGTTCAAACTATTATCAGATACATCGATCCCAACAACTTCAAATGAAAACCATCTTGCAGCCTAGATAATATCTAATACTATCTCTAGATCTTTGATCTAGCATAGGGGGCAGCTTAAACAGAAGGACAAGACTATTGGTTCCATGCTAAATCACATTCATGTGTCCCTGGTGGGTGAGTAACATCAACAAGATGGAGAAATTCATTGTCATCAGAGCATTGAATTCAATTCCATGGTCAATAAACAACATGGTTGATCACTGGATCGAGATATTCAGGTCGGAGGTGTGTTTAAGTTAGATTGGGGGTTTTCCATCTGGGTTCTCCAGAGCTGTGAGGATTTCCAAGCAAAATTGCGATCTATAGGGTTGTATGAAGCTGTTTGGGTATCCCGATCTTACACCCACCAGACTAATGCACTTTCCACACAACTCATGAGTCGATGGATCCCGGATACCAATACGTTCCACTTAGTCCACGAGGAGGTTGGCATCATCCTTTTGAGACATATCAATGATCTCAAGAGTCCCCATAGTACGAGATATGTATGACGAATTCTTGCCTCCCCCTTATCCATGGAATGATTAGGAGAGAACTCATCTGTTGGTTAAGAAACTCATTGACCAATATCAAAAGTACTCCAAAGAGGTTTCTTAAAAACATATCATACCCTATCCCAAATGGATTGAAGAATTTTCTATAGACACGAAATCTGTGAATCATCTATGTAGTCCCACATCCTGTGCAACAATGGAAACCCAGAGGTAGAGGAGAACCTACTGGTCAATTCTAGAATAGGTTCAGTTCAACATTTGGGATGGGAGATCGTGTCATACGTTGATCATATGCATCAACTAGCGACCTTCTTGGATATGTTTCTAAGTGGCTGACTATTTATTCTCTGGGATTCTGGGGGTGTACATGTTTCCAACAATTTTATGGAGAGGAAGCTAGCCACTGGAAACTTCATCAACCTCACCATTATGGTATTGGCCACGATTTACTGATTACTCAACCATATTGCTTAAGGGAAGAAGCCAAATCATGAGGCCGACCCCTTCCAAATCCTCTAGGATTGGATATGGGAACATGTGAAGAACTGTTATACTTTCATCAACCCCTTAAATATTCTTGGTGCCACACTCAAGCTATACCTTTAATTGACCAGTGGGCTTGTGCCCAAGGTATGGGCTTCCCAAGAGATGAAGGAACATTAAACAGTCCAGAATAAGAACCAGCTATCAGGCCAAATCACTTCCTATGACAACATTAATTTTTATCCCCACTCTTCCCCGACGAGCATGATTTTGAATTTTGGATGAGAGGACTTTACCAAGTGGGGATACCTCTTTTCTCTGAGGGAGGGTATCTTAGTAGCTCACATAGGTGGGGAAATTATCTGTGAAGGGTAAGTTCCATGAATATTTGGTTGTCAGTTCGGTTGTGTTCAAATGCTAAGTCCCCCTTCCCTCAACGATGCCCACAAGAATCGACATTTGATGGTATCCAAAGAGTTATGGATGATGTTCACACGAGAGGAAACAGGTTGCGAGGTCAAGACTCCCGAGTTTGCAACCATTATCCTTTCCTTTCACTATACTACGTCGTCTCCTGGGTGTAGTCATATCTGGATGACCAGTTGGGAATATTGGTGCCCACTATTCAAAGCACCAAAGCATTAAAGGGTAAAGGACAGCAGAAGTAGGTTGCATTACCAACTCGACCAGGAAAGGTTCTCTAGAATCCTATTGGCCCTGTGCTCATGGGGAAGGTTTTGATACATCGGGGTGTCTCTTCGCATGCTGTTGAAGCTGCAGCCTGGGGTCAAGCCGCCATACCTTTTGATTTTGTCTTCCCGAGGTCTTGTAGATAATGGGATGGGTCCAAAAATCAGTTGTCCTTCCATAGTAAATACACCCATGCTCTATGGAAATATATTTAGGGTAATAAAGCATTGTTTGGGGAGATAGGCTATATATTTGTGCCTGCTCATATTTTTTATAATGATGATCCAGAGAGGTTAAATCAGTATCTTCAAGATCTCTAGGTTTAAATCCATTTTCATCAGGGTTACTCAATGTCAACCCACTGGTTTCTAGCCATGTTACGGCCGGTGACCGACAAGGAGAAGGATATAACTTATCATTATTTAGGGCAGGACAATACTGCCAGTATTCTAGCTATAAATGAGGAAATGGAATTCTCCTCCTTTCACTTGGAGTACCTCTAATGGTCAGTTCCTGAGGATTCCTAGGTGGTGGTCGCTCCCAAGAAGAATCCATGACTAATTGCACTCTTGACAGCTTCTGTTGCTGCTCCACCCCCTCAGGTTGATCTTACCAGGATAGCTGTTCCTATTACAGCAACATTCCTAGATTCATGGAGGGTTTCGAATGACCTGAGCTCTAGTGTCTATGATGAAAAAGTCTCGAAGCTACTTCAAGAGACACCTTTCAAGCTTCCTAGCCATTGGAGCAATTGTTTCTCCTTATGTTTTGTTTGAAGAAGATGTTGGTAAGGTAATCGAGTGCTAAAAAGATATGGATAAATACTTTCACACACTAAATAACTAGAATTATGGGTCTGACCATGTGGATCTAATGATGATACACTTTGATCCATCCAATACTGAAGAAGAGTTCATATTATATATATATCCCACCATTTTCCTTCAGTATTGTGAAGATTCTAACATCTTCTTGCTTTCCTCTGGATGCTGAGGAGTCCAAAGAAGCAATACCTTCCCTGGATTACACCCCTAGGGTACTTTAGTGGGAAAACATGCGCCTTATGCTATGGGGGTTGTTGGGGAAGGCTCTCCTAGCATGACCTAGAATATGGGGCCACTATTGCAGACCCGATCGGGATATTCCCTCCTCCAGCACCACCCAATGTCTTAGGTGGGGAGCCATCTCCTTGGAAAATAATGAAATGTCAATAGGCATCCCAACTATTTGAATATACCAGACAAGGAATCATGGGTAATCATTATTCCCTCTTCTCTGATTATAAAACTATATTCCTTGATGTTTCCGATTATTTATTGATTGTGTATTTTGGTGTAGAGATGATTAGTAAGCAGGTTTCACGTTCCCAAGTGGGTGTGGCTCCTTCCCCTCTAATAACCTACTAAATACCTACATCTATTCTCGAGCATGGTATGGGGGTGCGACCTGTTGAGGAATCCAGTGATATGGACGTCCCTATCCCAATTTCAACGACCGAGAATTCAATGGAGGAGGAGAAACTAGGGGGTTAATACTTCCACTGATTACATGGTCTCCATAAAAACAAGGGATGCTGAGACACCCTTGTTGTCAAAAACTTACATGATCAATGTGCATTCGTCACCCTAGGCTACTGAAAACGTTTTATATCTGACAGATTTAATTGCCCCAGTTTCTCTAGATCATAGTCTAATAGAGGAAGATATCGCAAGAGAGGCTACTACCCCATCTCTAGAAAACATGGAGTGGTATATCATCCTGTTTACTGGGGGAACAATTTTTATGAGAATAATTTCTGTAGGCGATCATTTGGGGACCACCTCGGATGTTTCTAGTCTTGTGCATGGCCTCAGATCTTGGGCAACTCTAGGGTTCCCTGCAGTTATTTACAGGTTAAGTATACATTATCATCTTCCTCAGATGGTAGTGGAAGTGAAAAGCTCAAGGATGCCAAAACCTTAAGGATTTGGGGTAAGCATCTCAATCTCATTACCACTACCCAATTTTTTCCCCTTCTATAATCAATGGTTCTTATCTACTTTATTTTGTTTATGGGCTTCAGGGACACAACCGCAGGAATTGGCGATCACACCAATAACCCCAATCCTTCCCTTGACTATAGCTAGAGATGAGGTTGTTGAGGAATTTAAACACGTGGTTGAAACTAGATCAGGTCTCTCTCTGGTGGAATTGATCCATGAATATATTTCATTCTCTAGGAGTGATTCCATGGCTGATCAAGGGGGTCATTCCAGCCTTCGACCTGCTCATCAGAGGGCATGGGAAAAGATCTGGAGGCTGATTTGTCAAACTCCCCATGACGATATGCCACATAATGTTCTGAGACTGCACAACTAGTTCATAGTGTTGGGATTCAATGACATCAACTCTCATGGAATCTAGGACATTATTAAATAGTTGGTCGCTACCTAGGATAAATTCGACACACTCAAGTCTTGCCTTTCTACTATTTAAGTGGAATCATATCTTGTCGCGACCCGACAACTTCGTATAACAGAATATCATGATCATGCCGGGGCAGTCACAAGGCTACAGAACTAGCTCCCAAGGAAATGATCTCAATTAAAGGTGATGGATCATGAACTGGAAAAGGTGAGTCAATAAATAGAACAAGTGATGCAAAATAAAGAGTGTATGTGGTGAGAGCAGGCTCGTGTCATAGCTACAATTTCAAAGGGGAAGTGGAAGGTAGAATTATAGATGAGGGTGAGTTCCAGGGAAGCACGGGGGGCCAAACCTGTAAAGACTCGTAAAATTCAAGGGAAAGTTTTTCTTAATTTTCTTTGGGATTTTACAAGATCAAGGTTTCTGACGGCACTGAATTCCAAGGCCCAGTGTTCCTGGAATTGCTATCCGAAGTTCAGCTTGGGTACGTTCAGTGAACGAACGAGCGGGTTTTTTCTAAATTTTGAACCGGTGGTCGGAATCAAATTTCGAGGGCACCGATGGATTCTCATCACTGGTAATTGATTAGGAACACCTTTTCTAGAGTTGCGTTTACACGAGAGAAGTTGTTAAAAATTTGTGGAAGGTAAAATAAAATTGAGAATCAATTTTATTTTTCACTAAGTGGTTTAAAGCTTTGGGTGGAAGTTGAGGGAAACCACCCAACTTCCCATTGGAGGATATGAGGGCGGTGGGGCCCACACAAACCCCACCCCTTAATCTTCCCTAACCTTCCATAACCCTTTATTTAATTTGAAAACTTGAGTTAATTAATTGTGTGGATTAATTCAACATTTTAATTTCAAACTTAAGTTGTGTTAATAAAATAAGTGAGGTACTTATTTTATTTTGGTTGGGGACTTGTTGCTTGAGAGGTTTGAGAGAAAAGCTAAGGGAGGCTTGAAGATCTTCATATTCTTCATCGAAGAACACGAAGGACATGAAGAACGCACCGATCTCTGACGAAGAACGTCGAATCCTCAGAGATCGACTACGCGATGCCGTGTACCGCGACACCAATGACACCTTCTTCCGCGACGATTCTCCATTCGCGACGCCTCATTCTGTGATGGTTATTTCCGTGACGAACATCCTTTCAAGCTATGCTCAAGGTAGGGAATTATTTTTTTTGTTGATGATATTCGTGTTTTCCTCCGTCATCTTCCTCGTTCTATTGGACCACCTGTTACCAGTTAACGGGAGGGGGCCAGATCGCACAAATACGACCGACCCTCCTCCCCTTATTGTCTTCCTTGTGGTGGAATGGAACGAGGATGGTGCGGTGCCGTCACACCACGCGTGGTCATGTGGCAAGGTATGCGCGGTGCCGTTGAGCCACACCGTTGAATCGTACAAGAACCCGGCGTCGTCGTGCCGCGCTGGAGAACCTTGAAAAACATCGCGGCCGGAGCGGGGCCACGGTGGAGGGGCACGGTACCGTCGTGCCGCGCCGGACGGTCCAAGGCCGCGGAAAGGCAGGGGAACCGGCGGTTGGAATCAGGCCGCCGATGTCGGAGTAGGGGGGACCGGCCTTGCCGGTCCCGTGGTGGCAGAAACCTGCCGGCAGGAGCGGTCCGGCCGGACAAGAGAAGAGCCGGGGGTTCAAAACCCCCGGCTGGCTGGACGTGAGAGGCCCCATTAAGGGGCCGCAATTACAACAAGTGGGGGGAATTCCCCCCCCCCCCCCCCCGCAACCCGAACGGCTCGGTCATTCGGCCGAGCCACCCGGCCAGCGCGCTGGGCCGCGCCCAGGCCGGGCCGGGTCACGCCCAGGACAGGCCAGGCCACGCCAGCTGGGCCAAGCCACGCCCAAGCGGGCTTGACCCAGACCCTGTATGGGTCGACCCTATTCGGGCCGACCCAGAGGGTATCAGGCCGGGTCAGACTGGGCCCGAACCCCCTAATACCAGACTCCTCACGGTCTTTTGCCCATAGCTTTGGCTGTGGACCTCCGATCGATGCACCGTCAGCTGCGATGCAATCCTTGGAACAAGATGGTCTTTTCGGTATATTAGACTCAAGGTTTTGGAGTTCTTTGGGTTCGGCAGAGTTGGTTCGTACACGAAACCAACCGGGCCCTCGGAGCGGAAACACTTATAACTTGAACTCCGGACGTCCGGTTGACGTGCCGTCGACTTTGTTGGATTCCTCTATGTGAGACAAACCTTTTCGATTACTCCACTCGAGGTTTGGATGCAGTTGGTGTATGGTCAGGTTGTTTTTTACTTAAAAACCAAACAGGTCCCTGGGATGAAAAAACCAATAACTCTCAGACCGGGCGTCTGATCGACACGCCGTCTGTGACGTTGAGTTCTTGTTGACGATACAGAACTTTTGGATACATCAAATCCAAACTATGTGTCAGTTGATGTATCAGCCACTTGGCTCATGGAGTGGACCCTCCCGAACGATCTTTCTATGTGCGGGAACCCTAGAGCTGGCTACGACTACGACGACGACGACTGTACAGAAATCCTCCGTGGATTCGACGATGACGACTACAGCACTCAACGATCCTACGTGGATCAGTGCTACCGATCCAGTGTGGGCCCGATCCTGTGTGGGTCAGTGCTCATCGATATTTTGTGGGTCAACGCCAACAGATCCTGTGTGGGTCCGATCCTGTGTGGGTCATTTCGGGGGTTAGTTACCTATTGATCCTTTGTGGGTCATTGCGGGGGTTAGTACCTATCGATCCGTTGTGGGTCCGACGGCTTAGATGAATCAGTGGCTACATCTGATCATCTCTATCATCATACGAAGATGTATACCTATGTGAGATGAATCTTGTTTTACTTTCCTATGTGGATTGTGTTGTGCTACCCTGTGTGGATTACATTTTGCTTTACTATGTGGATTGTGTTGTGCTATCCTGTGTGGATTACGTTTTTCTTTGCTGTGTGTACTGTGTTGTGATTTCCTGTGTGGACTGGGTTTTACTTGAGCTTGGATGTTGGAGCAGAACGACAATTGGTGACTTAGGTATATGTATGGGCATATACCTATGTAGTGTCAGATGTTACTTCGTGATTGTATCTTTCCTTTGTGGATTATCCTTTGTAGATTCTAGAGACCTTCGGGGGTCTCGGGTCCCTACTGAGTAGCTTATACTCACCCCTACACGGGCTATACCCACACTACATTTTGTTGGTGGAAGATGACGGACAGCGTTGATCGTGGTTGAGGCTTGCGGAGTAGGATGGTACCTGGAGGTGGACCACTGGGCGGGACGTACTCGGAGCGGACGACTAGACCCGAGGAGATATGTAGGCTATCTGTACCCACCCTTCAGGTGGGACTTTCAGAGGATGGCTCAAGGCTACGATTTTACTTTTCAGTTGCTGTTTTCCCTTTCTAGTTTTAATTTACTTTCACATTGGGTTTGTATACTGGCCCACTTACTTTTCCGCACTTTCTATTGTACCCAGTTTTTACTTAGTGTTTACTTCTGCTTGCTTGATCTGTGGTGTTTGTTTACATTACAAAGGCAATGCCTTCCCTTTTGACCGTGAATTAAGCCTTGGTGCTAGTCGACATCCCCTGGCATATGGAAGGCGGGTTTGGGGTAGTCAGAGCACGGGCCCCGAGGACGGGTCGTGACAAAAGCATTGTAGGCAGGCATAGTGGCCGAGACGACCACCCTGTAGAGTCTCCATCAAGCTATCAAAAATTCTCACCAAGGCTTGATACAACATTTTAAGTCTTCCAAAAGCCTCCTGTAGTAACCATGCCCTACCGGAAGAAGCTCCAGGTTATAGATGCCTTTTATAATATTTTTGTAATAGAACAATATATTCTTCTCCTTAATAATTTTCCAATGTTTTTTCCTATGATATAAATTAATTAAAATGGTTTCTATATGAACAACAATTCACCGAAATTTAATTAACCATAGCTTAGGAAAATCAAATAAAATGAAAATTACCAAGTCTAAATTTTTCCCGGATCTGGGGAACCAGCGAGAATAGTTTGATTATTTCTAGGTTTTCATAGGTAAACCCTACAAAAATTTTGTCTATTCTTATGATACCCTAATTTTTTTCAAGGCCCATTTAGGGTGGACTTAACGAGTATTGCTCAGGTTTTTTTAAGGCCACCCTTTGAGAGTTTTCGACCTAACGATATTTGCGCCTCTTGAGTTTTTATTGCTTAATGTTTTGCCAAGGCCATACAAGGTGTAGGCCTGGAGAGCTGGTACACAACGTTTTCCCAAGATTCCATTTGTATTTTTTTTCATTTTGTGGAGTTTCATACCTATTTCTATGGGAGTTTTAGAGTCCTTCAAACCAGACTATCATTACCGACATTTTATGTCGAACATCTTTGACCAAATGTAATGGGGTGAGGGCCCTAATGGGGTTTTTATTGATTGTGGATGCCTTAATAACTTTTATATGCATATGTGGTGAAAATTTTCTTTCAATTTTAAACAAAATGCATGGAATGAAATGGGTAGTAGGATCCCAATGGACATACAGAGGTAAGAAAATCTCCTCCTAATGAATACTAGCCTTTGGTATACTGGCCAGGGGCGATCAATATGCAGAGCTGGTGAGGGCATGGTGTGAATAGTCGTACAATGGAGTTCTCAAGTTAATGAATGTTCTTTTTTGATGGTCAGGTAACATCATGGATGTTTGGGTCATGAAGACCCCCAAGGGATTATCAAAAGAGACCTGGTGTTTGAAGGGTATATGGACATCCATACTAATCATGAAAATGGATAGGATACCACTCTTACACATAAATGGTTGTCCTAATGGTGGGTTAGAGCTCGATGCAATTCAAAGTCATGCAGTTGGGACATTCGTTCAAAATGGAATGGATTTCCCCAGCTCTGAATAATTTAACCAGAAACCTCCCACCATACGTAGACGTGATTGCGGGAAGGTTAGTAAACTGAATCATAGAGAGTTTCTGAATACTGAGATTGATATGAGGGCTCAGAGGCCAGGATGCATTCTGGAAGAATCATTACCAAAGAAAGACTTCACTTTGGAAGATGGGCCATGGGAAACAATATGCAGAGCTGCAAGGGGCATGGTATGCATAGTCATGCAAAGGTGTCCTTAGGTCAATGGTTTTATTCTCCCTTGAGCCGATAAACTTCAGGGAAGTTGGGATTCAAGACCACCAATGGTGGTTTTTGGTATTTCGGTTCATTCTAGTTACAGAGTGTGATTCATGAGGAAGGGGTGTCTAGACATGGGAGGGGAATTTTTGGTTATGATATCCCGAGAATGGGTGAAGTAATCAATCTTATTAGGTGAGAGATGGCGATCTAGGTAGGTCTAACCCATTAAATAAAGAGGATAAGGAAGCCTTATTTCTTGAATGAACCTATAAAGTGTTCCTTCATGACTGTGTAGTTTAATGTCATGAAACAAGGATGGTCTATATGCAGTTTAATGTCATATGGTAAAGACACTGCTGTAAAGGTCAATCTTGATTAGAATTTATTCAGGTCTAAATACCCTTTCTAGTCCAAGATGTGGGAAGGATGTATATAGTGTAAATTGTGATTCTGAGGCCTCATGGATCTGGATAAATGTTATGAGGGCTCTAGGGGATGTTTTCATATGGGGTTAGGAAGAGTGTCACCTAAGGATGACTTTCCATTGGTATATGGGATAGGGGAGATCAATATGTAGAGTTGATGGGGAATGGTATACATAGTCATGAAAAGGTATCTTCTGTTCGATGACCTTCCATGTTTGATGGCCTTGAAGGTTTATGAGGATCCATGATTATCAGGGTCACAGAGTCTGATGTATGGAAATGGTATGTCTTGTCATGTTAGAGATATTATGACACAGTTGTATTTGAAGCTCAAGAATTTCTCTACACTGATTTTCCCTGTGCATGGGGTACACTTTCACTCCATATAGTTTAACATTGTGCGGTAAGGGCAATCTGCTTCTAATTTAACGGTCGTAGAGCTAAGACCAGTGCTGGATGATACTACGGTTACCTATAGGATAATTGAATTAGGTTTCTCTAGCATGCTCTGATCAAAATGGGGGATGAAGGTGTAAACTATAATACTAGTGTCTCCCGAATAAGGAGATATGTTATGGGGGATCTGATGCTGGTAAGCGTACGAAGATAGAAAGAGTGTCACCTAAGGAAGATATGCCTTTAGTAGATGGGTCAGGGGTGATCAATATGTAGAGCTGTTGAGGGAATGGTATGCATATTTATGAAAAGGTTTCCACAAGTCGATAACCTACATCTTTTGATGGAATTGAATGATTATGAAGACCTATGATCACTCATGACACATATTTTGGTAGATGGGGAGAGATGTGTCTGAGCATACGAGAAACAACCATATTGCAATTGTCTGTTGGGTTAAAGCAGCACAACTCTGGCATTGCATCGTGGATGAAGACCGTCATAGGAACCATAGGTGGATACACAAGCTAACCTGGTAGGGGCACCTTGGAAACTTCTATACGTGAAGGGGAAAAAAATGTAAACCATAGCACCTGAAATTTTTGGATCGGGAAATATGATATGGGGGCTTTAGGGATAGTAAGCATACAGTGCTAGGATGTGCGTCACCAGTATAAAATTTTCCTTTGGTTCACGGGCCAGGGGAGGTCAATATGTAAAGCTACAGATGTCATGGTATGCATATTCATGTAAAGGTGTTCGTAGGTCAATGACCTTCAAATTTTGATGGCCTTGGGTGATTAGGAATATCTACAATCCTCCGGGTCATGGAGTCTGATCCATGGAAAGGATGCATCCAAACATGCAGGGAGGGTTCCAGACATGGTTTACCTTGTATCTGGAGTGGATTATGACTTGTACCATGCATTTTATGTTTATTCAGTAAGGACAAGCTCTTTGTAGTTTAGCTTCTGGCAGTAAGGATGATTGTTATGTTGTTTATTGTCATGTGGTAAGGATAGTGAGAATTTTAAAATTTGTGCAGTTTAACATCATACAATATGGACAGTCTCAATCCAATGTGAAATGGGATTCCATGTAGTTTAACATCATCCAGTAAGGACGGTGGTGAATCAATGTGAAAATAAAATGGTGTTGTGCAGTTTATCGTCCTGTGGTAAGGACGAGCTACGTGTAGTTTAGCATCATACGATAAGGATGTGAGTTATCTTTTTCTTTTCAAGGGTAGCTGGGCCAAGTTACAGAAATCCCACCGTTGCTACGTATCCTGTGAGGGCAGGAATTAATCTGTACGTAGTTCTCAAATCCATTGTAATTCAAAGGTTATTCCTATGAACATATGATATATATGCATTATGGGTGAAATTGTTCATGGTGGTTGGGCCCAGATACTGAAATCCCAGAATCACTACGTATCCTATGAGGGAATAAATCAAGCCATACATAGTTCTTTGATAGTGGAACAACAGATGAAAAATTCAGGGAACCAATGTTTTATCAGGCAGTGAAATTGTCTCATTATGCAGTTTAAAGTCATGCAATTAAGACATATTTCTCTTAGTTTGGGGGTTATAGTGCTCGGACTGGCATGACACAGTTTATTGTCATGTCGTAGGGATGAAGTACCGTGAAATTTAAGGTTATGTAGTAAGGATGAGGGGAATTTTTAATTTAGTTTCATGTAATTTAGGTTGTTTAATATGCAGTTTATTGTCATGCAGTAAGGACATATTTATCATTGTTTGTGGGTTATAGAACTCAAGCCTGCAGTAATCACTTCAAAACAGGGGCGCATGCTATGATTTTGTAACCGAATCGACGTGAATAATGATGGGAGCCTCAGATACACACCTTGAGGGGTAAAATCCTTAATAGTCTGAAATCAAAGTGTCAGGATTATTGGATCTTGGTTTAGGGTCCTAGAGTTCAGACCGGTGTGACACAGATTATTGTTATGTTGCATAGATGAAGTACCATGCGGTTTAATGTCATGTGGTAATGAAACTCTACTAGTTAGTTTATTATCATATAATAAGGACATTATGGTCTTGGATTTTTAACATCCTGCAGCTTAGACAAAAACTACTCTTATGGATACCCGAAATATTTCATCAGAAATATCCCATTTGTAAGATTGGTGGTGATCACCCCATCCATGGAGATCAAGGAATATTCTCCATTGGAGTAGACCTTGTGTATGACCTATGGTCCCTCCCACTTTGGCTCCAGCTTCAGCAGCTTCTTTCAAGGTATTATCGAGGTCCAAAGGGCCAATACAAATTCTCTTTCGAGGAAAGACCAAAGATGAACCTTTTTATTGATGGATAATTAAATCTGGTTCTATTATACTTCCAGGTGGTGAATAGTTTGCAACTTCTTCCCATCTAGTCACTCCAATTCATCAAATCTCTTTTCCGCTTTCTCATCATCAGACAGTTGATAAAAAATGGAAATGTGGATTGACGGTAATTGGAGTTCAATGGGTATAACTGCTTCCATTCTCTATTCTAATGAGTATGGAGAGTCCTGGGATGTGGTGAGAGTTGTGGTTTTATAGGCCCATAAGGTCTGCAAGAGTATTTCTGGCCATGATTTCTTGTCTTTGTCCACAATTTTCTATAGTATGTTGGATAGGGTGTTTTTGAAGCCCTCTATCTATTAGTTGGCCACTACATGGTAGTGGGATGAATGGTTGGTCATGATACCATATTCCTCATATATTTTCTCCAATTCAGTAGAGCGGAAGTTGGTTCCATTTTCTATCTGTATTTTATGGGGGACACCAAATCTGGTGATTATATTGTCTTCCACAAAGCTGATGATGCTTCTTTCCCTGACTTCTTTAAGGGGCGAATATTCTTCCCACATGGAAAAGAAGTCGGTCACAGTGAGAATATATTTGAATTGTTTGACCATGTAGGGAGGATATAGTCCCACGATATCCATTCCCCTGATTGAAAATGACGAGGAGTACATAGCTCGGTAAGTAGCTCTGCGGGATGATGAATGAAGATGGCATGAATATGGAAACAGTGGCCTTTTTCAGTAAAGTAGGCACAATACTGTGCTAGGGTGGGCTAATAGTATCCAAGCCTTCGAATCTGATGAAAATCATGGATTCTAATTGATCTTCTCCACACAATACAACATGCACTTCACTAATTATGGTATTATTATGTTCTCTATTAATGAATTTGAGAAGGACTTCGTCAAGGCCTCGCATGTAGAGGACCTTCTGCTGGCTTGTGTCGCCATATAAGAAAAAATTGACTTCCCTTTTCTGTATTTTTTCTATTCTATTCCATCACGATGGAAGTTCTCCCTTTTGAAGGTAGTTCATTATGGGAGTCATCCAGTAGGTAGTGGGAGCATTGGCTCATGGACAAGGCTGACTTCGTTGATTTATTCTACGTTAGTTTGATCATATGGTAGGACAATTCAATGGTGAGTAAGATTGACAAATGTTTCATCCCAATCTGGGTCAGCTAGGGTTGTGTCTATAATGGGTAATGCATCGGCCTGGGAATTCTGAGACCGGGGAACATTGGACTATGTTGGTTATAAGGGAATCTATGCCATTAACCCTCTGTCATTGTTGAACAGGGTGATCAGCTCCTCTTTCTTAGTAGCAAGTAACGATTGACATTCCTAATTACCAGTTCCAAGTCGACATTTACTTTGAGGTGCTACAGTTGCGCCTGGAGTGTGAGCTCTATAACTGTAGTGAGGGCCTAGTATTATGCCTCATTGTTTGTGCATCCTTCGAAAAAGAGGATGGAATATGGAAAAAATTACTACTCTAAGGTTATGAGTATGAATCCCAGCCCCACCTTATTAAACATGGGGTCTTCCTTTATTTTACCCGTCAGTCTTTTAGATGCACAGACAAAGTAAATTTCCCGTGGCTGAGAATCCTTTTACATAGAGAATATTTCTTTGTTGGGGAGTTCGATGTCTAATAAGGAAGTCCTTGTTGAGGGATGCTCTTCCAGAAAATCTGCCAATGCTTGGACCTTGATTGATTTTTGAGGCTCTACCCAGAAGTCAAACTATTGCAGGATGACTGCCCATCAAGATAGGTGTCTAGTTAGCATTGGATGGATGAGGATGTACTTCCATGGATTAATACATAAGATCAGGTGGAAATTATTATGATGTAGATAATGTCAAAACTTTTGCACCGTGAAGACCATAGCCAACTTGCTATTTCTGTTATTTGAATACCATGTGTCAACATAGATCATGGTTTGGCTGAGATAATAAATGTTGATTTCACTAACAACGTCATTCTTCTACGTGTGGAAAGATTATAATGACCGTTCTATGTCAGTCACATTTAAGATAAGTGGACTTCTATTAACAAGTGGTATATGCACCAGTGGACTCAAGAGGTACTTCTTGGGGTTGTTGAATTCCTTTTGGAAATCATCTATCCATTGGAAGGTAACTCCCTTCTTCATCAACCTGGTAAAGGGAAGACATTTTCCTAAAATTTTGGCTATAAAATGCCTGATATAGGCCAAGTGTCCTTGCAGTCCTCTCATCTAATTGAGCTTACATGGAAGTGATAATCCAAAGATTGTATTTGTATTCTCAGGCTTGATTTTGATTCCATGATAGCGAACGGTAAATCTGAGAAATTTCCCTGATGTAACCCTAAAGTCGCATTTCAAGGGGTTCGTCTTCAGGTTGTGTAGCCAAAGTTTCCTAAAGATGGTTTCATAGTCTGACAAGTGATCTGAGAGATATCGTGATTTGAACACCAAGGCATCAACATATCATTCGATGAACTTCCCAGGGGTGGCTTGAAAATGTGATGCATGGAACATTGATATGTGGCACCAGTGTTTTTTAAACCAAAGGGCATGAACATATAAAAAAATACTCTCTAGGTGGATCTAAAGGAAGTGGATTCTTCTTTGTTTCAGGACATTCTAATTTTATTATATCCAAAATAACCATCCATGATGGGGAGAGCCCCATGCCCAGTCATCGCATCGATCAATATCTCGTTGATCAGGACCAGGAAATCGTCTTTTAGATAGTACTTATTGATATTTTTAAAATCGATGCAGAAACATATTTGTCAATTCTTCTTTTTGATGGGGAATATGTTGTCCATCCATATGGTATATTGAACCTCCTGAATGAAGTCTTATTTTATGATCTCGATGACTTTAGCCTCTATCTTGGCCACATGTGGGGGGTGAATACTTATTGCGGCTTTCTTAGAGCCTCAGTGATCTTCTAGCAGGCCTAGGTTGTGCGTCACCACCTCAGGATCAATTCCTATCATTTCTGTGTAATTCAAGGTGAAAAAATATCAATTCGACACCAATAAGGATGTATGTACCTCTTATTCCATGGAATACATGGCTGCAATAATAAGAGTGGGACTCGGGTCTTCTTCGGTTCCCATTTTTATTTCCCTGAGTTCATCAACAGTGGTAGTGATGACCTCTTCTAATGCAGGAGGGGCATCTCTAAGTTTAACTTCTCCTTCTTCCCCCAAATCCTCCTCTTTTTCCCCTTTTGATAGGGAGAGAGCTCTTGATTTGGGCTCTCCAAAGCTCAGAGCCAAGATGTCGCATGGGTGCTCTGTGGAAGAAGCGACCTCCCCTGACTGAATGGGTTGTGAGGGAACATCTGGAGAGGGAGAAGTGTGGGGGTGACAAGCGTCTTGTCCTTCTTCTATTCCAGAGAGTGCGGAAGGTATATCTTGAGATTTCAAGGATGTGGAGTGGGCACCCGTACTCAATCATTCTTACTCAGATTGAGGGTCAGCAGGTGCTTCTGCATTGTCAGAATCGACTGTCATGACTGAGATAATGAGAACAGTTGGATACACATTCATACTCAGATTCATAATCTCAACATGGTTGATGTGAAACAGGTACTCTTCACCGACCTTCTTGAAGGGGTATTCAAGAACCACTTCCAAACCGTTTGGTGCATGGACCCAATCAATATGCTGAATTACAGATGTCTTCCCCCTTTTCTCGTAAAATCTAGCATCGATGTAATCGGGCTCGAAGAGATTGAAAGAGGATTTGTTAGCATGCAATGCCTCACCATGTCCATTGATGCAATATTTGATACACTGGTGGTATGAGTAATGAATGACCATGTTTTGATACATCCATGTCCATCTTAACATGGCATTGAATGTCGTGCTTTGCTGAACCACCATGAGCTCTTAATGGTCCACAAGGTCCCCAAAATTGGTTATGAGATTGATTTTTCCCACTAGCTTCTATTCTATCTAAACATAACCCAAAATATTTGTGGTCGACAGTGTCAGATTGTCCCCATTGTAGCCCAACATAAAAAAGGTTTGTAGTTGGAGAAGGTTTACTATGAAGCCATCATAGAAGAAGACTTTCCAAACTTCAATGTCATTCATCATGATGAACAAATATAAGGGTATTATGTGTCCTTTAATGGTGGAATGTTCATCCTAATCAGTGATAAAAATTACAGAATTACATTCAGCCGGGTTGGTCTTCATTTGATATATCTAGGCAGGAACGAATTCAGATTGAAATTTATAGGGGTTGATTAGGGCTTCTATGAGTGCCTCCCTAAGGTTTGCTGACAAACTCAGGGCATCTAGGATTGATAGCTTAAATGGTACTGAGGACATATGTTTTAGATATCATACTTTTTTCTCAAGAGTTTGACACCTCTCCATTTGTGGGTGCTCTTTAATAGGCTCTTTGGGGTTGGAGCATGAGATGAGGAGGAACCAGTCATAGGGGAAAGTGTTGGTGGTGCTCCTACATTTTGGGGACCTAACCTAGTTGGTTTACTCATGCACCCTAGAAGCCTAGACACTTTTCCCTCCTCTTATTGGTACCAAAAAACAATGGGTACAAAGTGGATGATTGAGGGGGTAGGCGAATATTCTTTCTCTTATTGGGCCCATCGAAGGGCTCTCTTGTGAGTTTTTACAATATTGACAGTTTGATCCAAGGTATAACTGTAAGGTTGGTTCTGGACACATCTTCATCATCCTTTGTATCCCCTGTCTCTGCAATTCTTCTCTCCGGTCCCCTTATCAGGTGTTAGTAAACTGGGTTCATAACCATTCTCTTCATCAGAGAATGGTTCCATTTAATGGAAGATGTTGGAAGATCCAAAGATTAGTTCCTTTTTCGATGAAATATTGACTAGGTTATCTTCCTCATATGGAGTTGTTTGGTGGGTCGGTGCCAGTTGTGTCATGCATGAGGCCATGGAATCCAAAAGTGTCAATGCTAGATTTGTGACTCTCACAGACTTCTCCTATTGTACATGTTATCTTTCCTCTCTGATTTCACCCAGATGACCGGATTTTGGAGGGTTTTGGGGCCGTGGACAGTGGCTGTGTTTAATTAGAAGATGTTGGCAGCACAACAGGTTACAGAAATTGAGATTGGAGTATTACATGAGCTCGGTTGACCATCTTTTGAGTCATCCAACCATCAAATTTCTACTCCCCTTTGCTAAATACTTTCCTTTACTCCTCCCCCTCATCTAGGTCGGTGGAAAAAACATGTGCTACGTGTGGTGAGGGTGGTCCTAGAATGACCTTCCTCGAGTCCACCATCCTTTGTAGAAGGTTATTGAAGATGAAGCATTCATGAATACTATGACCCAACATCCGATGGTAGGGACAAAAATCTGGTTGGTTGTTGAGGTCAACTTATTTAGGCTTTCATTGATTTGGTATGTGGATATAGTTCAATTCATAGTGGCTATGAAATATCAGCGTACTTGGTCCTCTCCGAACAAGTAAGCTTTATTTCTTCATTCCTCAAATTGGTTTCGTCTAATTCCTATTTGATCGTCTCATTGGGGAATAGGTGGTCATTGATACACCAGAGGCCCTTGTTAATTCGATGGAGGCCTAGGTAGTAGATAAGGTGCATGGGATGGCTTGAGAATTATAATGTATGATTTAACTCTAACTGAACTCTTTGTAGGATCCTGTGAGGCTATTCCGGACTTGAGCGTTTTTCCACTGTAGGGAGTTTTTGATTCTTAGGGTAATATCAGAAAAATACTGGAATCCAGTGGTGCATTTCACTAGTATGAGTGGTGTTCCCTAATCATCTCAGAGTTTGTTGATGCATATAAAAAAGCTTCTCCTCCTGGGCAAGAAGCCTATTCAAAGATTGGGTCAGACCCTTCCATCTGGTAATGACATCTGAGACCCTCTTGTTCTAACTCTATTTGCAATTCATGAGGTCACAAATCATTGTCTTGGGTAACATTGAGAAGAAGTAGAACATGAACTACTGCTAAAGATCCTCCCATCATTTTATTGAATGAGTTGGAAAACTTGTGTACCAGATAAAGGTTGAACCTTGTAGGGTTCACATGAATCATCTGAGGTTCACTTCTTCTTGTAGTTCTTGAGTTACCATCATAGGGTCGCCATGAGATGTTTAGTTCATCAAATGTTGTTCTGAGTCACATGAGCCATTGAATATATGTAATACAGGGATCCACAAACTCGGTGGGGGTGGCATGTTTCTCACCCAGTCTGGGTAAGGATTTCCCTCTAGCTGTATTGAAGTGTACTAACCTTCCATTGCTTCCAATCAAGCTATCAATGCTTCGAAGGTGTTAGCGAGACCCTGGTGCACATCTTATTGGGTCTAAACCTGAATGGGTACTACCTGTGGTACTACCGGAGGTGCTGGCCCAGCCAGTACCTGAGGTTCATATGCCATCGGTGGTAAATTCATAAGATTTAGATGTACTCGCTCTTGTTTCTTCATGAGTGGAGAGAAGTATTGTTATGTGTATGAACCCATGATCAGGTAGTTGGACGGGATAGGTGCTACACTGGGCGGGGGACTTTACCTTGTTTCGTTTTCTAGGGAAAACCTTTTTTTTTGTTGAGGCACACTTGCTATAAGTGCGTACTATGACCCATCATAAGGAACATATTCAATTGGACAGTTCCTCTGGAGTATCTCGGCATTAATCTGCCTTAATTCCATCATTTCCTCCTCCAATAGATCAAACCTATCATTGAGCATGAGAGGCTCGTTTGTGTTGAGGGAAGGAGATGGGTTGAGGACAACCTAGAATTTTTTCCTTTCACTATTGTTGACTCGTTGGGGAAGTGTAGGGGGATTTTCTAGAGCATCTGGGTTTAGGGAGACCCTATGGTTTTGGGTGTGCATGCCTACTTGGTCATTGTGAATCACATTCGAAATTGAACCATCTTCTCTTAATCCATCCGGATTTGCATCGTCTTTAGTTCCACACATGGGGTTAACATCCAAGATTTTGACAGATGCATAATATGGGGTGGAGGAGGTGTCATATTCCAAGTATGAAGAGGACCTACCATGCCTCATACTAGTTTCCCCCCTTCCTTCCTAGGACTATCTTCGTGTTTCTTGATGAAGGGTGAAACATAAGGATCCGTAGTGCAACCATATGGAACATGTCCCTCTTGGAAGGGATGATGCTTCAAAGGAAGGGACTAAATAAGAATATCCTCTTCTGACTACCCTCCCCAAATAACAGAATACTGATTATCATGGGGGAGGTTGTTGTTGAGGGAAAAATTCCCCCAAACCTGGGGGTTGGGGTTGGATCCATTCCTTGAGAACTGCGCCTCTTCGCATTTTTGCTGGTCTTATAGGGGAATTTGTTGTTAAAAATGCCACCAGCCCTATAAGATGGGGTTGGTCCCATATTGCGGCAACAGTTACTGCTATCACTTCCTTCTTAATCTTGTGTGCTCCCATTTGATGGTGATTCGGTCCTGGTATCAAGTTCAACTATGAATTAATTCCTTCTGGGGAGGAAATCACTGATCACTGATTAGATTTTCTTAGGCGAGAAGCCTGCCAAATGTTTTCAGGTTCCTAATTATGGAGTTCGTGAATGGTTCATGCTTGTCAGGCCTGACGCATTTGAGACTTACTCAAGGCATATTTCTGTTGGATCGGATGACTCTCCTGAATAGGGAGGTCATTTGATTTCCATCATGAAGTGATGGAATTGCAATAAATTATGCCAAACAGGTCCTTTTGGATGGGAAGTGGAGTGAAATGCAGAGACCCATGTTCTCACCATCCATGGATATGAACTCCCATCAGTGCGTCATCAATAAGGGGAAACAATTTGTGTAGTATGTGGAGGCAGGTTGAATCAAGGTCCCTTTTTCTTCTCGTTGATCACGGTCGTCATGCCAAAGGATGGGCTTCCAGGTCTATCTGACGCAGGAGCTCTATTATTGTCTTGACATGATCTAAAAACCCTTAATATGGTAGGAAGTTTAATTTCAATCAGGGAAGTGTTGTCCAAATATTGGAGTGTATGCCATGTATACATGCTTCAAACAAATCTATAGGTATGTGGAACTGAGAGGTGTCTGTAGGATAAAACATTACTGGTATATCATCCCTGGCCAACCATTTCTTCAAGTGCAATATATCAGCATGTGCCTCCGCCATCAAGTCCTCTAACTGATCAGCCCAGCTAAGATGCTCCTTGATAGTATGACCAGAGGTAGCGGGGATGGTAGGGATTAAATCATTTTTTGGGCAGCTCCGGGGTGGGTCAGAAGATGAACGTGGTCCTAGAAAATCACATAATTGAAGAAGGATGTATTTGATGGATGACTGGGAATCCGGCACACTTGATTCCATCCTTCTGATTTCCTTAGCATATGAGGGATTTTCTGTACTTTATTCGGTAGGAGGGACCTTCCTGTTAGTATGATATGTCACCACAGGGAGGACCTCTGCCATTGGTGCTACATTGAAGAGGACTACCATCGCGACATGAAGTCCGACTACCCGAAATAATTCCATAGTGCATACCATGGGGAGGTCCTACAGAGTGGAAAACAATAAGGGTCTGACCTTCTTACTATTCAAGGCCATTTTGGGGAGGGCCTTCACAATGGTTACCATATTGGCGAGGTTAAAGTTCATGGTTTGAAAATTGGTTTTCATCTTCGGTAGGGCCTTCAAGACACACTGCTATAAGGGGAGGACATTCTTGTTGCTAATGGCCATTACAGGGAGGACCTTCGCAATGGAGACTATGATAGTGAGGACTAACGTCATAGCTGCCATGATGGTGAGGACTACCATCACTGCTGTTGCAGAGAGAATATTTGTGTGGAACAACCTGGGGAGGGCCTTCAGAATGTAACGAAATGAGGGGAATGCCTTCTCATTGCCTAATGTCTCTATGGGGAGGAACTCCTCTATTAGTGGTGTTGACTACCACCATAATCTGATGCGTTGCTGTGTGAAATAACATTGTAGTGTAACCCCTGGGGAGCACCTTCTGGTCATCGCACAGTAAGTGTAGGACCTTATTTTCATGATGAGACATCACTTTGATGGGAAATTTCATATTTGCGACTATAATGGCGTGGACTACCATTAAAATTTGAGGTCCCACTACACAGAGACTGTTAGCAGCGTATACCATTGGGAGAAAAATCATGGAAGACCACAACATGTGGATGACCTTCTTGCTGCTTGATCCTCTGTTCATGAAGAGGGATTCCGTGACTAGCATCTAAATAGGAACTCTCCTGACTGATCGTTATATTCACATGAGGGAGGACCTCATGGGTGCTCTGGGGTGGACATTCAGAGAAGCTGGTAGGGACAATGTAGGGGGGGCTTTGCAACTACTACTGCTGCTGCCATAATATGGTAATGGGTTGGCAGGGTTCAAATCCTTTGAGACACATTTGATGGTATTGAGAACCCCAGCTTCCATTAGAATAGATTCATATACCCATGCTTTATTTTCCAGCTACCTTCGGCATGTTCCAAATGCTCTCTTACTAGAAATGGGGACCGTCTGCTGTTGATAATGGTCATCACCTATGGGTCCCTGTCTAATTGTGTCATGTGAAGTTATCTGGATACACCCAAGAAATTTTGAGTTCTGGAAGGGACATTTTTTTTACCATGGAGCATCCATCGAGATGTATGGGTGTCCCTCATTTGGAACGAGTGAGTATGCTTGATCTGATTTCCCTTGTATCACAAGATATATCCGACAAACCTCCCGGGTGGAATCAAGGATGCAGATATGCTCTGAGGTGGATATCTAGTCTCTTAGATAAATCAAATCAATTTGGGAGATGGGCTCATGGGATCAATTCCATGTTGTTGTCACCGATTCAATTACATTTTGGAAAGTCTACACGATATGATTTGGGATAGATACATGCTTCTCTATCTTTTCCATGATATGTAGAGAGAAATCCTTGGATGGAATGGGTATGAGGGACCATTTTGCTGTCGGAGTTGGAATGTCCTGCTCCAGTCCTCTAGTGGTTAGTGGATACTGATGATTCTTTTTTTTTTCAGGGCAGGTGAACAAGTCTGCCCCTGTGTTGGGATATGCTAGTTGACTTATCCATTTTCCACCACGTTAGGATGGAAGACATTACTTTCATCCACATGGATCTAAAACTGCATATGTTGGTGGCCCACCATATCAAGTCAGTTGTCATGGTCGGCAAGGAGACACGCCCGCCTGTTGACTGCCACCATATCAGGATGGTAGGTGTTAGGAGCATCTGTAGGGATCTACTCTTATAGGCGCATGATTACCGCCATGTCTAGTTGGTGGGATTCCTGATACTAGGAAGGTAGAGGTTCCTACTGGTTAGGTGTCTTCTTGTATGATATATTGGATTGACGAGGCTCGGAGGGGATGCACTCCTGCTTGTAGTTTTCCACTGTGTTGTGATTGTGGGATTCGGAAGAGCCCACAGGTAAATGGCCATTCCCATGATATGCCTCTGAATCTGAATAGTGGATTTCTTCCTCAGGAACTATGGTGATGTCATATTCCTGGTTGTATGATTTCCGCCCTAGGTGGGCGGTCCAAGGGGCTGGAGCTTGGGGAACATGGGCGTAGATCCTCGAGGTGTTATTCTATTTAGGGTGAGGATACAATGTCGCAATGTAGTTGCAGAGATTTCTTATAGCAGGGGACATGGAGCATAACCCCATTATAGTAGGGATTAAGTCATCAACATCGACCTCATACACCTCCCTAAGATAAGGGAGGTATTCATTGTCTCATTCTGGGGATAGGCTCCCGAAACTGTTCAAGAAGGCTATAGGGGACACTTGGATATTCTCCCCCAGTCACTACTAGGAAAGCCGTCGATGGGACTTAGCCGACTGGAGGGTTTACATAGCCACCCTCAGATCCAGGAGAGTATCTTTCAGATGGTACTATTAGATCAGTGCGTTCAAGACCGAGCGTTGAAGAAGCTCGGTGTGCGTCAAGGTCCTCTTCCAATTGAGAGGCCCGGTCTTCGCATTAGTCATCGTGCGTGTCACTGAATGCCTTTGAGATGCCATTGGATTGAAGAAAGGTCTACTGTGTACCAGTAAAACATTTTGAATGTACAAACAGAAAAACTCTTCAGTGTAGAATCTCATAATACCATGCGTAATTAATGACCTTTCTTAGTCCTCCTTTTGAACATGAAAGGGGGCGTGAAGTGGGATTATTTCACCACATTGGTCGAAGGCTCACGATCATGTCCATTTTTTTAGGTTGGGGAATGAAAAAGATAGAACATCAGATATTAATTATCAATTTATTGTCACAAAGTATTTTAGATTAGGAAAAATCCTTCATGCTTGTTAAAGATTAACTTTAGGTTTACAATTTTTGTTTCACGGAGAATGGGAAGTGATTGGTTCCCATGTAGGATTATAGGGAGTCGGTGCTGTTTAATCATTTCTATCGGGTTCTCTATCTCTGTGGCTTCTCCTGGTATCCAATGGTTTTATTCTCAAAACCATAAATTCCAGATGGTTATTGTATCCAACGATCTATGGACCTACTTTCCAAAGGCAAAAACTCATTGGGTGATATGGCCAACAGAAATTAGGAACACACATTGGTCGAGATGATGGGAAGTTGGGCTCATCGCCCTTGGGGGGGGATTTTTTCCTATTATGAGACTCTCTTATAGATTTATGATGTGTTCATATGTTTTCGAAACCTTGGTTTATCCACAAGTATAGTATCCAGGGATTCCCCCTAGGTTGCAAGTCATAGGAATATACAGAGATTCAGAACCCTCTACATCCGAAGTTTACCATCCCTTAATGTATTAGTGATTCTGGGGATGATTGAGTGTTTTTAAACAATACTGGTCTTGAGCCTTACAATTAGTCACTGTAGAGTTTATTTTCATCCAGGGGGGACAGATAATGACTTGAGCATATGGATCCAACCCAAAATATGGGCTTACTACGTATCCCCATGAGAGTAATTAGAATCCACATAGCTTGGTTCCACTTAACAGGAAACATCACCATTTATGTTTAGGTGACAAGGACCCAACCATACATTTTAACCTCACAAGGTAAGCATTTTCAGCAACATGTTCCTAGTGATGGTTGGTGTGGGACTTACAATGAAGCAACCCAAATGACTAGAGGGAAAATGTTTTCCAAGGCTTGGGTATGATCCTACTAGGGGAATGAAGACACATTCTGATAAGGATAGATGGGTATCAGACTTTGATGTCGGCCCCTAGGGAGGTTTCCTAATTATCAATGTTGGTTGGGAATCAAAGTGTTTGTTGTTCTAGAAGGTCATGACTTACACATAATAGATTCCTGTCAAGGGTGTGGTTGGAAGCTCATGTTGGGGTATGGTCGGGGCTTACATGTGGTTGGTGGCCCGAGTTGGGATATGGTTGGGGCTTCAATGTGGTTGGTGGCCCGATTTGGGATATGTTAGGGGATTACATGTGGTTGGTGGCCCGAGTTGGGATTTAACCTCATAGAGGTGTCATTCATACCCTTCTAGGAAGACAAGTATCAAAACCAACATATTTTGGAATGGTTTTGTGATTTTGTAATCCTTATAACCCTTTAAGCCCACGTCAGGGATGATGGGTGTGAGAAACAATAGAATGAGAAGGATTAAATAATGCACACACCTCCTCCCCTATAGGTGGGGTAGGGAGAGCCCACAATAGAAGAGGTTGAGGAAAAAGTGGGTGAGGGTACTAAATAACAAACCTTCCTAGATGAAAGTGGAAAGGCTATGACCATCTGGAAAGGATGGCATGGGTCTTACTCCAAGAGGGATGCCCTGTCACTCTCTCCATGGGTGGGTAGAAGTGCTCACCGCTGGCACTCCTTGAATGGAAAAGAGATCGGGATCCTTCAATCCTAAAGAATGGAGAGTCAGAAAGGGGATCTTGGGCTTAGACTCTGTACTATTGTGGGTATGTGACTCTAGAAATGTTCTGGATGTCTGTTTAATGGAAGGTGTAACCCCTTTGTCTTTACCTACTATGGGTAGGTGAACTCAGGAGGGCACGCTAATGGGCCTAAAGGTTTCACCATGTCAGTCTGGTGGATTTGGGAGAGGCCTTGGATTTGTGTAGACGAATATGCTATTGAGTGGATTTTGGAAGGTTGGACGGAATTTGAAGGGCCTTATATGACTCGGGAGATGGAAACATCGAAGTCCATGGTGGGCCACATGGATTTATGTAGAGTGGTTCCCTTCGCACAGGTAGGGGCTACGCAGTTGGAGAGGCAGTCCACATACTAGTTAGGTACGAGAACTGAGGGGAATCTCTCAAACCAAAGTGGTACGTATCTTCGGGTATGGTCCACTTACCAAATTTTTACGTGGTGCTGGAGGACACATGAGTGGAGGCGGCTGAGAGCTGTTCTGATTAGGGCTTCGCCCATGTCAGAGGGTGCTACAAGGTGTGCTGGATTGAAGAAGGGGAATAGGCTCCTTGGTTCGCGGGGTGTGCATCTGCATACAGGAAATGGTTTACGATTTACCAATTTTAGGTTTGTTATTTTTCAATTAACTTATGAATTCTTCAGTTCATAACTGTAACACCCCACGCGTCCACAGTATGCTTCTCTTTGAATTATACAGTAGCATGTGTTGTATGCAACTTCGAGTTCAAACACAAACCACAACCAATCAAACTAGCTATTATGAATAGTAATACCCACTTTTTGAAATTTTATATATTTTATCTGTCAAAATGGACTTCTGTTTTGGATTTGGAATATCGAAATAAGATTATGCTTAATTTTTGGTACTTTTCTGATAACTTTCATATTTTGATGAACAGTGAAAATTACTAAATTTTTATTAAAAACAACTTTTTTAATCGAAATAATTAATAGTGATAAATTATAAATTTGAGCGATTTTAAAGTATATTCAGAATATATTTTTACCATTTAATCCAATTTTGGTCATTGGACATAATTTCACATTTAAACTGGACATAAACAAGTGTCAATATTTTGATACTTATTTTTTCTTAAAAACACGCTTTTTGTTTTGACAGCGGGAATTAATTTTAAATTAATTTCTTCCACTTCTGTGTTTTGAATTTGGAAAAATGGATTCCATAGTTAGAATCAGGATTCCAAAATTGTGTAAATTGGTAACTCTTATTTTTATACATTTTGAATAATTACATCGGTAAATATTTTATTTACCATGGTTAAAGGGTAAATCCTGTAAATAAGGGTAAATAAATAATATTATAATAATATTAAATTACCCTAAAACGTGTCCTAACCCTATTAGATGATAAATTTCCGACCATGGGCATCTTTGGGTAAATTTTAGGACCCCATTGATCCACTTGTAAGTGATAATGACACATTATATTAATTAAGGTAAAGTGAATACAAAAATGACATAAGAATATATATTTCAGAATTTTTTTTTTCATAGGGTTATATATGTTATATTTTCTTCTATAAATATTAATTAGAAATACAAAACGATTTCCAACTTAATGGTATGTTATTTATAATTTTTAGACATTGAATAATTAAATTTATTTATGACACAATAATGATGCAGTATTTTCCATATTAATGAAAGAATCAAATAATTAGTATTATAAATTTTAAAATAAATATAATTTGAAAGTTTTGATGACATAAAATAATTTTATTTGTTAATATTAAATATTAGTATTTCTTAAATAATTTTTTTGAAATAATAAAGCTGTTAAGACTTTAACAAAAATCAATTATTTAATAGTGTCAAAATTGACATAAAGGAGTTTTTAAAACAAATATTTTATTATAAATTGATATAATATTCCTAAAAATCTAAGGTTTGGAAAAATGACTTATATAATGATATTTGTATCATTGATGTACCACTTGGCGGTCACTTGGAAGTATATAGTTAGTTTATTAACTATATAATATAAAAATACAAAGAGACATGGTAAATGTCAAACTATCTAAGTAAGAGATAAAGATAAATCAGAAGGTTAATATAGTGACCCAAACCTGTCTAAAACTTATTGGTTGAGTGGTTTACGACCCATCTCCACCTTATACTTTAAATAATTTAGTTTGGTGCCATTAGAAACCGAAATGAATTTATTATAAAATAATAATTTAAGTATTTCCTAAAGAGCCCCTCCTCCCCATTATAAAAGGACACCACTTCTAACCAATTATTCATACCGTAAAAGAATTTTGGTTTGGCCAAAACCTACCCAAATATCCTCTAAACTTCCCTCAATTCAACCTAGAGGCCTTAGTTTTATCATAATCCAACCTAGGGTTCCCTTTTGATCAAATCAAAAGGAAGAACCTAGAGAAGAGGTAATGATTTCACCACCCTCTTTCAAGTTCCTTTCTTCTTCCACTTCTTCTTTATTTGTTATTTCCATTCTAAAATAATAACTACAGTATCCTATATATACTTTGATGTTATTATAAATATGTTACAACCAAATTAATTATTCTATCCACCCTTTGAATGACATGTCACCGTACGTGCATACGTACGGCTTACCGTCTCAACGTCATGGTGTAATTGTTATTCAATACATTATTATTTTGATGGGTATAATAATGATGTGTATTTTATGTAAATAATAAATATAACATGATAAGTATTCTGTATATATGATATAACATCCAATTATATATTATTTTAATATCAAAAGAATGTAATTTTCGCTCGTGCGTACGTACGGACTACCATCTCCACGAACGCGATGAGATTCATTCCCCATCGTATCTATTCAAGTCTAATTATCATTTGATGATTAAAAATAATGTTTAAGGAATTGATATCATTATGCATATGAATAAGATACAACCTATCCGTAACAAACATGACTTATGTAACAAAACATATAAAATAAAATGAGTAAGTTAACACCTGAAATGACGATAATACTAAGATATTATTAACAAACCAATGTCAAAATATCATATATGATATCATATTAATGTATATGATTATTTTATAATTTAATAAAAATAATTTCACAATTATACAGGTGGTTAACCTACCCTCGAAAAAGGAAAAGTACAAGGTAAGAGTTTATTTCACAATCTCTTCATTATCTGAGGTTGTGTATACGTAATTATCTACTAGGACCTCTTTATCATCCACATCCATGATTCTTAAAAATATATTTCTAATAATTTTTACTATTTTATAGACTATGGGTTAAGGTAATTTATACCTTTTTTGAATTTTTATAAAATGGTTTGAAATGAGTCTTTCCGTTGTTTTATAAACAAGGTCCTTTTTAACCTTTTTGACAATATTAAGGTAAGAATGTCTTCTTTTTTTTCTTATACGGCGGGTGCGGCTATTTTCCGCCGTTATAAAATTGTCGAAACTTCCCTTAGAATATTATAAGATTATTTTCAAAGTAAATTTTCTCTTTTATAATTATGTGAGTCTTAAATTATTTCAAAAAAATAGATATTTCTCTCAAATAGTTTTGATTTCATCTATGTCAACATAATTTTAAATGTTTTAAAGATTTATTCTTCTAAACCATTATCATTAATGTTAATGTTTGAAAAATTGTTTTAAGGATTTATTTAAAGGGACATGAATGTTTTAAAATTACTTTAAAATGATTCAAAGTTGTATGTGACACTTTGATTCAAAAATGCCTTTAAATGTCTTCCTTTCTAAATTGTGCGACTTTTAAATGTTTTCATGAAAAGGGATATTACAATCAAAGAGTCTTAAAATTCATTTCCATCTATGTCAAATCCAAAAATGGATTTTAAACTTGTTTTGAATTTGATTTATTATAATACAAAACTTCCATATTTTATTGATGGTTTTGTGATATGTTTAACTGTGGATGTGTTATTTTTATACCATTCATGGTTTATGGTTAAAGTATTAACATTTATTATAGAAATTTTTATGTTATGTTACAAAATTTTCATATGAGAAATGTATTGGACATAGTAAGTTATGGGTGCATCCCGCTATAGCTCCTCGATGCATCAGTTGGTCTCATGAGACAACTAGATGTGGAATTGGTTGAGGCCTTTTCCCAATTTGATTTATGGTTTTGTCCAAGGCCTTAATAATTTTAAACATCTTGGATGTGGCCTTGACAAAAGGATTTAGAATGTCTGTAATTATACACTCCCTCATTATAGAAATAATGTCGATGGTTCATGTGGTCATTCAACTAGTAGAATACCCCTGATTATGTTTTAAAATGTAATTATTTACTCAACTCATATTATTGACATAAAATTATTCATGTTTATTATTGGTAAAGGCATGTGGTTTCAATTATTCACCATGCTTAATATTTATGTCATTTTCTACTGTATTGCTTACCCTTACTGAGAATTTGAGCTCACCCCTTTCTATGATTTATTTTTCCCAGGATTCCAAGAAGTGTATTATGATTGATATGCAGGGTTAAGCTAAATGGAATAATGGTGTTCTCAAAGAACTATTTACACTATGTTTTATGTTTTTAATTGTTATGTAATGTTAATATATGTAATCTATTTTCCAAGACTGCTAAAAAGATCGGTCCTTCGGGACGTGATTCCTTGTAATCATGCCAATGTATTAAAATAATGCACCGACACTGGGTAACTAGGGTCGGGGTGTTACAATAACAATTTGTACCAAGTTTGTACCTGTTATTGGTTCGTGAATTAGTACTTCGTGGTCTGGGAAATCATAAGCTCCCCAAAACCTATTCCTCTCCAAAATATGATCTCTAAGAATCTGATCCTCAATCATCCGATCCCTTTCTTCTCCCCCATGATGTCCTTTTATGGAGGGTGGAATGTGTAGTATCTATGGTCAAATGAAACCTTTTCCAGAGTCCCATGATAGAAAACTCATCCTACAAATGACTTAGTCCACCTGAGGTTCACAAGGTATATTGAATGCACCTCGTCCATGAACCAACTCGGTCACAGGGGTGCTTCGCGACTATTCAGAGTTTTGCTCCATTTTGAGAACAAAACTGTGCATGATGGGGGGGGGGGGTGTTCCGCATCTATATATCGGTGCAACCTCACTTCATTCACCATTTGGTTCATGCCTGCATTGGGTATCCACCTCCATTTCACAAACGATGGCATCTGCGGGTGACACATTTTGTCGAACCGTCTGTGTACCATTGAGGACGAACTGGTACGCAGACTGGTTCAGTCCTTTACCATTTCTTAGAAAAATTCTTCATATTTTGACCAAATTATTGATGAAGATTGGGTAGATTCTTCTACTAATTTTAATAGAGTATCTTCCCTCCCTTATGCAGATTGTTTATGACCCTACAAATACTCAACAACTCCATCCCATCTTATTGGATTCTAATCTATCTTCCCATATATATCCATGTAAGGTTCCCTTTTAATTATAGAATTGAAAATGATGTTATATAAGAGTTCCACTAGGGTATGGTTCCCATATTGATATCACATGATACCCAATGCTTGATAAAGGCTTGTACATAACCTTAAGGGAAACCTCATATCTTTATAAAAAATAATAGATATTTTTTATTAATATAGTCTTATCACTTCTCTTATTTATATATTAGGTTGTATCTAAAGAGAGAAATATTCCTAGAGAGAAATAAAATTAACTTATTTTTAGGGGATTGACTACACCTTAAATATAATTATGGACTTTAAATGACATTGAGGGGTCTGATGAAAAAAATCCATGCTTATATTATTACATTTTCTTATTGGTATGAGAACTTTCTGCATCATTACCTTAGACTTCTCTCATCCAATCTCGAATATTTGGCATACCCTATTCTAAGATAAAAATTATAAAATCTCAATATTTATGTTATCCCACAAGAGGGTTTTCTTCATATCTCTATATATATTATTTATTCATGGATGAATAGAGAAGGATGTGCTATGCACAACATCTATAAGTTCCCTCTTCAATTTTGGGTTTTATGGGACACATATTAGGGTCCAAAACCTCATAAATCCATCTCTTTCAATTATAAATGAAAAAATATTTGTTACCTTTCTCTATAGAATCTCAATATCTTTTTGGGAATATATGGCCTATTAAGAATGGATAATTTAGAAATTATTTGATGAAGTTATGATAATGTTATTTTTTTTAATTATCATGTCCATCCTTTTCTTGACCAAGAAGAGAAGAACACTTTAAATCTTCTTCATGGATTGTGTTGTGACATCCTTTCTACTCATAGTATCTACGAAATTATTCACTTACCATGATGGGAATGGATTGGATAGTCATAATTGTTGGTCAAATCTAAACAACTTATTTGGTTCATATTGGGGTCATTTTTGTGAATATATACTTGTGTTGGGACCAAGTTGGATGGATAAAGAAGTAAGAAGAGTTTACTGTTATAGAGAGTTGTTTTATGTTGTCAAAGAAGATAGATAAATTCAATTTTTAACAGACTTGTAAACCAGATGATGCTTTTCTGATATGTAATTCAAAAATATCATATGTTAGAAGAACTATTGTTGCAATACTTATGAATAAAAGGGGGAGAAATGATGTTGCCAGCCATATATAGTTTTGATTGGAAGGAATGATGCTGCTGTAAGATAGGGAAGTTTCAGTACAATTCATTGAAACTCTGACGATGCTAAATCTAGTATATCAAAGGATATATATCATGATAGTGGAGTTTGTTATGAAAGATGAAGAATGGTTATTGGAAGCAGTGAAGAGAGAAAAGAAAAAATAATGGATAATCTGGAGGCAACACAAAAGTGAAATATGTGTGGGATGCACGAAAATCTGCAGGATGCATGAAATATGTGTGGGATGCGCAAAATATCCGTGGGATGCGTGAAAAATAACGGTGTGTGGGAAATATCAGCGGGATTCACGAAAAATTATTTTGTGCGCAAAATATGAGTGGGATGCGCGAGAAATGAAGTGGTGCATGAAACATCAACGGGTTGCGTGAAAAGTGAAGGCTGCATGAAATATTGTCATGGTGAACCAAATAAAGGAATGATGTTTTTCACACAAAAGGTGTTTTGAGATCAGAAGCTCAAAAATTGGCTAAGGAATGAGGTGCATGAAATATTGGAGCATTAAGTGAAATATGAAGTTGCACGATAGAGTTTTTACATGCACGAAAAGGGGTTTTACCTGTGGATTAGTGTTTTTTTCGTGGAGCATAAAATTCCTATAAATACGAGGTGAACCCCTCTCATTTTTTGTGGCTTGACACTTAGAGAAATATCAAGATCTGAAGTGCGTAAAATTATATGCTAAGTGATTAGTGCGAAAAGAAAGAGGTTTGCGAGAAAAGAGGAAAGGTGCACGAAAAAGGTGGAAAGTTGCACGAAAAGTGGAAAGTTGCACAAAAATTGGAGTTTTCAAGAAAAAGGTTTTTCACAAAAAAAGGGAGTTTTTTACATGCAAGACATTTGAATTGATCGCACGTTACCCTAAAGGCTACGCGAAAAAATTGTGGTCATCACACGTATTCGGTTGTGTGTTAGATAGTTCTTACCGGCTTCTAGGTAATAAAGTAAAGATTTGTACTTCAAAAAAATATATCTGGTCAACTTTAAGTGGCACTGAAATAATGTAATTCCCTATTTGTGTTAAGAGGGTGCACACACACTTGCAGATTGTTTTCCAAGTTCTACAGGAGTGTAAGGGTATATCCTACTTGTTTTATTCCACATCAAAGGAATTTTTTCTACTTGTTTGTGTTGTACTAGATTACTTCCATATCATTCCAGGGATGTAGATACTCTTGTTGAGTAGTGAACCTTGTAAATATCATGTTCTTGTGTTTGTGTGTGTTCATCAGAGAAGAAACTCTTTAACTGGAGGCAAAGGTTGTTTAAAAAAAAGGAAACTTAAAAAGAAAAATACATCCCTGATTCAACCCCTCCCCCTCTCAGTGATACTTTGATCCTGATTAGGAAGTTTAACTTGAGTCTCTTATAGTCCGTATATATGTTATAGTTATCCCTGTAGATACAATTTCACCAAATATTCATTGAGAATGTCACTAAAAACCAAATCCAGATCACGTGTAAAATAGTTCTGTACATGGATCATCAATTCGAAGGATATATAGTCTATAAATTTGTCATTTTTTATTAGCACACTACCCAGACCCTTCTATATTTATCATTATATACTATAAATAATTTTCAACAAGTGGGTAATTTGAGCCTAGCTGTAGTTATTAAGCTATTTTTTAAGATATTTTATATATACACATATTAATTATTCAAGAAAAACATTATTCTTGAATGAGTATGTTTGGATAGAGTGTTTTAAAATCAAGAAAATTTTATAAAAAAATTATGATAGTACCCAGATAATCTATGGAAACCATGTATCTCCATAAAAATATTGGTATGTTCCATCCATAAATCACCGATATTTTATAAGGATCTTATTACATCTATTTACCAGAGATTACATTACCCAACATTATTAGTTTCTATATTAAAACATCACATTTTTTATAATTTAGAAACAAAAATCCTTTTCTCAAGGCCTCCAATTCAAAATTCAAATACTCCATGTAACACCCGAGATTTTTATGAGAAATGTTTTGGTTTTATGCTATATACATCATCAAAGGAATCTTTAACTACAAAAAACACTATCTTGGCTTGCTTTACATGCAATCGTGACCTTCCTCGATAGCTTGCAATGTACGCAATACCGAGTTTCATAAACAACGATATGCTATTAAAATATTATTAAAACTAGCCGTTATGAATAGTGATACCCAATTTTTGAAATTTTATAAATTTCATCTTTCAAAATGGACTTCATTTTTGGATTCAGAATATCAAAATTAGCCTAGGGTAAAATTTTGGTATTTTTTTCTGAAAACTTTCAATTTTTGATGAATAGTGAAACACTGGGTTACTATTTAAAAAACGACTTTTTATTTAAATAAATATTTATTTTATTTAAATTTAATTTATGTCAAAATTGATACATAATACCTATAAAAGTTCGAAGTAATTCATTGGAGTCATTTTATAATAATTTTAGATATATAAAAATTTTATTAAACTTCTCACAGTCTTTTACCCACCTCCTAGGAGAATTTGCAAATTCACATAAAACAAAATTTTACCACTTCTGTGAGTGGAATTTCGAAAATATGAGAGACACGGTTAATATTAAGGACTAAAATGTGGTTCAATGAGATGAAAATAATTTTTGGTGAATAGTAACTTTTTACTTTTTTTTACCACGGTTAAAAGTAAACAGGGTAATTAAGGGTAAAAATGATATTATTATTACCCTAAAACATGTACTAATTCTATTAGATAAGTGTAATTCGACCAAAAACAACCTTAGGAATAAAATATTACCATTTAAGCCCACCTGGATTACATTCGGACATTTAATATTATTTTATTTAGAGAATAGTTAAAATAGTTAAAATCAAAGTTTAATAATTAAATCATTTTTAACATACGGATATACATAAGAAAAATTTGACTATAAATATTCATTAGAAAGATAAAACGATTTCATACACAATTGTATTTTATTTATAATTTTTAGACATTAAATACATTAATTTATTTATCACACAATGATGATGTAGTCATTATCTTATTAATGAAGTATTAATATAATTGATGTTATAAATACCCAAATAAATGTAATTTGAGACTTTTTATTAATTCCACTTATTTTATAGGTTAATATTACATGTTAGAATTGATTTAATTAAATCTTTTAGAAATAATCATTCTGTTATGATTTTCACAAAAATCAATTACCAAATAGTGTCAAAATTGACATAAAATAGTTTTTAAAACAAATATTATATTATTAATTGTTATTTTATTCCTAAAAACCTAAGGTTTGGCCAAATGACATAGATAAAGTTTTATATATTAATAATAAAAAACTTGGGGTTCGTTTTTCTTGTTATAGTAAGTTTATTAACCTTATTGTGTAAGAAAACAAGAATACACGGTAAAAGTTAAATAATCTAACTTTAAGTTAAATCTAAATGATGAGGTTAAAATAGAAACCTAAACTTTTCTAAATTCTATTGGCTGAAAGGATTTTGACCGGTCCCCACATTAGCATAAAAAAAAAATCAATTTGGAGCTATTAAAACTGAATATGGATTTATAACAAAATAATATTTTTAGTTTTTCCAAAGGTGCCCCTCTACTCCCTTATAAAAGGGAACCTCCTCCCTCTCCTCCTCACACCACTCTGAGAATTCAAGCTCGACCAAACCCTGTAAATTTCTTTTCTCCACTTCCCTAGAAACATCCTTGAGGTCCTGGTCTTCTTCAAAGGCCATATTTAGTGCCCTAAGAGGATGTTAAGAAGAGGCGCTTCAAAGAAGAGGTAATGTCCGTTACCGATTCTTTCAACTTTATTTCTTCTTCTTATTTTATTGTTTCATTATGAATTAATAACATCAGTATCACTAATATACTAATATGTTATTATAAGTATTAAACAACCCTATTTCACCATCTATCCATCCTATGGAAAAAGAAATCACCGCGCGTGAGTACGTACGAAATACCGTCTCCACGCTGTGGTGTAATCTATTTTCCACCACCACCTTACTTGGATGGGTATAATGGGGTAAATAATAACTATATATGATTATTTTAAAGTGATATATATTCTGAAATAGTATACTCACACTTCAATAAAATTGCACGATCATGGGAATGATATCATCGCTCGTGCGTACGTACGGCCTACCGTCTCCACGATTTGATGCGGATCGTTCTACATGATCTTCATTGAATAATGATTATATAAATGAATTTAATGAATAAATATGATATATATTGCACTAATACCATTCTTGAATTGATGTATCTATAACCTAAAATAATAATAAGAATTTATTCGACAAAACACGCATAAGAACAAAAAGCAATAAACACCCGAATAACAAGTAACAATGATATATTACTAATAAAAAGATAATAATATGACCATATATGATATTATAACAATGAGTAATATTCTTGAATAAGTCAATAACATTATTTAAATCCTTATACAGGTGGTTCAGACACGTACGAAGGAAATTGGACCTAAGGTAAGGGAAAATCTCAAAATCTCAGTTTTTATTTGAGATTGTTTATACTTCAGAATTTACTGGGGAATATTTAACATACAAATCCATGTTTCCTCAATATGAAATATTATTTATATCCTCCTACAATTTTTTAAATCCAATTTTACCCTTCGGTGAGTTTTTAGTAAAAGATATGAAAGGAATCTTTTGTTGTTTTTTCGTACGAGGTACTTTTTGACTTTTTCGGCAAATGTATGAGAAGAATGTTTTTTAACTTATACGGCATAACTGGATTTTTAGAAAATTATTACCATGAATCTTCCCTTACAAGTTTTCAAGTTTATTTTTAATCAACTTCTTTTAGTTTAAAATTATATGACATGTTAAGAAAGGAAAATGTTTTTGAAGTAGAAAGGATATTTTCCACAAGAATGGAGTTCAAGTGTTTTATCAAAAATTATTTTCCATCTAAGATGATATAGGGTCCTGTTTCAATCCCTATTTTTACATTGATTTGATTATGTTATGATGGAATATATTTTATTATGTCCTTTTATCTTATGTGGATTATGTTATGATGGCATGATGTTTAAGAATCCAATTTTTATTAGATGGGTTATGCTATGATGTATGATTTATGATTTTGTGGCACACATAAGAATAGTTTCATTATGAGATAGGAGGGACCTATATCTCCCTCCAATTCATTGGGTAACGATTTATATCTCATGAGATAAACATGACTAGACCGACAGGTTAATCCGGTTCAGAGAAACAGGGCTGAAACAAGGAGTGAACTCGGTTCCGAAATGGACTTTGTCCACTGAGATTGTCTTGGAAATGAGTATTGACTTCTAAGAAACGATTCTCTATAATTATGTGTGTGTGCCACAAAGTTTCATGTTTTATGTAATGATTATTGGTATTACATTTCACAACTATGATATATTCCATGTTATGAGATTATGATTTCTTTTACATGTTAAGATTTCCAAAATGTTATGTTCTTATGAATATGATGTGATTTATATTTAGTTTGTTTACCCTTAATGATCATTTGAGATCACCCTTTTGTATGTGTTCTTTCCCCAGGTCAGAAAGAAGGGTAATAAGTAGAATATGCCAAAAGGGACTCCAGATATGAGGAAATAAATGGGAGACAACACAGATGATTTATGAACCAATTGTTTATGTTTACTAGTTTCTAAAGACACTATACCTATACGGTCCTTTCATGGTCTTGTTATATATTGTAATAAGTGTGCTTCAATTTTGAAGCAATAAAAATGTATGTAAAGTATGAGTCATTATAGTTGGTATCAGAGGAAAGGTATAGTCAACCATTGGAAACTAGGATGTGAAAGACTTAGTAAGAACCCCAAGGATAAGTCTAAGCATAGAACACAAACTTAGTATTTTAGAAATGGCCATGAATAACCTATGATAAGACCTAAGTGTGAAATTTTACTCTTTCTAATGTGGTTTTCCTACTATAATTAGTGTTTCTCACACTATTCTTCTTGGTTTTAGTCAATGGCTGGAACCCGAAGGAACCCTGTTAATGCAGAATGCGATGGGCAATGCAATGATTGTCCCCCTAAGCCACCAAATGTTATGGGAGCTGGAATGCAGAATCTTGTAGCCATGCTCACACAATTTTCTCAAGCTATGAATCATACAGGACTTCCAAACGCGCCAAGGAGGGAGCACCATTCTGTTGAATTCTTCACGAGGCAACATCCACCCTCATTCAGTGGGTCTACTGATCCATTAGTTGCTGAACAATGTATCAGTACTACTAAAAATATATTTTCAGTTCTTCATTGTTCTGAACATGATAAATTCATCTTAGCAGTATATCATTTGGAAGGTGAAGCTGATCAATGGTGTAATCATATCAAGAATACAAGGCCAAGAGATGAAATTGAGTCCATGGAATGGGACGAGTTCAAGAACTTATTTTTCAATAAGTACATCCCTCGTATTTTTCGAAAAAAGATGGAGAAGGAGTTTCTTTAACTAAATAAAAAGGATGATGAATCTGTTGGTACCTACGAAGAAAATTTTACAAGATATGCAAGGTACGCTTTTGGGATTATTATCCAACCTGAGAGAAAGATCGATTGATTCTTTAGTGGCTTAAAACCAAGTCTTTGAAGGGCATTTTCCAGAAGGGACTTCAACAGCTACGAGTTAATAGTTCGATGTGCTCTCAAAGTTGAGATGAAGATTGTAGTAATCCATCAGTCATATTGGTTTGATAAGAAGAGAAAAATGGAATTCAAAGGAAAATTTAAAGAGAACACTGAAAAGAAGATGAGTTTTCCCTTATTCTCAAAGTGTGGAGAAAACATAGAGGGAGTTGTCTTAAAGAGGAAATTAAATGTTTCAAATGTGGAAAGGAAGGTCATCGAGCATTTCAAATCCGTAATGATGGGAAGAAGATGTCTAGTGATGCGAACAAAGAAAAGGCTACAATGGGTGCACCTCATACACTTCAATGTTACAAGTGCAAATAAATGGGGAATTATGCTAATCAATGCACTAATCCAAGGGTGGTTGATGATGATCGACGTCAAAAAACTCTTAAGTCTAAAGAAAAAGGAAATTTACATGCAATTTTTATCAACAATGTGGAGTATGATAACAAAGTGGTGAAAGGTACACTTACCATCCACTCTAAAGTAGAAAATGTTTTATTTGATTCTGGATCCACCCACTCTTTTATTTCTAAAGAACTTTCTAAGGGTATCGCCATATTACCTCAACAATTATATGTTGAGTTATTTATGACAACCCCTAATGGCACAACAGTCGCATCAAAAGTTTACAATTCTTCTCTAATTAAAGCTTGTGTGAAAGTGCTTCCAGCAAATCTTGTAATCCTTCCTATAGTGGAAATTGATGTGATTCTTGGCATGGATTGGCTTTATTTATATAGATCTCATATCAATTTCCAAAGAAGGGAAGTCACATTTCATATTCCAGATCAATCTATGATCGTCTATCGATGCAAGGATGAACATAACCTTCCAGTGGAAATTTATTCCATCTTATGGGTCTTGATTCCACTAAATAAAGGTTATTTATCTCAAATGGTTGGTGAGAAACACATGATTAAGAATATTCCCATTGTACGGGAGATTGATGATGTCTTTCCGGAGGAATTTCCAAGTCTTCCACCGAATCATGAAGTTGAGATTTCAATAGAACTCGTACTAGGTGCTTTTCCTATTTCAAAGACACCTTATAGAATGACCCCAATTGAGTTACAGGAATTGAAGAAGAAAATCTAACAGAATCTTGATAAGGGATTCATACGCCCAAGTGCATCACCTTGGGGAGCACCTGTTCTGTTTGTTAAGAAGAAAGATGGATCAATGAGATTCTGCATTTACTATCGAGTACTTAACAAGATCGCTATCAAGAACAAATATCCCCTCCCACGCATTGAGGACTTATTTGACCAACTACGCGGAGCTCAATAATTTTCCAAGATTGATCTTCATTTAGGGTATCATCAATTAAGGGTCAAAAGGGAGGATATACCAAAGACGGATTTCCGTACAAGGTATGGGCACTATGAATTTATAGTGATGCCATTTGGTATTACTAATTCCCCTACTATCTTCATGGAACTAATGAATAGAGTCTTTAGAGAATATCTTGATCAGTTTGTGGTAGTATTTATAGATTATATTTTTGTCTATTCAATGAGTAAGGAAGAACATGAAAATCACTTGAGAATTGTATTGACGACCCTGAGAAAGGAGAAGCTTTATTCCAAATTTACCAAGTGTGAATTTTGGCTTCAAAAAGATTCATTTTTGGGTCACATAATCTCAAAAGAGGGGATATCTTTGGATCCAGCAAAAACAGAGGTTACTGAAAGATGGTCGAGACCAACAACAGTAACTAAGATCCAAAGATTTCTTGGTTTGGCTGGATATTATCGACGCTTTGTAAAAGATTTTTAATGATTATCTAATCCACTCACCAAGTTGACTCGAAAAGGAGTTAAGTTCATGAGGACGGAGGAATGTGATGAGAATTTCAAGGAGTTGAAAAGAAGGTTATCTAGTGCCCCTTTACTCACACTTCCTTGTAGTGGAGAAAGGTTTGTGATCTACAGTGATGCATCCAAGAAAGGGATGGGGTGTGTTCTTATGCAAAATGATATGGTGATATCTTATGCCTCACGACTGTTGAAAATCCATGAGAAAAATTACCCAACTCATGATTTGGAGTTAGCTGTGGTAATCTTTTCATTAATGATTTGGAGGCATTATCTTTATGGTGAATGGTGTGATATTTATACTGATCATAAAAGTTTATAGTATATTTTCACTCAAAAGGAGCTTAATATGGGCCAAATAATATGGTTGGATTTGATTAAGGACTATGAATTCTCAATTCATTACCACCCAGGGAAAGCAAACAAGGTGGAAGACACATTAAGTTGACAAGACCATGCTAGCTTATCCATGATGAGGATAAAAAAGATCAAATACTTATGGATTTACAAAGGATGGATTTTTGAATTATAATGGAAGGAGAAAAATCTTATCTTTATCAAATGAATGTTCAACCATCTATACATGTGAAGATTAAATAGGCATAGAAAGAAGATGTAGAGTTACAAAAGAAGGTGAGAAATGTTCCTGAATTCAACCCTGATTGTGATGGGATAATAAGGTTCAAGAATCAGGTTTGTGTTCCTCCCATCCCAGAATTAAAGAAGGAGATGCTGGATGAGGCTCATAGTTCTTCATTCTCTATTCATCCTGGAAGCACAAAGATGTATAGGGACCTGAAAGAGTACTTCTGGTGGGATGGCATGAAAAGAGATTTTGTTGAATATGTCTCTTGATGCTTGGTTTGTCAGCAAGTTAAAGCTGAGAGACAAAAGTCTAAGGGGATGTTACAACCATTACCCATACCCAAATGGAAATGGGAAAACATCACTATGGACATTGTCACTGGACTTCATAAAAACATCCAAAGGAAATAATTCTATCTGGGTCATAGTTGATCGTCTTAAAAAGTATGCACACTTCATTGCTATTAGAGAGGATTTCTATCTGGATTAGCTTGCTAGGATATATGTAAAGGAAGTGGTAAGATTGCATGGAGTACCACTTTCCATTATATTTGATCAGGATCCGAGGTTTACCTTAATGTTTTGGCGAAGTCTTCAGCACACTCTGGATACAGAGTTGAGTTTTAGCACTGCTTATCATCCTCATACAGACGGTCTATCTGATAGGACAATTCAAACTCTATAAGATATGTTGAGAGCTTGCTCTATGGATTTCAAAGGTGGATGGGATCAACACCTACCTTTGGTGGAATTTTCTTATAATAATAGCTTTCACTCTATTATTCAAATGGCTCCTTATGAAGGTCTCAATAGAAAGAAATGAAGTACTCCAACTTGCTAGGATGAAGTTGGGGAAAGAAAGCTATTAAGACCTGATCTTGTTGATGAGATGGCAGAAAAGGTCAGATCTATTCAACAACACATAAGAGCAGCTTAGAGTCTACAAAAAAGTTATGCCGAAAACCGAAGAAAAGACCTAGAGTTTTAAGTGGGTGATAAAGTGTTCTTATGAATATCTCCTTGGAAGAGAGTAATGAGATTTGGAAATAAGGGAAAGCTGAGCCCTATGTATATCAGTCCTTTCGAAATACTCGATCTTGTTAGGAAGGTAGCTTGCCAATTGAAGCTTCCACCGAATCTATCTCAAGTTCATGATGTGTTCCATGTATCTCTCCTGAGAAAGTACATTCCCGATCCTTCACATGTACTCAGCTCAGAAGTTGTACCACTGGAGCAAGATCTTTCTTATGAAGAACAACCAATAGAGATTCTGGATTGTAGCGAAAAAGTCCTACAGAACAAGACCAATTTCTTGGTAAATGTTTTATGGAGGAACCACCAATTAGAAGAAGCTACATGGAAGCTTGAGGATATGATGAGGGAGAGGTATCCTCATCTGTTTGTTACAAAGTGATGAATTTCGAGGGAGAAATTCATTTTAAGGGGGGTAGAATGTAACACCCGAGATTTTTATGAGAAATGTTTTTTTATGTTATATACATCATCAAATGAATCTTTCACTACACACTACACTAGCTTGGCTTGCTTTACACGCAATCACGACCTTCCTCGATAGCTTGCGTTGTACGTAATACCGAGTTTCACTAAACATCGATATGCTATTAAAATATTATTAAAACTAGCCATTATGAATAGTGATACAATCTTTTTAAAATTTAAAAAATTTCATATTTCAAAATGGACTTCATTTTTGGATTCTGAATATCAAAATTAGCCTAGGGTGAAATTTTGGTATTTTTTTCTGAAAACGTTCAATTTTTGATGAATAGTGAAAACACTAGGTTACTATTTAAAAACCGACATTTTATTTAAATAATTATTTTTTTTATATAAATTTATTTTAGGTCAAAATTGATACTTAATACCTATATAATTTCAAAGTAATTCATTTGAGTCATTTTATAATAATTTTAGATATAAAAAAATTTTATTGAACTTTTCACCGTCTTTTACCCACCTCCTAGGAGAATTTGCAAATTCGCATAAAACATAATTTTACCACTTGTGTGAGTGGAATTTAGAAAAATCAGAGAGACACGGTTAATATGAAGGACTAAAATGTGGTTCAATGAGATGAAAATAATTTTTGTTCAATAGTAACTTTTTAATTTTTTTACCACGGTTAAAAGTAAATAGAGAAAATAAGGGTAAAAATGATATTATTATGAACCTAACACATGTCCTAATTCTATTGGATAAGTGTAATTCGACCAAAAACAACCTTAGGAATAAAATATGACCATTTAGCCCCACCTGGATTAGATTAGGACATTTAATATTATTTTATTTAATGAATTGTTAAAATAGTTAAAATCAAAGTTTAATAACTAAAACATTTTTAATATAGGGTTATTAATAAGATAAATTCTACTATAAATATTCATTATAAAGATTTAAATATTTTATACATAATGGTATTTTACTTATAATTTTTAGACATTAAATAATTTAATTTATTTATGACACAACGATGAAGCAATAATTATCTTATTATTTAAATATTAATATAATTGATGCTATAAATACCCAAATAAATGTAATTTGAGACATTGTATGAATTAAACTAATTTTATAGGTTACTATGACATGTTATTATTTATTTAATTAACTTTTTTCGAACTAATCATTCTTCTATGATTTTCAGAAAAATCAATTACCAAATAGTGTGAAAATTGACATAAAATAGTTTTTAAAACAAATATTATATTATTAATTGTTATTTTGTTCCTAAAAATCTATGGTTCTGCCAAATGACTTTGATAAGATTATATATATTAATAATAAACATCTTGGTGTTTGTTTGGCTTGTTATAGTAAGTTTATTAACCTTATAGTGTAAGAAAACAAGAAGCCACGGTAAAAGTTAAATTATCTATCTTAAAGTTAAATCTAAATGATAAGGTTAAAATAGAAACCTAAACATATATAAATTCTATTGGATGAGAGGATTTCGACCCATACCCACCTTAGAATCTAAATAAATCAATTTGGAACTATTAAAACCCGAATATGAGTTTATAATAAAATAATATTTTTAGTTTTTCCAAAGGTTCTTCTCTCCTCCCTTATAAAAGGGCACCTCCTCCCTCTCCTCCTCACACCACTTTGAGCATTAAAGCTCGGAAAAACCCTACCAATTTATCTTCTAAACTTCCCTATAAACATACTAGAGGTCCTGGTCTTCTTCAAAGACAATCTTTAGTTCCCTAAGAGAAGGTTAAGAAGAGGCGCTTCAAAGAAGAGGTAATGTCCGTTACCGATTCTTTCAACTTTATTTCTTCTTCTACTTATTCTTCTTTAGTTGTTTAATTATGAAGTAATAAAATCAGTATCACTCATATACTGATATGTTATTATAAGTATGAAACAACCCTATTTCACCTTCTATCCATCCTACAGAAAATGAAATCACCACGCGTGCGTACGTACGAAATTCCGTCTCCACGCTGTGGTGTAATCTATTTTCCACCACCACCTTAATTGGATGGTTATAATGGTGTAAATAATAACTATATGTGATTATTGTAAATTTATATTGATTCTGAAATAGTATACATACACTACAATACAATCCCACGATCATGGGAACGATATTATCGCTCGTGCGTACTTACGGCCTACCGTCTCCACGATGTGATGCGACTCGTTCTACATGATCTTCATTGCATAATGATTATATAAATGAATTGAATGAATAAATATGATATATATTACACTAATACCATTCTTAAAATGTGTTAACTATAACCTAAAATAATAATAAGAATTTATTCGACAAAACACGCATAAGAACAAAAAGTAATAAACACCTGAATAACAAGTAACAGTGAAATATTACTAATAAGAAGCTAAGAATATGACCACATATGATATAATAACAATGAGTACGATTATGGAATAAGTCAATAACATTATTTAAAACATTATACAGGAGGTTCGGACACATACGAATCAAATCAGAACTAAGGTAAGGGAAAATCTTGCAATCTCAATTTTTATCTGAGATTGTTTATATAACAGAATTTACTGGGGAATATTTATCATCCACATCCATATTTCCTCAATATTTAATATTATTTATATCATCCTAAAATTTTTTACATCCAATTTTACCCTTCGGTGAGTTTTTAGTAAATGATATGAAAGGAATCTTTTGTCATTTTTTGTATGAGGTACTTGTTGACTTTTCTGGCCAAAGATCGAGAAGAATGTTTTTTTAACTTATACGGAATGAATGGATTTTTAGAACGTTATTTCCATGAAGCTTCATTTACAAGTTTTCAAGTTTATTTTTAATCATCTTATTTTAGTTTAAAATTATATGACATGTTAAGACAGGAAAATGTTTTTGAAGTAGAAAGGATGTTTTCCTCAAGAATGGAGTTCAACTGTTTTATCAAAATTATTTTCCATCTAAGATAATATAGGGTTCTATTTATATCCCTATTTTTACATTGATTTGATTATGTTATGATGGAATACATTTTATGATGTCCTTTTATCTTATGTGGATTATGTTATGTTGGCATGATGTTTAAGAATCCCATTTTTATTATATTGGTTATGCAATGATGTATGATTTATGGTTTTGTGGCACACATAAGAATAGTTTCATTATGAGATGGGTGGGACCTATATCTTCCTCCAATGCATTGGGTAAAGATTTATATCTCATTAGATAGACATGGATGGAACGATAGGTTAATCCAGTTCAGAGAAACAGGACTGAAATGAGGAGTGAACTCGGTTCAGAAATGGACTTTGTCCGCTAAGATAGTCTTGGCAACGAGTCTTGACTACTAAGAAATGATTCTATATGATTATGTGTGTATAACACGAAGTTTCATGTTTTAAGTTATTATTATTGGGATTAAATTTCACTACTATGATTTATTCCATGTTTTGAAATTATGATTTCTTTTGCAGGTTAAGATTTCCAAAATGTTATGTTGTTATGTATATGATGTGATTGATATTTATTTTGTTTACCCTTACTAAGAATTTGAGCTCACCCTTTTGTATGTCTTCTTTCCCAAGGTCAGGAAGAAGGGTAATAAGTAGAATATGCCAGAAGGGACTCTAGATATGAGGAAACAAATGGGAGACAACGTAGATGATTTATGAACCTGTTGTTTATGATTCCCAGTTTCTAAAGAAACTATACCTATACGGTCCTTTCATGGTTTTGTTATATTTTGTAATATGTGTTCTTAAATTTTGAAGCAAAAACAATGTATCTAAATTATGGGTCATTATACTCCACATGTTCCTACTTCATTTTGAAGTAGATAAGAATATCATTTATAAATACTACCACATGTTTATCAGTGTTACCACTAAATAATCTATTCATTATGTTTTAAAGGTATATGGGGAATTAGTGGGTTAAAATGGAATCACTTGACAATATCCTTGATAAATATCCACCATAGAGAAATACCAGGTCCCATATAAATGATATAAAATGTTACCAATCCATGGAAGAGTATACAAGTTAGTTATCATAGTCTTTTTGAGATAATGATAATCAACAGAGTGGTGTATTAATCCATATTTCTTCATGAATAAAGAGACTGATGCATCCTAGACAGAAGCACTATGTCTTATAATCCCTCATTCTAGATTCTATTGTAGATACTTATTCATCTTCTAATATTCAATATTGGCAATTTTATATAGAGTCTTGGACATTGAAAAAGATCTGGGTACATGTTAAATTAAGAACTCGACATCCTAGATTTTTGGAAGACTATAAAATTCAATAGATAACACATTAGTATATTCTATTATAATATAAATTTCATCAAGGATTAGGTTTTCCCAAGGCTCATTAATTTCGGCTTTATAGGGTTTATCATAAGGCAATAATATTACTACACGAGATTATGATTCCAAAAGAGATCCATCCTCCCCTTACACATAGATATAATTTGGGGGAAAAGTATGATTTATAGTGTGATTTTATTATCCTGAAATTTTAGGTTGTAAATATACATGAAAATACAATATATTTATAAAAAATTATCTAATTAGGATAACCGTAGTTTTATAAGATTTATTGGTAAATTCAACCCACAAATACTAACATGGGAGAAGATATATTATTTTCATTCAATAATTTATCCATTTTTAGTTTTCTCCAATAACTCATATTACATGGGTTGTGGTTGTATTTTAATAGTTCTACTAAACTTGTGTGATATAGAATAATGTTTATAACCATAGTCACATAAGACATTTCAATTTCATGAATGAAAGACAATCAATCCTTTCATGATTTGATTCTAGTTTTAAATATTTACATCCTCCAATATAGTCTTATAGATTTTATTTTTCAAAAAATTAAACATATAACGGTAAAATATGAACATTTAAGGGATAAATTATAAAGGAAATTTATTATTTAACCAATTAATTTAAGGATTTTGTCCAAAATATTTTTACTAACATTAAATTTAAAATGAATTTTTATTACCTTCGTAATGGTTTTTGAATATCACGTGATTAAGAAAATATTTAACACCATGAGTGTATAAAAAGGTTTATAGTATTAGGTATATTTAAACATATAATGGGAAACAATGAATATTGAAAGGAAAATATATAATTTAAATGTATTCTTTATCTTATGAATTTCTAGGGTTTTAACCATAGTCTATTTCCTTTCATTACATTTTAATGGAATTTTCTCTATATAATTGTTGGTAGAAACATGTGATTAACCAAGGAATATCCATTGAAAGTGTTCGAATGGGTGTTTAATCGGAGGCCCCTTTGTCATGTAAAAAGTTTAGGTCTTGTTGATACCTTAAGAACCCTTTCAATGTAATATCCCCTGGGTACACCAATTTCACAGCCACATCCCCTTAGTAGTATCAAATAATGGATGTATTTTCATGGGAAACTAGGAACTCTATATTTTACCACAATTTAGAATTGATTTAATTTTTTTATCTTATACACATTGTTTTAACTATGTTTTTATAACCCTAATAAAAAATAACTATCCTAACTCTTATACGAACAATTAAAACCAATATATTTAATAAATTTTATTTCATGATTTATTAAATCAAGACACACATTACATTATCCCAAAGGATTGATAAGCCTAGTGTATTTGAGATATTAGATACATAACATAATAACTTGAAACATGGAAACAATGATATTATTTTAAACTCTATAACATTCCCTTTAATTCCATTGATCTTTTAACACTGCATGAGACAACTTGGCAATGTACATAAGAATTGGGAGCTATAATGTTGAGTAAGTGAATAATCAAAGAATTTAACAAACTAAAGTAGTAAATGTGAGTCAAGGTGAATAACAGTATGAAATAAAAAGGTTAGAGTCATAGTCATAAACATTGGAGTGCTGTATAATTTTATCCCTACTCATTATATTAATAAGACGTATAAGCATTTTTGTGGTAGATATATCACACAACATAAGAACATATTTCATCAAATTTAATCCCATTATTATAGAGTGGGGGTTACATACTCGTAATTACCGTATCATTAATTTATAGTTTTTTCTAGTTGAATACCCTTGAGTTAAAATTCAGATGACTATTCACAATATAAAAGTTTTTCACATAAACTAACTAGATAATTTTAAATGAATAATGTGGGGTTGATAAAGGTTCATGGAAGGGTTTAGTGATAGTAAAAGGTGGCCCCCCTAATAATTATGAATAATAAGTAATGTAATTTGATGTTTAAAAACTATTAAACCATTAAAAACTAGACATCAAAAATATTAGTATAAAGAATATACTTGAATAAAAAAAAGTGGAACGAATTCATTACATTGATGGGTTTCTTTAAAAGATTATGAGGATATTATTAGAAGCTTGAGAACACCTTGGGTGCGATTTAGAGATAGAGGGTGGGAGTGTAACATCATGTTAAATTGTTTTTGGGTGAATATAAATGGGTTTTTGGGTGGGTATTTATTGAAAAATAGAGTTTAATTCGTTATTAACATCTAAAATAATGTTTTGGACTCCATGTGATAAAATAATAAAACTCAAAAACCTTACCATTTTTTACAATTGTTTCTACCAGAGATGGGTGTATTTAAATATTTTATCAGATAAGACATTAAATCATTAAAATAATAAGAGTAATGATGTTTATGTTAGTCATGTTCATAATTTTTTTTAAAACCATAATAATATAATATGAGTTTTAGAAGATTTAATATAAGTATGTAAAATTTATTAAATAACATCATAAATAATTTTCTAAAGTGGATAAATATTTTATGTAATGGATTAATTTTAAAGCATTTATTACATAACATTATTTTGGATATAATGATGTCATAATTTACATTGTCTTTAAATTTTACTTGAAAAATAGACCACCTGAGAAAATTATGAGAAATTTACCATGGGATAATTTAAACACGGTGATTTAAAAAATAATATTTATTTAATAAAATTATTAATCAAATACGATAATTTACCCTTTCAATGAAGAATCCTTATTTACTAGAGTATACAAGTTTTTATAAAACTAGAAATGTTCAAACCCTTTCAAAAATTGAATTCGACTTTATTTAATTATGTTATAATTTATTTTAATTATATAATATTTATAATAATATTTCAATAAAATATATTTTATTTGAAAATTATTTAATTTACCAAAATATGTGTTTTATTTTGAATTATATAATTCTAAAAATATAATTTTGGTTTCTTCATATAAAATTTAGTTTTCATTCAACTCCATAAATAATAATGTGTATAAAGTAATAATTAAAACGGATAAATATAATTATTATTATATTACAAAAAAATATAAAAATTAAAACTAATGGGGTACATATATTTATCAAATTTTTACATTATTATACACCCTAAGGTTATGGTGCGAGTTGGTTGTATATTCTTAGGGTGGTTTAGTTGACATGTTTTTGGATGTGATCACGATATGATTTAATTTCTCTAACAAAACATTCCCCTGAAGTCCTTGTTTTTGAATATCATCTTGGGATTTGTCTTGGTAAAATTCCATTAATTGAATATGCTATAGAATCTCAAGTAAATGTTCTTCATAAGATATGATCCTACTTATTCCGGCCCCACATCTTACTTCTATGCCAATAAAACATTATCAAAAGCCTTATTATATTCAATTATCAATAGTCATAGTGGAATGACTATGATATAAATGGCCATGATACTCAATGGGCTTTTCATTAATATATGATATATTCTATAATGGTCCAAAACAAATAGTAGTATATATTTCATGTGTGTTCAATAACTACATTACATAATAAAAAATTAATTCATTCAAAATATAATTTTATTTATAAAATTACTGGTAATTATATTCTTATTTCCATATATGATAACCACAAGCTACTCCTAAAATAGAAGATCATTCTCCAAATATACCATCTATAGATTCTATAATTGTGAGGGGGTCTATTATTTACTTACTAAATAGAGATACATTTAACACATGATGTACTTGAGATATGTTAAGTGGGAGTACTTGTCAACAAGCCACACTTTTGTTGCAATCGAGGATCTCAAAGGGGTATATGTAACATGGAATAACCATTCCATTACTCCCAATCATTATGAAATTATTCCATGTTGATATTTAAAATAATACCTTGTCTATATCCGTAAAGCCCATGTATTTTTTATGATTTTCTTTATAGATTTTCTATCGAATTTATGGAGATTTCATATGATGATGATTGGATTGAACCTTATTTTTCTTATATTAGATATATCATGTCCCATCATCTTTCTTCCACCAACGTCATCCCAACAACTTGGATTCCAATAGATCTGCCGGTATAGAGCATCATAAGGTACTATATGCATGTTATAATAGAAATTATTCTTCTATGGGAACTCCCCTAGGGGAAGGTTCTTTTATCAACATCATTGGAAATACATTAAATAAGATATCTACATATCCTCTAATGTTTGAGTGGTCCATTAAGACCATATTTCCATTGGAGGGTGACAAATTGTACAGAAATGCAGATCTCTAACCAACTCTTTCTTGGGGTTTCTCCCGAACCTCTAGTCAAACCTCTGATCTTGATTAAATACAGTAGAGAGAGGTACTATATGCATCATTAACCTTTATTTTATGCATATATTCTCAAGTTGGTAAATATAAATATATTCCTTAATAAAAATGAAAAGTGAATACATTTTAAGGTGATCGACTACATCCTAAAATGTGTTATTACTTTTAAAAAACTTGGGGTGTCATATGATGAAGTCCATGGTTATGTTTTCACATTTTTATACTGGTATGGGAAATGGTTTCATAATTCCATTATAATTCTATCATTTTGACATGACCTTTTAGCATACTAAGCATTGAGATGCAAATTATTATATCTCTCTTTTCATGTTATCCTACCAGAAGTTTTTCATTGGATATCTATATATCATAATGATTTTTGGACGAATATTGAAATATGATATATGAATTAAATCCATAAATTCACTCTATTTTTGTTGAGGTAACTTATTCATTTTCCAAAACTTATGAATCCATATTTAGAATATATTAAAATTAAAATATTATATAAATATTTTTATTACTCATATCATATTTTTAGGAACCATTGATCCTCTCCCAAAAGGATGGTTGATAAATTATCTCATCATGGTAGGATAATGTTCCTTTCATAATTCCCTTGAATATATTTTTCATGTCTAAGAATATTGGATCCCTTGCAATCCTCACTGAGTAAAGGTCTGCATGATCCTTTCTACTAAGATCATATGCCTCTTTGTTCACCATTCTACATTGGTAATGGATTGAAAAAATATAATACTTAAAAAAATAAAACCACATTTTTTAAGGAATATTGAGATCATTTTGTGTGAATATATTCTTGGGAATTTTATAAACCAAATATATGTCACAGTTCTTCTTGTAGAGATAATGTCACTATATTTTTAATGTAATGATCACTATATCAAACTACAGGTCATGTATTGGTTATTTTTTCTCATGGATCATTAATCAGAATGAGACATAGGCCATAACTATGTCATTTTTTATAACTAATGAACCTGAGGCATTTTTCAATGCATCTCTATAGATCAAAAAGTGTTCCAAAATTTTGGGAAAAGTGATAACTAATGTAGTGATTAGACTCTTCTTTAAATGTTTAAATATCACATCAAATTCATCAATACAAAATACTTCACTCTAATTACAGTGACCATGGTTATTTGTATTTAAAATCATTATTATTTTACGAAAAAGAAAAAATAGTACCCAGGTAACCAAGGAATCTATGGATCTCAATCACAAATGTTGGCCTAAACAATCCTTTAATTTCCCATGTCTTCAATGGATATACATATATCCATTTTTTAGTGATAAAACACCCCATTAATGTTAAGTGACCCATCCAAAACTCTCATATACAATTCATCTCATATAAATTTTCCATTCAGAATGTATTGAGTAAAACATTAAAATTCCCGTCACGTTCATCCTTATTTTTAAAGAAAATAATAATATAATATAAAGAGAATACCAAAAAGTTTTTCAGCTAATCTTGAAAGAATATATTAATTAATTACATGAAGATATATGGATCATTAGTGAGTCCAAATATAATAACAATGAATATATATTTCATATACCTTGTATGAAAATTAGTCTTTGTAATATCATCATTCTTCACCATTACACGATAATACCTCAACAGAAGATCCACCTTAGAGAAATACTGGTCAACATGTAGCTCATAAAACAAGTCATAAATATGTGGAATAAAATATATTTTATTTATCATGATATTTATGGGATCATATAAATAAATATAAAAGATAATTTACCCCACTTTCTTTAGGAAGAAAAGGTTTGGTGCACCCCATGGTGAATCAATTGGGCATATAAACCCTTTATTTATATTTTCTTGTATACACTTATTCATCTCAAAAAGTTAAAATGTGAAACTTATATATGGAATCTTTGATATTGTAAATTATTTGGGTATGAGTTGTTTTGATAAGTCAACATATTATCTAGGATGAATACCAGAGAATTATTCAGGGAACACATCACTATATTCCCTTAAAGCATTCTTGTCACCAAGGATGATCTTTTCCTTATTCTAAATCATTTTTTATAGATACACTTTCACATAAGAAAATAATATCCATGATTTATATGTTTATTACAATAGAGATATATGATTATACTAACAACTGTATAGAATTATAGATTTATTCACAATATGGAGGGTGATTTCCTTCTCCCGACAGTTTATATTGGCTCTATACAAGGAAATCCAATCCATACCCAAAATAACACTAAATTATCCTAAAGAGAGTATCATAAGGTTTTACTTGAAATAAAACCAATAAATATTAAAATAATAGAATTTATATACATGAGATATACTAAGTGACCCATTTTTCATTTTTACCAATAACCCGACTTCTATATTTTGAGGCAGTGTTTGAATAGTTTTACTAATATTACTTGAACTAGAATTAAGTACTATGTTATATATTATTGATTTAATATCAAGTATTTTTAAAAAAATTCATTTAATGGATCCATATCTTTAGTTTTGAAGGATTTTTTCTCTTTCCCTCATGGCCTCATAGGTTTTCGTCACAAGTTATCTTTTATAACCCTTGGATTGGAGAATTTTTTCACATAATAACATTTTTCTTTCCAGTTGAAACATTGGATATTATAATGAGGATTGACTAAAAATTTCTTAAATTCCATCACATCAGTTCATTTCCCCCTAAAGAATTTTTGAGCTAGGATCCCTTCATTCCCACACCTAAATAATTTTCTAGTCCCCTTAATGAAATTTCTAATATTCTCTTTCCAACACATTTTGAAGTGTAGGATGTTGGAATTTATTTTTACTATTACATTTCTCTATTATTCCACTAGAATTAAACACCATACTTCATTTCTTATCTCCACAACCATGAGATCTTTGAGATTCATTGATATCTATTTCTACATTCATAAAACATCAAACGATTTCTTTATAAATATCAAATTATTTAATCACCAATTATTTTAATATATTTGGATTTATCCCCATAAATATTATGTCAAATTTACTTTCTGGTTGAATGAAATATCTAGAATCACTTCTCATAAGTCATTTAAAATTTCCTCAAATTCCCAGATGGATCCATCCATCTTTTTCATGGGGACAAAAGAACCCCCATATATTTTAATAATAAAAATGAGTGTAAAATATTTATGAAAAAATATTTTCATGAATTAATTCTACTCCATTGATTCAATATCATCCTTGATATTTTTATTCTTGATCAACATAAACCATTCATTTTCTTCTCCCTATGAGGTCTTAATTTCAAGAAAACATAACCTGTAAGAGGGAAGTGAATTGAACTTTTGAAATAAATTTATATTTTATATTATATATTTTATGTTAATATTGTAGAAATAAAATACAGAGGAACAATATATTTTTATAGTTGTTTAGATAAAATTTATTCTACTACAATCTTCACCCCTCTCAAAAATAGAGAGAGATGGAACCCACTAACTACATAATCTTACACTGACTTTTGAAGTTATTGAGTAATAACCCAACTATGAAGACTTTGTTTCCATGGAGGCTTGAACTTAAGAGTAACCCACCTGTTAATACATACAGAAACAACTCAAACATCACTTCTATTTTCATTTACAGGTAAACCGTGAATAATCCATCATTTTCACCTTAGAGGTATACCCCAATCTAATTTTTTTGAGAAGTCACAAACTAAATATATGTAACTTTTAAAGGGGTAGTATAATCCACACAATTTTCCAAAAATGGAAATAATAATTAAAGAACCATATAAATAATTTGAAAAAATAAATCTTGTGGATGTAAAGGAAAAATGGATAACATCTGTATTTAATGAAGAATAAAAAAATCTATCAAAGAGATCAGATCCACAATGATATCATAAATTTTAGTAAATTTCTAGTGATTTAAAGGTATTATATCTTCAACCCCATATTTCAATATGTATCTGTGAAAATTATTATTGGTAGTCCTTCCATACATAGTATATTCAAGGCATGATGCCTAACGTAATTTCTATTTCCCAATACATCATGGGATTTCTTTATTGAATAAACATAAAAAATATACTAATGTGGGTCACATCAATAATCTGAAATACTAATAACATATTCAATAATGACAAAATATTTTATATAATAAAAGTATCACAAAAAAATTATATTTGAAATTTATTTTTCTTGGAAAACTCCCATAATGCATGTGAGATAAACTATTCAAATTTAATCCAAAATTAATTTTAAACCCTAATTTTTCCATAAAAAATATTTGAACCTTTATCCCACATGATAATAACTTAATCCTCTATAGAATTACTCTAAAAGAAATTTATTATAAATGAAATAATTAAAATTTATTTAAGGATAAATTAAATAAACATAAAGAAGAGAGAAAAATTTATTAATTTGAAATATACATGTATGTATAAAATAGAGAATGATCTGATCTAAAATATGATAAATTAATTTAGTAACCACCTACTATAAGGTAAATTCAATACTTTTATTAATTTTATCTTGTGTTCACATTATTTTTATACTTTTTTCACTTCATTTATGATCTTTTGATCATTTCAATTTTTTTCATGGGGTTAATTCATATTTGTTAGAAATGTCACTTTAATTCTATTCATGTTTTCTATTTTTTTATCATGTATTCACTTAATTTTTTTTTCACGTGGTCACTTTTAGCCTTTTTTAAATTTTCAACCATGATCACTTCAATCAAGGTTTTTTTCTCAAAGTAACTTCTTCAATGATTGTCTACAAGGTCACTTGAAATGGTCACTCAACAAGGTCACACGATAAGGTCACTTCACAAGGTAACTTCGCAACATCTCTTGACATGGTGACTTGAAAAGGTATCTTGAAAAGGTCACATGATATGGTCACTTCACAAGGTCACAAAAAAATGAAACATAACATGGATACATGCTGATTTCACCAGAAAATGTAAGAACTCAAAGTAGATAAATCACATAGTGTATGAGAAATAATAAGTATTTCGATTATCCAAAAAATCAATAAACTAGATCACATATCCAATTAAACATTATCCGTATTATTTATAATATGGATATAAATTTCAAAAAAAAATTTATACCTATTTTGAAGATGATCAAAAATATTTTAGGATTAAAGATTCTTTCCCTAAGATTAATAGTCACTACTGGAAAAGAATATAACATTTCAAATAAAAATTTTAAGAATGTTACCACATATTTAATACTCGGAATGGAACTAAACCTAAAATGTACAACAAACAAATAAAAATGATTTCCTTAAATTTATACATTTTAAAATATTATGTGAAATATTAAAATGATACTTCTATATACTATTATAAATTATTTTAAAAAGTCATATTAGAATCTTTAATGATTTGTAAAAACATTTCTCGACTTATAATGAATGGTTTAAGGATTTATAATCAACTAATCAGAAAGTTACCATTTAATCATATGATAATTATCCCATAGAATCAATTCAATTCAATATACACACTAGATAAATTGATCAAATTAAATGTTTTAGCTCAAAATCTTAGTAAAAATCCCCAAAATATACCTAGTATGGTTAATTTTTCATCATTCTAAATTCAAATCTGATTTTATAAAAATATTATAAATTCAAGGATTTAGTTAAGATATAAACAAAAATATTTTATGTAGAAATATATTCCAGATTTTTAATTCCTTTTTAAATATAACCCCTATGAAAATAAAATTTAACATCAATGTTCTTAGTCCAAGAGTCGTGTAAGGTATTTTTGGACCTATAAAGTGTAGATTTATTTTCTCTAATTTTAGGATTCATAATAAAATGAAAACTAACATCCAATATTGTTTGATTAATCAATAATTATTTGTCAAAACTAGATAAAACAAATATATATTCAGATTCAATAGTTGAAAGAGTAAAAAAAATTTAAGGCCAAGAAAATGAAGTTTTACTAGGTAAAGGAGATATTCCAGAATCTATTTTTATAACTATATTACAACCCCCAAATAAGAATGATAATAAATTCTCAAATTTAAATTAGTTTTATCAGTGTAATATAATATAAGATTCATATATAATTTGAAATATCTAAAAATACTCTAAATAGATTTATTGTGACTCTCTTTAGGGTCACTTTGAAATAAATCAAAAAAGAAAACAAAAAAAGTTTTTCAGGGATGAATGCTGTTAATTATAAAGAATTATTATCATGCCACTAAAAGTTTTAACCTCAATGGATCTCCTTAGATTATAAAGATATAATTTTCAATTAGAAATTATTTGAGAACTTTCACATTTATATGAGTATAAACCAAATAACATAACTAGGTCCTTATTATACATGGATTTATTTAGATAAAATCCACTCTTTATTTTAAATATAGGAACAATAAGAAGGAATTTCAATTTTCCCAGCATTCCCATATCAAATCCAAAGTCATTAATTATGAAAATTCACCACCGAAAGTTTCACATAAGGATTCAAAAATAATAAAATTAACATACATTTTCAGAGTCAAAATATCATTACAATTATTATTAAAAAATAAATTGGAATAATCCTTTCCCTTCTATTTTTTTTCTAAATAAATCTATTAATCCATTCATACAAATATTGAGGAGGTTTTTTCTAACCATATAAATCTTTAGATAGTATTTAAACATTCAAATCTTGGGTACCTTCTTAGATATAATTGTTCAAAAATAATTTATAAAAGTGATTTTTTCATCTATTTGAAATAATATAATTTACTGAAAATTAATTTTTTTATTCGAAAGGAACTTTAGATGAAATATTTGGAAAGAAAACAAGACCTATAAAAAGTGTTAACCAAAGGAAGATCTTAAAAATTCATTAAATACCAGAAAAATAATTTTCAATACAAACATGATATATATCCCCAAATTATCTGTGGTTACTGGTATATCCATACCATTCATTATAAGATGTTCAAACTGATCAGCCATCTATTCCCATGTCCTGATATATTCCTTTTTAAATTTATATTCATAACATTGAAACCTCACACCAAAATGAGATACTATTTGTTAATAAACACATGTTTCTATTCATTAATTAAAAATATAATCATTCTCTTATATTGTTTTTATAAACTCATTTGAAAAATTTATATAAAAGAATTATTATAATATTTCCTTCAAATATGGTAGAATGAGAAGCAAACATTCTATATTATTTACTTCCACCATTCATGTAATTTTATTTAAGAAATCATCCTACATTGATTCAAGGATATACTTATTGACTTATCCTTAATGTGACTTGTTTTCCTCATTTTGATCATGGTCACCTGTCTTACCAAAAATCTACTTATCACCTTCAATAATTTTTTATTCCCTAAATCTTTTATCTGTCCCGTTTCCCCTTTCCTTACCGAATTACATGGTATTAATTGTTTGTGGAATATTTGAGTAATATATTTGATTTTCTACTATCCACCCTTGATCTATGAAATTCCTAGAGAAATATTTTGTTGATTTTTCCCTCAATCCATATCAAACCATCATGGCCCCTGAGAGTCTGGCTCAAAATCCACCTTTAGTTGAGAGTCTACTTATTTTTTACTTAGTTTGATATCCTCAAAATTCATTGAGTGGATGTTATTATGTTTCCATCATGACATGTATGTTTTCCATCATTCAAGATCAAAATTCTCCTTCACTTATCCACTAAGGGATGAGAAACAATTTTGGATTTGAATAGTCTTTAAAAATTCTCATTGGTCGATCAACCCCTATCTTGGAGATAAAGCTACATTCAAACAAAAAAAACATGAAACACAGAAAGATCCCTCAATTATATTTGTGTGAAATAAGAATTAGTATTAGTTAAGTTCATGATATCCAATACATTTTATATACCTCAAGAAATAACAGTATTAGAAAAGGATTGTCCAGAATCACCCGAGGCATGTTCAGACTTCTTAAAATCATCCAAATCACTCCTCACCATGGAAAATATCCACAACAAATGGGCTAGAATTTATATATATATTATTTTACTTCAAATGATTGGAGTTGATTTTTTATTCACTATCCAAAATACTAGTATAAATTCTAGAACTAAGAGATGTGCCAATCAAATGGCAAGGGGAAACCTCACCATGAAGATCCTTGTAACCACTCCAACATGAATAACATGAGTTTTACAAACATCTATAAGAATAGAAATAATATGTCCAATACTAGAAAGACATATTATTATATCGAAAAAATTATTCAGAAAATACGATCCATACCCATTGAATTAGAAATTTGGAAATAATGACCTTAACACAAATACAGGTAGAAATAGGTTTAAAAAGTGTTTTTTATACTATCTAAATAAAAAAACGTCATACCATACGCCCACCATGTAAAGGAATGAATAATTTTAGAAAATAAGTTGAATTTCATGAATAATTTCCCACAAAACCATAGATTTAGTATCTTTCTTATCATTAAAATATTATAAACACTCAAATAGGAAGAAGTTGGATTCATTGAAAAATTAGTAAGCACTAAACCAAGTAGTAATCAAATCATCCACTAAGGAGAACTGAATCATGATATGTCACATTTCAAGGATTACAATAGTTTCAGTTTATTAAATACCCCAATAATTAACAATTATTCTATTTAAGGATTCAACCTATAGTTGATACTGACTAAAACGATAAAACCATGTGTTGTTGATGAGATCCAAGGACTCTACAAACTCTAAAGACTAAATCGAAATATGAGAAAAACAATCAAGGAGATTTAACAATTAATGGATAAGCATTATTTTTGGGTAGGGTGGGATGAAATATTGGGTAGAGAAAAATATTTTTGGAGGATTCTATGCCCCTGAATAAGGTTAATGGAGTCCTCCCTCAGAGGGGGGAGTGACCTCAGCAACGACCATCTCCAAAGGAAATCACTAAAAGCACCAAAGTGGGAGGTAGAGTGAGCACAATCACATGGTTCTGAAATAATAAAAATTCATTAAATGTATAAAAATAGAATAATATTATACTCATTAAAAAAGTGATAAATATTCTTTAAAATCATATCCTTATTTATAAGTATATCCTTGAGAAAGTAATTTAGATTTTATTTTAATTATATTTCAAGATTAATCAAGGATTTTTCTAAAGGTATATTTTCTTCCAATAATTTGGGAAACAATTTTTTAGAAAAAATAATGTCCACACATTATTTTTTGTAAATTGATTTGACTCATCATTCATATCCATGATCGATTTAGAAATATCTAAAGAATCATCAATATTCTTATGTACAAATCTAAAATTAAATTATCATAAAATAAATATTCATAACATATTTTTTAATTTGAACATTAGACTCAATATTTATAATAAAATTATTTATAGAATGATCTCTAAGAGTCTACCAAGTTCATTCATGAATATGTTTAGGTTGAGAATAAATATCAATCCACTGAAAATGTGAACTTTTATCATGAGGTTCTTCCTCTTAAAAATTAAAATTTATAAATTCATTCATTAGTTGATCAATATCATCATCCCATTTAATAAAAAAATATTAATAGCACTTTACATGAATTGATTCTTCAATAACCGTGGTTATTTTATTATATACTATGTATAATTAACTATTTCTTAGATATACAAATAATATACCACCATCATATTTTTCATTAAATATATGTAAATAATTATTAGTATTGAGAATGGAAACTTTAATCCCAAATAATCTAAAATATAATATTTTAGGGTTTCTCTGTTTATAAATCTCAAATGGTTCCTTTTTCAAAAAAGGCCTTAAGAAATTTTTTTTGGTAAAAAAAGATGTATTCTTAGATTTTTTTCAAAACAATATTTAGGTATATTAAACTTATTTAACATGGTCTTAGAATTTTCTTTATATTTTATATTTTTATATTCAAATACACCATTTTTTATGTGTTTTAGGAGTTGAATTATTATAAAAATATCAATTTTCATTAAAAAAATGGGTAAACTCTAGATTATGGAATTCACAAATGTGATCATTAATAATTGATTTTATTAAAATCCCTTTCCCATTTTGAAATAATTTTAAAAAAATGATTAGAATATATAACATTTCAGATTTGAATATATAAAAATAAACCCATTTGTATCTAATGAAATCATCAATAAGGGAAATATAACTTACAGCCAAGACTAGTAGGTTTGATAAGTCCAAAAAAATACAAATTAAAAAGATAATGATTCCTTATAGTATATAATTATTTTTTTACTTGAAACTAATTTTGTTTTTACCTTTAAACAATGATTCACAAAAAAAGTGATATCATATTTATGTTCAGTTGACTAAAAAATTCATTGATTCTTAGAAAGCTTGTGCATAACCTAAAATTACCATAACATAACCTATTTTTTCATAAGATGTTATCATATTATATAGTATTCAAATAGTTTTCTCTTTGATCTGTAAATTCAATAAAAATAATTTAATAATTTATTCTTCTGTATTCATTAAAGTAAAAATTTATTTTTATAATATTTTTTTCATTTTAAAATTTAAAAAAAATTAAATCATAGCATAATTGTGAATTTCTTATTAAATTATATTTCAATCCCTATACTTATAAAACCACTGAAATAATATCTCAATTTTAAATTCCAACCTCACCAAAACCTTTTACATATAATTTATAATTATAAACAAATTTAACATTACCACCATCACATTTATTGAGTGATTGACAGTTTTATTTATCACCAATAATATTTCTTGTCCATCCATTATCTATGTATTTTCTTTTTATTTGTAGAAAAATTTCCTAAAAATGTAGATTTAATAATGTTTTGGTACCCATGTGAAATTGGGTCAAATGGGACTCACATTTGAATTCAAGAGAATACCTAACGATTTCAACCATTTATTTGTATGTAGTCTAGAAGTTAAAGATATAGAAATGAAATACTTAGTTTTTCAATGAAATTGTGAAACTTTCAAGGGGAACTCAATTTCATAATGAAGTTTCTTTTTAAATATAACACATGGTGAAAAATATATACATAGATTATTTTTCTTTACAAATAAAATATTATACATTTGGGGTAAATGTTTTTCACAACCAATACCAGTTATATATTTGTTATTTTTATTAAAAATGATAATTTTATCAATTCTTATCTACCTTGAAAAAATGTTTATAGATTTTAATTTTAAAATTAAATATAAATTTTGGGTAGTACACTCACTTTATGAACAATATTAGAATTCTTTACATCAGTTTCCTATAACTTGTTACATGAAATAAATTTCTCCCTTTAATTTTTAATATTTTGTAATTGTAGTTTTTAGGTTTTTTGAGCATATTTCAAATATATACGCAAAAGTTTTATGTTTTTTGGATATATTTATGGATAAATTAATTTTCCTTGAGAATATTCTTATATTTACTCGTAAGGTTAATATATTAACTAGATAAATTTTTGACTTTATGAAAAATTATTTAGACCTCTTTAAGAAATTCCTCTATAGTTAGGTTTTCATGATCAGATTTAGAGGAATATTAATATTCTGAGTCACTCGCTGAAATTTCTAAACCCAATAATAATAAATTTTAAACATCCTTTTCTAAAACATATTCTATATCAAAACTGGAATAATTTTTTAACTTCATCCATATTCTATTTCATTCATTAATTTATTTTATTTATTTCTATTATTTTTATTACTCTTTAATCATTATAAATAAGGCTTGATGTACCCATTTTATAAACTCATAATATATTTTATCTTGTCAATAAATGGTCATAAAATTAAACTTCCTATTATTCTTGAAATTATCTTTAGGATCGTCTCTTTGAAATTTTCTTTAATAGCCTTTATTTATTCTATATCATTAAATTATGATATATGTAATATCATTCCTATCACTTCTATGTAACTAAAAATTAGAAGATCAAGTAGAAACATTTGAATGAAATATATTTTCTTGATAATTATATAATTGTCTTAATAAATATTTAAAATCTCTAAATATTATTGTAATAATGATCCAATATTCTATTTAAATGTATATTCCTTGAAGGTTTCAATTTAATCTATATCTACAGTTTTTGTATGACACTTCTTATGAAGTGATGTACGAATTATTTCGACAAGAAAATAATTCCCTATAGTTTATATTAAATAACTCATACCACTAAAAATAAAATTAAATTTATAGAAAGTGTTTTTTTATAGTTTCTTATTAAAACATTTCATATTCATGATATTCAGTTTCTAATAAGCCTAATTTAGTTCTAATGTGATTTTCTGATCAAATATGTGAAACTTTCAAGATCATAAAAATTTTATGTGATAATTTACATATAGATACATGACTATATAAATTTATATTAATTTTGAAATATGAAATTTTCATCACATTTCAATTAAATAAATACTTTACTGCATCATTACAAAGTAATGATTCAGGTTCACCTTCGTGTAGTTTGTATGGTTTTTCCTTGATAATCAAATGACCAATGCTATGTTTTTTAAGAATGATCCAATGTGATATTTTTAGTATCCAAATATAGTAACATAAAAATTAAATTCCCTTTGATGTATACATCCATAATTCAAACCTATTCCTACCATATTAAATTTATCATTTACCCTTGAATGTAAAGTCATGAAAATATTAACATAAATAAAAATATATATTGAGCCAGGGGAAATGTATAGTACAAATTATTTAGTCTTAATGATAAGATAAGAGAATATCCAATAGGGGGTGTAATTTTACAGTTTTAAATAAATTTAAATATCATATTAGTGTTTATGATCTTATTCAATTCTTTACCCATCTAAGACCAAGAGATACGTCACCCACTAACAATGTAATATTATAATGATTTTTTCACACATGTAATCATCACCCAATTACAAACACATTTCCTCGGGGAAATAAACCCAAGACTAACTTGCCTTAATATACATGGAGGCATAACCCAAAAAGTAATATATTTTTCCTTAGATGAATCAACTAAAACTAACTTTTATTAGGAAGTCATAACCCAGAGATACATATCTTATATTGGAATATTATAACCCACACACTCTTAAAAAATATTAAAAAAAATTAAATTACCACATAAACCTATTTAAATAATGAAGCTAGTGAATATTGAGGAAATTTGTATTACTTTAGTAATTAAATTTAAATAGTGGAATCCAATAAAGTGACCAGATCCACAATGTTCGCATAAATCACAATAAAGTTAATGATCTTTATAGTTCTTATATTTTAATAAAATTATATAAATATATATTAGTCAAACACCTTATATATAGTCCTTCCATGAACATCAGTTTGAAATCATGAAGCCCGTTGTAGTTTATCTTTCCCGAAGTAACATATTATTTATTCATTTAATACATATGAGAATCATACTCATGTGGGTATCTTAGAAAATATATGTTACTAATAAAAAGTGGTAAGGTGGAAAATTTTTAGAATAATTAATATAGTATGAACAAAAATTTTTAATCAATGTTACTATTATTTGAAAATCTACCATTAATTACACAAGATAAATTTTTCAAATTCCAACAATATAATATTTTAAACTCACATTTTCGAAATAAATCAACATGATTGTTCTACCTAAGTGATAATATTTTAATAATATATATTATTCTAAAAAATATTTTTAATTGAAATAATGAATAAGAATGTAAAAAGTAATATATTATTGATAAAGATGATAAATAAACATTCATTAATTTAATATATAGATGTATAAATTAAACCAATCTTCCTCTAAACTAAAATAATTAAAATTAATTAACTAACCATAGGTCATAAAAGAGGTCCAATTATTTTAGAAATTATAACCATTGGCCAATTAATTTTCCCATATTTTAACATTTTTTATTCGTTTGTGTAGTGACTTCATTTTGGTTCATGTGGTGGCTTCATTTATGTTCATATCGTCACCAAATTTTTATTCATGTGTTAACATTATTTTTCTTCCAATTATCTCATTTTTAATTATACAAATTTTCAATTAGTTACACTTTAATGAAGTTTACTTCCTCAATTCCACTTCACAAGGTCACTTGAAAAATACACTTCATGAAGTCACTTGACATGTTCACTTCAAAAGGTCACTTAACTAGGTCACATTATGAGTTCACTTGACAATTCCTCTTAATAATGTCACTTAAAAAGGTCACTTCATTATTTAACTATAGTATGTAAAAACATAAGGAAGATAAAATATAAAGCCAATGATAAATTCATATAATTTCTATTTGTTGAAAATCATAATAAATTTGATCAATGAACAAATTAAAAAATTACCCCAGGAGGAAATAATTTTGTGGCCATCACTTACTAAGATATCTAAATAATAAATATGATATTTTTAGTTGATTTGATCCATTATTCCCTGAATAAGGGATTATAATATACAATGAAGGTTAGAGGCCTTTGTTAGATAATGGCCTTAATTGCATCGTTATGCTTCTTATGGGGATATTATTGTTCCACCAAATTCATGTTTTGGTTAAAAATTCCAGTTAATTGAGTAATTATTGTCCTATATTTATTGAATCTTACTCTCATCATGTAGGTAATATCACTTTGGAATTCATCGCATTTCTCATCATATTTATTGTTGACTCTGTTTCTCCCATTTCCAGTCATTATTAATAATAAATGGAAACATTTGGATGAGAATTTTAAAACTATTAAAAACATAAAGGTGAAACTATGAACATTGAAGGTATAACTCATGAATTATATATAATCCATAATATATGAATTTAATTTTTTTAATAAGTGTTACTCATATTCTATTTCCTTTTATAATAAAATTTTCTCTTTATAATGGTAGGTAATGTGAATGTGAATTTACCAATGCATATCCACTAGAAGTCTCAAACTAATTGTGTAGCATTGACACTTTTTCATAAACTAGGTGATGTTTGAGTTAATAACCAATCTAACCATTATAGGTTTTTTACCCCTAGGTACAACTGTTCTAGATCCATATCCACTTATAGTGTCTATACATGGATTTCATTTCTTAGAAATTACTTTCTCTATAATTTGGAAAAAATTAGAGTTGTTTTTATTTGTGTAGTCTTATCCCTATGGGTTCCACTACAATTTCTAATACTAACTCCAAAAATAACTAAACCATTCTCTGATACCAACTATGATAAACCATATCTTTTTATACATTATTTCATGATTTATCACAAATAAAAACACATATTACAATCCTAAAAGACCATGAGGCCTAGTGTATTTAGTTAATTGGATACATATAATATTAAATTCATACATGGATAGAATTAAATTATTTAAAATTCTATAAGAATATCTTAAATTCTGTAAATATTATAATATTTTTGGAGAAATAGAAGGGATATAGAAATGAAAATGGTTAATCTATATAACATAGTAATGAAATAATAAGAGAATAGAATGAAAAAAGTAGTACTTGGGAGTTAAGTGGAATAACATAATGATATAAACAATTGATAATCATAATTAAAAACATCAATTAATAATATAATATGAAAACATTAATGCATTATTGGAATATATAAATATGATAACACAACATCGTAAGCATAATTCAAGGATAACCACCAATACATCATAAAATAGTTTTATTAGGCTAACAATCAATTTACCATACATGGTATATTTTGATATAGGAACACGATCTAATGAATTAGAGGGATATATAGTCCCAGGCCCACCTAATACATTAATATTATGTATATTAATTTGTATTCCACAGTGATCATATAACAAAAGAACACATTTCATCAATTTTAATCCCTTATTTGTTGAGTGATGGTTAAAAAATGGAATTAACATATCAATTATGTATATAAAATAAATTTTATTACTACTATGTTTAAATGGGTATAGTATTCAAAATAGGAAAATTTGGTATATAAAATCACTGGATAATTTCTTTAGCAAAACCAGGGTGTATAAAGGTTCATGGAGGTGTTTAATGAGAGTGAAAGGTGGTAATCCATTACGTGGGAATAAAAAGGACTATAATGGGATGTGTTAAAATAAATTAAAATATGTAAAATATAAATTAAAATCCTTATTATAATGAATGTAATTAAATAAAAATGAAGGGGTGATAATCCCTTACCTTGAGATGGTGCTTCTAAATGCTTGGGTAGATATTCTTTAGAGACTGAGAACATATTGGGAAGGATTTAGAGATGTATAAGTAGAGTGAATACAGTATTAATGGGTTTTAATTAATAGGAATGAGAGGATGGGTGAACAATTATTATAAAGGATAGTGGAGTTCTTTATAAAATTCTAAACCTAGATTTTTGAATGTAATTGATAAAATAATAAAAACCACAAAAAATAACATGGTTTTTCCCTAGATTCTACCAAAAATGATTGTTTACAATATTTTTTATTAGTATGATAATAAAACTCATTAAAATAGAACCATTAAATTTCATGGAAGTGGTCCATGTTTATAATTAGTTGTTTTGAAAACATTAAAAATATAACATTGGTTTTAGAGATTTCATTATAGATTTTTAAAATTAATCATATAACATTATAAAAAAATTATTTCAAAGGGAAAATATATTTCTGGTTATGTATTTATTTATAATTTTTTTACATCATTGTTTGGATAATATGATGTCATAATTCATTTAGTATATTTATCACGTTTTTATTTTTTACACCAAAATTTGACTATCTCAATGAAATATGCTAAATTAAAAATTTTATATTTTTAAAATCGAGATTTGAAAAATAATAATTTTTTACTATAATAATTTTATAAATTTGAAAACTTAAAAATTAAAATAAAAATACTAATTTACTAGAAACTAATAATTTTATAATAAAAATATACTTTTAAGCCATATAGAAATTGAATTGGACTTTATTTAATTAAATTATTATCCATATTTAAATAAATATAAATTTTAAAGTATATTTATTGAAAATATATTTTATTACAATATTTTTGAATTAATAAAAAAGTGTGTTTTAATTGAAATAATATATTTCTAAAAACAATTTTTTGGTTGCTTCATAAAAAAATATATTTTTTATTCAACTCATTAAATAATCATGCATATAAAGTAATAATTAAAGTAAATAAATATAGTAATTATTTTATTACTCAAAAAACATAAAAACTAATACCAATATGGTCTAGATATATAACCACTTATTACACTAGTGTGTGCCCTAAGGGTAGGGTTTATGGTTGTGAAACATTATTTGAGTGGTTCAGAAAACATGTCTTGGGAGTATATCTCAAAAAGATTGAATTTATTCCATAAATGGTATCACTCAAGTCTTAGTTGTTGAATCTTTTCATTATATTGATGAAGGGAAAATCATTGTGATATTATATCCCTTGGGAGCTCAAATAAATGGGCATTATAGGGTATGATACTACAAGGTGAGACCATTACCTCTTCCTTATATTCCAGTAAGACATTATCATATCCATTAATATATTCTATTCTTAATGGGCCGCGAGAATGTCTATAATATTTGTGGTTATAGTTATTAATGGTCTTTTAAGTCTTCATGATTGTATTTTATATTATCCCAAAACAAAAAATAAAATAGAGTTCATGTGTTTTCTGTTACTAAATTACATAATAAGGGTTCTATTTATTCAAATGGGAATTTAATTTATAAAATATTGGGTCATTACACCCCCTATAATTCTTTAATGGTGGGGATTTAAGAAAATTTCTGTAGAAATTACTTACTTGGAGTACCCTACTATGTTTATTCTATATATTAATTTTTTTAATTACCTATGATTAGTTTGAAATAGTATTTTAGGATGGTATGTGAATAATGATGTTCTTATCCATTGACAATTGATACCCAAAAAATATCCTTTCAAAAAGTGGGTACCAGTATTTATTGGTGACCAATAATTGGAAAGGGTGGATATATAATAAGAACACAAGCATGGAGAAGAAATTTTGGTGGGATATAAATGAACTCTATTCAACAAGGGAGTATGTAGTAATGAAAGATTCAATGTCGGTGTTTTGGGAATGACTTAATTTCTAAAGGGAGCACATGACTGATATACAATAAGTGCATGATCTCCATGAATTGTTTTTTAGAAAGGGATAGTGAACCGATAATGGGAAAGGGGTCCTATATATGTTTCATAAATAATTTTGGTTCAAAATTATTTTTTGTTTTTGTGAGGCATCACCATGTAATGATCATATGAAATTGATTACTTTAAAGATTTTACATATCTGCAAGGGGATCCTTTTAGGGATTCAAAATGATTCCTATCTTGGAAGTGATAACCAGTACATTACATATTTTACTAGATGTGATAGTATTTCAAAAAATATAAATTCATTGGAATTAATCATTTATTACTTTTTTTATTCATGTTAAAAATGATTCCAACATATAACAAACATAATTTGGAATATATAAGTTCACTTTGGCTTCATGATCTATCAAATTAGATAATGAAAATGAGTAATTCTGTATGCTATGGTTTTTCAATATATAATATTTTTATGAGTCTAATAAGGTTCCTAGAAAATGTAAAAATAGTTTTACAATAGTAAAAAATATTTCATCTAAAAATGATGAAATATAAGGCCAACTCTCCAAGAGTAGTTGTCACCACCATGTCAATAATCAAGGAATCATTTTTGAGGAATCTACAAAAATTAGTGTCTAGAAAATAATGTGGCACATGTAAAATCACATTCATGAACTTTTTTGAATAGAGATACTTTTTCATCCAATATGAAAATTACATCATTTTATAAAGGACTGTATCTTGAGTTCCATAAAAATGGATGTGGTATGAATTTTTCAATTCAAATAGTTGAAATGATGTTTTTCCAATAGTAGAAAATAAAATAGATCTTTAGTAGATAATATGATTCCATATCATAAAAAATTACAAAAAGAAATTATTGAATACTAAATACCTAGGCCACTATGATCACGGTGTTAAAAAATTGATGAAGAAGAATAGATAAGGTTGATGATATTGATTTTGAATAAATTAATTTAGAGAAGAAACCAAACTAAGAATTATTTACACAATGAAAAAATCAAGTAAATTATGGAATCCATGGATGGTTGATGGTGGATAAACCCCAGAAAAGTTCTCGAAAAAATAGAGGGAATAATTGATCACTATTTACATATTTTCAAACAGTATAAAAAATGAAAATAAAGATATAGGGGGTATGAATATGTAATGGGTTATTGTTCAAAAAGGTCATCGAACACTTTATATAAAAACTATATCTCCCTCTCTTTCATTGTTAACATAACCAAGCACATTGATGGTTGTACACAAAACCATTCATCTCTCTACCCAAAACCATAAAAAACCATAAATTTTAAATTTTTTTCCTCAAACTCCAAATTAAAATACATAAATAAATAAATAAATAAAATATATATTTTAAAATGATATTGGGGGTATTAAAAATTATATCCACCGTAACACATTCTTCTACTAGAAGACCTCATTAAGAATCATTGGTCTGAGAATATTTGAGTCCCCAACTCACTAAGCAGTGACTCCTACTACCATGTTGCTAAATATGCATGATAGTGGAATTAATTTTCCCTATAGTACATTAATATGAGAATTTATATTTCAAATAGGTTGATTCACCATTGATTCATTAGGTTCTAACTCTAGTTTATCATATCTTAGAACATCTACTGGTTCAAGATGCTACTTCTTTAATGTGAAAACATGGAATATATTATGAATAAAAATCATATATGGTGTAATTAAAAAATTATATTTGACCTTCCCAAACCATTCAAAAATTTTAAAAGATATGATATACTTTATCAATGTCTTTCCCTATCATTCATGTCATCAATAACCAATCAAGGAGATACCTTTAATAATACCCAAACATTTACAAAAAATTTAATGACCCAACCTACTGGGGCCCTGATTGAGAATGGAGAAAGTCATTTGTTCCACACCAAGACTACATTGAAGAGGCTAGAGACTAGTGACAAGCTCATTATAAGCATTCAAAATAACATGGGAGGACTTAACCTATATTATCCAAAAATAGTCACTTATATATCCTATTTATAAAATATCCAAAAACACTAGGAGGGAATATATATATATAACTATACTATATATAATGAATTCATGATAAACGAAGTAAAATTACATTACCACATAGGAAAATGAAAAAGGTATTATAAATTTTAAAGGATGTCAAATAAAATTATTCAAAACATTAAAAAAGTATCCCTTTACTATGTAAAATCCATTATTGATCTCTAGAAACATAAATCCCAACCTTTATCAGTAAAAAACATCTATATTATTAAACACTATGAATTAGATTTAAATAAAACACAAAATCTCTAGTAACACCTCAAAGACCTCCAAACTATGAAAATCTAACAAGGAAAGATGATCCTAATGATAACCAATGGAATCTAGAAGAAATAAAAAAAATCACAATGTCCAAAGAAAATATCCTAATATAATATCACATATAAAAGGTACTTAAGTGGTTTATGAGGAGTCTAAAGTCTAAAAGAATCGGATCTGATAATCCATCCTTCCACACCACTACAAAAAATATTATAGGTAATCTTCTCGTCATTGAATTATTCATGCATCCATTAATGGATTACCACAACATATGATCTATGAACACCGTTTCACTATTATAAGAACCCATAGGGGAACCCAAGACCTGATCAAGGTTATAATTCATTTAATATAGTGAGAAAACCTATTATGAAAACTACCTAGGCTCTATGAAAACCAACATTACCTCATAGAAACTGTAATGGGGGGCACATGCCTCACTGATGGAAAAGTATTTGTGAGGTTGTAACTAGAATCATTGGAAAACACACACCATGAGTAGTACATAGCAAGAAAACAATAGGTAGGGTATGTATAGAAAATGCAGGAGTAGCTCACCAAATATGAGTGAGGAACTCCACCCCTGAACACTCTGACCATTAGGCATGATCCTCAATATCCTCCTTTTGAAGAAAAAGAAACCAACAGTTTGTATTTATCCTTGTCTCATATTTGATGTAAATGATAATTTTACCATCCTATTATATGTTAAATAATGCATAGTATGGACTACCCAAGAACCCATATAAGAGACTATGGTAAAGAGATACAAAAATTCACTATGGTTGGAAAAGTCCACATCATGTACTAGAGGATACATGAATTATTTTCCATATAGGGAAACCTCATCCTACAGTACTCTTTGAAATCCATGTGAATTAAACATACATGGTGTTTATTATAATGTTCCATGGGATCAATAGGAAAGCTAACCTATATCCCAAATACATGGTTCCCTATCATTTCAAGGTGTAGGGTTTACTAGATATGTTACACAGTTTGTGATACCCATGGGAGTATTCAGTGTGTTAATAAATTTACATGAGTCATGTAGTTACTATTGAAAAGGATGTTTCATCGAACACATGGAATGTGGTCCATGATATTACCATAGGCACGCATCACTACATGGACAATCACATGTAAGCAATTTATATTGTATATCTGAACTACATGTCATACAGCTAAGAACATATGGATCCTTTAAAATATAACCACTTGGTGTATTAATCTACATTACATTCCCTCTTTTATTTGTAAATTTGAAAAAAATATTTTCATGTTTTGGGAGGTACATGGTGTTTGTTTTTATAAACTATATATCTTATATTCACATACAATGACTATATCTATAGTTTCTTCAATATTTCAAACTATCACCACATAATGTAATATGCACATATATCATTGATCATACCATTTTACTCTTGGACTATTGTATGACCTTATTGGTGATCTTTTCAACCCCATCACACCACCATAAAGCCAATTTTCTAACCCTTGATTATAAGAATTACAATAAATGTATTAAAAACCACCATTCATGAATTAACCTCCATATCAATCATCCACATTGGCCACTACCAAATTTTATCCACTCACAAAATCCATTCTAACCATAATCCATTATTTATTAAAAATTATATTTTAATATTCCATTATAAGGGAGTTGTAGTAATTTTTAGGATATTTAAATATCGTTAGTAAAAATACAATCCAATAGAATATCCATCAACAATATATAGAGTAATAATATATAGGAAGTAAGGAGTTACATGGGTGAAACATGATGATAATAAAATATATTCATTGCAAGGGTTCATCATTTTAAATATAATCGTGATTTAGGATAAATACTTATAGAAATTATTTCAATAATTAATGATTTCATAAAAACTACAGAAAAATTAAAACAGTGACAATAAAGTAGAGTACAGAAGAATTATAGAAATTTAATTTCATGAAGAGTGAGGTATATATCTATGGAAGAATCCCAAACTCCTGAAAAAATGATAACATTTTTAATATATAATATCAAGGACATAATATTTTCATTGATTTCATCATATTTCTGAACCCACTCCTTTATTTTCAAAGGATTTATTTCATTACAAAACTAACTGAGAGGGAAATATCCTCTCCCATCACAAATGTTTTTAGCTACTACTTATATCATAGAATGAACTAACCAAAAAACAATTTATATATCAACCTAAAAATAGTTTTTCCATCTTTATCTGGGGTTGTGATTCTTTTCTCCCCCTTTAAAGAAAGATCATGATTGTGTTCATATGATAACAACACTTTTCTCTTATGACCCACTATTGATATCTACAAAATAAATCACTAAAACATAAAGGTTTATAAGGTATTATTACCCTATGTTCCAATTTTAGTTTCTTATTATCTGTTTTATCCAATTCATAGGTGCTAATGTCTCTATCTCATAAAAAAGGGAGATGTGTAACTTATTCCTCAACACATTTTCAACTATTCATTGGAATCATCTATCTACATCCTGAATCTACAAAGGGCTCTCCTTTACTAATTTTTGTAGAATAGTTGTATACTCATTGTAGTTATATGTATGTTACTAAATAGTTTTTGATGAATTGTACAAACCAATCAAAATTTCTCATTATAACACCACTACCCATCTTATAACAATCAAAAGAATACAATCCTAATAACTGAACAATCCATATCCTGTTGGATTCAGACCCTATGATAAAAACCTCTAAAGATCGAGAAACCAATTCCCAAAAACAATGGATAATAATTCCTCTTCCACTATATAATAAGAGTTTCCATGTCATTGGTAAACCAACAAAAATACATTGGATATACAACAATCAAGGTTCTTCTTTACTATCACAATCTCCATATAGAATTCCCACGCTAATAATTAACATGGACTTCAAGAGAAAAAAAATATTCTTCTTATAATGTGGTTAATGTTATCCCCATCATCAGGAAAACACTTTTTTATGTCCTATAATTATTATCAATCATGTTGAACCACAAATTTGATATCCCCAACATGGGGTTCTTTCATAAAAGGGATGAGTGTCAGACCACTATAGTCGATCTATGGTGAGAAATATCTTGTTGAATCCAAGGTTTTTCGTTGAAAATATTATCGATTGGTTTGTGTTTGTTTCCAATATGCACATTGATGACTAGTGAGTTTTCATGGAATGTGGTCATACGATTGAGTATGAAAGAAGTATGGAAGGTGGCACAGTTTCCCAGTGTTTTTCAATTTTTTGGGCCTCAAAAATTGGGAGTTTGAAAATGGTATGCGGTGAAGGCACATGGTGCATAGTGAAAGAGCGTGGTATGAAGTGAAGGCACGCGATACGTGGTGTAGGTGTGTGGTATATAGTGAAGGCAGTGGTAATGGTACACATAGAGGTAAGAAGAGAGGCATGCGGTGCGGTACACAGAGCAGTGCGTGAAATCAAAAACAGTTCACAATAACAGTGCATGGTGAATGCAAACACAGTATGCAGCGGGATTGCTGAGGTTCACAAAACAAGAGAAGAACATAGTGGAGGATAACGGTACGCAGATGGAGTTATGATTTTCCCCCCATTGAAATTTTAGGTAAACCAGTTTAGTGAAATTTGCGATGTTACGTACCTATTTAAGGAAGAATAATAACCTTTGTTGAGAGAGGACACTGGAGATTGAAATTTTGGGGTTAAATCCGAATAAGTATGAAGTGTTTCATTGATGAGAAGATGGTACGTAGATAGACTCATCTTCATAAGAATAATTGTCCACATAAGAGTGTGTGGTTCACGCATGAAGCTCTTGCAGCACACGGTGGAGCAAGGAAGTATGCAGAGAAGAAAGGTTCATGGAGGTATGACATAGCGAAGTAGAGAAGAAAACTGAGCAGCCTGGTACATGGAGGAACTGTATTGTACATGGAGGAGCTAGATGGTATGCGAAAATAGTTGTGGTACACAAAAATAGCAGCAGTACATGAAACACCCAAGGAAGCTTGAAAATTGGAAAAATCAATTTGTGAAATTAATCACTATAACATATCATTGTATAGTAAAATATATTACATTTGTGTGTGATTATGGGACTTCAACAGATCATCCATTTTCATTTGAGGATGCATGAAATAATTATAAACCATTTAAGTGACCTTCAAGTAAATAAACTGAGTGATGACTTTTTCAACGTAGTGACCAATAGAGAGTCAGCAGAAGTGATCCGAGAGATGTGGTATGCTATCCTCGAAGCATTCTAATGGCATCACTCCTAGTACAGACTGAGTGTGCTAAAATCTTTTATTCAAAAACTTAATAATATTTCTGGTTTGGGAATGACCAACACACTGTCGGCGTATGCTCCTTGGATGTATCCCTTAGTGGTGAACCAAGTAAAATTGCTATGTTATTGCTTTGAATGTGATTGTTTATTTTCTTCAATTCCTCTTTAGATTGGTTTAATAGGTTTCTACAAATTTGGGAATAGGATCTATTAGTTTAAAAGAAATTTTTGACCCCTAATTCACCCTTCCCCTCTCAGGGTGTTTCGGGGTCCTTCACATCTCCCTTTCAAAGAAAGAATAAATTTTCCAAAGAAATGTTGTCATGCACACCATATATCTCAAGACATAGAGTCCTCTACTAAAAGTATCAACTACCACAACATTATTATGAAACATTGACCTCACTATCATAAATATTTTCATCAATATAAATGAAAATTACAATATTTTGAGTTTGAGATGCATTCTATGGATTTTTCTACTATAGTGGATTCTCTCAGAGTAAGGAAATGTAAATTCCACAAAATAACAAATAATATCTTCTATAAATGAATAAAATAAATATTTACTCCATTATTTAACTATGAAACACTTGAAAATTATCATTGGAATGAAAATCTATGTTTACATTAGCCACCCATTGAGGTACAACCTTAGGGTAACCTTTCATAGTATACATTAATTCTTTGAAATTAATGGTAAGTGAATTTTTATTCGTCTAATTATAAATTAAATCCATTATTACCATATAATAAGTATTTGAATAAAAAATCATGAGGGTTGGCTTCACTCGTTACATTTAATGGAATCTCAATCACTACTAGGGTTGGTCCCCACCTTACCAAAAAACATATCACAATGTTATATTACCATTGATAGTAAATACTTAACAAGGTAGTTACTACAACTTCTAATTCCAACCATGAAGGAATATCAGACAAGTAAACGTTATCCGTTATAGATAAACTCACATTACACATAGGGGTGAGTGAAATATGGTTTTCATATGTGGAAATTTTCTAGTTAATTTTATATGCATAAGGGATCCCCTAAAACCATAAACTCCTAAACATATAGTGTAGAATGATTTTATATAACCTATGGCAACTTGTTTGAGATCCCATATAGAGAGGACATGAATCATTCTCTAAATTGTACTTAGTGAAGCATGGCCCTTGCCATCCATCACGTGTATTTTCCAGAAGATATGTTTTTATACACTCTTTTTTATATAAACTAAATAAATTTGGGGATTATGAAAGTAGATTGATGTATTTTCTAAATCTATCTAACCCTGAACCACTTGAAATTCCCCTGAAAAAACTCTTAAATTGAAAAATATTTATATAATAGAGAGGTATCTAATCTTGATGGTAACTCAAATATAAAGGACCTTCCATGACACTTCTGTTTCTATATTTCGATAAAATTGTAACTATATTCCATATCCAGAGTTTAACTTTTAATAGAATACTCAACTAACAATTCCTGCTTGGTGGTCTCTAACATTGGTGAAGTTTTATGAAGTCAGAACAACTTGAAAACTCTTCCATTTATTTTTTCACCATTACTATTAAGATCTAATAATTCCACCATAAACTAGATCCATTTAAATACCTAACAAGAACCTTGGGGATTAAAATATACTCAATAATGGTCTAACTACACGATACCCTAAAATAAAATCACTTTACTAAAAAGGGATAAAACACTTACAAGGGCAGTGAAACTCCATCTTGAGTTTGAGAAAAACAACACATACAAATAGATCACTATACTAGATAGGGTACTCAATTATAAAATCATAATCTTGTTTTTTAGTCTAAATGAGTGAGAAATTAATGATTACCATTATAAAAAACCATTATCACTTGATGACCATGATCTACTTGAAAAACAAGATACCCCTATCATCATAACACCCAAAAAATATCCATCCTAATTATAATATTATTAAACATAGTGGGAACTACCATATACTATTTAAAAAATTTTACAATATGAATGGGGGGGGGGAATTCATTAAATAATATGGAAATTATATCTATTTTTCGACACTCCAAAACAATGATTAATCACTGATTAACTAGTGATGAGATTCCCAAATGCAATACTAGTATCATTATGGCCATGCATCTATACACAACATGGATATTATTACGCATTGAAAAAACCTGACTGATTAGGGTACTTTCCTTGTATGTAGTAAGTTGTGTTTTCCATTAAAAACCCAACTCCAATGCATTAGGGGATTGTCAACAGTAACAAGTATAAATATCACATAATATAGAATTTATCATCCAATATCATCCTTCAATAGGCACATATCTGAGATAATTAAAATATATAAAAACACCCATTGTATATATTTATATATAAATAACTATACAATATTAAATGCATGCATGAGACAGAAACTTCTAATATTTCCCCCTATAGGTAAACACTAAAAGAACTCTATATCTTACAATCCTCTGAATTTGAAATATATAAAATAAAAAATGAACTCACATATAGTAGGAATATCCAAAAACATTCCCAACATCAATATATTTTACTACGATAATAAACTAATATGATCCATCATGATTTTATATGATTCTCCTAAAATAAGCTCTAAACAAGATAAACCATCTCCATGTCCTCCAAGAAAAACTCAGATATATAATAATATTAAAAATTGTTGTATAATGACCACATTAAAAAATAATATGATAAATAATTGTAATTTAAGAATGATAGTATAATTATGGATTTATATTAATAATTTAAAAAAATTACAAATGAAATATAGTGCATGTGTTTTCTATACTAATATTGCATAATAAGTATTATATTCATTCCAAAGGGAATTTCATTTATAACAGTATGTGTAAAGACCCGTAAATTTCATGGAATTATTTTTTCCTAAATTCTTTGGGATTTTACGAGTACGCAGTTTTTGACGGCACCTGATTCTGAGGCCCCGTGTTCTCAGAATCAATTCTCGAAGTTTATCTCAGGTACGTTCAGTAAACAAACGAGCGGGTTTTTCTATCCTTTGATCCGGTGCATGGAATTGAAATCTGAGGGCACCGATGAATTCAAAATGCTTGTAATTTCTTAAGGGGACCTTTACCGTAGTTGTGTTTTTGTGGAAGGAGAAGTTAAAAATTGTGAATTAAATAGGAAGTGAATAAAAATGTGGAACAATTTTTATTCTATATCTAAGTGGTTATATCCTAAATAGGGGAGTATGGGTAGTCCCCTAACTACCCATGTGAGGATATTTGTGAGGTTGGGCCCACACTATCCCCAACCCTTCACATTCCCTAAAACTCCTTAAACCCCCCTCTTAATTTATGAAAACTCCTCATTACTTGTGAAACATTTCCACCGTCTCTCTCTCTCACTCTTGACACTTTCCAACACACTTTAGTCAATTAATTGAAGAACTTCAATTAATAAATTAAGTGATTAAATGTTAAATTTGGATGCATGACATGATTTAATAAAATAAGGAGATGCCTTATTTTATTTTTGGTTGGCTTGTTGTGATGAGATTTTGGGGAGAGAGATCTTGAGTTTCGAAGAACGCTTTATCTCCTTTGTTGAAGAACACCAACTCTTCGATGAAGAACTTTCACTCAGTGACCCTGAATTCTCTATCCTCTTCTTCCTTCATGACAAGGGAGGAGAAACCAACTAGGGAAATCTCCAATGACATCACGACTTGTTTTCTTCTCTCTGTGATAAAAGGGGAGACGCTGCTTCCTCCTTGGACGCTCTCCATTGATGTCTACGAATACTTATCTTGTGACGCCGTCAAACGCGACACTGGCATTCATCATCATTTGTTGAGGTAGGGGTTTATTCTTGAAAGTGGATCTTTACGTTCCCCATACTCATTGGAAATCATTGTTTAAATATGGCTAATTGTTATCATTTTACACGGAGGGTGAGGGCCGAAAGAACACGGCCCAACAACCCTCCATTGTTCTCATTTATGAATCTAGAATCAGCAATCGACGACAGAGGAGGCACGATACCATCGCGCCGTGTTGGGTTTGTGACAAAGGAGGCCGACGCCGTCACACCGGTTGTGTGGAAGGAATTGCGACTCACTACACGGGCTACTTCAGCAGAAGAACAGGCCGGCCCGATGGTCGGCTGGGAGGAGGCGATCCAAGGTGCCAGGAGGGTGCCACATTGAGGAAACAGACGGCCCATCGGCCGGCCGGGTGGAGCCGGACCGCGGCGCAAGGATGGCGTCACGCTGGAAGATTGGCGGCCTGCCCATGCAGGCCACGTGCACAGAATACCCGCTGGTCTAGCCGGCCGGTTTGGGGAAGGGCGGCACCGCTGGTGTAGAAAATAGGGGGGGGTCCCCCCCCCCTTGGGACTCACTTGGCCTTCGGCCGAGCCACTCGACCATCTAGGTCGGGCCGAGCTGGTCCGCGCCAGGTCTGTCCAGGCCGCGCCCAGCTGGGCCGGGCAACTCCTCTTCGGGCCGGGCCGCGCCCCATAAGGGCGAGTTGTGTATTTCTTCAGACTGGTCTGACACCCCTGCTGGGATGGACCTGTCAAACTGGGTTAACCTGACCCATCGGCCCACTAAGCTAAACGGGCCGATTATGTTAATCAGTTAAATGGAAATAACTCTATGACAGGGCGTCCGATCAATGCGCCATCTGCGGAACTAGGACTCTTTCGACGAGATGGTCCTTTTGAGACACTCTAAGTGAGTTTTGGATGAATTTGGATATCAGCTGGGTTAGAAACGAGCATATTTCTAACCGGGTCCTTCGGACGAAAAAACCAATTTCTCTCAGACCGGGTGTCCGATTGACGCGTTGTCTTTTGCGTGGAGTTCCTATTGATGAGACGGAACTTTATGATACATCAACTCTGGACTTCCTGACAGTTGATGTATCGACCCCTTGGCTCATTGAGTGGACCCTCCCGGAATCAAGCGTGCTGTGTGTGGGAACCCAAGAGGTGGCTATGACTGCGACGAAAATGACGATTGTACTTGGATCCTACATGGGTTCGACAGCAAGGAAGACTGTACTTGGATCCTTCGTGGGTTCAGTATATATGAAGACTGTACTTAGATCCTCTGTGGGTTCGACATCAATGGTTACTGTACTTGGATTCTACATGGGTTGGGCAGTGACGACTTCTGTACTTGGATCCTACGTGGGTTCAATAGAGGAGATGATTCAAGGGCTACATCTACCATATCCACCCATCTTCATGAATAGTATACCTGTTTGAGCTGAGTCTTGACTTTCAATCATTATCATTGATGTGATTGACTTTATATCCTGTGTGGACTACTTTGTGATTTTCTGTGTGGACTGGGTTGTACCTGGGCTTGTGAGTTGGAGCCGAACTGGAATTAATGACTTAGGTATCTGTATGATCATATACCTAGGTAGAGTTGGTTGATACTTTGTGTTTGTATATTTCCATTTTGGTTTATCCTTTGTGGATTCCGAGAGACCTTCGGGGGTCTCGGGGTCCATACTGAGTATCGTATACTCACCCCTGCACGGTCTATGCCCGCACTACATTGTGTTGGATGCAGATGACATATAGCATGGATCGAGGTGGCGTCCTCTGGAGGGGGACAGTACCTGGAGGTGGAACACTTGGTGGGACGTACACGGAGTGGACGACCGGACCCGAGGAGCTGAGGAGACCATTTGTACCGACCCTTGAGGTGGAATATCCAGAGGACGACTCAGTGGTTGCTAGTTTACATTACTGCAATTGTTTTTTCTTTACTATCGTACTGTACATTCAGATGGGTTTGTATTTTGGCCCATTTACTTTCCAGAACTTAATTTTGTACTCAGTTTACTTAGTTTTTACTTCAGCTAGCATACTCTATTGTGTTTTTTACTTATATTAAGGCAATGCCTTCCCTTTTATCGGGATTTATGCCTTTGGTGCTAGTCGCCAGCCCCTGGCCTATGGAAGGCGGGATTGGGATAGTGACGACACGGGCCCCGAGGACGGGTCGTGACAAATTGGTATCAGAGGAGTCGATTATACCGTATAAATTAGTACTCTGATAAGTTCTTCCTCTGAAGAAATAGTGTTAATGGTATTGGGTGTGGTTATTAGTCCTGGGATTCCAGTGTTGGTTCTGCAGCCGATGTATCCATACACCAGGACCTTGACTTCTGATTTCCGACTCAGTGCACAAAAACGTTGATTGCATGTGTGTTTCAAAAGTTTTCTTAGTGATTACTTTGTTTCAGCTCACCAGGTGTACTGTATACACAGTGGTGCACCTGTTTCTTTTCTGGATAGCCCCACGATGGCAGCCAGCTAGGGTTCCCAACATTATGTGAGATGGTAGCCCACCGAGCGACGAGGGCTTAGTGAAGGGCCCCATTATAGCAGAGGCACCAGCGGTACCTCTACCCATAGGGCCACCGATATCACCAGCCCCAAAAGTAGAGAGTTCATGCCACCGAAGTGCACTTCATGAGTTTCAGCGATAGAGGCTACCCAGGTTCTACGAAGAGACGGACCCTCAGGCAGATGAGGATTGGCTGGAGGCTATTGTTCGAGTTTTCAGATTGGTAGGGACACCAGCAGACCTTATGGTGATCCTTGCCGCAAGCCTCCTGCACGCAGTAGCAGGTAGATGGTGGTGTCTGATGCTCCAGGTGCACGACAAGGAATCTCTACTTTGGATGGAGTTCGAGAGCCTCTTCCTCTCAGAGTTCGTTCCATCCACACTCAGTGCGGTACACATCAAGGAGTTACTACAGATGCGGCAAGACAGAATGACAATAGGACAGTACCCGACGAGGTTTACCGAGCTCTCGTGCTACTCCACGAACATGGTGCGGGACCCATTCTTCTAGGCCTATACCTTCGATCAGGGACTGAGGTATGAGATCAGGGCTTCGATGATCTCCCTCAGCATTTTGATGCATGTAGGAGTACAGTAGCGAGCCTTACTTGTGGAGAGATTCCTTGGTGAGCCTACACCAGTAGTGAGGCCAACCGCAGGGCGACATGTAGGAGAGTCTTCTACAGGCAGCAGTAGACATATGTCATAGAGGTCCAAGCGGACCAGGCCATCTAGTGGGTGACCACAGGATACTGGTTCGGAGGTACGGGGCACACACAGCTGAGCTAGTCATACGGGAGGGAGGTAGTGCTATGCATGCAGTGGGAAGGACCACATGGCTCGTGACTGCCCGACCCGCCATGTAGAGGAGCACCAGACGGTTGAGGGACCACCCAGGCAGAGGCAGAGGAGTTGGCCGAGCAGTGGGTGGAGGGAGATGCTTTGAGGCTCTACCACCACCACCACCAGGAGGTCCACCTCGACCACATGGAGCTGTCAGATAGAAGCAGGCTCAGTTCAGGCAGTGGAGGGTTACGACCACGACGCACCTGATATGATTTGAGGTACTATCTGTGTCTACTCCACCCTTATATCAGTTCTTTTAGACATAGGAGCAAGTCATTCATTCATTTCCACTACCCTTGTTCGGATCTTGGAGATTCCGACAGAGTCGTTGGATCGATCCTTACGGCTAGAGACTCCTATGGGAGCAGACTCGACGATTACACACTGGTGCCAACAATGTGTGATTACTCTAGGAGGCGAGAGCTTCGGCTGGGATATTCTTGTAGCAGTGTCGAGGCCTTACGACATCATCTTGGGTATGGACTGGTTATATACAGTCCATTCTTATATTGACTATATTAGGCGCAATGTATGGTGTGTCCACACAGATGGGAGTAGGTTCACCTTCACCGGTGAGAAGTGAACCTTTGCAGCATAGGATGGACTTACGCAGAGGAGAGGGAGTCCAATCACACATTAGTTGGATAGTTTCATTCTAGTAGCGGTTGATGTGCAGAGTCCGTGTTTTCCTATTGTGGTGGATCAGTTTGCAGACGTTTTCCCTAATGATGTTCAAGGACTACCTCCTCGCAGAGAGGAAGACTTTTATATTGAATTGTACCCCGGGACAACCCCGATATCTAATCCAGCATATCGGATGGTACCCACCGAGCTTCTTGAGATGTGGGTACAGTTGGAGGATTTATAGGGAAACGGATTCATCCGACCCAGTGTTTCACCCTGGGCTTCTCCGATTTTATTCTCCAAAAAATGTGGATGGGAGCTTACAACTATGTGTCGTCTACCGTCTCCTGAATCAGGTGACCGTAAAGAACATGTACTCACTCCCGAATATTGATGACCTCTTCGATCATCTCAAGGGAGCGTGTTGGTTCTCGAAGATAGACCTCAGGTTAGGCTATCGCCAGCTCAGAGTTTGAGACGAGGATGTGCAGAAGATGACCTTTAGGTGTTGGTATGGCCACTATGAGTTCTTGGTTATGCCCTTCGGTGTAACCAATGCTCCAGTGGTCTTAATGCGTCTCATGAACAGGATCTTCTAGCCTTACCTTGATCGATTTGTCATAGTCTTGATCGACGACATACTGATTTACTCGACTACTGAGGAGGTGCACGCCTACCACTTACGGGTAGTACTGGACACACTCTGAGAGCACCAGCTTTATGGGAATCTCTTGAAGTGTCATTTCTTGATTCGAGAGGTCCACTTATTGGGGAACATCATCTCTGATGTGGGATTTGCGGTAGATCCTGCGAAGATAGAGGCAGTACTTGCTTGGGAGCCACCCAGGAGTGTGACAGAGTTGCAGAGTTTCCTATGTTTGGCTGGGTACTACCATAGATTTTAGCCAGACATCTCCAGAGTTGCAGCACCACTTTTAGCATTGACGAATAAGGGGAAACCCTTCGTGTGGTCAGATAGATGTTAGCAGAGGTTCCAGGAGATGAGACAGAGATTGACCAGTGCACCCATCTTGAGGCTACTAGAGAAGGGCGTAGGGTACATAGTTTACTGTGATGCATCAGAGACTGGACTCAGGTGTTTCCTGATGCCAGAGAGGGTAGTGATCGCTTATCGTTCACAACAGTTGAGGCAGCATGAGCAGAACTACACTACCCACGACATGGAGTTAGCAGTAGTGGTCTTCACCTTGAAGATGTGGCAGCACTATCTGATGGGCAAGCGCTTTAAAGTATACTTTGACCACTAGAGTGTCAGGTACATCTTCTCGCAGAAGGAATTAAACCTGAGACATCGGCGATGGCTTGAGTTTCTCCGGGACTATGACTTTGAGATAGTTTATACTTCTGGGAAGGGGAACGTGGTAGCTATTTCTCTTAACAGGAGATAGGGCATTCAGCTACTTGGAGAGATGATAGAGAAACTAGCCGCATTGCAGATATCCTTCATGGATAGAGATGGAGTAGCCTTTCTACAGTCACTCATAGTCACTCCTCCACTACTTTAGTGGGTTAGAGAGGCACAATGTGGGGATGTTGACTGTGAGATGCGACGTGTACAGATATCCACAAGACAAGCTCCTGATGTATTTTCTATTGGAGGAGAGCACTTCATCCTCTTCAGAGGACGTACCATGGTACACGTTGCATTACAGATGGAGTTGCTGAGGGAGATTCACACTTCCCCTTTGGCGGGACAACCAGGAGTAGCGAAGACGTACCAGGATCTCAGACAATAGCACTGGTGGCTGGGTTTAAAGAATGATGTGGCAGAGTTCATTTCATTATGCCTCACTTTCCACCAGGTGAAGGCGGAGCACCAGGTTCCAGTAGGCTTGGTTTAACCTTTAGAGGTCCCGAAGTGGAAGTGGGATGGGATATCTATGGATTTTTTGATAGGGCTTCCACATACTTTCAGAGGACACGACTCCATCTGGGTGATTGTCGATCAGCTCACCAAGTCGGCCCACTTCCTACCTATAAGAGAGAAGGTCTCAATGGAGAGATTAGGACGCCTCTATGTTTAGGAGATCGTAGGAATTCATGGTGTTCCATCGCCTATCGTCTCCGATCATGATGCTCTCTTTACTTCCCGGCTTTGGAAGGGGTTGTAGGAGGCATTTGGGACACAACTACACCTGAGCACAACCATTCATCCTCATATAGATGGCCAAGCGGAGAGGAACATTCAGACTCTCGAGGACATTCTCCATGCATGTGTTCTCGAATTTGGTCACAGCTGGGAGGATCACCTACCTTTGATAGAGTTTGCGTACAACAACAGCTACCACTCCACCATCAGGATGGCACCATACGAGGCATTGTATGGCCAACCATGCAGATCACCTCTATTCTGGACTGACCCTTGGGAGTCAGCACTTGTAGGACTAGTGATGGTCTAGGCTATGACGGAGAATGTGCAGATCATCCAGGACCGGATCAGGACTGCATAGATAAGACAGAAGTCCTATGCTGATAGGACATGGAGACCACTGGAGTTCGAGGATGGCGACCACATTTTCTTACGGGTCTCACCTCGATGTGGATTATGGAGATTTGGATGCGGAAACAAGTTATCTCCATGCTTCATCAGACTATTCCAGGTTCTTAGTAGGGTTGGCGAGGTGGATTATCGCCTGGCTCTTCCACCTCAGCTACACCAGGTGCACGACATCTTCTACGTATCTCAGCTGAGGTGATACGTGCATGACCCAACACATATCATTGATCACGGGAGCTGGACATCGATGATGGGGAGACTTTTGCGGAGGTCTCGGTGGAGATTAAGGATCGATAAGAGCGGGTCCTACATGGATGGTCGATTCCACTAGTGTGCATTCGTTGGCAGCCCGGGAACCTCCAGGAGAGCACATGTGAGCGGGAGGCTTAGAAGCGTGCACAATACCCTGATTTGTTTCCCTAGTTTGTGATGAATCTTTACAGTGACATAAATACATGAGGTGGGATTAATTTAAAGACTTTTAAATTTAAAGGAATTTTTTTTCCTAAATTTTTTGGGATTTTATGAGTACGCAGTTTCTGACAGCACCTGATTCTGAGGCCCGGTATGCTCGGAATCAATTTTCAAAGTTTATCTCGGGTTGGCTTAGTAAACGAATGAGAGGGTTTTTCTATATTTTGAACCAGTGCTCGGAATTGAAATTTGAGGGCACCAATGAATTCTCAACACCGATAATTGATTAAGGGGGCCTTTACTATTGTTGCATTTGTTGGGAAGAAGAAGTTAAAAATTGAGGATTAAATAAGAAGTGAATAAAAATGTGGAACAATTTTTATTCTATATCTATGTGGTTATATCCTTCAAGGGGGATTTGGGGTGGTCCCCTAACTACCCCTGTGAGGATATTTGTGTGGTGGGGCCCACACGAGCCCCAACCCTTCACATTCCCTAAACCTACTTAAACCCCCCTCTTAATTTTTGTAAACTCATCATTACTTGTGAATCCTTTCCACCTTCTCTCTCTCCCTCTTAAATCTTGCCAACACACTTTAATCAATTAATTGAACCACTTAAATTAATTAATTAAGTGTTTAAATATTTAATTTGAATACATTGCATGATTTAATAAAATAAGTAGAAGCCTTATTTTATTTTTGGTTGTCTTGTTGTGTTGTGATTTTGGGGAGAGAGCTCTTGAGTTTTGAAGAATGCTTCATCTCTTTTGTTGAAGAAAGCCAACTCTCCGATGAAGAACCTTGACTCAGCGACCCCAAATTCTCTATCATCTTCTTCCTCTATGAAAAGGGAGGAGACACCGACACGAGAACTTTCCAACGACGTCACACTTTGTTTTATTCTCTCTTTGGTAAAAAGGGGAGACACCACTTCCCCCTCGGATTCTCTCCATTGACGTCTACGAATCCTTATCTCACGACGCCGTCAACCACGACGCCGACCTTCATCATCATTTGTTGAGGTAGGTGTTTATTCTTGAAAGTGGATGTTTACGTACCCCGTACTCGTTCAAAATCTTTGTCTAAATATGACGGATTTTTATCATATTACACGGAGAGTGCTTGCCGAACGAACACGGACCGACAACCCTCCATTGTTCTCGTTTATTATTCTTGAATTGGTAATCGAATACGGAGGAGGCACGACGCCGTCACGCCATGCCGAGTTTATGACAAAGGAGGCCGACGCCGTAGCGTCGGTTGTGCGGAAGGAACCGCGACCTGCTACATGGGCTGATTTGGCGGAAGAACCACCCGGTCGGGCGGAGGCGAACCGCGGCACCAAGAGGGTGCCCCACTGAGAAATCGGTCGGCCCGTCGGCCGACTGGGCAGAGCTGGACTGCGACGCCAGGAGGGCACCGTGCTGGAAGACTGGCGACCCGCGTGCATCAAAGACCGGCTGGTTTAGGGAAGGGTGGCACCACCTGGCGCCGCTGGTGTATAAAACTGGGGGGGGGGGGGGGGGCGTTCCCCCTGGAAACTTCTTGGCCTTCAGCCGGGCCGAGCCAGGCCAGGCCGCACCAGGCCAGGCTGGGATGAGCCTCGTCAGGCCGGGCCGTGCCCCACCAAGCCGAGCCGCGCTGCTTCGGGTTGGGCCGCGCCACTTCGGGCCAGGCCACGCCCCTTTGGGCTGAGTTGTGTGTTTCTTCGGACTGGTTCGACAGCCCTTCTAGCTTAGACCCATCAAACTGGGTTAACCCGACCCGTCATCCCACTGGGCTAAACGGGTCGGGCATGTTAATCACATAAACATGAATAACTCTAAGACCGTGCGTCCGATCAATGCGCTGTCTACAACACTAGGAATCTTTCGACGAGACGGTCCATTTGCGATAATGTAAGTGAGTTTTAGATGAATTTGGATATCGGCCGAGTAATAAAGGAGCATATTTTTAACCGGGCCCCTAGGACAGAAAAGCCAAATTCTCTCAGACCGGGCATCTGACTGGCACACCATCTATCACATTGAGTTCCTATTGATGAGATGGAACTTTGTGATACATCAACTATGGACTTCGTGATAGATTATGTATCGACCTCTTGGCTCGTGGAGTGGACCCTCTCAGAATCGAGAAAGCTGTGTGCGGGAACCCTAGAGTTGGCTGCGACTACGATGATGATGACGACAGTACTTTGATCCTACGTGTGTTCGACAGTGATGATTACTGTACTAGGATCCTATGTGGGTTCGGCAGTGATGATGACTGTACTAGGATCCTTCGTGGGTTCGACAGCGATGGTTACTATACTTGGATCCTACGTGGGTTTGGCAGTGACGACTTCTGTACTTGGATCCTATGTGGGTTCAGTAGGGGAGATGATTCAGAGGCTACATCTATCATCTCCACCCCTCTTCATTAATAGTATTAATGTGTGAGCCGAGTCTTGACTTTCAGTCATTGTCATTGATGTGATTGACTTTCTATCCTATGTGGATTGGGTTGTTCTTTCCTGTGTGGACGAGGTTGTACTAGGGCTCGTGAGTTGGAGGCGAACTGGAATTGATGACGTAGGTATATGTATGGGCATATAACTAAGTAAACTTGGTTGATATTTGGTGTTTATATCTTTCCATTGTGTTTTATCCTTTGTGGATTCTGGGAGTCATTTGGGGGTCTTGGGATCTCTACTGAGTTTCGTATACTCACCCCTGCATGGGTTATGCCTGCACTACGTTGTGTTGGATGCAGACGACAAACAAAACTGATCAAGGTGGAGTCTTGGGGAGCGGGACGGTACCAGGAGGTGGACCACTTGGCGGGACGTACACGGAGTGGACGGCTGGACCCGAGTATCTTAGGATAACTTTTGTACCCACCCTTCAGGTGGGATATCCGGAGGACGACTCAGTGGTTGCTGGTTTACTTTACTGCAGATGTTCATTCTTTACTGTTGTACTGTACATTTAGTTGGGTTTGTATTCTGGCCCATTTAATTTCAAACACTTACTTTTGTACTCACTTTACTTAGTGTTTACATTATCTTTCATACTCTGTTGTGTTTGTTTACTTATATAAAGGCAATTCTTTCCCTTTTATCGGGATTTATGCCTTTGGTGCTAGTTGCCAGCCCCTTGCCTATAGAAGGCGGGTTTGGGGTAGTCACAACACATGCCCCAAGGAGGGGTTGTGATAGTATAGGTCATTATATTTATGATTATTTTCATGACCATGTTATTATCTCATGGATAACTCTTATTAAAACATATTTTATATACATTTGATTCATGTATTATGTTATTCATAGACGTCTTCCTTGTTTTAGGATCTTTTTTAACAAAGATTTCTTATATATCCTGATTAAACCAACATTATCATCTTATTCCAACTTAGGATCTTTAATTCTACTCACCTATGTTTACCCTTACTGAGCATTTTAGCTTACCCCATTTTTATGACCCCATTTCATCTTGGTATGCGGAATAGTAATATATTGGATGTGTCTTGAAGTGTACCTTGTGTGTAGAATTTTTAGGATATGTTTAAGGAATTTTATGGATTATGTAGTTTCTTATATTTTAGAGAAAATTTCCATTTGATACAATGAATATGGATACTTATAATTAAATCAATTTCCTAATTATCATAAAATATAAACATGAGGAGGCACATCAGTTGTATATTTTTCATTATCTTGTAATTATATATGTGTATCAAAGACAATGTGTTTAATTTATGTGATTGAATCACCTGATTTGGGAGTGTGAGTTTGGGGAACCTCACCAAGTCATTATGAGACTCTATAACGTAAATTATATGAATGAAGGCTAATGTTACTATATTAATTTTTCTTATAATTCCTATGAATCAAAAATTTATTTCATATATTATTTATATAAGCCTCTAGATCTAATTTTTGAATAATATCAGCATTTGGTTACTAAAGAATCGGTTGTTCTAATACATAAAATGTTCTTCCTTCTTGAGAACTATTCATAATTTTTACACCTATATAAGAAGTCTCTTACTATAATATTTTCCTTTTATTTAGATTTATTTCAAATTATGAATGATGATTGTGTCATTTTATCTATAACATAATATTTTATCAAATGTGGACTATGTTTTAAATTCATTCGGTAAAATGTTTTTGAAACTATGATCCCACTAAATTGATGACTCCATTCTAAAATCCATCATACCAATTAGTGGGAAAACATAAAAAATTCAACTTATATTAACCCACATTATCTCATATTACAATCCATGAATATATCAAGTATAATATCAAGTTAGTAATATCATATATAAATCTTGGATAGTTGATCGGATAACACTTTACCTTCATCGATCATATAGATTCACTCGACCCAATTCCTAGATTATCCCAACTGTTTTGGTTTACTAGAAAAGTATAACAAAAATATGAAACCATGATTTAGGAATTTAATGTTTATGTAATCCTAATTAATTTACTTTTATACAAAAGATAAACCTTAGGCACCTAGATATAGAATGACCTACCCAGTTGGATGATGGATGTATTGAAAAGTGATCTATTAGAAGCAATATAACACTTAATATTTTAAAATGGAATTTTAATCTCACAACACCTTCTTATATTATTCTATTGAATATATTGATGAATATAAGGATTGATTTTGGAATCTTATTCTTTCCACAAAATCATAAAGTACAAACAATATTGACGTGTAACACTTTATACAACTCATAGCTTGTGTTAATAATCTAAATTAAAAACAAGGTATTTTCATACATATCCAAAAATATATCATCCATAGGTTACATGAAACCTTTTCATGTAATTAATTAAAATACATATAAAACCAAAAATAACCAAAAGTTTATTATTAGAGTGATGGATAACCAAACATCACTTTTTAGATAAGGTATAAGCCACTATCATAGTCAGAAGACCAACCCAAAATCCCAAAATGAAAAGAATCCTTACTCAAGATAGACCTCAATTACATCATAATTCAAACAATAAATATGTATAAACTATAATAAAAATTTTAAATTCAAGCTCATAACCCAAAACAATCTAATGTTAATGTCAAAGAATACTAAAGTAATTATCATAACTAGCATTGGACTATTTAAATGAATGTTTTGAAATATTTTTATGTACATTAACAATTTCTACTAAATTATACATACATTAATAATATAAAAATTATATTCAAAAATAAATTTTGAAAAAAATTAAATAAAAAATTCATATATTTAAATATGAGAAAACCCATTCTGAACAATTCATAAATAGAGTAAATATAAATACCTTATAATTTTACAGAACATCATAGACATGACATAATTGAAACTAATAAAACTACATTATATTTATCTCCAATATTAACTATATCATATTATCCATTCATATGGAATTTATTAAATATATATTATATTAAAATAATTATTAATATATTATATTCAAATTCTATAATGTAAATAAATTATGTAATATAAATATCACATATTTAATATTATTTGAACCATTTTCATATCAAATAGTTTGATACACATTTTCAAATGATTTAAATTATATTTAAAATATGAAATATTAATTTTAATAGTTCAAATAAACATTTATTATTTATTCATAATTCAAAATATAAACTCTTTGACATTTTTTCTTATTTTTTTATTTATAAAAACTTTATAAATTAATCATATATTTTTCATATACACTTTATATCTAGCTTATAATTCATAGAATATAATATAAAATGGTATTAAATATTAATAATTAATATTTCTGAAATAATTATTTATTAAATAGTCAAAAACATTTAATAATTATTTATACACGTATTATAATTATTTAATTTGAAACCATTTATTAAATTAAGTAAACGCCCTAAAATACATTTTTACAATGATTTATAAACATTTTATAAATTATTAAAATCAAAATCTTCTACTATATTCTATTTAGTGATATATGTATATCATAAGATATTTTTTATGTGTGATAGGTGATGTGGGAACTATTTATTGTACATTATGATATATAATATGTGGCTTGTGGAAATCTCTATTATTTGTGTGGGATTAATATTTCTGAAGAACATTATCAATAGTAACATTAATCGGGCAATAGAGATGACCTTCCAAACAATAAAACATCATCTCCCAGGATATCGTTTATGATAATATTTGACTTATTGTATGTAGGATTATATACTCTGTTTTGTATAGACAAAGACATGATATCATTCCTTAGGACATCCCATATCGTAGGCTACAATATATATAAAACCCAATAATTATAGTGTATCAAACGCTATGATATCCCATATTGAATGGCACCGTCTTTACATAAATAAAAATATCTAATATTATAACACCGTACATTTTAAAATCTGTAACTAATAAATTAAAAGATGATATATGATTTCATTATCATGAACATGATATACAGAATCAAACAAAATGGTGAAGCTTTGATATCACTAAATGGTTACTCAAGAAAAAAAAGCTTTTCTATGAAGAGAAAGAAATTAGAAACCAGAAATACCAAGACTGAAAATTCCTGAAAACCATAATGATAATATAAATATAAGAATTTGTGTAACATTTAGTGATAGAGTCCATTTCCATAATCTTCAATCACCAGTTTGATGAGTATCCCTTAGTAGTACCCATCTGATTTTGTCCCCTATAGTTCATCCATGATTTGATGTGAATCACATGATGCACTCATTAGATTATCCTTCTTTCTAGGATATTTAAGTATATCTCATGGTAATGGAGGAAAAATAAGATACCAAATGGGGAGAAAATGATAGGAGGCTTTCTTAGTTCATAATAGCCCCATCCCATAGAAACAACCTACTTATATTACAATAGACATACTCTTTTGTATGCATTTACATATACTTCATATAACTCATGGGAAATTAAATGACATTTTTGAAATAACTCATGTCATTGTGGGATGTGAATACCCGATGAAATTTATACTTTTATCCTTTAGAGTAGATTAGTTCTTGAATTCGTACTCAGATTGAGATTCTAGGTGTTTGGAAATCAATTGATGGATGTTTTAGACAATGATAAATTCCTAGTTTGGGGTTATGGGTGATTGGGTAGTGAAAAAATATAGTATTCAGCTGGCCAAAAACTAGATTTTTTATGTAATTGGACATCACTTGTAATGTAAAGGTGTTGTACCATGGTTTTTAGACCCAAGAGGGTTTTCTGCCTCATTTTCCTATGCCCAAGCCATAGTGTGACCCTAATTAAGGGAGACTATGACACAACCTTGGGAATTTTTCATAATGACTGTATAATGAAATTTTTTAATACGGTAAGGACTAAACTTTTATGATCATTCCCCTTCATTTTAAAGCACAAGGGTTGTTTGAGAAGGGCCTCTCAACCAACACCTCTCTATCTTCTCCTTCCCTTTGATCCCCCATGTCATGGATTGTTCTTTTTTGTGTTCTAGAAAATAATTTTAGTGTGTTCAACCATTCATATTCTATTTGTTTAATTTTCATTGATTATAACCAATTTTGGATGATTTTGGGCTAGGATTATGGTGCTGATTTCACCATAGAATGGAGTAATCAGGTGAGGATGATGTGACTTTTGATCAAATTGTATAATGGACATCCCAAATAGATAATTTCATGTTGTTGTATGTGGATTGATTTTGATGGTGGTACTCTCTGAGATTTTTGTCGATTATTCCACTTTGGTTTAACTTAACTAATAAATTATTATTTTTGGTATGATACAAGAGATCATATAACAATATCAATATCAAAAGAGGCATGAATAGTCTTGGTTGAGGAATGGTAGAGCATAGATGGGATGGTAACTCATTGATGGAGGTATGTGATCCCATTAATATTGAATATAATGTCTTTTCATATATGCTTACATATTGCATGAAATTTTTTGTATATATATTTTTTAAAATTGTTAGGGATCTATATTGGCTGGTAGATAAAGATAGGATGATGTTGGGTATTTTATGCTTGGGTTATATTCTCTCTAGTGCCTGGGATTCTTGATGTCATGCGATGAATCTATCACTAATGGGAGATAGATTGAGATGATGTGAGTCCTTTTAAAAGTCTCACGATATCTGTTATGTCATGATTAGCCAAATTGGATTTCCTATGATCTAGTGAAATATGAATTTGAGGATTAGGACTTGTGGAAAGTAGTGGGGTGGTTTTATGTCTTATAACTTATGAGTGATAAACTATTGAGGTTGGATCGAGGCATAGTAAATAGTTTAAGTGGGATGAGTCCTTTTGGAAAAGATTATTTATGAAAAAATATGTGGTTCATCTTGGTGATAGGATAATATATATCCCGTTGGATATGTGGGATGATACATAAGTTAGGGTCTTGTGTTTTTATATGGACTTTGAAAATTATTTCTAATATGTTTTAGAGTGATATGACTTTGTATGGTCCACACCATATTAGGACTAGGTTGGATGAAATAATGGACAAGTATTAAAGCCCACCTCCTGAGGCCACTGTCAAGATGACTTTATTGAATTTGGGACCACTGTGGGGTTGTGGACATGATTCGGCATCAATGAGAATATATTATGAAGGTTCTAGTGGTTCTAATGAATTCCATAATAGGGACGGTGGGATATGTTCAAGAAGAAGATATAGGTATTGAGAAATATTCACCCAGTGATAACCAAGTGAGTTGCATGACATGCTTCATGCCCTATATGATGTTGATTATTATTTTATGTGTGTGATTTTTATTATGCTATGTGATGAATTTTTGTTGGGGAGTGCATCCTGAGACATCGAATCACTATGAGTAAGATATAATGGGTGTTACTATAGTGGTGAGGTAGATTCCAAGATATTTAAATGATATCAAGGATTATCATGAGTGAGATTATGTGGTTTATAACCAGTCCTACCTCAACATGATTGAGATAAATTTATCGGGGATTCAATGAGTGATTTGAAGTACTTAACATGGGTTTATGGACATAAGACTATTGAAATAACTATCATGAGTTAGAGGGAGTCATAGGAAAGCTATGATGTGAGGTTGTGTCATCCATGCGTAATATAGTTTTCTTGAGCATGATGGGATATGAATGAGTGTGATTGTTGGAATCAAGTATGTTGATTGTGCCACAATAAGTGACATGGGGCTCAGGATGTGTTGTGACATGGGATACAATCCTGAGACAACCATGAGTGAGATGAGGTCCATGATGGAATGTGATGATGGAAATAGATGTAAGGACCCAACTTTGGGGTGGGGAAGGTAGATGTATATACTTGTAAATTCGACCTTACAAGATAAAGGGAGTTCTTAATATGCTTAGTATATAACCCTACTATAAGAGTGTAGTTCTTGTGACTATGACTATAAATCACCTTGAGTCAAATGTTATGGGATATACATTAGGTTTAATGGTATGATAAAGTGAGGTGATGAGGTGGATTCTATAATGTTTCCAAATTAGTTATGATCTGGTGCACTGGTTTCCTAGTTATCAGACATTTTCATAATGTGTAGAGAGTCATTGTGGCCTAGTTGGAACCCGTTGAACAATATTATTTTGTTGAATATTTATTCTCTTTATTCATACATTTATAAGATTTTATATTCTATGGTCACATAGTGAGACACTATTGAGATATATTTATCAAATCCTACATAGGAACCATGGTGTTCATGAAGACCTTATTTCTACTTTCTGATCATTTCATAGAACATGTAGTGGGATATGCTAAGGTAACATGAAATTCATTTTTATATAGAATTATTGAGGCATGGGTATGATATAAGGACCTATGGATTTATTTTGTTTCTTATTTATGTGTATATAGTATCTTACTAGTGGGAAATTAATGTTTTATATTATGATGTGCATGTGTATGTATGCCTCTATATTAATTTATTATATAATTGAATTAATTTGATTATACATACCCTAATTATGGGATTGATAATGCTTTGGTTATTTCAGATGACTTGTATGACCCCGATTCAAGGGTACAATATCCTCATTATATGGATTAGGCCCTAACCACTAATCGAAATCTTCTAGCTTATAGGGAGGAGTGCTTGAGGTATAAAAAACTCCATATTAGATGGTGGTTTTTAGGATGGGGTGTAAAAAAGTTCTATTAGTGCTTAAATTTTGTTTAATGATTATGGGAGAGAGTATAAAAGTTGTTTAAGAATGTGTTTGAGGTTGTGATGGACCTCATACTAGTGGGCCTTGAACACCTTTCCAGTGGGATGCCATAATTATTAGGGGTGCAATATTACAATTCAAGGTTTTTATTGTTTTGAATAAGGTATTAATTTAATATATTGGGTTTACCTGATTATTCATTTATGGTTTTCGGATCCTTGCCCATGAGAAAGAGGCCTTGTACATGCATCCTGGTTAGAAATATAATACCAACATGAAATTTTCTTATTTGTGTGTGATTTATTTTTCTAATAGTGTTCAGTTTTTTAATGTTTCAACATAAAAATTTATGGTGTATTCCTATATAACTTTTTGGTGGAATTTTAATAACCTAAATTAGGGCATGTTATTTGATGTCGGGTTATGTGAATCATAATGTATGATGATTTTTGGTTATGGGAATATAATCACGTCATCAAGGGATGCATATAGAACCCTGTGGGTCATAACAAGCATTTAATGAATAATTAATGATTTGAGGATGGGAATAGTTTTTTTGAAGGATGTGGAACCTTTTTTTGGTTTAAAGAAACCCTAAGTGGGTTCTATAAAAGTCATACTGATTACTTGTGATATAACGTAGATAAAAATATGTGATTTTGTCATTCACGATTGTTTGGGTAGGAGGATTGATTGGATTCTATAACATGTGGTTATCTGGATACGCTTCTAGGAGGTGTGGTGGGAACACATTTAGATGCTTGGGGTTTTTGAAAAATGACCATGTTGTGCTGACCATATAGGTGGACATGCAATGAATGAGATTGCTTAGGTTTTTAGGTGATATTAACATATGCGTGGGGCATGCTTATCGGGTTTGGTTTGTGAGTTTAGGTTTGATGGGATGCGAATCGGGGGAGAATGGGTTCAATTATAAAATTGAGTTGTATGGGAGTGTTCATCAACTTTTTTCAACTGAGATTGGGTAATATGGTGTATTTGAAACTATGATAAGTTTCATTTGTGATTCATCTTCCTTGATGATTAGAGTGGTCTTCATTTGGTTTTTTTCAAAAATACATGATATATAATAAAAATTGCATCTTGGATACATGTGTTGCTAGTTGGGTTCATGGATTAGTGGGATAAACGATGACCATTCTGTCAGAAATTCTTATGATTGTGGAGAAAGAAAATTTCTATAATAGTGATTGTTCTATGGTGGTACTGGTTTAAGGTCACTCCTTTAGTAAGGTGGCCAATGTTTGTGGAGACTTCCTCGTAGGCATATAATCCCAAAGCTATTATGAGAGTAAGAAGTGATTCCATTGTGGTAGAAGGAGACATTAATATCAAATTTATTATAGTGTAAGGGTTGATTTCAATTAAACCGGGATGTAAGTATTGGAGGTTTTTGATTGGTGAGTCTGGTTCAGGAGGAGTGACGCACATGTGGTGATTTGACCTCTTTGGGATGGTTCTTAAGGAGTGGTGTATGCGAAGCCATATTGTGGGAAGACCACTACTTCCCATTGGAGGATGTCATTCTGGTGAGTTGAGAATTATAAGAATTAGTGTTCTTCTGAGTGTGAGTAGTTATATGAGGAATATTTATTATGTGATGTAATGGATGGAGTGTGGTCCATGGAGATCAGGTGTTTTGGTAAAAAATGTAGATGATGATGATACTCTCAAAAAGGGAAGCATTGTATTGGTTATATGTGAACAACCATCATGCTAGACGGGTCATGTGTAATGGACCAGACCTCTATGGTCTATTCCTTTGTGAAATATCTCGTGTCTGAGGTGTTCTGGGAGGTCAAGGTGACTTATCCCCAACACATTTATAATTATCCAATTCTATGAAAAGTTCCATCCATGAGACCAATGTGAACAGTTCCATCATTGAGATAGATGTGACCAGTTTCATTGGTGGCACCAATGTTAACAGTTCCATCACTACGACTGATGTGAACAGTTCCATCGGTGAGACTGATTTGACGAGTTCCATCTGTGAGACATATGTGAAAAGTTCCATCGGTGAGACATATGTGAAAAGTTCCATCGGTGAGATTGATATGAAAAGTTATATCGGTGAGACTCATGTGAATAGTCTATCAGTGAGACTGGTGTGGACGGTTCCATCAATGAGACCATTGTGAATAGTTCCATCGATGAGATCGATGTGAACAGTTCAATTGGTAAGACCTCTATTAACAGTTCCATCTGTGAGACTGATTTGAATATTGAAATAGTAACCTTATGTGAACAGTGTCTTCTATAACCTAATGTGAACAATGAAATAGTGAGGCTCCAATGGATAGGTTCCAATGGTGAGGATCCTATAGTGACCTTTTTTCCTTTTCCATATTTTGAGTTCATGAATAGTGTTTTTAGATGGTGACGTTCCAATGGCAACCTCTTTCCTTTGACAAGGTTTGAGTCCATGAACTGTGTTTCCAGAACGATGAGGTTCCAACAGTGACCTCATTCTTTTCCGAAATTCTGAGTTCATGAACAAAATTTCCAGAATGGTGAGGTTCCAATGGTTAACACTTTCCTTTGCCAAATTTTGAGTCCATGAACAGTGTTTCCAAAATGGTGAGGTTCTTACAGTGACCTCTTTCCTTGTGCAAATTTTGAGTTCATGAACAATGTTTCCAGAATAATGAGGTTTTAGTAGTGACCTATTTCTTTTTCAAAATTATGAGTCCATGAATAGTTTTTCTAGAATGGTATGGATCTTGTGGTGACCTCTTTCCTTTCCCAAATTTTGCATTCATGAATAGTGTTTCCAAAATGGTCAGTTTCCAATGGTGACTTCTTTTATTTCCAAATTTTGAGTTCCTGAACAGTGTTTCTAGAACTGTAAGGTTCCAATGGTGACCTCTTTCCATTTCCAAACTTTGAGTTCATGAACTCTATTGCTATAATGGTGAGGTTACAACAGTGACGTTTCAATGCTAAGGTTTATGAACAGTGTTTTTCCTCTGCCAAATTTCGAGTTTTTGAAAAGTGTTTCCAGCTTCCTATATTTCACCACTTTAATGATTCCTTTAACATAAAATGAATTTAAAGCCTTGTTTTTAGGTCTCTGAGGCCAATTCAAAGTCCATAACTAATATACTAATTTCCATAAGGTTCAGGATGATTATACTTGGTCTAACCACATTGGTCAATGCAATCCTCTTTTAACGGAAAATCCAACATATCTAAATCCACAAATCCATTAAATTTTCTAATGGGATGATATATCTTCCTATCTAGTTCTTTGTCCTTGTTCTCAGCTGTGAGACACTTGAACCATTCATTACATCCCATAGGCGTTTCTCAATCAAACATTCCTCTTTGGATTGGTTCCCCTCTATTTTGATGTAACCAAGTAGTATCGATCTATCTTCAATATATGGTATGTTCTATCATCATTATTTTGGGTTCATCTCCTTCTTTTTTCCCTTTCCCTTTAATAGAATTCTATCTACATTTCCTAATTGGATTTTCTTATTTTTTGACCGGGGTGGTGGTGTCTCAACATCCTCAGGTAGATACAGTTGTCACAGGGGAAGATATCAAACCCACAATGTGTCTTGTTCTCATATAAAGAACATCAAGAACCGTTTGTGGTAGGGGTTCATTGCTTCTCTTTTATTTTATGTGCAACTGTATAGTTAGCATGTTTTATCCCACTGAAACACAATGGAATTGACATAATAAATATTTGAACCAGATAAATAAATTTTTATTGATCGTATGTTATTTCCTATTGTTTTTCTAGATAGTGTGATATCTATTCTTTCTCTTTTTAGCATTTCGTTCTAAACGGAAATTGATAAAGGACGTATATCTAGAATTAATCTATAATTGTTTGGCTAAAGATAAATAGACATGTAAATGAATCAGTTTTGTCCTGTTTTAATTTTATGTCTATCAAATTGGTGTAGTAAGAATGTTTAATTATTTGTGATAGCTTACTGGAATGGTTTCTCAAATTTGGAACCTACGAATTTTAAATTGGTTAATCCTAGATGAAATAATAAAACTTCTTGTTTGATAAAAGATAATTCTTTGTCAGGTGATGAGTTACCCTATTTCTTGATTAAGGGCCAAGATCCCAATTGATATGATGTTTGTTTTCATGATGCTTGTGTTGTGATGTGAGCATGGATGGCTATTGAAATATTTGGGGGCATAGTTTCTTATTGGTTGTTATAGCAGTTGATGCCTAGAGTGGCGAGATGAATCAGGTTATGCATGTGGGTGTTGGGGAGGAAACCAGGGATGTTGAAATGGGTTGTATGTGAATGTTTAGATTCTTACTAATTCTTATTGGTGGTTTATCTACTTTACATTCCCCACTACTCAAGCTAGATGGTCTTTCATACCCTTTATCCGAAAGGGGTGAAGATGCATGAGATATGTCACATGCTTTATATGTTTATCTTCTCAAGGGAGGATGGTTCTATGCTCTTGCTATATGTGGAAATGACTCGATGTGTAGTTCATCTATTCATTGTGTTTACCCCCCTTCTGTTTAGAAACTGAGAATGTTTTCCTAGAATGCCTGAGAATATGGGAAAGTAATGGTGTAAATAAATGATTTAATAAATGATGTTAACCCAAGGGGTTGGAGCTTGCTGGGACATAACACTGAGGTTACAATTTAAAGGGACACTAGACTTTGGGTGTGATTCTAAATAAATTTAAAGTGGAATTATTGATGGTTAATTAATTTTTAAATAATTAATTAATGTAAAATAAACTGAAAAAAGGGAATAAAGTAATGTAATAATGCTTTGTATATGGATGTGTGCTTAGGGGATACCAAGTCTTAGAAGTGGTAGCCATGAGTCTGGGAGACATTATATATAGTTGAGTCTAAGACTAGGTTATTCCCATTGTGTGGTTGTGAGATATTGTATATTATGTACTTTTTGTGTTTCTATATGCTACTCTACCCTATCAGTTAGGGAAAATGACACCCTGAGGATTATGAGCCCTGGGAGGGGTGTTTTCCACAACATTTCAGTGGGAGGATAGATGGATGACTACCCCCTTTGGCCCCACTCTCTTCTCATGGTAGATACTTGTGCTAGTAAGAAAGGTGGTTAGTTTTCCCCATATATGTATATAGAGGGCTGTAATGTCTTGTGTTTATTCACACACATATATTCTGGATATAGTATCTTATGTAATACTATAAGTGTAACGTGTATAAACTGTGATGGCTTGAGGATCCTTAGTCGTTGTTTTGGATATAATGGATTGAGGTATAATACCCAATGTATGATACATGTTATACGAGCTGTGGTGTCTCCCAAAAACTACATGGTTACTTCTTACATAGACATGGTGGTTTTGTTACACAAGGTGCATATTGTGGTGCTTTGCCCAGGTGTCTGCAGGAAAGCCTTTTGGGAGAGAGATTCTTAGGACATGCGAAGTTGGGGAAAAGCGCAATACTATTGGGGAAGTAGTTGTAGGGTACCCTTGATATTAATTATTATAATATATACTTTTGTATTCATTACTTGGTGAGAGTAGACTTGGTGAGGCTAGGAATATAGTATACATGTTTATGTGATGAGTTGGTTTCAATTTTTGTTCACTGTGCATTAGCATGCTTTATTTACATTTTCACAAGTGGCTTTAGAGAGGAACTTACTGATTATACTATTATACTCACCTGATGTATATATAAAATATTTTTTTTGGGTTACTTTGAGAATGATGGAGATCAAGCTAGTTTCTACAAGCTTGGGGTTATAGGAGCTGTTTGGACAAGTGGTTGCTGCTGTTTTTATTTTCATTTTGGTATTTTTAGTTTTTACACGCTCAATTTTAGTAGTTTAAATGAAATTACATATTTTTTACTTGGGATTTATTTTATATTTCAGTTAGATTTGGATTTAATTTGTGTCTATCTTATTTATCTCTTTCTCATGTGTTATCTTAAAGGGTAATGCCTCCCATTTGTGTGATTACTATACCCTCGGTTCTAGTCACCAACCTCAAGCCTACTAGAGGTGGGATTCGGGGGTCATTATCTCCCTTATCACATTGACAACCCTAGAGGGGTACACTTTGTGGGGGGAGGGGGGGGGGGTTGTGACAGAGTGGTCTCAGAGTTCTTATTGAGAGATAAGACTGAGTTTGGAGCTACGAACAGGTGAGGTTTCATGGGCTGGTAGGGCAATAGTGTCATTCATTTTAGCAAGTTATGTAAACACTAGAGATCGATTAAGAAAAAGGCATTTAGTGCCCCCTATGATCTGATGTACAAATTATTAATTTTTCAATGGGTAATAAACGAGGTGATACGAGTTGTAGGGTAGAGACATAGAAAAGGATCATGCATAATTCTACTTTATGCATGTGTTTGAATTGGTAGACCATAGGATAAGTTAAACTAAAATGAATAAAAGAAAAAATTAATTAATTAATTTTGAGTCTTCCATATTCCCAGTTTAGGATCTCTAACTGTTTGTCGTTTTACACGTATGGAACTAGGTCTATGTCCTCAGAAGCATCACATAGAAGATGTTCAGCAGGCTATGCTAGCAGATCACAACTGGGTAGAGGTTGACTACAACCACACTTGGAGGAGGACACTCTTAGAGTTCCAACACCGAAGTCTGCAAAAGTATGAGGGCTCTGTTTCGGATGTAGTGACAAAAGACTGGTTGGAGGTGGTTGAGATAGGTTTCAGTTTGATCCGTTCTTAGAAAGTGAAATGGGTTTCCTTTTCCGTGATGATGCTTCATGGAGCTGTGAGGCAGTGGTTGTTCTTGTTCCTTGGGGATCGTGAGGATTCAGTGATATCATGGGAGAATTTTCGAGACAAGTTTAGAGTCGAGTTTCTTTCATCGACTGCGAAGGTGTACAATCACCATGAGCTTCTTACCCATCAACAGGGGAGCTCCAGTGTGAGAGATTTTGAAATCCATTTTAGGAACCTTTTACAATATGATTCAGACCTGTTTCTAGAGGAGGAGGCTAGGAAGAGGCATTTCGAGGAGGCCTTGCATCCAGAGATCCAGCGCCAAATCACCCCATTTATACTGAAGAAATATCATGAGGTGATAGAGAGGGAAGAGGTCGTCGAGAGGAAATTATCCAAATAAAGATTATCACAATAAGGGAGTTGTTATGATTCCTCACAAATAAGATCTATGGACTGGGGTTTTCTGTTTTCAGGGTAGAAGAGTTTCCGTTTGGCCAGGGGTATGTCCCAGCCCTTAACATCTCATTCCTCTAGGGGCAGTGGATCTTAGGATTATGACAAGAGATCATGTGCTTGTTTTTATTTTGGAGGTCAAGGTAATCAGTAGCGAGAGTTCCCAACCATTTAAAGAAGTTATAAGGCACCATGTTTTTTTCTCTAGGTTCCACAGTTGAGGCAGTTCCAACCGAGGTAGTAGCAGCAGGTTACACCAGCTTTAGATTAGCAGAGGGTAGATGGGGAAGGTATAGGATAACCCTGTGACAATCCTTGTCTTTAGATAGAAGAGAATAATAATGATGGTGGCTATCATCAGGGTCAAAGAGGCTGTGGTGGAGGTTGTGGTCAGCTTCATGCTTTAGTGTTGCCAGCACCAGGTGAACCGAATATCGTTCAAGTTTCCCTTTTTTTGTTTTCTACCATGGTGTATGCCTTGTTTGATTTAGTAGAGACGCAATCCTTCATATCACCTACCCTTTTCCATGCTTTGGGATTTGAGATAGATCGGCTTCCAGTTCCCTTGGCATTGACTACGCTAGTTGGAGGTCGAGCTGACTTGTTTGAAGTATGTAGAGACTGTGAGCTAGTGTTGGGGCAACACTGCTCTTGGGGAGATTTAACTATGTTTCTGAATACAAACATATGATGTCATCCTTGGAATGGATTGGTTGTATTCAGTGTATTATATCAAGGATTTTTTTAGCACCCCAAGCTTCCATAGTACACTTCTCTTTGATTAAAACAGTAGCCTATGTTGTACGCAACTTCGAGTTCTAACACACCTCGACCAATCAAAGTAGCTATTATAAATAGTAATACCCACTTTTTGAAATTTTATAAATTTTATCTCTCAAAATGGAATTCATTTTTGGATTAGGAATTTCAAAATTAGCCTAGCGTGAAAATTTGGTACTTTTTGTATAACTTGTATATTTTGATGAATAGTGAAAATTACTAAATTTTAATTAAAAACAACTTTTTTAACTGAAATAATTAACAATGATAAATTATGAATTTGAGTGGTTTTAAAATATATATAGAATATATTCATACCATTTAATACAATGTTGGTCATTGGACATAATTTCACAATTAAACCGGACATAAACAAGTGACAATCTTTTGATAGTTATTATCTCTTAAAAACACGCTTTTTGTTTTAACAACGGGAATTAATTTTAAATTAATTTCTGCCACTTATGTGTTTTGAATTTGGAAAAATGGATTCCATATTTGGAATCAGGATGTCCAAATTTTGTAAATTGGTAACTTTTATTTTTAGACATTTTGAATAATTATTTCGGTAAATATTTTATTTACCATGGTTAAAGGGTAAATCCAGTAAATAAGGGTAAAAAAATAATATTATAATAATAATAAATTACCCTAAAACGTGTCCTAACATTATTGGTTGATACATGTCCGACCATGGGCATCTTTGGGTCGATTTTGGGACCCCATGGATCGACTTGTAAGTGATAATGACACTTTATATTAATTAAGTAAAAATAGATACAAAAATGACATAAGCATATATATTTTAGCAAAACAATTTTTAAATTGGGTTATATATGTTGGATTTTCTACTATAAATATTAATTATAAAGATAAAAATATTTCCTACATAATTTTAATTTATTTATAATTTTTATATATTTAATAATTAATATTATTTATGACACAATAATGATGCAATATTTTCCTTATTAATGAATGAATCAAATAATTGGAATTATAAATGTTAAACATAATATAATTTGAACATTTTGATGACATACATGATTTTTATTGCGTAATATGACATTATGGTATTGATTAAATGAATTTTTTTCGAATTAATAAAGTTGTTAAGACTTTAACAAAAATCAAATATTGAATAGTTTCAAAATTGACATAAAAGAGTTTTTAAAACAAATATTATATTATTAATTGATATTAAATTCCTAAAAATATATGGTTCGGCAAATAGACTTATATCATGATATTTGTATCATTAATGTACCACTTAAAGGTCTTTTGGATTAATATAGTATGTTTATTAACTATATAATATAAAATTTCAAAGTGACATGGTAAATGTTAAACTAATTAACTAAATGTTAAAAATAAAAGATAAGGTTAATTTAGTGACCAAAACTTGTCTAAAACCTATTGGTTGAGTGTTGTTTGACCTATCCCTACCATAACCTTTAAATAATCCACTTTTGAGCCATTAGAAACCAAATATGAATTTATTATAAAATAATATTTTGAGATTTTCAAAAGGTGCCCCTGAACCCTATTATAAATAGGCACTCCCCCTTCTCACTAATTCACACATTCGAAGACTTTTGGTTCGGCCAAACCCTACAAAAATACTCTCTCAACTTCACTTAATTCAAACTAGAAGCCTTAGTTTGATCAAAAAGTCAACCTATGGAGCCCTTTTGATCAAATCAAAAGGAAGAAACCGAAGAAGATGTAATGTTTTTCACCACCCTCTTTCAAGTTCCTTTCATCTTCAACTTCTTCTTTATTTGTTATTACCATTATAAAATAATAAATCCAGTATATTATATATACTATGATGTTATTATAAATATTGTACAACCATATTCATTATTATATCCATCATTTCGATGACATGTCACCATATGTGTGTACGTACGGCTTACCGTCTCCACATCGTGGTGTAACTGTTATTCAAAACATCATTATTTGGATGGGTATAATAATTATGTGTAATTAATTTAAATAATAAATATAACATGATAATGATTCTGCATACATGATATACCATCCAATTATATATTATTTTAATATCAAAAGAATGACATTGTCGCTCGTGCGTACGTACGGACTACCGTCCCTACAAACACGATGAGATTCATTCCCCGTCGTATCAATTCATGTATAATTTTCATTTTATGATTAAAAATAATTTTTAAGGACTTGAAATCATTGTGTATATGAATAATATACAACCTACCCATAACAAACTCTACTTATGTAACAAAACCTATAAAATAAAATGAGTAAGTTAACACCCGAAACGACGGTAATACTAAGATATCATTAACAAAGCAATGTTAAAAGATCATATATGACATCGTATTAATGTATATTATACATGTATAATTCAATAAAAATTATTTTACCATTATAATGGAGGCTAACCTACCCTCCACCAAGGAAAAAGTTCAAAGTAATGGGTTTCTTATCTCAATTTTAATTCCGTGAGATTTCCACTGTTCACCACTTATTTATTGTATGTAGTGTGTGTACTGCCAATTTTTGTATTAATTGTGTAATATACTTTAATTAATGTATATTTACATCATTTTTTTATGATCCTTCTTTCATGGGTGTATGTATCGTACGTTAGCAAATCAATAAGGGAATTTGAAATTTCAATTTCCACTCATTCGGATTTACGCATACTTCATTGATTATTTTACTCCAAGATTATGTGTGGAATCAATATTAATCTGATTATGTCATAATTTCCACTCCCCTTTATATGGATATAATTTTGATACACATAATCATCCGATTGATAAATTCTCAAGTCATCTGTACAAACTTGATAAGAGTAATTTTTACTCAATCTTGATTTGTTGAGTTAAACATCCAATTCATTGGTGTTGTTTTAACAAGAATATGTGTGAATGTCCTTTGATTTTTTTACACTGAATATCAAATAATATTGAGTGTATTTATATTTTTCACACATAATTATGTAGTTTATTTATCCATAACATAAGGATACAGCCTTTATGAGAGATTTAATCTCAATCTACATTCCCTTGAGAATCCTTTGTTGTTATACAGAAAATCACTTTTATGTGGTGTATATAATGTAATTTGACATAGTATATCATGAATAAATTTATTCTCATGATATTAAAAGGTTTTTATTACCTCAATTATTTTTATTTATGTGTCTCTCTTTTTGTTGGGAACTCTCACTAAAATATCGTTTTAAAATGTTTCAATGATTTATTATTCTAAAAAATTCTCATTAATTTCCATGTTTTAAAAATGGTTTTAAGGATTTATTTATATGGACATTAATGTTTTCAAATCAAAATTCCTTTTAAATTTTTCAAATTGGTATGGGAAACATTGATTCAAAAATCTATTTTAAATGGATTCTTGGAAAATAGTGTGAATTTTAAATGATTTCAAGAAAAAGGGAGATATTTCCCTCAATAGTTTGATGATTATTTTCATGTATGTCAATATCCTTAATTATTCTCGATTGAGGTTAATCTGATACAATACAATCTTCCATATTGTATCGAATAAGTTATGTTTGACTGTGGATGTGCTATTTTTATACCATTCATGGTGTGTCGTTAAAGTATTGACATTTCATATGCTAGTTTTAATAAGAATTTTTATGTTATGTTTCAAAATTTTCATATAAGAAATGAATTGGACTTAGTATGTGACGGGTGGATCCCACTATATCTCCTCGAAGCATTGGTAGGTCTCATGAGACAAACTAGTGTCTTGGCATGAGGCCTTGACAAAATATTATTTGTAGTCTCGGCACGAGGCCTTGGCTACGTGGTTATGATTGTCTGGAATTATGCATTCCATCATTATGAAAGTGGTTATTGATATTGCATTTGGTTATTCGACTAGTATAATATCAATGTGAATAAGTAAATGAAATTTTTTCATTTAATCATTGCCATATTATGCTGAAGTTCATGTTTAAAAGGATTTTGTTTTAGTTATACATTCCCTTAAATGTTTATGCTTATTTATGAAAGTTTCTGCTATATTGTTATCCTTACTGAGCATATGAGCTCACCCCTTTCAATGTATTATATTTCCCAGGATGTGAAGCAGTAATTTATGAATGACGTGCATGGATAGTACGTGGGGTTATGAAGACAAGATGTTATTGTAGATGTTTTTACTTTATGATGTAATGTAAACTTTAAGAATGTATCTATTTATTCCAAGGATACTAAACAAATCGGTCTTTAGAGACATGATAATTATTGTGATCATGCCAATGTTATGTAATAATGCACCGACTCTGGGAAACTAGGGTTGGGGCGTTACAGTTGGTATCAGAGGAAGTTTAGTACAAACCATGGAAACTGGATTTAGATAAACACTGATAAGAGCACATAGCCCTAAGAGAAACTTTGAGTATTAGTATAGAAGAACTTCCTAGAAATTTGGTATTGTATTGATTTTGTGAGTTTTACACGGATTACATCCCTATCTGGATATGAGCAGGTAGAGGTCACTCTGGCACAGATGTACGTAGGGGTAAAACCCAAAAACTCCGCTTTGAACTAGACTCGAACGAGAACTGGTGCATGACAATGGGCCTTGCTAAACTCTTGGTTAAGAAACTCTGGGGGGAATGCTTAGGAAAATTTTCATTTTCTTTACAACCCAAATTAAAGTATTTTAATATATGATGAGAATAAATGACCTTGGTTAATCTTATGGGGTTTCAAATTGTGAATATGGTGTAATGATATTCTCTAAATGATATTATGTCTAATGTTACTCACACAATGCTTTCTGGTTTTAGTCAATGGTTGGAGTCCAAGGAAGTCACAGTAACTTTGAGAATGATGTACAAGGTTGGAACAGTGGTGGAAATGAGAAAAAAAAATGGAATTTTGATAGGCGTAAAAGATATTGTGTTCATGCCAAATCAGTTTTCAAAAATTATGATCAACAACATATATATTAACAAACTCCTAGACTCAACAAAGAAGAGAATTGTGATGAATGAGAAGAGCTCCAGCAGTGGAGAACATGGAGAAAAGAATCCTAAATTTCAATCATGTAGGAAATGTGGAAGGAGACTCCTAGGAAAGTGTCTCAATGGAAGAAAGAAATGATTTACGTGCGGGAATGAATGACATAAAGTGAGGAATTGTTGAGGAAAAATGAAGAGTAATATGGAAGAAAATAAAAATGGTCCCAAGAATCCATTTAAAGTCATTTGCTGTAAATGTAGGGGACCTGGCCATTACTCGATTGAATGCCCTATTCTATAGGATATTTTCTTGGTCAAAGAAGAAGCTATGTAGAAATAAATGGTTGGAGAAATGTTTAAATGTATTAGATCTCCTTATTTATGGGATTTCTTTTGAATAATTTTCTCTTATATTTGTAACCCTGTAGTTTTCCATGTGAGAGTGATATTTGAGGAAGTCTTATATTCTCCCTTGTGAATATAGTTATAAATAACCAATTGGTTTTATATGATCATTGGGATTGAGGAAATTACAAGTTATTATATTTTGGGATGAAAATGCAAGGTATGATATAACATTTCTGGTTAAAATTATGTTATGATTATTTTGAGGAATTTATCTAATTTTGGTAATATTTTAAAATATAGTTTTTGAAAAAGGACAACATGCAGACCGTGTGACAACCCGTCGTGTCGGACAAAGTTGTGGGAATTGAACACACAACCAAAGTGGGATTGGGATTTATCACCTACCACTGGAGTACGTGAAGACCCTGGTTAGTGTGACTAATTATTTTTAGTTAAATGATTTTATTGATCAATAATTAGTTGATTTGGGTTCTTATGTCTTATCAAATGAGTACCCTAAGTATAGGAAAATGATTTGGTGATTAAGTGATAAATGTTATTTTGGAATATGTTTGCTTTGTTGGGAAAACTATATGCCCATGGAAAATAGAATAATACGGGGTTTCATTTGAAGAGAAATGGTGGATTTTTATCTACATTTTTATTGTGGATTTATAGTGATTCGGGTTATTTATGTAAATGATTAACCTATAATAAAGAATATGTGATTAGGTTAATTACTTTTAAGTATGTGACTTTAAGATTAGTTGATGTCATTTGGTGATACAATTTAACACGGAAGACTACATAACCAAATTATTCTATGTTTTGGGGTTCATTATTAGTTTGGATTATATTGAAGGATTTTTAGGACAATTGTTTATTGAATGGTATTTATTTAACCTTGGGGTATTGATTTTAGATAATAAGATTAGTGTTTATTTCTCTAAAGGAATATCATTTTGGGGGATCATCATATCTTGTACTAACCATTTTGGTTTTGATTAATCTATAAAGAAAAAGTAAATATATAGTTTATCCTTCCTAGATTATTTGATTCCATAAAAGTTTATTCTAGCTCTTCCAGTGTGACCAAGTCTTCTTGAATAATCATCATTTTAAAAAAATGCGTTAGTGGTGTAAATTTATTAAAGAATGAAACTATACATAAAAAGTAACTATATCTCTTTGTTTTCTTAGTCAATATTCAAAATTAATTCCTTATCTTTATGTAATGTAACATAAAACAAAAAAAATGTTGTCCGTTTACTTTTCCTACTGGGAAACTAATGACCGTTTTTCCCATCAAAAGTTTGTGGTTTTCTTGTTTTTAACTTTCTCCTGATCATGTTTTCTATCTCTCTCCATCAGAACTTGACACTTATTTTATCATCCATATCCATGTTTTTCTACATGGAATCCTAGTATTGGTTATCTCGGGTGACCTTTGTTCTTCTCCTTCTTTCTTTTAGAGTGATAGTTTTATTGAATCTTTTTCCGATGTGGGACTTACCATTATAAGACAAATCCCAATATTAAAAAATGATAGGACGCAATTTATTGAAGTACGAGAGAATTTATCACCCCAAGCTTCAACGGTACGCTTCTCTTTGACTAAAATAGCAGCGTGTGTTGTACGCAACATTGAGTTCTAACACACCTCGACCAATCAAAGTAGCCGTTATGAATAGTAATACCCACTTTTTGAAATTTTATAAATTATATATCCAAAATGGACTTCATTTTTGGATTCATAATATCGAAATTATCCTAGGGTGAAATTTTGGTACTTTTCGGATAAATATTATATTTTAATGAATAGTGAAAATTACTAAATTTTAATTAAAAACAACTTTTTTAATCGAAATAATTAACAATGATTAATTATGAATTTGAGTGGTTTTAATGTATATCCAGAATATATTTTTACCATTTAATAAAATGTTAGTCATTGGACATAATTTCACAATTAAACCAGACATAAACAAGTGGCAATCTTTTGATAGTTATTATCTCTTAAAAACACACTTTTTGTTTTAACAATGAGAATTAATTATGAATTAATTTCTCCCACTTCTGTGTTTTGAATTTGGAAGAATGGATTCCATATTGGGAATTAGGATGTCTGAATTGTGCAATTAGGTAACTCTTATTTTTAAACATTTTGAATAATTACTTCTGTAAATATTTTATTTACCATGGTTAAAGGGTAAATCTGGTAAATAAGGGTAAAATAATAATATTATAATAATAATAAATTACCTTAAAACGTCTCCTAACCTTATTGGTTGATACATGTCCGACCATGTTCATCTTTGGGTCAATTTTGGGACTCCATGGATCCAGTTGTAAGTGATAATGACACTTTATATTAATTAAGTTAAAATAATACAAAAATGACATAAGCATATATCTTTTAGAAAAACAATTTCTACATAGGGTTATATATGTTGGATTTTAGACTATAAATATTCATTAAAAATAAAAAATATTTCCTCAAAATTTTTAATTTATTTATAAATTTTAGACATTTAATAATTAATATTATTTATGACACAATAATGATGCAGTATTTTCCTTATTAATGAAAGAATCAAATAATTGGTATTATAAATATTAAAATTAATATAATTTGAAAGTTTTGAGGACATCCATGAATAATATTTCGTAATATGACATTATCGGATCTCTTAAATGAATTTGGTTCGAATTATTAATGTTTTTAAGACTTTATCAAAAATGAATTATTGAATAGTGTCAAAATTGACATAAAAGAGTTTTTAAAACAAATATTATATTATTAATTGATATTAAATTCCTAAAAATCTATGGTTCGGCCAAGAGAATTATATAATCATATTTGTATCATTACTGGACCACTTGGGGGTCGCTTGGATTTATATAGTATGTTTATTAACTATATAATATAAAAATACACAGTTACATGGTAAATGTTAAACTAATTAACTAAGAGTTAAAACTAAATGATAAGGTTAATTTAGTGACCAAAACCTGTCTAAATCCTATTGGTTGAGTGGGTTTCGACCTATCCCCACCTTATCCTTTAAATAATCCACTTTTGAGCTGTTAGAAACCGAATATAAATTTATTATAAAATAATATTTCTAGATTTTCCAAAGGTGCCCCGCACCCCTCTTATAAAAAGGCACTCCCCCTTCTCACTAATTCACACATTCGAAGCCTTTTGGATCGGACAGCCACTGAAAAAAATACTCTCTCAAATTCCCTCAATTCAACCTAGAGGCCTTAGTTTGATATGAAAGACAACTTATAGAGCCCTTTTGATCAAGTCAAAAGGAAGAACTCGAAGAAGAGGTAATGTTTTTCACCACCCTCTTTTGAGTTCCATTCATATTCAACTTCTTATATCTTTTTTATTCACATTTTAAAATAATAAATCCAGTATATTATATATATTGTGATGTTATTATAAATATGTTACAACCATATTCAGTATTCTATCCATCCTTTGAATGACATGTCACTATACGTGCATACGTATGGATTACCGTCTCCACGTCGTGGTGTAATTGTTATTCAAAACATTATTATTTTTATTTGGTATAATAATGATGTGTAATTCATGTGAATAATAAATATAACATTATAATTATTCTGTATACATGATATACCATCCAATTATATATTATCTTAATATTAAAAGAATGATATTGTCGCTCGTTCGTACGTACGGACTACCGTCTCCACGAACGCGATGATATTCATTCCCCATCATATCCATTCAAGTCTAATTCTCATTTGATGATTAAAAATAATTTTTAAGGACTTTATATCATTATGTATATGAATAATATACAACCTACCCATAACAAACACGACTTATTTAACAAACCATATAAAATAAAATGAGTAAGTTAACACCCGAAACGACGATAATACTAAGATATCATTAACATAGCAATGATAAAGGATCATATATGACATAATATTATTTTATATTATCCTTAAATAATTCAATAACAATTATTTGACCATTATACAGGAGGATAACCTACCCTATACCAATGAAAAAGTAAAAATTAAGGGGTTTCTTATCTCACTTTTAATTCCGTGATATTTACACTGTTCACCACTTATTTATTGCATGTGGTGTGTGTACTACCCATATTTGATTTAATTGTGTAATATAATTTAATTCATGTATATTTACATCATCATTTTATGATACATCTTTCATGGTTTTATCTTTCTTACATTACCAAATCAATAAAGGAATTTGAAATTTGAATTTCCACTAATTCGGATTTACTTATACTTAATTGATTATTTTACTCCAAGATTAATTGTGGAATCACTATTAATTTGATTATGTCATAATTTCCACTCCCCTTTCTGTGTATATACTTTTTATACACATATTCACTCCATTGATAAATTCTCAATTCATCGGTACGAACATGATAAGAGTAATTTTTACTCAATCTCGATTTGTTGAGTTAAACATCCAATTCATTGGTGTTGTTTTTACAAGAATATGTGTGAATGTCCTTGGAATTTTTTACACTGAATATCCTATCATATTGAGTGTATTTATATTTTTCACACATAATTATGTAGTTGATTTATCCTTAACCTAAGGATACGACCTTTATGAGAGATTTCATCTCAATCTACATTCCATTGAGAATCCTTTGTTGTTATACACAAAATCACTTTTATGTGGTGTATATAATGTACTTTGACATAGTATATCATGAATCCCTTTATTCTCATGATATTTCAAGGTTTTTATTACCTCAATTATTTGTATTCAAGTGTCTCTCTTTTGGTTAGGAACTCTAACTAAAATATCATTTTAAAATGTTTTAATGATTTATTATTCTAAATCATTCTCATTAATGTCCATGTTTTAAAAATGGTTTTAAGGATTAATTTATATGGACATTAAAGTTTTCAAATAAAAATTCCTTATAAATGTTTCAAAGTTGTATGGAACACTTCGATTCAAAAATATATTTTAAATGGCTTCTTGGCAAATAGTGTTAATTTTAAATGTTTTCCAGAAAAAGGGGGATATTTCTCTCGATAGTTTGATGATAATTTTAATATATTTCAATATTCTTCATTATTCTCGATTGAGGTTAATCTGATATAATTCAATCTTTCATATTGTATCGAATGAGTTATTTTTGACTGTGGATGTGCTATTTTTATACCATTCATGGTTTGTGGTTAAAGTACTGACATTTCGTAAGCTAGTTTTAATACGAATGTTTATGTTATGTTTCGAACATTTCATATGAGGAATGCATTGGACTTATTATGTGACGGGTGGAACCCGCTATAGCTACTTGATGCATCGGTATGTCTCATGAGAAAAACTAGTGTCTTGGCACAAGTCCTTGACAAAATCTTATTTGTAGTCTCGGCATGAGTCCTTGGCTATGTGGTTATGATAGTCTGGAATTATGCATTCCATCATTATGAAAGTGGTTATTGAAATTTCATGTGGTTATTCAACGAGTAGAATATCCATGTTAATAAGTAAATGGAATTATTTCATTTAATCCTTTCCATATTATGCTGAAGTTCATGTTTAAAAGGATTTTGTTTTAGTTATGCATTGCCTTAAATGTTTATGCTTATTTATGAAAGTTTCTGCTATATTGTTATCCTTAATGAGCGTATGAGCACACCCCTTTCAATGTATTCTTTTTCCCATGATGTGAAGAAGTAATTTATGAATGATCTGCAGGGATAGTATGAGGGGATATGAAGACAAGATGTTGTTGTAGTAGTTTTCACTTTATGATGTAATGTAAAATTTATGAATGTATCTAGTTATTCCAAGACTACTAAACTAATCGGTCTTTCAAGAAATGATCATTCTTCTGATCATGCCAATGTTATGTAATAATGCCCGACTCTGTGTAACTAGGGTCGAGGCACTACAATTTCTTTAGGAGACAGTTTGTGTTCTTCAATGCGGATGTATAGCCTGTGGTGTTTATTGGTGAGAAAGACCCTCGGATGGGTCAAAGGTGTGGTCCGTACTTATCTTCCATGAAGGCTGATCTGATGTGGAGTTCTTCAAGGATTCAGAAGTTGTAATTTTATAGGGTCAAAGAAGATTACCCTGATGTCTTTCCAGAAGAGGTTGTAGCATTACCCACACGATTGGAGATTGAGTATGGGATTGAACTATAACTAGGAGAGTCTTCTACCTATATATATCCATATAGAATGAGTCGTTTTGAGTTACAAGAGCTACGTATATAGATTCATGGTATTTTATAGTGTATTTTTGTTTGGCCTAGAGTGTCACCGTGTGGTGCACCAGTTTTTTTCGTGAAGAAGGATGATGGTAGTTTGCGGCTGTGTGTAGATTATCATCACTTAAACCAAGCGACAATAAAGAATCACTATCCTCTTATGTGGATTGATGATTTATTCGATCAAATTAAGTGTGAAAGTTGGTTCTCAAAGATATACTTGTGGTCAATATATCATTATATGCATGTGAATGATGTGGATAGCCTGAAGACTGCTTTCCTTTGTCATCATATTCATTATGAGTTTGTTTTAATTCCATTCGGCATTAAAAATTCTCCAGCTATGTTCACGGGATTGATGAATGTTGTGTTCTGTGAGTTCCTAGACCAGTTCATGGTGGTTTTCATCAAGGATATCCTTTTTTACTCCACATTTGAGGAGGAACATGCAGAGCAACTACATGCCATTTTGGGAGTTCATTGTCAAAATCAATTATTTGGAAAGTTATCGAAGTGTGAGTTTTGGGATAGAGAAGTCCATTTCTTGGGGAATGTAGTGTCCCAGTATGGAGGTTCTATAGAGCCATCATAGATAAAAGTAGTTTTGTCTTGGGAAGCCCCATGATGATGTGAGAGGTGCGAAGTTTCCCTGATCTCATAAGCTACTATAGGAGGTTCTTAGCTAATTTCTCTTGAGTTTCAACTCCTCTAATAGGTTGGACCATGATGGATCAAGCGTTCATATAGATTGATCAATGTCACGAAGCTTTTGAGTATCTAAAGAAGAAGTTAGGAAGTGATCCAGTTCATTGTCTTCTAGTAGAGGGTGTTTAGTTTGATGTTTTCTTTGATTCTTCACATATTGGGTTAGGATGTGTTCTGATGCAACAAAGATCAGTTTTTTATGGGTATCAACAGTTGTGTCCCATGACCATAACTATTCCACCCATGATATTGATTTGGAATCTATGGGTTTTTCTCTTATGTTGTAGAGACATTACCCCATTGGTGAGCGCTTTTTGGTTTTCACTGATCATAAGAGATTCAGATATGTTTTATCCTAGAATGACTTGAACTTATGACTGCATCAGTGTAAAGAGTTCTTAAAGGATTACGACATCAAAATATCGTACACACCTGGAAAGGAGAATCTTGTAGTTGATGCGTTACATTAGAAGTAACGTAGTGATGTAGTGTGTGAATCTGATTACTCCTGGAGAGTAATGGAAGAACTGTAAACATTACACAATTATATGAGATAAGTGGGGGGAATAGGTTGTCTTTTTTAGTTGATGGTACAACCATATTTAGTGAATCTGGTGGAAGAGTCCCTGTTGGGGGATCTAGAGGTGGAGGTCTGGGGAGACTGAGATGTTTGTAGCGATGCCCCTGATGGTTGGTCTAAGGATGAAAAACCCCAAGTGTTATATCATAGAAGAAATTCTATTCCTTTGAATACCAATGAGACGATTCTCAGATATTTCTATAGTTATCCTTTAGCGGTGCATCCTAGAACGACAAGGATATACTGAGCCCTATGGTGCAGGTTTGGGTGGCATGGGATGAATCTTGTAGTTGTCGAGTTTGTATCTCAATGTTTGGTCTTCCAAAAGGTGAAGGATAAATTCCATATTATGAGTGGTCATCTCCCACCATTAGATGTACCTCAGTGGAAGTGGGAGGAGATCTAAATAGACTTTATTACTAGTTTACCTCGAGCTCACGGAGGACATGATTCTATTTGGGTGGTGGTGGATCATTTAACAAAATTGACCCACTTTATAGCAATCAAGTAGTCAATCTCATTGGAGGTTTTGTTGAGGTAGTATTTGGAGGAGGTACTGAGACTTCATGGAGTCCCAAGGATGGTCATTTATGATCGAGATTCTCATTTTACCGACATGGTGTGGAGAGGTATCTTACATGATTTTGATTGTCAACTATACCTTAGAACTTATTTTTATTAGAAAACGGAAGATGAGATAGAGAAAACCATCCAGACTCTTGAAGACAAGTTATGATCTTGTGTCTTGGATTTTAGAGGGTCATGGATGAGGCAGTTACCCTTACTGGAGATCACTTACAAAAACTATTATCACTCCACCATCGGTATGGATCTGTTTGAAGCCTTGTATGGTTGGCCTTTCCTTTCTCCACTATGCTGGATTGGGTTCGGAGAGTCACCAATTCTCGGAACAAAACTAGCATAGAATACAAAAAATATGGTTTAGGTGATTCATGAGATGATGTAGATAGCATCGGATCATTATAAATCATATGTCGATCAAAGGATGAGAACCTTATACTTTGATTTTTTGGATGACATGTTTCTGAAGGTAACTCCTCATCATGGGCAGCAAAGGTTTGGTCGTGGGAGTGAGCTTTCTCCCCTGTTTATTGGGCCTTTAAGGTGTTAGCTCATCTTGGAGCCGTGGCTTATCAAGTAGCACTTCCCCCACAGATGAGCTGGATACACAATTTTTTTCATCTATCATAGCTCTATCGTTATCTTCATGATGACTCTTACGTCATCGATTGGGGAGAGAACGATGAGGATGATGATGCGACATTTGAGGAGATACCTTTGGAGATCCAAGACCTTAAAGAGAAGGAGTTCTATGGGTGTTCTATCAACTTAGTTTGTTTCTTGTGAAGTCACGGTGGCATGGAGTAGAGTACCTAGGAACATGAGTCACAAATATGCTCTTAGTAACAAGAGTTGTTTGGTGTTTAACTCTTTTCATGTAAGAACATTCGATTTGTGGTTATAGACCTTTCGTGTTTATGAGATGCGTTTCCTTGGTTGCTTCTTGTTGCTTTCTCTCTTTAGAGAGGTATCACAATGGTTGGTTGTTGAGATACCTTTTCTGTTCCCTTTTGGGTTGGTTATGAATTCTCGAGGATAAGAATGTTTTGAGAGGTATCTGATGTAATGTATTGTACCTCTATCGTCTATTCCTTTGCGAAAATCTAATGTTTGAGGTGTTCCAGGAGGTCAAGACATCTTACCCCCAACACATTTCCCATTTTACAATTCTATCAATAGTTCCATCGGTGAGACCAATTTGAACAGTGCCATCGGTGAGATAGATTTGAACAGTTTCATCAATGAGAACGATATGAACAGTTCCATCAGTGAGACCATTATGAAGAGTTCCATAGGTGAGACCGGTGTGCACAGTTCCATTGGTGAGTCCGGTGTGAACAGTTCCATCTATGAGACCGGTTTGAATAGATCCATTGGTGAGACCATTGTGAATAGTTCCATCAGTGACACTGATGTGAACAATTCCAAAAGTGAGAACTATGTGAACAGTTCCACTGATGAGACCGATTTGAAAAGTGAAATGGTAACCTTATGTGAAAAGTACAATGGTGAGGTTCCAACAATGAGTTTCTAATGGAGAGGTTCCAACAGTGACCTCTTTCTTTTTCCAAATTTTGACTCTATCAATAATGTTTCCACAATTGTGAGGTTCCAATGGTGACCTTTTTACTTTTCAAAATTTTGAGTTAATGAATAGTGTTTCCAAAATGGTTAGGTTCCAATGGTGACCTCTTTCCTTTTCCAAATTTTGAGTCCATTATTAGTTTTTTCAGAATAGTGTGGTTCCAACAGTGACCTCTTTCCTTTTCCAAATTTGGAGTTATTGAATAGTGTTTCTAGAATGGTGAGGTTCTAATGGTGACCTCTTTACATTACAAAATTTTGAGTCCATGAAAAGTGATTCTAGAACAATGAGGTTCCAACGATGACCTATTTCCTCTGCCAAATTTTGAGTTCATGAACTGTGTTTCCAAAATGGTGAGGTTACAACGTTGGCCTCCTTCCTTTGACAAAGTTTGGGTTTATGAACAATGTTTCTAGGAAGGTGATGTTCCAAACGTGACCTCATTCCATTTCTAAATTTTGAGTTCATGGACAGTGTTTCCCGAATGTTGAGGTTTCAATGGTGTGGTTTATAAACCGTGTTTTTCCTTTGAAAAATTTTGAGTTCGACAACAGTGTTTCCAGCTTCCTACAGTTATCCCCTTTTAATGTTTCCTTTGACATAAAATTCATTTAATGCCTTTTTTTAAGGACTCTAAGTCCAATCCAAAGGCCATAACTCCTATATTAATTTCATTAATTCTTTGGATGCATTTACATGGTCAAATCACGTGGGTCATTGTCATCCTCTTTTAATGGAATATCCAACATATCATAAACCAATACTCCGTTAAATCTTCTAACGGGACGATATATCTTCCTCCCTAGTTCTTCCTCCTTGTTCTCAACTTTTAGAATTTAAAACCTTTAATTCCATCCCATATGATTTTCTTAATAAAAATATCATTTTTGGATTGGTTCCCCTCTGTTATGATGCAACCAAGCAGTATCGACCAATAATCGATATAAGATTTGTTCAATAATCATTTTTTTGGGTTCATATCCTTCTGTTTTACCTCGAACTTTTAGGGAATGTTATCTCTATGTTCATAATGGGATTTTCTTTGGTGTTGACTAGTGTGGTAGTGTTTCAGCATCCTCGGGTGGATACAGTTGTCACGGGGGGGGGGGGGGGGGGGATCATAACCCATTGTTTGGATCGTTATCATATAATGAAGGTTGAGAATCGTTTGATGAATTGGATTCATTGATTATCATTCCTTTTACATGAAACTGTATAATTGGCATTTTTTCCCCACTGATTCATAATAGAATTGACATAATAAATATTTGAACTGGATGAAGAAATTTATATCAATCGTATGTTATTGCGTATTGTTTTGCTAGATAGTGTGATATCTATGCTTGATTTGCTTAGCTTTTCATTCTAAATGGAAATTGGTAAAGTAAGTAAAGATAGAATTAATTTATAATTTTTTGGCTAAAGATTAAGAGGCATGTAAATGAGTCAGGTTATTCATGATGTAATTTGATGCTAATCAAATTGGTGATGTAATCATGTTTAATTATTTTTGATTGCTTACTAGTTAGGTTTACCTAATTTGGTACCAATGAAAAATTAATCAGTTAATCCAAGTTAGATTAATAGAACTGGTTGTTTGATAAAAATAATTTTTTTTGGGTATTGTGTTACCCTATTTCTTGTTTAAGGTCCAAGAGCCCAATTGATATGATGTTTGTTTCCCTTTGGATTGAGTTGGGAAGTGAGCCTGGATGACTATGGTGATATGTGGAGGCATTGATTCCTATTGGTTTTGGAAGTAGTTGATGCCTAGGGTGGTGAGATGCATCGAGTTATTCATATGGGTGTCGGGGAGGACACACAAGATGATGAAATGGGTTACATGTGAATGTTTGGATTCTTACTGATTTTTATTGGTTGTTTATCTACTTTACATTCTCTACTGCTCAAGGAAGCTAGTCTTTCTTGCCATTCTTCTAAAATGGGAGAAGATGTTTGGGGTATTCCACATGATTTCTGTGTTTAGAATTTCATGCGAGGATGGGTCTACGCTCTTGCAATAGGTAGCAAAGACACGACGAGTAGTTCATCTACTCACTATGTTGGCCCCCCTTGTGTTTAGTGGCTTAAAATGTTTCTCTAGAATTACCCAGAATATGGGAAGGTAATTCTATAAATAAATTATTTAATAAATGATGTTAACCCAATGTGTTGGAGCTTGCTGGGACACAAGGCTGAGGTTACCATTTGAAGGGAAAATGGAGTTTGGGTGTGATGCAAGTGAAATTTAATGTGGAATTATGGATGGTTAATTAATGTTTAAATAATTAATTAACATAATGTGAAACTACCAAAAAAGGAATGAAGTACGGTAATAAATTTCTATAAATGGTTGTGTGCTTATAGGACACGTAGTCTTAGAAGTGGCAATCGGGAATCTGAGAGACGTTAGATGTAGTTGAGTCTAAAACTAGGATATGCCCATAGTGTGGTTGTGAGATATAGTATATTCTTTACTTTTTCTATCTCTATACGCTACTCCACCCCGTGAGTTAGGGAAACTAACACCCTAAGGATTCTATGCCCTGGAGGTGTTTTCCCCAACCTTCCGGTGGGAGGAAGGATGGATGACTACCCCCTTTAGCTCTACTCTCTTCTCTTGGAAGATAATTGTGATGTTTGGATTCGTGGATATTTTTCCCCATAAATGTGTGTAGATGGTTGTAATGTCTTGTGGTTATTCACAAACATATATTATGGATATATTATCCTATGGACTACTATAGGAGTTACGTGTATAGGCTGTGATGGTTTGAGGATCCTTACTTGGTGTATGGGCTGTAATGACTTGAGGTATAAAACCCGATGAATGATACACATTATACGAACTATGGTGGCTCCCAAAAACTATCTGGTTACTTGCTTACGTGGACATGGTGATTTTGTTGCACGAGGTGCATGTTGTGGTGCTTCATCCAGGTGTCTGCATGTAATCCTTTTTAGAGAGAGATTCTTAGGACTTGCGATGTTGGTGAAAAGCGGAAGACTAGTGGAGAAGTATTAGGGGGTAATCTTGATATTCTTCATTATATTATATAATCTTGAATTCATTACTTCGTGAGAGTATCCATGGTGAGGCTGGGAATGTAGTATTCATGTTTAGGTGACAAGTTAGTTTCACATGTTGTTCACTATGTTTTAGCATGCTTTACTTACATTTTCATGAGAGGCTTTAGGGAGTATCCTACCGAGTATACTATTATACTCACCCTATGTATATATAAACTATTTTTTTTTTCACGTCACTTGGAGTATGTTGGAGATCAAGATGGTTTCTACTAGCTTGGGGATGCAGGAGCTGTTCGGGCTTATGGTTGCTATTATTGTTTACTTGGATTTGATTATTTACAGTTTTTCCCCTTTTAGTTGTAGTAGTTTGCATGAAATTACATATCTGTTATTGGGATTTATTTTATATTTCAGTCCGAGTCAGATTTAGTTGGTGTCTATCTTATCCCTCTCTTCGGCATGTTTTCTCTAAGATGATAATGCCTCCCATTTGTGTATTTAATATACTGTTGGTACTAGTCGCCAACATGGGGCCTACTAGAGGCAGGACTTAGTGGGCTATTATCTCCCTTCTCACATTGTCATCCCACGAGGGGTACACATTGTGGGGAGGGGGTCGTGACATCATGGGTACAATGAGAATGGTTAGTGTATAGTTGTGGTGGCATCAAAATATTGGACTATGGGTGGATTTGAGTTTATATGCCGCTGTAGGGAATAATAAATTCAAGAAATAGTGGAGGTTTCTAGAGGAGTGAATCAATTGGAATCATGATTGGGGTGGTTGTGGTATAATCTGAGACTGAAGTACATTGTAGGTGCTACAACACTTGAGGTTGGATCAAAACATATAGAGGAATTGTTTAGTGATCCAAACATGGAGTTACAACATGATATGGAGCTTGGAATTTAGTGTGGGTTCTCAAAAGATCTCATGATGCCTTCAAGAGTTAAGGAATCCATACCTAGCGTGATGATGTGGTGACGCATATGTGTGGGAGTTTAACATTTTAAATAAATGTTGACAAGAGGTGTTATGAATGTTATTTTTTCATATAATTGTATGATGTGAGGCAGAAACCATATTAAGATAATTGTTCAAAATGTTGGTAGAGGGTCATTGAGATATTTTATTTGAATTTTTTTTAAGTTTATTCCTATGGTGGTGAAACAATGGGTTGGAATCATCCTTCACAAGTGGAGACTTATAGTGGGTTAGAACTATAATCCTTTGGTAGAATAAGTTGATGAAACAATGCTATTTTTGTGAGATGGGAGTGGTGCATGCTATCTCTATGTCTGTGTTTATGGATCATGAGTGACTCAACCATTTGGTGAATGTGCATTTTGTGTTGGGAGTTACACATTGTAAGCATGTTTGTGTTTGAATATAGAACAAGATAAATCTTTGGAGAATATGAAACATATTTATGGCATGAGATGTCATTCAAAAACAAACATTTATTCACAGAGACTAGACTATTTATTTTAGGGAGTTCGTAATGACCTATGTTATTATGAGTAGATAATTCTTGAGGGAATTTAAATTTTCGGCTTAGATAGGTGGTTAGTTTACGAAATTGGGACTTAGAAAAAGATTATGACTATTTGGAAATATCAAGGAGATTTTTTTATACCTAGATTAATGGTCAAATGATATTATGCGGGCTCATGTGATGACCAGAGAAAGGTAAGGGTGGATTCTACTATAAATGTAAGATACAGGTGGCCACAATGGCCCAATATAGGGCCTGAAATCATAGTGGATAGACGAGACCAATAAGACCACATCACTACACAGATGATGTGACATTATGGTGGTGGTAGCCTATGATCAATGCAACCATAATGAAATGGGGAATGACTTTGACATAGTCAGACTGTAGGGAGACCATGTCACAACAATGAGGGTAACACCATGGATGGATAACCACAATGGTGTGGGTGATGAAATCCTCCCTAACAGAGGGATATGTTGTAATGTTACAGCCACTATGAAACATGAACTTAATTGAGAGAATCCAAGGGATACCCCTATGGGATATAATGTGGTGGTTATCAACTGATGCTTATTTTACAAGATCAAGACCATATTTTATTGTAATTTCCATTTATTTTATGATATAGAGGAAAAGGGAGGATGTCCACTCATCTGATTCCTCCACATATTCTCCTCCCCTTTGATCCCACGTGGTGGGGTATGATTATTGGTGTGTTCTAAAGGAAGTTCCAGCTGAGTTTGTTCATTGGACTTCATTTGTTATATTTTTTTTGTTAAATCCCAATGTTTTTTATTTTTTTTGTATTGGGTTATATGGTAGATTTCATCAAAGCATGGGTGAATTGAGTGAGGATGACATGAGTTTTTATTGAATTTCATATTGAATGTCTCAAAAGGATTGTCACACACCATTGTAAACAGATTCAGTGTGATGGTTGTTCCTACTGATATTCTGACCAATAATGCCTCTTTGGTTTAATTTAAATAATAAATTATAATTTTTTATAATTAAAAAATTCTAATTTTTAGTTTTAGGTTGGATATTGGGTGGTGGAATTATCTCAGATGGGGCATGTATGGGCTTGGTCGAGGATGAACAGATATTAACTTGATGGTAACTCCTTGATGGGGGTTGATGGTTCCTTTAAAACATGATAATATTCCTATTTATACATGAATTATTCCTTCAAGAATGTTACATGGTTTTTGGCAGAACATTTTAGGTTTAATGATTGTTCTAGAGACATATTTATAATGATATTTGGTTTCCTATGCTCAGGTTAAGTGCTCTTTATCACTTGGGTAATTTGGGATTTCATGACAGTTATGTCAACAAGGGATGAGGGTGCCAGTTTATATGATATGATGATTTGGATATGTTATAGGATGTGATATATAATTCGAGTATCCTCGGTGGGTTTCCCAAGGCCTAGTTAGGTAGGGGTGAGGGCCTTAGGACCTGTGGAGATGGGTGAGATAAATGTACATATGAAATAAAATTAGTGAATTATGTTAAGGGAGCATGGATGGTTAATGATCACTATGAGTGGTATAAATCCTTCAAGGATGGATGTGTTGCAATAGATATGTGGTTTATCTAGGTGATGGGATGGGAGAAATACCATAATATATTTGATATGAGACTTGAGAGAGGGTCACTGGTTTTGGCTAGGGGCTTGGTATGAGGTTTCCAATGAGGTTTATCATGATACGGCCTTAGATGCTCCCAAGGTTATTGAGACTAGGTGAGAATCTTTACTAGACAAGGATTGGACACTAGTTATTTAGTCCATGGTCAAAATGATCATTCTGGATTTAGAGTCATTGTGGGGTGACATATATGTGACAGTTTCAAGGAGTAGAGACCATGATGGTTCAAGAGGACCTAGTTGATTCCTTGAAGGGTATGGTGATATGTGTTCATAATGAGGGGATGGGTCTCGAACAACTAGCTCCTCAGTATCAACTAGTATGTTGTGTGATAGTTAGTAAGCCCTATGTGATATTTATTACATTTTAGTGATGGTGACTATGACTGTGAATTGAGATATAGTTCTATGGGGGAGTGGATCCTATAGAATTTACTCAAAATGAGTGAGATAATGTGGGTTTTACTACTATTAGTAGATGGGTTTGTTTATATTTATGTGTTATTCATACCAACCATGAGTGAGATTGTCTACGTCGGGACTAGTTAGGAATCACTAGGAGTGATATAGAATGGGATAGAATTTATTTAGTGAGGTAAAGTCTCTAGAATATACATAATGATAGAAGATTAGTGATCCAAATTCCATCATTGAGATAGAATCATGGGCATGTTGTGATGTGTGGATGGGTCATCCATGAGTGATTTAGTTTTCTTGAGATTGATGTGCCAAATGTGGGAAATGTGGTTGGTCCTGATGATAATGACCAGAATGAAATGAGTGAGATGTGGTCTGGGGTGTGTTACAGAATGAGAACTGATGATGGCACAACCATGTTTGAGATGGGGTCTATGATTTCTTGAGATTTTGGGATTTAATGTAAGGTCCCTAACTTGAGTAAAAAGGCAGTGGTTGAGCTTTAGACATGGGACCTTTATAGTGAAAGGATTTGGTTGGGATTATTGGTATAGTGGCTTTAAATGAGGGAGTAGTTGTCCGGACATGGGTGATTCCCTACCCTAACTGTTCAGGTTTTGGCTAGACATATGATACGATGGAAAAAAATAGGTGATGTTGTGAATTCCAATATGGAATTGAATCATGTATGATCATGTGTCATGGCTACCTAGTGAACACATGTTGACCTGATTCACAAGGACTCATGGTGGCCTCGTTAAAAAATTAAATAATTGGTTTTTGTGTGGAATGTTTGTTTTACTCATGAAAATATATATATGATAGGTTATAGGAGTGGACTTTGTGGTATCCTATTGAGATATATTTGTCACAACCTAAATGTTCACCCCTATTAATGTAAAGACCATATGTATATGTCTAGGTCCGGGCATAATATATGCATTTGACTAGGAAAAGGTAGCTTGATGGGTATTTGGATACAAATCTGTTGATTCTCGAGGATTAAAATAGGGATGGTGTGTGTATTTTCCATTTTTTTATTTCTATATGACATCAATGTAATGTGAAATCAGTCTTGTATAATGGAATGAATATGTGTATGTATTCTTATAGATTCATTTATTATAGTATTGTGTTTATTTGATTATAAATACTCTTATTGTGTGATTTATATTTATTTATCTATTTACACTATAATTTGTGACTCTGATTCCGGGACATTTTCTCTCCATTATAAGGATGAGGCCCTCACCACTAGCTGGAAGTCTCTAGAATATGGGGGCCGCACATAAGGTGTTCAATAATTTGGTTTAAATTATGATTTTGGGGCCATGGGGTCAACAATTCATGAAATTAAATATAAAAATTCTATATTGATTATCCCATTCAATACAATTATTAATGATATAAATTTTTTTAGGACTTCTGGACTATAATAATTACTGTCTAATTCCTTATCATATTATAATACGATCGATAGGTAATAGTATGATATAATATATCAATCCTTTTGAGATAAAAAATACAAATAAAATTATAGTCTTATGATTTCATTGATTTCCTACTGTACAATAGATTTATATTGTACAATATGATATAACAAAAACCATATCATATATTTAGGGAATATCTCTTACATTCATGAATTTACTCATGAATCCTAATTAAATCAGTATTATATGAGGATATAAATTAAATGGATTACTTTTATAGAATTACAAAAAATTATAATTCTGCATTACATGTATAAATATATATGTTTATATTTATCTCTTAGTTGCTAAACTAATATTCAACATCAATAAAATTAACCATTTTGGTTCTAAATTTAGAATAATAAATCACTCATACCCTTTAGATATAAATGATAAGGATATTAATAATTCCTTAAATATAAATAATTTTAATATGACCATAGTGTATTTTCAAGGATTATATGACTTTAGAATCATACAACAGAAATCATCCTTAGGATTCTTGAAAAACCAAACAAAAAATAAAAAATTCGAATATGGAAAGAACTATCTTGAAATTAGTTCTCCAAAACATAGATGAGAAAACTGTCACCCTAATCAAGTCACTGAGGCACACACTCTAGCATTTTCACTATAAAATCTCACTATCAATCTTTAATGTAAAATAGAAATAAAATCTAAAGATAAGTAAAGTAACAATGATATTTTCTCGGTGGTTCAGACATTGATTCCAACATCCACATGAGAACCACCACAACTTTTCATTTCTCAGAATATCAATGTTTACAATAAATATTTATAGAAATAATTGTAGTTCAAAAATCCAAATTATCACATGACATCACAATATGTCTTCTCAAACAGCTTATATAGTGGGTCTCATCTGGTCAACTATCTCCACAAACCTCCTAAATTTATTAGGGTCCTTATATTCAAGGAAATGACTGCCTATCTCAAATAAAACAAACAAGAGTGGATAAAAACCTCTGAAATATGAAATCATGTACCTTCTAATCAGACTAGTAGATACTAGTATTCAACATGTTCCAACTAAATACCATCTAGGGACTTGAATTACTTTCATTTACATCCATCATAGGATATCCCCTTCTGAAAAACAATATGGAGCACCATCCTGAAATTATTTACACTTTCTGAAGATCTACTATGATTTCCTACACAAGACTAAAGGATATTTCAGTGTTCCTCCATTTTTTTCATCAAAATCAGTCACTTTAAGAGGCTTTAATAAAAAAAAATCCCACTTGAAGACTACTGCAAGGATTTACCTTGAATTTACCAACACTTTTTCAAACATCCTTATACTCTATTGTGTAACATGCTCATCTTCTTCCTTCCATTCAACCAAGTCCAACTGATGCACAAAATTTCCTTAAAAAATCATGGAATAAGCTCTTGGTGAATATATACACCAAATTGTATCTTTTGGAAATATTATAAAACTAGTACTCTCCATCTTCTATTATTTTGTTTATAATGCAGTAATTTAGGTTGATCTATTATTTCTGAGTATGGAACACTATTTTTTATAGAAATAAATTACACTTTTAAAATCTTTGAAAATAAGACCATTTTCTTGTATACTATTAAGATCCTCAAATTGATGCCTTAACCATGCATTCTCCTTATTTAGTTTCATTTCTTCAACCTACTCTACTTCTACTAAAGATATTTCAATCAGTAGTTACAAACTTAACATCCAAATATCTAAAAATCTACTAAAAATGAAAACATATCTAGTTGTTTTATTCTATCAGTCTGAGTAAACCACAATTTCTATATCAAAATACCCATAAAATGGATTATCCTCTCTAAAAGAGAGAAATATGTTATAACACTTTTAGATACTAAATAATCAACTTAATGGAATTCCAAAGAACATTTAAAGTATTATACATATACCTTCTAACCACTACCATTTCATGATCTATATCTATATGGGTGAAGACCATATAATACAAGATAATAACAAAAAATTATAAATTCAATACTCTCACAATGTTTTCATCCACTTCTGTTCTTGGCTCCTTGTTATTTGAAATTTTGAAGTGACTGAAAAGTGGTGTTTAAACTAAGCTAAACCTACACATGAATTTTTTTCAATAATATTCCATATATAGTCCTTTTGATATAGAAAAAATGTTACGGTCTTATTTTCTTATTCAATCTTCATTCTCGAGATCTTATTTTAAACACCAAGATAATTAATTTCTAAAATTTTGGACAATCCCTTTTAAAATTCATTAATCTATTGAATGCATGGTCTAACTAATAAAACATTAGACACATATAATAAAAAAATTGATAAAGTACTCATCATTTTAATCTATATAATAAAATTATGGGTTTGAGTTGTTTTTATTGAAACCTCCCTCTCCCACGAATGAGTCAAATTTGTATCTGTATTTCCTTTTTGCCTCCTCGAATGGCCCGAAGGCCTTCATTATTTATTGATTTTGATAATCCACCATTCAAGGGGTGTGGTGTAACCCATACAAGGCCCGAAGGCCTAATTATTACATGGACCATAGGCCTTAAATGAATTCATTGCCCGTAGGCTTCAAACATTACATACAACCTAGACTAATAAATTGGAACTACTCCTCCCCAGAATCTTCATCGTGAAATAAGCTCTCCACCTTCACATGGCTATTCAGCTAGGCAATCCCGTGCATGCACAGACTTGTCCCGATGGTAGGTTCCAACCCTCTCATTCTTGAAATTTTTTTAGCTTCTGCTATGGTGAAAGCTCCTTGCTCATCCTCCTTGTAGATCTTGTACCTTGTAGGTTGTCTGGTTTGTATTTGAACTTAATGGGGCCCGAAGGGATTGAGGTGGCCCAAAGTCCTTACTAACGTGAAGTCCTGGGTGCCCCGAAGGCCTTACAGGACTCAGGGACCAAATCATTGACCCGAATGCCCAAACGGGGGGCATATTCCTGGCTGCTACAGTGCCAAACAGTACCTGCTACAGTTCCCACTATAGTACCTGCTACAGTACTGCTATAGTGCCGCTACAGTACCCCCAAAAAATTCTGCCTCCCCTGGATTTGATCCCTGGTCACTTGGATTAACTTACTGAGTTCTTACCAACCGAGTTAAGGATCATGTGCTATTGCCTTGTTGGAAATTTAGAACTATATAGACCCATATTGTGTTTTTTCACCAAGAGATAATTATGTTGATTCATGAAACGAATAGATTTATTCACATAGATCTCTAACTCACAATCAACATGTAGAAATTTCATCATCATGTCTATTTTATCTAGTTGTAAACCGACAAAATGAACCTTGTTTTAACTATCCTAGTGGTTGTATTATTTTCTATAGTTGAAAATATTCCATAAAAATTGATGCTTTTATTCTACTAAACCATTTTATCACCAAACTAACATAATATATCTTTCTTCCTTTAATATATTCTTTTAGCTAAAAACCCCACTTATTTTAAGGTACCGTTTTTTCAGTTGGTAGAATAGTTAACATCTAGGGGTTGTTCACATGAAGGGAATCCCAAACATTATTTGTAGACAACTCCCACATTTTAATGTAATTGATAACTACTAATTCAACTAGGTTCTCTTGTTATAATACATTTATTAATGTTAAGAAGTTTATTTCATCCCTATACAATCACATCAACCATTTAAAACTAGTGTATCTTCATAAATTAACGTGTTATTTTACTCTCTCCAGTACTAGAACCCAAAAAATTTCACACTCAAAAATTAGTGAATAATATTTATCAATTATCAAGATTTAATGTATATCTTCTATTGATCGAAATTACAATATCTATATTCTTCAATCTAAACAATCCTTTAAAACTCATAAACTTTTTCTGATTCATAGAAATCTAAATTCTCTATTACATGAATCCCTTTTGATCCCTTATTTAAATCAACTTGGATAACTGTTATTTATTTTATTAAATCCTCCTTCTCCACCAAGTTCTTTTCCATCCATACTAATTTCTTATTAAATATAAAATTTTCACATCTAATGAATTTCTTATTATAAAATTATTATAGTATTAATTGGATATTTTCATCACCATATCCAATACGAAATATTTATGATATATATCATCTATTTTTTCTCTACATTTTTCATCCACATGTATATAGGCTATGAATATGAATAACTTAAAGTGAGGATTCTTTAGTCTTTATTAATAATATAATTCTTCCATAAGTTTCCAACCGATTAGTGTGATAGGATTTTAGTTGATCAAGTATGATGCTGGGTTAATTACTTCAAGAAAAAATTACATTAGAATTCTATAATGTTATCTATTTCTCTACACCTTTTCCATCAATTCGAAATTTATCCTTCTAGCTACAACATTTTTATAAAGAAAAAATGGTTCAATATTATCATTATTGATTCCATGATTCTTATAGAAGATATATAATCCCATTCTGATGTATTCACCTCTATTTTTGGATCTTTTTCCCTTAAGGTTCTTTCATGATTCCATTTCAACTATATATTTTTTCTGGATTAAAATTATAAAACTAATAAATTATTATTTTTCTAAAAAGCATACTCTAATCATGGAGTAATTAATTAAATTCATAAACTATTATAACCCACAATGATATTTGACTACAATTGGTCCCCAAAAATCAATATGCACAAGTTCAAGCATCTAGAATTTGGGTGTTCTTCTAACCAAATTGAAAGACACCATCCATTTTATTATGAAAATGAACCACTTGTAATTTCTATATTCTGAATGTTCTTTCTTCATTTTACCATTTACTATTATAATTTTCATACCCTTATCACTGGGGTTCCAAATTTTTCAGTTCCATAAATAAAAAATTCCAAATGTTATTTCTCTAGGATGATTTCCTTAAGTCATTCTAACCAGATAAAATATTCTATCATTTACACTTATTTCTACAAGATGAAACCACTGGGTGAATTTACAAATATTATTTTTTAAAATGTTTTCAATGATTTCATTATATAATGGTGTGAATTAAATTATATTCTTTTTAAAACATCAAAAATGGAGAACATCATTTAGTATATGGAAAATTCCCTTATTCATCTAAATTTTCACAACATCCATCCCCATTATTTAACAAGATTCAAGATATGCATGTTTCACTCTTAAAAATCCTCTAGAAACTTAATTTGTCAAACATAAAATTTCATTTATGTTGTGGAAATATTCATCAAATTTTTTGAACTATGATTAAAACAATGTTTTTACACACAAGATTATATTTTTAGTACAATTAACTACTAGGTTCATAAAATGTAATCCTATTAAACCCATCCTCTTTATATTTCCTTATTTCTCTGGAAAATATTTCTCATAGATCCTCTATTCACCATAATTCCAACATATAGGCCCATGACTATTATATTTTTCTATAATTTTCTATCTTGACTCAACTTACGATTATATTTGACTTCATTTATTTGTTTAAAATCACTTTCCATCCAAATTTATTATATTTCTAGGTGGTGTTTTATTATCTCTCAATTTTAGAAATTCATCATGAATCATGTTATATAAATCCATTAATATCAAGTCACATTTACCAAAAGACATTCTCACAATTTTTATTATTCAATCATATGATTTAAAAAAATATAACACTTAGAGTAAGATAATGTCAACATCATTGAATGAGACTTTCACCAATTCATGGTGACTTTGGATCAAGTTTAAATTATTCAAATTATTAGTCACTTAACATACTTATGATAACCTAATTATAAAAAATCCTCTCATTAAACATACTTCGTTGAGTAATATGGGATTCTTTTACATGTCTTACAAGACATACACCAACTTCATAGTATTATTCTTCTCTAAGATATCCAAAGATATATTTTGGAGCAACAAAATCCATACCAAAGACAATTACTTTCAATCTAGTTATTCCCATTATTTATTACTATTAATTATATTTTAAGTCATTTAAACATAACTTCCATGTTTTTTTCGAGGATAAGGTCCTCTATCTACATCTTTTAAAGATAAAAATATTTCCCATAAAACTATTTGATACATACAATTATATTTTACAGTATAACCTATTATAAAGAAACAAACTACCACTGAAATTTGAATACATATGAGAATGATAAAATGTAACATGAGTTTTTGTTGAGTGAACAACCAATCCTTAGGGAAACTCTAATATGATATCAATTTTTTGAATCATGCACCATACATCGATCAAAGGATGCTTTAAAAGAAAACATGAAATTCATAATTAACATCTAGATAGAACTATATAGATTTTAGTTTTCCCAAATTATCATGAACAACACAATCACAACATTTAGATACATACTATATAATTTTCAATATCAACTCACACTGTTAAATAATAATGAAAAAAATGTAAAGAAACAATATTTTTTTTGTATAAGAAATTTAAGTCCCACATCCACAAAAAAAGAACTATAGAATTTTCATTTCATCAAATGATCAATGTTTACTATGAATATGACAAGGAAGAATAGTAAATACCCAAACATAATGATATAATCACACCTCATCATGTGATACCACACACCATATATAGCGAGTCTCATCTATTCAATTGATTACAACAACATTATATATTAATGGGAATCTATTCATTCCAAAATATGACTATCGATCACTTGAAACACCAAACATATTGAATAAAACATTTAGAGGATAATATAATATCCCTTCCAGTCACACCAGTAGATCCAAGTGTTTAGTATCTCATATCTAACAATAATTAAGTGATTTGAATACCATGCATCTACATCTATTTGTGTATATTCCCTTATAACAAGAATATATGTAACACCACCCATAAATGCATGCCACTTGATGCAGACCGATTATCACTACATATAAATGATCAAGTGATCTTCCAAATTTCCCCCTTCTAGTTGACTAAATAAAACAATTGAAGAGGCTTCAAAATTATAATAATATTTATATGTATGTGTATATAATTTAGAGATAAATTAAATGTGCCTTTTAGTTGAATCTTTAGTTATTAATAAGATATCTATAATCTCATCATATATAAATTATATATCTATTGGAACAAAGAGATAAGATTATTTTGGGTATTTTTATAAATATATAAATTTATTCCAAAGTCAAATATTTTATATTTTGAATGATTACTAGTGGTATTTATTGAAATTTAAAATTTTTCATTAGAGAGAATAATGAAATTATTTATAGTTTCATACTCAAACTTATAATTAAATTTTAAACCCATTAAGACTGTTGATTTTATATCAAAATATTGATTAATACAAAAATATTTATTTATTAAAATCATTTCATAAGAAAATTATTTTTTCAATCTTCCATATATAAATATATCTTAACATAGATACATTAAATACGTATTCTTTAGTTTTGTATATATATTGATTTTTCAAATTGGGTGAACATTTAATAATTATGAATATTCATTGGGCATTATCAACCCTTTAAGGATTTATATATAGATATTTTATTCACTAATACCATATATATGAACAATGAAAAAATCAATTAGATATATTTCTAATATAAATGTAAATATTTATAAAGAATAACATTTTAGATAATACTCACAAACACATAAACACACACATATATATTTAATAGTCTTATAAATATTGATAAGAAATACCAAATTTTATATGTTGAATATAACACATATTCATTCAATAATTTTGGGAAATTATTTGGATGTTTAAATCAATAGAAACTCAATTCAATTATTGAGTTTTGAAAGGATTTAAAAAATCTCAAATATATTATCTACCAAATTTGAAGAGGTCTCATAATTTATATAGATCTTGTGTCACTTAAGGGAAAATATTTTAAAAGTCATATTTTTTTGATATACTAATTTTCTTATACATGTAAAATATATTTATTATTTTCTAATCATGATTAATAATTATTTTATAAAATATTTTGAACCTAACATATAGATTGTATACCTAGACAATTGATTATAAATAATTTAATATAAATAATTCATTTAACTACTCTGAACATTTTATCAATAGTTCAGATGGACCATTTTATATATGGTATGTGATGATAAAAATTTATTTTAATCAAAATTCATATAATATGTTGTACAATCACTAGAAAGTAATAATACATGTGAATATTTGTTACATTCATCTCTTATATAAAAAATATATGGTTTGACATGGTAGGTGCGTACACCAATATATACACTCCATAGTCAATAAATTATATAAATATTGTAAATGATATTTTCTAACAATTGGTGATGATATTAATAACTTTTTTTAATAATCGGAAACCCTTGGCAGATCATTATACAATTGGAATTAATAATAATTATCTCATAAGTGTTTTTTAGTTGGAACATTTCTGATAAATAAATTCATCATTCTCCCCCTAATATATATCTATAATATGATCAATAAATTAATTCTTCGTCATACTTATATCAACATATCTAATTGTAATAAATATAATATGAATTTAATGGTCATGTAATTTATTTCTCATGCTAAGATTCGTAAATTTTTACATTACCATAATTGATTTAATTACACTTAAAAAAAGAAAATATCAATAGATTATTTATAATAAAATTTTTCTATTATGAATGTTTGTTATATATAGAGGTATTTGACACCTCCATCTTTCAATATCTCTATATGAAATTATTTTCAAGAGTATCATTAATGTTAAATATATTTCTTCCAGAGCTCTTATATAACATAGAATTATTTATTAAAATTTATAAAATATTTTAAAGAAATATATTATATCCTTTGGGGACTTTCACTTATTTTTAATACCAGTAAATGTACTTACATAAACATTTACTGACCCAGTATGTGTATTTAATAATAAAAATATACTAGTTTTCCTGAAAAATTTAATTAAAATAACGTTTTAATAACCTTTTCATCAATATTTATTTGTATAAGAGCTTTATGATTTTACATTATATATATTTAATATGTTTACAGCATATAAAAAAAACTAAAAAACTCATATTATTCATTTTAGATTCCACTGCTAATGGATGATACTCAATCAACGAATTCATAATATAATAATAAAGTCTTAGGACCATATCCTAGAAGATATTGTGTATTTTTGAACATCTAGCCTCAACATTTTTTAAAATATATCTACTTGGGAAATTCATATGTAATGAGTATAAATAAAGGAAAATCATTAGGATTCATAAAACATCCATTATTGATATAATGAATATATGTTATACAATTACACAATTTATCTAATATTAATTATTGATAATATAAATGTTATAAATAAATTTCATAAATAACGTAACTCTATTTAAGGAATGGAATAAATAAATTAAAAATAAATTTATATTTTGGAACAAATTTTATCACATAATTAAATGATTAAGGAATGATACATCAATTTTAATTAATAACGAACATCTTGTAAAAAAGTAATTTTGTTTATCATGATGAAAATTGGTTTAACCACTTTAAGAGGTGAACATATTATCAAATTATATATTGGGTTATAAAATTTATCCTCACCAAAGAACTATAAAAATAATAACACCTAATTTCAAGGATAATAAAAAATAAATTTTTTGAAATAATATTTATAATACATTAGAAGATGATAAATAATTTTTTTTGATATTATGGGTGAATTATTAAAAATTGAAGGAAAAAATATCTCCCACATACTATGAAAAAATTTCATCTTTATATCATCATTTAATGGCACAATATTTCCTAAATATTAATAAAATTTATTATACTGCATTAATATATCTCTCCCTAAAAACCAAATTTGGATGTTATATTATTATTTCTATATTTAATTAAATTATAAAAAAATAATTCACAATAATCTTCTAAAAATATCATATTCACTCAAATCATAATATAAAGTAATCAGTTATATTTACGTTCACTTTATGGAATAAAATATAATTGTTTTAAAAAAATTTATCATTTACTTTGCATAATAGAATAATATAATTTCATCAAGTAAAATATTTTCCTCAAGATGATAAAAAAATATTCAATTTGAACTATTTTTCAACTTTATTGTGACAATAAAAATTAAATATGTTTATGTTATTATTCAATAATTCTTAATCTCTTCCATATATTTTCTATGAAATAAAAATTTGAAAATAAATAATGAAATTTAATGTTTGTAGAAACTATAAAAAAATCCACTATGTAATAATAAATTATGCATTATAATAAATCTAAATACCTATAAGTAGTCTAAAAATTTAGAGATGAAATTTGTTATTATTTCATCATCAGGGTTCATGGAATGATCAGTGACATTCACTTCTATATATGATGAGTACTTGATTTTCGTCATTCAATCACTTATGGTGGATAAAATTTGTTCATCCACTTATGGTGGTGAAAATTATTATTAAATTTAATGGTTGATGTTTATGTTAACATCAAATATGTCGACTATTAAAATAATTTTTACTTTGACCAGTCACACTAAATTTAATGAATTCAGTGTTATTTGATAGTAGTGTTTCATTATAGCTCTGCATGAGTACATTACACATTCCATAAAAATTATTTTTTAAAAATTAATATATATATATATATACATATATCACTATTATGATGAATAAAAAATGTATATAATAATTAATGATATAAAAGTAAGACTCAATTATTTATGTAGCTCTTAGAATGAGTGGCTGTGATGCAAACATGATGCATCTTTCAAAAATTATATCTAAAAAACATCTGACATCACTTTGTCTTGTATTAAGTAGATTAATATAATGATAGAGATTGAGGAAGAATCATCCTGATACATAATGAAAGAGATGATCATGCTTAGAATGTGATGTGAATTATGATAATGGCATCGATTGATAGGACAATGTATTATGAAATCAATAGACTTAGTCGATTGTAAATGAATTGCAACATTAATCGAAAGTTACAATGTTGATGATATAGAATGAATATGAAATTCTAATGAAAATGATAGATAAACTTAAAAAAGAGTAAATATAATAATAAATCAAAATATCATATTTATTTTAACACAAATATATATATATATATATATATAACATGTATATATGGTCATTTGGTTGATTAATCCCAGATTTCTAGGGAAGATCCAAAAACTATGACCCCTGATATGGAATAGATCATGGGATATTAATTACCAGGGAAGATAATACCAGTGGGAACCACCACCTTTAATAATTTTTATAAGAAAAATATTTTTCATAAAAATTTCATCATTATTAATAATTTAATTTGCATTCCCAATTTTTTTTTAAATTTCAATAATTATTTATTACAAAAAATTACAATTTGTAATCAGAAATACAATTTTATTCTCAAATTTTAACTAACTACAATATATTGATAATCCATTTTTTATATTATTTGTATTATTAAAGAAAAAATTTAAAAATTATTGTAATCCAATTAAATTCTATATTCAATTATATTGATCTCATAATGATATTCATGATACATTTTATAATTTATAAAATGTTCTATCATTGATTGAGTTTCATGATTTATATATATTTTATCAATGAAATTTAATAAATATAATCCCACTAAAATAATCATCACATAAATCATTATCTTTAATAGGATGAAACATATATTGCACTAGATGATGAAGCCTTTCCCTAAATATCCCCATTCATTTATTCCTTATTGTGTGATTATAAATCCAATATTTTTATCATATTCTCCTTTAATTGCTCATGGGTTTTCTATCACATAATGTAGATGAATCCTAATCATTAATAATTTTATTCAATAATAACTTTGAGACATTAAAATGATAAATCCTTCTAATAAACTCTTCAATTTTTCCAGTCTCTTTTGATTTAAATTTTCATTTCTATTAAACCCTAAATATGGTGAAATATTTTTTTAGGTTATTTTGATCAAATAAAAATGATTTAATGGTTATATTCCACATTTATAATGGTAAATGTTTTATGTTTTTTTTAATTTTTTTTGGTCTTAGATTTTGTTCACACTTGATAATAATTTTTAGGTCTATGATTTGGATTATGAATTTCAGGGAATTTAGCGATAGTTTTTATTAATGTTTTACGAGTATGTAATTATTGGAATGACCTTTTTAATTTAATTTAAGCCACCTTAAGACAATTTAGTTCTATTATTAATTCGAGATATTGATGTGAAGATATTTCCATTAATTAAAGGTAACGTTCACAATCAATAAAAATAATTTTAATAGAAAGGAATTCACATTGATACTATCCGCTGATATTTTAGGAGTAAGGATTTATTATTTTTGAAAAAACATTGTATAAAAATACATTAACTTCTAAACAATATACATTTTTTTTAAAAAATAGGGGTTTAAATTTTACATAGAAATTTCATTTAAAGAATCTTCTAGTTATGTTAAGATGAGTCCATAAAATATTATTTAACCATGATATAGTTAATAACAATCCGTAGATCCTATAATAATAATTAAAAAATGTGAAGGAGAATAAAAAAAATTATATGGGATATATAGATAATGAAAACCAATTAGTTTATTTAAAACATGAAAAAACCAAAAATATTTTACCTTTTCTACAATAAAACATTGACAACATATATGAAACCTTTAAAAATATGAAAATAAACATTTTATCAAATAAAAAAATAAAAAATGTTATATATAATAAGAAAATCATGAATTAATCTCAATAAATATGAGAAATTATGTTGAATTTCATTGACAAACAATCCTTCTCCTTTTAAATATTGAAATAATTTATTTCATCATTAAATAAAAATATTTTTATAAAAATCCTAACAAGAATAAAATATATATCACTCATAATCCTATTCATAACCTATATTCAATGATTTTTTTGAAAAACTAATACCAAATTAGTTCTATAAGAGTAACATACCATGTTATCTCCATTATTTTACCCACTGAAGACAGAAACCATTACCCAATAAATTTGAGATCTATATCAGGCTCACCCATCCTCAAGAGAAGTATAGACTTGAACCATATTCATCTACAATTATCAAGTACCATATGAAAACCCATTTTTTAATATTTCACCTTTTAATCATAAAACCTTGGGAAAACTCATTTTAACCCATAAGAAAAAACAATTTCCATTTTTACATAGTATTATACAGAAAAATATTTTTATTTCAAATATTTATAAAAAAATAAATTAAAAATTAGAAGAATGGGAATATTATTTTTATTAAAAAATAATATAATATTGTCCTGTAAAATTTATAATGAATACAACATATGATGGTGGGAAAAGGAAGTTGAGCCATATATGTTAAAACCCTATTTTTTTACTTTTTTTAAGAATTGAAAAATGAGTGGTATGAAAAATTTAAAAAATATTCCCTTAAAAAACCATGTAGAGAATGACCATTATTAGTATAATAAGTGTAAATGAAAATTCATTAATAATTATTATGGACATGGATATGGAGGAAACATATTTTGAAAGAATACTTTAATAAAACATTTAAAAGATGTTTCCTTAAAAAGATGGTAAAATTCAAATAAAAATAAAAATGAAGGAGATAAAATTAAAATTATTTTTAAACCACATTAATTTCATTAAATTAGTGATAAAATATATTTATGTGAGAGTTTATTCACTATAAAAAATAAATCATTTTTGAAGATTTCATAAGACTCAATGAAAGAAAAATGAGATGAGAAATCCCTTACGTTATGTATTGTCCCACATCATACATTCTCTAACTCAAGATTAACAAAATTAATTTAGTTAATTTATTTATGAAGAAACATTTTAATTTTAATTACATTATAATTATTCATCTCATTTTCTTTATTATTACGATTTATTTAGTTACAAAATCAATTATGTATAAGTGAGGTGTTTTGAGGACGTTCACTCTTTATTTTTTAAAACAAACATTATTTCATGACCGTGGTCAAAGGGTTCATGGTCCCATAATATCCATAATATTAAATATGTTATAATTATATTTTTATTTATTCAATTTACATTATAAACTTTCAATTAAAGTGACAATGAAATATGAATCATATCAATTCATGGAGATGGTACACTTTAAGTATGCATGGAAAACGTTTTCATATTTCTAATAGATTAAAATGAAATAAAATACATAAATTTTTACCTTAAATAATAATATTTATATTATATGTTTCATTTTAAATCATTAAATCCACCTTAATTACCATCCATGTGATGTAGAAATGGAAAATGAATCACATCACTTCGTGGAGGTTCTAGTGCACACGTTCACATGAATAACATTATCATTTTCCAATGGATGGGTTGGTTGGAAGGTAGATAATATATAATCATTAATAATAATAATAATGTAATTAATATAATATATATTCATTAATTACATATTTATAATCAACCATGAGAGGCTTTGATGAAAAGAAAAATAGACCATTTCATTATGTTGTTAGTCTATACAAACACATGAGAGATGGTTTTATTTCCAATAGGATGGAAAATTAGATGGAAAATGGTTATAACATAATCATAATAATACTTAATTATATAATAGATTATTATGTTATTATATATAATTTTTATAATGGTTTTGATTGAGGTAGAAAAATAAATAAACACAAAAGAACATATTTAAGAGTTACACAACTTCTTTGGAAAACCATATTTGACTTACAACTTAGGCCTACTCAGTTTAGTATTTCTGTGAGAACATAACCTATAATACATGGGGCAGTAATATATTAAGGTGTTCAGATAGGTCCTAGATTATCTATAGTTCCCAAAGTTTGTGAATAAGTAAGGGGAGGATATACTATTTTATAAGTGACGGGAGTGACACTCTTATAATTATTCAAGGATTTAAAATAATATAATTAATATTTCATGGCAATGTGAAACTAAATGAATCCAAAGAGAATTTGAGTGTTAATGGTTTAAATATTATCATATAATAAAATTTATGATGTAATTTTTTAAACGTATCACAATTTTTTATCCCCAATTAACTAGTTTTTCCCTTTACTGTCATGATAACTATTTACCATGGTTACTATTGATTATGAATAAAGTAAAATGAAATCATTACTGGATTTGAACCTACTAATTCCAAATAGGATATAAATTTTTTAATATTTATTTTTTGTTATGTGTATTTTTTTAATAAAATAAGAAATATTTGACACTAAAACCAACTTAAAATCAAAATTTATCATATGAAAAAATTATTGATAGAGAAACACTAAGAATAAAACATTGAATAAATAATAAAAAATGTAAAATATTGATTTCAAAGATGAAAATTATATTTTTAAATTAATAATTTTACTTCTCAAATACATATATTTTATCTATATAAAATCCTTCATAAACTATCAGTTTATTCCTATATCATGATAATGGAATAAAAGTTTTAATATTTCTAAATTCTGTATATTTAACCATTCACAATAAAATCATCCGTTTTATAAAAATATAAAAACTACACGTTATGTTAATTTTTATATTATATATCAAAAAATGAAATCATATTTGATAAATTAAAGTTATAAAATTTTAGAAATTTATCTTTTTATAAAAAATATAAAGAAAACTTGTTTATCTAAAAATAACCCTATTAAACTTCAACTATTTCTAAAAATGTATTTATTTTATTATTAGAAATCAAATTTTAATAATTTTTTCTTTGTCACTAATAAATAAATTTTATTAAATACAACTATATAAATTATATTTCATAATTTCGTTACTCGTACTCATACCCTTTTTAATAAATTTTTGGTTATAACATGTTTATTTAAATGATAATAACTCCATAGTATATCAGGGTTAAATTAATCAAAGTGTAATTTTTTTCACTAGGAAACAAACTAATATTTTAAAATAAATATATTTTAAAATCTCAAGGTGTTACATTTCCACTCTATAGATTTTTATTCCCACTATTATAAATGAAAAATGATTAAAAATTTATGATATGCTTTTATGTTACTCCAAAATGTATGTACATTATAATGTGTGGATCAATGGTTATTTTAAAGAAGTAATTGAAAAAAAAATCGGGATTAGATAAAAAATCCTTCCTTTTTTTCTTTTAATGTACGATATAATATTTATATCATTATGATTGTTTACCCAAACAATATTTTTTGTTTTTTCTTTTCATCAATATAATTAATATAAATATAATTATATTTAAAATTGATTAAAATATACGATAATGATTCTTCAAGTTTCAAGTCTTTTACCACCATGTCACAAAAAATTTGTAGATCATTATATTTCCTCATTGATATTTAGTTAAATATTTATTCCTAAAAGTAATTCATGGTTAGTTCATATTTTTATATACAAACCCATTTCAAATATTTTTATGATTTTTAAGATTCAGTCACCATTTTATCAAAATAAACTATATCACCAGAGTGTAGTAGAAATTTTATAATATTATTTCATATTTCTGTCTATTGTAGAGTGTCATATTTAAGCTATAAACCATGGTTAATTTGTTTTTTCTAGGATTATTTCATATTCCAATGATGTTTACCGCCCTCTGTTCATTCTATAAACATGATTCTTACAAAAAAATGAAAAAAATATTTTTTATTTTGACATGTATTTCTAGACAAATTTAAACTCTTAAGGTGAAAAATAATATGAAATTAGTGTTTATAATTATATTTGAGTTAGTTTAAATCTATATGTTTTATTATTTAGATTTACACTATTTTTATAAAGATATACATGAAAAAATGATTCTTCATAGATCAAAAATTTGGTATAAAATTTTCATTGCTTTTATCATATTGTACTAACTAGAATTTTGAAATCTTACAGTTACAAACACCAAATCGTAATTTTCGTGATATATATAGATAATAGTACACCATAAATCATTTATACCACCAGAAAATGAGTTAATTATATATATTATTTGATAATTTGGATTTAGTACATAATTTAGGCACCATAACATTTGAATGTATTTTTTTAGGATGAATACATATATTATAATTTTTATAGGTAAATACTTTTTATGATACCGAAATGAATTTCTTAGTTATTAAAAATATAATTAAGTATTTTTATTGATATTACATATTATTTTTGGGGTTTTTATTAATTTTAAAAAGTATTTCTGTTTTATATCATTTATTCTACATGATGGCTATAATTTTCTCATTTATTACACAGATAGATCACCAATGTTACATGATGTTACAATTATTTATACTTTATTTTATAAATGGATCATGTTAGCATTGAGATATCTTATTATAAGTTAGATGATCTCGAAAATAAATTCTTCTTATATTGCATGTTCTTATTAATGTTACAAAAATTTTAGGTCTATGAATATCTAATCTTAGAATAGTCTAATTTATCTACACATAGTTTTAAAATCAACATTAATAATGAGAAATTACTATTTATTATTTCACTTTAATGAATTTAGAGGTAAACTTTTAGTAAAAATGTAAAACATGACTAAGAATCGAATTTTGACAGGGTTCAAGTGACTACTACAGTTATGGTTTTTAATGAAAAATATTTTATTCTACCATTCCCCTTGATGTTTTGACCATTTATCTTTATGACTTCTTTGGTTTTTTGACGTGATGATACAACTATTATTTTTATTTATTATTTCCTTTAGAGTTGATGTAATATATTTTTTGAAAAAGGATAAAAATTAAATATTTGTTTATCTATCCCATTACCTCTCACTTGATCTCAAGCTTTTTAAGGCCCCAAGTATTTAAAATGGTGATTTAGATCGAACCATCAGATAGTCTTCCGTGTTTAGACAATTTATAAGTATCAGGAGTTTAATTATTATTTATTTATATTAATGGTATTATTTTAAAATAATCTATAGTTTTTGGGTGTATTTTGATGAATTTGGGCTTGATTTTGTCTATTAATATGAATTTAAGAATTACATAGTTCTTTATTTTAATTTTTACGTTTAAAATATTTCATTATTTATTATAATAGAAGTATATATTATACAAAAAAATTATTATATACCTGGAAATACCTCTAACTAATGGAATTAATAATATATTTAGGTCCCATAATGAAAATAATTAAAAATGGAAAGTGTTGGATTTGTGAGTTTTTTGGAAAGCATAATGTTTTATTGGGCACCCTACTAAAATGTAGCGTAGATAAAAATCTAATGAAGATAGGAAATATTTTTAAAGATATTACATTGGGGTATGATGGAATTTATCTAAGTGTAAAAATAGACATTTATAAGATAATATATTACCTATCAATATTTTAGTAATGGGGAATTATTTTCTGAAAATATAAAATATTACCCGACATGGAATATATTATGTATAGGTGTTTGGATTAAAAAAAGCATTACACGTGGAAGGGAAACATATTTATGAATCAAATATAATTGGTATTGGATATTTCACTAAAGTAAATATTTTATATATTGGAAATATATTAAATATGAGTTATATTCATTACATATGAAGTTTTTCCAAAAGGGAAAAAGCTAATGTAGGTAGAAATATAGTTTGTAGAGAGGGAATATTTTTTTGAGATGCATATGGAATTTTATAACTAAAAATAAATAATTATTTAAACCACACTAGGATATATAAACTTTTTTATAAAATATTTCCATTTCTTTAGGGGGTGATACATATGGTTTTGGTGCGTGCTATATTTTGATATTTCAAATATTGAGATTATATTTTAAAAAATGTTAAAAACGAAATATTAATGGGGAATTAAACTATATAAAAGGGAATTAAGTATTATTTTTACTAGAATACATGTAATTTACCTATATATCCACTCTTCTTCTTTCCTTTTTTTCCTTTTCAAATATATATTTTATTCTTGTTAGATCTTTTTTTAGGTTCCCTAAAACCAGTATTTCTCATCCGAGGCTAAAAAAATATTTAAATATAATAATTGAGATAATTTGAGATGAACTAAGATAGACATGCATATATTTTAAATAATTTTGATAACATGAAAATTTTATCTCACAATAACACCACAATACCAAGAACATAAGGTTTTTTGTCTTTCTGGATCTGTTTTAAGAGAGACTTCTATTACAATACTTGTCAATTTTGTTCGAAATTTCAAACCTCACTATACCCCCTTATGGACTCATAATTGGTTATAACAATCTTTATGTCTTGGGTAATGTAAAAATAAAGAACTAGTGAGAAAAAAGTTTTAGTAAGGGAAAAATTATCAACATATCATAATGTTTTAGATCATAAGAATGATATAAAACATGACCATGAGATAAATATATATGTAAAAAGAATAAGGAATAATAATAGTTATAATGTTTTTCAAAAAGTGGGATATGTCATCTAAAATAAGTAAACATGTACCATATCATAAGAGCATAAGGTAATAATATATGTAAATCATCATGGTCAAGAAATCATATATATGTTAGGAGGAATAACATGATATCAAAAAGAGAATGACCAAAATAATTGAATCAAGAAATCTGGGAATGATATCAAGATTTTATGGAATCATAATCATGTGGAAAGAATATAAATCATGAAATTATAATAATAAGTCAAGGATCACAACTAGAAAAACATAAAAATGTTTTCAAGACCGATTTACAATACACCATGCATTATATATCATGATATGTAAAGAATTACGCAATGCATTTATAGTATATATAATTAAAATTCCACCAATCATATCATAATATACATATTCATATATGTTCGATATGAAATCAATCATTAATCACATAATAAAGACCCTTGGTAAGAAAAATGGATATCAAAACATTTAAAATTGATTTTACATAAAACGAATACAAGGCATACATTAGTTGACACCAAAAACTCAATCACCTAAAAATATTATTTCATAATGATATATTATAGGTTATTAACAAAAAATAAATACAAAAGAGATATTTATTTTTGGGAGAAAGGTAAAAATTTAATAAAAACCATATAAAAGCTTTTAGAAAATGATTTTACTATTTTTATAAAAGTAAAATTTATAGATCACATTAAAATTTCATTTTTGAATAGTTTATGTGATTGTTTATAAAAAACCATTACTTTTAAATAAATCATAAAAAGTGGATCATTTAAAAACCAAAAATTTAATCTCAAAGAAATGTGTCGTCGAAGATAATATAAATGAACAAGTAAGGAAAAAAATTTAATTTCAAAATAAATTTCTTGAAACCTACATCATTAAATGGATAAGAAAACATCATTTTGAAAAGTGGAAAATGGAAAATTATAGGCCATATAAGAAAAGAAAAAAAATTATTTCCAAATATAATAAAATGTATTTGTGGGAATGGAAAATAAATACATGTATGAATAATATATTATTTAGAGAGGGAAATAATTACCCTTAATAATGTCTTATATTTACAATAATGAATTTAACAAAGGGGTGGTATTTGAATTATAAATATAATTTTAACTAGAGAGAAAAAATGATATCATATTAAATAGAAAATGTAAGAATATAGGTTACTTATTAGAATTAATTTGAAGAAGAAATATGATTACCCAAATATTTTTATTAGTTTACAGAATACTTTATAGATTTTGTAATAGTAGAACAAAAATGATTGGAAGGAGGGATTCATGAAGAGCCATAAAAATTACATGAAAATAAAAAAGAATTTGAACATAATAGAATCATGGGTTATAATATACCAAAATTTAAAGAATATTTTTGATGATGAATCATCATAAATAAATGAATGAAAATTTAGATTAACAAAAATCATTATCCTTAACCCCTTTTTTGAGAACATTTTTTAACCTCCTCTTAAAAAAATAAATATCTTAATCACTTATTATAGAACATTTTTCATACCTAAAATATTTTATAAAATTCATTTATTATCATTTATTTTTAATATTTATGTAAATTATATTCCATTTTCATCCTCAGATGATGTTAGCTTCAATTTTTTATTTAATGATATTTTCGTAATGGAAATGTTAGTTCAATTATATATTTTTAATGATCATAATTATAAGATGACTATAGATAATTTAATATATTTTTTATGATGACTTATAATGTTCAAATTTTATTTCATAAGTGTTTCATTTTTGATTCATTATGACGAAGTTATCAATGATCTTATTTTGTTAATTAATAATAAAAAATGAGATATGATAATAATAATTTAAATATTAATATATCCTTTCTAGATCCATAAATAATATATTATCATTAATATCTAAAATCATCAGTTGTTATGTTTCTATATCCATCCATGATAAAAAGTTTTATCATTGTTTATGAAGGTAGTTAAACTAACCCAAAAAAAAACAAGAAATAATATACCAATGAGTATGGTTAAGAGAGTGATAGTTTAGGAATAATATCATTATCATAGAACCATATCAAATTACTTGAGTAGAAAATGAAATACATTACTTTTGTGGGGGCTGAATTCTACACGTATGCATGAGATACACATTAATTTTCCATATATTGAGAGGACAATATGGAATACTTTATAATTTAAAATTTGTGATTATGTTAAAAATATCATATTAAAAATTGATATATATTTTTAAGACCATCAATTTAAGGTGGTCAAGAAAAAATCAAGTATTCCATTCCTATAGGTGGTAGTTTGTATATACGCATGATGATATATTCATTTTTCAAATGGTTCTGGAGGAAGGTGAAAAATGGATATTACACAAGTCTGATAATATTTTATCATATTACTTATTATAATTTTACCATAATTTCAGGGATATAATTGTTTGGTGTGCGTAAATGATGGAAAGAATTAACAAATCTCGATTAAGAACATAATTTCCCCCTTTTTATATTCTATCTTGGGTAACACCTTAAGGATCTATAGATTGTCATTTTGGAATTGGAATGTCCAGTAATGCAAGGGGATGGATTTAATGAGAGTCTATATTAGAGTTTGTTTAATCTAATTATATATTATGTATGTATAAATTGGTTGGATATTAGCTATTTTTATCTCTGATGGGAAGGACATTTTCATAAATATAAACTTTTAATACAAATAGAGAAAATGTTTCACCTAGAAAGTGGATCCAAATTGAAAAAAGGTAGTAAGATTTTATTAATTGTTTAATATCCATCAATAGTTCCTTTGAATGCATGGTTTAAAAATGTTTTTAATCCTTTTACATGTATATTTTCTCTTTTAATGTTTTTTGATTACCGAGGTTACTAATTCTTACCTATGTAATTCACTTAAAATATTAAAATGTACCTTATTAAATATTTTTTACCTAATTATTTCAAATATTATATATTTTTCAAAGAAAATATCTATCGGTGTTAATAATTAGTTTTCATATGAGTGCCTATAACATTTAAAATGCATTTTTATATTGTATATTTCATCATAAAAAAATGATTAGGATAAAATTATCAATGTTATTTATTTCTATAATATTAATAAATTTATTTTATTCAAAATATGATTTAAGTGGATTATAAATCAAGAAAAAATTGAAGTCCACCTTGTGATAAAATAGTTAATGAAAAAGAAAGAGAACCATTTTTATTTGAATAAATTATTAATTAAATTTCAAAATATTAAATATGGGTTTTAAAAAATTCAATATATTTCTTTTAAATGAATAATTTCATTTCATAAAAATATTTTTGTCCATAAATATTATTTTATAAATATTTTGATACCTTATTAGATCACAATAAAGTAAACAATGCTACGGTAATAATAAAAACTATATTTTTCACTATTCCCTTAAAAAGAAAACTATTTTCGAAAATTTATAAAATTTCATGGTAAGAAAACATAAACATGATAACTCCACAAATTATGATCTTTTTTACAAATTAAAATTATAGAAATTATGCATTTAAATTTTAAATGTAAATATAAAATATATTGAAATATTATTTCAGATAGGAAAATATTTTTTGAAATATTAAATATTTATATTTTTATTTCATACATATTAATAATAAAATTTGTGTTAATATATTATTCATATATATAATACATTTTATTTATGATATATTTAGTTTCATAAAAAAATGCAAAGCTTATAATTTTTTTTAAGAATAATATTTTTTTAATACAATGAATATGTACTTATTAATTTCATAGTAATAGCTATTGAATGAATATTAATTTCATCATTTTTTTTAATATTATAAATAAATTTCATTAAAATAATTCTTAATGTAAGAGTATTTAAAAATATACAACATATAAAAGTAGTTCATTTAAAAAAATATTACTTTTATATAAAAAAATATTCACCAAATACCGTTTACATTGATTATTTATATTGTTAAAATATAAATTTTCAATTCCATTGATATTAATATATTTATTTTAATTTTAGAAATATGTCATATCATACTTTATTAAAAAAATAATAAATAAAAATACATAATGTATAAAAAAACAAACAAGAAAACAAAAAAATAAATATATATAAATAATATATAATATTTAAAGTAACATTGTTATTTAATTATTTAATTTTATTGAATTATATTATTTTTAATTTATTATGAAAATAAATTCATTGTATATATTGTATATATTTATATTAATGTACCACATTTCTCGTAAACATATTCCCAAATATCATATTTCCAGTGACCATATTTATAATGACATTATTTCAATCCTTTATATTGACTTACTAAACACATTCATTACTTTCCTACATATTAATTAAAACATATCATTTTAAAGGTTTTTATTTAATATATCACAAACACTTTATTATTTTATTGTGTTCATCCACATTGTAGATTTTCTTTGGTTTTTGGTGATCCTCTTGGGTGATGATGATTTAAGAGATCTCCTTGTGTTGAAAATTTTATTTATTCATATTTATTTTCAACATTTAATTTATATTTATTTAATTGTTGTAATAATCCATGGAGAATAATAATCCATGTTTTTTAATACGTAGTTTTATTTTCTTTTATTGTAATGTTCTACTATGAATGTATAAATTTTGTAAGTTTAATTAATTTATTTTATAACTTATTTCATAATATATTTTAATTCAATTGAAAAAATAATAAATAATAATTTATAATTATGAACATATTGTTTGTGTAAATAATAATATTATTAATAACTAAGGGAATTATATTTGTGTAATACGAATAAAATCATAGTTGCGGCTACGACTAACCACCCATAAAGAGTTAACACTATTGTTTTTCATTACATTTTTTTTCTATTTATGGTGTCCAAAATAAGGGTTTTCTATGATTTATTAATCTCTCATAATTAAATTTTTACTGACTAAATATATCCTTGGATAAGTTCTAATAATTAACTATCTTGTTTGTTAAATATTTATTATGGGATGTGTAATATATAGGTTTGGGTATTGTCTTATGTGTGTGACTAGAGATTGAACCACATTGGGTTTCCATTATTCTAATGTGGTACCCATGTGTAGTCCTTTATGAGAAATAGTACATAAAATCTAGTATGACATACCTTATTAATATTAGTCATTCAATCCATGATCATATTGATGGTGTGTGCTGTAAAGTAATGGTTCTTTTATTGTGATGATTGATGTCGTTCCTTGGGAAAATGTTTTTCATATCCATTGCGACTATGGATGATATTGATCATTGGAAATTTGTGAACATGTTTTCTTATTATTTATGGATTTATTTTACAATTGAATTATGTCGATAAGGGTGTTTGTGTAGTTGTATCCCTAGAAGGATGGTGATGCAGCTCACCCTCGGTGTGTGAGGCTGTTGAGGAAGTGTATATGTAATGACCTAGGTGTTTATATAATAATACATTTTTCAATTTTATTAATATTCATGAATAATTTATTAATTTTTGGTTACATATTAAACTTTTTATGATAACATACTCAACATGAAATAATGGGTTTTCTTGAAATCTTACGTTGTACACAGCATTGAGTTATATCAAAAAATAAAATAATAATAATAATATTTTAAATGGTAGTAAACGCATAGTCATTGTATTACCAAGAATTAACATAACTAACTAAATTATGATTAGAAATGTTTTTTACATGTTTTTTCACTTACCTAATAAATTTTAGAGGCTTAAAATATGAATGAATCTTATTTTAAGCATGATATACATTATATTTCTTTACAAGGTCAATTTAAAGCCTTTTCATGGGGAATTTTTTTTTATATATTGTATTTATAACTTTATATTTTCTATTTTACAAAATATAATTCTTCTTTATAAGTGTGACATCAAATTTTACTTTGGAAGATATTTTGGTATTTTTATGATAAAGTTTATTTTTCAAGGAATATTGAAAAATATTTCATTTTAATTCAACATTATATTTTAATCTAATTTATTTATATAGTTGGATTTTAATTTTAATATTTTTAAAGTGTAATTTGATAATACTTTTATCATTTTATCCAATTTTCTTCATTATAAGTAATTTCATTTTGAAATTTGACATAAACACATTTTAATCTTTTGGCAGTTTTTACATATTAAAACATGATTTTTGGTTTTGACAACGGGAATTATGTTTAAATTTATTTTTTCAAATTCTATATTTTGATTTTGGAAAATGGATCTCATATTTGGAATCAGGAGGAAAAATTGTATAAATAGGTAACTTTTACTTTTATACAATATGAATAGTAACTTCTGTAAATATTTTATTTACCAGGGTTAAAGGGTAAATCTGATAAGTAAATGTAAAAAATAATATTATAAAAAAATTAAATTATCTAATAAATTTACTAATCCTAATGTATAAAATATGTCTACCCATGGTCATCTTTGGTTTGATTTTATAACCCCATAGATCCACTTGTGCGTGAAAATGACAGTTAATTACTTTTAATTTAAGGTTAACGAAAATATAACATAAACATATATCTTTTACTAAAACAATTTTTATATGTGATTAAATAAAAAATATCTCCGACTATAAATATTAATTATAATGATAAAAATATTTCATACATAATCTTATTTTATTTATAATTTTTTGACTTAAAATAAGTAAATTTATTTATTACACAATCATGATGTAGTGATTACCTAATTAATGAATGTTTTAATTAAATGAAATTATAAAAATTAAAATAAATTTATTTGAAATAAATTTTGGGGATATGTATGAATTTTTATATTTTAATTAAATAACATTGTTCGGAAGAATCATGTTGTTACGGATTTTTTAAAAGTCATGATATGAATAGTATATAAATTGACATAAATTAGTTTTTTTAAAAAATATTATTTTATTAAATGATAAAATAGTTATAAAAATATAATATTCAGAAAAATTACTTAAATAAGGTTGATTATATCCTTAATTAACCACATTAGGTTCTATTTTCAGTTTATAGTCACTATATTATCTACATTCAATGAATATACAGGAGGACATGGTAAGAGTCAAATAAGTTAACTAAGGGTTACAACTAAATGATATGGTTAAATCTGAAACCAAAACTTGCCTAAAAACTAGTGGATGAAAGGATTTCAATCAATCCTTATTTTATCCATTAATTAATTTTTTTTTACCTCTGGAAATTCTAAATTCAGTTTACATTAAAATAATCTTTCAAACATTTCTAAAGTACCCCTCCACCCTCTAATAAAAGGCCACAACCTCTAACCCTTACTCACACCTCTAAAGACCCCTTGGATAGTCCAAACTCTGCCAAAATATGCTCCCAAAATCCCTACCATCTTACAATAATCCTTACCATAGGAAGAAGGAATTTTAAGAAGGCCTTTTAGCTTAAATCAAAAGGAGTGACCCGATTTGAGGAAATGTCTTCTCTCAACCCTCTTCCATTTATTTTCTTTCTCTAACCCCTAAAATCTATTTGTTACATTATTTTATAACAAAATCTGTATATTCAGTATATTAGTATGTTTTAATGAGAAATATTCAATATACAGTTTCACACAACACCATCTAATTGATTTAGAAGATACTTTTTATGTGGATGGTGGAATACTATCTCACGAAATGATGATTGTTCAATTTTCTCCTTCCACTTCTCATGGAGTCCATTATGATAGAACTGTATTTATATATGATATATATTATATTTACATTGACTTTATTTTTCTACATTTATAGAATTACTTAATTCTTTCCGTAACGTGTTAATTTGATAATTTCGTTTGAGGAAGTGAGGACTACTGCCCTCTCAAAGTGACATGACTTGTTCATGCTGTACATAGAACGTATAAAGAATGAAATTAATGAATTTTTTTAACATATATGAAATATATATTATCATTTAGTTATAATATACATATGTATAATTTATGTTTCATTACTTTGAATATGAAAAATAAATTAAAGTATTGTTTATGAGTACGTACGCCTTACCGTCTCCTTCAACAAGGCATTTCATTTTTTATACTCTAATGCTATAGAATATTATAAATAAATAACACTACAACAAAAACATTTTTTCCCAGCGTCCCCCCTTTATCAGTTCTAAAGAAAAAGCACTCATAAAGGGGGTCCTTTATCAGTGCTCAAAAAAGCGCTGATAAAGGCCCCCCCTTTATCAACGCTTTTTTTAGCGGTGATAAAGGGACCCCCGTTATCAGCGCTTGTTTAGTAGCGCTGATAATGGGGGGGGGGGATTTATGAACGCTTTTTTTAAAAGAGCTGATAGAGTGTTGAATTCCAAAAAAATTAAAAAATATATATTAATATATTAATATATAAATATAGTTATATTGATATAGATATAATATATAATTTTTAAGTATATTTTAGATAATTATAAATGTACATTAACACTTAATATACTTAATATATAAGATATATAGTGAAAATGGATTCTTAAAAAATTTAAATAATATTTTTAATTAATTATTTTCTAATTATTATGGAGTAGTAGTCATTTAATAACAATGTGAAGAATAAAAAAAATTAAAAAATTAAAAAAAATAAAAAAAGATCCAAAATAAGTTGAAAACGCAACTCAAAATTCAAACGACCATAAGTTTTGATCCGGGTGTCCGTTTGAGCTCTACAACATATCAAATCGAAGGCTGCGATGATCTCTACGTCTCTATGGCCAAGGATGACCTTTTTCAAGCGTTGTTTGAGGCCAAAAGAGTCCCTGAAGGCCTCTAAAACTGAGTTTTTAGTCGGGGTACCCTGATTTTTTAACATTTTGCGGGGTTTCAGCCTCGTTTGAGGGTGTATTGTTGGATTTTTTTGGTGGGGACTGAATTTATTCCAAGGTATTACATTCATATTGATATTATTTATTTGAAATGTTATCGTTTTTTATAATGAACTGCTATTTAGAATCAAATATATAACTATATGTAGATATTTTTTATATATTCAAACTTAAAAATTAAAATTTTAAAATAAATAATTAAACATATTTACATAAAAAATATATTAGATCTATCTAAATAATAACTAATATCCATTTTATTTAAAATACGAATATTTTAATATTTATATAACTACTATATATTAATATAACTATATATATATATATTAATCTAGCTATATATATATATATATTAATATTACTATATATATATTAATATCACTATAAATATATATATTAATATCACTTTAAATATATATAATTATATAACTATAACTATATGTATATTAAAATTAATATATATTATTATACGAATAAATATAACTATATATATATATAGATATATATTAATATAACTATATATAGATATATTAATATAAATATATATTACTATACGAATAAATATAACTATATATATATAAATAAAGATATATATTAATATAACTACATATATATATATATTAATATCACTATATATATTAATATAACTATATATATATATTAATATAACTATATATATATTTATATTAATATAACTATATATATTAATATAACTATATAACTATATATTAATATAAATATATATTACTATACGAATAAATATAACTATATATATATATATATAGATATCATGAAATAGCAAACAAATCAAAATAGAGTAGTGGTAAGGGCTTAGGCGCGCAGGGGAGAGGTCTCGAGTTCAAAACCTGCAGGAGGAAGTGGCACACGCATGGGGGTGAATGTTGGGGGCTAGCGCTGATAAAGGGTGGAGGGGGTACGTGTGGGTGCTGGAGGGGCTAAAAAGAACTGATAAAAGGGGGATCAAGCACTATAAAATCCCCCCCATGTTTGGCATGATTTTTTTAAATTTTTGTAAATTTTTTTTATTTTTTTTTATTTTTTTGTAATTTTTTTAAATTTTATCAGCACTTTTGAAAAAGCGCTGATAAACGGGTTCTTTATCAGCGCTAAAATGAAAGCACTGATAACGGAAGCACTGATATAGGACCCCTTTATCAGCACTAAAAAATCATTGATAAAAGGGGTCATTATCAGCACTTTTTTTGAGCACTGATAAAGGGGACCCCCCTTTATCTTCGCCGGCTTTAACAACGCTTTTCCTAGCGCTGTTAACTGCCCTTTTTAACACTGATAAAGAGAGTATTTGTAGTAGTGTAAATATATATATACCATATATGAATAAATATATACTGGATATATATCAAATTTAAATCATAAATAAATATATACAGATAATGGACTTTTGACTACAAGGAATATATTTAATTATAACAAGTTCTTTTTTTGACTCAAGTACCGAACATCAATAATATGACCGATATGAACATGAATAATTATTTAATTATTATATAAAGGTAATAAGTGATATTAAGGGTATAATAAAAATTAAAAAGGTTATGAATAATTTATAAAATAAATTAAGTTTATTATTCAGGAAGAACAAGGAACATAAGTGACGAGTCAGATTCAAGATAAGGGAACATTTAACTCTCTTATTTTCATCATATAATTATTTTATGTTATGTCTTTTAATTTATATTTCTTATGATGGGATATGTTCTTATATATCCTTATTTCTATGAATTTCTTTTCAATGTGATTAGAAAAACTTTTTTCTCTCATCAAGTCATTTTCTGAATTTTTATGTGACATCGTTAGGCCGCCAAATTTTTATAAGGAAATTAAAAAACTCAATTTCCTATCATTCAGTCTTACAGAAACATCGTTTATTATATTATGATAGGATTATGTGTGGAATCAGTATTTTTTTTTTTTTTTAATTTCCACTATTGTTTGTTGGGATATACTTTTGCTATACATAATCACTATGTTGATAAATTCTTACTTCATTGATACATTCTATGTAAAAGACTATATCTCAATATCCTTTTAATGAGGAATATCTTGATATTGTGTAACTCTAAAGGTGTATACACCATCCTTTTGAAATTTTATATCATGTATTTATATATTGTCATGATATTTAATGTTTTTAATGTTATTATTTAATTATTTTCATTCAAGTGTTTCTCATCTATTATGAGACTCTTTCACTAAATCATCGTTATAAATGTTTTAATGATTTATTTTTCTAAATTATTATCAATAATTTCCATCTATTTAAAATGGCTTTAAGTATTTATTTACATATAAATTAATTTTTAAAATGAAATTCCTTTAAAATTATCAGTGGTATGAGATAATTTGATTCAAAAATGTATTTATTAAATTTTTTAGATGGTTTTGGAAATGGATTTAATATTTCAATATTCTTGAATTGATTCATTGTGATTGATGAGTGAAATGTAAAAAATTTCAATACTTTATATGTTATGATTATGTAATGGTACATGGACATTTGACAAGTGGTTACATGATAAATCAAATATGGTTGGTTCTTTGATAAATAGAGGGAAGGTGAGCCTAAGATAGCTCTCCAATGCATTTTGCAACATGACAGAAGTAAAATTTAATGTTTTCATTAAAGATATTAGGGATATACAGTGATAGGTATTCCAACCGCAAATCCCTATGTTGCTATGAGAGCTAAAATTTAAGTATGTTATGGATGACAGAAGTCACCTTTATGATTTATGAATGATACATGTTATTAATAACTCTATGATTTAATGAGGTATTTTAAGGATCTTATCTTTTATGATTGAGATGTTTTATTTCATTGATTTTTATGTATTGACGGTCTAATATTTTCTTTCCTTATTTTATAACCCTTATTGAGCCATTTAAGATCATCCCGTGTTTTTGAAATATTTCTTATAGTGTATAAGGAAGGGTATCATAAAGGAATAATCCATGACAATTTATATCAAGGAAAAAACTCTTGTTTTATTTAAGGAGTTTTATTATAGTGAAAAAATATGGAAAGAGTAGAAGTGTCTACATTGTAATTTTTGAGATGTAATATAATAGTTACGACATAACTCTCAAAAACTGTAAACCTGAAAATATACTCAATGTGAATTGTTTACATTACTCAAGATTATGTAATGTTTAATGCTTGGTTCTTATAGTTGTTATTAGAGGTCGGTGTAGATAACTTTAGAGGTTAGTGTTATTCAAGATTAAGTAATATAACCATAATAGTTTACATATTAGAAATAGTAATAGTTATTTTAGATATATTGAATGAGTTTATGATAACATGAATAACTATATCTTATTTTTTACCCTTATTATATGATATTATATGATGTTTTTTCTAATATACTCACACTAAACATTTAGGTTTTTGTAAATGGATGGATCTAGTAAGAACCCAAGTAACAATGGCTGTGAAGAAAACTATAACGTTTTTCTAAATGAGAAATGAAATGAAATCGAGGCTATAATGAGAACTCTTTTGGTTATTGTTAACCATATATCTAGTTTCATGATTGACTACATGATCCTAGAGGATTTATCTGAGGGATCATATATGTAGGAAACAAATCATTAGAGAAGCTCAGGTAGTAATCCTAATGGTATGTATATTAAAAAACCTATCTATTAAGGATGTTAAAAACATCACCTAGGAAAATGTTTCAAAGGTAATTTTTCTAATTTTTTGGAATGTTATAAAATTATATAGTTTTTGAAAAATGAAAACACGTAGACCACGTGACAACCTATCATGCTATAAAAAGCTGCAGGAATCGAACCCACATCCAAAGTGGGGTTGGGATTTCTCACCTACCACTGGTCTACAAAAATTCCCTAGTTCGTATGTGTAATTATTTTTAGTTAAATGAGTTTATGGATCATGTATATGTTTATTTTTGGAACTTATGATTTATCAAATAGATATCCTTAGTATAAGAAAATGATTTGGTGATAATGTGATAAATGTTATTTTGGCAGACATTCAGTATTTTGGGAACACTATATACCTAAGTAAAATAGAATACTATGGGATTTAATTTGATGTTTAATGTTGAAATTTTATTACAGATGAATGTATGTTTTTATTGTCCGATTATAGTTATTTGGGTAATTTATGTAAATGATTAAACTATCATAGAGAATATATGAATTGGTTAATTACTTTTAATTATGTGACTTTCAGAGTAGTCGATGTTATTTGGAGATAAATGTTATGATTTATCATGAAAGAATACATTATCAAATCCTTATGAATTTTGGATTTCAAACATAGTTTGGAATATTTTGAATAATTTTTAGGTAAATTGTTTATTGAATGGTCTTTTTTAAACATTCGGTATTGTTTGTTAAATTTTTTAGATTAAGAGTATTATTGATTTTTATAAAGGATTATCCTTTTTGGGGATCATCTTATCATGTACTAACCATTTTGGTTTGGGTTAGTGTCTAATGACAAGGGAAATATATAGATCATCTTTTGTGGTTTATTCAATTCTCTAGAAGTTTATTCTAACGCTTCAGGTGTGACCAAGTCATTTGAGTACTCATTTTTTAGAGAAAATATGAGTTTGTGGTATAAACATATTAAAGGATTAAAGTATACTTTAAAAGTAAGTATATCTCTTTATTTTTCATATTCAATCTCATTAATAAATTCCTCAACATTATGAAACGAAACATAAAACAAAAAAATTGTCTATTTTCTATTCCTACTAGGTAATCAAAGACCATTTATCCAATCACATGTTTATGGTTTTCTGGTAGTTAACTTTCTTGTGATCATGTTTTTTATCACTCTGTATCTAAACATGATGGTTTGTTTTAAATTCCATATCCATGTTTTCCTACAAGGAACCATAGTATGGGTTATCTTTTGTGACCTTTGAAATTCTATTTCATTATATTAATGTGATGGTTTTACTCACTCTTTTTCCTATGTGGGACTTTCAATGATCATTCCAAGCAAAATTTTAAAATTGCAAGGACGCAATTTCCAAAAACGGGGGAAGGATGTAATTTCCTTAATGTTTATATAATAATAATTTTTTCATCTAGATTAGTATTTATGAATAAGATATTAATTTTATGTTTAATAGGACAATTTTTCCTATAGCATACTCAACACACAATAACAGGTTTCCTTGAAATCTTAAATTTCACACAACGTTGATTTATACTGAAAAATAAAATAATAATATTATTATTTTAAATGGTAGTTAACGCATAGCCGTTATATTTTCCATAATTAACATAACTAACTACATTATGGTTACATATGTTTTTAAGTGTTTTTAAATTTATAAAATAAATTTTAGAGGATTAAAGTAAGAATGAATCTGATTTTATGCATGAAATACTTTTATATTCTTAAAAAGGTCGATTAGCCTCCATTTGATAGAGAATAATTTTTAAATAATTTTTTTTCACATTAATATGTTCTATTTTTAAAAATAAAATTTTTATTATGAATAAGGACATCAATATTTACATTGGATGAAATTTTGGTATTTTTCTGATAATGTACATTTTTTAATGGATAGTGAAATTTTTTGCATTTCAATTAAAATTTCCTTTTAATCTAATTTACTTATATAGTTATATTCTACGTTTAATTGGATTTAAAGCATAATTGTATTATTATTTTTTATTTAATACAATGTTTTCCATTTTATGTAATTTACCATTGAAATTGGACATAAACACATGTCAATCTTTTGGTTGTTTTTACTTCCTAAAAACAAATATTTTGGTTTTGACAGTAAGAATTAATTTTAAATTAATTTTTGCAACTTCCCTTTTTTGAATTTGGAAAAATAGATTCTATATTTGGAATCCAGAGGTCCAATTTTTTTAAAAAGGTATCTTTTATTTTTAGAAATTATGAATAGTAACTTCAGTAAATATTTTATTTAACATTGATAAAGGTTAAATCTTGTAAATAAAGGTAAAGAATTATTATAATAATATTAAATTAACCTAAACGTGTCTAAATAATATTTTATAAGATATATACAACGATGTTAATCCTTGGGTCAATTTGAATACCCCATGAAACCACTTTTGTGTTTAAATGACATTTAATTATTTTAAATTTAATGTTAAGGAAAATACAACATAAACACATATCTTTTACCAAACATCTTTATATATGTGGTTATATAAGTGTTATATTCAACTATAAATATTCATTATAAATATAAAAAAATTAAATTCATCTTGGTTTTTAATTTATAATTTTTAAACATAAAAAACATTATTTATGACACAATGAGGATGTAATGATTACCTTATTAATGAATTTTGTGAATAAATGAGATTATAAAAATTAAAATAAATATATATTTAACCTTTTTTTGACATAAAATAATTTTAGGTTTAATTATGATTTTTTATATTTAAATTAATGAATGTGTTTTAAAGGAATAAAGCTGACATGGATTTTTTAAAAGTCATGATTTGAATAGAATATAAATTGACATAAACAAGTTTTTAAAACAAAAACTATTTTATTAAATGATATAATAGTTATAAAAATGCAATATTCTATAAAATTACTTATATAAGGATTAATATATCATTATTTAACCACTTGATGTTTTATTGTCATTTTATAGTTATTATATTAACCATGTAGTATGAATATACAAGAAGTCTTGGTAGGAGTCAAATATGTTAACTAACGAGTAATGCTAAATGATAAGATTAAATATTAAAACAAAAATTTTCTAAAAACTAATGGATTAGAATATTTATAACAATACTAATCTTATATTTTAACAAACTGAGTTGGGGTCCTTTTAAAAATTTAAATTACTTTTATATTAAAATAATCATTCAAACATTCCTAAAGTACCCCTCCTCCCACTTATAAAAGAACACCACCTCTAACCCTTACTCACACCTCTCAATCCAAATTGTGTCAAAACAACTGGGCCCAAATAAGCTCCCAACTTCCCTTTATTCCTCCTACAAGAGTTACCTTGGGCATATGTCAGTTCAAGAAGGCCTTTATGCTTAAATCAAAATGAGGTACTCTATTTGAGGCAATGTCTTCTCTGAAGCTTCTTCCATTTATTTTGTTTCCCCAACCCCATTAAATCTATTAATTAAATTATTTTATAAAAAAACAAGTATATTAAGTATACCATGATGTTTTTATGATAATTCTTCTTCTTACTCTCACAAAAAACACCAACTAATAGATTTAGAACATACTGTTTCAGTGGACGGCTAACTACTGCCTCACAAAACGATGATTGTTCAATTATCTCCTACAACCTTTCTTGATGTAAATTATGAGGGAATTGTATTTATATATGATATATATTATATTTATATTGTCTCTATTCATATGTATTTTTCAGGCACTACCTACCTTTATGCTTTCCATAACATGTAAATACAATAATTTCATTTGAGGAAGTGTGGACTACCACCCCCTCAAAGTGATATAACTAATTCATGATATAAATGGAACATATAAAGGATGGAATTAATGAAATTATGTACGATATATAACATATATATTATAATATAATTATAATACCACTATGTATCATTTATTTATCATTCCATTAAATATGAAAAATAAATGAAAGTAACATTAATGCGTCCGTACGGCTTACCGTCTCCATGAATAGTGTATTTCCTTTATTATATCCAAATGATATGAACTATTATAAATTCATATATACTGGATATAAATAAATATATACTGGATATTTATGATATTTAAATAATTTATACAATTCTAGAGATAATAGACTTTTGACCATATAGGAAATTTATAATTATAAGTGGTTCATTTTTCACTCAAGTATCGAATATCGACAAAAAAACAGATATGAACTTGAATTATTATATTATTGTTAAATAAAAGTAATTACTGATATAAAAGGAATAATAAAATTTAAAAATTTTATGAAGAAAGTAGAAATTAAATTATGTTTATTATTCAGGATGAATAAGTAACATACTTGATGATTCAGATTCAATGTAAGGGAACCTTTCACTCTCTTATTTTAGTCAAATACATATTATATGTAATTTAGTTTAATTTCCATTTTATTATGTTTGGATATTTTATTATATGTCTTTATTGATGTAAATGTTTTGTTCATGTGATGGCAGACCCTTTTTTCCCTCATCAACTCATTTTCTGAATTTTTACGTGACGCCGCTAGGCTGCCAAATATTTATAAGGGAATTCCTAAACTCAGTTTCCACTCATTGAGTTTTAGGCATATTTCTTTGATTAGATATATGATAAGGTTATGTGTGGAATCACTTTTTTTTAATTTATGTTTTAATTTCCATTTTTTGGTAAAAATATATTATTACTTCACATACTCACCCCATTAATTAATTCATACATCATTGATACCATCTATGTAATGGAATACATCTAAATATTCTTTCATTGAGTCATATATAGATATTTTACACCTTGAAAGGTGTATATACAACCCTTTTTAAATTTAATATCATGAATTTATATATTCTCATGATATTTAATGGTTTTATTATGTTATTATTTAATTATTTTTATTCAATTTTTTCTCAAGTGTTATGAGACTCTTCACTAAAATATCGCTTCAAAAGTATTAATGATTTATTTTTCAAAATCATTCTCAATAATTTCCATGTTTTTAAAATGGTTTTAAGGATTTATTTATGTAGACATTAATGTTTAAAAATGATATTCATTTAAATGTTTCAATGTGGTATGAGACACTTTCACTCAAAAATGTCTTTATTAATTTTTTTAAATGGTTTTGGAAATGGATTGAATATTTCAATATTCACGAATTGATTCATTGTGTTTTTTGAGTGAAATGTTAAAAATTTAAACCTTTTATGTGTTATGATTATGAATGGGACATGGACAATTGATAGGTGGTTATGTGATAAACAAAATATGGGCGGTTCTGGGATATACTATGGGTGGGTGAGCCTGATATAGATCTCCAATACATTGGGTAACATGACAGAGGTAAAAATTAATGTTTATCCTAAAATATTTAAGGGACATAATATGATGGTAATTCCAAACATAAACCTCTATGTAGTTGTGAAAGCTACAATGTAATTAAGTTATGGATTCATTAAGTTACATTTTTTATTTATGATTTCTATGTGTTATTCATTAATCTTTTGTGTTCATGAGGTATGTTAAAGAGATTATGTTTTATGGTTTGGAAGTATGATTTCATTAATTTGTATTTATTGATGGATTAATGTTTTCTTTCATTATTTTATAACCCTTACTGAGATTTTTATACTTCTCCGATTTTTTTGAAATGTTTTTCATATGGTATAAGGAAGGGTAAGATAAAATAATTATTAAATAAGATTTATATCAAAAAAAGAACTAATATTTTATTGATGAATTTTTTTATTGTGAAAACATTTGGACTGAGTAGAAGTGTTTACCTTGTAATTTTTGAAATGTAATGTAATAGTTACATCCAAATTCCATAAAAATCTCACCCTAAAAAAACTCAATGTGAATTCTTGACATTAATCAAGATTATGTAATTTATAAGGATGAGGCCTTATAGTAAACATAGTAAAGGGACTATGGAGTATTTTACTCATTATAGGCGTTGAACTTCTTAGATTAAGGTGAATATGAAGATAGTGATAAGTATACACATAAATAATGTTCTCACTATAATTGGATACATAATTTTTTTGTTGAGTCTACTAGATAGTGGGATGATTTTTTTCCATTTATATTGGGGATTATAAGAAATAATTGGTAAGGATAGATATAGTCTGGCCTTGCATTCTTTTGGATGTTGAGATGGGTTTTGGTAAAGAATTAATATCCCATGAGACCATTCCTATAATTTATTCACCTGACATTGGGATATCTTGGTTGACATGTGAATGTGATTCCTTCTAAGATGGTGAGGGTTGGGAGGATATAGAATCTTCTCATATGATATAATATGGATTCATTATTATACTATGGAACATGTTGATGTATGTGATGCATCAATTAGGTCTGATTGATAATGATTAGAGAAAGATTCATAATTTATTATGTTACCTTTTATTATTATTTTAATACAATGATACACATATGGTTGTAATTTAGGGACAACATTAGTGGTTGTCTAATATGTTGATAAATACACTCTATAGGGTCCCTCAATGATGTTTATATAAAATAGGTATCTTTATAGTGGATATGTTAAAGGCTCAACTTGAGAATATTAATAGTGATTGAAGTGAATTTGGTTCGTTTTTGTATAGTGTGGTTATATATGGACAAGGTGGATCCTTGGTTTTAGGATGGAAGTTCATTTTGATTATTATTATACATTTATGAATGATATATAATGGTAAATGAACACTATATTTTTTATATCATTGGACTTGTTGTTCCAATTTATCTTATTACTTCTATTATGCTACATCAATATTATTATTATTATTATTTAGATGGTATAATCTCCAAACTATCACCAAATAAACTCTCACTACTAGTATGAATCCTTTGGCACATGAGGATGCATTTTTGAGATTAGGAAGTTCATATGGCTAGTTATTCTGGTGTGATATGGGATATAGATTTATAATGTTGAATCATATTAGGTAGGTAAAAAGTGGTACGAAATATGTTATATGTTTTTTTTAATTTTGGTTATGGTTGATTTATGGTAAGGATTATATTAGAATTGGTGATGACTATTTGGTTTTATCTATAGATCTTTACCTAGAATTGGGTATGTGGGGTTATGAGACCAAAGGGAATGGGATAATAGTATAATAGTAAAGTGTTCAAGCTTATATGTTGTGTTGATTGTTACATCATTCCCAATTTGTGATATTTAGAATATTATATATGAATTGGGAAGGGTACATGGTTATCAAAGATATAACAACTTGATGTATACAATTAGATAATTGAGAGAGTATAGGAATAGTTCTATAAAAGCATGCATTGAATAAGTCCCTTGAGGTAGGAGCTGATAATAATCGAAAGGTTGAGGCTTTGAGGTAGGACAATTATATAATTTGTCCATAGGAGTTTGGGAAGAGATTTTATGAGAAGAATAAGGATATATTGGTGTGGGTTATTTTGAGTATTGATCAAGGAGATGAGGGTGTCCGAACCCTCAATGGTAAAATTGACATGAGTGTTCTAGTTATATTATCCTCCATTATTTCAATGAGATGGTGGACCCCATGAAACAATGCATTTGATAGAATCTGTAAAAACCATTTTTGATTTAAGGAACCACTATGTTGGTGTGTGATTTTGGATGAGTATATTCTTATAGGAAAAAAACCTATTGATATATATAGGTTCATGTAGGTATAAATGAGGGTTTTCCATGGAAGTATTTCACAATCATATTCTATGATTTGTTCTTCAATGAGACATTTTTGTTGGAGAGAAGCTGAAAGTATATACACTTATTCTAATGGGATACCATTTTCATAGATATTTTTCGAGTTTTATAGACCTTTTTCTTTTTAACTAACATTTGTTTTGTAAATGATATCACTACGGTGTGATGATTTAATGATTGTTAGGACCAAAATATAAAGGTTTTGGTTAACATATTTCAGTTGACCTTCTCCTTAGAGGTTGTTAACCAAATAAATATAATATGTTGGAACATCATATATGGGAGAATTCCGTGCCATAAAATCATATTAGATGAGATTTGAAGTATATATATAGGAATCTTGAAGTGGGGCTCTGTGGAGACCCAATAAAGAAGATTTGTGTAGGGTTAGTTATTCCCCAGTGCATTGGATTTTGGATGTCCTGATTTCAATTTGGTAAGAAAAGGCTTGTTGGGAATATTGTGATCATCCATTGAAGGGGAATCGGTAATGTGGTCGGTTGGGACATCAGGAGTGGTTTTTCTAAAATACCTGATAATTTTTAGAGGTCATATCTCAAAATAGACCCAGACATATGAGGAAGGGTCAAGTGTGGTATCGAGAGGTAGTAGTTTGTATAGAAATACACATGTGGTATGCGTTAGTGGATTATACACAGGGAAGTGGGGTAAATGTAAAATAGTGAATATGGATCCATAGAGAGGAAACACATCAGATTTTGAGGATTTGGGTTAATTCATATGATTGAGATGACCTGTTCAGAGCAGTTTAGAGAACCGTTAATAGTTGGAGGTATTTCATGGGTGATTGAATATGGATGTATAAGATGGGTATTGATACATGATGTCCATATTTAATAAAAAAACTTAGTGGTTGTTAATAAATGTGAATAATAAATGGTGCATGAAAATTATGGGATGTGTCAGTAATGGGATTAAACATGATGAAAATTGGATTTAATGTGATTTAGGATAATAGTTGAAATCAATGGGTTGTGGGATAAATGATTCCATCAATGTGATCTATGATGATCATGGGCATCAGGTATAATGTAAAATGGAATGTATGATTGTTGGAAAATGTATGGGTTTTAGTATAATGGATGTGTTGATACTGAAGTTGCATCAGGTAATTTGGAAATATGATATTAGTTAAGAGATTCATATAGTGGTAAGTTCCCACATGAGGGATTATGTTTTTAAAATAGCGTAGTTGAGATAATTGGGAAAGTGAAAAATGTGTTTAGAATAATCTCAGTTTCTTTGTTATGAGGTGCGTACGTTTCTCTTATCTCAGTAAAGGTTCTTTAATATGTAACCCAATATATCTTCATGATAAGATATGACATGGTGGGGAGCTTGGATGGTCTATAGTGTAGTGATTCAGGTTATACCTCGATTCAACCTTTTGAGTTTCGAACCTTTGGAAGTTTCAAGGGTAAAATTTTTGTTTAGTTTTTTGGAATAATATATAAATAACTCTATAGTTTTTGAATGTTTTTAGATTAATTTATTATTTATTTTAGAGTTTATAGTAAATTTTTGGAATTTTTGAATATTGATTATAGTGTAGATTTTCATAAATTTTGTTAAGAATTAAAATGTTTTATTACATATTATTGGGGGTTTTATATTGTTCATGAAAATATTTTATAGATTAAAATATGGATATGTCCGGGAAATATACTATATATGGGTAACATATGTTTCTTATTAATAATTTTTTCAATGGAAACCTTATGTGTGATAAATATATTACACAAAGAGATAAGATGTTATATATGATATACCTAAGATATTTTATGACTTGAAAACAAGTAAAGTGTTTAACCATAATTCTCTATGTAATATTTTTTATAAAATTTCATGTACAGTTCCTTAGTTGGGATACTTAAGGTTTTAATTTTCTTAAAAAATGATATTTTAAATTTTGGGTATATTTTTTCTAAAAAATTAACAATTACATATTTATTTCAAATTGTACTATGAATGAGGAAAAGTTTTTTATTTTAAATGAATACATGGGAATTAACTATATCTCACATCTTCCTCATTCCGTCTTTTTGGGAGATCTTCTTTGAACCTTGATAAATCATCATGCGATCTGAATGAAATATTTGTTATATGGAAGGTTAGTTTTCCCAAAGTGGTTTACATAGGTTTACTTTTAAACTGTAAAATATTATTTGGATGGTACCCTAAAATGGTATTTGTTATATTTATTTATCTATTTAAATTAATGTCAGATCTTAAAAAGTAATTATATGATGGGAGTTTAGCATAATAATGGTATGAACAACCTAAATATATCTTTGTATGTGAATGAGTTATATGATTTGAAATAAATTATCAATGGTAGGATTATGTATGTGCGAACAAAAATAAAAATACTATGGATTTTATTTATTTTTAAGATCTACCGTTACATATTTTCACATGGGAAATGACGGGTAAAATCTATTAAGGAATTATTTACTGGTATTGGGAGTTCAATATATGATGATATTAACATTTTGTGTTGTAATGTGGAAGTTATTATGTTATAATGACTAACATAGTTCCTTGGGAATACGTTGGGTGTAGCCTATGTGGCTGTGGATGATGATAATCCCTAAGAATTGGTGGAAGAGGATATCTATTAAAATGTGGATTTAGTTTTGATTTTCCTCTAGTGGAAATGGAGGTTCACCAGGTTGTGCATGTAGGTGCTTGTCCATTCAAATCAAAACGGGGGATGAGGCTTTTGGGGACAAATTCATATATGTAATGCAATATATAGTGGTTTTATTCACTCATTAAAAGTGGTTACCTTCATATATTAAGATTCATTGTGGGATAGTGCTTATTATTTGCATGGATGAGGTTCATACTATAGTTTCCCACAATTGGTGGTGGTTAAGACTAGTAGATGAGAGTGGCGTGCTAGCTGTTTTTTAGGGATGATGATTTGGTTTTGGTAAGTAAAAATAATCTATTCATTGGGATCATTGAACTATTTAGTTTGTAGTTGATAATGGATTCAAAGCCTATGGGTCCTGTCCTATGATTTATGAATGTGATTTTGGGTCATCTTGGTTGACTTGAGAATGTGATTTTGAGTGGCATGGGAAGGGTTATACGGCCATGGTAAATTATAGTATAATAGACTGTAGATATGTTTTTCCACTCAAGAATTAGATAAAGTCTATAAATGCTCACTCGAGTTTGATTGATCATTATTGGAGTGAGTTTTGTAATTTATTAGGATATTATTTATTATTATTTGACTACTTAAGTATTCATATAGATGTCATTTAGAGAAATTATTTGAGGTATCATATAGTGCCCATACTTTGACCCAGCATGGGACCTTCAGGACACATACCATCATTATGTATCCTTTTATAAGAAGAGAAAATTCTCAAAAATAGGAGTTTAGTAGTAATTGAGGACCATATGGTACATAGGTGGATGGTGTAGTGGTAGATAAACTATCTGGATCATCAATTCTAGGATAAAGGTTTTATTATTACTTTTCTACGAGTAAATATATTGTTTACTTATGGAAAAAAATTGAATTTTGTATGATAGACAAAACATGGTAAATTATTACTATGTTATCCCTATGTAAATTTTAACTTGTTATTACTTGTTATTTGTATTTATAAAATTGTGGTGGGGTGAATAATAATATTATTTTTTTCATTAATAGAGAATATTGTCCCACTATCATTTAATAAACCATCACTATTAGTTAATAGCCATTGCAATACAAGGAGGAATACCCATGGATAAGTAGAATACAAATACAATTACAATATAGTGAGCTATGATGGGATATAAAATGCATAAGTTTTTTATAGGGAATCTTTAGTTGCATTTTAATTTGGAAAAATATGAAATATTTATCTCTAAGAGTATGTAGAATAATTATTTTGAAAAAGTGAATCCTCAATATGTTTTACTGACTGCATATATTATGAAGCACTGTTGAATCACATAATATCCATAAATTATTTCTAGAATTTCCACTCTCAAATAATATTATGGAATGGTGATTTATTTACTAGATATAATGATATATGTTTATTATATGCCATTATTTTTAGTACAAATTCCAAAAAAATATCATTTTTAATTGTTTAAGGAAACATCTAGAGATATAATACAAGCACATATAAAATAGAAATGTCTAAAAAAATTTCATTTCATGGCTTACCCATTAGTAATTTTATAAAATATGAGATAAATTAATCCCTTTAAATCAAATTCCATAATCATTTATTTTCACCCGATTAATTTTCAACTAAAAAGACTTTAGTGGAAGGATTATACCATCCAATTCCTAGGTATTATTTATTTATGTATTAATATAATAATATATAATTTTCATGGTTTTTATATTAAATTTTATTGAATTTTTACTTTTAATAGTTTATCTTCATTAACCAAGATATATTTATTAGATGTTTTTGCAGTAAATAATGTATAATTACATTTAAGGTGCATGTAATGAATTAATTTGATTATATTAATAATAAATTCAATATCTTATTAATAATTTTCTATTAAATTGATAACTAATTTCCAAAATTTCAATTATTATTAATTTATCCCCAATGTGACTAATTGGTGGAGTGTCTTTTTGAAATCATTTTATATAGTAACTGATATAACTATTAACATGGATCAAAAAAATAATCCACCTCGGTAAATTTGGTTATTCTATTGAAGAAGAGAAATGGTTTTTTCGACATTAAAATTAAACATATAATCCCATCAGAAAAATAATTTTATTCTTTGAATTATGATGAAATTATATTTTAACCAAGGTTGCTATATTTTATAATATATTTCACACTGGGTCGAAATATCAATTTCATTAAGTAGAGATGGAATAATTTTTATGCAACATGATATTTTATTGATTATATTTTGATCATATAGGATTGATTAAATATGATAAAAAATAGTATATGCCTTATTTTTTATTTTAGCTAAACCATTTGGTCAAAAATGATTAAGTACATGTATTGAAAAGTGAGTCTATCTATAGTACACTAATTAGAGAAATGTATGATAATTGTTTATATCAGAACAACATCTAGTTTGATTCCTGAAGGTTGGTTCAATATAATTTTTTAATTTAAATTTAATGAATAAAAATTATTATATAATTTATAAAACCAATTTGGGTCAATTGGGAGTATTGGATCAAGGATTTTAACAATTACCTAGAAGATCTTTTTTATGTGGTATATAATGGTGGACCTGGAAGGGTAACATGGATCTCTATTGGATTATCTTTATATTTACATTTTTTATTATTGTTTGTACGAATATTTTATATTTTGATTAATTCACTTACTCTTATCCTAAAAAAATCTCAGATTACTGCCATTGAACTTCTTACTTTTTTACTAACCTTGGGTGATTATAATTTTAATTGAAAAAAACCATTTAGTTGAATAATTTTATTGAAAATATAATTAAAAAAAAAATTTTTAACTAGTAATATTTTTATTTTAATCGGTATCACTATTGGTAGAATGGATTTATTTTAGTTTTAATTCTTATATCTATCAAATATAGTCAATATACAAATGGAATCCTCTTCTACATGGTTGGGGGAAACAATCACCCTCTTTTAATTGTTAATTGAATATACTACTCCATTTTTATGAAATAAACATGTTCAAAAAATCTTATATTCCATTTTCCATATTATTGGTTAGAGTAGATTGCTCAAGAGGGAGGTGAATTGAGTATCTAAAAACCTTTCTGTTAAAAAATTGGTTCTTTGAAAACTACCCCTATTAAAAAATACAGTCTTGTTAATCAAGGTAATACAATTATAATTGTCTGAATATTCCAATTACTTCTCAGAATATTGATTAATTTTCAATAATATCAATTTGAGTTATCGATACAACTTTTGAAGCTTGTATAATAAGGAAATTGAGTTAGAAAATCCATCAAAGACTAACTATAAAAGTAAAATCTAGTGTTTTTTAAAATATATATTAAAGGATATAAAAACTAAATTAAAAGACCTAGCAGATAAAACAAGTGGTTTAAACTCAAAATGAGACCTAATTTACTCCATTGGATGACCACCTGCCACCAATCATTTTATATTAATAAACAAGATCCACACACTGGATTGGGGTGAACAACAATGCACATGACTGTCCAGGTCACACAACCTCTTCCACAATTCTTCACTACCAAGTCACACAAGGACCTATTCAACAATTATCTTTGGGAGTAAACAGATGTAAGAAGTGATGAGAGGAAGAATATCTAGTATCCTTTAGTTTAGTAATGAAGATAGTGTGTGTTTTAAGTACACACACACACCCATACACTGATCGAAAGCTAAAAATAGTATACAAAAGAGAAAATATGATGAGAAAGGGTTAGAAGTTATCTATGTGTTATTATTTGCAGCTTTGGGCATCTAGAATGACGATTATGTTGGTATCATGTCTTCTGGGAAAAGACTGAGTATCGCATGTCTAGGGTTATGGTTTCTAATTAGATCTAGATAATGTTCCTCTTAGAGTTGGTAGTGATAATATGTTCTTGATTCTGATCTACGATAGTCCAGCCTGTTTGAATTGAGAGTGATTCATGTTTTCTTTAGTTGTTTCTTATTACATGAATCAATTCTCTTTTTCAAAAACGCTTTCCCTTATTATGTAATTCTATTTATTATTGTAACCTGACTTATCTTCCTTTTTTTTAATCACAGGTGCACACATTGGAACTGATAGGATTCATGTATTTTTCACCTCATACCTCATACTGTCAGGTGATATGTCTACAAAGAAACATTAATTATGTTAGTGCCTTTAATAAACTCAAATATGGCCATTATAAGTTAAATTGAAAATGAAAAAATAGATTAAATAATAGTGTCACAATCTAGCTTGAAACGACATCAATTTGAAATGATGCCAAAACGAAATAGTGTCTTCTTCTTTTTCTTTGGGTGGTGATAAGGATGTGATACTACAGTTGCATTGAGATCAGGAAATGTTAGTACATATGCAGTGTTACGATCACAGTTTCTGGTCCTTTTAATAACATTGAACAGTGTCTTGGTGATGGTACCACAAAACCAGTTTCATAGACTTTATGAGATCTGAAACTAGTTATGGTGTCTATGTCCGGGTGTTTGGTCCTTTTCCAAAAAAACATAACCAGTGGCAGACTCACAGTTTATCAGACTTATCCAAATATATTTAAACAGTATTAGGTAGTAATATTCATATAATAAATTACACTTAATCATTCATATAATAAATCATTATGGAATAACATAAAATATAGATTACAATAATAAAAACATGATTTATAGGAATCAGGATCATGTGAATGTTTGTTTAAATCATATGGAAACCAGCCTTCTATAAAAATGATATGTGATAGATTAACAAGATTTATATGATCTGTGATCATTAAAACATTATTAAAACAAGAAGATTACGAAAATACCCACATTTTTAATTATCACAAATTATATGTGTTAAAATTTGGTTCATAGTGTGATTTCTCCTAATTAGTGTGTTGTTATCCCCCATTTGGGATTATCAAAATGATTATAAGAAAGAAAAAGAATAAATGATTCTAAATAAGAGAATAGATAACAAAAATTCACAATTCATGATAAACAATGATATTATTCATTACAATTATTAGGCAAAAATACAAATAATATCTATCAGGATATAAATTTCACTTTTATTCTATATTATATATCTTCTCTTTTATCTTGGAAGTAGTATTATAAGGAGTAGAATTAGAAGATGTAGAGGATTAAGAAGGCTGTGAGCCAACTGTAAGAGAAGGAAGAGGTAGGCCTTCAAAAACAAAATGTTCCAAAGTGGGTTTTGATGAAGACTATGGTAATGATTTGTTAATTATAACAGGTTTAATCAAGCTCAGAGCCTGAGATACAGTGGGTAAGGTAGAAGGAAAGCCTTTGGATGAATAGGTAGTTAAACATGGCCAAAAAGGTGTATCTGAATGAGCCAAAATATTAGTTCTTTTCACATGAAGATAAGGCTTCAACAATTTAATGAAGCGAGTAATGATATCACCACCATACTGCACAGCTTTCTCGAAATCATCTTTGTTCTCCATGAACTTTTCCAATAGAAGAATGAAATATTATAGCTTTTGGAATTGATACTTGAAGTCTTGAGTGGCAGGAGGTATTTTCAGAATCTCTACTTGATATTTGAAATGATCGGTCATATCATGCTTAGATAAAATCCTATTAAAGTATAAATCCACTTTATTAGAAATTTATTCATGAGATTCATTTTCAATATTTTAATGAATCCCCCGTAATAAGGAACTCTTTCACTATTCAGGAATAAATTAGATAAACATTCCTTGTTAAGGCCACATAAAACTGATTGAATATCCTCTTTAACAATAGTTCTAAGTAGATCACAGTCAAAAGGTTGATATGACATTCCAAATGTAGTAATGCTGAAATAGCTGAAGTGAGTGACTTGAGCTGATTGGGAGCTTTATATAGGCATCCCTTGTCCTCATCAGTCTGTTTTTTGAGACCAACATCTAGATCACCCATCTCATGCACAATCTTGATGTTTCTATCATCTACTTTGTCAAATATTGATTTCATGTTTCGTTGAATCATAGAGGTAACTTTTTGTGGAATCTGAATACTTATATCACCAACAAAATTATCAACAAGAGCTTGTTCTAACGGCCACACTTTTTCATATCTTCAACCATTACTCGAGGAGACTTCACGTCATCAATCATTTTCTTGGTTTGAATTCAAACCTCTAGTAATTCATGAAGCATTTTTGGTTGAATATGGCATATAATTTTCCTAAATAGAAAATCATCATCTTTTCTCAATGATTTTTCACAAGATCAGGTTTTGTGCTCGTGATCTTTTCAAATCCATTTAATTATGTATCTCTAAATTCTTTCCAATAACTATGACTCATAGAAGTAAAAGGTTTTTTAGAAGGATTAGAAATAGAAACTAAGACAAGTTTGGGATCCTTTTTAGAGATTTCTTCTAGAGAAGAAACCCATTTCTATAGAATCACAATAGAAATTTTATTCCTTTAACCAAGGATTAATGTGTATTATACACATCAAATTATCTTGGAATCTTATACCAGGTATCTACAATGCATTGATCGACAGGATTAGGAAATTCAACACTTTCTAGAATATGGAGTTTCTCCACCTCAACAAGTGGAACTTTAACATGACTAAGAGATTTAGTTGCATGATCTGTTTCTAAAATTTCATCACCAATAGACTCAACCATTTATTTTATAGACAACTAAAAGGATTTCTCCATTCATTCCCTAGAAGATAGCATAATTTCAAGATCATCATATTCCTCTTAATGTTCCTCAACAACAGCCTCTTCCTCAATAACAAGCTCTTGTTCTAGTTTCTCCTCAAGAATAACATTTTCTTTTATTATAATAGAATATTATTTTCCAGAATTAGGTTCTTCTTCTAAATAACCATTTTATTTGGTAATAGGTTCTTTATTCTAAACTATATTTTTTGGAATTGGTAGCCCACTGTCTTCCTTATCCCATAAAATTTCTTCCATAGGTGAACCAAATACCTCTTTTTATTCTTCAATAGGATCGTTACCAATTTCATCAGGTTTCAAAATAGGAACATAAATGTTATTGGGTCTTGAAGGATGATCAGCCCGATTAAAATTTTCATATATCCTTTCATTATCCTCTACAAAAGACATTTTCCAAGGATTCTAACTTATTTTCATCCTTTTGACTATTGCCTTTGAGATACAAAAATCATGATGTTTGATGACTTATTTATTTGGTCCCACCATTCCTTTTCTTTATAGCATTGTAGATATCCAACTTGAATAGATAGAGGAGGCAATATTTGAAGTTTTCTTAATAAACTCACACATGTGAAGTATAACATATTTACATAGATTGATCTTGTGTCCATTTTTTATAAGATGTATCAAGAATAAATCATGATACACGATGGTATAAAAACATACTATCCTTAGACTAATCAGATTTTGGATACACTTACATAGTATCTTCGATTCACTATCCAACTCAGCAGAAATTTCTCTTATTTTGTTTACTTCCAGTAAATCTTCTGAAGGCCTATTCTAAGAAAAAAATATTACTTGGATGAGGACCTCTCTAGTTGTACTAAAAAATTCTTTCATGAGGTATTACATGGATGGAATCCCATAATCTCGAAGAAGAAGTAAATCTTTGGACATTATACCTCATTCTTAAATTAAAACCATCTTATGTATCGAATGAGAATTGGAAAAATTGATAAAACTGAGCAACAAGTTTTAGATAAATCGATATTTACCCTTTTGTGAACCAGTTCATCCATCCTGAGTTTTTAGTATTTTCAAAACATAAGACTTACTAGATAGAAAACACATAGAATATATTTATTTTTCATGATCTAATTTTCTATCAACATGATTCGAGTTAAACGGTCCTTTGAGAGATACCTTCAATACTATTTTTTACTTTCTTAATAGATCTATGCTTCTCATGATTTTATGAAGTTGGGTTCTTAATTCTGGGAATCCAATGAGGGGTTTAATGAGAGAGAGATATTAAATGTTGAAAGATGGATTATGGTTTGAGTGGAAGAGTTCAGTTTTAGCAGAGGAGATATCATGTGAAGAAAATTGTGAGTGAAATTTGGTTTTTATCATCTAGGGATTTCAAGCATTAGAAATTCAAGAGAAAATGATGAATATAATAAAATAATAAACATAGTTATATATTTAATAAATGAAAAATAAAACATAAAAGTTTCATTATGGTGAGATTGGTACATCTTTTCCTGGTGATACCGAAACATGTTTTCACAGTGTAATATTTATAGTTCGTCTTTAAACGGTGTGACCGTATTATTTGAGATAGTAAGTGAAAGATTTTAATTGATAGGGAGAAACTAGGAGACCATGAAAAAGAAAAAACAACACCAAGATAGTAATATGTTGAACTATGATTGTTGGATTTTAATTCTATGACACTGAACTGTGAAACTGTAAATCATGAATTGGTATATTGTAAAATAGTAAGTTGTGAAACAATAACTTTTGAAATAGTACACTTTCTACTTGAGATTTATCATACCTAATTCATGTATGATATAATTTATCATTTCAGAATTTAATGGTTTAGTGAATATATCCACTATTAGATATTCAATTCTAAGTAATTCCAAGGTGATATCACCTTTTTTATAATGGAATCTCAAAAATTGATCTCTTATATCAATATGTTTTGGCCCATAATTTGAAACACGATTCTTTTAAATGTTAATTGCACTTGTATTGTTTAAATTTATGGGTACATTCATGAATTGATATCCAAATTCTAGTAATGTGTATTTCATAAAAAACATTTATGCACAACTACTACAAGTATCTATGTATTCAGCTTCAACAGTAGAAAATGCAACAAAGTTTTTTTCTAACAACACCATGATATTAAGGACATTTTTAAAAGGTTACATGTTCCATAGGTTCTTTTTCAATCTATCTTACAACCATGGAAATTAGAATCAGAATAGCTGGCTACCTCAAATTATTGTCCGCTAGGATAGAATAGTCCTAGATTCGGTGTATGATTGAAATATCTGAGAACACTTTTAATTGTATTTAAATGATTTTCCTTAAGATTTTCTTAAAAATGTGCACACATACACACATTAAACATGATTTTAGGTTTTCTAATAGTTATGTCGAATAAGATTCTAATCATTAATATGTGAGTTGTTTGATCCACAAGTTTTCCATCTTCATCAAGATCCAACCTCCAATTAGTACTCATTAGAGTATCACTAATTTTAGTATTACCCAAGAAAAAAAGATTAAGAAGATCATTCATATATTTCTTTTGATTTAAAATAATACCATCTTTATTTTAAATGATTTTAAATCCAAGAAATAATTTTAGTTCACTCATTAAACTCATTTCAAATTAATTTTCCCACATTTTAGAAAACTCAATACATTAATAATTTTTTGAAGATCCAAAAATAATATCATCTACATAGATTTGATCTAATAAAATATCATTAGAAATTAATTTTATAAAAAAATTTGGACCAACTATACCTTTTTAAAACCTTTGTAAATAAGAAAAGTACTTAATCTATGATACCAAGCTGTTGGAGAATGCGTTAAACCAAACAAAGGTTTTGATAATTTGAAAACACGATTTGGAAAGTTAGGATTTATGAAACTAGTGGTTTGTTCAACAAATAAATCTTCAGTTATATACCAATTTAGGAATTAACTTTTGACATCCATTTGATATAGTTTGGAATTCAAATGTACAATACAAGCAAGAAGGATTATGATGAATTCATGTCCAGAAATAGGTTCCATGATCTCCTCATATTCAATTCCATCTTCATGACTATATCCTTCTGCAACTAATCAAACCTTATTTATAACTATATTACCAACTTCATCTACCATATTTCTAAAAACCCACTTAGTGCCTATGGTAAATATGTCCTGGAGTCTTTGAAAATGTGTCCAAACATTATTCCATTGAAACTGATTAATTTATTTTGGCATATCCATCACCCAAAATTAATTATTGATACCCTTATTAATGTTTTTAGGTTCAAGTTGTGACAAAAATACTTTCTGTTAAACTGGATTTCTATGAGAATCTCTAGTTTGAGTTCCTTTATATAAATCTCATACAATAATATCTAAATAATGGTTATTAAGGTTTCTAAAAACTCTATAAAAAGAGGGGATAGTTATTTTAGGTTCTTCAATAGGTTTGAGTTCATTATGACTTGAATCTGGAGAATTTTCAGAACTGTATGTTTTTACAGATTCTGTTACAGGATTGTATGAAGGATTATCATTGATGTACAGATTTGGCAGATCATCCTCACGATTCTCTAGGGATGTATTAAGCTCATGTGGATCTGTCTCATCAAACATGACATAGAAAGACTCCTACACACATTTAGTTATGTTTTTTTTAAAATTATATAAGATTTAATATATATTGAGTATCCTATAAAGATTCCTTTATTACTATTTGAAGAAAACTTGTCAAGATTTTCATTTGTACTAAAAATATAAACATTGAAACCAATGACATTGAAGTAGTTTACTTGAGGTTTTATATTGTTCCATTACTCATATGGAGTTATTTTAGGATTAGGTCTAATAAAAACCCTATTAATAATATAGCATGTTGTATTTATAGCTTCATCAAAAAAGAAAATTGGTATGTCATATTCAATAAGCATGGTAACCACAATTTCTTCTATGGTCCTTTTTATTCTTTCTATAACTCCATTTTGTTGAGTTGTTCTAGGGGTAGGGAATTTATGACTCTAACCCTTTTGTGAGAAAGAGGATTAAAACTCTTGATTTTCAAACTCATTTCCATGATTACTTCACTGAGATTTAATTCTAATTCCACTATGTTTTTCTATAGTTTTCGAATATTTGGTGAAATGAGAGCAGTCTTCAATTTTGTGAGACAAAATGAAGGTCCAAGTATACCTAGGAAAGTCAAATACAATAACATAAACATAGTGCTTCTAATTTAAACTTAAAACTCTATATAGTAAAAAAAAATCCACGTGAAAAAACAGGAGAGGTTAAGAAGATGAAACATATTTTATTGGTTTGAAGAAAATTTTGTGTTGATTTCCCTTTTGACAAAGATTCCACACTTTATCATTTGGAAACTATAGTTTGGGTACATCTTAAACTAATATTTTTATAGTTAGATTACTAAGAGAGAAAATAGTATATTGTCCTAGTATTCTATGCCAAATACAAGATTCTTGGGGAAATACACATAAACATGAATCATTTTGAATAAATAAATATCTATGTTTACCAAATATACATTTTCATTTCTTAATGCTGGAAAAAAAATCATTTTTAGAATTAAAAACATATCAAGGATCATTTTAAAATTTAACATGAAATACATCATAAAATATTTATAAAACAGTAGGAATATTATATTTTATCCCATCAACAAAAAATACTTTGTAAATTAAAAAAGAGCTAGAGTTACTGATTTGGCCAAGGCCAATGATTTTTCCTTTGGCATTGTTACCAAATGTTACATTTCCACCATAAATATTTAATAGGTCCTTGAAACAAGAATAGTCTCATTTCATGTGTCTTGAATTCCCACTATCCAAGTACCATAATGTTTTACAAGAGCTCTTTCATCAATTTTAATCAGATATGTTTGTCATGAATCACATATTGGATTTTTTATCCTATTCATCATGTGAAGATTCTGAGTCACTTGAACTATTCTTTGTATCCCTACAAGTTCCTTTCAATGCCTTTTTATACCTTCTATATTTTCCTATTATTTAATTATATATTTGATCTTGGGACAGTCTACCTTTCCATGCCCCTTTCACTTAAATTCATAGAATATTATCTCATCAGACTTGTCATTTCTTTTCCAATCGTTCTTCCAGCTTCCCTTTTGATCATATTGTTGTTTGAATTTTGGTTTTTTAAAAATTTTAGTCAGTTTTTAAAATTTCATACACATTCGGTATAATTGAGCTGTCCCTTCATCACTGTCAAATGAATATTTTTCACTATAAGAACTTTCTACAGAGACTTGAAATTTCTCCTTTTTTTCGTGTTTAGAGGTGGTGGTCTTGAATGGCATAAATTTTCTTCTAGGGTCATCCTCCTCTTTCTTATTGACTTTCAACTCCACTTCATACATCATTAGTTTCCCAATGGGTTCTTTTATAGGTAATTTTCTAATTCAACATGACTTTTGAATAGAGATTGTGGATCCTCTCCATCTATGAGGTAGGAATCATAGAATCATCGGGATTTGTTTTTTTGGATGTTACTTCTCTTCCTAGAGAACTCCTTGTGTTGAATTTTTTTTTGAACTTGTGATACATGTCCAAAATAGGCTCATTAGGATTTATCTTGAAGTTATCCCATTTAATAGTATATGTATTGATTCCCATTTCATTCACACTAGAAGTTCCTTTATGTGAAACAGACAAATTATCCAAAATTTAATGGGAAATTTTAAAACCACATATTCTGTTAAATTCCTTATCTCCTAAATAGCAATATAAGGCATTCATGGATTTTCAATTGATATTGTAAGCAATCTTTGTTGGGTTATCCCAAGTAATTTTATCAGTAACCTGAATTTTAAACACATCTATAATTGAATTTCAAAACCCATACATTCTAAATGAAATTTCATTTTAATTTTCTATTAGGAATAATTATTTCCATTAAATAATGGTGGTCTATTTTTTGAATCACCTTTGAGGATATTATCCATAATAAAGAAACACTTTTAAGGATATATAAATTTATAATTAACCAAAATTTAAAGATTTTTAAAGTAAATCAAAAATCATAGTTGAACAATTATTAAAATAGGTCTTAATATGATTAAATATCCACTGACAACAATTGTTGGTCAAAGTAGATTACTCAAGAGGGGGTGAATTGAGTATCTATAGAAATTTCTATTACAAAATTGGTTATTTGAAAACATTCCCCTATTAAAAAAATATAGCCCAGTTAATTAAGGTAATATAGTTATAATAGTTTGATAGTTCAAATAACTTCTCAGAAGATTTATTAATTATAAATAATGTAAATGTGAGTTATTGATATAACTTTTGATGCTATTATAATATTTAATGGTAGTTATAACTTCTATCCAAGAATAAATATAAAAGGAAAATCAATTTTGTTTTTAAACATACCTTAAAATTGACAAAAACTATATTAAAATAAAAATTTGATAAAACAAGTGGCTTAGTCTCAATCCAGGACATAATACACTCCACTTGGTGATCACCTACCACCAAAAAGATTAAATTGATAAATTTGATCCACTCCCTTTATCAGGGCTGCATGGAACTATCTAGGTCACAAAACCACTTCCACTATTCTTCATGGGTATAAAAAACTAGGTCATAGAATGACAACTTACACACATATTCTTGTGAGTAAAAAAAGCATGAAGTGGATATATGAAAGATATATTATGCCCTTTAGTTTATTTTAGTAGACATTGTGTGTTTGAAGTACTCACACACACACACTCACACTCCTCTTGAAAGAGAAAAATGTAATCAACAGTGAAAAGATGACGAGAAAGTGTCAGATATAGGTATCGACTCTTCTTGTGAAAAATAGATTATCACATGTCTGATTCTCTGGTTTCTAGGTAGATATATCTTGTGTTTTTCTTAGAGTTGGTACTACAAATTTGATCTTGATTCTTATCAAATGTAGTCTAATTTTTTTGAAGTGAGAGTGCTTCATGTGTTCTTAATTTTTTTGTTATTACATGCATCTGTTATCTTTTTCAATAGACACTCACACTTATTTGGTATTTAGGTGTATTTTGGTAGCATGAATTATCATCCTTTTTTAATTGTGTGTTCACATGTTGGAACTGATAAGATGCATGTATTCTATACCTCATACCTTTTACTATTTGGTGATATGTCTATAATGAAACATTAATTATGTCAGTGCCTTTAAAAGTCTCAAATATGACCATTAGAATTAAATTGAAAAATGAGAAAATAGATTAAATAATGGTTTCATAGTCTATCTTGAAATGGTATCACTTGGAAATGGTGCCACTAAGAAACTATTTCTTCTTATTTTCCTTTGAGCGGTGAGACAGTCATGATGCTATAGTTGCATTGAGAGTAGGAAATTGTAGCAAAAATGTGGTGTTAGGATCACGATGTCTGGTCCATTCCCAAACATTGAATGGTTTCTTGGTGATGGTATAAATTAACCAGTGTTAAAAAATTCAAGAGATCTGAAATGGGTTATAATGTCGGGGTCTTGGTGTATGCGTCATGGTGTCTGTGTCACAGTGTCGGGTTCTTTTCCAGAAAACTATAACCTGTGATAGACTCACGGTTTCTCAGACTTAGCCAAATATCTATAAATAATCTTAAGCATTAATAATCATTCATATAAGAAATAATTATCGAAAAAAATTAAATATAGATTACAATAATAAAAATATTATTTATAGGAATTAAGATCTTGTAAAAGTTTGTTGTAACCAGAGAAAAACCAACCATCTCTACATGTGATATTAGATATATTAACACAATCAACAAGATTTCTGGTCATTAAAACCTGATTAAAACATCAGGATTCCATCACATATATACAGAGTTAATAATCCTTATAATTTTTCAAAATTTTCTATTTTTCTAATTAAGAAATTAATTTTGGTTTTTTAGTTTTGTAATTTAAACTATGTTTATCATCACTTTTGTTAATAGATTTTTTTAAATTGTAATTGAAAATTTATATATCACACTAGTTTTATCGTTTTTTCAAACACAAACTCATAATATTTATATATCATTAATTAATTATATTGGTCATTTTAGATAATAATTACCAGAAATTTTATATTTTATCAATGTTACATATTGTCAATGACTAATTTTGGCCTAGAAATGTATATGAAAATGCGTATTGGATAGAGTGGTTATTCAAATATATTATGCATATAAATTAGTCATCATGTTTTTTTATTTAATGAATCACTAAAATTTATTTACATTATACTACTTTACACATTCAATGTAGATGACCATGGAATCCATTATCAAATCTTCAATAAATAAGTAAAATATATCATGGTTCCCTTATTGAATTTTCTTTTAATACATCACAAAATTCGATTCTAAATTGATATATTTATTATCATATCCTTGGAGAAGGTGCTCATATAGTTACCAATGGACAAGGAGTCCATGCAGAGCACATCCCAAATCTCTTAAGACTATCTAGTTTTTATTCCATGAATAAATCCAATTTCCCCATGTATATAATGACTTCGCTTTCCCTATGTTGAGAAATTAAGGCATCTTCACAAAAAATCTCTCTATTTTCATATTTGTCTTTTCAATATTTTATTAGTTAGATTTATATTTATATTTGACTATGAAATGAAATTAAACTATGTTGTAATATCATGTTTGGATGTGAAGTTGGTTATTTTATATTACCAAGTGTCTTGTAAATCTGTGAAAATTTTCTTAATGTTACATTGCAATATGGGATTAAGATCTATAAATTTTGGGATAATTCAACATGAAATTAATCCCTATATCTATTATCCCGATGAACTAACTTATGTGAAAAATATATATCATTTTAGTAGGATTTGGAAAAAAATATTGATGTTTGGGGAGGAAATATACAATAAGGTTTTTGGATATACTCTCTAGAAATTATCAAAATCATAGAACTGGTCTGAATTAGAGGTTTCATATCTGAATTATATATATAATAAATGTAGGTTTGTGGTTTTTGTACATGTAACATTATATTTTATATTATTACTAATTAGATAATATATATAAATATCATATATATATATATATTATACTAAGAAATTGTGAGATCTTGGTTTGTAGAATAAATTAAAATAAATTATTTCATAATAACAAAGAGTTAGAATTAAAACATAGAGACTCAAAATGGTGATATATTAAGAAAGATTATGTTTCCAATATCATCATATAGTTTTGATTCATTTCTCTTAGTGTTTGTAATTTATAATTCTACTGATGAGGGAATTTAGGATTTAATAATTTCGAAACCCAAGGGAATTGTGGTGATGTCATGAACATAAGTGAAATGGTTAGTCATTTTTAATATCATTAACTAAGGACATTATGACATCATTAATTAATATTTGTTGTGTAATTTATTTTATTTTATGTCAAATATTTTATTGTCACTGTTTTATAATGTTTTAAATTTTGATTATAAAATATCTACTAAAGAAAATATATATAGTTATATTCTAAAACAAGGTGTACTCTTTTTTTTGATAAAAAATAAAATAATATATTTATATCTATTTAATAATGTCGTTAATTGTATAAAAAATCACACTACTATATAAATAAGAAATATATTAAAATAAATTAAAATAAAAATTATCAGTTTTTGGAAAATAAAAATTACTTGGTTGTGTTTGGTCAATTAAAATGATTACTTTTTTATTTTGTTTTTCATCTATAAAAATAGAAAATATTAAAAAAAATTCATTAGTAGTTTAAATCTTATGATGGGTTATTATTCCTGTAATTCTATGATATTTTTCATCTGTGTGATTTTTTCTGTGGGTGGAGCTTTTGTGTTTCAATTTTGATAAGAGTCCCCTATAATTGCTGGTAGGTGAGGGTTTTAGTGGAGATATATATATGATTACAGTTTTACTTACTACATTCCTTACTCTAAATTTATTCTGAAAGCAGTCAAATATCACTATCATTTATGGTTTAGTTAACAATTTAACTAATATAATTAATTTTCATTAGAACCATCATTTTTCTTATTATTATAAACAATGTAGTTAATGAAAATGTTTTATTAAACTTAATTTATTACCACATTATTTGAATTATAATCTTAAAATTAGGAGATTATATTTTCCATATTAAACATTGGTTATATTTAAGGATTATGTGGTCACTAACTGGAAAGAATTTTTTATCCATGTTTTTTGTAAATATGTAACTTAGTATAGAATACTCCTAACCATGTGTAATTATATATTCGTAATAAATTTTTATGAAAATGAAATTCAATAATGAATTTCATATGATAAATTTTATCTATGATATGTATATGTATTATATATATTGAGTTTTGAAGATCATTTTAGAAGAATATGGATATTGTTTTGGGGTTTTGTTTTCAATGTCAGGTTATATATACCTTTTTAACCCTGAAATAGTTTTTCACTGTCTGTTTTATGATTTTTTTTTCAGAGTAACTTTAAAAATATGTATTTATTAGATATCATAGTTATTTTTTCAAAATACTTTCATGTAAAAAACATAGATTCTTAGTATTTCTAAAAATATTTCAATATAAAAGTTCTCATGTGTTTACAATGTTAATTATACATGTGTTTTTATTTGAAAATTGTATATAATTGTTTATTTAATTTTTTATATTTATATTTTTCTAATGTGAAATAAACTTGTGTTTTTATATAAAAACCATTAATATTTTTTCAATTTTTTTATATTTTAATAATATTTCATTGTAAAAATTTTAATTATTATATCATTATTTCTAATTTTTTATTATTTTTTTCTATATGATAGGTTCAATTTCTTCATGATATTTATTCTTCTAGGATTCCATGATATACTGAGATAGTGGTTGTCTCATCATAGTTTAAATTAGCTTTTGGTATGTAATTATTTTAGGGATGCAATATGATATCAAATTTAGTCAAATGTGATTGATTAACAGATTTTGTAGAATGCGATAGAGGGTGGAGTAGATTGACTAGAATTGTTTTTATTGAAAAATCATATAGAATAAATTATGAAATTGAATAATTTTCAATTGATTAAGAATTATATAGTTTACGATATTTATATTTAATTTTTTTTTGATATTTTAAAATTATAAATTTCATTTATTATTATTTTAATTTATAGAACGAATTATCAGGTATATATACAAATAAATATTTTATTTTAATTACATACTTCTAATAATGATTTTTTTTTCAAAAAATTATAAAATAACATAAATCATTTTTTTAATATTATATGATATTCAAGATTCTTTATGAACACATTACATGTGCTTAAAAAACTTATTAAGTAAACAATGTATATTTTTTAATGTTTTTAACATTCAACAACATATATTTTCACCACACTTGAGGGTTTTTGTGGATTTCAATTAACAATACGCAATATGTGCTCTTAAATGTCAATTTTGTTTTAGTGGATTTTTTTAATAATTATTACTTCCATAAAATTAATATGTATAAACCTTATTATTGTGTAACTCTTTACACAACCAATATTTCTTATTACTAACTGAAAAATAAAAGTCAAAGATATATAAACATATAAGAATGAATAAAACATATAAGGTATATCAAACACATTCATATAATGGGTTAAAATCACATGGAACTAACACCCCATAAAATAGAAAGCAAGGTGTAACAAATATTAGATCCAAAAATTCCTAGATGAAGACTAAACCACCAGTATAGTGATGAGTCCTTCCCCATGTCCCCCATGGTTGAATACTAAAAAAAGACTACAATTTTATCATAATTGTAAATCCTAATATGCAAGAACCACATTCAACCTAAAAAATTAATCGCATGACTCTAGAATAAAATAAATTCATAATAAAAAAATAATGGTTATGTTTTGCTACCTAACGTGTAATGTATGACTTGGAAACATTATATGATAAAAGTAATCAAATAAACTAAATCTTATAATATGTTCAAATCATATAATATATAAATATATATATGAATATTTTAATATGAATAAAAGAAATAAATGAACATTTTTCTTATTTACTAAAAATGGGATATTAAAATGAATATTCCATATTACATGTAGGTATAAAAATATTTTATTTATAATACATAGAAATTATATTTTATAATGAATTTTTAAACTATAATGATTTTAAAAATAATAATAATATTTCACATTTTATTACTATGTAATTTTTTTTGATATATAACATGTCATATGTCATGACCAGTTTATTTCATACTATGGGATTTAACACTTATGGAAAATTGTATTTTATGACATGTGATATCATATAACATAGTTAAAAATTGTAACCATATCATATCCTATCATAACATATTTATATAATAATATGATGCTCTATTTTGTACAACACCATTCCATCTATCATAGATTTCTATAAAAATTATTGTAACATATGACATAGTGAAAAGTCAAAATTTTTGATAAACCATAAACTTTGAATCATTATATAATATTATATAACATAAAAAACACCATAATCAGATCATATAATATCATATGAGTTATTTAATGAAATTACGATCCAAAGTAAAAAAATTTCCATGTCATATCATAACATAGGAAATAATGAAATCCATCTTATGATATGTATGTTCATCATAAAAAAATTATGAATTCTTTTTGATTCCATGTTGAATGTTTCTTTGATACCAATGATTATTAATGGATAAAATACCTCATATGAAAATGATCAATGTGAAACTCATATGAAAATTTTAGAGAACTCCATTTCCCCAAATTCTCTTGCTATAAAACTTTTTTACATCCATATTAAATCCCCATAGTGAAGCACCACACTTCATAAAAGATTCATGTGTGATATTTCCCAAGAAAAAGTAAATTATTTATTCTTTTATCTAACACCATTGATTGTTTCTTAGAACATGATATGCACATAAATAATTAATATTCAATATTTAAATGTATATATGTATATATCACCTTAGAAACAACATATATATTGAAGAAAATTAAATAATGGTTTGTTACTCAAGTTTGATGAAAAATATCTCGATGGAATATGCTTCATGAAGATCATTATACATTATACATTGGTTTTTTTCACTATAGCTATTATTGTAACTAATAGAATGGATATACACTCTATGGGGATATCGTTTTTTATAAAAAACTATCCTGATTGAATAATAAAAAATAAAAAATAAGATAACTTCATGCAGTCCTGGGTTTCCATCCCCCATTAATACTTTAAAGATATCACTCAATGTTTAGATCGTGATTATTAAATGAAAAAGTTTGAGTGAAACTGTTATTCCTTAGTAGCCACTATATATGACTCTTAATATATAAGTATTTTTATTCAGGATATTTTAATGTTTTAATGATCATTATATATTTATAAAACTATATATTAATCATCAAAATTATTCTTAAATGAAGAGAAACAATTTTTGAAATGTTCTATACAGCATGATATCATATATCATATGCTATAACTATTTATATACTATGATATCGGCATCTCATTCCCATAAAAACACGAGATCTACCTCTATTTCATTAGGTGGGACAAGTAGTACATGTATATCACTGATTATGATAACAATAAATCATACTATATGACATAACCTATTTTAGACCATATCTAATAAAAACTTCATTCTTCATTTGATATTTTGATATATTTTTAATGTTTTCTATATTTTACGTCATCATTTATATTTTTATTATATTATAATAGTTTACAACTTTTATTTTCTGGTCAATCCAAATTATAGTCAACTAAAATTAATTAATTATTAAAATATTTTTAATTCTTCAATTCAACCCCCTCTTTAAGATGTCTTACTAGGAAAAAAAATTATATGAGATAATATATCTATATATTTCTTAAAATAACTTATTTTTTGATAAATATTTTTTCAAAAAGAATATATTCATAAAGGAACACTTGAAATTTTAAATTTGGTATATCCATCGGTCTTTCATGATATATATTATGAATATTGGAAGGAAAAGTAAATATTTCTATTAACGACACTGGATTTTACAATTATCTCATATATATAACTAAGCATTATAGGATCAGGTTATCCCAAATATATACAAGAGGGGGGGTGAATTGTGTCTTTTAAAATTTCTTCAGAAGAACATGATCTGTCCTTTCAAATTTAATATAATGATTATGCAGTAGAAAATAAATAGAAAAGAATGCATGATGTTTAGTGGTTCATTGAACATAAGGCCCCTAGTCCACTCCACCAACACTTTAGTCCACGAGATTGGTGATTTTCACTATCTATTCCTCTTATCAATAGACCATTGCACAACAGAGTGTACGAAGTTGACACCTTTACATTTTTAAGGATTAAAAATCCTTTTGGTTCATACATAGAACCAAATACACAACTTAGTAAGAGAAGCTAGTTACTCAGAGTAGATGAGTATTTGTTCTTTGAAATAATTTCCAGCTATTATTCCCAATTACAACAGCACACAATTAATAGTAGAATTATTTTCTTCTTCAGAGAAGATGTTCTTCAGGTTAAAAATGGTTCTACGCTAATCCAGTTGCAGTAGATCTTAAAATATAATTTTCAACATAAATAAATAGTCAATTCACAAAATATATTTGATGTAGAATCGTTTAATCTTCAATCATGTTCTCTTTCATAAAAAACAGAACTTTGTCATTTTTTGTAACAGTAGATCTATATGTCTCGATTGTCTCTCTAAATAGTATCAGTGAAAAACTCAAGATATTGAGATATATTTTTGATGATTCGCCTTAGTATCTATAATAAAAAATAATATAGTTATATATAGAATAAATACAAGTGTTCTCTTTTTAAAATTTAGATCCACAAAACTCGCCTTTAGAATCACAATATTCAAAAGTTTTAATAACATATCAGTCATAACTCCCCTAAAAGTTTGGCATGAAAAGATCCACTTAAAATGATCTTTTGAATCATAAATAAATGACTTTGAATTAGTCAATGACACGTTTTAGATATGGGAGATTAATCTGGCATGGAGTCTGCCTAATAATCTACATAAATATCATTTCCTTATTAATGCCATAATTTAAATTTCTAATGCCAAACATAGGGTTGAACCGCAAAACATACAATCTCTGAATGTAAGTTTCACAATATAAGGTTGATCTCAAACGTAAGGTTAATGATCTATAATTTTTTCATCTTCCAAATTCAGGGTTGATGATTCACAAAAGAAAGGCTGAAGAACCATACTTTTCTCAGCATCCAAACGTAAGGTTTATCATTAAAAAAAGTAAGGTTGTTGAACCATACTTTTCTCTTCAACTCTCACATATATAGTTGTCCACAAAATTAAGGTTGATGAACCATAATTTTAAGAAACAAACATAATATTCCATACTCACATAACAATATTCTTCCATACTTTCCTAATTTCTTTAACATAAGGTTCCCTCCAAATGTAGGTTTCTTCTTTTAATACTATTGTTCCTTCCAAAAGTAATGTTCCTTCTAAATGTAAGGTAATTCCAAAAGTAAGGGTCATTATTTCATATTTTTCTGATAACGTATGGTTTCTTAACAATACTTTTCTAAAAACCTGTAATGTAAATGACGAATTTCATCCTTATGCTACACTCTTCAACATATGGTATGAACAGTGTTTCCAGAACACACTCAAGTAATTTCTGAACATTGAGACCATGAACAGTGTTTCCAGAACTCTCTAAAAATGATTTCTGAATACTTTTCCAAATTTTCCACATGAATTAAACATTTTAATATTATCTCAAAATAGAGAAATAAATAATATTAATTTCCTGAAATATAAAAAAATTAAAATTATTAGAATAAAAAGGATATTTGTGACCATCAAAATCAACAAAAAGATATAGAGTATTATACATAATAATCTCCCCCATATAAAATTATGTATTTTAGAAAACAACACTTTCTCAACAATATCCCCCACTTTGATGATCACAAAACCCATAAAATAACCAATGATATTAACATACAAAATTAATTACATATTGTTTAGAATTTTTCAATGATAAAAACGTCTCTCCCATAAAATATTTAAAGATTGAAAGTAAAAAATTTGCGTTTATAATTTCTCACTAAAATAATATCTTAAAATTTAAAATAATTTATCCCATTAATTAAAAAGATTTAAAATCCAAAATTTAAATTTAAATTTCCCATTTTTAGGATATAAAATTAAACTAATTTTAGAGAACATTAAAATAAAATGTTGTGCTTACCTAAATTTCCCCCTGTTTTGTGATATCAAAAAAGACTGATTGAATAAGATATAACATATTTAAATGTAGTACTGAACTATGAAAATGCTATTATTAATTTTTTATCAATATTGGAATATGGATTACAAGCATTTCTAACATAGGGAGTAAAAACATAAAAAACAAACAAATATTTAAGAAAACATCATTGAAAATTTTGTAAGAATACAGTAACTACAACACTTGGAATCAATGTTGGGTTAAGGGTCGCTTTCAACTCCTTTAAACCACAGACTTAATCTTTACCAACTGAGATCTTAATCTACTCATCAATCCATATCCCAACAGGATTATGAGATATCTGTTTTCTTGAGTCAGATGAAGATATTCAATCATATTGACTCAAAATAACTCATGAATACTATCTTCCCTGTTTATAAATAGAGTTTACTTTTCAATGAACTAATTGAACAACGTTCTAATACATGGTTCACTAGAAGTCAACTGGTCAAGAAGAATCTTCCGATTATCCAATAACACTGTCGAAGGAGCACTATTAAATTGTACGTCTTGTAACCTATCATTCATATTGCTCATTACTATGGCAATGGAATGGAATATCCTTTTCAGATTAGGTGAAGTACCTAATGTATTGGCTTCGCTGGACCTGACAGATGTAAATTGTTTCTCCATGAGATATTTAAATTCTATTAAATCAAACTTTATTACCATGACATACTTCAAATTAGTGACATCAACTAATATTTCTTTCATGAAAATTTCAACTTATCCTTTTGAAAAAGAATTGTCTTTTAGTCTTTGAAATCATAGATTTTCCTTTTCTAGTGCTCTTCTAAGAGAAGCATCTTAGATTCAACTCTACTCAACTTTCAATGCAACTCTTGCACTTCTTCATTCACAGAATCAGAGGCACTCTATGCATGATTCTCTATTTCATCTTCATTATTATGTAACATTACTAATGGAAAGTGATCGATATCTGATTTCTCTTCATCCCCTCCAGGTAATTCTTTTCCATAGATTTTTCCTTAGAGTTTTTTTGAATCATCTATAGAACAATATTCATTTAATACTTCAGTATGAACTTCAGATAATGTTTCTTTTAGAATTTCAACCCCATTTTGAGGTTTCTCCTTACAAGTTGCATCACCATTTACTTCATCCATGGCTGGATTCTCTAAAATTGTTTCTTCTAGATCAACTACAGTTGCTGCCACAACATTTCACTCGGCACTGCCTCAACCTCTATATCTATATATAGTTATTCTTATTCCTAAGATATAATTTCTTGTTCCCCTTGAGTAGTGACCTCAATATTTGAAATTTCATTGTTGTGAAATGTCATGTACTAATGATTCTATAATAAATATGTATCTCATAAATGGTTCAATTTCAATTTCATTTTTTATTAGGCTCCTCTCCAACTTGAGGAACTCTATGGATTTTTCATTAATTTCCTTCTTGAAATTTTTCATCTATAAGAGTATCAATGGTTTCAAATATGATTCTCCTTGAAACTCTACTTAATCTTGATTCATCTTGTCCATATTTTTAGTTTTCAAGTTGTGCTTGAGCACTATCTTCATCTTTCTCTTCTCGTATATCCATACTCTTTCCATAGATTGTACTCCAGAAATAACCAATATTTATCAATGTTATAGAATTAAACATTTTTCTATTGTGGAATCTCACTCGAGAATCCATCGGCCTTGTCATATCTTTATTAAAAAAAATCTTTCAAATGAATCTACCAAAGGGATAGATGTTCATTCTCGCTTCTGGTTGGCATTAATAACTGGGATATATCACCATTTATCTAGGAATGTTTAATTTGATATCAATCATCATGAGAAACCTGATATACATTTCATGATCTAAAATTTTCTCTATTTTTGACATACTAGTTGCAATACCTATTTTCAAAAACATAACTAAAATATTTTAATCCAACTCAAGATCTTTCACTAGCGTTTTTATTACATTAAGTGGCCCAAAAAGAATTCATAATATCCTCTGACTTATGCACACTATCACATATATTATTCAAATCAAAGTGAAATACACCCTCAAGATGGTAGTTAATAATTCGAGCAATTTCCACAGAGGAAATCAAAATTTATTTGTCCTCAAGCTTTGCTATCACAGTATCCTCTCTCATTCCTAGGATAAACTGAACAGATTTAAAGAAATAATGAAGATCATACTCATATAGAAACTCTATATTCTCTCCATTAAATATTTTTCTAGGTTCTGAAAATCTAAGTATTGTTGTAGAATCAGATCTGTCTGATATATCCATTCTAAATAAATTACCTTTCCTTGTAGAACTTTCCTTCATGTCATGGACTGATACCTAGCAGTTCTGGTCTCTGGCTCATCAGTCCTCTTGGTATATTCCATTTTTTGATGTAGACCACTAATGGTTCGAAAGGTTAAGGCATCAATGTTTTAGGTGCGGTTAGAGGAGATTGGTAAATGGTTTTGAGATTTCAAAGAGGTTTTGAGAAAATTAATGGGTTTGGAATGGGGAACAATTTCTGAAATCCTTGATTCTCATGCACCTATTAATTATTATAATTTTTCTAGAAAACAACTTACATAGAAATAGTTTAAAATAGTGCCAATGAAAATTCTAAATTATAATAAAAACAAGTAATAATAAAATCAAATAAAATAAAAATTAAAATAAATTATTTAAAAATAAATAAACATAGATCTCCCTTAATAAAATCTAACCTTGTAGTGTGGAAGTGGTTTAGTCAAAATATCAACTAATTGAATTTCAGTGTTTACAAATTCTATGATTATATCCTTTTTAGGAACATTTTCTCTAAGAAAGTGATGTATAATTTCAATATGCTTAGTCCTAGAATGATTAATATGATTTTTTAAAATATTTATAGAACATTTATTATCACATAAAATAGGTTTATTATTAAAATATAGTCCAAAGTACATAAGGGTGTATTTCATTAACAAAACTTATGCACAACAACATCCTGAAGATATATATTCTGCCTTAGATGTGGGCAGGGAAACTGAGTGTTGTGTTTTACTAGACCATGACACTAAAGATTTTCCTAAAAAGTGAAAAGTCCCTGAGGTGCTTTTTCTATCTACTCAACAACTTCTAAATTCCGCAACTAAATATGAAATTAAATTAAAATCATAAGATTTTGGATAGAGACGAGATTGAAAAACAATTCCTTTTAAATATCTAAAAATTATCTAGACCGTGCTTAAGTGATATTCTTTTGGATCAGATTAAAATCTATCATAGATACATTCTGAATACATTATATCTGGCCTACTAGTGGTAAGATATAATAAACTATAAATCATACCTCTATATAACTTGTTGTCAACTGATTTTCCAGTTTCATCCAAATAATGTTTTATATTATTACACATAGGAGTTGAATATGTCTTTTTGTTTTCAAGTTGAAATATCTTCAGTAAATATGAAATGTATTTTCTTTGATTTAAAACACGTCAAAAATCTTTTTGATAAATTTTACGTCCTAAAAATATATTCAATTCTCCCATCATTCTCATTTAAAATTCTTTTTGCATTAAATTAGAAAAATCATGGAAATTTTTTGAATTATTTTATCCAATAACTACATAATCAATATAAATTTAATAAAATAAAACATTAGAATCTTCATCTTTCTAAAAAAGTGTTAGATCTTCCATTCGTACAGAAAAATCATTTTTTAAAAGAAAAGAGCTTAATCTTTCATACCAACTCTCTGTGCTTGTTTACGGCCCTAAATAGCTTTAGAAAGTTTAAAAAAAGAATCTGCAATTTGAGAATTTTCAAAACCATGAGGTTTCTCAACATAAACTTATTCTAATAAATAATAATTTAAAAAAGTATGACTTAACATCCATCTAAAATAATTTAAGGTTCATATGAGATTCATAGGCTAAAAGAGTCTTAATGGCTTCTAATATAGCAACAAGTTAAAAGGTCTGAACATAGTCTATACCTTCTTTTTGATTATAACCTTTAGCTACATGTAATGATTTATTTCTAGTTATTATTCCTTGATCATATTTTTTATTTCCAAAGAACAATTTAGTTATTATAACTAGATGGTTCTGTGGTCATTAAACTATATTCTAAGCTTCATTTCTCTTGAATTGGTTTAGTTCTTATTGCATTTCAATCATCCAACATTAATCTACTAAGGCTTATTCTAATGTCTTAGGTTCTAATTGGGATATAAAGTTAGAGAATTCAATAAGATTTCCAACATTTATTACTGTTTTTATTTCTGTGTTTAGGTCTCCTATAACAGTTTCTAATGAGCGATTCTTTAGGGTTCTAGACTGTCTAGGTAGTACACTATTAAGTTCTTCAATGTCATATCCTTCCAAACTGGACTGAATTTTATTTATATCATTTTCAAAATAATCTTTCAATTTTTCTAGTCTCATGTTATCATTAGAGTTAGATTCATCTATTTGGCCTTTCATTTTCTCAAAGGGGCCAGATTTATCAAATTTCACATGAACTGATTCTTCAACAATACGTGAATTTAAATTAAAAACTCTATATGATTTGGAAGTAGCAGAATATCCTATGAAAATTCCTTTATTAGATTTTGGATCAAACTTACGAATACTTTCCTTGGTGTTTAAGATGTTAACATTGCATCCAAAAACTTTATAGTAATTTACTTTCGGATTTCTGTTATTCCAGATTTCATGGGGTTTTTTTTGAAATAGGTATGATTAAAACTCTATTTATTATATGATATGATGTGCTCACAGCTTCTACACAAAAATAAGTTGGACGACTATATTCATTTTTCATAGTTCATGCCATTTCTTAAATAGTCCTATTTTTTCTTTCTACTATTCCATTTAGTTGAGGTGTTCTTTTTGTAGAGAAGGTGTGTGTAATACGTATATTTTAGCAAAAGGAATTAAATTCCAACTTCTAAAATTCTCCACCACTATCAAATCTTAATTAAATTATTTTAAAAGCCTTTTCATTTTGAACAGATTTGTAAAAACATTCAAATATAGAAAAAGTTCCATTTTTATAATTTAGAAAATATATCTAAGTAAAATTATAATAGTCATCCAATAAAACATACACATATAATTTACCAGACCAGCTTGCTACTCTTGATGGTCCAAACAGATCTATATGGATATGTTCTAGAGGTTTAGATGTTGAAATTTTGTTAATAGATTTGAAGGATTATTTGTGGTTATTTCCAAGTTGACAAGCATAAAAAAATCCATCGCTTTAGAATTTGAGACTAGGAAAATTAGAAATTAATTGTTTCTGAGATAAATTTTGTAAGGAATATATATTGAAATATCGAATTCACCTATTCCAAAACAAATATTCATTTGTCTTAGTAGTTATGCATTTTAATTTTTTTTTACAAAAGGAATATAATTCCACATTATAAACATTATCAGTTCTTGGTGCTATAAATTTAAGCAAATTTTCTTTGAAAAGAGAACATCGATTATTAAAAAAATCAACTACATAACCACAATCACAGGGTTGAGAGATACTTATAAGGTTGTATTACATTCCTTGTACATAGAGTACTTTATTAATTAAGATAGTTTCTGGATCTCCAATAGTTCCAATGCCAATAATCATGCCATTGGAATTTTCACCAAATGTGACTAGACCACCATCCTTTTGGGTTAGATTTCCGAAATCTGATGAGTTTCCACTCATATGTCTGGAGTATCCATTGTACATATACCATATTTTAGTTTGGATTCATTGACATGCTTCCTAAAATGTCAATTAAACAAGGATTTATTTTGGTACCCATATTTTATTGTGTCCAGTAGTGTTAGATAGAAAAGATCTGTTAATCCAGACTTGCTTTATTTTTCTATAATCAATATAATCTGATAAACTTCTTGAAACAAAGGCTTTCTTAATCGTACTTATCTGTGGATGAATTAAATAACAATTTTTAGATATGTGACCTTTTGTTCCACATTAGTTTCCAATTTTACCTTTTGAACTTGTTATAATATAGTTCTTATACCGTCTAGGTTTCTCAAATTTTAATTCCTATTTTATATCTTAATTTTTTAATCACATTCCTTAAAAGTATTCCATTTAGTGTATTTTCTCCATTTTTTTTAAAATATGAGCTACACTTTTGTATCTTTCGACTTCTGTTTGCGGTGCTTATATTTTTGTTTCATTATCTATATAGTTTGTGTTAATTATGTTATACTACTCCAATAATTCCTCATGTTGCTTTATCATAGTATCTCTCTCTCCTAAAATAGCTTTATGAATATTCTTTAAAGATTTGTGTATCTAGAATAACGAATCATATTTTTTTTCAAGTATATTGCTGTAAGAAACATGTTTTTCATTTGAGAAGCTTGAATTAGAGTCAGATGAGTAATTGAATTTTATCGTATCGATTTCTGTCATAAAGCACATATTAGCTTTCTGGTTCGATTCCTTTTTTCTGAATCAGTATCTTATGATCTTATGGAATCTTCAAATACACTCTAAGTAGATTTCATTGCATTCTTCTCTTTTTTCTCATAATCATTTCTCTTAAATAATATCTTCATTTTTTATTCCTTTAATTGTGGATAGCCAAGTATGATATGACCAAGTTTTTTCACAATCATAACATCTGACTTCTTTCTCATCATTTTTAAAAGAAATTCTAAAACCATATTTATTTCAAAAAAACTTACTGATTTTTTGGCTATCTGATCCTATAACACATCTGAAATGGATGAATTAGAACATTATGATTTCACCTTTATTTCATTTTTCCTTAGATTTCTTCTTTCTATTTTAGATGACACCTTTAAGGCAGTGTCTTCTCTCTTGATCAAAACATTATACTCATTTTCTTAATCCTACATATCATCCTCATAAATAATTAGAGTTCTAATTAACACTCTCATTGTTAAATATTTTACTGGTGAAGATTTTCTAATAGCAGTAAAAATTCTATTCCAACTTGGTGGTAGTACTCTAAGTACGTTCAGATCATGATCAGATTTTTTAACCAGGTCTCCCGAAGTAGTGATGTTGTTGACAATTTCTGTCAACCTTCAATTTATCTGGGTGATTCTATATCCTTCAAACATCCTAAATGTATGGAATTTGATTTTAGCAGTAGAATATCTCATCTGTAGGACATTGTATGTTCCTTCATAAGAAACCACAATAGTATGCCACATTTCATACATTTTCGGGCACTGAGATACTCTATTTAATACATATTGTCCAAGACCCCAGATGGTAGCATTCACGAATTTTTAGTTTGTGTCATAATCTTCTTCGTTATTAGCACCCCATGTTTCAGGTTTCTATGGAATTACATAGGGATTATAATTTTCAAGCAGACTCTGTATCCATGGTTCTTTAAATAAATGATCATCCTTGATTTCTAGCATCCATAATTTTACCCATTAAAGTAGTGAGCTCGAACCATTGACATACCATATCATTTATTAGCCATTATGAACTATGTAATTGGATTAATTTCATCTTATTACATCTTTTAAAAAAGATACTCCTCTGATACCAATTGTTGGACCAGTTTTTTCTAAATATACACAAGAGGGGGGGGGGTAAATTGTGTCTTTTACAATTTATATGCAAGATTGTGATCTGTCCTTTCAACATTATAAGAATGATTACGTAGTGAAAAATAAATAGAAAAAACACATTATGGATAGTGGTTTGGGGAATATAAGTCTCAACTTCCACTCCACCAATGCTCTACTCCACAAGCATGGTGATTTTCACTATCTGGTTGTATTATCAACAGCCCGTTCAACAATTGAGTGCAAGAAGTCAAGTCCTTTACAAGTTTAAGGATAAAAAGAGCCTTCTGGTTCATACACACAACCAAATACACAGCGTAGTATGAGAATATGGTTAATCAAAGTACAACAGTATTTGTTCCTTGAAATACATTCAAGTTGTTCTTTATAATTACCAAAGCACACAATTTACAGTAGAATGATCGTCATCTTCAGAAAAGATGTTCTTCAGTTAGAAGTAGTTTTGAGTTTATCTAGTTGCAGTAGATCATGAAATATAATTCATAAATTTATTCAATAGTCAATTCACAAAAGATATTTGATGTTTAATCGGTGAATCTTCAATCATGTTTCTTCTTCATCAGAAAGAAGAACATTTTCATTCCTCATAACACCAGATCTATATGTTTCGATTGTCTCTATAAATTTTAGTAGTGAAAAACTAAAGATCATGATATATATTTTCAATGATTCACCTCTATATCTGTAATATAAAATATCATAGGTATATATTTAATAAAGGTGAGAGTTCTCATTTTAAAATTTATATTGACAATGTCGACTTTATAATCACAATATTAAAATGATTGAATAATAGAGCAGTCGTAACTCCCATGAAAATTTGGCAAAAAAAATACCCTCTTAAAATGATCATATGAATAAAAAATAAACGTCTTTGAATTAGTCAAAGACAGTTTTTATATTCGAGATTTTAATCCCGCTTGAAGTCAGCCTAATAATCAGCATAAATACCATTGCCATATTAAAGTCGTAATTTAAATATCTGATGCCAAACAAAGGATTGAACCGAAAAACATACAATCTATGAATGTATGGTTCACAACTTAAGGTTAATCTCAAATGTAAGGTTTATGATCCATAATTTTCGCAGCTTCCAAATATATGGTTAATCATTCACAAAAGTAAGGTTGATAAACCATACTTTTCTTAACTTCCAAATGAAAGGTTGGTCATTGAATAAAGTAAGGATGATGAACCATAATTTTCTCTTCAAATCTAAAATGTATAGTTTTTCACCAAAGTAACGTTGATGAAACATAATTTTAAGAAACAAACTTAAAGTTCTATACTCTCATAATGATCATCTTCCATAATTTTCCAATTTCCCAAACGTAAGGTTCCTTCCAAATGTAGGGTTCTTCATCCAAAAGTAATGTTCCTTCCAAAAGTAAGGTTCTATCCAAATGTAAGGTTACTTTTTTCATAATTTTCTGATAATGCCTGGTTTCTTATCCCTTCCTTTAGGATAACCAATAAAGTAAACAACTAATTCCATCCTTATGAAATTATCTTCAATGTATGGTATGAACAATGTTTTCAGAACACACTCGAGTTATTTTTGAACATGTAGAGCATGAAAAATGTTTCTAGAACACGCTAAAAATGATTTCCAAATAATTTTCGAAATATTCCATGAATATTAAATGCATTAATATTATCAAATAATAGATAAATAAATAATATTAATTTCATAAAATATACTCAATGTAAAATTATTAAAATAACAAGTTATGATATTTTTGAGCATCAAAATCATCATAAAGAGACAAGGTATTGTTCTCAACAATATCCCCCATATAAAATTATATATTATTGAAAACAAAACATGGTCAACAAGAATAAGATTTACGAGGAGGCTATTACATATTTAATATATAATTAAAAATATTATTTTTAATCAAAATAATAAGTTAAAAATAAGGTTTTCTGTGTAACGACAATGAATACATATATTATGATTTCATATTGTGTGATATCTAATAAAATATGGACGAATTTTTTTGTTTCTCATTTGAGAATATCAATTGATAATCAAAATATAAGATCTTTAGAAAAATAAGAATTAAATACCATGATTTTATACATAGAGAGATTTTGGAGGAGATTTATTAATGGATTCTGACTATTATTAAATGTCTACAATCATTAAGAGAAATATATATCAATAAGAAAATTAATGATAGGAATACCGATATAATTCTCGAAGAGTATGATCCTAAAATAAACACAATAAAATATTTATAGAAAACTACATACCTAAAAGTAAATAATATTATAAGAATATTGATTTAGTATATATATTAGCATAATAGACAAGATGAGAAGGAGAAGAATAAAAAGAAAGGAATAACAATAAAACTATTTTCAAAAACTCCCATTATGAGAAGAGTAATTTATTTTAAAAAAGGAAATATTGACCCTCATTTTAGGGTATAAGATTATACTTTGGTTGTGCATACTGATTGTGTCCCCTCTAAAAAAAATCAAGATGTAATGGTGGTTTAAAATATATCGGTATTTTTAATGCAATCTATGATGTTATAACTAAAGGAAATCAAACCATAATAACATTAGAAGATAACTCTCCATTGAAAGAGGAGGCTCATGTGGATAATAGTGACACTAATGAATCCACTCATGAAATACTGTAATAAGAAATCCATATTAAAGAATTTTTCCTATTCTCATGGGCTAAAAATTATAAATAGATGATAGTTAATCCATATGGATTTATCATTCAACATCCAATAATGAAAAAAATGTTTATATTTGTCTTAATTGGGGATAAATACTATTAATGGATCCTCAAGCATTCCTAATTATGAGAAAAAATATGTTCCCCTATAGCCCATCCTCGAGGGACCATCGTTATATTTTGATTACTCAAGATATGATGATGAATCCATAGATAGGGGATGTTAATTAATGAATCAAACTCATAATAATAGTGGGTATCTTAGATAAAATATAATCTAGGGTTGATAGAAAAATATTTTCCTCCTCTGATATTCAGTTATTATATTCTTTCTATGCATTCTAATTCATTGATGATACATCTATTTCCACCAATTATGTGTTTCATATTGGATGGGTGTATTGGATATAAAATTTTTAGCCTTATTACTATTTGATCATTAATGAAACACATATTCATAAGGTATTATACTTTTTATTAGATGTTCAAACTTAGCTTAAGGCTATAAAGGTGGACACCTTATTCTGTTGAATTTTCTACTACAAACCCATACCCCTATTTTGAATTTTAACAATCCTTGAGCAAGGGTTGGCATCAGACATCATTACATCTACTATAATATAAAATATGCAATCATTTAATAATGATCCATGTTACATAATCATCTATATTAAAGAATGATATTTTACTATGAGGAAAAAAATGTGATACATTATGCTTGATTGGGATTTTGAGATAATTGTTTTAATGAACATAACTATGGGAGGCAGTCCTGATTGGACAATACTCAAATGAATTCCCACCTCCTATGATGGCCAATTTTTCCATCAATTTGGTTTGTTTGAAAATGATGACATGTAGTGCTATCGACTATAATGACCTCTAATGACTGATCATGAGTTATTTTATAAATATATTTGTAGTTTTTATCTGGACTAATAAACTAACACTCGATGGAATTTCACATGATTATACTAAGATTTTACATGTGTTTGAGTCCATTAAATTTTTTCACACATTAAATTTTATGTTGGTGCAAACTCATTTCACCTTATATAGAAACATTATTTCCTTTTCTTTTCATAATTTTTGGGAAGTGTGATTTGAGTTTCTAATTTATTGGTAGATCCATTAATTTTATAATGTATTGTAGAAATATTATTATTTAAATTTTATTGTTATAATAGCTCCAATGAATCATTTGGTGTGAATATTAGAAAATGAATTATGAAATTAATGAATAATGGTCCTACTACACAAAAATGAATTTATAAATTCTGTGATCCTAATATTTCACTAAAATTGTCTCCAACTTGTTTTTAGATATTATTTACCTTCATTTTGGTATATATTTTTTAGGTTTAATTTGGGGAGATTTTGGCGGAATTTGGATATTTTTGGAGGGTTTTTAGATAGTTCACAGTTGGTTTATATTTTTCTCAAACTATCTGTACTAACCCAACAAATCATGCAACCCAGAAATAGGGGGATCATGCAGTCGATGAATAATTTGGAAAACTGTTTTCTCACATAGTGGTAACTATGAAACCCCCTAATTGGAGGGACACATTTAGGTGCACGATCTGCTAAAAACATGCTCCCCATATAGGCAACCGTTAAAACTGTATTTTATTCCCCAGATAAATTATAAAAAAAACAACATACCCCATTTATTAATACCCAATTTTCCCCAATCCGACCTAAACTCATTATTATGTTTTTAAAATCCTATAGGTGGATTCCAAGTCCTTCCAAAATCTATTTTTGATTAGTCAACTATTCGGTCGAAGCATATGCACATCTTCCATTATGAGATTCAAATAATGATTTGTTTACCCTATCTATCCCATCATTTTTGAATCTATTAGAAGGTTTATTGCCTTTCATGGTGGTGAATTAGATCCATGTTACGATATATCTAACTCTATATGATGTTGGATATAGGTTTTGGACCTAGTAATCATTCATTATTATAAAATTGATCGTTGAACTTTAATTTCTGATTTTTTGTTGGTGAGTATCTGTCAACGATCTTGAGGTAGGTGGTCTATATTGAAAATAACACAGAATTGATTTAACATTGTGTATGAATTTATAAAATTTAAATTCCCATGATTGGGAAATTGAATCATAGATTGAATTTATTAAGTCAAAGTTCCATGTGATAATGAACACGGTTATACCTAGGGAAATTGAAATTGGTAGAATAGTGACCAGTAAATTAATTGGTTAATGGGATCATTTAATTGGTTAATTGATAATATATTGACTTAAATCCTAATGGGAATTGATATATGTTTGGATTAACTATGAATGGTTAATTGGTTATGTGAATTAACGTTGACATAATGTTTAAGGATAAATTGTTCATATTATTTCATGTGATTAAAGTGAATAATTGTGATTTAATTGATAAATGAAATGGTATATCATGATATGAATTATTTATTATACTTTTAATTTCAATTAAACTTGTTAAATTTGATATGCATGATGTATTCAATTGATTGAGAAATGGGGTGTGGGGTGTAAACTGATACTCAAAATAGAAATGGGGTGATAGCAATGATGTTATATATCTAAGTGCTTATATGTGATTATTATTATTGTATGGGAATGTATTGATTCTCCAAATACCCATGGGGTTCTAGATATGACATTATATTACCAGGAGGTTAGCATTAGACTATGGTTCCATATATACATGATATAAACGTAATTGAAATGATAAATAATAACAATGGTATTGTGATATGTGATATCTCTTCGGGAGAGTTCAGACTCAAGCATAAGATGATGTCGGTATAGATGGAATGAGTTTCATTGTTAGCCTAAAGATTTATCTGGATAAATAAGAAATAATTGAATAAGTAAACTATTATTTTATTGACTGTACTTTATTCTTTATAAATCATCATATATAATTAATAAGTTGATATTGTTTTAGATATCATTAGATGTGGCCTAATAATTTGTACTCACACCATACTCAGGATGCCTGGTTGGTACTTAAATAGACTTCATGTTTGGAGGATGTGATATAGGTAAGATCCCTATGCTAGAAGGATAGGTTTATATGGATCATGGATGAAGGAACTTGACATGCTACCAGGGCCCATTTTAGAGTTATTAATATCTTTATTTTTTGGATTTTTATTTTACAATTGAAATGTGTATGACAAGATATGTCTACTATTTTGGTTTGGATATTTTATTTCAGTTTTGGTCTACTTGTGTTACTAGTATTATTCTTGTTATGGTTGTTATATTTTGGCTATTATTTATTTTCATCCACTATTTTTGTACATTGATAAAGACGTTATATTCATTCCATGATCATTATTATACTATCACTATAAGTCAGAAGGCTCTGACATATGGGGAGGCATGCTTGAGGTAATGTGACTGGCTGGCTCAAGGAACTAGTGTGTGACACCTAGGTCAGGATGTTTCAAAGTTGAATCAATAGGGGTTTATTTTCATTCTTTTTTCATTCTATTTGGGAAAAGGTATACATGAGTCAAGGAAGAGACGGTCCTTGATCATGATCTAGTGCCAGAGATTATCTAATCTATATATGGGTTAAAACCCATGTATCTAGCCTAAGATTATTGTTATTGATGTGTATTGTTTCAATTGGATATTAGTTAGCCTCATGTGATGCGCTTATTGCGTGAAATGATTATTATTTTGAAGATTTTGTGTGATTTGTCTCATATCCTAAACTGGAACAGGATTTGAGTTTGCGTACATCATTATAGGCTATCAGGAATTATTGTAACAAGCATAAATTGGAGGAATTCATTGGAAAATAAGGTTTTGGGATGAGTTTTTAATATGAAATTTATTTTCTTGATTTTCTAAATTTTAATGAAAAATGTACCTAACGTGAACATAAATGTTATAAAATAATTTATAATAATGAAAATGAGTGTATCATGATAAACTGAGTTAATGGGAACATGTTTACCCATTTTTAAACATGACCTAGATGTAATATGGTTAAGGGTTGTGATAGTGCCTCATTTTTTATAGTGAGATAGGGTTTGAGGGATAAGTTTTTTATGGATTTAGGTGAGTCCCTATAATTTTGTTAATTTTATTAAACATTTACTAAGATGTGTATTTGGAATTGTAATGACATTCCTTAATGACGATGCTTATTGAGATGATGAAAGAAGGCTATGACTGGAGATGATCCACTAATAGTGGAACTTAAGGAACTAATAGTGTCAAGTGGGGATATCGTAGATAATATATATGAGAACTTTTCTATGATTATGCAGTTTTGGGACAGAGAACCACAATAGATTTTGAAAAGTATATATGACTGGACATGGGTATTCTAGTGGCTGCACCCTTTGACATTCACCAAAGAAGGCTGACATGAGGCAACTGAGTTATAGATTGATCCTATCTAAATTATTCTCGACCACATGGAGACTCCTCCTGAGAAAATAATCAAACTAGTAGCTTATATGTTCTGAGGATTAGGGAAGAATTGGTGGGACATCCTGATGTAATATGGGAAGTTGGAAAACATTCTATGGAAATAATTACAAGAGATGTTTAGGGATAAATTTTATCCAAAGACACTAATAATTGAGGGGGAAGTAGTTTTGACGAGGATAAACTAGTGGAGTATGTCCATGATGTACTAAAATATTTTCTATTTCAACTTTCATCACTTTTCTAAAGAACTGATAGTGGATGAGAAAACTACAAAACAAATTTTTTTAATGAGATTGAATCTTAGATTAAGTCCCAGGATAATATCTTTTGATTAAATGATTATGATGAGGCAGCATATTGGTCTCCCATATCTAAGGGAAACCTAAAGGAGGCATCTAGTGGAGGAAAAGTGGATTCAATTTGATTATCAAGGGGTATGGCTTTTGAGAGTAGAAAGCACCACAATGATAATATTGATTAGAGAAGTGGTTAAATGAGTGGGAATGGGGAAGGTTGAGTAACTCATGATCATACCCAATTTCTCTTCCACAGGTGCATTAGTCCATGTCACATTCATAGAAATTGACCCAACCATCAAAAGAGTGACAATCTTGAAAAATGATTATACATTTATAGAGGTTCAGGAGGATCCATAACAGATGGGTAATTATTAAGGAACTATGAAGAATCAAAGTACTGGAAGGGGGTATTCTACTATGTATTATCTATTAGATGGGGTTATACTAACTAAGGTGGCTGACATTGTGGGTGAGGTGATTCATGGAATGGGTTTCTATGTCATAAAAGTGTTGAAACTCATGGGACTCACACAGCATGACAAGAAATATGCGTAGGATAGATTCATGTTGTTCAGCCTAAACTTGTGGATGATGAGGCTAGAATATTGATTGATAGAGGTAATATTATTGAACCTTCTATTCTAGATGGTTCCTTGTTTGATATTGGTAAGGATCATTATTTTATATTTGGATATCTTGTAAATGGTTTGTGCCTTGTGGTTGAATTTTTTCATGGGGTTATGGGGATAAATACACCTTTGGGTGTATGGTCAAGAGAAATCTATTTCTGAAATGGGGTTTCTCTCAAGGTTTGGAAGTATCATTTTCTCTAGGGCCCTTACATTTTATATTTTTCAGGATTTTACTTGATCATTGGTATTTAACAGTTTGTGGTGTACTGAGACCATATATATTATGACCACAGGAGAGTGGCTTTTATGTCTAATTAGGGGGTAAATTATATTCATCATGGATAGTGGGATATCCTTGAAGCCCATGCAAGGCTATCACATTAGAAAATAGGGGAGAATACTACCCAAGTAATTTTTTTTTTCTTAATTACATGTGTGAAAAGAATGATTTCATTCCACCCATAATAGACGAGTTTTAGGATGTGGTTTTTAATGACCTCTGAGGAATACCACTTGAGAGGGATGTGGAGTTTACTATTGATCTAATTACTCGAGATAATCTAGTTTCCATTAAACTATATAGAATGGAATGAATAGATCATAGATAACTTAAGACTCAACTAAGAGTGTCGATGGATTATAAATTTATCCATCTGTGTACGTTGCCTTGGGTTTCTCTAATCTTGTTTCATAAGAAGGTTGATGGGACCATGTTTTTATCTATATATTACTGGAATCTGAACCAGATGAAAGTAAATAATTGGTTTCATAAAACATGTATTGATGATATCTTTAATTAGTTTATGGTATATTGTTTATGCTACAAGATTTAATTGAGGCCGAGGTATCATCATTAGAGAATTATACCTTCTCATATTCCAAAAATTTCTTTCTGAAGAAGGTATGGACTACATGAGTATACTATGATATCACTAGGGATGAAAAATGCACTAGAAATCTTAATGGGAATGATGAACTTAATATTATAACAGCACATAAAAATAGTATGAGGTTGTGTTTGTAGATTAAATACTAGTGTACTCTAAGACATATGATGATCATTCCCAATATATTTAACTCATCTTGAGTAGTCTAAGAGCACATCAATTGTACGCCAAGCTATCGAAGTATCAAATTTTCATTGGCTGGGTACACTTCTTGAGTTAGATCATCTTAGATGATATTGTGTTAGTGGAACTAGAAAATTTGTATAAAATTATTTCTTAGGATCAGATCAAGAATATCATTGATATTGGCAGTTTAATGGGATTAGAGTAATATTATTGGATATTCATCCAGAACTTTTAGCATTTGAAAAGGCCACATTCCGGATTTACCATGAATGGGATAATGTTTGAATAGTTGAGAGCATGAGAGAATTATTTCTACGATTTGAGGAGTCTCTTGACTATGAAAAAGATCATGATCTTACCCGATCTAGAGGAGGAGTATAAAGTGTTCTTTGATGCATGTAGGATTTTGCATGGAGTGGTGTTTATGTAGTGAGATTTATTTGTGTATTATGGGTCAAGACACATGAGACCACATGAATATAAATACCATATGAATGAACTTGAATTAACTATAGTGGTTTTTTCTTTTAAGTGTTAGTGACATTACCTGTTGGGTGAAAAATTTACTATGTATTTCGATCATAAGAACTAAAATTATAACATTTCTAAAGGATAATTGAATATTCAGAAACATAGATGGGTTGATTACCAGAAATCATTTTATTTTGAGCTTGAATATTCTCAAAAGAAATGAAATATTGTTTCTGAAAATATAAGAAGAAATACATAGACTCAGGCTATTTAAGAGTCTATATCTGAGATAAAGATGATGAACTTACTGAATGAGATGCATCTTATGGTTTAGTAAGGCTTGGTGAAGATGATTAACATAGGAGTTTTATTTTATTCTAAATATTTGATCTATATTAGGATAATTAAGTATGATAATATGAAGTGTTTTTCCTTTACAGGAATCCTTGAAGGTTGGGATACACCTTCATATTGGACTACAAATGAGTATGAGGTCAAATATGGTCCATGAGGTGTAGTTGTAATTATGATTATGCCAGAGAATTTGTTTTATGAATTTCATTCCTCAATGTGGGCGATGTATCCAGGATTGACCAAAATGTAAATGTACATTCATTAACAATATTGTTGTTCAATCATGAAAAGGGAGATAGTAGCGTTCGAGATACAATGATAGACATTTCAATAAGTGAAAGCCGCACTTCAATGACTTGGTGGTTTATTTATTTCATTGACCATTTTAAAATAGAAGTGTTATGATGTTACTATAGAATTTATAGTGGGTCTCCTAAGGATGTATTAGAGGAGTGATGTTATTTAGATCATTTTGGATTGATTTACAAGTCATTCACATTTCATGCCAATGGGAGACACATTATTAGTTGATAAATTTGGATACATGTACATTTGTGAGATATTATATCTATAAAGGGTTCCATGGAGTATTGATTCTGTCCAAATTTCACATTTTACTTCATTATTATAGTAGGGATTACTAATGGTGCTTAGAACACAGGTTTATCAAAGTACAACACTCCAACCACAGACATATAATCTATCTAAACGTGCTATACATTTTCTTGATGATATGGTATGAGCGTGTGTTCTTGGATTTGGTGGTTCAGGGAAGAACATAACACATGTAGTGTTTTCTTATAACATTAGTTATTAGGAAACTATTCATATGGAACTCTATGAGATGCTTTATAGAAGGAAATGGAGATCACTTGTATGTGGGATGGAGGCAAGTGAGTCAATGATTTTGGAATCTAATATTGTACATGAGATGTTGGAGTTGGTTTAGATGATTTGAAAAAATTTAGATATAGATCATAGTTGATATAAGTCATATGCTGATAGAAATAAAGGACCCCTAGAGTTTATATAAGGGGACATGATTTCCTTCTATTGTCACCTAGATTGGTTCATCACAATATTTAGAGATAGGGATAGTTTTCACCCAGGTTTTTAGACCTTTTTGAGGATTTCGAAAGAATGAGGCTGATGGAACACAGATTAGAAATTCTTTAGAGGTACAATTCAATTCATGACATCTTTCTTGTGTATTAACTTCAATGGTATCACCCCAAAACTTATGATTTGATCGATGTGGATAATGTTGATCTTGAGATCGATCTCTCTGTTGAGGAGCATCTGATGTGTATTATGGATCATAGTGAGAATGTGTTGAATGGAAAGAATGTGTGAATATTTTGAGTAGTGTGACCAAATGGGTTTCATCAGGGGTATCTTGGAATATAAAAGAAGATATTTAGGCTTAGTTTCCTGATATTTTTACCTCATAATCTTCGAGATGCTTGGGAGTATAGATCAAGGATGATCTACTCAAATGTTGGGAGATAGTAATGGCTCACCTTTTTTTTGAAATACCTCAAGCTTAATTTCAGGTTCTCCTTATAGATATTTTTGGTATATCTTATTGGTGTTTACATTAGAGATATTTTGGGTGAATTTGGATATTTTTTATTGGTTTTGGGCTGTGTGTGGTTGGCACACAGTTTTTCTAAATCATTTTCCTTTCCCTAGAAAACTGTGAAATCACAAAAAGATGGGCATTTTAGGGTAGTGTCATGGTTTAGAAAACCATAAACCTACATAGTACTAACCATGTGACCTAATAAGAGGATATTCATAGTTTGATTCACGGTACAAAAACCGTGTTCCCTATACAAGAAACCATCGAAGTGTATTTTTATTCCCTGAAAATATATAAAACAATTCAGGACCCCCAGTATTAACTCATTATCACCCCCAGTCAGAATGAAAATAATTCCATCATTTTTGAATCCTTTTTTTAATGTATCGAATACCAAATTTAAGAATCATCACCTCTCCCTATAAGAAATTCACATCTCGATAGGATTCCCCTTATATATCTTGTCTTTCTCTCATCATTTCGAAGTATGATTTCCTCTATTAGTGATGGTTTATATATGGGTTATGATATATTTAACTATGTTTTATCTTAAATTTAGATTTTGGATATAGTCCTTCTTCTCCATTTTGAAATTGACAATTCTGCTTCTATTGGGGATTTCTATTGGGGATCATCAATCAAAGATCTTGAGGTAGGTGGCCTAAATTGAAAATACCACAGTTTTTATTTAACTAAATTTTTTAATTGTGAAATTTCAATTACTATGATTGGAAAATTTCATTGTATATTTATATGATTATCTGAAATTACCATGTTATATTTCATTGTGTTAAACATGAGGAAATTGAAATTGTTTGAATTTTTATAATGATATTAATGGGTTAATGGGATTGTGTAATTTATTTATTGATGTAATATTGAATGTGTTGTTAATTGGAATTGGTAGATGTTTTTCTTAACCATTAAGTATTAATGTGTTCTGTGAATAAATTTTAATTGATGGTTTGATGATGAATTTTTCATATTATTACATGTTATTAAAGTGAAGAATTATGATTTAATCACTAGTGTAAATATGCTCTATACCCACACTTTTATAGGAATAGTTTGAAGAAACCATTAGTAAAGGGAGACTATACCAACGATTTGTACAAACCTTTGGTATATTACCATTAGAAGAAAACTATCTCAACAGTTTGATTAAATTTTTTGGAATGTCTTCCATATATAAAGATTTCCCAATGGATTTTATAAACTGTATCTATACACAATATATCAAAACATATTTTTAAAATAGTTGGGAAATGTTTCCGATAAATCCAGACAGGGCCTCAAGCTCCCCATTTTGCGATTGCAGCCCTAAACAAAAGATCTGTCTTCCACATCATGCGAAACTTATTCCACAAATCGATCCATATCCAATAAATCAATTTTTTGTACCCTTAATATCTATAAGTGATATCTTAGTTTTAATGTTATGTATATATTTTTTTGTTTTGTTGTTTTATTTAGCCTAAACAAGAGCTCAGTGAGGTCATTCATCAGCCTTGTGGGTGGTCATTTGGGATGCAAGTAATTGTGATTTCATTTTAATTGATTTTTCCAATATTATTATTTATTTATGTTCACATTAATTAACTATCACTAATGAAGTTTTTTAATAAGTTTTTATTAATGGTTATAATAATTTTGGCATGGTATGTCCATTGTATGATTTTTAATCTCACTTCTAGTTAATAGTGTTTCAGGTATATGGAGGTTAACCCAAGGTGTTGTTGTGAACCATCTTGGATTATATTGTTTTAATTTTATTTTGAGAATTATAAATCAATATTAGAGTGTTTTTTATTTTTGTTACTATTGTTGGATAAATCTATGGTGATAAGAATGTGTTGGACTTGTGATAGTCCTAAAATAGGTGAGATGTGAACCCATCTCTAGTGGTAATTATAGGTTAATAAGGTTATAAAATTGTTCTTATTGATTATCAATGTTACAATTGAAATATTTAATCAACTATGATGTGTTTATTTGATATTGTAATTTTTTGTTTTTTCACATGGACCATACTGGATAGGGGATTGTGTACATTCCTTATATTTGGCATGTACGATTTACATGACATTTATATTCTCATACATGACTTAATTTTTTAATGACATTGGGTTTAGATGTATAAATTGTCTATAAAATGTTTTATATGGGTTTCCTATAGAACTTCTTTGCGGAATTATTCCCTCCCAAAACACAATGATATTTGGGGAAAGGGCATGTATATCATATTTTGGGATGTTATATGATGATGTAAATAAATTTCATTAGTGTAAGGGTTGTTTTTTAATAGAAGGAGATTCAATTATTAAATTTAGGTATATGTAATTTTTTAATGTTTTATAGGTAATCATAAAAAGATGGTTCATGATGGGAATGATTCACCTTAATTATTTTAATATCCTTGTTATGGTAAAAATGAAGAAATGTAGAATCTTTTTTATCTTTTTAATTAATATTTCTTGAAGTAAATTAGGAATCATGATTATATGATGAGGGAATTATTTATTAAATACGTATACCTATTGGTTTTTGGTTTGGTTTTTGATGAGACAATTTATTATGATATGATATGGTTGGATCTTGGATGGATAGAGCATGTATATTTTTTTATTATAGTAATGTCTAAGTGACTAGTGATCATTTAGTAATATATGGAATGAGATTGATTCCTTAGTATATTTGAGGAGTCACCAAGGATGGTTTTTTCTAGATAAAGTTGACATGGATGAGAATCATGGTCAATTTTTAGAAGAATGAGCCTAGGTTTTATGGCATGAGAGTCATTGTAGAATGATATTTATATCTTAATCAAGTGATATGGGAGTGTAGACTCATTGGGTTTTTAAAACATTGAGTTTTAACGAATTATTATTATATTTTCAATGAATTCAAATGCATTGGTGGCATGCATTTCAAGCTACACCAAATGTTTGTCAATATTATTAATGAATATATTACCATTTAATGAATATCATAACATTTAATACTTTTAGAAAATATAATCAATATGATTAGTTAATTATGATTATTCCATTGTGGATAATATTTTAGTAGTTGAGTATTAATTTAATAAATCCTCAAATGAAATGGGTGTGTGGAACATATGAAGGTACTATGTTACTTACTTCTCCACATAACACTTTGTTTTCTGAGATTTATTGACACACCAAAGAGAAAGACTTTTTGATCATTCAATTTTATGTTAGGTTTATATCTAAAGACAATTCATCAACCAAAGTTTATCTGATACTGAGTGGCATCAAAAACTCAATTCATTATACATCCTTTGTGATTCATTTTACATTTGAGTTGTGCATGTGTATAATGTATATTTACTTATCACTAATCTAATTCAACAAAATGGTTTTCTATAATACTCTTTGTTCCTTATTTATTATATATTTTTTACATGAATAACTATAATAGAGGCCCATTGAATCCTATACTTCCAAGTGTGTAGTTATTGCATGTAAAACCTGATCCATGTTATGGTTCAATTTATTTTTTTAAATAAATGTTGTTAGTAGTGGGTTACTATAATATAGAGAGGCCTATATTATATATTGGAACTAACCCTCCTATTTTTTAATTTCACTATGTGTCATTTGGTTTTCTCTTTCAAAGTCTAAAATCGATGTTGATATAATACTATAATTTCCAATTCAATGTTTCAAAATGTATTTAAATATTTTGTCAGTTATGATTTTATATAAAGTGAAAAATTCTCATTTAAATATATTTTTTTCTAATGAACTTCAATTTTATTTAATTTCATTCACAAAATGACTGATTTCATTTTTTTACAAAATGGATAGAATTTGGATTTATGAAAATGACCGGTTCTGAAGAAATTTTCAAAACAATTTGGAGAGGTTTTTAGATTTCGCATTTGACAATACTTGATATAGCTGTCACATACACTACCCACGATTTAATTTTTTTGGAAGACCATGGTTGAGCCATGAAGACATCAGCTACAATTTAACCAAATTATGTATTCAAAAAAACTATTATGTGTGGGGTCACAATGTGTAGAAAATGGAATCTCAAAATGATGATGATCCAAATGAGAGGACCATTTTGGATAATTTGATATGTGACCATTTTCCATTTATTCGTCATCATTAGAAAGAAACGATGTTGACCCAAGAAGTCATTGACACAGGAAAACCTGATGTGTCCAAAGAAGATGATGATTTTGAAAGAGTGAGAAAATTTAATGATGCTACAGAAACTTGAGTATATCGGTAATGAGGTGAAATGAAAAATCTGGAATTTGTAATTCGATTCATTCATTAAAAAACCATGATTGGTATTTATAATACTAACAATGGTTACATTATTAACATCTTGAAGGAATTACATCTAGATGATGTAGATATTGCCTCAAACCATTATATGGAATGAAATTTAGTTGAAGAACATGGATTTTCAAAAAAACAAAATCCATGCTTTTCTGAAACAGTGCAGCTTATTCTAGGAGGAAAATACAGAAAAATGATCGTATCAAAAGCGGGACATCATGATGGAATCTAAAAGTGGATAAAAGACCATGTCATGTGCCAAAAAAGTTACATGGAACTTTCCATTGATCCATAGACTCCATAATCTTTTCATATATATTGAAATATCCATAAAAATGTGATGGAATGATACCAAGAGAATGAATAATAATGAAGAATTAGTTCACCCAAAAAATGGATTTTAATGGTAGAGATTTGATGTTTGATGTCCTGATTTTGTAGAAGATATACATAATGTGAGGTTGGGACTTTCATGTTAATGTATTCATTCTGATTGGCTGATTCTTACTTCACACAACACATTTCTATCTTTTAATGACATTTATTACCTTCCCTCATGGTTTTTACGAGAAAACCATTCACTTTTATAAGTATACTTATTTCTAGAACATCTGATCCCAAAAATGATATAGATGTATACATGCAAACTTTATTAAAATATTTGAAACAACATTGGGATGAGGGTGTTCTCACATAAAATTCATGTCTGAATGAAATATTTTAGATGTGTGCTGCACTTATGTGTAATATGAATGATTTTTCTACTTATGCAATGATGTATGGATGGAGCACAAATGGAAAATTGTTTTGCCATATTTTTATGAAGAATACTCATTATAAAATATTGAAATATAACCACAGATTTAGTTTTATGGTATATTGATGATTATTTCCAATAGAAAATCCTCATAGAAACAATCGTCAATGATTTTACAATACTATGGAGACTAACGATCCAACTCAGTGTATGTATGGAACTGATGTGCTTAATTAATTAAAATATTTTAGTTTTTTCATTTGGGAATGGTCAAATGAAATCTATAAAGAGAAAAAATGTTTCGATTTATACTTGATACAATTGGAAAAATAGGTGTATCTTCTTTGAGTTGTCATATTGCTCAACAAATTTGTTACATTACTTCTTAGATATGATGGACATTGAAAAGAATATATGTGAAATGTAGCTTTCAATTCATCCAAATGTTAAGGTAAAGACTAAATATGATTTACAATCTCAGTGTGACTTGGTGAATTGCATAATCAGACCATAATTGCATCATGTGTTTATCAGTTAAAATAAATGGAATGTTCCATGTGTTTCTTATGTGATGACACCTGTAGAAAAAAACAATTTATAGAAGTGACAAATACTATTAATTTTCTTGATGGATATTCAAGAAATATATCAAAATGGTTCTACAAAATAGAGTTGAAGATGAAATCATTAAAGACTCATGATTATCACATGATTCTGCATGAGTTGATTCCAATAGAAATATATTATATTTCTCCCAATAATTTAATGGTGTAAGTTATTTAGTGGTGAAACTTTTTTAGATATATTTGGGATAAAAAGTTTTCCAAGCCTTTATTACACAAAATGAAGTTAGAGACACCATTAATTTTGTGTGAGTTGGAGAAAATATTTCCTTCATCATTTTTCATATGGATATTGCATCTGACTGTCCATCTTCCAACCAAAATACTTTTTTGAGGACCTTTTTCTTTCTGTTGGATGTATCCAACTGAAATAAACATGTACACATTAATATCTTATGTCTATATTAGTAATATTCCCAAAGGTTCTATCGTTAACGGTTACATGGATCATGAGTGTATTGATTTTAGCTCAATGTATTTTTTCGATCTTACTACGAGAGTGAACATACCAATGAGAATTGAATAAGAACAGTGAGAGTATATTGAACCCAGTTTTCCTTCATTATCTCAAATAGTAGGAATTCTTGTATAAAATACATTGATGAAATTAAGCCTTGAGGAGTGGGAGATGGAACATCACACAATGTTGTTCAATAGTGATTTGTTAGATGACTACACCAAGTATTTGAATTGAACATGTATATATTATCTTCTATCTTATAATTATACATATCTGTTAAAATATTTCTGTTTTTAACATAATGGAAGAAAAATTATTGACAAATAGAAATAAACATGATCTTAATACCGTGTTTCATGAATGTAAATAAATTTTGATCAATATTTATAGATTTATTATCAATGACCAAGAAAAGAACATGATAACACAACATGATTGTGTTATTATAACTACCACAATAGATTATTATTCTAGTTCATCAGATATTAGAACTTGTTTTTAAAATCTAGCTTATTGTGGAGTCATTGTAAATATAATAATATTGAATTATTACTCTCATTGTTGAGTGCCGATGTTAAAATGCCAGTTGTTTGATTTGATGATGAGGCAAGCCTCCTTGATTTATTATTTTGGATTTCGAGTTATTGACATGACCCACACTCTTGCTACCGACGAACCGTAGTTATTGGAATCAATGAAAAAATAGGGTTTTTAGGTCAACGATCAGCTTCGATGATAACTGGGTGTCATTATTGATGTAATTAAAAGACATGTTTTTGATGATAGTGAAGATGGAATTGACACCATCCTTAATACCATTAGAACCAATCCATTTATTATTTATTACAAATTTAATCGCTTAGTTTTTAGAGTTGATTTTGAACCTAAAGTTGTTTTTGGAAATATATATAATTATCCATCCATGTTCTCAATTATTATTTTTATCTCGAATTAGGTTGTTAGGGTTGGTACTACTCAAATTGATTTAATACTGATTACGAATATTTTGTATCTGACATGACCTTAAAATTAATTTTCAATTTCTCTATGTTGTAGTTCTATTTGAGATTCATTTTAAAATTTGTAATTGAACTATATACAAAATTACTAAAAAAATTTCTAACTGGGTGAAAATGTCAATGCATATTTTACTATGTATAAAATTAGTATTACTCTAAGACCCCCCTTTAACATTAAAATGATTTATTGACCATGGTTTCTTGACACCAGAAACCATGGATCCCTTATCCCCTATCATATATTTTGATTTTTGGGTTACACATTAATTATCCTTTTCTAATTACTTCCATATTTTTTTTCAAATGAAAGAAAATTAAACCAATTGTAGAGATGAATGAAAAAATGGTGACAGACAAAAATCGTTGAATGGATGATATGTGAATTCCTCCATAATTTCCTATAGTGAGTTTTTTTTTCAAATATATATATATATATATATATATATTTAAATGACATATAATATCATGTGATTAATTTTGTTTTAATTTTTTTGTAGGATCCATTACTTAGGTGAAATTTATTTGATGAGTAGCCTTGTAGTGGTCCCAGTACTAAGGTCAATGGTACGTGGGAGGGGGGTACGAGAGCTAGGTTATCTATTCGGATTACCTTATTTGACCCTACCCCTCCAACTGATGTACCATATATCCCACATTCTGATCCTGATGTGTCATTCTGTACACACAGGATATTTATACCTCCCTTGTATTCACCACCCTTTACATCTAAGACTTCTAAACCTTCCTTAACATATCTGATGATGATTCCCACTTCTAATCCATATCAAGAATTTGGCCAACCATCCATTACATCTTCTTTTATGTCTACTTCATTCTCTCCGAGCTTATTTATTACATATTTTTAAACTAAATCTCTTCTAAGGTCTATGACTATTGAGTATAAACTGGGATCCACTCCACCTGTACAGGGTTTTCCTTTAGTTTTGGTGGATCCAGTGGTTCCCATTAATCATAATGAGGCAGGTATATTTATATATCCCTATCAAATTTCAATTCCATTATTTATTTTCATTATAAAATGTATTGAAAAAATATTTTTTTCCTTCATAATAGATAAATCTATTGATAGGATGCGGGGGTGGAAGAGTACATGCACGCGTGCAATGTAGAACTACCACACATAGTTGATGATAAAAAAACAAAGGCAATCAAGTGATTAAAAAATAGGGTGGCAATAATAGAGTTTTTTTTGTGATGTTTTCCAAATAATCTGACATCATTCCCATTGGCCCACTCTCTTGGAGGAAGTTTCCAAAAAATGTCAAGGATAATTCTTTGGCGTAGATTTGGGTAATAAAATTTTTTGTATTTAATGTAATAAATTATTTTTTATTTTTATGAAATAATTTTTTGGTTTCTGATTCTATTTAACTTCCCCGATGGTGAGGGTGCACGAGAACCATGTCTAATGAAGTTAGGTGAGATTTGGAGAGCCTATAAACATAGGTGATATATTGAATGGTGTGATAAAGTTGGCACATAATTAAAGGTGGTCCCTATCCTAGATGATTGTATGATAGAACAATATTAGAAAATTTGTACTCATTAGATGACTATAAAGTTTACTGTATTAATCACATTTGAGGTATTTAAATGAAAATTTTCATGTTTTTCAGTAATAATATATTTTGTTTTATTGAATTTTATTTAAGAATCATCAGGAAAAAATAAAAAAATATTGAGGCTAAAAAATATCTCTACACATTGGTTTGTACAAAGATGTTAGATTATGAGAGGCATGGATAGAATATTGAAGGACGTGTGCGGTGAGAAAAACTATTTTTCTTGAGTAGAAAGAAAAAATATTAATGTTTGATTAAATATCTGACACAAAAAATTGATTGAATGTTTTATTTATTTATTTCAAATTCTAATATCATTGTTTTAACATAATAATCTTTTTATATTTGTAGCATTCATCTTTAGAGGCCCTTTATTATGAGGAACCTGACAATTTTGGGCCAAATGATCACATACAAAAGTTGTTGGCAGATGAGCACCCAGGTAGAGTACGATGTCATCCCGAGAAGAGTGTAATCATGATGAGGTATTGGATATATTCAAGTGATAGTTGTAATTCCACTATGTTTGAATAGGTTAAGGCATGGGAAGAACAAGATGAAAAATAACACCTGGGTGGAAGAACAATCTGCTTGGGAAAACACTGAATTTTTAAATTAGATGAATGTTTTCTGTCTAACACATCCACCCGAGGTTGGTGAATCTTGTGATGAATTTATTTCATTGATATGTTCAATATATAGTGCACCAGATGGCAGTTCTAGCAATTTTCGAGATGATTTAATTCCTGGTGATGATGATGGAGAGGAAGAGGTTGAAGAAAGAGGATGATGCCAAGGATGAGGGTGTGGAAGAGGCTAAGGCAGAGGATAACGGTGAGGAGGAGGGAGAGGAGGAGGCTGAGGATAGGGAGGGGGATGAGGATGGGGATGAAGGCATGGATGATGATGGGGTAAGGGATGAGGATGAGTATTAGGATGATGATTACGGTGATGATATTGATGGTGATGGGGGTAAGATTGATCCATTACATTTTTTACTAATATTACTGATATTTGATGTTTGATGATTTGTTGTGCCTAAAAATATGTGTGATTAGGTAGGATACATTAACTTTATTTCATTATCTATAAATAATAAAACATGACTTGATATATATGTATGGATTATATGAATTCTCTATTTTTACATGGTATCAAATATATTTTAGAATTCTTTTTTATTATACTCTAAAAATCTTGGATGAATAACATAAGATTATTAATTTTCATTGTACAACTTCTTAGTAATATTTCTTTTATTCATTTCCTTTTGATGACTTATATTATGGGACCCGATTTTGGATCTACTCTCATTCACAGATCATGGTGTACTTGATACTTTGTGTTATTGTATTTGTTACAAAAAACATATGGATTTGCTGAATAATTAGGAATCTTCTTGATCAGGTATGTATGGATACATCATGGAATAATGTTTTTTGATCATATAAGGTTTTTTGAGATTGGATATAAGTCATTTGGAGATCAATGAGTGAATTTGAGAGAAATCTATAATTTTCCAAATTCATGTAAGAATTTCTAGTAAATAGAAATTTCATTTATAAAAGTATATCATGTAACTAAATCCAATAATTTCTACCACAACAGTTTATATTTAAATATTAACCCCATCGCTCAGAACAACACTTTGGGAATCTCTGAAAACCCTACCTTTTATTTAACAATCATATAAGTTAAACATATTAACTATTACATTTCCTTCAAGGAAAACCAACCCAAAAAAATCTATATTGTCCTCATGACACATTATTCATTAATTATTTTATATATGACAGCTTCATGTCGGTAACATATCCAAAATACCTCACCCATGATTGTATCAACTGATTGAAATATTTATCATTTCACCACATAATAATTCTAACCCCTTTAGTTTATATTCTATAACCTATAGGTTTTCATAAATCAATGTTTAACATTGGAATCTAAGAGTCCCATCCACAGAGATAATATCATATATTACTTCGTGGTAAAATATCTCAAGGTCTAGAATGTCACACCAGGATTAATACTCATCCCTATGCCATTAGGACCTAGTCCATTCACTTGAAAATTGATCCGTATATTTATAAATTACCTTATAAAATCATTTTAATCTACCCATAGAGTAATGATATCATCACTTGGAACCCACTATATATCCCTAGAGGTATTTAATCTAACTAAATAATTAATAAACCTTGATTATTCATCATCTTAATGATGATACTATAAATCTACAAAAAAAATTCCCCATCCACTTTTGTTGATTACACTATGTTGGGGTGGAATGTCCATACATTTCCTAAATCCACAACCACTAAATTAAAGGGAAGTTGGGGGAAATAAAAATTGATGGATGTGAGGATGAATCATAACTAAAAATTCTATATACACACCACTAAAATCGCACTTAATCATGGAGGATATAATGGGGAAATTAAGATATGATGATCTATCCAAAAGGAATCCTACGTAGATCTATAACTTTATAAAATTAAAGGTGGGGTAAAAATGATATTTTGGCCATGAACCTCTTTATGAAAATTCTTAAAGGACATTGTGTGCCTTGTATACTACCCCCAATTACCTAATGGATATCCATTAAAGTTTACAAAACTATTCAATATATAAATTACATGATACCCCATCATTAAATTCCATATTTATGATAATGGAAATTTAGGGCCACCTAGACCTCAGTTGGTACCAGGTCTATTTATTCCAGTTACTCAGTGGTTTCTATTACAATTGGAGGAAAGGCCACCCTAATCCAAAGCCCAGTCAAATTTATAAAAATCCTCTTGAACCCATTATCATGAAAAATGAATCCTCATTTTCATGTAAAACAATTATGTATTACATTATAATCTGAAATTCAAACACACTATGGTTAAGACTCTAGAAAATATAACATTACTTAAATTATAATAACCTATAACAATGTGAGTAGAAAAAAATATTAACCATAAGACATCTAATCCTTGGGAAGAATCAATAATAATATCTCTATCTCTATCCCATCTACTAAAATCCAATATCAACATTTTATCATGATTGTAAATGAGGGATAATTTGTCTATTTACAAAATCAATCCCATGAAAATAATATTTCAATGAAAAGTGATGATTCAATCCCCATTATGAGTCCACCATTTTGGAAAATGATATTTTTAATGTCATTTATCTATTTCTATATATAAATACATGTGAAAATTATGAGTCAATCTTTAATCACACCAAATTCATCTAAAATCAACCATGACTATGAACAAAAAATCCATATTCAAATTCAGATACATGATTTCCTTATATTGGGGTTATCATGATTCATTTTAACATCCATATACTACCTCTATTAGTGACCATATTTTTATATTTTTTTGGAATATGTATTTCTAAATCTTCATCCATACTTGATCTATTCATTAAAATCTATACCTCACTAGTAACCAATAAAGACAGATCATATCCAATTACAACAAATGATTCATAATATTTATTATTTTCAATGAATAAGAAATGACTCATCATTTCTAAATACATCCCCAACATAAAAACTCCAACCACTCACAAGCTGGGTTAACTATACATGCCAATATACAAAATAATCACCAATTATCGGACATTAGGGTCATACTCAAATATCTCATAACCCATAAATATTATAATTCCGTATACATGCCTGAAGAATCCTCTGATTCGTATCCCAAGAACCTTACTATAAGGTATAAATAAAAAAAATTTCATTTACTAACACAGATCTATATATGATCATCCTAATTGCATTCCCCATTGGTATGGTTCACAATCCCTATCAAATTCTAGAATTTTTATCTAGTACGATTCTAAATTTATTAACCTGGCTTAAATCACTGATGATGACTTAAAAAATAACATAAAACCAAAATTATTATATGGTTTTATCAATCAACCATGCCTAAAACAATTTTCAACACATCTATTATAAACCATGGGTCATATACTTTAAAAATTTATGATGTGATCCCCACAATTATACCACAATCACCAAATATCCTTGGGCACCAACCTGAATATATTTTTATCATCACCCACACATATGCATGCATTGAATATTCAAATTTCATACTCATAAATTCATCTCAAACTCTAAAATTAGGCCTGAACATCATGATATCCAAAGCTTCTTATACCCCATATTATCAAAAGTTCATCACCCAAGCCCCATACCACTTCCTACTATAGAACCACACTATCCAATTTGATGTTTAGTAATTCCATTGATTTCCAATTCCTCACGTGAGGGTAAAAACTACCCCAATTATAATTGTTATATGAATCCACTTATCCCATTGAGATGGAAAAAAGTCTACAAGATCATCCCAATGAATTTCAATGAGACAAATCCAGGTTACTGAGAAACTAATAATCATGAATCCAAGTCCAATACTAATGTATTTTACTAGTTCTTAATTCCATAAATAGTTCATGGACATGAAAATTACAGTAATCAAATCCACCCACCTATCATAGTTTTTATGAGTATCTCTGACATGAACAACTAAATTATGTATAGTGTATTGCAATTTAATAGGTAGTTGCATGAGATTACCTTCTTAATTTTAAATTCGGTATGAGTTATTCATGTAGGTAATTGCAAAGGGGAGGTAGGTTTCTACCTGCTGCTGGAATTGCTTGAAATCTATGCTATCAGTTTGAAAACCATTGGTATATATGATAAAACCAACTCTATACGAAAGGTTTCATGTAAATCATTGGTAAATGTATATGACAATGGTTTACAACCCAATGGTATATACATGTGAACTAATGGTTTACTAATGATTTCAATAAAAATTTTGGTAAAAGTATATTACAACATTTTGAAAACCATTTTGGTAGAAATGATTATTAAAATATTGCAACGGTCTCAAACCGTTGGTGTAATGTACTTTCCACTTCCATATACGAAATGTTTATCTATAATAATTGGCATATGTATATCCCTAAGCCTAATTAATGAATAGTTTGGAAAACCGTTGTTATACGTTATACCATTGGTTGTTCATCCTTTACAAACAGTTTAAAACCCTTGTTTTATAATAAGTTTATAGTAGTGAATTTGAAAACGAAATGCAATATAATGTTGTGAATTATTGATTAGAGGGTTAATGTTGATTAATGTTGTTAAATGTTGATATGAATGATACATGTGATTGATTGAGAAATAGGAAGTGGTTCATGTACTGATGCTCCAAATACCAACATGGAGGTATCCATGAAGTTCAAGACCAAAATTCAAGAATGTGATTATTATTGTATGGGAAAAGGACAAATTATCTAAATACCTTTGTGGTGTCGGACATAAAATGATGTTCCAAATACCCATGAGGTATTATACATGATATTCTATTACAATGATGTTTCCTTGGAATATGGTACCTAATCATAGTCATATGAATTGAATTGAAATGATAAATGATAACCATGGTATTGTGATATGTCATATCCCTTCTGGATAGTTCAGACTCTGGCATAGGATGAAGATTTGGTTGATTGTATTAGTTTAAATGTGATCCTAAGTAATTAAGAGGATAAGAAACGAATAATAGAATATGTAAACTTTTACATTATTGATTTTACATTATACTTTAGATAACTACATACACTGTTATTTATTGGGTATTGTTTTATACGTCGTTGGTGGTGGCTTACTGAGTTGTACTCATACCCTACTCGGGATTCCAGATCAGCACTCGAATATAATTCATGTTTATAAGAAAATATAAGTGAAATATCCATTTTTTGATGTTTTAGAGGAGATGGAGCACGGATGAAGGACCCATTCATGTTTTCGAGACACTCTTGGGATTTTGCAGTGTCCTTATTTTTGGGGTTTTCATGTTACACATGACATGTATATGGAATGACATATCTACTTTTTTTATTGGGATATTATGTTTAATTTTGGTGATCTAGTGATATACTATTTTTATAGTTATGGTTATAATATTTGGGCTATTTTTACTTACATCCATTGTGGTTCTACTCTGATGAAGAGGGTACAATCTCCCCATGATCGATATTGGACCCTCGCTACTAGTCGGTAGCCTTTAGTGTATATAAAATTAAGCCTATAGTAATGTGACTGACCAGATTAGGGAGTCGGTGTATGGAACCTGAGTCACACATTATAAATTATTAGGAAATAATCAATCATTTAATTGTGAAGTTGTTTTATGATTCAAAAGTGAATTTTCATAAAAATGATTTTTATTACATTTTGTTCATTGAAATTAAAATTAATTTATCTCAATTTTAGAAACTAGATTTTATATAATTAGAATCATTTTTAACATTACCATATCACTATTATCTTAGGGTAAGATTTTAATATTTTTCATAAATGATTGATTTTCCAATAAATAGTGAAAAATACCAACATTTCGAATGATCTCATTTCCTTTCATTAAAACATATAATTAAAAAAGACTCATTATATTTATGTTTTATTAAATTGAAATATGATATATATTATTTAAAATAATCTAAATATTTTTAATTTAATTTTAAATATTCATGATTTTTATATAAGTTATTTTATATTCAAAAAAACACATTTGTATTGAAACTTTTTTTCTTTGCATTTTAAACATTTTTTTAAATTTATTTCTTCCACTTATATGGATTGAATATAAAGAAATGTATGAAATATTTTGAATCAGGATATTTAAATTTTCTAAATAGGTCACTTTAATTTTAGTTCACTATGAGTAGTAATTAATGTAATATTTATCACCTTGGTAAGGGTAAAATGGGTAAAACAGTGTTAAGACCATGATATATGGTCTCAAAATCAACCAAAAACATGCCTTTTTTATTATAATTTATTTTTATTTTACCTTGATACTGATGATTATAATAAATTAAGTAATGAATATTTTTATATCTCACTCTCTTGAATTTAATATCTACGAAATTTTTACATAAGGTTAAAAACTGTATAAATTTTTGAATAAATGATTATATAAAATATTAAAAAATTATTTTAATCAAGTTAGTTTATTTTTAATTTTTAGTAGTGAAATAATTAAGATATATGCTTACAAAATGTAGAAAAAGTTTTTTGAAAGAAATATGAAAACAATGTAAATGTTGTAAAAAACACTAAAATAATGTTTTTTGTGTAAATTAACATGTCCCATGAATTTTTAAGATAAATTTAAAATAATAAAATTTTTGAATGTTTTATATTCTAATTTCATTCATGTAATGTTATTTCAAATTCAAATTTTGTGAACAGATGTTAATATGAAATTAATAGTTTTTAATGTTATATATATGTTATTAAATTATTTTGAAAAATAAAAATAAAAAAATATATAATTAGTATGAAATAAAATGTAAATATTCGTCAATTTTACATTTTTGTGTCAATTTTTAAATTTTGAGTAAAATTATAACGTTTTAATATTAAAAAAGAAATTACCATGGTCAATATATAACTGGTTAACCAAAATGTTATACAGAAATATAAGGTTTATAAATATTAATAAACCTATAAAATTTGTATTCTTTATTATATTATGAAAATATATTATTTATAATTGAATACATTTCAATTTTGAAACATTTTACATGGGTTAAAGACATATTATATTATAATATTTCATTTATTTCTCAAAATGACAATATTGTTATTCTTAAATAAACAAATGATCTAAATTTCATAGAATCATATATTTTTATAAGTGATTATAATATTATAGAAAATATAAAATTATGGTAATTTATTTTTCACTTAGCTACCTATGGTAATATTATTGACCATTGAAGGGTAAATGTTTTTATATTGTTATATTTTTGAGAAGTGGTAACCAGTGATTAAAAAAAATGGATTAGGGTAAAAAAATAAACTAAACATGTCCAAATTATATTATAAGGGACTATATATAAACATAAATATATTATAATAAAAATATTTTATTTCTGATCCATATGAACTAGAAAACTAATTTATATTAATTTAAAATAGTACGCAATTTTCAGAGTTCCCACTCCTCACTTATATAATGGCACAACTTATCCTCTAATTTTCACACTATTTGAGCTGTATATATCAACAGAAATCAATAAAAGTATCTTATAAACATCTCTATACCTGATGTTGATGTTTTTTCTCATTAAAAAACCATTATATGGTTCATTAAGATGGGATGATAGGGAGGCCTACTAAAGAAGAGCTAATCATCAAACACACCAACTATTAATTTATATCTACCTATACCTCTTATATAATTATTTTATTAATCCTAAAATAATAACACAAGTAAAAAATAATATAATTAAATGTAATTTTGCTGATACAATGTCTAGTTTTCTCCCATTTCCATCAAATGGGACGTGAAAGTATCTCTCATGCATATGTGTGGACCACCACGTCCATGTAGTGATAGAATTAATTTTAAATCACTATATTTTTTGGAAGGTTATTATGGTTGGTTAAAATTTTATATATTATATTTATAGAATAATTATTTTTCAATAACTATATGACTACCTTCTAACCATCCTATCCATAGTAATATAATAACATCTCTCATCAGTACTTGTGGACTACTACCTCTATGAAGCGGTGCCAATTATTTTAATTTACTCTTTAAATGGATGGTAATTTAGATAAAATTTATGAATATATGTTATTTATATGATATAATAATGATTCTATAATGGTTAATTATTATCTTAAATTCTTTTATTCATTTTTTCAAATAGTGAAGACAATGTTAATGCATATGTATAGCCTTCCGTCTCTATGAACAATGTAAGTCATTTTTTAATGTCAAATTTTATGGATGAATATAAATATAAAAATAATTACTATTATTTATATTAATACAATGATTAAAATTTTAGATATTATGGAGCCATGATAAAGTACATGGACCAGAACTTTTAAACCAAAATTCTTATGAAACTCGAAGGAGTTAACACCCAAAAATAATTCATTAAATAATAAAATATTAACAAATCGGCATTGAAATGATATTAGAGGATAATATATTATATAATAAGAATTTAAATTATCATTTTATATGATTAAAATAAATTTCAATTGGTTAAAAAGATGTTAAATAACTCTCTATGCAAGGCTAACTCATGGTGATAGATTTTCATCTCACTTTTATTTCTTCGATACAAATGCCATATTCACCACTTGTTTCTATTATGTGATGTATATACTGACCATGAATGTATTGTATGAGGATTATCAAGAATATTATTTGCACATACATATCCATATAATGTTCTCTCTTTCATGTGGGTCTGATTCAAAAGTTACATAAGTTGTAAGGGATTTATGTTTCAATCATAATTTAATTTGGTCTTTTTTATACATGAATTTATATTGAGGAAACACTATAGTACTTATCTAGTAAATTTGTTTAATTTTTATTTTACTCTGTTAATTTATTGAAAATACATGTTTTCCTTACATTTTCCTCACTTTTTATACTCAAGAGGCTAGAAGAATATATTTAAGGAAAATGAATATATTTCTATCTTAGGTAGAAAATACAATTTCTTCCATATCAATTTTTTCAAAAAATGTTTTCAATTTATTTGATATTAATCTATGAGGGTTTAAAGTCATATTTTCACATTATTTACCTTTTCAAAATTGTATAAATGGAATCTTCCTATCATTTTTAAAATATGGTACTTTTAACTATTTACTAAAAATGTGAAAAGGATAATATTTTTAAAATACATGAAATGAATTTAATTTTTCATAATTATTAACATTCAATAACATTAATCATACTTAAAAACATTACACAGTTATTTTAAAATAAAAAATTTCCATAATTGTTGGGAAATTTTTAAATATTAATATGGGATTTAAACATTGATAGGGAATTTTTCAAAATAAATATTCTCATGTAATTTTAAAGGAAATTTTTTTATATGATAATATCCTTTCATGTTACTTATGTTTTTATTTGGATATGATCCAATGGTGAAATAATTATTCTTTCCTGGAATGGTTAATTGTTATGATGGTGAAATAATATTGACACCCATTTTTTCCATAGGATTGTTATGATGAATGTTTTTAGGATATTCTATTATTTATATGAATAAGTTTATGATTATGTGAGGGGTGGTCCAAATATTATATATACCTCTAATTCATTGGCTATTGACTAATGTACCATGATCTGAAAGGGTGCATGGAAGGTTATCCCATGATCGAAAGAGGGTATGTAGGAGGCTATCTTAATCCTAAAATAGCGTACACTGGATGTTATTCCAATCCCAAAATAGGTCACATGGGTGGTTATCATAGTCCCTATGTATGTACATTGGGGGGGGGTCTCCAAGTCTAACATGTTATTAATTTATTACTTAGTATCCTTGAAATAATATTTCTTTGATTATGATTATTCCCCAATAATGGAATATTTATTCAATTATATAGAACTCATAGAACATATTTTTTTATTCCATTATGATTCATGTAATATATAATACATTGTATTATTCCACAACTCATGTTTATGATCTAATAATTATTGGGTAATATTTTTAATGGTTAAAATCATGTTCTTATACCCTCAAAGCTTCTGTTTTATTTAAATGATCTTTGATAACTCTCTTGTTTACCCTTGATGAGAATTTGAGATCACGCTTTATTATGTTTTCTTTTATCTAGGATATGAATAATAGTTTTAGGTATATTGTTTCTAAGAAGGTAGATAGTTGTGAAGAACTATGTAGGATATTACATAGATTTATTACGAACTAGTTGTTTATTTTTATATGTTTACAAATACACCAAACCATTATGGGTCTTGTGTGAATCATAATATAATTTAATAAATTTTAACCTAATAAGATGGAATATTTATTAATGAAAGTAATGGGTTTCTATCATTATTATTAGAGAAATGTTTAGTTACCTCTAGAAACTAGGATGATAAAACATTAGTGAGAACCCTGAGAATAATCTTATGTACATAAGAAATCATGTATATGGTAAATAAATTTGGGTTGTTTTCATGAAATACATTCAAATGTTGATACTATAAGTTGATGTGGTTTTGAAATGGATTCATATAGTGGTATTTTTTAAATGCTTTTGTAGTGGTTCCCATTCGTCTTTTTTTGGAGACATGCTATTTTTTCCCTTCATTCCTGCTTTCCAAAAGTTAGTAGAATTCATCACTTATTTAGGGATGTTTCCTCCTTGATCCAAAAAATATGATGGGATGTTAGTTCTTCCTTCTATGGATTCCTCCTGGGAACTTGTTACCTAGTCTGGGTCTCCCACGTAGACTTAATATTTTTTTTTGAAACTCTTCCGAGTTCCATGACTTCATGGATACCGATTAATTATGATTCTTCTGTATGGACAATTAAGGTTTCCAATCAGGGCATGAATCTTCTTTCGGTAAATTAGTCACCTTGGAAGTCACTGGAATGTCTAGAAGCTGGAACAATAATGTTTTTGGGTTTCTTCTCATTATGATAGGTCTTCTCAAGTGTGTGGAGGCCTGAGGTATCCCACATCGAGTGCATGGAATTATACACCTTATAAATGTCTCTGAGGTTTTTTTTTTCAGATTACCATGTTTAAAACAGGTTATTCCATGAGTTTAAAATATTGACAATATATATCAGACTGATCGGAACATAGGTAAGAGTGGATTAGATTTGTAAAAACCTAGGAGATAACCCTAATGCTAGATGTAATGCTTGGTTATTACATGATTACTGATAGGATTAGTGAAAAAGTGTGTGACACGGTCTCACTGAGACATAGAGGCCCAGGTATGAATTCAGATGGATATGGATGGATGAGATAACTTGATGGAGAATGAGATGGAACTGATGTTAGAGCGGTGTGGATGCTGGGATTGAGCCTCTAAGAGACCTCCTATGTATCCTTGTGGAAGTGAATCAAAGTACACGTAATTTAGGATGAGGGTATAAAATCATGGTGTATTCATAGGAAAACAACCTGATGATGTACTAGGGATTACACGTGGTTAGCAGCCCAGATCGGTCTAATGCTCAAGGGTCGGACCCAAGATGTGGGTCCCATAGAGGGGACATGGAAGTTTACCAGTGCTTGGGGTTGAACATCAGAGAGGATTCCAATATACCTTCGCTAGGGAAAAGGTATTAAAACGTCGTTGTTCATCTTAAAATAGCTTACAGTCATGTGGGGATGAAAATGGATTACCATCAGTTCGGTTTCCAACAGCTTACTATTGTTCAGGGTTCCAACGACTTACCATCGATTGGGGATACAGTGGATTACCAATGGTTGGGATACAACGGATTATTGCTGGGTCGGATTTATCCTTTTGAAGGCTTCCTATGTAGCCAACATAGGTGATAGGGATCAAACCCACATAGTTCTAAATAATACAGTTTAACATCATGTGGGAAAAAAGGGGCATAAAGTTTAACGTCTTGTGTGATGAGGGTGAACTGATGAAGAGTGGCCAGGAAAAATAGTTGTATTTCTTGAACCTATGGGAGATTTTCGATGCACCTTTACTAGAAGACAGGGATCATAGTCTACGTAGTTCAGATGTATAATGTTTATTTTTATGTGGGATGAGTGAACCGACATGGAGTGGTCAGGACAATTATGGGATGGCCTTGAATCTCAGGGAGGCTTTCTACGTACATTTCCTACGAAAAAATGATCAATGTTCACATTGTTTTGGAGTATATATTTTAGCATCATGTAGGACGATTGAACTAACGTTGAGTGGTCAGGAGAAATAGGTTTTGGGACTGAACCTCAGGGAGGATTCCTATGTACCTTTCCTAGGAGTCAAAGATCAATGTCCACATAGTTGGGAGTATACAATTTCAAGTCATGTGGGATGAGTGAACCGACGTGGAGTGGTCTGGACAAATAGGTGTTGGGAATGAACCTCAAGGAGTCTTCCTACATACCTTTCATAGGAGATAATGATCAAAGTCCATGTAGCATGAGATTATATAGTTTAAAGTCACGCGGGTTGAGTGAACTGACATGGAGTGGTTTGGACAAATATGTCGTGTGCTTGAACCTCTAGAAGTCTTCCTACATACCTTGAGTTGTATAAAATGATAAAAAATCTATGTAGTTCGAGAGGGCTTACAGTATACACTCTAAGGAATCCCTGGGAAGGATTCCATGGTCAATGCTTACTCTAAGCCAATGTGAGTCATGCATGGTGTGAGAAACAAGAGGCAACAAAGACCTGAAGACCATGTCGATAAAGGTTAATCTGTAAGAAGTGGAGTGGGGATTACATGTGGTTAGCATTCCAAAGAAGAAGGATGTTCTTATGAGTGGTTAGAAGCCCAGGGAGAAGGAGATTGGGATTTACTCTAGGATAGTGGCCCAATGGAGACAAATCCCTGAGGGAGTGGGACAGGATAACAATGGTCCCTATGTCTATCACTCCTCTAGTGTTTGGAACAGACGAAAAAAGGAAGAGTATGGATGCTACCTCCCACACGAAAAGATAGAGGATTACATCAAGATGGTTTCCCTTCCCTGCAGATAGACACTATTCTAACAAAAAAGATCTCATTCCATGTGTGGAATATATCACTCCCATAAAGATGAGTGGCATTGGAGAATGTCCAAGACCGTGCGCCCCTCATGTGTTGCATGCACCGAGACCACAATTTAACATCATGTTCTGAGGACAATGGTTCATTGTAGTTTAACATCCTACTGCTCAGACGAGGCGTGTTCACTCCTCACCCCGAGGACTTACATAACTGATACCCGCCCACCCTTAGGGAAGGGAAGGCATTGGAAATTCCATTGAGAGGGGTTGTTGTGGAGTTATCCATTGAGGGGCCCACTTTAGAGTGGTTATGAAAAGAATCAAAATCCATTAGAATGCCTATGAGAAGAAGCATAAGGCTAAGCAACACAACATGAAACACCATCCCTGGGACCTTGAAAGAACTTCATAAAAAACTAGAGGGTCATATGGGAGAAGGGTGTATAAAATGGGTGTTTTGAGTGAAATAAGAGCTCGAAGATGGTGTTCATGAATGTGAAATTGAATACGTGCTCTAGGGCGCACACATGGAGTGAGGATTGCAAAAAAAGAAGGGATTTTCATACAATATGTGTGAAAATGGGAATGACTTCCTGCAAAAAGCTGTGTTGAATGGATAATGGAGGTGTGCACACAATTGGAGGAGTTCTGAGTGTAGTTGGAGGAGATTTACGTGTAAGGAGCTGAGGTTTGTGCACAAGTAAGGGGACATGGGTGCAATTGCCCAATAAATAATGAAATTAGGCGAGGGTCAAGAACTAGGGGTTTCACATGAAGTCATACCCTTAACAGACCTATCGCAAAAAATCATAAACCTGAAAGTCATATTTTGTGCCTGAGAGAGGTCTATTGCGCACATGGGAGATAGTTCAAATTATTCAGCTCTAGAATTGATGTGGTGCCATTGTATTTTTAGGTGATTGAGGGCAGAGGGAACACATAGAATTTGGCCTACGCTTTAAAACTGGAACAAGTGTCATCCACATGGGACCTTCCACATTGGCACACAAAATTCATATAGACAAGAATCGATTTGTGTGTCGAGAAGTAGTTTTACGGGCATCTCTCAAATTTTATGCACACCATTTCGGCCCATCCTGGAGTCTGTTGCTGAGTCAAAATATGCTTTTGGTTTTTTTTCCAAATATGCCTTCCTTAGGCTGTTGGCGGATTTCATCATCTACAAATGCCACCCCACCTCATAATTGGATCTATAAGGGGGCGTGATTGTCATATTTATAGGAAAACTACAAGACGTCTGTCCTCATTGAGGCAGTACATGGAAAATGGAACATGCAGCACGTAATTTTTTAGAATATTTGGAAAACCAAATTAACCCCAATAAAATCCCTTGGGGGTCCCATGGTTCATAAAATATTTCCCATGAGATAATCTTAGAAGTAGTTGTGCACCTAAATATCCCCTTTGTGCGGAATCTGATATGTGTTGCGCAGAATTCCCTAAAATTGGTTGCAATTTTTCAAGCAACATCGGTTTTTCGCTCCATTCCCTTATTTTTTCTTTCCACATTAAAATATTTCACCCAACACAGTGGCCTTTTTGTATGGGATCTAGGTTTTTCCAGACATGTCCAAAAAAAATGGCAGCTGATCAGAGTGATGCTGGTAGGAAGCTACATATGACACTCGGAGGGTGGAGATGGTTGTAATCTATAAGGTCTATGGCCCCAGGAAATTTTTATCTGATTACCAAACCCTCTTCAATATGATGACCCAAGTCCAGAAGAATTATGTGCTTTCTGACAACCTACAAATATGGGATTTTTGTATTTTAGAGGAGTTATCTATGCTGGGATTTGATGTTGGTACACCACGGTCATGGGTGATGTGTGAGGATTATCTTCCACTATACAATAGTACAAACAATGGCCATCTTTCTAGAGAAACCAAACTCATGAATAATTATTTCAAAAATCTAAGGAGAAGGACCATCTTGGTAGGTGAGCTGGTTTGTGAGAATTCTTTGTCCCATTATGCAAGTACCTTCCAATAAAGCATTACTGACGAGACCAAGGGTTGGTTACAGGATTGGGACTTGGGGTCCGATAGAAATTTCAACAGAAAGTGGGCTTCAGCATATTGGTTACACCAATAATGTGATTAGTTCAGAGTATAATTTCATAACATTTTACTATTTAATCTGGTGTTGATGTCATAATTCCCTTTCTAATGCCAGCAAGAACTCGGGCCAATGATTTTTAGCTGGTGGTCCCCTGATATCAACCCCTTCCATCTCCATCATAGGGAAGTTGGCATCAACGTTTAGGAAATTCAGTACATTGGGTGTATCCCTTTGGATGGGGACTAGTATGAAGAGTTTCATCCACCAGAGAATATCTGGGGGCAGGTTGTATACTCCCATCCTGACATGGCACATATTAGAACTGGCCAAGGAGAGGTTGCGGGTTAAGGACTTTAAGCATAAAATCACTTATTCATAGTGGTTAAGCCTATTTCTACACAATTCCCTAGATGTAAAGATATCAGGGTGGGGAAAGAAGTTTCTGACCACAACACAGAGAAGCAAGAGAGGTTCATTATGGCATCTCTCATTTTTATTACATAACTTTTAATTACATTTTACATACAGATGATCTTTAAAGTATTGTGTCTTGGAAATCAGAAACATATTACATGAAAAAAACATAAAACATTATTCTAAACTACTCTTAAGGATTCATCATAGGTTCATGCTTTGTAAAATTACTGTATCACATATCCATGAGACATACATCAATGTAAAGGGTGCGTAGAAGGCCTAGTATAGAAAACAAGTGAAACAGTTGACATGTGATCATGAGAAATATTAATAAGATACTGATAAATGTCATAAAGGCATGAGAAATAGAAGAATAAGAATATCATATTAAAAAAACATGAATCATAACTTTAATATGTGGTTACAACATTTCATTTAAACATTCATGAACATATCACCAAGGTTTATCCTCGTGGTGTCATAAAAATTACCAAGGTTATTCACTAAGGTATCGTGAAACTTCTCATCTCTAGAGATTAATTCAATACCAAATGCATTGGAGAAATATTAGGGAACACCCTTAATATATATTTATTTTTATTTGATCTACATTGATCATAATCAAACAATTCATAAATAACCTATAGAGAGTAAAAGTAATGGGTTTCACTTTCAAAATCGTGATGTTTAAAAAGAGATTAAAAATATGATCATTATGTCATTTATAACCCGAGGAAAGGGAGTTAGGGTTATATGTATGTCAATTAAAGAATAAAATATATCATTTTTTTGTATTTATAAACACCCATTGAAATGAAATAGGTCTGGGTATTCATAGGATAATTTCATGAGAGAAAGAGAGATAAATTTTGAGGTGAAATGTCTATAGCATAACAACTATATATCATGGTTTTAGAAATTAAAAAAAAAGAGAGGGGAAAAAGGTAACCGACTGATAAATAACTCATAATAAATTATGGTTACAGAATAAAAATAAATAAGATCATGGTATGGATATTTGAATGAAATACCATATGAAAATGAAACTCGAAGGAAAAGAATAGACACAATTTCTTTTACGAAAATTCGGTAGACTAACGACCTCACTTAAAGATTCAAAAAATCATTTAATGAATGTGGAAAGGGTCTATAATCATTTGGAAATGAAATGGACAATTTTAAAGATATAAAATAAAAATCCATCAGATAATAAAATGTAACTATTATACATAACATAAAGGAAGTTATGACGTAAATGTGGAGGCAGAAATGTTTCCTTACCTTGAAGAGTAACATCATAATATTGATGTTAAGGACCTTGGGAGGGTTGATGGAACCTTTAAAAGGCTCCTTGGGAGGTAAGGAGACTATAAATAAGTTTAGGAGTATTTTGGAATGAAATGAATGAGGGAAATGGCTTTGTATTTATAGAAAAAGTGAGGGAATAAATTATTAATTTCCAAGGGACACCTCATCAGTGGTATTTGAAAAACCATGGGCTTGAACAAGGTATATGACACTTGGGACACATCACATAATATCACACTAATAATAAGTCTAACAGAAATATTAAATCACTAATACATCATTAATGATGTCATTAAACACCCAAAACTCAAAACTGTATTTTTACTATTCACTGAATATTCTATTGTTTCAGAAAAATCCCAAATATTCATCCTAACCTAATATCGATTATCTGAATTATAAAATAAACTACATTTTATGAAAATAATTTTATTATTATTATTTATTTAATTTTATAATAAAATCATTATTTATTCCAAAAATAAAACTTTAAAACTATAACACATTTTGTAACACTGTAAAAAAGTAATAAAGGTCCCATAAAATTAGCGTATAAATATAATAAAATAATGTAAAAATTTATGATTACATTTTAGGAAAATATATTTCCATTTGAAATTAATAAATTAATTATAAAATTGTAATTAAAATATTTATGATATGGAAAAATACCAAAACTTATAATATGATTGTTTTTCACTTTTAAGATGTTTAAAATTATATTTATACATTTATGGGTGAAATTTCTATTTTTTGGAAAATTTACAATTATTTACTATTCATATGGGTATGTTAATATTCATACTTTACTATTCAATAAAAATCATAATGATCTTATTAGACTAAAAATTTCACCCTCATCACAACTGTAGAAGACCTTTTTATGAAAATTATTTCACATTATTAATTATTTAAAGAATACAAAAATATTTTAAAATACCCATTTTTTTTAAATTCATTAATAATACCCATGCTATATTTATCCTGATATTTTAAATTAACAAAATATTCCATTATAAGAAATAAAAATTTCATTTATATAAAAGGATTACACAAATCAGCTAAGGCCTCATTACATAGCCCCTTATAACACCAACATATGACCTAAGTGTAAGGTGTACTATGGTGATAGAATCTTGGGTGGATCAGACAGAATTTCCAGGGCAGTGATTTCTATCAGCTCGAACTTCTCCCTTAATCGATTCTATTTAAGCTTTATATGTTGAAGTTCATCTTAAGATTGGTCGAGAGAAAAGACCAGTGATGCTACCTCCTTTCCAAGCTCTGACAGATGTGCTTAATATTCCTCGAGTCTACTGGATGAGGCCATTCAATCTTCTTTCTATATTAATTATCCAAGACAATTATATTTATAAAAGTATATTGTTAATATTATAGTTTCCTACAGTCATATTGACCAATGATCATATAATAGTCTAAACCCAACAGTCTCATTTAAATTATACCCACTTAATTAATTAATGGATATATTTTTGTTGAGTATAAAATGAAATAACACAAAAATTTACGAAATAAATATAATTAGAAATTTGGGGTCATTACCGTTCCATTGGATGATCTTAGAGACATGGGAATATACATATTGGGGCTATCATGTGGATGAAATCCGAGACCCCAATGTCCAGTACACCAGATTTCCTGCAGAATTCTTGAGTTGGTGGTTACTACCGATAATAGATACTATAATGGGAGTCCATCCAGCCACATTAGTGATGGCCAACATAATGTCATCCAATAATAGGTTTAGCTTGGGGGCCTCCATTCTGGCCCTACTGTACACCATTTTGGGGTTTATTTCATGAGGTGGATCATCGAGGAGGATATGTGTCCCTTTCCAAATCCTACATGGTTGGATCGTGACTCACAATGTCAGGTACACTTTACCAAATGTCATTCATCCCCCAGGTAATGGTATGCTACCTTGCTTTTTGAATATTTTCAGGACCATTCCACTGACGCTCAAACAAGATGGGATAAGTATCAGGATCAGTAATCACACCAATTTTACCTTTAGTCTGTCACCCACTCCGACCGAACAGATGATATATGATAAAAAAGGCTCACTAGAGAAAAGAGATTACTTGGAAAGCATTGGAGGTGAGGTTCTTGGGGCCTGGGTTGATGGGTCGATCCTTTGCGAGTCCTATGTTCCATCAATGTTTCTAGGTAGTTTGGATGCATCCAACAGATGCGAAAATAGATTTATAAAAATGTCCAGGGAGAGAATCATCTTGGAATTCTTCATCATATGTTACTGATGTTTACAAATTATGGATCTAGTGATGTAATTACCTATCTCTCCATTGGGGTGGATGCTAGCCTATCCAAAAAGCATGACAAACATTTTGTGGTGACATATCCTGAGGGGATTCGATGAAAGAGAGTTCGACAACTCATGGGGTCTAGTGTTGATATTGGGTACTGAGTGAGTAAACAAAGCGATGCTAGTGGGGAGAGGTTTGGAATAAGTCAAGAAGCTGGGTCAGTATAAGACAGAAATTCAGAAGTGGTAATGTCACTAGGTGAGACCATTCCCTCATCATCCAGTGGGAGAGGGGATTGTGAACAATCTTGTGGAGCGAACAATGAGCTTCATGGGATGTAGATAAGGTATCTTCTTAATCCTTAGGAGGATGAAATATTCCTCGCGCTGTGGTCATCCTGGTTGACTGTACGCCAGTAAATGAGCACTAAAGCCCTTTGGAAAAAGATAGTACGTGATGGGATCTAGCTGCAAGAAATTTTACTCATTCATATTGATGATAGGGTGAACTTTCATCATCGGTACACATATTTTACAGCCATGGACGTATATGAATGCTAGCGGGGTCAACGTGAGGAACCACCCCTCCTAGTAAATGTGATGCTTGGCCTAGAGCATGATCCAGAATTAATTCCTTCTAAAGATGATGAAGGTGATGGGTGGATATAGTAATCTGAATCAAAATAAGAAGAAGAAGAAGAAGGGGAAGAATAAATAGGGAAATTTGAGGAGGAACGTTGAGGTGAAGGGGCTTAGGGGACATCCAGCTAATTGAGTCCTTGTGATAGTGTTGAGATTTCATGCTCTAACATGAAAATAGGTGAAGCTCGAGGTATGATTCAATTATTACCCTAGATTTTAATCTTTTTATCATTTGAAATAACTAATCGTTCATTTACCAAATTTAGGTGCATATTATAGATGGTGGTTAGGAACGTCCATCTGAGGGTTGAGGGGACCCCGATAGAACAAGGTGGGGAGATGAAACCAATTATTGAGTTGATGAGATCTGAAGGATATCCTGCAGTGACATCTCCTGTAATGATAGAAACACTGGAGGTAGATGTGCTAAGCTATTGTATGTTTCATTACTCAGATACCCATTTCTGTTAACAGAGCAATCATCCGATCTTGGAATTCAATTTTTGTGCTGCAATAATGACATTAGAGACTTAAAGGGGTGCTGAATCTATACCCTCTGTAGATGTTCTGATGGTGAATGAACCAACATACTCAGAACACACTTCTCAAACTGAGCCACCCTTGACACATGGTGAGAAAAGGGATGTAGACACCAGTGATATCACTTCCAGGGTGCGGTCTGAGGTTGGATGGTGAGAAATTTTCAAAATAGAGACTAGATAAAGAGTTTTACCGCATATTGAAGTGCCTAATCCCTTGGGAGGAACACGAGAGGGAGACCATGTCATTTATCTTATCCTTTCTTTCCCTGAATACCGACCTGCAGACCATAAGGAGATGGATTATTCTGACCTTGAAATAGCCAAGGAAGGCCGTATGACATAGGGAAAGGTGTGGAAGTGTACCGAGCACTTTCTCAAACATCCAATAGCTGGCTGGGTGCCCCTAATAGGATCACTGAGCAGCTAGATCTGCCTTATCTATGCCAGATGGGTGGATTCTCAACATATCAACCTGATGCTCCAGGATTACATGTCTTAGAAGATGTGCGAGAGTGGTCAATGTATTTCCATCGACCAATGATAGAATAAATATGTGAACCTACAGAATTTCCTTGAGGCTAGGAGAGAATTTCAACACCATGAATAGAAAGACAATGGGTGAGCCATATTCAACACAAATTAAACTGAGTTCATCGAGAAGTTGAAGGCCTGGCAGGATGAAGCCTAGGTGAAATCAACATAGGAAAATTGTAAAATAGATGGGTTGGATGCTGAGTGGGAGTGAATGAAAATTAGAGCTAACAAACTCCGCTCCACTGTTATTGAAGAGGAGATGGAGCTCAAGGAGTGGGAAGAAGTTATGAATTTTAATATCTAGAAGGCGGTAGTGCTGGAGCAATCCATTATAGGGGATGATCCATAAGGGACTTATTTTGTCTCAACTCATAACCCTATCCTTATTTGTTTCTTTTTATTATGAAAAACATGCATAGACGGATCATTCAATTTTTTTTATTTCAACACATTCTAACCACAATTGTGAAGTGATTCAAAATCAGTCCCTAAGCTCACATGGTTCACACCTGATCTGTGAAACAAGGGATGATCTCATCATTTCTTCATTTGAATGTGGGATCACTAATAATTCTCAGGGAATTTAGTGTATAAGTGACTAATCTAGGTATTTGTGAAGAGAGAGGGAGTCCTAACTGGAAAATGAAGTTTTCAGATAGTTGACTTTCCATTTCTGAGTATGATCTAATGCACAAGTGGGGTATTCTAGTGGAGTTAGAATCAATCCAAACACAGGGGAGTAAAAAGTGTGAATCATGATACACAAAATTCAGAACACTATATTGGTGGAATTACAAAAGAGGATAACTGTTGACCATGTATTAAATACAACATCCCTATTGCATTTTCCTATAATGGGGGTAACAGATGAGTTTTGACCACTGACCATGTTTAAAACATGGGTCATGACTCAAAATCCTACCCATTAGCCTTTGGAAACATTAACCCATAATAGTAGGTAAGCCATAGGCCAATCATCCATACTATTTCAGCGTTACCTTAGTCATGAGGGAGAATGAGGATCCAAATAATGGGAACACAAGGCATAGAGGGTGGATTGATAGGTTTTTTGAATGGAGTCCAACACTCATGAAATTATGCCATTGTGGTGAAAACACATTAGGTGGATGCATCGGTCTGATTAGGGTTCAAACCAACTTCCAAACGAGACCTCTCTTGTATGGACCCAGAATACTCTATGGTTCTCTGTCATTCCCATACAGACGATAGACCCATAGTTTAAATGTCATATAATGAGGACAATGCACATATTTTAAAGGTCCTAGGACTGGGCCCAAGGCGAATTTCCTGGATGTCGCAACGTGTCCCATGAGGATGGGAATCAAGCGAAACATAGTTTTTGAGCACAGCGTGGTCAGACACTAATGATAGTAATGAGAATCCACTTTGGTGAGGAAGCTGACGCATCCCATAGTTAACATGGGGCATCTTGAATTTGTTTAGGGTAGAACTATATTTTAATGTCATGTGTTGAGTACATGACGACTCATGTAGTTTGACATCATATGGTAGGACGGGGAGGGAAGTTGGAGATCTGTAAAAGGGATTTCATGATGCAATAGCTACAAACGTAATGTGAATGGGGACCTATGTTATCCGCACCACAACACATATCCCCAAAAGAAGTTTTTTTATGTCAAAGGTGGAAAAGTGAATGTTAGGTTGTGCCTGAGGCAAAGTGGTATGTCGTTCAAATAAATCACATCTTGATGGGAATCAAGCCACACATAGTTCTGGGATGACACTTTAACGTCATTCAGGACAAAAAGCCTATGTGGCACAGCTGCACCAGTACACACCCCACTAAAACTATTAATCCCGCATTAGTAATGCTCGATGTGTGAAACTGAGTAATTATGGGATTTTTTGGCACATGGAGGCAATCATTAGAAGATACGACCCACTAGGAGAGTGATGTTCCACTATTACTAACCTGCCTACTAAATACACATACATGCGCGGGGGGGGGGGGGGGGGGTATAACCGAGTCTGTTAGAACTCCAATTAAATATATGGGAGTGGAAAGATGTGAATAATGATGAACAAGATCTAGATGAAAATGATAGTGGTGTGAACATAGAGGAATAACTACTAATCGTGTTCAAAAAATAGTATCCATTTTGTGTTAACATAGAATGGGGATAGAAAAATAAGGGTTGAACCCTAACCTTGAAAGAACCATGAGAACTTTTTCAAATGTTTTCTGAGGACTTCAAGGGAGTAGGACCAAGAAAGAATGTGATCCAATGTAGCATGAGACTAAGCCACAATTGGGGACCCATCCGAAATTTATGGGGATGAGGATCCAAATTAAGGGCTCATGACTCTTGAACATGAGACGAGAGAATGTCCATGTGTAAATTCCACACTCTGGGATCTTTGTGACGACACATTTGAGTATGAAAATAAGACATATTATATAAAGGTTGTTTAATCCCTTTCCAAGGACAAGGGTCGTGGTGTCACACGCTCGTAGATTAAGGTTATAGAGTCCACCATTATGTTGGCACATGTTATAATGAAATGCTCGCAGGGTGGAGAAGTAGTCGAACCCAATGCATAGCTCCTAGAGGGAGATCTTAGTTTAGGGTCATAGAACTCAGGATAGGCTGGGAAGAGACAAATAAGAAATGGTGCTATTATAGAAAAAACTATTGCGAATGGTAACCCATGAGGTGCTCGCCACACCAAATTCTCCCAATGGAGTTCAAGAAAAGGGTCTGAAAATGGGTAGGATTGAAGATTCATGGGGCTATACCTACATAAAAAATGTATAGGCAGTCATATTTATTCCATGAAAATGGAAATCAAGTGACACATAGTTATAGAAAATGTTTTGCAGTTTTGTGTCTTGGGATAAGGATAGTCAGATATTAGTTTAATGTACACAGAGATCAGAGCATAGATAGAAAATAGGGAGAGAGACACGTTGTGCGGTAATTGAAAAACATTATGAGAATGAGGACGGTAGGAGTCCATAACGGACCATGTTCTCCCTAGGGAGGTTTTGAGTCGAGGGACCGAAAATGAATGTTAAGAGGAGACTGGGGACACATGCCCATGCATTCTTATATAACATATTATGATGTGGATAAATCCATACATAGTTCTAGTATTAGAGTGGTAGGGTACAAATTTAAGGTACAATACTGTCGTGCAGGTCTGGCCCATGAACCAAAGGAAGTGCATTTGATAGATCTTATTTGTTCTTTATGATGGATGAGTTTTTTGTGAAGAGATAAACCTAGGATAGGGAATCCAGGCATCACTATAGGAATAAATCCATATAAATTCAATGAAAAATTGTATGGTGGATAAACACTACCAAACATGATGTCCCCTTGAGTTAGGACATCACAATGCAGTCTCCTTCTTCGTTGTGTGGCCTGGTTGATAACGTCATAGTTTAGGATTATATGATAAGAAAAACCCCTGCATTTTAACATCTTGCATCAAAGATGTAATAGTTTAATTTCATGTGAGACTATCATAGTTTAAAGTTGTATGTCTTTAACATATATAGATGAAACAAGGTTTTAAGGGGGGTATTCACATGGCATGATAAAGCATAGCTGATGTGAATTTGGACCCATTCCACAACACACCACATGAAATTTCAGGGAGGAAACCATGAGGAAAGGGTCCATAAAAGGTTAGGGAATATGGTGTTGGAACCGTGGATGAATATTCTAGGGTTTCCTATGTATCCCATGAGGATGGGAATCAACCATACGTAGTTCCGAGGTAGCAGTTTAACGTCTTTCAAGACAAGTGGCAGGAGAAACTAGCTCCTATAAGTGGAGTATGTGGTTCGGCTATTGGAAACCCGACATGAATGAAGAAATAAGACCACGTCACAGAACACAATTCTATGAAAGTCAGAGCCAGAAGCCCGAACGAAAGATGTAATTAGTGGAACCTGAGATGGACCCGAAGAAGAGGTGCCTGAACGTTCCTACGTACCCCATGAGGATTATAACCATGTATACATAGTTATGTGGGTGCAATTTAATGTCATGTAGGACTAGAGGAAGGATATACTAACTCCTAGAAGGGGAGTATATGGTGTGACTATTGCATACCCAGCGTGAATGAGGACGTAATCCCACATCACACCACTCAATCCTATGAATGTCAAAGACAAAAGTCCTAATGGAAAAATTAATTAGTGGAATCTGAGTTAGACTAAATGATGATATTTCCAGGCATTCCAACATATTCAATGGGGATGGGAATGAAGATATATGTTGGTCTAGGATATGTGGTTCTTATGCATTGTCGAAAATACGTAGAAAGATATTAGTTTAATGTCTTAGATCTTGGACCATAGAAAAGAGAGACTCTTCCAAATGGGAGGAAACCTTGACTAAATCCTTAAGCCCACGTGAGCTATGCGTGATGTGGGAAACATGAGCAGAGAAGGTCATTGCAACATGTGGAATACCTGAAAATGGAAAATTGATATGAAGCCCTGAATGAAGCCTCACCAAGGATTTGTCCTCCTAACACACAAACACACACCAAGGCATAACACCAAGAGTGTAGAAATTATCCATAGACATGATGGAGTTGGAAAGCATGTGAATCATGCAACCAATATTTAGGGGTTAATGAGTGTGGAACTAACTATGGGGGATAACTGTTGACCGTGATCGAAACACAACATCCATATTGTGTGACTTAAAATGGTAACAACAAATGAGCAACAACTGTTGACTATATTCGCAATGGGGTACTTGTATCAATTTTCCATTGATATTCTCAAGGACATTATCCAAAGATGGTCAGAGTGCACTGCATTTGAGAATCCATGCTTTATAGGGGTCCTTTATAAATTGAAAGATGATGAAGGCCCAAATGAAGGCGAACCCGAATCATGAAAATGGGAGATTACATGTCTGCAAAATCCGACACTCTATGTATTGAACCAGAGTGCTATTGGGAACATTTGTGAAATACCAATGAAGGTTGAGGGACCCAATTCAAGGATATCTAACTTAGAAAAATGAGTATTAGACAAAGGGAGAAAGATCTCTCAGGAGGTAGAAGTACGAGACATGGTTGTTACAAGCCCGACACGAATTTGGATGAAAGCCCATACCGCACCACATATCTCCTCCCAGGAAAATCAGGACACGGGCTAGGAAGATGGACAAGTTTCTGAAAAATAGGTCTAGACCAGAAAATTAAATTTTCAGGTAGCCCTACATATTCCATGAGGATGGGAATCAGGCTACACATAGTTTTTAAAGATTTTGTGTAGTTTTACATCATACGACAAGGACACAGATAGGGGAATGGTATCTCAATGATGAATGTGTACGATATAATGAGTAACCCGATGTGAAGGATCAAATAAGACCATAGCACACTGTACAATCCTAAATTAAATCTTGGTCTAGGGGGAAGAAAAGTTCAAGTGATCTAAGGAGGGACGTCACAACCAGTTTGTAGTTTAACATCTTGCAGTGAGGGCGATGGTGATCTTAGTTTTAGGTCATAGGTATCATACCAACAATACATGAACCTTTAGTTGGGTATTTCCTAACAAAATCTCCTAAGATCATGTGAGAAATGCTCAGTGTGGGAAACAAGGAATAAGATTAATCCCTCTCCATCATATAAGGGTACGACAATAAGGGAAGGAGATCAGACAGGGTCGACCCCGACCAGACTAAGACTCCTACTGGAGGAATACTGATGTTTGAAGGGATATCAGAACAAAATGAATCACTACACCAAATATTTAGGACCTATTGGGGTGGTGGAAATGTTGGAGTATAACAATTAACCACGTTCGAAACACAACATCCACATTGTGTGACATGGAACAAAAAATGAGCATCGACCGCTGACCATATTCGCAATGTAGGTCTTGTATTAATTTTTCATTCAATATCCTTTATTAAATTGGCCCGAAATTGTAGGATATACCTAGATCCTAGAATCCAGGCTATTTGGGGATCTTTTAGGATGTGAAATATATTGATGACCTAAATAAAGGGGATTTATGAAGCATTAATATGCCCGTGTAGTTTGACGTCATATTGGATGATAAATGAGGTGGAGATCTATAGTGAGAGGGATACATGGTGTGGTCGTGATGAACTCAACATGAATGAAGGAAAACTCTTGCACCACACCATGTGTTTCAACCCAAAGGGAGATCCTAATGATTTGGGGTTTGGCATACAGAAAAAATGTCGAGGCATTCCTTTATATCCCATGAGAATTGGAAAAAATAAATATGTAGTTCTAAAATGTCCATGCAGTTTGAAATCATAATGTGAGGACATGGGAGGATAGAAGAACAAGGAGGGACATATGGTGAGATCATCATAATACTGACATGAGTGGGATACAATGAAGCCTATACTACACTATATAGGATCATCCATGAGAACTAAACCCAGGAGGGATAGTAAAAGTGTAGAGTTTTGGGATAGATTCTAAGATGTGGTGTCTGAATGTTCCTACATATCCCATGAGGATAGTAATAAATCCATACATAGTTATTTAAAGTGTAGTTTAACAACATGTGGGATGATGGATATAGGGAGATATTAGTTTGTAGTTATAGTGCTAGGACCATCTTGTATTTTATTATCAGGTGGTAGAACAAAGGAGTTTAATTTCAAGCATTATGTAACAATTTATGTTCATGTAGGAACATAAATTACTTAGGAAATGTATGGCTTGAGAAATTTGGCACTTGCTGGAGGAGTTATATGCTCACAATCCTTAATAACCAGAGAGTATGTGTCATTGGGGTAAAACTTGTGAATGATCTAAAGTCCTTCCTATTTGGGCTCTAGCTTGGGTGGTTTCTTACCAGGTATCATTGGCGTTCTTAGGGCCAACACCAGGTTAGATTTAAGAAAAGGTGGGAGGTAAAGTTTCTTGATGAAATCTTTGTCTATCTTGTTCTTATGCCTTTCTAGAATGTGCAGGGCACAAAGTTTGTTCTCATCGAGTGGTTCCTGTGAAGCCAGATGGATTTCAACTACCTTATCATTGTTTTTTGATTGTAGGAAACTATGAATAATGATGTGAATTGAATCTCGACAGGCAATATGACCTCCATTCCATACACCAAAAAGTATAAGGTCACTAGGGTGGAATTACGAGTTGTCGTTCGATAAGCCCATAGAGCATTGGGGAGTTTGTCCAGATGACTATTCTTGTTTTATATAACAATTTAATATAAGATATTAGAGAGTGGTTTTTTTGAATGCATTGATCTTCTCTTTTGCATGTGCATGATAGTGGGATGTTTGGTTAAAACAAATGTTGTATGCGCCATAAAATTTCTTCTACTTGGCTGCCCGGATGTGAGTGCTGTTATCGGTGAAGATGGTGTGAGGGACTCCAAACTAGTACATGATGTTGGAGATTATAAATTAAATGATTGAATGGTCCTCGACCTCCTTTAGTGGAATCTCCTCTTCCCACATTTAAAGGAAATCTGTACCTGTCAGGTTGAACCTACACTGGTGTGCTGTCGTCGATGGATATGGTTTCACGACATCGAGTCCCTAGACCATGAAGGGCCAAGAGTACTAGGTGGTGTGGAGATGCTTTGGGAAATGATGCACAAAATTATCATGAATTTTACACACATGACACCTCTTGGAAAACTAAATATTGTCATGGAACATGGAGGGCCAAAAATACCCCAATCTCCAGATCTAGTGAGATAATTTCGTCCTAGTCGAATGAGCCCCATAGGAACTGGAATGAACCTCTTACATGAATAGAGAAGTCTCATCACCTTGAATGAAAAAGGGGAGAACCCCATCAAAACAGTTCTTGTAGATGATTTTCTCAAAAATAGGACCACTCTAGTGGGAAAACTATAATGCGTGACGCTGGTTTCTCTCACTCTTGGCTTGATTTATCAGGAGATTTTCATGTTGGAGGTACTCGATAAAGGGTGTTCTATAGCCAGGATTCACTTCCATCACTGCATCAGGGGAACATGGGGGTCCTAATGTGGATGCACTAGTTGAAAGGTGTCTTACCTATGGTATTTCATCATCTTCTGGAGTGACGGGGGTGATGACTCTCCAATGTGACACTTGAATAATCAAATTGTCATAATCAGGCTCCTTAAATGTTGTATCTAGGCGAGCCAAGGCATCGAATCCATTGTTCTGGGACTGATGGACATGGGTAACTTCTAGATGAGGATAGAATTGGGCCATCAGGTGGGGGTACATTCCAATAGTGGTATGAGTTATGGCTTCATGACGACATAGTCACCATTGATCTATTTGATGAGTAGTTCGGAGTCCCTTTTCACATGTAAGTGGGGATCATTAATTTCAAGGTCCATCTCAAGGCATGTGATGTGATCCTAGCACTCCACCTCTTTGTTGGTACAACCTTCTGACAATAGGTTTGAATATGGATGAAAGACATGTGCTGGCATAATAGAGACGAAACCCAAGCAGTCCCTATTGAGTTTGCAATCATCGAATCTTCTACCAGTTGGAATTTAGGAAGCACCATCAAAGAGAATTTTCCAACACAGAATTTTTGGGTCAATCGAGAGGATTTTCTCAACAAAAAAATCAAGATCCATAGGCTGATGTGTAGGGGATAGATGAAAAGCATGTAATTATTCCAATTTCTACCCATTAATAGCCTTCTGGGGGAGAAAACTGATGTTGAACTTCTGTAGGATCATTTCCCATAGAGGTAGAAGTCCCGTCTACATGGGGAGGTTCTAAATGTACTTAAGTATTTCCACTCAAGACACAGTTGTATTTCATGGTGATCCATGTAATGTCATAATTTCTGCAATGAAAATACTAGTGCAAGGCATCTCTTCTTGATGGAGGAGTATCTGGTCTCCATATCAAGGAGAATGTTGATGAGATAATATTGAATTTTTTCAGTTCTCTCATTGTTCTTATAGGATAGAAGGGAGTCGAGAGAGAATTCTTGTGAGGTTACATAAAGAACAAGATTCATTCTAGAAACATGTGGTATCAGTATTGGATGCTACAACATGTACTGCTTGATTTCCTTGAAAGCAGTCTCACATTATTCATCCAAATGATAGATGATTCCTTTCTTCCTGAGCCTAGAAAAGTGATTTTACGTGCAAGCTAAATTTGTGATGAATCAAAATATATAAGAAATTTGGACATGAATTCCTTGAATCTCGTGAATGTTACTGGTAGGAGACATATGAATGATGGAATTAATCTTCTCTAGATCAATCTCAATGCCCCTATATCTAAAAATATCTGAGAAGCTTTCTGAAGATGACCCCAAAGGCACAATTTAGTGGGTTCATCTTCAGATGGTGATAATAGAGGGAGACAAACACTTTCTAAATGTCTTTGAGATTGTCTTAAAACTAGAGAGATTAAACAAATAGGTCATCCATGTAGAATTCCACCAATATATCGAGGTTTTGCTTAAATATTCGATGAATGGAATGCTGATAGGTGGAACCTGCTTTCTTTAGACCGAAGGGAATTACCTGGTAAGAAAAAGTACCTTGTGGTTCCAGGAAGGATGTAGACTCTTCATCCTCAGAGGCAATTAAGATGTGGTTATACTCATAATACCTATCCATGAAAGAGAGGCCTGAAACCCAACTGTGGAATCAATCAACAGTTCTGTCTCAGGATGGGGAAAATCATCCTTTTAGTAGTGATGGTTGGGATCCCAATAGTCGATGCAGAACCTGATTTTTATGTTTTCTTCCACATGGGAATGATGTTGGATAACCATTTCAGGCATTATACCTTTTTGAAGAAATTGGATTTGATGATCTTATCAACATTGGAACTGACCGTGGTACCATGAGAAGGGTGCATATTTTTGGGAGGCTGTTTGAACCCATGGCGATTTGATGGAAGACTAAGGTTGTATATGATGACCTAAGGATCTAGTCCTATCATTTCATTATAACTCCAAGAAAATACATCACAATGTTTCTTCAGAAAGTCCATGTATTTCTATTTCACTTCGACAAATATGACAACCCTGATCAATGTGGGTTTAAGATCCATGTCACTACTGAGGTTCACCTGTACCAGTTCATCAGCCATGGAAAAGACACCCTCTTCAAAAAGTGGAGGTGAATCTTCCAAATATTATAATTTACTTATAATGGTGGTATCCTTGGTGAGGGGATATTCCTCTGATTCAACAGATCATGATGGGAAGCTGGTGCCAGCCTGGGCGGTGGTAGACACTGCATCGGGGGACTCATGAGCTCCTGAAACCATATCGACAAAAGCTATCGACCAGACTCCATCTATTCTTCTGCCCAAGGGGCCATTAATTCAAGCTCAAATTTACCCAAGAGATGAATCTAGAGCGGTCCATGTAGTTTAGATTGGGTTGTCGAATCCTCGGAGTCCTAAGAAGTAACCTACATACACATTCATTCTATTGATTGTTTTTAGCTATGAAGTGGAAAACTTGGGTTGATTTAATATCGTTTTAAATGAACTCTAAGATACTTAATTGAATTCAATTTAAATGAGTGTGTTGATTCTAGGTTTTCACTTGAGGTGGATTGGACATATTTCCCTTTCAATGATTTCAATTTCTTATAATTGAGATGGGTTCATTTAAGAAGATAAAACAACATCATCACTTACTACTTTAACACCTACAGCCTTTAATACTAATCACCTCTACACTTGAAGGATCAAAGTTTCGAGCACTTCAAGGTAAAGGTTCGTATTAGCACATGAAGTGTGTGACCTTAAAATCAACAAGGACGATGGAGTTTTAAAATCATCAAATAAAAATCTCAATTAAAGATGTCATTATAAATTAATGAGGTGATAAATAACATCCAATCCATCCCCTTTATACTCCCTTGGATCAACCCATAAGGGGGTTAGCCCTCTATTGATGCTACGGTTTCAATGGAAGTGGGAAGTAGACTCATGAGGGAGGAATTGAAGAAGTGAAGAAAAAAATAAAAAGATAATGATCACTCCACCGTTGTGGGAATAATTTCACAAGGTTTAGTGTGAATAAATTCACACCTTGAACCAATGGTATCAAAGTGATATAAAGAATAATAGAATAAGAGGAAAATAAAAGATTTTCTTAAGAAACTAAAGTGAATTGAACAGCTTACATGTGAAAGGCAAACTTGAGACAACAAAATCGCAGCATAACATTACAATTTAACAGAGAACCAATGATCCTCAACTCCTACACCACCATTGCCTTAAATAGGAATTTTTGAAGCCTTCGGTTGAGCCTCAAATATTCCAAGTCTCCTCAATTAATTTTGGTAGGCCATAGGTGGGTGGAAAGTTGAGGGGGAGTTGATTTTTTAACCCTTGACCCGAGGTGGCATCCGACTTTCATCCACCGAACAGACGTGCTTGGAAGACCATATAGATGGTATAATTAGAGTTATACATAGAATAATAAAATGGATCCCCGGATCTATCCTACATTACTGTAAAATGTGGGCTCATTTGGGGTTGTGGATTAGGAGATATGATTATATTAGTGGACTGTTTTTCTAGACCGTAGAATCTGGCCCAAAATTTTATCTCTAACATGGGCCACCTAAATGGACACAATGGAGGCCAAATTAGCACTGGATATTGAATAATTACTTGTTCCATTATATGTATTCTATCCTGCCACCAATTTTGGGCTTGATTGGGTTTGTAATGTGGGTCCCACATTCTTATCAGTGGGCTGGTGTCCAATCTTCCTTCTATAGAATTGCTTCCTTTCATCACAAAATATCCCCATATTCTTCCATAAATTCTTCATTGATCTCTGAATGAAAAATGTTCATATTGAAGTGCATATGAATTTTCCAAAATATCAAATTAAAATATGGATAATTACATTCTTTAAAATCAAATGAATCATTGGGTACTTCAAATGATGTTAAAAAATGTACCACATAATAGTGCATTTTAAGAAGGTATTACAATCATAATTTGAAATGATGTTAAAAGTGTAAAATACACTAAAATGGTATTTGTGAATAATAAATAACATGAATATTATATATATTAATAATGAATATTAGCCTCATTTAGTGGCTAATCAGACCCCCAACTTGAGTTTTGCTAGTCCCGAGCAAAATATATCTCAACAATATGAAATTCGAATTCTTTTTTCCAAAAACATTTTAGTACACAATGATTATAAAAAACCGTTATACCAAAAAATCATGAAACACATCAAAATATTTTATTACAGGATAGTTCCATAAGCATATCCCAATCCCAAGACCATTCCTTTGTTCAAATTCATCACCATATTTCATCCAATATAAATTAAGTATGAGGATGTGTTGTGCATCACAATAGGCATGTGGGTTCATCTTTATTCAAGGGGGAAATGACTGATGCAATAGGTGGAATCAAATTTCAATATTAAGATGAGTATTCAATTTTTTTGTGTTAATTTCTTTTTTGTAATTTTTCCCTGGTAGTTGAAACTGTACTCAAAAGAGTCAAACCCTGTTGTGAGACTTTGCTGATGACTCCAAGGCTCAAAGACCATAGGGAACCAAGTGAATCCCATATAATCGGGCATCATCTCGAGTAAAATCAGTAAAAATAAATTCAAATTTCCAAAAGGAGAGATAAAATTACTAACTCTGGTCTAGAAAACTATGGAGTCACGATCCCCAAGTGCCGAAAGCCACACATTAGATCATTTCTTTACTCTACGCGCAAATTTATTATAATTTTTTTAATTTTTTTATTGAATACTTATATTAAAACTAAAATGATCACCAACCATATGATATTTATTTGGGGGACCCCTTGAACTCAAGCTATTATCCCACTATCCAAAGGTCGTGCATTTTGATCTTTTTTTAATTTGGATGAAAATATAAACGATGAAATATCAAATTGGACAGCCGCACTTTCCAGAATCTATGATCATGAAATTATACAAGGATTAAAATCAGAATCGAGGCATGCTAAATTATTTGATATTAAGTTTCAAAGTGTGCAATGTGTATCACCGTGATCAAAGTTAATGGAATTTTCCTTCCATTTACAATTTTTTTTAAAATCATTCATTTTTTTTGACAGAAAAGCATTTTTTATTTTATCCTCCAAAAGTTAAAATAACACAGTCCTAGTGTTTAAAGAAAAGAAAATTTAGAAGGGGGTAGAGGTAGAGAATGAAAGCTCAAAAATGAAATTGAAAATGAGGATTATGGAATGAATTCACCCGGTGGTTGAAGTTAAAATTCTTGCTTTTCCCTTTTAATCTTTTGATATCCATGTCACTTGCAGAGTTCCCTAGTAGAAAAAGGAAAAAACCAAACAAAAAATACAATACAAAACAATATATATATATATATATTCATATAATAAAGAAAGTAAAATATTAGTATATATAAAAAAATTATAGAATTAGGAAGCACAAAAAGTCGTAGGTTAGTTGTAAGCGCACACCCCTGTCTCCCTTCGGTCCCAGGTTCAAATCCCCACAGCTTCGCCAGTTGTGATGGGGTTTGACCCACGACCCACGACGTGTCCCTTTTTATTTTTATTATAATATTTTTCCTTATTTTTATTGTATTTGTATTTTAATCCTACCAACACGTTAAAATAAAACAAACTGATGATACATTTTCTTCTTTTTAAATTTCTGGGTAAGGCATTACTCAAGGATCACACCATGTGACACAGATTAATATGGTTCTCCCCTTTCGTACACATCCATACTCATAATAGAAGAACATGTCACAATTTACTTTTTAAATATAAAAATGATTAATTAATCCTATTTAAAATATAAAGTTGATTAAAACAACAAAATTATAGGAAACATTAAAACCATGGGTTACCTCTCATGCAACGCTTTGTTTAACATCGTTATCCCAACTTGGATCCTAAATCTATCAATTTTTTCCTGGATCATAGATTGGCTCAATTAACTCAACCTCTATTTCCTGTTTATTGAATGATTCAATGAATGGTTTTAAACTTTGACCATTGAACTTGAAAATGTAACCACCAGTGGGATCTTGAATCTCTACAGACCCATGGGGGTATTCATGATGAACTATAAAAGGCCTTGAACAACTAGACCATAACTTTCCCACGTGTAAATGATGTTTAGAACTATACAAGAGCACAAGTTTTCCTAGTTCAAAATGATTGACCTTGATATTCCTCGATTGGTAGGCTTGAACTCTAGATTTATTGATCCTTGAATTTTCATAAGCCTCCATCCTTAGTTCCTCCTGTTCATTGAGATCTAATTTCTTTTTTGTTCCAGCCAATGAGGGGTCATAATCCATTTTATTAATTTCCCAAAAGGCCTTATTCTCAATTTCAATAGTTAAATGGAATTCGTTTCCATAAACATACCTATATGGTGACATTCCAAGGAAGGTTTTGTATGTTGTACGATATGACCAAAGTGCATCCAAGAGTTTCTCAGACCAATCGTTCCTAGAAGGATTGACAATTTTTTCAAGAATATTCTTAATCTCCCTATTTGCTAACTCAGCTTGACCATTGGTATGTGGATTGTACAAAGTGGACACTTTGTGAGAAGTTCCATATTTTTTCTTGAGTGATGAGAATGGATGATTAAAAAAATGGGTTCCACGATCACTAATGATAGCCCTAGGAATTCCAAATCTAGAGAAAATTTTTTATTTTAAGATTCTAATCATAGTTTTATGATCATTGGATTTTGTGGGAATGGACTCAACCCATTTTGATACATAATAAATAACTATGAGAATGTAATATATCCACAAGAGTTTGTGAAGGGACCCATGAAATCAATTCCTCAACAGTCAAATATTTTAACCACTATGATGGGAGTGACTGGCATTTGATTCCTTTTTGTGATTTACCCTACTTGTTGACACCTAGGAAAGCTTTGACAAAATGTGTAGGAGTACCTTGAGAGGGTGGGCAAAAAAGACCACATTGATGAATCATAGCAGATGTTTTCTTAGAGGAAAAGTGACCACCACATGCCTCACTATGACAGAATTTATGGATGGACTCTTGTTCAGATTCTGGGACACACCTCCTAATGACTTGGTTAGGGAAGAACTTATAGAGGTATGGATCATCAAACACATAGTTTCTAACATCAGAAAGGAATTTCCTTAGTTCTTGAGTCTCTAAGAATTTGGAATGACTCTTGGAACTTAGAAATTGGCTATGTCGGCATACCAAGGAAAGTCACTCACAGAGTATAGGTGTTCATCTAGAAATGAATCAGACATAGAAAGGTGATTTGAGTTGTCTTTTAATTACATACTAGAGAGGTGATCATCTACAACATTTTCAATACCCTTTTTATCCTTGATTGTGAGGTCAAATTCTTATAATAGAAGGACCCACCTAATCAGTCTAGCCTTAGCATCTTATTTTTGGAAGAGGTATTTTAGTGCAGAATGGTCAGTGAACACAGTGATGGGGGATGCTAAGAGGTAGGACCTAAACTTTTCTAAAGAAAACACAATAGAATGTAACTTCTTTTCATTAGTGGTGTAGTTGATTTGGGCAACATTTAAGGGTTTTATTGTATAAGAAATGACATAATGAGTTTTATCAAAATGTTATCCTAATAGAGCTCCTACAACAAAGTCACTAGAATCACGCATAAGTTCAAAAAGAAGGATCCAATTCGGTGATTTCAAAATGGGAGGAGAAATGAGAGAGGATTTGAGGGTTGATAATGAACCCTCATAGCTTTCTGCCCAATCAAATTGAGCATCCTTTACGAGGAGAGCACAAAGGGGATGTGAGATTGAACTAAAGTCCTTGATTAAAATTTTATTGAAACCAACATGTCGTAAGAAAGAACTCACTTCCTTGACAGTTCTGGGTGATGGAAGTTGACGAATGATGTCAACCTTGTCTTTTTCAACTTCAATCCCCCATACTTGAGACCAGATGGCCTAGAACTAGTCCCTCATTAACCATGAAATGGCATTTTTCCCAGTTTAGGACCAGATTTTTTTCTTTACATCATAACAAGTATCTCTCCACATTATGCAGACAACCCTCAAATTTATCCCCAAACACAAAGAAGTCATCCATGAAGACCTCTATAAAATCCCCTACCATGTCTGAGAAGATTCCCATCATGCACCGCTGGATGGTTCCAGGAGCATTGCATAAACCAAAGGGCATGCATTTGAAGGAAAAGGTGCCGAATGGACTGGTGAATGTAGTCTTACCTTGATCCTATAGGGATACCTAAATTTGATTGTACCCCAAGTACCCATCTATGAAACAGTAGAAGGCATGACCTGCAACTCTTTCAAGGTCTTAGTTAATGAAGGGTAAGGGGAAATGTTCCTTCATGGTGAATGAGTTTAGGTTCCTATAGTCAATGCAGACTGTCCAACCACTAATCACCATTTTTGGATGAATCTGTCCATCCTCATTGGTTATCACTGTGATTCTAGCATTTTTTTGAACCACATGGATTGGGATCACCCATTCACTCTCATCTATGTGATTTATGATACTAAATTTTAACAATTTAATAAGTTCTTTACTTACTACCTCCATGAGACTAGGATTGAGTCACCATTGAGGTTGATGACATGGCTTTGAATCAGATTCTAAAACAATCCCATGAGTCCCAATAATTGGGATAATCCCAGGAATTTCAAATAGGGTCCATCCAATGGCTTTCTTATGTTACTTAAGGACATCTACAAGAATCCTTTCATGATTGGATTCAAGAGAAGAAGAAATGACAATAGGATGTGTTTGATTGTCCCCTAGGAAAACATACTTGAGTGCAGTAGGAAGTTCCTTCAATTCAAGATCAAGTTGGTTCATAATTTTAGCAGAATATTGGGACATTGGGTCAATATCAATTTTATTTCCTAATGTTTTAGATAGGATTGATTCCCCGCATGTAGAAGTTTCAGCTACTAGATTTCACTGATCAGATTTAGGGAAGGAAGCTGGAGTGGTCTCCATGAATGTGGTTTCCTGAAAGGTTTCACTGATTATTGGACCTAATAATTCATCATAAGAGAAATTTGGAAATGATTCAAGCCAAGGAGATACACATCCTTCATGTGAAAAATGGAAATCAATCTCATCTTGAATTAAACATCAATCAAATATTACTTGGTGTTCAATGGATTCATTATCAATGCTTCCTATCATGTTTACTTGATGAATGTCCTCATCATTTCCTATTGTGAGCTTGCATAATTGATGTTCAAGTCTAGACTCATGTTCCCAAAGGTGATGGCCATGTTCCCATTTCAGACTCAGATAATAGAGTTGATTGTTACAAGGAAAGTATGACCAAGGGTGATTGGGTTTGTTCCTTATTTACTAAGTTTGGATGGTTGTCAAGGACAATGAAGTTAGCAGGGCAGATGAAGTTTTCAACCTCTACCAAAACATCCTTTAAAATCCCCTTTGGAACCCTAATGCAACGATTAGCAAGTTTAAGTGAGACAGATGTGGGTTGGATCTCTTCTTGGCCTAACTAGCAGTACACAACACATGGGATGAGATTGACAGTAGCACGTAGATCACATAAGGCCTTGAAAAAAAAATTCTCTCCTAGTTTAACATTGATGTAAGGGCATCCCAGGCCTTTTAACTTAGGAGGAATGGTTCCTTTAATGGTGGTACTCACATTAGTAGCCAAAAGGAGTTGGTTTTTATGTGAAAATTTTCTTTTAAAAGTGCACAAGTCCTTAATTTACTTTGAGTAGGAAGGTATGGTTTGGATTGCATTGAGAAGGGGAATGTTCAACTTGACTTGTGATATGATTTCCATCAATATTTAACTCAGCTCAAGCTAGGTTTTCCCCCTCATGTAATGAGGAAATGGTGTAGGTTGTGGGGTTCTTTGTTGAAGAGTTGTTTCTATGAAAATGTTATCATGTTTTTCAGTGTGCTTATTTGGTGCATTTTAATTTTCATCCAAGTTTGAATCTTCAGAAGGGTTTTGAATTAGTTTTTTAGGTTTCTCAAATAATTTTATACTTCTTAAAATAGTCAGAACCTTTAGTTGTTCATGAGTTGTTTGAGTACAAATTCACTCTCCCCATGAAGTTGTGGATGGAACCGCCTGAGTGGGCATGGGTGCCTTTCTAGTTTTTATTTTCTGAAGTTCTTGTTTAAGGGAAGAGACTTATGAGTTCATCCTTTCCATTTGTTTGCACAATTGGTCTAGTAGTATTTATGGAACAGTTTGGGTTGGTGCTTGAGATGATTGATTTATCCGGGGGGATATTTCAGGGGTGGAATGGTTTGTTGAGAACGGACCGGTGAATGTTGGTATTGGATTGGTTGGGTTTGGAAGTAGTTATTGGGTTGGTAGTTCTGATGGGGGTAAGGATTTAGTCCCTATGGATGGCTAGGTTGTTGGTTATCTTTCCAGCGGAATCCTAGGTGGTCATTATACCTTGGGTTGAAGTTGTTTTGGTATTGAGGATTTTGAAATTTCAAAGCATTTAATTCCACAAGGGGTCCTCCTTAAAGATCATGCTTGTTGCATGGAATGGTTGGGCAGTTGTCTGTCCTATGGTCATGTTTGTCACAAATTGTGCAAACAGGGTCAACAGTTTGGATTTCTTGGACTTTCCTAAGGTCTATCTCTTCATCCTTCCAAGAGAGTGCTGCGAGTTTATACCTAAGGATTTCCTATCCTATAAGTGTATGAATTCCAATAGTTCTTTGTGGCTTTTCAGAATAAGGTGAAGTTCCCCATGTCTAGTTTTGTTCAGAAAGGCTTTCTAGATACTCGTATGCATCATTTGGGGTTTTGGTTTTAGAGGTACCATTACACATCATGTCAACGAATTGTTTCTTCCCCGATCCCAACCCTTCATAGAAAATTCTCACTTATTCAAGAATAAAAGAACCATGGTGTGGAACCTTGTTTAGAGTGTCTTTGAATCTCTCCCATGTTTCATAGAATGACTCTCCCTCTTTTTCAGAAATGTTTTGGATACAATTTTAAAGTGCAATTGTATTGTGGTGGGGAAAGTATTTTTATTGTAGAATTTTATTTGTAGTTGGTCCCAAGAGTTTATGGATGATGTTCTCAAATTGGTTAGCCAATATTTAGCTCGATCCTTTAACAAAAAGGAAACAGCCCCATCTTAGCTGATTCTAGTTGATGTGGGGGACACATGGTATCTTCAATGTCATTGAACTCCTTAATGTGAAGGTAGGGCATATCGGACTCCATTCCATGGAATGTGGGAAGGTGGTTTAAGAAATGGGGTTTAAAGATGTAGTTGGGATCTCCTAGGGAGTTGTTTCAAATTCATGAAGGGGAATTGGTCCAGGAAGGTGTGAGGTAATCATTCATGGTTTGATCAGCTGCATTTCTCATGTTTGGGGCTGCCTCATTTGGGTTTCCATTTTGGTTTCCACCCGGGTTTATGAGTTGGTTTCTTTGAAGACCATCCATTTAAATGGGATAAATTTTGGACTCTGGAGTATTAGGAAGATTAGTATCTAATGGAATGATTTCCCTTGGGGTACTTGAATCCCCAACCCCATTACTATCCACTCTAACTAGATGGTTGGATTGATCGCGAGTGTAGGCGGACATGCGCCAAAAGAAAAAAAATTAGAAAGGGACAAGAGAAGATATTTTGGATGTGAAAAGAAGAAATGGGGGAGAATAGAATGGGTGTTTAGATGACTTACTTGGGTCCATGACAATAGTGCCAAAATTTGATTCATGCTCCAATTTACCCAAGAGATGAAGGTAGAATAGTCCTTGTAGTTTAGCTTGGGTTATAGAATCCTCAGAGATCTAAGAAGTAACCTACAAACACATAAATTTTATGGATTTTTTTGGCTATGAAGTGGAAAAAGTGGGTTGATTTAAAATGGTTTTAAATTAAATCTAAGAGACTTATGTGAATGCAATTTAAAAGAGTGAGTTGATCGTAGGTTATCACTTGGGGTGGATTGGACATATTTCCTTTTCAATGATTTCAATTTCTTATATTTGAGATGGCTTCATTTAAAAAGATAAAACAACATCATGACTTACTAATTTAATACTGACACCATTTAATACTAATAACCAATACTATTGAAGGATTAATGTTTTGAGCACTTCAAGGTAAAAGTGCATATTAGCACATGAAGTGTGTGGCCTTAAATTCAACAAGGACGATGGAGTTTAAAAATCATTAAATAAAAATATCAATTAAAAATGTGATTATACATTAATGAGGTGATGAATAACGTCCAATCCAGACCCTTTATACTCCCATGGATCAACCCATAAGTTGGTTATCCCTCCATTGATTCTATGGTTTCAATGGAAGTGGGAAGTAGACTAATGATGGAGGAATTGAATAAGTGAAGAAAACAATAAAAAGAAAATGATCACTCCACCGTTTTGTGAATAATTTGACAAGGTTTAGTTTGAATAAATTCACACCATGAACCAACAGTATCAAAGTGACATAAAGAACAAGAAAATAAGAAGAAAATAAGATATTTTATTATGAATTTAATGTGTATTGAATAACTTACATGTGAAAGACAAACATAAGACAACAAAATCACAGCATAACATTACAAATGAACAAACCACCAAAGATCCTCAACTCCTCCACCCACACTGCCATATATAGTAATTTTAGAAGCCTTGGGCCAAGCTTTGAATATTCCAAGTCTCTTAAATTAATTTTGTTAGGCCATAGGTGGGTGGAAAGTTGAGGGAGAGTTGATTTTCCACCTGTGACCCAAGGTGGAATCCAGATTTCATCCACCGAACAGATGCACTTGGAGGGCCTTCTAGATTGAAGAATTAGAGTTGTACATAGAAGAATAAAATGTATCCCATGATATCTCCTACACTCCTATAATATTTGGACCCATTTGGATTTAGGATTCAGAGATATTATTAGATTAGTGGACTGGTTTTCTGGACCGCAGAATCTGCCTAGAATTTTATCTCTAACTTGGGCCACCTAAATGACCACAATGGAGACAGAAATAGCCCTGGATCATGCAGAATGATTTGTTCCTATATATTTAATCTAGACTCCCACCAATTTTGGGCTTCATTGGGTTTGAAATGTGGGTCCCAAAATCTCATTATTGGGATGGTGTCCAATCTTCCTTTTCTAGAATTGCTTCCTTTCATCACAAAATATCCCCATCTTATTCCATGAAATCTCTATTGATCCCTAAATGGAACATGTTCATATTGAAGTTTAGATCAATTTCCCAAAATATGAAATTAAAATATGGATAATTACATCCCTTAATATCATATGAATCATTGAGTACTTCAACTGATGTTAAAAAATGTACCACATAATAGTGCATTTTAAGAAGGTATTACAATCATAATGTGAAATGTTGTTCAAAGTGTAAAATGCACTAAAATGGTGTTTATGAATAATAAATAACATGAATATTATAAATATTAACAATTAATATTAGCCTTATTTAGTGGCTAATCATCCATGGTTGATGATATCGAAGCAAAACTGGCATGTCAGTTTGATCCAATTTATCCCAGCCCAGTGAGACAAGCATGTATAAAGTATTTCCATTTCCATGGGGTGGATGTCTCAATCCTTATTATAGTATTGTTCTCTGGGATTACCCAATCATTATTTTTTTGTAATACGAGGTGATATTTTGGAATCCCCTAGACATGGGAATTTTCCCTGTCCTTTTTATAGAAAAAATAATTCATTTTCCCAGATCCGGGGTCATAGCTTCCAATCGGTGCATTAGATAAATATAGGCATCATCCATGTCTGTCCATGGGTCGGTTGTAGTCTTGGTATGATCAAACTCATTATCCTGAATCTGCTTTTCCTTGATCTTGTAATAGTCAACATTAGGGTAGCAGTCTTCATAATAGGAAAATGGAGAAGTGTCACTAGTGAGTACTGCCACTCGAACCTTAAGGGAGTACTTAAGGAATTTGTGATATGATAAAGGGATCACCGCATGTAGTTAAATCCATGGCCTACCCATCAGTTCTTTATAGGTGGTGTCCCAGGATATAAAAATGAACTAGGTATTACCAGCTAGGCATTCAAAAAGGGTCCTCAAGTGGATTTTTCTAACTAGTGTCTATTTTTTTCTATCATAACCTTGAATTATCATGTCAGAGGGACTCAGATCATCCTTGAATAGACCCATTTTTCGATGTGTTCAGCTCTGGATTAGGTTGATCCCAAATCCTGTGTCGACAAGATAGTTATGATCCTACACCACATAGGAGTGGCCGGTGATGTACAGTGGGAGGATGTTCCCATGTATGGGAGATACATCATCTTCTACAGAGAATGAGAAAATTTTCTAACATTCATCATGCTCAACCTCCAGGTCCTAGAAGTATTCTACAGATGCTACATCCATCTCAAACTTTAGGGTCTTCTTAATGCTTCATTGAGGGATTCACGTATATCCACTGACAGGATAAGGGAATCAAGGATAGAGAGCCTCGATTGAATTCTGGGAAGATTATTTAGGATATCATACATTATTTCTATGTGAGAAATTCTTCTTACCAGGGATCATTCTGCGGTGGGGGGTTTGGAGGCCCCTTTTGGCTAAACCGACAGCTGGCTGTTGTGGGAATGTCATACTGATCAATAGTTGAAACTTGTGGAGTGACTACTGGATGTGGGATAGGAGACTTAGGCTAGTCCATAACAGATTGTGTATGATCACAGTGCGGTCAAGGAGGATCAACCTGACCAAGTAACACAAATGGTAGCGAAGGCGGACTTGATGACACAAGATGAGAAGGCTATGCTTGATGCGCATGCTGCACTCTGTGTTGGGCCTACTATCTAGTTTTAGTGGCTTTCACATCCTAGCTAGATGCACTAGTTGAGGAGTTCCAATTACTCTTATATCCACTTCTCCATCGATGCTGATGATGGATGGGGATTTTGTGAGGATCTGTCTAGCACACCTTGCCATCAGAATTTATTTAAGTGTTTACCAACACCATGATGCTAACTAATGCATACCCTTGATCGTCACTTGTAGAATCCTCCAATACTAGACATATTCTAGGGGTAATATCCATCTCTAGGGGAATGAAGTCACTGATAGTATGATATGATGATGACATTTGGGCGAGACTTTATTTTCCCTTGCTTCGTTGATGCATGCTCTTCATGGAAGAGGAAGGCCGAACCATTGATGCAGAAGTACTGGCTGTGGGTGATGCAACATCTTATGAAGGCTTAGGTCAGTTTAGACGTTCATGGATAATACCATGAGGAAAATATACTACCTTATGAGTTATCTAGTCATCATAAATTTGTGACCCACAGTTAAGAACCTGCTGCCACTCACCTTCACTATCACTATCATTGTCTCACTTCATGAATACAGATGCCACATGTACCAGAGTTGGGCCTAACCTAGCTATGTTTTTCTCAACTTGGTCTTAATGAATGTATTTAAACACATAGCACTGTTTGAGTATATGCCCTAGGATATGGTGATATGGGCTTTAATTGGGGAGCTTAGTGAGATCCAGCTCTTCAGGAAACCAGCATTCGTGAAACTATATAATTACATGTTCTATGGAACTTCAGAAATAACTCTGGACCTGTGCCTCGTTGAATGAGTTGGTCCATTTATCCTGATTGGGGAGGTTATCTGGGATCCTGGGCCTGATGAGGGGCTAGAGGACCCCATCGAGGAGGTGGAACCTGGTTATCCCACCTAGGCTGTGGTGGCACATTATGCGGGGGTGCCTCCCGATTATGAGGTGGGTGAAGCTGGACCAGAGGCTATGACAAAGGTTGAGGGATTATACAATTCCGTGGAGGTGGCTTAACCAATAATAACTCCAACTACTTGGGGCCTCTATTTGTGGTACCACGACTGGCTCTACCTTAGTGACTCTTCAAGTAGGAATTGCAGGAGGCTATGAACATGCCTACTTGCCCAGCATCAAGGATTCTTCTAGATGCAAGGCCTTATTGAAGACATCTTGGAATCCCCTGGGATAACTCTATGTAATGAGAGAGGGGACCAATTCATCTTTGAAATTCCTTTCAAACATTTTCAGCTGCTATTCTCGAGAGAGGCGATGAAGTCCACGACGCGCTCGTCAGGCCTCTACATAAACATGAGGTGGTCTTCAATACTCAAATTCTTGGTGATAGAGATAAAATGTTAAAGAAACCATCTACGAAGATCTTCCCAGCCAACGACTGACCCGATGGGAAGCTGGTTGTACCAGAAAAATTCATTCAAATTCAATGAAGGTATGAAATACTAGAGTTTGGCAGCCTGTTGTTGCGTCGGGGTTCCTAGCATGGGTCCACACTGTGTGATGAAGTGCGCCAGATGCTATAGTGGGTTTCTCGTCTAATTAATGGGAGGATAACATGGAGTTTCTAAAACAAAATGTTTCTAGAATATCATCCACCCATGCGAGATATGGCTTGACATCATGTAGTATTACCACCTATTGAGTTTCCAATGCCTCATGGTGGGAAATGCGCACAACCATCGGGTCATCTGGGCCGGGATTCCAATCTTGATGAGGATCCCTAACCACCAATGCATTGGGAGGTTTTCAACATTATAAGAAAGCCCAGGGGCTCGTGGAGTGGCTGGTGGGATGATATGCAGGGTAGCTAGAAGAACCTCAGCTGAGACCCATGGATTAACATACCGCTCAGGTGGATTGGGTGAAATATCCAACTACCTCATTCCTTACTTTTTAGCCTTTATCCTGACTATGTGGGGAGGTTGGTCTGTGCCAACTAGAGACAATTCACCAGGGGACTATAGTACCCGCCCCTACTTCTCCAGCCGATGATCACTGTAGTCTGACCATCATTCTACAGCACGTTCGGCAAGGAGGTCATCAACCATATAATTTTACTCCATGAGATGTTGATGCAACAAAGCCTTTTTAGGAGAATCCTTCATCTTCAGCACTGATCCAGATGGGTTAGAGTGTTTTACTACCCAAAGGTGTTACTTACCCTTATTGGTATTCTGGTTGAGGACTAATGCCTCAGTGGGAACGGGGAGACCCTGGAGATTTCTATGCTGGCGAGTAATCATTCCTAATAGATAAATTAGATTTGGAACTTCTAAAAGGGGTTTAAGTTCTCATCAAGGAGATCTATATTGTTCTCCAACTTTGATAGATCGACCATGTCAATCGTGACTCTACCTGGAGGCATATCCTCAATATCTCCTTGAAAATCAGACTGGTGCCAGATAGAACTAAAATGGAGACCAACAAATTACCCCCATCAACGGACATGAATGTGGGGGGAAGCCTCCTTGAGAATCTTGTGAAACACTTTAATGCTATGAATGCATCATAGCTAGAGGGTCTAGTGGCGACTGGGTGACTAGGGGTACTGGCCGATAAGGAGCACAACCAAGTCAACCGTACACATTGTTGTCCAATGTATTCAATGTTATACTAAATATTAGGGTAATAAAAACTCGAGTAACTGTGTAAGAAGTGTGTCACCTAGAGGTATTGGATAAATCACGTGACTTCCACCTTAGTATGCAATTCTGGTGCTCTAATGCTTGCAGTCATAATTGGACAAAACATATCTGGTAAGTGATCTACTGCAAGGATTCCCAAAAGGATCCTTATATCAGACTCGAGATTTGGAACTTGTATTCCCCACTAATCAACTAGAGGTAGCAGAAGGACTGGTAACTGCACTGAAGCACACCACTTATATGGTAGACCGACATGTGGAAAATACAGTGAAAAAGCTTACAAGACATTGCATCTTGCAATTTCCTGTGATGAATGAAATAATTGAGCCACCACATCCTGATAAGGTGAAATAGTGAGCACGACCTCCAAAGCAGGGGAAAAGAATACTAGTGGTGGTCCATGATGTTGTTCGTCCTCTATCTTTCAACTAAATGACTCTCTATGATCTCTTGTGGAAGTAAAGAATGAACCTATTAATGATAGGAAGGATTTCATGACCAGACCCTAAAAAGGGCAAAAAAAATTCACCTCCTGGATGTATCTATGGTGGGATGCAAGAATCTAGTGGACCTCACAATCAAGAAAGATGAGGATGATACACCTTGTTCCATCCCCCACCCACGACACTGAAGATCGAGGTGAGGGTTCCATTTCCAAATCACATTTTGCATTGAAATCTAAGAATACAACTGTTTTAATTGAAGCCTGAATCTTCTTGTCTATATTTTTATAGAATTGGAAACTCTCCCTCCTTCCCTGGGATGGCACTTCAGGATACGGTAGGTTTTTGGCTCGAAGAGGTCCTTCAGTTGAATCGATACTGTGGTACAGAGGAATTCCTTCTGGGTGATCCAAGGTGTGAAGAGCACCTTCAAAATGACAAGTGGAACCTGGGGAGGAACTTTGGGTCCACTGGCTGACGTATGGAGGGAATTTCCTTGGGAAGTTCTGGAGCAGGTAGGGCCTTAGAGAGAGCTGGTCGGAGGATGAGCATGGCCTCTTAGATTACTTTTTTTGGTAGTATCAATGCGAGGAGGGTCCTTATACTAGTCAAGATGAAAACAGGTAGGACCTCTATGTTGGGTTCCCATGAAGCGAGTCAAACCTGTGCTTATCTGATTGCTGGGACGAGGAGGACCTTATTCGGTTACTATAAGGACATGGGGAAGACCCCCTGGAGAAGGATGACCTGAATCGTTGCATCTTCACATCGGTGACCTGTGACAGGAGGAATGGATCCATACCTGAGGTCATGGGTGTGGAAGAGCCATCCATACAAGGTGTCCATGAAGTGGGGAGGACATTCACTTGTATTGAAGGTGGCATGCGGATAACCTCCAAGCTGATATATGGAGCAAGGAGGGCCTAAACTCTCATTGTTGATGGTATGGGGAGGACTTTAACCCGCGATGGACACCGCCTATGTCAGCGACTAGGAGAGTGGACCCAGTCTGCCCATGGGGTTGTTGGGGCCACAATCTGGGTTTGGATTATAAATGACCCTACTTAGTATATACAAGAGAGAGTTGGTACGTGCCTATGGTGGAACGGTTCACGGTAGTCATTGAAACGGACTCCCCTTGGTGGGTGTCCTCCTCAGCCTACACATGACACTAGCGTCGAGTTAACCAGGCTAGGGCCGGTGGTGCATGCACATAAGATACCTACTCTTCAGCTTATGGGGTTGTGTGGTGGTGACAACGCAGCTTGGTGGGAGCCCTCCTTAGGAACCCCTGGCATGGTATCCCAACCGGTCTGACCCGGAAGTCCCCCACCATATTGGCGTAGGGGAAGGAGTCATCGTATAGTATGGGGGAGAGGCTCCAGAAATGATTATACATCAGAGTGGGGAGCATGGGTTCTCTATGTGGTATTTGGGGTCAGCAGTGATGATGAATCGCAAAAGACTCAAGGTATTGTCTATCCATATCATGGGTTGGGATATTCACCTCTTCCTTTTATTGTTGAATGAGATCGTTAATTTCCCTTCTCAAATATAATTTAGATGGGGAGATGTGGTGTGGGTGCCTAGAAGTCATGGAAGTGGAGGCTTCTGTGGGAATGATGAGGAAACACGAGATTTTCACGTTGATGTTTCCCCTGCCCTTGTGTCGGTGGGTTGGTAGTGATTGGTTTCCTGTCATGAAATGTTGGGTCTTAAAAATAATGGAGATTTATCTATTAGTGCTGAAATAAGTAGAGCGATGTCAACTAACCTAGTTCCATTCTATCTTCCATGGTTGGTAAGAAGGAGGCATGATGACAACTTTGAAGACCAGGATGTCCAAGGTTCAATTGCCCCGATTTCATTCTGTATTTCACACTAGGACCACTATTTTCCTGGCGGGACCTGGTGCAGGATAACTTTATCTGGTGAAATGATATTCGACTAATTTCTCGAACTTTACTAATCTCTACATTGGGGAGATGAATTTCATGCCGGGTTCACCATTTATGTTTCTGATGCTTTCTCTAGGGCGGGAATCCATCTGTTTTAGAGGACATGCTATTCTCCTCCTCTCATTCTCTCTTTCTAAAGGTGGGAAACATTCTTCGCTTATTCAGGGATGCATGCTTCTTGATCGAAATAGGATTATGGGATTTCTATTCATCCTTCTTAGTATTCCTCCTCAGAAATCATTACCCTGTCTGGGTATCCCTCATAAACTTAAGACATTGTTCGTGAAAGTCTTTCAAATACCATGTCTTCATGGATACTGCTTAATTACGTTGCATTTGTCAGGACATTTCTTTGGGTCCAGTCAGGGGTTCAACCTTCAGTCAAAGGAGTAGTCACGTAGGACATTGCTGGCATGTTTGGACGCTGGAAAACTGATGTGTCCGGCTTTATTCCCCTTATAATAGGGATTCTCGAGGGCTTTAAATCCCGAGACATCCCACAAAGAGTGCGTAGAATTATAGGTCATAGGCATGTCTGTGAGATTCTCCGCATCCTCCCATGATTAAAAAGGGTACGATGGAAGTCTAAAGTCTAACAGATATAGATCAGACTGATCATAACACTGATAAGATTGGATCAGATTGGTGCAACCCCAGAAGGGAAAACTGATGTTGTATCAAATGATTGTTTAGTTACCCGATTACTGCTAGGAATAGTGAGAAAGTGGGTGGCATGATCTCACCAGGATGTGGTGGTCCTGGTAAGAATCATGACGGATATGGATGGTTGAGTGATGTGAATGGATAATGAGATGGAACCAATATTATAGAGACAGTGATGTTGGTATTGAGCCTTGAAGAGACCTCCAACATATATCTATGGAAGGGAATCAATGTCCATGTAGTCAGGATGATGGTATACAATTTTGGTGTATGAATAAAACAATGTCACAATGATGCACTAAGTCTTATGGGTGGTTAGCATCCTGGATTGGTCTGATTCTTAAGGGGCAGACCAGAGATGTGGGTCCCAAGGAGGGGACATCGATGTTTACTAGTTTTTGGGGTTGAAGCTCAGTGATGATTCCTACATACCATGTCTAGGAGACAAGGATCAAACCCACATAGTTCATCTTAGACCCTCTTACTGTCGTGTGGGACAGACAACAGATTACCATTGGCCGGGGTTCCAATGGGATAGTTCTGGTCGAGGTTCCAATGGCTTACCATCAATTGGGTATACAATGGATTACCACTAGTCAGGACACAATGTCTTATTTCTAGGTGGGATTGAACCACAAGAAGGCTTCCAACATACCGTCACTGTGAAACATGGATCAAACCCACATAGTTTGAAAGTTTACAATTTAGCATCGTGTAGAATGAAAAGGGCCATACAATTTAATGTCATGCAGGTTGAGGGTGATCTGACAAGGAGTGGTGGGAACAAATATTTTTTGGGATTGAACCTCAAAGTGGATTCCTACATACATTGCCTATGATATAATGATCAAAGCCCATTTAGTTTGGGACTATACAGTTTGGTCTCAATCGGGATGAGTGAACCAACATGGAGTGGTCCTGACAAATAGGTATTGGTCTTGAACCTCACAGAGGCTTCCTAAGTACCTTGTAAATGTACCAAGGATTAAAGTCCATGTAATTCAAGAGTATACAATTTATCATCATGTGAGGTGAGTGAAACAACATGGAGAGGTCAAGAAAAATAGGTGTTGGAAATGAACCGCAAAAAGGGTTCCAACATACCTTACTTTGGAGAGATGGATCAAAGTACACATATTTCAGGAGTATACTATTTAATGTCATGTGGGACAAGTGATCCTACATGGAGTGGTCCAGACAAATAGGTGTCAAGCTTGAACCATAGAAAGTATTCCTATGTACCTTTCCTAGGAGACAAGGTTCAATGTCCCCATAGTTTGTGAGGGGTTGAGTATTACATGCTATGGCAGTCCATGGAAGGATAATATGGTCACTGCATAATCTAAGCCCACATGAGTCATGCACGGTGTGAGAAAAAAGAGGTTGAAAAGACCTGACAATAACTTCATGAAAGATGAATCCATGGGAAGTGAAGTGGGGGTTACATGTTGTTAGCTACCCAAAGATAAACCATAGGCATATTCATGGTCAGAAGACAAGGTAGATGGGGATATAGAATTACTCTAGGATAGAGGCCCGATAGAAAAAAAAGTCCAAAGGGAGACGGAAGGGGTAATGAAGGTCCATGTTACCATCTCTCCTTTAGTCATTGGCACCTAAAAAGAGAGGGGGTGGTATTCTTCCTCCATCAATAATGGATATGGGATTACACAAATATGGTTGCCCTTCCCCATGTACAAACACCATTCCAAAAGAGATGATATCATTTTATTTGAGGAAGATATCACTCTTGTGGAGATGAGCGGGTGTGGATAATTTCCGAGATGTGTATCCCCACATGTGTTTCATGGGAAGATGATATAATTTACCATCATTTTATGAGAATGATGTTTCTAGGCAGTTTAACGTCCAGAAACATGGACGAGGTGGGTTCACTGTGAACGCATATGACATACATAACTGATACCCACCAAAGTTTAAGGAAGGGAAAGAATCAACAATGCCATTGCGAGGGGATGTTGTAGATTAATCCATTGAGGGACCCACATTTACATGAATATATGAAGAATTATTAGCCGTTATCATTCCTATACGAAGATACACAAGGATAAGAAATACAACGTGAATCCCCAACCAAAGGACCATTAATTCACTTAGTACTAACCTGGAGGGTTGTATGGAATAAGGGAATATAAAAAAGGTTTTTTCCTATATTAATCACCTGAATATGGTGTTTAGGAAAGTGACATTGAAAAAATGCTCATGGGCGCACACAAGGGGTGAGGATAACATTCAAAAGAAGGGCTTTTCATGAAATAGGCTCACAAATGGTAACTATTCTGTTAAAAAATCGAGGTTGCACAGATAAAGGAGGTGTGCATGTAATGAGAGAAAGTTTTCACGTAGTTGGAGGAGATTTGTGAATAAGAGGATGAGGTTTACATGAATGTAAAGGGAATTTCATGAAACTGGCCAATCAGTAAAGCAACTGGGTGAGGGTCAAGTCCAAGGGGTTCTGGGTGGAGGAGGACCCCTGTGATACTTTTCAAGGAAAATACTATACATGAAAGTCATATTTTTTCAATGTAAGAGGTGTATTGCACATAGGGGAGACAATTCAAATTATTCAGCCTTGAATTTGAGTGGGGTTCCCTTCTATTTATAGGCGATCGGGGGTAGCGACCACACACGGAATTCGGCCGGTATGGAAAACCCGACCCAAGCATTTTCTTATTGGAAATTCCATGCCAGAGTGCAAAATTAATCTAGAAATAAATCATTTTTCTTATGGAGAAGTGGTTTTATGATCACCTATCTGATGTTTCTCATAGCCTTTCACCCCATCCCAGAGTTGGTTGGTAATTGCAAACATGCCTTCAGTTTTTTTTCAAATATTCCTTCCTAAGACCGTTGTTGGATTTCAGCATCTTCAGGGTGATAACCAAAAAAAAGTTCATTAAGTATATCTCAACCATATGTCTAGTACATGATTTTTGTTCCCATAATACACACATGGTCTGACAGTCCAAGGGGATATGTTTGTGTTAAATCATAATTTCTTTTAAACCATGATGAACTATTTGAATATATGACATCCAAGGATGACCTTTTTAAACATAATTTTTCATAAATTGAAAATAAGGTGTCATGATTAACATATTAAATTATTTATTTTTCTAGATTATGTGGTTTCCCACTATGATAATTGTTTCTTATAATATGATTTATGGTTTTAGTCAATGGATTGAACCTAAAGGAACCATGTTAATGCTAAATGTGATGGATAGTGGAATGATTGTCCTTATGAGAATGTAAATAAAGATGGACGCAAAAGGTAAAAACATATGATTATTCCATATATTCTATGAATATATATGGTTAATAATGTAAACTTTAGTGAAATTATTAATGTATTAAATAACAAGATTAAATATTTTTATGAAAGTTCTTATGGTTATAATCATAAAGGAAATGAAGTTTAATTTTATTCATGTAAAGAATGTGGGATGAAGTGCCCAGGAGAATCAATCAATGTAATGGAAATATTTTCTCTTTGTGGAAATGGATTTCATATTTCAAAGAATTTTTGTGTAATTCATTTTCTTTTTAGTGGGGGGGAATTATTTCATTATCTGATTCAAAGACCTAATCCAATGGTTAACTCCAAAACCAAGGAAGGGATAATGTTATGATGATAATTATAATTGAATTATTAATTTTTTTAGGTTTTAGAATTCAATAATGATGTTTAATAATTATATTATCAATAATATTTTAGATATAAAAATAATTAAATAAATAAATATTGTTCAACTAAAATTTTTATATAAGGGTTTTAAAGCATATAATGAAAGTAACTGAAACCCCAAAAAAATTATTTAGTGGTAATTTGATATTTTTAGATAATACATGATGATGGAAAATATTTTCCTTAATAATTTATTAATATTAAGATAATAATTTATAGTTTGGATAAAGAGAATATAGATATTAATGATCTAAATAGTATATTATTAGTGACCTTTGAATCAGTTATTGATTTGATGACAACATGATTTATTTCATTTTTGAAAATGATTAGTTCATTTTCAGAATATTGGAATATATTGAATATTATTTTTTTCTTTAAGAATATATGTTCCAATTGAGTTTATATGGTTATTTTGGTTACTATCCTTTTTTAGAAGAGTATATGATTATGTTATTGACATGTTTAGTATGTGGAAATGTGAGATACATCTTGTTTTCAAGAGAAAATTTTTTAAGTCAATCTAAAAAACATGATAAAATATTAATGATTTTTAGATATTGATTTTGGGAAAAAATATTTAAGGCGAGACATAGGGTTAACTAATTTTGGATTGGAATATGTTAATTATTCGGGGATATTTTTGAGGTTATATAGCATAATTTATTCTATTTATCCTTATTAGAAAACATTCACTAACCATTTTGGTTTTGGTTATTTAGAGAAAATAGGAATGTATAAAAGAACATATGATTTTTTGAAAGTAACTTTTAGTGATTTAGTCAAGAAAATTGCATCTTGAATATACATTTCAATTTATAAGAGATGAGTTAGAAGTTTAATTAATTAATGTAGAATCAAATAATGAAATTTTGGTTTAGAAATAGAAATAAATCAAGTAATTATGTTTTCTTGTGTTCTATATATTAATAGTAAAATAATTCCCCAACATTAACAAAATGATCTTGAATTAAAAATTATACCGTTTACCATTGTTTTTTTTTGAATTGATAGTCTTCTCAATACTCACTGGTTTATGGTTTTGTAGTCGTTATTTTTCTCAAGGCCATCTTCTATGTAACTCTATTTCTAGGCTTAGATGTTAGTTCTCTCTTCCGTGTATTTATTTTAACATCCTAAAAAATTTATTATATTTTGAATACAATTTATTTATTATTATATATTTCCTTCATATTTGTATTTCATTATATCCATGTTGATTTTTTGTTTATTTATTTTACAACGTAGGTTTTCCACAAAAGAATTTTTAAAAAGAAAATCCATTATTACTGAGGAAATGTTAAAATTTTTAAGGTGAAATTTATTAATGAGGCGGTGGGGTGTGGGGGGGGGGGGGGGTATTTTACTGCCCAAAAAATTATTTTATAATAATAATATTCTAAGAATATTTATTAACATGAAACACCATGCTTTACGATAATTGTTATGTATTATAAAAATAATAATATTTATTTATCACCATTATATTCTATCCATTGAATTGGTGGTTTTTAATATGAGTGAACTCATTATGAAATAATTATGTAGTGGTCCTACTCAATAAAAGAGGTAATACTAATTCTAAATAAATAATCACAATTATTAATGTGATGTCATCTTTTTATTCAAAAGAGGATTTTCCTCAAAATTGCGTTTTAATTTTTTTTCTCATGGAACTTATAATTAAATTCTTGAAATTTAAGAAATTTTATTTTATAAAATAGAAAAAATTATTCAAATTAGTATATCAAAATCAACTAAGAGTTATTTAATTTTTTATATTTTTTGAATGATTTACTTTCCTTTTAGTTGTAAATAATACTGACATTATAAATAATCTCACCTCATTTCATTAAAAAAATTTAATGTCCTAATTTATTTTTCTATTTGGTGTAAAAGTTACGTAGGATACATTTAATCTAAAATAAAATAATATTTTCAATTTGAATAAATAATATTCATTATTTTGATATAAGATAATTTTTATTATTTAAAAATCATTTTTCTAAAAAATGATTTTCATTGCATTTTATGAATTTATATTAAAATTTATTTCTTATAATTTTATAGATTTAATAATGAAAAATTTATACAATATTTCTAATCTGGATATTTATAATTTTTAAATAGTGTCCTTTTATTTTTGGTTATTATGAATAATAATTGTGTTAAATATTTGTCCCCTAAGTATGGGTATAATGGGTAATATAAGGTTAAATCTCCAGGATAAGGTCTCAAAATAATCTCAACACTTGAATTTATTTCATTATATTGAAAAAGATCAGCCATATAAATCTCAAATATGAATATATGGCATTTTTTGCTATTTTACCGAGATAAAAAAATTTATATTTTTTTAATTACAGATAATTCCAAAATGTCACTCTCATGAATTTAATATATCAGAAGAAATGACATAATGATAAAAAGATGAAATGTTTGGTTCGAATTATTTATTTTAAATAATATCTATTTTTTTCTTGATAAATTATTTTAAATTTTTAGGGATGAAATGATTACCATAATTGCTTACAATACACAAACATAGTGCTTGTGAAAATAGTAGTAAAATCATGTAAATATTTTTAAAAACTATAAAAGTAATATATTTTGGGTTCTTTAAAGTGTGACCTGAATTTTTATGACACATATAACATACTAGAGATGTTTCAAATATTTATATTCAAATTCCATTACAACCATATATTTTTTGAATGCCAAATAATGTGATTAGTATGTAAAATGGAATTAATAGTATTTTCTATTAAATATATCTTATTCAATTATATAAAAATAAATAAAATATTTAAATAAGAAAATTTTGATTATAATTTTCAATAAATTCACCCCTTCTAAATTTATGAGCGAAATATTACCTTATATATAAAATTATAACCCTTAATATGAAATAATTCATTACCATAGTTATGATTTAAATTAGTTAACCATGTAGTTAAACAAAAAATAAGGTTTAAAATTATATTTAAAACTTTAAAAATTGTATCGAATTATTATATTAATAATATAAATTAATGATCGTTAAACCCATGTCATTTTTGAGTCATTTTTCTTGAGTTAATCACATATTATATATTGATATTTCAAGAACATCCCAATAACAATTTATTGTTATTTCATAATAATAAATATTTTATTAAATGATATATATTTTTTTAAAATACCATCCTTTATAAATTTAATGATATATTGTTCAATTTTACAGAATGTTTTAATATCCTGAGATTTTAAGTTTAATGTTTATAGCGCACAAGACATGAAATTGTAGAGCTTAAATGAATAACCAAATTCTTTTATTTAAATTTTTCCACTATATCGTAGCCATCAAGTTGATAGTTATGAATAATAATAAATAATTTATGAAATATATAATGGCATTACTCATTAATTATTTATTAATTAATGCTTTATAAATGAATACTCGATTTTTTGTAACATCATTTAATTCTCCAAAAACAGAGGTTCATTAAAATTATTATTATTGGTTTTTTGAGAATTTAATATAATTAATTTATTCAATTTTACTTTATAAAATTAACTTAAATTTTTAAATTATAATGTAAAAATTTCCTTAAAATTAATTTTTAATAATTTTTTAAAAAGATTGATTTTCAATGAAGAGTAAAAAATAATAATTTTTATGTATAATTGTATTATTTATTTAAATTATTTACAATGATTTTTATTGATTATTTTAAAATTTTAATTATATCCTTTTAATAAAAAAATTCAATTATTATTTTTGAAATTTATTTTATCCTTGAATTTATCATAAAAACCTTTTATAATTTGAAATGGGAATTTTTATGAAATTTATTTTTCATAATGTTCTTATTATTTAATTTTAAGTTACTTTATAACAATTCTATGTTTTGAATTTATAAAAATGGAATTATTATTTTTAATCCGGATGTCCAAATTTAGTGGTCACTTTTTTTTCAATTTGAATAATAATGTTTGTAATTTTTGTTCCAATGATAAAGGGGTAAATTAAGCATTAAAAGATAAAAACAAAATGATAAGGATTATAAAATGACCCCAAAACAAGAATAATTTTTATTTTATTAGTTATTTTATTCCTAACTCATATAATATTTGGTTATATGACATTTAAAGGACATTTGGATGAGAATATGACATTTATGGTATTTTACTTCAAGCAAAGTCTTACAAGTCAAACTCGTGATTTTATGGATTAGAAAATTTTTAAAATTAATTTATCTCGATGACATGATCATCAAAAAAAGTATTTTGAAATATTAAATATTTATTTTCATCATCGTAATTTTTTTAATTTTTTATGAATAAATAATTACCTTAAATGTTCACACAAACGCTGAAGTAGTAAAAATTTAATTATTGAAAAATAATATAAATGATAATAAAAATTAAAAGTAATATAATTTGAGATCAATAATTTAATTAAAAAAATTTATATATTAACATGAAATGTAGGGGATATTAGAACATATATTTTTTATAACTGTAAGTGTTTTCTAGATAATACTAAAGTCAAACTGTTGAATTGTTCTAAAAATTGGCATTATTGAAATATTAAAATAATTATTATTTTATTAAATGATATAAAATTATAAAAAATTTATATTAGTCCAAATAATTATTATATGGTTAATAGACTCAATAGTTGTTCATTTATGAGAATTTTTTTCTTTTATAGTAACTATATTGATCCTCAATGTGTAAAAATAATTACTTTCAAAATAAGTTTTAAAAGGATTAATGAGGGGTTAAAACTAAATAAAAATTGTAATTTTGTTACCTAAAATTGTATAAAATTTATTTTATAAGGTGATATTGAACCATTATCATCCTATATTTTTCATAAATGAGTTTTGAGACATCATTAAATGAATATTAATTAATATTAAATTAATACATTGAAAAATTCCCAAAGTGTCCCCACTCTCTTATAAAAGGAAACCTCTAATTCTCAATCCTTCAATCATAAAATCCCATTTGGTTCATAAAATACATTAAAAAATAATAGTATATAATCCTTACCCAAATTAAATTGTTTTTTATGAATAATAACAATCTTATGGGTCTTAAGGTGTTATGTAATGTAGGTTTTCCAAAGAAGAGGTTTTGTTTTTATCATTATCTTTTAGTTCTGTTAGTTATCCCACATCACTCAATTAATTTTCCAAACATGATATAATAATGAATATAATATAATACATAAAATTAGATTTTATTTGGTTAGTTGTATAACCTATATCGTTATCCTCTTCTATAAAATTAGAAACAATATCTCTATTCGGGTGTATGACCGACTTCCACCTCAAAAACCATTATAATTCATATTCCATCAACATAACTCAGGGTTGGACATAAAGTTTTAATTTTTTTATAAATGAAATTAATGAAATATTTATTATTATAAAATTAAAATATATAATTTTCATTATTACCATTCCATTCCCTAATAAATGACAGCATTATTCATGCATACATGTAGACTACTACCAACATAAAGTGTTGTGATTCGTTTTTCATCCCCACATCTCATGAATGAAATATATAAGTATATTTAAAGATATAATATTATATATATATATATATATATATATATATATATATATTATATTACGATAATTTTGGAAACATAAAATAATACAAACAATCTTTCCATAATGATCGTTTATGAATGGAAACATTACTGAAGAGTATGTAGGACATACCATCATCGTGATTATTACACACTTCATTTTTCTTACCCATATTTAATGTTGGATTTAAAATAATAAATGATTTATTAAAATGATAATAATATAATAAATATTATTATTATTTTCATTTTATAATATTAAACTCTTTGACTATATTCATCACATATAAGTCATTTTGGACTAATGTACCAAATATCACTGAAACGCCTGACGTGAACCTAAATGATTAGGAAATTTTTATAACATGGTAATAAGTGACATAAAATGAATAATATAAAAATGTTATTAATAATTCAATGAATAAAATATTTTTATTTTTAGGAGGAAATATAATGCAGTTCTCATGTAAGACTCAAGGTAAGGGTTTATCATCTCACTTTTACTATAGTGACACCTATTCTATATTCCCCACATATTTTTTTTTGTGGTGTATATAATACCCCTTGATATATTATATTAGGAATAATTTTGTTTAATATTATTTAATGGTTAATTAATATTTTTTTCATGGGGCTTATGAATAAAAATATACCCATGTGGAATGGATGAATTTCTAGTCTAATCATTATTTAGGATTTTTATGCTTAAATATCCGCTGGGAAATATTTATCTAAAATGTGAATTCTATGTAAAAATGTTTTCCAAAAATGTTTTTAATATTATCGTAGAGTTTTTTAAAATAATTATTATTCAAGTTTTATTTTTCACAATAAAGATTTAAATGATGGTTTTCTTATTTTCTAAATGATTTACCCTATTAATTTTCTTCCAAAATCAAGAAGGGAATGTTTTTTTAACTTATATGACATGAGTGGATTTTCTCACCGTAAATATGTCTCAATGATTTTAATATTACCTTAAAAATTTAAAAGTTTCTATTAAAATAAAATTATTTTTTTAATTAGTGTGTAGTTTATTATTTAAAAAATATATTTCAAAATAGAAATGTTATTTTTCTCAAGAATTATTCTATGTTATAATTTCAAATAATTTTTACATAAAAGATAACATCCATTGATGTTACTTATTATTTAATAGGGATGTGATTCCATAATACCATTTTTATTCATTATATGGATTGTTTATGTTCATGATGAATATATAATTATGAAACCATTTTTTTCCGTGGGCTATGCTATAATAAAATGTTTTTGAAACCCATTTCATTTTATGGGATCTAATATGGTGAATGATTTATGATAATGTTCCATAAATTCCTATTGATTTCATAACATGTGGGTTGGGACCTTTATCTCCCAATAATTAATTGGGTATATAATTATATCTCATGAGATAACCCAACTGGATTTGGGAGTGAACCCAGTTTAACAAGGGACATTGTGCATCACGATATTAATAAAAGTGAACTGAGACTACATTGAAGGTTTGTTTAGTGATAAAATATCACTATGATCATCTTATAAAAGACCGTTTAATACTATGGAAAGTATTTTCAATGATTATGTTTGTTACACAATTCAATGACTTATATCAATGATATGTCTCATGGATGATGTTATTTGATTCATTTATGATTAGTATCTTATGATCATCCATGGTTTATTCCATGACATAGGATTTTGATCTATGATATGCAGATTATAATTTTCAAATGTTATGTTTATGTTATTATTCACTAATATCAATTTTATGCTTATCTAATCATTGATATCTCCATAATTTAAACATACTATGAATTTAAGATCACTATTTTCTTTAGTTTCCATTCCCCAAGATATGAATAATGTTTATATATAGGTTATGTATTTAAGGTGTTCTAGTTGTAAAGAAATTTTTAGGGATGATATATTTATTATTAACTAGTTTTTCATTTATCAAGGCTATGTAAGGGTTGTTTTAATTATCTAAAATTATAAACCAAAATGGCCCTTCAACATGAAATTTATCCTATACTTAAATTTATTTTTTATGTTTTGTGTGGTTTATATTTTTGGTAACTTTTATTATTATCAATGATATAAATTTAATGATTAGATTTTTAGTACCGGATCCAGGAGTGTGGGTTTTAGGCTATTACAATTTGTAAGATAGCTAGGTTTTGATAAATTTGGTGATTAAGAAGTTTCTTGAGATGTTTTATTAATAGTTAAGGGTACCATCATGGGTTTATAATGTTATTTTCAAACACATGTTCAAAGTATTAGACACTCCATTTTAGTTTTTATGTTAGCAAATTTTAAGTTGACTAATTAAATTTTGGGTGGAATTTATTTTTTAATTATGTGTAACCCATAAGTTTATCATGTGAAAATGTTTATCTAATTAATAATTTCTTTAATATTTTTGGATATAATTTAAATAATATTGGTATAAATTAGGGTTTATATGAACTTTTATTTTGAGGTTATTATGGGTTATTACATTTTTGGGATACAAAATGACACGTATAAGATAACATTTGAGGAAGAAAAATTAATTTAATGTTTAATAAATTAAAGTAATTTATTAGGATTTCTATAACATTTATGAAAATTTTATAAAGAGTATACTAATATATTTTTAAAAAAAAATGAAAAATCATATGGCAGTGGAAACCTATCTCACTAGGAAGGGTTGCATGGCATGAACCCACAACCGAAGGGAAGAAAGGGTACATTAATTACCACCAGCCTACGTGATATCCTGGTTATCATAAAATTGTTATTATTTATTTTAAATATCTCTCAGCTTAATGTTTATTTTATTTTGAGAACATATTCCATATTTTACAAAAAAATTTGGGTTTGGAAATTTATTTGGTGTTAAGTGATTAATGTTATTTTGAAAGATGTTCACAATTTTGATAACCAAATATGATAACGGTAAACATAATACTATAGAATTTTATATTAGGAATAAAATTTTAATTTTCTTTTGGATATATATATATATATATATATGATTTTATAATATATTTTTTGTGTTCCATGATATTTATGTAATTTTTTAGTATGTCATGGAGATTAAATTTTTTGTGCTTGTAAATTTGGGGAGATAAATAGTAAATTTATCTTTGAAAATGATGTGATTTAATCCTTTTTATTTTTTTTAATTTTAGTCTAGAATATTTTTATGAATTTTAAGGGTAGTTTATTATTGAATGGTCTATATTGAAAATTTCATCATTACTGTTGTATTTTTTAATATTAAAAGTTGTTTTTCCTCAATTGAAGGGTTGTTCATTTTAGTATTTATCATACCTTATTATAATAATTTTGGTTTTGTTTAATTACATATATAGGGAAGAATATATTATTATCATATTTTGAATTTTTTAATCCATATAAGTTTATTCACATGCTTCATAAATAAAACAAAACATTTTTAATAGTCATCCTTTTGAGAAAAAGAAATTATTTTAGTGTAAATTTATTAAAGGATGAAATTATACTTTCAAAGTATGTATATTTAATTATGTTCATATTATAATTCTTTAAGAAAAATTTCATCTTTAGAAAATTTATTTTGAAACAAAAAAATTTTGGATTACATTTTTTACCGAGGAATCGGAGGCCATTTAACACATCACTTAATTATTAGTTTTGAGGGAACACAATTCCCATGAGGAGGATCTCTATAACTCTATCAATCCTTAAGATTTAGTTTTATCTTACATATACATTTTAGACTGACCATAAATTTTTTCCAACAAGGAAACCTAGTATGTGTTATTCTAGATGACATTCATACTTACATTTCTCTATTTTTATGTTGAGGTATTATTAACCCTTTTTATGATGTGATATTTCAAAAATGAAATTATGAAATATCAAACCATTGTTACCGAGACCAATATCAAATATTTAGGATTAAATTTTCTTTGGTGGGTGGGGGTGGAGAATATAATATCCATATATTTTAAATATAATCTCTATGGAGTAAAAGATATAACACACCAAGCATTAACCTAGATTGAAATATTATTATTTATATGAGATTTTTATATCCTAGAAAATAAATTGGATGGGTTGAATAAGAAAAATATATGTACGAAATAGATAATGGTCTTAATCTTTGATAATTTAGTGATTATTTATATATAAATAAGTACACATTTTTCAGGAAAGTCAAATAATTTTTAGAAATACATTATGTTTAAAAATGATTTCTATTTCCTTTTTTTGAGAAAATAATTTCATTATTTTATGAAAATGAATTTTATAAAATGAATTTATATTTTTAATTTAGTATATAAAAAAATGAATTTAATTTTTGATTATTTTCTCAATATATTGATGTTTCAATGAATAATAAAAATACATATTTTTATAGAAAATAGTATTTGTCATTAAAAGAATTTACAAAGTCATATTATATTATAGGATAGTTTTAAAATTGTTCTACTTAATTTCTATTTAAAATATTTCAAATATAGGGTTCTGTATAAATTTTACACGTTAATTTAGAATAAAAACCTTTTATATTATATATATAATTTAAAAAATATAGTTTTTCATCACGTTTTTCTAGTTTAGTTTTATCTTAAATTTTCATACTTATATAATTTAAATTTTAAAAAATTGATTTCATATTTTTAATTAGGTGGTTAAAATTTAGTAAATAGTTCCCTTTTTTTCAATATTAATATTAACATAAGTAATTTTTGTAACCAAGATAAATGGAAAATAAGGAAACTAAGGAAAAACATATAATGATAAGCATTATAAAAAAACCAAAAACATTGAAAAATTATTTCAGATGAGTTAATTTCATCTATAATAATCCAATATTCTATTATATAAATTCTATTACCATATTTTATGAGATTTTGATATTTATAGTTTTTTATATAAGGAAAGGGAAACATGTCACACTCTTGTTTTTATTGACTATAATATTTTTAATCGCGTTTTCATAGAGGTTATTTTTTACAGTAAATATTATATTTAATTGTAAAAGATTTATCATAATATTGATAATTTATTTTAATTTATTTATTTAATATATAATTACATTAAATTCATTTATAATCATTGATGCATGTTTAATTTAATTAAATTCCAAATCCAATAAATTATACTAAAAATATTAAAAGTAATATAAATTGAGTTACTTAACATAATAAATTAATTTTATATCATAACATGAAATATTAGGGATATATCAAAATATTTATTTCTAAATCTATTTTGTCTATATATTGTTAAAGTCAATGTAATAAATTTTTCTAAAAATTGACATTATAAATATTTTATACTAAATAATATTTCACAAAATGATATAAAATTATTAAAAATCATATATTTAGCCAATTAATTTTTTTATTGTTAATAATACCAACCATGTTCCATTTAGTTTCGTTTTATACATTTATAGTAACTAAATTTATCCTTATAGAGTTAAAATGGTTGTTTTCACTTTATGTTTTAAAAGGGTTAACGAGGGTGAAAACCAAATAATATCTGTAAAAATGTAACCTAAAATTTTAAAAATATCATTTTGTGAGATTATTTTGAACCATTATCATTAAATATTCTAAATAAATGATTTTGGATCCATTTTTAATTCAATATTAATTTTTATTAATATAATAGTTTTAGAAAATCCAATTGTGTCCCTCCCCTCTCTAAAAAATTGGAGCCCAATAATCTCAATATTTGACTTTTAAAGACCATTTGGATCAGAAAATACCAACCAAAACCCCAAACTATAATCCATATGCTCATTCTGGAGGCCTTTTTAGGCATTATACCAATCTAATATTTCTTAAGGATTTAATAAAAGTCCATTTTCCAAAGAAGATGTATTGTTTTTAACATCATGTTTTAGATTTGTTTCAACTACTAATTCGCTAAAACATTATTAAACCATTATAAAATAAAAAATAAATTATAATATATATACATATATGTTATTAGGTTAGTTTAATGGCTGATATCCTTCTCTTATTCGATCAAATGGGAAACAAAATCGTCGTTTGTGTGTACAGAGGAAAACTACGTCATGAACATATATAATTCATTTTCTATCTCTATCTCTGATTACTAGTTATAATTGTGGAATTAATTTTTATACATGATATTCATGGTATATATAACATCATAAAAATATATTATATAATTTTTCTTCTAATTTTTTATTAAATGAAAAAATGATTAATTTATTTATGTGTACGTATGGACTACAACATCCATGAGGAAATATGATTTCTTTTACTTCAACACTTATCATGAATGATTTATATAAGTATATTTAAAATAAAAATAACGATATATATGAAATTATTATATTTATTTAGATAAAAAACAATACATTTATTCTTTCCATAATGATCATTGAAAACATTATTCATGCGTACATATGGCCTACCTTCTCTATTATTGTAATGTAGTTCATTTTTGTTATACATATTTAATGACTTGATTTAGATGTATATTTTAAATATAAAATGATAATTATTTCATGATAATTATTTTTGATAGGATTTATTAATTTATTATTTTACCATAGCCATCCGATAATAGTAATTTCGGACTTATGTACCAAATATTGTAGAAACACCCGACAAGAACATAAATGATTAAGTAATTGATATACCGTGGTAATAAATAAAATAAATCATGAAAACATAAATGTTTATTAAGAAATTATATAATCATACAATTTTTATTTCTTCCAAATATAATGAACATTTGTGATGACTTAAACTCAAGGTAAGGGTTTCTCATCCACTCTTACTTTTATGAAAAAATGCCATATTCACCACTTATTTATTTTATGTTCTTTATATACTAACACATTGATCTATTATGTCATTAATATCCTTTTATTCATGACATATACTATTTAATTGTTATTTATTTATTTCATGTGATTGCAGTACAAAAATACCAAAGTGGAAACAATTTCTTTCATAACCTCACAATTATTAGGGATGTTTTTTCTTTAATTATCCTTCAGGTAATGTGAATATTAGATTTTCATGTTTTGTAATAATGTTTTCATTTTTTATTATCCTAAAATTATTTAAAATCATTTTTAACCATGTTTTACATTTTAAAAAATTCTTTTAAATGATTTTTTTTTCAATTTCAAAGTGAGGTGCATTGTAAATTTTATGACAAAAATATGAAACGAAGGTTTTCCTAACATATAAGACATATGAGTCTTTTCCCTCCATCATAAATCCTATTTTTTTTGAATTCCTTACTATTTTACATGTATATTTTTAATGAACTTTATTTCATTTATATGTGTTTAGTTAAACAAGATATTTCAAAATGGAAATGTTACTTTTCTTAAGAATTAATTCTTGTGATATAAAAAGATCAATCCCAGATAATATCCTTTTATGATACATATTAATTATTGGGGATATGATCTAAGGATAAAACTATTATTCTTCCTCTGAATGGTTTATGTTTTCGATGAAATGTCGATTCAAAACCCAATTTCTTATCAATGGGTTATGATATGGTTAATTGTTTATGAAACAAATTTATTTTCATATTTTCTAATGTGAAAAATAATTTATGTTCCAATAGAACTAATTCTTATAATTGTCATTTTGTGATTAGTGGGACAAATATATCCCTCAAATGCATTGGTTAAAAATAATATATCATGAGATAAATAGGATTTGAATGGGGAGTGAACCATGTTTAGAAAGGGACCATGTCTGCCATGATAGTCTTGGGAGTAAACATTGATTACTATAATAGTTCAGGGAGTGAATGCATTCCACTAATATATTCTTAAAAATGTTCCTCAGCTACGAAGGCATTTTTTTCTTAGGTGTATGTCCAAATCAAAATCTTTATTCTAATTTTATGTATCATAGCTCTTGTTCTTTGATGTATTTATGATCCATATATTATGAAATTCCGTGTTATATTCCAAATATCTAGATTTGTATCTATGATAAGTGGGTTATAAATTTAAATTTTTATGTTCATGTTCTTATCCCTTATGCTCATTTTATGATTATTTAATCCTTGATTTCCCCCTTTTTAATATTTACTGAGCATCTGAGCTCACCAATTTCTTATGTTTCATTTATATAGTTAATGAATAATTGTTTTATGTAGGGTATGTATAACAAGGGGTTTATTTGTAACGAAATTTTTGGGGATGGTATTTATTTTTATGAACTTATTTTTTATTTTCCTAATATATGTAATATGTTGTCCTAATTCCCTAAAACCCAAAAACAAAATGATCATTTAGTATGAAGGTGATCCAATATTTTCCTTGAATTTTATGTTTTTGATGGTTTAAATTGGGTCTCATTTACTAGTATCAATGACAGAAATGTATGGATTATATTTTTTGTACCAAATCTATGTGTGTGGCTTCTAGGATGATACACCTAGTCAATTTAAGGGTCACATAGATTTATTATATTATCATTTTGAACCTTAAAGAGTAAAAAATAACTATTTATATAATTTTCAAAAGGGTCAAATGGGGGATAAGGTGACGAATATAAGGGGGAAAAATCACAATTTTTTTCCAAATTTTATTGGTTGAGATTATTTCGACTCATACTCACTCTATATTCAAAATATATCAATTTTGTTCTTCATGAATGAGAAAATTAAGGTATATTAGTTTATTAATTTAAGTAATTCCATGAAAAAAATTTGTGTGGTTTATATATAATAAAATAATAACATTTTTATTAGACATTTTATATAATTAATATGATTTAAACATCCAATAAACATTCCTCCTTTCATGGTACTGAAACATAAAATATACCAAAGTTGTAAGTAGTTTTCTTATAAACTTCTTTTCATTGACGAATTTTTTCATGTTATAAAAATATTCTAATTTTATATTGTTTAATTACTACCCCATTGGATTATACTATTATTATTAATATTTTATTTCATGGTTTTATTGTTTTGTTTCATGAATCCCTCTTAACAATCCTTTTGAATTGATTGTCACAATATTTGTAAGTGTTCATAGTATCAAAATATCTTCTTTGTGACATGATATGTATTAAACACCTATTTTTATTTTCATGGTTCATATACCGACCCTTTTAAGTATTTTAACTTTTAATATCTTTATTAATGATAATTAAAATTTTATTTCTTTTTTACCCAACTGTTTATTTTGATTTAAAAGATATAAATACAAAAAAAATTTCTTTTGGAAATTTTCATTAATATGGTGCATAATAACTCTCCTCTATATATATTCCCTTGTTTAGACATTTATATCCTTTATTATTATATAATTTAAAAATTAATTATTTCTTTATGACCCTCATGATTCTCTATAAATCTTTTTAAAAAAGTCCATGTTAATTCTATAAGGATGTGGGATTCAGTAATGATATTTTGAAATGTTATTCATGTCCATATTTTTAACTAACACTCAAAATTTGTGGACTTAGCCTTTATTTCTTTTCAAAATTTCATTTAATAAGAATTATATATTTAGGTAATATTTTAAAACTTATTATGGTAATTTTTATAACAGCCTAGTATGTTTTTATGTATATATTTTTCATATAAAAAAATAAAACATGTCTTGAAAACACATATAGAAGTAGAGTAGAATACATCTTTTTTAAAACAAAACACAATCCCAAACATGAAACATGGGAAATATAATTTATAGATGTCCACAAATAAGTGTAAAAACTCATTACACCTACTTATTATTTGAGTTGAAATGTTACTAAGAATATATAAAGTCCAAGATTAAATACTGGCTCACTGTGATCAATGATGAACACAAATGATCTAAAAAGGATGATAATGAAATGAAAAATAAAAAGGGGGAATATAAAAACCATCTTCATAAGAGAGAAACATCTAAAAACATATAGTTTTGAAAAATGAAATTTATGTTAGGTATTTATAGGATAATTAATTGCGGTCATTGGTTTTTACCAGATGAGGCTTTCAAACAAAATAAAAATCTATGTTAAAATAAAATAAGGGTATAACAATTGAATTAATTTTATAAAGTATACATACATATGATGGAATTATAATATTTTTAAATAATTTATAGTTTCCATGATTCTTTTATAAATAATTAGTAAATTTAAGAAACTCTGTATAAGAGTGTCAATAATTATGTAATGAGAGTTCATAATATTGAATCTTTATAGAATGAATTAGGTGATTAATTTAGTTTTGAAAAATTATCACAAAATTATGAATTTTTAAAATAATTTTAGTTTTAGTTAAGGTATTATATAATTTAAATTTTATGTCGAAATTAAAAATATATAATGACATATAATTTTCATTTATTTCTCTTAATTTACATAAGTAAAAAAATTCATAACTGGGAGAAGTAATTACCTAGCCCCTCTGCCAAGATAGGGATACCTCAACACAATATGTGACCCCTAATGGGTTAACATGTGGTTATCTTACCCAATCCTATCCCATGTTGTAAAAGAGGTTGGTTTAATCGCATAGGGCCTAGGTTGGTGGATCCCACGTGAGAATTACAGAGGTTGGTTGTAGCCCATCACATGCAATATGTAGGTGATAATTCTTGTAGATCTATGTGAAAGGAAATTTTTTATTTAGAAGAATGTATGTCCTGGATTAATATACATATACAAATGGGATTTACTATCCCATTTCAATGTGGTATCAATATTTTTGATCTGGTTTATTCTCAGCGATTAGATTGACATGCCTCAACCGTTCGACCGATTTCGATCATCTTCTTCCATTAAAACTCTCTATCTATCATTGATACAAATCCCATAATCCATATGAGACCTTATTATATAATCATATTATTTATCAAGCCTCATTTGTTTGATTAACCCCTTGGTGTCATCTTCTGAGAGAGTTGTCTCACTCTACATGACCACCTGATCCCATGATTATTTTTCAGCCTCACCCACAAGCTATGCTGAAGCCAACAATTCCACTACTCCATCTTATCAATCCTTCTTATGAATCAAGGAATCAACAAAACCAAAACCAACTACACTATTAACCATCAAATGTTTCATAAATACATGAACATATAATGGGATTTAAAACATTGATACTAAAACATCATTGAATATATTTATATTTATAAGCATCATCTCACTTGGGAGATCACCCATATCCCTAATTGGAAGAAGACAAGAAAACACCTTTTCATTTTTTAACCTCTTACCCACTATTTCAGACACACAACTTATAAAAGACCACACCTCCACACAGTAAAGAGGAACCCTCCACCTCCCTCATCCTCCGTATGGTTTCCAGCATGTGTGAGGATAATTTTCTTTATAATGAAAAACTATTTCAAATTAAATGTTTTACATATTTGTGAATCCAAATTTTACAATTTTAGGATAATTGTTTTATATATTTAACATTTACTTTCACATTTTTCATATATATTTAAGTATTATTTTTAGTGTTATTTAATTCAAAATTATGCAATTATATTAATTGCTGAATTATATATATATATTATAAATGTGATATTTTTATAACTTATATAAATATATGTTTCAATGATCAATATCATTTAATTTTAAGACTTTTAATTTCAAATTTATAATTTTTATATATGTATATTTATGTACTTATTTATGTTTATGATCTTCAAAAAATATATGCATGTACTTCTAATTATAGGAGTACATTCAATTTATATTTAAATATGGTTTTAATACTATGGATGAATGTGTATAAATATGTATATATATACAAAAATATATATATATACATGTTGGGTTATTATTTCATGATTTTTATGAAAAATCACTTAATTAAAAACCACAAATATTTTTCAATTTGATATTTCCATGTGGAGAAAATAAGAAATGTTTTTTTACAATGTTACTTATATAATTTTTTTGTGTGTCAAATAATTTTCAAAAAAAAATTATTATTAAAGGGTATATTTTCATTTACTTATAATTTTTTCAGAAATGTAAAATTATAAATATATATATATATATATATTTATTTAAGATAATTATTGATTAAAATAGTAATTTTGAAATTACTATTATGTACACCACTATTTTAGGTTTTTATATTTTATGTGATTACAAAAGTATTATCAATGTTTTAAGGGTTTTATACTCTTGATGTGTGTGCATATATATATATATTCATATATATATATTCATATATATATATTAACACAATTGTTTATAATTGGATGATTTGAAATAATTTATATTTCATATTTATAGAAATTCCCCATAATTTTAGATTTTGACCTTTCATAATTAAATAATTTATAATTTATATAGAAATAAAAGGTTTCATTTTAAAATACTACATATTAGAATTTTATGTGTATTATATATTTAAGCACATGATAATTTAAAAAAATAATATATCTATTATTTTATTGGAATTTTTTATATGTTTACCCCAATATTTTATGTTTAAAAGAATCCAATTTGGAATTAATAAATTAAGTAATTCAAGGATGACTTTTCAATGATAAAAGTTGTTAAATTTTATCATATTTCAATAAAATTTATTTCATTAGTTGATGAATGATAGTTTTAATATATGGATGTTCATTACTATTAACAGTCCATACAAAATCTAAATTATATGATTTTATGTTGTAACAAATCTCAAAAGATGTTTCCTATGAAAGTCAAAAATTATATATTTATATACAAATATAAGTGTGTGTGTGTATTAAATGTAATGTTATGTTTTTAAATTAAAAAAACTAGTGAATATATATATATATATATATAAGTCAATATCAAAATGTTTTTATAAAAATTGGAAGTTGGAAAAAATAAACATGAAAGAGAGGGGAAAGTGAACCCATTTATAAAGAATGTTGGTAGGCCCAGACATACATTATTGTTTAATGCATCCCGATTATTTTTTTAAATAGATTTCAAAGTATTTTTTATAAAATTACTAGATTAAATGAAACCATTTTAAAAGAGTAATTACATTCAAAATCATTATAATTTTTTCGAAAGCATAAGTAATCTAAAAGTATTTATAGAAGTTTCAAATCATGTTTTCAAAGGATTTTCCAAAAGAGTTATCAAATAAATTATTATATTTTAAATAATGTTTTCTAAATTATGATGTTGAAATTTAAATATTTTTTTATAGGTATACATATTTTCAAAATGGGTAATCACTGGAATTTAAAAACTCTTTAGTAGGAATTTGTTTTCACCATCTGTTTCTATAAAAATAAGTTAGGTTCATTTTTAGATTCGAGGGAGTGTATCTTCAATAAGGTGCTACTGAGAGTAAACTCTTATCACTGCATTTATTATTTATTATTTGAACTATTAAAATAAGTAAGAGAGGTCATTTATCTCCAAATTGTAGAATATAAAAGGTCCTCAGATGTAAATAATAGTATATTTTTTAATTTCTATTATAAAATAATATAAATCATTTTTTTACCAGATCTAAAAGCACAGGTATGGGGCTACATAGTTGGAATCAAATGAATTATATAGATAAGTTTATTCATTATTATGTTTTTTTAAATACGTTATTATTATAAATATATTTTTATTAAAAGATTTTTTCCACATGTTTTTTGTTTTAATATAGGTAAAACCCTCAAAATAGAAGGGGGATGATCCCATAAAAATATTACCTTTTACTATGGATTTCATTTAGAGGATAATACAGATATCAAGATCATATGATTTATAAACATTTAGTAAAATCCAATACACCGTAAAGAAACACTATGAGGTATCTCACCCCTCTACTATTCCCTGTTTATTTTGTAGATCAGGTTTTGTATATGAGAAAATCCTATACAATCAACTTTCGTACAATTACAGACATGAAGGATATTACCAGGGTATTATTTAATTCTTCATCCTAACTAAACCATATTAATCACTCAACAATATTGAAGGAGGGTAAGAATAGGGTAACCTATGAATATATTACATGTTTCAAATTTTAAATTTTTATAACTTTTGAATTATAAAATATAATTTTGAGATGTTTTAGGATAAAACAAGGTGATTATTTTATAAATATGATGTTCACAAAGATGTTAAAAAAAGTTATTTTAAAAATTACATCATTTTATGTATTTATGAATTTATTCTTGATTTTAATCCAAATGAAACCAGTTGCATTTGAAATGATGAAATAGAGGATTTTGAGGATTCTATGGGGTACCACTAGCATTCCTAGGCCATTAATCATCATGGGAGATGCCAAAAATAAAGAATTTTAATAATTAATGAGTTTCTATTCACTAAAATTTTCATTGATTAGTGATATTAAGAAGATTATTTTATTGGAATGACGAAATTCTATGTTTGGATCATGGAAATCAATAATAAGAGTGTGAAAAAATTGTGAGGGAATATTTGAATTTAGGGGGTGTGTATTGTAAAACCCCTATATATTTTTATGTATATATTCATCTTTTCAAAAAATAATAAATTTATTAAAAACAAGGAAAAGAGTAGAGTATAGTGTATAATATTTAATAGAAAACACACACCCAAACCTGATACAGAGACACCTTAATTCATACACATCCACAAATAGAATAAAACTAATTACATGTGATAATAACACATGTGGACCTTCTCCCAAGAAAATAAGAAGTCCAAGATCATAACCAGACTCATTGGGATTAACCATGAGTAGGATAACTCAAAAAGGAAGATAATAAAAACACAAACAAAAATAGGGAATATAATAACTGTCTTCATGAGGTAGAAATTTAGAATCACATATGGTTTAGTAAAATTACTTCTATGTTAGTTATTTATAAGCTAATTAATTGTATTTATTGGTTTATATCCATTAATGGTAAAACAAAAAAATAATTTCAGTAAACAAATGATGGAATAATGTAGAAATAAATTTATAAATTATATATATAAATATATATGATGAAATTATAAGTTATCTAAATAATTTACAGTGCCTATGATAGTTTCAAAAATAATTATTAATGTTATGTAACTATATACAATAATTTTAATATTCATGTAATGTTCATTTATTAAATAAAATGATTAATGAATAAATTAATTGATTGACTATGATTTGAGAAAGTATCACACAATAATGGATTTTAAAACTAATATGTTTTTAGTTAAATAATAATTTTTATGATATTTTATGATGAAGGTTAAAATATGTATTGATAAAACATTTTCATCATTTTATTTATTCAATTAAGTAGAAATTCGTAATTGGCATAAAATATTAGCTATCCCTACAACATATCTTGGGATTCCTCAACAAATTGTTGGAACCCTGGGTATAAAAATTTTAGTCATATCAATAAAATCCATCATTATTAATGGAAATGGTAGGTCACCTCCTTTGAGGCCTAGGTTTGGGCAGAGCTCGCATGAGTTTAGTAGAGGCAGGCTGTAACTCGAAGTACAGAAGAGGACAGAAGGAACACCTACAAGCCAGTGTTTAAGGCTATTTTTTTATTACAGAGAAGAAGTCGTGGCCCAACATACCTAAAAGTGGGATTTAAAATCATGTTTTGATGGTGGATCATGATTTTATATACATTTTAATCTCATCTATTGGATCAGAACACCACAACTGTCTGATCGATATTGATCATCTTCCTCCCTAGGACCCCACTATCCAATGAATATCCCACTCTATAATCTAGATGAGCCCTTCAAATAATAATATATTCTTGAGTGTGCAATAACCATATGATAAAACAATGAGTGTCATATTCCTCTTGAGTTGTATCCCTCCTCACAACCACCCATTCCCATGACTGTCCATTTGCCTCACCCACAAGCTATGATGAGCCCGATAACTCCACCCTCATCGTCTTTAAAAACAGCTTTCTAGATCATGAAATAAATAGTACCAAAACCCAATAATCTAATAACCTTTTAATTTTCCACAAGACATGAAAAAATAGTGGTATTTAGAACCATTATACCAAAACATACATGAATATATGTATATATATAAGCTTTAGCTCAATTGGGTGAACACACCTCTCCATCGATGGAAAAATCAATGCCAAATCCTTTTACATGATTTCACCTATTAACCACTAATTCTAAATCACCATAAAAATAAGACCAAACCTTCACTCAGTGAAGAAGAACCCACCACCTCCCTCTTTTAGGCTTCTATTTCCTTCACATGTAATGATTATTTTCTTTTTAAGCACAAACTATTTAAAATTTCAAGTTTCATATATATGTGAATCCCATTTTTATATTTTATTGTTGAAAAAAATTCTATATATATATATATATGTTAAATAATTAATTTTATGTTTATAATTCATATTTATATTTTATTTGACATAATTATTTACTTCAAAATTAAGTATGAATTTTTATCGATGTATGACATATATATTTGTATATATATACAAGTTATATTATTAAAAAATATATAAATATATGTTTAAATGTTATAGATCATTTATTTTTAATGCTTTTAGTTTCAGGTTTATAAGTATGTATATATTTATATGTTTATAAATTTTGATGATTTTTATTTTCAAAACATATGTACATGTACATCTAATTATGGAAGTAATTTCAATTTATATTTATTTAAGGTTTTCCTACTAAGAATGTATGTGTATAAATAATTTTATACATAATCTGATATATACTAAATGAGTTATTATTTCATGATTTTAAAGTATTATAGATTATTAAAAAATAATGAATCTTACTCAATTTTATATTTCCATGTTGATCTAGGAAGAAATGTTTATTAAAAAAATATACTTTTATAATATTAATGTGTCTTGTATAGTTACACTTTAAAACATAAATATTAATGGTATAATTTCATTTTATTATATTTTTTTCATGAAAGTAAAATTATATATATATATATATAATATAATTATTGTGGGAAAATAGTAATTTTATAATTGATATTACGTACAACACTATTTTATAACCTTATATGTTATGTGATAACAAGAATATTCTCAATGTTTCAGTGGTGTTATAATTTTGACGTGTTTGTATAAATATATATATATATATTTAATTTTCATTACATGATTTAAAAAGTGTAATATTTCTTATGCATGACAATTCACAGTAAATTCAGGTCATGATCTTTTTTAATTTGACAGTTTTAAAATTATACATAAATGATATATTTTATTTAATTTTTTTTAGAATTTTATCTGTATTATATATTTAATCCATTGATTATTATAATAAAGAAGAACTTTATTTATTTTTTTATGTGATAGTTTTATATATTGACCATAATATTTTATATGTAATTACATCAAATTTTGAATTGAAAAAATAATTTACTTATGGATGAGTTTTAAATGAAATTTGTTATCACATGGTATCATATTTAAATAAAATGTATTTTATGAGTTAATGAATGAATGTTTTAATAAATCAATGTTCATTATTATTAAATGACCACAGAAAATGAATATTACATGAGTTTTGGTTATTTAAAATCTCGCAAGTGACTTCTTATGATAATTAATATTTTTATAATTATATTTAAATATATGTTTGTAAGTGTATTTAATGTATTTTTTTGTTTCTAAATCCATCAATCCAGTGAAAAATGTATATATATGTACACATAATGAAAGATAAAAATGTATTTAAATTTTTTTGAACATGGTCATTGTAGACATAAAAGGGTGTGGGGAGTGAACCCATTCCAAAGGAAAGTGGGTAGGCCCAAAAAATATTAATTTTTAAAGAAGTACCATTGTTATATTTTCAATAAAATATTTTTATTCATTGGAAAATACAAAGATTATTTTAAATCATTTTAAAATCAAATGTATATTCAAAATCTTTATAATGTTTTCAAAATTTTATGTAATTCCAACGGTACCATATAATTTTAAACTCATTTTTAATGGATTTTCAAAAGAGTATTAAAAAAGGTATTTTATTCTGTATTGTGTTTCTCAAAATAATTTTTTTAAAATTATCAATATTTTGAAATGTATTTTGAAATGTATAAGTATTTTAAAAAATATTTTCATTGGCTTTTAAATATACTATACTGGGAAATTTTTCTCACCCAATATTTCTATAAAATGTTTTCATGTTTATTTAGAGGTTTCATATAGTTTAACTTCAATAAAAATCTCATGTGTGGAAATTATTTTTTTCCATATTTTTTATATATTTTTTACAATTTATAAAATGTAAGAGTGGTACTTTTTTACCAAATTGTTGAATGGAATGTATCATTAGATATAAATTACTATATAATTTTTAGTAACTTTTTATAAAAATAATATACAACATTTTCGTACATCGGATCTAGAAGGACGGGTCTGGGACATCATAATTTTATTTTAATTTGTAATTAAAAGTGAATTGTTAATCCATTTGTTATTAACGTTTAGTTAATCTAGATAATTTGAATGTTAACATATTTGATAAATTTTCAGTACTAAATAATTTTCCCACAACCATCATTGGATTTATTGAAGAAAAATACTCCCTAATTTTCTCTAATTTCTCAAATAAATTTATATAATTTTCTAATTATAGAATGTTTTCTATAAAGGGTTAAAAAAATTCAATGTTTATTTCGTATTATTTCTTTAATATAAATTTTTAATTCACATCATAAGGTGTTTTCATCTAAGTCAACATCCTTTAACTTTTATGATGCTTCACTAAGGATTTTATCTAATGATACCATTAAATTCATTTATATTTATGTCTTATGGTTATGTTACTCTATTAATTAATAGAAGAATTTATTTATATCCCATATGTTTCTTTTTTTCAATACATATGTTTATCGATTATAAAGGATACTTGATTATGAATAGTACTTTTATTCCTATCTTATATATAAATAATTCATTTGATATATTATATGTTATATGGGGCCTGTAACATCCCCTCTATAAATCAATAGTTCCCATGACACAAACTAGTAGGGTTGTTTTTCTCATATCTTACCAATTTATATATGATTTCTGGGAATGAGGTTATGGTGGTAATATTATGATGTCTAAAATTACGAATTTTGTATCTATAAAACCAATCACTGTTATATATTTTACTATTTTATTTTTTAATTTCATGCATGCATACATTTCAATTTCATGATTTTTGGTATATGAAACATTTTATTATTGTTTATCTATATGATACCAGTATTTCCATCGTTAATTTTTGATAGATTTAACTATTCATTTTCCCTTATAAATCATTGGAGATCACCATTTAAATTTTTTTCTTATACCTTGGGTACCCAGAAGTGATCCTTGAAGGATTCCAATGATATAATAGAAGAAATAATAATGTTTTCATTAAAATTTCATGTTTTATTCAATGTTTTAAACTATACTGTTTGAATTATGTATATTTATAGTATCTTTAAACCAAAACACTATTTGATACCATGAGATTTTATGTCTTATATATTTTTTATAGTGTAATAATATTACCAATGGATCCAGGTTTTTAGATAAGTTTCACTTATAGTTAGTATTGGTGTAAATTTAGTAGAAACTAACAGAACATAATTTTTGAAAAATAGATTAGATAACACCCCCTCAAGATAGACTCTAGCGATAAATTTGAATATAGTAATACATCCTAAAGGGTTTGTAAATTATATTGTGTGAGTTTTCCTTATAATATAATCCCTGTATGGATACAATAATGTTGATACAGTCTCTAATAAGGATGAACCTAGGGTTAATTGTAGAGACCTGAAGCTTGACGTACATGGATATTACATTACTTTTGCGGAATACTTAGTACATAAAAAAAACACACACACAAGGATCGTAATAGCTTAGTGTCTTTGGAAACTCAGAATAAAATCTTCTAATCGTGGTGAAAGATCTTCAACATCTCCCATAACGATCTTCCCTTTTTTTACCTAAAACCTTTCTTTATATCCTGGGGAAAAGAAAACATAAAAGGGTGAGTTCAAATGCTCAGTAAGGGTAAAAAAAAGAAATATCAATCAAATCATATTCATAAGGACATAACATTTTGGAAATCTCAACCTGCAAAAGAGATCATAATTTCATAACATGGGATAAATCATAGTAGTGAAATGTAATCCCAATAATCATAACATAAAACATGAAAATTTGTGGCATACACACATAATCACGGAGAATCATTTCATGTTAGTCAAGACTCTTTGCCAAGACTATCTTAGTGGACAAAGTCCATTTCTGAACCGAGTCACCCCCGTTTCAGTCCTGTTTCACTGAACCGGTATAACCTACCATTCCAGCCATGTCTATCTCATGAGATAAAAAATCTTTACCCAATGAATTGGAGGGAGATATAGGTCCCACCCATCTCATAATTATACCATTCTTATGTGTTCCACAACATCATAAATCATACATCATTGCATAACCCATGTAATAAAAATGGGAATCTTAAACATCGTGACATCATCAAAAATTTCATATAAGATAAAGGAATTCATAAAAATAATTCCATCACAACATAATCAAATCAATGTAATAATAAGGATAAAAAACAGAACCCTTTATTATCTTTTATGGAAAATAATTTTGATAAAACACTTGAACTCCATTCTTGAGGAAAATATCCTTTCTGCTTCAAAAACACTTTTCCTTTCTTAACATGTCGTACAATTATAAACTCAAAGAAGTAGATTAAAAATAAACTTGAAAACTTGTAAAGTAAGCTTCTTGGAAATAATGTTTTAAAAATCCATTCATCCCGTATAAGTTATAAAAAACATTCTTCTCGTACTTTTTTCGGAAAAGTTAAAAAGTACCTCATACGAAAAATGACAAAAGATTCCTTTCATTTCTTTTACTAAAAACACACCGAAGGGTAAAAATGGATTTAAAAAATTGTAGGTGGATGAAAATAATATTACATATTGATGAAACATGGATGTGGATGATAAAATAAACCCCAGTAAATACCAAAGTATAAACAATCTCGGATATAAATGAGATTGTGATATTTCCCTTACCTTAGGTCCGATTTGCTTCGTAAGTGTCCGAACCTCCTCTTCTTTGAAGCGCCTTTTTGAGACCTCCAATTAGAGAACTAAAATTGGTCTTTGAGGAAGACCAGAACCTCAAAAATGTTTCTAGGAAAGTGGAGAAGAGAATTTGGCAGGGGTTGGCCGAGCATGAAGGCTCAAAGTTGTGTGAGGAAGAGAGGGAGGGGGTGCCCTTTTATAAGGGAGGATAGGGGCACCTTTGGAATAACTAAAAATATTATTTTATTATAAAGTCAAGTTCGGTTTTAAATAGCTCCAAATTGATTTATTTCGTGGATAAGGTGGGGATGGGTCTAAATCCTCTCATTCAATAGAATTTAGACAAGTTTAGGTTCCTATTTTAACCTTATCATTTAGATTTAACATTAAGTTAAATAATTTTACTTTTACCGTGTCCTCTTGTGTTCTTACACTATAAGGTTAATAAACGTACTATAAGAAGCCAAACGAACCCAAAATTGTTTATTATTATTATATATAACCTTATCTATGTCATTTGGTCGATCCTTAGATTTTTAGGAATAAAATATCAATAAATAATATAATATTTGTTTTAAAAACTATTTTATGTCAATTTTGAAACTATTTAGTAATTGATTTTTGTGAAAATCATAACAGAATGATAAGTTAGAACAAAGTTAATTAAATCAATACTAACATGTCATATTAACCTATAAAATTAGTGGAATTCATAAAAAGTCTCAAATTATATTTATTTGGGTATTTATAACATCAATTATGTCAATATTTCATTAATAAGATAATTACTACATCATCATTGTGTCATAAATAAATTAAATTATTTAATATCTAAAAATTACAAATAAAATATCATTATGTAGGAAATCGTTTTATCTTTCTAATGAATATTTATAATCGAATTTATCTTATGTATAACCCTATATTAAAAATGTTTTAGTAAATAAACTTTGATTTTAACTCTTTTAACTCTTCTTTGAATTAAATAATAATAAATGTCCTAATCTAATCCAAGTGGGCCTAAATGGTCATATTTTATTCCTAAGTTTGTTTTTGGTCGAATTACACTTGTCCAATAGAATTAGGACATGTGTTAGGGTAATAATAATATCATTTTTACCCTTTATTACCCTATTTACTTTTAACCGTGGTAAATAAAAGTAAAAAGTTACTATTCACCAAAAAATATTTTCATCTCATTGAACCACATTTACTTACTGACATCAACTGTGTCTCTCGGATTTTTGAAATTCCACTCACAGAAGCGGTAAAATTAAGTTTTATGAAAAATTCAGTTTTTTTAACTACCACTTAGTGGTTTCACTATTCATCAAAAATTGAATGTTTTCAGAAAAATACCAAAAATTAGGCCTAATCTATATTTGATATTATGAAATCAAAAATGATTTCTATTTTACCAAATTCAAAACATATCATTTGAATTAATTAATTTAAAAATTAATTCTCGTCGTCAAAACAAAAGGCGCGTTTTTAAGAGATAATAGCTATCAAAAGATTGACACTTGTTTATAACTGGTTTAAATGTGAAATTACATCCAATGACAAACATTGTATTAAATTGTAAAAATATATTCTAAATATACTTTATAACCACTAAAATTAATAATTTATCATTATTAATTATTTCGATTGAAAAAGTTGTTTTTAATTAAAATTTAGTAATTTTCACTATTCATCAAAATATGAAAGTTATCCGAAAATCACCAAAATTTAACCCTAAGATAATTTCGATATTCCGAATCCAAAAATGATGTCCATTTTGAAAAATAAAATTTACATGATTCCAAAAAAGTGGTTATTACTATTCATAACGGCTAGTTTTAATAATATTTTAATAGCATATCGTTGTTTAGCGAAACGTGGTGTTGCGTACAACACACACTATCGTGGAAGGTCGCGATTGCATGTAATTCAATCCAGGTCAGAGATGTGTGTTGTGAAAGATCCTTTTGGTGTAGGGTATAACACAAGACATTAATGAAATTAAAAAGAATACTTTACATAAAATCTCAGGGTGTTACATTCTACCCCCCTTAAAATGAATTTCTCCCTCGAAATTCGTCGGGGTTATAAATGGTTTACTATTCGAAAGTTTATTTAATAGAAATCCACATCATAAAAAGGAATACCAAAACAAATATTTAAAAACAAAAGTATGAAACGTAATAGTTACCCAAATAAACTAATCACTGGGTTTCCACATAGGTGAAAATATGGATATGGAAGAAAAATCTAACCATCATGCTCTGATGGAGAGTGGTAGAGAACATGGCTATGGAAAATCCAACAATCACAAATACATAAATTTGTGACGATATAAAGTACCATCTGATTAATCAGATATAGGAGCACTAGGACAACATTTTTGGTTTTCAAGATCGTTTCCCTAAAGTTGATGAATTTGAATTAGAATAAATACTTACTTTATTTTGGTACAATCTCAATGTTGTTTGTGCCTTGAACAATTTCCACTTCATCTCTTAAATAAATGAAGTTGAATTTGTTATTCGTGAAGTGTTAGCAGATCATGTGATAGAATGACGGATCATTCCATCTGTCTCAAACAAAAGGTTAGCAAAAGTTATTAAATATACATAAGTCATTCTATAGTGAGATTAATAATATATGGTTCCTAAAATGGACTTATACTTCATATATCATACTGGATGATATAATAAAACTAGTTTCTACTAAACAGGGACTTCTTGTAGGCCAGTGGTAGGCGATAAAGGCCAGTCGCACTTCAGTTGTGGGTTCGATTCCCACAACCTTGTGCGACGCGATGGGTTGTCGCTCGTCCTGCAGGTTGTCCTTTTTCTAAAACTACATTACTATAACTTCCCATCAATAATATCGAAAAACATTTTATCCTAAATTATGTCCAACATAATCCATTCTAATCTTTAGGCTTATCTAAAATACTTCGGTCCAAGCTCATAGTATAAAGAAAATGATTACTTGAAATGTCACTGAACAATCACATGAATGCCATCATTTATCCCCCATATATCATAAGATATATCTTGTTGGTCAAATTACAAACATGTGAATACCTTAATCATGTATTCTCTTGAATAATGAATACCCATTGAACCTTAGTGAAAACATGAATGCAGTTAAAAGTTAACACTTTCCACACACCAAAATCCTCAAAATTCTATATACTCAAACCATGATATCACTTAGTCCTTATATCAATCATGAGCTCAGGAATACTATTAAACATTTCATTTTCTCGTTTCCCCTTCATTATACGCATATCGTCTTATTTCCAAAAATATCTCAATCACTTTGAATACCACATTAGACCAATACATAAATATTCCAATAATCCATGATACAACATTATTTTGGAATCCCATTATATAAACAGTTAATAATTCCACCACATCGTTCTCATATTCAACATCGCCAATAGTGATCGCATGTGACTTTCCTTTGTCCTTTTCCTTAAGCGGTTACTCATGTCGATCATCACTAACCCTTGGATTAGTGCATTTATTATCATAATGCCCCATTTCCTTGCACTTGAAGCATTGAAGTGTTGGTGGTGCGATCTATGCAGTGTTTGCTTTATATTAGAAACCCTTTTTCTATTACTTCGACACTCAGCTGCTCGATAACCTTCTCTTCCACACTTAAAACATTTTCTAGTCCCTTTACGACAATCTCCACCATGCTTCTTTCCACACTTTGTGCATAAGGAAACATTCATCTTCTTTTCACCATTATTTTGAGATTTCTCCTTGAACTCCATCTTTCGTTTCTTTTCAAAACCATGAGATGGATATGTAACACCAACTTCCATTTCTTCCTTCATAGCACAATGCAAAATTTCTTCATAGCTACTGAAGTCTCTTATAGCTAATGCCCTTCGAAGAGTCGGTTTTAAGCCACTGAAAAATCTATCAACTTTAATTTCAGGTTGGATGATAATGCCAGATGCATACCTTGCATGTCTTGTAAAATTCGCTTCGTATATACCAACAGATTCATAATCCTTCTGCTTCAGCTCAAGAAACTCCTTTTCCATCTTTGTTTGAAGAATACGAGGGAAGTACTTACTTAAAAACAAGTTCTTGAACTCGTCCCATTCCATGGACTCAATTTCATCTCTTGGCCTCGTATTCTTGATAATATTCCACCATTGATCAGCTTCACCTTCCAAACGATATACTACTAAGATGACTTTACCATGCTCATAAAATTGAAGAACTGAAAATATATTTTCAGTGGTACTGATTCATTGTTCAGCAACAAGTGGATCGGAAGACCCACTGAAAGAAGGTGGACGTTGCCTCATGAAGGACTCAATAGAATATTGTTCCCTTCTATGCTCATTTGGAAGTCCAGAATGATTCATATCTTGTGTAAGTATAGCAATATGATTTTTCACTCCATCTCCCATAAAATTTGTTTGTTCAGGAGGGCAATCATTGCATTATCCATTGCATTGATCAACACGGTTCCTTCGGGTTCCAGGCATCGTCTAAAACCCAAAAAGAATAGTGTGAGAGGAAAAAATCATGCTAGGGAAAACAACATAATAAAGGGGGAGTACCTTCAATATATAACATCTTAGGTTTAATTCTATGATCGTTAGCGTAATTCTATTACTATAACCTATACGTATACTTAACCTTAGGGACATCCCTAGACATACCTTAGATATATCTCTAGGGATCTCACTAACGTTTTCGCATCCTAGTTCCCAAAGGTTGACTAAACCTTTCCTCTGATAGCAATTGTAGCGGTCTAGAATTACTTCCAGTGGACTATAGTTGATACCTATCAGGGCACTCCATGGGCGGCTACACCCCCTGGGTGGGACACACCACCATCCCCAGTGACAACTATTTCCTCATGAAGCCCTTGGGCGGAGAGCCATGCTTCGTCCAACGCTCACATGTGAGAGTTCCCAAGGATCGGATACATTCCTACCACCTTTGCCTCTGATACCAACTGTAGAGACCCGAAGATTGACGTACATGGACATTACATTACTTTTTCGGAATAAATAGTACATACCAAAAACACACACACAAGGATAGTAATATTTTAGTGTCTTTGGAAACTCGAAATAAAATCTTCTAATCGTGGTGAAAGATCTTCAACATCTCCCATAACTATCTTCCCTTTTTTTACCTAAAACCTTTTATTATATCCTGGGGAAAAGAAAACATAAAAGGGTGAGCTCAAATGCTCAGTAAGGGTAAACAAAAGAAATATCAATCACATCATATTCATAAGAACATAACATTTTGGAAATCTTAACCTGCAAAAGAGATCATAATTTCATAACATGGGATAAATAATAGTAGTGAAATGTAATCCCAATAATCATAACATAAAACATGAAAATTTTTGGCATACACACATAATCACGGAGAATCATTTCTTGTTAGTCAAGACTCTTTTCCAAGACTATCTTAGTGGACAAAGTCCATTTCTGAACCGAGTCACCCTCGTTTCAGTCCTGTTTCACTTAACCGGTATAACCTACCATTCCAGCCATGTCTATCTCATGAGATATAAAATCATTACCCAATGCATTGTAGGGTGATATAGGTCCCACCCATCTCATAATGATACTATTCTTATGTGTGCCACAACATCATAAATTATACATCATTGCATAACCCATGTAATAAAAATGGGAATCTTAAACATCATGACATCATCAAAATTTTCATATAAGATAAAGGAATTCATAAAAATAATTCAATCACAACATAATCAAATGAATGTAATAATAGGGATAAAAAACAGAACCATTTATTATCTTAGATGGAAAATAATTTTGATAAAACACTTGAACTCCATTCTTGAGGAAAATATCCTTTCTGCTTCAAAAACACTTTTCCTTTCGTAACATGTCGTACAATTATAAACTAAAAGAAGTTGATTAAAAATAAACTTGAAAACTTGTAAAGGAAGCTTCTTGGAAATAATTTTTTAAAAATCCATTCATCCCGTATAAGTTAAAAAAACATTCTTCTCATACTTTTTTCAGAAAAGTTAAAAAGTACCTCATACGAAAAACAACAAAAGATTCCTTTCATTTCTTTTACTAAAAACACACCGAAGGGTAAAAATGGATTTAAACAATTGTAGGTGGATGGAAATAATATTACATATTGATGAAACATGGATGTGGATGATAAAATACACCCCATTAAATACCAAAGTATAAACAATCTCGGATATAAATGAGATTGTGATATTTCCCTTACCTTAGGTCTGATTTGCTTCATAAGTGTCCGAACTGCCTCTTCTTTGAAGCGCCTCTTTGAGACCTCCTCTTAGGACACTAAGATTGGTCTTTGAGGAAGACCAGAATCTCTAGTATGTTACTAGGGAAGTGGAGAAGAGAATTTGGCAGGGGTTGGCCGAGCTTGAAAGCTCAAAGTTGTGTGAGGAATAGAGGGAGGGGGTGCCCTTTTATAAGGGAGGAGAGGGGCACCTTTGGAATAACTAAAAATATTATTTTATTATAAAGTAATGTTCGGTTTTAAATAGCTCCAAATTGATTTATTTCGAGGCTAAGGTGGGGATGGGTCGAAATCCTCTCATCCAATAGAATTTAGACAAGTTTAGATTCCTATTTTAACCTTATCATTTAGATTTAACATTAAGTTAAATAATTTTACTTTTACCATGTTTTCTTGTGTTCTTATACTATAAGGTTAATAAAATTACTATAAGAATCCAAACGAATCCCAAATTGTTTATTATTAATATATATAACCTTATATAAGTCATTTGGCCGAACCTTAGATTTTTAGGAATAAAATATCAATTAATAATATAATATTTTTTTAAAAAACTATTTTATGTCAATTTTGAAACTATTTAGTAATTGATTTTTGTGAACATCATAAAAGAATTATAAGTTCGAACAAAGTTAATTAAATCAATACTAACATGTCATATTAACCTATATAATTAGTGGAATTCATAAAAAGTCTCAAATTATATTTATTTGGGTATTTATAACATCAATTATGTCAATATTTCATTAATAAGATAATTACTGTATCATCGTTGTGTCATAAATAAATTAAATTATTTAATGTCTAAAAATTACAAACAAAATACCATTATGTAGGAAATCTTTTTATATTTCTAATGAATATTTATAATTGAATTTATCTTATGTATAACTCTATATTAAACATGTTTTAGTAAATAAACTTTGATTTTAACTCTTTTAACTTTTCTTTGAATTAAATAATAATAAATGTCCTAATCTATTCCAAGTGGGCCTAAATGGTCATATTTTATTCCTAAGTTTTTTTTGGTCGAATTACACTTGTCCAATAGAATTAGGACATGTGTTAGGGTAATAATAATATCATTTTTACCCTTAATTACCCTATTTACTTTTAAGCATGGTAAATAAAAGTAAAAAGTTACTATTCACCAAAAATTATTTTCATCTCATTGAACCACATTTTACTTACTGACATCAACCGTGTCTATCAGATTTTTGAAATTCCACTCACAGAAGCGGTAAAATTAAGTTTTATGAAAAATTCAGTTTTTTTAACTACCACTTAGTTGTTTCACTATTCATCAAAAATTGAAAGTTTTCAGAAAAATACCAAAAATTAGGCCTAAGCTATATTTGATATTATGAACTCAAAAATGATTTCTATTTTACCAAATTCAAAACATATAAGTTGCATTAATTAATTTAAAAATTAATTCCCGTCGTCAAAACAAAAGGCATGTTTTTAAGAGATAATAACTATCAAAAGATTGACACTTGTTTATAACTGGTTTAAATGTGAAATTACATCTAATGACCAACATTGTATTAAATTGTAAAAATATATTCTAAATATACGTTAAAACCACTAAAATTAATAATTTATCACTATTAATTATTTCGATTGAAAAAGTTGTTTTTAATTAAAATTTAGTAATTTTCATAATTCATCAAAATATGAAAGTTATCCGAAAATCACCAAAATTTCACCCAAAGCTAATTTTGATATTCCAAATCCAAAAATGATGTCCATTTTGAAAAATAAAATTTACAAGATTTCAAAAAAGTAGTTATTACTATTCATAACGGCTAGTTTTAATAATATTTTAATACTATATCGTTGTTTAGCGAAACGTGGTGTTGCGTACAACACACATTATCGTGGAAGGTCGCGATTGCGTGTAATTCAATCCAGGTCAGAGATGTGTGTTGTGAAAGCTCCTTTTGGTGTAGTGTATAACACAAGACATTAATGAAATTAAAAAGAATATTTTTCATAAAATCTCGGTGTGTTACATTAATAAAAAAGGTTTGTTTGGTACTAACTCGATCTTCACTTAGTGCATGAAAATATATCTTAACATAAAATTCGGTTTGAATTTCCTTATAGATTTTATTTGATTACTCACCTGATTTTTATGAATCATATTGTTGCATTTGAATATATATGGGTTGTGAGAACCAAAAAAGTGTAATGAAAATGGAAAACCTAGATTGTAACATATAATATTTTATGTTCAGGAAAAATTTCATTTATGATTTCATTGATTTATCTTAATAGTATTAATCATTTTTATCAGATTGAATCAAGAATTATTGTTTTTAACTTTTATTATTTTAGTATATTATGTGAAATATAACAATTCTATTATTTTTTCGATGAGGATTTAAATAGAAAGAAAGTTAGTGACCAGAATCTAGTGGTTATGTCAAACATTATATAATAAATTATTTCTAAAAACATGAACATACTAAATTCCTGAGCACTCCAAAGAATGTAAGGATATAGTTTCATAGAAGTTATGGGCATAAAAACTATGATGGATTGTTAATTTAGTTACCCATTTTTAATGAATGTGGTGGGGGGGGGGGGTTACATAGGGAAATACATCAATCAGAGTGGAAGATGTTTTATGTATTGAAAATGTGGAATTAAAGAAAATATACTTTAAGGTAAAATGATGATTTTAGTTAACATGATGAATGCAAATATTTTTTTCCTATGGTTCCACTAATATTTTGATGTTTTAAATATTGGTAACATGGGTACTATCCAATTAAATTCCTTATTCCAACTATTAATAAGGATGATGATAATTAGAAACCTTTTAGACCAACGAAACATGGAAGGGCTTAAAATATAAAAATCACTATAGGGGATAAATATTATTATGGTGCACTTATTCCTCACTTAAATGCTCGGGATGTATCATTATAGTTTGATTATAGGAAGTCTACTATATATTGGAATTTTTATATGGTAATAAAATCACCACTACAATGTTTTGTTATTTAGTTATGAAAAAAAACTTCTCGATATAATATTATTGTATCCCAGTTTAATTTTTATGAGAACATACATAAATAAAATCATTCTATTTTAATTTTAGATTAATTTAATGTGATTTGGAAAATGTCTTAGTTCCCAATACTCAGTAAAAATTTATTTTTGGAAAAGATAAATCACATTTCATATTTATATAAAAGATTTTATAATTAAAATGATTTATATTAACCCACTATGGAAGAAAATTCTATAATATCAGTCTTGAGACCAAATATTCAGTGAGTCTTGGATAAAATTATCAAAAAAACATTGTATTAGGAATATACCTATTATGTTTGAATAAATTAGTTTCCTTGTTATTCCCATGCTATTGATAATAATATAACATTAGAAATTATATTTTGAGTCTTTTATATCTTATATATATCTTAACTATATTCAATAATAATTAATAAATTAAAATGAGAGAATAAATTTTATGGGGGGTGGGAGTGTAAAAAACCATTCCTTTAGAATATTATTCTCCTTTGAATAAAAAAAGTTTCTAATTGATTGTTTTATTTAAAAAATAAATCTAAAATGAAACCCTGAAACATTTTATTATGATAAAGTATTAAGTGTAAAATTAGACCGTAACAATGAATCCATCAAATTAGTATGATTTAGAATAATTACCCACACATTGAAATATATTTTTAAATAAAAATAAAATGAAATTTTTTAATACTTATTCGTTGATAAAATTCAATTGGTATAGAAAAATAACTAATAAGGCCATGTTATTCTTAAAAATTTACTTTCATAAAAAATTAATTTTTTTGGTATTATGCAGTTTATATTTTATGAAACTGAATTTATTAAGGTTTAATTACTATTAAATATCTTTATAGTTGTTTCACACATAAATAATTATAAATTAATACTAAATAATAATAGTAATAGTAAGTATTTAAAATATCATTTTTCAATAAAGAGTGTTTCTTATTATATTTATTGTTTTCCTTTAATAAATAAATTCCAAAATATTTCAATTTGAATCAGATGAAATTAACATCATTTTTTAACCATGTTAATATTCTCTTATTATTATATTTATTTTAGATTTTCTGATATTACTAATTTTTCTTGGAATAGTATAATATAATGATTTGAAAAGTATCATACAATTTTTTAATTTTCTAGGATATAGGCAGGAATTAAAATTTACGGATCTTTTTCATGGCCAATTATTTATTATACATGGAAATTATATATTTAATAATTTGAATTTTAGTTTATAAAAACATGATTAATGTTTTTTTAATTACGTGTTATTATTTTTATTGAATTTATTTTTATGTGTTATATACTTATCATTTTAAAATTATCATCTAGAAAATTTTGAAATGAAATATTATTAAATTATTTTCATTTTTAGAATTATAATATTCAAATTATTTAATTAGATTAATTTAAATTTTTTACATTATAATATGTTACCGTGGGAAAATAAGAGTTACCATGGTAAGAGTAAAAATCGGTAAAAGGTAAAACAAAGGATAAAACTTCTACAATTACATAAAAAATATTTATAAGTGCGTTTTTATGGTTTTTAATAAAAAAATCTTCCCCAATCCATCATTTCCAACTTATAGAACAAGTTTTATTAAATAGTTTCTTTTCCTTTTCTACTATTAGAAAAACAACACCCCTCTCACTTATAAAATGACACTTACACCACCAATTTTCACACAGCATAAAATTTTAATTCCTCTGAAAAAATTACATTTCATATATTACTAGACCCATCTTCCACATTTAAAATAATTTTGATTCATTGAGAATCCATAAATATTCTATTTCTAAGTAGACCCCAAAGAGATGATTCAAATTCTCAACATGGCTTCAAATCACTTATTAACTCATTTTCTTCATTATCTTACTCCTACCTATCTATTTTACATGTTATAGTTTAGTTAAACTAGATTTATTAACATAGTAAAATTTTATTATTTTGAGGGTATTTCTATTATATTCCACTCTTGCATCCTTATAAAAATGAAAACATTAGTCATGCATATGTGTAGACTTCCACCTATACCATGAAACATATTTATTTTTTCATGACTAACTTACATGGAATGAATATTATATTTATAATATTTTTAAGAATATGAAAAGTTAAAAATATTTATTGAATTCACCTTGCCTACTAAAAATGTAAAAATTTTCCATTTAGATGTATGTATTACTGCTTGTATAAAGAAACACGTTTTTCTTCTCAACACATTAAAATGTGAAACACTGTTTTATACAATTATTATATATATACATATTATTTTGAGGACTTTTTAGTTTTAGGATAGTTTCATCATGAATTTTTAAATTTACGGAATATTTTATTTTTGTTCTCTATTTCAAATAAGTCATATCATGGTTTATGTAAATACTGTGAATGGCCCATATAAGATACTTTATGGGTAAATGATTGATATTGACGGTTTTGTGAAAACTATGTGAGGAAATTTATATATAGGGTTTTTATTTCATTTTTAATGAGTATTGTTAAGGGAGAATGGATAGAATATTGTTTTGAGGGAACCATGAATGTCCTAGGGAAAACCATACATATGATCTTTATACAAGGGTTGGGGGTTTATGGGTTGCCCAGGGATTTTATAAACCACACTGAAATTATATGAAATGTGATACTACTTAACAGATCAATTTTTCCTGGTCAGTGAAAGGATTTACAAACCATGTAACATTCCTAATATTTTAAATGTGAATTTTTATTCTACCCACCTTCATTTTACATGATTTTAACTTTCTCTATTTTTCATTTTGTTTAGTTGATCCAAAAGTAATGAGGGAGTCCTTTATCTCTCTTGTATTTAATTTTTAATCTATCTTCAATTGGATTTTCAAGAGATCTATCATGGTAACATTCTAACTCATAATTTTTATTATTATTTATTCACTCATTATTTATCATTTGTTTTATTCTTCTTTTATAAACCCAGGGCTCCACTAGTGGAAAATTCCGAGCTCATGGAGAGGTAATAAATGGAGGATTTTTTGTTAGTTATTGTGAAGTCCCTCTTCTTGCTCATTATGGAATTCACAAATTAATATAATGATTTACACCTTCATTTCCATTCAATTGGGAAATAATTTTTGTGTCTTTATTTTAATTAACCTGGTATACTATGGTAGAGTATTATGAATGATTTTCTTTAATAAATTAATTATATATGTACTAGCACGGTTGAACTCTAAAATGACTTCAAGGTGTATTTTCAATTTTCAGAAAGGTTTCACATGGAATTCTATGTGGTACATTAAATTAAAATTAATTATAAATGTTTAAATGTTTTGTTTTAAATAAAATGTGTAGATTAAAATGATTTATCCTATTTAGTGTTATTAATTAAATTGAAAAATTATGTTTATCTTATTTGGGGGTTTTCAATAAAGAAGTAAATTGTGTACTGATGGGTATTCAGATTTTTTGTTAGTTGTTTTAGAAAATATTAATTAATGGATTAAAAAGTATTTATTTTAAGGAATGGTTTGAGTTGAAATTTAAGAAAATTTATAAAATTAATTAGTATCCCAAAACTATATATTGAGAAATTATTTTCCACATTCAAATTGGTTTTCAAATTTATGTGTGTGTGAGGCACTCTTTATCACCCTGATGGTTATTTACCTTCATGTGTTGTTTTTATACTATATGGTGACCAGTTATAAATGGATATGTGAGGGTTAATATAAGTTATTTTGGAATGGAGTTTTCATTTTAATTATTATTTGAGCTGAATGTATTTACTCATGGTTATTACATCCCAACATCACTTTTGTTTTAGAAAGGGGAACTAATGTTTCTAAGAGGGATGTCTTGAATTATAGCACCCTAGATATTTTCAATATACTTCTATCCAATTTTTTTTTGATATAGATTAATTGGGTTTACTATTCATATGAGGGAGGGTGTAGGCTAATGATGAACATCAGTGAGCAAAAAAATTATAAAAGTATGTAATTAAAAATTTTTGGTTTAAATTTATTTAAAAAATATATTCAAAAAACCCTACCCATACATCTAAGAGGATTAAATGGAATTCAATTTAACTATGAATAGAAAATATAATGAAACCTCAAACAATACATTGTTCCTTTGAAATTTTCATTTTGATACACTCATCGTGGGAGTGTTTTGGCTCAAGGCCCAAATAAATGTGTTTTCATGATAATTTACATGTGAAAATATATTTTGGATCACATATATTGAATTATTGGATGATAGAATGGATAATATATTTTCTTTATGATGTCCCTTCTATCACATAATAATGTGGAAATTATTATGATTAATGGATCAATAACTTCTCTTTATCCTATTATATTCCATCTCTCGTTGATTCAAAGGATATTATATGATATCTCCTATTTATAAATTTTTGAAAATCACTAATGACCCTATATAGGATTATAATATATGTATTTATACACTGGTTATAAATTCATAAATTGCTATTTAGTTCCTAAAAAGTAGTTACCATCATTTTAGAATGTTGTGAACAATTATAAATAAAATACACATTCAAAAAAAGTACAAAAATATTTATCACTCAATTTAAACACTTTAAAATTTTAAATGACAAAATCCAAACAACTAACTCATACCAAAATGTCCCTAATAAATTTAACAAACCTTGATCATGTTATGTTAGTTCAATAAATTTTATTTTATTATATTTACTCTTACAGTCAAATAAACGGTGTATACCTTGAGAAATAAATTCCATAATTGGAATTTAAAATGTGATTAATGTAATTTAATTATTTTACAAGTGATTTATAACACTCTTATGTTCACTAGCACTCTAAATATGTTGTCCACTTCATCCTGAAGTAATATCCATCCATACTAGTGGAACATGTTAATACACTTAGTTTGTGACCCTATAGAGCTTTATATTGATAACAGTGAGTCAAAATCACTAACAAAGATAGAAGTATAGTATCCCTTCTGGTCCCTGATGATATAATAATGTCTATATCTTCAAGTACCTGATGTGAACACATTCTGAATAATATAATCTTTTTTTCTTGTGATATATCACAATAAAGGGAACACACTATGTCATTAGACTTTATTGCTTAATTTTTTCATTGACCTTACCATATGGACTTACCCTTAGTCCGTATATAAATAGATTTAATAAAGGAATTACCATGATGATAAATTGGAAATAGAAGATATCTCTTCCTCAACTCATTAGTGAAAAATTATCTCATTAAAAGTCAACCAATGTCATAGCAACAATGGAACACACACCATAATTTACCTTTTTATGATTTCAAGGTCACAATTGTTTAATTTCATCAATGTATGTTATAAAATATAATATTTTTTTTAGAATATCATGTAGAGAGAACAATAAACCTATTCATAAATTTGAATAAATAATGAAACATGAAACAATTGGATATCCTATTAATGAGGCAGTCTCTATGATCTCATCTACTAGACATCAACAAGTGTGAACTTCATGATAAGAAGTGTCAATGTTTTTTATCTCCCAAAACTTGATATTTTGATATAATCTAGGTCATATAATTATGATGTATCTATTTTATAGGACATATATGTAATATTACTATCACAACACCTCTATGTACTCATTATAGTTAGGAACTTCAATATCATTTTGATATGAAATGAAATTGAAGGAAATTACCTTTAGTACAATGGATAAAGAAATTTTAACAGAATTATAAAAATATAAACTCATGAATATATTAAATTTTACATAAGTAATGAAAAAAAGTACATATCCGAGTTGGGTATAGGGGACCTACTCACAATACTCTGATAAGTAGTAGTGGCAACTGCTAGTAACATTCAAACTATTAGCTAACACATTAGTGTCACTTTTCTGTTGATAGATTGATTTTGTTAGTGGGTCTACATTGTTATAAACTATTTCTTGCATTCTATCTAAAACATCAAATCACTTAGTAAAATCCTCCATGAGAATAAAATTTTGAAGTATTCATTTCATCCTTTAGTGCGACCTGGGTTCCATGGAAAGTACAAATGCTATAGTATTATCAAAATAAACCGTAATTGGTTCTTTATTATAAAGTAAAATTACAAGCTAATAAAAAAAATATGTCTATCCAATCTATATATCTATATTTTAATAGGATATATAATTTTATTCTTATATAGAATTGATGACTTTGGGCTACATAAATTTTCATTAGCTAAGTACATTACCATTTTAGAAAATGCTAAAACTTAATTGAGATGATAGATCATCTTGATATATCTGGATGCTTTTATTATGGTATCCCCTAATAATTGGAACCAAATATCCTACATACAGTAGGAAAAAATACTTAATATATTTTATGTATATCAGGATAGGTTTTTAGATTCTTAAGGTAACTCTCTTAGGTTATAATGATTTATCCCACCATGATTAAACAAGAGGAAACATCAAACATATTACATTGGTTGATATAAATGATAGATATCATTTCTAAAGAATGTTTTATTCTTCGAAATAACTAAAATACCATTTGTGTATACAAAAAAAATTTATTGGAGATATTAATAAAATATGAAATTGAAAATAGTCTTTTATTGGATTATGGTATATAAAATATTTTGATTACCTTTTCAATTAATGTACATTGACATAGAATAAGAAGTATTTTAGATCAATATCAATAAATCATAACAACAATACTATTTTATACTTCAACATAGTTATTCATTGAGAATCATTCATTTAAAAAATCATCATTGATTTTAGGAACACTACTTTATTTATGATGATTATTATTTTACCATCACATAAAATCTAGAAAATAGTGTCACCAACATAAACATTTATATAAAAAAATGGATCAATTTTATTCGTAGTGAAAACAATTTTTCTTACGGTATCATGAAAGTACAAATTCCATAAACATGATGCCTATTTTTAATTATAATTTATCAAATGTTACTTGTATTAATTTTGAATATTATATGTAATTTTTTCGAGACTAAGTTTTGAAATGGAATGTGATTCTGAGGTATAGTGTTCCTAGAATAAATGTTTAAAATTTATTAAATATATTAAATAGTATTCCCACATATTTTTCCTAAAAAAATTTAATAACTCCCAAATAGGTTCATAGATGAGAAATGTGAGGGCATCATTGAGTTTAGAATACCATTTTTACCGTTAACACATCATAGCATTTTTCGGCACGTTCCGTTTGTTAAATTTTTTTCATCGGAATTAAATGAATAAAATAATTAGATGAAATTATTATTTTTTCATTTCATTGGCGTAATGATGGTTTCATCTTTAAATAGAATTTTTTGTTGGAAATCCAGGGTAGGAAGTATAATAGTGGATACACTGTAGGATTTTTGGAGATAGCTCTTGAGAAATACCTCTAGCAAAAGATGACCAATCATGATTGGATCACATATCGTTGCACAAATGGAATCCATGGACCTCATCAATGTTGGAAACACTTTTTTTCTACATCAATGATTTATCCAACTCAAGGTAGTATTTTTTGACTTGTGATTTCCATCCCATTCAAAATCTCATAAGGATGTGAATTAATTAAACGAATTAAAATTTACACAATCATTATTGGTATATTTTAAAATGATGGAATTGATTTTATTTTTTTGTTTTATCAATCTTCATTCATACTTTCTATGATAATGAATCAATTTCATATGGGAAGTGGTTGAGGTATATTCCCAACTTGTTTGGTTTGTGGATTTCTCATTAAATTCTTCACATATTCATTTTGGGAGATTCCTTTTGTCCAATAGTTCGAATAATACCTGGTATTATATCATTTTTTGACCATTAAGTAGTGAAATAGATCAATACAACATGTGTAGTTCAAGATCATTGATATGATAAAGGTATGAAAAAAAAAGCAATGGATGACCACAAGTATATTAGGATGGATTCATGGTATATGATCAACTAGGTTTTGATGAAAAAAAATAAATTTATCGATGATGGATATTTATGAGTGAATTTGAAGCCATAATCCATATATTTAGAAAAAAGAGGCTTAGTCGAAGATAGATTGGTCAGTTTCATCCAGATCAGTGGTTCTGGTGGTGCACAGATCAACCCGAAGAGATCCTTGACAGATTTGTAAAATCCCAAGAATCTTGGTATGTATTTTATAATTACATGCCATGTGGTACCTCTGAATGTGGTACTATGTTTTTGTAGAAGTTGAGTATCACATGACATGTGAACCCTAGAACACGGAATGTGACCCTCCTCGATTGACTTTGTGTGTACTCTAGAGAGCACACATACACATGAAATATTACATGACCATATTTCACACCTTGTAATTATACATGGAAATGGATTGGCATACACATACTGGTACATGGAAATGACTTTCGTACACAAATATGTATAAGAGAGATGGCCATGATACAATGTGTTTGTACACACCATGTTTACCCCTCTAAATTTTGTTTATATATAAATTGCATGACATGTGAGGCTCTTCCGCCATGGTAGGACATGGGATTGCTAAACATGTCTTATTCCCCTTGGGACATGAAGTGTAGTCCTTTTAGGAGTGCATGGGGGTCTTTGATTTCTTAGTTTGGAAAATTATAGGTTGAGTGTATTCCTTTGGTCATCTCCTTCAAGGGTACAGTGCATCATTACATCCACATCACTGGATTGTGATCCCATCTAGTGGAACAGTCTCAGATAGAGTAGTTTTGTCCCTTTGTGAGACTATAGTGTTATATTATATGATTTCTAGTTGGAGTTTGTGGAATTAGCATGAACTCCTAGAGCATGGTGTTGATCCTCTATCTTTTCTAACCATATCAATAGGGTTGTGGAATAGTTTACGTACGATTACCTACATAGTGGGATGATCTATACTAGGTTCGTGATATCCACTAAAGGTTCTATGGGTGACCCCCTGTACGTGTATCATAGTCCCCATCAACTAGTGAGATTCCTTAGGAAGGTAATAGTGACCTTGACTTATTATTTGAGTTTCTCCAGTGATAGTATGGATCATGGAGTGAGTTATTCAAAAACAAGTGTCTCTTATATAAGAACCTTATGGATTATATTGGCTTATGACTGCCTTATAGGGTGGTTTCTTTCTTGATTATATCTGGGTTCTTCATCCTTGCTTCTTTTGTAAATTTATTTTTTATATATTTTATTGACATGACTATACTTGGTACATAATGTTATGTGTTTTTAGGGGTTTCCTGTTGAGTGTTTTTATAATCATTCCTGCACAGCCTTTTCCCACATGTGTTATGTCTTGTGCAAATGATAGATATTATGATGGTGTCGTATGAGGATGAAGAGATTGTGGATCATTGATAGACCCTGATAGATCAAGGGGTTTACCTGGAGTATTCTTTTGACTTATTACACATCCTCAGAGGATCTTAGAGTCTTTACAGTTTAGGGTTGGGATTGTTTTTTACCCACTATAATTTCCACCAAATTTACCATCACACTCTATTGAAGGATCTTAGATGTATTCAAGTATCCATAAAGTTGTTTTACATTTCAGCATTGTGTGGGCTTAGATATGTGTGAATGTGTATAGTGTGTTTTTTAAAATGCCTCCCATTTGAGAAATATTCTGACTCATCCCTAGTCTCTAGCCTATGTCCTATTAGAGGCATGCTTTAGGTAGTCGTGGCATGAGCCACTTAGTGCGGGTCGTGAAAAAGTGGTATCTGAGGAGGTTGGTTCTAAAACCGAACTGGGAGTCTATGATATTGGTTTGGGGAAATTTTGTTAAGAGTTTAAAGTTCCTCATTTAGGATTGGGACTCTAGTGTTGGTGCGGCCAGTGACATACTCATACATTAGGACTCTGCGAACTACTTTTTGACACGGTACATGAGAAAACCGGTTGAAGAGAAAAAATAGTATATACATCTTATAGGAATGGTTGTGTTTTACATGTCCTCCATGAGTTATATCCCTAGATATACTATTTTATCTATGGTATATCTTTTTTAATTTTACAATTACTCCATATTGATATACATCAAGGATTCCACCATGTGATCAGGAGGATGATATTCCCTGTGAAGAGGCATCAATGTATGGGAGTGTATCAGTGATTTTAACTCTGAGTGATTTACTAGATTAGAATACCCCACCACTACTGGATATGTATGAGAATAGTTTTATTGTATTGCATGAGTTTCATAGGTACTGAATTCATGGGTTGTGGGGTGAGCTAGGACCTGGGTGGATTTAGACTGGCTGGATGTTGTTACTCTTGTTTTTCGCCCAGTGAGGACACCTACAGATCATATGATAATCCTCACAGATAGTATTATTTATGGATCATCTTGGTGATGGTGGATCTTGGAGACTAAGTTACTTGAAGATACAACTAACTCTATGGAAGAAATTGATCATCTCTTCATAGAGGATTTTTATCTGGCACATCACACATACAAAAGCCTTTTCATATATAGAAGGTAAATATGACCACGTAAGATTACATATCAAGATTCAAATTTTAATCACATTACTCTTTGGATATGGAATGTGACTAGTCAATTATAGCTCATAACTATAAGAAGGTATTGTGCAAGGACATCTGGGTGTCAATGGTATCAAATAGAATTTTCAACTATGATCGAGTACTTGAGAGTGCCTTATTTGTAGAAGGATTTCCAGTTGAACATACACCAGTAGTGGGAGCTATATGTGGGAACCCTGTAGCTAAGACCGAGGCTATCGGTAGCTAACCACAATCAAATGTATCAAAGCGGTTCAATTTTTTTAGGTGGAGTTCCTAGGACATAGGGTATGTGGTGTAGGGATCTCATAGTGTCTTAAATCAGCTTAGGGAGAGGAGGTGTTTCTATTAAAAAGGTATGGGAGATCTGGAATGAGATTTAATGACTCATCGTATTGTTGATCCATGGATGGTGGAGGGAATAGCAAGGAAGGAGAGATGGAAGGACCACGGTGGTCCACAGGGTCACAGATGTGGAAGATCTTTTGGCAGGGTGGCAGGAGGTTGAAATATAGTTGACCAATTAACACCAATTCCCACATGAGTTCCATGCGAGGCTCAAGGAGCTAGTGGGTATGGATGAGGAGAACTGCTAGCTATGGTGGCATATGAACCGGAGGATCCACGGATGATATGGGGTACGATCTGTGTATTTTCTGATTTAGCTACAGTATTAATAGACACATGTGCAAGCCATTCCTTACTATCCACTTCTATGGTTTGACACATAGAGATTCTAATTGAGATTTTGAATCAACCATTCTGGTTGTTGACACTGATGGGTGGTGATTGAGTGATTTCAATCTTTTTCCAATAATGAAACACGAATCTTAAAGGTGAGTGTTATGGGATCTCTTTCTTGAAACAATGAGACCCTATGACGTCATCTCAGGTATTGATCAGATATCAAGAGTTCATTCCCAAATCGACTGTTTTGGGAAATGGGTGCAGTGTGTCCATAGTGACCAAACAAGGTTTTCCTTTATTGGTGGAAAGGAAATCCATACAACCAACAATGAACTAATGCAAAAGAGTGTGTATCTGATTACTAAACAGTTGGATATCCTAACCCACGGTTTGGTCGATGTTGTGATTTTTCAATTTCTTTCAGTGGTGGAAGAGTATGAGGATTTATTTTATGAGGACATACCTAGTTTACCTCCCCACTAATAGGTAGGTCTGTTTATTGACTGGCATGCTGTTATGGCATTAATATCTGTATCATCATATCGAATAGATCATATAGATTATAAAGAGTTAAGGATGCCTTTATAGGACTTGTATGTGAAGGTATTTGTGAGACCCAAAGTTTCCTCCTGGGCTGTCCCACTATTTTTTTTATATTAATCTATATATGAGCTTAAGGTTATTTGTGGATTATCAATGCTTGAACTGGGGGATCATGAAAGAAAAGTATCCACTTCCAATAATCGTCATGCTCATCGTTCAGTTGAGAGGGTCACGATGGTTCTCCAAGATTAACCTTATATCAGTCTATCATAATCTATGTGTATGGGATAATGATATACTGAAGATGAAATTCATTTTTCACTATGATCACTATGTGTAATTTAGGATTATATTTGTGTGGAGAATACCCAATAAGAGTTTTTGGGGATCATGAACCTTATATTTCAATCCTTATAATACTAGTTCATGGTAGTCTTCATCGATGAAATACCTTTGAATTTATCATCTGAGAAAGTGCATAGAAGAAACTTGAGAGTTGTCTTGGAAACACACAAAGAGAACTAGATTCTTTTGAAGCTCTCAAAGTGTTAGTTTTGAATTCAGGAGGACCATTTATGGGGTCACATCATCTCATTGGAAGGAGTTGTAGTAGATCCAATGAATGTTGAGGTAGTTTTTTCATGGGAACCACACAATACAATTATTGAGATGTGGAGTTTCAACGGATTTTCTAGGTACTATAAGGGGTTTGTAATCAACTTCTCTACAATGTAAGAACAATTGAAATCCTACACCGGGATTTTAAATCCTTATGTGTTGATGGAATTTTGCCAGCAGTGCTTCTATAAAATAATGTAGTGGTTAATGGGTCCTCCCATGTACAATTTATCGTAGAAGAGTGTTGAGTACGTAGTGTTATATGATGTAATAAGAACCAGGGATGGTTTTGTTTTAATGTAGATGAATGAGGTGATTTCCTATGGTTTATTCTAGTTGAGACTCCATGAAAAGAACTATGCATCCAATGACCTTGTCTTAATATCAGTAGTTTTTCTTTGAAGATGTGGAAACACTACCACATGGGATAGAGATTTATCATATACTCTTACCACAAGAGTCTCCAATATATATTCTCTCAGAAAGATATTAACATGAGAGAGAGTAAATGGATAGAGTTACTCTTAGAATATGACATTGAGATTGTCTATACTCATGGGAAGGGGAACATGGTGGCAGACACACTCAACAAGAGATCTTTTTCTCATTTGTTGGATGATGTGTCGAAGCAGTTAGCCATGTTGCACGTTTTTTTGTGGATTAGGGTAGTGCTTTACATCTTTAGCCGATGGTAGTTACCCCACGAATTTTACAATGTTTTAGGTATGTTATACGTGGAGATATCAACTGTGAGACCTTACATACTCATAAATTCAATAGACATGATCCTGATGGATATTATGATGGTGGGGAGCTTACTATCCTTCTCAGTGAATAAATAGTGGTACCTTAGGCATTGCAGGAGGATGTGTTGTGAGAGATTCACAAATATCTATTGGTAGTTCATCTAGGTGTAAAAAAGATTTATCTGGAACTCCTATGTAACACCCCAAGATTTTATGAAAAATATTCTTTTAATTTCATTAATGTCTTGTGTAGTATGCTACACCAAGATTACCTTGCTTTATACGCAACATCATATTAGCTTGTAGTATACGCAACACTATTCTTGGATCGTGTTACACACAATTTTGATAATAGTTATTCTATGAAACATTGAGTATATATATATATATTCAATATATAAATGAAATATGGTTGGATTATGTTATACGAAACAACGAAGGATTCTTGCACAGCACACAACCCTGACTTGGCTTGCATTACACGCAATCACGACCTTCCTCGATAGCGTGTGTTGTACGCAATACTGGGTTTTACTAAACAACGATATATTATTTTAATATTATTATGAACTAGCCATTATGAACAGTATTAACAAAATTTTTACTATTATAACATTATTATTCATCTTGCACATTTTCTAAAACATGGTATAAGAACAAAATAAATTTTTCGGGTAAAATAAGTATTTTTCAAAAAATGTAGTTTTGCCGCCTTTTGATGGGGCACCCACTTTAAATCTAGTTTTTGACATGTTTATAAGTTAAATTTAACAAAATAAAATTCTTCTTTGGAATCATGAAATAAAAATTTACTTTGGATAAATTTTCATATCATTCTGGTAACTTTCATATTTTGATGAATAGTAGAAACACGCTATATTTTAATTAAAAACAACTTTTTTCATCGCAATAATTTATATAGTTAAATTATAATATTGAATGGTATTAAAGTATAAATAGAATATATTTTTACCATTTAATATAATTTATGTCATTAGCATTGATTCTACCTTGAATTCGTAGGATAAATCAATTCAATCTTTTGCAATGTTTTAAAGAAAAACCCATTTTCATTTGACAACGGGATTAATTTTAATTTAATTTCTGCAACTTTTGTGTATTGAATTTGGAACAATGGATTCCATATTTGGAATCAGTGGATCCAAATTATGTTAATAAGCTACTTTTTATTTTTGGAAATTATGAATAATAACTACGGTAAATTTTATTTATCATAGTTAAAGGTAAATCGGGTAATTAAGGGTAAATATAATATTATAAAATTACCCTAACACATGTCAAAATCCTATTGAATGACTAAAATTCGACCCATATCACCTAAGAGTCGGATTAGATTCATTTAATGGACTTTTTTCCATGAAAATAATTTAATTATTATTAAAACCAAAGAATGTGACAACATGTCACTTTCTTAAATCTTATAAGTATAATAATTTTAATTTAGTGATAATGTTCATGAAATGTAGAAAATTAATAGTCTCCAGGAAGCTAATACAAGTATCTAAATCATAGGAATTTATTTAGAATTTTTAGGAATAAAATAATTATCATTTATTATGACACAAAGATGATGCAGTAATTGTCTTATTAATGAAATATTGACAAAATTGATGTTATAAATACCCAAATAAATGTAATTTAAGACTTTTTATTAATTCCAATAATTTTATAGGTTAATATGACATGTTAGTATTGATTTAATTAACTTTTTTTGAACTAATCATTCTGTTATGATTTTCACAAAAATCAATTACTAAATAGTGTAAAAATTGACAAAAAATAGTTTTTAAAACAAATATTATATTATTAATTGTTATTCAATTCCTAAAAATCTAAGGATCTGCCAAATGACTTATATAAAGTTATAAATAATAATAATAAACATCTTGGGGTTCTTTTGGATTCTTATAGTAAGTTTATTAACGTTATAGTATAAGAACACAAGAGGACACGGTAAAAGTAAAATTATTTAACTTATTATATAGATAATCAAAATGATAAGGTTAAAATAGGAACATAAACTTGTCTAAATTATATTGGATGAGAGGATTTCGACCCATACCCACCTTATCTTCTAAATAAATCAATTTGGAGCTATTTAAAACCGAACTTGACTTTATAATAAAATAATATTTTTAGTTTTTCCAAAGGAGCCCCTCTCCTCCCTTATAAAAGGGCACCTCCTCCCTCTCTTATTCACACCACTTTGAGCCTTCATTCTCGGCCAAACCCTATCAAATTCTCCTCTACACTTCCCTAGAAACATCTTAGAGGTTCTGGTCTTCTTCCAATACCTATTTTAGTACCCTAAAAGGAGGTCTCAAAGAAGCACTTCAAAGAAGAGGTAATGTCCGTTACCGATTCTTTCATCTTTATTTCTTCTTCCACTTCTTCTTCTTTAGTTTTTTCATTGTAAGGTAATAACATAAGTATCACTCATATACTGATATGTTATTATAAGTATGAAACAACCCTATTTCACCATCTATCCATCCTACGAAAAAAGAAATCACCGTGCGTGCGTACGTACGGAATACCGTCTCCACGCTGTGGTGTAATCTATTTTCCACCACCACCTTACTTGGATGGGTATAATGGTGTAAATAATGAATATATATGACTATTAAAAATTTATATTGATTCTGAAATAGTATACATACACTCCAATAAACTTCCACGATCATGGGAACGATATCATCGCTCGTGCGTACGTACGGAATATCATCTCCACGATGTGATGCGACTCGTTCTACATGATATTCATTGCATAATGATTATATAAATTAATTGAATGAATTAATATGATATATATTAAAATAATACCATTATTTAAATTAGGTATCTATAACCTATAGAGAAGAATAAGAATTTATTCGACAAACACGCATAAGAACAAAAAAGTAATAAACACCCGAATAACAAGTAGTAATGAAATATTACTACTAATAAGCTAAGAATATGACCATATATGATATCATAAAAATAATTATGATTCTGGAATAAGTCAATAACATTATTTAAATCATTATACAGGAGGTTTGGACACTTACGAAGCAAATCGGACCTAAGGTAAGGGAAATATCACAATCTCATTTTTATCCGAGATTGTTTATACTTTGGTATTTACCGGGGTGTATTTTATCATCCACATCCATGTTTCCTAAATATGTAATATTTATATCCTTATAAAATAGTTTATATCCAATTTTACCCTTCATTGAGTTTTTAGTAAAATATATGAAAGGAATCTTTTGTCGTTTTTCATACGAGGTACTTTTTGACTTTTCCGAAAAAAGTACGAGAAGAATATTTTTTTTAACTTATACGGCATGAATGGATTTTTAAAACATTATTTCCAAGAAGCTTCCTTTACAAGTTTTCAAGTTTATTTTTAATCAACTACTTTAGTTTAAAATTGTTTGACATGTTAAAAAAGGGAAATGTTTTTTTTGAATTTGAAAAGATATTTTCCTCAAGAATGAAGTTCAAGCATTTTATCAAAATTATTTTCCATCTATGATAATATAGGGTTCTATTTATATCTCTATTATTACATTGATTTGATTATTTTGTGATGGAATTATTTTTATGAATTCCTTTATCTTATATGAATTTTTTGATGATGTCACGATGTTTAAGATTCCCATTTTTATTACATGGGTTATGCAATGATGTATGATTTATGATTTTGTGGCATAAATAACAAAGGTATCATTATGAGATGGGTGGGACCTATATCTCCCTCCAATGCATTGGTTAAAGATTTTATATCTCATGAGATATACATGGCTGGAACGGTAGGTTATACCGGTTCAGTGAAACAGGACTGAAACATAGAGTGAAATCGGTTCAGAAAGGGACTTTGTCCACTAAGATAGTCTTGGAAATGAGTCTTGACTAATAAGAAATGATTGTCTATGATTATGTGTGTATGACACAATTTTTTATGTTTTATTTTATGATTATTGGGATTACATTTCACTACTATGATTTATCCAATGTTATGAAATTATGATCTCTTTTTCAGGTTAAGATTTCCAAAAGATATATTCTTATGAATATTACGTGATTGATATTTCTTTTGTTTACCCTTACTGAGAATTTGAGTTCACCATTTTATGTTTTCTTTTCCCCAGGACATAAAGAAAGGATTTAGGTTTTAAAAAAAAGAAGATCTTTATGGGAGATGTTGAAGATCATTCACCACGATTAGAAGATTATATTCCGAGTTTCCAAAGACACTAAACTATTACGGTCCTTGTGTGTGTGTTTTTTTTATGTACTAAGTATTACGAAAAAGTAATGTAATGTCTATGTATGTTAAGCTTCGGGTCGTTACAGATGGTATCAGAGGAAAGGTTTATTCAACCTTTGGAAACTAGGATGTGATAACTTTAGTGATATCCCTAGAGATATTTCTAAGGTATGTCTAGGGATGTCCCTAAAGATAAGTATAAGTATAGGTTATAGTCCTAGAATTGCGCTAATGATCATAGAATTAAACCGGAGATGTTAGATATTGAGGGTACTAACCCTTTTAGTATGTTGTTTTCCCTAGCATGATTTTTGTCTCTCACACTATTCTATTTGGGTTTTAGAAGATGGCTGGAACCCAAAGGAACCGTGTTGATCAATACAATGGACAATGCAATGATTGTCCTCCTGAACAAACAAATGTTACAAGAGATTGAGTGCAAAATCTTATTGCTATACTTACACAAGATATGAATCATTCTGGACTTCCAAATGAGCAGAGAAGGGAACAATATTCTATTGATTCCTTCATGAGGCAACGCCCACATTCTTTCAGTGGGTCTTTTGATCCACTTGTTGCTGAACAATGAATCAGTACCACTGAAAAGATATTTTCAGTTCATCAATGTTCTGAACATGATAAATTCATCTTAGTAGTATATCGTTTGGAAGGTGAAGCTGATCAATAGTGGAATATTATCAAGAATACGAGGCAAAGAGAAGAAATTGAGTCCATGGAATGGGACGAGTTCAAGAACATATTTTTCAATAAGTACTTCCCTCATATTCTTCAAACAAAGATGGAGAAGAAGTTTCTTGAACTAAAGAAAAAGGATGATGAATCTGTTGGTATATCCGAAGAGAATTTTACAAGGCTTTCAAGGTATGCATATGGATTTATAATCCAACCTGAAAGTAAAGTTGATCAATTCTTCAGTGGCTTAAAACCAAATATTCGAAGGGCATTGTCTATAAGATACTTCAGTAGCTATGAAGAAATTGTGCGTTGTGATATCAAGGTAGAAATGGAAGTTGGTGTTACTTATCCATCTCATAGTTTTGACAAGAAACGAAAGATGGAGTTCAAGGAGAAATCTCAGAATAATGGTGAAAAGAAGATGAATGTTTCCTTATGCTCAAAGTGTGGAAAGAAGCATGGTGGAGATTGTCTTAAAGGGACAAGTAAATGTTTAAAATGTGGAAAGGAAGGTTATCAGGCATTTGAATGCCGCGATGATGGGAAGAAGATGCCTAATGATGGAAACAAAGGAAGGGATACACAGAATGAACCTACTACACTTCAATGCTTCAAGTGCAAGGAAATGGAGAATTATGCTAACAAATGCCCTAATCCAAGGGTTATTGATGATCGACGTGAGAAACCACTTATAGAAAAGGATGAAGGGAAGTCACATGCGATCACCATTGGCGATGTTGAATATGACAACGATGTGGTGGAATGATTAAGGGTTTATGTAATGGGATTCCAGAATAATGTTGTATATAGTATCGTGGAATATTGGAATATTTATGTTTTGGTCTATTGTGTTTTTCAATAATTTTATGGCATCGGTAACCATGAAAAGTGATTGAAATGTTTTTGGAAAGTAGATGATATGAACATAATGAAGGGATAAAGAGAATCTAATATGTTTGATAGTATTCATGAGCTCATGATTGATATAATGACTAAGTGATATCATGGTTTGAGGATATAGAATTTTGAGGATTTTGGTATGTGGAAAGTGTTAACTTTTAACTACATTCATGTTTTCACTAAGGTTCAATGGATATTCGTTTCTTATGAGAATACATGATTAAGGTATTCACATGTTTGTAATTTGACCAACAAGATATATCTTATGATATATGGGGATAAATTATGGCATTCACGTGATTGTTATGTGACATTTCAAGTAATCATTTTCTTTATACTATGAGCTTGGACCGAAGTATTTTAGATAAGCCTAAATATTGGAATGGATTATGTTGTACTTAAGTTAGTATTTTTCAATATTATTGATGGGATGTTATAGTAATATAGTTTTAGAAAAAGGACAACCTGCAGGACGGGAAACAGCCCATCGCGTCGAACAAGGATGTGGGAATCGAACCCACAACCGAAGTGCGACTGGCCTTTATCGCCTACCACTGGCCTACAGGAAGTCCCTGTTTAGTAGAAACTAGTTTTATTATATTAATCAGTATGATATATGAAGTATAAGTACATTTTAGGAACCATATATGATTAATGTCACTATAGATGGACTTATGTATTTTTTGTAAATTTTCTAACCTTTTGTTTGAGACAGATGGAATGACCCATCATTCTATCACGTGATCTGCTAACACATCACGAATGACAAATTCAACTTCATTTCTTTAAGAGATGAAGTCGAAATTGTCCAAATAATGACAAACGGTGAGACTATAACAAAATCACAAAAGTATTTCGTCTAATTCCAATTTCATCCACTTTAGGGAAATGATCTTGAAAACCAAAAATGTTGTCCTAGTGCTCTTATATCGGACGAATTAGATGGTACCTTAGATCGTCACAAATTTATGGATTTGTGATTGCTGGTTTTTCCGTAGCCATTTTCTCTACCACTCTCCATCAGAACATGATGTTTAGATTTCTCTTTCATATCCATATTTTCACCTATGTGGAAACCCAGTGATTTGTTTATTTGGGTAACCGTTATGTTTCATACTTTTGTTTTTAAAAATTTGTTTTGGTATTCCTTTTTATCATGTGTGTTTCTATTAAATAATCTTTCGAATAGTAAACCATTTATAACCCCGACGAATTTTGAGGGAGAAATTCATTTTAAGGGGGGTAGAATGTAACACCCCGATATTTAATGAAAAATATTCTTTTAATGTCATTAATTTCTTGTGTTGTATGCTACACCAAAATTACCTTGCGCTATACGCAACATCGTATTAGCTTGCAGTATACGCAACACTATTCTTGGATCGTGTTACACACAATTTTGATAATAGTTATTCTATGCATCATTGAGTATATATATATATATATATATATATATATTCAATGTATAAATGAAATATGGTTGGATTATGTTATACGAAACAACGAAGGATTCTTGCACAGCACGAAACCCTAACTTGGTTGCATTACACGCAATCGCGACCTGCCTCGATAGCGTGTGTTGTACGCAATACCGGGTTTTAATAAATAACGATATATTATTATAATATTATTATGAACTAGCCAGTATGAATATTATTAACTAAATTTTAAATCTTATAAAATTATTATTCGTCTTTCACATTTTCTAAAACATGGTATAAGAACAAAAGAAAGTTTTCTGGTAAAATAAATATTTTTCAAAAAATCCAGTTTTGCTGCCTTTTGATGGCGTACCCACTTTAAATATAGTTTTTGACATGTTTATAAGTTCAATTTGACAAAATAAAATTCTTCTTTGGAATTATTAAATAAAAATTTACTTTGGATAAATTTTCATATCATTCTGATAACTTTCATATTTTGACGAATAATAAAAACACGCTCTATTTTAATTAAAAAGTACTGTTCTCATCGCAATAATTTATTTGGTTAAATTATAATATTTAATGGTTTTAAAGTATAAATAGAATATAATTTTTACCATTTAATATAATGTATGTCATTATAATTGATTCTACCTTAAATTCGTTGGATAAATCAATTCAATCTTTTGCAATGTTTTAAAGAAAAACCCATTTTCTTTCGACAACGAGATTAATTTTAATTTAATTTCTGAAACTTTTGTTTATTGAATTTGGAAAAATGGATTCCATATTTTTAATCAGTGGATCCAAATTATGTTAATAAGCTACTTTTTATTTTTCGGAATTATGAATAGTAACTACGGTAAATTTTATTTACCATAATTAAAGGTAAATCGGGTAATTAAGGGTAAATATAATATTATAAAATTACCATAACACATGTCAAAATCCTATTGGATGACTAAAAGTCGACCCGTATCACCTAAGGGTCGGATTAGATTCATTTAATGGACTTGTTTCCATGAAAATAATTAAATTATTATTAAAACCAAAGAATGTGACAACATGTCACTTTCTTAAATCTTATAAGTATAATAATTTTAATTTAGTGATACACTTCATGAATCTTCGAAAATGAATAGTCTCCAGAAATATAATAGAATTATATACATCATAGAAATTTATTTAGAATTTATAAGGATTAAATAATTATCATTTATTATGACACAAAGATGATGCAGTAATTGTCTTATTAATGAAATATTGACAAAATTGGTGTTATAAATACCCAAATAAATGTAATTTAAGACTTTTTATGAATTAAAATAATTTTATAGGTCAATATTACATGTTATTATTGATTTAATTAACTTTTTTTGAACTAATTATTCTGTTATGATTTTCACAAAAATCAATTACTAAATAGTGTCAAAATTGACATAAAATAGTTTTTAAAACAAATATTATATTATTAATTGTTATTTTATTCCTAAAAATATAAGGTTTGGAAAAATGACTTATATAAGGTTATATATATTAATAATAAACAACTTGGGGTTCGTTTGGCTTCTTATAGTATGTTTATTAACCTTATAGTATAAGAACACAAGAAGACATGGTCAAAGTAAAATTATTTAACTTAATGTTAAATCTAAATGACAAGGTTAAAATAGGAACCTAAACTTGTCTAAATTCTATTGGATGAGAGTATTTCGACCCATCCCCGCGTTAGCTTAGAAATAAATCAATTTGGAGCTATTTAAAACCGATATTCACTTTATAATAAAATAATATTTTAGTTTTTCCAAAGGAGCCCCTCTCCTCCCTTATAAAAGGGCACCTCCTCCCTCTCTTCCTCACACCACTTTGAGCCTTTATGCTCAGCCAACCCCTGCCAATTTCTCCTTTCCACTTCCCTATAAACATCCTAGAGGATCTGGTATTCTTCAATGATCTATTTTACTACCCTAAAAGAAGGTCTCAAAGAAGCACTTCAAAGAAGAGGTAATGTCCGTTACCGATTCTTTCATATTTATTTCTTCATCCACTTCTTCTTATTTAGTTGTTTCATTATGAAGTAATAACATCAGTATCACTCATATACTTATATGTTATTATAAGTATGAAACAACCATATTTCACCATCTATCCATCCTACGGAAAAAGAAATAACCGCACGTGCGTACGTACGAAATACCGTCTCCACGCCGTGGTGTAATCTATTTTCCACCACCACCTTACTTGGATGGGTATAATGGTGTAAATGAAAGGACCAGTTTGGGATATACCTAACACTGAGAGGGGGGGTGAATCAGTGTTGGGGAATTTTTAATCCAATTCCAACTTTTATCCATGTACCTCTAGACCTGTTAGGATCTTGATTCTCTTATTCTCTTTTTCCCTGTCGCATGCAATAATAGAAAGCAGTAAAAATGTGCACACGATATTTTTACAAGGTTCACCACTCAATAAGAGTAGCTACGTCCTTGCCATGCATGGGTATGACCACTGCATGGATTCTCCACTATAAAGTAAAATGCTGTCACAATGGAGTGGCTAGGAAACAATCCTCTAGCCAGTGTGAGTCCCTACACTTTGGAGGGGGGTGGGAAACAATCCTCTTCCCTGGACTGGTGAAAGCCAAGTCCAACTTGCAGCCTCTAGCTGGTTCTTTATACTGCCTATCGAGACAGTCTTCTTCCTTCTTCAAAAGGTTGGTTCTGCTCTTGATCTATTGTAGTGCTCTTCACTTGATTACTTGCAAAGCAGTAGGCAAGCAATTCTCTTCTTTCTTTCTCTTCTTCTCTAGTGCAAAAACAAACTGCACTAGTTCTTCTTCCTTCTTCCTCTTAGTGCAGCAACTGACTGCACTAATCACCTTCTCTCTTTAGCTAGAATCACATACACCAATGTGATTATTTAAACACTGAAGATCTGCTCAAAAAGCATCATCTGAATTAAACTGCCCTGAATAATTGTCAGCCTTCAGTTGGGCATACTCTATTCCTCTTCTTTTCTTCCTTCTCTTCGAAATACCAACACCTGAGTGTATTGGTATACTGAATTCTTCCTTTGTGCAGATATGAGTTCAATTGCACGTCTAGTTCTTCTTCACTTCGCAAAGCACAACAAGAGTGTTAAACACCAGTCGTGTGAGTGCGGTTCAACTTCTCTTTGTGAAACCGAATGGTTCACAGTTCGTTCTTCTTCACAAAGCTTCTTCGAGAGTGCAATGCACCTATCGAAGGCCTGCGGTACCCTCAAATTTTTCGCGCACCCTTCTAGGAGACTTGCGCATAAAATTCAAGCCTTGCGCGGAAAAACACCTTTTGGCGCGAAAAACCTTTTTCGCGCAACTCTTCCTTTTCGCGCAGAACTTCCTATTTTGCGCAGCAGTTCCTTTTTCGCGCAGCACTTCTTCTTTTCGCGCAACACTCTATACTTCAATTTTTCCGCGCGTCAGAGCTCAGGATTTGTCTATGTGTCGAGCATTAACAACTAACAAGGGTTAGCCTCATATTTATAGGCATTTTTGAACCCGCGCGAAAAACACTAATCCGCGCGTAAAACCTCCTCCATGCGCGTAAAAACTCTTTTATGCAACTTCATATTTCGCTCCATGCTTCAATATTCCGCGCACCCCATGCCTTTGCCATATTTCATCATTCTAAGCATGAAGCACCAATTGCGCGCAAAATTCCGCACCGCGTTCCATATTGCGCGCAAACCCAATCTTTCCTGCGACATCAGATTTCGCGCACTGCTCCAATATTTCGCGCATTTTATGCCGTTGCCAATTTTTGATCTTCTGATCTCGAATCATCATTTGCGCGAAAAATTCATTCCCCAATTTCGCGCACCATGCCAATCTTTCGCGCAACCCGCAGATTTTTCGCGCAACCCGCTACTATTTCGCGCATCCCGCAGATATTGCGCGCACCACTTTATTTTTGCGCGAAACGTGCCTAAATTTCTGCGCACTCCATTCCTTTGTCATGTTTCATAGTTCTGACCTTGAATAACTCTTTTGCACGTATAAACCATCTTCAGCGCAACATCCATTGCCAAGCAAATTTCTTCATCTCCCGATTTTCAGGCCCTAAAATTTGGCAAACACTGGAAAACGGCGCCACCTTAAACTGTGCTTTTCTGCCATCCCCAGATTGTCTATTGCTTTGCCATTTTATCTCTTTACTGCTTCCCATATCCATTCTTCTGCTCTTATCACGAATCCCACTATCGTGATATTTATCCTTTGATAGATCAGCTTAAGCATCGTCAGAGTTGCAATGGGAACTGAATCTTTCCTATCTTCCAGCAGCATCATTCCTTCCAATCAAAACATTACATGAATGGCATCATCATTTCTCCCCCTTTCCTTCATAAGGCTTGCTTCACATGTTCTCCTAACTCATGATTTGTGTGAAATACATACCAGCAAAGCATCGTCTGATTTAGATACAATGTGAAATGCCTGTCTACCTCAGAATGTCAAGCCCTTCCACATTTTCTCTTCTTCATAACCATCATTCTGCAAATCATATGATTCTATTTTTCAAGAAAGCTCTTGCATGGTTCACATGAAATCATAAATCATTGCATTGTCTTCTTCAAATCCTCATTCTTCTTCAACCATCCTTAGATAGATGATAATTCACCATTCTGCTCCAATCATCCTCAAATGGATGATACTTCTCTATTCTTCATTGTTGTAAACAATGTGTCACCATTGACACATGTTCTTTGAACTTAGGATTAGCTCAACAATCGTCTGAATTTATTGTCTAAGAGAATTGCTCAATTATGAAATCCAATGCTATGATTCCATAACAATTCTCCAGGAAACTTCACTTCAACCGATCTCCATTAACTTTGGAGTTCTTCTTCATATCCTTCTTCATTTTGACCAGCATTGACAACTGTTGACAACAAATACAATCTTCATATACAAAGTGGTCCCAACAATCTCCCCCTTTGTATTTTGTTGTCAATACATTAAAGTCTCCTCAGATGAATGTGTCAATGTCAAAATGAGAATCTAATCTCTCTCCCTTTACTTCAATTTCTCTCCTAGACATTCATTTCATTTCTCTCCCCCTTATTGACAAGAAATACAAAGATCATGGTAGAGAGGGTATCATTCCGTACTTAAGCAATGTGCCATCAATCATTTCACTCTAAGTCTACTTGAGAAATGCTCGGTGTAGAAAACAAGAGGATTTGATTTAGACAACAAAGCTGTCCATTACCCACATAATATGACACCTCATGAGATGAGAACTCATACACTTGTCTTCAAGGGTTTTTCACTTTCATTTCAGGCCGAAGATATTGAGTGTGAAAGAAATAATCAACCTGAAATTCCTGCACTCACTTCAACAAATGGATCAAAAACATTCTTGTTCAATTGGCAGGATAAGTGACCTTGGGGAACTTTCACTCTTCTTATGTCATTGATTATCTTTGTTACCCCCCCTTTAAAAAAAAATATATTTATTTTGAGTAACCAAGGATGAGAGATTAAGAAACGACATACCTTTTCCAACAACATGATCATCAGACAATATTCAGAGTAATTGAATTTTATACCAACAAATGTTGATATTGATTGAGATAATGACTCTGATAGCTTCTTCGTGTGTCTCTCGCTCAAGGGAACATTTATTATCATTGAATCTCAGGATCTCTCCCCTGAGATCTTGCTTCACCTTCAATTCCCTATATTATCAGAATCCCATCTTCTACAGATTGGCTCCCCCTCAAGGGGTGCACTCCATTCTGTCCAAACCACTCTCCAGATGAGAATGATCGTCATCTTCAATTCCCTGCAATGTTAGCACATGTAAATACCAGAAGTATAAGGGAATAAGATGGAACCTCCTTGGTTCATCAATGTGAACAACAAGGTTGAGAAGATTCTCTCAACCAAGATGTCCCATTTTCATCATTCTTCACACTTGCACATCTGATCTTCAATGATGATTGTGCTGGTGTGGATCTCAACACATCTTCATGTGAAATCCTTTGTTTCCTTTTTTCCTTAGCAATTGCCAGTGCTTCATCTTCAGCTCTTTGCAGATCTTTGGCAAGTTGCAACTGATTTGGCCATATGACTAGTAAGTCACTTGGAAGTGTGGCCTCAGTTCTGGATATTCCACATGGTTCCTTTGATGCTTTCAAGCTACCTTTCTTAGGCAACTTGTTTTCAATCAATCCCTTCTGCTTCATCTGGATTGATTGTCTGTTTGAGTCCAGTCTGCTTCTATTCAGTTCCATGGCTTGTTCACAAAGATCCATGGTGTGTCCTTTCTTTCCACAGTAGAAGCATGTTTTCTTGGTGGTCCTTCTGGATGCATCACCCTTCTTGGATTTAGACTCCAAGGACTTCTTTTCCTTTTTCAAAACCTTCTTGGGAGCATCTTCAAATTTCTTCTTGCTTCCCAAGGATTCCATTTTAGCCAGGTTCAGTGATCTTCTCTTCTTTTTAGCTCTGTATACAGTTGGAGATTGACATGTATCTTTTTGACCACTTTTGCAATCATCCCAGATGTTGTCAAGTAATCCAAATCTATTTGCAGTAAACATATGTCTCTGGACCTCTGGATGTTGCTTCTTTTCTTCTGGCTTTCTCCCCCTTGAAATGTACTTTCTCTGTACTTTTACATTTAAGGGATTGTACCAACAATCCAGTGCACAATGCCCAAATCTATTGCAGCACCAGCATTGACCAACAAACCTTGACTTCTTGTCATCTTCTTGATAAGGTTGTTGAATCTTCTTCTTGGTATTTTGTGATTTCTGTGGGGACATATCTTCCACACTCTTTTCCCTAACCACCCTAGCCATGGTGGTAGGTTTCTTATCACTTTTCTTCATCCATACTTGTTTAGAAATTTTCTTCCAACCTGCACTTTTTGTAGAAACAATTTTTGAAACATTAGTACAAGTTGGTATGGATAGTACCTTCTTATCAGCTGCTTGTGATAGATCAATGAGTGAAGCCATGATCTTCTTATCACATGTTGGAGGTATTTTGACAGTAGAATCTTCCAGAGAACATTGAGTTCCAGCAGCTACAATTTCCTTCTTTTGTGGAGACTCAATATGTGTCTTCTCAAGATTGGTTAGTTCAGCTTCCAATTCTAGACATCTCATATTGAGGATGACTTCCTGGTTTTCAACCATAGTCATCTTCTCTTCACAAGCCTTCTTTAATCTTTCAACTTCATATTCGTGCATCTTTAATTTGTTTTGTAACAAAGAGTCAAGTTCATTGATCTTCTGGGAGTTATCTTCCAAATATAACTTCTTGACTTCATTGCCCCTTTTTAGCTCATCTTCTAGTGCATGGATCTTATCTTCCAGAGTCTTGTTGACTCCCTCCTTTTCTTCAACATCTTTGAGCCACTTTGAAGAACTTTCTTCAAATCCCCTCTTTGTTGCTTCAAAGGCTCCAACCTGTCTGGAGAGCTTTAAACATTCGACAATTTTGGCTTGTAAGCCTTTCTCCAAAACATCAGTTTCTTCTTCCAACTGAGTGATATTTTCTTGCATGCATTGAAATACCCCGCAAACCAGGGATGCACTCTTTTCAGGAATACCATGTAGAATAATTCTTAATCTATCAACTGATATTTCTTGAGATGTTGTAGATTGTTCATCACCACTTGTGCTAGCATTTTCATCATGAGGGTAATTTCCAAATGTACTAACACATACCTCTTGATCAGTTGAGGTAGAAAGGTTTTCCATCTTCTTGGTGGGTACTTGAGCCACCTTCTCATAACTTTCCAAGTCTGGTGTGTCGTCAACATCAGCCAAATATGGAGAACCAGATGCTTCCTCCTGTTTAGATACGAGGGAATTCTTCTTCAACTTTCTCTTCTCTTTCTTTTTCCTGTTCATCATGGTCTTTGTAGATATATCTTTCTGCTCAGAGATAGCTGAATCTTTACAAACACTGCTCTTCATTGATAACACAGGAAAGAATCTCAGGTCTTCAAAAGAGAATAACTTCACTATAGAGAATCCAATAGAGGTGAACCTGTCCCTCTGATACCAATTGAAAGGACCAGTTTGGGATATACCTAACACTGAGAGGGGGGGTGAATCAGTGTTGGGGAATTTTTAATCCAATTCCAACTTTTATCCATGTACCTCTAGACCTGTTAGGATCTTGATTCTCTTATTCTCTTTTTCCCTGTCGCATGCAATAATAGAAAGCAGTAAAAATGTGCACACGATATTTTTACAAGGTTCACCACTCAATAAGAGTAGCTACGTCCTTGCCATGCATGGGTATGACCACTGCATGGATTCTCCACTATAAAGTAAAATGCTGTCACAATGGAGTGGCTAGGAAACAATCCTCTAGCCAGTGTGAGTCCCTACACTTTGGAGGGGGGTGGGAAACAATCCTCTTCCCTGGACTGGTGAAAGCCAAGTCCAACTTGCAGCCTCTAGCTGGTTCTTTATACTGCCTATCGAGACAGTCTTCTTCCTTCTTCAAAAGGTTGGTTCTGCTCTTGATCTATTGTAGTGCTCTTCACTTGATTACTTGCAAAGCAGTAGGCAAGCAATTCTCTTCTTTCTTTCTCTTCTTCTCTAGTGCAAAAACAAACTGCACTAGTTCTTCTTCCTTCTTCCTCTTAGTGCAGCAACTGACTGCACTAATCACCTTCTCTCTTTAGCTAGAATCACATACACCAATGTGATTATTTAAACACTGAAGATCTGCTCAAAAAGCATCATCTGAATTAAACTGCCCTGAATAATTGTCAGCCTTCAGTTGGGCATACTCTATTCCTCTTCTTTTCTTCCTTCTCTTCGAAATACCAACACCTGAGTGTATTGGTATACTGAATTCTTCCTTTGTGCAGATATGAGTTCAATTGCACGTCTAGTTCTTCTTCACTTCGCAAAGCACAACAAGAGTGTTAAACACCAGTCGTGTGAGTGCGGTTCAACTTCTCTTTGTGAAACCGAATGGTTCACAGTTCGTTCTTATTCACAAAGCTTCTTCGAGAGTGCAATGCACCTATCGAAGGCCTGCGGTACCCTCAAATTTTTCGCGCACCCTTCTAGGAGACTTGCGCATAAAATTCAAGCCTTGCGCGGAAAAACACCTTTTGGCGCGAAAAACCTTTTTCGCGCAACTCTTCCTTTTCGCGCAGAACTTCCTATTTTGCGCAGCAGTTCCTTTTTCGCGCAGCACTTCTTCTTTTCGCGCAACACTCTATACTTCAATTTTTCCGCGCGTCAGAGCTCAGGATTTGTCTATGTGTCGAGCATTAACAACTAACAAGGTTTAGCCTCATATTTATAGGCATTTTTGAACCCGCGCGAAAAACACTAATCCGCGCGTAAAACCTCCTCCATGCGCGTAAAAACTCTTTTATGCAACTTCATATTTCGCTCCATGCTTCAATATTCCGCGCACCCCATGCCTTTGCCATATTTCATCATTCTAAGCATGAAGCACCAATTGCGCGCAAAATTCCGCACCGCGTTCCATATTGCGCGCAAACCCAATCTTTCCTGCGACATCAGATTTCGCGCACTGCTCCAATATTTCGCGCATTTTATGCCTTTGCCAATTTTTGATCTTCTGATCTCGAATCATCATTTGCGCGAAAACTTCATTCCCCAATTTCGCGCACCATGCCAATCTTTCGCGCAACCCGCAGATTTTTCGCGCAACCCGCTACTATTTCGCGCATCCCGCAGATATTGCGCGCACCACTTTATTTTTGCGCGAAACGTGCCTAAATTTCTGCGCACTCCATTCCTTTGTCATGTTTCATAGTTCTGACCTTGAATAACTCTTTTGCACGTATAAACCATCTTCAGCGCAACATCCATTGCCAAGCAAATTTCTTCATCTCCCGATTTTCAGGCCCTAAAATTTGGCAAACACTGGAAAACGGCGCCACCTTAAACTGTGCTTTTCTGCCATCCCCAGATTGTCTATTGCTTTGCCATTTTATCTCTTTACTGCTTCCCATATCCATTCTTCTGCTCTTATCACGAATCCCACTATCGTGATATTTATCCTTTGATAGATCAGCTTAAGCATCGTCAGAGTTGCAATGGGAACTGAATCTTTCCTATCTTCCAGCAGCATCATTCCTTCCAATCAAAACATTACATGAATGGCATCATCATTTCTCCCCCTTTCCTTCATAAGGCTTGCTTCACATGTTCTCCTAACTCATGATTTGTGTGAAATACATACCAGCAAAGCATCGTCTGATTTAGATACAATGTGAAATGCCTGTCTACCTCAGAATGTCAAGCCCTTCCACATTTTCTCTTCTTCATAACCATCATTCTGCAAATCATATGATTCTATTCTTCAAGAAAGCTCTTGCATGGTTCACATGAAATCATAAATCATTGCATTGTCTTCTTCAAATCCTCATTCTTCTTCAACCATCCTTAGATAGATGATAATTCACCATTCTGCTCCAATCATCCTCAAATGGATGATACTTCTCTATTCTTCATTGTTGTAAACAATGTGTCACCATTGACACATGTTCTTTGAACTTAGGATTAGCTCAACAATCGTCTGAATTTATTGTCTAAGAGAATTGCTCAATTATGAAATCCAATGCTATGATTCAATAACAATTCTCCAGGAAACTTCACTTCAACCGATCTCCATTAACTTTGGAGTTCTTCTTCATATCCTTCTTCATTTTGACCAGCATTGACAACTGTTGACAACAAATACAATCTTCATATACAAAGTGGTCCCAACAGTAAATAATGACTATATATGACTATTAAAAAGATATATTGATTCTGAAATAGTATACATACACTCCAATACAATTCCACCATCATGGGAACGATATCATCGCTCGTGCGTACGTACGGAATACCGTCTCTACGATGTGATGCGATTCGTTCTACATGATCTTCATTGCGTTATGATTATATAAATGAATTGAATGAATGAATATGATATATATTAAAATAATACCATTCTGTAAATGAGGTATATATTACCTAAAGAGAAGAATAAGAATTTATTCGACAAACACGCATAAGAACAAAAAAGTAATAAACACCCGAATAACAAGTAGTAATGAAATATTACTAATAATAAGAAAAGAATATGACCATATATGATATCATAACAATAAGTATGATTCTGTAATAAGTCAATAACATTATTTAAATCATTATACAGGAGGTTTGGACACTTACGAAGCAAATCGGACCTATGGTAATGGAAATATCACAATCTCATTTTTATCCGAGATTGTTTATACTTTGGTATTTACTGGGGTGTATTTAATCATCCACATCCATTTTTCCTCAATATGTAATAATTATATCCTTATAAAATAGTTTATATCCAATTTTAAACTTCGTTGAGTTTTTAGTAAAAGATATGAAAGGAATATTTTGTCATTTTTCATACGAGGTACTTTTTGACTTTTCTGACAAAAGTACGAGAAGAATGTTTTTTTAACTTATATGGCATGAATGGATTTTTAAAAAATTAGTTCCAAGAAGCTTACTTTACAATTTTTCAAGTTTATTTTTAATAAACTTCTTTAGTTTAAAATTTAATGACATGTTAACAAAGGGAAATGTTTTTTTTGAATTTGAAAGGATATTTTCCTCAAGAATGGAGTTCAAGCGTTTTATCAAAATTATTTTCCATCTAAGATAATATAGGGTTCTGTTTATATCCCTATTATTACATTGATTTTATTATGTTGTGATGGAACTATTTTTATGAATCCTTTATCTTATATGAATTGTTTGATGATGTCACGATGTTTAAGATTCCCATTTTTATTACATGGGTTATGCAATGATGTATGATTTATGATTTTGTGGCACACATAAGAATGGTATCATTATGATATGGGTGGGACCTATATCTCCCTCAAATGCATTGGTTAAAGATTTTATATCTCATGAGATAGACATATCAGGAACGGTAGGTTATACCAGTTTAGTGAAACAGGACTGAAACGGGGAGTGAACTCGGTTCAGAAAGGGACTTTGTCCACTAAGATAGTCTTGGAAATGAGTCTTGAATAATAAGAAATGATTCTCTATGATTATGTGTGTATGAAACAAAGTTTTATGTTTTATGTTATGATTATTGGGATTACATTTCACTAATATGATTTATCCCATGTTAGGAAATTATGATCTCTTTTGCAGGTTAAGATTTCCAAAAGATATATTATTATGAATATGAAGTGATTTATATTTCTTTTATTTACCATTACTGAGCATTTGAGCTCACCCTATTAGGGTTTCTTTTCCCCAGGAAATAAAAAAGGATTTAGGTTTTAAAAAAAGAAGATCTTTATGGGAGATGTTGAAGATCTTTCACCACGATTAGAAGATTATATTCTGAGTTTCCAAAGACACTAAACTATTACCGTCCTTGTGTGTGTGTTTTTGTTATGTACTAAGTATTCTGCAAAAGTAATGTAATGTTTATGTATGTTAAGCTTCGGGTCATTACAGTTGGTATCAGAGGAAAGGTTTAGTCAACCTTTGGAAACTAGGATGTGATAACTTTAGTGAGATCCCTAGAGATATTTCTAAGGTATGTCTAGGGATGTCTCTAAGGTTAAGTATAAGTATAGGTTATAGTCCTAGAATTTCTCTAATGATCTTATAATTAACCCTAAGATGTTAGATATTGAGGGTACTCCCCCTTTTAGTATGTTGTTTTCCCTAGCATGATTTTTGCCTCTCACACTATTCTTTTTGGGTTTTAGACGATGGTTGGAACCTGAAGGAACCGTGTTGATAAATGCAATGGAAAATGCAATGATTGTCCTCCTGAACAAACAAATGTTATTGGAGATGGAGTGAAAAATCTTATTGGTATACTTACACAAGCTATGAATCATTTTAGACTTCCAAATGAGTAGAGAAGGGAACAATATTGTATTGAGTCCTTCATGAGGCAATGCCCACCTTCTTTCTGTGGGTCTTCTGATCCACTTTTTGCTGAACATTGGATCCGTACCACTAAAAAGATATTTTCAGTTCTTCAATGTTCTGAACATGATAAAGTCATCTTAGCAGTATATCGTTTGGAAGGTGAAGCTGATCAATGGTGGAATCTTATCAAGAATACGAGGCAAAGAGATAAAATTGAGTCCATGGAGTGGGACGAGTTCAAGAACTTATTTTTCAATAAGTACATCCCTCGTATTCTTCAAACAAAGATGGAGAATGAGTTTCTTGAACTAAAGAAAAAGGATGATGAATCTGTTGGTATATACGAAGTGAATTTTACAAGGCTTTCAAGGTATGCATCTGTATTTATCATCCAACCTGAAAGTAAAGTTGATCGACTCTTCAGTAGATTAAAACCAAATCGTTGAAGGGAATTATCTATAAGAGACTTCAGTAGTTATGAAGAAATTGTGCGTTGTTCTATCAAGGTAGAAATGGAAGTTGTAGTTACTTATCCATCTCATTGTTTTGACAAGAAACGAAAGATGGAGTTCAAGGAGAAATCTCAGAATAATGGTGAAAAGAAGATGAATGTTTCCTTATGCTCAAAGTGTGGAAAGAACCATGGTGGAGATTGTCTTAAAGGGACAAGTAAATGTTTAAAATGTGGAAAGGAAGGTCATCGGGCATTTGAATTCCACAATGATGGGAAGAAGATGCCAAATGATGCAAAAAAAGGAAGAGATACAAAGAATGAACCTACTACACTTCTCTGCATCAAGTTAAAGGAAATGGGGCATTATGCTAATAAATGCCCTAATCCAAGGGTTAGTGATGATCGACATGAGCAACCAGTTAAGGAAAAGAATAAAGGGAAGTGACATGCGATCACTATTGGTGATGTTGAATATGAAAACAATGTGGTGGAATGATTAAGTGTTTATGTAATGGGATTCTATAATAATGTTGTATATAGTATCGTGGAATATTGGAATATTTATGTTTTGGTCTATTGTGGTTTTCAATAATTTTATGGCATCGGTAACCATGAAAAGTGATTGAAATATTTTTGGAAAGCAGATGATATGCACATAATGAAGGGATAAAGAGAATCTAATATGTTTGAGAGTATTCATGAGCTCATGATTGATATAAGGACTAAGTGATATCATGGTTTGAGGATATATAATTTTGAGGATTTTGGTATGTGGAAAGTGTTAACTTTTAACTACATTCTTGTTTTAACTAAGGTTCAATAGATATTCATTTTTCAAGAGAATACATGATTAAGGTATTCACATGTTTGTAATTTTACCAACAAGATACATCTTATGATATATAGGGATAAATTATGGCATTCACGTGATTGTTATGTGACATTTCATGTAATCATTTTCTTTATAGTATGAGCTTGGACCGAAGTATTTTAGATATTACTAATGATTTGAATGGATTATGTTGGACATAAGTTAGTATTTTTCGATATTATTGATGGGATGTTATAGTAATATAGTTTTAGAAAAAGGACAACCTGCAGGATGGGCGACAGCCCATCGCGTCGGACAAGGCTGTGGGAATCGAACCCATAAACGAAGTGCGACTGGCCTTTATCACCTACCACTGGCCTACAGGAAGTCCCTGTTTAGTAGAAACTAGTATTATTATATTAAGCAGTATGATATATGTAGTATAAGTCCATTTTAGGAACCATATATGATTAATCTCACTATAGATGGACTTATGTATTTTTTGATAACTTTTCTAAACTTTTGTTTGAGACAGATGGAATGACCCATCATTCTATCACATGATCTCCTAACACATCACGAATGACAGATTCAACTTCATTTATTTAAGAGATGAAGTGGAAATTTTCCAAAGAATGAAAAACGGTGAGACTATACCAAAATCATGATAGTATTTCTTCTAATTCCAATTTCATCCACTTTAGGGAAATTATCTTGAAAACCAAAAATGTTGTCCTAGTGGTCTTATATCTGATGAATCAGATGGTACCTTAGATCTTCAGAAATTTATGGATTTGTGATTGCTGGTTTTTCTATAGCCATGTTCTCTATCACTGGCCATCAGAACATGATGATTAGATTTCTATTCCATATCCATATTTTCACCTATGTGGAAACCCAGTGATTAGTTTATTTGGGTAACCGTTACGTTTCATACTTTTGTTTTTAAATATTGGTTTTGGTATTCCTTTTTACGATGTGGGTTTCTATTAAAGAAACTTTCTAATAGTAAACCATTTATAACCCCGATGAATTTCGAGGGTGAAATTCATTTTAAGGGGGGTAGAATGTAACACCCCGAGATTTTATGAAAAATTTTATTTTAATTTCATTAATGTCTTGTGTTGTATGCTACACCAAGATTACCTTGCACTATACGCAACACCGTATTAGCTTACAGTATACGCAACACTATTCTTGGATCGTGTTACACACAATTTTGATAATAGTTATTGTATGAAACATTGAGTATATATATATATATATTCAATGTATAAATGAAATATGGTTAGATTATGTTATATGAAACAATTAAGGTTTCTTGCATAGCACACAACCCTTACTTGGTTGCATTACACGCAATCGCGACCTTCCTCGATAGCGTGTGTTGTACGCAATACCGGGTTTTACTAAACAACCATATATTATTATAATATTTTTATGAACAAGCCATTATGAATAGTATTAACTAAATTTTGAATCTTATAACATTATTATTCGTCATTCACATTTTCTAAAACATGGTATAAGAACAAAATAAATTTTTCGGGTAAAATAAGTATTTTTCAAAAAATCCAGTTTGGTTGCCCTTTGATGGTGCACCCACATTAAATCTAGTTTTTGAAATTTTTATAAGTTAAATTTGACAAAATAAAATTCTTCTTTGGAATAATGAAATAAAAATTTACTTTGGATAAATTTTCATATCATTCTGGTAACTTTCATATTTTGATGTATAGTAAAAACATGCTATATTTTAATTAAAAACAACTTTTTTCATCGCAATAATTTCTATGGTTAAATTATAATATTGAATGGTTTTAAAGTATAAATAGAATATAATTTTTACCATTTAATATAATGTATGACATTAGCATTGATTCTACCTTGAATTCGTAGGATAAATCAATTCAATCTTTTGCAATGTTTTAAAGAAAAACCCATTTTCTTTCGACAACGTGATTAATTTTAATATACTTTCTATAACTTTTGTGTATTGAATTTGGAAAAATGGATTCCATATTTGGAATCAGTGGATCCAAATTATGTTAATAAGCGACTTTTTATTTTTGGGAATTATGAATAGTAACTACGGTAAATTTGTTTTACCATAGTTAAAGGTAAATCGGATAATTAAGGGTAAATATAATATTATAAAATTACCCTAACACATGTCAAAATCCTATTGTATGACTAAAAGTCGACCCATATCCCATAAGGGTCAGATTAGATTCATTTAATGGACTTTTTTCCTGGAATATAATTTAATTATTATTAAAACCAAAGAATGTGACAACATGTCATTTTCATAAATCTTATAAGTATAATAATATTAATTTAGTGATAAACTTCATGAATCTTCGAACATGAATAGTCTACAGAAAGATAATACACTTATCTACATCATATAAGTTTATTTAGAATTTTTAGGGATTAAATAATTATCATTTAGTATGACACAATGATGATGCAGTAATTGTCTTATTAATGAAATATTGACAAAATTGATGTTATAAATACCCAAATATATTTAATCTAAGACTTTTTATGAATTCAACTATTTTTATAGGTTAATATGACATGTTAGTAGTGATTTAATTAACTATTTTTGAACTAATCATTCTGTTATGATTTTCTAAAAAATCAATTACTAAATAGTATCAAAATTGACATAAAATAGTTTTTAAAAAAAATATTAAATTATTATCTGTTATTTTATTCCTAAAAATCTAAGATTCAGCCAAATGACTTATATAAGGTTATATATATTAATAATAAACAACTTGGGGTTAGATTGGCTTCTTTTAGTATGTCTATTAACCTTATAGTATAAGAACACAAGAAGACACGGTAAAAGTAAAATTATTTAACATAATGTTAAATCTAAATGATATGGTTAAAATAGGAACCTAAACTTGTATAAATTCTATTGGATGAGAGGATTTCTACCCATCCCTACCTTATCTTAGAAATAAATCAATTTGGAGCTATTTAAAATCGATCTTGACTTTATAATAAAATAATATTTTTAGTTTTTCCAAAGGATCCCCTCTCCTCCCTTATAAAAGGGCACCTCCTCCCTCTCTTCCTCACACAACTTTGAGCCTTCAATATCTACCAAAACATGACCATTTCTCCTCTCCACTTTTCTAGAAACATCCTAGAGGTTGTGGTATTCTTCAATGTTCTATTTTAGTACCCTAAAAGGAGGTATCAAAGAAGCACTTCAAAGCAGAGGTAATGTCTGTTACCGATTCTTTCATCTTTATTTCTTCTTCCACTTCTTCTTATTTAGTTTTTTCATGATGAAGTAATAACATCAGTATCACTCATATACTGATATGTTATTATAAGTATGATACAACCCTATTTCACAATCTATCCATCCTACGGAAAAAGAAATCACTGCGCGTTCGTACGTACGGAATATCGTCTCCACGCCGTGGTGTAATCTATTTTCCACCACCACCTTACTTGGATTGGTATAATGGTGTAAATAATGACTATACATCACTATTAAAAGGTGATACTGATTCTTAAATAGTATACACACACTCCAATACAATTCCATGATCATGGGAATGATATCATCGCTCATGCGTACGTACGGAATACTGTCTCCACGATGTGATGCGATTTGTTCTACATGATATTCATTGCATAATGATTATATAAATGAATTGAATGAATTAATATGATATATATTACAATAATACCATTCTGTAAATGAGGTATCTATAACCTAAAGATAATAATAATAATTTATTCGACAAACCCACATAAGAACAAAAAAGTAATAAACACCTGAATAACAAGTAGTAATGAAATATTACTAATAATAAGATAAGAATATGACCATATATGACATCATAACAATAAGTATGATTTTGGAATAAGTCAATAACATTATTTAAATCATTATAAAGGAGGTTTGGACACTTACAAAGCAAATCGGACCTAAGGTAAGGGAAATATCACAATCTCATTTTTATCTGAGATTGTTTATACTTTGGTATTTACTGGGGTGTATTTTTTCATCCACATCCATGTTTCCTCAATATGAAATATTTCTATCCTTATAAGTTAGTTTATATACAATTTTACCCTTCTTTGATTTTTTATTAAAAGATATGAAAGGAATCTTTTGTGGTTTTTCATAAGAGGTACTTTTTGAATTTTCCGAAAAAACTACGAGAAGAATGTTTTTTTAACTTATACGGAATGAATGGATTTTTAAAACATTGTTTCCAAGAAGATTCCTTTACAAGTTTTCAAGTTTATTTTTAATCAACTTATTTAGTTTAAAATTGTATGACATGTTAAAAAGGGAAATGTTTTTTTGAATTTGAAAGGATATTTTCCTCAAAAATGGAGTTCAAGTGTTTTATCAATATTATTTACCATCTAAGATAATATAGGGTTCTGTTTATATCCTTATTATTACATTGATTTGATTATGTTGTGATGGAATTATTTTTATGAATTCCTTTATCTTATATGAATTGTTTGATGATGTCACGATGTTTAAGATTCCCATTTTTATTACATGGGTTATGCAATGATGTATGATTTATGATTTTGTGGAACACATAAAAATGGTATCATTATGAGATGGGTGGGACCTATATATCCTTCCAATGCATTGGTTAACGATTTTATATCTCATGAGATAGACATGGCTGGAACGGTAGGTTATACCGGTTCATTGAAACAGGACTGAAACGAGGAGTGAACTCGGTTCAGAAAGGGACTTTGTTCACTAAGATAGTCTTGGCAATGAGTCTTGACTAATAAGAAATGATTCTCTATGATTATGTGTGTATGACACAGAGTTTCATGTTTTAAGTTATGATTATTGGGATTACATTTCACTACTATGATTTATCCCATGTTAGGAAATTATGACCTCTTTTGCAGGTTAAGACTTCCAAAAGATATGTTCTTATGAATATGAAGTGATTGATATTTCTTTTGTTTACCCTTAATGAGAATTTGAGCTCACCCTTTTATGTTTTCCTTTCTCCAGGACATAAAGAAAGGATTTAGGTTTACAAAAAAAGAAGATCTTTATAGGAGATGTTGAAGATCTTTCACAATGATTAGAAGATTATATTCTGAGTTTCCAACGACACTAAACTATTACGGTCCTTGTGTGTGTGTTTTTGTTATGTACTAAGTATTCCGAAAAAGTAATGTAATGTCTATGTACGTTAAGCTTCAGGTGGTTACATCCGATGTCACATTTTTTTGGATGAAATGATGAAAAGAGTTGTAGAATTTTTCTCTTGATTCATTACTTGTTTGAAAGGTATGCATGGTCACCAAGTTCCAATAGGTTCAGCTCAACCCCTTGAGCTTTCAGAGTTGATGAGGGGTGAGATATCCAAGGACATCATGATGGGATTACCAAAAATGTCAAGGGGACACAATTATATAAGCGTGATCATAGAATGACTCACCAAGTCATCCCACTTACTAGCTCTCTATGAACAGAGCTCAATAGATTTCCCCAGAGGCCTCTATGTGTTGAAGATATTTCAAATCCATGGAGTTACATCAATGATAGTTTCAGATCAGGATTTTTGTTTATCATCTTGGTTGTGGAAGTTATTGCATGATAAATTTGAGAGTTAGAAACCATTAATTATAACATTCCATCCCCAAACTAACATCCAGATTGAATGGACCATCTAGTTTTTTGAGGACAAGTTGCGATCAATCAAGTTAGACTATTGATACAATTGGTAGGATAACCTATTTTTGGTTGAGTTTGTATTAAACAACTACTAAAATTCCACCATTAGTGTATAACAGTTCGTGGATTTGTATAGGTGACCCTGAGAGTCATAAATTTGAAGAATTGACCCAAGAGAGTCAGCACTCATGTAACCAGAGATGGTGAGAGAAACAATAGGGAAGGTTCATATTATCCAAGAATGGATGATGTGTACATAGTGTTATTAGAAGTACTATACTGACAAGCGATAGAGGACTCTGGATTATGACGAAGGAGACTATGTGTTCTTAACAGTATCACCACGATGTGGATTGAGGAGATTTTCTGGTTATGGAAATCGATCTTCAATATTCATCACCCCATTCCAAATACTTAATAGAGATGGAAAGGTGAAGTACACTTAGCTATATCTTTTTAGTTAGACTGTGTAACTAAAATCTTCAACATGTTACATCTGAGGAGGTACACACATAACCCATCACAGGTTATTTACTGCGGTGAGTTAGAATCCGGGTTGGAGCAACCCTTGCTGAGTACTCAATAGATTTCAAGGATCAATAGAAGAGGATCCAACATGGATGATTTATTCCTTTTTATTGTGGTAGGTGGTAGAATGATAATATCTTGGAGATAACATGGGATTGGGGGAAAAATATTCATGCTCAGTATCTACATCACTTTGTGTATCCCTTTATTTTGATTTTAGGGACTTAAATCCCTATGGTTGGAAGAATTTAAAATCTCATATTTTCTATGTATTATTTTTAAATATTATAAAGATTATTTTCAGTACTAGGTTCTAAGATGGAGTGAGAATCTAAGGCCCAGTGTGCCCATGAGAAATGGTTGAAATATATTAAATATATTAAATAGTATACATGAATGATTTTATGAAAAATTTAGAATAACTAATAAAAGGGTTCTTAGATCAGAAATCTAAGGGAACTGTTTTGTTCGAAATGGTGTTTTGACCCTTAGAGTGACATAAAATTCTTCAGCATGTGCATTTTATGAAAATGTTTTTGTGGGCGTAAAATTAATTAAACAATTTTATAAAATTCAATTAATTTCATTTCATTGGTGTAATAAAAATAATCATCTTTAAAAATATCATTTTTTTGAAATTATGGGTTAGTTGCATTACCCTGTAAATGCTAGAGGACCATTGGAGAGGGCTCTAGAGATTTATTGTAGGTGAATGATGATAGATAAATATTGATTCATGGATTGTTGTGCTACTAGAATATTAGGAACTCGTCAATAATAGAAACACTATTATTCTTCATCGATGATCGATCTAACTTGAGGTAGTATTTTTTTTATATCCATTATATAATTTACACCGAAAGAATGAAAATAAATTTATAAAACAAGAATTAGTGCATGCATCATCAGTATATTTAAATTAATGGATTTTTTTGGTTCATTGGTATATAGATTATCGTTCTTCATTTCTACGATAACGAATCGATGCCATATGAATAATTGATTAAGTTAATTTCTCACTGTTAGGGTTTGTGTATTTATCCCTCCATTTTTTCAAATTAATTTTGTTTTCTTCATTTTGGACCACAGTTTAAAATATACCAGGTTTTTTATCATTTAGTGACCATTAATCAGAAAAAAAGATCTATAACGTAGGTGTGGTTCATGATCGATGATGTGATGAAGGTGTGATGATGATGGTGGAAAATAAGAGGTGGATATGATGGATTTTCAGTATCCGCTTGACACTGTTTTGATGAACTATAATGAGTTGATCGAAAGTGGTGATTCTGAGTGGATTTAAACACATTATCCATAGATCTAACAACTACAGGGTATGATAAACCCTGATCAGTAGTTTCTAACAAGATATGAGGATTCAGTGGTGCACAAATCAATGTAGAAGAGATCCCTGAAAGATCTATAAAATCCCAAGCAACACAGAGTGTATTTCAGGATTATACACTATCTGAGGCACCTCGCTACAGTGATATGTTGTAGCCTATGGTAAAGATAAAATGGAGTGTGAACTCTATTACACGACGTGTGACCATCCCCAGATGACTCAATGTATACTCCGGAGATTACAAAGAAATTATTAACAATATATAAACAGATGTCACAAAATGTACATATACATAAACACAACTTGGCATACATGGACTAGTAAAAGGTTATGGATTTAGTACATAGACACTGCCAGGAGACCCAAGATATATACCGTGTGTCTCTATACTCTGTGCATAACCTTCTATATGGCATGTATATGGACATTGCATTTCTATTTGAGGCTCTTCCACATGGGCGTGAATTGGGATAACATGACTCATCATGTAACCATTCGGAAATATCGTGTAGTCCGTTCCATTATGCTTGAGGCTCTTCATTTTCTTATTTTGGACTATTATAGGTTGAGTGTTCTCCCTTGGCCATATCCCATGTGGCTAAAATACACCATTACATCCACATCATTGGATTTCGATCCCCTATAGTGGCTGAATCGTAGATTGAGTTGTGTTGACCCTCCATGAGACTAGTGCGAGATACTCTATCATACCTAAGTGATGTTTTCGGAATAAGAATGACGTCCTTGAGTATGGAGTTGATCCCCCATCTACCAATATATATCATTAGGGTTGTGGGATCATTGACACACAATCCCCTATAAAGTGTACTTATCCAGACTGGGTTTATGGTGTCCCCCAATGGTTCTTGGCATGACCCGCTGTTTATGTATCATGGTCCCCATAGACTAGTGAGTTTCCTTTTGTAGGGAACAAGGATCCATACCAATTTTTTTTTTTGAGTTTATCAGATTATAGCATTTCTTGTGGGGTGAGTTCCCCCATAATGAACATTGCATTGAACATATTCATGTGGATGATAGTTAGTTATGACAACCATATAGTGTGGCATATTTGTTTAGAATATCTGGGTTCTCCTTCGTTTCTTCTATAATATATAAATTTTTATATATTATATATATCTAAATATACTTGGTACTTCAAGTTTAGTGTTTTTTAGGTGTCCTACTGAGTATTTTTACAGTCACCCATGCATGGGATTTGCTCACACTTGTAATGGATTGTGCATATGATAGCTCTTTGTATGGTGTCCGAGGAGGATAGAGATTAGGTAAATCATAACTGGAGCCCGACAGAATGAAGTGTTTATTGAGAATATGGTTTTTAATTAGTATTCATCCTTGGAGTATGTTAGACTCTTTATAGTTATATTTTGGACAAGTTTCTAGCCCAATTTCTATTTTTTTTTACTTTTACTATCATACTCTTTTGTGGGATATTAGATGCATGCATGCATCCTTTACATTTTTTATATTTCATATTGTGTGCGCTTAGAGATGTGTGGACGTGTACGTGTACATTAGGCTAATGCCTCCCATTTTTTGGTTTATTGCTACTCAACACTGGTCACCATACCCTATCCTATTGGAGGCAGGCTTAGGGTAATTGCAACATGAGACCATCAGGCATAGATCATTACACAACCTATAAATAGATCATTTCATCATAAACACTTTACAATAACACTTTTACATGGTAAATACATTATTTTATTTCAACAATATGTCTAAAAATATATTTCCATTTAGAATAAAAATTTTGATATACATTTATGAAATTTATGAATCACGTGACGCAACTATTTCATATAATATTACGAGGGATTAATTAATATGAGTGATAAGGATTTATCATAGATTATAACTTGATGTTTCATGTAACACATGAAAAAAATTACAATTTATAGGTAATTACATTACCATCCATGAGTTTATTTTTCATGAATACAAATTTACACCCAATATGATTTCTATAATCTAGAGGATCTACTAAAATCCAAACCAAATTTTGGTATATTTCATAAATCTCATAAATCATTGCTTCATTACAAATGCTATCATCCATTCCATTTACTTATTCCTTCAATATTAAAGGTTTATTATCATCATAGATTAATGTGTCACCTAATATAGTGATAAGAAAACTATACTGATTCAATCCTATATTCTCACTCATTGAACTACCTAGTACTTGGGTCTCAAGAATATATTATTCTCCCATTCTCAATTGCTGATATCATTACCTCAAAACTCTTGTACATCTAGAAAATCAACAACATCAAAGTCAATATTTCTCCCAATATTTCCATAAGAAATGTGTTCACTCTTTTAAAACATCTAATGTATTTCCACAATAACATATCTATCTCAATGGTTATATAGGTAGTTTACTTTTGCTTCTATAGTATAACATATAAATATTTAGTTCATTATTTAGAATGCTAATTTTTCACAAGGTAATGTATTAAAAAACATATCCCATATGCAGACACATATATGTGATAAAACTTGTTTCTTTCATTACCATAACATGAATATAATACCATACACTACATTAGTGTGTACATATTTTTTTGTATATACCACGATATGTATTTTATGTCCCCAAAGGTATAATGGTATATTTCTATAATTCATCAACGATATTTCCATCTCATGTATGGTCATAATCTTCCTTTCACTAACACCATTCCACTATTTGTATAAGGAGGATTAAGAAAGGTTACTATCCCACAATACATTAAATGATCAATATAATCATGGTTATGAAATTCTCCACTACATTTTATGTAGAGTTTCCTAATCCCTTTTGCACGTTAATTTTATAATTTATTTTGAAAATATTTATACATATAAATGGAATCTACCTTAAAAAATATTATGTTGATATAACCATACCAACTGATTAATATTTAGAATTAAGAAAATAAGAAAACCCACCCTTTCTTTTATTTATAATGGACAACATAGGTCAGTATGAATCATCCCTATTAGGTATTTGGATTTTCTCCTTTCCCATTGAAATGTTCGTTGTTCATTTTACCTTGTAAATAATAATGTCATAAATCCAAGGCTTTCAAGTAAATATATTCTAAATTACCTACTATATATAATTATATTAAACACATCTCATTTACATAACTTAGTGTGAATTTATATCACTGGGTAGAATTTGATTCATGTCCACATGATTTTTCAATTTTCTAAAATATTATTTCTATGATCAAATATATAAAATCATTTAATAATATTTTCCATATCATAACACATTTTATCCTTATAAATGTGAGATATTTATTTATTTAATAGAACTAAAATCTCATAGTTTCTAAAATTTACAGCGAGATTATGTTTCTTGTAAAAAATGATATATAATAATAAATATTGAATATAATTATCATTCTAAGAAGAAAAGTAATATAATAATATCAAAATATTAATGCAACTAGTCTCATAGTATTTTATACTCAGAGATCAATTTTACCATTTACAATTTTCTTGAATATATTTTGTTCGTGTATTTGAATACAAATTTTTGATCCACATGATTTTTCTAATACCCATGTTATAGATATATAATGTTGGCATCCTAGTTTTAAGGATAAAAACATCATGATTATAATCGTATTAATGAATTTCATGTTTTCTATAATTATATTATATTATGAGATATGTGATAACATTGACTATGTATGAGTCACCAACAGTCACTACTAAGGATAGGTCGCCATTGTAGTTATGACACCGCCAAGGTAGACTCCCCATCATCAGGATGCCATACCACCGAACTAGAAAATTGGAAAAGTCATAGTTATGGTTGCATATGAGTTACCACTATCCATGACTCACCATCACCATAGAAATATTACTTAGTATGAGACACCATCATATGACACACTGTTGAAGTATAAAATGGATTAAGCTTGAGGTACACCCAGTATATCTCACCGCTAGGTAAATGTACTTTCACAATGTAAATTTCAAAAACTGTGAGATACCACCAACATGACTTACCACCACACCAACCTACTGTCAAATCACTCACCACCAAAGGAGTCACTTCTAGATATGAAATTTTAATTTTTACAAGACACATACCTCTTTGTGTAACCATGGTAATGAGACACCACCAAACTGTTATACACTGCCAAAACAAGTCACCATCAGTTTGAGACACCACCAGTTCCTAAGGCACCACTAATATTTCTAAACATAATCATTTCATTTAAATATTTTATATGGGATATATTATTGAATTTAATACTGATTCATATTTTATTGATTGTCTCTTAATTTATAATTAGAAAACATTGAACATGATGTCAAATGTGTTGTATAAGGAATAAAAATATCAGAATGGAAGTGGATATTCAATCTGCGCTATTTTAAAAAAAGGAAGTAGTCACCCTCATGAAAATACAAAAAGGTATATAGTTAGAATGTTAGGATCTCAAAATTAAGAAACACATACATATAAATGAAGAGATGAACCACTACACACTAAAAACACATTAATGAGGATGTTGAAGCTCAAAAACATCAGCCGCATTCCTCTAGTAAGTAACCCGAGTATGTGGCACTCTATTATTTATAATATTCAAAAGATCCAAACTCAAGATGCAGTATAATAGAATGATCATTTCAATCTCTACACTTTCTATATTGTTATGTTATATTTATTAATTGTTACATTTTAAAAAATATGTGTGCATAATCTATTTTATAACACATACACCAACACTTGTTGTGAACTAAAATATACCTGATATTTTCTTTCAAGCTCTTCATTACATGTTATCCCATGTATAACATAATTAGAAGTCCTTGTGTGACCTATTTGTTTTTTTACTTCCATATATAACCCTGGAAGAGTTCATGCGTGATTTGTATTGTTGTAAACTGTTATAATTCCCGATCTGGGTTGTTGGCCAATTTTTTTATTTTATATAAATTTCATGGTGGTAGGTGGTCACCATGTGGAGAGGACTAATTCTTAACTTGAGACTGAATTTATTGTTTCAAATTTCTATTATGTTTGTTTTTATTTACTTTATTTTCATTTTTAAAATAAAAACTATAATAACTAATAAAAAACTAATACTTTAATAGTTTTTATTTATATGTGTTTTTATAAGAATTTAATTAAGTAAATTTATTTTAAAGGACTATGTAATATTGTATATTAATTACTTGATAACTAATAAATATTTAAAAAACCTATCCAAAAAGTAGAACTTATAATGATCTTTTATATTGATTAACTATGTTATTTTAAATAAATTGGCAAAATTTAAAATTAATCAACATTGAAAGAAATTTAAATTGGGTACTTAATTCACAACCCTCTCGAGATACTCACTTCTACCAATAATTAGTTTTGAAATAATATTTTCTTTGGTATTGATGTTTTTCAAAACATTTTTAACTGTGATTTTAGTTAATCATTAATGATCTTAAATTTCTGTTATTTCTAAACTGAATTCATTTAAATGGATAATCGAGAAGACGTTTATGCTACTAATTTACCTCTATTTAATGAAAATATTTGTTATCAATGTAAAATTAATATGATGATTCATATAGATAGAAAGTTTTTTGATATTTTTCTACTATAGATTATGAGTATGTTATATGTGATAATTCTAGGAAATGTTTTAATGAACCTAATAAGATTACTTTTAATAATAATTATAAGGAAAAGAATTCCTCATATGGTTCACTAGGAGTTTTAGAGTTTAATTTAATTCTTGTATATATAACTACTTATGAGATTTGGGAGACTTTTAATATTTTTTCTGAGGTAACTTCTAATATCCAGGAGATGCATCTTATAATTATATTGTTAATTATGATTAATTTAAATTTAAGACTGATGAACCAATCTCAAACATGTATGTCAGGTTCAATGAAATTATCAACATAATGAGCTCACATGAAAATTATATATCTTTCAAGTATCAAATCATACAATTATTATGATGTCTTCTTGAGATATAGAGAGGTTTTTCTATCACAATAAGATAGTCTTTTTTTATTTCCAATCTACTAGTCAAATAGATGATAGGTAATATTATGATGTATGAATAAGATCTAAAGGTTAAACATGATGAAGATGAAATGTTTAAAATAAAACCGTTAGCCTTGAAGAGTACTTCATATAAATATAAAGAGAAATAGAAATAAAATAATGTGGCTCAAATTGCTAGTTGAAGAGATAGTGAATCCCTTCCTTCCATTTATGAGAAGATGTATCAACTAGCTTAATGATTAAATATGTTTTATTGAAATTAAAATGTTATTTTTGAAAATCCAACTATAATTGAATGTAATACAACATAAGAAAATAAAATAAAAAATGGAAAAATATGATGTTACGAAAAAATTTGTATGGTTTGACTGAAATAGGAATGTACATATAAAATAATACATTGATAATATTAAGTATAAAAGGAAATGTGAGGAAAATAAAATAATATAAAACAGTATATGAATGCTTCAAGGAGGGCTTAAGGGGATAAAACATGTGATTCATATTCTTCACATGTGGAGAAACCTGATAGAGAACACTTGTGTTCCATGACTAATGCCTGTGAGGTACCTACTTTACCCACTATTTCTAATATTCTTACTTTGAATAATTATGATTATTCTTAAAATGATCATAATGATGATGATAATATTCAAAATGAGAAATTATTTGAATATTGAAATATTATAGAAGATAAATTTACTGAATTAAATAATAAGTATAAAGTTATCAATATACAACTTTCTTTAATTGCCAGTATAAAATATTAGCTCTCTATTGAAAATGGGTAAAATTCTTGACTGCAAAAAGGAAATACTGAACTCAAACATTAAAATGAGAAATTAATGAATGGTCCAGATAAGTTCATTAATTATAGATAAAATCATACTCATATTTTAGGTAACCAAGTTTCACTTAAGTATTTCATTGGAATTGGATATCAATCTGGATAGAGAAAAATAACAAAGAACACTTTTATTTCTAAATACTAACCAATGATTTCTTTTGTAAACTATTTTTCCAAGGGATCTAACAAATATTTTATTTCTAAATGTTTAAAATATATTTATTAAAACCCCATTAGAGATATCTGGGTTCCCAATTCATTTATTTCTAACATTTATGGAACAAAACATATTTGGGTACTAATGTTATTTATTGTGTAAATTTTTTTCCATAAGAAACCTTTTTGAATACATCTAATAAAAGTCTATGATACATTGATACGAGTTTTTCAAGACATATGAAATGAGATTATTTGTGATCCAGGATCCTTATCAAGTTTGATGGTGGCCATGCCAATTTTTTTTATAATGAAAAAGTAAAAATCATCACCTTAGGCCAAATTGGTAACCATGATTATGATTAAATTTTTAAATTTATATGATTGTGGTTTAAAATATAACTAGATTAATTTTTTCATAGTTATGTGATTATGGATGTTATATAAATCTTTAAAATGATTCTGTTATAGTTTTTGAATCAAAAATGGATTTAATTTTTACTTCTTTGAGAAATGATAATGTCTATGATGTTGATTTAAATTTTTTATTTTCTTAAAATGTTTCATTATTGTGTTTCTCTCCCAATAAATATTTCCATTTTCATAGGTGTCTAGGTCATTAAAAAATTAACTCTATTTGGAATATTACAAGGAATTGGTTAGTTAGGGATCAAAAATAGGTTTACTTCCCAATTTCTAATGTTTGTAACACCTGCCTTAATGAAACAAATACAATGTTCCTTTTAAATATAAAAATAAAATTCCAACTTCTCAACCTACTGAGTTGGTTCACATGGATTTTATTAGACATTCTTGAGTTTCTAGTCTAAATGTAAATGACTATTTTTATGTTATTGAAGATGATTTCTCTATGTGTACTTGGGTATAATTTCTACATCCCAAAAGTTATGTTTCTAAAACTTTACTAAGTATACTAAATATGTAGAAAATATTAGTGGACATAGGATTATGACATTAATATGTGACTGTGTCCATGTGCTTATGAATTAATATTTTGAATCATTCGGATAAAAAAATTAATACACTCATAACTTATCTTCTCCAAGGAACCCTTATCAAAAAAAATTATAAAAATTATAAATAGACCTTTACACGAGATATCTCAGAATATGTATAATGAGTATGATATACCTATCAATATTTTTGTAGAAGCTATCAATACAACCAGTTATTTGATCAATAGATTTTTGATAATACCTATCCATAAGAATACCCATTATGACATGTGGAACAATACAAAACCTAAAGTTAATTAATTTTGAGTTTTTGGTTTCCATCTTTTTATTCTTAACCCCAAGGATAATCTTTACAAATTTTCTTCCAAAAGTGATGAAGGAATTTTCTTGGGTTATTCAATATATAGTAAAGCTAATAGTGTTTTCAATTAAAAGGCTAAAATTAGGGACGAATTATCCCTGGAAACGTTTGATTAAAATGATCCACATGAGCTTAATCCCTCCCTAGAAAAACTTAATGGTGATTTTTCTTCATTAAATTTAAATTCCAACCCGTTATATTTTGATGTAAAACTAGTATAAAAATCCCCAAGTTTTGTGGAATTTCTCGAACATCCTAATCCTAAATATGTAGAACTTGAAATGACTAGTAAGTAGTTTTATCACAGTATTAGAACCATTCAATACCATCCTTTAGATTCTGTTGTAGGAGGCCTAAATAGAAGAACAAAAATTAGATCTTCTACAACAAATCAGGTTGAACATTGTGAATTCTTCTCTTAGATTGAACCTAAGAACATCAATAAATCCATTAATGATGATTTTTAGGAAATAGATGTTCAATATGAATTGAATCACTTAGAAAGAAATAATGTTGGTAATTTTTAGATAGACCCAATGAAACCTTGACTATTGAAACCAAATGGGTTTTCAAGAACACGGTTGATGAGATAGACATAATAATTAGAAAAATGTCAAGAATTATACATAAGGTTATAGTAAATAAGGAGGTATAATCTATGAAAAAACATTTATACCTATATCTAGACTTGGTACAATAATAATCCTACTTTCAAACATAGAGCATATAGATTTAAGGATTTACCAAATAGTCGCCTAGAGTTATTTCCCAAATTGATTTATATGGTATAAAATTTGTTCCAAGATCTTGGAATGATAGGCTCATCAAATTTCTAGTTTCAAAATCATTTTCAAAAGTTATAGATTACCCTAAACATTATATAAAAGTAAAATTTTAAGAGATGTTTTGTTATTTTAAATATATATTGATGATATTATATTTGAATATTGGTGAAATTATTTTTGTATTGATTTTTCTAAAATGATTCAAAATGAATTTAAAATGAGTTTAATTGGTGAACTAAAATTCATTATTTGATTTAAAATCCTTCACAATAAATATGGAATTATTTTGAATCAATTTTTATTTACAAAATAAATTTTCAAATGATTTAACTTGGATAACACTAAGAATAGTGATACTCTTTTGTGTACCACATATAAATTATTTTTTTGATATTGTTAAAAAAATAGTGGATCAAACCAGTTATGTAGTAATGAATGGAATTCTTCTATATCATACTACTATCCAACCAGATATAATGTTTACTATGTGTATGTTTTCTCATTTCCAATCTAACCCAAAAGAGTAACAATTTTTTAATTTCAAAATAACTTTAAAATACATAAAGAATTAATATAATTTAGGATTGTTTTACCCTAAAGGACATGCAATTTATGTTGTTATTTATTCTAATTTTGATTTTGGGGGAAGCAGTTTAGAATGAAAAATAACCTCTTGAATGTGCCCAATTTTGTGAAAGTATCTTATTTTATGGTGTAGAAAGAAGAATAATTATGTTAAATTTTCTACTACTGAAATTGAATACATAGTTGTTGGCAGTTGTTGAGTAACAATTTTGAGGATGAAATATAAATTACTAGAATACGAATATTAATTCTGATATGTACAAATAAACTATTATAACAGAAGTGCTATAAACATTTATATGAATTATGTTTCACATTATAAGAAAAAACCATTTATACATTATATCACTTTTGGATATATTATTTTTAAAATGGTGATATCAATCATGAATTTATTTTCAGAGAACATAATTTAGATGATATATTTACACAAACATTGAATTTTGAGATAATTAACTATATCAAACATGAGTTAGGAATCATTAATTTTTGATTGGTTTAATTTTTGGCATGACACACCATGGGTATGAAACATTGTTAATATGACACACCATTAACATGACAAACCATTGGTATGGCACATCGTTGGTCTGTCACACCGTTTGTATGACACACCATTGGGTGATACACCATTGGGTGACACACCTTTGGGTGACACAACATTGGGAGAAACACTGTTGGGCAACACACCGCTGGGTGACACACTATTGTGTGAAAAACCATTGGGTGGAAATAAAATTGGAGACACAGTGTTGGGTAATACATCGTTGTTTTTTCATTCCTCTAAGAATATATTTTCTTCTAATATTTTTAATTGAAATTTTATTTTATCTTTGGTTTATATTATATCCATGACTCAATATATCCTTTCCTTACATAAAATTAAAATTAATATTTTCAGTTTTATTTTGGGTTTGATTTTTTGTAAAAACATAATCCTAAATGATATAAAAATGAATCTATTTCCAATAGAACTCAAGACATGAATGATATTATTAAACCCCAAAAAACCTCTTTTCTACCCACCATGAACTGACAACATTTCTCTTAGAATTTAATCAGGCTTACTGAAATAATTTTTGTGGTCAAAGGGAAGCTCCCTTCTAAGTATTCTCTTGATGAGTCAAGACTAGATTAGAAGAAAACTAAAAATTGAAAGCCTACCAGATGCCATAGAACCTATATATCCGGAGCTTGATAATAGATTTTTAATAGATGAAAGGGATGTTGAACTAAAATGGTAGCTATTAAAAAATTATCTAGTGCTTATAAAACTTCAAGACAAAGGTTGGTTGAATTTGTTTTCTTTTTTTGAATGATAATTTTATCTAAATAGTTTTCTTTATTTTTCCAATATGTTGACTATTGATTCAATTTTGAAAAATAATTAGATTAGATCACGATATAATGATCACAAATTACAATTTTCCTCCAAACTGTGGGAAAAATTCTTTGGAGTTCACATGAAGGAATTTTTGATGATTATTAAAGATTTGATCCTGAAGACTGTGACTGATTTATCTATTAAGATGATTTGAACGAACTTATAGGTGATGGTATCACAAGAATAAAAGTGGACACTAAACTAGATAGAGTGTATATATTTATCTTCAAATTTATTCAACATATTATCTGCCCCAAGAAAGGATATTTTTCCACCTTGAGATATCATGATGTCCATTTTTAATGCTATATGAAAAGTGTACTAAAAATAAATTTCTATAGGTATATCATGGTCTATCTGTCTAATTTGATATCATAATTGTAATGATCTAAATCTAAGATTAATAAAAAAGTGATTTCATCCATGAAAAAGGAAAAACGATTTGTCTCATATGATGAGATAATAGGTGTTGAATATGTTTTTTTGTATGTCAAGTTCTATATTTTTATGAATGAGAATAATTTTTAACCACTAAAAAAGTGATTGGTTTGGAGAAAATGATAATATATATGTAGAGTAAAACATATAGGATCATCCTACTAAACTGGAGGATAAATTTGATTATGTATTGGAGCCTTATGATGTTGTCGAATATACTACTGAAGATGAAAAACTATTTCAAAAGAATAACTTAGAAAATAATCATTTAACATATAATATGCGATCCATACATCTATCTAAATATTTTCTCATCACTTTTGGAGGTCCTAGTCCACCTAGGAGACTTCCAGTAAGAGAGAATCTTCTTAAATGTGATGAAGAGGAAAATAAATTTTATGGTGACGATCCATTTTATTGTACACATAAATATGGCATTGAATATGATGGTGATGAGAATGGGGAAAGGAAAAAATGAAAATGCAAATGTATATGATAAGAATGTAAATAGAAGTGATTCTGATGATGATGATACTAAACATGGTGGTTCACCTAGAAAAATTATAAGGAAATATGTCGAGATGCCTATAGAGCACCAAGCTTCACCTGGTGAATCCTTAGAGAAACAAGAATTGATTGAAGAAGTGGACCTAAATCTTAAAATGAAGGATTCATTTATTCAATGGGATCAATCCTAATCTTAGTAAATCATTAAATTAATTCTATATATTTAGGAAACTAATGATTAATATTGTTCTAATTTTTATGGATGAGTTTTTTCTGATTCTTCTATGGTTAATAAGATGAGTGTTATTAATATTGTAGAACAACATGTGGCTAAGAAAGGTAAAATAATGATGTATTCTTCTGAGTAAGGAAGTGATGAAAAGTTTTATGTTTTGGCTATTGACGATCCTCGATTAGAAAACTGTGTAGAAATTAATCCTTTATTTATCTAAAAAGTTTATTTAAAATATCTAGTGTTAAGAAACATGATGTCCAAATAGAAGAAGTGCTAGTTAGTGAATAGACAACTAATGACGCCCCTAAAACCATTGTACCTATATCTCTTATGGTAACTCTTAAATATTAACCTGCTGTTGTTGAGACATCAGATTGATGGGTCGATCAATGTTTTGAATAGTAGAATAAATAATCATATTATGTAAGGTTTCAACCAATGTGTGGTGGAACCGAGGTTCAAATTGAAGGAGATCCTAAGGGATCTATGATATCTCAAGTAAATTATGAATGTTTATTAAAAAAATTATATCAGTTCTACCTTCTTCATCTGAAACCACTACTCATACTCCTCTTGTTATTCTAGTGTATTTAGTCACAGAAGGTTATTTAGATACTTTTGGGGAAACATAGTTGTTATATTTTGATAAGTATTTGAAGAATAATGCTCCACTATTAACTAAGATAAGTTATAATGATAAAAGTTATTTTTTCAATTATTGATTAAGCACATATGACCGATAATTTTGCATCACCTCCAAGAGGTTAAAATTGTGAATAAAATAATAATTGGTGAACTATAATCCATGGAGTTTATTTTGTAAGGAATACAACCAAAATTTTCATCTAGAATGGATGTTATACTTGAATGAATTGAAAATATTACCCTAGTGGCCTCTAGCTTAGGTGCTTCTCCTCCTCTAGTGTTTTAGGTTGAGATGATCAGGTAATATTTTAGATAAGAGCTGAGAACTACCTTATCTAGTTCTTCAAGTGATATGCCTAATTATCCCCAAGAAACCGTGAGTAGAATAAGATATAACAATGACTATGTTCTTAAGTTTATGATCTCTTATGCCCATGACATGAAATATGACAGCAAAACTATCATAAAATACATATCTTATTATCTATCTTAGATGTATAAAAATAATTATAGGGATTCCAATTTTAAAATATTAGTTGAAAATTTAAAAATATCAGATGCCACTCATGATGTTAAGGAAAAAGTGAGACAATTGAATGATATGCCCCTGGTGCATAATATGTTTATAGGGGAAAATGAGACTTATTTAATTACACATAAAGAGGTTTCAAGATCAGTATATATTTCATAAATCTTATAAACCCATTTATTCATTTTCATGACACTATAATTTTTGCTTAAGAATCCATTCCTATCACTTCTTAGTTATCCTTCAGACAAAGATTGACTAAAGATACTCATGCACCATTTTCTTCCCAGTTAAAACCTTTTATTGTGCCTCCTACACAAGCCACTAAAAATATCATTCCAAGAATTATTGTTGAAGATTAACCTCCAGGATATATCACTAGACTTGACATAGGGGTTCCACGTACATTACATCAAACACATTCTGATCCTTTTTTCTTCTTATATGGAAAAATTCAAGGACAATGAAAATAACAAATGTATCATTTACCGAAGCCTTAACATTTTTGTTGAAATTATATAATCTATTAAGAAGGGAAATTTTGTTATAAAAAAAATTTGGTTGATACTTTATGAATTACCTTTGATTCACTTTATTTCAGAATATTTATTTTTTCTTTCTTTTGTATTACTTCCCTTACTATTATTATCTACTAATATTTTCCATTCTGATAGTTTTAATAGGGAAATAACACAATGGAATTTACCTTTGGTTTATAAACATGTATTTTATTTCATTCTGATCACTTTCTTCTTATTCCATTGATATTTCCTTTGATACTTTTTTTTTAATCTTTTCCCCTTTGATACTTGATATTTATCTTTATTTTCCCATTATTTATCTTTAATACCATATTCATATTCTGAAAACAATAATTCTTGAATTTTAATTTGATCTTACTTTGGATATATTTGAAATTAATTTGATCCATTATTTGTGGCCATCCAAAAAGGGATAATGTTGACCTCCTATAAAATCCAGATTATAGTGATATAAATTAATTTTTTGTTTTCTATAAGTATATAATATAATGAGTAATGTTATAAAATTGACTAGGTATGACTAATAACCAGTCACTACTAAGGTTGAGTGACCATTGTAGTTTTAAAATGACCAAGGAAGACTCACCTCCACACAAGGACTCTCCATCATGATGTCGTACTACTGAGATGGAAAATTGACAACAGTTTAGAATCCATTGCATATTTGTCACCATTGTCAATGACTCACCTTCAGTATGTAAATCTCACTAAGTCACAGAAAATATTATATGACACACATCCATAGTAGAAAATCATTAAAGTATGAGATACCACCCTGATATCTCCCCATAAAGACATCATGCTTCTATAACGCAATGTTTGAAAAGTGGGAGACACTAAAAACATGATCAACCACTGGACTGACCGACTGTCAGATGATTCATTTCCTGGTGAGTCACCACCAAACATAAAATTTTGATAATTACAAACCACCGCTAGATCTAAGTCAATATTTGGATGAGACATATCCATATTCTCATTCACTTCCAGATCAAGTCACCTCCAGTTTGTGACACCGCCCAATCCTAGGACACAACAACAATTTATATACTTAATTTTTTAATTTAATTATTTTATAACCACAATATTATTTAATTTATTGCCAAATTATATTATAATTATTGTCTCTTTAATGATCAATATAACTCATTGAGGAGGATTTCAGATGTGTTGTACAAGGAAACAGAGCATCCAGAAGCATGTGGATATTCTACCTCTTGCTGCTATTAATAAAAAAAGGATACTTACTTGTGAAAATACAAAAAAGGTAAAGATAGTAAAAATTATGAGATACTGTTCTTACTAGACACGTACATAGAGTCAATGAGATATATAGTTACATCATAAAGAATATAAGAATGAGAAAGATGAAGCTCAAACACATCTACTTCATACCTTCAGTCAAGAATATGACTTTGCAACACTCATTCCTTCAAAATTTTCTTGATATATCAACTCAAGATGTACATAAATTGATCGATCATTAATATATATACAATTTTTATATTTCATTGAATTTTTCTGTTATTACATTTTTAGTATTGTGTATTCATACTCAATTTTACCAGAATCATGCTGACTCCAATAAAAAACTGGAAGATAATTTATTTTTCCTTATAAATTTTTTTACCTGATCCCACGTGTAAAACTATTATAGTGGTCTATGTTTGTAATTTTAGTTTTTACCCCCATGAATAATTATGAAAGAGGTCGTGTGTGACCAGGATATGTGTAATAAATTCAAAAACCTGATCGAGGCTGTGGATCAAAGTTCTTATTTTATATAAACTTCTTTGTGATGGGTGATCACTAAGAGAAGAGGACTAAGTCACATATTGATTCTATACCTATTATTTTAAATTTATGATTTTTGGGTTATTTTTTACATTAATTTATATTTTAAAATAGAAAATATTTTAAACATACAAAAAATGAATACTTTTATAGTTTATATTTATTATTGTTTTTAAAATATTTAAATTAAGTAAATTTATTTCAAAGGACTAAGTAATATTTTATATTTCTCACCTGAGAAATAATAAATGTTTAAGAATACTTTTGAAAGATTATAAACCATATCAATAATTTATATTAATTAACTTTCCCATTTTAAAATTAATTCAATGAAAAAATACATTCTTATTTGGTATTTTATTCTACCCCTTTTGAGATACTCACCCCGACCAAGATATACAAACATAATTATGTGAAAAATATACAAATATCATATAAAAATCCATTCATATTCATCCCAAATATGGTATTATTCTTTCTTTATCCTTTATTTCCTCAGGTAAATTAGATATCCTCCATTTAATTTATCCCCATTTATATCATTATAATGTTGAAGGGGTGGTGCGGTAATGAAATTGAATTAGACATAACATTTGAAAACATATCATTTTATTTCTTTATACTTTTAACCATATGTATAGAAGATTTATAATTATTAATATCATTATCTGTGTGGTAAACTGAATATAACAAATCTATGGAATTTTTTTTATTATAATTAATATTATTAATATTTTTGAATGTCAATAATCACTATTTTAAATAGAAAATAATGAGATTAGATTCTAGTTTAAAGTCTTATTTTAATATAACGGCTTCCAGTCTCTCGAAGTGCCTAATCATCTTAGAAATATTATTTCATTATTGACTCCCTTCTACTCAAATATTTATATACAATTCAACTCATATTTCACATCATTATTTTTCAAGTTGTATAATTGTATTATTCTTTGTGATGATTTATCATATTGTAGAAATCTCTATCATCATGTGTTTTTTCCAATTCAATAGATATAGATGATAAAAAAACATTGGAAATCTTGTGAATTATCCACATTCTTATTTTATTTATCATTATATTCCTTCTCTACTCCCTAGAGTGGCTCAATAAAAAGTGGGGAATCTAACATAGAAAGATTCCTTTCATTTTATAGTATTATTCATAGACACTTTTAGTGACCCTAGAAGTTATTACTCATCAATATATTCTCTTTATACAATATTGTTCACATAGATATTGTATAGATAGACATATTGTCCATTTAATCTACAATTAATAAACATATCAAATAAATAACTTATCTCAATTGTAAGGAGACATTTTCAAATTACTAATTATAAGTTTCTTATACTATTTTATCAAATCGTAGTGTCCCACAACAATTTGACTAAAAAATACTTAATGGATTTAGTATTCTAGTTAAAATGATTGACAAAATTTTCTTTCTAGAATGACCTAGGACATGACCACTACTATGAGTATCTATGGTAGGATTTGGCTGGAAAGTGAATTAAGTCATGACCCATTGATCTATTGAGTATATTATCATATCTTTTAATGGATTACATTACGTTTCTCAATGAATTTCCACTAATGTTGCACCAAGTGAGGTATTCTACAATCATTTCGTCCAACTTTAGTTAAGTAAATCCAATTTTTTCATAAGAACTCCCCAATAGTAATAGTCATCCTCATGTAGGTCTAATGAAAATCATAGAAAATTACTTGTGTCCAAATTCAAGGGACGATAGCCATTATATGACATAATATTTTCATTGATGTATTTACAAATTTTTCTATGTGAATGAAATCATTTCTTATTTAACATACTAGTTTTATGTTATAGAAATCAGAAAATAATAATAACCTAAATAGAAAATATTCATCACACATGATCATTTTATCTATATATTCTTGTTTATTGTTTAACTGTGAGATTAAATATATATATATATATATATATATATATATATTCACAACATAATAAACTGTTTAATTATTAAATAAATAAACAATGTTGTGATAATGATCCATTAACAATTGGTTAATCCATTGATTTAATAATTTATTTTATATGAACCTAGTGAATTTTATTGATTCAATACATGATTGAATTTTTTCACCCAAAAATCCTATGCATTACATATATTTCATTCATGATGGATCTCAACTCTAACAACCCTTCCATGAACCACTCTTAAATTTTTAGTTTTTAATAAAATGAAGGTTATAATAACCACTAAAGAGAAATTAAATTTTTTACTAATATGTGATCAAAAATTCTCTTACACATTTTAATTTGGGTTGAAAAATGAAAAAATAATAAATAAATATTTATAATTATTACATTTTAAAACTCAAATGTAATAATTAAATGAATTAATAATAATAAAAATATACAAATTCCAGTCTTAGTACATAAATTATCTACAAGAAATTATATATCCTAAATAAATTTAAATTTATAAAATTCAACTAGTTTGTATTTTTAATTATTTTACATGGATTAACATAATTTTAATTAATTATCAATACTTCCCCAATATTTTTTATTAAATTTTATAAAATGACATTAAATTATTGGAATTTTAAAAAAATTGTGTTTGTTGGGACATAATGAAGATCTAAATTAAAAAATATATTTAGGTATTTCTACGGGTTTTATAGGTCAGGAAGGTTAGATTCGGACCCACCTAACATTGCTTGGATCAGGGTGACCAAATAAAGATAATACAACCTACGAGAACACTAAATTTTAGAACGAATATATATATATATATATATGTGTGTCTGTGTGTGTGTGTGTGTGTTTGTGTGTGTGTGTGTGTGTTTCATATATGGGACAAGCCTATCAATGAGGTGGTTATAAATAAACATCCTCCACTTAAATGGGAAGGCTAGTTGTTTTTCAAATCCCTTTTGAAAGACATATCGATAAAATATATATTTTTATAAACTATATATATAATAAAAAATAATTACAAAATCATGTTTATTCATGTGAGTTAGAAATTAGAATACATTTTCAATTCATATGTGAAATTCTTACCCATACGCATATTAAAATCATTTATATTTATATATTCATTTAATGTAAACAATTATATATATATTAAAATAATTTTTTTTGTTCCAAATTCATTAATCATTGTTTTGTCATATCTAGTCCATAAGAACATGGATCGATGCACTAACTATTATCTTGAGACCACACCAAGTCTCTCCTCTTGAATCTCAATATATTTAATCATAATATTGAGTTTATTTATTCTAAAGAATTACATTTTTTGATATGATACCAATTTACGAATCTAAGGCACAAAATATGGATAAAAAAACATTATTTAAAATTTGGGGTTCTTATCCAAGCAAAAAAATTGAATAAACAAAACCCATTGGTGTAATTTTTCAAATGAACATGTGAAATTGAATTTATGAATAATGAAAAAAACAATAAATGATACCTTATTTATTTGAAATCACTAATTTGATTTTCTCACTCTTAGTATGTCATGGATTAATGGAACCAGGATATGAATCCTCTAGATCATCTACTTGTATACCACCACTTCCAAATTATCAATCATTGAATCCTAGGTTCTATCAGTGGAAATCTTATTTCTTTATGACGTCCCTTGGAATATGTGAATAACATAGGCCCGATTAAGAAAATGACATTGATCCGACATTTTTTATTATATAATATTCTCACCATCTAAGATTTATTGGGGAAAAGAAGATATATAATCTCCCTAAATTGATGGAATTGATATTGGATCCTACATAATAGGATTAAATATCTTTTTACCAAATTTATAATTTTTAAAATTTATCATTGTTCCCTAGAAAATAATAACCTTTATTTTTAATCCTTCTTCACAGTTATTACTTAATTGGACATTTCATAAATGTCAAAAAAAATTTATCACAATCTTTTTAATAATTTATCATGTCATGTGAAAAAATAAAAACTATTAACTTGACCTATACGGTGTTTAAAGAGTTTAACAAACCTTGATTGTGTTTTCGTCATTTGAAAAATTATATTATTCATTATTCAAATTATTAATGAAAAAATTATGAATAAATTGATATATAATTTAAATATTTGTCATTATATACATGGAGTGATATAATTGAATTATATTATTTGTGATCATTCACACTAAGATGTTTTCAAGTCCCCGCACCTGGGGTCCACTTTGTCTAAAACTCAAATTCAACTAAATTTGTGGAATTTGTTGATACACTTATTTCATGATCATCAAGGTCCCTATATCAATAATAGTTATTTGAAGTCATATATAATAAGGGGAGTGTAGAAACCCATCATAGACCCTATGAGGATAATGAATAATGTAGCAACACCTATTTCCTACAAACATGGTTTGTTCAGTATAATCTATTTGTACAATGATATATCATAAAGTTAGATGAAAACACTATGTCATTATCCTTTTTTATTTTATTCATTAATAAATCACACTAGATGTATTTAAGTTCAACAATTATGGAAATTTATTTCATAAAGGTAATACCATACCATACAACTGGGCCCATAAGATACGTCTTCCTTCACTCAGAAGAAACAAATCCTATTTTTGTCATTCAATAAAAGTCATGAATTAATTAACACAACCAAACCAAGATACCTAGACATGAATTTAGAGTCATGTTTGTTTCCAGGAATCAAAATACACAATCGAATTTCAAATATTTATCAGATCTAAAGTCAAGTTATAAATACAAATATTTTTAGATAGGAACAACCCACGAAACTTAAAACATAAGACGTCCAAATCAGTAGGTCATACCTAATGATATTATCTACATGTGATCACCATGGGTGAAATTTAAAAGAATAAGTATTAATGAATATGAACCCAAACACCTAAAAGCTAGAAATGTTTTTTACCATCAGTAGCACATATCTAGACTATAAGACATATATTTATGGTTGGTATCATAGTATATTATGGTTATCATTATAGAAAGGAAATATTATATCCATTTTATATAAATTGTAATAAAAGAAAATTACCATTTAAGTAGTGTATGGAGATTTATCACCATTATTATGATTATAGAATCAAATTAATAAATCAAATTTAATACATATAATTGAAATAAAAGTATATACATTAGTTTGGTATAGGGAACACACTACAAAAATCTAATCAGATGGATTTTGTAAGGACACAACATTGGATAATAGGTTGATCAATGTTTGGTAAATCCTTGGGATGTCTCAAATTATGACCAATATTATATCCCATGTCACATATTCTATAAATTAGTATATGACATTAGGGGTTCCCTTCTTTCTTTTAGAATCCCCTATTACCGATGTGTGTGGATCATTTTTTATTTCTACATTATGTTTGGTGTTATTTTGTTTGATTGCATATGGACACATTTAATTATTATTTTATTAATATAGAGTGAGTGGGTTTTCTAATTTTTTTTTAAATTTCATTAAGAAATGCATTTAAAATTGAAAGATATGTTTTAAAAAGAATTCATATTTGAATAAGAGTGTTATCAGAGTAAATGATTTTATTTATGAAAAATAATGAAGGATGTTTTAAAAATTGTTTTTAATGTTATTATAGTTTGTAAAACTCATGTATGGGAATACTATTTTTATGTTTTATTTGAAAAATTATAAATTCAAGGTCATTGGTATGGTAATGCCTATACTCTTTAGTTGGATCCTTCTAGGATGTGTTTCTATTACACCTTTCATTCACCAATTTGTGAATCTATGTAATGTCCTGGACCTCTCCGGTCCATTACTTTGTGAATTTTGGTGTTGGAGGTGTTCCTGGAGGTCAAGAGGACTTATCCCCAACACTTTGCCAATTTTTCCAGTTCTGTGAACAGTGATTCCAGTTTTATGAATAGTAACAGATCGGTCTCACCGATCGGTCTGACAGATCGGTCTGACGGATCGGTTTCACAGATCGGTCTGATAGATCGGTTTCATAGATCGGTGTGACAGATCAGTTTCACAGATCGGTCTGACAGATCGGTTTCACAGATCGGTATGATAGATCGGTTTCAGAGATCGGTCTGACAGATCGGTTTCACAGATCGGTCTGACAGATCGGTTTCACAGATCGGTGAGACAGATCGGTTTCACAGATCGGTCTGATAGATCAGTTTCACAGATCGGTTTCACAGATCGGTTTCACAGATCGGTTTCACATATCGGTTTCACAGATCGGTTTCACAGATCGGTGTGATAGATCCGTTTCACAGATCGGTGTGACAGATCAGTCTGACAGATCGGTTTTAGAGATCGGTGTGAAAGATCGGTTTCACAGATCGGTCTGACAGATCGGTTTCATAGATCGGTTTAACAGATCGGTTTCACAGATCAGTTTCACAGATCGGTTTCACAGATCGGTTTCACAGATCGGTTTCATGTACAGTAACAGTGGGTGAACAGTTTTTCCAGACTCCTACAATTTTGCCCCTTTTGACGTTTCCTTTGGCGTAAAATACATTAAAAGCCTTATTTTAAGGGCTCTTAAGTCCGTTTAAAATGCCATAAATCCTATATTAATTATTCCTAAGGCTTGGAAAGTTTTACTTGGTCAAACCGCATGGGTTAATGCGATCCGATTTTAATGGAGAATTAACCGGATCTTAAACGGTTGCCCCATTTAATCTTTAAAAAGGGACGAGATATCATTCTCCCTTGTTCTTTCCCTTTGTTCTCAACTAAGAGGCATGAGAACCTTTCAATCCTTTCCGTAGGAGTTTCACAATCAATCTTTACTCCTAGGATTGGTTCTGCTCTGTTTTGGATGCAACTGACCCGTCTCGATCAATCTTCGATATAAGGTATGTTGTATCGTCGTTCATTTGGGGTTCATCTTCTCCTATCCTCTTTTCCATAATTATACCATGTAATTTCCAAGATTCTAATGGGTTTTCTTGGGGGTGGTTGGAACTGTCGTACCGCAGCATCCTCCGGTGGATGCAGTTGTCGCGAGGGGAGGATCGTGACCTATTGTGTGGATAAAAAACGTGAGGAACTGTTTGAGGTAGGGGATTCATGTCTTCTCTAATTGTGTATGTGCAATCGTAGAATTAGCATGATTTAGTCCTTTGGATCACAATGAAATTGACCTAATTAAATACTTGAACCGGATTAAAAGAATTGGTTGTTCGCATGTTGTTGCTTTGTACCGTGATAACGGTTTGCCTCATGTTTTCCTAGAAAGAGTGATATCTATGTTTTTCTATAATTAGTTGCTCGTTCATGATGGAAATTGATAAAGAACGTAAAGCCTGAATTATTTGTTAAATAATTGGCTAAAGATAACGAGGCATGTTAAAGAATCTGTTAATTCAAGATGGATTAAAGAACTATTAGTTCGATAATTTCAAAAGGGTTCTAAGTTACCCGCTTGCTTGTAGGGCTGTAATGGATTGTGGTTATTCACATGCATATATTCTGGATATAGTATCCTATGGACTACTATAGGTGTAACATGTATAGGCTATGATGGCTTGGGGATCCTTACTAGGAGTATGGGATGTAATGACTTGAGGTATTATACCTGACGTATGATACACATTATCCGAGCTGTGGTGGCTCCCGCAAACTATCTGGTTACCTTTGGTTTTGAGGACGGCGTGGTGCTTCGCCCAGGTGTCTGCGGGCAAGCCTATGTGGTGCACAAGGTGCAGATTGTGGAGCTTAGCCCAGGTGTCTGCGGGCAAGCCTCTGGAGAGAGATGCACAGGACGTATGTCGTTGGGGAAAAGCGGCAAACTAGTGGGGAAGTAGTAGCAGGGTACCCTTGATATTCTATACTATATGCTATATTATTGTATGCGTTACTTGGTGAGAGTAGCCATGGTGAGTTTGGGAACATAGTATACCTGTTTAGGTGATGAGTTAGTTTCACTTGTTGTTCACTGGGCTTTAGCATGCTTTCTTTACTTTTGCACGAGAGGCTTGGGGAGGATCCTACTGAGTATACTGTTATACTCAACCTATGTATATATAAACTGTTTTTCAGGTCACTTATAGAAGGTTGGAGATCAAGCGGGTTACTACTAGCTTGTGGTTGGAGGAGGAGCTGTTCGGGCTCGTGGTCGCTGCCATTTAACTTTTGTTTTGGGTACTTTTAGTTTTTCCTTTCAGTTGTAGTACTTTTGCATGACATTTCGTATATGTACTTGGATTCCTTTTATATCTCAGTTCTAAGTTGGAGTTGAATGGAGTCTATTATATCTATCTCTTCTACATGTGTTCTCTTAGAGGGTAATGCCTCCCATTTGTATGTTATTATACCCTCGGTGATAGTCGCCAACCCGGGGCCTACTAGAGGCAGGACTCGGGGGTCATTATCTCCCTTTTCACATTTCCGGCCCAGGAGGGGTACACTTTATGGAGAGGGGGTCGTGACCGAGTGGTATCAGAGGTCTGATTGAGGGATGGGATGGAGTATGGAGTTAGGCACAGGTGAGGATGCATGGGATGGTAGGGAAATGGTGTCATTCATGTTTAGCAAGTGGGGTAAACACTGGAGACCGGCAGAGACATAGGCGTTCAGGGCCCCCTAAGATCTGTTGCACGAACCTTTAAGTTTACGATGGCTACTAAACAAAGTGATACTGGTTGCAGGGTAGAGACCTAGGAATGGATCTTGCATCATTATTCTTTGCGCCTGTGTTTTAATGGGTAGACCTTGGGATAGGTAACCTGAAATTAATAAAACAAAACAATTAATTAATTAATGTTGAGTCTTCCATATTCCAGGCTTAGGAGCTCTAACAGTTGTTATATTACAGGTATGGCTCCAGGTCGACGTCCTCGTCAGGTTTGCGCAGAAGATGCCCAACATGTTGTTCCAGCAGATCACCGCCATGTAGAGGTTGACGACGATGAAACTTGGAGGAAGACACTTCGAGCGTTTCAGCGCCAAAGTCTACAGATGTACGAGGGCTCCGTTTCAGATGCAGTCACAGAAGACTGGTTGGAGGAGATCGAGATAGGCTTCAGTTCGATTCGTGCTTGGAAGAAACACCGGGTGTCCTTGGTTGTGACGATGCTGCGTGGAGCAGCGAGGCAGTGGTGGTTCATGTTCCTCGGTGATCGTAAGGAGTCAGAAATATCATGGGAGGAGTTTCGAGAGAGCTTTAGAGTCGAGTTTCTTTCATAGACTGCGAAGGCGTCCAGTCACCAGTAGCTTCTCACCCTTCGAAAGGGGAGCTCCAGTGTTCGAGAGTTTGGAATTCGTTTCAAGAACCTTCTAAGATATGCTTCAGACCTGTTACCAGATGAGGAGGCCAGGACGAGGCATTTCGAGCAGGCTTTGCATCCAGAGATCCAGCGCCAGGTCACCCCATTTATGCTGAAGACATATCTTAAGGTGTTGGCGAGGGCAGAGGTTATTGAGAAGACTTTGGCTAGGACCGGATCGTCATGAGAGGGGAATCGTCATGATTCCTCATGAAGAAGAGCTATGGTCTGGGGTTCCCGGTTTTCAGGATAGAAGAGTTTCCGTTCACCTGGGGGTAGGTCCCAGCCCTTCCCATCTCGTTTCTCCGGAGGCAGCAACTCTCAGGCATATGCCAAAGGATCAGGCGCTTGTTTTTCTTGTGGTGGTCGTGGTCATCAGTAGTTGGAGTTCCCGAGTTTTCAGATCAGTCATCATGCACCGAGCACTCCGCTCCATGTTCCTCCGTTGAGGCAGTTCCAGCCGAGGCAGCAGCAGCAGGTTGCACAAGCTTTAGATCACCAGAGGGTAGATGGAGTAGGCAGAGGACAGCCCCATGACTCTCCCCATCCTCAGAGAGCAGAGCACGACCATGGTGGTGGTCGTCATCAGGGTCAGAGAGGTCGTGGAGGTGGTCTTGGTCAGCTTCATGCTCTAGCGTTTCCAGCTCCAGGCGAGCCAGACGTCGTCCCAGGTACCCTTTGCTTGTTTTCTACCTTGGTGCATGCCTTGTTTGATTTAGGAGCGACACACTCCTTTATATCCCCTGCCCTTGTCCATGCTTTGGGACTTGAGGTAGAGAGGCTTCTAGTTCACTTGGCGTTGACTACGCCAGTTGGAGATCAAGCGGGTTACTACTAGCTTGTGGTTGGAGGAGGAGCTGTTCGGGCTCGTGGTCGCTGCCGTTTAACTTTTTTTTGGGTACTTTTAGTTTTCCCCTTCAGTTGTAGTACTTTTGCATGACATTTCATATATGTACTTGGTTTCCTTTTATATCTAAGTTCTAAGTTGGAGTTGATTGGAGTCTATTCTATCTCTCTCTTCTGCATGTGTTCTCTTAGAGGGTAATGCCTCCCATTTGTATATTTTTATACCCTCGGTGCTAGTCGCCAACCCGGGGCCTACTGGAGGCGGGACTCGAGGGTCATTATCTCTCTTTTCACATTGCCAGCCTAGGAGGGGTACACTTTGTGGGGAGGGGGTCGTGACAATCTATCTCTTGTAGTTTTCATTTAGGTGATTTGGGTTAGCCTTATTTTTGAATTTGGGTGATTGTTTTTTTTATGTGAATATTGAATGAGGGTTATACAGAGACAGTTAATTCTAGTTTTATTTAATCCTGATTTTGAAATTATTCTGTATGAGTCAGCCTTATTGGGTTTATTGATGTATATGATGTTTTCTAGTTATAGTGGTTTATTTAATGATGTTTTTTGTTTATTCATGTTTTAATTATTCTGGTTTAATGTATTAATTTATATATTATGGGTGAATTAATTCCCATTGTATAAACTTTTAATACCTTAGAGCACATCTCTAACTTAGTGTGATTGTGAACATGCCTCATGCCTTTCTATGAGGTGAATCAGGAGTTCTTTTTAGGGATGAATCATTTAGGATGATGATAGAAAATTATTTTATTCCCCTCTTATTATTTATGGTGTTTTTATTTAGAATATATAATTAGGATTGTGTCAAGGCATTAGAAGGGGGTGTGAGGGAAGTGTATAGATAATTATTCTTCATAGAAAACTGTGAGATTCCATGGGTGTTTGGGATATCAATATTGGTTTTTTGTTTTTTTCGGATATAATTGATGGAATATGATATTTTGTTATGATATTCTCATCTACTATAAGTATGTTAGTTATTTAGGGGGATATATTGTGTTTTTAATGTGAATGTTGTAAACGAACCTTGGTTACTTGGGTTTTCTACAACGAATGGTAAACAGAAATATCCTATACATAGTGCGTCTATCTAAATTATAGAGTGTATTGAATTGTTGGTTCATGGTTTACTAGCGAGTGTGGACAAACCATGAATATTTTTCACCTCCCAAAAATTTAGTGTCCCTCCATTTATTTCTATGATGAACCCAATGTAATTTTCCTTTTTTGTGATTTTGATTAAGGGGGAATTATGGTGAATTTATTTGTAAAATGTTATTTATACCAGGCCCTTGGAGACTAATCTCAGGTATTGGAAAACCCATTTTAAATCATTAACTGAAAATGCATATTTTGTGAATTGAAAATGAAAATTGTAGATATTTTTTATTAATTGGGTTTCATTCATGAATTATTTTAATTGTTATAGGTGTTGTGTGACGTTATTATTTGAATATGAACTAATTGAAAAACATTTATTTTTGAATTTAAAATATTTTTGTAAGTGAGTCTTAGATAAAAAGTTTAAAGTATCTTCACAGGGATGATATTCTATATGGATCCAATTATTATTTAGGAGTTGTTTATTTTAATTTAGATTCTAATGAGACTCACCATTGAGTGGGGGATCAAAGTATATCTTCATGATCAGACACTAAATCCTTTCTCAATCATCATTCACCTCTATTCTGGGGAACCTAATAACCAAATAAGGCTATGCAGTGGATGAAGAGGATTTAGGGCATCTTTAATTAGCATGGAATTTTCAAATCATTAAAAGGTGAGTCTATTGTTGATATATTAAAGGAATCTAGATGAGACTAGTGGAATGATATTGTTCATTATTAGCTATATGAAGAAAATTATTAAGATACATCATGTCAATTATATGCATTTTTTTGTTTTGAAGAATAATTTAAAATATATATTCTAGTGCTGGTATTTATAAGTTTCCCATATATATTTATTAAAGTTGTTATATTGGGTAATGATTATAAAATAAAGAAGTATATTCTAGAATTAAATGTGGTGGATGAGGGATGGACTTTGTCGAAGAAGAAGATGTAGTGTCATGTATTTTTCTAGTGGGGACCATTATGAAATCATATGTTGTCTTGGATGAATAAACCATGTTATTTTTTGGTATTCCCAAATATGAATCCTTTAGAGGCTGTGTTTTTTGATGTATCATAAAAGGATGTTTTGTGTGTAAATTGGGATCTGATGTTTGAATTTTTTGGTAAATCAATTTGATTTGTGTTTAAGACCTATGATTTTTACTTTAATGAATTATAGATGGTTAGGGTTTTGTGTGAGCCTAATTAGTTTTTTTAAATGTTATTGGTCTAAATATTTATCAGTGTGTTTGGAAATACAACTAATGTTTATAGGTTCAGTTTCATGATACTTTTGAATATAGGGGATCATTGGGTCCATTATTGGGTCACTACCATCCTTATAGCCTTAGGGTTGTAAGAAGTTAACAACAATTGTCTTCAAATGTTTGAGTTAATTTTGGGACTATATCCCACGATTTACATCCTAGTTACTCATTGTGTACGATGTTATAGGGACTAGTTTCCTAGTATTTTCTTGTAGTGGCATGATTGTGAATGATTCCTTAGGGTGTAATGATTTCATGTCTGGTTGATATTGAAGATATTTTTTTGAGGAGGTTGAGTTTCCTTTCAGTTTTATATGGTCATATTTACTCCTTGGTGATGGTTATGGCGGGTTTAGTTTTATATCTTCTTGGTTGATTACAGATGTTTGTTCTTATGATCAGTGTATTTCTAGTGGTGTGTTATTCATTGTCATACCATTTAGATAAATTTTAAGAGGTGGATATACCCACTAATAGGTATCTAAAATATTTATATATTTATATTGATAAGTTCCTTTTTGTGGTGCATGTTGAATTTTTTGTATGATTAGGCCTTTAGGAGTGGTTTTTTCCTCTTTTTAGGTTTCTTCATTTGGATGTCCTTTGGATGGTATCTCCTCCCACCCAACTCAAGCCTTGAGGTGTATCTCTATTACCATTTTTATCAAATTACACCATCATTTAGTACTTTATTGGTGGTATAAAATAGTATATTGGGGATATTGTTACCACTTGTGTAACCATTTTTATAAATAAAAATATGTATATTATATATATATATATATTATTTTATTTTGAGATCATTTAATTTTTTTGGAGGGTTTCATATTTTTTAATGCTCAATAATTTTCATTATATCGCATGGAACCTACTATCTCACCACCCAGTTTAAATAATATGTGAAAATTAACCCTATGTGAGGCTATTAGTACACACATTTGGTACTCAATGTTTAGTGAAAACTATGTCCTGACCATTATAAATAGTGTTTTTAGATTATTATTAACATTAATGGTTTTGGTATTAATCATAATGTATAGTTTACTATAGTCCATGAATATTTTAAGGGAAGCCTCATAGATGATCCTTACACAAGGGTTGGGTCAAACATGGGTTGCACACCATTTTGGCCAGTCGAGAAACTATCATTGGAAGTATGCAACAAATTATTAGTGATATTTCCCATTATTATTACATGGTTCACCAAACTATGATTCACAACCATGTGACTTGACTAGAATATTAAAAATTTTATTTTAATATTATAATTCACACTTTTTTGAATGAGATATTCCCCAAAACCCAATATATATAAAAAATATTAACATGATGTATATCATCTTGCATGAAAATTTTTATTTTCATTCATTGGGTATATTATCCCCTGTATGATGGACACATGTATTAGTATTACACCTATGTAATAATGTATTGTAACATTTCATGAGATGAGACATATGAGAGGTGAATAATTTCTATGATTAATGTATTTAAAAGCTAATGTATTCAACCAATGATTATGATCACATGATAAATTACTACAGCTCGAAGGTGGTCCTTATGAATAACATAAACACTAACATTTACTGGAACGAGTAGGGTGGTAGATATGGGACCCCCTTACTGAAAAAAATAATTAGAAACATATATCTCTATATACTACTTCTTTTGAAAGGATATTTTATCACATCTTGAATGGTACTATGGTTCCATTTTATGGGATAAGAGATTTAGTTCGGCCCATGGATACACTATAACAGTTGGATTTTTTCCACTTAGGGAAATTGATAAAAATCATGTGAATTAGTTTGAATATGTTCAATATTATTTTTTATATATGTTATGATTATTTACATTAGTTATTCATTTAAATATTCTATACAGAATCTCCAGTTCCTTTCATTTAGATCATCAGATTTGGTTCCTAATTAATTCTGTTATATATAACAAGTGTTATTTGATTCAAATGAAAAGTAAAAATGGTATAATAAGGGACCCATGATTTATATTTATGAAATATATTATGTAAATGAATAAGAAACCAGATAAATGATTCTTTTTCTTTTTTTTAAAAAAATAAGAAAAAAATATTTACCTTTACATCTATGAGTTGTGTAAAGGAAACTAAGGATTTACCATTATGTTTCTGAATTGAGTGTGGGTATCCAGGACATTACCCATAAATTATATTCATATAATTGTTACAAAATGAATACCTTTATGTCAAGGGGTTCAAATAAGGGTAAACTAAGTTTTCTTAAGGTTTCATATAGGTAATGTTATAGTTTATATAATGGTTATTATTGGATACCTTTACACAGAAGGTCTATATAAAGGTAAGTAATTTTATTACCTTTATGCATCATATTATTTAATTAGTCACATGAGGGTGATCATGATTTTTATAATCTCTCAAAAGGTTCAATGGGTTCTGCATAATCATCTATCCATTTTACCATAACACATTAAATGAATATTCACTTATACATTTAGACAGAAAGTATATAGAAATGTAACCCCTACTCTTCATATGGGTAGCCTAATCATTTACATTACTCAATGAAATCAATTTATTGAAAACCATTACATTAAAGGTCATCATGAAGGTAATGGATTTCATTACCTCTATTAAATGGTTCTAAAAGGTTAGAGTAGAAATAAAATTGTTTACCTCTATAAAGGTTGTCACTTATAGATAAGGTGCAGATGATATTTTGTTATTTTTTGAAAAATAAAATGATTTGTATAATCTTTAAAATGTATATAAATTAATAACGAAGTTATTTTGGGATATTTTAATTTTTTAAAGGTATATATATTAATTAATTATTTTTTTATAATTAATGAAATTTTTATGAAACATTTTATTCCATAATATTAAAAGATAATATTTGAAATACATTTTAATCAATATATCTGGAATAAATTATGATATTTAAATTAAAGTATATATTTATAAATAATTATTGATCATTTATAATGGGTTATATGTTATGAAGTAAGTACTAAGTATAAAATTATTAAATTAATTTTTTGATAATTTAATAATTTATTATTTTTAATTGATGAATATAATGTGGGGACTTAGTTGGATACAATTTAACTAACATTAATAGTTTTCTGTTGATTTTTTTTATCACGGATTAAATTGATATTTATTATTTGTTACATAGAATATGTAAAATGTTATCATAATAAAAAATTTATTCTAAATTGTTTATAATACATTGAATATTATATATTTAAATTAGAAATGATATATATTGATAAATATGAAAGATTTAATAGTGGAATGAATATAAAATATTCATATTCATAATTATGAAATATCCCTAATGTTAATGATAAGAATTTAAAAATTATTATAATTAGATTTTATTTATAAATTCTTTATCTATTTTTCATCCCATTTTTAACTATTTGTATTATTAATTTATTTATACAGTTATTCTTAACAATATTCCTCTTTAGTAAATGATTGAAGAAATTAGTATATTTTTTTATGATTTTTTTAATTTTTAATCCTCTTCGAGATATATCATTTCATTACAATATTGGAATGTATCTATAATGTATTTTATTTTTCATCCACCATAACCTCAATTTATTATTCAAGTTATTAGCTGGTATTTTATTTTAAATATATTTTATTCATATTAGGTATTAGATTTATAATTAATTGAATTCTTTCTTCAGTAAAGTCTCACTGAGTCGAGGGACATAGGGTTGGACTAACTACTTACCCAGGGGATTGTGCATTTTCTAGGTTGGTGAATTTCATATTCTATATATCACTCTATATTTTTTTATTTATATATTTTCAATCTCATATAACTCAATGACAATAAATGACTTGTTCATGTAATGTCTTTCACCCGGATATGTATTAATATGTTGGACTTATATTTTTGTGTAGAGTATCCTTGACTTGTGGGTTTTGTAAAGGGTTAATGTTCATTATGGGTTGAATATATATATTAGGTAGAGGGAATATGATTCTAAAACTAAATTTTTAGAAACATAGAAAATTAAAATAAAATAATATTAGATAATATGGAGAGATTAAAATACCTTTCAAATAAAAAGGGTAAGATTTCTCCAAAAGGGTCACTTTTATAGACCTCAATCACACAACTATGTAGGTTTTTCCTTAACAGGGTGCCCATGAATTATCTTTTTTATTGTAAAAAAGTTAATGAAAATAATAGAATATCATAGGCCATGTTCTAATCTAGCATTTTTCCCTTGTATTTTCTATTGATATTATATTCTATGTTATTGTTTTGGGTAACAAAGATCTAAGAAAACCTTGTGAAGGATACCATAGATATAGAGTAGAGGGTATCTATATAATGGTTTTTAATAAATTGATATATATACAACTATCCATGAGTCAAAAAAATTGTGAATGGGATGATTTCATACCTAAATTATTATTTTTTGTTAATAATGACCAAATATACTCATTAGATTTTTAAATATGGATCATTTCATGAAATTGTATATGGTATGTTTTTTAAAATGGGTAATCGTTTTAGTGTGTGACCATTTAATAAATGTCTATATTAAATGTTTTACAATACATGATACTCATGTGCTGTTTTTTTATTTTAAATAAAATGATCATAATAATAATAATAATCAAAATAATATTTGTAATTAATCTTATAATATGAGAAATATACTATATGAAGCTCTGATTAAGTGAAAATTAGGAAAATTTATTAAGAAAGATTTATAATTAGAGGGAATTTATGAAGGGAAATTATTTATTTCAAAATAGTTTTTTAATAATTATTCTTGTTTTTAATTAGTTCCAAAAGTTAATATATATTCGTATAGAAGTATACATTGATTAATTTACGGTTTCAATGGAGTTTGGAGAAGAATTATAAAAGGTATCTTTGTCTACACTCATATACTAAATGGGATTAGGTACATCCAGGATTATAGTACCATATACTCAATATGATAGGGTATGCAAAATGATATTCAATATCATTGAATTTTATAAATAAATTAGTGTGACTAAAGGTTTCTTTAATTATTTAATGGTTATAAAAGATATTTCTCTTATTTCAAAATATATATGATATATATGAGTGGATTTAAAAGTGTTTTAAAAAAAATATTTTCAGAAAGGGAAAATAATTTAAACTTGAATTTGATTTCATGTAATAGGGAATATAATTTTATTCAATGATAACTCATATACTCCAATATTGGATAAAATATCTATAATATGTGTATTTTATTTCATTTTGCCATTGAGAATAGAATATATGAATTTTTTTTAATTAAATCAGATGGGTGTTTTAATACACATGGTTTATGATTTAATTAATTATTTATCATGATATAATGGGAGAGTAAATATCTATTGTTCTAGTAATGATGACTTATCATTTTTCATAAATATAAATGTTCCAATAAAATAATTTTATTAAAATAAAACTTAAGTATTATTATCAATTTGTTGAGAATATATATGAATAAATTATATGATGTCTACATTATAAAATACTATATAGATAGCTAAAGTTGGTAAAAGTTCAAAAAAGTGGGAAATATGGGACGAAATTTAATATTGTTTTTTTAAGAATCCAACAAAAATCATTGAAACCTAGGGTTATTGTTACATAAGATAAAAATTTTATATGATTGGATTCACTAAATATATACCAGTAGGATTTTGTAAAACCGTTAGGAATTTCTATTTATTATTTGGATATTATATAATGTTATTATTCATCATTGAATGGTATTTAATACAAAATGTATTTTTTAATAAAATAATATTTCATAAAAAGTACAGTTTTAAACACATTGAATACCATATATGATATGGAAACAATATATTATTTATTAAATATTTATACTGAAAGGGAAAAAATTATTATTTTTAAACAAAAAAGTGGTTTTTAGTCTAATAATGATATTGAAAAATGAATAAAATTTCTTATGCGATATTCAATTTATATTTGGACTTAGAGAATTTCAATGTTAACAAATGAAATATTATACTTGTTTAATACTAACTTGAATTTTCATTAATATCCCAAGGGATCTAGGGTTTATTATAAAATAATAATGCAATATTATTAATTATATAAAGGAAATGTATCATCTAATAGGGTTACTAGGATGATAAATATAAGATTAGAAAGAGTTATAAGTAGGAAATTTGGCGTTTACATATAACATTTGATGTTGGGAATTTAATATGTAGGAATATGTTCAAAAAGTTGAATTATTTTTAATTTGATCCCTAAAAATAACCATTATTTAGCATAAATTACTTCATATATGTTTCTCACTAAAGTGATTAGTGTGCGGGTTTTATTAGATTGCGACAATGAGATCTGATGGGAATTACATATGATGTAAAGTGTTAACAATGCACAGAAGGTGTAGTAATCATAAAAATGATCGAGATGTTTATCATATATGATACAAAATATAAATTCTTATGTTTATTTTTTAAATATATTTAATAAGTTTAAGAAGATTAAAATTTATCATATTAAAGGAAACATATATTTTATCATTATTTCATGTTGAATATATATATATATAGATATACATTTTGTGAAGTGATATAATAATTTCCCTCTCAAAGTATGAGAGGGAGTTTATACCTAACTGATGATCATCATGGGTAATTTTAGGTTATGAAATATATTATGTTTATAAAGAGTATTATTTTTTTATAAAGATACAAAATATAATTAGGTTGAAAAAAATATAGAATAATATCATTTATGTTTTATAGATAACCTACTAAGTATACCAAATAAAGTGGCATACAGATATATTTGGTAAACTAGGGGTGCATGGATCATATTTAGGACCCCAATACAAAACAATAATGATATAACTAACATTAGAACCTTCATAAGTTGATACCATACTAGCACAAGTCTAAATACTAAATTAGATAATACAATGATGGTTGGCCATGTTACTTTTTATTTCATTGACTAGATCTTAACCAACATGATATTTTCCCCTCATATGATGAGTACGACATTGGGGACCTTAATTTAGATAGACTATGGGGGTGTGTGGTAGCACCTATCTATTGTATATCTATTAGTATAATGGATATGTAATGTTCTTATCGAGTAGGATGAATGAAATGTGATGTATTTATTGATCTGAATAGTTTATACTCAGAGAGTCGAGAATATGTGAGTAAAATAAATAGTACTGACATTATTAATGTCCTGTGTTCACTTGATATTGTGATAAACTTTTATGTATTAGAATTCTCATTTTCATATTATATAGACAAGTAGAAATAGGTTTATAGGTACATGTGATTTATAGAGATCATTCCAAATCCGATTTTTTCTTGAGTAACATTAAATCATTAATAGAGGCCTCAATTTTTATAGATATATGGGTCTATTGATTATTATTTATAATAATAACTTTAAATGAATAAGGGGTTACAATTTTTAGTTGATTTAATGGGGATTGAGTTTTACTCATAGAGATATTTTAAAACTATTTTAGATTTAATCAAAAAATATTTTGGATTAGTATTAAAAAGGTATTTCATATAATTAGATACATGTAGAAGTAGTTCATAACATTTAAAAGGAATATTTTAATGATATCAAAAAGGATCTTTCAATATTATTTTAAAATTTATGATAAATTGTAAAATATAAGATTAAATTGGAAAAGATTGTTTTAGTGTTCAGTTTTTGTGGGTGATTGAAGAAGATAGCCATTAAATCCATATTTATATTTGATATATTTATGGTATTTGTTTTATATTTCATGTAATTTTTTTTAATCATTGTGTATATTATTCATTTTGTTTTCCACAACGAGATTCATCTTCAACCTCATCTATTATTTATTATCCATTTAATGAAATAAAACTTATGAGATGTGACATATTCATATAATGAATGAATTTACTAGCCATTGTAGTCAAACATGCATTATGAAAACATGAGTCAATGATATAGGTTGAGGTTTTTGTTTTGGATTTTATAATCACTACGATGTAATGGTAGTGGTACAGTAGTGGATCTAATAACCTTATTCTTGCTCCAAAATACCAAAAACTGAAATATTTTTCCATCTTTCTTTTTTCATATGATATGCTAACATATTATGAAAGGAATGAAATATCCCTATCATGTGAAAATTTATTATGTTTGGCCCAATGATACACTATTTAATCGGGATGATTTTTCGACTCAGTTATCTTTATCAAATGTGTGAGTTGGAGTTTGAACACGTTTCATGTTCACTTTGGAATAAGGTATACATATTTATAGTAGTTCTTCATTTAAGTATTTCATATGTAGATTCTTATTTCATGCATAGAGATACTATAATTTGGGTTCTAATCGATTAAATTGTGTTTGTTAAGTGTTATTAGATTCATGTTAATCCTCACATTTTTACATGATTTTCTCCACCTCCCTTATAATTTTTTTGGATGCCCCGAAGGCGCAGAAGGGAGTCCACTCTAGTAGAAGAAGAAGGGGGTTTCAATATTGGGTTTTTTGGGGTTTTTAACATTTATTAACTAGATATTCCATTTTCAAGTGATGTTTTATATAGGTTTATCATAATGATTATTGTTATAAAATATGGGAAACTATATATTACATTTTTAATTACATAATCCACTTTAGAAATCAGAAATTATTTTTATCAAAATAGGAATGATTTTTCACATCAGTTAAACACAATTCAAAATAAAAACCCCTCAATCATATCCATTGCGAAAAATAACCAATGTGATTAAGTATATTTCACATTGGATATATAATAACTAATGAGAAAAATTACTTTTTCCCACTATTTCAATTCTGTTATGTGATATGTGATATGGAAAAAAAATTCTATGTTTTTCAGATATAACATCCCATTGGTACAAAAATATAAAATCAAATTATAAAATAGAGGCATGAAAAGAACCTGTAATCAATGTTACAAATACAATGATAGAACAAATATTTACATAATAACATTGTTCAAATAATTTAATCTTTAAAATTTAAAATTATAACATTAATATATATATTAATAATAAGTGAAACCCCAATAAAATATATTAAATAATTTTCCCAAGATCATTGTATGTGATTTAGTTCATTTTGATAAAAAGTACGAGTGTCATAAAAATCACCGATTTAAAAGGACAGAATATAACATGTATTTTTCATATAATTTTATGATATATTAATTGAAAGGTTAAAATAAATTACGACATTGTGGAATTTTATTTCTATCCTAATTGAAAATATGTCAACCATAAATCGTAGTACATAATATCCATGTTCACATAATCATTTCCAATGATTTTAGTTCTATTTCAAAATAAATATTCATTTCAAAATGACATTTCTTGTAATTTCATATAAAATTTAGTAATTATAAAATTGAAGTCACCTCAATGAAGACATGATTTATCTATTCATTTCATATTTCTTTTTTTCTATAAAATATAATTCTATTATCTATTTTAAATTTATATATATGAAATAAAATTTAATGTCATGTTAATATTCAAGTTTTCATATAACAAAATTTACATGTACAATAATTCCCTAAAACTTTCATGCACACCACCATGAATAGAGAACAACAAGAAAGTTTCGTTGTTTTTTACAAAAAATACACAATATCTAATGGACAATAATATAAAAAAATATAAATTAATTATTATTATATTAATATAAATAACAAATTATGAAATACATTTTCCATAGCCATCATGATAATTAAGCTTATAACACATAATTGTGTTATTTTGAAATCAATCATAAATATTTAAGGTTATATCTGTATCAATCATTACCATCAATATTGGTGTAATTAATTATTTTTCAAAAAATCATTTATTAATGTGGTATGAGAATGTATAAAAAATGTATTATTATACCTAATAAAAAACAAGAAATATTTAATTTGGTTCATTAAATTATAATAATTGAAGGATATATAATAATCAACTAATATGTAGAAGACATAAATTTTCTTGATGACCAAGAAATATTTAGTTTGAAGCTCAAACATATCTCCCTTAAAAATTGTAACAGTTATTTCACGCCCAAATTTTTTAACATCCATTAGAAGATTATATACTATAAAAAAATATTATTATATTTCTAATTTATAATATATAGTTGAAGTGGTATCGGAATCCATAGTATCATTAAAATTATTATGTCCAATATAATGTCATTAACATGAATTTATTCTTTTAAAAATAATATTGTTAAATATATAAATATAATAAAAGTAAAAAAAGAATTTAACAAAAATAAGAAATAATGGATATAGTATATGGATATCTTAGTGGTAATTTATCAGAATATATTAGATGGAACAAATTGAAAAATTGATAAAACATTGTCTCAAATGTAATAACTAATCTGTAAGTCATGTCACTCTGGTTGATCTATCTGTAATATCCTACATTATGACCTTTATCTCACCCATATCCATATGTTGATGATATATGATATCTTCAATATAATATAAAATCTCATATGTAGTAATATGATACCCATGATCTTTAATTTTTGACATATATTTTATGGGAATCTATGGAGGAGAATGTGTGGGTGTAGGATTTGAAGACGGAGGTTGAGGAGTGGAATGTACGAATAATGGCAGAGGAGTGATATCTATAGCATGAAACAATATTTTCTTACATATAAATATATACTGTAGAAAATACCTAATATAATCTTTATTATTCTCACCCTTATCCTAAACATTATATTATAAATCTTATATTTTTTCATTATATACATCCACCTTTGATGAAGCACCGAAACAACCGAACACTTTTTTGGATAATACACCCTCCTTGTATCCTCATATGTGAACCAATTTTTTATATATTTAACAATGATTTAGATAAAATATCCATATAATCTTTAGGTAATAAGGTACCCTATATTATTTATTCCTTAATTTATCCTTAACTATTATATAGAAAAATTTCATTTGTTAATCAAAATATATAATGATTTAAAAAAATAAAAAAATAACCTAAACAGATCCTTACAATCTTCATGGAGACATCCATCCAATCTTTAGCAATATAACTACACATTTTTTCTTATTTCGGTTCTCTTCCTTTTTTCATGTCTTACTAGGGGGTGGAGGGTTAATCATTATGAATATTTGAGACTCGAATATCATTTTTGAATATTTTTTTCCAATATTTATCATTCCAAAAACATATACCTTCCATAAGAAAAATTATTGGGGAATCCAATTTTGGATTGGTTATCATGATGAGATCTTCTTAGATTATTTAAATTAACAACGAAAAAACATTATATTGATAATAGTTTTAAAAAACATCTAAATTAAAACATTAAAAATAAAAGATGATAATTTGTTTTTCCATTCCATAAATTTATTCTATGTATAATTTTTTAGAAAATGATATATATCACGTGAATTTAATATTTTTTTCATTCCCAAAAATAAAATTTAAGATGAGGGTTGATTTAATATAACTCACTTTCTTAAAAGGAAAACATAAATATTTATTCCTAACCTCTCTACAGTCTGGAATATCATATTTTTTCTTATTATAATAGAAAAAAATATATTATTAAAACAATTTCATGTTATATAAATTTAAAATTAATTATATTACAAAAAATATCTCTCATTACTATGATATTTTATCTTGGTCGACACTTTTCTAATCCAAAATAAAAATTCTAACATTCTATTAAGATTTTTTCTCAACAAAGGATTAAAATTGTTTTAAATTTTCACCACATGGGTTAAATTTATCATGAATAATTGGAAATGGTTTAATTGATATTTAATGTAGTACATGAAATGGAATGTATTTATAGACTGTTAAAAGGGTTGTTTTAAAACAAATGTGTATTTTGAAATGTTTTGATGCCCTTTATGTTACAATGTAAAATGAGAAATTATGGTTTAACTATTTTGGGGATATTTCAATGAATAAGTAAATTAGTTATTGATGGTTTTCTAAATGGGTTTAAGTTTATATTTTTAGAAAATGATTAATCATGGATTTAAAGGGATTGATTTCAATGAATGGTTCAAAATATAATTTTAAATTATTGGGAAAATAATATGTCATACAAAATATATTGATAGAATTCTTTTTTCGTAGTTTCAAATGCCATTTTAAACATATAGGTGGCTGATTACACCTTTATTCCCCTTAGGATTGTTTATTGAATATAGGTGGTGCTTGATATATATAGTGATTTATTATTAATGGATGACATCTGTTTCTTGATAGGGAAATATAAGTGAGAGTGAATTATTATTATACATTATGAAGCTATCTTGGCTACTTAGGATTGTATCTCCTGATAACTTTTTTTTGATATGGTAACTAGGGTATCTAAATTGGAAGTTCATACATATGCTGAAATAGATAGTTTTAAGCTATAATTTTACACTATTAAATAATATATCAATATGGGGCATGAAATTTTCATGAGTCTATGTGAAGGCTAATCTGAAGGCTTGTGAAAGGGCACGCCACCATCTAAGAGATTAGTGTATGTTTTATAACGTCAAATATTCTCTCACAATAGGACATTGTGTATATTCAATGGCAATTGGATATTATTGATGTATTTATCAATTCAATTTACATAGTTTCTTTTGAAATCACTTATTTCAAACAGGTTTGGATCCTTAGTTATTTCTTCTTTATTTTTTACATTCTTTTTATTAATTATAAGGTTCCCCTTTTTATTGGTATTTTCATCATGCAACTTGAGCAAGTTTTCAAGTATTTTTTTATTTATTTATGAAATTTATTTTAATTGGATAGAAATGTTTTACATGGAATGCATAATTTAAAATTAATGGTTTAAAAGTGAATGGTTTCATTTATTAATACTAAATAAGGAAGTTATAAATATAATTATTAAATGATAATGGATTTATTATCACCCAATCATGTGAATTTTTTTATTTTATATTGAAATGTATTATAAATGAAATTTTATTCAAAATGAATTATACATACTCATTGTTGGCATATTTCTAGGCTTGTTTTCACTTCCACACTTTATACAACATCCAGTGTGTGTAACTCTATTGGTTTTCATTCAGATGTTTCATATAAAAATCTAGTCTTATTTTATGATGATATTAATATTCTTATATTAATGTTTAAAACATTACAAAAACACATTCATGGGGAACATAAAGTTATAATGCCATTGCAAACATGGAAACCTATATAATTGTTTCATATATGAGCTACTACATCTCCCACTATTTTCTTCATAACGATCACCCTTATTAGGAATATCATACATAATACATTTCATAATAACATGGGGAAATGAAATTTATGAAAGGGTGAGATCCGATGATATGTAAGGGTAAACTAGGTAGGTATCAACATATCATTAGTATAAGGGTATGAGACAATGATAATAACTTTTGAAAACCAAACACTACATATAATAGACCATAAAATTGAGTCATGGATTAAATATTGGCATTACACAAGATAAGATTCATAATAGAATCATGTAGTATAAACAATGAGGTCATTACATTTGCATAAAGCTATATTTGTGGGAAAAACATAATCATACAAAATAAATTCATTAATTGTCATCGCTCATTTCCAAAACAATCATTTTGGAATGGGTTTACTCACTTATCCATCGTAGTTACCAAGGATCACTCCCAATAATATGATATTGGAAAAAATCCCTTAATAAACCAGGTACGCTCCCCATTCATGACCTATTCATCCAATGGGATATTAATATTTTCTGAATTAATTTTATGGAGATATGGGTCTCACATGACATTCATTATAATGTAACCACCGTCATTAGTTATAAAATAACGCCATCGATTGGTTATAACATAACCACCATCGCATATTTTAAATCATAAATATATGTTCTAAAAGAAAATAAAATGTTTATCATATTAGAAAACATGAAATGATATTTTCTTCATAACAATTTCATTATAGAATAACCTATGGAAAATAAATTGATACAAAATTATTATATCATTTTATTATAAAATAACCTATGTAAGAAAAATCATTTATCCAAATAATTATATTATGGTATGACCCATGGTATAAAAAATGTTTCACTATCATCTTATGATCATAAAAATAAACCACCCATAGAAAGAATAATAATGTTATTTTTGGATCATATATTATGTAAACTATATGTGGCATCAAAGGATATAATCATATATGGATACTGATTTTGAAATATCACATGGAATATTTCATGAGGAAAATAATCATTCCTTTATATTATTTTTTAAAAAATTATTAAATATTCTAGAAATCATTGATGTTGAATATAATCTTTTAAACTTTTAATGTAATATTTAGAAAATCATTTAAAACATTTATTATGGAAAATAATTTTTTATTTGTGTAATTTTTTTTAAAAAATGAATATAAAAATTATTTTCATTGAAAATTATCATGTATAAATATAGAGTATGAATTCAAAAATTGAGTGGTCATGATGGTGGAAAACACCATTCAAGTCGTACACATTAAAATAATTATTCAATAAATATTTTATTATAAAATACATATATGTATTATTTAGAAAATTATATTAATATTCCATGAAAATAATTTTATTAAAAGTAAAAAATATGTTATAATTTTCTATAAAAGATAATTATTGATTTCTAAAAATAATTTTTATAATTCTTTTTGAAAACCTCACTTTAGAAGAAGAAACGTGGCCTTGAATGAAGAGAAAAATAATTGTGTTTTTTATTAAAATCATTCCTATGTGAGTAAAAAAAATTGGATAACAAAGGTAAAACATGTATTGTAATTAAATAACTAAATTCAAAGATAGTTAAATAGTTTCTTGAGTGATGTATTGTTGTATTAAATCAAGGGAAGAATAAATATAAACAATCCTAATAAAAATTGTGATTACATCATAAAACAACTTAAGATTTGGTATCATTGAATCATAAACCAGATGAGATAAAATATTAAATAAAACTATATATATCATGAGTATAAATATATTCATAATACTACATGTAAAAGGGGATGTATATAATATTTATAAAGGAAAATATTTTCATTACATTCCATATGTTTCATACCAAGAAAATTAAGAAAAAAATATCTCACTGCTCTGGTAACATAGAAAATATAAACCCTTTAAAAGAGAGACACTCATGTTTATATGTAAATCCATATTTTTTTAGTATAATAATCCTAAATTTTTTTTATGTATATAGAACTAAAAAATTAAACATGTAGTGAATATGGCATGTATCTCTTAGAAAATAAAAGTTATAAGAAAATTTTGTAGTGTAACTCTCTGTAATACCCTCAAATGATAAATGGTAAAATGACTAAATGATATAACTCAGGTCAACAAGGTGAACCTTCATTTTCGGGAGCCTGTCTGATTAGAAATCAACTGTTAAGTGTGCTTGGCCTGGAGTAGTTATCAGGATGGGTGACCTTCTCGGACGATTCTCAGAGTGTGTGTGACTGAGGAAAAAACACACTGGAAAAGAAATGTGTTGGCCTGTGGGGACTATCATTAGTCTGATGACCCGTGTGGGAACGTGGGTGGGACCACTTTTCTGTGGGGAAACTGGTGGTACCAAGAGGGCCAGGACCCGATGACCATGTTAAAGTGGGGTGGTTGTGCTGTCCCCGGGACCTAGTTGTCACATTTGGCATCAGAGGTGGTACTTAGCCATTAGTGTGGTGCACTGCCTGGATTGAGATATAGGGTCAAAAATGAGAAATTTGTTCTCTAATGGTGGGGGGGGGGGGTGATTGTAACACCCTCAAATGATAAATGGTTAAATGACTAAATGATATGACTCATATCAATAATGTAAATCTTCTATTTCGGGTTCATATCTAATTAGAACTCCACAGTTAATCGTGCTTGACCTCGAGTAGTGATTAGGATGGGTGACCTTCTGTGATATTTCCCAGAGTGTGTGTGAGTGAGGAAAAAACACACTAGAAAGGACATGTGTTGGCCTGTAGGGACTATCATTAGTCAGATGACCCGTGTGGACGCGTGGGTGGAGACCATGTGTCTACGGATAAACTGGTGGTACCTGGTGGTCCAGGAGTAGACGAACATGTTAAAGCGGGGGTGTATGTGCTGTCCCTCGGGCCCAGTAGTTATATTCTCGACTTCATTAGAAAATGTTATAACACCATGTATAATGTAAATGAGTTTATTATACATAAATTATAGTATCAAATATATATTTATCAAACCATATATGGTATAATTATGATTTTTTACTATCATTAGTTAGATGACCTGGTTGGGAATGTGGGTGGGGACCACCTGTCTGCGGGAAAACTGGTGGAATCAGAGGTGGTACACAGCCTTAAGTGTGGTGCACTCCCTGGGTTGAGATGTAGGGTCCACAATGAGGACGTTGTTCTCTAAGGGGGGGGGGGGGGGTGATTGTAACACCCTCAAATGATAAAGGGTTAAATGAATAAATTATATAACTAATGTCAATGCGGTGCATCATCCTTTTTGGGAGCCTGAATAATTAGAACTCCACAGTTAAGCGTGCGAGGATTAGAGTAGTTATTAGGATGGGTGACCTTCTGGGATGTTTCCGAGAGTGTGTGTGAGTGAGGAAAAAACACACAGTAAAGGACATGTGTTGGCCTGAAGGGACTATCATTAGTCAAATGACCCATGTGCGCACATGGGTAGGGACCCCGTGGCTGTGGGGAAATTGGTGGTACCTGGTGGGCCATGAACCAATGACCATGTCAAAGCGGGGTGTTTGTGTGGTCACTGGGGCCTAGTTGTTACATTCTCGACGTCATTGGAAAAATTTATAAAACCATGTATAATATATATGAGTTTATTAGACATCAATTATATTAACATATATATATTTATCAAACCATATATGGTTTACATATTCTCTTTTACAATCATTAGTCAGATGAACTGTGAGGGCATTTGGGTGGGGATCACGTGTCTGCAGGGTAACTGGTGGTACCTGGTGGGCTAGGACCCGACGACCATGTTAAAGCGGGGTGTCGGTGCTGTCACTAGGGTGCAGTTGTTACAGTCTCGACATCATTGGAAAAAGTTTTAACACCATGTATAATATATCTTAGTTTATTATACATCAATTATAGTAACACATATATATTTATAAAACCATGTATGGGTTACTTATGATTTTTGTTATCTTTTATTGATTAATCCAGGTTGATGTTATGTTTCGTGTAATAACTGTTTTATTTTTCATGTATGATTTGATTTGGAATATTTTGTCATATTAATTTGATATTGTTTATATAATATCTAGAACAATATAAATTATATAAATATAACATATATTCAGTTTATATTTATTTCATGTTATCCATAAAAGTTAGAGATGGAAAAAGAAATGAACCATTCATGGAGATTGTAGGCTATATGTATTCCTGAACATTGCTTCCATTTTATTGGAAGTTGAAATGAAAGATAGTTATATAATAAATTAAACTTAAATATTCCTTTTATTTCATTCATATTTTATATATTAATTCAATTTACCCTTTTTAATTTTCATGAAAACCCTTAGTAAAGAACAATTCACATTGCTTCGCAAGGAGATAGTCAGTCGTACACACGAACGACAATATCTATCCCCCATTGAATGAAATTTAAGTATTTATATGTGTTATCATCATTAAAAATTATAATTATTTTAAAAATATCATATTTATATACATTAAATCAATTTTTATAACCTTCATTAAAAGGAATAATTGAAAAACACATCACATTGTTTTGCAAGGGGGGTAGTCTTTTGTACACATGAGAGATGTAATTGTTTTCCAATGAGTTTGGAGGTAAGAATTTTGATGTGGTATTATATTTACAAAAATATAATAATATCATAATTATTATGTATGGTCACTAAATCTATCATTATATCCATATTTTAAAGGTGGTGATGTAAAATGATTAATCTTAGTTCATGGGGTGATAGTTCTCCGTACGCACAAGTGATGATTTCGAATCCCATTTGATAGAAGAGGTGAATAATTTTGGTTATTACATTAATATAATAAAATATATTTATAGGTAATGCACCTAGTTTATTATATCATCATTTTTTAATAATAATTTATTGATGTGGGGGAGGAAATGAAATAAAATACATAGTTAGAAGTAATACCTCTTATTCAGAAAACTTCTTTTGGTTTACACCAAAAGGTTTATTAGGGTTGATTTGTGACCAAAATAATGATTCTAGTGTAATATTAATATATAATTAATTTGTTTTCGAAGGTATTTTTTCACCCAATTTTTTTGGATGTTTGAAGAGGATCGGATGGTTGGTGGGATTATATAAGTGATATCAGTGTATTAATTATAAATTTTGAAAATAAAATGGACTCCCACATGTTTCAAACTCTACAAGGATTAAAAAGAAAAAAATAATGAAAAATAAGTTATATGGTCTAAATATTTCTATAAAATTGTTTTTTTAAGTTTATAGTTCACTTTTTCTCTTAACTTTATTCTTTAACACCCCCTGTAAACCCATTTTTACTTTAACCATGATAATTAATTTTTACATTTTTGACTATTAATTATGGTCAGATATTAGTTTTAACTAATTATATATTTTAAATTATTCCGATAAAATATGGAATCAATTATCCCAAATTCCAATAAAATTAGTCAAAAAATTTAACATAATACTGAACATAAATATTTGACGAGAATGTTGTTTTACAATGAGAAAATATTTAAGTGTGTTAAATGTTTTATATAAAACATCAATATAAAAATGACCGCAATGACCTAATTTGTATTAATAGATATTTAATTTAATAAATGTTAATTTTAAAACCATTAAAAAAATTGGATGAATTCAAATTCATTAAAGGAAATGAAAATACTTCATAAAAACCAATATATTCATTTTTCATCAAAAAATTTATCTTCATAGAAATTTCTCTAAAATTAACTCCATGATAATTTTTAAATAAATATTTTAAAAATTAGGTTAATTTTTAAAATAAATTTTTTAGTGGTGTAAAATATTAATCATAAAATAACTATAATAAATGCCACAAAACTAATTTTTTTTAGAAAAATAACGTTTTTTCGAGTAAATTTAGAATTATTCTTATCTCTTATCTTAATAACAAATAAGATAAATGTTAAAAACGTGATTGAATATATATTATATAAATTTAATTAAAATCATTCACTATAATTGATTTATTTAATTTATTCAGATAAAAAATTATTGTGCCCATAAAAGTAGTTTATAAAAAAATGATTTCCATTATTTAATAATGGTTATTATTTTAATTTATAATTAATTAGACAAAAAATAATTTATATAACATATATGGTAAAACCATATATTTATTTATTTTTATTTATAGCCATTGATCTAGTGACTAGGTTATGACTATCATATTAAAAAATATTATTCTAATAGTTTGTATGTTTTTATTAAATTCAATGTTGAATGCAATGATTTTTAAAATAAATGTTTCTCATAATATGAGATAAAAATAGTGATCCATGTAAAGAAAAATATATTAATTATTAAAAAAACATTTGTCAAAATCATATGGTGTTATATTCTACCCCCTTAAATAAATCAACTCTACATAACTTGGACTTATGCCCAAAAAACAAGGGATTATAATTTAAAAATCCCATTATGGGAAACCAAAATCATAAAGAGGGATAACAAAAGATCATATTGAAATGATATAAATTTATTTTTTAAGGTAACATGGAATAAAAAATAGTAGGTTTTCATATATGATAACATAAATTTGAAATGAATATTTATATCTGGAAGAAATGAATAATATTCCAATAATTACTCAGTGTTATAGAGATCATTGATAAGAAAAAAGTGAATGATCATGCAAAGATTAAAAAATAGAAAAAAATAAACTAGTGAGATGTGAATATAGTCATTGAGTTCAAAATAAATGATTGCAAAAGGAAAAATTTTATTTCAATATTCTTTTAATAAAATTGGGTATTTTTAATGAGAATATATAAGTATATGCTTTTATTCAATTTCCTAAGATCATCCTCAAAAAAATTATGCACTTTGGTAAATTTCTATATAATCTATTAATCTTATAAATAAAGATGAATTTTTTATGCCTAAATAAATAATGGATTCTAAGATCAATAAAACAATGGTTGGTCATTCCTTAAATCTATATTTTTTATCAAAATATAGAATTATTATAACATGTTATCCAATAACATCTATGGTTAAACACATAATCCATTTCATGAATTGTAAACCATAATAATCTTCCATGTCTAAAGAATATTTAAATCCAAAAATTTAGAAATAAGGTTAATAAATTTTCATAATCAACTTATCATTAGTCTATAAAAAACAAGAAGTATCTCATATTTACTCATACCAATTATGAGAATAAAATGATGTTAAATATGTAAATACCATGAATTACGATAATATGTTATTGAAAACATATCTTCTTTAAAAAATTAACACCTTCCATATTCCTTATATAAAATAATATATAATTGAATTATTCCATTTATCCAAAAATGTTGTAAACTTTCCCAGTGATAATATAAGAAACAATGTCATCAAATGATTAAGTAATTCCAAGGTAATCAACACCATCCAATTTACTTTGTCCATACAAATGATCTATTTTTCCAACTAACCACTATTTTTGAACCATAATAACCTATTAATGGTTATATTCATTTAATCAATGTATCAAATTTCCATTAAATCTTATTTCCCGGTCATCAGTATCATTCAACATATTCTTTAAAATCCTTAACAAAAACTTAAACTAAATAATCCTTATATATTTCATAATTATTGAAATATAATACATAAATACCTTAATCATTATACAACATTCTTAAAACATTATCTACGATTCATCATATTATTCTTTTATACCTCTTTAGGTTCATATTTCCAATGTAGTGTTTTTATCACCAATAAAAAACTTTATTTCTACCACTGTGATGATTCTCTTCTTGATCTTCCCCACATATGAAATTAATATGTATAATGAAAATAATTCTCACATTATAATATTCAAAAGTTAATGACTCCTTAGGTAAACCATTATTCTAATTTATGGTATTAAATAATTTTTTTCCCTCAGAAATCACTTACTATTTGTCGATCATATCCACCGATAAAACCACTTATTTTTCCTATGATACATTCACTAGATTCCTTATTCCATCATCATGATATATAAGAAACTGAATATTTTTTCATATATGGTCTCCACTACTTGAAATATCAATTAAATCAATCATTCTCTTCTTTGGTGAGTCTTAGAGTTTTTTATGTTGGAAATTGTTAATCATTTATCATGATAACCGAATAGGCACAATCACTATATCATTTACACTAATCATCAACCAATTTGGTTTCTCATAAACACATTTGGTACAAAATTCAATGTCAACACAGTTTATTATGGTTCCTTCCATTAACATAAACCAAAAGGCATAGTGTGAGTAATAATATTTATAGCGAAAAAACACATAATAATATAAAATCGCTAATATGATATATAAATCATGAAAAAATCTTTTCAATATAAGTAAACTCAAGATTATACTAGGTGTAACATATATGAATTTTTTAAAATTAATTTTTTTTTAATTTCCATTGTCGTTTTGTTTTTGGGATTTCACATGAATTTGGGTGGAAATTGTGGGTTTTCAAACATGGGCCAAACCATGATCTCATTTCCAAATTTTATAATAAATATTGTTTCTTTTATAACAAGTTCATTTTTAAATATTTTACACCCATTAAAATTCCAAATTGGAATTCTTTGTTATACTAAAATCAAAAAATCCATTTGAACCACATAGGAATCTATAATCATGATGGATTCAGGTTTTTTATAATGGTATTGGGCCAGCCTTTAAGCCCATTTCATAATTTAATTTTTTTTAATTTTTCAATATCTCATTCATTGTTTATTTTTTTTGTGATTAAACATCTCTCTCTAAGAAAAAATCCTGAGGATCACCGCAATATTCTATTTTTCCTCTTTGTAGTTCAAATCCCATTTGGATTAGGGTGATCATTCTTAATCATTCTCAAATTGACCAGATTTAAAGAGTTAAAATGTTTCTTTCATAATGCCAAAAACATTCACTCTTAACCCCACAATTTCAGTTCCCAAATGACCTAATATGACTCCTTATAGCCTCTATACCCGTTTTGGTTACTTGGAGATTCATATATTTGTGGATTTAAGGCATTTCTTCAGGATTTCTGCTAGTAAGTCTTCCTCTCTTTAATTTCATCCCTTTCCTCAGGGTTTAATTCACCCTTTATTGAGTTATAAAATGTACATAATTAAATTGTCAATCATAGGGTTTAACTTCTTGTATTTTGGGTGAAATAATTAGGTTTTCTATTTTTTCCACTTTTGTGAGGTGTGGCAGTGGTGCGTTTGATCTTTCGCTCCAATATTTGAGGGTATTGATATTTTCAGTAGGTGATTCCATATGTAGATATTATATGATGAGTTATCATGCATTATTTACTTAATTTTAATGTTACTAATATATTTTTTGTGATTAAAAAACTATTTTTGAAGTATTTCGTTTTTCATTTAATTTTATAGATGAATTTTACTTTGAAATGTGGTGTTTTTTATGTGTAACTATCTGTGGTATTGTTTGGGTGTGTGTTATGACAAATGAAATTGGTTTAATAAATATTTTTGGGCTTCTAATTCTAGTTTGGTAGGGTATTGGTATGCCTTTGGGTTTAAAACAGGGTCTTTGAAAGGATTTTATGTGTAAAACCATGTCATGCCTCATTGTAAGTGTTATATAAAAATGTGTGTTTTTCATGTGCATATTTTGTTTTATTATTAGATGTAATTTTAGTATACAGTTTATTGGTTTAATAAATATTTCTAGGGAATAAAATTCTATTTTTGATTGGTATTGGTTAGATTTTGGCTTTTAAATAGGGTGTTGAAAAAGGTTTTGTGAGAAAAACATAGTTAAACCCCTTGGGTTTGTTTTATGATAATTTTTTATGTTTTTTTAGGTTAAAATAACCATGAAAAGGATGTATATGTACTTTTTTGGTGAGTATTTTCACCTAAAAATAATTTATGAAAGATAATGTGGTAATTATTAATGTCAAATTTTATGATAATGTTTTAAAATTTTTTGAGGTTATTTATGAAATTGTGATATGGGTGCGAAACATGATTTCGGGCTATTTTGTGTGCGTTTGATCTAAAAAAGGGATTTTGTTTATGAAAACGATATTATGTAACATGTGGGTGGGAAGTTATGTGATGTTTAGATTCTTTTGAAACATTTTATGAAATTGTTGAAGGATTTCTTGAATTGTGAAAGATATAAAAATTGTGTTTTGGGAAATTTTTGTGTGAGTTGGATTTCAAAATCAATATGAATGAAATGGGGGATGATTTTAATTTTTTGATGTAAATGTGGGCTATTTGGTCAATGTGTTTTGTGGAAGTGGTATTATCATGTGAAAATTATATTTCTCAACTTGTCGAACTTGTTTGATCAGAAAAGAAAAACTTGAGTATCTAGGTGGGTGGACGTGTATAAGTATAATAGTGATCCCTTGAAGTTTGACCTCAGTTTCACGTAGCAAGTTTGAAGCTTAAAACACTAACTAAAATATGACATTGATTATTGGGGACCACTAGGTTATGGGTATGTTCCCTACTAGTGGTTTATTCATGTGAAGAAATATTTTGATGGTTACTCTCACTAAGATAAGAGGTACCAGGGACCCATAGCTAGCTAGTGCATAGGGGTTATTTCTCGTTGTTTGTGATCATTGAATGATTTATGTTTACCATCAATATATGGTATCATTGGAGGGAAAATTATCTAGCTTTGGTATTTTATTTAAAAATTTTATTGTTTAAAATAGAATACTCGAAAACTATTTTTATTTATAGTTTCATCCCTTTGAAATTTTATCTTGCATTTCATGTTTTTGAAAACATTCATTCTTTTCATCTTTTAATATTTATCACATGGAATCTCTTAGTGGTGATATTATACAAGGATTTGGCTCAGAAAAATCTTACACCATTGGGTGTAAGTAGTCTTGGTTATTTCTGTCACAGGTTTGGGTGTAATTTTTGTGCAAATGGGTCGGGTTTTGCGGTCTTTCATGATGACGTATTGTTGAGATGTATTGAGGGTGGAGACTCTTTCCATGTGGTGGTTCATGTGATGTATTTTTTTTTGTATAATTGATAATAGTCTTTAATCATTGTTTAAAATTGTTTAATTTAGTTTTATATTTTATTAAAAGATTTTTTGGTTTGAAAAATCCAGATTTGGTATCTTGGTTTAATTTGTTGTTTTATGTTTATAAATTTAGGTAAATAATTCCCAAATTACTTTTTATGATACCCATGAACTAGTACCATCTTTTGGGGATCTGTAATTCCCTTTGGGCCTTGTCATGGGCCGGGTTGGGTACTGGTTTTGTGGTGACTAGATTCGATTCATGACACTTGGTTATTCATGGTCATTGTTTAATTAATTCATGATAGATCCTAACATATTGGTGAATTTATAATTAATATCCCATAATAGAGTCAAAATTGGTGTGAATGAAGGCCCATTAGAGTGAACATGGTAAAAATCAAGTTTATATCAATGCACCATAAGGGAAAGATTAGATTCATAGTAAGTGTAAACTAGGGAGATATCAAAATTTTATGAGCATAAGGGTTAGAAAATATGACAATAACATTTAGAAACCACATCCGTAATACCATATATCATAATATAGAGTAATGAAAAAAATAATGTATGTTCACAAGAAATGAATTATAATGAAATAAAATAATATAAACAAAGAGAAATAATATTGGAATAAAAAATATATTTTTATTCACCTAATCATATAAAAACATTTGCTTAATAATAATTGATCAGTTTTGAAACAATCATTTCTTTCAGAATAAAAGATGGATCGCCATCCAACCCAATGCCCAACCCGGTCTGTGGAATAACCAGATGGGAGGTCCCAATCTCCACAGGATGGAAACTAGTTATTGGGTATTAATAACATGCTTTGGGAATTATTTTACCCAATGTCCCCAATATAAAAATAATTTTTTATGTGTTAAAACTGAAATTGCACAAATAAACCATCCATAAACAATTTTCAAAATTGAATTTTACACTTTAAAAAAAACTGAAAGACTAAAAAAATAAAGAAAACCCAACCAAAATATTCATTCCACATGAGGGACCATATCCACATGCCTTCGCCACCAAAACCACAAGAATAAACTAATAACAACCCACACCATGATCACCAAATATACTATATTTACAAAAAAACACACAATAAGAGCTACATAATCCCAAGGGATTATATAAGATGTGATCCAAATCCCAATATATTTACAATCAAGAAATAAGATCAATTCTATAACATTAAAATAAATCTACCATGCTCATTTTATTAATGCTATAAAATAAAACATTTCTATGAAAAAAATATATTTTGCAATATTTTATGAGTAACACTATGAAGGAAAACCATTTCCAAAACACTATCTTAAATGAAAATGGGATTTCCTAAATTTCACACACATTCAAGGGGTCCTCTATATGATGAAGTATTGAACAAAATCATATATATTCAAGCACCATTTTTGAATCTCCTAGGGTTGATCCAGCTCGACTGGGACCATAGAACCTTATACCTTAGTGAAAGGTGATATAATAACCACAACTGTCTGGATCCTCATGCACGATACACTAGAAAGGGGAACATCCAATGTTTTAGTGGTGATCAATCATCATCACAATTTAGTTAGTGTGGTAAGCATCAATCCCACTAAGTGAAATCGGGAAAATCCAATTACAAATAACTAGAATACTAGTTCTAGTCCACCCACCTAGATAACTGTTATTTCTATTATGCTCGATTTGATATTAACATATCACATATACCAACAACTAAATATACACATTCTTAGACTTATAATTATATGCAGAAATAAGAATTTTCAATAAACTAAAAGACTTATCATCTTACACACACACACACACACACACACACCAAAACCATTTTCAGGTTCCTTTTCCACTACTTGATCAATTCATAAAAAACTATTTGAAATTATCTTCAGAATGTCACAAGATCAGTTTGACCATTTTCATGGGCCAAGCACTTTAAAATTCACACACACAAATTTATTTCAATTAAATGAATTATTCAAATAAATAAAAAATATACAAATCATATTTAAAAATGCACTACAAGACTAACATTCCAAAGTATTACAATTACCTTTTTAAAACTTACACCCAAACCCATTCTGACCATAATTGCCTTTTATAACATGATTCAGACCATAAAATAACACATAAAACATTCCTATAAAATCCACCTCTAAAATACACACACAAAACATATCCATTTTTCTTTAAAAAATTCATTATCACCATATAAGATTGTTAAATAACTTCAAATTACCTTTCACACAAATAAATTTAACTATGAAACATATTTTTATGTTAAAAAATTAATATTAAATTCATCTCAAATTTTGGGATATAGAACCACTTACCTCTCAGAATGAACCTTCTGTAAAATGGTGTGAAGTCACATATGCACCTCATTCACACTGTGGGGAGGAAAGAAGATACCATAAAAAATATATTCAAACCCAAAACTCAGTTTAAAACCCTAAATTGAGTCTTATACCCACTAAAAAACTGAAACCCCCAAAAGAGAGAAGGGGAAACCATAAAATAATATGAATTCCAAAGAGATGGGGGGAATAAAAGAGAGATATTGAATTATCAACCCCAAAATTTTCCATGAATTGAAGAATAAAGAGAATAAGTTATGGAGGGTGGTGTGCCTAGGGTTTGGGAGTATAGGGGTGTAAATAAATAGGGACAAAGGGTTTAAAAATTTTGAGAGAGAACATGCGGGAAAAAATTTTATTGAGTTGGAAGACCGCATGGTTAGTATACATGGTTAACCAAACTTTGATGAGGCCTTGACATCGCCTCAAACCATAGATACCTAGACACACACTTACCTAGGACAAGGAACACAACTGTATAGTAGGTTCTGTCTCTTATAACACATTTTTAAGGTTTGGTGCATAGTTACTACTAGTTGTTCACCGACCTTGTACAAGAGGCTTCCCAACCAAAACTATCAATTTTACTCCAAAAAAATAATGGAAAATCAAGGGGTAAAGCTAGTCCAATGTTAAAAATAAAAAATACACCAAAAATTAAAACCAGTGACACCTAGTTCCCAAGAGAAACAACCAATAACCCAACTTGAACCAGATCAAAAAATACTCAAAACTAAGCTGGGTTTTAAAATTCTCTCAACCATAACGATCTACACTCCAGAAAATCCATCCAAATATTGATTCTAAAGAGGTAAATGGTACTCTTTTTCAACAGAAAAATATTTCCAATGAATTACAATAATAAATATGAAAAAAAATTTACTAGTTGGAAACAGAGGTTTTTGAGTAGAACCCAGAAGAGCAATATGAACTTTCTACTAAGTTTCACCCACCCCTCTAGTTGATCATTCAAGAAAAGAAACTTTCACACCATCATAATTTAAAATCACAAACTAGAACCCCTCATATACTATTAAAAGGAACCAACATAGCTTTAATACAATTAACAAACATGACCAAACCAAAACTAGTGAGCACTCCTGTAACCTTTATTCAATATACATGTTGGGAATGATCTATTCCTAGCACTTGCTCAAGGAATTATCTTATGGATAGATATTTATGAATGAGACCACCTACTTAAAAAACTATAACTAGGAATGGAACCATAATATCTTCATTGGGAGGCCCGAACGGGCTCCCCGCCATAAGAAACAAACTATTACTCAAGATGGGACTGGGATACCAACATGGAGATTCTCGAATGGACTCCTCGCCATAATGAATATGCAAACCTTGATTTACTCCTAGGAAATTTTAGTGAGATCCATTATGGGTCTCCCAAATATAATAGCTAACTAACTTAGACAACTAGCACGAACCAACACAAAATAGTTATGATATCGGCTAACTTGGGAGCTTTCAACACAAAAAAATTCACTTCCACAAGGGACCCAACTATGAAATTTCAACCCCCCTGCCTAGAGGATATTACGTGGTTCACCACTCTTATGGGAGATACCATACCCGGATTTCCAACCAAAAATGAAATCAAAATGGACATACAAGGTTGTTCATAAATGAATAACCATACAGAGAGTTTCCCTTAAAATGGATTAATCATCTGGGTTCGTGAAAACAAAACCACCCCGCCTCCTTAAAACAAAGGAGTGATTTTCCCACCAATACGGATAAAAACATTGAGGAGCAGAGTTACATTGTCCCTTTCCTGCCCAAGGGACTACTTTGAACTAAACCGCCATATCGAATTATTTTTCTATCTTTATTTCCTACACTAAAGACATAAAAAAGATAACGATTCCTTATAACCCTGAGGAATCCTGAGTAAGCACCAGCTTCACTTCATAACCTATGGATGAAACACTTTTTATATAAGTATATCCCACCTCATAGTCAAGCATTAAATCCCTAGAACAGAACTTCGTTTTTTGGTTCTTAAATCAAGCATTCCACAAATGAGATAATACCATCATACACAATACACCCTGATATCCAATTACACCCACACCACACATTCTCCAAAACAAGGAAATGGTTGGTGTACACACATCCCCCTTGATACTATGAAAAAGAAACCTCAGGAGGAATCATAAATGGTAGGCACATTCCACTAAAATAGATTAATTTGACATTTAATGAAAGGATACTCACTTCCTTCAAAATAGGGGTTCTCAAGAAAAGAATAACAACATCCACACATGTTGATTAGCAAGAAACTGACACCTCAAGGCATCATTAAACATGTACATATAGACGGTTAGAAAAATGATAAGAAGAGGGACCTTACACCAATTCCCAAACAACAAATAATTCATGAAAATAATCATAGCATTCTTTTATGACTAGATTTTCTACACTGGTGGTCCAACACGAATCCCTTATTAGATGAGAACAACAAAAGATAGGAAGACTCTTAACAAGAGTAGCTAATACCACCAACTCTGGAGTCCTCAACATTCCTCATTGAAATTACAGTAACTTTTTCTAGGTAGGATCTACAGACACATAGATTCAATGAATACAAAACTTTTTTCAACTCCCCTCACATATAATATCCATTAATAAGAGGACTTAGTTAACCGAGACAATAGGAAGTAGGCTCTTCTTTCAAAATTCAAGAAGATAGTCCTTACCTTGAAAAACTTAAGGACCTTCCAATAGTGAATCACCCATGTCCATACTTCAATCACACATTAACTTCTTTATGGGGATGTAAAATAGCCAATATGTAAAAATAAGGAACCAATCAAACAGATTCATTGTCTAAAACATGCATGAATGTAGAACCTAACACCCAAGGGGAACCACCAAAAGTTTTTCTGAATTTTTTTTTGAAAAATAAAACTAACCAATGCTACAACAAATCATACTGATGAAATAAAAACTAGAAACATTGATCTAACAAAGTTGATTTTCCAACCCCAAAACACCCCATGAAAACATTCCAAAAATAAGAAAATACACACCACACATTTTTAATCAAAAACTCTTTTGAAGATAAAACCATATTGGTGGGTTTCCCTTTCACTAGTGGTATCCAATGTATCACCTCACATTCATTTTTTAGTGCCAAATAGGGAACCCATTCACTTTATAAACATATCCAATGTATGTGACCACTCTCAGTGATACCAAATGATAAATATAAACTGTTACACATTCGAAAACAAACATTAAACTCACCTTTCCATTTTTTAAATTCCTTAATGATTATTTATATAACCTACTACCTATAGAAATTAGAACTCATTTTTAGTTTCCAAAATATTTTTTTAGGAAAACCCCAACCATTCAAATAGAAAATCATTTTCAACCCTTACACATCAACCAAAAAACATATCATATCAACTTTAAAACCACTTGGTTTCCCAACAAACAACATTTCATCAATACTCACTCATTTAAAACCCATTTATCCTAATTTAAAACAAGATTCTTGAAATTAATTATACTTTTTAAAATGACAACAATTACAAAATAATAGTATATTTATAATAATCATACATAAATCCAAAAAAAATACATCCCATTCAAAATAATATCCAATAGTTCAGTAATTCCCATTTAAAATAGATTTCCCAAATCCTATTTTTATATTATATATTATTTCCAAAAAACTGATTACAATAAACCACACATCATATTCTGGAAATAAAATCCTAATAAACTAAACCATATCCACTCAATACTATTTACATTTTTAAATAAATCTAGTTTTTTCATAATTTCTTAACAATGGTTTCTCAAAATGATTTTCCAAAACACAATGAGACAGACGACAATGTAAGAGGAATGTAAATTAGTGTTCGTGGGTTGCTTGGACATATGGTTGGAGTCCATACTCCAGTCAATACACAATAATGGGGAGTGTTCTAGGGAAATATCCCATGCTCCACAAGGATTTCCAGGACCTATGACCTCACTATGTCTATTGAAACACCACTCTTTTCATTTACTTAGACACTAACAAACCAAAAAAACCAAATGACTCAAAAGAAACCCAATATCCCCTAGTGACTTCTGTCCTATCATGTGGTGTGCTATCTAGGAACCCTACTAAAAATTGGTACGTCAGGTCTCTATAATCATAGCTCCGGTATACCCAGTCTCTTCCCCAATGAACATGATCCAAAGGATCCAACCACCTCTGATATCATTTTTTCAGAAACCATTCTAGGACTCCATCCAACCCGGCAACCTGCCTTGGTCTGTGGCATGACCCGAGGGGATTTCCTGATCACAACATGATGGAAACTCATCCCTGGGTACCAATAACATTATTTAAAAAATATTTTACATAATTTCAATCATATAAACTATAAAAAAGTTTTAATGTGCCAAATATAAAATTATATAACCATAGAAGACCATAACGATTTCTAGATTGAATTTTACACTTTAAAAAAAATCCACAAAAAGTACTTAACAAAAAATACAAGAAAACTACCACCCAATCATTCAGGCCATATAAGGGAACATATCCTCAAAAATCCACCAAAAAACCCATAATAGAATACCATGAAAAACACGCACCATGATCACCAAATATCTTATCTTTACCTAGAAGAAACACACAAATAGATTTATATACACCCAGGGGCATATATAGGCTATGATTCAAAGCCCATTAGGATTAATCCCAAGAAATAGGTTCCATGAGATAACATTAAAATATAATCTAACATGATCATCTAAATTTATGCTTAAAAAACAAATTCTAAGAAAACGTTTATTCGGTAACATTTAAAAAGAATCGCATTGATGAGAAACCATCACGTATAAACTATATAAATGATAAAGATATTTTTTAAATATCACACACACTCATATTGTCACGACCCCATCCCCACAAAGTGTACCCCTCCTGGACTGGCAATGTGAAAAGGGAGATAATGACCCCCGATTCCCGCCTCCAGTAGGCCCCGGGTTGGCGACTAGCACCGAGGGTATAATAACATACAAATGGGAGGCATTACCCTCTAAGAGAATACATAAAGAAGAGAGAGATAGAATAGACTCCAATCAACTCCAACTTAGAACTGAGATATAAAAGGAAACCAAGTACATATATGAAATGTCATGCAAAAGTACTACAACTGAAGGGGAAAACTAAAAGTATCCAAAAAAAAAGATAAACGGCAGCGACCACGAGCCCGAACAGCTCATCCTCAAACCACAAGCTAGTAGTAACCCAGTTGATCTCCAACCTGCTCCACGTGACCTGAAAAACAGATTATAGATACATAGGGTGAGTATAATAGTATACTCAGTAGGATCCTCCCCAATCCTATCGTGCAAAAGTAAAGAAAGCATGTTAAAGCCTAGTAAGCTATCACAAATAAATAACCATGATTACTTCCCTAATTTAATTATCCTCAAATTATAACGACTACAACAACGACAATAACCAGATTAATTTATATGCCTCTTTATCTTTATCCAATTAATTAACAACTAATTCCGGCTTTACGTTCATTATCAATTTCTATCATGAACGAATAACAAATCAAAGAAAACATAGATAACACTCTATCTAGCAAAACATGAGGCAACCGTTATCACGGTATAAAGAAACAACATGCGATCAACCAATTCTCTTAATCCGGTTCAAGTATTTAATTGGGTCAATGTCATTGTGATCCAAAGGGATAAATCATGTTAATTATACTATTTCACATATACAATTAGATAAGCCATGAATCCCCCACCTCAAACAGTTCCTCACGTTCTTTATCCACACAACAGGTCACGATCATCCCCTCGCGACAACTGCATCCACCGGAGGATGCTGCGGTACGACAGTACCAACCAACCCCACGAAAACCCATTAGAATCTTGGAAATTACATTGTATAATTATGGAAAGGAGGATAGGAGAAGATGAACCCCAAAAGAACGACGATACAACATACCTTATATCGAAGATTGATCGACACAGCTTGGTTGCATCAAAACAAAGCGGAACCAATCCTAGGAGTAAATATTGATTGTGTAACTCCTAAGGAAAGGATTGAAAGGTTCTAGTCCCTCCTAGTTGAGAAAAAAGGGAAATAACAAGGAGAATGATATCTCGTCCCTATTTGAAGATTAAAAGGGGAAACGGTTTAAGATCCGGTTAATTCCCCATTACAAACGGATCGCATTAACCCACGCGGTTTGACCAAGTAAAACATTCCAAGCCTTAATAATAATTAATATAGGATTTATGGAATTTTAAACGGCCTTAAGAGCCCTTAAAATAAGGCTTTAAATGTATTTTATGTCAAAGGAAATGTCAAAAGGGGCAATACTGTAGGAGTCTGGAAACACTGTTCACCCACTGTTACTGTACATGAAACCGATCTGTGAAACCGATCTGTGAAACTGATCTGTCAGACCGATATGTGAAACCGATCTGTCACACCGATCTGTGAAACCGATCTGTCACACCGATCTGTGAAACTGATCTGTCACACCGATCTGTGAAACCGATCTGTCAGACCGATCTGTGAAACCGATCTCTCACACCGATCTATGAAACTGATCTGACAGACTGATCTGTGAAACCGATCTGTCACACCGATCTGTGAAATCGATCTGTCAGACCGATCTGTGAAACCGATCCGTCAGACCGATCTGAGAAACCGATCTGTCGCACCGATTTGTGAAACTGATCTGTCACACCGATCTGTGAAACTGATCTGTCAGACCGATCTGTGAAACCGATCTGTCACACCGATCTGTGAAACTGATCTGTTACACCGATCTGTGAAACCGATCTGTCAGACCGATCTGTGAAACCAATCTTTCACACCGATCTGTGAAACCGATCTGTCAGACCGATCTGTGAAACCAATCTGTCACACCGATCTGTGAAACTGATCTGTAAGAATGATTTGTCAGACCGATCGGTGAGACCGATCTGTTACTATTCATAAAATTGGAAACACTGTTCACAGAACTGGAAAATTGGAAATGTGTTGGGGATAAGTCCCCTTGACCTCCCAGAACACCTCCAACACCAAAATTCCACAAAGTAATGGACCAGAGAGGTCTGGGACATTACAGATGTGTTCCTCCATATGTTGACAGAGGGAATCACGTCAAATATATATGATCACTATGGGTGAATCCCATAGGGTTGATATAGCTCTAGTAGGACCCTAGAACCTCATAACATAGTGTAAGGTGGTATAGTAACCATTACCATAAAATACATCACACATGAACCATTAGAATGAACAAAAATCCCATGATCTATTCACAATCAATCATAATCATATTTTAGTTTGTGTTTTCAGATTCAATCTAGCTAAGTGAAAAAGGGACAATCAACTTCTGAATCACTAGCACACAAGGTGTAGTCCACCGATCTAGATATTTGAGATTCCCTTTGTGCTCAATTTCACGTTCACATGACACACATATAATCACTTTCACATACATAATCCATGAGTTTTAAATATATGGGGAAATCACCTATTTCCATTAACCAAGACACTTACCATTTTACACACACACAAATACCATTTTCAAGAAAATTTTCCACCACTTGACCAATTCATAAAACCCCATTTTTAAAATATCTAAAGAATGTAACATGATTAGTTAAACCATTTTCATGGGCCATTCAACATTAAAATTCACACACCCAAAACCATTTCAATTCAAAACATGTTTCCATTTATTTAAACAGTTTACTACTCATATGTAAAAATTCATGATAAGACAAACACACCAAAATATTACATTTCATTTTTTAAAACATAAACTCAATCCCATTCTCACCACATGTTCCATTGAAAACCTGATTCACATCAAAATATAACCCATAAAACATTCTGATGAAATACCCCTTAAAACACCCACACAAAACCTAGCCCTTTCCCTTTATAAAAATCATTCTCACTAGATAATATTGTCAAACCACTAAAAAATAATATTTGCATCACTAAAATAAACTATGAAACATATTTTTTTAATCAATCTAACATTTTAAATTCATATAATATTTTATGGCATTGAACAACCTACATCTCATGAAGAACAATAAAAAATAATGTGAGACGTCACATTCTCTCCTCTTACACACCACAAGGATGCCAGAAGAAACCCTAACTAATGGAATCAAACCCAAAACCCAATATTAAGTCCCTAAATCAAACCCCATACCTACTATAAAACCAAAATACAAAAAATAGTTGAGAGGAAAACATAAAAAAGCGACAAAACAAGAGATAAGAGGGAACACAAGAGAGATATTGAAGTATCCTCCCAAACAATTCTCCTGATTTGAAGCCCAAGGAGTGGAGGATATAGAGGGAGGAATAGTATGGGATAAAGAGTCAATGGGGGGTCAAGAAAAGGAGCTAAAGCGGTTAAAATAATTGAGAGAGAGAAAGTGGGAAATCATTTTTAATGAGCTGGAATGACTACATATTTAGTCCGTAGGGTTTACTAAACCCACGAAGATCATGTGATAACCTTTACCTAAGGATACCTAGCCACCCACTAACCTAATCCTCGGTGCCGAACCATGATAATGTCATGCAATGGGTTCTAGATCCGATCACATTGTTTACTGGGATGGGTGTAGGGTTACAAATAATGGTTCCTAAGAGCTTTCCCACAAAAAACACTCTATTTGTACTTTAAAAAGTCAAAGGAAACTCGAGGGGTAAAGGTAGGACAAAGAAAAATAATAATAAATGAACCAAAAATGTAATCTCATTACACCCGGTTCCCAAGAGAATAGGCTATGAACATGACCAGAATTGAGTCAATAGAAAACCAAATAAAATCCATGTGTGATAATAGTTGATTGAGTTCACACCCCAAATCATTGAAATATTCAAGGATCACTCCCAAGACTACAGTAGTGATAAAATATAATTACTGAACTATGTTCACTCCCCATCCCCATTATATTTTTCACAAGTGATATCAATATTTACCGAACGCATTGTAGGGAGATATAAGACCCACCTATATTTGGTTATAATTTAACCACAATCCTTGGATATAACATGACCATCATGCTTGGGTATAACATAAACATAATCAAAAAATAAAAATCAAACATAGGTGTTTCAAAAGGTCATAAAAATTTAAACATATCGGAAACCATAAAAAAATGTGACTTATAAACATTTACCCATAGAATAACCTATGGAAAAAAGGTTTCATAACTATATTTTCATTTATTCATATCATAACCCATGAAAAAAGAAGTAGGTTTCATAATCATTTTTTCATGCTATAATCCCTAAAAGATAAAAATGTGTCATAAATATCATATCAACAATAACACAAAACATCAAGAGAAAAAATAAGAATGGTTTCCTTTAAAAATTTCTCATGTGAAGAAAAATTAACATCAAATGATTTCATCATAGTTGGGAATGATTTTGAAGGATCAATTTTATCTTTTTTTAGAAAAATAACAACTCTTTGAAAATCCTAATAAAAAATTCATAAAATATTTTAGAATTATTTTCATTAAAAATAAACTATTAAAACATTAAGAGATTAATTATTATAATTTAAATCAATTACTGAGAAAAAAAATATTTTCACATTGAGTTTTAAAAGACATTAAAATTTATAAAAATCATTTTATTTGAAAATAAAATTGTAAAAATATAATGGGATATTTAATTCAATGATCAGTCATGATTAAAGAAAATTATGTACATGTTTTAATCTTGAAGAAAAATATTTCCTTCACATATTTAGAAAAATAAAAATTATCACAGTTATAAAAAATGTGGTGTCAATACATTTCATAAAAAAATAGGTGCATAATATAGAATATGATTGTGAAATGGAAAATTGAGATCAAAATCCCTTATTTCATTGGCATATTTTCAATAGTAATCCTCATGAAGGAGAGATAATAAAATGGGGAGTTATATCCAATTAATTTTATGTAAAAATATAATAAAATAAATATCTGGAAATTATATGAACCACAGAGTTGAAACACATGGTGAATATAGCATGTGTCTTAGAGAAAATAATTATGAGATGGAAATATATTACCGTATGTCTTAAATTAAATAATATATTTTAAAAAACATATAATAAATATGATTTTATTATTCATCTATTATATTACCATAATTATATATTTTATACCATAATTTACATAAGACATTTTATTATACTTTTATTAACAATTCCATGTTAACGTCACGTTACGGGTAATAACTAATTTTTTAGGTATGTTTTGATTTTATATATTATGTACTCATATATTGTTGATGGTTTAATAATAAATATAATAATAAATATTATAAAAATATCATATATATTTATTATATATGAATTTATAGTAATCTATAAAAGTTAGATATAGAAAATGAAATAACCTGTTCATGGAGACAATATTTATACGTACATATGATCGTTGTTTCCATTTAATCCAATTGAAAAAAATTTAAAAAATGTATTATATATAAATATTATTTATTTATTTTATATATATCACAAATATTAATTAAATTTTTTTATTACCATCCATAAAAGGGTAAGGTAAAAATGAATCGAAATGCTTTGTGATGTGGTAGTCCATATTACACATGGACAACATTATCGAATCCCCTATGAAATGGATATGAAGAAGGCTTATGCGATATCATAATTTAAAAGTATTATTAAATTAAAAATATAATTTATATATATTTAAAAAATCCATATTTAAATCCAAGTAAAACACAAATCAAAATGATGTCACGTCATATTGTGAGGTAGTAGTCCACCATACATAGGAGCAACATTATTCATTTACAATTGGTTGGGAGTTTAAAAGGTATTTGTTGTATTATATTTTAATAAATAATATAAAATGATAAATTTAATATATAAATATTAAATAATTCATTATATTAAATTTTGAGAGGAGGTGATGGAAATCAAGTAACATCGGTTTTTGAGGAAGTAGTCTGTGATACACATTTTTAATGAATTCATATCTGTTTCAATTTTAGAAGTTAAAAATTTATGTTATTAAATTAACAATATAACATCTTAATATATGTAATATTCTGAGGTAATTATATCGTGATATTATAATAATAAATGTTGGAGGTGGTGTAATAAGTAAAATAAAACCTATGTTTAGGGGTGTTACATCTTCTTTAGAGAACTTCTATTTGTTTGCAGCTAAGGGCTTTTTAGTTTGGATTTATTAACAAAATAAGTATTTTATGAATATAGGTTGGAATTAAGTAAGTTATTTGGTTAATTATTTGATGAACTAATGTGTTTTGGATGTGTGAGGAGGAGAGGGGAGGTGTTTACATTTTACAAGTGAGGTGAGTGGTGCACTATTATTGTTTGAGTATAAAATGTTGTGTCAATGATGTTCATATAATATTTTTTAATAATAGTCTATATAATAATATTTGTGGATTTATATAATAATTTTTATATAAAATGGGTTTTTTATAAGTTTCTTGGTCACATTAACCCTTATATTTCTTGTTTAACCCTCGGTTAACCCGTTTTCACTTTAACTATAATAAATAATTTTTAATATTTTTACTAGTAATTAAGGTAAAATTTAAGTTTACCATATTATATAATATAAATTATTATGATTAAAAATATTTAATCCATTTTTTTTCAAATTTCATTTACTGAAGTTTGAAAAATTAATTTAAAATTGAACCTGTAGACGTGAAAAGAATGTTCTTTTCCAAATTGTAAATATTAAGATGTTTAAAAAGGTTTTATGTCAATAATCAGTATGAAATTGTTTAAAATAAAAAAATGACTAATATATATATATATATATATATATATATATATTTGAACTAACTATACATTTAAAACTATATTAAAAAAATTGGATGTTTTTAAATGATTTAAAAGAAAATTAAATTCTAAAAAAAACAAGAATTTTTTTATTTGAAAAAAAATTACACTTTTTATATGATTATAAAAAATTCACACAAGGATATTTTTCATGTTATGATCTAACAAATATATTTTAAATTTGTATATAATATTTTCAATAGTGGAATAAATTAATATTTAAATAATTGTGTAAAAGGTGAAAAAACTTCTTTTATAGAATTATATTTCTTTAATCATAAATTTTGATACAATTTTACCTCATTTATATAAAATTAAAAAAATTAATGTTAGAAATATTATTTAATATATAGTATAAATATTTAATTAAAATCATTCACCCAAAATTTTTTATTTAATTTATTATGATAAATCATTACGATGCAAAACAAATAGTTTTTTAAAAAATGATTTCCTTTTTATCAAATGGTTTTATTTTCATTTATTTTTAATTGGTCCCAAAATAATTTATTATATATACATGTATAAACCATATATTAATTCAGTATTATTCATACCCACAGTTCCAATGTATATATTTGATGTATCATACTACCAAAAAAATATTTTAACATTATGTCACGTTTTTTTAAACTCATTGTTGTTTATAACAAAAGCTAAAAGTAGTGTTTCTTAAAATTAAATATATAATAAATGTTTTTTCTGATGAAAAATATTTAAAATAATAAATTCATTCTAAAAAAATATTTCACAAAATCTCTGGTGTTTTTTATTGGAGTTCTTATAGATTTGATGTGATTTTTTTGTTGACTTACATTGTGACCAAGGGACACATAGAGTTTTTGTTTTCTAGTAATGTTTTGATATTCTTCTATATTATTTTATAATGTTTGGTATTTGATATATGTAATATTTTTTATTTATTATAGTTCAGTTCATTGAATTTTTGAATTATTATTACTACAATTTTTCCAAATTTATGTATTCAATTACATCTACAAGGTAAAAATATTCATATTGATTGATATATTCATACCCTAAAAATAGACACTAACTATAGGTTATTGAGAGAACATCTTAGCTATTCCACATTCCACCTTGAGTGTCTTATTTAGGGACAAAATAGGTTTGTTCATCACATAGTACTGGTTCAAAAATATATTTGATAAATTATATAGTATTATAGATTAATATTTTTCAAGAATAATATTTTATAAGAATTACATAATAATTAATGATCGTTATAATACTAGGTATATATATATATATATAAATAACCAAAAATATAATCATCATAGATCCATTTATTTGATATAATAACTATAGTTTCTATAAAATGAAAGTGGAAATGAAGAATCATTGCAAAAAAAATAACATCATTTTTTGGTAAATATGAACTTAATATAAATGAATGGGGTTTTACATAATAATTATAAAATAGTTTTATAGAGATATATGGGAGTAATAGATTGGGGATGAATAGACATTTAGAACATTTTAATGTAAATAATATTTCAAAATTAATTATTATATAAATCAATAGTGTAATACAGTGTTCCCAATATAGGGAAGTAGAAATTGAATGATGATCATTTTATATTTATAGTGGTTCAAATCACCTAGATACATGTACACTTTTTAATATTCTCAAATGGGTGAGAATATGAATACCCTCTGAGAAGACCTACTTTTGAAGGTGTGATATCTATTTTCATGAATATCATTTTACAATACTCTCATGCATAACCTTGAATTTATATTGGTTACAAAACCTAGTCATACATGCATTTTCATCATGATTCATGACCCAAAAACCATCATTTTGATTGGATAATTTCCCAATACTGAAATAATTTTTATTAGAAAAAACATAAATAGATATTAATAGTTACAAAATGGTAGAATAAAAATAAAAGGAAGAAAATTTGAAAATAATGTGCTACAGTAGCAGAGCAGATGCGAATAATGATGATGAAGCCTAGCATTAACTAATCACATCAGAAAAATCTCATCGAACATTGATGTTCCATAACAATTATATTAATGAAACAATATAAATGGAGGACCACAATCATGAATCCAGAAAATAATTCTTGCCATCAAGTATTCAAAAAGTCACAATGTTCTTCATAGTTCATTCCTTGGTATCTATTAATCAACTAACCACATAGTGTTATATCTGTGGGAGGATGAATTTTTTTGTCACCTCAAAACAATATTTACAATAAATTAAAATATGGATTCATGATCACATGTGATGAGTCATAAATACATTGTTTTAACAAGGAAAACAACCTCATCATAACTCATTGTAGGTAAGTGTATCATGGTATCATGAAAAAAAACATTCATGGAAACATTAAATACCACTTCATGTTAAGATAATGTTTTTGGTAACATCCAAATATTCTCAGAGAAGGTTCATACAGTTTTTTTGGATGGTTGAAAAGTATGGAGAGTGTGAAACCGTTAGAAGAGACTGGGTATTGTTACTGAGATAGTGAAACTTTCATTGAGAATTGAAACATTATCGAAATGAATGTCAAGCAAGTTTCCATGGATGATCAGAAGAACAAATGGGTGATGCTATAAAATTCATATAGGTTCGAATCGTACATGTTTTTCTGTATATATAGAAACTACTTCATGAATGAAGTAGAAAAAACATGTGTGTACTATGTTGAGTTGTGTTATTGAATGATGGTTCTATTATATAAACAATGTGATATTAAAGGTACGAGGGAAACTGAGGATTTTTCTGGTGACTTTTGGATTAGCTACTACTATGCTATAATGATGTAGGATTTCATTGTTGCATATTTCTCTTTGAGATAGTGCCTAATCTATGTCTGGTGCACATTCAAGGATGATGTATATTAAAGGAGATGATAAAAATGTTTATAGTGAACAGAATATAAACATATTTTTAAAAATTTATATATATTTAATGAAAAAAATGTAAAATTATATGATTATATATGATATAATATTTTAAAACTAAAACTACGTTAACATTTCACTACAATAACAAACTAATTATAGAGATAATTTATAATTCATTAATTCCATTATGATTTTTTTTAAAATAATAATTGATTTCCAATAATGATATTCAAATTATGGTTTTAGAAAAAAATTAATTTTAAAATAAATTACAAAAAAAAATAAAAATAATAAAAATATCCTCTTTAAAATCTCAAAATAAGAAGTTATATTTAAAAAATATAAATTTTCTCCCACTTATATGATTTATCATAACTAGATGAAATTTGAAGAAAAAAATAAAATGATTGAAATCAAATAGTTTAAAATGAATACTATAAAAAAATTACAAATTATTAATATTTATAAATAACGTATTATTTAAAATATTATTCTTTAGACAGACTATTTCCATATAAAATCACAGGGAAATTGTCTTCAATGGAGTAAACCCACCTGAGTTGAAAATCTAAAATATCTATATAAAAAGGTCCATTAAAAAATTCTATTTTTAATAGTGTTTGAAATTATTTATTGAATATAAATTTTACAAAATATGAAACAAGATTAAATAAATTATTAAATCCAAGAAGTTTCTTTAATTTGCAGGAACTAAAGAAATCAATTCAATCTTTAAATAATGAAATCATTTTGAGAATAACTTATCAATATAAAATAGTTTTAATTTTAAAAGATCCACTAAAATACATAATGTGTTATTAGAATTTGGTGGTAAACTAATTTAATAAAAAAACTCCCAACACTAAAGTGAAAAATCTTGTTATTAGAAAATATAAACAGAACATGAGTTGTTTCCAAAAAAACCATCTATTGAAAAATATTTCAAAAATATTAACCAAAACTAAAATATGCATATACGAACTATTTGAACACTATTTTACAACATACAAATAAGTAAATTATCTAATTTAAATGAAAATGGGTAAATCCCCATTAATTCATGTAAAAAACTTATTAAAATATTTATATTAAATACAAACACATAAAGTATAGAAATGAAACAAAAAATTATAACTAAATATGGTATATTATTCCTTATTTCTAAAACAATTAGTGGTTAATGTACATTCATAAAATATAAAAATTAATTTTAAATGACTAAGGGTATTATATATTATGTATTCTAGAACACAGGTTTATAAAATTTTAAAAAATATTCTTATTGGACAATGGAAAAATAAATATATTGGCATTGTTACCAGTTTAGGTAAAATAGGATTTGAGTAACATCTTAATGATAACCATTTCATATTTTATTCTGCAGAATTTATGGTAATGATTTTGGAAACCTAAAATTATTTCAAACACCTATTTTTCTTGTATTTTTGAAAATAAATACTTAGATAAGATAGAATTAGTATGACCAAAGGATTGAATAAATCACATAGCATATTCATTAGAATAATTTCATTTCATTCTAAAATTAAATATTAGAACACTATATATACTTTGTTACGAGATTTTAACAAATATATATTTAATTATCCATATTGATAAAATTTAATAACCCAAAATAATATTTTTAGTTTTTAGTCTCAACATAAAAATCATTTTATCATAAATCATTCCTTCAAAAAAAATAATAAAGTGATTTTTGAAGATTATAAACACCCTTTTTCAAATATATATTATGTTTTTAAAAGGATTCAAAATCAATATATAAAATTTTGTTAGGTCTAGAATCTGTATTTCAATACTTTCTATTTTTGGTCTTGATCATTTTACAGTCATTCACATATTTATTCAAGTCATCTAATATTAAATTAATACATCCTAATATTTATTATTTAACTCTAGAAATTTTTTTAATATTTTATTTTATATTTATTGTTTTAACACATCAGAATCATTATATTTTTTATATTCTTAAATTTTGGAAACATCAGTATTCGATTTTTCATATTCATTTTTTATTTTCTAATATTATGTCACAAATTTATTATATTTACATTTTATATATTTTTAGTTTTAAATGATTATGAGGAAATAATTTCCTAATTATAATTTTTCAATAATAATTTTTTTTATTCAATAATTATCATAGTATAAACCATAGCATGATTTAGAATCAGTTTCCTTTTTTTCACCTACAATTGTGTTATAGTAAAAAAAATTAGGATTTATAAATTGAGTAAAATATGAATTTGGCACCTCACAATGTTTTTCCATCAAAGAAAGTTAAAATATTTCATCTTCACTTCTTGAGTCAATTCTTGAGTCAAATCTATTTTAACAATACCGTCATACAAACAATGCATTCTTTCTATATATCCATTATTATTTTTAATGCATTGAATGATTGAGTTTGAGAAATAAGTACTTATGTAATCTTAATTCCTATACTCATACCATGTTATATCAAATATTTTTTTATTATTTATAGTATTTCACTTAATTTTTTTTCATTTATCCCTCAGAACTACTTTTGGAATGCTTTTATTTTCATATATTGGAAACCATTCCACTTATTTGAACTACATACTAATCAATTTCCTGACACTCTGATTCAAAATGGTTATATAGTATGTTTTCATTTGACATAAAAATACCTTTCTTCTTTTTAGACTCATCAGAAAAAATGTATTATTGTAAAAGTTAATACTGGAGTAGAGAACTGATTAGTTTTTCTAAAGTATATGCTTTAAAATTCTTAATTCCATTAATTATAAGAAACAATCCTGAAAACATTACATAATCCTATGTTTTATTCAATAATTAACATTATTTTTCATTGGGTATCTTTTTAGGTTTATATATTTTGATGATAAGTACATGCTTCATACATAACATCCCACATTAATCTAAAGTGGACACTTCTAATACACTTCTGATTTGTTCTAAAATATTAAACTTTTAAAATTAATCATCAATTTTAAAAAAATATTCATAAAAATATTCATGTATTCCTTTTATCTATTAACCTTCAGTATAACATATGAAAAACATATTAAAACATTGTATGAGCACAAAAATCACAGTAAGGAACATAAAGAAAGAAAAATCATTAGTCTAATGAAAACATGGAAACCCATGAAAACCAGATTGGGGGTTTCCCATTCACCAGTGGTATCCAATGTATCAACTCACATTCATTTTTAGTGCCAAACATGGCACCCATTCACTTTCTAAACATATCCAATGTATGTGACCACTCTCAGTGATACCAAATGATAAATGTAAACTGTTACACATTCCAAAACAAACATTCAACTCACCTTTCAATTTTTTAAATTCCTTAATGCTTATTTATTTAAACTACAACCCATAGAAATTAAAACTCATTTTGAGTGTCCAAAATATTTTTTTAGAAAAACCCCAACCATGCAAACAGAAAATCGTTTTTAACCCTTACACATCAACCGAAAATCATATCATATCAATTTTAAAACCACTTGGTTTCACAACAAACACATTTCATCTATACTCACTCATTTAAAACACATTTATCTTCATTTAAAAGAAGATTCTTGGAATTTATTAGACTTTTTAAAATGACAAAAATTACAAAATAATAGTATATTTATGAAAATCATACATAAATCGAAAAAAAGTCATCCCATTCAAAATAATATCCAATAGTTCAGTAATTCCCATTTAAAATTGATTTCCCAAATCCAATTTTTATATTATATATGATTTCCAAAAAATAGATTACAATAAACCACACATCATATTATGAAAATCAAATCCTGATAAACTAAACCATATCTACTCATAACTAATTAAATTTTTATATAAATATTGTTTTTCACAATTTCTAAACAATGGTTTTTAAAAATGATTTTCCAAACCACAATGAGACAGACGACAATGTAAGAGGAATGTAAATTAGTGTTGGTGGGTTTCTTGGACATATGGTTGGAGTCCATACTCAAATCAATCCAAAATAACGGGGAGTGTTCTAGGAAAATATCCCATGCTACACATGGATTTCCAGGACCTATGACCTCACTAAATCCATTGAAACACCTCTCTTTTCATTTACCTAGACACTAACAAACCAATAAAACCAAATGACTCAAAAGAAACCCAATATCCCCTAGTGACTTGGGTCCTATCATGTGGTGTGCTTTCCCAGAACCCTACTAACAACTGGAACGTCATGCCCCTATAATCATAGCTCTGGTCTACCCAGACTCTTCCCCAACGAACATGATCCAAATGATCCAACCACCTCTGATATCATTTTTTCAGAAACCATTATAGGACTCCATCCAACCCGACACCTGACCTGGTCCATGGCATGACCCGAGGGGATTTCCTGATCACCACATGATGGAAACTAGTCCTTGGGTATCAATAACATTATTTAAGAAATATTTTACATAATTTAAATCATATAAACAATAAAAAAGTTTTAATGTGACAAATCTAAAATTACATAACCAAAGAAGACCATAACGATTTCTAGATTGAATTTTACACTTTAAAAAACCCCAAAAAGTACTTAACAAAAAAACAAGAAAACTACCACCCAATCATTCAGGCCATATGGGGGAACATATCCTCAAAATACACCACAAAACCCATAAAAGAATACCATGAAAAACTTGCACCATGGTCACCAAATATCTTATCTTTACCTAGAAGAAACACACAAATAGATTTATATACACCCATGGGCATAGGTAGGATATGATTCAAGGCCCTTTAGGATTACACCCAAGAAATAGGTTCCATGAGATAACATTAAAATATAATCAAACCTGATCATCTACACTTAAGCTTAAAAACCCAATTATAAGAAAACATTTATTAGGTAACATTTAAAAAGAATCGTATTGATGAGAAACCATTTCTTAGAAACTATATAAATGATAAAGATATTTTTAAATATCACACACACTCATGTGGTCCTCAATATGTTGACAGATGGAATCACGTCAAATATATATGAGCACTATGGGTGAATCCCATAGGGTTGATATAGATCTAGTAGGACCCTAGAACCTCATCACTTAGTGTAAGGTGGTATAGTAACCATTACCGTCAAATTCATCATGCATGAGCCACTATAATGAAGAAAAATCCCATGTTCTATTCACAATGAATCATAATCATAGTTTAGTTTGTGTTTTCAGAGTCAATCTAACTAAGTGAAAAATGAACAATCCACATCTGAATCCTTAGCACACTAGTTATAGTCCACCCATCTAGATATTTGAGATTCCCTTTGTGCTCAATTCCACGTTCACATGTCAGACATATATTCACTTTCACATACATAATCCAGGAGTTTTAAATGTATGGGGAAATCACCTATTTCCATTAACCAAGACTCTTACCATTTTACACACACACCAAAACCATTTTCAAGAACATTTTCAATCACTTGACCAATTCATAAAAACCCATTTTTAAAATATCTAAAGAATGTAACATTATTAGTTTAACCATTTTCATGGGACATTCCACATTAAAATTCACACACACAAAACCATTTCAATTCAAAATAGGCTTCCATTTATTTAAATAATTTACTACTCATATGTAAAAATTCTTGATAAAAAAAACATTCCAAAATATTATATTTCATTTTTTAAAACTTAAACCCAAACCCATTCTCACCACATGTTTCATTGAAAACCTGATTCACATCACAAAATAACCCATAAAACATTCCCATGAAATACCTTTTAAAATACACACACAAAACCTAGCCCTTTCCCATTATAAAAATCATTCTCGATACATAATAATGTCAAACCACTAAAAAATAATGTTTGCATCACTCAATTAAACTATGAAACAAATTTTTTTAATCAATATAAGATTTGAAATTCATATAAAATTTTATGGAATGAAACAACCTACATCTCACGAAGAACCATAAAAAATAAAGTGTGACATCACATTCTCTCCTCTTACACACCACAAGGACGCCAGAAGAAACCCTAACCAAGGGAATCAAACCCAAAACCCAAGATTATGTCCCTAAATCAAACCCCATACCTATTATAAAACCAAAATCCCAAAAATAGTTGAGAGGAAAACTCAAAAAAGTGAAAAGAACAAGAGATAAGAGGAAATACATGAGGGATATTGAAGTATCCACCCAAACAATTCCCCAGATTCGAAGCCCAAGGAGTAGAGGATATGGAGGGAGGAACACATTGGGATAAAAAGTCAATGGGGGTCGAGAAAGGGAGCCAAAGTGGTTAAAATCATGGAGAGTGAGAAAGAGGGAACTCATTTTCAATGAGCTGGAATGACTACATGTGTAGTCCGTAGGGTTTACCAATCCTTGTGAAGATCATGTGATCTCCTTTACCTAAGGATACCCAGCCACCCACTAACCTAAGCCTTGGTGCTGAACCATGATAATGTCATGCAATGGGTTCTATCTCCCATCACATTGTTTGCTAGGATGGGTGTAGGGTTACAAATAATTGTGCCTAGAAGATTTCCCACAAAAAACACTATATTTTTACTTTAAAAAGTCGAAGGAAACTCGAGGGGTGAAGGTAGGAAATAATAATAATAATAAATGCCCCAAAAATGTAATCTCGTTACACCCGGTTCCCAAGAGAATAGGCTATGAACATGACCCGAATTGAATCAATAGAAAACCCAAAAAAATCCATGTGTGATAATAGTGGATTGAGTTCACTCCCCAAATCATTGAATTATTCGAGGATCACTCCCAAGACTATGGTAGTGATAAAATCCAATTACTGAATTATGTTCACTCCCCATTCCCATTCTATTTTTCACATGTGATATCAATATTTACCAAACACATAGTAGAGAGATATAAGACCCACATGTATTTGGTTATAATGTAACTACAATCCTTGGATATAACATGACAATCATGATTAGGTATAACATAACCATAATCAAAAAATGAAAATCACACATAGGTGTTTCAAAAGGTCAAAAAAATTTAAACATATCGGAAACCATAAAAAATGGGACTTATAAACATTTACCCCTAGAATAACCTGTGAAAAAAAAGGTTTCATAACTATATTTTCATTTATTCATATCATAACCCATAAAAAAATAAGTAGGTTTCATAATCATTTTTTCATGCTATAATACATAAAAGATAAAAATGTGTCATAAATATCATATCAACAATAACAAAAAAACATCAAGAGAATAAATAAGAATGGTTTCTTTTGATCATATCTCATGTGATGAAAAAGTAACATCATAGGATTTCATCAGAGTTGGGAATGATTTTGAAGGATCAATTTTATCTTTTTGTATAAAAATAACCACTCTATGAAAATCCTAATAAAAAATTTATAAAATATTCTAGAATTATTTTTATTACCGATAAACTATTAAAACATTAAGGGATTAATTATTTTAATTTAAATTAATTCTTGAGAAAAATAATATTTTCACATTGAGTTTTAAAAGACATTAAAATTTATAAAAATCATTTTATTTGAAAATAAAATTGTAAAATTATAAAGGGATATTTAATTCATTGATCATTCATGATTAAAGAAAATAACTTACATGTTGTAATCTTTAAGAGAAATTTTAATTTCACATATTCAATAAAATACAAATTATTACAATTTTGAAAAATAGAATGAAGAATAATTTCGAAATATTTTTTAAAAATTAAATCAGGAGAAAAACTTTATTTAAAAACATCATTTATAATAATTTTTTCTTTTAAATCATTTTTAGAAATCATGGTTTTAGAAAAGGAAAAGTGTTTTTGAATGAAGTGTGAAATAAAAGTATTTTTAAGGAAAACATTTTTTGAACACTAGTACAAAATGAGAGGGAAATTATTATGTATTTTCATGAAATAAATTGGTGATAATAAAATTAATGATTTTCTTGAAGGATGGATCAAAATATTTCATCATTGAAAGTATAAAAATAAACAATTCTGATAAACAATGAGATTGTATCATAAAATTATTACAAATTTTGTTACATTACATCGTACGCACCACAAAAGAATAAAATTTTATGAAATTTTAGATATCATGAGAATAAATAATTTCATTATATTAAATATCAAATGGGGTGTCAATACATTTCATAAAAAATAGGTGCATAATATGGAATATGGTTGAGATATGGAAAATTGAGATCAAAATCCCTTATTGCATTGGAATATTTTCAATAGTAATACCCATGAAAGAGATATAATAAAATGGGGAGTTCTATCCAATTAATTTTATGTAAAAATATAATAAAATAAATACCTGGAAATTATATGCATCACGGAGTTGAAACACATGGTGAATATAGCATGTGTCTTAGAGAAAATAATTATAAGAACGAAATCCATTACCGTAAGTGTTGAATTAAATAATATATGTCAAAAAAACATATAGTAAATAGGATTTTATTATTCATCTATTATATTAGCATAATTATATATTTTATACCATATTTTACTTATGACAATTTATTATACTTTTATTAACAATTCGATATTAATGTCACGTTTTGGTTAATAACTATTTTTTTTGGTAAGGTTTGATTTTATATTTTCTATACTCAAAATTTTTTTATGGTTTAATAATAAATATAATAATAAATATTATAAAAATATCATATATATTCATTATATATGAATTTATAGTAATCTATAAAAGCTAGAGAGAGAAAATGAAATAACCAGTTCATGGGGACAATATTTATACGTACATATGAACGTTGTTTCCATTTAATACAATTGAAAGAAATTTAAATATTATATTATATATAAATATTGTTTTTTATTTTATATATATCACATATATTAATTAAATTTTTTTATTACAATCCATAAAAGGGTAAGGTAAAAATGAATCGAAATTCTTTGTGATGTGGTAGTCCACATTACACATGGACAACATTATCAAATCCCATATGAAATGGATATTAAGAAGGTTTATGTGATATCATAATTTAAAAGTATTTTTAAATTAAAAATATAATTTCTATTTGTTTAATAAATCCATATTTCAATCTAAGTAAAACACAAATGAAAATGATGTCACGTCATATTGTGAGGTAGTAGTCCGCCATACATAGGGGCGAAATTATTCATTTCCAATTGGTTTGGAGTTAAGAAGGTATATGTTGTATTATATTTTAATAAATAATATAAAATGATAAATTTAATATATAAATATTAAATAATTCATTATATTCAATTTTGAGAGGAGGTGATGGAAATCAAGTAACATCGATTTGTGGGGTAGTAGTCTGGGATACAAATTTTTAATGAATTCATATCTGATTCAATTTTAGAAGTTAAATATTTATGTTATTAAATTAGCAATATACCATCTTAAGATATGTAATATACTGATTTATTATTTGATAATATTATAATAATAAATGTTGGAGGTGGTGTAATAAATAAAATAAAACCTATGTTTAGGGGTGTTACATCTTCTTTGGAAAACTTCTATTGGTTTGCAGCTAAAGGCTTTTTAGTTTGGATTTATTACCAAAATAAGTATTTTAGGAATATAGGTTTGAATTAAATAAGTTATTTGGTTAATTATTTGATGAACTAATGGGTTTTGGAAGCGTGGGGAGGAGAGGGGTGGGGTTTACATTTTACAAGTGAGGTGAGTGGTGCACTAGTATTGTTTGAGTATGAAATGTTGTGTCAATGCTTTTCATATAGAAAATGTTTAATAATTGTCTATTTAAAACTATTTGTGGCTATATATAATAATTTTTATATAAAATGGGTTTTTTATAAGTTTCTAGGTCACATTAACCCTTATATTTCCTGTTTAACCCACAGTTAACCCGTTTTCACTTTAACCACAAGATTTAATTTTTAATATTTTTACTAGTAATTATAGAAAAATTTAAATTTACCATATTATATAATATAAATTATTATGATTAAAAATATTTAATCTATTTTTTTCAAATTTCATTTTCTGAAGTGGAGAAAATTAATTTAAAATTGAAACTGTAGACATGAAAAGAAAGTTCTTTTCCAAATTGTAAATATTAAGAAGTTTAAAAAGGATTTATGTCAATAATTAGTATGAAATTGTTTAAAATAAAAAAAAAGACTGATATATATATATATGTGTATATATATATATATTTGAACTAACTATACTTTTAAAACTATATTAAAAAAATTTGGATGTTTTTAAATGATTAAAATGAAAATGAAATTCTTAAAAAAGCAGGCATTTTTTTCGTTGAAAAAAATTTAACTTTTCATAAGATTATAAAAAGTTAACTCAAGGATATTTTCCATGTTCTGATCTAACAAATATATTTTAAATTTTTATATAATATTTTTAATAGTGGAATAAATTTATATTTAAATAATTGTGTAAAAGGTGAAAAAACATCTTTTATAAAATTATATTTCTTCAATCATAAATTTTGATACAAATTTACATCATTTATATAGAATTAATAATATTAATGTTAAAAATATTATTTAATATATAATATAAATATTTAATTAAATTCATTCACCCAAAATGTTTTATTTAATTTATTATGATAAATCATCACTGTGGAAAACAAATAGTTTTTCAAAAAATGATTTCCTTTATTATAAAATGGTTTTATTTTCATTTATTTATAATTGGTCCCAAAATAATTTATTGTATATATGTGTATAAACTATATATTAATTCAGTATTATTCAAACCCACAATTCCAATGTATAGATTTGATGTATCATACTAACAAAAAAATAATTTAACAGTATGTCTCATTTTGTTTAAACTCAGTGTTTTATATAACAAATGCTAAAAGAAGTGTTTCTTGAAATGAAATATATAATCAATGTTTTGTGTGATGAAAAATATTTAAAATATTAAATTCATTCAAAAAAAATATTTCACAAAATCTCAGGTATTTTTATTGGCGTTCTTATGGATTTGATTTGATTTGTTTGTTGACTTACACTGTGACCAAGGGACGCATAGTGTTTTTGTTTTCATGTATTCTTTTGAGATTATTCAATATTATTTTATAATGTCTGGTTTTTGGTGTATGTAATATTTTTTATTTATTATTTTTTAGTTCATTGAATGTTTCAATTATTATTACTACAATTTATCCAAATTTAGGTATTTAATTACATCTATAGGGTAAAATAATTCTTGTTGTTTGATATATTGATACATTAAAAACAGTCACTAACCATAGGTTATTGGGATCACATCTTATCTATTCCACATTCCAACTTGAGTGTATTCTTTATGGAGAAAATAGGTTTGTTCATCACATAATACTGGTTCAAAAATATATTTGATAAATTACATAGTACTATAGATTAATTTTTTTCAAGAATAATATTTTATAAGAATTAAATAATAATTAATGATCATTATAATACTAGGTCTATATATATTTAAATCATCGAAAATATACTCATAATAGATCCATTTATTTGAAATAATTACTATAGTTTCTATAAAATGAGAGTGGAAATAAAGAATCATTACAAAAAAATAATATCCTTTTTTGGTAAATATGAATGTAATATCATTGAATGGGGTTTTACATAAGAATTATAAAATAGTTGTATAGAGATATATGGGAGTAATAGATTGGGGATGAATCGACATTTAGAACATTTTAATGTAAATAATATTTTTTAATTAATTATTATATAAATCAACGGTGTAGTACAGTGTTCTCGATATAGGGAAGTACAAATTGAAAGATGATCATTGTATATTTATAGTTGTTCAAATCACCTAGATCCATGTCCACTTTTCAATATTCTCAAATTGGTGAGAATATCAATACCCTCTGAGAAGACCTACTTTTGAAGGTGTGATATCTATTTTCATGAATATCATTTTACTATACTCTCATGCATAACCTTGAATTTATATAGGTTACAAAACCTAGTCATACATGCATTTTCATCATGATTCATGACCCAAAAACCATCATTTTGATTGGATAATTTCCCAATACATAATTCATTTTGATTGGAAAAAACATAAATACATATTAATAGTTACAAAATGGTAGAATAAAAAAAAGAAGAAAATTAGAAAACAATGTGCTATAGTAGCAGAGCATATGGTGAATAATGACGATGAAGCCTAACGTTCACTGATCACATCAGAAAAAGATCATCGAACATTGATGTTCCTCAACAATTATATTAATGAAACAATATAAATAGAGCACTACAATCATGAATCCAGAAAATAATTCTTTCCATCAAGTATTCAAAAAGTCACAATGCTTTTTATAGTGCATTCCTTGGTATCTATTAATCAACTAACCACAAAGTTTTATATCTGTGGGAGGATGAATTTTTTTTGTCAGTTCAAAAAATTATTCACAATAAATTCAAATATCGATTCATAATCACATGTGATGACTCACAAATACATTGTTTTAACAAAGAAAACACCCTCATTATAACTCATTGTAGGTAGGTGTATCATGGTAACATGAAAAAAAAACATTCATGGAAATATTAAATACCACTTCATGTTAAGATATATTTTTTTGGTAACATCCAAAATTTCTTAGAGAAGGTTCACGCAGATTTTTTGGATGGTCGAAAAGTATGGAGAGTGTGAAACCGTTAGAATAGACTGGGTTTTGTTACTGAGATAGTGAACCTTTCATGAAGAATTGAAACATTATCGATCTGAATGTCAAGCGAGTTTCCATGGATGATCAGAATAACAAATGGGTGATGCTATAAAATTCTTATAGGTTCGAATCGTACATGTTTTTCTGTATATACAGAAACTACTTCATGAATGAAGTAGAAAAAATATGTGTGTACTATGTTGAGTTGTGTTATTTAACGATGGTTCTATTATAGAATCAATGTGATATTAAATTTATGAGGGAAACTGAGGATTTTTCCAGTGACTTGTGGATTAGCTACTACTATGCAATAATGATGTAGGATTTCATTAGTGCATATTTCTCTTTGGGATGGTACCTAAACTATGTTTGGTGCACATGCAAGGATGATGTATATTCAAGGAGATGATAAAAATGTTTATAGTGAACAGAATATATACATATTTTTTAACATATATATATATATATATATTTAATGATAAAAAAATGTAAACTTATATGATTATATAGGATATAATATTTTAAAACTAAAACTACAATAACATTTCACTACAATAACAAACTAAATAGAGAGATAATTTATAATTCAATAATTTCATTAGGATTTTTTTTAAATAATCATTGATTTCCAATAATGATATTCAAATTATGGTTTTAGAAAAAATTTAATTTTAAATTAAATTACAAAAAAATTATAAATAATAGAAATATCCTCTTTAAAATCTAAAAATAAGAAGTTATATTTAAAAAATTTATATTTTTTCCCACTTCATGGATCAAATTTGAAAATAATTAAAATTATTGAAATCAAATAGTTAAAAATGAATACTATATAAAAAATATAAATTATTAATATTTATAAATAACTTATTATTTTAAATATTATTCTTCAGACAGACTATTTCCATATAAAATCACGGGGAAATTGTCTTCAATGGTGTAAACCCACCTGAGTTGATAATCTAAAATATCTTATTAAAAAGGTCCATAAAAAATTCTATTTTTAATTGTGTTTGAAATTTTTTATAGAATAAAAATTATAAAAAATATGAAACAAGTTTAAATAAATTATTAAATCCATGAATTTTCTTTTATTTGTAGAAACTAAAGAAATAAATTCAATCTTTAAATAATGAAATCATATTGAGAATATCTTTTCAATTTAAAATAGTTTTAAATTTAAAAGAACCACTAAAAGACATAATGTGTTTGTAGAATTAGGTGGTAAACTAATTTAATAAAAAAACTCCCAACACTAAAGTGAAAAATCTTGTTATTAGAAAATATAAACAGAACATGAGTTGTTTCCAACAATAAAAACCAGCTATTGAAAACTATTTCAAAAATATTAACCAAAACTAAAATATGCATATACCAACTATTTGAAAACTTGTTTAAAACATACAAATAAGTAAATTATCTAATTTAAATAAAAATGGGTAAATCCCCATTAATTCATGTAATAAAACATATTAAAATATTTAAATTAAATACAAACACATAATATATAGAAATGAAAAAAAAATATAAGTAAATATGGAATATTATTCCTTATTTCTAAAACAATTAGTGGTTAATGTACATTCATAAAATTTATAAATTAATTTTAAATGACTAAGGGTATTATATATTATGTATTCTAGAACATAGGTTTATGAAATTTTAGAAAATATTCTTATTGGACAATGAAAAAATACATATATTGGCATTGTTACCAGTTTAGGTAATATAGGATTTTAGAAACATATTTTTGATACCCATTCCATATTTTATTTAGCATATTTGATAGTAAAGATTTTGGAAACTTAAAATTATTTCAAACACATATTTTTGGGTATTTTTGAAAATAAATACTTAGATAAAATAGAATTATTATGACCAAAGGATTGAATAAATCACATATCATATTCATTAGAATAATTTAATTTCATTCTAAAATTAAATATTAGAACACTATATATACTACGTTATGAGATTTTATCAAATGTATAATTAATTATCCATATTGATAAAATTTAATAACCCAAAATAATATTTTTATTTTTTGGTCTCAACATAAATATCATTTTATCATAAATCATTCCTTCATAAAAAAGAATAAAGTGGTTATTTATGATTATAAACACCCTTTTTCAAATATATATTATGTTTTTGAATTGATTCAAAATCAATATATAAAATTTTGTTAGGTCTAGAATCTGTATTTGAATATTTTCTATTTTTGTTCTTGATCATTTTACAGTCATTCACATATTTATTCAAGTCATCCAATATAAAATTAATAAATCCTATTATTTATTATTTAACTCTAGAAATTTTTGTTAATATGTTATTTTATTTTTATTATTTTAACACATCAGAATAATTATATTTTTTATATTCTTAAATTTTGGAAACATTGGTATTCGATTTTTCAAATTAATTTTTTATTTTCTAATAATATTTCACAAATTTATTATATTTACATTTTATATATTTTTATTTTTAAATGATTATGAGACAAGAATTTTCTAATTCTAATTTTTCATTAATAATTTTTTAATTCAATAATTATCATAATCAAAACCATGGAATGATTTAGAATCAGTTTCCTTTTGTCCACTTGCAATTGTGTTATATTTAAAAAAATTTAGGATTTATAAATTGAGTAAAGTATGAATTTGGTACCTCACAATTTTTTTCCATCAAAGAAAGTTAAAATATTTCATCTTCACTTAATGAGTAAATTCTTGAGTCAAATCTATTTTAACAATACCGTCATACAAATAATGCATGCTTTTCATTTATCCATTATTATTTTTAATGCATTGAATGATTGAGTTTGAGAAATAAGTACTGATGTTATCTTACTTCCTATACTCATATCATGTTATATCCAACATTTCATTATTATTTCTAGAATTTCACTTAATTTTTTTTCATTTATCCCTCAGAACTACTTTTGGAATCCTTTTATTTTCATATATTGGAAACCATTCAACTTATTTGAACTACATACTTATCAATTTCCTGACACTCTGATTAATTTTGGTTATATAGTATGATTTCATTTGACATAAAAATACCTTTATTTTTTAGACTAATCATTAAAAATGTATTATTGTAAAAGTTAATAATGGAGTAGAGAAATGGTTAGTTTTTCTAATGTATACGCTTTAAAATTCTTAATTCCATGAATTATAAGAAACCAGCCTGAAAACATTACATAATCCTATGTTTTATTCAATAATAAACATTATTTTCCATTGGGTATCTTTTCTGGTTTAGTTATTTAGATGATAATTACATACTTCATACATAACATCCCACATTAATCCAAAGTGGAAACTTCCAATACACTACTGATTTTTTTTTTCTAAAATATAAAAATTTTAAAAATAATCATCATTTTTTTAAAAAATATTCATAAAAATATTCATGTATTCCTTTTATCTATTAACCTTCAGTATAACCTATGAAAAAAAATTAAAACAATGTATGAGCACAAAATTCTCAATAAGGAACATAAATAAAGAAAAATCATTAGTCTTATGAAAACATGGAAACCCATGAAAACCCATTTTCATAAAACATCATAATAATTCATTGAAAAATCTTAATCCTAATTAGGACATCATTAGAATATCAATAATACATTCTCATATATAAATAGAATAAAATTATGGTAATATTATCTCTTGGGAGTACCCAATGCATTGTAGAGGTATAATGGGGTTCTCCCTTCATGTCTAGAGAAACAATGGTGCTCAAACCATTATATCATGTGCTAAAATTGGAATAAACCCATCATATCTTGGAATATAATGGTATCAACCCTTAATAAATTTTTTTAGGGAACATAAAAGGAATATAAAACATGAAAACTCTTTTAATACCATCATCAAAACACATCCGTACCTCAAAATATCATTTTCTCATAGAAATAATTTAAAATATAAGAAACACACACAGAATAATGAAATAATATTCTTTACAAATAACAATTAAAACATATAAGGTAAAAATTATTGTAATAATCAATCATAAAAGTAGGAGAAACCTTTCATGCTGCATATAAAAATAAAAGATATTTTGTAATTTCATAAAGATATATTTAAAAGGATTTTAAATTGAATATCCATTACATAATAAATGAAAAATATACCTTTTCAAAACACATGAGAGATATTAATGCATTAATAACCACATTTATACATTCATAAAAACCATTTTAAAAATATGTAAAAAAATATAAATATTTATAAGAATAAATCTTTAAAACATTTAAAGCAATGATTTAGTTAAAGGGTCCCCCACCGCAGGGTCAAATTCCTTCAAAAGTGTTAAAATCTTATGTAAAATGGTAATAAAAATGATATTTATTTGATAGATAAATATAATAATGTTTATAATACCTTATAGGATCTTATTAAAAGAATTTACCCCAATTTATTGACAATAATTTGTGATATCCAATGATTTGGGTGCGTCGTTTCATGGTTACCATGGTCAAGTTTTTATGTATCTACTTTTAAAAAATAAATAACAATATAGAAGTGAAAAAATATACATATTTAGGTCATTTAAACAATTAACATATATTTAAAACCTTCCACGATAGTTTTAAAGAGAAATTAAAACTAATCATCTATGAAGGCGGTGAATTGACACAATACAGACAATTATTTTATTATTTAAGAATAGAAGGCGAAAATGAGTGATTTTATACAGAATATACCATAAAAAATCAAATTATACTGTATATAATATAATTTAGTTATCTGGTATCATTGGATTAGAGGATAAAATAATGTATAAGTGAGAATGAATTTTAATTCGATAAAGAATAAATTTACCTCTTCAAAATTTCTCTATGAGAACCTCCCTAGGCTTTTGGAAGTTGTGTTTTTGTGATAATAGAAGAACTAAAATGTAGAAGGGGATGATGATAAGGAAATTTTTTATAATATAATTTACCAAGAATGATAATGGTGATGAATATCTATGAATGAAAGAGCCTCCTTTTATAATTGAAGTGAGGAGAAAATAACGAATTACATAAAATATTAAAATAAATTTTTTTAATATAGGGTTAAAGACTTTAATAAGTTTTATAAATCATTTTATATCAATTTTAAGAAATAATTTTAAAATTTTTGACATTTTAAATGATTTTTTTCTTTTTCAAATAATTTAGTAAAACATTTTATTCATATTTTGTGTGAAATTAAACACTATTTCTAATTATGAATTTGAACACATCAAAAAAGGTTTCAAATTCGAATCCAATTTTTTCATTATCTTATATAATTATCATATTAACCTATGTAAATAATTAATTATCTTAAAAATATCTTGTTATATTTATTTTAATATTTTTATTATTATTAATTTTATTTATTCATTAAGTAAATTATTACAACATCATTATTGCGGAATCTATTAATGTATTTATTTATTTAATAAAAATTATAAATAAAAATCCATGAAAATATAATTTCATTTTATTTCCAATAAATAGTTAATTTTTTAAAAACTTATAGGAAGCAACAAATTAAAATATTATGAAAACTAAAATTTATAGAGTGATTATCATGACTAATTTCTAAATAAAATATTCTAATGGTCATAAAGTGATTATTGTGGGACCAAAATTTCTCAAATTCTATTAAAAAATAGATAATAGTCTAAAAAATATTGTTTTAAATGATTTAGAATTTCTTTTCTAACTTATTAAATTTTATTGGTTTAATTAAAAATCATTTATTTATTTATCTTAGGGTTGCACAAGCACTACATTAGCAATGCACAAGAATTAATGTTAATTATTTCAAAAAATAAAATATTATCATTATAAATAATTAATTATTTTCATAATAAAATTCTATATTCATTAATTAGGTATATTAACTCATATACATATCTAGAGAACTAATTGAATTTGATATTTTGAATTTTATTACCTTGCACAAGCACTACACAAGAATTTGGATTAGGATTATGTAATATAACTATTATATTATAATCTAAAATATAAAATCATCAATAATAAATAATAATTAATTTAACAATATATCAAATATTTTTTATCTTTCAATTATTATTTATATGGAACCAAATTTTACATTTTCAATGCTATCTAGGCACTGTGTCGATACAGACAAAAAGTTTTATAAATATCATGAAATTAATTATATTATACATGTTATGAATTATTTAATAAAATATTACCCTTCTAAAATGATAAATTATGCATTAAATAAATTTAATAAATTTTATATCATAATTATATATTCATTACATGATAAAAAATATAATATTTTATAAAAAATTGTATTTTTTACTATTCACCAAAAATTAATCTTTTTATGAAAATTATAAACATTTAATAGTATAATAATTTTTTAATTATTAAAGAAAAAAATATGAAATTGTTTTTAAAAAATTAAAATACTATAATTGTAAAATTAACGATTTAAGTAAATAACCATGTAATGAATTATTTATTTTAAGAATTAATTAATGTAATGAAAATAACTATTTAAATCAAGAATAGTATAAAATATAAAAAAGAAATTATTCTATATGTACCTAGGTTGTTACATTATCCCACCCTTTTGAAGTTTCTTCTATATAATTTTCATTCACTTATTAAAAAATAGGGAAACTTTTCCCTCAGAACATTATTTGATTCTAATGTTGCTTCTTCAAACTTGTGGTTTCTCCACAAAACAATAACCTAGTGAATTACCATATTCCACAATATTTCCATCTTCGATCAAAAATATGAATAAGTTTTTATTCTTATGAAATATTTTCTTCTAGCTAAATTACTTCTGGACTCAATACATGAGATGGATCTAGCACATTTTTTATTAACATCGAAGCATGAATGCATTGTGTAATTGAGATATACTCAAGGGCATTGCTACTTAGTAGGAAACTAGTCCAATTTACTATATATGTTCATAATTTCATAAGGATCATGTACTTAACTTTACATTCTTACCAAAAAGAATAATACATTTCTATACAGGGGATTTAGTGAAAACATTTTCACCTACCTCGAAAGAATGGTCTTTCCTCTAGTAATCTGCAAAACTTTTTTGCAAGCGCAAAGCTATCGACATGTGTTACTGAATCAACAAAACTTTATTTTATACTTCCTATAATAATTCTAGAACCATTAAATTCCTTCCACTTACATCATTCCAAAAATTTTAAATTCGACTCCGCTTTCAACATAATTTTTTAAAATGTTCCATCAGTAGACCAGAATGAAAATAGTTATTATATAAAAACTCAACTAAAGAAATATGTTGACCCTAAATTCCCAGGTAATCCATTGAAAAATTCTAATGTATATCCTCCAATTTCTAGATTTTTCTTTCTAACAATCCATCACATCAACGATGGACGTTTGTGTTGTAATTTAATTCAATATCGAATGACTTGTAAAGGTCTTTCCAAAAGTTACTAGTGATCCTATGATAACAATTAGATATAAAGTATAGTGAAAATCCATATAACCTTACTATCTTAATTAGATATGATCGATAAATTGGATCCAGAAACATGGTGTCTTGAATTAAAAGAAAATGAGAATATTTATTCAAATGATCTTTAATAACTCAGATTGCATTATTACCTCCAAATGACTGTGGTCATCCCACCATGACGTCTACGGATATAATTTCCCATTTATACTCTGAAACTAGAAATATATTAAGAAACCCCTTCATTAAATTCCATTTTCCATTAACCAATTTACATTTTAAACATTTCAGGTTAAAATCATTAATATTTATTTACATTCAATCACAATTGTAATACCATCGAAGCTCTCTATACATCTTACTGCTCTGATGATGAACTGAAAATAGATAACTATGTGCTTCACATAACACCTCTATATTAAACTATGAATCACATGGTATACATAATATATTGAAAATATCAAAAAACAATCTCTATCAATGTTTAATTCAGTCTAATTAACCTTTTAACCCATTATACTCTTTTCTATAACCCACGATCTTCCTTATGCACTTGCTTAATTCTATATTATAGAGACTACAACAATGAAACCTGATAAAACGGGCAATTTCTTGCACTAACTACCTCCATGAACAAATTAAAAACATAATTAACCAATGGGGAATGTTACAAACATATCTTGTTCAATGTAGTATTACTTTTCTGACTTAATGCATCGACCACTTAGTTTTAATTTTATAGGATTGTAATAAATTGGGAAATCATAATCCTTGATTAGCTTCATCCATCTTCTCGATCTCATGTTAAATTATATCTAAGTTAATTTATACTTCAAAATATTATGATCAGTATATATTTCACATTTTTCTCCCTAAAAATATTGCCTCCAAATATCTAATTCCAAAAAACAACAACATCTAATTCCATGTAATGTGTAGTGCAATTTTACTCCTATGGTACCTAATAACATGAAGTATAAAAAATTACCTAATAATTCGTTATTAAGGAAAAACCATGTCCTATAAACGAATAATCACTATAGAAGAATAATTCACCATTTACGGATAGCAGATCTACAACTAGAGAATACTTCAATATTATTTTCAATTTTCGATACTACTTAGTTTTATGTCTCAAAATTTACTCATGAAGTTGAAAAAGATTTTTCCACACCCATTTATTTCCAATATTGCTGTTTTTTTGCCTGAGCGACTATCATTGGACACAGATTATGAAAATGACTAAACTTATTATAGTTAAATCATCTTAACCATTCCCACTCAACATTCTTAAAATTATTTCATTTTAACTCATGAGCTATGTGTCCCAACATTAATCATTGTTACAACTTCCCAAAATTTATAGGACATTCTCTAAGATGTTTTTCCCATACTTTTCACAATAAGGAAATTTCATTTTATTACCTCTAAATTTATTGGATGAATTATTCCCTAAATAATGCCAACAAAAAAACTTCTTATGCTTTTCATCAAGAGGAACATATGTATAAGGCCCCAGCCTTAAACCTTACTTAATATTGAATTAAATGAATAATTCACATTGAGGATCTTTTCAGGTTTAGAGTTTTAGAGAATTAGAACATAACTATTGCATCTTAAAAGATTACAAAGTAGACACTTCTATTAAGTTTCCATAAAATATAAACTTTTAAAAAGAAAGATGTCTAGATTCCATGTTTTATATAGCATGACATTCCCTTGATCCCATCCTTGACCTTATTCCACTTTAAGTCCTGTGAAAAACATTTTAAAAAAACTTGGGGTGAGCATAAAAAGCTCAGTAAGGGATACCGAAAGAATTAAAACTGTTAGTTTTTCAAACATCAAATAAACCATATATACTCTATCAAAGTAATACCTTCACCTTCATGAAGTAGTAAAAACTCTTTACTAAATAAAGTATCATTACTTACCTTTTTGTAACCAAAGGATTACCATAAAATCCATAAAAAGAACACATAACATATATAAAGGTAACTTGGGACATAAACATACTTAAGTGGAATAACCATACGGTCGACTTCCACACATATCACTTAATGGAATTGCCATACAGCCAATTTCCATACATACTTAATGGAATAGCCATACGGCCGACTTCCATACCTAATGCATTGGAGGTTATAATGTAACCACCCGTCCTGGTATTCACGGCACCACCCGTCATATGGTTTATAACGTAACCACCCGTTAAAACGTCCAAGTACCAATATAAAATCATAAAACATAAAACCAATATATAGGAAAGATAACATTTCCACATTTCAATCACAATATATCATAAATATATTGACATAATAGAATCCTTTATCAAAACCATTTTCAATACCAAAATACATAAAAGAGTATATGGTATTTATTTTATTCTAAAAACATTACGGCTTGTTGAGAAAGCCACAGATCAAATAATACTCGCGGTGGTGGAAAAGGTCGTTGTCACCGCGTACGTTAAAAAAACATTCCTTTTTGTCGTTTAGTAAAATGATTCTTAGAAAAAGATTCCTTTTGTATAAAAGTAAAAGTCAAAGGAGTTTATACACCGTATAAAAGAAAGTTGTGTATAAAACGAAATATGCATCAATGAAAGGAGATTGAGACGAAGTCCCTTACCTCGGGTCCGACTTGACTCGATCGTTCTTTAACGTCCTGAATAATAAACTTGAGTTAATTTATACCTGATTAAGAACATTTTTAAAGTTAATTATTCCTTTTATATCACTTATTTCCATGTTATAAACATTATGAAACCATTTAAGTTAATAATTATTGTTTTGTCAATATTTGGTTCTTAAGTCGAAAGTTGACTTCTTACAATTACATGTTGTTCGTGTGGTCAAAAGTTCTTTATATCCAGAATTAAATTCCTGATTTGGATATTATATATATCATATATATCTAGCAGATACATGTATTTATAATATTACATAATCATTTAGAGGTAAGAAATGAAATGCACCGTTCATGGAGACGGTAAGCCGTACGTACGCATGAACGCTACTTTCATTTTATTGTCATATTAGTGGAATTAAAACTAAATGAGAGGTATGTATATTTTAATTCCAGAATTATATTCATCATTTAGATATATCATTAATTATATATATACATTATATACATGTAATTTTAATAGTACATTACATTTGGGGATAAGAAATGAAATGCACCGTTCATGGAGACGGTAAGCCATACGTACGCATGAACGCTACTTTCATTTCTATCTCATAATTTAATGGAAAGAAATAATAATGATATAGAGGTATATTATAATTCCAGTATAACATCATATATAATAACTTTAAATCCATCCTTTACACGTCCCACATATGGCATTAACGAATCACATCACTTTGAGGGGGCGGTAGTCCGCACTTCCTTAAATGAAGATATCGTGTTTACCCATAATGGAAACCATAAAGGTATGACCAAAATGAAAAATAAAGAAGCTTAAAGAAAAAAAAATAAACATATTATATATCATATATAAAAATAGTGACATCATAATGGCCACCGTTGAAGGTGTTAAAAGAGTATTGAACAATCATCGTTTCGGGAGGCAGAATTTCGCCATCCACGGAAACCGTATGTTCTTTAACCATTTGATGTAGTTGTGTGAGAGTGTAGCTAGAATAAATATTATAACAACATCCTAGTATATTGAAGATACTGGTTTTGTTACAAAATAAGTAAATAAAAATAGTTTAGAGGGTTGGAGAAGCAAAATAAAACAAATGAACAAGAGAGAATGAATTACCTTTAAAAGTGTAACTACTTTTGATTTGAGCCTAAAGGCTTCCTTTGAAAGAATTCTGCCCAAAGGGAATCCTCTAGGATGAGGGGAGGGATGTGGAGAGAGTAATTGGGCAGGGGTTGGCCGAGCCAAAGGCTTGAATAGTGTGTGTAATGGGGTAGAGGTGGGGGCCTTTTATAAGAGGAGAGGAGGGACACTTTTGTAAAGTAAAGAAATATTACTTTATTTGAAAATGTGTTTCGGTTTTAAAAGGTCCCACATTGATATAATTCGTGGATAAGGTGATAAGGGTTCGAAATACACCCATCCAATAAGTTTTGGACATGTGTAGTTCATAGATTTTACATTATGTTTCCATTTTATTTAAATCGTCAAATAATGATGTCATCGCTGCATCATTATTATTTCAAAACTAATTTACTTTATTTAATGTCTAAAAATTATAAAAAAATACTATGATGTAGGAAATATTTTTTTCTTTCCAATGACTATTTATAATCAAAATTTGGACTTGTATAACCCCACTCAAAAATTATTTTAGTAAAACAATTTATGTTAGTGTCATTTTCACTTTAACAATAAATAAAAATATATTAATGTCATTTCCAACTAAAGTGGCTCCATGAGGTCCCCAAGTTGGCCCATGGCTTGTCTTGGTCGGCCATGACTCACCCAATAGGTGTAGGACAAGTGTCATGGTGTTTTCACATTCTTATAATACCATTTTTACCTTAAACTACACTAATTACCTCTAATTGCGATTAAGAACTTAATAAGTCACTATTCACCAAAAAAATTATTATAATCTAATTGAACCACATTTTACTTCTTAATGAAAACCATGTATGTCGGATTTTTGAAATTCAAAACACAATGATGGAAAATTTTCATTTAAACGGAAAATCAATTTTTATAAGTACCACTTAGTGGTTTCACTATTCATCAAAAATTGAAGTTTTTCAGAAAATTACCAAAAATTCACCCGAAGCTATATTTGATATTCCAAATTAAAAAATGAAGTCCATTTTACAAAATTCAAAACATATAAGTCAAATTAATTAATTTAATAATTAATTCCCACTGTCATGACAAATAGCGTGTTTTTGTGAAACAATAAGTATCAAAAGATTGACACCAGTTTAAGTCCAATTTCAAAGTGAAATTGATTCCAATGACCACCATTGGATTAACTGGTAAAAATATTTTCTAATTTCACTTTAAAACCAATTAAAATAATAATCTAATCATATGAATAATTTAGATTAAAAAGAGGTTTTGAATTAAAATACAACATTTTACACTATTCATAAAAAAATAAACTTTATCAGAAAGGTACCAAAAATTTACACTAAGTAAATTTTGATGTCCTGATTCTAAAGAAGAGTTATATTTGGTTCAAAATAAAGTATAAGAGTGATCAAAACTATATTTAATGACGGTTCACCATTAAAAGGTGATAAGTGAACCTTTAGTGAAAATTAGAGTATATATGCCCTAAAATTGATCTCTTTCCGTATTTTAAGCCTTTATCTTTTATTGGGTAAATGTATAAACATTTAAAAACATATCTAATCATATTTTAGTTATTTCTATCCATTCCCTCCAGTACAATGGCTACTTATTAACTATCATTTAAAATAATATTATTTTGTTACTAGTGTGCTACGTAAGTTTGAAAGAAACTCATCGTTGCGTATCGGGTACGCTATCGAACATAGCAACCCCTTTAAAATAAAATTAATATTTAATTCGTAAATATTAATAAATATGAAAATTCTTTATTCTTTATTTACCTGGGATGTTACATCCTTCCCCCCTTTTGGGAATTGCGTCCTCGCAATTTTATTCACTTATCAAAATAAGTGGGGGTATTTATCCCTCATAGCATTTTCAGATTCCCACGTTGCCTCTTCAATCACATGGTTTTTCCACAAAACCTTTACCTGATGAATCACCTTATTCCGTAACACTTGCTCCCTGTGGTCAAGAATCTGGACTGGTTGTTCTTCATAAGATAGGTTCTCTTCCAGCTGAACTACCTCTGGACTCAAAACATGAGATGGATCTGGCATATAATTCCTCAACATTGAAACATGAAAAACATTGTGTACCTGAGATATACTCGAAGGTAAAGCCACTCGGTATGCAACTGATCCAACTCTTTCCAGAATTTCATATGGTCCAACCAACCATGGACTCAACTTTCCTTTCTTACCAAATCTCATCACACTTTTCCAAGGAGAAATCTTGAGAAAACCATGATCACCTACCTCAAAAGATAGATCCTTCCTCCGGTTATCCGCATAACTATTCTGCCTGCTCTGAGCTATTCTCATGTGTTTTTTGAATCAACTGAACTTTTTCTGCCATCTCTTCTACCAATTCTGGTCCCATCAGCTTCCTTTCACCCACTTCATTCCAAAATGCTGGAGTTCGACACCGCTTCCCATATAATCCCTCAAATGGTGCCATCTGTATACTGGAATGAAAATTGTTATTATAAGAAAACTCAACCAAAGAAAGATGTTGGTCCCAACTTCCCTGATAATCCATAGAACAAGCTCGTAGCATATCCTCCAATGTCTGGATTGTTTGTTCTGACTGCCCATCTGATTGAGGATGAAAAGCTGTACTAAAATTTAATTCAGTACCCAACGACTTCTGAAGGCCTTTCCAAAAGTTAGAAGTGAACCTGGGATCATGATCAGATAAAATGGAGAGGGGAACTCCATGTAACCTGACTATCTCTTTTAGATTCAGACGGGAAAGCTGAACAAGAGAGAAAGTATCTCGTATAGAAAGGAAATGAGCAGATTTGGTCAAGCGATCAATAATAACCCAGATTGCATTATTACCTTGATATGTCCTTGGTAATCCCACAACAAAGTCCATGGATATGTTTTCCCATTTCCACTCTGGAACTGGTAAAGGCTGAAGCATCCCTTTCGGTAACTGCCGCTCTGCTTTAACCTGTTGACATGTCAAACACTTCACAGTAAAATCAGCAATATCTCTTTTCATTCCATCCCACCAGTAATACTCCTACAGATCTCTGTACATCTTAGTACTGCCAGGATGAACTGAAAACGGAGAACTATGAGCTTCACATAACAACTCTCTCTTCAACTGTGAATCACAAGGCACACATAACCTCTTCACAAAACTCAAAACACAAACACAAACTTATCCAAGAACTCATGGAAAATTTTATTCATAAGGTCCATGAATACAGCAGGTGCATTGGTTAACCCAAAAGGCATAACTAAAAATTCATAATGACCATACGCAGTCTTCGGAACGTCTTCTTCTTTTACTTTCAACTGATGGTACCCTGACCTCAAGTCAATCTTCGAAAAATACTGAGCTCCCTGGAGCTGATACCACTTCATTCGATGGCCCAACATCTGCTGAAGTTGTTGAAAAGGATTTCACCACCCCTTTTTGCTTGTAGTCTGGCTGCATTCCCCCAGTTGAGTTCTTCGTTGGATACTCGTTCGCATAATGACCCATTTCATTACACTTAAAACATCTTACCGTTGGCTTTTCATTTCCTGCTTGATCATCTTCCTTACAGTTACGAGCAATATGACCAGACTTACCACACCAAAAGCACTTACCAGACTTGGATAAACATTCTCCAGGATGCATTTTACCACACTTCTCACAGGATGGATATTTGGTTTTCTTACCTCCTTGCTTCTTTGATGAATTCTTCCCCTTTGCCTGCCAACTAGACCTCTTATTCTGTTGTTTTTCATAGAACACCTGATCATCGGAAAACTCCATTTCAACCTTCTCCGCACATCGAACAAGTTTTTCATAACTTTTGAAGTCACGAGAAGCTAAAGACCTTCGATACTTTGGCTTTAACCCTGAGTAAAAATGGTTTATTTTACTATCAAGATCTCGTATGAAGTTTGGAGCATACCTTGCCAATCGAGTGAACTTTTCTTCATAAGTAGCCACTGAATCATCCTCCTGCCTCAATTCTAGGAACTGTTTTTCCATACTAAGACGAACCACCTTAGGAAAATATTTCTCAAGAAAACATACCTTTGAATTCATCCCAGTGAAGATCCTCAATCTCATCACTATCCCTTATATTTTTCACCATCGACCACCACTGATCAGCTTCACGTTCAAAACGGTAAACAACAAGACTAACCTTTTGATGTTCTGAACACCCCATGACATCAAAAATCTTCTCCAGTGATTTAATCCACCCTTCAGCTTGCACATGGTCAGATGATCCTCTGAATGATGGGGGATGTTGCCTCATGAAATGTTCCACCACTGACATGTTCCCCTGCGGTTGATCTAGCTGATCTCGTGCATGAATACCACCACCATTTATAGCCTGAGTCAACTGTGCCATCACTGCAACAAACTGTTCAGTTCCGATTCTGACCATCTCAGGTTGCTGATTTGGAAGGTTATCTTTCTCCTGATGTCGTCCCAACATAGCTGCTTTGTTTCCTCTGTGGAAAACCATTCTGAACACAGAAATATCTTAGGCGAAGCAACATGGTAATCCGTAAATGCTATATCATTTCAATCATATTATAATTTAACACTTTTCTAACTCTTAAAGTTGTCTAAACCGACCTTTGATACCAACTATAAGGCCCCAGCCTTAAACCTTACTTAATATTGAATTAAATGAATAATTCACATTGAGGATCTTTTCAGGTTTAGAGTTTTAGAGAATTAGAACATAACTATTATATCTTAAATGATTACAAAGTAGACACTTCTACTAAGTTTCCATAAAATAAAAACTTTTAAAAAGAAAGATGTCTAGATTCCATGTTTTATATAGCATGACATTTCCTTGATCCCATCCTTGAACTTATTCCACTTTAAGTCCTGTGAAAAACATTTCGAAAAAACATGGGGTGAGCATAAAAAGCTCAGTAAGGGATACAGAAAGAATGAAAACTGTTAGTTTTTCAAACATCAAATAAACCATATATACCCTATGAAATTAATACCTTCACCTTCATGAAGTAGTAAAAACTCTTTACTGAATAAAGTATCATTACTTACCTTTTTGTAACCAAAGGATTGCCATAAAATCCATAAAAAGAACACATAACATATATAAAGGTAACTTGGGACATAAACATACTTAAGTGGAATAACCATACGGTCGACTTCCACACATATCACTTAATGGAATAGCCATACGGACAATTTCCATACATACATAATGGAATAGCCATACGGCCGACTTCCATACCCAATGCATTGGAGGTTATAATGTAACCACCCGTCCTGGTATTCACGGCACCACCCGTCATATGGTTTATAACGTAACCACCCGTTAAAATGTCCAAGTACCAATATAAAATCATAAAACATAAAACCAATATAAAGGAAAGATAACATTTCCACATTTCAATCACAATATATCATAAATATATTGACATAATAGAATCCTTTATCAAAACCATTTTCAATACCAAAATACATAAAAGAGTATATGGTATTTATTTTATTCTAAAAACATTACGGCTTGTTGAGAAAGCCAAAGATCAAATAATACTCGCGGTGGCGGAAAAGGTCGTTGTCACCGCGTACGTTAAAAAAACATTCATTTTTATCGTTTAGTAAAACGCTTCGTAGAAAAAGATTCCTTTTGTATAAAAGTAATAGTCAAAAGAGTTTATACACCGTATAAAAGAAAGTTGTGTATAAAACGAAATATGCCTCAATGAAAGGAGATTGAGACGAAGTCCCTTACCTCGGGTCCGACTTGACTCGATCGTTCTTTAACGTCCTGAATAATAAACTTGAGTTAATTTATACCTGATTAAGAACATTTTTAAAGTTAATTATTCCTTTTATATCACTTATTTCCATGTTATAAACATTATGTAACCATTTAAGTTAATAATGTTTGTTTTTTCAATATTTGGTTCTTAAGTCGAAAGTTGACTTCTTACAATTACATGTTGTTCGTGTGGTCAAAAGTTCATTATATCCAGAATGAAATTCCTGATTTGGATATCATATATATCATATATATCCAGAATATGCATGTATTTATAATATTACATAATCATTTAGAGGTAAGAAATGAAATGCACCGTTCATGGAGACGGTAAGCCGTACGTACGAATGAACGCTACTTTCATTTCTTTGTCATATTAGTGGAATTAAAACTAAATGAGAGGTATGTATATTTTAATTCCAGAATTGTATTCATAATTTAGATATTTCATTAATTATATATATACATTATATACATGTAATTTTAATAGTACATTATATTTGGGGATAAGAAATGAAATGCACCGTTCATGGAGACGGTAAGCCGTACGTACGCATGAACGCTACTTTCATTTCTATCTCATACTTTAATGGAAAGAAATAATAATGATATATAGGTATATTATAATTCCAGTATAACATCATATATAATAACTTTAAATCCATCCTTTACACGTCCCACACATGGCATTAACGAATCACATCACTTTGAGGGGGCAGTAGTCCGCACTTCCTTAAATGAAGATATCGTGTTTACCCATAATGGAAACCATAAAGGTATGACCAAAATGAAAAATACAGAAGCTTAAAGAAAACAAATAAACATATTATATATCATATATAAAAATAGTGACATCATAATGGCCACCGTTGAAGGTGTTAAATGTGTATTGAACAATCATCGTTTCGGGAGGCAGAATTTCGCCATCCACGGAAACCGTACGTTCTTTAACCATTTGATGTAGTTGTGTGAGAGTGTAGATAGAATAAATCTTATAACAACATCCTAGTATATTGAAGATACTGGTGTTGTTACAAAATAAGTAAATAAAAAGAGTTTAGAGGGTTGGAGAAGAAAAATAAAACAAATGAACAAGAGAGAATGAATTACCTTTAAAAGTGTAAGTACTTTTGATTTGAGCCTAAAGGCTTCCTTTGAAAGAATTATACCCAAAGGGAATCCTCTAGGATGAGGAGAGGGATGTGGAGAGAGTAATTGGGAAGGGTTTGGCCGAGCCAAAGGCTTTAGGAGTGTGTGTAAGGAGGTAGAGGTGGGGGCCTTTTATAAGAGGAGAGGAGGGGAACTTTTCGAAAGTAAAGAAATATTACTTTATTTGAAAATGTGTTTCGGTTTCAAAAGGTCCCAAATTGATATAATTCGTTTATAAGGTGATAAGGGTTCGAACTAAACCCATCCAATAAGTTTTGGACATGTTTAGTTCATAGATTTTACATCATCGTTCCATTTTATTTAAATCGTCAAATAATGATGTCATCGCTGCATCATTATTATGTCATTAATAATTTAATTTATTTAATGTCTAAAAATTATAAACAAAATACTATGATGTAGAAAAGCTTTTGAGCTTTCCAATGACTATTTATAATCAAAATTTGTACTTGTATAACCCCACTCAAAAATTATTTTAGTAAAACAATTTATGTTAGTGTCATTTTCACTTTAACATTAAATAAAAATATATTAATGTCATTTCCAACTAAAGTGGCTCCATGGGGTCCCCAAGTTGGCCCATGGCTTGTCTTGGTCGTCCATGACTCATCCAATAGGTGTAATACAAGTGTCATGGTGTTTTCACATTCTTATAATACAATTTTTACCTTAAACTACACTAATTACCTCTAATCACGATTAAGAACTTAATAAGTTACTATTCACCAAAAAAATTATTATAATCTCATTGAACCAAATTTTACTTCTTAATGACAACCATGTATGTCGGATTTTTGAAATTCAAAACACAATGATGGAAAAATTTCATTTAAACGGAAAATCAATTTTTATAAGTACAACTTAGTGGTTTCACTATTCATCAAAAATTGAAGTTTTTCAGAAAATTACCAAAAATTCACCCGAAGCTATATTTGATATTCCGAATTCAAAAATGAAGTCCATTTTACAAAATTCAAAACATATAAGTCAAATTAATTAATTTAATAATTTATTCCCGATGTCATGACAAATAGCGTGTTTTTGTGAAACAATAAGTATCAAAAGATTGACACCACTTTAAGTCCAATTTCAAAGTGAAATTGATTCCAATGACCACCATTGGATTAACTGGTAAAAATATTTTCTAATTTCACTTTAAAACCAATTAAAATAATAATCTAATCATATGAATAATTTAGATTAAAAAGAGGTTTTGAATTAAAATACAACATTTTACACTATTCATAAAAAAATGAACTTTATCGGAAAGGTACCAAAAATTTACACAAAGTAAATTTTGATGTCCCGATTCTAAAGAAGAGTTATATTTGGTCCAAAATAAAGTATAAGAGTGATCAAAACTATATTTAATGACGGTTCACCATTAAAATGTGATAAGTGAACCTTTAGTGAAAATTAGAGTATATATGCCCTAAAATTGAACTCTTTCCACATTTTAAGCCTTTATCTTTTATTGGGTAAATGTATAAACATTTAAAAACATATCTAATCATATTTTAGTTATTTCTATCCATTCCCTTCAGTACAACTGCTACTTATTAACTAACATTTAAAATAATATTATTTTATTACTAGTGTGCTATGTAAGTTTCAAAGAAACTCATCGTTGCGTATCGGGTACGCTATCGAACATAGCAACCCCTTTAAAATAAAATTAATATTTAATTCGTAAATATTAATAAATATGAAAATTATTTATTCTTTATTTACCTGGGATGTTACAATATGTGTTTGAAAACTCCACTACAACCTTTCTAACACAAAAAATAACATTATAAAATATTTTAAATCTTCATGCGACCATTGATCTTCTTAATACAAGTTTAAACAATTAATAAAACTGAATTATTTTTCTATAAGTGTCACGAACAAAAACTGGCACATACTTGGTAATATTTTTATATTTGATTCATATACAGCTATGAAGTATAATTCCTTTTTCCTATATTATAGAATATGTTTTCCATTCAAAGTCAAAAGACCTTATGGAAATAGTTCTCTAGGAAAATATCCTTGAAAATTTTCCATTTTATGGAATCAAGAACTTATTTATCTATGTTATTCTCAATCAGATACCAAAATTGGTCATCTTCACCTACAAAATGATTGAGGTAATGTGTTTCCATTTTTAAAAACATCCCATGACTTCATATTTATTTTCCAGTGCATTGATACATATTTCGGCTAACACTAAAAAAAATGATCCACTAAAATATCAAGAATATTTACTAAAAAATGATCTAAAAAGTCATGTTAATTTAAGGTATATTAGGTTTCTATATAGCATAAATACCACCACAATGTATCTCCTATGTCAACAGATCCATTACAATCCTAAAATACTTGGTTCCAATTCCCACCATTCTAGGCCAAAAACTTGGAAGGATATTAGCCTGTCGATGCCTTCTTACTTCAGCATTCCTATTTATAAAATGGAAAATCATTCTGAACAAACATATCTTATAAGAATAAATACTAAATCATTCAAATGATATATCGGTTTAAAATTACAATAAAGTAAAAATTATTTATGGTATTCTGTTAATATCATCCTAACCTCTAAGGTTATGTAAATAATTGTGTGTTACTAAATATAAGGACACAACATAAAAAAATTAAACAATCATTAGTTTTTAGTCAAGATTTTAATTTCTCTCACAATGAGGATTTTTCAGGTTTATATATTTAAATAATTAGTATATAATTCATACATAACATCCATATTTTATACGAAGTGGATTCTATTAAATCCTTTTATAATTTTCTTAAAAATATAATCTTTTAAAATAAAACATGATTTCATTGACAGTTATTCATTACATTCACCATGAAATACTTATTTCTGTTACCCATCCTTATAAACCATGAAAAACATTTTAAAACATGGAAAGAGAAAAAAAATTTCAATAAGTATAATAAAGAAATATAAATCATTAGTCCAATAAAAACAAAAAAACCAATTAAATATATATTTCATTGAATCTCATAATTATTCATCTAAGAAATCATGTAGTCTCATTGGGACATCACTATAATAACAATATTCCATTCACACTTTCAAATGAAATAATATAATGGTAAAATTCCAACCCTAGAGTACCAAATGTATTAGAGGCCAATAATGGGTTTCACCTATCATATCTTAAGTTATAATAGGGATCAACCAATCAAATAATGATCTATAATTGGTATAGAGAAGTAATATCTTGATATATAATGAGATAAACACATAATAAAAAATGTCTATGGTACATATAACGAATAAAACACTTGATAACTCATTTAAAACAATGAGAAAAATACATTCAGATTACAAAATAGCATTTTGTCATAAAAATCAATTTTAAAATATAAAAACCACGCATATAATAATGAATTAATATTCTTCGCAAATAACTTTTATAACATAGAAATGAATAATTATTGTAATATAGAGTCATTAAAGTGGGAGAAACAATTCATGATGTATATAATAATATAATAGTATTGAATTTCATCAAGAGAAATTTAAATTGATTCGAAATGGAAAGTCCCTTAGATAACCCATGAAAAAGATCAATTTTAAAAATACATGAGAGAAATGAAATCATTAATAATTATAAACATCATTAATAAAGGGACATAAAATATAATTATTTTGAAAAATAAATCTTTAAAGCATTTAAAAATTTGTTTTAGTTAAAGATTCCCTTACCTCAGGTTTGAATTCATTCAAAAAATTTCAAAACTCATGTAAAATTGTTTGAATCTTGTTATTACTTTGATAAAATACTATAATAATTTTTATTATACATTAAATGTTCTTATTATAACATTCTAACCCCATTTTTCAACAATAAGTTTCTATTTCCATTATTTTGGTGCATTCTAATTATGGTTTATGAGGTCGGTTTATTATGGAAATCCTTGTCAAATAGAAATATTACTAAAGAAGTGATAACATATATATATATTTATGTAATTTTAGTCAATTATAAGAGAATTAATAATTCCCATGATTGAGGTAAAGGAAAAAAGCTCATCGTCCATGAAGGTAGTGAATTGACACCCCACATTCGACGATTTCATTAGTTAAGAATAAAGGGAGAAAATGAGAGATTTTATGATGAATATAACATAAAAAAATTATAGTATATTAATGATACTATATTTTTCATTAAACATTGTATGGGAGATGAGTATAAAGTAAAAGTGAGATGAAATTTAAATGTAAAAATATTGAATTTACCTCATGAAAATTTCTCATTGAGAACCAACCAAGGTTCTTGGATGTGATATTTTTTTTGAATCTATAATCACTAGAATGTGAAAATGGATGAGAAGGAATTTTGAAGAATATATTTGGGAAAGAAGGCTCATGCTGATAAATATTTTTATAGAATGGATCCTCCTTTTATAATTGTGGTGAGAGGAAAATTAAAAGTTATATAAAATATTAAAATATAATTATTTTAATATATGGTTACAGACATTAAAAAGACATAAAACTTATAGGATGTATCATCTTAGAAAGAATATTATCAGTTTTTTTTCATTTTAAATGATTTATGTTTTTAAATAATTTCATAAAATATTTGATTATTGAAAAGTAATTTTCGACAAATTAAACATTAATCATAATTATGACATTTAACACCACAAAAAAGTTTCAAACTCAAATACAATTATTTTAATATATCTTATACATAGCATATTTACCATATAAAATCATTAATTTTATTAATAATATAAAATTATATTTATTTCATTATTTTTAAGATGATTAATTTCATTTATCCATTATTAAAAGAATTAATGCATCATTATTGTTAAATCAATTATAGTATTTTTTTTATTCCTTAAAAATTAAAAATTAAATTCCATGAAAATATAATTTTATTAGATTTCTAAAAACTAGTTATTTTTTAAAAATACTTTTGGGAAAACATTAATTAAAATATTATACTGACTAAAATTTATAGTGTGAATAACTAGACATACTTGTAAATAAAATATTTTAATTGGATTAAAGTTATTATTGTGGGATGAAGATGTACCAAATTCAAATCCAAAAGTGATAATGGTATAATTAAACATATGTAAAAGGATTTATAAAAAATTTATGTCATTTATTAATTTCAATATTTTCAATTAATTTTTATTTATTTATTCATCTTATACATTCACAAAAACTACATCAGCATTGCACATAAATTAATATTAATATATATATATTACAAATGATATAAGTTCATTAAAATAAATAAAATTAAGTTTAAAATAAAATTATATATTATTTTATAATGTATATTCTCTTAAATATATATGAAGATGACTTTTAGAATTTTTTATTTTGTCTTTTCTTTCCTTGTGCAAGCATTTCACATGAATTTGGATAAAACATATGTTATATAACAATATAATTAGAATATAATTAATAAAAATGACAATAATACATAAAAATTTATATAAAGGTCTTTAAAATAATTTTTATCCCTTAATAATTATTTATAAGGAATAAAATATTACATTGCCAATGCACCTCTAACACTACGGTGGCCGAAAATGTTTTTATATACATATCATTAAATAAATTATAACATAGATTTTCTTAATTATTATTATACAATATTACTCTAATAAATTCACAATTTTTCATTCAATAAATATAATTAATTTTCTATCATAATTATTTCTTCATGATGTAATAAAAAAAATACATAATTTTATAAGAAGAAATTATTTCTTATTATTCAGAATATTAATATTTTTAAGAAAATACCTAAAAATTCATAACTAGATAATTTATTCTTGATGTTTCCTAAAATCAAATTAATGTTTTCAAATTAACATTCTATAATTTAAATATTTATGTTTTAAATAGATAATCTTATAGTAAATTATTTATTTTATAAATTACATAACATAATGAATATAACTATTTTATTCAAGAATACCAAAAAATATAAAAACAAATTATTCTATAAATACCAGGGTTGTTACCGGAATTACAGTTTCTATACATGCCATAATTTTTTAATTACCTTATTACTCATTCAACTATATTTATTTTCCCCAGTAAATTATTTATTCGAAAAATACATCTTTAATACTTAGAAATAAATGAAATATCTGGTTCAAAGATTCTTCTTCACCCATCTTGAAATCCAGGAATTCTACTTGATGCATTCCAACTTGTCTCTTTTAATATTTTTATTATATACTGTGTATCTTAATGAATTCTACGAATATAATGTGATGTACTTCATGATAAAACATGGTTGAATGAACATCAATATATAACATAGTATAGACTATTATATACCTTATAAATAAAAACATAATTTACAAAATAAATTCATATAATTATTTTTAAAATAACCATTTTATAGTGAAAAGTATTTCTCCAAATTTTTCTAGTGATTCTCATATAAATTCTTCCTAAATGATTCAATTAAATATTTTAAATACCCGTAATTAATTATTTTGAAAAGTTAGTCATTCTGAAGTATCCATTCATAATTTTCATTAATACCTTCAATATTTAAGAAAATATCATTTTTCTATTGAAAATTATGTATTTGATTTTTTAGATAACAAAATATTTAAATAAAATAGAACCAATATCAAGAATGATTTTCATATGATACCAATTATTATTATCATGAAGAATAATAATAGAGTTATACTATTATTATAATGTTCATATACTATGATACAAATTTTGTGATATAGATAGACTGTGAAATTAGTATAACAGGAACAATATTTTAAAACATTATAAATAAAATAATAATTTATATTTTATTATTATATAGATTAATAGTGTAGTTTAGTGTTCACAATATATTGTAGGAGAAATTAAATTATGGAGAAATTATTTTTATAGTGGATTAACTCACCAAGATCCTATTCCATAGATTGATGTTCTCTACTTTACAAGGATATTATTTCCCACAAAAATACTCACATATAATGGTTTGATAACATATCTACAAACACTAATTTTCACAATACCCAGACCTAGAAAACTAATTTTATAGGTGTAACAACGCAATCGACCCTGACTTTTCCATGGGAGTCACAACCCAAGAACCTTCATTTTTATCAGCATAATAACCAATAGTTAATTTTTTTTATTGGGAAAGTAATAAACTGATGATTATAATTACAAAAATATTATGTAAAATTTAAAAAAAATGAAATTAGAAAACAATGAAAACTTGAATAGGAGTAGATGGTGATAAATATTTATATAGATTGATGATTTTTTATCACCTCAGTTGTATATATTCTGATACTGAAGTCTCGTCATGATAATATTACTAGAACAGTAGTCATGGATGATCTCAATCATTTATCAATAAATCATTATTGTATTCAATTATTCAAAAAGTCATGAAATTATTCACATTGCATTCCTTGGTCTTTATTAACCATATAATTAGTAATGTTCATCTTTTCTCCTATACATGATTTTTCTAAACTCCTCACTTCTAATAAACTAAAAAAAATTTAAAATATGAAAAATACACTGTTATCTATTTAAACATCACACATATTAAATTATTATACATGATTTCTTTAATTTATACATTAATCACATTAAAATAACTTCAAATATATTCTTATGAATAATGTATTGTTTTTCAATATATAAAATAATAAAAACCACTACCATAAAATTATAGTAATTTAATAACTAAAATAAAACAAAAATGTGTGTACAATAAATATTATGAAAATTAATATTTCCATAAAAATTTCTACAATGTTTTTTTTAAAATCAACAGTATACAATGTATTATTTATAAGGTATATTTAAATATCAAATCAATATATTAATTAAAAATAATTAAATAAATATTTAGTTATAATTTTTTTAAAAAACAATTAATATATTGATCATGTATAAAAATATATATTTTTGCAAAAATAAAACAATTTAAAGTATTTACCAAGTGATTCATAATGTTATGTTCTGTTAAATTACCATTCCATCGATGTTCATAATTGGTATACATTTCTTGTAAGAAAATTAATTATATTGTCACTTATTTGTGATAACATGGCAAAAAACACATGGTAAGTTGTCGTTTGTGTAGAAACATAAAATATACCAAATTTTGCCATTGTAAATTATTTATAGTTACATGGAAAATAAAAAACATGCTCAATTTATGGCAGGTTTTAATTTCATAATATTTAGGAAGAAAAAAATCTTAATATCAAAAAAAATCATCCTGATAACATCATATAACACACTATCACTTGGTCACGGCTTGATGAATTCCCTTACCATAACTCAAGGTAGGTTGGTGATTCGTGGTAACAAGAAAAAAAGATTCATGGATGCCAAAAATTACACTTTATCATAAATTTATTTTTTAATGGAAACATCAAATATTCTCAGGATTGGTTGATGAAGTATGTTAGTCTAGCTGATAAGTATGCAGAAGGTAGTTCCATTAAGTGAATTTGTGAGTTATTATCATGATGGTCAATATTTCTATGAGAAGATGAATATTATTATAGTGAAGAACAAGAAAAATATGATGTATGATCTAAATATGTAATGTGATATGTTATGTTTTTAATATTTGTTTGGAATTATCACATGGTGCCATGTTTATAGACGATACTTACTCTATGAAGAATATAAACTAGGTGGGTTTTTAATAGAGGTATGCTATTGAATAGTGGTAATGTCATGGATTCACTGTGATATTGGTGATAGGATAGAAAATGAGAGTGATTCTGGTGAGGTATGCATGAGAAAATACCATTTGATAATGGAGGAGGAGCTTCCTGATGGAGATTGCAATAGGTGACAGTAGCCCACCAGTGTCTGGTGCGCATGCAAGGATGTAGTATAACGATGGGGGTGATAAATAGTGTACATTTTCCACACCTTATATATATAAGTATATAAGTATATATATATATAATGAAATAAAAAATACAATTATATATAATTATATAAGATATACATTTTTATAATAAATCAGATATATAATTTTAATATTAAAAAAATAAAATAAAAACATTATTAGAATTTATTTTCAATAAAAATTATGAATTAAAAAAAAATTTAAAAAATTATATTTAATTTAATGGTTTAAAAATGATATTTAAATAATATTTATAGTTTATTAAAAAAAAATACAAAAAAAATCCAACACTATAAAAATACATTTGAAATAAATGAAAATAAATACATTTGACACAGAAAATAAATTGTTATTTTGAAAAATAAATATCATTTATTAATTTCTAATCTATATTTTTTTAATCCTTTACCCCCATATTCATATTCTTTTTTCCTCCAATGAATAAATTGGTATTTTGAAGTAAAATTATGTATTATTTATTTCAATCACCATAATACTCTTTACATATTTTAAATATGAATCCATATTATTCATTTACAAATATGGGTTTTAGTACTGATATTTAGATACATTATTCTTGTTCATTTCTGTTGTATTGAACTCCACCTTTTTATACATAACCCTTACTTATTATTTAATTTATAATATTCAATATTGTAACATTTTAAAAATATTTTAAAATCTAATTGGTCATAATATATAAAATAAAATATAAAAGTGAATTGTGACATCATTTTCAATTAACTTATTCTAGTTATAAAAATTATGAATGGAATAATATTTTAATCTTTATTCATATTAATGAATATTCATTACAACTTTTCAGTTTTCTTTAAGAACATTATTATTAATGTTTTATAGTGTTCCTTATCAAATTTATATAAGAATTTCCTTTATAAATATTTTCTATAAATGGTATAAAAAATATAAAAAGTTTTTATTCATAATTTAATAATGAATATTTTTTGTGCTATTCTAGAGATAATTTGTATCTATGTTAGCGTCCTTTAATGTTTCACATCGTTCACTAGAGAAATATATAATTATAATATCCAAATGTTTTCTCTCTATGATATATGATCATGTAATTCCATTAATTTCCCAGAGAAGGTACCAATATTCCATTTGTTTATTATTTCCATTATAGATTTTTGAAGATTATTATGGTAAGTTGATTATGAATTGTTTAGTTATTTATTTGATTCATATTTTTATTTAACTGGATAAATTATTTTAGAGGTTCAACGCAAAATATATGTTTCACGCATCAATAGGTCTCTTGAAACAAAATTGATTGAGTAAATGGTATATGACTTACCTATTTTTGAATAATTTTATTACACTAGGAAGGGATAGTTATATTTTTTTCTCAAAAATTATATATTCTATCACTATGATTCCAATTATTTATATCCATGTTATTATTTCTTTTTGTTATGTCATCCACAGATATATCCATATTCATGATATTAGTTATAAATAACATATTAATAATGTTTATATCTTTTATATTGTTTAGCTTTTTGTTACTATATGATAACTTCTACAATATGTTTTTCCCTTACTAAGCATCATAGATCGACCATTTAATTTTTTTTTCTTGTCCCTAGGTTAGACAAATGGGAAGCTTGAATGATTTTTGGGATATTCTAGAAAAAACTAATAATGTTCTAACATTAATTATAATTTTAATTTTATCTTATTAAACGTAATGTGTGAATCATATATATATCTAGTCTCTCAATGTTACAATAATAGTTGTTCCCAAGAGATGTAATTTATTTCATTTTGTAACAATTTTAGAATGTATTATCTAGAAATGGGTTATCAAAGTTATGTTTTTTTGAAAATAATAAAACAAAATTCAATAATCAATAACTTCAAAACATCACATTTTATAACATTACTTCAAATTAAATTTCCACTTGTTACATGAGAAACATAATGTTAATTCCAAATTTCACACAACAAAAGCAAATATATTCCCCAAAAAATTAAAAATTTATCATTAATAATATAAAAAAACTCATCAATCATAAAAAATATCATATAATCATATAAAAACATATGAATCATAGGATTACATTTGAATTATATTACCTCATTTATAATATTTATTGGATTAATACACACCATACTCCAAAAAAAATATTTCTAATTTCATAATTTCAAATAAATTAATGGTAATTATTGAATTCCCTATGTCAATCAAAGCTTCAATTAACCATTATAGAAGTGTAAGGAAATATATAATAATAATATCAAGATCATGATTTGAAAAACCCTGAAACACTAGATAAAAGTAACACCCCATTAATCCTCAACCCATGCACAAGAAAACCAAAGATAACTAATTACATAGTCTTTTATAGATTAAGGGTGGGAAGTGAACATAAGATATGTGAATGAGAACTCCCCAAGGAAGAATTAATCTTATCTCAGAAATCTAATAAGAAAAGTCCTTTGAAGAGAGATTAATGATCTCAAATGATGTTCCTTATATTTCATGGGGCAAATAGAGTAATTTAGTATGTTAATTTTTTATAGAAATGATTCTATTTATATAATAAACATTTAATAATAAGGAGTTCTATTAGGTCCAGACCCGGCCATTCCATGATGAGAATAAATGGTATTATCTCCAAAAATTATTCCATGATTTCCCATATATTCTGCAAATCAAAACTCATTAACCACCCAATTGGATATTATCAAAGAACAGTCATGCGGTAAGAAGAGAACATGAAATAACAATACTAAGAAAGATAATACCCATAAACCTAACCTCTAGGAATCATGTTGTGAGAGAGGTGGATATTATATTCTAAAAACACATGGAAGTATTAATCGAACTATCCAAAATCATTCTTGAATTAAACTAACACCCTGATTCTATGAATGATTCATAGATAGTAATAAAATTTAAATATGTTATTTTTTATTCATTAAATATGAGGTGTTTACCATTTAGAAAAATTTCCAAAAAATCATTCACGCTGCGATATATTCACAATATATCAAGGGATGAATTAATCCTCAAAATAGCACAACACCTACCTCTCACATTTGATACCCACAATATTTGATACTATTATTATAACATTATATAAAACCTATTCCATGAATTAATCATTTATAGGGTGACACACCAAGATGCACAACGCTTCACTGTTCTGGATGACACTTCTTTCCAGGAAACCTATGGCCGCACTATGACACCCTCCATCTAACTAAAATATCACCATAACCCAGTAACTATTCCACCAACATCCTTATGATTCCTCTAAAACTGAATATAATTATTGTAATGGTTTCAAGAATATAAATAATAACACCATATAACTCTAAAATTATTCTATCCCAAGGTAATAAAAAGTACCCCTAGATAAAACAACAACCACTAATTTGAACACTCTATGAGAGATAACTTCCAATTATAGAAAGCTACACCACTAAATAAAAATATAATATACGGAATAATTAATATGAATTAGTATAAAAAATAATACCAATAAATTCAATATAGAGGTAAACACATCAACATCATAAGAAAAAACATCAAAATAGATCAATATACTATGAATTTATTGGTAACTCATGTTTGAACATACATTCTTCCAAGACAATTTGCCTACAAAAATGAGATCCAAGTGAATTATATACTCGGGGAACATGTTATCCCAATAAACATGAATCACAAATGGATGATCTATGTAATTAACATCATTATTTATATCTAATACTCTCTGAAAAAGGATAAGATATTTTTCTGAAGATATTGATAATGATTTTTTTTTCTTTTTTTGTCCACAAAAATGTTTTTTTAGTATTTTTAGAATAAACCACTTTTAAGGGGTTAGTAGGAACCCACATACCTTTCACACCGAATTGAAAAACCAAAAACCGATTACATCAAAACCCCCATCAACCAGCATTCAAAATTCAAACATTCAAAATTCAAATCCAAAAGCATCATTGTCACCTTCTGCGGATTAAGTGCATCATGAAAAGTGCAACCATTGACGTCACCACCTCAGTCAAATCACCTAACCTTCATCACCACTATTGCTGCAACCTATCAATACAAACATTATTAGAATTTACACCCTCACAAATAGAGCTCCGGTGAGATTGAACCCTTCATCGAGCCATGCCTCTAACATCAACCCACCTCTTGTCATCTTCATCACCTTTGTCCCGAAGAGAACCACAGATGTACCCCACCAAATACCGTCATCGACATCATCATGCCATCATTTCCCATAACAGCATAATGAATTAGAAACAACAAAAAATAATGTGACCCAGAAAGACCAAAATCGGAACTCACTGCTTCGTCAAAAAACCATTAGATTAGAACCGACCACATCAAACACAACCATCATCAACTCACCATAGAAGATAACTCAAACAACATCCACCATAGTCATAAATGAGAGAGATCAATGTCTATGATTCCAAAATAGGCCACCACCGTCGATACCCTAAACCAATCGCTTGATCTCACAACCAAAAGAAACAAAATGACTGTTGTGCTGCTCAGCCTTAGAGAGATCAGGGGAGTCATGGGACCTGTGTAGAGAAACTAATGAACCAAGATAGGATGAAATGTCGGTGGAACCTCATCTCGACACTGTCGCATCTCCATCTCCTTAAACATAACCTCATGAAAATCACTATCATAAAACGAATCACATACACAGACACAAAAACCCTAATAACACAAAAAAAATTCTTAGGCGAAGAGCTGCGCTGGGCATGTCGACAGCCTCCCCACCCCACATCCCAAATTCTCACCATTTCCACCACTTTCGATCCGCCATTGAGGGATGTAGAATAACAGTAGACCAGAGCAGGGTTGGAGCATTTGGGGACTTCGAGTGCCGACACCGTCACCGAGGTAAAAGAGAAGAACCAGACGATGGGAAAAAGTAGAATCCCAGCACCTAAGAGAGAGGAAGGAGAAGCATGAAGACTGGGAGAGGGGGATACGATGTCAGAACTCCATGCAAAGGCCTCTCCCACTTTGATCCAACATCGATGGTAAACCCTAGCGTGAGAGAGAAATTAGGGAGATGTTTCTCAGAGGCTTTCTTTCATCCTATTGATAATAAATTGATATATAGAAAACATCATGGTTCCCATCGAACTATGTGGAAAGTGATAACCGAGCTTTTACCTCATCAACATGATTGAACACCTCAAAAAACTAATGAACTAGATATAAATATTAATATATTATTAAAATATAATGCTTAATTAAAGTGGGGAAACCCTTAGGAATAGTTTATTTTTGACCTCTAACTCCAAAGGTCTCCTCCTCCAGTTGGAATATGAGTTATAAAAATCCTTCACTCCCATCATAATTTCCCATATAATCTATATATTTTCAATCATACTTTGCACCACTTTTGCTCCATGGATTTCCAACTCCCATATCTTGGCCTAGTAGAAAATGTCACAAAGGGTATCCCATAAGTAATATCAAATGGTTCCATAATTATGGAATAATGATAGATATTTTTATTGGTGAACTCTACTAATAACATTAACTTTACCCATGATTCACCAAAATTGAAAACACACTAATAAAAAATATCCTCAGTTGTTCGATGGATTTCCCTATCTGACCACCTATTTGTGGGTAGATGGTAGTTTTATGGAATATTTGAGATAAAAAATCATCCTAAATACCCTTATATTTTTGAGGTAAACGAAGGATATCTATTAAAGATTATGGTCCTTAGTTCCAGATGGAGAATCACAATTTCAACTATATACCCCTTAACTAAAACATCCACAAACTGAATTCCAAGATCTTGAAGAAATGATATATTTTCATGAATTCATGCAAAACCACAATAGTATTATTAAATCTTCTTAAAATAAAGGTAGACTACTGAAAAAATCTATAAAAATAAATCCAACCATGTCACACTATGATAGTTATTCTCATATTAATATATTTAATATATTTATTAATCTCAAGAATTGATAAATTTTAATTTAAAAATTTAAAAATATAATGAATTTACATTGATCACTAGGATAGTTCACTATTAGTGCTAACTATATGATAACTCTGTATTAGGTTTATATAACTTAGTAGATTTTTTTTTATGATTAGTTAATGGTTTATCCAACCATGTGGCTGAACTGTTTGAGTTCCTAAGTGTACTGAATTAGGGGAACAAGGTCTGTGCATTGTTAGGTAAATCATGTGTCCAAACAGTAAGTCCTACAGAATTATTAATATTTGGAATTTATTATCTACGCTAAAATTAATTAAACCCTCCTTTACATATCCTCTCATGAATATAATTTCACACATCCCAGGGAGGAAAATTCATGAATCCACATTTTTCCCCTAAAATTGACCTCTCCTCCCCTAATTGACAGAGAATTTATCAAGGTAATGTACTTTTTTTTTCTGATATCACTTTTTCTAATCAATTAGTATCCCCATACCCTTCATTATATTAACATGTTTTTTAACTTTAGAGTTTAAATGAGAAAATATATTGGGTGGAATTGGACACAAAAATTTAATTAATTTATTTAAATGTTGTGTTATAATTCTTAAATTTATTGCAAATAAAATTTTATAAATTGAATCTTTTATATTTTTATAGTGGTTTAATTCTAAATTCACCTAGTCCCCTTCTCCCCAATTTTAAGAACTAAGAGAGATGGAACCCACTATGAACACTATAATTTCATATTATAATGTATTTTCCAGCCCAAAGCAACATCCCAATTACAATTACTTGTTTCCCTTGGAGGATTATTAGCTAATATAACTACATTTTTCCAAAATGGAGAGATAACAAAGAAAATTGGATTTTTCCCTAGAGTAAAAACCTAATGACTATTTTTTTTCAAATTAAAAAAACTAGTTACCTAACTTTAATTGGGTAATATAACCCATTACAAAAAAAGAATATGAAGATGTAAAAACTCTATAACTAGATGAATGATTCAATGTCTACGAGTGAATGAATAAATTAACTCTCCACCAATAAAAAATATAATGATCTTAGTTTTTCTGGTGGTAGTAGTTGATCACTAAAATAATTAAGCACAAATATAGTTCTAGAATAATATTAGCCCTCTGTATAAAATGATAATTATTTTTATTCAATGTATACAGAGTTTCCTTTTGAATAAATGAGTTGAAACATTAATTTAATCATCTTTTTTTAAAGGAAGTAATTTTTAATTTTACATGTTTATTTTATAGGTAAATATCCATGTAATAATTGAAAAATAGATTTCATGTAATTATTCCTTGATATCAACTAAAAAATTAAAAACTATAGAGTTGATATAGTAAGAATAATAATTATATTAATAAATAAATAGAATTTATAATTATGTAATTATTCATGATAATGATAAATATTGACCCTTCTGTATTTCAATCGATTCTAATTTTATTTTTTAAATTTCCTAAATTATAGTGTGAATAACCACACATGCTAAATCCTAGTTTAATATCATTTAATTCATTATCGAATAGTTTAAAACCTATTCTTATATGTTATAAATAATTAATCGATATTTATAGAAGAAATGAAAGACTAATTATATCTATAATAAACGTTGAGAAAATTGAAATTTGAAGCATTATATAAACAAATACATATTTCAAGGGTTTAGAATACCCTATTGTAATACCTAAGAGCTCATAGGAATATCCACATAAGGGATTTTCAAATATTATTTTATCCATTTATAAAAATTCATTTAGATGAATCTATATAGAGTATATAAATAAGGGAATTAATATAGGCATTTAACACTTCACATATCACATAGCTAATTCTATTTTTTTAAAACCTTGAATTATAAAAGTTATTAGTAAAAAATGACTTTCTAAAAAGTGGAATTAGTTTTATCTCCGATTGAAATAAATTTATATAATTTCATTATATTTACAAAAAATCAAGTATACACATAATAATATTTCTATATCTCATGTTATCGTCAAAATATAGTAGAAAACCCAAACTGGAAAACTAAATATTTCATATTAAAGACATAAAGTGTCTTATAACCTAATTATAAAAAGATAAAGATCAATTTTGACTATGAATTCTTCTAATTAAATGTATATAGAGTTTCTTTGATTTATAATTCAATAATATTTACATATTTTTGATGAGGTAACCTATGTTAGGGTTAAAATTGATAAGGAAACATATTCTAGATAATCATATATGTGGATTGAAAATCGGCAATGGGCATTCACATTTGGCTATGCCAATTCCCAATTTTATACATGGTGAATAGAAAAAATTTTATATGTGAATTGTAAAAATCATGTATAAATGATATATAAAGTTCTAAATGAATTATATTTTTATGTAACTCAATATGATACATATATGAATTTATATGACAAATCAAAAAAAAATTTAAAAAAAAATTAAGTGAATAAATATTATTATATAATCAATGTTATTGATAATTTGAGAAATACACAATCTAATATATTAATTCATTTCAAGATAATAATCCCAAAAAATATATTTAATTATCAAAAAATATTGTTGTTTAAGAATACAATCAACATTCTCCCCCTTTTTGATAATTATTAAAACATGTATAATTTAAAGAAAATATCACCCAATTATGAAATTATTAAAATGATAAAAGTTGTAATAGAAAATAAATTCTATTTTAAATCATGATGTTCCTTGTTTTATTTTTTTAGAATTCTATATTATGATAGACAGGATATAAGCATTGAAATATTTTAAAATATGTATATTTCAAAACATATTTCAAATATCCATTATATTGTGGGCTTAATTTGAAAAAAATTTATATGCAAAATTATGACAAAACCATCATTTACTATAATTAATGAAATATATATGTTTAAATATTATGTTGAAATCATATATTATGGTTGAGATGAAATAAAATATTAATTTAATGAAAACATATTTTCATAAATTTCTAAATTTTAATATGAAAAAACATTCCATAATTCATAGATTTAATGTAAATCAAAAAATTTCATCATATAAACACATAAAACTCCCCAAAAATTGTTTATTTATAAGTGTAAATATAAATATCTATCACACAACGTTCAAAATTGATTTTATAAAACATATCAATGTCTAGGGGTTTAGTTGATATATTAGCAAGATGATTTTATTTATCAATAAATTATGGACTAATAATTTTTTTTTGTATATGACCTCCAAAAAATGAATCTTATCATCATTTTTATTATTTATTAAGTGTTTTAAGGATTTTTTAAAATTAAAATTTGAATAATTTTTATTTAAAATATAAATCTTATTAAAAATAAAACCTATATAAGAAACCATTTTCTTAATACATAAATATTGATCACAACATGATTCCACATCAATGTATTCATATTTAATAGTTTAAAGCAAGAAAGAATTTCTTTTCTTTGACGATCATGAAACTAAAGATGTTGATATTGAATCAGTCATACCTGTAGTAAAATTCATATATAAATTTCATCCATAAAAATCAGAATCTGTATAACTTATCAAATTAGTGATACTTTTTAAAGGATAAAATAAATCAATGTTCAGAGGTACTTTGACATATAAAATGATCATTTTAATAAGTTTAATATGAATTTCCATTGAGACACATTTATATCTAGAAAACATATAAGATGAAAACATTAAATCGTTCCTAGAATATGTTTAATAAAAAATACATACAACCCTTCCTCTATAGGTATTAACAATAATATTTATTCTATATTTACATAAATACAGCTTGAAATTAATACTTGTGGGAGTATTTTCACAATTAGAAGAATCTAAAATGAATTTTATGACTAAAACACTAATATACGTATTCTGATTTATAAAAATAAAATTATTTCTTTTAAAAATATCCAATCCATGGAAAAATTTCATGTCTCCCAACATAAATATATCAAATTCATAAGTCATAAATTTTTAAAATATAACATTTAGTTTTTGACTTCATTGTCCCAAAATTTTATCATCAATATAAATGTGAACAATGAAAATATCATTATACCCTGGTAGAAAAATTGTTTTTAACATTTACATTATAACATCAGTTATTCAAGAATGATGTTAAAAGTCCCAAACATCAACTTTTAACTTTGGTTCATGAATATCCAACCTTAAAATTCCTTATAGAAGAATTTTAATATCATATTTTATTTAGGAACCGAAAATAAAAGTAACTTTTTACCTTGTATAAAAAACCAGTATTAATAATATTTACATATTTGAAGATAATTTAACTATATTTTATTTTCCTTGTCATAGATCTTGAATGAAATTATAGATCAAAAGTTATGAACCACATAATTTGAACATATCCAAGGGAAGTATTAGGGAATTCAAAATTTAGGTGATAGTAAATTTTGATCTATAACTATGTTTGTGTATAAATATCATTAAAATTTAATCTGGGGAAATTAAATTAAACATTTTCAATATTATTAAAATATTTTATTTGAAAAACCATCTTGAAAAGTTAATTTCATCATCGGTTCCAAAAAAATATATGTTATAATCTAGGTTTTCAAGTCCGTTGTCACGAACCCAACATGAAATAATTTTAATGTATATTCATGAAAAAATGATGTTAAAAGTCATTAGGGAAGATATTTTAGATATTTGTATTACTAAAGAACATTAAAAACCAACTATTATTTTCATTTCATGAAAAAGAGTGAACAAAAATCCGCATAGAATACTTTTAGAATCAATTTTTAGAAATTGACAATAAATGACACTTTTCACCTCGGTTTTAAAGTACCCAATGTTAAAAATGATTACGATGTTGTTGAATATTAAAAAAAATCATATTACTAGATGTAGAGATAAAATATACTAATATATAAAATTTTATAGACATCAGTGGTTGAAAATTTCAAAGAAATGTCTTAGATAAATCAAACATTCAATGACCATAACATTTGATCCATAAATATATATGAGTTATAATACCTATAAAATCAAATATTTATTAATGAAATTAAACTTTTTCAACATTATTAATATCATTATTTTGAAAAACCAATGTCAAAAGATACAATTATCATGGGTTTATGAAAAAACTAAAGAAAATGGTTGTTTTTCAATTCGGTTATCATAAAAATGACATAAAAATATATTTTTTCACATTAGTTATCATCCTACCAAAGTGAGAAAAGAAATATTTAATTTCTATTTTGAATATAATCATCAATAAAAATTTTCTTCCTATAATTGTAATCATATAATATACATGAAAATTAAAATTTAATATCATTCCAATGAAAAATTATTTTTTTACCACACAACATCAAAAATTTTATATTCTTTCTATAATTTATGACACTGTGTTTGAGTTTACCTTTTGAATTATATTTTTTCACACTCCATAAAGATTAATTTCAGGATAATGCCTTTTGATCATTGTGTCAAAACATGAACTCATTTGATCTAAATCATCAATCGAATAACTATTCTTTAAACAATTTCATCATGGTATTTATTATTATTTTTCCATGATTTAATTTTTATTATTACTTTTCTAAAGGCATTTAACCGTTAATGAATCATTTTTTTATAATGATTAACTGTATATCAGATCAAGATAAAACTACAAATTTTCCTTCAGATTCCAAAATGTCTTCCCAGGAGAATATTTTATTTATTCATGATATATTTCCTCGAATGAAAATTTCATTGACTAATACTTTAACTACCTTGAAGATTATGTGAAATATTTCTCTTTTTATTCTATATTATGTGTGGTTTCTATGATATTTTTTTATTTATCAATATGTTATTTTGTATTGATAGAGTAATAAACATTGTAATAAATTGGGGTTGATTATTATCAATATATCATTTAATGATACCTCTTTATTTCAACTCTATAGTTAAAAATATTTATTTTCTCATGTGAAAATGTATTTTTTCTTATTTATGTTAGAAATGAACATAGTGAAATTTTTTATTAACTAAAAAAATATTTTTTGAAATTTATATTTTTATAATCAGTTTTTAAAAAACCAATTTCATAAATGGTCTTTCACATTAGTTTTGGAAATTCAACATGAAAAGTTATAAAGAAAACTTGTTTAAGGTCATTTTTAATATCGAACATTAAAAACATATTGACAATGCCACTTTTAAAGATGTCACATTAATAAAAAACATTAAAAATATAAAAAATTGGTGTGAATGAAATATTTTTGTATGGGTGATAGTTTTTACTAATAAATAATGTAAGATCAAACATTCCATTCTCAAAATTTTATTTCAAAAGAAAATTATTCAACCATTCAAATCAACATTGAGGATCCTGTTTCAAACCATATAAAAAATTTGATATTGTAAACACTAAATCACAATTATATTCAATTTCAAAATGATGGGTTTTTCTAACCTATACTAATTCATAATTAAAACTATTTATAAAATAAGGCTTGATATCAATAAAATTTAATTTAAAACCCAAAAAATAAATTTAATCTAATAATATCCTAATTTCTAATAATCTAAAAATAATTGTACAATTTTCTTCAAAATAAATGACTTATTATTGTGAATAAATTTAATAGAATAGTGAAAATTGATTTTATACATTATTTATACGTTTGATAATACTCTTTCTAATGATTTATTTTATTTCTTATTACATGATAATTACATGGTTGAACTACTAAATTCTACACATTATTCGTTATAAAAGGATTTACTTAATATTTTATAGCGATGATATAATTATCATCATCTAATTACTCATAAAAATTCTTTGGTACAAAATAAAAAATAAAATCATGATAAGCAATGAAAATTATAACAGGTTTTTGGTTTTGATCTTCTACTTCAACATTACCGATGAAATTATCAATGTAATGATATCTATGAGTTATCCATGTTTTTTCCTGAATAGGTTTAAATTAAAATAAATATTCTCCAACTCCTAATGTTCAACTTTAACATGGGGACCTTCTTTTTCGAAATTAAATTCTATATGTTCTATATCAAGATGGTAAGTATCATCATGTGTTTTATTTGAAATTTTTTTATCAATCATTATATGAACCGATTCGTAAATAACTATGGTCCTTTTATTGTACACTCTATTATCCTTAATATTATTTTAATATCCTTTTAAAAAAACTTTATCTAATTTTTCATCAACATTATATAATGAGTTTTTAGTATTTGAAATAATATTTTACTCATAATCAATCTAAAATATAAAATTTATGGTTTTATTCTCATAGAAAGCTCATATGGGGAGTTTTTTGACAAGGGTATTAAGGAATTATATTATAAAAAAGAAGAATTATTCATTCCATACAATTATGAAAAATTTTATAGGATAACCTCATTTTATTCAATCTTAGACTTTTATCAGCATGTTTTAATTTTCTTTTAAACTAAACCATTTTTTTGTAGTATTCTAGGGGATGAAAACTTGGGAAAATAAATTTCATTCAAAAAAATAAAGAAATTCTAGATTATGGAATTCACCAACATGATCACATACAATTATCATTATTATGTGTGTTATATAATTTTTAATTAATTTCTAAAATGGGAAAAAATGAGATAATTGTTCATAGTTATTAGTAAGAAAGTTAACCCACTTGTATCTCGTACAATCATCAATAATAAAAGAAACATATTTTACCACCCAAACAAACTTGTCTAATAAGTCCAAAAATTCAAATGAATATGATCTCGAGGCCTTAGAAGTTTTTATTATTTAATTGACTTGAAAATAATATTATGTTTTTTACCTTTCAAAATATATTCACATACAATGTTGGTGCCCACATTATGTTTTTGTAAATATAGAATAGTTTTTCTGAATAGATTTTATATTTTCCAAAAATTAACATGTCCCAACCTCGTATGAAATAAAATGTTTTATGATTTTTCATTATTCGATCATTTTACATTTATATTATTTAATTTAGTAATAATAGTTGAACAAATATTTATACTTATAATTTTATAAAAAATTAAATTTATTTTTCATTTTCAAAATTAAAAAACATTTCATCTTCACATAGTTGTAAACTAATTATGAAATTATTTTTGAATATTTAAATATATAAAATATTATAAATAATAAATGAATTAAAATTTCCAAACTAACCAAAACCTTTTACATGTTCCTTTTGAATTACCACCAAATGTAATGTTACATCCATTATATTGATTGAATGATATAAATTTAAAAATATAACATAAAATGTATCTTGAACATCCCATTTCAAGGTACCAAGCATCTTTTTTATACATCTAATAAATATTTCATATAAAAATATATTTAAAAAATATTTGGAAACCATGGAAATTTATTTTCAATGGGATTAACAAATGAATTTCTTTTAATCTAAACATATTTTAATATGTTATTTATAGAAAATATTTTGGGTAAATATGTTGAAATAAAAAAATTAGTATGTCTAAGAGATTTCTTAAATACTAATAAACAGTCACTTTACAAATGCTCATTAATTTGGAATCTAAAACATGTAGAAGTATATGTGATTCCATTTTAACATTTTAAAAATAAATTCTTGTATATTTTAAGATAATTATTATCATAACTAAGACTTGATATACTTTTGTTAAATTTATTGAAACTGAACATTTTTTCAATGTTTTATCCACGTTGAAAAAATGGTTGTATTTGAATTTAAACAATCGACTACATTTTTTATCTATCCATTTATTCAAGAAAATTATCAAAATTCCTTATTTTTTATTAATTACACATAAATATGAAATCAACCTATATTTATATTTTAATTTTTTAGCAATATAATTGTTTTGATTTCCTTAATAATTTATTGATCTTTATGGGCCAATTTTTTTGTAATATTGTATAAATGTTTTCATATTTACACTATTATTTAGAATATCATTATGTTTTCAATAAATGTTATTGTATAATGTTGTGATTTTTCAACGTTATATTTGGTTATATCAACGTCAATATGTAATTCCTCAAATGTGGTTATTTCTAATAAAATTCACAAGATATATAATTTTTTCCAAAACATACATGATATGAGGATTCAATGAATTATAATGTTGGGGAATCCTTTTTGAATCTATATTATTTTATAGTACATGAATCTTCAGTACATCTCTATTGGGATACCACTTCCTTCCTTTCATTCTTATATTTATTCTTTTTATTATTACCCTTATTTAGTCATGGGAAATTGGGATTCATGTTCCCCCTTTCACACTCTCATAAAAAATTACATATTGGTAATCATTAGAATTAATATTAGATATCTTCTTTTCCTTGTAATCATACATGTGATATTATTTCCAAGATATCATTTAGTATCATTTATTCTTTCTATATCTACCCTATATAACATTTGAAATACCACTTTTTTGGTACTCAGTAACTCTAAATCAGAAGAGTATTTAGATTAATTTTATTTAAAAGAAATTAAATTATTCATTGAATTATCATCTTATTATTTACATTCTTGACCTAAGTAAAATTTTAATAGTGATACAATATGATCTATCATAATAAATTCACTAAAATTCATACATAAATATATGACTACATTTTTAGAATAACATTTCTTAGGAAGTGATCAAATTACTATTCACAAAGAATACTATTTTCAAGAGTCTCTTATAAATAACTCATACCATTAACAATAATATTTAATCAATAGAACATTTAATTTATAGTTTCATCTATTAACTTATTAAATTATTGATATTCATATATTTAGATTAAAAATCTAGTGCAAATAGGTTTATTCAAAAAAATATTTCAAACTAGAAGAATATACTAGATTTCATGAACAGTTTTACATAATCAAACATGACTATACACATCGCTATTTAGTTCACAATATAACATATTAATCACCATGTAATTCCAATAATTACTATTTCATTTCCAACTAATTATTATAGTTTACCATCAGATATATTTTATTGATTTTGCAGGATTTACTACTGATCAATGAAATGTTTATTCCAGAATGATCCTATAATGGATTTCCAATATTAATAATCATTTCCATTAGAAAGAGATATTTTTATGGTATCCATCCATCATTTGAAAATATTACTTGTTTCTCGAACAAATATTTTTCCCTTTGATGGTTATGTCAATAAATATTAATCTGTGAAGAATAAATTAGAGCTTTCTATCAGGAGCTTATACTCATTATTGGTCTGGGAGTAAGATATAAAAATATCGAAGAGGGGTAGTGGTGATTTTCCCTTTTTGTTAAATAATTAACTAATGATGTCAATTTTTATAAAATAATTAGCAGTGTTGGTGTGACGTAAATAAAATAAAGTGAACACATGATGTTTTTATATTGATTTAGACCAATGTGATCTTAGTATACACTTCACCCCTCTCATCAACATAGATAAATTGTACCCACTATATCAATATACTATAATCATGCAATAACCTTTTCCCACCATGACTCTGAACCCAATAACAAATCCTTCTTCTCATAGAGTTTTAAACCATAATATAACATCACTTTTCCCACATGAAGGAACAAAAATAAAAACCAATCCATTTTTCCTCTAGTGGAACAACCTAATACCTAATTTTTTTTAAAGTCACAACCTAGTTACCAACATTTTAATAGATAATATATTTTGGTAAAAAAATACACACAAAAAAATAAATGCAAGAAAAAACCCAATAAACTATATGAATGATTCACTATATACGAGTCAAGGTAGAAACAAATTCTCCAATGTCAAAGGATCATATGATGTCATTTTATATGGGAGTAGTTGTTGATCACCAGAAAAATTTAATACTTGTAATTTTTAATAATATCTTCAGCCTTGTGTATATTTCACATATTCAATCTACTCTATGAATATATAGTCCCATTTTCTAAAATAATTTTCTAACATGAAATTCATTTCTTATTTCTTTATAAAAAAAACTAATTATTAGGTGTAAATGTTTATTTTTCCCATAAATATCCATGTTTATATATTTTATCAATGAAAAATATATATCTAATAGGTCATCTTTGATTTTATTTTAAAAAATAAAAACAATTTTATGGAACATTTTATAAAAATTAATAATAAATTAAATACAAAGAATTTAAATCCTTTTAATATTAAATTATGATAATCATGATTAACCCTTTTTATTTCAAATGGTGTGAATTTTTTTATTTCAATTATCAAAATTTCAGTATGAATGTCAAAACATGATAAATCCCTTGTGAATCTCATTAAATTTATCATACAAATTTTAAAACTTGTTCATAGGTAATCCAAATAATTAATGAGTAATTATATAATTAATATAACACTAATTATATATATATTAAACAAGAAACAAATTGAATTATGAAATATTACATAAAATCAGCGAATATATTAATTTTTTAGAATATTCTATGGAAATTCCATGTAACACATAGGCAAGCCCACATATGGTATTTTCATTTATCATTTTATCAATTTAATATAATTATTGTAGCTAAGCATATGTAATAGATTCTGGTAACCTAATTCACATAGACGTTTTATATATCCGATTTGACATTGTTGATTTTGGTAATTTTTAAATAGATTGACTTATAAAATCTCATAATTAAGATGTACATTATAAATAGAATAATGAGAACTAGTTGTAGATTTATTATATATATAATTTCTTTATCTTTTTAAATAATGAAAAATATACTTCATTAGACATATGTATCACATTTTATCAAAAAATCCTATATAAGACTTGTTCTATAAAAATCAAGAATTCTAACTGGAAACATTTTATGAGTTATAATGAAATGTAGGACATTATAGAAATTTATGCCTGAAATTCTAAATTCTCATTAGATGTTGATATTTTTCTCTTTCAAAATCAAGATAAATCACTAAATTTTGGAGTTTTTAGACCATTTGATGGTCGAAAGACATATTGTAAATGTTTATGGAAAATTAGAAATTGGGATTATAAATCGACTATGTGTATTCCCATTTGGCTAAATGGATTCACATTTGGAAACATAGTGTGTTACAAAATGGCTAATTTGAGATGGTATTAGGGTGTGAAATAGGGCATGATATTCTTTCCCCCTCACACATTTATTATGCTGATGATATTTGGCTCTTTGAGAAAGAGGATAAAAGGATCATATCTTGTATTAAGGGACATTATTCTCACTATGAGAAGGTTACAGGATAGGTTATCAATTAGGAGAATCATCTGTAATGTTTGGTAGAGGAATTATTACATCAAGGAAAATGGAGATTCCCTGAAGATTGGTGTTAAAAGGGGAATACTTCCATTAAATTAACTTGATGTGACACTTTTATAGGGAATAGTTAAATGGTGCCTTTTTTAATTCATTTCTCTTAAAATCACACACCAAATAAAAAATTGTAAGGGAAAAAACATGTATCATGCAGGGGGATATGTTTGGTCAATTCAGTGATCACCTCAATGTTTGTTTACTCTTTTTCTCTGTATAGTTGACCTAGAAACCTAGTAATGGAATTATGTAGAAAAATAATAACTTTCATTTGGGATGGATCGATTCATGAGAAGAATATGGTCATCATTGTGTGGAAATATATCATTAATCGAATCCACATGGGTGGTCTGTGTGTAAATGTTTTCTGATTATATAATTAACCCTTGATCAACAAGTTCACATGAAATTTAATTCCACAATCTGATGACTCGATGGAGTTCTTTAATATCATGTTAGTTAGGAAACTACATAATTGGTATTCTATCTCTCTTTTCTCATCTGTTTGTCCTGCCTTAAAGTACCCTATGATGATATTATGGGTTACATGAAATGGATAATGTGTAAGAAAACCCCTATGAACTTATGCACTTCTCCCTAGTTGTCTTATCCCATCTATGATGATAACGTAAGACCTATACTCATAAAATATACTTCCATTTCATAATTCCAATGTAATTCACTTATTAGCAGCATTATTTCTAGGAATATCAACATGGAAATACCATGGTACTACTATAATGATTTCAACACACGGGTCAAGATTCCAAATTTGAATGGAATTTTCACTAAGAATGACTATTATAGGTCACTTTGTGGTGTCTCTTTAGATCCTCCATCATGGGTTAAATAATATTATAAAACATTTATCCCCCGAGATTCTTCATTTATTATCTAGAAAATCGTTAAAATGAGGCTCCCATTGCATGCCATGCTGCAACAAACTGGGCTTAATCATGCTGCAACCTATATGTTCTTCCTTAAGGTAGATTAAAATCTTTCTTAGGTTTTTATCTTCTGAAATTATGTTTTCAATCATTGGGAATATGTCTATATGTTTTTCCACTATTTTCTCACCTCTGAATCTGTTATAGAGCTACTGCAATCCACCTGCAAGTCTGATTGCAAAAATCAGGTTCTTTCTCTTCTCATGATAGTCGTGTCCAATTTTTTTGTCATTCATTTAGAAGGGAATAAATTCTATTATTTTTAATATCAATTTACCCTCATTTCATTCTAGTATACTGAATATGAATTTCGAAATTTGTTCTGCTTCCAATATTTAAACTGGAACCATGCGGAATGATGTTTCTCATCTTGTAATGTTGATGTCCCTTGGTTTTAATGGCAAGATGAAGAAACCACGTATGATAAAACTTGTTCGAGGGATTCCTCATATCCCTATATTTTTAAGGTCAATATTTACTAGGTGCCTTCTGGCACAACATGTCCCTCCAGATGAGGTACTGTATTCCACACTCACTGGGGTTTTGTTAAAGGATGTTTCATTCACTTCAATGACAATGGGTTCACAATTGAAGCAGAGCCTTGGGCTATTATAAAGGCAATCAAGTTTTTTGCCCATTATGGATGGCATGTCATATGGCTTGAGTCAGACTCATCTTATGCTGTTAAAATTCATAGAGATCAGTCTAGTAATGGTACATTAAAGATGTTACCAGTCTGGGAATAATGCCTCCATCTTGAAGACTCTCTCTCACATGATGTCCTACATGTTTATCGTAAGGATAATTCCGTTGTGGATGATCTTTCCAATAGGTAAATTTTCGAGTTTAGCATTATTTGTTCTTATGTTTTACATTTATTTTGTAATATCAATATTCAGGATTATTACCATGCTAAGGGTTACATTCATATTTGTAGATCGTCTATTTGACACCACTGTACAAAATTTTTGTTTATTTTGGAATACATTTTTTTAGGAACATGCTTTCATGCCTCTTGATCTACTTTGTAAAATTATTTTCAAAAATATATTTATCAACAAAAAATTTCATGTGTTAATACTTTTAAAGGAAATAAAAAAAATAAATCCATATAAGTATCAATTCCAAAAGATTCTCAAGGAGCCGATCAACATGGATAACAATAGAGAAACCCCTATGATTGTTTTAGACCCTATTTATAGAGATTTATTTTCATATGGTGTTAAATTCTACATTTGGGCTCTTATATCCTCATATTTTAAGGCATTTCATATTTCGTACATGATTTGAGAAAGGTGATTGCATTATTTTTCTTTTTATTAACTTTCCATGCATGCCTGAGTGGTTTAATTTTTTTAAAAAGTATGAATGTTGTTTTTGTTTTAATGGGGTTAAATATATAATGATAAATTTTTTCAAGATAATATGGTTTATTTATAAATAGGTTATTATGGATTTCCTTTGTTATTTTTAAGCTAAATAATGGTCATGCTTTTACATATAAAATATATATTGGCATTTTTATTAAGAATTTGAGTATTTTCATAGAGTTTGATATTCTTTATATAGTTTAATATCTTGTAAAGTGATCCTAAATGTTAATTTTTTTCATTTCAATTATTTTAGTAATTTTAGTGAGCTCACTAATTTTGTCCCTATTCCTTTCACTAATAACTGTTGTAAAATTGTATTAAAATTTGTTTAGTTCTTATAGACATATTTATGAATCTGTATATATATATATGAATATATTCTACTAATAAAATATGAATATTATCCTTTTGAGATGTATGTATATATTAATTTATAAATATATATGTGTATAATTATAAAGAGAACCATTGAAATTTAAATGTGATATTTCTGTTTGGGTTTCTAATAAGTTTTTAAAGGGGGCATGAAAATGAATTATTTTGGGGAAATTTTAATTTTCCAAATAGTATCCCAATATAGAGGTATAACCATAGTGGGGTCCACATGGATTTTTGAATATATGATCTTGAAAAATGAATTATAAGGAAATTGGGATATCTAGTTCTTAATAAAACATCTTCTACGAATTGTTATTGTTATATGGTAGACCCCATAGGAAACGTTATGTTATTGTGAAGTATAATTAAGAAGGGATGAGGTTACCTTATCACTAGAAATGATAGTGAAGTATTTATGTGGTTCCCAATTTTTTATATACAATGTATAGATCTACAATCAACTAATGGGATGACATTTAATGTCTAGGTAACCTAGTCTGAGAAACCTTAAGGTGTTTATCACATTATTATTATTATAAATTAATATTTTATTATTTTTACTCTTCCTCTATATTTAATTTATACCTCCTATAATTAATAACACTTATTTCATAAACTTTATTTCACTTATATGAATTTTGTTATATGGAATTTGGTTGAGTTTTGTTAGTTAACAATTACACCATACGCTGCTTTGTTTTATTTTTTTGTTTAATGATCTAATTAATGAATTTGTGTTTCCTTTATATCCTTCTCAAGAATAAATCAATATTAATTTATAAATTGTTATTTATGATGATGTATCTATTGTCTATTTTTTCAATGGTTATTTTTTCTTAGTGTTTAAAAAAGATTCCTTGGAAATGGAGTTCAATTCTAAAAACTATTTCTTTAGATTCAATCTATTATTTCATTTCAATGTGGGGTTATAAACAAGGGTTCATAGATTTATTTTATAAATGTGATTAAAAATATATGAAAATATTATATTTTAAACGAACATTATTTGAATGTTTTATAATGAATATTTTATTGACTCATTGGTGAAACAATACATGGCTATTAGGTCACACACTATTCACTCTAACTGATGTTTATAGACCAAGTAGATCTTGATGGTTCAAAATTTGATTCACTATGAGACCTTTTTAGTTAATATTTTTCCATATATCTCCCTATGTGGGACCTTGGTTAGTGGTTGCAGTGTGACCTTATGTCACATAGAGAATATTTGCAATCTATGTGAGTTTTATTTGTATGCCTTTGAAGTCTATCCATGTCTTCCTTTCCTTCCCAGATTTATTCATTCTCTAAATATCTATTTTATTCGACATTAACTGTAATATTTTTATTATATAATAATCATAGATTAAATTTTTATATTTCCATGATTCTTATATTATACTGTATGTTCATCAAACATATAGATATGTCATTCCAAAATTCTAGTAAAATTAAACTGATATTTTAATTTACTTTCATTTGGTGAAATTATTCTCATTGGTTTAATCTATTAACATAATATTTGTTTCCATCCCATGGGGATCTGGAAAACTATTGTTCCCTTCCACTTTGAGGTTTGGGATTTCTCTAAGTATGGTTTGTTATAAAATGGTATTAGAGCATATGTTATTAAGAGGGCCTTATTTCCTGACATTACCTTTCTTTATTTAGGATGTTCAGTAGATGAGTTACATGGTCATCAATGCTAGACATATAGATCATGGGTGGGTACCTATTCACAATTACCCCTATTGAATTATATGTTACTACATTATGTTGGGATTTGAATATTTATCTTATTATTTTTTTATTCCTTTTGATATATTTTGATTTGAGTTTATTTTATTTTCACATTTTTGTATCATTTATTGTGATTTGGGGTATTTCATGTGGTCTTATTGTTTTTATGTCTTCTTTCATAATTTTACATGTTTTTGGGTACAATGTGAGTGGAATTGGTGGCATCAGTACCTGTCATGAAATGAAAAATCACATGATGCCCATTTTCATGGTTCAAAAAAAATCTCAGTAGAGGTTATATTTTCAACCCCCAATATATCACAACATGCGGCCCAGATATGAATTAACACATTAAAACTAGATATTTTATTGGTAGAGGTCCCTTGAACCCAATAATTCTTTGGATTTTCTATATTATTATTTATTATATGTTAAAAGGGGGATTTTGAGACATTTTAGTTTTATTTTTTTACAAGGTTAGCTATATTTGTACATGATATCATGATTTCAAAATTGCTTAATTTGGATTTCAAATTATTTTATAATATAAAAGTATTAGTTGACGTGATTTTTATGAAATTATATGAATTTTATGGTTAATATGTGGGATTTTAAATAAGATTCCAAATGAATTTTACAAATTTAAACCCAAACAATGCAGTTCAAAAATGGCTTAAAGAATAATTTCCAATGTTTTGTAATTCCATGTATTTTTAAATCAGTTTTCATTATATTAATTTATGTGATGTCATATTGAAAAGTGTTTTCTCTATATAGGATTTATTTTTGTCTGAGTTTTTATTTACTGGATTTTCTATTTCCACTCTTATTTAATTTATTCCCTTAAGAATATATCGATTATCATTGGATCTGGTTGATCATCAATCATGGATTCATGATCAACCATGTTATTAGGTGGATTAGGTTGTGTGTGTATCCTTAGGAGTATCCTTTGTTGTACTCAATGGAAGGTGATTCATTGGGGGTTATTTCCTTATTCAAGTGGAATATATGTCTATTTTGAATATTGTGTGTCAATGGATATAGTGATACGTGGTGTCAATTGAATATACATGGGAGAACTTTTTTGTGACATTTGATTTAATATGATGTATATTGGAAATGTTTATATCACACACATTCCAATTTTTTTTTACATTCATTAATATCACCATAGAAGGAAAATTGGATTTTATATCATTGGTTTCCCTATAGATATTACTAATATAGGGTTAGATCCCAATACCTTTTTGATAAGGAATTATATTGGACAATGACTCTTACAATTCCATTCAAGATTAATGAATTATAAAAAGAGTCTGTGTATTATTATCTTTAGATAATAATAGTATTCTGTAGGTTGTGTTACTTATTTGGAATGGTTCTGTAATTATTTTGAGACATCTTTTTCATTCCCTATTCCTTTATTTTTATTTTTTCACTTAGTATTCCTAATTGAACAATGACCATAATTATTTCTTGAATTTTGTAATTTTGTGTCAAATTCAAAATTATATTTATATTTTGGTGAAATATCAATTTTACCTCAATTGGATAGTGTTAATTGAGCCCTTAATGATGGAGGATTAGGTTGTGTATGGAAAATACCTTAGGGTTCATTTTTTTAATAGTATGATATGCTAGTGGATATTACAAATAGAGGACACACCATTAATAGTTCTTAGTTATGTGTCCTATTTTGAGGGCTATTGGGTGTGACTTTTGAATTTTAGGGCCTTAATGTAAGTGTTTTTTCTCTTAAGAGGTGGATTAGTTTAGGGTTAGTCTCTCAAATGTATTATATTTCATTTTTTTGTTCTCTCATGTTTTCTTCCAATAATTGTTTTGTTTTCTTCAGATAGAATGGGATATGTTTCGTAAATTTGTTACACCATGACGATCATTTTATTATTTATTTATTATTATTATTTAGAGTTAGGCTTGGTTAATGTGGAATGTTTTGAAATTTATAGAATTAACGTAGGTCATTTGGTTATCAAACTATTATTTCTAACCATAAAGAATACAAGCATAAGGGGTATGCAATTCATAAATACCATTATCATGGTTGGAACATGTTTTTAAAAAAAATGTGAACTAACCATGGAAGTTCCTATGTGTATATTATAATGGATGATTTTTTTGGGAAAACATATAAAAGAACCACATTGATTAACATGTTCTTATGAATTATAATTTATATGGATACCTTCTCGATAAGTAAACCATTTTACATATATTTTCTACCCCACTCATGTGACATGTTCTAGGTTTTCTGAAACAAGGCTCCTCTTTTATCCCTCTAAGAAATTGATCCGTCTTCATTTAATTAAACTTTATTTTTATGAAGATGTAGTCTTATTTTCAGTACTTTATTTCTTTCTCCCAATTATTTCTTCAATTTTATTTCATTTTCTCACTACATATCTCTATAAGACAAACCCTTGTTGAGGTTTTATAATTATTTCATGTGGGTTGACTATCTTAAGTTGTGTGATTATATCTTTAGGATCTTAATCCCACCTATTTAATGGTTTTTATTCTTCCAAACATGATTTTAGGTAGAGGATAAAATGAATTCAATTTTCCTTGACATATTTGTTTTATTGGATGTTCAAAAGTAGTTTTATTTGAAATTTGGAATTCTATTTGAGTTAATATATATAAATATATATTATTTTTTTCTCATGATTATAGATGATTTATAAATAGTAAATGATGAATTTTCAATTATTATATATCTATATCTAAGGAATGATAATATTTATACCCGAAAAAATATTTCTAATTGTTTTTTATAGAAGATGAGTGTTTTAGTATTCTTTAAGATAGTTCTTATAGATTTATTTGTTGGAATATGAGTGTAATAATATATATTGGATGGGTTTTTCTTGTTTGAATAATTTTATTAAGTATACATATTCCATCGTTCTGATATTTAATATGGAATGATGTAAATATGTATTACGCCATGTCTAGGGATTATAAACATATCTATGAGTGTATATATATGTATATATTAACATGGGAATATGTGAATATTTTAATTTTGATAATTATTTGTATTTCAATATTACTTTATTTTAGTATAAGGATAAAAGGAATATTTTATAGTTAAATGTGATGTTCAATTTAGGTATCTAAATAAGTTTTCAAAGGTGTCTCTTAAAATGAATTGTAAAGACCTTTTTGAAAATTTTCAAATAGCATCCTATGATTATGGTATACCCACATTACAAGTTAAATTAGCTTATATATATATATATACATATATATATATATATATAATTGAGGTATATTTTATAATGGAATTGGGTTATTTAGTGATTAATGAATCAAATTTCAATAATATAGGTTTTAAGTGTGAAACTTCACAAGAAAACCATAGTGACTAATAAGGCTAAACCAAATAGGTCAAGGTTACCTAAATACATTAAAGGCTAGTTTTGTAGTTATGAGTTTACCCCACTTTCTAGACACATGGTAGAAATAAAAAATCCACCACTTGGGTAATGTATAATATCTAGGAAGCCTAGTCCAATTACCCTTTAGGGTGTTTAACCCATGTTTTTTATTTTAAATTATTCATAGTACTATTTTTCTTTATATATATTTACTTTATACCACCCAGGATTCATATAACATTTAACAAGATATTTGTATTACATTTATGGATTTTTATTAACTAATTTTGATATGTTTCTATCTTCAATTTACTCCTTTTACATCTAGTGATACTTATTCATTTTATGATTTAATCAAATTATGTTATTTTCATTTTATATATCATTCAAGTATAAATGATAATTTTTTTTTATAAATTTTTATTTTTGGTGATTATTCTCGTATGAATTATCATTTAATAGAAAAAAAATTTGAAACATTTTTATAATGAACCAAAATAAATTGATTTTCAAGGAGAACTTACTTATTTGGCTTCATGCCTTGGGTATATTTTATAATGGAGTTTTAAGGAGGTTTTCGTGATTTTTTTATAAATTTTATGAAAAAATATACTTAAATATTGTATTTCATTAAAAAAAAATTTAGAGTGTTTTTTGAAAGATAATGCATGGACATATTAGTGAATCCCAATTTGAAAGTAACTCAGACCAAAATCATAGAACACTATGTCTATAGACTAACTATCACTTAATTATTTATACCTAGATTTAGAGGAGTTTATCTTCAGAGACTCCTCTTATACACCTAATAGAGCGGGCCCTAGGTTACTGATTGGAGTGTGACTCTAGGATATAAGGGGTAGAAAGGTCAATGATATTAGATTTATTTTTATGCCTTAGAATTTTGACTGATTGGACAATCCATAATTGATATTTATTTTACCATTGTAATAATATTGATATTTATTTTAATTTATATATTTATTTCCTGATGATATTGGTTATTTGTACAAAGTAGTTCTTCTTATTTTATTTTTATGGGTGTAAAATATATGGACATGTTAGTATAGAATGTTTGTAAAGATTATATACTAGTTTAATTTTATTTCTTCAAGAAAAACCATTACAACAGAGTAAATATGCTTCCCTGGTGATCGTTTATATCCCACAGGGATCAAAAAAACATATGAAACCTTTCTAATGGATGATTTGGGAGGACATCATTGTTGTATCATGACACACTTCCACTATGGGATATCCAATACCTACAATAGACCACTATAGATCATATAATCTACCATCACCTACTAAATGTTCAAACATCATGAAATTAACAACACTGTATACTACTTCTTATATATCCACCAGAAATGAATCCACAAGGGATTTTATTTCTAAGATATAATATGATGTACTGCCAAGGGTGTGCAATGAAACACATGAAGAACCTCCTGTCATATATACAAGGAAATAAAAAATCTCCCTTAGAATGACAGTCGATATACATAATCCTATGAACATCCCTCGTTAGTATCACTATGGAATATATGATACCAAATCCTATCTATCTCATTGTCTCCCCATTGATGATCTTACAATAAATTTAGCATCGATGGGTGCACTAATATTCAGAAAAATAAACCTCAAACAATGGCCTTCTCTGTTTTAATTTACTTCACAATAAGATCCTATATCACTCTACATATATATTTGGACCCCAAAATAACAACTACTCGTGACTTTATGGTCATTCTATATATAACTATAAACCCTTTACATTTTTAGTCAATATATTAACATCATAATCCTACAATAATTATATACACAAATATGGATAGAGATTCAAATCCAACTAAAATAAGATAAAATTAAAACTCTTTTGATGTGTATAGATCACAAGGAATATATAAACACGATAATATGAAAAAATTAGGGAGAACCCCATTAGTAACATTTTATGATAATGGAGGCCAAATTACTCTCATGAAATATGTAACTCCCTAAACCCATATGATATGAATTCCGTATTCTAAATCAAAATAAAACCCAAACTGGGATGGGATGTGTCCTTGAAAAAATTGGACATAACTCCCTCCGTTAAAAATTGATGAAAAAACACTAATCTAATTCTCCTTGAAGAGGTAAAAAATATTCACTAAACTGATATACTTATATGAATTCCAGGTTATTCCTAGTCAATACTATCAATGAGGCTTGAAAAATAGTGAAATAGAATGAAAATAATTGATTATTGATTATAAGACTAAGAAATCAATGGACCACTACAATATTTTTAAGAATTGTACAAGAAACAACATCCTCTGTATTCAAATAATGTGCTACTAATACCTACTCATATTCAACATACATGATAAAATTGTCCATTTATATACAAAATATTCACTTGATTCACTTCCCACAAATATCATATATCTAATTTTCTTGTAAAAAACCCAATTATACTCAGCATGAACATATTATGAATTTGTTTATAAGGGAATATTATCGATTAACACCACCAATAACTAATGCACAAACTCATAAAATTAAAATTTCATCAGTACCATGAAAATAAATATGTAATTGATGACATCAAATGACCTAACTCTGAACTCTATGTTTCAATAAAGACACCTAAATGTTGTCCTTAGGATTTCCATATCCTTCATCCTCATCTAACGAAACCTAGAACATAGATTAATATTGGATTAATAGTTAAAAAATTTAACCAATTAAATAATCACATATCCTTCAAGGGATATAATGTGTTTTATTGGTTAGAAGATTCAACTGCTGGTTGACCATACACAACATCACACTACCATCCACCTTCGAGGAGAATAACACTGGAGCACCATATAGTGATACACAAGTCTATATTTAAATCATCTATATCAATTAATATAACTAAATCCTCAACTCTCAAATTAGTTATGGTGCTATATAATATTTTTCTATTAATATAAATCATGTACTAGGATGTAACTATATCTCAAACATGATGTCCTATCATGGGTGTAGCTTGACAATATCTTTAAAAAATATATATACACTCCCTAAAAATATATAGAACACCACCAAATACTCCCCAACTAAACCAATAAAAGACATTAATAATTGAGGATAATGATATTTTATTGTCTTATAGACCATCAAATGATGCCTATCACCAATGAGAACAACACATTTGATTTAAAAATCATAGAATGAAGTAGTCTTATAGAATACTTCAATAATGAAAATCATATAATACACAAAATTGTATATATGAAGACATCAAAAAACTATATCTATAGTAATAATAAATTCTTAAATGCCCGATGTCACCATAACTTTAACTCATAACCCTAACACATATTTAGAAAACTCATTTGGTAACTAACTAGAATAGTAAACACCATGGTTAGTGGAAGTCTTTCCACCTTGATTCTTATGATATGGAGCATGGTGGGTGATATATAGGAGTGTGATTCTCTAGATTGATGTAATTTGAAATTTAGGGTTAATTATAGGTGTATGGTACCTCAGCAAAACCTCTGGAACTTATAGTTCTAGTAGCTATATGTTTTGCAATAGCCTATACAAAATCCTATAAAACCCTATCCACAAAGTTAACCTCCTCAATATCCATGTTCAAACCTATATCTCTAAGGAACTATGACAACCCAAGGATATCCTATTCATTCTCTATATATTATTATCTAATAAAATAATTTTGAACATTTTGAATATAATGCCTATAATCTGACTTCAGTTACAGAGAAAATACAATTTCCAACCTATATCTCAGTCTGAACCATGAATGGTGGATCACTACAATTATTGATGTCCTCTTCATTTAAAAGATAATCATATAGGCACACATCATAAGAGAGATGAAAAAGAACTACCGTTTTAGGAAAATTCATGGAACACAATTAAGGTTGACTCTATACCAGTTGATACCGTGGTTGTCCAAATATCTAAGATTCTCTATCTATAGTTCATTATATCACTAAGCTCCAATGACTCCACACTATAAGTTATAATGACTGAAAATTATTCTTATAAATCACATTTACCTTTTTTTCATTACCTCAATATATATAGGGAATGTAAAAGGTGTACCAATATACCAAATCATTATACACACTTACTCTATAAAATTTCACACTTTATCCTCCTCATCTATGAAAATAATATGGTAATAGTGTTTAAGGTACTTTACTCTATTCATATAAATATTAACAGTCAATTTTTTCTATAGGAGAGAGAATAATCAAACCTATATTCTTATACATCAATAAAAGGAAAATTGCATTGGAATTCCTCTAAAACTCATCCCAAAAAACAAATAAGTTGGTATTATCTATAAGGAAAATGATCCTCCACTGGTAAATAACCCCTCCCATACAACTTATAGTTAGAAGGCCCCTATAAAACACATTGAATAGATCAAAATATAGATCTTTATCTTCATCAACCAGTGCTCAATTTCCAAATTACAGACACTCCCATCATACTTTTCTTATATTTGATACTGGAAATCACACAAAATATACCACTAAGTATCAAGTTCCTTAGTCATGGAAATGATTCTACCTTCATTTGGACTATCCTACCAAACCTTACCATCCAATATCACCTGAAAATAATGGCCAAAAATAAATATCCCAAGAAATAATCCTATGACTATCAAACAAGAAATTCAAAAAAATAATTTAATAAAATTAATTTTATCTTATAAAAAAATAACACCATTTATAATAGAATAAAAACATTTACTTATCCTTGGACTCTACCCAATAATAAATAATTGCATGGATAGGGTGTTCAGTGATACTAGGGTCCATTTAATTGACAATAAGTGCCCCTAAATACCTATCTTCATGCTAGTATCCCTTGCTACATCTTAAGCTTGGTTTGGTTCATTTTGTTTCCCTACCAAATCAATGAAATCCTCACAATTTCATAACTATAATCTCTACTCCTTATACCATCCTTGTTTTTTATACCACATTTTAGGGTTCCCACACTACTAGGAACCCATCTTTACCATATAGCGATGATGGTAGTCTCACATGAATACTTAGTCTAATAGACCATGGGTTATAAACTAGGACATATAGTATAAATTAAAAAATGGTATACATTATCCTCCTATATTCTAGGAAAATATAATGAAAACCACACAATACACCATAACATAAAATAATGTTGATTTCACATTATACATGATTTGTCATAAAGATAAAAAATCTCAAATATAAATACAACAAATAAGGTCATATGTATTTAATTCTGACAATAAATTCAATCCTTGATCTTGTAATGTCTATCTCAATTATCGAATCCCTTTTGGAAACATGGAAAATATTTATATATATAGGGTTGATCATACATGCATACTCTATGGATTCATCCTCAATACCTCTTATAAAAGAGTGGATCAAGCATACAGATGCCACAATAATCAAAAAGTGAAACCAACATGCAACCATATCAAATTAACGATCCCCAACCTCACCAAGGATCATTCACCCAATGTTGTTTGAAAATAAAACAATATAGTAATTGATGAATATTTTGCGAAGATATGTCCTATCCAATTCCCCACTTGATATTCCTTTAATTCAAGAAAAGAAATAGTATTTTCATTCCATAACATGTACAATAGTGAAATTGAATTATATATCCCATATTAAAACCATATACTATATACTACATCCACATCAACTTCATCAATATGAACCACCATAATAGTTACACTACCAATTCCTCATTACCATTGCATATCAAATTGCAACTGCCAATCACTACCTGATAGAATATCCATCATATTAGGGTATCTTAAACTAGAAGGATATAAAAATTTTTACTCCTCCTACCTTACATGACCCCCTCCATGTTTCAATATCACATTCATATAGTCAAGTCATCTAGAATGTAACATAATATAACATTAATCTATTAAAACCCGTAATATTATTCATACTATGATCCATGAAAAAAAGAAATACACTAGTAAATGATAATGATGAAGAGAGTGTAGTCAAATATTCACTCTATATCTAATTTGGATGCTGGTGGAAAACACCAGAAACCCAAAACATTCAAGAATCGTTTGGGTTATGTCCATCTAGTGGGATGTTTAAGTAATTATAAGTAAAAGTATAACATATATTATAGTCTCAAATTATCCCATCCTATGAGTTCATATAAAAAATACCCCCAATACCCACGAACCTTACTATTGGACACTTACACCACTAAAAACCACTAAAAATCCTACCAATAAACGAGGCCCATCTTTCCCATAAAATATTCACCAAAACATGATTCACAATTTCCCATTAAGAATATAGTTATCCATATATAAAAATATAATCTTACTAACCACATTAAATACATTATGCCATTAATTTATATATTTAGTGATTACCATCCATTATATACAAATTATACTAAACCTAATAATCAACATTTAATTTCATGTGCAAAAAATTCTTTAGTATTCAGAACATATTAAATCCCAATCCAAAAATTTTATTATATTTTTAAATATTAAATTAATTTGATACCCTTGGTTATTTAAAACAAAAACCCCTCAAAAAATTATTATAAACACACATAAACCACTCTGAAACTCATACCAACAACTATAATAATGTCTGTTAAACCATCCCATTTCCAAAAAAACTATCCCTTCAACTATTTTCAAAGCACATAACTATCTATACCAATGTTTAATTAATTTCCAGCAATATGAGTAAGATGATCTCAATTCCAAATTTAATAAAACTTTTTAAATTCCATATTTATGTAATTTTTCATTAATGAAATGTGATAATAATGATTTGATCAAAGAAAACATAAAAATATAATAGTAGAAATAAAAATTCTTAGAGGAAACATCAGAAAATAAGTAAAACCTAAAATTTATCAAAAAATAATATAGACACATGTAAATTCCCACATTCTATTAAATATATTTTATCCTATAAATTATATTATTTATTTTAATCCTTACTATCCACCTAAATAATAACATAACATTGTAATTTCACATTTTTACATAAATAAGGTAGAATATTTAATCTCCAACAATTAATAAAGCAACAATCATATTGAAAAAAAGTGGTAATACCCATTTTTTCCTTGGAATCTGGGGATTGACCGCCTTGATGGGAGGTTCAAACATTATAATCAGTTTCTAACAGGTTTTTTTTGTAGAACAAGAAAAAATCTAATGATTCCACATCCATTTAGACCTACTTTCCAAATGTTGGTGCTCATTAGTTTGTGGAATAATGAGGAAAAGTAATTTTCATTAGTCGAGAGGATGGGAGGTCAGACTCATCACACCTTTTTGAGGGGAATTATTGTCTACTACAGGACTCTATTTATATATTTATGTTATGTTCGTGAATCCTTATTACATTACCATGTATAAAATGAGATTTCCTTCAGATCTGACAATCATTGATTAAATATGTAGGAAATTTAGAGAATCGATTATATGTATTCGAGGTCCATCATTGAGAGAGAATCATCTGTATTTATTAGAGATTATTGGTCAATGGTACCCTTCGACACATTTATATAGAAGTCTCTTGGTCATTAGTATGAGCATTCTGGTTTTAAAGCCACTCAGTGGGGCACTTGAAGTTTATTGTCATTCAGAAGGACATGGATTATTTCAGAGTAGGGATCAAACCTGTAGATGGGCTACCTACGTATCCTTTGTTTAGAAAAGGAATCAGAACCCACGTAGTTCAAGTAAGGGAGTATTATTTTTATGATTGATGGCTCAAAGAAGGATTTCATAATCACATTTACACTCTAAGCTCACGTGAGTCATGATCGGTGTGAGAAAAAAAAGGTATTGGTAAAAATTAGACAATTGTGCCATAAAAGATGCAATCATAATAAATAATGTGTGACTTATGTATGTGCGACTTCCCAGATAAATGAAGATTCTGATTTACTTCAGGGAAGAAATCCAGGAAGAGGGTCCATAAAGGTATATGTGCTTCATGGAGATTTGAATACTCTAACATGGGGATTACTCCTGAAAAGGAGTCCCAAATTAGGATAGGACTTGTGATTGGGTTTTACTATTGAGAAGGAATCTAAGATCAATGGTAAATTAGGGCTGGTTAAGAAGAATTAATACGGGGGATTACTCCTGAAGAGGATGCCCATATTTGTGACTGGGGCTTACTCCTAAAAAAGGATGCCCAGGTTAGGGGATCTGGGGCCTACTCCTAAGGAGGATGCCCAGATTAGAGGTCTTGGGGCATACTCCTAAAGAGGATGCCCAGATTAGAGAAATTGGACTGAGGATTACTCCTGATAAGGAGTCCCAGGTTAAAGGATTTACGGTTTGGGGCTTACTCCTGAGGAGGATGCCCATAATTTGGGGAATTATGACCGGGGCATACTCTTGAAAAGGACACCCAGGTTAGGGGATCTGGGGCTTACTCCTAAGGAAGATGCCCAGATTAGAGGACTTGGTGCTTACTTCTAAAGTGGATGCCCAAATTTGAGATTTATGACTGGGGATTATTCCTGAAAAGGAGAACCAGGTTAAGGATTCTCTTATCTTAAAGGATGTGGTTGAATGAATGAAATCTCAAACTTTAGTGACATAAAGATGTGTAAATCACTAGGTTTTGAGATATATTCCACATAATTCCTTTCAGATAAGGATTTCAAATCAAGAAATCATGCCATAAATGGCTTTTAAGAGTGTCTTGAAGACTGAATCTTGAATAGAGAGGTGGAATGGCTTAAGAGGGGTGAAATGGGAAAGAAGGGCACCCAAAAAGGCAGGGGCGCGCAAGTCCTGGCAGGAGAGAAGGTACTGCATGGGCGCGCAAGTCCTGGTCGCGCAGCTATACCTGCATGACACATGGGTACATTTGAAAAGGTTAACCAGTAGGGTAATACTTGAGAGACTCTTGATTAAAGACTTTAGAATCCTCTTGAGGTTCTTCCAGAACAGGGGCGCGCAAGTTCTATTTAAGGAGTAAGGTGGCGCTCAAGTGTGGCCTTTCCCCTTTAGGGCTGGCCACTTAGGCGCGCATGTGTTGGTGAATTTCAACACTTAGGCCTTACTCCCCCTCTTTAGATCTTCCTTTCTAGGTAAGAAATTACCTTATAAGTTTTCAGAATCTTTGAGAAGAGACTAGGGCGCTAGGAGCTCAAATCTGTGTTTCTGGAAAAAAATCTTCCTTCAAATGGGGGGCCCACAAGGTCTATTTATAGGTAGGAGAAGACCCGAGGTAGTTATCAATTAGGTCACGCAATTCACTTGCACGACCATCATGCGTCACGCAAGTGACTTGCGCGACCATCATGCGTCGCGCAAGTGGACTTTCGCGACTATGAGCGAACCTGCACGACTTATGGGCAATGTTCTCCTTGTTCATCCCTTTGTCGATTTTTTATATTTTCTTTAAAGGATGAATCAATTTGTGCTATGTCATATCCCTTTACATTCCTTTGGAATCTATGACAAAAAAGGAGTGTCAACAAAAGTCCCCCCTCATAGTTGGGTAAGAAAGAAATGAGGATGTGTCTCTGAGGAAAAAGATGACATCTAAAGGAAAGGTGGCGCGCAAGTGTTCAATGCGCAACACTTAGCGCACAGGTTCAAGTCGCGCAAGGCTGTAGCGCACTGGGTGTAGGTGCGCTGATAGTCCGCCTAGCCTATAAATACATGGTCATTGGCCGCACATAGCATCTGATTTTGAATTTGTCGAGCTCTCTCCATGCAAGTCATCTTCGCCACACAAGTCTCTTCTTTCTGTTGTTTCCTCGCCACCGCGCTGCTGTCAAGGTCATAGGACTTGCGCGGTGACATATGCGCAACAAAAACTTGCGCGGCACATTTAACACTTGCGCGACACATCCATACATGCGATCCTTAATGCCTTATCCATTTTTTGAATTTCTTCACAATGTTTATGAAAAATCAATCCATTTAAGAATTAATTTATTCAACTCTTATGCAGAATTAATGGATCGTAGACCCGGAATAGCTGATAAACTGGCTAGCAAGTAGATAGATGATATGATGAAAATCATTGGATAAGATTATTATACTGTAAAAGATAGAAATCTTCTGGATTTGGCTAAGTATTTGAAGAAATATCATCGTGACTTCCTACAGAGCACTTATCGACCTTTGTATGGCTATATTCATCTGCGAGAAGTCACCATTCCAGAAGCAAAGAACTATCTTCCATTTTCATGGTTTCAGAATTATACCAACTTTGATTCAGCAAATAACTCAGGTGCAGGAGTATTTATAAGTGCTGGAACAGTGGAGAAGGCCTATATGATGCATCATAGCCATTGTACACCAGATCTGCAAGATCATACACCTGAGCTGCAACCACATTGTCATCCATCAATCATCCGAAATGATCATATGGATCAATCCAAAGGCTAGAAGAAAAGTTGGGACTTCAAACCTGTGGGAGGCATGAAGCCAACTTGGATGTGGGCATACTGGGTGCGACAAATGTGTGCAGAGTTTGTCGAGGATCTGAAGGGAGCTGCAATATATGAAGCTGTCTGGGTTGGGAAAACATATTTTTACAGACATGATAACTTCGTGCCGGAGATACTCAGCCACTGGAGCCGAACAACTAATTATTTCCATCTGACTCATGGAGAAGTAGGCATCAGTTTGTGGGATGTCCACAAGATCTCAGGGGATCCAATTTTGGGAGATATGTATGATGAATTCACTCCTCCCAAGGTGAAATAAAATGATTCAGAGAAAACTTCTACTTTAGCTCAGGAATTATTTAAGATCTTTCACAGGCTCAAGAGTTCAGAGACCTCATTAACTCATTCTAGAAAAGATATTCATCCGGAGGAATGGATGAATATATTTATTATTGAGAAGAAAGAGAGGGAGCCAAAGGAGAAGGATCCAAAAGAAAAAGGATCCAAGAAAATGAAATCAAATGTTAAGAGGCCCAAACGTCTTACAACCTGCCCAAAACCTTATAAGAGGGGTGCTCCTGGCACATTCTGGCCAACTCTAGAAGCAGGAGTGTTCGAGAAGTGGGGATATGAGGTGAATAAATGAATCCCAAATAAGACTCATCTGGAGGGCTTCTTGGCAACGTGGCTCAGTGTTTTTATCTTGCCAGAAAGGGATTCGAAGGGAGGCGTCAGGCCAGGGACCTTCTTCATTGCGGAAAAGTTGGCTGAGGGTGAAATGGTTGGGTTGGCTACCCCCATTTTAGAAAACATTCACAGGAGTTTACTTCATGTCTTCATGGGTAAATCTTCTTTAATAATAGTGGGACCATTCCAAGTTTTATGGGGATGGATCGCCACTCAATTCAAGACTTACAATGTACAGAATGGATTACAAATTCTTGGAAGATCTTTCAGGCCGTCAGTGCAAGCATTCTCTGGAGTTGCCCCATTAGATGTTAATGACTATGACATGAAAGTGAGTCTGATAATGTTTAAGGAATTAAACTTCTTTCCCTTTGGATGTCCTCCAACCGGGCGATTTGTTGATGATGGAACAACCCATTTGGATTTGAGGGCATACATGCTAGCTTGCAGGGATGGTGTGCTAGTTTCCAGAATTGACAGAGAATTTATATGCAAGGCCTATGCTCCATAAATAATTGAACGTCAATTCAAATTTCTACAACAGATTGCTATATCTCCTCCAGTACATGTCAGGTTAGAGAATCATCCGATGGTTTCTCATCATCTATGGCTACTGACATCAAGGGAGAAGACTGGGGCAGTATTTGATCTACCAGTTGAAAAAGTGGCACATAATTTGACTACATATTTTGGCGAACACTGGATAGCATCATACCCCAACGGGATATTGAATCACCAAGTTTATCAGGTGGGGAAAAGGAAGAGGACTGTAGAGAAAGAAACCATTCCTCATGAAGGTGATGCTTCCCCACCTGATGTTGATTCGATAGACTCCTCCTCTAGAACAGATTCACCGGATTCCCATGATGGGGATGATGAGGCACAACCAGCGGCAAAGCGGTTTCGTGCCCGATATAATCCTCTGGCCAGAATTAAAAGACCCACTCCATCAACTCCTGGTGAGTTACATCATTGTAGTAATTAAATCACTGCTACTTTATAAAGCAATAAGTCTTACTTTCTTATTCTCTCTCTATACATGTAGGAGCTGGGAAGAAATTGAAGTCAAAAATTATAAGACCATCCTCACAGCCTTCATATCTAAGACCATAGGTTGTCCAGCTATGGAAGAGTTTATATTTTGGTACTGAGACCGCCTGGATGGATTTGTGTGAGGGCCTACAAATTTCTAGAATATGGAATCTTATGAATTATACAAATCTTCAATACGAGGATAACCCCAATGAAGTGCAGGCTTACATCAGAGAGCTAGAAATGCTCATATATGCCGCTGATTAGACTGTTCCTGTCACTAGGCGGGTGAAGTAAATGATTGATTGTGGCACCATTGAGGGGGATGGTGGTTCTGGAGATGAGGAGTGGCATGAGTATGTGGCTCATGAAGATGTAAGTTTTCTTTCCTTGTTTTATTTTCATATTGATTTCAGTAGAAGCTTTGTTACATAAGGAAGTTATTTTCATCATCTTGTAGCTTGCAAAGAAAGGAACCGGGGTCCCTTCGCCAAATTATAGCCCAGGTGGTACTGCCATCGGGGCTGCTGCTAATTCTCCTCGTGAACCAGGAGAGATATATCCAAGACAGCAGGCCATGAATGAGGCGTTGGATATAGCCTTCCATTCGCCAATCCATGTTTTAATAAGGGAGACTACCAATACTCCCAAAAAAACAAAAAAAAGGAAACAAATGAGGAAGTCCACAGCGAAACGCTTCATTAGCTGGGGTAAGTCCTTTGGGTAATCATGAGTTTATACCCATGACCACATGGTTACTCATATTTCTGGGGATTGCATGGGCTTCTTCAATTTCCCCCCTGGAGGGAAAGGACTGATCCTCCTTCAAAGACCACGGAGGGTGCTGTGAAACAATCATAGATCCAAGATGACTTGGCTGCTCCTGGAGAGAAGCTAGCATCTATTCCCAGTATCCCTCCTGCTTCCGTTGCAAGAAGAGAAGAACCTGTCTCTGGTAAGTCAACAATGCTTTATAAAAATGTTGAACGAAACACTGACTGACTTCCATTCTGTGATACTTCAGGTTCAACTCCTACATTAGAGCTTCTGGAAACTGTTGCAACTGATGCAACTTATACTGTAATTTAACCCAAAGATGTTTTCCAGGGTCAGGGGCTGTAGGGCATAAGTTGTCAAGAAGACACACCAAACGCTCCCACTGGTGAGACAAACCAAGATTCTGAAATATCATTGGATGAAATGATGAATCATGGCATGTCATTAAATGAATTTTATGGTCATGATAAGTTGTCATGTGATTTAGAAGACCTTGGGAATGAGTGTTATACTTCGCCCAGTAAATTTTCTTATAATTTACACTTCTAATCATGACTAAAAATGATATGCAATTCCATCCATAGAAACTAATGAAGTGCCAATGCCTGAAGAGGGTGTGGACATTGATGTCAACCCTACCATTGCAGAAACATTATCTCAAGTAGAGCTAAACCCAGTAAACCCTCCTGATACCCATCTTGAAGATCCTGTTGAGACTGGGAAAGATGGGGAGGAGTCTTCTTAGGTTGCTGACCCACCGTTGGGTAAGGGATAACAATATTTGTGATTGTACATAATTTGAAAGACAATCGATTCTTTTTTTATCCTTTGAAGCTAATCAATGCTTTCAATTAATCATGCAGGGCCATCAACTGCAGTGGCTAGATCTGGAGGTGAGGCCTCAGCCTCTATCCAAACAGTACTAGAAGGTGAAGCAACCATGTTCTGGGTGGAAGAAGCAGAATGAGGCACTTCCTTAAGTTCATTAATCCCAGTTTACATGCCCCCTGTGATGATGATGTTGAATCAGACCCGGGGGTGCTTAAGGCACTTAGCTTTTCACAACATAAGGCATGGAATAATATATGGAAAATCATATCTGACGTTACTTTAGAAGATCTATCATCGAAGATCCCTCGATTGTCGTCCCAATTCATCATGCTAGGTCTCAGAGGTTTTGGATATCAAAAAATCCATAACGCGGTGAAACAAGTCATCTTCAGGAGAGAGCAGGAGAAAAAGTGTCGCAAAGATCTGACCGGGGTGAAACTATCAATCAAAATTGGTGAATTTGAGGCTGTTGTATCCCGAGCTGAGGCTGACTATGCTGGCAGTATGAAGGAGCTAAAGCATAAGATCAAAGAAAAAGTCTTCCAGAAGATGCACCTTCAGCAATAGTTAGTTGCTGTTACTGGGGATCTTCACCAACTCAATAATTCATTGGAGGGAGTTCAAACGAATGGTATGAAGACCATTACGGATTCCAAGAAAGCACTCCATCAGGCTGAAAATATTGAAGTTGGTCGAGTGCATGAGCTTCAAGTAGATGTTGATGAATCTCGGGATGCGGTTCATCAATTGAAGACTTATGTTGATAGTCTTTTGTAATTCCTTGGAAAAGAGAAGAGATTCCAGTCTATGGATTTCCTTCTAACTCATGTGCATCGTTGAAGAACACTTTCACCTTCAATCATTTGTACCTGCATTCTTTTTCTATATGCTTTATCTTTTACCTAAGACAATGGGCATAGAAAGCATAGTTTGATTTTTACTAGGATTAATATAAATAACCCTACAAAATTGAACCTTTTAATTTCTCAATATTACCTAAATCATACAAAATGTATATTTATTGAGCTGGGAACTTGAATTTTATTCAGAGTTCCCTTGTCTTTTGTGGGTAGTTTAAAGTCATACACATCAGACATAAAAAGGATAATGTTTAATGTCGAAATAGCTTTGACCGAATGAATTAGAATTGAATCAATTCCTTGAAAATTCATCTGAAAACATATTACCATACTCAAGTATGAGGGAAAATATGTAATCTATGACTTAAGAATATTTAAATCTGAGGAATTACATGAAAAAGAGATAAAAGGAATTAGAAGAAGTAGTTTCCAAGAATGAAGTTACCATTATTTAACAAACCCATTAGGGGGTTAAATTATGCAGGGCCACCTAAGTGCATTGGCTGCATAGTCAAATAAATAGTATCATTTGGCTAACAAGTCTGTTATGTAAGCTATTTATACATGGCCGCCTATGGGCACATGCTGTATAGTCAGGCAAAAGAACTCTCAGAAATTTACTTTCCTAGTGCTAAAAGCCAGTGAAAGTTTATGGAGATTCAAATCTTCCAAAGTATAGAGTTTGCGGTATGGAAAGAGGTACTTGAATATGGAGAAGGAGAATATAAACCATAGACTTGAATACTTTCAGATCATGAAAAAGGATATGGGACAAATATGTTAAGGATGGCAATTTTTTCGGATCCATACATACTGTCATTTAAGACAAATAAGGAAAAAAGAGGAATTTTCCCAAGAATGAAGTTACCACTATCCGAAAATCCCATTAGGGGGTTCAATTATGCAGGGCCACCTAAGGGCATTGGTTGCATAGTCAAATAATAGTATCTTTTGGATAACAAGTCTGTTATGTAGACTGTTTATGCAAGGCTACCTATGGGCACGTGCTGCATAGTCATGCAAAAGAACTCTCTGAAGTTCGACATTTTTGTGACTAGAAGTCATGAAAAGGGTTACAATGATATGAAAATATTTAAGGTTAGGATTATGACACATAAAAATGCGTATTGTCCAATGTATACAGAGATACACAGATCAATGCTAACCATAATCATGTTGTTCTTGGGTCCTGAATTGAAATGTTGGACTTCACTACGTATACCATAAGGATGAAAATCATGCCATACGTAGTTCTTAAACTATAGTTTAACGTCTAGTGGGAAAAAAGGATTAGAGATCTTAGTTTAGGGTCATAGATCTTGGACCATTATAAGAAGTACACTGTGTGTGTTTTCATGGGGACTTTTCAGCCATGGGACTAAAAATGGAATTTGGGGTTAGGCCCAATGACTTGGGGCTGAATTCGAGGGACACTCAAACGTTCCTACATATCCCATTAGGATGGGAATCAAGCCCACGTAGTTATAGAAATACCCTTTGTACAAATTTGGTTCGAACATGTGAAGGGTGAAAGGGGACTTTAGTAAAATGATGGTTTAACCCAAGATAAAAGGATTGGGCATTGCCATGTATGCACGTAATCTTTGAAATGATACATGATTAAAAAATCAATGTAAATAATGGTTCCTTCTCAAGTGAGGGTATAAAAGAATATTGTAGTTTATTGTCATACTGGACAAAATTATTGTATAGTTTAGCGTCGTATAACAAGGACGAATGTGAACCAATGTAAAGATATTGATTCTAGGGGTGGTTTCATGAATAAACATTGTATGAGATGGAGGTGAATCGATGTGAGGAGATTGGTTTTGGGCTTGAACCTTGGTAGGTTTCCAATATACCCATCCTATAAGGAAAGGATCAATGTCCGTGTAGTCTAATTAAAGAATGAATTAATGATCAAGTTGTTCTTGAGGACAATGACCTAAAAACTGATGTTGTTGGGACTTACACATGGTTAGCGGCCCAAAGAGAGTGTTATGGTTGAGGTTTACTCTAAGCTCACGTGAGTCATACTCGGTGTGAGAAACAATAGGTAACAACAACCTTAACGATGCATAGTTTAATGTCATGTAAGACATATAAAGGGACTATACAGTTTAAAGTCTTGCAGTTAGGACTGTTGGTGCTGCACAGTTTAGTGTCATGTTGCAGGGACAAAGTACATTTTAATGTCATGTAGGACATATCACGGACTTTATGTATAGTTTAGCGTCATGTAGTTATGATGATGGGGATAATACAATTTAGCGTCATGTTGGACGAAAGTGCGAATAGTTTAAGGTCATATGCATGAACTGTTGATGGTGCAGTTTAATGTCATGCTGGACAAAAGTGTAGTTTAAGGTCATACATGACCATTGATGATTATGTAGATTAACGTCTTTCTGGACGTAAGTGACTTCTATAAAGTTTAGTATCATGTAGTTAGGACATCACAAATTAACGTCTTTCTGGACATAAGGGACTTGAAAATAGTTTAGGTTCATATGCATGGACTATTGATGATGTGGTTTAAGGTCGTAAAGGACCTAGTTGCAGTTTAAGGTCATACTGGACCATTTAGGGAACTTTTTTCATAGTTTAACGTCATGTGGGATGAAATTAATACAAATAGTTTAAGTTCATATGTATGGACCGTTGCTGTATAGTTTAACGTCATATAGAAAGGATGAAAGAGGGACTTTGCAGTTTACTGTCATGCAGTGAGGATAAATTAGGAAATTTTTTTCCATAGTTTAAGGTCGTGTGGGATGAAATTAATACAAATAGTTTAAGGTCATTTGTATGGACCGTTGCTATATATTTTAACATCATATAGCAAGGACGAAAGAGGGACTTTGCTGTTTAATGTCATGCAGTGAGGAAAAATTAGGGAATTTTTTTCCATAGTTTAATGTCGTGTGGGACGAAATTAATACAAACTGTTTAAGGTCATATATATGGACCATTACTGTATAGTTTAACGTCATATTGCAAGGACAAAAGAGGGACTTTGCAGTTTAATGTCATGCAGTGAGGACAAATTAGTGAATTTTTTTCCATTGTTTAACGTCGTGTGGGACGAAATTAATAAAAATAGTTTAAGGTCATATTTATGGACTGTTGTTGTATAGTTTAATGTCATATAGCAAGGACAAAAGAGGGACTTTGCAGTTTATTGTCATTCATTGAGGACAAATTAGGAAATTTTTTTCATAGTTTAACGTCGTGTGGGATGAAATTAATACAAATAGTTTAAGGTCATATGTATGGACCGTTGCTGTATGGTTTAATGCCGTATAGCAAGGACGAAATAGGGAATTTGTAGTTTAATGTCATACAGTGAGAACAAATTAAGGAATTTTTTTCCATAGTTTAACTTCGTGTGGGGAGAAATTAATATAAATAGTTTAAGGTCATCTGTATGGACCGTTTCTGTATAGTTTAACGTCATATAGAAAGGACGAAAGAGGGAATTTGCAGTTTAATGTCATGCAGTGAGGACAAATTAGGGGATTTTTTTCCATAGTTTAACGTCATGTGGGACGAAATTAATACAAATAGTTTAAGGTCAATTGTATGGAACATTGTTGTATAGTTTAATGTCATATAGCAAGGATGAAAGAGGGACTTTACAGTTTAATGTCATGCAGTGAGGATAAATTAAGGAATTGTTTTCCATAGTTTAACGTCGTGTGGGACGAAATTAATAAAAATAGTTTAAGGTCATATGTATGGACCGTTGCTGTATAGTTTAACGTCATATAGCAATGACGAAAGAGGGACTTACCAGTTTAATGTCATCCAGTGAGGAAAAATTAGGGAATTTGTTTCCATAGTTTAACGTTGTGTGAGACAAAATTAATACAAATATTTTAAGGTCATATGTATGGACCGTTTCTTTATAGTTTAACGTCATATAGCAAGGACGAAAGAGGGACATTGCAGCTTAATGTCATGCAGTGAGGACAAATTAGGGAATTTTTTTCCATAGTTTAACGTCGTGTGGGACGAAATTAATACAAATTATTTAACGTCAAATGTATGGACTGTTTCTGTATAGTTTAACGTCTTATAGGACGGACGAAAGAGGTTTTGTGTTTATGAAAAATACATCTTAAAAAATCTGGCATTGGTTGGAGTAGTGATGAGTTCTTCATCCATCGAGATAAATGAATAAGCTCCATTGGAGTATACCCTATGTATTGAATAAGGTCATTCCCATTTTGGGTCAATCTTGGGAGGTTTCATTCCTAGTATCATTAGATTTCTGTGAACTAATACCAATTCTCCCTGACTGAATGAAAAAAGATGAAATTTTTTGTTAAAAGCTTGTGCTATTCGATTCTGATAGACTTCCAAGTGGTACAAAGTGCATAATATTTTATCATCTAACCATTCCAATTCATTCAATCTCTTTTGAGATTGTTCATATGTAGATGATTAATCACAAATGGCTACTTTGAGCAAAGGCAATTGAACTTCAATGGGAATGACGACTTCTGTTCCATATACCAGTGAATATGGAGTAGACCGGGTTGCAGTGCGGGTGGGAGTCTGATAAGCCCATAAAGCATGAAAGAGTTTTTCCGGCCATGACCTCTTATCTTTATCCACCATCTTCTGTATTATATTTGAAAGAGTCTTGTTAAAGGCTTCTATCTGGTCGTTGGCCGCTCTATGATACCGAGATGAATGGTTGGATTTGATGTTGTATTTTTGATACAACTTCTTCACCTCGGATGAACAGAAGTTGGTGCCATTGTCCGTCAATATGGTATCAGGGACACCAAATCTGGTAATGACGTTAGACTTGATGAAGCTAACAATGCATTTAGAACTGACTTCTTTGAGAGGTATTGCCTCTGCCCATTTGGAAAAGAAGTCAGTATTAGTAAGAATATACTTAAACTGGTTGGCCATAGCCGAAGGGTAAGGTCCCACCACATCCATTCCACATGTGGAAAATGGCCATGAGTATTTAGCTATATGAAGCAACTCTGGAGGTTGATGAATGAAGTTGGAATGTACTTGGCATGAATGACACATCTTTGTGAAATCAACACAATCTCGTATCATTGAAGGCCAAAAGTATCCAAGCCTTTGAATCTGATCAGACAGTCTATGTCAAGACTGGTGGGCACCACAGACTCCTGCATGCACTTCTTTCATGACAGTCATTGTCTCTTCACCATCAATGCATCTGAAGATAACTCCATCAAAATCACATTTGTAGAGAATTTTCTCCAGGTGATCTGGGCTATCATAATGAGTAAAATTGACCACACGTCGCCAGATTTGTTCATTCTTAGATCTATCAGGTGGAAGTGCTCCATTTTGAAGGTATTCGATGATAGGTGACATCCATCCTGTAGTATGACCATACAGTTCAAGAATGGGACAAATTTAATTAATTTCCTCTGTTCTGATTCGAACATAAGGTGAAATTTCATGATGGTGGGCAATACAGATGGTTGTCTCATCCTGATTTGGATCTGCCATAGCTGTGGCTATATTAGCCAGTTCATCAGCTTGAGTAATTTGTGATCTTGGGAAATAAGAAAATGTCGGTTCCAAAGGGAATTCCACCATTAAATTTCTAATTTAATCATACAAATGAATTATTTCTTCTTTTCTTATGGCATAATCCCCATTGACTTGTTTGATTACCAGGTCTGAATCATCTTTCACTTTTAAGTGATTCACTTGTGCTAGAAGCGCTAATTCCAAACCTAAGATGAGAGCTTGGTATTCTGCTTCATTAATTGTACCACCTTCCCACAATATGAAGGAATAAGGTAACACTGCCTTTTCTAGAGAAATGAGCACAATTCCTAAGCCAACTTTGTTGAATTTAAGATTTTTCATTTTCCTCCCTGTTGGACTTCTAGAAGCACCATCAAAATACATTTCCCATGCCTGAGGAATTTCATGAATAGAGAAGACTTCCCCATTTGGGAGTTCAATATCTGACGATGTCTCTTCTACTGAAGGGTGTTCAGCCAAGAAATCAGCCAGATCTTGGCCCTTTATCACCTTTTGAGACACATACTAAATGTCGAATTGCTGCAAAATAACTACCCACCTTTCCAGACGTCCTGTAAGCATTGGATGACTAAGGTTAAATTTGAGTGGGTTATTGTGGGATACCAATTGGACTTTGTGATGTTTCAGATAGTGTCTCAACTTCTGAACTGCAAAGATTAATGCCAGGCAGCACTTTTCAATACTTGAACACCGGGTTTCTGCTTCAAGCATGGTTTGACTGAGATAGTAGAGGCTGCATTTATTACCAGCATCATTCTTTTGAGCAATAAAGTCACCCAATGATCACTCTAAAGCTGTCACGTAGATGATAATTGGTGTTACTTCAACAGGGGGCTTGAGTACCGGTGGACTCAAGAGGTATTTCTTGAGAATATCGAATGCTTCTTGACATTCTTCAGTCCACTGGTAATTGACTCCTTTCTTCATCAATTTGGTTAAGGGTAAAATTTTTCCTGCCAAATTGGCGATGAAACGCAGAATATAGGCTAAGTGTCCTTTAAGTCCTATTAATTCATAAAAATTTTGAGGAGGTGACATACCAAGGATTGACTTGGTCTTCTCAAGAGTGACTTAAATACCACGATGGCGTACAACAAAGCCGAGGAATTTTCTTGAGATTACCCCAAAAGCACATTTTAAGGGGTTCATCTTCAAATTATGTTGTCGAAAATTGCGGAATATGACTTCCAAATCAGCCAAGTGATTAGAACGTTGTTTGGATTTAACTACCAAATCGTCTACATAGCATTCAACAAACTTCCCTAAGAAGGGTTTGATGATACGATGCATGACACACTGATAAGTTGCACCTGCATTCTTTAAACCAAAGGGCATTACCCAGTAGCAAAACACACCCTGAGGGGATTTGAAGGCTGTGGATTCCTCATCTTCTGGGGCCATTCGGATCTTATTATACCCGGAATATCCATACACGAAGGAAAGTGCTTAATATCAATCTCTTACATCAATTAAAAGTTCTGTAATCGGAACTGGGAAATCATCCTTAGGACAATGCCGATTAAGATCTCTGAAATTGATGAAAACACTGATTTGTTTGTTCTTCTTATTTACAGGGACAATATTAGCCAACCACTTGGGATATTGAACTTCTCTAATGAGGTTAGATTTGATATGATTATCCACTTCAGCCTCAATTTTGGAAGCATAAGTCGGGTGTGTTCTTCTCACGGTTTTCTTAAATCCTCGATGTTCTTCTGGTAAACCCAAATGATGAGTAGAAACATCATGATCAAGCCCAGGAATTTATGTATAGTTCCAAGAAAATATATCTCTATTTTGATTTAGAAAAGAAATATACATCTCTTTCTCTTCACGAGTCATGGCCGCACTGATTAAAGTGGGGCGTGGATCTTCTTTTGTACCCAGATTTATTTCTCTGAGTTCATCCACAGTGGTAGAGATACCCTCTTCAAATGATGGAGGAGAAACTCTGAGATCTTTCTATTCTTCTTCATCATGTTTTATTTCTTCCATTTCTACTTTCATAGTATATGATAAAGAATAACCTTCATGATTAGAAGAGATTTCACACTTTGCATATCTTAAAGAAAAATCTTCCATTTCTGACCCGATTGATGATGAAGCGTCTTCTTTTGGTATTAAAGAGGAGATGATGGATTGAAAATCGACATCATTGTTCACCTCCGATGTTGCTATAACTTCTTCCGTCCTAATTGGCGAAGTATAGAATTGTTGTATTTCAGCAGATGAAATGAAGACGTCACCATTTGTGCTTTCATCACTGCTTGGTGGGTTACCAATTTCTCCAATGTTGTCTGGCTCGATTTCCGTAATTGACATTATGGATCTTTCCATTAGAGTATTTTGATTTGGGTATATCTTGTCAATTTGACTGATAGGAATCACATAATATGTACTCACATGTGTAAATGGAATTACTAGAATCTTCTCCAAACCATATGGAGCATTAACTTTGGTAATTTCCTTTGTTATGGATTTCTTCTTTCCCTTCATGTGATAGAATTCCACCTCAATGTATTGAGACTCCCATGTCTTGAACGAGGCCTTATCACCATACAATGTCCCAACCTGACCATCAAAACAATATTTGAGACATTGATGGTATGATGAAGGGATAGCCGCATGCTGATATAGCCAGGGTCTTCCAAGCAAAATGTTGAAAGCTGAGTCTTGATCAACAGCCATGAAATCTAAATTGGATACGAGATCTCCAAACTGAGTTCTGAGTGTAACTTCGCCCAGTGGTTCTTGTTCATTTTATTCATATCCTTGTAACATCATGGTAGAAGCAGATAAATCAGATTCCGTGAGGCCCAATCGATGAAGTGTACGAATGGGCATGAGGTTGACTCCCGAACCATTGTCAATGAAAGCTCTTCAAACATCTACGCCATTGACCTTGCTAGACAAGTACAATGGTCAAATATGTCCATTCACAACATCATATTCATCTTCATCGGTAAAATATATTATTGCACGGAATTCAGCAAAATTATTCTCTATGTGATAGACTTCAGCTGCAGCAATTTCAGTTTCAAACTCCTGAGGACTCGACAAAGCCTCGATGAGTGCTTCCCGAAGATCTTTTGACCAATTCAAAGAATCCAGAATTGATAACATGGATGGTACTTGGGCCAAGTGTTTCAATACATCATACTTTTGATCCAGAGGTCTGAATTTCCCAACAGGAATATGTGGTTTAGCAGGTACCGTGTAAATAGATGCTTTGGAAGTTGATGCATCTTGTATCAAATAGGTGTTAAAAATATTCTTGTTTTTGGAAGATTAGACCGATTAGATCTAGTTACTTGCTAAGAGGAAGAATATGGAACCTTCAACTGGTCTCCCAAAAAAATTGTTCCAGGACTGAAATTGCTATTGGAATAAGAACTTGCTTGTTCTTTCTGAGCTCGTTGAAGGGCTCTACCACGAGTTTCTACTGCATACACAGTTCTAGCAGGGGTGGAATTGCATTTGTGGATTCTGAAAGATCCACCTCTTCCCCTGTATCCTGAGCCTCTGGAACTTCCTCTGATTCCCTTGTTTGATATAGAGAATTCAGGCTCATCCAAATTGAAATTGCGACCAACATATGGATCTGTTAATTGAATCATATTAACAAAACCGAAGATTAACACTTTGCTTGATGAATACTATGCCTGATTAGCCTGTTTAGACTATGCCGTTTGGTGCGGCGGTGCCCGTGGCTTTGAAGTAGATGGCATGAAGTCCTCCAAAGTCAAAGACAACACATGCTTTGGCACATACTCGTCTTCTTCTGATTTTTTTTCTTTCTTTGAATCATGCTGTTTCTTTGAGGACTTTCCCTATGACGAAGAGGGTTTTTCCGCAACATTCATGGAATACGACAAAATTGGTTTCTTTAATTGTGTTCGCAAAATAGCATGAGTTCGGTTGATTGTCTTTCTGACCATCCAATCATAATACTTCTGTGCATTTTTTCTTTTGACTTCTTGCCAATCCCCTTCCTCCTCTGGAACTGTAGTAGTGACAAATGCTACCTGGGCTGAGGAGCCTTTCAATGTGACTTGTCCTGAGTCGACCATCTTTTGCAGGAGGTCTTTGAAGATAAAACACTCCTGGATGGGACACCCCAACATTTGATGAAAGGGGAAATAATTGGAACGGTCTTCAACTCCTTCCTTATTTGGCCTCTTGGGCTTTGGCAATTGAACCAAATTGTTTTCCAAATCCTAAATGAAATAACCAGGAACTTGTTCATTTCGGAAAGAGTATGTTTTTCTCTTCAGATATTCAAATTGTTTTTCTCTTTGATCTCATTGATCGTCTGGACGAAATGACCTTTTTTTTGGTTCTCAGAAGGTGGATCCCTTCTAGAAGATGAAGGTTTTGAGGTAGAAATAGGTACAGGTGCTTGTTTAAGCATAACTGTAGCAGTTTCTGCTTTACACATTCTCCTTCCTGAAGCTAATGGAATTACACGAGATTTAGCCTTAGCCTGTATAAGGGAATCTTCAATTTGCTGAGTGATTAAAGTAAGGTCTCGAAACCCTCCTATATATTTCACAGGGATCAACAGCGTGCGTAATTCATCACGCAGATTTTCCACACAAATTGGCAACAATTTCTCTTGAGGATGTTCTAAGCTTAGGGAATATCTTAATCTCTTCCAGCGAGCAATGAAATCTGAGACCCTTTCATTCTCTCTTTGCATACAGTTTGTAAGATCAAAAACTGTTGTATTTGGTAAAGTTGAGCTGAACTGAAGAAGGAATTTTTGGCGATGATCCTCCCATCCAGTTATTCACCGGGATTTCAAGCTTGTATACAAGACAAAGGATGGTCTTTTCAAGGTCAGTACAAAGCATCCAAGTTTTACTGCTTCTTGTTGCTCGGGAGTTCCCATCATAGGATCACAACAAGACACATAATGCATCAAATGTTGTTCAGGGTCACCTGATCAATTGAAAATAAAGAATACAGGGTTTCCAAAACAGGGTTGAGGAGATATTGAATATACCCATTCATGGTAAACTTTATTTTCTGGTTGAACCTGCACATGTTTCCCTTCCATAGTTTCTAGCTGAGCTGTTAATGACTCAATGGTAGTTATTAACTTTTGAGAAACATCCGGTTGAACATGGACTTGGGAAGGTGCAATGATTGGAGCTTGGACAGATGTGGTGGCTGGTGCTGCAACTGATGGTAGCACTGCCAACTGTTGTTTCACTTGACCCGTAGGATTAGGCCTATGAGGGTGTACTGATAGAGGAGGATATTACAGATCCATCTTGTAGCTGCAACAAATTTCCTTGGTTGACTGACTCCAGCACGCTCATGAAGAAGACTACCCTGAAGTAGTTCTGCATTCAACCTCATTAATTCCTTCATTTCTTCCTCCTGTTATGAAAACCTTTGCTCTAGTGAGAGCGATTGGCCTTCTCCAGAGGAAGGATATGTAACTTGATTCTTTCCCCTCCCTTTGTTGGAACCTTTTCTGAGAGGGGGAAGTGGGTTACTTAAAAGATTACATAGGTTATGAGTAATCCTTTTATTTCATGTACGCACACCTTCTTCATTTGTGTCGGTGCATACATCTTCTTGAGTAGTACCCTCTTCATATAAGCCCCCTGAGTGAGCCTCATCTGGTGGATCAGCAACAACGGCAATGATGAAATTGATAAATGCATAACTCATCGCATCCCTTTAATCAGAATTTCTATGTTATTGTCTTCTTCCATGTCTTTGATGAGACATTTCCTTTTGTTGATTTGATCCCTTAGGAACTTCTTGATGAACCGTAATTTGGAGGGAATCTCCTGATAATTTGTCTCTTCGATCCTCTTTAGGATTCTTCCCCAATCGAGAAAAAACCGACTTTCTATGAGGAGGGGATTGATGAGTTGAAAAAGTCCCCAGTCCGATGGACTGGGTATGTTCCTGCTGTTCTCGCTCAACTCATCGAATCCTATTTGTTGATTCGGAGGGTTGGTTTAAAAGAGTCCCCAGTCTGGCGAGCTGGGGAGGCTCTTGACATGCTATGTCTGAGACTTTGTTAAATGCTATTCTGATCTTGTGAACCTTAGTCCAGAAATTAGCTGTATACATTAACCTGTATCCACTTTTATCACCCTGTTCAAAAGACCGTTGGATGATTTCTGACACTTCTGTCACTTGGTGACGTGCTTTCTCCAAACGAGAGGCATGTTCAATATTTTCATTTGCTTGATGCAAGAATAATTAAAAAACTTGTTCTCCGTATTCTTGATTTTGAGAGGAACTAGTTGAATCATGTTCTTGGGAAATATTATGATTACAAACAATGCCCATTTATTGTGGCCAACCATGGGCAATAACATTTCATGAGACCATTTTCGGCGTTCATTGCTGACTGGGGAGCACCGTGAAATGTAGTGCCCCATGAAACCCCATCCCCTGACACGAATACCAGATGGGTAATTGGAAATTAACTGACGCAATCTTCTTTAGTGCGCCAAGGCATGAACTTTGAAGGGATCTCTTGTTTTTCAGCCTTCGGATATCGAGATACTGATAGAGATGCCAAATCAATTTGACGTTGTAACCCTTCTATTATCATAATATTATTTTCGTATTCATCATAAGATAATACTTTATTTTTCAACTGACAAATACTTTTCAGTTTGTTTAGACGAATATCATGAATTTCATCTTCTGTCAACATTTCTGGAATGTCATACTGAGAGTCAGGCAGAGGCAAAAACATGAAAGGCACTTCACCTTTTTCCCGTTGTTTTCTCATGTTCAGCATTTCCTCTTTATCATTTGATAAAGATTATTCTACCTGATTTTACCAGAGTTGGTGTTTCCTTGTTTCTTTATTGGATTCATCATGATTGGTAGAGAAATCATTGATCAAACTAGAAGATGCATGACTTAGGGGTGGTTAGGAGAATGACCTACACCCTGGGCTATCTTCTGATTGAGAAAGTATTTCACCAGCTAGCGATGAAGCATCAAACATTACTGTTTTAGCATTTTCCAGTGCCTCAAGATAAGAGGGCTTTCCCAGCACTACATCTTCCACTGGAGCATTTTCCAGGCAATGTGCATCACTACTGCGGAGAGGACTTTCGCAGCGAAATTCATCATCATGGGGAGGACCACCATAATGGGATACTAAAAAAGATGAGATCTCTTGCTCCTTGGTCTTCTGACCACACAGAGGGTTCCTGTGGCTCTCATCTGAAGATGAAACTTTGAGATCGACCAAATTGTCATGAAGAAAGAATTTTTGAGGATGTGTATGTTGAAGACCTTCGGAATTAATATTCCCAATATTGGGAACTGAGGGAGTAGAATTTTTAATTCCAACAGATAACTATCTGAGGGCTTCAAGAACTCCAGCATCAAGCAAGAACTTCTTACAGATTGGCTCTTGATCTCCTGACTGTGCTGGGTGTGGTTTTTTTATAGACACTTTCTAACTTGACTTGGAAACAAGTTGTTGATGAAAGTGGATGCTCTGAGCAGGTGTATGTTCCTGATCAGGAACGATGGCCATGTTAGGCTGATGATATCCACTCAAATCAGGTGTATGTGCCCGACATGGTTGTCCGTATGATATGAGGGAGTATTCCCCACAACCCTCTTAGACTAGAATAGATGTGTGTGTCTGTTCCGGAGTGAACTGTTGATGTGTCACTCCACTGGTAGGGATAGATTTATGTGACTTTCCTGAGATGCTGCTAAAGTTGTTATAATATCCTGGAAAGCATCCAGAATATGAGCAGGGATTTTCTTATGCTCTTTCACCATTGATAGAATAGTCTTGGTGACTTCAACTGCCGGAATGGGGATATACGTCCATTTCGTGATTGGAGTAGTTGTATGTGCCAGCTCTTGTCCTCCTTTTCCTGTCAGCGAATCTTGACTGTACTCATGTATGGGGGAAGAGAGTTCAGTCTGCCTCATGTTTGTCACTGGGGCTTTCCGACTTACTTCTCTGAATGCTACCAAGAGAGACTATTGGTAGGCTTGATTAATACTAGCAGGTGTATATGCATGCTGATTGCACTTCGCCGAACGTAGTTGATGAGATCCATCATATGTAGTCAGAAGAGCCTACTGACTATCTGATGATGTATAAACATGTGTATGTTCCTCTATATAGTACTCCGCTAGAATTGCCTGGCGGGATCAGCGTGATGCTGCCAGACGAGTCTGTTGGACAACGGAATTAAAACGGGCAGGTGTATGTGTCTTCTCATTTCTTGCCACCAAGTTAGGTTGGTAGACTTATCCAAAGATGGAAGAGATGAGAACCAGCTCACTGTTGACCAGATTCCGCCTCTGGTGGTTCATCCTGCCTCCTCGGGTTCGAGGAACCTGAGCCGAACGCCTGGAGTTGGTTCCCTCATCATGTTAAGGGTGCACTGCAGCACGAGTCTGGCGGCGATTGTTTGGGAGAACCCTTGGGAAGGACTCCTGTCTACTTGAATTAAGGCCCCGAGGGACCTGCTCATTCACCTCCTCATAATAAGGGAGTGAATGGTGATTGAGTTCCAAGGATAACGGCCCGAAAAGGCTGGAGACGGTAGTCAGCACCGCCTGCTTCTTGATCATTGGTCATCATTGTTTGGACGACCGGTGTGAGTTGTTCACTTGGAGGGCTTGTCGGGCAGCCTCCAGAGTTGGGATGGTACTGTGTTGACGGTACTCCTTAACCAGCGCATTTGATACCCAATGTTGAAGACGCTGAGTAGGTGATGTCATCCTTGGAACGGATGACGATCCAGCAGGAGTAGCAGCGGTCGCATTTGCAGTAGCAGCATTCACAGGTGTGAATTTGAGAGCAACCATTCTAGAAATGCAGAAGATCTTGGAAAAGAGTTCCTGTTTGATATAACAGACGTAATCTAGATAAATTTATCCACTACATCATTTGGATGAGTACATATGTCAATGATTGTTTTTGTTGGCCCTCTCATTGAGTTTTAAATGGGGGCTTAAAAAATAGTTAAAACATTATTTTAACTTGTTTAAGAATTCACATCGGGTTCACTATTTTTTATTTCTCTTGGAATTTGTGGATTGACCGCCTTAATGGGAGGTTCAAACATTCCGATCGGTTTCTAATAGGTTTGTTTGTAGAACCAGAAACATCCAATGATTCCACATCAATTTAGACCTACTTTCTAAAGGTAGGTGCTCATTAGTTTGTGGATCTTTGAGGCTTAGGAATTTGCATTGGTCGAGAGGATGGGAGGTCTGAATCATCTCACCTTTTTAAGGGAAATTATTGTCTACTCCGAGACTCTTTTTATAGATTTAATTTATTTTCATGAATCCTTATTACATTACCAAGTATAAAATAATCTTTCCTTCAGATCTGACAATCAATGATTAAATATGTAGGAAATTTAGAGAATCTTTTATATGTATTTTAGGTTCTTCTTCGATAGAGAATCATCTGTATTTATTAGATATTCTTGGTCAATGGTACGCTTCGACACATTTATATAGAAGTCTCTTGGTCATTATGATGACCATGCTGGTTTTAAATCCACTCAGTGGGGCACTTGAAGTTTATTGTCATTCAGAATGACATGGATTAATTCAGAGTTGGGATCGAACCAGCAGATGGGCTACCTACGTATCCTTTGTTTAGAAAAGGAATCAGAACCCACGTAGTTCAGGTAAGGGAGTATGATGTTTATGATTCATGGCTCAAAGAAGGATGTCATAATCACTTTTACACTCTAAGTTCACGTGAGTCATGATCGGTGTGAGAAACAAGAGGTATTGGTAAAAATTAAACAATTGTGCCATAAAAGATGCAGTCATAAGAAATAATGTGGGACTAATTTATGCATTACTGCCTAGATAAATGAAGATTAGGATTTACTTCAGAGAAGAAATCCAGGAACAAGGTCCATAAAGGTATATGTGCTTCATGGAGATTTGAATACTCTAACTTGGGGCTTACTTCTGAAAAGGAGGCACAAATTAAGATAGGACTTGTGATTGGGTTTTACTCAGGAGAAGGAATCCTAGATCAAAGGTGAATTAGGGCTGGTTAAGGAGAATTAAGGTTGGGGCTTACACCTGAAGAGGATTCCCATATTTGTGACTGGGGCTTACTCCTAAAAAAGGATGCCTAGGTAAGGGGATCTGGGGCCTACTCCTAAAGAGGATAACCAGATTAGAGGACTTGGGGATTACTTCTAAAGAGGATGCCTATATTAGAGAACTTGGACTGGGGATTACTCCTGAAAAGGAGGCCCAGGTTAGAGGAATTAATGTTTGGGGCTTACTCCTGAGGAGGATTCCCATAATTTGAGGAATTATGACAGGGGCTTACTTTTGAAAAGGAGGCCCAGGTTAGGGGATCTGGGGATTACTCCTAAGGAGGATTCCCACATTAGAGGACTTGGGGATTACTCTTAAAGAGGATGCCCAAATTTGAGAATTATGACTAGGGATTAATCCTGAAAAGGAGACCCAGGTTGAGGATTCTCTCATCATAAAGGATGAGGTTGAATGAATGAAATCTCAATCTTTAGTGACATAAGGATGTGTAAATCACTTGGTTTTGAGAGATATTCCACAGAATTCCTTTTAGATAAAGAAGTCAAATAAAGAAATCATGCCATAAATGGCTTTGAAGAGTGTATTGATGACTGAATCTCGAGTAGGAGAGGTGGAATGTCTTAAGAGGGGTGAAACGGGCAAGAAGGGCACCCAAAAAGGCAGGGGAGCGCAAGTCCTGGTAGGCGCACAGGTACTGCGTGGGAGCGCAAGTCCTGGTCACGCAGGTATACCTGCGCAACACATGGGTACTTGTGAGACAGTTAACCAGTAGGGTAATACTTGAGCGACTCTTGATTAAATCCTTTAGAATCCTCATGAGGTTCTTCCAGAAATGGGGTGCACAAGTTCTATTGAAGGAGTAAGGCGACGCTCAAGTGTGGCATTTTCCCTTAAGGGCTACCCACTCAGGCACGCAAGTGTTGATGAATTTCAACACTTAGGCCTTACTCCCCCTCCTTAGATCTTCCGTTCGAGGTAAGAAATTACCTTAGAAGTGTTTCAGATGCTTTGAGAAGAGACTAGGGCACCGGGACCTCAAATATGAGTTTTTGAAAAAAAAAATCCTCCTTCAAATGGGGATCCCACATGGTCTATTTATAGGCAGGAGAAGACCCCAGGCGGTTATCACTTAGGTCACACAAATCACTAATGCGACCATCATGTGTTACGCATGTGGACGTGCTTGACTATAAGGGAACTTGCACGACCTATGGGCAATGTTTTCCTTGTTCATCCCTTTGTCTATTTTTTATATTTTTTTCAAAGGATGAATCAATTTGTGCTAAGTCATTTCCCTTTACATTCCTTTGGACTTTGTGACGCAAAAGGATCGTTAACAACCCATATTAAGAAAATATCTATGAACACCTAAATATTCTCAATAAAAAATATCCATCATCAATCAAAAAACATTTAAATCATAACCCAAAAAACCAATTCCAAAACCATCTGTTTATGGAAAAAAATGAGAGAATCCAAGAGAAAAGAATGGATAATCACATAAAATGAATGATTATCAAACCTAGAAATTTAATAATAAAAATACATTAAATAGGTAACAAATAACCCCATTTAATATCCTCTAATAACCTTTTTATGTGGAAATTATGAAATATAGAAGGATTTATACGGGATTTAAAATTTATAATAAAACTACAAATGTAATGCATCGTGATGGGACAAGCCAATGTGATTCCCTGATGGGAATCAATTAATGTAACACCTAAAATATACTCTATGATTTCAAATAACATCTAAAAATTAAAATTTATCATTCCATATATTTTCATATAATTAAACATGGTTAAACTATGATAAGAGAAGTATTGTGTGATGAATGCCAAAAATAAATAACCACAAACTCAATCTCCATGTCTTACACCATTGATAATGTGTATATTTTTTGATACCCACTCTTGGAATAATTAATATAACTAACTAAAATCCTTTATGTTGGGATTTAACCATCAAACATATTGAAAAATTCATATAGAAGTGTAAAATTTCCATATGTGAGGTATTATTCCAAAAAATATTTTCTATCAATTAACCATAATTTTTCTCAAAATACTTCATTTAGTGAGCTGAAATCACCACATAATTTCCTCAATTTCTCCTAAAAATATAATGAAACCCACCGCTTATGACCTACACCTTATATTATACGTAATTTCCAATATTATTGGATATACAACTCAACAAAATAACTCATCCACTAACAGTGTGATGCACCAGACTACATAACTCTCATTTCTTCTAGAAAACTATTTATTCTTCAACAACCAATGACATGTTGTGACATAAACCTACAAAATGAAATTTGAGCTTCAAATCCATCTCACATCCTCCATCTTCTTCCCAATGGTTTAAAAACAATAAATAAGAAAAGTAATATTCTAAAAAGAATAAGTAACTTTATTTGAGATTTTTTACATGATAAATAGTAATATATTTAATGATATGAGTGTGAAAGAATTACTGGAGGTATTGAGATACATTATTTTAGAAAAAATTGGTCAACAAAATTAAAATTATTTTGCAAAAACTTTTTTTTAATAAGATTTGGGTATAAGTAGATATTTTTTCCCCAATGATTGTATGTCACATATAAATTAATATTACTACTTGTTAGAGTACTTTAAATATAAGGAATTATGGAATTAGATGAATAGAATGATCACATGTTCATTCAACCATTATTCCATGTTCCAATAATTCTACTAATAAAATCTCTTATTTTCCAATAATTTATCATATGATGAATTTATTATCAACTTAAATATATGAAATGATTTTAAGAAAACTATATATTAGATAGATTACTAAGAAAAAATATATCAACTATTTTATTCAGCACAATAAATAAATTTGAAGATTAATATACTACATTTAGAAAGGAATTTCAAACTCATAGACTTAGACTATTAATAGAAGAAATGAACATATATAAAATTCCAAATATAAATCATTTTTAATTATATATTATATTGATTGTTTATATTTTTTCCACATAATTTATATTAATAAAAATATTTTATATTTATTTTAATGATTTATAGACCAATGTATCATTGAAATTATATTAATATTTATTTTTATCCATTTATTGATGAATATAATCTATTATGAGATGAGGTACTATATTGAAATATTTTAAACTTTATTTTTCAATTAGATCTCCTCATAGTGTTTAATATCAATGATTTCCTTGAATATGGAAATGTGTTAGATATAATGTAATGACATACATAAAAATTCAATTAGTAATGAAGTGACTACATATCGACAATAAAATCATGGGATAATAATAGTTTTAATGGATAATAGATGGGTTTTCTATATGGTTAAATCTTATAATGATATGAAAAATTAATTAACAACTATCAATAATTTTTGGACTCCCTAAATCAATTTCAAGATAAAAAATATATTGTGAGATTGAAAAAAATTGATTTTATATTTAGAAATACTTATATCTATAAAAAATATTCAAAATTAAAACACAATATATTTTAAAATTATTTATTATATTAATATTGAATTAAAAGATATATTTAATGTGATTCAAGTTGATAGGAATATTTTTTATAAATTTATATGAAAATTATTAGATATTAATGAAATTACTATAAATGGATTAAATTCATATTGGACTTTCTGTTAATTGGAATATATATTTCGTTAACCCCCACTATTAAAGGAAAAAATAATACATGACTCTCAATTTTATTATACTATCAATGAGTGTAGTAATCAGTTTCTATATATATTTTCATAGATCTGAAGTTACTCAGGGTTATTAAAAATATATAAAAAATTACCCTTAAATATATGATGTTAATGGTCTTGACGTATCTTGATTTTTATGTTTTGATATAATAGAAACTATTGGTCCAACAATGTGGAATACAGTTGAAGATGATAGGAATAAAGAAAATCATGAAGCATTATTTTGTCTATAATATTTTCTGTAATGTGATGGCACTGAGTATTTTATAAATAATAGAGAATGAATCATTGAAAATACTTTTTCTACCAAAAATGTATATTTCACTTTGTTTTTTGATATCATTGGTTTTTAATTATTTATTTAATATAATAAATACATTTTTATAGACCTATATACATTTTTTGGATTATATATTTTCCAAAAATTATCATCATATAGAATGTTTATATCAAGAAAATATATCAACCATATCTATCTATTACAGACTAGTATATTTCTAAAGAGGGGGTCGATTTCTATATGATATACTTTTCAAAAGTGGAGAACATTAACCTTCATAAATCATTCCCTAAGGTAATAAGTATTAGGTTCAAGGGGATACATAGAATAAAAATATATTTATTGGAACATCATCAAATAATCTAGGAATATATATAAAAATTGAATAACATATATGATGTTTTTTCAAAAATAATATCACATATTAATTAAATTAAACATTATTATACAAAGACAAATGATATATGGGAAATGAATGATCATAAAAATAATTATTACATGGATTAAGGATAACCTAGATAATAATTTATTCATGTTTGAAACGTTGAAATGGTTAGTGGGATACCCATGATTAAATGTGATAACATGGTCTAGTTATGTAATATGTGGTTATAAATTTTATACTAAATACAAAGAAATAAAGTATTTATTATAATAGAATAGAATTTTTTTAACTAAATAAATATATTTTTATGTAAAATATAATAAACAATACATTAATTTAATTATATATTTTTTTGTTATGAATGATATATAGGATACTGATTACATGAATATTTGAGTAACAGTGCTCAAATATTTATGGGTGGATAGATACAAAAGAGTTAAACATAATGAATTATGATTTACATTAGTAGAACTTATTAGATTCAGAAAAAAATGTGCCCATTTTATAGTGAAATATCATGAAAGGAAAATTTATTATATTTTCAATCTATCAAATGACTACAATAATTCATCTCTTAAAGAAAATAGTATCTTGTTGATGGCGATAAAGACATATGAGAAATGTATGCATGCATGATAAAATTACCAACAGACATTGAGGACTATCACAAAAAGGGTTCAAAATATATCGAAATGGTCATATTGAGGGAATAAGAGAATATAATATTTATATAATATTAAGAAATTATTACTAATATATTATTATTTAAATTTTTTATATTTAATGTATACAAATAATGAAGCATAATGTTTTTATTTTTAATATTATTTATAAAAATATTTTAAAAAATATGAAAAATAGTTTATTCAATAATTAAAATTTTATTACATATAGATTTTAATATTAATTCAATATTATTATAATTTTAAATCTTACTTACATTAAATATTCTTTTATCTATAACATTTAATCTCTAATAATTGTTATCAGGTGTCTGTATATTATTAATAATGTTAAATTATCTTTTTTATCAGTAGTACTTTTAGTAGTAATAATTTTCCATTTTTTATTATATTTTATATAAAAAGGTTTATATAAATTCCTTGAATTTTTTTTAATATTTATTTGATAATATAAACTATATGAACAAGTCATAACAAACTAACGAGTCATCTCAATCATCTAGAAAAATTCATACATATTTTTATTTTAAGCAGTCACCTTACTAATTTTCTCAATATCATCATACTTCTAAAATATGGGATATGACTTTTAGGTTTGGTAATCATGCTATTACAAATTTTAATATTATTATTTTATTATTTCTCTAACTATTAACTAGTTATTATATTCCATTTTATTTTCTCCCACTCCAAGATTGAAGTTGATTTTACTGATCCAAATGAAGTTAGTCATCAATGGATATCATTTTATATAATGATATTGAGTTATTTTAAATAAAAATTAACTTTAAATGAAACTATTTTGTGAATAAAAGGAAAATCAATTCCCATTTTATTGATTTTTAAATGACGATTGATGGGAGATTTTTTTTTTGAATGTAGATAACATGAATCATTTTTTGGTAAATTTAAATTCAATTGTGTAAGGTGTTTTATATATAGCTAATAAAAAAATTATTATGTATTGTTTGTTCATAAATAATAGGTTTTGAGGATATTTAGTTAGTATTCTCTTGATATGAATGAATATCCCAATAATTTATCTCAGGGACTATGTATGATTCTACTAAAAATATTAAATTTTGCGAAGAAATTATGATATGAGTCATTAGTCTTAATCGAGATTAGCACCATGCCTCCCCTAGATAACTCTGAATAATGGGAATGATCATATATAATTAAGAAGGAGGTATGTTATACACGAATCAATGTTTATACTTTATAATATAGTAAGATGTAATTTATTGTTTTTCATTAATTTTTTAAATTTTTTAAATCTAATATAAATTATAAATAATAATGATAGGTTTGTATTTAGGATAAAATAAAATTTTGAACCTATATTCTTGATGTTAGTGATGATATAATACTGATAATTTTGGGACTGTAATAATTCCTGGTTCATATATAGGGATTCAATATGATTATAACTATTATAAAAAATTATATTCATACTTGTAAATCTTCCAAGGAGAGAACATAAAAGGGTGGAAATGATAGTTTTAATGTAATTTTTGATTTGGGATAATCTATTGTGGAAAATATTACATCACTAATGTGGATGATGTTTACCAACTAGAATATATATTTTTATACAATATATCACACTCATTTACCTCTTCTATAGTTGACCATATACTATAAGATTTACATTGATGTTTCCAAATATCACTTCATAAAATATAGGATTATATATTATATTTGGAACCTTAAATCATCATTAAATATATTATGATCTTCTAAAGGTTATGTAATGTAATATTATAATGCATTATGTAGATTTTCATTTTCGAATGATGTGGTGAATACAATTGGGATGAATGTAAGATATTTCAAACATGGTCACAAAAAAATGAATATAGAATGATCACGAAGGTATAAAGATATAATATTAAAATATAATATTGCTCTTATTTGTATATGTATTAAGAATACCTAAAATAAAAAATCATAATGATGTATAGTAATAAAAATTTCATGATACTTACCCTATGGGTAACACTTTCCCTTATTCTAAAGGGAATTGTGAATTAATTTTGGATACATTTATGTTAAGGGATTATGATAACTAACCAATTAATATTGATATTTTCATACGTTTTTAATTTTCAATAATTTTCTTAAAAAATATTATATTCCTTGTATTTTTAGGTATGTTTTGTATTAAAGGGTAACAAGTCATTTCAATGCAATTTGTGTATCATTTTTATTTCATCTTAGTCAATTTTATTTCACATACAATATTTTATTATTTTAAATTTAAATAGGTATGTTCATAATATTTTAATTAAATATAAAAAAAATATTACGTATTGATTCCTATATATAAAATTGAATACATTCATAGTGAGGATAATGATTTATGATGAATTTAAGAAATAAGATTATATAAAATTTTAGAATGAATAAATTTATGGTTTGAGGCTTCCACATATTGAGAAGAATGAAATCATATTTCATTTCACTATCATAATTCCTTATACAATAAATAATATAGTAAATTTGGTTTTATATTTTTTTATATCATTAATTTTTGATATTTATTTTACCATTGATAAATGTTTTTATTAGTTACACACTTTATATACTGATGTCTATAAAACTCTAAAGAAGTAAAAATGTATTCATATAATATAATTTGATTCACATTGCTTATTATAAGTTATTATTTTATTTTAAAACAATTAGTATATTAAAATATGTTAGGAAATCAGTAGAAAAATATGTTAATAAGAAAGAAAAGGGAATTAAATATATTTATGTACAAGAGAAAATTAATTTCATTGTAAAATGGTTTGTTTAATTACACTGAAAATTATTTCTTATTCAAAACATTTCTTGAAGAAACAGTGTTACCTTAATCACAAATTTAATGAATCTAGGTATAATTTTATAATATTTATATATTAAAAAATAAAAACAAGGACAATTACCACTTTTAATAAGGTTTTTTTATCAAAATCTTTCTTTTTATTTATTAAATCAGTATATTGAAATTAATTTTTAAATAGTTTCCTAAAAATGTGTAGCAACTTTATGGTCCAAATATATTTTATGTGATGTTTATATTACATTTTTTTGTAAATTATAGCTTTTTTATAAATTTTTTAGTAGTTTTATTATTTTTATGTGGAAATTGTAATGTTTTTGTTAATATACAACAATTATAATTTTAAAATTTTAGTAATAATTTAATTGCCTTTTTTATATTTTTTTTACAATTATTTTATTCATATAATTTTAGGTATTGTATAGTTTTTAAAAAAATATTATAAAATGTATATTTTTATGGCAATTTTTAGAAAAAAACCATTTTAAATACATAAGATTATTATTTTTATATCATTTTAAATGTTATAATAGTTTAATTCCAATTCATTTTTTTAAAAAATTATTTTTAAATTGATGTTCCTTGTTTTTTTTGGAGAAATTGTTTTAAAAAACCCCATATTGGTTTTCTTATAACTATGATTCATTTTGGTTATATGTGTAATATTTATTTAAAAACATATATGATTTTAATTTCCAACCAATATAAAATTATAAAGACAATTAATTTATTAAATAGGTGATTGGAAAATGTATCAACTTCATTGTTAAGTTATCTAGTGTTGAAAATATTTTTTAACAGTGATGTGGAAAAACTATTTCCTACATCACACACAATAATATAACATTATAATCATTGTAGAAAACGAAATGAACATATAAAATAACTTTTAAATCATTGATTAAATAAATTATTCAATAAAATTAAAATTAAATTTAATAGAATCGTATTTTTTGATAGCTTTATTAACTTGTAAAACATATCATTAAGCGAACTATGATATTCTATATAAATAATATTATTTAAATGTGACCATTATAACCTAGTTGTTAAATTGATTGGTATTAATATTAATAATCAAAATGTTAAATATATTTTTAAAGATTTAAATTAATAAAAAATTGTTGAATTATGTATAATAAATAAATAATAAATATTCTGAAAAGACCATTATTCTTCATTTTTTTCAATTTTTTTTGCATTTCTTTTGTTGAAATTATAAATAGTTCATAATTTTTTAAAAATGATATTTCTATAAATCAATATATTTCATTAAATAATAAACTAATTAATATTTTAGAGTGATGTTTTAGGATTTGTATAAATTTTTTTCACTGAATATTTGAAAATTCAGTTATTTGTAAAAAAAAGTCATTTATTTTCAAGTAGAAATCCAATTATGTATTCAATTTTATGTTAAAAGTGACATAGATCATAATTATTTGGAATTTATTTAAATAATTCCATTGGTATTTTTACACACTAATTATTTTTTAATTTATTTTTTTTCAAATAAATTATATTTCTTCGACATATTACATTACACCTAACACAATATTACAACAGCTCATGAATTTTTTTAATATTATTATTTAAACATAAAAATTATTACTTTTCAGTAAAACATGGAAGAATTAATAAGAATAAATAAATTTTAAATATAATTATAATTTATTTATATAAAGGAAAAATATAGATAAAATAATTCATAAGTTTCATTGAAGTATGGATATTTTCTGAATATACTATTTTATGAGAAAAAGGTTTTTTATTTTTTATCAAAAAAAATAATTTAGTTTATGAATATTTAATAAATTTTTTTGGAAAAATAGCTTCATTTTTGAATTCATCATAAATAAATTATTCAATGGGTGATTTTTTTTATTTTTTTAAAATAATATCATTTTTGTTGAAATCCAGAAATTTTTGGTTTTATTGACACTGTCATTTTAATAAATTATAAAGTTCATTTTTGTTTATAAATTTGTTAATATGTATCATTAATTAAATTAAAAATATATTTGTACAATTTATGTCATTGGAATGATTTACATATGTAATTTGGATATAAATATTTTCAAACTTTTGATCATTTTCTCTTTGGAAAACTACTTTCTCGTCTCAATTACTGGTTTAATTTTAAATTATATTTTTTCACATAGAATAATGAAATTTAGAATAATGTATTCTATATTTGGAGTCATTATAATTTATATTATCTAATATTTTTAGCTTATTTTTTTGAGGATTATTAAGAAACCTAGTAAAATGTATTTACATCGGTTTAGGTAAAATTGGGTTTATTAGGAGATAAACGAAAATGATAACAGTTAAAAAAATCCAAAACTCTTCAAAAAGACAAATTTATTGATATATTTCAATTTTATATGTTCTATTATAGATATTTGGTTTATTTTTGCTTCTTTTAAAATGATAAAAAATAGGTACGCCTTTGTTTTCCAAACATACAATTGTGTCACTCACCTCACTTATAAAATTCCACCCCTCTCCTTTCATCTACAAACTTGTAAAAAATTAGTTTAGAGAGGACACATTGATTTTAAATCCTTACTTCCCTCCTATCACCCTATAATTTTTATTTTGATGATAAATCTATCATATAAAGGTTTTTGGTGAAAACCCAAGGAATTTATCCAAAGAAGGAGTGACTTTCTTCAATGAGAGTTTTTATTTTATTTTTCCCTCCACCTCCATTGATTATTATTAAACTATGATTATATAATAACATCAATATCATTGATAAAATTATATATATATTTAAATTAATTTAATTAACTGCATCCATATCATATTCTTTCAAATGAGAAATGATAACATCTCTTGTGTGTGTGTCCGACTACCACCTCGTAAACTAATGTGAAACATTTTCCATCAATACCACTCACGATCAGTTAATATATTATATATACTATATATATATATTATATTTTTTGTAAAATATAATTATTTTAATATATAACCAAAAATAACTTTTTTATTTTGATTCCATATAGAATATGATAACATCATTCCTCTGTACGCCAGACTACTGCCTCACAAAGTGATGTGATATGTTTTTTACTTATGTTTTACATGGTAGGTAATACAAAATAAAATTAATAAATATATGTGATATAAACTACATATATATTATTATTAATAGATAATATGTTATATACCATTATTTTTATTCATCCATTATGGAAATAGAAATCTTAATCACGTGTACATACAACCAACCATCTTCATAGACAATGTATTTCATTTTCTATCTCCAACATTTATTGACTATTATAAATAAATATATAATAAATATGTATTATATTTATATCATGGTAATTATTCTCTATATTATGGAACCATTATCAATATAATAGGACCAAAAAATCAAAACATACATGAAAAATAGATCGATTATTGACCAAAACATGACTTTTTCATTGTATAGTTAATAAACCTATAATAAATAGTAATATATAAATATTATATTATATTATATATATATATTTATAGTTGTTTAATTGATTTTTTATAAATTGATATATATTTTATAGTTGTTTTGTATGTGAATGAACGAATTCGAGACTTAAGGTATGAGATTTTGTATAAATTTTTCTTTTTTGAGACATAACTTTTGTTATGAATTTTTTTATGAGGTGTATGTACACGTCATTTCATTTTAGCAACAATAAATTATTTATTATAATTATAACATTAATTTATAGACATATATTTATGAACAAACAATTTTATTAATTTATTTTTATTTTTATTGGTCATAAAATTAAAATTTGACAAAGTGTTAGGGTTTTAATTCTACAATTTCATTGTTTATCAGGATTTCTCATAGTTATTCTTATAATGATAAAATTTTATTATATATCTACCATAAAACTCATTAATTTTCTTATATTATTTATATTTATTTATAATACATGTTTTACATTAATTTAAATCTCTTTATGTACTTGAGAGACAAATATAACGGTTTTAGGAAAATTCAACTTTACTTCTATGTTTTGTTAATAACCAAGTTTATTGAAAAACAACTTTTTATATTTTTTTGAATTGTTTGTATAATTAAAAAATTATTTATTAAGAAAATTTTTACCCTGAATTGAATTCTTAATTTTTTAAGGAATATACATTTTGGTATACAAAATAAGGCGTGTTTGATTTTTTTCTGAAAATGTGAATGGAATATTGGTTTTATCAAGTATGGAGTGAATATAATTTCCCCACATCATGACCATTAATTTATTGTAATAATAATTTATATGTTTTTATCGTTATTTTCAATGTAAAGTACATTCTGAATAATTTATGTTTTTTTTAAATAAAAAATAGCGATTTTTAAAGAAATGATATTTTCCTCAAGAACTATTCGAAGTGATTTTTTTTTCAATATGGTTTTCCATATAATATAAAATACGATAAATATATTTTATATTTAATTGTTATATGATCAAATAATTGTAATTTTTTATAGGATGGATTTTTTATATAATGAAAATTTATTTATGAAACACCATTCTAATCCATGGGTTATGATTTGAAATATAATTTTTAAAACCTTCTTTTATCTTTTCATGGGTTATAATTTTCTGTAATGATGAAATGAAAATAAAAAATTTTATTTTCCACATTATATTTAATATTAATGAATTTAAAACCCATTTATTTTCATGGTTTTTAATATGATAATTAATTTATGATATTGTATCTCACATTTTAATTAGGTTAATTATATGACAAGTGGGAGCTATATCGCCCCCTAATGCACTAGCTTATGTTTGATATCTCATGGAATAAACCTTAATAAAATTTAGAGAAATACATTTTAGCAAGGGACTAAATCCACTATGATAGTCTTTTAACTGATCCTTGACTACTATGATGGTTTAAGTAGTAAACCAATTGCCCTATGTTAGTCTTGGAAGTGAAACTTGAAATAAAAATGTATTTATTTTCTATGGCTATTTCAAAAAAACATCATTATGTTATACAAATATTACACTCACATGGCTCATGTTATTTGATTCCCTTATGATTCATTTCTTTTTCACTTCAACTCTTTATACAATGACCCAAGATTATGTTTTTTGAAATGAATGGTATGGTCTTTAAATGTTATTATTAAGTTCTCATACAATTTTCCTCTTATTATGTTTATGTATCTTGATTGTCTGGCCATACTATGTATTTTAACCAAAAAATTATTATGTTAATACTCACTAGGTTATAAATTAATTTATTATGAATAATATTTCAAATGGGGTGCTCTATTTGAAGAACTTAGTCGGAGAAGATGTAATTCAATTTTGAAGAATTCATTTATATTTTTAGGTTTCCAAAGGCACTATAACATTATAATTAGTAGGAGTTTGTTTTTTTAATGTAATGGAGGATCACAAAAATGATGTAATATATTTATATAAAAAATAGGGTTCATCATTTTTGGTATTAGGGGATATGATTTTTTAATCATTGGAAACTAGGTTGATAAATTTTTTTAGATCCCTTTGGAAAATTATATGTATAAGGTAACATCCAAATATTTTGGTTAAAGAGAGTTAATTCGGTTAACCAAGGAATAAATCATTGTTTTGGAACTTTAGTTAGATTTGGTTCATAGATAAATGTATCTAGGATTAATATCCTCAAAAAAGGAGTCTCGGGCTTGACTCAAGGGTAACCTGGTTCATGAATATGGGCCTAACAACACACCTCATTTGACACCCAAATTTTCTATATGAACCATCATTAAGGATTTAAATAGATAATTATTATAGGTGACCTATGTTAATCCTATGGTTTCCTCGATTTAGAATAATATATATTGATTAATAGATCCTAAATTAATTTTCATGACTATGTAGTTTTCCACTATGAATTGTGTTTCTCACAATATAATTTGTTGTTTTAGTAGATGACTCTAAACAAAATAAATAATACTAAATATTAATATGATGGAAAATTAAATGATTGACTTCATGATAAATTGAAATATATGGGATTTGTAATGAAAAAATTAATTTATATACTCCCACAACTGTAACGACCCGTCCCTCAGTGTTCGTGCCAGGACTACCCCAAGCCCACCTTCTATAGGTCAAGGGGTGGCGACTAGCACCGAAAGGCGTATTATCTATAACTGGGAAGGCATTGCCTTTATAACTTGTAAATTTACATAACCAGCACAGAACATGATACGAACCCAAGGAAACTATATAACCAAAAGAGTGCTAAAAGTAAAAGTGCCCTGATTACAATCCCAATAGTAAAGGTACAAGTACAACTAAAATTCAATACAACTAAAGAAAGAGAAAAAAAACTACTGGATCATCCTATGAGGTTCCTACCTGAAGGGTATTTATAGATAACCTCTTCAGCACTCCACATCCATTTGTCTCCTCTACGTACATTCACGTCGTATGGTCCACCATAGGGCACCGTCCAGTCCTGGTATCCTCAGCATCCATCAACGTTGTCTGTTGACTGCACCAAAAAAAATAAGGTGATGGCATAAATCGAGAAGGGGTGAGTGTAAAAATACTCAGTAGGGACCCCGAGACCCTAAAGGAATCACAAAATCCACAAATGATAAACCACCAAGAAAGGAAACCACTTATTACCATACATAGGTATATGCTCATACATATACCCAAGTTATCAAGTAAACCCTTGTAAATCATGAAGAAACATATGGTCCAACCCAAAATCCCAAAGCTCAACTGTTCTAAAGAGGAAGGAAACCCAAAAAATCCAAGTTCCACACATGTACTCCATATAGAAGAATACCACTAAGGTATTACCACAAAGGAAAGTACCACACAGGTACGAACTCATCTCATTCCGGGTATAACTTAAGTATAGTAGTAGAGAAAAATATATGTAACTACTGAATCATCTTACTTTTAAAAGAAGCTGACCCACATAGGATTGCTAGGAGCTGACCCACACATGATCGTTGGGAGCTGACCCACAGAGGATCGCTAGGTGATGACCCACACCAGATCTCTAGGATCTAACCCACACATGATCACTAGGTGCTGACCCACAAAGGATCGCAAGGTGCTGACCCAGAGAGGATCACTAGGAGCTGACCCACACAAGATCGCTAGAAGATAACCCACACAGGATCGCTAGGTGCTGACCCACATAGGATCGCAAGGTGCTGACCCACACATGATCGCAAGGTGCTGACCCACACATGATCTCACTAAGTGATGACCCACATAGGATCTCTCTACATTCTTCACGTCACAACCAGCTACTGGGTTCCCTCACTATGCTCTCTTATCTCCAAGAGGATCTTCTACAAAGGCAACTGGTTGATACTTTAACAGACATGAAGTACCATGAATATGTATCCCAAATGACCGCCACATAAAAGGGGTCTCAATGCATTAGATGGTGCATCAATCAGATGTCCGGTCTTTAAGATATAATTTTTTTAGTGCCGAGGGCCCAGTTAGATTCGAGTATGATCCAACCCGGAAAATCCCCAAATTTTTCCAATAGTCACTTGGAGTTTCCAAAAAGGACCACCTCATCTCAAGGATTTTTGTGCTACAGACAGTTCGAAAATTCATCTCTATATGAGGGAGATAAGTTAAATAAATGAACCCGCAATAATAATAATATTATTATTGGGAGTTTCGTGGACCCGATCCATGAACCAGAATTTAATATTCATCATTAGACTTAAATTGACCGTCTTAATGTCAGGATCACGTCGCCACATACGGTAAGTCAGTAGGACGTCACACACAGGAGTTATAGAGGGTTGAAGATTTAATAATATTAATATATTATTTTTATTTTAGTGTTTCGGGTACCTGATCCAAAAACTAGAAAAAGACATCCAATGTTGGACTGATAATTTCCATCTCAAGGTCAGGGTCACACTACAGCTGGCGGTTCCTGAAACAGAGGTCGCACGGATATGTTACGGACGAAATATGGTTTTAAAACCAATAATAATAATAATAATAATAATAATATTATTATTATTATTACTATTATTTACAATTCATTTACTTCAATTCTAAAATTCCACACACAAACCCACACCTCTCGAATTTGGTGTGCATCCTCTTATTCAATAGATTTCATCTTTAATTGTTTAAATATCTAACTTATCTTTTGTCAGCACATTGTCTCTTCAATTAACCTCTTTCATGATTTCTTTTCCAGCTTCAAGACCTAATGCATGTAGGAACCATGTTCTTCTCTTGAGGTACGAGATTCTTCTTTTCTCTTTTCCTTAAGTGTTTTTAATAAAATATGGAAAATGGGGGAAAATCATAAATTTTGGAACTACACGCCTTGTACTTTTTCCACACGCCAAGTACTTCTGGCAATGTTGGGATGAGTAAACAGGGCGTGTAGCCATGTCGATGACAAAGGGTGTAGGAACTGACTATAGGCAGTGTAGTGGTCCTTTACACACCGTGTAGTCAGTTGGCATGCCAAAATAGTAAGGCGGTGGAGCACCCGCTAGCTGGGCGGTAGTACACATCATGTACTCAGGAGTACATGTCGTGGAATCACGTCGACAGATGAACAGTGTGGCGGTGCTGCTAGAAGAACAGTTAATAGAAAGGATTACATGCCATGTACTTGGAAGTACATGTCGTGTAGTTTGTTTTTTCAGCTTAAAATAGGCAGTAGCCTCTTTATTTGGAAGAGGAGGCATTTGAGCCGTTTTGGAGCCAAAGGAGGAGGTTGAACCTTTGAAGATCCACCGGGTGTTCTTCTAGAATCGGTTTCCACCTCGGACGATCCTGTTGGAATCGCACAGGAAAGGGCTTCCATCTCTTTGGCTGCTTCTTACCAATTCTTTCCCTAGCGGGATTTATTTAAGATGGTTTTTTTCTTCGTCAGATCTATGCCATTCTTGGGTGTTTCTGGAGTCGGCGTTTGGGTATACCGCTCGTTGGCGTATAATGTAGGTGGCTTGGTGTTTAGTTTTCCGATAGTTGTGCATTTTGTGCATTTTTGTGCCACAAACCCATGCTGGGGTGTCGTGTGGATGGTGTCGTTGCTATATTAAACACCTAGAATTGATTGGTATTTAATTATGACATGAAAATTCTGGTTGGGATCGTTGCTTGGATCTGGAACCACCTCAGGGGGGTGTGTTTCACTATTTATCCATTTGACCAGGATACCTAAGGGTATGACTTTAAAGTAATAATTGTAGAATTGCCTTGAGAGGAATTACTTGTTACTGCTTGTTACCTGTTGGGCATGGCCCGATTACCTGTTTAGCATGAGGGAGTTGTTGTGATTAGCCTGAGGGCACAATACTATTTAGCCCGAGGGATGCAGTTATTTATCCTGAGGGGAACCCTCCATGTATGAGGGCATGGCTTCTATGCCTGAGGGAAACACTTTCTATGCCTGATGGAAAATTATTTTACGTCTGAGGGCTATACATGTGGGTTGGATTCTTCTTACCCGAGGGTAAGGTTTTGTTTGTCTGAGGGGGTGTATTGTTTACTTAGAAATGCATTGTGGTGATTTCTAATATTTAATGGATTAAATGAAAAATAAAATGGTTATTTTATTGTTATGTTAGTTACTTTGAGTACTGCTCACTTCATTGCACTTTTATATTACACACTGTTGTTGCATGCCTACACGCAGTTGGGCACAAGCCTTTGGTGGGTGCCTACTGGGAATTTATTTCTCACACCCTGTTTAGGTCACGCTTTTTGTCCCAAACTGATTACGTTTTTGCTGGTGTGGATAGTGGAAAGAGTCCCTATACAGGTACATGATTGCTGCTGAGGAGTAGGAGGGCATGGGACTGAGCCTAGGATTGCGATGTCGCTGCCAGCTATTTTGCATTGTTTCACCGTACTCTGTTTTTGGTTCTACTGTATTGATGTATAACATGTTCTGACTGTTTTCATAGAACTTGAGACATGTAGCATCACTATTTATATACTGTTGGTTATATCCATTTTTGTTGTTGATTTCAGTTGTGTATTTTTTACTGCTTCCGTTGTTTGATGTATGTATTATTTTGTATTCTGCTACATTATTCTTTGACAAATATGGGAATAGTTTTCCCACTATCAGACTTGGGCCCTCACTGCTAGTCGGCAGCCTCTGGCGTTTGGGGAAATGCGCTTGAGGTCACGTGTCGAACTAGGTTTAGGGCACCCTTTGAGTGGCACCCGGAACTGGGATGTTACAAAGTGGTATCAAAGGGTTTCTTTTCATTGACTTACTATTTGGAGTCGTAGTCAGGGATATGATGAACAGTAGATGGTAATAGGTTGTGCCCGGGCGTAGCTAACCCATGTATAGGGAAAAGCCAGTCTACCTCGTATTGCAATTTTACTGATTTTTTAAATTTTAGTTAATTTGATTTTCACCGTTGGGTGACGCACTTGGATTGTAATGTTTATATTTCATTTATGGGTTCTATTTAGTTGCAACTCGATGAGATGAGGGTATGTCGTCTCATGCATCATATAGGGACATGCTATATATCACATGCCATGCATAATTCCACGCCATGTAGGTGCATTAGAAATTGCATGCTGTTGTGATAGTATTTGTGCTAGAAAAGCATGTTGTTGTGTTAGCTGCTAGATAAATACCTACTGTTTGATAGGGTATTTTGTGTAATCATGTTTATAGAATGAACACCATACTTTTGTTTTTGGGGAGTATGGGCCCCCATTGACCGGAATTTGGTGTATCATTGACTGTTTATTCATTATAACACATATAAGATGTCAAACTTTGATTCGTGGGGAGTATGGGCCCTCACATGTCAGAATTTGACACATAGGTGTTAGTTTTCAGTGTTTTCTGGGTTCCGAAGGAGTTTATGAGGCATACTGTCCGGAAACCTAGTATACAAGACGTGAAGTATTTTTACACATTCTATGTAGTATTTTTACACACGTCGTGTATGGCCTTCTGTTCAGGAAGAAAATTGAACTTTTTAAGTACACGCCGTGTACTCTGAGTACACACTGTGTAGTCTCTTTCCGTGTCACAAACCGTGTGGGCGGTGACACAGGGTAGGGATGAGTTTGGGTAAAACACGTCGTGTACCAGATATACACGCCGTGTCATTTTGAGCTAGTGTCCGACCATGTAACTAACAACATGGGTCGGTGAACTCCTTCAAGGAACACACCGTGTCAATAATGAACACGCCATGTAGTATGACCTAGGGACTCTGCTGTGTAACTAACAACATGGGTCAGTGTCACCTATCTTTGAACATGCCATGTACCTTTGGGACATGCCATGTAGTCTTGTCCGAGGACAGACCATTTGGATTTAGCCATGTGTCTAGGAAACGATGTGGTGTACACGCCGTGTGCAGGTGTAACACACCATTTAATGTCAAGTCGAGTAGTCGACCATGTCACAAGCAACACAGGAAGTTGGAAAATAACACCATACACGCCGTGTAGATTATATACACGCAGTGTAGTTTTTGTTCAATGGGAGCCATGTGGCTTAGCCGTGCAGAAGGACCCGGGCAGGAGAAGGGAAGTGAAGTACATGCTGTGTAGTCAGTACACACACCGTGTAGTCTTGTTTTGCAAATTTTGAATTCCTTCATCTTTCATGTTCCCTTTTGGGTTTCTTCATTTTTGGTCTTTTATAATCTTGTTCTAAGGCGTGTTTTTGACCATGTAGTTTCATGCCGCATAGATGACCGCACGTTGTTCACCAGGAGAGAGACAATGAGAATACTCCAGAGATGGTGGGCCAGGGGCTACCAGTTGATCCTCCAGTAGAGCCAGATGTGGCACCAGCTGCTATACCAGACACAGGTGCAGAGGCGCAGTTTCGTGAAGGCTTATTGCGGTTCATGCAGACCATTCAGGGAGCACCGCAGGCCACCACATCTATGGCCGAGCTGACACCTATCTTCTAGTAGCAGCATTCTTCTACGTTCTCATGGGATGGAGGACCACAGGCTATGGAGTCTTGGCTGGGGTCGATGCAGACTATTTTCAAGCATCTTGAGACTCCTCTAGGGCGGAGGGTCTAGCTCGCGACGTATATGCTGTGTGATTCTTCCAAGAGGTGGTGGGATGTTACCACCCAGTCAGACCATCACAGGGACATGGAGTGGGAAGAATTTCAGAAAGTCTACTATGAATTTTTCTTCCTGGAGACACTGAGAGTAGATAGAGCTCGAGAGTTCCTAAATCTGCAGCAGGGCACTATGTCAGTGATGGACTATTCTGCTCGTTTTACAGAGCGTTAGCGCATTGCACCCGTACTGGTGGGTGATGAGATGTTGAGAGACAGACGTTTTGAGGATGGTCTTCGGTATGAAATCTGAGTGCTGGTGAATGTCTTCAGGTTACCTAATGTACATGCAATTGTGAACCAGGTGTTGATCACTGAAAGGAACCTTAGGGAATCTAGTGGTGTGGGCCAGGGCTGTTCAGCACCATTTACTGGTACTATTTCTGCTGGCAAGAGGAAGAGACAGATGGAATTCTTTCAGGGTGGCAGTACTAGACAGGCAGCTTCTTCAGGTGGTCCGGTCAGGTGCTGCCAGTGTGGTAGAGAATGGAACAAGAGACCGCAGTGTCCATGAGACCCAGTGGAGTGCCGAGCTTGCGGCAAGAGGGGTCGTCTACAGCGCTTTTGTAGGGCGTTTGCACCGATGGCTAGTGAGAGGGGTTTTGTGCAGACTCTGCGTGCGGGAGCAGGACCAGTGGATTCATACCAGTCGGGGAACTAGAATACGTCAGGTTGTGCAGGAAGAGATGGTGGTCGTGGTCGTGGTAGCCAGACACCAGGATCATAGATGCAGCAGGGCGGGACAACTCAGGGTAGCCTGGCTGTGTCGTAGGGCTGTAGCACTAGACACGCATATGCAGTGCAACAGACCCACCAAGAGAAGGATCCTGGACCTTCTACAGTCAGAGGTACTATTTTTGTAGCTTCTATCTTATCTTCAGTACTTTTCGATATGGGTGCTACACATAGTTTTATAACTCTTCCCATTGTGGAGAGCCTTGGGCTCTTTGTTTCTCCTTCTTCTGATATCATGACGCTAGATACTCTGGTGGGGACTTGGATGGCTGGTGTGTGTCAGTGCAAGGAGTGCCCCCTAGAGGTTGGTGGGTGTCACTTCCTTTGGAACCTCTTTTTCCATGAGATGACGAGTTTTGATGTCATTCTTGGGATGGACTAGTTGGTTCCCTTTCGGGACTTTGTAGACTACTATCGTCGCAGGGTGCGTTTCACGTCACAGAGGGCGAAGAGTTTCTATACAAGGGCGAATGGGATGTTCATGTGAGTCGAGATGGACCAGAGCATCGTGGGAGAGGTGGAGTCATAGACCATATTGAGAGCTTATATCTGGATGACTAGGGGACTTTTCAGGCGGATTTCCCTCCTTTTGGTGATCGTTTCAGGGATGTCTTCCCGGACGACTTTTCGGGTCTAACTCTAGTGTGAGAGGTGGATTTCTCCTTAGATCTTGTTCCAAGAGCACCACTGGTGTCCATTACTCCATATAGGATGGGTACACCTGAGTTGCAGGAGCTCAAGAGGCAATTTGAGGAGTTTCATGAAAAGGGATTTATCTGACCCAATACATCCCCTTGGGGTTCGCCAGTCCTTTTTGCGAATAAGGCGGACGGTAACCTCAGACTTTGCATGGATTATCAGATGCTAAACCAGTTGACAGTTAAGAACCAATATCCCTTACCGAGGATTGATGATCTTTTTGATCAGCCTCGTGGAGAATGAGTGTTCTCGAACATTGACCTGAGATCAGGATATCATCAGCTGCGCGTAAGACCATATGATATACCTCTCACGGCTATTAAGAGTAGGTATGGTCTATATGAGTATACGGTTATGCCGTTCTCACTCATGAACGCGCCATCAGTTTTCATGGCTTTGATGAATCGTGTGATCCATCCGTATCTTGATTATTTTGTGGTAGTATTCGTGGACGACATCGTGGTGTACCCTCAAACACGACACAACCATGCCACCCATCTTGAGATCGTATTGAGTACACTAAGGGAGAATAGCCTATAAGCTAAGCTCTTAAAGTGCCACTTTTGGATGGACTACATTCACTTCCTGGGACATATCATCTCTGAGGCAGGAGTTTCAGTAGACCCAGAGAAGGTGAGAGCAATAGTTTCCTGGGAGCATCCTAGGAACATGTTTGACATGCGGAGTTTCTTAGGGCTTGATGGTTACTACAGACGTTTCATACATGACATCTCCCACTTAGCAGCACCGTTGACAGGTCTGACTAAGAAGGGTATTAAGTTCATTGGGTAAGAAGCTTGTGAGGCATCTTTTTAGGACCTGAAGGGAAGGTTGATATCAGCACCGATCCTGATAATCCCAAAGTCGGGGAAGATCTATACATTTTACTATGATGCATTAGGTATTGGGCTGGGAGCGGTGCTGATGTAGGGCTACCGAGTTGTTGCGTATGGGTCTCGGTAGTTGAGGCCACATGAGCCGAATTACCTGATGCATGATCTCAAGTAATATACAGTTGTACATGCATTGCGCTATTGGAGAAATTATCTATTAGGGGAGAATTTTATGGTTTTCACCAACCACAAATGCCTCAAGTATGTCATTACTCAGCGTGACTTGAATCTTAAGCAGAGGAGGTGGGTTGAATACCTAGTGTCCTTCAATTTTGAGCATGCCTATACACCTGGTAAATGTAATGCAGTAGCTGATGCACTGAGCAGGAAGACTAAGATACAAGAAGTGCAGGAGGCCAGCGGTGTGTGGCAGCTAATGGCTTTGTTCTCTAAATTCATCTGGAGGTGCACGATAGTCAGGGGCAGACTTATCTTTCATCTTTAGCTGTGACTTCTACCCTCCTGGACAGACTGAGGATGAGGCAGCTATTAGATCCAGAAGGCCTAGTTCAATGGGAGTCGGTGGCGAGTGGGGACCCTTCTCTTGGTTGTCTGATAGGTGATGATGATGAGGTTTTGTGTTTCCATGGACGAGTGTGGGTTCAATGGGATATACGTGAGGAGATGATGTGAGAGTTTCATGATCCATCTTGGCAAGTTCACCCCGGGGTTACCATGAAGTACCGTGACTTGAGACGTCAGTACATGTGGTCGGGTACGAAGAGAGATGTAGTTGGTTTTGTTACGAGGTGTTCCACCAATAAGCAGGTGGAGGTGGAGCATCAGAGACCAGATGGGCTGTTATAGCAGTTACCCATTCCAGAGTGGAAATGGGATGATGTCGCGATGGATTTCATGATTGTATTGTCGAGGTCACCTCGAGGCAATGATGTCGTGTGGGTTGTTATAGACAGACTCATGAAGGTAGCTCACTTCTTGCCGATCAAGGAGACCTTCAGTGTTGACGAGATCAGAAGGCTGTATATCCAAGAGATCGTATGTCTTCATTGGGTCCCTCATTCTATCATTTCAGATAGGGATGCCCACTTTAAATCTCCTTCCTGGCATAGTTTTCAGAGGGCATTGGGTACACATGTGCTTCTGAGCATAGCATACCACCCTCAGACAGATGGCCAGTCAGAGCTTACGATACAGGTGCTAGAGGAAATGTCGTGTGCATGTGTCCTAGACATTGGGGGATCTTGGGAGAACCATATACCCTTAGTCGAGTTTTCCTATAACAATAGCTTCCAGGCGACTATTGAGATGGCACCATACGAGGCTTTATAGGGTAGGTCATGCCATTCACTCTTGTGCTGGATAGAAGCAGGTGAGGCAGCATTACTGGGGCCACAGCTCATGCAGGAGATGTATGAGCAGGTCCAGTTGTTTCAGAAGCGGATTGCTACTTCACAGTCTCACTAGATATAATATGATGATCGCCACAGATGACCTTTAGAGTTTGTGGTTGGGTATTGGGTTTTCTTGCCTGTTTCACCTAGGTTGGGACACAAGAGGATCATGAGACATGGTAAACATTCACCGCGGTATGTGGGGCCACTCGAAATTCTGGAGAGAGTCGGGCTGGTTGCCTATCGGTTGCGGTTACCACAGTGGTACCGAGCCATGCACGACATCTTCCACGTATCTCAGTTGTGTCGCTATCATTCAGACCCGTCTCACATCTTTCAGCCCGAGGAGGTTGAGCTAGAGACAGATGCGTCCTTTGAGGAGCATCTGATCCGTATCGTTGATTAGGGCATGAAGGTCCTCTGAGGTTGGTCAGTTCCTCTTGTACGGGTGCTTTGACTACATGGCCGAGTGCAGGAAGAGACCTGGGAGTGGGAGGCCGAAGTACATGCTCAGTGGCCAGAGTTGTTCATGTATAAATATTCTCCACCCTTGGAAGGGCAATTCGGGGACGAATAGAAATAAGGGGGGATGTTTGTAAGAACTCGGTTCTTCTCTTGAGGTAATGGCTTCTTCTTTCTCTTTTCGTTAATTTTTTTTAATAAAATATGGAAAATGAGGAAAAGTCCTAAATTTTGGAACTACACACCGTGTACTTTTTCCACACGCCGTGTACTTCTGGTCGTGTTGGGTTGAGAACACAGGGCATGTAGCCATGTCGGAGAAAAAGGGTGTAGGAACCGACTACACGCTGTGTAGTGGTCCTTTACACACCATGTAGTCGGTCGGCATGACAAAATAGTAAGGTGGTGGAGCACCCTCTAGCTGGGCGGCAGTACACGCAGTGTACTCAGGAGTACAGGTCGTGTAATCATGTCGACGAATGAACAGTGTGGCGGTGCTGCCATAGGAACAGTTAAATGAAAGGGGTACACACCGTGTAATTGGAAGTATACACTGTGTACTTTGTTATTTCGGAATAAAACATGCAGTATCCTTGTCATTTGGTAGAAGAGGCATTTGAGCCATTTTGGAGCCAAAGGAGGAGGCTGAACCATTGAAGATCCGCCGAGTGTTCGTCGGGAATCGGTTTCCGCCTCAGACGATCCCGTTGGAACTACACGGGTAAGTGCTTCTATCACTTTGGCTACTTCTTACCAATTCATTACCTAGTGGGTGTTATTTGAGGTTATGTAGGTTTTGTTCTTCGTCAGATCTACACCGTTCTCGGGCATTTCTGGAGTCGACGTTTGGGTATACCGCTCATTGGCGTATAAGGTTGGTGGCTTGGTGTTTAGTTTTCTAACTACTGTGCGTTTTGTGCGTTTTTGTGCCACGAACCCATGTTGGGGTGTTGTGTGGCTGTGTCTGTTGCTATATTAAACACCTAGAATTGATTAAGTATTTAATTATGACATTAAATCGCTGGTTGGGATCGTTTCATGGATCCAGAACCACCCTGGGGGGTGTGTTTCACTGTTTATCCATTTGGCCAGGATAACCGGGGGTATTCCTTTAAAGTAGTAATTGTAGAATTTCATTGAGATTAATTTCTTGTTACTACTTGTTACCTGTTGGGCATGGCCCGGTTTCCTATTTAGCATGAGGGCGTTGTTGTGATTAGCCTGAGAGAACTGTACTATTTAGCATGAGGGCTGTAGTTATTTCCCATGAGGGAAACATTTCGTGCCTGAGGGATTGGCTTTTTTGCCTAAGGTTGACACTCTCTATGCCTAAGGGAAAATTATTTTACGCCTGAGGGCTATACTTGCGGGTTGGATTCTGCTTACCTGATGGAATTGTTTTGTTTTTCTGAGGGCATAGACTGTTTACTTAGAAATGCACTGGGTGATTTCTAATATTTAATGGATTAAATGAATAATAAAATTGCATTTTAATTGTTAACTTTGTTACTTTGAGTACTACTTACTTTATTGCACTTTTCTATTGCACATTGTTGTTGCATGGTTACACACAGTTGGGAACAAACCTTTGGTGGGTGCATACTGGGAATTTATTTCTCACACCCTGTTTGGGTCAGGCTTTTTGGCCTAAACAGATTACGTTGCTGCAGGTGAGGATAGGGGCATGATTCCCTATACAGGTACATGATTACTGCTGAGGAGTAGGAGGGCATGGGACCGAGACTAGGCTCGTGATGCCGCTGCCAGCTATTTTTCTTTGTTTCACCATACTCTTTTTTCGGTTGTAACGTATTGATGTATAAAATGTATTTCCTGTTTTCATAGAACTTGAGACATGTAGAATCACTATTTATATATTGTTGGTTATATCCATTGCTGTTGTTTATTTCAGTTATGTATGGTTTACTACTTCCTCTGTTTGATGTATGTTTTATTTTGTATTCTGTTGCACTACACTTTGAAAAATGAGGGCATAGTTTCCCCACTATCAGACCTGGGCCCTCCCTGCTAGTCGACAACCTCTGGCATTTGGGGAAATGCGCTTGAGGTCACTTGGAGAACTGGGGTCGGGGCACCCGTTGAGTGGCCCCCGGAACCTAGACGTTACACTACACATGATCAACAATGTAAACACTCATCTCCTAGCCATCGATCACGCATATGCTACAATGAACATGGCTCTGCTTGTATCACTCTGTATGCGCACCGGAAAAACAGCACCCTGCTGTTTTCCTTGCCGCTGCACCACTCGAGTGTCGCGCCCTAAAGACTCGCTGAAATTGCACCACTAGATTACCCCTTCTGTGGCCCACTGCATCTTCATTCTAAACCAAAAAAATAAAATGTTTGTATATTTGGGATCCTCAGGTCAAGGAATATGCATCCATATAATGTGATCAACAGAATATTGCATTTCTAGTGCCAATAAATATTTTTCCACCTCCTTCCGTGATCCATTATGACTTCATTCCAAGCCCAAAAAATTAAACAATTTCATATTTGTGATCATTTCATCAAGGGATTCACATCCATAAATCGTGCTTATCAAAACTCAATGTTTCTAGTGCCAATAAATATTTGGAATTGAAGAACGCATGAAGAACATGCAAAGAACCAAATAAAAGGATCATGGTATATGTGTGGATCGATGGTCGTGTTGTTTGGCCACCATCATTATGAATCAAGAATATGGGGAATCAACAAATAGATCATTATCATACTTCAAAATAAACCCCCAACTTCAATTGTCTGTTGGAGGAAGCGTGAGGAGAAAGATGATGCTTCAGTGCTTCTCAAACGTTGGTTCCATGTTCCTCATTCGAAGGTCGTTCTTCATTGGATGATCTTCTTAGTTGGAGAATGATTTCCCTTCAATAGTTCTCCAACAAATTGATTTTCCAAAAACATTCCCCCAACCCCCACGAGAGGTGAGGATACCCTATTCATTATTCTTACATAATTAATTAATCAATTAATGTTGGTTTCATTAATTGGGTGAATTTCAAGAGTTATCTCACATTAATAGAGGAGTTCATGTTCTGGTGGTCCCCTCCAACATAATTCAAATGGTTGGTTCCAAATAAATAAAATAAATGTTGATTGTTTAATTTTATTATTTTTATTTACTCTCCCATTGAAATCTAGAAAACAAACTTCCACCCTCGACCTTCTACGGTCGAGGTGATGGTCTTCTTAAGCGAATATCATTGCTGCAAGTTCAACGGTGTCTTCAGATTTAAATTCTGAGTAATGGTTCAAAAGATAAAAAATGCCGCTCGTGTGTTTACTAAATGTACCCGAATTTTTTTGGAATGTTATTAACATTCACCCTCAACCCACGCCGGTCAAGGTTACAGTCTACCTAAGTGAAACATGCCCCAACGATCCCATTTCTACTCTCAGATTACTAATCTGAGTTACCGTATAAAATTTTGATATTTTACAATTAAATAATTGTTACATAATTATTTTATTTTCGGCCAATAACTAACTATCACTGGTGGCCCTCACCATTCAATGTTAGTATCTGCTTAAATAATTTATGCCCTCACTAGTTCAGCGATGGTCTAAGATTTTCAATTTGAGCTACCTTTTGGGATTTATAAGCATTTTAAAAATTAAATACTTATTTTAATTATTTTATTTACATTTATGCCATTTTTGAGTTTTCTCACAAGAGGCCCACAACGACTAAACATAAGGAGCTCCTAGGGTAAAACATCCATCGTGAATTCAACAGTGCCCTCAGATTTCTGATCCATGTTACCGTTTAAGTGTTATTCCAATTTTTCAGAAAAACTGATTACCCACGCCAATTAAAACATTACCAAACTTTTACGGACCATTTCGGGCCCTCTTGGCCTCGTAATCATGCACCGTCAAATTTCATGCCCTCGAAATAATTCCATATAATAAAAAAATATACTGAATTTCTGGGATATTACATTCTCCCCAACTTAGGGATTTGCATCCCCAAAATCCCCAACAATGGAAAAACAACCAAAAGATGGTAATGCGCATGAATCATAGCCACCCACACCCATGTGCTTTCCTAGAGGTTACCATGCTTCCAGAAGAAGTGAAACAGAGGTATCGACTTCCCATAAAGGAGCGGCAACTATTGATCCTCAATCTCTAATAGAACCTCTGTAAATTTCACCACATCATCGAAGCCCAGCTCACTGTGGTCAATGATGTGGGGTGGGTCGTGCACGTATCTCCTTAGATACGATACATGGAAGACATCGTGAAACCTCTCCAACTACCAAGGATGATCCCGGAATTATGCTACCTCCCTTATCCTATAAAGTATCAGAAAAGGACAGATAAACCTCGATGTTAACTTGCCTCCTCGGCCAAATCTTCATAGTCACTATCAAGGAGAGACTTGCAAGAATACATGGTCCGCCTCTTGCAACACCAAGGGTTTCTGTATCATGTCGGCATGAGGATTTTTCCATCTCTGTGCAGTCCTCACTTGCTGACATGTGAGATATCATGCCACAAACTCTGCCACTTCTTCCATCATTCCAGGCCATCAGTACTGACGACAGAGATCCTAATACATCTTCACCACAACTGGATTTAGTTCTAGAGTGGATGTATGAAACTCCCTCATCACCTCCTCCCAATGCCCCATTGGTGCCATGGTATGTCCTCTAAAGATGATGTTGTGCCCCCACCTTCAAAAAATCCATCATGTACATGCCCGAAGGATATCTGAGCACGTCGAGCCTCATAGTCAATGCCCCCATGTTGCACCTCCCAGACTTGCTGAAGGAGTGGGGGAGTGACATCCATAGACTTGAGGTAAGCAGATTCACCACTATCTCTGAATGATATCTATAGCGTGACTAGTTACAATGACACCTCACTCAACAGATGTAGACCATTCCTCCTACTGATTGCATTTGCTACCTCGTTCCACTTCCTAGGAGTATAGACTATCTCAAAGTCATATTCTTGGAGGAACACTAGCCATAGTCATTATCTTATCTTCTGAATGTTCTGATAACACTTCTTTGTCCTCAAGAAAGGCTCCTCCTTCTTCATCAAGGATGACAAGGGTGGTGATACCCTAGGGAAGTCTAGTTTAAAACTCTGGTAGTACATAGAAAAACCAGATGTTCCACTCCCAATAGGGAGGTAATCCTCGAAACATCTTTTGAAAAGATTCCCCCATGTTCTGTCACTTCAATTTGAAACTGAATATTGAAAACTCCTACTACCACAAGGGTATGGCAGGCCAACTCAATAGTGATTGTCTGCACCCTCTTATGAAGGATTGTATCATGTGCTGTATGGGTTTCCTTTTTTTCCAACTAAGGAAATCCTCATCCCAACATTGTAGATAAACCACACAATTTTTTCCTAATACAGTCAATCTGAGTATGAATTGTGGATGTCCATTCATACCCACACTAACATCGTAAGGCCTCAACGCTGCCACCAAGAGGTTCTAACCAAAACTATCGCCTCAAGGGTCGGATCACACTATCGGCAAAAGTGTTATTTTCGAGTCTCCTCCCAAAGGTATCTCCAGACATGAGAGTCAAGTCAACAGCTTAACTGGAAACTTTAGGTCTTTAACTGGATTCCAGGAAAGGGGGAATGATTGTTACCTATGTCTGTTTATAAGGAATCTAGTAGTAGACACAGAACATACCTTAAATCATTCCTAGATCACTTGGGTCGCATTCCATGATTGCATACATCTACTCCCTTCCCCTGTCCTCCACCTCCTTGAGCCTGATGGGGTCCACACAAAAATGGGTTGGTCGTAACATGTCGAAATGTATACCACCTCATGCTGCTCTCCAAACTCTACTTCCATGTATATTGCCCTGCAGATTCATTTCTCCCTAATACTTCTTTCTTTCGAAACATTTTACATGCCCATGCTCTGAGACTGGTGCCATTTTCTTGCTTTCCCACTACTAACACTCACTGTCAGTATCCACTCAGCCAAATAAAATTCTACAAAAAAGGTTCTCCCTAGCACTATAACTTATGTAGGAATGCATAGAGGAAAATTGTTGGCTTAGATGTCCATAAAACAACTCACATAAAAGTTTGAGTCCTTAATAATGATCGTATCATATTCATCGAGTACTAGGAATGGTTGGTATGCCTTGATGAATACTCAGCCACCGAAAAGTCATCCTATTGAAACTGTAGAAGCTCTAGGGAACTCTAATCCACCTCTTCAAGCCAGTCCTTAGTTGCTTGTGAGTAGAGATCTCCTCAGAACATGAGGTGTATTTGATGCTGAAACACGTGTAAGGCACTTAACCTACATGTGTACTCTACCGGTACCGTTGGTTGTAACTGATGACCAACATGAAGTGATATAGCTGGCACACTACCAGATCGTACCATCTCAGGAAACAGTCCATGTACTGAAACCTCATCACTATGTGGACCACCCTCATGGTCTCTCACTGAAAAGGAATAGTAGCTAAGATCACCATCTTCTCTACTAGTGACTCAAAAAGGTGGAAAACTCTAGAAACCGCCTCCAGCCATCCCTCACCTATGTGGGAATCCCTCTCGCCTCGAATCCTCGGAGGCCTCTGCAGCTGGAACTTGTGCAACATACTTAGTTAGTTTGCACCATTCACCAGTGCATCTGGTGGTGACTACTTCCCAACGGGTGGTGGTGCAGCTGTTACACCTCCCGAAGGTGCCAACGTTGTTAGAGGGCCCTACACCGGTGCCTCGTCGCTCAATGGGCCGTCATAATGTACTCTTTTAGGAATTCTAACTAGATGTCTACACAGTGGCATCCTGATAAGGAATAGGTGAGACATGGTCATGGAGAGATGACTCATGAAAACACAAGGAAACATTTAAAAACAAACACTCAATTAATGTTTTTGTGCACTGAGTCATAAATCAGATGTTAGGGTCCTGGTGTATGGATACGTCGGCCGCCACACCAACACATGATTCCCTAAAGTGATAACTACGCTCACTACACTTAACACAATTGCTGTTAAAAATATCAGAGTCCAATGTTCTACGATAAAACCACCTCCTTTGATACCAAAGTTTCACTACCCGTCCCCAGAGGCCCATGTCGTGACTACCCCATGCTTGCATTCCATAGGCCAGGGGTTGGAGACTAGCACCGAAAGGCATATTCCGTATAACTGGGAAGACATTGCATTTATAACCTATAAACTCACGTAACCAAGAACACATCAAGATAAAACCCCAAGAAAACTATATAATCAGAAGAGTGCTAAAAGTAAAAAGGGGTAGGAATAAAATCCCAACAGTAATGGTACAAGTACAAAAAAAATATAATACAACTGAAGAAAGAGAAAGACAGCTACCAGATCATCCTCTAAGGTTCCTACCTAAAGAGTAGGTACAAATCAATTCCTCAGAACTCCACATCTGTCTATCTCCTCTATGTACGCATATATCATATGTTCCATAACTGGGCACCATCCAGTCCTGGTATCCTTGGCCTCGATCAACGTTGTTCATCGTCTGCACCAAACACAACAAGGTGTGGGCATAACCCATGCAGGGGTGACAATATTGATATTCAGTAGGGACCCTGAGACCCTCAATGTCTCACAAAATCCACAACGGATAAACCACCATGGAAGAAAAGAAATCATAACCCTACTTAGTTATATTCCCATACAAATAACTAAATTATCATGTAAACCCATCATAATCATGAGGAAACACAGGGTCCAACCCAAAATCCCAATGATCAACTATTCCACAGAGGACAGAAAACTAGAATGGAAAGTACCACACAGGTAAGACACATAGAAACACACCACTAAGCTGTTACCACAAAGTAATGTACCACATAGTTATGAACTCAACTCATTATAGGTATAACTTAATTATTGTAGTAGATATGATTAGATGAAAATACTGAATCTTCTTACTCTGTAAAGAATCTGACCCACACTGGATCGCTAGGAGTTGAACCGCACGAGATCGTTAGGAGTTGACCCACATCGTATCTCTTGGATCTGACTCACACATGATTGATAGGAGATAACCCACACCAGATCGCTAGGAGCTAACCCACACATGATCACTAGGTGCGGACCCCCACATGATCACAAGGTGCTGACCCAAACCGGACCTCTGGGAGATGACTCATAGAGGATTTCTATGATCTGACCAACACAGGATCGCTAGGTGCTAATCCATATAGGATCACAAGGTGCTGACCAACACAGGATCACAGAGTGCTGACCCAAATAGGATCACTCTACGTGCTGACCCACACATGATCGCTCTACCTTCTTCACATCACATCAAGTTACTGGTTTCCAGCACAGCGCTTTCTTGTCTCTGGGAGGATCCACTCCACAATCTATTGTTTGATACTCCAACAGTCATGAAGTCCCACAAATAATTATCCCAATGTCCAGCCATGTAATATGGGTCTCAAAGCAATAGACAGTGCATCAATTGGGCTCACAGTTTGTGAGTTATAAGTGTTTTTGTATTGAGGGCCCGGTTAGATTCAAGTATGATCCAACATGGCCAAACACTAACATTATCTAAAAGTCACATGGTTTATCTCTAAAAGACCACCTATTCTCAAGGATTTGAGTGCCTCATATGGTTTATAATTTTGACACCGTGTGAGGGAGATTAGTCGAATACATGATCCCACAATAATAATAATATAATTATTGGGTGTTTTTGGGACCTGAGCCACGAAATAGAATTATTATTAAACATTAGAATGAAATCAACCTTCTTGATGTTAGGATCATGTCGCCACTTACTGTAAGTCAATCTGACGTCACATGCAAGAGTTATAGAGGGTCGAAGAATTAAAAATAATAATATATTATTATTTTTTTGAGAGTTTCGAGTACCTGATCCAAAAAAACCAAAAATGTCATCCAATTTTAGACTCATAATTTCCATCTCGATGTCAGGATCACACTGCCGCTGATGGTTCATGAAACCGAGGTCGAACGGATAAGTTACGGAGGAAATATGGTTTTACAAACAGAAATAATAATATAATTTTTAAATTATTATTATTATTATTTACAATTCATTTACTTCAATTCACATATTCCTTTCACAAACCCACACCTCTAAAATTTGGTGTGCATCCCCTCATTGAATGGATTTCATCTTTAATTTCTTTAAATTTTTAACATATCTTTTGTGAAAACATTCTCTCTTTAATTGAGCTCTTTCAAAATTTCTTTCCAGCTTCAAGCCCTTCTGCACATGCTTAGCAATGTAAAATCTCAAATCCCAGCCATCGATCATGCTTCCATTGTAATGAACATGGCCCTGCTCACATCACCTTGTATATACACCAGAAAAAACACAAACTGGTGTATGCCTGGCCGCCACACCGCTTAGGAGCCGCACCCTGAAGACTCACCGGAATCACACAGTCATGTTTCCCCTTCCATGGACCACTGTATCTTTTTTTCTAAAACTAAAAAAATAAATGACCATATATTCATGATCCTCATGTCGAGGGATATGCTTCTATATGTCACTATCAATAGAATATTTCATTTCCAGATCAAATAAATATTTGTCCACCTTCTTCCATGATCCATTATGGATTCGTTCCAATCCAGAAAAATTAAACGATCACATATTTGTGATCCTTGCATCAAGGGATTCACATCCATAAATCGTGCTCATCAAAACTCTGTGTTTCCAGTGCCAATAAATATTAGACATTGAGGAATTCATGAAGAACGCATGAAAAATAATATAAAAATATCATGGTATATGTGTGGATCGATGGTCGTGTTTGTTTTTCCATCATTATTAAGAATCAAGAATAAGGAGAATCCACAGGTAGATATTTATCATAATTCAGAATAAACCCCCTCCTTCAATCGTCCATTAGAGGTAGCGTGAGGAGGAAGATGATGCATCCATGCTTCTCAAATGTTGGTTCCCCATTCCTTGTTCGGAGGTCATTCTTCATTGGAGGATCTTCTTCAATGGAGAAAGCTCATTTTTCGAGAGTTCTCCACCAACATGATTTGAAAACAACTTTCTCCAAACCCGCCATGAGAGGTGATGAGCCCCTCTCCTTTAATCTTACTTAGTTAATTAATCAATTAATGTTGGATTCATTAATTTGGGGAATTTCCATAGATATCTCACAATAAGAGAGGATTTCATGTTCTGGTGGTCCCCTCCACATGAATTCAAATGGGTGGTTTGAAATCAATAAAATATAATTTTATTTCTTTATTTGTTTTTTTAACTATACTACATAAATCTGAGAAACTAACTTTCAACCTCGACCTAATCGGTGGAGGTGACGGTCTCCTTATCAGTGCTATGAGTTCAACAGTGTCCTCGGATTTCAATTCCGTGTTCTGGTTCAAATTTTACAAAATTACGCTCCCTTGTTTACTGAACGTACCCGAAAAAAAGTTCGGAAAATTATTAAAAGTCACCCTTGACATGTACCGGAAGATGGTATTCTCTACCCAAGTGAAACATGCACCAGAGAACCTAATGGAACTATCAGATTTCCTATCTGAGTAACTGTTTAAAAGTTATGAATTTTACAAAAAAAATAATTGTCACTTAATTATTTTATTTATGGCCAAAATCTAACATTCACTGGTGGCCCGCACTGGCCAAAGTTAGTATATGCTTAAATAAAGCATGCCATTACGAGTTCAACAGTGGTCTCGTATTTTCTATTCCAGCTACAATTTGTGAGTTATAAGAATTTGAAAATTAAAATAATTTACTTAATTATTTTATTGACGGTTAGGCCATTTTTGGGTTTTATCACAAGAGGCCCACACTGCCCAAAATTAAGTCATTCCTACGGTAAAATTGTTATCTTGAATGCAATGGTGCCCTCAGATTTCTGATTTCAGTTTCCATTAAATAGTTATTCAACTTTTTCACCAAAACATCTTATGCAAGATAATTAAAACATAACCAATCATCGATGGACCCTTCCGGGCACTCCGGGCCTCAGAATCGCACACCATCAGATTTCACAATATTGAAATAATTCTATATTATTTTAAAAAATATTCAGAATTTTAGGGACATTACAACATAATTTTCTCGCTATGGGTCATGCTAAAATTCTAAATAAGGAAAGGAGGGAATTCCATTCTATTGAGTCCTTTATGAGGATCCCCCACATTCATTTAGTTAGACTTCTGATCCACAAGATTAAAAGAAATTGTTTAGAACCACTAAAAATATATTTTCCATCATATAGTGTTTGGAGTATGAGAATAAAATTTTAGCTGTATACCATTTGGATGGTGAATTAGATAAATTGTGGTCTCATATCAAGATTTTGAGGCAACTGGATGAAATGGAATCCATATATTTTGATGAGTTCAAAAACATATTTTTTAATATGTACATCTATAGTATTATTTAAATGAGTATGGAGAAGGATATCCCTACGATAAATTAAAATGATTATGGTTTTCATGGTACCTATAAGGTTAATTTAACTATGATTTTGATATATTCCTTTGGAATTATCATCTTACATAAAAATAAGGTTTATTAATTGTTATGTGTCATAAAACCAAGTCTCAAAATGTAGTTAGTTAAAAGAGAAATCAATATATATGAAGAGATTATTCAATGTCCTTTCAGTGTGGAAATATAGATTAGATTTATGTATCCATATTATGGTTTTGATAAAAAGAGAAATAGAAATTTATAGAAAAATATAAAAACCCATAGAGAGAATAATATTAACATAACATTTTGATGGAAGTGTGGGAAAAAATGACAATAAAATTGTCACAAGAGAAAATTTAAATGTTTTATGCGTATGATGTAAGGTCATTGGGAAATTAAATTCTAAATTGAATAGAAAAAAGATAGGTAATATTGTGAATATAGAGAAGTATAAATAAAATGGTCCACCAACACTCTATAGTTTTAAATTAAAGGTGTTTGATAACTATGATGAACAATAATCAAGTCTTAAGGTTAATGAAAATGATCCAGGTCAACAACCTCTTTTAATGAGGGATAAGGGGAAATCTCTTGCGATCACAGTTTATGATGAGGGGGTTGAAAATGATGTGGTGAAAGAAACAATTACCATCCAGTAAAGAACTACTAATTTTATACTGGAATTATTACTGACCCATTCATTCATATCTAACAAATTTTATATGTTTATAAATATTATACCGAAATTACTAGATATAGAACTAATATTGAAAAATCATTATGTTAAAATGATCGCATCTCATGTATAGTATTCCTCTCTTGTTGAAGATTGTGTGAATGTGATTCGGAAGAATCATGCCACTTGTACTCTAGTTGAATTTAATGCTTTCATAGGAATGGATTAGCCTCATCTAAATAAATACAACATTAGTTTTTATAGAAGGGATTCCACTTTTGATATTCTAAACCATACTATATTCATTTATCAGTGCAATGTTAAATTGGAACATCTGATGGAAATCACATCCTTTTATGGTTATTAATTCCTATTAAAAAGGGAGTTTAACTCAGATGGTAGGGGTGGAACTCAACATTGATGATGTGACCAATGTTTTGGAGTTTGATGTTATCTGTTTAAAATAATTTCATATTCCTCCACCAAAATTTGATGTTGAGTTCTCAATGGAAGTCATACCTAGTCCCACACATATTTCAAAGACTCCATATATATTTCCTCGATTGATTTGATGGAATTGGGAAAGCAATTATACATGGTATGTACACTATAAATACCTTGTTATTCCATTAAATCTCAATAATTCCCCCACTATAATCATGGACTAAACAAAAAGTCTCTTTAAAGATTACCATGATCCTTTTTTATACTATTAATAGATGGTGTTATTATATATTTAATGTGAATGGAATAAAATTTATATCACATGAGGATATTATGAAATACATTGATAAAAAAAATTTCGAAAAAATTTATGAAATGTGATTTTAGATGAAAAAGAATCATTTTTGGGTTATTCAAAATCATGAGATGGTGTTACTATATACACATCAAAGATGAAGCCTTTTCAACATTGGTTTGGACCATCTTTTGTGAATGGGATCCAATGTTTTCTTGTTTTGGTTGGATAGTTTTAAGGGTTTGATGAATCTTTTACACATCTGTATAATCCACTATCCACATTATATCGGAACAAAGTGATTTTCCACCGAGAATTTCTGTGTAAAGGAAATTTCAAAGAACAGAAGAGAGGAATAGTTAAAGAACTTATGATAACATTACCCAGTAGTGGAGAAGTCTATTTATAATATATTTATGTAACCAATAATGGATTGAGACGTGTTATTTTGCAGAATGTAATTGTAATGTCTTATTCCACATGAAAATTTAAGTTTCCTGATAAAATTTACCTAACATGAAATTTATAATTAGTTATGGTATGTTTTTTATATAAGATATATGGGATTTATATTCATAGAGAGAAGTGTCATACGTATATAGATTTTAAAAATTTATAGTTTATATTTAAACCAAATGATTTGAATATGCACTAGAGAATATGGTTCGAGCTGAGTGATAATTATGACTTCTCAATACATTACCACCATGGAAAAATCTACATGTATTATTCTTTGAGTAAAAAGGATGATCCTAGATTATCTACGATAAGGATAAAAAATGTCCAATATTTATATATTTTCAAATAAAGGATCTATAAGTACTAAAGGAATGGGAGAAATATTATCTAGATCAATTTAATCTTCAACCATACATAAAAGTAAATATTAAAGAGTTATATAAAAAATGTATAGCTATCAAATAAGGTTATATATGTTCATGAGTTTAACCATGATCAATGTGGATTGATAAGGTTTAGGAACCATCTATCTATAAATTCCATTCCATATTTGACAATGGTGTTGTTAGAGGAAGCTCATATCTCTTCATTCACAATTTATCCTAGAAATAGAAAGATGTAAAGTGACTTGAAAGAGTATTTATAATGGGATAGCCTAAAGAAAGTTATTGTAATGTTTATATATTAGTGATATGTATATCAGGATGTTAAGACTGAGGGACACCATTATAAAGGAATGTTATATCTATTACACATACCGAAATGGAAATGAGAAAATATTTTCATGGATTTTATCATTGGACATCCAAAAACATCTAAATGAAATAATGTTATAGGGGTTGTATTTGATAAACATACAAGGATGGAAAACATTATCATAGACATAGAATATTTCTTTCCATATCCTTCATATTGGATATTAATTTTGGATGTGGTATGGTTTCCTAGAGTTTAATATTCAATTGTCTTTGACCAGGATATAGGGTCCACCATGATTTTTTAGAAATTCTTCAGTAAGATCTTGATTCATAGTTAAGCTTCATAAATTCATATCATCTACCTATAGATGGCTCATCTATTAAAATAATTCACAACACAGATGATATGTTGACATCCTGCTTTATGGATTTCAAAACTAGTAGGGATCAACACAATAATCTAGTAGATTTTTTAAAAACAATAGTTTTCACAAAATTATTCAAATGGTTCCATTTGAAGACCTTTATGGAATGTGGTCTGGAGGTCCAACATTCTAGAAATAATTTAGAAAACATAAACTATTTGGACCTATGGTAGCTATGGAATGATATATAATGTTAGAGACATTCAATAGAATATAAGGAAAGAAAAAAAAATCTGAATGAAAAGTTATGTTTATAATCTTTTGAATTATCAAGAATTTATATTTGGTGACATGGTGTTTCTACGAATTTATCCAAGGAATAAGGTTATGAGATGCATGATTAAATGGAAACTAATTACTAGGAATATTGTTAGCCTATTAGTTGGTTCTTACAAAAAACATATCTCATTTCTATTATGTCTTCCATATATGTCTCCTGTGAAAGTATATACTTAAATCATCACATGTAGTGAACTCAATGGATTTAATACTAGAGCATGATCATCCTTGTAAAGAAAAACTGATGAATATTTTTTATCATTGAGAGAAATTATAATTAAATAAGACCTCTCACCTTGTGAAAGATTTTTTTGTTGAAACTATTATTTGAAGAAACTACGTAGGATATTGTGAATGTAATGAGTTAGATTTACCCTTAGTTGTTTGTACCAAAGATTCTGAATTTCATGGTTGAAATTCAATTTAATAGGATTATAATGTGACCCCTATGTTTTTTTGAAATTTTTTATTTTTTAATAAATTATATTTCTTATATATAATTCATTAAAATAATCACCATGTTAAAATAAACTAATGAAAAATATTATTATTTTTATTTAAACATGACAATTTTATTTAGATGTTAATCATGGAATCATGAATAGGATTAAATGAACTAAAATAATAATTATAATCATTTTAAATAAAGAGAAAATGCTGTTAATTTTTTTAATTTAATGATATGTTACAAAATTTAATTGTAAATGTGAATAGTAATAACTCAATTTAACATTCTACCACCATCCATTTATCATATAAATATAGGTTTGATTTCCAGGTTCATGACCTATATTGATGATAACTAGTGTAGAAGATAATTTAAATGTTAATGTTTAGAACTAATTTGGAAAAATTCGTCATTGTGTTTCGTAATGAATTATACCATCCAAATCATTGTATAAAAGAATTATGATTTTCATATATCATAAAATATTATTCTCACTGGAAGTGACATGGAATTAGTGCATAAATCATTATGAGAAGTATTAACCAAAGAATATGACCTGTGCTAGATTTTATAGGTCATACCATATAACATATAAATATATTACATTACAACATCATCCCAAATCCTAATAATATGTATCATACTTTGTGAATATCTCCATCAATCACCTAATTTCACTAAATTCCCAATAAATCTGTATTGTTTCACTCTTATATTATATAATATATATAAAAAATGTGAAATCATAACTAAATAACCGTTTTTATATCTTCCAAGGAAACTTTTAAAATATATCATCAATTTTACCATGTGCTACATCATATGAAATAAATTGTTAATATCCAATGACAAATCCTTTTTGATAATATATAAACAATATTAGATAAGCTCTATGATATTGAATCAATTAAACCACCATTCATTCAACCAAAAGGGTTTTCCTTAAAGGTAATTTTGTAATCAATAAAAAATATGAATTCTAAATCACATAGATAAAATCACATAACTACATCTTGAAAGTTATTGGTACTACTCCATCATCTTTGGGATCTTGTAAGATATTAATCAAACCCATGTATTTGTAACATCTTAGGTAAATAAAGAATATGCCATTTTATATTTATTAATATTTGTGAATAAAATCTTAATGTTACTTTAACGGTATTTTTATGTTCGATGTCATATCCAATACACAACAACGTGTTTCTTTGAAATCATACGCTACCCACTAATAATATAATATTATTGTTTTAAATGGTAGTTGACGCCTTTTCATTGTAATGGCGAGAATCAACAGAACTAACTACAAAATGATTATATATGTTTGTTAAATATTTTAAAAAATACCCAATTACTGATAGAGGCTTAAAATGAGAATAAATCCAATTTTAAGCATAAATATTCTAATATTATTTGAAAGGTAGATTTACCACCTTTTGATGGAGAATCATTTTTTAAATCCACTTTTTAAAAATTTTATATGTAATATTTGAAAAACTAAATCCTTCTTTAGAATCATGACATCAAAATTTACTTTGTGTAAATGTTTGATATTTTTCATATAAAGTTTATTTTTTAATGAATAGTTAAAATGCTATATTTTTATTCAAAACCTCATTTTAATATAATTTATTTATATGGTTAAGTTATCATTTTAATTGGGTTAAAAAGTGTAGTTGAAATATAGTTTTACCATTAAGTTCAATGGTGGTCATTGCAATTAATTTCACTTTGATATTGGACATAAACATGTGTCAATCTTTTGATATATATTGTTTCATAAAAACACGCTATTTGTTTTGAAAACGAGAAAAAATTATAAAATTAATTAATGAAACTTCTATGTTTTGAATTTGGTAAAATTTAAATCATTTTTGAATTTTTAATATCAAATTTACTTTGGATAAATATTTTGTATTTTTTTGACAAATGTTCAATTTTAATGAATAGTGAAAAATACTACATTTTACCTCAAAACAGGTTTTTCATCTAATCTAATTAAATAGTAAGATTGTCCATTTAATTGGTTTTAAAGTGTAATTGAATTATGTTTTATCACTTAATAAAATGTTGTTCATTGGAAGTAATATCACTTTTCAATTGGATATAAAAACAAGTCAATCTTTTGATCAATTTTACATCTTAAAAACTCGTCTTTGGTTGTGACAACAATAATTATTTTCAAATTAATCACTGCAATTTTTTTGTTTGGATTTTGATAAATTGGATTCCATATTTGGAATCAGAGGTCAACATTGTCTAATTAAGACCTTTTTGTTTTTGGACATTATAAATAGTAACAACAATTATTATCTTTAATTATCCTGATTAATTGGTAATCGAGTGGTTAAGGGTAATAAAATAATAGCATAATAATATAAAATGACCACAAAATGTGTTCAAATCCTCTTTTTTGAGTCATGGCCTACCATGGGAAACTTTTTACCAAACATGAGGGCCCATGGAATTACATTGGTGTTATAGTGACATTTATGACATTTTTTTAGAAGAAGAGAAATCTATCAAAGGTTTGTATATCCTAAGTAAAAAAATTTTACTTTTGTTTATATAAATGATCTCTTAGACTATAAATAGTCATTTTAAAACTAAAAATATTTCCTACATCTTGGTATTTTTTTATAATTTTTATATATTATATAAATAAATTTATTTATTACACCATGATGATGCAGTGATTACCTCATTAATGAACGATTTAAATAAAATAAAAAGATAAGGTAAAATATAAGAATTACACTTGTAAAAAACTTATATTATTGGTGGTTTTAGAACCCTTTTCACCGTATCCTCGAAATATTTCATTGTGGGACATTTAAAATCCGGAAATCATTTTATAATAAAGTAACATTTCAAGACATTCCAAAAGTGACCCTCCTCCCTCTTATAAAAGGCCCCCACCTATACCCCCTTACACACACCTCTCAAGCCCTTGGCTCAACCAAAATATACACATATTATCTCTCCACATCCCTCTATCACTCCTAGAAGCCTCACTTTGGTCAGAATTCATTCCAAGGAAGCCTTTGGCTCAAATCAAAAAAGAGACACCCGATTAAGAGGTAATGACTTCTCATGAGTTTCTTTCTTTGATATTCCTTCTTCACTCACCAATATCTTCTTATTATTTGATGCCATAATAACAACAGTATCAAAAATATACTATGATGTTGTTATTAATAGGATTATACCTACACTTACACACACCTCTATCTAATTGTAAAAGAACATACTGTTTCTGTGGATGGAGAATTACTGCCTCATGAAAAGATGATTGTTCAATATTATTTTAACACCTCTCATAGTGGCCATTATGATAGAACTATATTTATATATGATATATACTATATTTATGTCCTCTAAATTCTTCTGTATTTTATATTTAAAACACACCTTTATGGTTTTCATGTTGTGCAAATGCGATAATTTCATACGAGGAAGTGTGGACAACTGCCCCCTCAAGTGATGTGACTCGTTCATGCCAAACAAGAAATTTATAAAGAATCTAATTAATGAAAATATTTTATTTATATAACATATATATTATTTTGGAATTATAATATATATATATATATATCTGTCTCATTTAGTTTTAATTTCTTTAATATGACAATGAAATAAAAGAAGCGTTCATGCGTACGTACGGCCTACCGTCTCAATGAATGGTGCATTTCCTTTTTTATCTCTAAATGATAAGGAATAGTATAAAATGAATATATAATGGATATCTGTGGTATTTAAATCATTAATACTATTCTGTATATGATTTTCTTAGAACTACATGGGCAATTCTCTACAAACAAGGTCATTGTTGACTCATGTACCAAACATCCACAAAATGTATGATATAAAATCACATAATTAAGTAATTATTATAACATGATAATATTTTATACGAATTGAATAAAAAACATTAAATGAATTCTTTAGGAAATTATAAATTGACCAATGATTATTATTTAGTAATATAATTAAATGAACAATACAAGTCAGACTTGAGGTAAGGGGATTTCTTATCTCGATTTTAATTCCGTGAGATTTACATTATTCGCCACTTATTTATTGCATGTGGTGTATTGTGAACTACCATTTGATATATATTATCATGATTCTATTAATATTCATGGTATTCTATGATAAATTTTTTTCTAATTATCTTTTTGTAATACGACTTGATTGATTACAACATGGTAAGGGTTTTTTATCTCACTTTTTATTCCCATGATATTCATGCTTTATTTTCCACTATCTATTTTGAGTGGTGAATGTAATTCCAATTATTCTAATATTTGTGTAATAAACTTTCTATCATGGGTATTTACTTCAAAAGATAATAGTCCTTCTTTCATCGGGTGTACGTTTCGAAAGTTACCCAAATCAGAAAGGGAACATTTCAACCTCCTATATTTAGAAGACTTATTTTTGTTAGGTCTTTTAATTTGCATATTCTTAATGTTGGGATACGTTCTTATATATCCATATTGCTGTAAATTTTATGTACAAGTGATGAGATACCCATTTTATCTCCCATTAACTCATTTTTCGAATTTTAATGTGAGGTCGTTAGGCTGTCGAATTTCAGTAAGGGAACTTCTTAATCCAATTTCAATTTCTTTGTGTTAAACCTCTACTTATTGATTATGTCATACATTGAATATGTGTGGATTAAATCTATTTGTTTTACACTTAATATCCACTTATATTGGGTGTATTTATATTTGTCACACATAATTGTGTAATTAATTTATCTTTAATCTAAGGATATTATCTTTGTACGAGACAATGTCTCAATATCCTTTCATTAAGGAATATTTTGATTTCTACAAGACATTATTTTATACAGTGTATAAAACCCTTTTGATTTTTCATTTCATTCAAAAGGATTCTTTTTTACATGATGTGTTTTACTAAATGAAAAAGAATGTTTTTTTGTTTTATGAATGCGGTGACAACGAATTCTCGGCCGCTGTGACCATTATTTGAGTTTTGGATTCCTCTAAAAGCCATAACATTTTTTTAAATGAAAAATAAATACCATGTTTTAATTTTCTTTTATTTTGGAATTGAAAATGGTTTTGATAATGTTATGTTTATGTCAATTTATTTTATTGATATATTTTTATTGAAATGTGGAAATGTTACATTTATTTTATGCTTGATTTATGTGATACGATTATGTTATGGTTCTTGGGCATAGTTTAGGAAATTGGGTGGTTCCGTGATAAAAAATGTGTGGGTGAGACTGAGATATCGCTTCAATGCACTGGGTAATAATAAGGACTTAATCTCTAAGGTTTCTCTAAAGAGATTTAGGGACTAAACTTATATGGGTATTCTAGATGTAACAATGAGGGTTACTCACTACATAACAATGTTATGAATGCCTCATGTTAACTTTATATCTTATGATTTCTGTGAGTTTAATTAATATAATATTTCATGAGGTATGTTAAAGTGATTATGTTTTATGAGTAATGTATGATTTCATTGATTCTTATGTATACATGGACTAATGTTTTCATTCTGTATTTTTATATCCCATACTAATTATTTTATGCCCATCCCATGTTTTTGAAATGTTTTTCACAGGACATAAATTAAAATAGGGTCAAGTATCGGATCAATGAAATGCCATGCTATCTAAGACATTGAACTAGACATGAATCTTTTGTTCAAGAATTTATATTTTGTGAAAAAATGGAATTTGAGTAGATGTGACTACTTTGTAATCTATGAGATGTAATAGTTATGTCCTAATTCTATAAAACTCTACCCCAAAAAAGATCCTCAATGTGAATTATTCATTTAATTCATGATTATGTAATTTTTTATGCCTGGGTCCTTATAGTTGCTATCAGAGGTCAGTTTAGACAACTTTAGAGGTTAGGGTATTCTTTAAGCATAAGTGAAATTGCCATAATTGTTAGGATTTTAGGAAGAGTCATGATTATTTTTAAAAATTGAATGAGTTTAAGATTACATGAATAAGTATATCTTAGTTTCCATTAACCTCATAAGATATTTTATGATGATTTTACTAATATACTCACAATGACCTTTTTGGTTTTACTAAATGGCTGGATCTAGCAGGCACCAAAGTAACAGTGGATGTGAAGAAAACTGTGACAGTTTTCTGAACAAGCAACGGAATGATATGGGATCTACAATGAGAACTCTTGTGGTTATTCTCAACTGACTATATGGAGTCATGATTCACCACATGAACCTTAGTGATCTTTATAGGGAATCATATATGAGAGAAAAAAATCCCTATGGAAGTTCATGTAATAATCATAAAGGTAAGTGTGTTAAAAAACCTCTGTGACAAAGATGTGGAATGAAACACATAGTAAAATGTTTCAAAGGGGTATAAAGAGGCTATAGATGTGGAAATGAAGGTCATAATGCATGAAACTACCATGGAAAAAGGAAGCATCTGACTGACTCTAGGAAAGGGAAAGAAGTCCTTTCTGTGGGATCAATTGAATGTTTTAAATGTGGTGTGCATGGTCATTATAAAAACACATGTTCTACGAAGATGTTTCGGGAATGGGATCACCAGTATCATACAAATAATCATTTACCAATTCCTAATGTCATTCCAATTGAGGATGAAGTAACTGGAAATGATCAATGAAAGGTATGGATTGTTTTTTTTTCATATGTTTTCCTATTATTGAAAAAATAGGATATGATTAATGATTTTGATTGTTAGAAAGAAGTAGTATAGAATAATTTGGAAAGGAATGGTTAAAGGATCATGAAGAATGTTAAATGAGTAATAAGTCAACATATAATGTATTCAAGAGTTATGGTATATTTTATAATGGTGGAATTCTGTATTGTATTAAGTCTCTTTTGATGATGAGATTACATTAGATGATTTTTTCTAGTATGTGTTTCCCTAAACATTGATACATGAAAATTTTATTCCAGGAATAATTATATTTTCTTTTGAGGATATAGTTATAAAGAACCATTTTCGTTTATATGATCCTCGAATTTTTATTAATTACCGGTTTAAACATTTTGGGATGCAAAACTATACTTATTAGATAACCTTTGTGGTTAAAATTTGTTATGGTTATTTTTGAGGAATTTATCTCTTCTTGGGAATGTTATAAAATTATATAGTTTTTTTAAAAAGGGAAAACACGTAGACTGTGTGACAACCTGTCACGTCAGACGAAGCTATGGGAATCGAACCTCATACCAAAGTGCGTCTGGTATTTATCGCCTACCGATGGACTACGTGAAGTCCTTGGTTAGTATGACTAATTCATTTTATTTAAATGATCTTATAAAAATTGAATAAGTTTATTTTGGGTTATCTATGGAGACTATTAACCTATCATGGATGATATGTGATTATGTTAATTACATTTAAATATGGGACTTTAAGAGTGACTGATGTTATTTAGATATAAATACTAAGATTTATCATGGAGGACTATGTGATTAATTCCTTCAATGATTTGGGTTTCAATCTTAGTTTGGAATACTTTGATGAATTTTATGGAAAGCTATTTATATAATTGTCTTTCTTGAACATTGGGTTCTTATTGATGAATTTTGGAGATTAAGAGTAGTATTTCTTTTTATAAAGGATTAACCTTTTAGGGATTATCATATATTTTACTAATAATTTTAGTTTTTGTTAAGGTCTAAGGACATGGGAAATATATAGTTCATCATTTTTGGATTAGGTGATTCTCAAGAAGTTGATTATAGAGATCTTAATATGAACATGTCATCCTAAATACACATCTTTTGATGAAAATATGGTTTTTTGTAATAAATCTAGTAAGATATGAAAGTCTACAAGAGAATGAAATACGTTTACTTATGTTTTAGTTAAGCTCAAAAATAAATTACTCAATGAAAAGTAACATAAAACAAAAAATTTGTCTGTTAAATTTTTCTACTGGGGAATAAAATACCGTTTAACACATCACAAGTTTGTGATTTTCCAGTGGTTAACTTTCTCCTAAACTTGTTTTCTATCACTCTCCATTAGAACTTGATCTTTTTTTTCTCTTCCATATCCTATTTTTCATGGAATCCCAGTATGTGTTAATTTAGGCGACCATTGTACTTCTCTTTTTTTCTTTTAAAGTGATAGTTTTATTCATTTTTTTCCAATGTGGGGTTTTCAATGAAGTTTTCAAGCCCAATTTTAAAATTGTGACGACACAATTCCCAAATGGAGGGAAGGATGTAACATCCCAGGTGAATAAATAATATAAAATTTTCATATTTATTAATATTTTGGAATAAAAAGTTAATATTACTTTAAAGGAAATGTTATGTTCGATGGCATACTCAATACGCAACAACGAGTTTCTTTGAAATCTAATGCGACACACTAATAATATAATAATATTATTTTAAATGGTAGTTGGTGCCTAGCCGTTGTAATGGCAGGAATGAACAGAACTAACTAAAAAATGATTATATATGTTGGTTATATATTTTTACAGTTACATAATAAATGATAGTGGTATAAAATGCAAATGAATCAAATTTTAATCATAAATATTCTCATATTCTCTAAAAGGGAGATTAACCTCTTTTTGATGGGGAACCCTTTTGTAAATCCAATTTTTGACAATTTCATATGTTATATATAACAAAATAAAATCCTTCTTTATAATAGGGACATCAAAATTTACTTTTGGAATTTTTTTTACCCATATAAAGTTCATTTTTTAATGAATAGTGAAAATGATGTATTTTAATTCAAAACCTCCTTTTAATATAATTTATTTATATGGTTAGGATTCCTTTTTAATTGGTTATAATGTTTAGTAAACATATATTTTTACCATTTAATTCAACGGTGGTAATTTTAATTAATTTCACATTGAAATTGGACACAAACAAGTGTCAATCTTTTGATAAATATTGTTTAATAAAAACACTCTATATGTCTTGATAGTGGGAATTAATTATAAAATTAATTAATTCAACTTCTATGTTTTTATTTTTTTTAAATGAAAATAATTTTTGAATTTGGAATATCAAATCTACTTAGGATAAATTTTTGGTATTTTTCTGACAAATGATCATTTTGAATGAATTCAGAAAAATTCTACATTTTACATCAAAACTTCTTTTTTATCTAATTTAATTATATAGTCAAATTGTCCATTTAATTTGTTTTAAAGTGTAATTGAATTATATTTTTATCAATTAATAAAATGTTGTTCATTGGAAATAATTTCACTTTTCAATTTGATGTAAACACAAGTCACTCTTTTGAAAAATTTTATTTCTTAAAAACCCAACTTTTGTTGTGACAATGAAAATTATTTTTAAATCAATTATTGTAATTTATGTATTGGGAATTTGGTAAAATGGATTCCATATTTGGAATCAGATGGTCCAAATTATGAAATTTAGACCTTTTTTGTTTTTGGACATTATGACTATTAACGACAGTTATTATCATTAATTATCATGATTAATTGGTAATCGGGTGGTTAAGGGTAATAAAATAGTATAATAATAATATAAAATCACCCCAAAATGTGTCCAAATCCTCTTTTTTTTGAGTCATGTCCGACCATGGGATGATTTTTACCAAAATTGATGTCCCATGGATTCACATGGGTGTAATATTGGCATTTATGACATTTTTTAAGAGAAGAGAAATATAACAAAGGTTTGTATATCCAAAGTAAAAAAATATAATTTTATTTAGATAAATGATATCTTAGAGTATTAATATTCATTGGATATCTAAAAATATTTCATATATCTTGGTATTTTTTTTATTAATTTTTAGACTCTAAAAAAATAAATTTATTTATGACACCATGATGATACAGTGATTACCTCATTTATGAATGATTAAAATAAAATGAAAAGATAAGGTAAAATCTAAGACATAAATTTTTCAAAAACCTATTAGATGGGTGGATTTCAAACTATTATCTCCTTATTATTGAAATATATCATTTTGGGACCGTTAAAAACTAAAAATCATTTTATAATAATTTAACATTTAAAGACATTCCAAAGGTGACCATCCTCCCTCTTATAAAAGGCCCCAAACTCTACCCCCTTAAACAGACCTCTAAAGCCCTTGTATCATAAAAAATAAGCTCATATTATCACTATTCATCCCTCTCCCACTCCTAGAAGCCTCACATTTTGTACAAGTCTTTCAAAGTAAGCCTTTGTCTCAAATCAAAAAGTGTTACCATATTTAGAGGTAATGTCTTCTCTCAAGTTTCATTCATTTTTTTTCTTCACTCACCAATATCTTCTTATTATTTGATCCCATAATAAAAACAGTATCCTAAATATACTAATATTTTGTTATGATATGTATTGTACCTACGCTTACACACACCTCCATCTAATGGTTAAAGAACATACTATTTCTGTGGGTGGTGAATTACTGCCTCCTGAAATGATGATTGTTCAATATTCTATTAACACGTATCATGGTGGCCACTATGATGGAAATATATTTATATATGATAAATATTATATTTATTTCCTCTCAATTCATCTTTATTTTATATTTAAAATATAACATTATGATTTTCATGTTGTGCAAATGAGATAATTTCATATGAGGAAGTGTGGACAACCACCCCCTTAAGTGATGTGACTCGTTCATGCCAAACATGGATATTATAAGTAATGAAATTAATGAAATTATGTCACATATATAACATATATATTATATTGGAGTAATAATATATATATATCTCATTTATTTTTAATTCTTTTAGTATAACAAAGTAATGAAACTAGTGTTCATGCATACATACGACCTGCCATCTCCATGAATGGTGCATTGCATTTTTTATCTCCAAATGGTATGTAATAGTATAAAATTAATATGAAATGGATATATATGATATTTAAATCATTAATACCATTCTGGAGATTATGTACTTATAACTACATGGGCAATTTTGTTCAAACAAGTTCATTGTTTACTCATGTACCGAACATCAACAAAACGTATAATATGAACACACATAATAAACTAATTATTATCACATGATTATATGTGAAATGAATTAAATAATAAACTTTAAAGTAATTACATATGAAATTATAAATTGAAAAACGTTTATTATTCATGAATATAAAGAAATGTATAAGACAAGTCGGACTTGAGGTAATGGGATTTCATATCTCTCTTTTACTTCATGGAGATTTCATTTGTTCACCACTTATTTATTGCATGTGGTGTATTGTGTACTGCCTTTCAATATATATTATCATGATTCTATTTATATTCATTGTATTATATGATTCATTTGGTGCTTATTATATTTTGGTCATACGACTTGATTGATTACAACGAGGTAAGGGGTTTTTATCTCACTTTTTATTCCTGTGAGATTCATGCTTCATTTGCCACTATTTCCTTTGATTGGTGTATGTGCTTCCCATTATTATACTATTTTTGTATCATAAATTTGGTCATGGGTATTTACATCAACATTGTATAGTTCTTCTTTCATGGGGTTACGTTTTGAATGTTACCCAGATCGGTAAGGGAAACTTTCACCCTTCTCTTTTTAAAAGTCTTCTTTTTGTTAGGTATTTTAATTTAAATCATCTTAATGTTGGGATATGTTCTTATATATCCTTATTGTTGTAAATTTTAGGTCCAGGTGATGAGATACCGTTTTTATCTCTCATCAACTCATTTTCTGAATTTTAAAGTGACGTTGTTAGGCTGTTGAATTTCTGTAAGAGAACTTCTTAACCCAATTTCAATTCTTTGGGTTAAACCTCTACTTAATGATTATGTCATACTGTGAATATTTGTGGATGACCTCTATTTGTTTTATAATTAATATCCACTTATATTGGGTTTATTTATATTTTTCACACATAATTATGTAATTTATTAATCCTTAATCTAAGGATACTGTCTTTGTACGGGACTTCGTATCAATCTCCTTTCATTAAGGCATCTTTTGATTTATACACGACATTATTTTATATGGTGTATAAAACCCTTTTTACTTGTCATTTAAATCAAAAGGAATCTTTTTACATGAAGCGTATTACTAAAGAACAAACGGAATGTTTTTTTGTCTTACGTATGCAGCGACAACGACTTCTCCGCCGTCGTGACCATTATTTGAGTTTCGGCTTCCTCTACAAGCCATAATGTTTTTTTAAATGAAAAATAAATACAATATTTTAATTTTATTTTATTTTGGTATTGAAAATGGTTTAGATAATTTTTTTATTATATCAATGTGTTGTATTGATATCTTGTGATTGAAATGGAGAAATGTTTTGTTTCCTTTATGCATGTTTTATGTGATACGATTATGTTATGGTTCTTGGGAATAGTTTATGAAATCGGGAGGTTCCATGATAAAATAAGGGAAGGTTGAGCCTGAGATAACTCTTTAATGCATTGGGTAATGCGAAAGATTTTAACACTAAATTTTCTCCGAAGAGATTTAGGAAATATATTGTGATGGGTATTCCAGATGTAACCATGAGGGTTACTCTCTATGTAAGAATGTTATGAATGCCTCAAGTTACCTTTATGTCTTATGGTTTCTATGAGTTATTCATAAATATTAGGATTTAATGAGTTATTTCAAAGTTCTTATGTTTTATGAGTAATTTATTATTTCATTGATTCTTATGTATACATGGACTAATGTTTTATTTCTGTATTTTTATATCCATTGCTAATATTTTTATGCACATCCCAAGTTTTTGAAATGTCTTTCACATGTTAATAAGTGGAATAGGGTCAAGGATGGGATCAAGGAAATGTCATTGTGTCTAAGACATGGAACTAGACATGGCTCTTTTGTTCAAGAGTTTTTATTTTGTAAAAAAAATGAATCTGAGTAGATGTGACAACATTGTAATCTTTTAGATGTAATTTTTATGTCTTAATTCTCTAAAACTCTAAACCTGAAAAGATCCTCAATGTGAATTATTCATTTAATTAATGATTATGTAATGTTTTAAGGTCGGGTCCTTATAGTATCTCTATATATTTGTCTCACAATTATTTCATATATATGAATTTCTTTTAAAATGACCCCTCTATCAATGTTATTGAGTTTCCATATGAAATACAGTATATCAATACATAATTACTGATCAAAATTTCATAAATATATAAATATTAACAGGAAATATTGATGAATATGTTACATGTAATTCACATTTAGGATTCCAATATCATATACCCCTCTTCCTATAGATAAGAATGACATATGTCTAATATAGGTATTTCCATAAATTACATTTATCTTTCTCAAAAAAGGACCCTATTGGAATACATATTATATGAGAGGAAACAAATACCATCTTGGTTAATCCTCAAATGATGACATGATAAACATCATACCTAATCATCCCTTAGTTAGATAAGACTATATAATTTTATAAAAAATGTATGAATGTATGAATTTTATCATTCTAGGTATATTTTCTGCCATAGTTACGATGAAATCACATGATGAAAAATCCAAGATAGTTTACCAAAAAATAGTTAATGACCATCCATGTTATATACATTGGGGTTCATATAGCACAAAATAGTCTTTTTTCCCAAATGAGTATAAATTACATCTCTTTATAACATACTACTCATGAAAACCTTAATAATTCATCATAACCTATAAAAAAATACAATGAATATTCATCATGGATAAATAAAACTCAAACATTGAAATGTCAAGTATCATTTCAATTCATCTAATATATAAAACCAATGAGAACTAATAGAAAAGTGGAGTCTTCATTTTTGTGTAACATGATATATATATCATATTCATAATCTTAATTATTAGTATTGGGAAAAACCATACATAAACACCAATTGAATCATATCGCCTTTGTTAAACTACCATTGAGGCAATATATTTTATAAAATTTTTGGATTTTGTTTATCTCATGGTATCCCTATGTATTTCATTCCACATCTCTATGTGACCATTTGAAAATACCCTCCCCATATGATCTTTTAGTGAGTGTCTTCAAAAAACAATGATAATTTGAATAATTGTGTGACTTTGGTATCACATCACTAATGATCAACTCATTCAACTAGATTTCCTAATATTTCACTTGAAAACATCTAATTTTATTATGTTAATAATTTATTTTTTCTAATTAGAACAATTTCAATTTTCATCATCATCCTTATCATTATTTTTTATTTTGGATTAAATTTGGTATTTGAGATCATTTTCATAATAAAATATAATGCATTATATAATTTCATTTCAATATGATAATAATAAAAATAGAATATAATGAGATATTCACATTCTTATGACCATTAAATGTAAATCTATACATTTCTTTTTAATCAATATTATTTAAGATCATTTTGGGTTTTATGTAAAGTTCACATTTAATTTTGACAGAAATTATTCTTTACGTTTTATCATTTGGACTTCAAAAAGAGAAAACATAGTCCCTCAAGTATTATAGAAACTAAAATATCTCTATAATAACATGATATGTCTCAAAAAATATATTATAGTATGAAATTATATTATTTCATTTTGTATGAATTTAATAAAAAAATCCATTATATCCATTTCTTATATGGTATTTTATGTGAATGTAGAAATAAATTTTAATAGAAGTTATATTCTTGAAAATATTATTCTAATGGGGGAGGGATCACACCGATTATATTTTAAAAAATATACCATTAACACATTTTATCTCTGATAAAACACATTTTATCCTTACCATATTTGTTTTCATGGAATATAATATAATGAATCAGAAACCATGAATATTAAATTCCTCATATAATGTTGTTCTTAGAAACTATTTGTTATTAAACAACTCATATTACCAATAACAAGGGTGAATATATATATATACAAAAACTAAATTTTGCTTCAGCTGAGCATTAAATATTCCTTTTAAACCATTACATTATTTTATAACCCTTTTCATCATCACATAAAAAAATTAAAAGCCTAATCAATTTTTAACTTCAGCTTTTAACTCTTATTTATGTATAACAATTATAAAGAATATATTTTATATCATATACAAAATAAAATCTATAAATTTTTTTCTATAACATTATAACTAATGTGGACTCTCCATAGAGTCTAAATATCCCCTCTAAATATCCATTAATATATTATATGAAATAATTTCCCATTGTTGCTATAAATATATATAGCTTCGATTGTGTATGATTAAATTCGAAAGTAAATATATGTTAAAACTTTCAATATGAATATATTTTAAAGATTTTAACTGAAAAAATATCACATGAACAGGTCATAGACTATTTATCGATGCAGAATACTTAGGGGGGTTAGTAAAAATATTTAATGAACTCATTCACAATGTAAGAACAGATACATTATTTTTTTTTGAATGAATCCTAGAACTAGATCATACCCTAAAATATATTCTTATTGTAACCAACTCATTGGGACACTCAATAAGATTGAGTGAATAAGTGAATACTGGTGTAATGCCTTTAGTCATACATATAATGATTTTTAAACATCATGTGAATTATTTTATTATTGATAAAATTAATTAGATACCCATATTGAATGAAATCAACATAAAATTAATGTTAATGTTGTTATTCTAACATATATAATGTTATTTATTCATAAATAACGTTTTGTATATTTTTTTATGATTTTAATAAGGTTATTTTAATAATGTGATTCTTTTTAGTGATATATCATAAATTAATTTTTGACAACGATGAAAACATTTATCTAGAAAAAAATCTTTTTTAGATGAGTATCATGTTTTACATTCTTTTAATGACGATTTTTAAAGAATGTCCTATCAATATAATATTCACCACGCACAAATTACATCACAAGAATTAGTGTCTTATGATCTATATGTCACTAATAATTTTGTTTCTTTTTTTATATATCCCATTTAGTAATATATCTTGAAAGAAAATATTATCAATGAAATCCTATATGACTGATAGATTATTGAGTGGATAGATCATTATGATAATTCAGAACATGGGTTCAATGAACATTATTCCTCTTGTAAATTATTACTATAAGGGTTTCTAGTTAACTATAACCCCAATAAAATGACAAATATGGTAATGTAACCCTATTAGTTTAACCAACTACATTATTTCATTTAAATATATATCCCATGGGAAACTGACTATACCATGAAGAACCTTTTTGGATGACTAAATTCATTAAATGTGTTTACTTTGGAAGAAATAGGACATGTAGTATTTTTAATGGGGATTAAAATATGATCATATTATCCAAAATGTTTTAGATTACTTGTGTAAAGTATCTAATTATTATTATTTTCATCTTTAATCATTCAACTAAAACAATATGTTTAAACTATATTCCTAGATATCTCATTACACAATTTATAAAAAAATCGACATCATGGTTGAGTAAAAATAAATCAATTACCATACATAGAATGTAGCTATTTAAATTAAAGTATGAATGTTTATGTAAATTATTTATATATTAAAAAAATACAATTTTTCGAAACATAAAAAATATATAATTATAAATATAAATATGAATAAAACTAAATAAATGAATAATTAATGTATTTTAATATGAAATATAAATTCATTAATAATTCAAAAATTAATATTTTATAGACATTTGATTATTTAGAATGTATTATATATATCTAATAAATAAAAACATAAAAACATGTTATATTTATATCAAATATAAAATCATTCATATCATTTTTTATAGAAAAATTAACATAAATATATTAAATTAATTGAAATATAAATAGTTTTTATGCCATTGTTTAATATGTAAATGAATTAGTTATACTAAATATCAAATATTAAATATTATTTAATCCATGAGCATCTCAATTATAAAAACCATTTTTGATATGGTTCAAATACTTTTCTCATATATTGTCTTTTAATTTGAACACATGAAATTTTTTGAGCCTAATAATGAATAATATGTGATGAGAGGTTATAGTTTCTTCTCTTTTTTGTTATCATTAATGGAAAAATATAATCACATTCAAAATTAAGTGTTTAGAGGTGATTAAATTGTGATGATTATTGGTGAGACAGTTTTAAATGATGAAACATTGTTTACATAATATTTCATGCATCATTTATAAACCTATTATTGGGTTTTATTTAAGATATTGTTTAATATTTTTTGAGGTGTTGAGAAGGCTTTTGTTTCAGACATCAAAGATCTAGATATTTTTTTATGAAATTTAGAAATTTTATGATTGAGAGAGAAATTTTAAAGGTTTATTATTTATTTCACATAGTGAATCTTCACAGTAGGAAATTATTACAAGATGTTAATCTATTGATACTCTATATTGTCTTGTCTACAAGGTCAATCTACATAGTCGATAGATTGTATATTTGGATGATCCCCAGGTTCAATAAACTTTACATGTGGTAGATCTATTTAGATTGTTTATGTGGTTTATATTCATGATAAATTCATTGAGTTGATCTATATAAGGTTGATACACAACCAACTTAAAGTAAATTCATAATCTTACTCAAGTATGTAGAGGTCAATGTCATGATACTTAAAGGATATTTTGAATATATGACTTGATTCAAGGTAAAAAATAAAAGTAACATATCCATATATAGGTCATCTTAATATTTCTATTCGTCGTCTACTGGAAACACTACCTATATATGGGATCTCTAGGTGCAATGTTGAGTCCCCCTGACCCTAATCACAGAGATCAAGACAAAAATCCACATAACCTCTTTTGCACTGCTCCATACACAATATTCTGCTGGCTATTGTTTTGTGTCTATTATGATGTGCAGATAATATACCATCAATAATAATTAAAATCAATTGAATAATAAAAACAAAATTATATTCCAATTGAATAAAATTGTAAAAAATAGAATCTTTATGGTATAATATTTGTCATGAAAAATTATACATTCACCAGATAATGGACTCCCAATGTGTCCAATCAATATGTATAAGCAGTACATCTTGAAAAGTTAATAAATTGTTGTGTAATGAATTATATTAATTGTCTATCTTTGTAAATAATTCATCTCCTATTATTAAGCTCCGCATTAACATATCATAGGGTCCTCTCCCTTATCTATATCCCTAATCATGAAGTCTTTACATGCACCATGATACACATGTAGGGTGTTAGTATAATCCAAGAAGGACACCACCAATGAATTGTTATCAAATGTGAACATGTATATAGAGGTGTATGTCATGATGGAATGTTATGAATGCATAATGGAATACAAACATTCATGTACTGAGTGATCATGACCTGCCCAATAATCTAAAAAGTCCAACAGTACCTTCTTCAGTATAATGGTGGATGAATATCATATGATGATGTGTAACGTCAACAACATCTTAAGTTGATGTAAAATAAGAAATTTCATGCAATCACTTCTTTGGATGAGTGGTGAAATAACAAAATGATTGAAGGTACAATTAACAAACACTTTAGAATAGCTAATGTCATATTTTATTTGGGATCTACCCACTCATTAATATCAATATAATTTTATACAACTATTTTGATTCCACCAAAACAATTATATTTGGAATTGTTTTTTCAAAACCAAAATGGTATAATGATTGCAGCTGACGTCTTGGATTCCCCTTGAGTTTAATTTTTTGGGAATGTTCTTACTGAAAACCATGTAATTCCTCTTTTGAATGAATTTGAAATAATCATAGGCACAGATTTACTTTATCTACCTAAATTTTACATTATTTTTTAACTAATGGAATTTAAGCTTGATATTTAAAACCCGCATATGACCATCCTTCAATGTGACAATGAGTATGAACTTCCTGTGTAAATTTCATCTAGTGTATGGGTGTTAATTCTCATTCAAAAGTGTTATTTTCTAAAATGGTTGGGGAGAGACTGACATCGGTGATATGCATATATTTTTTGGATATTTCGGATGCATTTCTATAATTCTTTACTAGAATTACACTATAAAATGAAGTTGATTTGACAATAGAAATCATACATGATTCCATATAAGTTTCAAAGTCTCATTATAGAATGGACAGATTGAGTAATAGGAATTGAATAAGAAACTCCATGAAAACAATGGCTTGGGATTCATTTGACCACGTGTGTCACCTTGTGGTACACCTATTCTTTTTGTGAAAATGAAAGTTGGAACAATTTGAATCTTTATTGATTTTTGGGATTTTAATAATATCAAAATCAAGAAAAAATATCATCTTCTCTGTATTGATGATTTATTTGATCAACATCATGCTGCTCAATAATTTTCCATGATTTATCTTTGTTCTAGATATCATCAATTGAGGGTGAAAAAAGATGAAATATCCATAATGACATTCCATATAAAGTATGTAATCTATGAATATATATAGATGTTTTTTGGTATAACTAATTAGCCTTCTATATTGATGTATTAAATGAATTTTTTCTCTAATGGTTTAATTTTTGTATTACATAATCAAAATGGATGGTAAATAAGTAGATCGATCAGAGATGGAGGCTATTAAATTCTAGTCTAGAACATCCATAGTTATTGTGATCTATAGGATTCTTAGTTTAACTAGATATTATCGATTGTTTTGAATACTTTCTCATGGATATCTAATCATATGACAAATCCAACTTAGTAGGGTGTCAATTTCCTTGGTACTAATGAATATGAGAAAAATTTCAATGGACTAAAATGAATGATAGTCAATTAAAAAATGATTACATTATCATTTAGTGGAGAAGGGTTTGTAATCTATAATGATACATCCATGATGGTATAGAGATGTTTCATTATATAGAATAATATAGTTATAGCCTATTTTTCATGACAGTTAAATATTCCTATGAAATATTTTCCAAACCATGATTTAGATTTATCAGTGGTAATTTTGGAATTGAAGATATGGATGTAGTGTCTTTATGTAAACAATTGTGATATATATACTCATTATAAACGTCAGAAATATATATTCACATTGAAGGAGTTTAACATGTTCTAGAGACTACAATTAGAGTTGATAAAGGATTTTGAATTCTCAATACATTACCACCCTAGGACAGAAAAAAGGTTTCATATGATTTAAGTTGAATGGATCATGTTAGCTTATCCAAGACGAGGATCACAAAATACACAATATTATTTTATTTGAAATGGAAAGATCTACAAATTCTAAATAAAGGGGAAATTTTTGTCTTTCTCAAAAAAATGTTCAACCCTTTTCCCATGTGATGATTAAGAAGGTGTAGAAGAATAGTGTAGAGCTACAAAATAATTTTAAATATGTTTGTAATTTTAACATTGATGAGGATGAAATGATATGCCCAGGAACTATGTATGTGTTCCTTCAATACCATGTTTGGAGAAGGAGCTGTAGAAGATGAACATAGTTAATTATTATATATTCATCCTGGTAGTATGAAGATGTTTTGGGACATGAATGAACACTTATGGGGTGATTACAAGAAGAGATACATTGGAGAGTTTGTAAATTGGTGCTTGATATTCCCACAAGTAATTTATAAAATAGAAAATTCAATGGGGATGTCTCATCCATTACCCACACAAGAATTGAAATGAGAGAATATCACTATAGTTTTTTTGTTGGGATCTACAAATCCACTACTATGTTTAATTATATATGGGGTTTAATGTATTGCCTCACTAAGTCATCACACTTCAACTCTATCAATGAAATAATATCTCCAGATTAGCATTCTAGGATATACATGAATTTAGTGGTAGGGTTACTTAGAGAACCACATTATATAGTATCAAATTATGAAATGAGGTTCACATATTATTTTTAGAGAAGTGTTCATCAAGAACACAATATATAATTAATTTTCAGCACTACATATTATCCTCAAATAGATGGTCAGTATGAATGAAAAATTTAAACCCTAGTGGATATATTGAGATGTAGTTCTCTAGATTTCAAAGATCGTTGGGTTCAACACTTTCCAGTAGTTGAGATTTTATTAGAACCATTGATTTCACTCAGGAATATAGCGGGAACCTTATAAATCCCTATATGGGATGAAATGTCATAGTCCAATATACTAGGAAGAGGCTGGAGAAAGAATTCTATTGGGACATGAGATCCTTTAATAAATGGTGGAGTATGTTAGAACCATTTCGAATCATATCAAGTAAGCTGAAACTCAGTAGAAAATTTATGCAGATATCCATTATTGCAATGACCCAACTCTTACCAGGGCTCAATATGCAAATACCCTGAGACTGACTCCATAAGACAAGGGCTAGTGACCAGCTCCGAATAAATTAAAAACATAGGGAGCCCTTTTCTTATGTACCAATACACCCACACGAAGCCAACTCAATTAAAACAATGAAGAAGAAAAAGAATGTATGTTACAACACATCTATATATAAACCACAAATATGCATCAACCACTATATTGTACAAATAAAAAAAAGTAAACTAAAAGGTAAAGGGAAAAAATACACAGCCAAGAGCAAGTTCCTCAACCCTACAACATGTGGAAATGTAAAACAGTTGGGAGAGCCCTGCTCCTAGATCCCAAGATATGACCACCGCACGTGGTCCAAGAACCTCGTATCCCTACACTCCTCTGATGTCACAATCAACATGTCCATATTCTACAGGGGCACCCCGAGTGTGGGAAAATCCCATGAAGGGGTGAGTATAAAAATACTCAGTAGGATTCCCCAAAGGCTCAACGGAGTGGCATGTAAGCTACTGAAGAGGGGAGTAGTATATTGAAGAAGGTATAATAAAAGAGTACAGCTCAACCCAACAAATAAGTAAATTAATCTTGTCCAAACATGAGGATCTAGAAACAGTGAGACAATGAACTTATCATCGAGTCATTTCTACCTAAATTAAGATATTTGACTCATTCAACCATGAGACTGTAGAAATTGAATGAACATGGCATACCTTTCACATCTTCGACTCTCTTAGAAAGAGAGTAACCAAATCCCATGGAGTGGGTACTGCAATATGAGATATATATATATATATACTCAACCAAATGAATCCTAATGAGAGAGTATGGGGTTCCCCATATCACTATCACCGCCCAAGAATAGAGTCTCCAAATGTTTTAGAAGTAAACATTATCAATACTTAGCATCCCACACATCGGCCCCGAAATACAAGTCAAAGTGGACCAATCATTACAACTTGATACTATTTTCTTTGGGCGGTTCTATCTTTCCTGCATTGTTTTTGGTCACATCAGAAGGATGTGTCTTTGTGGGAAAAGAAACCCTCTTACTTGAGAGTCCAAAGTCACATCATATATGTCTCATCACTACACCAAAAAGTCAAAAGATCATGTCCTGGAGTCGTCAACCCACTATCCAACCATGCATGGAGGAAATATTCTAAAAAACATCCTCGGTGAATACAACTGCCCATCCCAGCTGGAGGGTAAGCCCAGAAAGAGTAAAAGTAGAACGCCACTACCCACCTGTGCTGAAGAGTAAGGCCTAGAAGATATTGTTGAATGCCACTTCCCAGCTATATTTAAGGGTAATCCATGGAATATATCGGTGAATGCCACTTTCCAGTTGCGCTAGAGGGTACGCCATGAAAGATATCAGTGAACGCCACTACCCAGCTACACTGGAGTGTAAGACCTGAAAGATATAAACAAACGCCACTGCCCAACTGTGTTGGAGGGTATGTCAGGATAGACCGAGTGATTCTAAAAACATCACTTCCATCACTGTCATCATCCTGTGTCACCTCAAATAGGCATCACACTCAGAACATATCACATCATACCTTGAAAGCTAATACGGAGGGCACCATCACATCCTATGCAGAGAAACACTCATGATAGGAAACTAACAGGGCATAATCCAAGTTCAGAAGAAATATATATGATAGTTAAATTATTCGTAGTGGTACACGACCCATATGAGGACCACATGATGTGTGACCCCTCCTCATCACCTGACCGTCTACCTAACCATTTTCGTGTCCCAAAAAGTTTGACAAAGTACCATGACATGTAATTGTAATCCTATAGAATATGACATAATAGCCGCAAATACAGGGAGTGAACGACACTCGTTGCTAAGAAAGAGGTTCCGAATATTATGTTAGCTGACATGCCTCCTTGAAGGGTCTCTGAACATCGGACATATCTCTTCATACATCTTATTCAGTCTCACAAGAGTCTGAGCTGACCTAAGGCGTGGATTCTCTTCAAAGATACCAAAAGAATCATCTAATGATATTCCTTTATTGATTCCACATTTAACAAGATATTTATAATAAGGATTCTCACATTGAAAAAGATAACACTATTATAATCCTTGCGAAAAAAACATGCAAAGTAGGCTATTCATTTTCCATAAATAGACTTATGAAGAATATGTTGTAAAAACACATCAAAATTCTTGAAAGACACATCGTGTTACCCTTGAATGGGCCACAAATTTAGGTGGCTGGATTGGGTCATTTCAGTCCCTTTAAAGAAACACACAGGAATGATTCCTCAAACCCCCAAACATATGTCAGATGAAAAGAGGCATTACACCGTAAAACATGTGATCCAGGACATGTGGGGTCCTTACAATGTCTCCTACCAGAACTCTTTGGAATGAATCTCAAAAATTCTTCATGGGGACTCGGGACATGATTCCATTGATGGCACGTCAATCAGACATCCCAAATGGGAGTTAGGTCTGAAAAAAGATTAATTAATTAATTAATCATTTTATTAATTATTCTTATTAAGCATTTCATGAAACTGAGAAATGAAACAAAACTACAAAAATGTTCCAAACCAACATTGGAAGGACCATCTCAACACCAGGGTCATTGTGCCGCTGAAGACACCTCGAACAGATGTCTGGCTTGTGATATACCCCAATTACTAATAATAATAAATATTTTATTAATATTAAAAAGAACGAGTTGATCCACACACCTTTGGGTGAAGAACCCAAAATCATTAAAACCATTTCAAAATGGTTTTCTAGATGAGATGTACTCATGTACATAGATGGAGTGTTAAGAAGATGCACCATTTAGATTTTGTGCCCCTTTGAACGAAAAGGGGCCTCACTAGGCCGGTCTGGCCCAATTTGGCCGTACCCAACTGCTTGGGCGGGCCTTCCCTAACCAAACCAGTCGACAGTAGTGCCTCACTGGTGCGACTCCCCACTCACAAGTAGTGCCTTGGGACCCCTCAGGTCTCTAGGATCTACAGGGAGACCCATTTATGTGGGTCTCATTCCCCCTCGGTCTCCCCCTTGGTCACCACCCTACACATCTATTACGCCTTCTAACGCTCTGCCATCCCAACAATAGATGCCCCTAACTTGCATCCCCTGTCACCTACTACTATGCCACTGGATCACTCCCCAACATCGCCTGAGATGCTTGACCATACCTCACCATTTCTCCCAGCTCATCGCATGCCGCACCGAAGCTCAGCACCCTACACCTCTTCCACACCAACCCAACACCATCTGCCCCAACCTACTACACAGCACCAACCATGCCTCAACCTACTTCCATGTCGAGCAACTCCGATTGACGCCGTCATCCAGCTAAGTGTCGGCTCACCAAAGTCTCGCACTGCCGCTACATCCTCTGGTCGACTCCACCACCCTTGTTGTAGTCGGGGCTTCCCTTGGCTTCTAAAACCAATCCATCGGCCAGATTTTAAATCTGATGGTTGATTTGGGATCCTCGGGATGAGGCCTTCATAGTGCCTACCCCCCGATCGATGATCCATTGAGGTTTTGGAATGTCTGAAACTTTTTATGAATTACATTCAAGAATGGGATTTAGAACATGGCTCTGATGATTGTTGTGTTCGTTTTTTCATTGTCCTAATTCTAATATTATAGAATTTAAAAGACAAATTTGATAAAAACATCCAAAATCAATGAAGTTGCAAAAATAAAAAAAATCATACATTGAATCGGTCATAAATCATTGGTGGTTCATCCTTGATGATCTTGATTCGATCCGATAAGGTTCCAGCGGAGGTTACATCACTATTCGGTGAAGAACGGTGAAGAACAATGAAGAACGGTTGAGAGAGAGAGAGAGACGAGAGATAAGGGAAACCTCTGACTCCAAACTCCTATATTTCTATTTATAGAACAATATTCTTAGCGAGGAATCTGAAACTATTATTCCCTATAATTTTATATCGCGCCTAGGAAAAAAACACCATTTTGAATTCAATAGAAGCATTGGATTTCTATTCTGAGCCTTCTTATGATTGTTATTAGAAAAACAAGAGTGATTAAAATCACTAACTGGTTATTTCAAAATGATGATTCTCCCCTGGTTGACCTTTCTCACAACGGTCCTTCACTGACAAATCTTATACCACTCCTATGGTAAACGACACACTTTGTACTCAATAGTGGACTCAGATTATTCATCAGGGTTACCATTTTTGTGTTATTTGGGTTACCGTTTTTGGATTTACACATCTCGCACCGACATGATTTATGTTGCACCTAGGGTAAACATAGCATTTCATACCCAACTTTGGTCTCAAATTTCTGATCTAAACAAATTTTTAAGAGATATACCCTTTCTATTACGCGAATAGTAAAAAAGAACATAATATTTTTGTCTAATTTATAATGGGAACACCAGGCCTTTGAATTTTACACCATCTAAACTCCAAACTCTAGAAATTTATATAGAAATATTATAAATTCTTATAAGAAAAACAAACAGGTCTCTACATAATTACCATCCATTTTTTTCATACTCATAATGTTTGATACATTCGATGACATGCCTAAGAGAACACACACACCTCATCATCTACAACACATGGAAAACATCATGTGCCCACTACGACTATTGGGATGATAGGGAAAGGCAGCAGGAAACCTCTCTATCTATTGCACGATTTCCAAATGGCCCGAATAATCTCCGGAGACATCCCTGGAAGAACCACTACTTTCCACGTAATGATCAAAATTAGGGTTTGTTCCGGGATCATGGTCTCGTGATTCCATCCTTCAAAATATCAAACTGGTGAAATGCCCTAGGATATCGGGCCACTAATGTTTTCATAGTCAGGGCATCACAATAGAGACTCTCTTTTCTACTCATGAATCAAAGGATTCAACAAAATCGACTATCTAAAAGTTGCACCTTCCTGGTCCAACATGGTCAAATTCAGGGAAGCTAACTGCTACCAAACTTCCCACACCAGGTGAGCCTATGAATCATTTCTAAGAGAACCTGCTACAAAAATAACATTTTTTTTCGGAACATATACTACCTCAAAGTCATATTACTACATAAATATCAACTATTACTACCTTCTCATGTTCATGTCTCTCTGGGTGAGGATGCACCTGAGACACTGGTGTTCTGAGTAAACCAGAAAGCCCTATCCCAAAATATATCATCTCAACATTCTAAGGGTGAAGAATAACACTTCTAGTACCACATAGTAAATCAAGTATTTTTGTTTATGGGGAATCCATCACTTCAACCAGTACTTGATAATAGTATCAATATTTATTTAGAGCACATAAGGTACCAAAGAACAGGTTAGGTGAGAAAACACATCCAACCGCTAGTGGGTAGACATGGAAAGCACATGTAATACCCCGTGTTTCTTTTCACATCATGGATGGTGAGTAATCCCCCAAAAAAGCACTATTACAAACCCACTAGTGACAATTCATGAAAATGGAGGACATGCAGAAAAGACCCACTGGAAAAGCCAAAACCTGCCCTGATACTCCACCACAAAACCCCACCATGAATGAACATGTCAAAGAGAATAATCCACCACACCTCGATACTATCTATGTTGGGTGGTACTTACTCTCCCTCATGGGATTTCTCTCATAGAAAAATATGTCCCAGTGGGGAAGGAACACCTCTTTTTCATGCTTTCAATGCTACATCGAACAACACCAACTCAGGGTTACCCTGAATCCCTGCATCACCATCAGAAACACATAGAACAAGGAGTTGGGAAAAAATAGTACCACACAATGTGTCTAAAAAATTATACTAAAAAGGTAGAAAAGACATAGAGCATTACTCCTATCATCTCACGAGCTATAGGATTGTAGACATCCAAAGCACGCAGCTGACCATGACCTCGACCGCCACCTCCCTATGCCTAACATTGGCTGCCTAATGATGGTGGAAGGACCTAGAAACATTGTCCACCAACTAAATTTATTCATATTATTCTATTAAAACTGCCTCCATGGGGACCACATATGAGGCCCCAGCCTTAAACCTTACTTAATCTTGAGTTATTACAAGATTACACATTGAGGATCTTTTCAGGTTTAGAGTTTTAGAGAATTAGATCATTAAACTTGTATTATATTCCACATTTAACCAAAGTGGTTACATAAAAGACAATATTAATTCTTCCCATCAACGGAAACATATTTAAAATAAAACACGGATTCTTTCTTGACACATCCTTGACACTATCATCACATCATGTACCTTTCCCTTGACCTGTGAATAACATTTCAAAAACGTGGGATGAGCATAAAAAGCTCAGTAAGGGTTATAAAAATATGGAAAGGAAAAATGAGTTCTTATATACATAAGAATGAAATCATAAATTACCCATTAAACATAGGCACTTTAACATACCTCATCAAACCATGAATAAATCAAAGAAATCATAAGACATAAAGGTAACTTGAGGCATTCATAACATTCTTACGTAGGGAGTAACCCTCTTGGTTACGTTTTGGAATACCCATCACAGTATATTCCCTAAATCTCTTCAGAGAAACCTTAACGTTTCACTCCTTCATGTTACCCAATGCATTTGAGAGATATAACGGGCTCACCCGCCCTTATTTATCACGGAACTACCCGTCTTCATAATAATGCCCATGAACCTCAACATAATCGTATCACATAAAACATTCATAAAGGAAACATAACATTTCCACCTTTCAATCACAAGATATCAATACAACACATTGATATAAAAACATCATGAAAACCATTTTCAATACCAAAATAAAAGAAAAGTAAAACATGGTATTTATTTTTCTTTTAAAAAGAAGGTATGTCTTGTAGAGGAAGCCGAAACCCAAATAATGGTCACGGCGGCGGAGAAGTCGCTGTCACCGCATACGTACGACAAAAACATTCCCTTTTGTCGTTTAGTAAAACGCTTCGTATAAAAAAGATTCCTTTTGGATAAATGTAAAAGTCAAAGGGGTTTAGACACCGTATAAATAAAGGTTGTGTATAAAACAAAATATGCCTCAATGAAAGGAGATTTAGATGAAGTCCCTTACAAAGACGATATCCTTGGTTTAAGGATAAATCAATTACATAATTATGTGTGACAAACGAATACACCAAATATAAGTGGATATTAAGTGTAAAATAATCAAAGGTCATTCACTCATATTCAAAGGATGTAATATTCAATAACTACATGTTGAACCCAAAGAAATCGAAATTGGGTTAAGAAGTTCCCTTGACAGCCTAACGGCGTCACATCAAAATGAGTTGATGAGAGATAAAAAAAGGATATCTCATCACTTGGACATAAAATTTAAATCAATAAGGAGATATGAGAACATATCCCAACATAACAATATGTAAAATAAAAGACCCAAAAAAAGAAGTCTTTTAAAATGAGGAGGGTGAAGGGTTCCCATACCGACATGGGTATCTTTCGAAACATACACCTCGTGAAAGAAGGACAATACAACATTGATGTAAATACTCATAAAAGAAAGTATATTACACAATGAGTAAAATAATGGGCAGTACATACACCACTCAAAGGAAATTTTGGATAATGTAGCATAAATATCACGGGAATAAAAGTGAGATGAAAAATCCCTTACGAAAACTCGGCAGCCCAACGGCGCCACTTAAACTTCCAAAAATGGATTTATGAGAGAGAATAGGGTCTCTCATCCTATGAACATAAAAATTATAGTAAGATTAATATAAAAGAAAATCACAATAATAAGAAATATGATCTTAGTAGGAATGACATAAAAGAGTGTACTTAAAAAGAAAGAGAGGAGTAGGATCCCTTACCTTGGGTCCGACTTGACTCGATCATTCTTTAACGTCCTTTAAAAGTGTAACTCCTTTTGATTTGAGCCTAAAGGCTTCCTTTGAAAGTATTATGACCAAAGGGAATCCTCTAGGATGAGGAGAGGGATGTGGAGAGAGTAAATGGGCAGGGGATGGCCGTGCCAAAGGCTTGAGGAGTGTGTGAAATGAGGTAGAGGTGGGGGCCTTTTATAAGAGAGGAGGGGCACTTTTGGAAATCATGAAACTATTATTTTATTTTCAAACATGTTTCGAATTTCTAAGGTCCCACATTGAAATATTTTGAAGATAAGATGATAAGGCTTCGAAATATTCCCATACAATAGTTGTTGGACAAGTGTAGGTCTTAGATTTTATATTATCGTTTCATTTTATTTAAACTGTTCATTAATGAGGTCATCGTTGGATCATCATGATGTCATAATTAAATTAATTTATCTAATGTCTAAAAATTATAAGAAAAATATCTTGATGTAGGAAATCTTTTTATCTTTCCAAAGAGTATTTATAGACAAAAATATTATTAGTATAATCCCTTCTAAAAATTGTTTTAGTAAAACAATTTATGTTAGTGTCACTTTCACCTTTATTTAAAAAAAGGCATTAAAGTCATTATCTCACCCAAGAGGCTCCATAGGGTCCCCTAAATCGACCCATGGGTTTTCTTGGTCGGCCATGAATCATCCAATATGGGTAGGACAAGTGTAATGGTGTTTTCATATTTTTATAATATCATTTTTACCTTAAATTACACTAATTACCTCTAATCGTGATTAATGAAAAAAAGTTATTATTCACCAAAAAAATTATTTTCATCCCATTGAACCACATTTTACATACTAATGACAACCATGTATGTAGGATTTTCAAAATTCAATACTCATTAGTGGTAAAATTTCATTTAACTGAAAAATCAGTTTTCTTGATTACAACTTAGTGGTTTCACTATTCATAAAAAATTGGAGTTTTTCAGAAAATTAACAAAAATTCACTCTAAGCTGTATTCGATATTCCGAATTCAAAAAATGCTTTTTATGTTAACTAATTCAAAGAATATAAGTGGAATTAATTAATTTAATAATTACCTCCCGATGTCAAAACAAATAGCGTGTTTTTAAGAAAAAATATATATCAAAAGATTGATATTTTTTTATGTCGAATTTTAATGTTAAATTAATTCCAAAGTCCACCATTGAATAAAATGGTAAAAATATTTTATGGTTTCACGTTAAAACAAATTCAAAAGCTAATCTAATCATATAAATAAATTAGATTAAAAGAGGTTTTTAATTAAAATACAACATTTTTCACTTATTCATAAAATATGAACTTTATCGGAAGAATAACAAAAACATACACAAAGTAAATTATGATGTCCCAATTATAAAGAAGGATTTTATTTGGTCCAAAAGAATGTATAAGAGTGACCAAAACTATATTTAAAGAGGGTTCGCCATCAAAAGGTGATAAGTGAACCTTTAGTGAAAACTAGGGCATATACGCCTATAATTGAATTCTTTCCATATTTTAAGCCTTTATCTTTTATTGGATAAATTTAAAAACATTTAAAAACATATATAATCAAATTTTAGTTATTTCTATCCCTTATCGCCAATACAACGGCTACATGTTAACTTTCTTTTAAAATAATATTATTTTATTATGAGAGTGCAACGTAAGATTCCCAAGAAACTCGTTGGTGCGTATTGGGTACTCCATCGAGCATAGCGTCTCCTTTAAAATAATATTAATATTTTATTCACAAATTTGGATAAATATGGAAATGTCATATTATTTATTTACCTGGGGTGTTACATCCTTCCCCCCTTTTGGGAATTGCATCCTCGCAATTTTAAAATTGGGCTTGGAAACATCCTTGAAAGTCACACATCAGAAGAAGAGTCGGTAAAACAATCACTTTAAAATAAAGAAAGATAAGTACAAAGGTCACCCGAGTTAACCCATACTAGGATTATAAGTATGAAAACATGGACATGGAGGAGAAAACATAGGGACATGTTCTGATGAAGAGTGATAGAAAACATGTTTAGGAGAAAGTTAACCATGAGAAAATCACAAACTTGTGATGGGTTAAACGGTATTCGATTCCCCAGTAGGAAAAGTTAATAGACAACATTTTTGTTTTAAGATACTTTTTATTGGGGAATTTATTCATAAGGAAACATAATCACTTATCATGTTGACTTTCAACTTTTATTAGATTCCTTACACAAACTCATATTTTCTCCAAAAGGAGAGTAATTAGGAAGACTTGTTCACATTAAGAGTACTATAATCAACTTTTAGAGAATCACCTAATCCACAAAAGAGAACTATATACTTCCCATGTATTTAGACTTTAACCAAAACCAAAACCAAAAAGGCTAGTACAAGACCAGATAATCCAGAAAAGGATAACCCTTTATAAAATGAAAATCTATTCTTAACCTCCAAAATTTGTCCAACAAAACCGAAAGTTCAACGAGGACCATTAGATAAACAATTTGTCCATAAAATTATTCAAAGTAAACCAATCTAATATTGAAACCCAAATATTTGAAGGATTTAGTCACATAGTCTTCCAAGATAAATCGTAACATTTATTTCCAAACAACATCAGTTGCTCCTAAAGTCTCGTATTGAAAAGTAATTAACCTAATCACATATCCTCCATGATAGGTTAATCATTTTCCTAAATAACCCAAAATCAACTTACTCTTAATTCATAAAATCATATAACTAGAAAGAATCAGTCAAACTAACCAGGGACTTCGCGTAGTCTAGTGGTAGGCGATAAATACCAGTCGCACTTTGGTTGTGGGTTCGATTCCCGCAGCATTTTCCGACGCGACGGGTTGTCACGCGGTCTGCGTGTTGTCCTTTTTCCAAAACTATATAATTCTCAAAACATTTCCAAAAACGAGATAAAATCTTCAAAAATAAACATAACATATTTTAACCTCATGTTTATCTCATGCCTTTCATTTTCCATCATAACATATAATAACCCATAATTACCTCAAAAGTAAGGATCATATAAACCCTAATGGTTACCTTTTTAATTATTACATGAACTGCCACATCGATTGATCATCTTGTATGTGATGAATTATAGAACATACCAAGGTTCATGTGGTTGATCATGACTCCTTGGTAGTTGGTTTAGAACAACCACGAGTTTCCTCATTGAATACCCCATTTCATCGAGTCTCTTAATCAGAGAACCACCACAGTTTCCTTCAAACCAATTGTCACTTTGGTGCCTGTGAGATCCATCCATTCACTAAAAACAGAAATGTCAGTGTGAGTATATCAACAAAAACATCATGTACTAATGAGGAAGGTAAACACTAAGATATACTTACTCATTCACTTTATCTAAAACTATGACTCTTTCTAAAATCCTAACCATTATGGTAATGTCACTTATTCTTAGAGAATACCCTAACCTCTAAAGTTGTCTAAACCGACCTTTGATACCAACTATAAGGCCCCAGACTTAAACCTCACTTAATCTTGAGTTATTACAAGATTACACATTGAGGATCTTTTCAGGTTTAGAGTTTTAGAGAATTAGATCATGAAACATGCATTACATTCCACATTTAAACAAAGTGGTTACATAAAAGACAATATACATTCTTCCCATCAACGGAATCATATTTAAAATAAAACACGGATTCTTTCTTGAAAAATCCTTGACAATATCATCACATCATGTACCTTTCCCTTGACCTGTGAAAAACATTTCAAAAACTTGGGATGAGCATAAAAAGCTCAGTAAGGGTTATAAAAATATGGAACGGAAACATGAGTTCATATATACATAAGAATGAAATCATACTTTACCCATAAAACATAGGAACTTTAACATACCTCATCAAACCATGAATGAATCAAAGAAACATAAGACATAAAGGTAACTTGAGGCATTCATCACATTCTTACATAAGGAGTAACCCTCTTGGTTACGTTTTGGAATACCCATCACAGTATATTCCCTAAATCTCTTCGGAGAAACCTTAACGTTTTACTCCTTCGTGTTACCCAATGCATTGGAGAGCTATAACAGGGTCACCCGCCCTTTGTTTATCACAGAACCACCCGTCTTCATAATAATGCCCAAGTACCTCAACATAATAATATCACATAAAACATCCATAAAGGAAACATAACATTTCCACCTTTCAATCACAAAATATCAATAAAAAACATTGATATAAAAAAATCATGAAAATAATTTTCAATACCAAAATAAAAGAAAAGTAAAACATGGTATTTATTTTTCTTTTAAAAACAAGGTATGGCTTGTAGAGGAAGCTGAAACCCAAATAATGGTCACGGCGGCAGAGAAGTCGTTGTCGCCGCATACGTACGACAAAAACATTCCCTTTTGTCGTTTAGTAAAACTCTTCATATAAAAAAGATTCCTTTTGGATAAATGTAAAAGTAAAAGGGGTTTATACACCGTATAAAAGAAGGTTGTGTATAAAACAAAATATGCCTCAATGAAAGGAGATTGAGACGAATTCCCTTACAAAGACGATATCCTTGGTTTAAGGATAAATCAATTACATAATTATATGTGACAAACGAATACAGGAAATATAAGTGGATATTAAGTGTAAAATAATAAAAGTTAATTCACACATATTAAAAGGATGACATATTCAATAACTACATGTTGAACCCAAAGAAATCGAAATTGGGTTAAGATGTTCCCTTGATAGCCTAACGGCGTCACATCAAAATGAGTTGATGAGAGATAAAAAAAGGATATCTCATCACTTGGACATAAAATTTACATCAATAAGGATATATGAGAAAAAAATCAAAACATACCAATATGTAAAATAAAATACCCAACAAAAGAAGTATTTTAAAAAGAGGAGGGTGAAAGGTTCCCTTACCGACATGGGTATCTTTCGAAACATACACCTCGTGAAAGAAGGACAATAGAACATTGATGTAAATACTCATAAAAGAAAGTATATTACACAATGAGTAAAATAATGGGTAGTACATACACCACTCAAAGGAAATTTTGGAAAATGTAGCATAAATCTCACGGGAATTAAAGTGAGATGAAAAATCCCTTACGAAAACTCGACAGCCCAACGACGCCACTTAAACTTCCAAAAATGGATTTATGAGAGAGAATAGGGTCTCTCATCCTATGAACATAAAAATTACAGTAAGATTAATATAAAAGAACATCCCAATAACAAGAAAGATGAGCTTAGTAGGAATGACATAAAAGAGTGTACTTAAAAAGAAAGAGAGGAGTAGGATCCCTTACCTCGGGTCCGACTTGACTCGATCATTCTTTAACGTCCTTTAAAAGTGTAACTCCTTTTTATTTGAGCCTAAAGGCTTCCTTTGAAAGGATTATTCCCAATGGGAATCCTATAGGATGAGGAGAGGGATGTGGAGATAGTAAATGGGCAGGGGATGGCCGAGCCAAAGGCTTGAGGAGTGTGTGAAATGAGATAGAGGTGGGGGTCTTTTATAAGAGGAGAGGAGGGGCACTTTTGGAAATCATGAAACTATTATTTTATTTTCAAAAGTGTTTCGAATTTCTAAGGTCCCACATTGATATATTTCAAAGATAAGATGATAAGGCTTCGAAATATTCCCATCCAATAGTTTTTGGACAAGTGTAGGTCTTGGAGTTTATATTATCGTTTCATTTTATTTAAATTGTTCATTAATGAGGTCATCGTTGCATCATCATGATGTCATAATTAAATTAATTTATTTAATGTCTAAAAATTATAACAAAAATATCCTGATTTATGAAATCTTTGTATCTTTCCAAAGAATATTTATAGACAAAAATATTATTAGTATAACCCCTTCTAAAAATTGTTTTAGTAAAACAATTTATGTTAGTGTCATTTTCACCATTATTTAAAAAAAAGGCATTAAAGTCATTATCTCACCCAAGAGGCTCCATAGGGTCCCCTAAATCGACCCATGGGTTGTCTTGGTCGGCCATGACTCATCCAATAGGGGTAGGACAAGTGTCATGGTGTTTTCATATTTTTATAATATCATTTTTACCTTAAATTACACTAATTACCTCTAATCGCGATTAATGAAAAAAAGTTACTATTCACCAAACAATTATTTTCATCCCATTGAACCAAATTTTACATAATAATGACAACCATGTATGTCGGATTTTCAAAATTCAATACACATTAGTGGTAAAATTTCATTTAACTGAAAAATCAGTTTGCTTGATTACCACTTAGTGGTTTCACTATTCATCAAAAATTGGTGTTTTTCAGGAAATTAACAAAAATTCACTCTACGCTATATTCGATATTCCGAATTCCGAAAATGATTTTTATATTACCTAATTCAAATAATATAAGTATAATTAATTAATTTAATAACTAACTCCCGCTGTCAAAACAAATAGCGTGTTTTTAAGAAACAATATATATCAAAAGATTGATATTTGTTTATGTCGAATTTCAAAGTGAAATTAATTCCAAAGTCCACCATTGAATAAAATGGTAAAAATATTTTATGGTTTAACTTTAAAACAAATTCAAAATATAATCTAATCATATAAATAAATTAGATTAAAAGACTTTTTGAATTAAAATACAACGTTTTTCAATTATTCATAAAAAATGAACTTTATCGGAAGAAAAACAAAAACATACACAAAGTAAATTTTGATGTCCCAATTATAAAGAAGGATTTTATTTGGTCCAAAATAATTTATAAGAGTGACCAAAACTATATTTTAAGAGGGTTTTCCATCAAAAGGTGATAAGTGAACCTTTAGTGAAAACTAGGGCATATACGCCTAAAATTGAATTCTTTCCGTATTTTAAGCCTTTATCTTTTATTGGATAAATTTAAAAACATTTAAAAACATATATAATCATATTTTAGTTATTTATATCCATTCTCTCCAATACAATGGCTACATGTTAACTGCCATTTAAAATAATATTATTTTATTATTAGAGTGCAACATAAGATTCCCAAGAAACTCGTTGTTGCGTGTTGGGTACGCCATCGAGCATAGTGTACCCTTTAAAGTCATATTAATATTTTATTCACAAATATGGATAAATATGAAAATGTCATATTCATTATTTACCTGGGGTGTTACACCACACTATACTCAACTGAGAGTTTTCTGATCATGACACAACCTCTATTGTGGCGGTACATCTACCAACTGCTTGAAAAACTCAACACATCTAGACAGGTAGTCCAATTCCACATGACCAAACCCATCACAAGAATAGAACTAATCTTACTTGGGATATCCCAGTGATATACGCTTTCCCCAACCATGTACCTGAGTTTTATCAAGGGGAGTCATCCTACGTTGGGGCCCTTCCAACTGATGTCTCTCCGGTAGAAATTTCTCAGTTGCCAATGCCTTCTCTAGCACCCTGAGATGGGTAATGATGCCCAAGGGAACTACATTGCTACAAATATTCTCTATAGAGACCCTTGTCGAACTTTTGTTCTCAGTAGTTTCCATCATGGACCATGTCCAAAGAGTAATGAGTAAGGTATTCTAACCTAGTTACATACTCAATCACTTCCATAACTCCCCTCTAAGCTCTAGAAGCTCCTACAACCGCACATTACATAAGTAGGAGGGGTAATACTCCTCTCAAAAAAACTGCTAGAAGTCAACCAATGAGAATACCGACTCATCCATCATCTGTGTAACCCATCTCTACCAATGCCAAGATGCTCCGTAAAAAAATACTAGCTATCAAAACCAGAATTTAACTTATTGGTGTCCGAACAAGCCTGAAGATGTGAACCACTAACTCTATTCAATCCTTAACTACCAGAAGTTATGGTACACCATAGAACCTCAATGGTCTCTAATGTTGGGACTCACATAATGCGCTCAGCCTGCACTCACCTTCAGACTTCGATGCCAGTATTAATTTCAACTTTATAGGTGGAGGTTCTACTTCATATCCTCAAGGAAAAAGGGTAATCATATGATGTATCCTAAACTAAGGATTCATCATTCATGAAATCATTATCCTAAAAAAGAGCTAGAATCCTGGCTGACTGTCATCGTGGGGGAATCTGAAATATGATCAAGGAGTACCGCAATCAAATGAGTGTATATATATATCGACAAATATGGGGAGCTAAATCAAGAGGAACAGTTAAAGACTCAATCATATATGATGTAAGTAAGAATGTTCCATATAACAATATTCTTAGCATGCCAAGTCTATAAGAGGGTAATCAGGGTCCTGGTGAATGGCTAACTTAGTCGTCACACTATCACTAGACTCCTTGGCCTGAGAACCCATCTCAAGACACATTGATATTCTTTCCGTAAAACCCAACCAATTCCTTTTTAAGGATCATATGAACAACATACCACAGAACAAACCACATCAGATACCAATTTTTCATGATCCAACCCATACAAGTGCTCAAGCCACAACTACCCCAAGCCTACCTCCATAGGCCAGGGGTAGGTAGACAACACTGAAGGAATAAAAAACTCAGGGAGTACTTTTCCTATGTACCTATACACGTTGACGCAACCAACTCAATGTAAATATGAAGAGGAAAAAGAAATCAAGATACAAAACTGCTATATATAAACCATAAATATGCATCGACCTCTAAAGAGTACAAATACAGAAAAGTAAACTAAAAGGGAAAGGTGAAAAATACATGCACATCAAAAAGTTCCACAACTCAACAATAGTTGGAAAAGTAAAATAGCTGGGAGATACCTACTCTTAAATGCCAAGATATGATCACTGCACATGGCCCAAGCACCCCATATCCCTACACCCCTCTGATGTCACAGTCAACCCATCTGTCTTCTGCAAAGGAAAACTGAGTGCATCCAAATCCCAAGTAGGGGTGAGTACAAAAATAATTACTATGATTCCCCAAAGGCCCATGGGATCTACAAGTAAGGAACTAAAGACGGAACAAGTAGTTTGAAAATGGTATAGTAAAAGTGTATTGATCATCCCTACCAAGAAGTTAAGTAAGCTCATCTAAACACGAGGAGATAGAAATGGTGAGAACGTGAAAATATTTTAATGTCTTCTCTACCTAATTTATGATATTTGACTCATATAACCACTAGAATCTTGACATGAAAAGCATGTGCCATATCCCACGCGTATTGGCCACTGCTTGAAAGAGAGTAATCGAATCCCAAGGAGTGGGTAATGCAATATGATATATTTATGCTCAAACAAAGGAACCAAAATGAAAGATTAAGGGGATAACAATATCACTAGCTCTACCAAAGAAAAGGGTTTCCAACTATTATAAAAGTATATATTATCGATGTCCGGCATCCCACACGTCTGCACTGAACTGAAAGTCAGTGGGGATCAATCACTGCACCTTGATTCTTTCAGTTTTTTGTTGTTCTATCTCTGCCGCACTACTAGACATCTGACATTTCCCGTTTATTCTATACCAATGGTTTGTAAAAATGGTTGGTATAGGTCCCCCTTCCCATCAGTGTGGCCAAACCATTGGGAAATCCCACTTTGAGGTCACTATTCCCAACGTTTTGGCCAAACCGTTGGGAAAAGTTTACTATGTGACCACTTTTCCCCACGGTTTATCCAAACCGTTGGGAAAAGTCCACTTTGAGGCCTCTTTTAACAATGCTTTGGCCAAACTACTGGGAAAGGACTTTCCCAACAGTTTTGAGAACCGTTGGAATAGGTACCCTTATTTTTTATGAGTACATTTGTCGAATATCATCAAATAAATCATATATAAATTATGTATAAATATAAATATATATATATTTATCCAAATATATTCACAAAGGATACTCTAGGATATTGGTAAAGTCGTTGATATATAATGTGGAGGTTGTGGGTTCAAACCTCCGATAGAACTTGTTTTTATATATTTACCTATCCCAATGGTTTATTCAATCCGTTGGTAAATACCTACCCCAACGGTTTTCTCCGAACCACTGTAATAGGTCTTTCCCCATGCCAAATCACCCAACGGCACCGCAAACCATTGGTATAGTCTATACCAACGGTTTGGGGACCTATACCAGTGGTTCCAAACCGTTGGTATAGGTAATTTTTCAATTAGTGCCGCACGGTTTTAGGTCACATCATAAGAAAAGTCTTGGTGGAAAAAATTCTCCTCATTCTTGAGAGTCCAATGTAACATTAAGTACATCTTGTCACTATGTCGCAAAGTCATGATATCATGTCAAAATGTTCTGAACCCACTATCTATCCATTTTCTGGATGATATAATTAAAAAATGTCCTCAGTGAATTCCATAGTCCATCCCATCTAGAGGGTGTACCCTAAAAGAGTAACTACAAAATGCCATTGCCCAGCTACGCTAGTGGGTAATCCAAGAAAGATATCAGAAAACGTCACTAACCAGATATGCTAGAGGGTAAGCCCTGAAAGATATTGGAAAATTCCACTACCTAGCTGTGCTGGAGGGTAATCCCAGAAAGATATTGACGAATGCCATTGCCCAGCTACAATGGAGGGTAAGAACTAAATGATATTAGTAAAAACCACAATCCAGCTTTACTTGAGGGTAAGCACTAAACGATATCTTCAAATTTCACTAACCAACTGCATTGTAGGGTAAGCTGTGATTGCTCTGGTGATTCTAAAAACATCATTTCCATCACTTTCATCATCAATCATTTCCTCAAATAGGCATCACACTAGAAAAATCTAGCATTATACATTGAAATCCACTATAGAGGGCACCATCATGTCCTATGCAGAGAAACACATAGGATATGTAACTCGTAGGAAAAAAATAAAAGTTTAGAAGAAAGAGATATGAGAGGTAGAATATTTGTAGTGGTACATAGCACATGTATGGCCCACATGATGTGCGACCCCTCCTCATTAATTGGCGGTGTACCTAACCATTTTCGGGTCCCAAAAAGGGTGAACAAGTACCACAACATGTCATGGTACACCCAGAGTACATGACACAATAGTCACAATGTCAATGAGTGCACAACGCTCGCCACTAAGTCAGAGGTTCAAAATCATAGGTTAGCTGACTTGCCTCCCCGAACGGCATAAGAAAATCGACTATATCTTTTCATACATATTCTCTACTATAACAACAGTTAGAGCTGTACTAAGCTATGGATTATCCTCAAAAATGTCAAAAGGACCTTCCACTGATATTTTTTTTTCACGTTTCCAAATTGAACAAGATATAGGGAATAAGACTTTTTACATTCAAATGGATTACAACATCACAAACATTCTAGAAATACACTCTATGTAGGATATTCATTAGTCAAGAACAGACTTATGGACCATAAGTCATAAAAACACAACATACATCCAAAATACATCTTACGGGTCCAAGACCTCGATCTTGAATTTAGGAGGATGGATTATGTTGTTTCAATCCACTTGAAAAAACACACTGAAGTGAGTGCGAAAACACCCCAAACAGATATCAGGTGAAAAGTGTAATTTCACTGTAACACGTGCGAACCAAGACCTCTAGGGCCCACCACACATATCCAACCCAAATGCTTTAGAAAGCATCTAAAAAATTCCACATGAGGACTGGTGTCATGCTACCACTAACACCATGTAAATCGAACATCCCAAACATGAGTTAGGTCTGATGCAAGAATAATTAATTAATTAAATAATTAAATAATCGAATTAAGAATTTCGTGCCACCGAGAAAAAAAACCAAGCCGAAAAGGATCATAACCAAATTTGGAAGGACCTTCTCATATACAGGGTAACAGAGCCTCTGACGGCATGTCAAACAGATATTTGGATCATAATATACGCCTGTTAAAAATAATAATAAATATTTTTTTTATTATTAAAAAGAAAATTTCGAGCCAACCTCCATTCGGTTCAAGAACCCAAAATCTCAAAAATCCCATTTCAAAATGTCTGTATTAATGATACTGATTCCCAAACAGTGAGGGCGCATCAAACAGATGCACCATTTAGAAGTAGCACCCCTTTGAATGCAAAGGGGCCCAACTGGGCCGGTCTGGCCCAATTTGGCCAGACCCAACCGGCTGGGGCACCCCCATCGGCCGACCTAGTCAACATTCATGCATCGATTTCATGGAACCACACTATATGGTATCACCTTTGGACTCGCTTTTTTTTCTGCGTCAACCGGGAGACCCATATGGGGGGGGGGGGTCTCGTTCCCCATGGTCTCCACTTTGGTCACTGCCCTATGCGTCCGCTGCGCCTGCCTATGCTCCACCATCTCGACGCCAGCCATCCTTTCCTCACTTCCATGATCTCATGAAACATGAAAACCAAACAGCACCTCTGTCTCGCAATAGATTCTTGACCACGCTGCCCCGTTTCTCCCATGTCACTGCACGTCGTGCCATTGGCCAGCACCCTATGGCACTTCTGCACTAGCCCGACACCGTCTGCCCCTTCCTCCACCACTGCACCAGCCCCACCTTGACCTACCTCTATGAGGAGAGCCTCTAGTTGACACCATTATCCAGCCGAGTAATGCATCTCCAATGTACCGCGCAGCAGCTGTAACCTCCGGCTATCTCCACAGCCCTTTCCGGAGTTGGGGTTTCCGTTGGCCGCCAAAACCAATCTGGAGGCCCGATTTCAATTTTGAAGGAGGATTTGGGATCCTTGGGATGAGTTCATCACAACGCCTACCCCCGATTGATGATCTATCTAAGTTTTGGAACATCCGAAACTTTAGACGAAGAACGCTCAAAAATGGGATTTTGAATAGGGCTCAGATAATGGATGTGTTTACTTGTCCATCATCCAAATTCTAAAATTATAGAATTTAAATGAATAATTTTAAAAAAGTAAGAAATCATTGAATGTGTGAAAATTAAAAAGAATGATACCTTTAATTGATTGTGCGTCATTGGCGGCACGACAATGACGCTCCATATTGGATTTGACCAGGTTCCTGCATAGGCCACTCCTCGATTAGGTGAAGAAGGATGAAGAATGCCGGAGAAAGGTTGAGAGAGAATGAGATGATAAATAATGGAAAACCCTAACTCCAAACTCATATTTTTCAATTTATTGAAAAATATTTATAGCGCCAAATCTAAAACTATCAAACCCTTCCATTTTATATCACGCCTAGGAAAAATGCCCAATTTTAAAATCAATAGAAGTTTACTATTTCTATTCCAAGATTTCTTATGAATGATATTAAAAAAGAATTTCTTTGATGGAAATCACTATGTGGTCATTTCAAATAGATGATTTTCCCCGGGGTGACATTTCTCACAACTGTCCTCCACCGAAAAACCTTATTCCCCTCCTAGGGTAAATGACATGCTCCGAACTCAACAGTGTACTCGGATTGCCAATTCAAGTTACTGTTTGATTGTTATTCCAATTTTCATTTTTTAAATGATTGAATTAATATATTAATTCATCAATTTACTTACTACTAATATGTGAGTGGTCCGAACATCCTGCACAGACATGATTTATGTTACACCTTGGGTAAACACCGCATTTCAGACCCAAACATGGTCTTAAATTTCTGATTCATTCAACCATATAAGAGATATCTCATTTCCATTGCATTAATAGTAAAAAAACATAATATTTTTTTATAATTTTTTCCAGTCACCCCGTGCCTTAGAATTGCATGTCGTCTCAACAGCTAACACTGGAATTACATGAAGAAATACTCCAATGTCTTACAGTGAAAAAGTGGGCCTCTACAATTGTTGTTATATAAAATATTAATTTAGTTAAAATGTGTTTATATAATAGTCTACATTGAATAAGGGTATGAGATTCGGGAAGAAATGGAAACTAAGCCCCAGGTCTATTAGTCCCCTGGATATTCATGATCATATCAGAATCGTAGCCTATCTCTTGGAACTTATCCAAATCTCTCTCAAATTCATAATGTGTTCTATATATCTCTACTGAGGAAGTGTGTACCTAACCATTCACATGTAATAGACTTAGATGTCACACCACTAGAGTATGATCATTCTTACATGGAGCGGCATATTGAAATTCTTGATCATATAGGGATAGTTCCAAAAAATAATACCACTCACTTGGATAATGTTTTTTTGGAGAAATAACTAGTTAGGGTAAGCTATATAAGATCATGAGGATATGATTAAGAAAAATTTTCCTCATTTTATTTACCAGAGTAAAATTTATTTCTGGTGAAATTCAATTTAAGGGGGTAGAATATAGCACCCTGAATTTTAGTAGTCCTTTTTTATTGAATAAATGAAATTCACATTTTTTCTTATAATGCACATAGTAAAACATTCATTTCACATTTCCCCAACTTAGAATAATTTACACATAACCAAATCATCATACAATACATGGTACATCGAATGTCTATACATTACACACAACATCAACTTCATGTATGATACATGTAATACTGATGTTTCCACAAAACATCATTTAATTATTATAATTGTTTAAATAATATTATTATATCCAATATGTAAATTTTTTTACTATGAATATTAATAATTAATTTAATAATTTTTTATATAATTTATCATATATGTATAACATTTTCAGAATAAAATTTATGAATTTTGTTAAAGTTATTGTATTTTAAAAAACAACATTCACTAAAATGAACTACTTTTAATGTGTTTCTGGGAAAAATAATAAATTTAATTTTAAGATATATTTAGAAATAAAATTTGATAAAATAAACATCATTTTTAAATTATAATGTTAATATTATATTAGGGTTTATTTTTGGGATTTTTTTGAGAAACGTCATTTTTGATGAATAGTGAAAATAGAAGATTTTAATTCAAATATAGATTTTCATATTATTTATCTATATAATTAGATAGAATTTTAAATTTTTTTAAAAGTTTGAATAGATAATATTTTTATAAATTTATCCAATGTAGTTCATTTGAACCAATATAACATTGACATTGGTTATAAAAAGATAGAAATCTTTTTACCCTTTTTCATTAAAAACATGCATTGTCATCCCGAATGAAGGATACAATTAAAATTAATTTATGTCAATAATGTGATTATAATTTAGATAAATTTATTCCATATTTGGATTCAGAATAATTTATAATGTCTGATATGAAAAAATTAGTTTTTTACCGAAAATATTATTGAATGTAATTACAATTATTTACATTGATTAATGTAAAATTATTCTTAAATGAGGTCAAAACAATATTCCTAAGGCCCTAAATGACAGAAAAACTTGTAAAAAATACATTTTATTTTCATATATAGACCCTATAATTACAATTATCTATATGGTACCATTATTGGATCCACTTTCAACATGAAAACTGTCAGTGGAATTATCTCTTTAAATATTTATAAGTGTGTCACCCCTCCTCCACTATAAAAAGGGATCCTATCCTCCCACATCCTCCAACCTCTCATGATGATTGTCTAGAGTTACCACTACTCAATTAATATCATAATATCTCTCCCTTAATTTTAGAATCATCCCCTTTAACATAAATCAATCCAAGGAAGCCTTCTGGCACAAACCAAAATGAGTTACTCGATTAAGAGGTAATGTCTTCTCTCAAGCTCTTTTCTTTTATTTTAATTATCCACCATTCCAATCTCTTTAGACCATGATTTAATAAAAAAACCATTATAATAAAAATAATACTATTTTTATGCTATGGGTTTTAAATTTACATTGAAACACCTACATCTAATAGTTAATGAACATATTTTTTAAATGAACATCGAACTACCGCCACAAAATAGATGATTGGACATTTTTTCATTACAAAGCCTCATGGTAAACATTATTATAGACAACTTGTTTATTTATTTCATAAATTATATTTATTAAATTTTTATGTTTATTTATTCATTTTACAATAAATACGTTTTTACATTCTATTTGTTTTAAATAAGATAATTTAGTTTGAGGATGTGTGGACTACCGCCCCCTAAAAGTGACATGATTCATTCACACACTACATGGAATGTATTACGGATAATTTTAGTGAGATTAAATGATATATATGATATATATGATATAATAATTATAAATTAACAATGATATAGATACATATATATTTATGTATATGTCATTTAATTTATTTCATTTAACTTATCAATCAAACCAAAATAGTGTTCATCCATACGTACGACCTACCATCTCCATGAACTGTGTATTTTGTTTCAAAATTTTATATAATTTATATTGTTAAAATACACATATAATGAATGTAAATTATATTAATATAATTTTCTACATACTTCAATCATGATATAAGTGTAAGATAAAAAGATATAACAAATAAGGACAGATGAAAAAAACAAACTAAATATTACATAAACTGAAACATTAACATATGATTGATTAAAAAAGGTAATATAAGGTTCTAGTGAATCCATATATGATATTAGATAAAATAAAATGGTTTTGTGAAATATGTATAATAAATTTATAATTATTATATAGGTGGTTTGAATAAATAAGACTAGAGTGAAGACAAAAGGTAAGAGAATATCATCTTACTCTTATTTTCATGAGATACATCCCTTAATAAAAAATCACTTATTTTATGTTTTGTATTTACTAACCATTAATTAATTATATATATCTTATAATTAAATTTATCTATATCTATATGTCCATTATATGATGTTTATTTGAAGGTGTTATGTTTCCAAAGTTAACCAAATATATAAAATAGTTTTTTTCTCATTTTTCATACATTGAGGCTCATGTTTTGTTATGAACCTAAATTCCATTTAATGGTTTATTATAACATGAATATCCTTATTTAAATTATATTTTATTATTTATGTAATTTTATTTTTTCATATAGATATTATTATTCAATTTTACCATTTTATTAGAGTTTATTGTAACAATATCATAGCCTTTTGATATTTTCAATGATTATGATTCAATTAATAAAATATCATGATCCATAAAAAAACAGTCATGACCTTTTTTATCCTATTATTATTCATGACATGTTCATATATTAGTATCATTATTCCAATCTTTTTTACTTATGATATATCATTAATTAAAATATGATTGTGTATCTCGTATCTCCAAAATCTATTGTATTAAAAAACTATGTTTTATGAAAATTAAAAGATATTTGAAACCCATTTTGAAGAAAAAATGATTATAAATTTTTTTAGGATTTTTTTCATATCTTACATTACAAGTTTTCAAATATATTTAAAAATAAAATGTTTTTTGAAAATGGTTTATGTTTTAAAATGTGTTTCTCAATGAAAAAATGATATTTTTTGAAGAAAAGTTTGTAAAATTTATTTCAAAGTTATTTACCATCTAAAATTACATCCATTTATGTTACTCATTCCTTTATAGGGAAATTATTGTATGTTTACATTTATATTCTTTCTTTTAATTAAATATTTTCTTATAGAATGATGTTAATGGAACCTATTTCTCTTTCAATGGTTATACACTTTTGAAACTTGATTCTTTTAATAGGTTATGTTTATGAAAGAATAAATATAAAACCTGTATTTTCTTCACTAGTTATGATATGATTATAGGTTTATAATACTCATTTCATTTGAGGGGATCTGAGATGATTATTTACTAACTTGTGGAATATGTGTGTATTATTTCACTATGATATGGGTGTGAACTATATCTCCCACCAATGTATTGGGAAAATATTTATATATAATGTGATTGATAACGATGGAATTGGAAATGAAACTTGACTACTAAGAAGGACTTGGGAGTGAACCATGAATATAAAGATGGTATAAAGAGTGAACTCATGGTACTAATATTGGAATGTGAGTGAACCATGACTACCACTATGGTATGAGGAGTGAATGCATACTGCCTTGATGATCTTGGCAGTGATTCTGTGGATACTATGGAAATCAAATTTTATTCTTATGTCTCTTCCACAATTCCATGTTTTATTCTTATACTAGGATTTAATGTATTGTGTTCTTTATTTCCGTATGATTCATTTCATTTGAAATTACATGATTTATTCTGAGATTCAAGTATATTTTATTTGATATATTGTGTGTGATATTTTATTTTCATGATTTTTTTTCTCATATAATTATGCTCATGATTATGCTTAGATGTGTCCCTTGTTTTCTCATACTGAGCATTTGAGACCAATCCTTTTTATGTTTCCTTCATCATTTTATGAAGATATGTAATATATTTACTGTGTCTAAGAAGGGTTATAGTAAAGATGAACCTAGTTTGAGATAATGTAGATATCTTATGAATAATTTTTTACTATTCAATTTTTCTAAAGGAATATACTAGTACTATCTTTGGGAATCTTTTTGTACAATGGTTTATGTATTCGACAAATGTTTTATAAAGTCACTGAATGAATATAGAGGGTAACTATACTACACTCATGATGTTCGCATTGCAATGTGGTTCTAAATGGCCCTATAGTGAATTCAAATGAATTTATAATGAAATAAATTTTATTATAAATAATTAGGAGTTAAATATTTGATATGGTTGGGACTCTTTAATGGGCTAGAGTAGGTATTGTAGTTTAAGTGTCCATGAGAATCTGATGGATTATACTAATTTAATAATGGATAATTGAATAAATGTAAATTAGTTACTTATTTTATTTTATTTATTATTTATAAAATTGCATTAACTTTTATTAAATATATTTGTTTTAGACACCATTGGTGGTGGTATACTATTTGGTACTAACACCCAATTAGGGATCCCTTGTCGAAACCCAAATTGACCCCATTCTTGTTAGATAAGATTAGTGTAATGAACATCTATTATATGGTTGAATTGGGAAGGAGCATGGATGAGGGAAACCAATGTGGTTTTGGACCCACCTTGGTGATGAATCTTTTTTAACATTTTTATTTTCATTTTGATACATGACCTTCACTTTATCCTGGAATGTCTATTTTTTAGTATTAATATTGTATTTCCATTTTGGGTCATCTTCTTACACTAGTATTTTCCCATGATTGGATTATATTAGTTGAATAATATTATTTATTCCCATATTTTTATAATTTTTGAAATAAGATATAGTTTCCATATGATCAATATTAGACCCACTCTCCTATTCAATAGCATATAAAACATAGGGACACAATCCAATAGTCATCTGACTGATAGGGTTGGGGAACAGGCGCATGAAACCTGGGCTGAGATATTAAAAAGATGTATCAAAGGTGGCTTATTTTTTATTTTATCATACTATATGGGAAAGGTAGACAGTAGAATAGTATGAGTCAGGTGTTAGTTAAGAGTTCATGATTGAGAGTTTTTATCCCATGTATGGGCGAAAAATCAATGTACCCAAGGTGGGATTGTCACTATTTATGTGTGTAGTTACTATTGATGTTATATCACATCGTGTGACACAAATCTTCTATGATGTGATTATTTTTATGAGTTTATTGAGATTTAAATCATGGGATTGATTGGAATGAGATTTTATTATGCATGAATCAATATAAGTATATAGGATTATTTTGTGATGTTCATTATTTTAGTAACACATGAGAAAATAGATTTTGGGTATGTCAATGAACATGACCAATTTTCATTTCTTATATGAATTAAATGAAAAAGAGTGCCTCTATGAATTTCAGAATTTTCAAATGTTGGATGTTGTGAATAAATGGGTCACTATTTTGAAAACAAGAACAATGAGAATGTGTTTACCCATTTTTACCATGAAATGGATGTATGATGGTTAAGGGTAGTTTTAAAGCCTTATTTATGACTATATGATAGGGTTTGAGGGAAGTGACACCCTAGGTGAGGGGTGGCCACTTGATTAGGATTTTTGATCGAATGGAAAATGTTTATCAATGATATTATTGGTGTACTTACAAACATGAGATGATTGTGCCCTATATCTTGATATCGTCATAGGTAAAATAAGACATCATTAGTTATTTACTTAGCTATATAAAAAATTAGTCTGATAGGATAAAAAGGGTCTTCTTAAAGGTTTCACCCTTGAAAAAAGTTAATAGTGAGGCCTTGTGGTGCGTATTTCCCCACAATTTGTACCCAAGTGAGGCTCATAAGGAGGTTTCATGTCGATAAATTCGAACAGTTTCGTTCTTGGATGCCATGAATGGGTGAAAATTAATGTTTCAATTTTGACACTAGACTGAGGATGAGACAACCATTCCCACTTTTTGGGGTCTAAAGTTAAGGGGGATTGATCCACGATAAATGGTAAATTATTGATTAAAGCGATGAATATAACACACCTAAGGGGATGAGCGATGTTTCAGTAATATATTCATTATTTGAGGAGAATAAAATATGTGTGTTGGATCATGGTGAGAATGTTTTGTGGTGATGGACTATGAAAATTATTTATGTAATGGGGAAATATCGTCACTTCCAGGAGGAAAATTTAAAGAGAGAATATGATTTTTGGCCATTTTGGCCAATCATTTTTGACTCAAAGTCATATAGATTCTTGATAAAATAACTCAAGGGTGAGAGATTATAAGATGAGGATATTGTAATAGCCCGAACTTTTATGGAGATGTATTGGTATTTTTATCAGGTAATTTTTTTTCATGTTTTTATAACTATTTTTTTGGTATACATTAGTGTGAGTTTAGATGAAAACTGAGAATTTTGTAAAGAAATCAAATACTGCACGGTTGGAACACTATTTTTCCAATCCATGCACCATAGACCATCAAACCATGTGAACCAGGGTAAAGGGGAATCACCATGTTGGATCTAGGTTTTTCATACCTTGAACCTGAAAAGGAGAACCCATAAACCTTCCTAGAAGTGTCACAAAATTAAGGTGCATGGTTATCATAAACTATTCACCTCTAACCCAAAAAACCTTTCATGAGATTTATGTTATCCTGAAAATTAGATTTAAAAATTACCAAACATCTATATTAACACCAAATTAACCCACACTCATCCCCTAACGATTTATCTTAATTATAGATTATCTTGGATTGATTCCAAGCCTTCCCTATATCCGTAATTCATGATTCAATGTTATGATTAATGATATGCACCCCACCCAGTAATTGGATGTAATAGCTTGTGGTTTACTTCTACTCTTCCACACATCCATAATATTTTTGAGTGAATATTTCCTCTATCATGTTGGAAATAGATCTAGGACTTTTGATTCTATATCTATAATATTGGGATAATTATTTTTCGATCTTAAGTTAGGGATTCTGATCCAGATCTCATTCTATATTAATGTTCTACTCTAATTGGTTATTTCTATTGGTGAGCCTTCTTCATCAATCATGAGGTAATTGGGATATATTAAAATATTATATTTCTTATTTAAATTTTGTGTATGTAATTGTATAATTTATTGGGTCATTTTAAAAAGTTTAAAATCATAAGTTGAATTATTAAATGTGGGTAATTGATCATTTAAGGGATTGCAGCTTTGATTGAATAATGTGATTGGGAATTGGGGTAATTAATTGATTAATTAAGTATAAAAAAGATGTATTCTATATTGAAGAACTCACTCTATATGCTACCCAAAATTTAAATTTATCAACATATTTCACCAGCTCTAGTTGAAAACCTTTGTTAATTCCTCCTACTCAATTAGAATCGGGAACACAGGTCATCTATCCAGATGATGTAGTGAACTCTTAAATTTTTCATCTTCTAGTAGCCACCTCTTACAAGGATGTTTTCCATCACAATTATACCTCACAGCCCCCCCCCCAACATCCCATTATTCTTGCAATCCCATTCCACCCTCCAGTTTATGTTTTCAGATTTGGAGCACTAGTAATCTTTATTATATATTCCTCATTAACCAAATCATATTAGTTTCAATATTGGACTCTAGTGGCTTGGATTTGTGTGGAAAATACCCCATTTGATTTATTTAAGAGTTTTGTCAATTCTTGGGGTTTTTCATTTTATTTATGTGTCTCTATTTTTAATTGTGAGGATTTTTCTATTATTTTGATTTTGAGGGAACACCTAGTGAATGGATATTATATTAGTCCTAGATCGGTCCATCTATGAAACTTCATATTGTTTCATTGGTCGATGGAGTCTCATCATAGAAGGGGTCCATGTTGGTTTGTAGCATAGAACTCTCTCAAAGGAATTCATCTCCCATTTCATAATTTCTCCATTTTCCAGGGCATTGGGAACACATTTGGATAGTTTTTGTGCATGGATGACTGAACCTATCAGATGGAGGCTTCCCATTCAGCACATATTTTTTGTGGCTATGAACCTTTCATGTCCTCCTCCAATTAGAATCAACCTACATGTTGAGGGTTTGGAAGTTTGGATTTATGAATTAATCTTTTCATTACCTCTCATTTACTACCCAGAATTTCACCTCTATAGTCACTCACAACCAGTCTATCGAATATGTCATCAGGAGGATCCCACATCTCCTTAGCCTCCCTCATCCACTGGTAGTTTCGATTCATGGTTGTATACTAAGATAATTTCAATTATTCATCACTCTATATTGAAGTATTATATTCATTCCAATCCTGGATCCACCTCTCCACCTCCCCGGGTCATAACCCATCTTGTTCAAGGTCTTTTAGATCCCTCATCTCCATCTCTATTCTTGGTTTCATTTAGAACACCATCAGATAGTGTCGGTTCTTTCACTAATATGATTAGCAAAGACAACAAAATATTCATTGATTCTTCTCCTCTATGACACCAGTTCATGGATCCAAGCCTATCTAGCCTCATATACTCTCTTTTACATAAATAATGAATTAATGTATGATTTTACTGATGGATTTTTTTGTTATTTTCACAAAATATAGTTTTTTGTGAATAGGCCTGCAAGGTTTCCCTTTTCCCACCTCATCATGGAGTTCCAAGATTATGGAATTAGTGCTACATTTTTTGTCATCTTCCTCTCTTGTACATGGTTCTATTTATAGTTATCATTTTAGGACCTCCTCTTTTTCTTCATACTCGGTTCCCCATAAATATTTAGGGATTACCATTCCTAATGGAAAGGAAAATAAGCTTCATATCATCTCCCTTGGATTGGAAATTTAATCTAGTAGAAGAATTAGGTCTAATATTCATCTTTATACGGAAAACAACAATTTTCTGTCCAGTTCTGTCACTATTTCTAAATAAAATTATATTTGTTCTCTATGGAAATTATTTCTTTTCTCTAATTGAATTCTTATTGAATAGACTCCTAGGTTTAAACTAACTTTATCGTTTCAAAATTATTTTATAGGAATGTCATTTTGATGGATTTTATTGAACCAAAATAAAATATTTCTAAGATGATGTCTTTTTCATGAGTGATAAATGTCCATGATTTATAGATTTCTATACCTCGAAATAATTACAGGTGGTTCATTTGGAATCCATGCATAAATGTGGACTTTGCCATCATATCTAATAAGTCCATGACTATAATTGTCACTTTTGTAAGTCACTCTTTGTTTGTTTTTTTATGTATATGCATTTTGATATGAAAGGTATATGTTTTGTTGGGTAGGATCTAGAGACAATGAATCTAAGATTAGAGTCTAGGATCATCAGTGGTTAATTTAACTTTATGCCAGATCCAATGAATAAAAAAGGAAGAGGCATACTTCCTTGGCTGGCCAACAAGTATTTCAATTCTTTTTGTGGAATGTAATGGAATATGGGATTTGGGATATTCTAGGGACTTTTTCACATGGACAATATAGGGTTTTAACAAACATGTTGTTGATTTTTTTGGTACCAAACTAATTGTTATGAGATTTTGTTCTTTCCTAATCCATGAGTTGTTAATCTAACTCATATCATATTTAACAACTCCACTTTGTTTTGTTACTATAAATTCTTATAATGTGGATGCTGATAATTTTTATTTCTATAAATTGTGGGCTTCTAAACCATACTATCACTATGTTGTTGTAGATTTTTTTAACAAGACATTTTGTGTTTGTCTTTGGGTGAATGTCCATAATAAGCTAGGATGACTTATGAATGATCTCCTAACCTAGAACTAGAGTGTTTCATCCACAAATAAGGATATGGAGGTTTTTAATTCATATATTGAGACCCTAGAAAATCTCATGGATTATCAATGGAAGGACTTAATTTTTGAAGATCTTACGAAACAGAAGAGTAGATATAATGGACTATTATTGAGGAAATAATGACTAGCTTATGAGTATTCCAATGTTCATTATTTGGTGATGGTGATATTAATAAAGAGTATATTCATTCATGTGTCCTAGATAATGGAGGGAACACCATACCAAACATTATGATTAATAACAACTCATTGAGGCCATGAGGATCTCTTTCAAGTTATATCGACATGTATTTTTTATTATTATAATGAGCCCTTCAAACATATTCCATAGGAGAAGGATATACAATATTCCATTTCGATTATTTATTTATAACGTGCACTAATACATGATGGGATCATGGGATCCTACAATAGGGTATCATAAGACTTGGTTATACTCAATCTGGGGAATCTGAACTAATACTTCTTCCATTATGGTAACTTTCATCATGTAGAATTTTCCACATCTATATTACTCATTCCAAAAAATTAAAGATCCTACTAAGAATCAGTATTACCAATCAATCAGTTTGATTATCTTCCAGTATAATGTTTCAGCATGCATGCTCAATAAATGGATTGTAGAGAATACTCCACAATTGATATCATAAGATCATCATAGGTTTTTAGGGGAGATCTATTCATGGGGTGATCAGACATAAAAATGAATTAATTAGTGACATCAATCTATGGACTATGGGGTCTAATATTAACATTATGTGAGATATGGAAAAAGAATGTGATCGTATTGAATGGAATTTCATTCTGAAGGTTCTCACCACTATGAGATTTTCCACTTGATCTATAGACCTTTTCTTAATATCATTTTCCCTCCATGGATTTCAGTTTCTTTTCATGGTAGAAACCATTGTTCTTTTTAAACAATTTTTGGCGATAAGGTAGGGAGACCATCTTTCTTGTATTTTATTCATTGCTTATAAATACTACTTTAGATACCTTATAAATAAGAGCTTATCATCTAGAGTTTTCCGCCCTTTATTGATGTAAATATATTTCAAATGGGATATGTCATCTTATATGTATGGATGAAACCCCTAAATTTTCAAATTATATAATAAATTCTATGTGTGACCTCAAAATTATCATTAGGAGCTACTACTATTGGAGTGGGAAATTGGTAAAGCAACACAAGAAATGATTTTTTATTTCATCATGTTGCTTAGAAAAACATGATACTATTTTATAAATTATCATGTTAATACCTTAGAGAGAATTTCCAATATATTTTCTTGGTACTCCCATCAATTCACGTCATCTCTATATCCAGTCATATCAAATTATTGTGGGCAAGATCACTAGTTAGACCGTGGACCAAAATAATAATTCCAATATTTTTTATGAACCATTACATTGGTAAATTTTATTTAAAAATTCAACCCCATGGATGATTTTTTGGGATTAATTGTTCCTGTGGGATTCATATTTGGTATTGAAAATATCATGGAAGCCTTCATTTGGGATGCTCGATCAATGTGGAGACACCAATAGATATCATGGAAAAGGAAGAAAATACCACTCATCTAGGAGGGAATTAATGATAAAATGTTTTCGAACAAAAATTTAATACTTATTGGAGAAAATGGCATGGTAAATTATTGATCAACATTCACACTATGAATGATACGTGTATGTAAAATAGATAAGTGATTTGGGAATGAAAATAGTCATTTCTTCCTAACATTTCCATGTGAATGAACCTAACTTCTTAATACTCCATTCTCACACTAGGTAGATCATAGGAAGGTTGCAAACTAGATTCTTATTTCATAATTAGGTTGGAATAATACATGGAAAACCCAACATCCAAATATAATCCTCATTTTATATAAGTTTAGTATATTACCATGCATTAATCGTATAGGGATGGATAGAGAGCAGTTCAAATATTTCTATTTAATTGAGATCAACACATAGATAGATCACTAAATTTTTACTAGTTCATCCTCAAAATCATTTTGTAAAAGGAGTATTAGTGACTGTATTCTGATTTTACTGATGTGGATACATATGAGAGGTCTTCTAGTGACCCTATATTCTTTCAATATTCAAATTTCTCACCTTGAGTGTTTGAAATCAATGAATATCTATGAATGATATAACAATTTTATGAGACTCTAATGGGTTTTGAGGTTAAACTATTGTATGTTTTCATAGGAAGAGGCTATAAATAATATTTTATTTTCATTTGAATGGGGCCAAACTATTTTGATATCCATATAATCATTCATATTTTCAATGTCACAATTTATATTGGTGGAAAATTCCATAACCACTCGCATCATTGGTTGGGTAATAATAGAATCAAATTGAAGGACCAGTTTTTTATTTTTACATTTAGATGATGGAGCATTTTCCATGTGAGGAATTATTATTATGATTGAAGTACTAGTTAAACAAAAACCTAACTCATTTTCAAATCAAAAAATATTTTAGTGTACATTTCCAGGATCTTCCCAACCTGCTATAAGGTACCATTATTTTGCCAATACCTTTTTGGAAGAGTCAACTGTTGTATTTGTTTAGCTGGAAATATCAATTGGGGGGTTATCTTGGTTTCCTCATAGTGATGGGACCAAACTCAACACTAATGGATCTTCTATTTCTAGAATCTTTTGGTTTTGTATTCTTTGGTTTCATGGCATTCTTCAATTATGGAGATTCGCTTCAATACAAAGACAATTCCTTGATTATTGGACTTTGCATGTGTCAAGAGAGTAGTATTGATATTGATGTGATAATGATAGACTCATTCGCAATTAAATGAGTCTTGACTTGGCTTAAAATTACCCCTAGTAGGTTACCAATCCCATCAACAAATCTATTGGTCCAACTAGTGCTCTTGATAAAGATATTAATTTGTGGTGAGGGTCATCATTTTTATTAGGGATTACCCCGGACTTCATTAATTTCAGACCCATAATTTTAGGTGACTATTTTGAAATTTTTCATGTTCTTGTTTTCCCTTTTCTATTATGATAATATATATAATTTTTTCATATAATAATTGTATAATATTTTTATGAATTCAAAAAATTAGTTGATGAATAAATTATTTAGATATCATGATCATGGGTTAGGATGATTATTTGTTAAATTAAGAATTGAGATATAGGGAATTTGAAATTGGGATAATTAATTTTTTGTATTAATTTTGGTAATATTAGGATCATTTATTGTGATTAATTAATTATTGAATTAATTAATGGGACAAATGTAAAATGTTAATTTTTTATTTAATTAATGAGAAAAAGGTGATAAATTATGTTATTAATTAATTAATGTAATTTAATGTGATTAATTAATTAATTACCCAATTAATAGGATTAGATTAATAAATTTTTTAATTAATTATTTGAGTATTTTGATGGTTAATTGTTATAATAGGATTAATGTTGTTAATTATTGGATGATGTGATAATGTGAAAACATCTAATTTTATGGTGCATGTGATAATGTAAAATTTATTATATATGTAAATGAATAAAAAAAGAGGTGTGAGATAGGGAATTAGGCTCCACATACTCGTGGCATGCTAGAAATATCATTCTAGAACAAAATTCATGCATGTTAATATTTGAATGGGATAAATAAAAATTCTTCGAATACCTATTGGTTGTGCGATAGGTATTGAGGCCCCAAATACCCACTGGGTGTATGACATGATTTTCTACACCCATGATATAAGTGTATGGTTGAGAAATGTTGTGTGGGACCTAGATTGATGGACCAAATACCCACATGGTGCTAGACATGACATTATACACCCACAATGTTGGCATTAGTCTATGGTTCCAATTGGTTGTGTTTTGAGTTAAAATAAATGTATAATGAATGAAATTATATTATAAACAATTCTGCAATAAATATGTGACATGGTTCAGAATCTAGGATGGTTTGATGTTGGTATTGTGGTTTAGGTGTCCTCAGGATCCTGATGGTTTATGAAAATTTAATAAAGGATAAATAATTAATTTAAACTATTTAATTTATTTATTTTATTTATTTTGTACACAACATCATATAGTTTTAATATTGGGTTTTTTAGAAACACTTAGGGGTGGAATTCCGAGTTATACTCACACCCTAGTGGGTTTTCATGATCAGTCTATGAATTTACTTCATGTTTTCAATAAATGATATGGTAAAACTATATATAATAGATAAAGGATTTTAGATGGATCATTTATGGGGGAACCCAAAATAGTTTTGGATACACGTGGGAGTTAAAAAAGTATTTACTTTTGGGTTTTCATTTTGACATGTTGCATGTATGTTATCATGGAATGCGTACTATTCAATTTTGTTATTATATTTCTTGTTTTGGTCACCTAGTGATATTGTTATATTCATGGTTATGGTTATATTATTTGTTTGTTGTTATTCATTCCACTTATGTGACACATTTATAAATAGGGTATAGTCTCCCCATGATCGATGTTAGACCCATGCTTCTAGTCCAAAGCCTCTGCTGTTTGGGGATGTTCTCTAGAAGTCATGTGACTAACTGGATAAGGGAAACTGTGTCTGGATATCTGATTTGGATGATACATTTACATGCTTGGATAAATGAGGTAATTTAAAAGATTATAAATTTTTCAAGGGAAATGTCATGTCTATATTTTTCAATATAAGTATTCTAGAGAACACTTGAAAAGGTTTGACATTGATGATTCAAATCTGGATTCCTCCTCATTTCAAAGGGAACCATGATTTGAAATGATGATAGGGGAAATTATGTGGATAGTAAAGAATTTTGAATGTTAGTTATAATTTATTTATACATTGTAGGACTAGGGAATAATTTTATATATTATATATCTCATAGTTTTACTTATTGATGTGCACATAAAGAGTCCCATTTTATAGATAGAAAATGGATTCTTTAGTATAGAATTTTGATAAGATATCTGATCTTGATATAAAACATTAATGGAAATTTGTATCTATTTGGTGATATAGATAATGATTGGGATAGTTGTATTGACTATAGATGATCAAGATGTTGTTTAATTTTCTTGTTTGGTGATGTGTGGTCTTATAAAAACATTATATATAATTGTTTTGTGACATAAATAATGTCTGGATAAGAATTTGTGGTTTTAAATCATTCCAAAACAATACTAATATTGATTAGAACAAAATTATAATATTTTAATGTTAATCTGAAGATCTGAATTCTTCATTTATGTGATTACAAGAGAGTTATAAATTTTTCTTAAGGTTCCTCTCCAAATTTCAATAATAATGATCATTTATATTTAATATCACTTAATTTGGGAGATTGTGGAGAGAAATGAATTGATTTTCTATTGTATTCCTACAAAATATAAAATATATAAAGTGTTCACTATGCCATTATTGGATGAAAAATCATGTTATTTGTGGTTGATATTATGTGTTCATCCTCACCCATATCATGTCAACAGTCTAGTGTTTAGTCCCCACTACCTTTTTATCCTTGTATATAATTACCAATATTGTATAGAAATAAATATAAAAAAAATCGTTGTTTATATTTAAATCCATGATTTTTTAAATGGTAAAATATTTATAAGAGTAGTATTCATTTATATGTTTTTCTAATAAGAGGGACCAAATATTTAGAGGTAGTTTCCTTAAAAGACTTATCTTGCGATTTTAGAATATTTTTCATATGTGAACTACATTATTAACTTGATGAAGTTCATGAATGATTTTTTTATTATATATTCTATGATAATTTTAAGTAGGTATATGGTTGAAGATATAAAAATTTAAAAAACGTTTCTTATAGACTACATGGTATTGTTAATCATTATTATTTTTTCGTACAATGATATTACTCATCTAGTCTTATAATTATTGACTGATGATTAGTTTTGATATGTAGTTGGTTTGGAATATATTTATGTTCTATAGTTTTCAATAAATCATAGAGGTTGAATTTTATATAATAATCATAAAGATGATGTGGGGATACAATAAAGTGTATATTATTGTTTTTTTGGAAAATATAAATAACAATTAAACATAGGTGTTTGAAGGTGATATTTTTTTAATTATTTGATGGGATAGGATCATTAGTAAATCAATGAATAATGTTGACGTTTGTAAAAACAATTTATAGATTATATTTAATGATGTGTTGATAAAAAATTGCTTGTATGATATTTATGATCATGTTTAAGTGTATAATTAGTTGTAGATAATACCTTCAAATCATCTTTTGAAGCTCTAAATTTATTTAATGATTGTTCATAATTTTCAAAAAGAGAAATATAATTTCAGTAGTAAATTATCTGTTCCACACGGATGATCTTGAAGAATGATAATTTTTAAATGTATACAATCCATTTATATGGTCAATTGTTTTCTTCACATGGTTTCTCTACATAGATGATTGATTGTACATGTGGATGGTCCCAATGGCTAATCTATTATTCATATAGTCAATCTATTGAGTTTTATCAAGTCATTGATATTTATGGTCAATCCACTTAGTATAGATGTGTTATGTTGACACCCAAACCTATGTAGATGTAATTCATAATCTGATCGAGCCTTATAATGTTCTATAGCATACTTTGAATAAGTATTTTTGAATCCATGACACGTTTCAAGGAAACACATAAATCCCTAAGTAAATTTATAGGTCACCTTGGGGATCCAATGGTTTAGTTGTATGTACCACTACCCATGTAAGTGCATTTCATGAGATATTTCATGGTACCAATATGTGTAAAATAATGGGAAATTTTAATTTAATGTTTATTATATCTATGTCTGGTGATTACATATTTAATTAATGGTAATTCAAATGGGAACTTATGGATGGTGTTCCAAAAAATTATTTCTACATCATAGAGTATCTAGGGTGACCATTTTAGAAAATATTATTTATTAATTATATTGTTTTCCTAATTTATAAATAATATAAAAAGTGTGAAATGGTGTCTAGCATGCTAGTGTGATATTTTTCAGAGTATTATTTTTTTTGAGAATTATGAGTTTCAAAAAAATTATATTCTAATGAATATTAATTCAGTTTTTTTCAAGGTGAGGAGCTATTAAATGAAAAGAAATATCATCATACTCTATTCTTTCATGATTTAGTCTAAAAAAAGATTAAATGTTAGAGTTATGATATAAAATCTCTATCATGAATCTGAAGGAAGAAAAATAAATTCATACTTTACATTATAATGAGGATTGGAAGACTATAACTCTATAATTATTTATTAATGTATGCATTTTTATTTTTATTTAATTCATGAAAGTAATTTTGGATAGAATAAAGAATAATTATAACATTATTCGATAGTTATTATGTACAATTATTATGTCAATACTAATCATGAGTGGGATTTTTCATGATAGTGATCTATGTCATCAAGAGGATTTAAATTAGAATATTTTTAGCTATATTATTATAGGTAGGATATTTGAAAAGAATGAGGGAATAAAAGGGTATTATTCATGTGATATATCTGAAATGTATATTTCCCATTACAGAAGAATAATGTGGGGGTAATGTATATGTAAACATGATATATGGTTGAGTTTTCCATTAAATTATCTATAAATATATATAATGAATAAGTTCACTATTCAATATACATATGTTGAAGATCTATTTTCACAATGAAAACATGTAATGAATGTATTTTATGAATTGTTGTGCTTCAGATTTGTAGTGGTCTCATGCTACTATGAAAGAATGTAAAAATATGACATAATTGACAGTACTGATAGATCGATAAAAGTTTATAGGACGATGACGTATTAGTTTCTGCTCAAACTATTTATCAATGTAAAGTATGAGATCCACATTTCTGCAAGACCCATCAATATATTGTTGTCAGACAAGAAAATTTGAGTTTTATGGTTATACCCTACTCACTAAACATAGATGTCTCTTTTAGTTGGTAGTGTGATCTCAGAGGAATCCAAATCACACCAAGGATTGGCCTTATCACATTGCGAATTGAATCATATAAAACTTTAGTGTTTTTTTGGTCAGTGTTTTAGTGTGAGAAAAACAATTATAACAATATAGTAATATATTCCTTGGATTGTTTCTAAATAAATTAATAAAATTATATTGACAATTGATTAACCCCTCTTAATGATTCTTCATAGATCTTGTAGTGGTTCTGCAAAATTTAAAATTAGTAACTATTCATAATATTGAATATAAATCCCCTTATATTATATATTATTATTTAATTTATAATGTCTTTATTAATTACCCTTATGATTTTATATAAAAATTGTATATAGAAATTTTATATCCTAATATATAATGTCAAAATTATTTTATATGATCATTTAATATTATAAATATTTGATTGTCTTTTTTATAAATATTTAATAACTAATTGTAAATATTTTAGAAAAGATTAATTTTTTTAATAAATTAAATTGCACTATTATTACAAAATCCATATATTGAAAATTTTTAATCAATTTTTAAATTACATAACAATTTTTAAAAACTAAAATATTAAAAATAAAAAATATGTCCATGTATTTCAAATTTTAATACATCCATATGTCATTAATATGATGAATGAAATATTTTATATCATATTTTAATATAGAAAATCCACAATAGTGACATATCCAATAATCTTGGGAATTAATATTATATGATATCACATATATCATAACAATAATATGAAACTCTATTTAAGATAACATGAATCATCATTACCCTCCATACAACATCCCTTAATTTACATTATGATGCCTATAAAACTAAATAATTTTTATGAATTTCTTTCTATAATTTCTCAAATTTTATAGTGTGATAAGGAATTTTTTTAAACCATAAATATCATATGATAAGCCTTAGTTCAAATTTTATATCATTTTTAATGATATAAATATAACAGACACTATCAAAATTTCATCATTTTGAAATGTGATTGTATGATTGGAGAATCATAGTGATTCTCTAATACCACCTACATGATTATAATGATAGAATAAAACTTCTTCAACATGGTTGAAGTCAATTTAATCTAAATTAACAAGATCTAAATTCCATTAAAAACTGAAATTATGTAAAAATAGATAAAAGAATGTGTATAATATATCAGTGATGACATCTGACATGACCAGAACCAATGATACCCCTCATTGGCAATGTTATACTGAATGCACCACCCCAATATTCCCACCAATAAGCCTGTGACATGTGAATATAACCATGTTGGTGTATCACACATGATGAGAGGTTTTATCTCAATGTACATGTACACAATGCATACCACCATAGTTATTATAAAAATTAAGAAAAGATAAATGAAACTAATTGTAATATATATATCAATATATAATGCACGCAGAATCTAATAATACCTATAAACATATCTAGTACATAATCAATAATGAAATGGGATATGATAAAATAAAATTATTTAAAATGGAAAACCAATATAAGACAGTAAGTTAAAGAGGAACTCACAACAAGATGCCTCTATAACAACCATAAAATCATGACTTTGATTAACAAAATAATTCATCTTTTCATAATGACTATTTTATTATTATTTTTAAATGGAGTTCCATATAAATAATATTTATAAAAAATATTAAATTTCATGTAAAAATATTGATTACTACCGCTAAAAAATCTAAAGGGATTTAAAAAACATAAAAAATACCACACAATGTTAGACCCCAATGGATTATAATATTATAGGATGATTACAACTTCCAATAATACTATTAATAAATTTTAAGAATATAATATTTATTATCACCATAATTATAAAAATATTTTAAAATTATTTAGAGAATGTTTTTTTAGTGGTATATATAAACGGTATAATTAAAAATATGATTCTTAGGACATAGATGTTACATTACTATTACATTACAATTGGTCAATTTGAACATAGGTTGATATGAATATTGGGAATTTTTACCATTAATAATTTAATCATTATAAAGTGATATTTGATGTTAAATTATATTAATGAGATGGATTAGAGTGAATTGTAAATAATATAAAATATGATATCCTCAACCAGTAGGATCACACCTTATTGAATCTCATTTATTATAACATGGGTAGAAGGTGACATCATATGGATCCCCCTTTGACCGAGCAGATAAAATTCATCTAAAACTATTGCATGAGTGGAATCTACAACACGAGAAATTAATATTTTTACATATCACCACTAGGTATTTTTTACTTCATCAACTCCATGAAAATATGACCACCAAACACATCATTGTTAGGATGTATTCTTGTGTAATAATAAGTTATGTATCTACAAATTTTTAAAAAATAAAATGTATTTTACATAATGTAGATAGTTATTTATAAAATAATTAATTTTTTTATATTATTAATATAATAAATTCTACATCAAAATAAAATAAATTTTATTGATACACTTTTATATTAAAATTATACATAATTATATTTTCAAAAAATATTTAAACTTTTATAATATTTCAATGTATTTAAAATAATGTTTATTTTCATCAAATAGTCTTATAAAATAATATTAATTTAATTTTAAATTATAATAAAAATTTTATAAAGATGTGAGAAATGTTTATAAGTGTTAGAAAGTATAATATGTTTTATATATTTTCATATTTTAACAAAGAAATATTTTTCATTTAGAAGTTGAAATTATCGTATATAGAAAATTATTTAACAAAATAAACATTATATTTTAAATAATTATGTCTTAATTATGTTAGGGTGATAATTTTGAATTTCTAAAATACTTAATTTTTGTGTATAGTAAAAATATAGTTTTGTGTTTTCGATATGTTTTTAACTATAAATATATTATATAATAATATAATTATCAATAAAATGAAATAAAAAAGAACTATTTTATTATTATCATGTAATTTAATGTGTTCAAATTAATTACTATACATTTAACTTACTTTAGTAACAGTAAAATAGAAATATTGAAATTAAAAAAATTAATTTAGGGAAATTTTGTTATTCAGGGACAACGAAATTTTAAAACATATATTTCGATTCTAATGGTTTAAAATATTATAAAATATGATTAAATTTCACAAAACCATGATAAAATACCATGGGAAATGCAATGGTTGTCCATTTTCGAGAGCATATAATTCCAAGATCTACATTTAAAAATTATTAAATAGTTAATATTATTTTAATGTAACTACTATCCAATTATCCCTTTACACTCTCCTATAAATCCTATAGCCATGAATTTTGGGTGATTTTTCATCCCAAATTGTTCAACCAAGGCTTCCTAAATTTGTTATTTCTCCATCCTAAGGTTTCATGGAGCAACTCTTCAAGGTAAGGAAAGACTCCTCTTCTTTTCCATTCAAGTACATCTTTTGTGGTATTCATTATAGTTGATGAATTATCATCATTTCAAAAACAAATATTTCTATCCTTACAACTAAAATAGATTTTTTTAAATGAGAGCCCTTCATTCCATCAAATAATTCCATTTATTTAATCTAAATTGTAAACCTATATTACTAATAAAATCATTTTTTTAATTTATCTTTTTTCCACAAAATATTCTTATATTGTGGATACCCAATAAATTATTCTATTCAATGGAATTCATCCAGATATAAAAATGAGTAGTTTATTGTGTAAATTCAAATATAAAACCCAAATTCCTTTCTTGAAGGTTAAAATTGATGATATTCTCAAGTCATTCATCATTTATGAATTTAATGACTTTTACATGAGACAAATTCATAACTTCCCATGGTATATTAATGATATTTTCTCATACAATCTACATGGAGTAGATGAATATATATATATATATATATGAAGGGATCTCCCAGATATCACTGTAATGTATTGGTCAATGGATTAGTGTTTATAAATAAATTTATTTACAATACCAAAGTGAATAATATCAATAATTAGGATTTATTACACATTGGTCATAAAACATACTGATATGATTATGAATTTCTCACTTTGAAAATGTTTCCACATTTTAAATTTTTATTTGTGATCTTTCTATAATTATATGATTCGTGTTCCTATTATTATGGCATATTTTTATAACTCATGATCACTTGCGAAATAGTTCATTTTTTATTACCTTACGTGAAATTTTGTTGAGTTCATTATTTTGATGCATGTCTTCAAGGTATGAGATATAGAAAAATTAATATATGATAATTGTATTAATAAGAAACTCAGGTGTATTAGAATAATGTTAATTTTTTTCGTTGATTATATAGTAAATTTTTATGAAACTAAACATCAAATGATCCTTTGTGTTATAAAATTTTGTACAATTTCATGAAATTATTATGTATTAAAAATGAGAGGCACTATATTTTGCATCAAAGGTATGTTTAGATATTTGAGAAAATTTATAAAATAATTTTTTAAGAACCCTTGTTGTATGTGTAAATATAGAAAAATGGCCTGACATTTTGGTTAATTAAAAATAAAGTGGTTTCCAAATAGTAAAATACTTGTTAGGATACTATTTGTGAATTTGGCCTTAAACAGTTTTACCTAGGGGTAATTTCCCCAAAAAGTGGGAATTGGCTATTAAATCTATTTTCTCCATGTTTATATCAAAGAGGCTTTATTTCAAACCCCACTTGATACTCTTCGGGGGATATTATTTTGCTAATAACATTATTTTTATAATATGTTATGTAGGATTTAGAAAAACAATTTACAGTTATTATAGGATATTAATGAATAAAATCATTAATGAATGTTGATTTAGAACAAAAAATCCATTAAAAATTATAATATTCCTAGAAGTAAAATCATTCCCAATATAGTATTCTTATTTTAGAAAAATGGTATCAAATAGGATGAGTCAGTTAAATGATAATAGTAATGGAAGATGAATTGATGAAATTCCTATAATGATGGAAGCTAGAATAGAAAAAATCATAAGGACAAAAAACATACTAGATTGGGTTATGAATAATAACATGAATCATGTTGAGTACCTAGATTCACCATGAATAGAATAACAAGAATTTTATTCCTTTATTAATCAAAGAATAACTTCTATTATTGAATCTACTGATTCATTAATCATAAGAAAATGTAAAACCATTATTGAATACATATCTTATATACCCTCTTGTTGAAAAATAGGGAAATTCTTATTTAATGTATACATCATTGAAGGATAAGCTGATCAGTGGTGGAAACTAAATAAGAACATGAACTTAATTAGTTGTATTAATTCATTGGAATTGGAAGAGTTCAAGTGAATCTTTTATATAAATATTTTCCCCATCTGATGTGATAGAAAATAGAGAATGGTTTCATTGTTCTAATGAAGAAGAAAAATGTAGGAGTGATAATATACAAAGTGAAGTTTACATAACATTATTGATACATTTCTATATTTTTTATGGATTATAAGGGAATGTTTGAATTGTTTTTGGGTACTCTATGAACCCTACTACAATGGAATATAGAATAAGTAAAGAATGGATGATTTGAGGATACAGTGCATAGTGCAATAATGTTTAAAAATGAGTTTTTTAGACACAAATTTATAATAGGATGAAGGAAAATAATATAGAAACGAAGCATGAATGAAGGGAGAGTTTAGATATAAAAGAGAAAGAAAATAATCCCAACATACAACAAGAAAATAACATCGAATGAAACATTTAGGGAAATACATGCATGGAATTTTAATGTTATACAAGATTATAAGAGTTGTAAATATTGTCCATAACATTCATTGTGAGGTGAAACATTAATATCTTATTGAAAAAACTAATGGGAATATAGTACACGAGTATCCTAAAGTTTAATACTTTAAGGGTGGATAATTTGGGCACTTGGAAAATAAATTTCTGAATAAAAATGAAATAGAGTGGAACCACCATAAACATAACTATATAGAAAGAGATCATGGAAATTATTTTTAATCATTTATGGTTAATTTAGATACATCGAATGTTGTGGTTGTTGGTGCACTTATTGTTCTATCAAAGAGAATAATTAAATTGGTTGTCTTTGGTTCAATACATTCTCTTATTTCATCAAAATTTCGAATGAACTTATAATCAAACCCATAAATTATATATTTTTCTAAAGAATTATTATTCCAATAGAGATTATATATGAATAAAAGGTGTATAGAAAATAACGTGTCAACTATGGTTTTCATAACCTGAATGAAAATCATGTAGTTATTACCATTGTGGAATTCAAAACTATATTAGGGAAATAAGGGTACTAAAATTATAATACTAAGATAAATTATATAAGAATGGTAATTTTAGTGGTATTTAATGGAAATACTATTTCTATTTTCAATTTATCGATATCTCTGTATTATATTTCTCTCATAGTACATGAACTATACATATTTTTCGAGATGATCAGTGAAGTGGAAGTAGAAAATGAAATTATAAATAAAAAATGTCTACAATGTTTATAGATACATTTATTTAAATAATAGAGACTTACTTAGACCTCCCCAAAGAAGAGAGGTATATTTATCTATTTTAATATTACATAGATCCATATAAATATATAATTAACCATTATGAATGGAATATGTGGATTTAGAGTAATTATATAAGCAGCTTTTAGACCTGTTCAAAAATGATATAATTGACCATGTGTGACTCATTGGGGAGAATCTATTCTCATTATGAAAATGGAAGTTAGATTTATGTGGCAAAAAATTGAATATTGAGAGAATAATGGGTTCATAGTAATGAAAAATATACCCTTCAAAAGACTGATGATTTATTTGAATAGCTTCATTGGGCTGAAATATTCTCAAAGATTGATCTCCCAACCATATAGCATCTACTGACTGTGAAGTAGGAAGATTTCACAGGGACTAGTTTTTTAATGATATATAATCCTTATGAGTTCTTTTTATTCCCTTTGGAATGAATAATTATCCCACCATATTTATGGATTTGATTTATAGAGTCTTTGGGTAGTATATCAATAAATTTTTGATGGTCTTTGTTAAAGATATTCTGAAATATTCAAAATGTCGGGAGGAAAATGAGTCTCAAACAGGGGTCTTATTACAAACTCTAAAGCACTATAATATTTTTTTAAAACATATAAAAATTATATTTTGGTTGAAACTATTCACATTATATAAGTACATCACGACCCACAAAGAAATCTCATCAGATCTCAAAATGAGTAATTCCATAGAAGATTGTCCAAATATTACAATAGTAAATTAATTTAATAATTTCCACATTTAGAAACTTATTATAGATGGTTTGTGAAATATTTTTATAACAAATATAATCCACTAAAAAAGTTAACTAAAAAAAGTATTTATGTTTATCTGTACAAATAATGTGAATAATGTTTTCAGGAACTGCAGAATAAGTAGGTTAGTGCACATGTTCTATATTTACCCTTAATCAAAGATGAATCTATTTTTTATTGTGATGAGTCTCTTAAGGGGATTGGATGTGTCTTCATGGAAAATGAAAAGTTGGTTTACTATTCATCTTAACACTTAAATAATGAATATTATAATTATCCTAATTTAAAATTAGAGTAAAAAATAACTTTTATACTTTAATGAAATGAAATAAAAACATTGAAATAGAAATCAATGATATGTATACATACAACAAAATTATAACTTATATTTTCCCAGACAAGTAATTGAACATGTGATAAAGGTTATTGACTGAGATTATTAATGATTTAGATGGTTCAATTCATTATCACCCTAAAAGTCAGAATAAATTCTAAAATGAAATGAGTAAATAAGAAAATGGAGTTCTTATAATTATTAGGATTGAAGTAGAACCAATGATAAATGACCTAGTAAGGTTTGACATGGTAATCACAAGGGAAGGGTCTTCCTAAATCATTTCAAAAATTATTTTTCAACCATAATTACTAGAGAAGATGATTAGTGATCAAAGAGATTATCCTTTGATGAAATATAAGGCATATGATAGGAAATATAGGAAGATTTATGAATTCAATATTGATAAATAAGGTGTACATAGATTTGGTAGAATTCTATAGGTACCATATATTATTGAGATATATAAGGTGCTAATAAATGAAGCTCATAACTCTACAATCCCTATAAATATAGTAAGGACTAAAATTTTTATGGACCCACATGATCATTATTTTTTGGATAATTCTAAAATTATAGTTTCTCATTACATATCGAGGTGTTTTGTGTGTCAATAAGTGAGAAAAGAGAGAAAAATTAAAAAAGGTAATCGAAACCACAACCCATACCTCCGTGCATATATGACAACATCAATACAAATATTTTCACATTCCTACCTAATCCATACAAGTGAAAAACACTATATGTGTAATTATTGATATATGAAATATGTTTTTAATTTAGGTATGAGAGGATTTTTATCAGGAGAACCGATCTCTCTTCCATTTTAAACAAGTTGTGAGACTCCATGGATTACCACTATAGATAGTTTTTGACCTAGATCAATGATTTTACACAATGATTTAGTCGATCCATATAAATCCTTCGAATAATGATATAAAAATATAAATTAATTTTAATTCTAAAAGTGATCATTATTATGAGAGTATAATTCAAAAAGTATAATACATTCTATGGAAAATCTCAGTGGATTCTCAAGGGAGTTGGAATTAATATATTCGACTTTTGTGTTATCATATTACAATATTTTCCATTTGAGTTGTCAAATAGAACCCTTTTATGCTCATTATGGGAAAAGGTTTAGAAATATAAATTATTTTAATGAAGTTATACAAGGGAAACTATTTGGGATTGACATTGAAAAAACACTAATGAAAAATACAATTGATGAAGAAAAAAATTAATGGTTTACTAGTGTTGGGCGATTTGTTTTTTTCTGACAATCAATGGTGGGAAATAGAATTTCAGGTTGGGGAATTTGTATTTTTCAAGATATCACTGTGGAAAGGGATTATAAGATTTTTATAGAAAGGGAAATTGATTCCATGATAAATTAGGCCAATTGGCTTAGAGAATATTGATTGGTTTCTTATCAATGTCTATTTCCTATAAATTTATTCAATATCCATGATATCCTTTATGTGTTTTGAAGGAAAATGTATATGTCTTCCCCAACGCATATACATAATATTAATGGTTTGGAATTATAAGTTAAATTTTAATATAAATGTGAAGTGGTCCATATTATTGATATAATGGAACAAATGTTAATGAACATGAAAACATTTCATCTGGATGTCAGGTGAAAAAATAAGATATTTGAAGCATATACATGATAACTAGAAAAATAGATAAAGGAAAAATAGAATTTTTTTGGAAGGAAAAATATTTCAAGGCTGAAATTTCCTAAGGGCGGATGTAATGACATGAAATTACATTCTTATAAAATGAATTATTTTTCTCATAGTGACTAAATTATAATTTTTCACAATATATGTTCTTAGAAATTGAATTACAAAAATTATATTACATGTTATGCAATAATATTGATTAATACAACTAAAAATATTTTTGAGATATATATACCAAAGGGAATATACCTTAAAATGGTATATAATAAAGGATAAAACCTAACCAAGAAGATAAAACATACCTTGAAAACTATTAAAAGATAAATAATTGTTATGAATATGGGTTTATTTTCAAAGGAATCACAAAAAAAGATTGGAATAATGTTGTGAATGTAAATGTTTGGTTGTATATATATATATGATGTTAACATAATTTACATAATTAGTATATGAATGTTTCATTATTACTATATTTATATGGGTTAATATATTTGTTTTTACATATGTACAATTAGAATTATGACTGTTTTTAATTTAACAGTTACAAAATGAGAGTGGGGGTTAGTTTATATTATGGCTAATAATAAGAGTTAATTGAATTTATAAGAATGAAATGTGGGACTCAACTAATTAGAGCCTTCCATTGGAAGCACATTTATAAAAAACTAGGAGGGAAGTAGCATCATAGGGGGTATCCATTTAAAAATCCCATGAATGGATTCAATAATTAAGGATCATGTGGAATATACTATTAAATATATTCATGTTATTAGTGATCACCGCATGGTAAGTGTCAATTTATCAACCCCATGAAACTACAATGATCTGATATCCCAATTAGGGTGTACATTTTTGTTATAAGTGGCATTATATGTATACCATAGTATCATATATGTTTAACTTCATTTGTATAAATGAAATAATTATTGATATAATCCATTTTCACTATTATTTTTTATTTAATAAAATAATTTTTAATATAAAATGAGTCTGATAAATATAATATTTGAAATAAATAAAACATAATCATACTTTCCGAAAATATATAAACCATAATAGTAAAATTAGATATTAAAAAAATAATTCTAAATAAACATTCATATAAAAAATATTTCTTCTAAATATAAATTATAATATAATCTTAAAATATCATGGGGAATTTTTATGATTGTCATAAGTATGATTATTTTATATGGAAAATTATTTTTCTATTATTAGAGATATTTATTTATGACTAATAATTACGATATATATAAAATCAGTTAGATGAAACAAACATTATGTTAGAAATCAATATGTCAAAATTTGATTTGGGTTGAGTTTATTTTTCCATGAATACTAAAATATTGTTTTCTGTATTCAGGTGTTTTTATGAATTCCAAAATATATTATAATTATTTAGTAATTGAAAAAAATTAATACATGACAAAAATAGATTATTTTATTAATATAATTAATTTTATTGTAATTAAAAAATCTCTAAAAAGTTAAATGACTCTCTAAATTATAAAAAGAAATTAATATTTTAGAAACAATATATTTTAGAAACATTATATATCCATGGTCAAGTTAATATTAAAAAATATGTTTCCTTCAAATTCCATAAAATATTATATAACATGTCTTAAATTTTGGAAACCAAGATAATGAAACAATGGGTAAGCTAATGGGTTTTTATTTTCTATTAAAAAAAATTCCACGACTTATATTTTGAAATTATTCAAAAATGTCCTCCTATTTTACTATAAATATCCTCCCATCCTACGATTACACTCCACTATATATCTATTATCTAAATTTTTATGGTCATTTTATGTCCAATATATTGCCTTGGAGGTGTCCATAAGTGGATAATGTTCCATACTCAAGTTTTAGGTAGAAAATCTTCAAGTTAAGGGAACTCTCATATTCTTCTTTTCCATTAATGTACCTATTTTGTGGTATGCCTTGAAAATATTGAATTATATTCTTACCATGAACTTTTATTTATCACATTACATCTAAAATACTGGATTTCCAATGATATTCCTCATTCCATATCATTATTCTAATTCCTTAAATCTCATTTTATACCCATCATTCTACCGTAATCATTTCATGAATTTCAATATTTTTTTAAAAATATACCTATATTATGGATACCCAATGAATTTATCTATTCAATGAAATTCACTTTGATTTGAACATGATTCCTTCATTTTTTAATTATAGGTATGAATCCTATATTCCATTCATGGGGGTAAATTTTTTTTGTTTTCATGTAATTAAGAATTTTTTAATATAAGGACTATTACATGAATCCCATTTATTATTCACAATGAAATATCAATGAATTTGATTTTTATGATCTACATAGAAGATATGAATTAATATAAATGAATGGAGAACCCTAATATCACTCCAATTCATTTTAAAAACAATTAAACTATATTGATGATATGTTTAATGATACCTTAGTGAATAACTTTGGTAATTATTTTTTTGACACTTTGGTGATGTTTTTTTGGTTATTTTTTAATGAAAGGCCATTTTTTTTATTTTAACCACATTTACATGTTTTATATAATTATTATTCTATTATAATATTTCTCATAATATTATGAAAATTAATAATTTTAATGCCACATAATCACATTCCATATATTTCATTTCTATTTCCTTTACTAGTATTAATGCACATCGATTTATTTTGATTCATATCACTTGGATATGATAGGAAATAAAATTACAATTGTATTAAATTATTAAAAATTCATTAATTCGGATTATATTTGTGTACATGTTTTCCATATATTACATTCAAATTTTCTAGGAAAATGAACCTTAGAATATTTTTATATGTTATTAAATTGATCGCCTTTTAATTACTCATATAGGTAATAAAATTAAGGATGTCATAATCTCTAGATAAAAATATCACTTACTGTTACAACCGCCTGATACCAAGATGCACTTCTAACAACATATCCACCACGGTTGACCCCATGTGTCATCTCAAAATTAACCATATAACCTCTACATCAACTAAAGAAAAAATTTAATCCTAGTATCATCTATATAGGCATAAAAAAATTTTATAAAAAAAATATTTTGGTTCATTGGAAACAATATCAATAGGATGACTAAAAACCAATAAGAAAAATAAATGTAATTATTCATCTCAAAACTCATGTACAAGAATGTATCTTGGAAGAAGATAGTGAATTATAATCCTGAATTTCATTAAAATTTTAATACGTAGGAATATGAAAAAGTATCAATAATCAAAGATCCAAATATAAAATTCAAAACATTATGAGAAACTAGGGTTGTCTAAGTGATAAAAAAGTCCATTAAATTGGAAGTAGATTACCAATGGACATGTTCCATCTCTACAATAACCCATAGAACCAGATGAGTCACAAGTTTCAGAGAATATGATATACTGTAAATTTTTTACCCACCACAATTAGATTCTATTTAAGGGTACATTGTCCTTTGTAATGTATGAACATCTTTCAAGGGATCATTACAATTTACTTCTCACGAGATCACTCTAGTATTTTAGAAATATCAAGGGGATACAACACCTAGACCAAGGTTATGTGTTTTTTGGTGAGTAAAAAACATTACTATCATAACTAATAATGATTGATTTAAAGTGTAAATCCCAATATATAAAAAACATTGAAATTACATAAAAATTGTACATACATGAATCAATACATAACCATGAGAATCTAAAATACCCAATTAGTTGCTCTGTTTTCTCTAAATAACCACATATAAGGAACTGTGTCTCATAGAATATCCCAAAAAATAATTGGGAGGCACAAAATAGGTTGGTGTAGAACATTGTTAATGATAGAAACAAATTATAGAATAATGGGGGATACTAAACCACTATATGGTTTGATCATCATGACCAATCCTCTATAGTGGTACTATAAAGAAAAATTTAAATTATTGATATATTTCTTCACTAATTTACCTAGAAGCCAAATTCTCCTTACCATTGTCATCAACATTGAATAACATATATGATACACTATTTATTTTCTTAATTTTGGAACTCAGTTAAAATGAAATGAAAAATATCCCATGAAGGATAACTCAGTAAAGTAGAAAACAATGGGAACACCATGTGTTGTGTTGTGCATGGTAGTTTCTATACAATAAGAAATTACATGATCTAGACTATTAAAATTACATTGTCATGTTACATTCATGATTGGAGCATATCTGGTGCCTCACCCATCTCAGCTCAAGAAAGGTGGGAACCAACCCAATTAGACTACGCACCAAACCATGTGCTCGGGAAATCCATCGAGCCACACCACCTAAACATCCTGGTTCAGGGGGGATTTATAAAAAAATTAAATAAAAAAGAAATTATTAGAATGTTTTCATTGGAATGTTTTCATCATATAGATATTATTAGATAGATATCATCATATATAATTTATTAGACATATTCTATTTAAAAAACATCAGTTTATATGGGGTACATTCATGGGTACTGGCTATTTGTGGATTCATCATATGGTTCAACGTCATACCTGTGGTTTCATAGTTTCAATCCATTGGTCTGAAACCATGATCAACCATATATTATTCCTCTAGCTTCATGGTGTCTATGTGTATGTCACAATTACCATGCCTACTAACATGGACATCTTACCACTACCATGAGAAACCTAGGTGAACTATAGAGAACATACCTACTAGGGGTAATAAAAAATCCTTATGTAATGAATGAAAACATAACCAGTGGTTATATAGCCATCCCCATGGCACATATCGACCACCTTTGGAATAGTATCATCTCGGGTAAATAATCCCTTAACTTAATTATCCAAAGATAATATGTATACCATTGGTAGTATACCAATCCTCATGACACATAGGATCATCCAACTAGGGGTAAGATTCCAATACCTACATCATAGTTTGGATCCATAGGTATTATAAAAATCATTTGTAAACTAATAATAACCTAAAAACACTTACTTGGGGCATCTATTATTTCAGGGTGTCAAGCATCAACAAGTAAATAAATCATGAGGTCACTAAAATTCCCATCCCACTACAACCCCCATGACTTAATTGGATCAAAAAATAAATATGGTTCTAAGGTGACACACGGAATATAATCTATCCATAAATATACTTCATAATATCCCCATCATGCTTAATAATTAAATAATGTCCTACAGATAATTTTCAAGTGCCAAAAACTGTCTCACATGAACCAATGTAGATCGGTTCATTCACTACGAATACCCTCAAGATCCTATATTTAAAATAGAAATGATTTCACTCATCATAGTGTCCATGGTATCAGCCTAGACTCTCATTTCATCACCCATATCGAAGGGAAAATATGTGTCTAGAAAATATGGAATGTTTCTGAGGACCCAATGGCTCATAAAAGATTTTCCTTACTAGAATGGTTTGAAAATATTGAACATGTATCATATTGGTTTCAATTTACATTCTTGGTTTTCCCACTCACTCGACCGACCCTAACTCTCATAATGACTTCCAACATAGGATAATAATATCATATTTTTGGAGGATCACTCACTACACACACATCTCATTATGATCAGATAGCTTGAGAATAGAAAATAGGGTCCTATAGGTACAAAAAAATATTATTTTTAATTCTACACTCTCCTCTATATTGAATGTTTATCTGGTCCCAATTAATGTGTTAATAAGTTTCTTATGACATGTCATAACCTATGAAGTAGTCTGGAGGCCACCAGATAACTCAATGGTCTCACCTAGACAACTTGGGTTGGTCAACCCAAGTTGCAACACTCCTCAGTCATGATGATTTCATGATATTTTACAGTTGTTAAAATATGATTCCTTAAAGCTAGTTACTATTTATAGGTTATTGGATGTTATAAAATATCATAAAATTGATCTACAATCATAGGACAATGCCTTATTTTCATGCCCTATGGGCTGTTATGGCCAAGGCACTTGTGTCTTCTCATCTACTGCATTTAATTTTTTAAGGATTATATTTAAATTAAAAATTCCAATTGAAACAAGATAAAATAATCATCGAAAATAAAATATTTTGAATTGGAAATCCTTCATAATGAATACCACATCCTCCAAGCATAATTCTATATAGATAGTACTTGGAGAACCTACATCAATTGATGTTGTCCAAAATTAATTCCAACAACTAATTGTTGTTGGAATGTTCTTCTTTGGGTTGTACTAGCCTACACAAGTCCATATCAACCACCAATAACCTACTTTATTCTGTAAGAACCAAAATAATTAGATATTATCAACTTTAATTAATTAACCAATTTATTGAATTCACCTAATATTGAATATTTAGTGGAATGCTCTCCATGTACCCATGTTTCACTAAAACCCATTTCAACAACCCGAGGGATAACCACATTGGACCCACATAACAAACTCAAGATGAAACCCTATGTTCTAGAACCATTGACATACTTATTTTAATATTAATTAGACAAAAAACCATGAACACATATACGGTGTGGCGTATATTTGATGATTCAACAAATGAATCATCTAGGACATAATCTAAAGAAGAATTTTTGATTGTCTAAACATAATCACCATCTAATTGGAATAATTACACCTTAATAAAGTGGAGTCAAAACCACATCCCCAAATGAAGAAAATTAAAATTAGAAAGAGAGGAGAAGGGGATTGGAGAGACACAGAATTTTGTTTCATCAATGTGAAAAACATGTCTCCATACCATTCTTATGGGTATCCAGAGTGAGATATGTTGGAGTAAGAATTGTGGGACATTATGTATCTTTTGGACATATAATTTGGGTTTTTAATATCACCATTATGAATATATTCTACCCATTATTCATTATTGTTTCTATCAATCTGATTAATTTATGAAGCTCCTTGAATGAAACTCGGAAAGCTCCCTTTCGTTGATATTTCCTATTTGTTTGGTCATAATTCTTCTTGATCGTCATTTTCAACCTTTTTAGAAGAATAAAACATGGAATATATTATTTTTTATATTAATATAGTCATTTAGGATACATGAATATATTATATTATGACTTTCAAGGTGCGATGAAATTTTTACATCCATTAACAAGACAAGAATTATTCCACTGATAATGTTAAACATTGGGTATGTGTTTGTTCTACCATTATATTGATTATTCCATGATCCTCACTCTTGAACCTATATTATTTTATATAGAATGGAGAAAAAGAAACTCTTGTCATTTGATCATGTTTTGATTGATGTACGAATATGGATTGGGTGATTATGGTCTTAGTGAATTGTGATGTTGATAATGAAAACCCGGAGGCCAGATGTTCCGTACCATTTAGAGGCATGTTATATGATTTTTATCCCAAAATGAGATTATATTCATATTAATTAGAACATGTTTTATGGTTTATCACACGTTTGTGTGTTTGTAAATCCCATGATACCATTTTTCATATTTGGTCACATGTTTTTGTGTAGCCCGGGAGACCCATTATTGGGTTTGATTACATGGGTGTATTTTGATATATTTGTTATTAATTTTATTGATTATCTACATAATATATGAAATTTATAATATATTTTACTTGTTATATTTTTGGTTAATCATAAAATATTTTTATTTTATATTTCACAGTAGTAATTAGATATTTGGACCCATCGTGGATTAGTGTACCTTCAAGGAAAGCATGTTTTAATTTTGTAGAGGATGTGATGGGATAAGCTTTAGTGGTGTTGTGAGTGTTCGATATTATTTTATTAGAAAGGAATATTTAGGGGACTTCATGATACTTGAGATTAATATAATTGATATGATTTATTGGATAAACTATCTTAAATGATATCATACACACATGAATATTTATTGGAGACAAGTGTGATACTTTTCACCTAAAGAGGGAAGTTTTTAATTACAGGTGAGTGGGAACATGGAGCAGGAAGGATAGGAAAATAATTTTGCAAACTAGTGTGATTATGGTACATGTATACGGATATGATCTTTGTATACCATGTAACTTTATGTGATATTGATTATACATTGAGCACACCATCTCTCTAAAAAATTGTCAAATTGTAAAATATAGATTTTTTATATCGAGTTCCTAATCCTTGTTATATATGGAAAAGTAATTTATCTTTTTCTAGATAAAGTTGAGGTTGTAATGTCTTGGGTGCATCAGTATATTTTTTTATGATCAGGATATTCTTTGGTGTTCCTTGGTACATTGGTCGATTCATACATGACTTATCATATTTTGTAGCACCTATAAATAGGATAAAAATTAAGGTATTCACATTCAAATGGATAGATAATTATGAGGAGTACATCATAGTGGTGAATTGAAAATTAATGAGAACCTTGATTTTGACATTTCATGATCATGAGATTGAATATGTAGTTTATTCTGATTTATTTGCAGTTGGTTTTAGAGCTATGATAATTTAAAGACACTATATAGGTTTTTATGGGTCACGTCAACTATAACCCATTGTATTGAACTCCCAAAATCATTACTTGAGTTGGAAGTTTTGGACTATGATTTGAAGTATTGTAAATGTTATTTCTTCATATAGAGTTTTATTATATATATATATGTATATATATATATATATATATCATAATATCGTCAAATATATCTTGTCTCTATGTTATATGAACTTAAGGAATATGAGTTTGGTGGATTATCTACAATCATCTAACAAAGATGTGAATTTTACTCTTGGTAAATGTAATTTTATTGTAGATTATACTATAATGAATAATAATAGAGACACTGGGGCATGAATAACATCCCTTATAAGAATAATTTCTTATCTTGAGATTAATGGTCGAATAGTTTTTGGATGAATCATAGAATCATGGTGGGATGTAATATGAATCATTTGTGATCACATAGTATTTGGTGGATTGTGTGAAAGAAATCGACGAGTCACAACCTGAGTTCACAATGATGCTGAAATTCATGGTGGTGGAAGATTCAATTCTCGTGTGTTCTATAGATGTCGATAACATGATCTATAAACATGAGAGTTTAGTATAGACAACTTCCCTAACAGAATATCTAAATAGTGGATATAATTATTAAATGTTAGATATATATTAAAGGTTAATAAAGATGTAAACTAACATCAAATTTCAGTCTTTATGTCCTGGTATGAAGATGGATGTCATTGGTTTTTTATCATGATACCATACCGATTTTGAGGGTAAGGTATGAGAATCTTCATTCTTATTTTTTTACATTAACAACATTTGATTCCTAAATGTAGGATTATTTTATGATGGAAATTATGATGAAGCTACCCAAAACCAGGAGGGGTTACAATTCTCTTTTAGTGATTGTCGATAAACTAATGAATGTAGAACACTTCCTACTGAACATAGATACTCACTATATTTCTGAGATGGGATATATGTATGTCTAATAGATAGTAAAATTAGAATAGGTATATATTAGTATCATGTAAAACTAAGAGATACATTTAAATTGTTAAATTAGAAAATCTTGTATAAGAAATTAGGTATGTGGTTGAATCTATATATAGAGAATCATCCACAAACCAATGAAAAAATCATATATAATTATTTTGATTCTAGATAATATTAATCAGTAAAGCATCTTTGAAATCATTGTAGCATCATCTGATCACCTAGACATAATTTAATTTTATTATAAAAAATGTTTATAGTGTGTAATTTAGATGGATCCATTTGAGGTCCATTAGGGATGGTCATGCTGCTTGTCATTTTGTTGGCATGGTAACAGAGAGTAATTTGTTGTCGGGCTATATATGGTGCCAGATACCTCTGAGAGAGTGTTGATATAAAGGAAAAATATTTTCAAATAAATATATTTTATCTTTGATCTGAATATTCATTACATTACCCAAATAAATGAAGGATAATTGAAGTGGTATATGGTCATTGGAAACATGGAAACAGAAACAATTGGTTCATAAGAGTTTACATCAACTCCCACATAGTTTCCCATAAATAATACCATTTTTTAATAAATCAGACATAATACCTATCACCATAACATATGAAAAAAATAAGAATATTTGATCTTAGATTATTAGTAAGGTTATGAAATGAAAATATGTATACATATATTTATGATAAGGGTAAAATAACATAAACATAACATATGTAAACCATGACCTCTATAAAACATATCAAAACACTAGAGCCATAAACTAAATATTGGTAGTTCATAAGACATTAATATTAATGAAATCAAAGACCATAAGATGTGAACTCATAACATAAACATAAGTCAGGGAATTTTTGATTAAACATAATTATAAAAAATAATTTCCTTAATTGTTAAAGATCATTGAAAAACTATCAGAGCAGAAAGGTTTAACCCCCTAAAAAACTTCAGTAGTCAATATTCACTAACATGGATATCATTGTGCATAGAGTACCTTACTAAACTAGGTTCACCTCCATTATTATCATCTTGGGTTATAATGTTACCCCAATTCATAGTTATAACATAACCACCATCATATATTGAAAATGATATATATATGTACCACATGATCATAATAAATTCTCCGTTTAAAACCCATTGAAAATAATTGTATTTCATAAACATTTTATCATAATATAACATATATAAAAGAAAAAGTTTTCTGAATCATGTCACGATTTAATCAAATCATAACCCACGGAAAATGATGTAGGTTTCATTAACATTTTATCATTATATAACCCATGAACAAAAAACATGTATCATAAAATATAGTATCACCACAAACAAATATCATACATAGAATGAATAATAATGGATTCATTTGATCATTTACCAATAAAATCACATTTAAAATAAAATTATTTGATTACTGATGAATTTTTTTGACAGATCACTTGAAAATTTTCTTGAGAAGAATATATTTTATTTTAAAAAATTTTATATTAAAAAATAATAAAATATTTGAAAATTCACTTCATTTAAAATAAACATGAAATACTATAATGTAATATTTAAATAAACAAATTTTCAAGGTGGAGATAAATATTTTTCATTATATTCATGATAAAATAAAGATTCCATTAACTTTTTTCTGCAGAATCAAAGTAGGCAGTGTTTGGAAAACAACATGAAGATTCACATCAAAATACATCTTCTAAATATTAAATGGGTAAAAAAGACTTTTAAAAATCATTTTAATCATTTTAATTTTTTTTATAAAACAAGGTTTTATAATAAAAAGTAATTTTGATCGATGAGAGAGATATAGATATTTTTTATTAAAAATATACTTTTCAACATTCGAGTAGAAAAAAAGATGAAAATGATGAATAAACATGTATTATAAAAAAATAATCCAAGGTTAATAAAAATCAAGAGTTTATTGAGAGATAAATCATAATATTTTATCATTTGAAGCATAATCGTAAACAATCCAGATAAACGATGTGATTGTAACATAAAAAGCTTACTGTATTGGTAACATTGAATCAAAATACCAATGAAATAATAACACTAAATGAATCGAAGAGTATCATGAAAATAATTATATTAATTATATTACATGTATAATGGGTATCATATATACCACATGTAATAATATATGTTCTTAAAATAACTTACTACCTAAATGAGGCATTTTTAAGCAAAAATCCCTTTCAAATTTGGTCACATTTAAACTCTAAACCTCATGAAAGACAGATCCTCAAATGGAAATGTAAATTCCATAAATTTAATTTAAAAAATTTCTAAAATTATTATTTATGTTATTTATATACACCACATAAATGAAACATGTGGTGAATATGGAATCTAGGTCAATGAAAAATAAAAGATAGATGGGAACCCCTTACTTGAATTATCAACTTCAATCAGACATGTTAAAAACTCATATATAATAAATATAAGATTATTATATATATATATATTAAATAACATTATATATATAATTTAATCTATGATTTTATTATGACATTTTATTACCTATTTTTTAACAATTTCATATCAAACTCACGTTTTGGGAAGTAAATAATTTTTTTCGTGTGTGATTTTTTTGTAATTTTCAGTCATTATAAATTGATTATTATTAAATCTCAAAATTAATTTTATTCATCATATTAAAATCATATTTAGTTATTATATATGTATTAATAGTTATCCATAATGTTTAGAGATATAAATGAAACACATGATTTATGGAGATAGTAGGACATAGATATGAATTAACACTATTTCCATTTCCCCAAACAGAAACAAATAAGTCTAAATAATGTGATAACATTAAATAATAAAATTTATTTCATAAATAATAACTATATCCATTAAAACTATCGTTATTAACTTCTATTTAATGTGTTTTTAAATCCAATAATTTCAAGAGGTGGTAGTCCGCTATACACACGAACGACATTATCATATTCACATGAAATGAAAGATAAGAAGTAACATTAAAATAATAATTATAGAAGAATTATAATATCATAAATATATATAAATATATATATTATATAAATATATCATTAAATACATCTATTATATGTGGTGATTGAAAATGAATAAGATATGTTTGCGAGGCGGATGTTCGCCATAAACATGAATTACGATTTAATAAACCATTTGATGAAAGTGGAGAAGGTTTTAAGTTATTAAAATTAATTGTTAACATAATATTATATGGTATAATATATGTTTATTATTTAAAAAAATTTAATAATAATTTATTGAATTTGGGGAGTGATAAAATAAAAATCTATGTTCGGGATATTACATCTTCTTGAAAAAAAATTCTTCTTGTTTCCACTAAAAGGATTAATAGGTTTATTTATCAAACATAAAATTATTATTGGATGATAATATGGAATTAATTATGTTTTTAGGGTAACTATTGGATGAATAATAGTGTTTTTTATGTGTGGGGAGGAGATGAGTGGGGAAATACTTTAATAAGTGACGCTAGTGACACACTTCTAATTTTTTAAAACCAGATGACGTGGACACATTTTTCAAATACCAAAAGTATAAAATTAGTCCCATTTAGATATAATAATATATATAGCCTAAATATTACCGAAAAGTGTGATTTGTTTTGTTTTTGAGTAATTTAATACACTTATATTTTTATTTTAACCCATAGTAAAACAGTTTTTAACTTAACCGCAATAAATATTTTATACATGTTTATATATAAACTCTGTTCAAAAGATAGTTTTAAAATATTCAAAAATAAATATTATTATTATAAAAATATGGAATCCAATTTTACTAATTCCATTATAATAATTATGTATATATAATTTAAAATTAATTCCACCTAGGAATCCAGAAAGAATTTTTCGAAAGAGATAATGTTCAAATGTTTTTAAAAAATATCATTCAAAATTAATTGTTTAATTGATTAAAATGATTAAAATTTTAGTAATTGATATTTAATTGATATAATTTTACATTTAGACAATAATAAAATAATTATGATTATTTTATATTATTTAAAACAAATGATAATTTTTATTAAAAATAATTATTTTCAATATAAATGGAAAAATTAATATTTTCAGAAAATTAATAGAAGTTCACCTCAAGGTAATTTATACATTATGATTTTAAAAATATATTTTATTAATTTAATTATAGTTTAAATAATAATATTAAAAATTATATGAAAAAATATATAACCTAGTTTTTATAAAAATACTATTTAAAAAAATCATTAATTATTATATTTTATATAGTAAATACTACATATAAATTTTATAAATTTTATTGAATAAAGAAAACATTAATTCCATTAACATAATTCACCAAATGTTATTTGTTTAATTTATTGAGTTAAAACTCTTTTTTTGTGGATAATAATAGTCTTTTATAACTATAGATCATTTATTGTAAAATAAATTTTAATTTCATATATAAATAACTGGTCCACAAATATATAAATTTTTATAGAATTTTATAACGTAAATTTTCATAATTTAGTAAATCCAATTCATACCCACAATTCGATGATCTAGGTGTTAAATATCGTATTATTTAATAATATTTTTATATTATGTTAGATTTTTTTAAATCCTTATTGCGTATATCACAAGTTGTGCTTAGTGTTTAATGTAACATAAAATATGTTCAATGTTTCATATAAACTATATACTGAGGATATTAAATAATTTGAATGAAAAATATTTCAAAAAATATTGATTTGTTATAGTAGATAATTCAGAAGTGTTTGGTCACTACTCAGAGTGGGAATGAATCTTTAATCCATTGTAGGAGAAGACAATTGGAGTTAACTGTTAGATTCTTGGTTTTTGTGTTCCAGTCATATCAGTAGCGGTAACATCATTTGTTGAATAAGGGTTATATTATACTATGTTTTGTAGGACCATTTGATGTCATTAGACTTATTAGGAGAATTTTCTTACTAAATTAAATTTCATCCACATTATCGATGAATTAATTGTGTGTTCCAAAATATTCAATAGTAGAGGTAAATTCTTGATCATGTTCTCCTGATCAACTGTGAGGAGGTCGACTTAGAAAAAGAATAATATTTTATATATAACCAAGTGAGGATTATTGATTATAGGGAAAAGGATTTTTAAGGGATTATGGAACCACATGTTTATGTCTTAAAGCATGGATATATCAAAGGGGAGATGTGGGAGATGAATTCAAAAATTGGAGAATATTGTCCTAATTTGTTTGAGAATGATCACTAGAGAATGTTAGGATAGAAAAGTATCCCAAGAGGGGAAATGTTTATGGACCCTGAATTTTGTTTCATATCTATGAAAAACCATTTCTCCATCCCTTCAATATGATTATATAGTTTTATCCATTAATAGGTAAAGGAATTTGGGGTTTTATGTAAATTTTGGAATCATTAAGTGAGTTTTGGAGATATGTTTTGTACAAATTACCTAATAAAATAAACATGAATCAAGATGTTTTGACCTTGGAGTCATCCTAAATATAACAACAATATGAAAAATGGATTATTATATCGTTATGGAGTCCAGAGTGAATGAAGAATTCCTCGGGTGTCTATAACGCACATTAGAGTATGTCATTTAAAACTAGGGCTATCAAAAACAACACAGTTATGGTGGTGGCTTTCTTGGCATCGAGTTATAGTTTTTTATGTTTGAAACATAAAACATTCATCTCAAATATTGGACAATTTTCAATGGAAACATCATTGGAATAAATTTGTGGTCCTCAATGTCATGTTATTAATTGATTCAAACCCATACTGGTCGATTAATCCATTATTTAATTATTTATATGTTTAATCTGATGAATTTTAGATGCTTATGGGATAAATATGGAAAAACTATATTTCATTATCATTTATACCTAGGATGGTTTCAATTCCTATTGATCTAGATGTTCAATTTTTTTGGAGGAATCAAACCATTAATGACAACATTTTCTTCACATTAATATAGACTCATATTATCCTATCAAATATTCTCTTATTGTTTTCCATGAGTGATAAAGCTTCTCCATCATTCAACCAGACAAGAAATCTAATATTTCTAATTTTGAACATTGGGAATTCATTTACTCAATCATTTGATTAATTATTCCTTTATTTTCACTCTATGAACAACATTTTGTTTGTAGAACTGGATCTATAAAAGATTTGGCATGATAGATTTTTCCAATTGGTGTACTAGCAAGGATCAAGTGATGATTATCATAGTGAATTTTGATGTTCACATTGAAAATAATGATTTAAGAAATTCGATAACAGGTATAGGCCCTGTATATGTCTTTATCATGATATGTGATTTATTTTTTGTAATTTAGATGATGTTTTATTATTGATCATGTGTGTGACTATGAGTAGCCTATGTGACCTTGTTTACTCTTTGATCATGTGTGTCTGCATGGGTAGACCATGAGACCCATGTTTGGGTTTTATCACATGTGTGCAGTTGTCTACTATTATAATTCATTTCATTCCCCAACCCAAGATATATATTATCAATTTGATAAAAAATATTAAAAGTTATATAAATTTTATTTTCTATGTTTTTTATTTTATTTTACTTATACTAAGAGTTATTTTATAACCCATCAATACCCAAAGGATGTAGAGGTAAAACATCTTCATACACTACCGGTGAAATGACAATAAAACCTAGTACGATTATTTGGAATAATGGAATTATATGGCTTGACCTTGGTAATTGATTTTCTAACATGATCTTAAACATGTGACATATGCCTGATGATTTCTCACATATGTATTTGTAATGATTATGACTCTATCTTGACATTATGTGAAATTTTTCATTCTTTATTTACCTATGTATTTCATGTTTACTTCATATTTGATATAATTTTTAACATTTAGTTCATACCATATGGATTTTTTCACATGTGGTATGTTTCTAACATTGTTCGAAATGTTAATTGGAAATCTTTGTATCGGTGGATGTGTGTAAAATGATTTTTGCATTTCATCCAAGGAAATGATATTTAAAACATGTATAGTGGACTTTACTTCTGAAATAGACCTTTAGAAGGTATGGTCAAGGTTTTTTGGTTGATATTTTCATATATAACTTCTAACTATGTGATTTTATGTAGTTTTCCAGTGCATTCACATGTTATCCTAATATACACTCTTATACATTTATAATCATGTTAATGAAAAATTAGTCGTGTCTAATTGTGATTATTCTCCATACTTGTATAGTAATATCAATTTTTGTGTACTCTTCTTGTCTTAGGATATAGTAACTGGTTATTCCCCAATGATTGGAAGATAAAAGATGGAGCATGGTGAATGGTGGCGGTATAAGGACTGACTCTAATGCAGAGCCTCTATTTTTTTTACATTTCAATCCCACACACATATTTTTGATAGGACGTTGGGTGTTTTTGGTGTATTATTTTTTATGATTTTATATCATTTACATCCCATTTATATAACATAGTTTATTTATTACACTATACAGTGTTTTGTAATTAATATTTCCCTAATATTAAGTGTATCATATCCCCAGTAATAAAATTTGGGCATTTTCTTATTTCCAAAATGCTCTTTTATATATGGAGGTTCACATATGTCCATGTGGAAATATAGATGAGATTTAGTGTTCTGAGTTGGTGAATTACAAGGACCAACAAACATCAATGGAAGGTGAAACAAACATTCTATTATTAGAATAAAAAACCAAAAAATCCAAATGAATAATCATAAAGAAGGGGGAAAATGGGGGGAGACCACCTAACATGCATTTACAATAAAGAGGTTGAAAGGGGTGCAACCTAAAAACCAAATGGGGGAAAATAACCTTTTCCCCCCATTAAGTACCACTATTTATTTGGTACTTGACCATTATATATCTGTTGTTCTTGGAAGGTCTGGCTGGCCACAAGGCAAGAAACCAACAAACCGGTGGCTATCTAGTGTCTAGCTAATGGATACCAAATGTAACCATAGCCACATAAAACTTCATCAATTCTTATAATTTTCCTTATATTCTATCATATCCCATGTGCATGTGTAAAATAACCTATTTTTGGTTTCCAAAGCCCTAATAAATCTCTCTTGATCCTCAAATCAATTTATTTCCCATCCATTAATTTTAAAAAATTAAAAATCCTTTAAATTTCAATGCACCTAATTACCCTTGTAAATTTATAATCCATGATAAAATAATATTTAATTAACTATAGGATTTCCTTTTTTCCTATTATTCTACTCCACCAATAAACCATTCATAAACATGATAATTTCTTACATTAAAATTATTTATGACGCTCATAATGAACAACATTTAATGAAGGCCTCATTGGAATTACATCAACAAAATAATGTTCGTATAACAAATAAATTATTAAAATTAAGATGAATAATAGGACAAAGAGAAACTAAAAACTAATATATTCGACTAGAAGTGTCTCAAATATTTAAATTCATATCGTGTTGTACTTATTTCATTGGGTTTTCAATCATACAATCAATATTTTATTTGGAATAAATTGAGGATATTTATGTTTTCATGGATAATTGAAATGCTAAATTTTGACACGTTGAAATTTATATCTTTATTTTTAAATTTTAGGAGGAGATTGAAGTGTCCATGAAATATATTTCTTTTCATTATTTTATTTTTTGAACTTTAGATAAAAATTGTAAAATATTTTCATGAATATGAGTTGAAATATTTTAAGTAAATATAAACAATATCTATTGGTGTCATTAAATTATATAAGATATAAAATTTTATAGAATTTACATGTTTTATAGGGAATTTAAAGAAGTTTTTTGAGGTCATCATATGATTATTTAGATCTCAGAGTATATTCCTCATTGAGAATGATAATAAAAGAGAGTTTTTATTGGATATAAGATTTACTTTAATCAAGTGTTGGAGTTCTCCCAAAAATTGTCCAAATCTATAGAGTGTTGGAACTAACATTTTATGGTTGTCTTCTATGAAATTTAAATATTCCAAGGAATTAATGACATAATATATTTATACATATATATGTATATATATATGTGTGTTTGTTTGGGTCATCTAAAATCATTTCATTCAATTACTTTTGTGGTGTTATCCTTCTAGTCGATATGGATCACAATACACCACAATCATTTAACGTTGATAATTATTAAATAAATAATCATCGAGACTCTTAGTTAATGATGATTTTGATAGAATCCCATAGATTCTGGATATATATTGGAAGACATGTTGGACATAGGAGTTGATGTTATAAATAATATGGGCCCCTTATATAATGAAAGGAATAATTTTTCAAAGGTTTTATTTGTAGATAATGTTATGGTTTAATGAATGAATTAAAAAGGTTTATAAAAAATGAGTAAAATGGATATGTTCTCATGGTTATCTGTTACATTATTAGGCCATGATAAATTAAAAATAGATGTGTTGGTTTATTTCTTTCTCATTGTCTATATGGTAATCACAAAAAATTAACTTAACATTGTTAATGCGTTTTATGGATGATTTGATGTAGTACAATCAAAATTTAGAAGAATAATGGGAATGGGATTGAATATGGGTTTAATAAGAATATAATAAAATACATCGATCTCAAAATTAAGACTTAAAATGTTATATAAATAAAATATTATTCCATGATTAACTCTTGATGGGTTTTTGGTTAAAAACTATTGTTTTGAAGAATTAATGTAGAGATGAGTACCAAAAATGAGATTATATAAAGAACAGTCTTACATTATTCATAATTATATAAAAAATGATAAAACGACATGGTGAAATTCATTGATAGATAAATACCATATTATGACACACTTAAAGAGAAAAATACTCATGTCTTTGGTAATTTTGGTTTGGATATGAAGAATATTAATACAATAAAAATTTCAAAACATTATGGTTTTGGTAAAAATAGTAATAGATATTGAAAATTTCATACAAAAGTGATGGGGGATAACATTTTTATGAGGATATAAATTCTATAGTTAACCATATTCACTATTACTTGAATACTCTATACACACCATGATTTTTAAACTTCCAATATACAATATTCAAATGTACTATTATTTATTAAAATATCATATAGAATAAATGATATAATATAGTAGTAGTATAAAAATATTGATTATTAATTCTATGAAAATTCCAAATGAAGCAATTAAAAGAAATATAAATAATGGTATTGATCAAGATTGTTGATAAATATATATAGATATGAAATAAATATATAAATGGTTTTATGAAGACACTTTTCAAGTAAAATTTTATTCATAATCCCTCTATAATTATAAGATTCATGAAAAATATTCTATTACATAATTTTCACTAAATAGTTTGATTATGTGTTTTAGAGAAGTAAGAATATCCTAATATAATAAATTAATGATTTATGTATATATTTACAACTCTCTATTTACCAAAATCATTAAAGGATACATTCTTCATTCAAGGAAAATATTTCATATTATGTCCTAGACCTCTCAATAGTTCTTAACAATCATTAATCACAAGGAAAACATTTAAAAATCATTAGATGTGAATAAAACACATTGAGGTATACTATAGAAATATAAAACCATGTTGGATAACAAAAATACCTACCAACCTCTTAAATTTTTCCCATTGAATAGATAACTTGGAACTCATACACGTGAAATCATTTTCTTTACTAAAATTGATTCTAAATGTGACTTTATAATTAATCATAAAAAATGGAAAGATACAATTTTTTTTTGAGAAATAAGGAAAAATAAATAAACATTAAATATACTTTAAATAATAATCTTTTACAAAAAACAAACCTTTTTAATTAAATAGATTTAAAATTAACATAACTTATGATTTCAACTTATTTTATCTTTATAACCAATTATTTACATTAAAATGAACTGATAAAAAACAAAAAAAATACTGAATACATATTGGGAAATCATATTCATATAAATCATACAAATAACCCATATAATTTGAATAAATTAACTAGATAAATTCAATAACCCAAAAGAATATAACATATCTAGTTAATACCAAAATTATCTTCTCTATAGTATAAATAATTACCAAGTGATTTATCGAGATATGTACTAAGATCATCTATAATTATATACATTTTCCAATTACCATATGCATGATAGTGGGAAAAGGAGATCAAGAGATCAATGTATGAAAACATTCTTTCCAAACCATTATCGAGAAAGTAATAAATCACTTGTATAGAAAGTAATTAAATGATTCATTTCTACGAATTTGAAATAATATAAAATATAATATTAAATTATATGGGGAAACCATTGATTTAAAGAGAATAAAATTATTTAAACATTATACATAATATTTATGTCCATGGGACAATGTTATGAAAAAGGCACTAAAACCATTAATATGATGCTTTAAATAAAACCAATGAATATTTTCAATGTGAAATCACATTCAAAATAATAACCTTAAAATGATCAATAAATATCATGAATAAAAGTTAAATGATATCAAATATGTAGATGAGGATATATAGACAATCTATTTATGAATATGGGTACATAATATAAAATAATCATCAAAGATATAAAATTGAAATTAAAAACAAATATGGATTTGATAATAATTGAATAAAATATCCTTGAAAGATAGATAATTAAATAAAACATTAAATAATATTAAAAATAAGTAATAATGATATATAATTTTAAATAGTTGGTATATAAACAATAAAAAAATGAATAAGTGCATATTGTAAATAATTCTTTGAAGAAGGAAATTATGAGACAACATATACATATAGAATATATAACACAAAAACCAAAACATATTGAATTAAGAAACATGATTTGGATTTTTAAATCCCATTTATTTCATTAAAATTATAGTGTAATTCATTCATGGGGTAGTGAATCATTGGAAACCAATGATAATTGGTGTTTTCATGTGTTGTGTGTTGGATTTGTTATCAACCCCATAACTATAAACCCTAGGCAGTTGGTAAAATGGAAAAATGTTTCCATTTTGAATGGTGTGACACAACATTTTGGTTTTTCTATTTATCATGTCAAAAGTTGTATGAGATTGTAATTTAACTAGGGAAAGTAATAATATGATAGTTTAATGTGAGTATGGTTTTCCGAAAAAGAGAATATATATGATTTCATGAAATACTCTCTGATCCTTGTATGCCAAACATGGTAAGACCGAGAGATTGGTTGATGATATCAAAGAATATGGAGATCTCATATAGGGTTGTATCATAAAACATTCATGATGAAATTTTAATTCTATTATTTTCAAAGTATGTGAATAATGGTCTATGATAGAGTTTACATATCACTATACGTGGTTTTGGAATATTCAATTACAATGTGATGTTATTTCCTAGTGTTATAAAAAAATATTGGTTTAGAAATTTGGAGGGTGGGAAGAGCTTCACAAAAGATGGAGTTCCATAATCGCCTCTTGAGAATTTTGAAAAAGAATAGTGTTTCTGAAAATTTTTGTGATGATATTCTATAGAGTTGGGTATGAATTTTTCATGAATAATTGATGATTTGTGAAGGTAAAATTTTTATGTTTCATGATTATGAAAATTCGTTACTCATTTTGATAAATACAGTACGTTTCTTGAGTTTAACAAAATTATTTGGGAGTTTTACAAAAATGAAGTGGAAAGCTTGGATTTTTTATGAAGTAGTGGTATCATATTTTAATAGGTTCCTAACCTCCTCATTTAATGTATCCAATCATGTTTAAGACATTATAGATTTGAATCCTCGAAATAATATTTCATAGGATTTTATTGCATGGATGTTTCATATGACATTTCATTTATGAAGAAATTAAGTTTCTAAAAGGGTTATAAAGATACATGATTTATTATTTCTTCTTTTTATTATTGCCCAATATTATATAGGATGAAAATCAATGTATATTGGTTGGGATACAATGAATCATATTAGATTAAGGATGAGATAATCACACCAGTTAATTATATAGTCACTTAACAGGTGAAAAAATATTGACCCTGTTAATAAGTTGGTTAAATATTTCTTTGTAAATTGATAAATTCAAATGTAATTTGGGAAAACTTGTTCCATACCAAGATTAAATTCCTAAAATAATCTCTCACTAAAATCCCATATGGGTCAAAATTTTATGAATTAGATTGATGTTTTCTCTTAAATTTTATTTTCATGAATTACTACGATTTGTTCTTGGATTTGAAATATATTCCACCCATAAAAAATTAGAGAAGAAATGAATTTAAATAATATGTGTAATAATAAATTAATTTTATATAATGGAGTATTTTTTGTTAATTGTTTGATCCCATTGTAGGACTATAGTGGCTTACAGACTGAATATGTGGATGAATCTCATTATGTATTTACTTTTTGATAAAATGTTGTTATAGTTGTTACTATGGATCCTAATATTCTATGTGATTTTAGAACTACTAATGATGATATCAATTCAATATATTTAATGGTGTATGTTTTCCACAAATTGAAGAAATAATTATATGTAGAAGAAGTATGAAAATATGGATCTGAAAAATAAGAAAAAATCTCAAGCAAGTCGTGTTTAAGTGATTAAAATTTTGATGACAAACTGAAAATCCTCATACAAAGACTAATTAATGTGGAAAAAAACATGGGTAAGAAATATTTATACTCACACCATGTTATTAGATGATATATACTCCAATGTGAAACATTGTTAAATAGGTTTAAAATACAATATCCATGACTAAAATGAGGTTCAAAATCTAAGGGATAAAAATGATGAGTTGGTATAATGTAGGGTAGTGGTATTTTTGGGAAACCAATGTTTGAGGCATGTAAATGTGAATTATAATGATGAAATTGAGAAAATGGGTGAAAAAAAAGATTCAAATTCTTTAACTAAATGAACATACACATGATATGTTTAAATAGATTACCACTAAGAATGAGATTAAATCTATAATTATCCCTCTCATAACAAAACTGGAAGAGAGGTTAATATCTAGAATAAAATAATGTTCAAGTGTATAGATGATGAATTCCCCTATGAATGCAATGGATGGGAAGATCAAAGATCTCGAGAAGAAGCCGAGAACCTCAAATATGAAAACAATAAAACCTCTCATGGGAGAATCAAAAAATTTGTTTCCTAAAATTAGAAATCTAGATTCAAAACGTACATGGATGAACCATAAACACCTATAATAGATGACTCTAATTGAAAGGTAGCTACTATGTGCTAATTCCTAAGAATAATGGGTCAAACTCTGAATATATACATGGAATCCTTAGTGATCCAAATAAAAAAGACATATGCTATAAAAACATCTCCACCAAGATGCATCTATATGTGTTATGATATTAATGGGAAATGGTTTTTTACTAACCACAGTCATATGACAACAAATTGTATAAAAATTGTAATTTAATATGTTATAATAAATTATACCATTCTTCTTACTATCATGAATAAATATCTCATGGAAATAAAATATATTAATATTGAGAATAAATTCACCACAATAGAGGGGAAGAATAGTTCTTAAAATGGTATGTTAGGAAAAAAAACTACTATACTCATGAAACCCCATATAAAATCAAATAAAAAAACAATAGATAAAAGGATTAATTTTCTCCAACCATGATAATGATGGAAAATAATGTATAGAATGGTACAATAATAAAAAAACTTAATTGGTGCATATATTAGCTATAAAATATGGCATAATCAAGACATGCATTACTACATTTTAAAAAATATACCATAAGGTATGGAATAATAGATGCTATGGGAGATCCCATGAATAGAAAAAAAGCTGTTCACATTAATTTACCAAATCTGGCCTTGAAAAAAAGAAATCTCGGAAAGAAAAAAATGAATATTTTGAAAAATAAATTCTCTTGAAATGTTGGTCCTATGAAATTTATATCATCAAATAAGAAATAGTTTGTGAAATATGATAAATGTGGTGGGGATAAATGAATATGAAAGAGGATGTTGAGAAGAATGATCAAATTAGTAAAATTTTAAAAGGTTTTTGTTAGTATGAGTTACGAAGGAATACTAGTTATTGAGGTAAGCTATAAAGAAAAAGAAAGTCTCAAGATGGAAAAGGAAAGAACCAAAAAATCCTAAATGAGGTTTGTGTTTAAGGAACCAGTCAAAGGAGGTATTATTATAATGAATATAAGAATCATATGATGAAGAGTAAGAAGGAATAATAATAGGTCGATGATGTGGTGGAATTCCAACTCTCAAATTTGAAAAGGGGAAAGGTAGATTTTCTAATGAAGGGGTGGTCAAACATGACTAGACTTATTCATCATCATGAAGGATTGAAAGATAACCTATCCCCATATGGTTAAATGTTAATAACTATTGATGAGGTTTTTTAGGTTTTTGGTGGAGATATGATCCATGTGTAAGTTTCATTAATAGTTTCTTTGTAAAAGAGAGAAAAGTGTTGTTGTGACATCATGAAGAGTTTAAACCAATTTAAATAAATAATAGAAGAAGTTTTGATGTATATTAAATTGTAATAAATGGGAACATGAGAAAATCACATAGAAAAGTAGAGTCACAAAGATTCACATAATGAATTTAGTGTTGATATTTCTATTATTGTTAAGTGGAATTAATATTCATTACGAATTTATTTGAAGAGTGTCAAGTATTTCTAATTTTTCGTCTTAAATATTGAAATATGGGTAAGAAGTAACAAAATGGACACTTATATTTCTTTGTTTTTTATTTACCATATACTATGTTCCTACTATTATCTGGATATCAAAGGGCTCTATTGATTGATAACTCTATTGTGAAATTTTGGTAATACATTCAGTGTAAAATATGACAAATTAAAATGGAGTTTTTATATGAATTTTTGAAATTTTTTTTCCAATAACAAATTAACGACACTCTTTGGATATGATAATAAACCAGGTACCATGTAAATTTCAAGAAGTTTTATCCAAATATGAAGAAAATGTACTGATTTCATGACATAAAATCATGAAATATTCAATGAATGGTTTCTTATCAATGTATAGAGTAGAAAAAAAACATTGATGAATTCATTTACTGACGATATAGATATATGGATTCTTGATATGTGAAGAAAAAAGTTAGTCCCCTTGAAAATAATGAAATTGTTAACTATTATCTCTAGTTACCAACAATTAGTCATGAATCAATATGTTGAGGGGTTTTTTGTCGGATCATTTATAATTAGTATATTCACCCATAGAAAATCATGTTGATAGAAGCTATAACTATATTATGTTTTTGAGTTGGAGAGATTTCTCAAATATACTAGAACATTTGAAGAAAATATACAAGATATGATTTTTATTATGGGTGTATCTACTGGTCCTAACAAATGGTTGAGTTTTATTTCGTAGTGGGGAATTGTATATCATAATCAAATGAATACCATGTTGAAAATGTGTTTACGGGGGAGTAAAAATACCCCTTCCACTATCATTGACATAGAATACATAATTTACTATAAGAATTCATGATATTAATTTCAGGAAAACATAAAATCATATGTTGTTTTTCATCAATAACATAGGGGTGAATATTTATAATTGTTGAAGTGATAATTTTTTACCAAGGTATAGGTTTACTATTATTTTATATCAGGTTTATATGGTATATTGTGTGCCTCTGATTTGAAGTCAAATGGGGAGATGAAAGGATCATGAATCCTCCCTAAGAAGAATTGATCATGAGTCTATGTCTGTTATTACCTAGACCTTCTCAGGGGAGTAGTATGTGATGTCTATAAATCTAATGATTCTAAATATGTTCATTCAATATATATAAATAATAGTATAAGTATGTGATGAAAAAAGCTACCTGGTATATTGGAAGAAGTGGCTATCACATGTTTCATATATTGTGAAAAAATTGATATAAATAATCATAAAAATGAATTATATTATTAATTATGGATAGTTGGTATCACAAAATGTTTAACAGTGGCATTAATATGAATGAAAATTATTCATCAATGTATTTCCATCAAATCCAAATAGATATTTTGTAGGACACTAATGAGGTGGGTTTTAATAATAACAATGAATCTATGATACATGTATAACATCAAAGATGTTTTGATACATATGTGGTAAGGGAAACTAAAAAGATACATTTGGGATTCTATATAATATGTTGAATGGCCTAATATAAAGGTGTTGTATTCCCTTGTTTTCTAATATGTCTATGCCTTAGTCTATGAGAAACATTCACCAATTACCAATCCCCTAAGTCAAAATATAGACAATATTGACTATGATAATAATAATACTTCCACTAAGATATAACTACATCTGTATAATTTATAATGAGTTCCACTAGAGTTAATGCCTCTTACATGATTCGAGGTACTAATATAACTGGATCTTGAGTGTGTAACCAACCTTGGGATGAACAACATGGTAAAACGTATTGGTCCTCATAGGGATCCATTTTTACGTTTTCTTAAAGATGATAATGTAATTAAATTTAACATGTAGTATGCATTTTTTCCCAGAACTACCATGCTCAAAGACATATCCTTGAATAATTTTCACTAAGGCACTAATCATCATTTTTGGACCATCTGTCTCACTGTGGGTGATAGGTAGGGATTAATATAAAATGTCTTCCAACATTCCTCTGGAACATCATATAACAAAAAGAAATGAAACGATCATCACTATCAAATATAGTTTTTTGAGGAACTCCATTAATGTTTATAATATTTCAGATGTAAAGCCTTCCAACGACATCCACTAAAATGTATAACTAATTGATAAAATGTGAGAGAACATTTCCAAAATATCAATTATCATCTATACCACATCGCCACAACAATGGGATCTCATTAGGAATGTCAATAAAACCATGGTTGTGTAATCCCATTTTCAGTAAAGAATGGTAAATAGAAAAAAAATCCTAGCTAGTCGCCAGTGTTCCACCATCACCTACTAAAAGGTGTTTAATCAGATAATGAAATCCACTATCTCACTTTTCATCAACCACAACAAATACATGCAACATAAGTCATAGTACATCTCGGTATGACCAGTGTGTAATTACCTTGAAGAGGCATGCTACTCTCTCAGAATTTCCTCAAACATATCATTTGTAACTCAGATGATTAAATGAATGAAAAAGAGATAATCCCCATCAATGACCCAACTATGTAGTGGTTCATAGACAATAAAACATTCTTATGGGATGAATCCCTTGGGATTAGAGGGAAAAAATATTCACTCAATCCATAAGTTGGGAGTTCAGTAATAAATATAATTGAATATGCACCCCATGATTCTCTTGGACATTAAACTACATCTCAGAAAAATCACCGAATAACACACACTCACTACAATCCACCTGATCTAAATGCATCTATTTTCTCTATTTTAACACATAAATAATATCATTTTATTCACCAATCATATAGGAAGGATCAATTTAGAAACACTATAGGTATTCATCCCATCTTCGTTTACTGAGATTCAATTCACAGTATATTTAGATGTATTTGATGATTTTGGGGTCACTATCCACCATAATGAATTCACCCATCATTTAGTTCATCCAATACTGAAAGTAATGAACAACATATTCATATTTGATATCATTTATTGGGAAATTATTATCGTGAGGACTCAACTTATGAGAACTGTATACCACAAATCACCCATATTACATCAAGACTCCCTATCATTATATATAAAACATCATATTAAATTGTATATCTTCTTAAAAGATTTTATAGAATCAGTATTAGTTCAAATTCCAATCATTCATTCAAATCTGAAAATGCATTCTGATTGTATTTAGTCCACAATAAAATGATACTTTTTTATCATGCGCATAAGAGGTTCTTCTATGAATTATAATTCCATAATAAAACATCGATAGTATCCAAAAATCCCAATGAATATATATATATCAATTCTGTTCATACCTTTATTCTAGGAATCTCCAACTCTCACATTCTCAAAATCAATAGATACTACTTCTTCTATGATGTTGTGACCCAGTTACCGAATGTTTTGTTTCTAAAAGTGGATTTTTTTATTTAAACATATAGGTTGTACTCTCTTAATGTATTAAACATAGTCTCAATATGTTTGGAATTTTCATGTAGAGTATGAGAATATAACATGATTCCATCCACGAGGAAAACAAAAAATTAATTTTTTTATAGGTTGAAAACATAATTCATTAGAGCCATGAAAATAGCTCTCACATTCGTGAGATCTAATTGCATGAATAGATTTTCATACAATTCATATCTACTACTGAATTTCAGACATGATATGTATGATAGTATAACATGAACTTAATGGTATCATAAACTGATATAATAGTTTCATGAAATTTGATATCCCTTGAGCTAGTCAAAGTTGCCATCATTATTGGGAAAAGGATACATATTATTCATGATTAGACTATTCAAACAACATTAATCCACATAAATCCTAATGGTACTATTTGAATTACTATATAAAATGATATGTGAACCCAATGGATAAGTATTGGGTAATATGAAACCCATATATTTTATGACCTCTACCAACTTGTTGTATTACATGTGCTCTATCAGTGACATCCTATAAGGTATAATGAACACATGTGCTACAGTTGAACCTATATCAACTATGAAATCCACCTCTCTCTTTAGAGGTAACCATGAATATTCATCAACGAGGATTTCTATTAAATATTATACTATAAGAGTGAAATCTATATTTCACATTCCATGATTTTGCCTAAACAAAGACTAAAAATATAGTATATCACAACTCTCACCCAATGATGAAAAGGCCTAGCCCAACTATCATTGATATTTCATTCACCCTTAAATAGATATCTATGACCATTAATTGATGAAAAGGACAATGTATGATAATAATAGATAATATGGGTATGCCAGGGAACCAACCAATCTATAAAATGATCATTATCAAGGACTTACATCATGAGGATAAGGTGGTCCCATTATATGTGATAACCTCAAATATAAAGGGGTAACTCACTACATTGGTGTACAATTTTTGACCATACTCACAATGGAGTGTCTAGAGTCATCACCCCAATAAAATATTGGACTTCATGTATAATGATTTACATGATAGTAAATGAGATAAAATACATTGAAACACACATATCAAATATGGTAAATACTAGTGTTGAGGCTACTAGAATAGTTTCTCAAAATTTAGAAGGCCCAAAAAATTTTCCAATCGCATAGGATTCATTGTATGAAATTGGACAATTTATTAGATCAGAGCAATAACCTTTCTTCCTTGAGCATACCTACTCTTATATCCCTACATCTCTTATGATTGGATTCCACAACCTTGTCTAAATCCTCAACCTAGATAACTAGTTGTAGTCCAACTCCCTACCAAACCTATAGATATTGATCATACGGGATAATGTAGAGTCAGTGTTAATCCCTTATTACTTGAAATTGGATATAATTTTTTGTAAAAACGCTAAATCTCGCCCATTTTTTTGTAAGATCAGTACAAAATTTGTTCTATGAAAACATAAGGATTCTAATGGCCCATCCTACCGCTATGTTGATGCTAAACATAACTGGTAGTTTGTTCCGTATGACTTACACTAACTCTATGATTAGACTCAAAGTGAAAATTTATTCCAATAGATGAAATAGTTCCCTATCTATGTGGTGAACAACCCTAGACTACACCATCAGATTACCATCGGTTCTACTTAGTTATTTACATCTAGTTTAAAAAATTTAAATGGTAGTCACCTATTAAACATTCACCTTGAATCGAATGGAATAAACAATAACACCCTAAAAATTTCTATCTTTTTGAAAATAATAATAAAAAATTATTGTTAAAAAGAACTAATGTATAAAGAAATGACATAAAAACTCAATAAAATTCATAGAACCTTTCTTTGGGTCCATAAAATCTCTTTTATATTCCTCTATATACTAATTTGAAAAGCCTTAATCGTAAATGAAATTCTGGAAGTCCCTCTAGACCATATCTCGATTTTAATCTTCATGGTTAATCAAATCCCACCAAATACTTTAATAATTAGGATGTATATATGTTTTTTTCTTTACCCTCCTCTCTATAGGCTTCATAAAGTGTTGTAATGTAGATATCCTGACCTATAGACATGAATCTTGCTTCTAAGGACCATCTTCCTCCCCTAAAGGATGGATGGTTCAACATCATGAATTCTCACTTCATCTATTAGATGGTAGGAGTCAGTTTTTGGGAACACTATATAGAATGAACTAGTCATATAGAACCCTCTTGAATCTAGGAATAAAATAACATATTGAAAGTAGTGGGTGGCTCCAATGAGGGAACTATATGATGTAATACTAGTGGATCAAGGGCCACTATCATTGAAGAATGGTCATCACCACCTTCTCAAAATATGAATTGAGTCCCTTGTGGTGGAATATCTCTAAAATTCCAAACACATGCCTCAGAATAGAAATTGATAGTAGAAAAAATCTGAATATACAATAAATGGACATAAACATAACCTTCCTATACAAGAGTCAGTCGTTCCCCCCATATCCTAAATTCAAATCCAGATAACTTATAGGATTATAAGAAAAAAAACAACACACACTGTATACTTCCCACTACTTTGGCTAGGTCAGTGTAAATTTCACACATCACATAGAAGATGTCTCATTATATGTGTTTTCAATTTCGATTTATTGAGAAAACCAAAATTTTAGATGAAATTTCCATCCAAAATTAATTATAACTATTTTATTTAATAAATTAAAATAAATTCTGTTCATACAAAGTTATTTTTATATATGTTTTATGGTCCAGTTAAATGATTAATTATTCCCAAAATAAAAAGCAATTAGAATTATAAGATGAAATTGGAACATCAGGTAACTATAACATGATCCTTACATCTAGTATAAGGATAAACCAATATGTGTAAAATTATTTTCTAATATGAATCAAAATTCTAAATTTATAGAAGAACATGCTTCAAAAATAATGATAAAACATCATGTATTCATAAGGAACTGATGTTTCAGCCCATAGGTCCAGTGTTTCAGGACATAATCATTGAATAATTGATTGATTAAGGCTTCTCCATCACATAATATGTGGAAAAACCATTTAGGTTGAAGAAAACACATTAATAAATATAATTATTTGATCCCTTCAAGGAATGATAGAACATTTATGAAAATAAAAGTCGCCAAACATATAATATGCAGTAGGAAATGCTTGTTGTAGTATAGATATATCATAGAATATGGATGAAATATGAATTTGATGGTCCCTATTATTATATTTGAAGAGTCACAAACCTTCCATACTAGGCCAAGGATAAATAAAAGGCATCATAATAACAATAATAATAATAATTCCATAAATCATGTTCTTTAACCAATAGTGAGATCAAAATGACTGTAAAAGGGAAGAAATAGAACAATAATGTTCCCTCCCAAGAAATTTTTCTTCTTAATATATGTTTGTTTTATAATCCTATGAACATGCTCATTACCAATTGTTGTCTTCTTCCTAGTCTTCAATCTAATAGAAAAAATAGTAACTTAAACCGAATTGAGGGCATCAATACCACTTTGTAAAATCCACGACCTGATTCAATCATTAGTAAGGTAACCTAATTTCCCACAATGAACTCTATCACACCTCCCTATATTCTAGAGGGAGTATACTAGAAATTGGAATGTTTAGAAAATCATGTATCCAATGATGGACTCTATCATTTATACTATTCTCGATCCTTGAATTTTTTATAGGTATCAATCTGCAGCCCGGTCATATTGTTAGATAAACTTAGAAGGATACCAAAAATATTTTCATGAATGATATATTTAGTTTATATAATGGTATCAATTAGTAGGTAATAATCAAGATATAATAGTTCAAATTAAAACCACATCGTTTTGGGTTCCTAACATTCTCACGATCGACACTGCCTGCTTTTTCCTATGATGAAATATATCAGAATGGATATCAACTAGTATATATATAACCGACATTAATATAAAAAAATATGAATATATATATATATATGATACATTTTATAGGACCCATGGTGTCCATGCATAATTATAAGAACTTCTATACTTCTCATAGATTATGTGCTTAAGGAGGAAGTATAACTTGGATGTCATATATGTAATAAATGGTCTCAATCCAAGGATTTTATTTTACATGGTTGATGAATCAATTGATTTAGTTAATTTGAAATCCTGATGCAATCCAATGTTTCCAATGAAACTTATCCTAGGTATTACATGTGGGGTACTATAAAAAACCAATCATCATAGGAGTTCATCCAATGAATTTTTTATAAGAACCCAAGTGTCACTAATGACTTAATATAAAAGAATAATTCTTTGATACTATTCATTGTATAACACATGGAGAAGAAGGTATCTCTGGTGGCATTGTACAATACCATTTTACCTACAAGACCATCCATGATGATCCACTAGGGAACTAGGTTTCAGTCATGGGTATTATAATGATATTCGGCCAGTGATCCCATCCAACAAATTCTATGTAAGAACCCATTTATCACACTCAGAATGTTCTAATTCATTAATGAAATTCAAATTATTATGATCGATGAGACCATCCAATTTTTTCCAAATAGAAACTCTTATATCACCAACTACTACATATCAGAATTACTCTCCTCATCAATTTTCATCCTGTAACTTGGTATATTATAAAAACCCTGCACTTTATTGCACACATAAACATGATGTGTTACAAAAAAAGGATGTAATATAACCCAGAAGACTTAGAGGTCGAGTGTCATTGGGGATTACAAATATTAAATTAAAACATAATATATATAATAAAACAACTTTTTTGAAAACTTATTTTACATGACCATGACATTTCTTCGTACTTACCATCGTATGGGATTACCTGAGGGCAAAGATTAGAAAATGTCAAGCTATAAATCATAGTGAGGAAATAAAAAAGACCTAACATAAATAATATGATACATGATATAAAATAGATATATTAATGACATATAATAGAAACTTGAACATAAAGGCCTAATATAACATGATTATCATAACATGGAAATGTGGAAACAACATAAATCATTGCATCATTACCATAAAAGAAGTTAGGTAAACCCCTATCCCAAAATGGTGGAAAAATTTCCTAAAATGAATATGGTATTCACCTGTCCCAACATGATGTATGATGATAATAACCATTACCCAATTCGTTAGAGTGCTATTAGGATGCACCCTTCAGGAAATTTAAATCTGATGAGTAAGTGTGCCACATAGATTATATAAAATGTATTCATTCATAATGATAATTTATTCCTTGATAAAGTAATATATAATAAATATATAAAATTATTTAAAAAATAATTATCTTTTCATATAATTTAATACCTTGATTAAAAAATGGCCATGGTATTCACTACATGTTGATTTTTTCATGGAAAATTGCAGTGAAATTTTGGTAGCATAACGACCTCAGCTAGGGAATATAAAATGGGTTGATGAGAGATAATATGGTATCTCATTATTTTTAAATAAAATGGTTAGTAAGGGGAACATATATCACAATAAACCAATACATGAAGTAAAATTTTAGATCCCTAATATAACAGAAATACTTTGATAGAAATGAGGAGAGAGAAATCCTTTGCAAAACTTTTGGCATGGTAATAGTTATACATGGGAAGGATTAATGTTATTTAAATGGGTCTCTAATAAATCAATAATATTAAGTGAAGTATATGGTGGTTCTAAAATAAACCCCATCATTTTTAATTGCAATAAAAAAAGGTATAACTACATAAAGAAACTTAGGAAAAAAAATGAGAAATGAAGGAAAGTGAGGATCCCTAACTTAGATGTGTGATCCCAAAGGATTGGTAGTGGATTCTTGGGAGAATGGGGTGACATGGGAGGACTCTAAGGATTGTAGAACATAGTGAGGATGATCTTCTAGGTGTTTTAGTGAAGAGTAATGAGTTCATGTATGGGTACATATAAGAATATTGGGGGAATTATCTATTATTTTGGTTTTCGACAATATACACTAAAATATTTAAAACCACAAACCTTCCATTGGATTTTGAGAATGATTTTTTTAAAATAGGTCTGGAAAACACTTGTTTATTATTCCATGGGATGAAGAAATTAATATATTATCTTTTCCTATATGGATGTGAGTCACATTATTAAATAGATGAATTTAAAACCATAAAATATATTATAGATTTTGGTGGATTCAGTAAGGATTAATAAAATAAGAAAAAAATTTAAATCACTTAACTCTAATTGGAATATATATATTGGGGCTATAAAATATATTATATTATTTATTACATCATTTTAAGATTATTATTATTTCATTAAACACTTGTTTTATATATACAATATTTAGCTTTTACTCAAAAATTATAATGTCTCAGAAAATTATGAAAAATTCACCATTGGAAAATTTTGAAATCCTATTCCAAAATCAATAATCATTTAATATAAATAATTTCATAAATTTTTTAATATTCAATTTAAAAAAAATGACATCTATTGAAAATCAACAGGTTTTGACGAAAATAGTTTTCAAAACTTAATAAAATATATTGTTGAATTAATAAAAATTATACATCCATTTATATTAAAGAAATTAATTTTATAATAATCTTTTAATAAAATATTATTTAATTTAACAATCTTTTAATTAATCATAACATATTTTTTAATAGAATATTAATATTAACCAAAAATAATATTTTTGATTTTAAAATAAATTACAAAGTATCTATAATAAATTGATATTATATTCATTACTCTAATAAAAAATAATGCACATAATCATAATTTTAGGGTCTAGTTATATATCACCTTATTACACCCGTATATGAGCTAAGAGTAATGTGTGCGATAGAAGGCTTTTAAGGGGTCATTCGGTGAACGTGGTTCGGGATGAGATCTCGATGAGCTTTAAATTATTCCTTAAATGGTATAACTCATGATTATGTTGTTGGATATAGACTTGGTATTGGTCTAGGTAAAATCCAATAAATTATACCTCTCTTAGAGGCACAGATAAATTAGCATCATAGGGTATGATCCTACTAGTTTATGCCATCACTTCCTTTGTCTGTGACAAAAGGATTTGTTAAAAACCAATATTTATTCTAGTCAAGTGATAATTATTCAATGACTATTATATCAAATGTAAGAATACATAAAGTTAATTTAAATCTAATAGTGAAAAATGATTGTACATGTTTTCTATATCCATAAGACATTTAATTAAAAGAATACGTGTTTATTCATAATTATTTAGGTCGTTACAACCTTCTCCCATTTAGGAAAATTTCCCTCAAAATTTCTTTTCCAAAATCTTAAATAGATGAGGGTAACTCTGCCTCATCACTTCTTTTAGTTCCCATGTTACTTCTTCAAAATTGTGGTTTCTCCACAAGATTTTGATGATGGACATTCTCTTAGTTTGTGGAACATTTTTCCAATGATTTACAATCTTCACCGGATTCCTTTTATAGGAGAGGTTATTATCTAATGCTACCACCTATGAGTTGAGTACATATGATGGATTAGGTATGTATTCCCTCAAGAGTCATACATGGAATACATAATGTACTTGAGAAAGGTTCGGTTTGAGTTCTAGTTGATAGGCCACACCTCAAATGTGATCAATAAACTCAAATGAGACAATTTACCTTCGACTAAGCTTTAACTTCTTCCCAAATATCATGAATATCTTACATGGTGATATGTGGAGGAATAACATGTCTCCAGCTTTAAAATCAAGGTCTCATCATCAATTTTCTACATATTTCTTTTGTTGAATATGAGTAGTATTAATGTTATACTAGATGATTTTATCCTTCTCTATCATTTCATTGACCATTTGTGTACCTAGAAGTATTTTATACCCAACATCATCCCATCATGTTAGGGTTATTTAACACATCCCATAAAGTGTTTTATATTGATCTATTTGGATGCTTGAGTGGAAACCATTGTTATAAGAGAACTCAACTAGAAGAAATTTTTGATCCCTTCCTCCTTTGATATCCATTGAGCATGATCTCAAAATTTCCTATACTGTTTGGATTGTATACTCAGAGTTTTCATCATTTTGAGGATGATAAGTTGTACTGAACATCATCTCAATATTCAGTGTGTGTTGGAGACACTTTTATAACTTTAAGGACAATCTAGGATCTCGATCAGATACAATAAAGAGTGTCACACCATGCTGCATTACCAATTTACTTATGTATATTCATTCTAGTTTATCTATGGTGAAATATGCCTAAATTTCAATGAAATTTTATGTCATTGTATGATGATCTAGACAACCCAAATAGCATTGTTTCTATTTGATTTCTTTGGATGTCCAGTTACAAAGTCCCATGTGATGTTTCCCATTTCCATGTCGGTATGGTTAATGGTTTCATCATCCCCTTGGACTTCTACTTCTAATCCTTTACTTAATGAGATTCTAGGAACTTTTTTGTTTATTTTTAAATCTATTTATTCATGTAATCTAACCAATATGTCTCTAAAATATCCTGATACATCTTTATGTTTATCAGTTGAATAGAGAAATTCAGACTATGTGTATTATCCTATAATTCTTTCGTTAACTCCAGATTTTATGGAACACATTGTTTTAACGCAAATCTAACAATTCCTTATTCATTAACAATTAACTCCAAGGATTTTATTTTTATGATAGTTTCCTCATTATTTTTAGTTCCCACATCATCGTTTTTATCATCCATTAACATTTCAAAAAATACTGTTGAGAAATTATTTGTGAAAGATTGATTATAATAACTTCTTTATTATTCCTACATCGATATTCATAAAATTTAAAAAGATTAGATGCATTTTAATTATCATAAATTATTTAATTTATGGGTACATTATACTTAGAGAATATGCCACCTTGTTCAATTTCCTAGGGTGTTAATGGATTGGGAAATCATTATTTTTGATGATATCTAACCATATTAGTTGGTTCATATTCATCTCGTTCTGTGTGAATATATGTTTTAGAATTTTGTGATCCATATATATTTCACACATCTACTCAAAGAGGTAATTCATCTATATTTTCAATTCAATGATGACAGGTACCAACTCCAGATCATTTGTGGGATAGTTTTTCATATGATTTTCAACTACCTTTATGCAGAGAAATTGACTTTGTCATTCTATATCGAGACACAACCCATTTTCTTCTTCAAAGAATAGTTGAAGATTACAAAAGGCTCTACACTTGTTTGTTGTGTGATCATTAGGGCTCGGATAAAACACTTTTTTAACTCCATGAATATTTTTTCACATTTATAACTCCATAAAATATTGACTCGATTCCATGTTAGCTTGGTAAGGGGGTTTGAAAAAAGTGAGAAAATTCTCAAAAAATGTGACAATATATAGCTAACCATAGAAAGATATGGATATCAGTCATAGATGTTGGCCTATTCTATCATTAAATTGCTTTTTTTATGTATCCATTGATATATCATTGTTGGTTATGATATTCACTAACAATGAAACATTATTTAACCATAAATCAAACTTTCTATATTTTTCATAGAGATTCTATTTTCTCAAATCTTGTAGCAAAATTCATAGATGCTCATCATGATTCTCTTTGGTTTTAGATTGTATTACAATATCATCCATAAAGACTACCAAAAATTTGTCAAGGTAATTTCTATGGATTTTATTCGTAATGTCCATGCTTATTTATAGAGAAATAGTGAGTCCAAAATGGCTACTATGAATTCACAGTGCTCATACATTGTATGAAAAGTAGTATTGGGGATATCCTCCTTCTTCACCCTTACTTGATAGTATCTCGACCACATATCCTCTTTGGAGAATCATTGTTTTCCACATTGTTGATCGAATAAGTCAACAATTTATGGAAAAGGTAACTTGTTCATTATTTTAATTTTGTTGAGTTCACGATAATCAATGCAAAGGCATATTGGCCCATCCATCTTCTTGACAAAGAGGATTTGAGCACCCCATGGGGATTAAAATGGGCCTATAAAGCCATTATCCAGAATCTCTTATAGTTGATTATTTATCTCCTTAAGCTCCAAAAACCCATTCAATATGGATTATTGGATATTGGAAGAACCCAAGTTATAATATTAATAGATAATTCAACAACTCTTATATAGGGAAGTCCAAACAATTCCTCTAAAAATATTATATTGAATTACCTCTCAATATGAATGTCTTAGAGGATGGTTCCTTCCTTAGAATCAATCATCTGTGACAGATATGAATTCTCATAGGGAAATTATATCTATGCTTTAGATGATCATTCTAAAGAAGATTCATCCTTAACCATTCAATTGTTTATAATCAGTGGTCAATTCACTATATAGAGAGTGGAATCCTTCTTGCGACAATTTATGATGGATCTATATAGGGAAAGACAATAAATTCTAACAGTTGCATCAAAATCCAAAAAGAAAAGAATGATCTAGTTCATCAGGAAGTTCCATCCAGAAATTGTGACAGGGGAGGAGTTTTATTCATGGGATGGCATAATTCCACCTTTTTCTGTTTTCACAAATATATCTTCTTCTATTCATTGTTGTGATATTTGGATTGTTCTACTAATATTTCACGATATAAACGAATGTGTAGACCTTGAATCAGATTGTATGTTGGATATTATTAAATGAATAACTTTCATAATTTTCACCACTTTATATTTGGGATTCACTTCAGTAGTAATGACCGAAAAAGATCTCCCTCTATTCATTGGAGGTTTTTGGTTTCCTTGGAAATCCCTTGTCTTAGGGAATTATTTTTCAAGGTTCCCTAGTTCTTTGTAGTTTTATAATTGAGAAATGCATTGGGGGTCGAATGGATAATTCCTCTCTTCTATCACAGAAACAGGTTTTTGTTTTCAGTAATCATTGGCTACGTGCCCTTCTATTCAAAAACTAAATTATTTCCACATCGCCTTAATGTAATTTCAAGGGTGTATCTTTACTCACCTTCGGAAAGTTGGGTGATAGAATTTCATAGGACCATTGGATTTATCCACCAAACAACCAAAATTAAAATTAACTTTCCACTTCTTATCCCCAATATACCCCTAAGATTTATCAATCTCTATTTTAAAATTGATGTCAAATCAGACAATTCCCTAATAGCAACTGAATTCATTGATAACTAGGGATTTTCATAGGATATGTTTTAACCAACAAACTAAAAGGTTAACCTCAAATTCAAGGGTAATGAAAAATCCCTATGCATATAATGAAATCCATGTGATGTTTTCCTTGTACTCTATGATTTATTTTTCATCTTTTATCTTGATGGAAAGGAATCCTGATTTCATCTTATGCCAAAGGGTGTGAGGAAATCATTTATCAATTTTTTTAAGAAATCATTACATTCCAACACCTGGATCTCTTCCTCAATCTTTTCATTTTTTATAAATTTTCACCATTGATCTGATTCGCCCTCCATATGATAAGTAGCTATTAGAACCTTCTCTTGTTCATATCATTGAAGGATATATAAGATCATCTCAATTAAGTTGATAAATTTTTCGGTGATTGATGGATCAAATGATCTAGTGAGAATAGGAGGCATTTGTCTCATGAATCTCTTGGTTGTGAATTGTTCTTTCTTTGGGGGAGGGAGGGGTGTTTGGAAATTCCTCTTGACCCATGTTTCTATTAAAAACAATACATCACTAGGAGAGTATCATGACAATGTTTGTGATTCCACCTCTCATCAAATTGGGTATCACAATAGAACAATCATCACAATGATCTTTACATCGGTTGTTAGCTTGAGTCCTGCTATTATTGTCCATTGCCTAGAATAAAAGGAAAAATTAGGGTTATATTTTTTTAACTATTAAACATATAAGGGGGAGTGCAATGAAAAAAGGGAAAAATTATAAATTATATTTTTCTCTTTAACATAGGAATTTTAATGCTTCGATTGAAGTTATCCATGATCTAATTGCTAACATATATTCTTAAGGGACTTTGTTACCATTAATAATGGTTCGTACAATGATTATGAATTTAATGAAGCATATCCCCATGGAGTGTCAAACAAATAGTGAAAAATACCCATTGTCGTGCACTACTTCCCATTTGAGTATAGATCAATGCATTGTTTTCAGGTTTTACCCATAGATACATCTATTCTAGAGGTACATATACTTGTTTTTATATAGACATGGGTGTATTTTCATGATCAATAAGTTAATAAATACTCTCTCAAATTTTGGGATTATCTTCTTATTCTTAGTCTTATCAATATGGAATTCAATAGATTTTTCAAATCCCAATCCTTAAAAAATTAACACTATCCATTTATACCAACTATAAAAACTCTTCACATTATAACACACTTAAGAATGATTTATTACGTAAAAATTCACATAATACATCACATAATATTGAGATATATAGAATCATTGGGCTTAGTAAAATAACATGAAAACTTATGAAATAAAATAAAACATCTTTATTGAAACTTATTTTACATGACCATAACATTCATTCATGCTTAGCATTGCATGGGATAACCTGAGGACAAACATATGAAAAGTGTGAACTATAAATTTCATTAAGGGATTCAAAAAGGAATAACATTAATAATAAAATACATATTAGGTGATAGACATAACAATGGATCATAAGAGAAACATGATCATAAAGGCATGATATAGAATTATTATCATAACATGGAAATTTGGAAACAACTTAAAACATTGCATCATTAATATAATAGAATTTAGTAAACCACTTTCCCAAAATATTTGACAAATGTACTAAATGGAATAATGTAATATACTTTCCAAACATAAAATATCCCGATACAAAACATTACCCAATTCATTAGAGCACTATTAGGGTGCACCATTCATAAACATGTCAATTTCAGGCTTATATGTGCCACATAGATCATATTACAAGGATTCATTCAGCATCATAATTTATTCCATGATAACGGTATATAGAATAAAAATATATAAGTCTATAATCAATATAAATATGTTTATAAAGGTGAATACCCTTGATAGAAAAATGGGTATGGTATTCACTACATGATTATTTTGGCATGGAATATCACAGAGCAATTTCGACAGCATAACAACATAACATGGGAATTCATAAAATGGGGTGATGAGGGAGAATAGAGAATATAATCATTTCAAAATGAAATTGGTAGTTTGAGGATCATGGATAATAATTTTTTAACATATTAAATGTAATTTGAGATGAATTATATAAAAGAAATTCTTGAAATGAAATGAGGAGAGCGAAATCCCTTGTCGAATTTCGACATGGTAATAAGTGTACATGAGAGGAATTAATGATAGTGAAAGGGGTATCTAGTCATTCAAAAATAATAATGAAATAATGAGGTAGGTGTAAAAATATAACCCATAATTTTTAGTTAAAAAATAAAAGGGTCTAACAATATAAGTAATATTAGACAGAAATGAGAAAAGATGGAATGTGAGGATCATTTACATGGATGTGTGATCCCAAAGGATTGAGAGAGGCTTCATGGGAGCTTGGGGGTGCCTTGGTAGGACTGTAGGGAGTGAAGAGCAGAGTGAGGTCGAGATTTGAGGAGTTTTAGTAATGAATAATGGGTACTTGGGTGGTTTTATATAGGAGGAGGGATTCATTATTATTTAGGTTTTTGAAACTACACACTAAAATATTAAAAACCACAAATTATCCCATTTTTCTTCCCATGGGTTTTTACAAATATGAGTAAATAAAATTAATTTATATGATAATGGGGTGTTGATATGAAAATATTATCCTTTCTTATGTTGAGGCGAGTCAAGTTAGAAAAGATATGTATTTAAACTCATAAAATATATTATAAATTTTGGTGGATTTACAAATGATTTATAAAATAAGTAGAAAAATAAGAAAATAATATTATTTTAATAGGAGTACATATATTGGGATGATATTACCCATTATAATATTTGTTACATCATTTTTTGATCATTATGATGTCATAAAACACAAATTTTATTTATACACTGTAATTTTCATCAAAACATTTGACTATCTCTAAAAATTATTAAAAATTTACTCTTGGAAAATTTTGGCATCCTTATTCCAAAAATAATATCTATTTTTTCTAAATAGTTTTAAAAATATGTGAATTTTATCATTTAATATAAAAAGTGACATTTAATGAAAATTTGAAGCTGTCGACAAAAGATGTTTCTAAACATTAATAAACATTATAATTGACTCCATAAAAATTATATGATCATTTATATACATTAAAAGTAATTTAATAATAATATTTTATTTAAATATTATTTATTTCAAAAATTCATTATTTCATCAAAGAATATTTCTTAATTAAATTTGAATAAAAACCAAAAATATTATTTTTTCATTAAAAATCATTTACCAAGAATCAATAATAAAATCATTATCTTATAATTATTATATACAAAAAAATTCACTTAATTCTAATTCTATATTCTTCTTACGTATCCCTTTATTAAAAATATATAGGACCTGAGAGTATTGTGTGCGAGGCAGGGCTTTAATGGTGCCATTCAGTGAACATGATTAAGTTCGTGTTCTCAATGAGAAAATTTTTTTTTTTATAAATAGTTTAACTCATGTTTATGGTGTTGGATATCAGCTTGTTCTTAGTCTAAGGAAAATCCAAAAAATTCAATCTCACCTAGAAGCTCTGATATATGGGCTCTCCTCCTACTAGTTGAGGCCATCAATTCCTTGGTCTGTTAAAAAGGGATTTTTTGAAACCCTATATTTATAATACTCATTTGATTACTATTCAACAACTATATTATCAATAGTAAAGATAAATAATATCCATTTAAATATAATAATAAAATAAAATTATTTGATATGTTTCTTATATTCATGGTAAATTTATTCAAAATAATGACAATTTTATTCATAATAGTTTGGGTCGTTACAAATATAGTGGGAGAGATCAAATAAGTTGTTAAATACCTATGAAATACTTCATATTAGTCGGAAAATATTTTTCATTATAGAGGTTAAGATAAAAAATTAAAATAAAAAATATGATTGAATATATTAACATTATCTATGTTCCATAAATAACAATTAGTGAAACAGATTTTGAATAAATATAATGGATGAAAGCAATGATTTTATTGAGAAATGATCTCAAAAGAATATGGGGTGTTTATTCACATGAAATTTAGGTGAATGGAGGGATAAATAATTTAATAATCCTGATTTGAGATTTCTATGTCACCCAATTTTAATAAGATGTATGTTTTGTCCACACAATTTTGTCAATCTGCGTAGAAACTATGCGCACCCACATACTAAATTGTTTTATGTGTGTAGTATAGTTGAAAATTCTGGAAAACCTATGTGCATTACCTGTCCCCCCCTAATGTCACTCCATAGAACCCTATACAGTTTAACAGAAAAATATATCCATAGGGGAATGGTTTTAACAAATTGTGTTCCTCTTATATTTCCTTCAAAACACTGTGCTCTAGGTTAGTAAATAAGACTCAAATTCTCCTAAAATATTCCCTATTCTATTATACACTTCCACATAGAACAAATTAATGTATTAAATAAGAATTCAATTTATACATAATTCATAGGAATATCGATAATCTTATAGTTATAAGGATACTTCGTTGAATATATAAATATATGTATTTGAATTATATCTTTTTGAACATTTTCACGATTTTCAAGATTTTTCATTTTTTCATTTGTTTAAGGTTTTAATTTTTCAAGCTTACACATTTATAAATTTTTTAATAAATTTATAATTTATAAACCTCCATTGAATTTACCTAACTATAAACAACTTAAAAATTATTCATGAAACCACACCACTATATTTTGATAACATTCCAAATTTTCCATTAGTAATATCCCAAGGAAAGAATATAATTAAAAAAATTAAACTATATCCCCAAAGATCCATTGTACTATCACTATCCTGATCCATTTTATTTAATCTTAATCAACACACATATCTATTCATAACCATCATTATAATAATTCTAACCACAATATTGTATATTTTGATTTAGTCATTTAACATTAATATTAAAATAAAAAATTAATATATATAATGAAATATATAATGTTCAATGTTAAATGATGTTAAAAATTCAACTAATCCAAAACATTCATGAATATTTACTAAATTTGTAAGAACCCATGAAAAAATATGGTGAATAAGATATATATTAAATTATAACCTGTACATGCATTAATTTTTCATGATACTCATGCAACTCTGGAGAAGAAAAGGATATCATCACTTGTATCTGACATGACAATCTATTTATATATTTATAAAAAAGTAATAAGTTACCAACTAAATTTTTTATTTATCATATTCTATTTGAAATAATGTATATATTTATTTCACACTTTGACACACCTCCAAAATTAATATCCAAAATTCAATCATATTTTAGATGACACTTAAAAATTAATTATTCACGGTTGAAAACAAATATATATATGTTTTCAGATTTATATAATAATTCCTAATAAAATTATAATAATTGTTTATATATAAACATGACCTAATAATTAGGATCATTATATAATCAAAAATATGGGAAGCACAGAATCTAGTGCCTGAAAAAAATCATTTTTTGGGGTATGTGTGACAAAAAATTAATATATATTATAGATTGAATAATTTGGTAACCACTATAAAAAATTGGTGAAAATAGAAAACATTCAACTTGAGGAAAATGAATATATTTACAATTGAAAAAAATAATACATCCACTCAACCTTAATTTTTACAACTATTTTTTAATAGATTAATACATTGTAATTAAATTAATCAATATAAAATTGATAAAAATTATTTTCATGAATTTGAAATCATAAATTTCATTTAATATTATTTCGATTTATGGAAATTCCTTTAAAAAACAGATTAAAATGAATAAAATAATAAGTAATTATAATTTTAGAGAAAATTCATTTTTTTCTGAAATATATGATGAACTATATTTTTAGTAATATATTATTGTATAATAAAAAAATAAAAAAAATTAATGTACATATGGTTGACTATAAAAAGCGTGGTAAGGTGTATAAAGAGAGGAAAAAATCATGAGGTCGTGGGAAAACGTGAATCTTGTTGACTTTAAAATAAAAAAAATATTGAATCGAATAATATCATAAAAATATATAAAATAATAAAACCATCCCATTTATAATATAAATAAAATAGAAATATTTAGATAAAAAAACACATAATAAAAAATAAATGAAATAAAATAATCATAATGTTTTTGGGCCATCATGTTCATATAACATCTAATCAATCATAATCACCAATAATATAAACACATCACTTCATAATTCTAATAATGCACAATAGATTAATATAATACTAGATATTTAATTATATCATGTAATATTTTCTTGTTAATGAAATAAAAACCCATAAAAAATAGTTTTAATTATGAATGTGATTCAAATATAACATAAATATATATTTATAAATTTATAGTGATAAAATTAATTGAATTTTTAAACATAGCATTTCTAAAATTTATTTGGGGGTTATTTTTCAGATATTTCACAATTGGTTAATTTGTGGGAGAATAGTGGAAAATTTCAATTTTATAAAATCTTTCAAATTTAATACTTTATAAGGTTATAAATATATCACAAATGATTAAAAAACATACATTATATACCAAATATATATTTAAAATATAATATAATGTATATAATATAATAGTCATAATCTATTCTTCTGGCTGGACATCTCTCATATAATATAATGTATATAATAATTTAATGATGAACATAGAAATATATACGTAATATTTTTGATGTCTATGTATTGTTTTTGACAAACAAAAATTATTTTTAGTTCTACTATTTTAATCAGGTATTTATATGGTCAATTAATTTTTGTCTTAATTTTAATAATAAATAAGCATCCCTTTATCTAATTAAATAAAATTTATTAAATAATATTATATTTTATATTTTATATTTATTATAAATTTATTTTTATACTTAAAGGAACATTTTGAAAAATATTTTTTCATCTGGTTTTAAATATTTTTTTATGTTATCTTTTTAAACATATAAAAATTAAATTTTATAAATCGTTTCTCATATTTTTAATTTGAATTTAATATTTATTTAAGACACCATTTTCATTTCTTGGTCATTTTCAATAGTAACATCAGTAAAAGTTGGGTAACAATGGTTAGAGTTAAAATATGTTACAAGGGATAAAATTAAAATCATAAGGAATAAAATGAGTTATAAATTTTCTAAAGCCTATTTTATCTTCATATTTATACCCTATAATATTTTTTATATGATTCATTTTTGTTCTATTTGGATTGGGTTCTACATTAATATATATTAGTCACATGAAAAATTCCAAGGGTGTCCCCTCCCTAACATACAAAAAGACACCAAATCTCCTATATTATCCAAAGATCAAGAGTTTCTTATATCATACTAAGGATAAAAATATATACTTAAAATATCCTTCTCAACATCCTAGATAACATTTTTTATCATAATTCTATCCTAAGAATGATTTAGGTATAAATCTAAGAAGGTTGTTTGAAGATGTGGAATTCTTCTTAACCATCAGTTTTTAATATATTCTTTTACCTCATTCAAAAATTTCGAAAACATTTTTGATATACACTAACATTTATATTTAATATATGGAAGTATATTTTATTTTTATGATATAATACATGTTTATATACGTATACATCTAATGTAAAAATAAATCACATTTCAAACGTACGTGAAAACTACTACATCACAAAGAAAATCTATTTCATTTTTTATCACTACGACTTATGGGGGGTCATAATGATGGATAAAAATGAAATAGTATTACATATATCATATAAATTTATTTATTTATTAGTAAATAAGTATTTTAATTTTTTATTTAACATCAATCTAAAAAACATCGCTAATGCATACATACGACCAACAATCACTACGTAGCGGTGTAACTCAATTTTCGTCATGACATGACATTGATTGTTAAAAATATAGAATTAATTAATTTATATAATATTTATGATATAATTTTTTAATTTTTATTTTAAAATTTTATCTTATTACCCATTAACCCCATAAAAAGTTATCATATCACTCGTGCGTATGTGTAGGCTACCACTTCCATAAAGCGATGTGATTAATGTTTCTTGTGTATATTTCATTAATGATTATGAAATTGTTAATAATAATTATATATTAAATTTTTATCATAATTAACATTTTTGATATGACTAAATTATGAGTATTATTCATTGATTGAGACTACTAAACGCAAAATATATGTGAAATATGAAATTATTTACACTAAAGAAATGATGATTTAAAAAAAATTATTAATAAATCATATGAAAATATTATAAGTGGATCATATATGATGTAATAAAATAATATAATATTCTATAATATGATAATAATTTATTTATATGTATTATAACCATGTTTATAATAAAATACGAGGCAATTATAACTTGAGGTAATGGATTTCTATTACCATCTAATTTTATTTCAGGAGTGTTTATGATCAGTTTTTCTGTACTAAAATTATATAATCCAAAAATATTAAACCCAATATAATTTATACTAATTTTTTATTTTAGGGTCCAGAATTTTTATCCTATTTATGTTTTTGGATCCTAATTCAAAATTTATGTTACAAGAAAGGGGATTTCATTTAAAAAACATGTTATGGAGGTTGCCTTCTAACTTGATATCTTCTACGTCCCTATTTTCAAAATGATGTTTTAAAAAAAATTAATTTTAATTTATTTAATTAAATTTATTTTTAACCATGTTTTAATTTATATGGAATGGGTTCAAATAAATCTTCTTAACATTTTCAAAATGAGGAATTTTTAACAAAATGTGTGAACATGGTATTTGTTTTAATATACACATTAGGAATGACATTTCTCACCATTATGAATACTATTTGATATAAAGATTTCCTTGCCAGAAGCGATAATTATAAAAAAATGAATCATTTTTCACAATGTTTTTGAAAATTTTCATTAATATTATTTTAGTAGAAAAGGGTTTTATTTTCATAAAGGTCTAATTATTTTTGAAAATTGATATATAACTCTATTCTTTGAGAATGATAACAAAAACATATTTATAATTTAATTCATCCATTGATTTTTCCAAAATAATTTTTTACTATAAAACATTCATTTATTTTTAATCGACATTCTTCTATTATTTTTTATTGATAACAGTTTATACATTATTTTGAGATCATTTATTAGTTATGAACGAGCTCTATATCACACTCTATTAATTATTGTACAATATTTTTCTCATTCATATCGATAATATTAATTTAATTAAATAATGAAGAATAATTTCTTTTACTTTGATGTTGTCCAATACTTATACAATTATAATTTATGGTATCATTTTATGGAATCCAATTAAGCTATTTGTTTCAATATTAGGGGAGATATTCATGTTTCATATTATTGATTAAATATTTATAATTTTTTACTTATAATGAATGTATGATAAAAAATTATATAATAATTTAAATTATGTGGAATTAATATGATGTCCATGTGATGATATGGTATGGGTTATAGATAGGTTTTCAATCCATCAACCATCTTAAGGACACAAGATTACATGAATGCATTATTAGATGGCTTATTTCTTTACAAATACCCATTTATTTTTAATGATTTATTATATTTGAGGCCTTGATGGTTTGATGAAGGATATATTTTTTCAGAGGCCTTGATCAAAAATGTATATAATTATGCATTTCCATTATTATGGATTCGTTTTCCATTATTAATTTTATTTTTATGTTGATATTATCCGTGGCGGATTATTGAATAAAAATTAATAATAGAATGGAAAATGTTATTATTATCCAGATGTATGTATTGATTATGCCTTATATAATCATTACAAAAAACATTTTATGTTACCCTTAATAAAAATATGAGATTAGTCTATTTATTTTCCTTTCAACAGCATATAAATAATATATTATGAATGATTTATTTAATGAAATAATATGTCATATGATTTTATTATTTATAAATCAAATTTAATAAGAGAATCATGTATATATATTGTTTTCTAACACTGCTAAACTGATTGATATTTCTTGGTGTGATTCCTTTTATATTTAACTAACTTAACAAAGTAAAAAAATTGTCTCTTGGTTACTAGAGTTGAGTTGTGAAGTTGGTACAATAAAAACATTCAAGGGAACATTGGCAACAAGGTTTTAAATGAACATAATTAACATGAGAATATTTATAACCCATTAGGGTATTTGTGATCATTAACAATTATATTGATTTTTATTTTGAGGATATATATTAATGATGATTATAATATAACTCATTTTATGTACCTATTTATAGAATCCACAAATGTTTTGAAATGGTATTAACATTGATAGTTAATGTTTAGATTTCCCTATTTAGAAACAAAATAAAATAGGTGTTGGAATTGGGAAGATCATAAAAATATTAGGTCTGATTACTTGGGTTATATTAAATAACCCTTACCTAATAGATGAAAACATATATACATAATGTATTTTATATATGCATTATGAAATCATAGTATAGAATCCTCTATCATTTAATGGAACTACTAATTCATTGGTAGCTGGATAATAGATTAGGTCCCTGAAAAAGAAATTCAGGGATATTTTATGTATTTAAAGGGAAGTGGAAAATCTGTAATTATATTTTCATAATAGATATGTATATCATTAGTGTAATATGATACAAATAACAATATTTGATTATGAAATATAAATTATAAAATAATGAACTTTTAATGTGATATTCTTTGATAAATACATTCCTAAAGAACAACAGGATGAAATATATATAATATTACTAGATTTAATGAAGAAGGGAAAATAAAGTGTTTTAGAGTATGAGGATAACATAATAAGATTATCCTTCAATAAAAATTTTGAAATACATATTCTATAATAAAATATTGTCCATTTTTCTGACATGACTATACTGGGTCTCTAAAGCGAACTGGTTTCTCAATCATTTACATAAAAAATGATATTTTATCTTGTTCCATCTAAAAAATTAATAATTTTTTTGTCTTATATCATTATGTAAAATCATGAAAATAATATATTTCATGACAAAAATATTTTTTTTTTCAATGAATAATAAAGGGATCAAGGGATTACAAACATGTAATAATTATGGAAAGATAAAACATGGTACTTACTTACATGGAACACGTGTTTTTTTCAATTGAGTAAAATGGGGTCAATATTGTCATGGATAAAATTCAAGGAATTAAAGAGATTTTATAATGTGAATAAACTTTAAAGAGATGGGGAAATAATATTTTAAATGATGGAATTATCAAGGGAACATTATACATAAGAGGGAAATTGGAGAAGACCAACATTATGTGATTATTATAGTTGAGGTTGATGTTACAAAATATGTCGTGGGAGATTAATGTATTGAAATGTAAAATTTAGATAAATCATTATTTTATTATTGAAATATTTACTCAATTTTAACTTCCATGACTTGAATTATATTTATATATTTCCATTGTACTGTAATAATATTGTTATAAATTAGGACTCCGGATAGAAATATTAATTAAGGAAGGATGTATCATTCAATTGACATTATGACACTTATACATAACCTATTTAAGAACATGATTATTATTCATATGGTTAAATTTGATATAGTGTTTGTTTTAGATTTCATTTTGTATTTAAATAAAAAAATATTTCCAATATAAATAGATTGTGATTCATGTTAGGGATGTGAAATGCCTTATTTTCTAAGGGGAGACAACATCTTCAACGACCCTAACACCAACAACATAGATCCCATTCCTTCTAACATTATATTATAATATGATATAAGGAATTAAATCCTAAAAACAAAATAGTTAAGTTTTATTTGTAATCTAGAGGGATATTTGAGTTCATACATTACATCTTAACATAATATTTACAAAATATTATTTCCACTTGTGGATAAAATTATTCCATAGAGAATAAACTTATGAATCAGTCATTATAAACTTTATTGAATATAGGTTAATGGAAACAAAATAATGGTGTGATAAAATTCTTTTTTAATGTGTAAGACTAGTGAATGTAATAATGCATTTATAAGAATAATCCATATAAAAATGTTAATAAATTAAAAAAATGTAATCATTAGAATGATAATGAATTGAGTAAATAATATGGAAATGAAAATAATAGAAAACACATTCTATTTAAATAAATGGATAGTGAAAATCCCAATGGAATATTTAATAATTGAAAGCAAATGAAATTAAATTAATAAAATGATAATAAAATTTATCCATTGAATTGATCATATTTAAAAGATCATAGTTAAACATAGTTGAATTATGAATATATGTGATTCATAATTATTGGAAACAATTATCATTGGAATAATGGTACCTCTATTATAAATACCATTTATAATATGGTTTAATCTTCATGTAAAAAAATATTGTCAATGCTTACTTAAATGATAAGTCCTATTAGACCTACCAATGTAGCGAGGGATAATATTATACTAGATCCCACCAATAACTTTAGGACTAAATCATTCCTCGTATATCCAATAATCGATTTAATTCAGGGATTAATATTATTTAACAACTAATATCCCTATTGGTTAAATTATATGTACTTATCAACATCTCCCGAGAAAAAAAAACAACTATCAATGTAAAACACCTTTTTTTTAAATGAGAAACGGTTTAAAAAATATGATTATCTATAATATATAATATTAATATATAATGGAAATTTAATGTCTAAGGATCAAATTAATATAGACATTTTAGGGGAAATATGTTTGAAAAATATATAAATCATATAAGTTAATAATCAATAAGTTCCTTAGTCAAAATGATCATAAACCCTATAGAAGAAGAATATGTATAGAATAAACATGTATAAAAAATAGAGTAATAATAAAGTGTATTTTCAATTTATTAATATATCAACCATCAAATTAACTGTATAAAAACTCATTCAAAAATATACATTTTATTTTGAAAAAAATGAGAAACCTTTTCTTTGAAAATAACTAGTAAAAATTTCTATTTAAAAACTATTCCCAATCATTAAATGAAAGATTCCATTAAATAATAGTAAAGATTATGTGTAATTCCTTACATGTTGTAAAAGTATAGAAATAAACATATTGTGGACTCTAAATGTTTTTGGAATGTTTTATTTTTCAGAAAAGTCTAAGAAGCTCCCTTTTATATTTTTGAAAAAATTAAAATGTGAATTACTTTCAAAAGGAATATGATTCATTTTTAACAAATTTAATGAGTAAAAATGGATGAAAATTTTGTTGAAAAATAATTTTTTTAAACATTTATAAAACTTATTTTAGGATGAAAAATGATTCCCAATTGAAGAGAAAAATAAAGTCGGGTTTACTAAAAACCTTTTTTCCTATTTTTTTATGTACAAAATTGTGAAACAATGTATCTATAAAATGAAAATATTATAAAAAACACACTCTTTTAAAATTAAATGGTTTTAAAATGATATTATCATATAATTTTCTTTTTTATGAAATTAAATTATGTACAATCTCGATTAGACTGTGATTGTGAAATATACCCTTCAAATGATCATAACATTGAAATGAAAATCAAACAATAAATCAATAATTTTTATTAAATGTAAATCCTTATAAGTTAATTTTATATAGAAAAATAAAATAATAAAAAGTCATTATGTACATAAAAATAAAATATTAATTATAATGAGAAAGTAATACATCCCATGAAAAGGACTTGAGTTATGAAATTCATTACCACATTGTATCCTTTAATTAGAATTTTATATGGTTAAAAAATAGAAATTGAAACATAAAATACCATGAATAAATATGTGTTGATGATATTTAATTTTAAAGGGGTAGTATATACACCAATTAATGTAAATTATTTAAAAACATCATAATATGCCTCAATGTAATGAGTTGGAGATGAAATCCCTTACCTTATGCTTCCTTTTGGTTTCACATAAATTAATCTCTTATAATGATATTTTAAAACTGTAATTAACTTATACACATACCATATTAATATTTTTAATATCATATATTATTATTTTATGAAAAAGTATCACACATTTGATAATAATATCAAATTACATTTTTTGTTTATGTTGTTAACTTCCCTGCTTTTGAAGTATTTATTGGCATGTTATATTTCGTTCCCCTAAAATTGATCATGATTTAATCATATGAATAATGTTTACAATGATATAAATATCATATATTTTGGGAATATATATTTAGATTAATCTATAATATCTTATGTTAGTAAATGAAATACACAATTCATGGAGATAGTAGGTCATAAGTATTCATGAACATTGTTTCCATTTTTTATCATAATGAAATAATGAAATTCATTGATATATATATATATATTATCAATATAGTTTCATTTTCATGGCATAAATATCACATATTTTTATTAATCAAATTCTTGTTAAATTCAATTTAATACATGATAAAATCACATGGCTTCACAAGGAGGTAATCCTCCGTACACACCGACGATGTTATTGTATTCCAAAAAAACATATATTATAAAATAATGGGTACTATATTATTTAATGAAGCATAATAACTTCATAAATATATTATATATCATATATTAACTATAAATCCATCATTATTCTGAACCATGAAATGTTGTAATGGAAAAACTAATGACATGGGTTAGTGAGGCGATTGTCCTCTTTACAGATGAATGATTATTTCATAAATCATTTTATAGATGTGTGAAACATTGTAGGTCCTAACATTACCATAATAAAATATCAAAATACGTAAGATATTGATGTTGTTATATCGAAACAGATCTAATCAGGGATTTGGTAAGCCAAATACATGACCCTGTAATGTTTTATGAAAAAGTAAAAACTATGAAACCACACACATCACGGTCCAAAGACCCAAAAATACAACAAATAAATAACATATAATCACTATAGATCACTAAAAATATGCATTAACACCCCACAACTGCCCTTAATCAAATCCGGTGAAAGGGCCCCTTTAGATACCCAAGCTAGGATAACCATTTCCAGCTATTACCAGCTTTATTTATGTATCCTAAAGTCACAGTCAATCCCACATCTAGAGGTCACCCTACTTACAAACCATTTCATCAGAACCAGTGTGTATCCACTTGTCCTCGCACTCACTGGCCACCAAATAGCTTGTATGAAGTCGATGCCTATCCTGCATCCCAAAATGCATCCTGAGTTCTCCAACCATTCCTCAACCATGCACATGGTACTGCTGCATGATAAATGTTATCCTCACTATCATACAAAGTCTAACTATGAAAGTTGTGCCATCAATTCCATTGAAGCCAAACCACCCATCATCAGGGAACCATATTCATCACCCTATTCTATGGAAGTTCCCATCCCTGCCACACCGCAAAAATCTCACACCTTCCAAGATCCCAGATCCATACATTGCTAGATTTACTCCACAATAGTGTTCTATGCATCTTTATTCACGCAAATCATCATAGATCCTCTCTAATGTAACCACGATCATTCATTGTATCCATATAAAAACAAAGTATACATCACGATCCCAAACCCATCCATAAAAAATACCTACATCCCACATGCCCTTATCATTTTATACAAGAATGAGATCACCAAACCCTGAGGCTGTCGTCGGATGGATCCATGTCATCATTTACCACATCCGAACAATCACTCACTTCCCCACATCTACATACCATTTCCAACCCTCAGTGAGAGTTTCACACTTTCATAACGAGAGGGTTACTCACCCCAACAAAAGAATGATACAAAAAATCCATCCATAACAGCCTTATCACCATAATTAATCTTCAACATACCATCGCTAAACATATTCAGGGTTTCTTCAAAATTATACGCTCCTTCAGACAACTTAGCTGAATGAGACCCACCACCACAAGCAGCAAATAAGTTATAATGACTGAAAATTTGATCTTAGAACCCTCTATTGTGGAGACAATCATCATCTGGATGAGAGATAAACTCTCAAGACCTACCACACACATCAAATAGATCAAAATGACTTACAATTTCGTCCTAAATTTTTTTGACTGGTAAGATCAGCACAATCGCTGGGATTACATGAGGAATTATCTTGAAAATGAAGTGGGGGAATCTTTATTTTTTAGAGATAAATTCATCATATCATCCATAGTATGATTTTTTTATATAATATGTATATAATAGGAATTGATAGAGGTAGAGAAAGAAATAAAATAAAATCTCTTTAGGAAGATCATCACATCTTATTCGGGTGACCTTCTTATGAATGCACTAAAACCAAAAAAAATTTCTTTATTCCAAAAATAAAGCTACTATATTTTGGTGAGGGAAGTTAGGGAGTGTTTTTGGTAGATATTTTTTTTTGAGAAAAATGGAATGAGAGATGTGATCAACTGAGTAGTGTGATTTTCCTTTTATAGTTGGGGATAAGTATAAGGCCCCGACCTTAAACCTTACTTAATATTGAATTAAATGAATAATTCACATTGAGGATCTTTTCAGGTTTAGAGTTTTATAGAATTAGAACATAACTATTACATCTCAAAAGATTTACAAAGTAGACACTTCTACCATGTTTCCATAGAATAAAAAAAACTCTTAAAAAGTAACATGTCTAGTTCCATGTTTTATATAGCATGACATTACCTTGATCCCATCCATGAACTTATTCCACATTATGTCCTGTGAAAAACATTTCAAAAAAAACTTGGGGTGAGCATAAAAAGCTCAGTAAGGTATACACAAAGAATGAAAACTGTTAGTTTTTCAAAAATAAAGTAAACCATGTATACTTTATCAAAGTAATACCTTCACCTTCATGAAGTAGTAAAAAAGTCTTCACTGAATAAAATATCATTACTTACCTTTTTGTAACCAAAGGATTACCATAAAACCCATATAAAGAACACATAACATATTTAAAGGTAACTTGGGACATAAACATACTTAAGTGGAATAACCATACGGTTGACTTCCACACATGTCACTTAATGGAATATCCATACGGCCAACTTCCATACATACTTAATGGAATAGCCATACGGATGAATTACATACCCAATTCATTGGAGGTTATAACGTAACCACCCGTCCTGGTATTCACGACACCACCCGTCATATGGTTTATCACGTAACCACCCGTTAAATTGTCCAAGTACCAATATAAATTCATAAAACATAAAACCAATATAAAAAATGATAACATTTCCACATTTAAATCACAATATATCATAAATATATTGAAATAATATAATCCTTTATCAAAAACATTTTCAATACGAAAATACATAAAAGAGTATATGGTATTTATTTTATTTTAAAAACATTACGGCTTGTTGAGGAAGCTAAAGACCAAATAATACTTGCGGCGGCAGAAAAGGTCGTTGTTACCGCGTACGTTAAAAAAACATTCCTTTTTTTCGTTTAGTAAAACGATTCATAGAAAAATATTCCTTTTGTATAAAATTAAATGTCAAAGGGGTTTATATACCGTATAAAAGAATGTTGTGTATAAAACGAAATATGCCTCAATGAAAAGAGATTGAGACGAAGTCCCTTACCTCTGGTCCCACTTGACTCGATCATTCTTTAACGTCCTGAATAATAAACTTGAGTTAATTTCTACTTGATTAAGAACCTTTTTAAAGTTCATTATTCCTTTTATATCACTTATTTCCATGTTATAAAGATTATGTAACCAATTATGTTAATAATGTTAGTTTTGTCGATATTTGGTTCTTAAGTCGAAAGTGGACTTCTTACAATGACATGTTGTTCGTGTGGTCAATGGTTCTTTATATCCAGAATGACATTCCTGATTTGGATAGCATATATATCATATATATCCAGAATATACATGTATTTATAATATTACATAATAATTTAGAGGTAAGAAATGAAATGCACCGTTCATGGAGACGGTAAGCCGTACGTACGCATGCACGATACTTTCATTTTTTTCATATTAATGGAATTAAATCTAAATGATAGGTATGTATATTTTAATTCCAGAATTATATTCATAATTTAGATGTATCAGTAATTATATATATCCATTATATATATGTACTTTTAATAGTACATTACATTTGGGGATAAGAAATGAAATGCACTGTTCATGGAGACGGTAAGCCGTACGTACGCATAAACGCTACTTTCATTTCTATCTCATACTTTAATGGAATGAAATAATAATGATATAGAGGTATATTATAATTCAAGTATAACATCATATATAATAACTTTAAATCCATCCTTTATACGTCCCACATATGGCATTAACGAATCACATCACTTTAGGGGGCGGTTGTCCGTACTTCCTTAAATGAAGATATCATGTTTACCCATAATGGAAACCATAAAGGTATTCCCAAAATGAAAAAATACATAAGCTTAAGGAAAACATAAACATATTATATATCATATATAAAGATAGTGTCATCTTAATGTCCACCTTTTAAGGTGTTAAAAGAATGTTGAACAATCATCGTTTCGGGAGGCAGAAATTCGCCATCCACGGAAACAGTATGTTCTTTAACCATTAGATGTAGGTGTGTGTATGTTTAGCTCGAATAATTATTATAAAAACATCCTAGTATATTTAGGATACTATATTTGTTTCAAAATAAAATAATAAAATGATTTTAGGGGGTTGTATAAGCAAAATAAAACAAAAGGACTCAAAAGACGATATTACCTTAAAATTTGGTAACTCTCTTAGATTTGAGATCAAAAGCTTCCTTGGGAAGACATCTGCCCAAATTGAGGTTCACGGAGTAAGAGATGGATGTTTAGAGCCAAAATGGGCAGGGGTTGGACGAGCCAAAGGCTTTGGGAGTGTGGGTAAGGAGGTAGAGGTGGGGGCCTTTTATAAGAGGAGAGGAGGGGCACTCTTGGAAGGTAAAGAAAAGTCACTTTATTTTAAAATGGTATTCGGATTTAAGAGGAACCACATTGATGTGTTTCGAGGATAAGGTGATAAGGGATCTAAATCCACCCATACAATTGGATTTGGCCATGTGTAGGTCTTAGAGTTTACATTATCTTTCCATATTATTTAAATCGTTAAATAATGAGGTCATCACTGCATCATGATGATGTCAAAACTAATTTAATTTATTTAATGTATAAAAATTATAAAAAAATACTATGATGTAGGAAATATTTTTATATTTCTAATTAATATTTATAGTCAAAAATCTGACTTGTATAACCCCATGTAAAAATTGTTTTAGTAAAACATTTCATGTGTGTGTCATTTTTACTTTAACATTAAATAAAAAGTTATTTATGTCATTTCCCAACCAAAGTGGCTCTATGGGGACCCCAAGTTGACCCATGGATTGTCTTGGTCGGCCATGACACATCCAATAAGGGTAGTACATGTATCAAGGTATTTTCATTTTATTATAATATCATTTTTTCCTTAAATTGCACTAATTACCTCTTATCGCGATTAAGAACTTAATAGTTACTATACACCAATAATTATTTTAATCTCATTGAACCACATTATACTTCTTAATTACAACCATGTATGTCGGATTTTTGAAATTCAAAACACAGAAGTGGTAAAATTTCATTTAAACGAAAAATCAGTTTTTTTAAGTACCACTTAGTGGTTTCACTATTCATCAAAAATTGAAGTTTTTCAGAAAAATACCAAAACTTCACACTAAGCTATATTTGATATTCTGAATTCAAAAATGAAGTCCATTTTACAAAATTCACGACATATAATTTGCATTAATTAATTTAATAATTAATTCCCGATGTCAGAGAAAATAGCGTGTTTTTATGAAACAATAAGTATCAAAAGATTGACACTAGTTTAAGTCCGATTTCAAAGTGAAATTAATTCCAATGACCACTATTGGGTTTAACGGTAAAAATATATTCTAATTTCACTTTAAAACCAATTCAAAAGATAATCTAATCATCTTAAAAAATTAGATTAAAATGAGGTTTTGAATTAAAATTCAACATTTTACACTATTCATTAAAAAAAATGAAATTTATCGGAAAGATACCACAAATTTACACAAAATAAATTTTGATGTCCCGATTCTAAAGAAGAGTTTTATTTAGTCCAATAGAATTTATAAGATCGATCAAAACTATATTTAATGACGGTTCGCCATCAAAAGGTGATAAGTGGACCTTTCGTGAAAATTAGAGTATATAAGCCTAAAATTGAATTCTTTTCGTATTTTAAGCCTTTATCCTTTATTCGACAAATGTAAAAACATTTAACAAACATATATAATCATATTTTAGTTATTTCTATCCATTCCCACCAGTACAACGACTACGTGTTAACTAACATTTAAAATAATATTATTTTATTACTAGTGTGCAACGTACGATTTCAAAGAAACTCTTTGTTGCGTATCGGGTACGCTATCGAACATAGCAACCCCTTTAAAGTAAAATTAATATTTAATTCTCAAATATTAATAAATATGAAAATTTATTATTCTTTATTTACCGGGGATATTACATCCTTCCCCCCTTTTGGGAATTGCGTCCTTGCAATTTTATTCACTTATCTAAATAAGTGGGGGTATTTATCCCTCATAGCATTTTCAGATTACCATGTTGCCTCTTCAACCATATGGTTTTATCAAAAAACCTTCACATGGTGAATTACCAGATTTTGCAACACTTGCTCTCTTCAGTCAAGAATCTGGACTGGTTGTTCTTCATAAGATAGGTTCTCTTCCAGCTAAACTACCTCTGGACTCAAAACATGAGATGGATCTGGCATATACTTCCTCAACACCGAAACATGAAAAACATTGTGTACCTGAGATAAACTCGGATGTATTGCCACTATGTATGCAACAGATCCAACTCTCTCCAGAATTTCATATGGTCCAATGAACCTTGGACTCAGCTTTCCTTTCTTACCAAATCTCATCACACTTTTCTAAGGAGAAACTTTGAGAAAAACATGATCACCTACCTCGAAAGATAGATCCTTCCTCCGGTTATCCGCATAACTGTTCTTCCTGCTCTGAGCTGTTCTTATGTGCTTCTGAATCAACTGAACTTTTTCTGCCATCTCTTCTACCAATTCTGGTCGCATCAGCTTCCTTTCAACCACTTCATCCCAAAATGCTGGAGTTCGACACTGCTTCCCATATAATGCCTCAAATGTTGCCCTCTGTATACTGGAATGAAAACTGTTATTATAAGAAAACTCAACCAAAGAAATATATTGGTCCCAACTTCCCTGATAATCCATCGAACAAGCTTAGAGCATATCCTCCAAGGTCTAAATTGTTCGTTCTGACAGCCCATCTGATTGAGGATGAAAAGCTGTAATAAAATTTAATTCAGTACCCAACGACTTCTGAAGGAATTTCCAAAAGTTATAAGTGAACCTGGGATCACGATCAGATACAATGGAGAGGTGAACTCAATGTAACCTGACTATCTCTTTAAGATACAAACGGGAAAGTTGATCTAGGGAAAAAGTATCTCGTATAGGAAGGAAATGAGCAGATTTAGTCAAGCGACCAACAATAACCCATAATGCATTATTACCTCAAGATGTCTTCAATAATCCCACAACAAAGTCCATGGATATATTCTCCCATTTCCACTCTGGCACTGGTAGAGGCTGAAGCATCCATTTCGATAACTGTCGCTCTACTTTAACCTGCTGACAAGTCAAACACTTCACAGTAAAATTAGCAATATCAATTTTCATTCCATCCCACCAGCAATACTCCCGCAGATCTTTGTACATCTTAGTACTTCCAGGATGAACTGAAAACGGAGAACTATGAGCTTCACATAACAACTCTCTCTTCAACTGTGAATCACAAGGAACACACAATCTCTTCCCAAACCTCAAAACACAATCGTTATCAATGTTGAATTCAGGCAACTTACCCTTCTGAACCAGCTCTACCTTTTTCTGCGACTCACTGTCTTGCTTCTGTTCTTGCTTGATTCTGTCTGATAGGGAAGATGTCACTGATGCCTCGTACAAAATAGAAGGACTTCTTACACAAACATCCATGCCAAATTTCATCAAATCAAAAACTGAAGGATCTCGCTCCAAACGTAGCATGGTTAATGAAACATTACTTTTCGACTCAAAGCATTGGCCACTTTATTTTCTTTTCCCAGTTGGTAATGAATTGTACAATCATAATCCTTGATTAATTCTAGCCATCACCTCTATGTCATGTTCAATTATTTCTAAGTGAATATATACTTTAAAATTTTGTGATTAGTATATATTTCACACTTTACTCCATTCGAATGATGCCTCCAAATTCTTAAAGCAAAAAAATCAGTAGCTAATTCCAAATCATGTGCAGGGTAATTTACCTCATGAGTTTTCAACTGACGTGAAGCATAAGCAATTACCTGATCATTCTGCATAAGGACACATCCATGTCCCTTCAACGAAGCATCATTATATATAACAAACTCACCATTCCTGGAAAGAAGTACCAAAACTGGAGCATTCACCAATCTTCTTTTCAACTCCTGAAAACAATCATCACATTCTTTTGTCCAGATGAACTTAACACCCTTATGAGTTATCTTAGTCATTGGACTAGATAATCGTGAAAAATTTTCAACAAACCTTCGGTAGTAACCCGGAAAACCAAGAAAACTATGGATCTCGGTTACATTTGTGGGTCTTTGCCATTCTTCAACAACTTTTGTTTTAGCAGGATCAACCGTTATGCCATCTTTTGAAACAATGTGACCAAAGAAAAAAAAATTTGTAACCAAAACTAACACATACTAAATTTTCCATACAGTTTATTTTCTTTTAAGGTTTGAAAGATAACCCTTAAATGACTTTCATGCTCCTCTTTACTTTTAAAAAACACCAAAATATCATCAATAAAACCAACCAACATTTTTCACCTGAGTCAACTGGTCCATCAATGCAACAAACTGGGTAGTTCTGATTCTGACCATCTCAGGATACTGATTTGAAAGGTCATTTCCCTCTGTATGCCTTCCCATAAAAGTTGACCTGTTTCGGCTATGAAAAACTATTCTTAACACAGAAATATATTAGGCGAAGAAACATGGTAATCTTTAAATGCTATATAATTTCAATCATACCATAAACTAATTTATAATTTAACAATTTTCTAACTACTAAAGTTGTCCAAACCGACCATTGATACCAACTATAAGGCCCGGACCTTAAACCTTACATAATATTGAATTAAATGAATAATTCACTTTGAGTATCTTTTGAGGTTTATAGTTTTAGAGAATTAGAACATAACTATTACATCTCAAAAGATTTACAAAGTAGAAACTTCTACCAAGTTTCCATAGAATAAAAAAAACTCTTAAAAAACATGTCTAGTTCCATGTTTTATATAGCATGAAATTCCCTTGATCCCATCCTTCACCTTATTCCACATTAAATCTTGTGAAAAAAATTTCAAAAAAAACTTGGGGTGAGCATAAAAAGATCAGTAAGGTATACACAAAGAATGAAAACTGTTAGTTTTTTAAACATCAAGTAAACCATGAATACTTTATCAAAGTAATACCTTCACCTTCATGAAGTAGTAAAAAATTATTCACTGAATAGAATATGATTACTTACCTTTTTGTAACCAAAGTATTACCATAAAACCCATATAAAGAACACATAACATATTTAAAGGTAACTTGGGACATAAACATACTTAAGTGGAATAACCATACAGTTGACTTCCACACATATCACTTAATGGAATAGCTATACGGCCAACTTCCATAAATACTTAATGGAATAGCCATATAGCCAACTTACATACCCAACGCATTGGAGGTTATAACGTAACCACCCGTCCTGGTATTCATGGCACCACCCGTCATATGGTTTATCACGTAACCACCCGTTAAAATTTCCAAGTACCAATATAAAATCATAAAAGATAAAACCAAAATAAAGGAATGATAACATTTCCACATTTCAATCACAATATATCATAAATATATTGACATAATAGAATCCTTTATCAAAACCATTTTCAATACCAAAATACATAAAAGAGTATATGGTATTTATTTTATTTTAAAAACATTACAGCTTGTTGAGGAAGCCAAAGACCAAATAATACTCATGGCGGCGGAAAATGTCATTATCACACGTATGTTAAAAAAAACATTCCTTTTTTTTGTTTAGTAAAACTCTTCGTAGAATAAGATTCCTTTTGCATAAAAGAAAAAGTCAAAGGGGTTTATACACCGTATAAAAGAAAGTTGTGTATAAAATAAAATATTTCTCAATGAAAGGAGATTGAGACGAAGTCCCTTACCTCGGGTCCGACTTGACTCGATCGTTCTTTAAAGTCCTGAATAATAAACTTGAGTTAATTTATACTTGATTAAGAACCTTTTTAAAGTTCATTATTCTTTTTATATCACTTATTTCCATGATATAAACATTATGTAACCATTTAAGTTAATAATGTTTGTTTTGTCGATATTTGGTTCTTATGTCGAAAGTGGACTTCTTACAATTACATGTTGTTCGTGTGGTCAATGGTTCTTTATATCCAGAATGACATTCCTGATTTGGATAGCATATATATCATATATTTCCAGAATATACATGTATTTATAATATTACATAATCATTTAGAGTTAAGACATGAAATGCACCGTTCATGGATACAGTAAGCCGTACGTACGCATGAACGCTACTTTCATTTCTTTGTCATATTAATGGAATTAAAACTAAATGAGAGGTATGTATATATTAATTACAGAATTATATTAATCCTATAGATGTATAATTCATTATATATATCCATTATATACATGTACTTTTAATAGTACATTACATTTAGGGATAAGAAATGAAATGCACCGTTCATGGAGACGGTAAGTCGTACGTATGCATGAACGCTACTTTCATTTCTATGTCATATTTTAATGGAAATAAATAATAATGATATAGAGGTATATTATAATTCTAGTATAACATCATATATAATAACTTTAAATCCATCCTTTATATGTCCCTCATATGGCATTAACGAATCACATCATTTTGAGGGGGCGGTAGTCCGCACTTCCTTAAATGAAGATATCATGTTTACCCATAATGGAAACCATAAAGGTATGACCAAAATAAAAAATACATAAGCTTAAGGAAAACATAAACATATTATATATAATATATAAATATAGTTTCATCTTAATGGCCACCTTTGAAGGTGTTAAAATAATGTTGATCAATCATCGTTTCGGGAGGCAGAAATTCACCATCCACAGAAACAGTATGTTCTTTAACCATTAGATGTAGGTGTGTGTAAGTGTAGCTCAAATACTTGTTTTAAAAACATCCTAGTATATTTAGGATACTGGAGTTGTTACAAAATAAAAAAATAAAAAGAGTTTAGGGGGTTGGAGAAGCAAAATAAAACAAAAGGACTAAAAAGAAGACATTACCTTAAAATCAGGTAACTCTCTTAGATTTGAGCTCAAAGACTTACTCGGGAAGACTTATGCCCAAAGTGATGCTTAAAGGAGTAATAAAGGGATGTGGGGAGCCAAAATGGGCAGGGGTTGACCGGGCAAAAGGCTTTGGGAGTGTGGGTAAGGAGGTAGAGGTGGGGGCCTCTTATAAGAGGAGAGGAGGGGCACTCTTGGAAGGTAAAGAAAAGTCACTTTATTTTAAAATGGTATTCGGATTTAAGAGGCCCCACATTGATTAGTTTCGAGGATAAGGTGATACGGGTTCTAAATCAACCCATCCAATAGGTTTTGTCCATGTGTAGGTCTTAGAGTTTACATTATCTTTCCATTTTATTTAAATCTTTAAATAATGAGGTCATCGCTGCATCATCATGATGTCATATATAATTTAATTTATTTAATGTCTAAAATTTATAAAAAAAATACTATGACGTAGGAAATCTTTTTATATTTCTAATTAATATTTATAGTCAAATATCTGACATGTATAACCCCATGTAAAAAATGTTTTAGTAAAACATCTCATGTGTGTGTCATTTTTACTTTAACATTAAATAAAAAGTTATTTATGTCATTTCCCAACCAATGTGGCTCCATGGGGTCCCCAAGTTGACCCATGACTTTTCTTGGTCGTACATGACACATATAATAATGGTAGGACATGTGTCAAGGTATTTTCATTTTATTATAATATCATTTTTGCCTTAAATTGCACTAATTACCTCTAATCGCGATTAAGAACTTAAAAGTTACTATTCACCAAAAAAATTATTTTAAACTCATTGAACCACATTTAATTCGTAATGACAATCATGTATGTCATATTTTTGAAATTAAAAACACAGAAGTGGTAAAATTTCATTTAAACGAAAAATCAGTTTTATTAAGTACCACTTAGTGGTTTCACTATTCATCAAAAATTGATGTTTTTCATAAAAATACCAAAACATCACCCTAAGCTATTTTTGATATTCTGAATTCAAAAATGAAGTCCATTTTACAAAATTCACAACATATAAGTTGAATTAATTAATTTAATAATTAATTCCTGATGTTAGAGCAAATAGCGTGTTTTTATGAAACAATAAGTATCAAAAGATTGACACTAGTTTAAGTCCGATTTCAGAGTGAAATTAATTCCAACGACCACTATTGGATTTAATGGTAAAAATATATTCTAATTTCAATTTAAAACCAACTCAAAAGATAATCTAATCACCTTAAAAAATTAGATTAAAAAGAGGTTTTGAATTAAAATACATCATTTTATACTATTCATTAAAAAAATGAACTTTATCGGAAAGATACCAAAAATTTACACAATGTAAATTTTGATGTCCCGATTCTAAAGAAAAGTTATATTTGGTCCAATAAAATTTATAAGATCAATCAAAACTATATTTAATGACGGTTCACCGTCAAAAGGTGATAAGTGGACCTTTCGTGAAAATTAGAGTATATAAGCCTAAAATTGAATTCTTTTCATATTTTAAGCATTTATCCTTTATTAGATAAATGTAAAAACATTTAACAAACATATATAATCATATTTTAGTTATTTATATCCATTCCCGCCAACACAATGACTACGTGTTAACTAACATTTAAAATAATATTATTTTATTACTAGTGTGCAACGTACGATTTCAAAGAAACTCTTTGTTGCGTATCGGGAACGCTATCGAACATAGAAACCACTTTAAAGTAAAATTAATATTTAATTCGCAATATATTAATAAATATGAAAATTTATTATTCTTTATTTACCTGGGATGTTACAATAAGTAGTATTTTATCATATAATAAAAGTTATTCACTATTGAGAGGTATAACCTACCTCTTAGGGCCCATATAATGGTTATTAATGGGTTTTATGGACTATATGGTCGATCAAATCCTCTAACATACAATATGAAACTCATTTTAAACACTTTTTCCCTTAAATCCTATGATTCTTTATAGAATGATTTTGGTTTTTTCATTATGTTAACTAGTTTTCTAACCAAATTAATATATCAAATAAGACTAAATTAATGTTAGAATTGGTAAATATTTTGGAGAAAATTATTATATGTTAGAAATTTAATTTATCAATTAATAATATAATGAGTTATGGAAATTAATCATTAATAGAATCACATGTAATTCATAAAAACATTCTGTTAACACTTATCTTGTTAATTATTGTTTTCTATTTATGGTTAATATGATCATTATAAATGATAAATTAGTCCCTAAATAGTCTGTATTTTGTATTTATTATTATTATTTAAATATCATGTTATATATATAATATTTTTTAAAATTAATATAATAAAATTTACACTATTATAAAATAAAATTAATGTTAATTTTTACATTATTCATTTAATATGTATTTTAAAATATCAGAAAAATGATTGAATTTTAATATAAGATGATAAATCTATAAAACATTAATTCATTAACTAAAAAATTAATGGAACATTCAAGTTCATTCAATTTACATCACATTTAATATTTTTAGTATCATTAATTTTATTTAATTCTTATCTAAATAATTATTATATTGGTGTTTCTTAAGAACACTATGTACGTATTTCATCGCTAAAAATTAATTATAAATAATTAGGATAACTAATACTCATTTATATTTCAAAATAATATTTATAAAAAAAGTAATGTAGATATTTTTTTTATCCCTATGTATTATATAAATTAAAATTAAGTAAGGTTACTACAATGTCTTTTTCATTACATAACATATTATATAGGTCTCTATCATGTGAAATTTTCTATTAAACACAAGAAATAGATAAATAATTCCTGATGGTCAAAATATTTATATTGAATTGGAGTTTGATAAGTTTTTATTCTATTTTATATCATGTATTCCAAATTTAACCATTACATAAACTTATTTTTTCAAAAATAACTATCACAACTTTTAACTATTCTCACTAATAATTATTATAAAAAATTAATTTTTCCATTTTAGATAATATTAATTATCCTTATAAAAAATTTGAAATAATTTATAAAATATTATACTCAAATAACTAGAAGATTTAAATTTATTATTAATCTTGTTGACGTGATCAGAATTTATTGTTTTTAAATCAAAACATTAGAGAGATTATAATGGTTCTATATCAAAATTCAATATAAAAATGATTATGACATACAAAATTGTATTAATGGATATATAATTTTACTATTTTGAATTTAAATCTAATTTATATTATATTTGAACATTAAAAGTTAATTTTTAGATTAGCATTTTTTTATTAAAATTCAATATTTTTCACTATTTAATAAAAAAACAAAATTCTCATAAAAATAAAAAAAATCATTATAAGTTATTTTTTTACTAATATATCAAAAAATGGTTTATTTTTCAAATACATCTTCAAAAATATGATAAATGAAAATTTAAATTATTTTGGTGAATAATGTTTATAATGTTTTCAGAAAATATTTCTATTTTTTCAAAAAAAAATCTTTTTCTTTCAAACGATTATTATTTTAGATGTAATGAATCGATATGTAATAAAAATGTGTATAATAAATATTTTTATAAGATATTTAATCTGATTCATTCCCAACATTCCAACAATGAGGTTTTAATTTTCATATTAATTAAAAATACTAATAATATATTATTATTTGATAAATCTCGACATTGGTTGTTACACTAGATAATATCAAAGTTTAATGTAATAATAGTTAAACTAATAATTATGTGTAATTATAGATAAATCTAAATTTTGTGGAACATATTCAATCAAATATAATTTTATTCTTTTATAATTTAAGGGTGTTTCATTCTCCCCACCTTAAATAAATAACAACCTCATAATTTAGACTTGGAATAACCAATAGTTTGATATTTCAAAAAACCTTTATTTAAAATCCCACATCATAAATGTTTTAATGATATAATATATCTATAAGGCCCCGACCTTAAACATTACTTAAAATTGAATTAAATGAATAATTATCATTGAAGATAATTTTAGGTTTAGAGTTTAAGTGAATTAGATCATAACTATTACATCTCAAAAGATTAAAAAGTAGAAAAATCTACTAAGCTTCCATAAAATAAAAACTATTAAAAAGAAACATGTCTAGTTCCATGTTTTAGATAGCATGACTTTTCCTTGATCCCATCATTGACCCTATTCCACATTAAGTCCTGTGAAAAACATTTCAAAAAGCATGGGACGAGCATAATAAGATAAGTAAGGGAAATAAAAGTACAAAATGAAAACATTAGTCCATGTATGAAATCTTACTTTACTCATAAAACATAAGCATTTTAACATACCTCGTCAAATCCTTACTAAATCATAGAAATAATAATACATTAAGGTAACTTGAGGCATTCATAACATTCTTACGTAGGGAGTAACCCTTATGGTTACGTTTGGAATATCCATCAGAGTATATTTCGTAAATCTCTTCGGAGAAATCTTAATATTTAACTATTTCGCGTTACCCAATGCATTGGAGAGCTATATGGGGCTCACCCACCCTTAGTTTATCATAGAACCACCCATCTTCATAACAATTCCCTAGAACCATAACATAATCGTATCACGTAAAACATGCATAAAGGAAACATAAAATTTCCATATTTCGATCACAAGATATCAATACAACACATTGATATAATAAAAACATTATGAAAACCATTTTCAATACCAAAATAAAAGAAATTTAATACATGGTATTTTTTTTAATTTTAAAAAAAGTTAGGTTATGGCTTGTGGAGGAAGCCAAAACTCAAATAATGGTCACAACGGCGGAGAAGTCGTTGTCGCCACATACGTACGACACAAAAAACATTCCTTTTGTCATTTAGTAAAACGCTTCGTATAAAAAAAGATTCCTTTTGAATAAGCGTAAAAGTCAAAGGGGTTTATACACCGTATAAATGAAAGTTGTGTATAAAACAAAATATGCCTTAATGAATGGAGATTTCGACGAAGTCCCTTACCTCGTGTCCAACGTGACTCGATTGCTATTTAATCTCATGAATTATAAACTTGAGCTAATTTATACTTTCTTAAGAAACTTTTTTATGTTCATTATTCCTTTTATATCACTTATTACCATGTCATGAACACTATGTAATTATTTAAGTTAACAACGGTCATTTTAATGATCATTGGTACTTAAGTCAAAAATAAACACTTCATAATTAAAAGTTGTTCATGTATCCAATATATCCAGAGTTATATTCATTATTTATATAACATATATATCACATATATTCGGTAAATACATGCATTTATAATATTACATAACATTTAGAGGTAAGAAATGAAATGCACCATTCATTGAGACGGTAAGCCGTACATACGCATGAATGCTACTTTCATTTATATTTCATATTTTATGGAATGGAATCATAATGAAATAAAGGTATATTATAATTCCATTATAATTTCATATATAATATCATTAACTCCATCCTTTATACGTCCCACATATGGCATTAATGAATCAAATCACTTTGAGGGGGGCGGTAGTCCGCACTTCCTAAAATGAAGATATCAAGTATACACATAATGAAATCCATAAAGGTAAGCCATAAATGAAAATTAAAGAATTTTAAGGAAAACATAAACATATTATATATCTTATATAAATATAGTTTCATCTTCATGACCACCTTTGAAGGTGTTAGAAGAATATTGAACAATCATCGTTTCGTGAGGCAGAAATTCACCATCCACTGAAACAGTATGCTCTTTAACCATTAGATTAAGGTGTGTGTAAGTGTAGATCTAATACTTATCATAACAAAATCCTATTATATTGAAGATACTGGTGTTGTTACAAAATAATGTAATAAAAAGAGTTTATGGGGTTGGAGAAGCAAAATAAAACATAATATCACAAGAGAAGACACTACCTTTAAAACAGGTAAATCTTTGTGATTTGAGCTCAAAGGATTCCTTGGAAATAATTATGCCCAAAGTGAGGCTTCTAGGAGTAAGATAGGTATGTGGAAAGACAAAATGGGTAGGGTTTGGCTGAGCCAAAGGTTTGATAGGTGTGGGTAAGTTGGTAGAAGAGGGGGCCTTTTATAAGAGGAGAGGAGGGGCACTCTTGGAATGTTATAAAAGGTTAGTTTATTATATAACGCTTTTCGGATTTTAAATGTCCCAAAATTATATATTTAGAGGATAAGGTGATAATAGTTATAAATCCACCCATCCAATAGTTTTTTTACATTTTAGGTCTTAGATTTTACATTATCATTTCATTTTATTTAAATCGTTAAATAATGAGGTAATCGCTGCATCATCATGGTGTCATAAATAATTTAATTTATATAATGTCTAAAAATTATAAAAAAAATCATGTTGTAGGAAATAGTTTTATATTTCTAATTAATAATTATAGACAAAATTAAGACTTTTATAACCCCATTTACAAATTGTTTTAGTAAAACAACATATGTTTGTGACATTTTTATTTTAACATTAAATAAAAAGTTATTAATGTCATTTTCCTACCATAGTGGCTCCATGGGGTCCCCAAGTTCACCGATGGATTTTATTGGTCGTCCATGACACATCTAATAAGGGTAGGACATTTTTCCGGGTCATTTCATATTATTAAAACATTATTTTTTCCTTAAATAACACTAATTACCTCTAATTGCGATTAAAAACATAAAAGTTACTATTCACAAAAAAATTATTTTAATACCATTGAAACAAATTTTACTTCTTAATTACAACAATGTATGTCGGAATTTTGAAATTCAAAACACAGAGGTGGTAAAATTTCATTTAAATGAAAAATCACTTTTTTTAAGTACCACTTAGTGGTTTCACTATTCATCAAAAATTGAAGTTTTTTAGAAAAATACCAAAACATCACCCTAAGCTATATTAGATATTCCGAATTACAAAATGATTTCTATTTTACAAAATTCAAAACATATAAGTTACATTAAATAATTTAATAATTAATTTCTGCTATCAGAACAAATAGCGAGTTTTTATGAAATAATATATATCAGAAGATTGACAGTAGTTTAAGTCCAATTTCAAAGTAAAATTAATTCCAACCACCACTATTGGATTAGATGGTAAAAATATATTCTAATTTCACTTTAAAACCAATTCAAAATATAATCTAAACATATAAATAAATTAGATTAAAACGAGGTTTTGAATTAAAATACAACATTTTTCACTATTCATTAAAAAAATAAACTTTATCGGAAAAATACAAAAAATTTACACAAAGTAAATTTTGATGTCCCGATTATAAAGAAGAATTTTATTTGGTCCAAAATAATGTATATGGGTGACCAAAACTATATTTAATGACGGTTCTCCATCAAAAGGTGATAAGTGGACCTTTAGTGAAAATTAGAGTATTTATGCCTAAAATTGAATTCTTTTCATATTTTAATCCTTTATCCTTTATTTGATAGATGTAAAAACATTTAATAAACATATAAAATCATATTTTAGTTATTTTTATTCATTCCCGCGAATACAATGACTATGTGTTAACGAGCATTTAAAATAATATTTTTTTATTACTAGTGTGCAACATAAGATTTCAAAGAAAATCTTTGTTGCATATCGGGTGCGCTATCAAACATAGAAACCCCTTTAATGAAAAATTAATATTTAATTCATAAATATTAATAATTATGAATATGTTGTAGTCTTTATTTACCTGGGATGTTACATCCTTCCCCCTTTTGGGAATTGTGTCCTTGCAATTTTATTCACTTATCAAAATATGTGGGGGGTATTTATCCCTCATAGCAATTTCAGAATAACACGTTTCCTCTTCAACCATATGGTTTTTACACAAAACCTTTACCTAGAAATTACCTTATTTCCCAACACTTTCTCTCTTTAATCAAGAATCTGGACTGGTTGTTCTTCATAAGAGAGATTATCTTTCAACTGAACTAACTCTGGGCTCAAAACATGAGATGGATCTGGCATATACTTTCTCAACATCGAAACATGAAAAACATTGTGTACCTGAGATAAACTCGGTGGAAAAGCCACTTGGTATGCAACTGATCCAACTCTCTCCAGAATTTCATATGGTCCAATGAACCTTGGACTTAGCTTTCATTTCTTACCAAATCACATCACACATTTCCACGGTGAAACATTGAGAAAAACATGATCACCTAACTCGAAAGATAGATCCTTCCTCCTATTGTCTGTATAACTTTTCTGTCTGCTCTGAGCTGTCCTCATGTGTTTCTGAATCAACTAAACTTTTTCTACCATCTCTTCTACCAATTCTAGTCCCATCAGCTTCCTTTCACCCACTTCATCCCAAAAATATGGATTTCGACACCGCTTCCCATATAATGCCTCAATCGGTGCCATTTATATACTGGAATTAAAACTGTTTTATTATGAAAATTCAACCAATGAAAGATGTTAGTCCCAACATCCCTGATAATCCATCGAACAAGCATGTAGCATATCCTCCAAAGATTGAATTGTTTGTTTTGACTGCCCATCTGATTGAGGTCGAAAAGCTTTACTAAAGATTAATTCATTACCCAACTACTTCTAAAGGACTTTCCAAAAGTTAGAAGTAAACATTGGATCACGATCAGATACAATGGATAGGAGAACACAATGCAACCTGACTATCTCTTTAGGATACAATCGAGAATGTTGATCTAGAGAGAAAGTATCTCGAATAGGAAGTAAATGAGCAGATTTAGTCAAGCGATCAACAATAACACAGACTGCATTATTACCTCGAGATGTCTTTGGTAATCTCCTAACAATGTCCATGGATATATTTTCCCATTTCTAAACTGTCACTGTTAAATGCTGAATCATCCCTTTCAGTAACTACCGCTTTTCTTTAACCTGCTGGGAAGTCAAACAATTCACAGTAAAATCAGAAATATCTCTTTTCATTCCATCCCACTAGTAATACTCCCGTAGATCTCTGTACATCTTAGAACTGCAAGGATGAACTGAAAACGGAGAACTATGAGCTTCACATAACAAATCTCTCTTCAACTGTGAATCACAAGGCACACACAATCTCTTCCCAATTCTAAAAACACAATCATTATCAATGTTGAATTTAGAAAACTTCCCCTTCTGAATCAGCTCTTCTTTTTTCTGCAACTCACTATCTTGCTTCTGTTCTTGCTTGATTCTGTATGATAGAGAAGATTTCACTGATACCTGAAACAAAACAGAAAGACATCCTTCACCAACAACTTTTATGCCAAAGTTCATCAAATCTTTAACCAAAGGATCATGTTCCAAATGCAACATTGTTAATGAAGCATTACTTTTTTCGACTCAAAGCATCAACAACTTTATTTTATTTTCCTAGATGGTAACGAATTGTACAATTATAATCCTTTATTAATTATATCCATCTCCTCTATATCATGTTCAATTATTTCTGAGTGAATATATTCTTTAAGCTTTTGTAATCGGTATATATTTCACACTTTACTCCATACAAATGATGCCTATAAATTTTTAAAGCGAAAATAATAACAGATAATTCAAAATCATGTGTAGGGTAATTTACCCCAAGAGTTTTCAATTGACGTTAAGCATATGCAATTACCTGATCATTCTACACATGGACACAACCAAGTATCTTAAATGAAGCATCACTGTATATAACAAACTCCCCATTCCTGTAAGGAAGTTCCAAAACTGGAGCATTCACCAACCTTCTTTTCAACTCCTGAAAACAATCTTCACATTCTTTTGTCCAGATAAACTAAACACCCTTCCGAGTTATCTTAGTCATTGGTCTAGATAACCGTGAATAATTTTCAACAAACCTTCGGTAGTAACCTACCAAACCAAGAAAAATACGGATCTCGGTTACATTTATGGGTCTTGGCTATTCTTCAACAACTTTTGATTTTGTAGGATCCATAGTTATTCCATCTTTAGAAACAATATGTCCAAGTAATGGAATTTTTTACAACCAAAATTCACACTTGATGAATTTACCATACAATTTTTTTTCTTTTAAGGTTTTCAAAATAACCCTTAAATGTCTTTCATCATCCTCTTTACTTTTAAAACACACCATAATACCATCAATGAATAAAACCACAAACTTATCCAAGAACTCTTGGAAAATTATATCCATAAGTTCTATAAATACATCAGGTGCATTGGTTAGACCAAAAGGCATTACTAAAAATTCATAATGGCCATATCTTATAAGAAACATGGTCTTCGAATATCTACATCCTTTACCTTCAACTGATGGTACCCCGATCTCAGGTCAATCATTGAAAAAAACTGAGCTCCCTGGAGCTGATCAAACAAATCATCGATATGAGAAAAGGATATTTGTTCTTACCAATGATGTTATTCAAGACTCTATAATCAATGAAAAGTCTCATTGAACCATCCTTCTTTTTAATATATAAAACAGGAGCACCCCATGGTGATGTACTAGGTCGAATGGAACCATTCTCTAATAAATCTTGCAATTTATCCTTCAACTCTAATAGTTGAGTTTTAGCCATTTGATAAGGGGTTTTAAAATTGGCTTAGTATCAAGAACTAAGTCAAAAGTAAATTCAACTTCCTGATCTGGTATTATTCCAGGTAACTCATCAAGAAAAACATCAGGACACTCATTTACCACTGGCACATCATTAATCTGAACAGTTCCCTTATTTTAAACGATATGTGCAAGGTAACATTCATTTCTATATTTTACAAGTTTCTCGGCCTCTTGATATGTTATCAATAGTAAGGGTTCATTCTAGTACTAAAAATGAAAGTCTGTCTGAAAAGAATCTTCTTTATCTCTACATTCAATCTTAGAATGGTAAATAGAGAGCCAATTCATACCCAGGATAACATCAAACTCTACTACAAGTAATACAGTAAGGTTTGCAAGTAGGTTCTTTCCACGGATAAGGATAGGAAGATTCTTATAAATTCTTTCTACCTCAACATTTCCCCCATGTGTTTTTAACACAAGTTCAGGAGTAATTTCTTGAGATGGTATTCCCATTTCACTAGAAAAGTTTTCAGAGATGAAAGAATGGGTAGACCCCGAATCAAACAACACACTGGCATAATATGAAAAAACTAACAAAGTACCTGATACAACTTCATTTTATGGCCCAACATCTACTGAAGTAGTTGCAATGGATTTCACCACCCCTTTTTTTCTTGTAGTCTAACTGCTTCCCATCACTAAAGCTCTTTGTTAGATACTCGTTTGCATAGTGACCCCTCTCATTACACTTAAAACAGTTCACTAACTGTAAATCAAATTTTGACTTACCATCACCTTTATCTTTTTCAGTGAAATCACGAGCCTTATGTCCCATCTTACCACATTGGTAGCACATTCCAAAATTCAGAAGACATTCCCCAGCATGCCTTTTACAAAATTTATCACAAACTGGAAACATAGTTTTCTTACCATCAGACCTTTTTGAAGAATTATTTCCTTTCTCCTGCCACCTCGGTCTCTTCTTCTACTGGTTGTTAAAGAACACTTGATCATCAGAAAACTCCATTTCCACCTTCTTAGCACGTCGAGCAATATTTTCATAACTTTTGAACTCACGAGAAGATAAATCCCTTTGATATTTTGCCGTTAATCCTGAGTAAAAACGATTGATTTTAATATCAAGGTCTCGGATAAAATTTGGATCATACCTTGCCAATCGAGTGATCATTTATTTATAGGAAACCACTGAGTCGTCCTCTTGCCTAAATTCCAATAATTGTTTTTCAATCCTAAGTTTAATACCCTTAGGAAAATACTTCTTAAGAAACATACCTTTGAATTTATCCCAGTCGAGAGCATTAATATCATCATCATCCCTGATATTTTTAACCATCGACCACTGCTGATCTGATTCACCCTCCAAACGGTAAATCGCAAGACTAACCTTATAATTGTCTGAACACCCCATGACATCGAAAATCTTCTCCAGTTCTTTAATCCACCGTTCAGCTAGAACAAGGCCAGATGATCCTTTGAATGATGGGGGATGTTGCCTCATGAAATGTTCCACCACTAACATGTTCCTCTGCGGTTGATCTGACTGATCTCGTGATTGGATACCACCACCATTTATCTCTTGAGTCAACTACACCATTACTGCAACATACTATTCTGTTCCAATTCCGGCCATCTCAGTATGCTGATTCAGAAGGTTATTTCCTTCTTTATGCCTTCCTAGAACAGCTTCCATGTTTCCTCTGCAGAAAACCATTCTGAACAATCATCTCTTAGATGAAGCAACATGTTAATCTTCAAATGCTATATCATTTCAATTTGACCATAAAAAACTATTTTTGGATAGTAATTTAATAGAATTATAACTCCTAAAGTTATCTAAACCTCCCTCTGATACTAATTATAAGGCCCCGACCTTAAACATTACTTAATATTGAATTAAATGAATAATTCCCATTGAGGATCTTTTCAGGTTTATAGTTTTAGAAAATTATATCATAACTATTACATCTCAAAAGATTACAATGTATCCACTTCTACTAAGCTTCCATAAAATAAAAACTCTTAAAAATAAACATGTTTAGTTCCATGTTTTAGATAACATGAGTTTTCCATGATCCCATCATGGACACAATTCAACATTAAGTCATGTGATAAACATTTCAAAAACATGGGATGAGCATAAAAAGCACAGTAAGGGATATAAAAGTACTAAATGAAAACATTAGTCCATGTATGAAATCATACTTCACTCATAAAACATAAGAATTTTAATATACCTCATCTAATCATGAATAAAATATAGAAATCATAAGACAAAAAGGTAACTTGAGGCATTCATAACATTCTTACACAGGGAGTAACCCTCATGGTTACGTTTGGAATACCCATCACAGTATATTCCCTAAATCTCTTCGGAGAAACCTTAACGTTTAACTCCTTCGCGTTACCCAATGCATTGGAGAGCTATATCGGGCTCACCCTCCCTTAGTTTATCATGGAACCACCCATCTTCATAACAATTCCCAAGAACCATAACATAATCATATCACGTAAAACATGCATTAAGGAAACATAACATTTCCACATTTCAATCAGAAGATATCAATAGAACACATTGATATAATAATAAAATTATAAAAACAATTTTCAATACCAAAATAAAATAAAAGTAATACATGGTATTTATTTTTCATTTTTAAAAAAAGATAGGTTATGGCTTGTTGAGGAAGCTGAAACTCAAATAATGGTCATGGCAGCGGAGAAGTCGTTGTCGCAACACACGTACAAAAAAAACATTCCTTTTGTCATTTCGTAAAATGATTCGTATAAAAAAATATTTCTTTTGAATAAGAGCAAATTCAAAAGGGGTTTATGCACCGTATAAAAGAAATTTGTGTATAAAACAAAATATGCCTCAATAAATGGAGATTGAGAGGAAGTCCCTTACCTCATGTCCAATGTGACTCGATTGCTCTATAATATCCTGAATAATAAACTTGAGATAATTTCTACTTACTTAAGAACATTTTTCATGTTCAATATTATTTTTATATCACTTATTACCATGTCATGAACACTATGTAATTATTTAAGTTAATAACGGTCTTTTTAACGATCATTGGTATTTGGGTAAAAAAAACTCTTTATTATTACATGTTGTTCATGTATCCATTATATCCAGAGTTATATTCATTATGTAGATATCATATATATCATATATATCCGGTATATACATGAATTTATAATATTACATAACATTTAGAGGTAAGAAATGAAATGAAGCGTTCATGGAGACGGTAAGCCGTACGCACGCATGAACGCTACTTTAATTTCGATTTCGTATTTTATGGAATGGAATCATAATGAAATAAAGGTGTATTATAATTCCAGTATAATTTCATATGTAATATCATTAACTCCATCCAATATACGTCCCTCATATGGCATTAACGAATCAAATCACTTTGAGGGGGCGGTTGTTCGCACTTCCTAAAATTAAGATATCACGTATACACATAATGGAAGCCATAAAGGTATTCCATAAATGAAAATTAAAGAAGCTTAAGGGAAAAATAAACATATTATGTATCATATATAAATACACTATCATCTTAATGGCCACCTTTGAATGTGTTAAAATAATATTAAACAATCATCGTTACGTGAGGCAAAAATTCGCCATCCACGGAAACAGTATGCTCTTTAACCATTAGATGAAGGTGTGTGTAAGTTTAGGTATAATAATTCTCATAAAAACATCATACTATATTTAATATACTGGTGTTGATACAAAATAAAGGAATAAAAATAGTTTAGGGGTTGGAAAATAAAAATAAAATATAAGAACACAAGAGAAGACACTACCTTTAAAACGGGTAACTCTTTTTGATTTGATCTCAACGGTTTTCTTGGAATGAATTCTGCCCAAAGTGAGGCTTCTAGTAGTAAGATAGGGATGTGGAGAGATTAAAGTAGCAGGGTTTGGCCGAGCCAATGGCTTGAGAGGTGTGGGTAAGGTGGTAGAGGTGGGGGCCTTTTATAAGAGGAGAGGAGGGGCACTCTTGGAAAGTTATAAAAGGTTACTTTATTATATAATGCTTTTACGATTTTAAAGGTCCCATAATTATATATTTCTAGGATAAGGTGATAAGAGTTCGAAATCCATCCATACAATAGGTTTTTGAAAAATTTAGGTCTTATATTTTACATCATCTTTTCGTTTTATTTAAATCGTTAAATAATGAGGTAATCGCTGCATCATTATGGTGTCATAAATAATTTAATTTATTTAATGTATAAAAATTATAAAAAATATAATGATGTTGGAAATTTTTTTTTTCTTTATAATGAATATTTATATTCAAAATTATGACTTGAATAACCCCAGTTAAAAATTGATTTAGTAAAACAACACATGTTTGTGACATTTTTATTTTAACATTAAATAAAATGTTATTAATATAATTTTCCTACCAAAGTGGCTCCATGGGGTCCCCAAGTTGACCCATGGATTGTCTTGGTCGGCCATGGCACATCTAATAAGGGTAGGACATGTTCTATGGTCATTTAATATTATTAAAACATTATTTTTACCTTAAATAACACTAATTACCTTTAATCGCGATTAAAAACTTAAAAGTTACTATTCACCGAAAAAGTATTTTAATCCCATTGAACTAAATTTTACTTATTAATGACAACCATGTATCTCAGATTTTTTAAATTCAAAACACTGAGGTTGTAAAATTTCATTTAAATGAAAAATCAGTTTTTTTAAGTACCACTTAGTGGTTTCACTATTCATCAAAAATTTAAGTTTTTCAGAAAAATACCAAAAAATCACCCTAAGCTATATTTGAAATTCCAAATTCAAAAATGTTTTCAATTTTACAAAATTAAAAACATATAAGTTACATTAATTAATTTAATAATTAATTTCCGCTGTCAGAACAAATAGCGTGTTTTTATGAAACAATATATATCAAAAGATTGACACTAGTTTAAGTCCAATTTCAAAGTGAAATTAATTCCAACGACCACTGTTGGATTAAATGGTAAAAATATACTCTAATTTCAATTTAAAACCAATTCAAAAGATAATATAATCATATAAATAAATTATATTTAAAAATGGTTTTGAATTAAAATACAACATTTTTCACTATTCATTAAAAAAATAGACCTTATCGGAAAAATTCCAAAAATTTTACAGAAAGTAAATTTTGATGTCCCTATTCTAAAGAAGAAATTTATTTGGTCTAGAAGAATTTATAAGAGTGAACAAAACTATATTTAATGACGGTTCCCCATCAAAAGGCGATAAGTGGACCTTTAGTAAATATTAGATTTTCTATGCCTAAAATTGAATTATTTTTGTATTTTAATCCTTTATCCTTTATTGGATAAATGTAAAAACATTTAACAAACATATACAATAATATTTTCGTTATTTCTATTCATTCCTGCCAATACACCGACTACCTGTTATCTAACATTTAAAATAACATTATTCTATTTCTAGTGTGCAACGTAAGATTTCTAAGAAACTCTTTGTTGCGAATCGTGTACGCTATCGAACATGGAAACACCTTTAAAATAAAATTAATATTTAATTCTTAAATATTAATAAATATAAAAATGTTTTATTCTTTATTTACATGGGATGTTACAATATCAATAAGAGATATAGGTAATTAACGAGGTCATTTAGAATAATTTATAAATAATATATAATGTAGGAGAACATCAGTGGAAATAGAAGATACATATATGGACGGAAAGTATAAATATTAATAGAGAGTGATTATGTTCACTGACCATAAGAAAGTTATTGATCAATGGAATGTTTTGGGGAAGAAAACTACATATCTTGGATGATTTAAATTACCATCTTATTCATCATATTTTAATGTAATAGGAAAAAATATCATTTTCAAAGACGTTTTTCTAAAGATCAAGAATTCATTTTATTGAAAAAATATATGAGTAAATATACATACATGATATATTTATATAAAATCATATTCATTCTTTGGTTTCACTTTGGCCAATTTCTAGTTCATCCAGATTCTCATGAAATAAATATCCAAAAATAAATTTTTATACACAATGTACTAAAAATCACTTTTAATGGATCATACGGTCTATAAAATATTGACATCTCTTTCCATATGTCTCTAAATATATTTTTTTAAAAATATGGTTAATTCATTAATATATAATCCACAAAGATAATATTACTGGATTATCATTGAAATTTATTTTTAAAATGTTAAAACTAATAAAAATATGATATTAACCAAGACATCATATAGGCCAATTGTATGTGTGAAACCCTTAACATCCTTCAGTCATGGGTTCAAGTCCCACTGCCTTGCTCAATTAGTTGTGTTTTCACCTAATATATAGGTTGTTCATTTCTAAATCTTATTTAATATATATCTTATTATGTTCAAATAAAAATACAATGGAATTCATGGAATTAAAATTTATCATTAAACAAAAATTTTACTAATGTTTTCAAAACAATATATATTTTTTCAAAATGTTTAATAATATTATATTAGTGATATTATAATGTCATTAATAATCATATTAACATTAAATGGTATCAATAAATTTGAACTTATGTCCATAAAATGGAAAGGACATATTCATCAAATAACTATTCTACTAAATAAAACGATTTTAATAAATTTATTCAAAACTATGCTTAATCTTTTTACATTACTAGCACACAATTCCATTAAAAACGTTTTTATAAATTTTAACTTATAATCAATGGTAAATAAATATCTGCATGAAATTATCTATAAATATTAATTTAATGAATATTTTTAGTATTCTAACACAATCAATGTCAGTTTCATAATTTTTAAAAAAATTATGATCTTAAAAAAATACATCTATAACGTAATTTATTTTGAACTTCATTACTTCAAAAATTAATCATGTTTTTTCCACAATGGACCTTCCTTTGTCCACAGTTAGACCTAGGTCACTTGTTGATGTTATCAATTAAAATTATATATAATGGTTGTATATAATTTGTGAATTATCCTAATCATATCCCTTAAGAGTATCATTTGATATGTTCAATAAGGCATGTTTTCATGTACCACATTACGTTTGAGTCAAGCCTTACAAAGCCTTTTAATAGTTATTACACATAGGGACATCTTTTCCATAACCAAATGCCCTGTTAGTACCCAAAACGGGTGTATTTACATGGAACAACACATTATTACAATATTAGCATATCATTATTATGATCATATATCCATATCATTAAGTACAGTCTCAGGGTTATGTTCCATTATCTATGTTTTCCTAAATCTAGTTTGGAAGGTTTCTACTAAACTTCCTTTAATACCAATATTAGAAACCTTGAACCCATAAGTCCAGATATGGTGCCTTCTACCATAACATTGGCATACGATAAATAAATCTCATCCCAAAGGAATAATTTATTTTGTAGTCTTAGTAAACATGATACTTACATGGTGACTTATAATACATTTACATATACAATTCATACAAATTTTGGTTTCATTTAGATAATAACATCATTCCACCTTGAATATCCTATCATAGTAGTCATTATAAACTTCCTGGAATATTAGATAAATGTAACATATCAAGAGTGACCACAAAAATCATTGTAAAGGTTATGTATAATGGAAATAATAATGAATAAATGAGAATAATAAATATAGAAAAGAAAATAACATAACACAAATCCATGAAATCAATAAAATAATAATGATGTGAATAAATAAGGTGGTAAGGTAAAAAATTAAAAACACATCACTTTTATATAACATGAAAATGAATAATCAATATAAAAAGGTAAATAACTGAAAATATATTCCATTAATTCAATAAACTTATAATTAAATGTATCCATAGATTCGTTGATAGATAAAATATAATAGAAAATAATAAATAGACTATGAATGAAATATATTCTTAGTAATTTTATTCCATGATATGTTGCATTTTTGTATGTCTACTGCCAATACCTTTCACAAGACAATTTAGTATACAAGTCATAAAATATATTATTTCTATCTTAATTGATTTGTCCAATGATCTATACAGATTCATTATGGGAATATATTATATAATCCCATACCAATTACATCATTTCTATATAATTCTCATATATCAAATAATAGATCTAATTCACAAATCAACATGCCTTGACCTCAAATATCCATAAGGAGTAAAGGATATAGATTTATCAATATTTCATTTGTGAAAAAAAATTCACAGTAAAACACTTTATTTAGAGATGATATACCCTTTAAATAATAATAATATAAATGATAAATTATATTAAAATTAAGGAAAATTTTAATTTCAACAGATCATAAGAAATTGAACATTTCAAGGGAATGTTATTGACTAAAGAAGTTACTAATGGAAGTTAATTTTCAATATATTCTTCAGTCAAAATGATCATAAACTATCTGAATGATGAATAAGGTTGGTATAAATATATATACAAGTTAGTGTAAGAATAATTGTTTTATTTATTAATGATGATAAATACCTTAAAAATATAATTTGGAACATTCTTGAGGGAATTAGCCTTTTCATTTTGTTTTTATTTGAAAAACATTTTCTTTGAAAATCACATTTAGAAAAATACATTTAAAAAATACATGTAAACATTAAACTGAAAATTCAAATAAATGATTGTCATTATCATGGTTAATATCATACATAATGATAAAATTAAAATTTTAAAATATCTTTCAATTGTAAAATGGATGGGATTGTGTCTTATTAAAAAACAATAAGATTATTCCTTTCATTATTTTGATAAAATCCAAATGAGATTTATTAAAAAATAAAATTTGAATCATTTGAATTTTTTATACAGAAAAATGGGTGAAAGGTACATTAATAAATTATTTCTAAAATGTTATTAAAATTTTTTAAATTACTCTGAGAATAATTTGTTTTAGACATTAAACATTTTCCAATAGAAGACTGAAATGATTCTGGATTCGAAATATTTTTTTTACAAATTAATTAAAGTAATAGAGTGTAAAAAAATTTATATAAATTAATAATATTATAAATAACTATAGGAGAATAAAATTAATTAGGATTATTATACAATTATCAAATTATTTCATTCTACTGAAATTCAAGAATAAATAATCTGGATTAGAATGATATTTTGAAATAAACCCTTAAATGATCATGACGTAGAAGTGATAATTATCTAATGTATTAGTGATGTGTATCTGTTTTAAATCCATAGTAATAATTTAAATTTCTAAATAAAACAATCAATATTAACTAAAAAAAAAACTTATCATAATAAGGATGATGAGGATGAAATATAAACCAATGAAATATAATTGAGTTGTGAAATTCATTACCACTTGGTAACATTTAATTCAAATCATCATAGATGAAATAATTAAAAATGAAACTAAAAATATCATTAATAATGATGTTTTCATGATATTATTTGTCTAAGGGTAATTATATATGCAATATATGATATATTAGGTGCATAACATTACATTACTACCTAATGAAATGAATTTGAGACAAAATCCCTTACCTTATGCATCATTTTGGTTGGATGAGATTTCATATAATGTATAATGATTTTTATCATTATATTTACTAATTAAAAAACCATTATAATATTTATAATATGATATATGAGGGTTTTATAACATATTATTTCCTATTTGTTAATATTATCTAATTATGTTCATTGTTTCTGGGTTTTATTGCCTTTAATTTAGATTATGTGTTGACTTGTTATTATTATTCCAATGAATTTTTTCCATATTTAATTATATAAATAATGTAAACAAAGATATATATTTCACATATATATAAATATATATTAAATATATTTAAATTTTTATTATTCAAAAAAAATTATGGGAAAAAAATACACCATTCGTAGAGACTGAAGACCATACATACAAATGAACATTGTTTCCATTATCTAATCCTACTAAAAGAATAAAAAATAAACCATATATATATATATTATCATTGCAAAAATAGTTGGTCATATTTTTCAAATATTTTTATTAAATCCATACTTTACACATTCCATGTTAATCACGAATGAATCACATTGCTTTGCAAGGTAGTAGTGTGTCGTACACACAAGGAACATAATCATATAATCACAAAATGGAAATCCTGATCATATGTATAATATAATTATTAAATAAGAATAATAACATCATAATTATCATAATTATCATATTTAAAATATAAATCCAATATTATTATCAACCTTGAAATGTGGAAATCAAAAAAATGAATGTCATCAGTTCGCGAGGTGGGAGTCCCATGTACACACACACAATGATTTTGTAACCTAATTGATGAATGTGTGTGATGGTTTAATTATTATAATTAATATAAAAATATATTTATAATATTTATAATTATTTCATTATATAACAACTGTATAATTTGAATTAATGTTAGCGGAGAAAGAAAAAAAATTATATTTTTGAAGAACATTACCTCTTCTTTGGGTATCCTTCTAAGGCTTTCCAAAAAACCATAAATAGTTTTCCTTATATCCAAAATAAGTATTCAAGGATGAGGTGAGTGATTAGTGGGAGTAATTTGGGTATATATTTGTTGATCAAAATGCCTTGATTATGGTGAATAATTGAGAAGAGTGGCTGCCATTTAGTAGTTGTTGAAGAGTGATATTCTTATAAATAAACAAAATTATTCATTATTAGGAGGTCTCAAATAACTCATGTGGCTTAACTATTGATAAATAATTTTTAAAATATTATATGGTTGATGAACACCTAAAAAAAATAATATAACACATGTTTTAATCATTTTTTCAATTTTTCCAATGTTTCCTAAATTTAACAGTTTGGTTTACTCATTATCATTTCCAGTTTTCAATCCAAAGTAATTTATCATTTGATTAAAAAATAGAGTGGAAAAAATTAGATATTTTTGAACCAATTATTATATGTATTAAATAAAATTTCCGAATTAATATCTTATGTTTTTTTTGTAAATTAACAATTCACTTAAGTGTATTCCTTGCTCAAAAACACTTCCTCAACCTTAATTGTGATGACAATGTTATTACTATTTAGTGGTAAATAGGTTAATTATAAAATATAACGGTGTACATTTATCGTCCATATTTTATATTTATGCACATATAAATAACACATTTCAGATGATAAGATTTTTCATAATTTTAAATAATTTAATAAAACATGTTTCCTATAAAATCAAATTAATGTCAATTTAGACATTATTAGTATTATTTTAATTTAAAATTTTAAAGACACCTATATTTTTTTAATACATGAATATTATAGCTATTTAACATAATATATTCATATAAAACACAAATATAACATAATAATTGATTCAATTAAATTCAATTTTAAAATTTTTAGTATTATTATTTTTATTTAACACAAGTAGAAAATGTGTCTATTTCCACGGTAATGTGGCCAATAGCCACAATTTTCAATACTATGTTAATAAGAAAATGTTTCCATTGGATATATCCATGATTTTACTAAAACCATGGCTTTAAAAAACACATATAGCGATGTTTTTCAAAACTGTGGCTATATGTCTCCCGCCCTTGTGTGGGCGAAAAATTTTGTTATAGAAAATAGAGAGGGAAGATCTATTGCCATGATTTTTTTTGATACCTGCATGGTATTTAATAAAATATATAAGAAATTATATATGTATATATATATACATATTCTTTAATCTTAGTGTGATTTAGTTTTTATACAACATAACAGTATTAGTGATGTATAGAGTTCCAATCCGACTGATGACGTATTATTTCTGGGCTTTTTTGCATTGGTTTTTGGGGTTATAGCTACTGTTTTCAACTATGGAAATTGATCATATGGCCATGGTTTTAACCACCGATATACATATACTACCATGGTTGACAATTATGTGACCAATTTCTATGGTTATAGCATCCACAGTTGGGAAAAACATTGGTCGTGGCCTACACACATGGTTTTGAGCACTATTTCCATGGATTCCGACTATGGAAATTAGCAAATTTTCTAATTGTGTAATTTTTAGTAAAAAAGTTATTGTGTTCAAGATTCATAAGAACATTAAGTAATTATTAAGTATATAAAACTTAATGAAATGTTATTAGGAAAAATAATACATATTTTTCATTAAAAATAGTACTTATAACAAAATCTATGTTGTTTTTTCACTAATCCCAAAGCAATATTGATATTAAAATAAAGAAAAGTTCCTTTTTTGTATTTTTCATCACATAAAATATTATATAGAAAATTTTCTAGGAATATTCTGGCTTATACAAATTAAAATATATCCAAATTTCATAATGGTTTAAATTTATTGAGATAGTGGGTGTTGGAAAAGTTTTTAGATCATTTTACACATTATATTCTATATTTTGAAAAAAATTAAACTCATTTTTTTCTTTAATAAATGTAATTAATTTTAACACCTTTCAATAATCTTTATTTCCATAAAATATGTTTACTTTATTAGAGAGTATATATTATTTGTATTCAAAATATAGAATCTTTTTTTCCAAATTAAACTAATAAAAGTTGAATATTTTAATTTAACATTAATCCAGCATTTACGATAAGATTGTTGTATTTAAAGTGAAAAGGTTCAAAATTTTACAATGGTTTTATATCAAAGTTCAACATTAATATAATTATAATGACCTAATTTGGATTAATAGATGTATAAATGAACTATTTTTTTAAATCCAAATAAAAATAAAATTTGACATTATAAATTATTTTGAAAGAATGTATGGTTTCAATTAAAATTTTTTATTCTAGTTTATTCATCAAAATGATAAACTTATAAAAAATACCAAAAAATTATCCTATGATAATTCTTATATTCCAATTTCAAAAATGATGTTTAGTTTTTCATTTAAATTATCTAAACATGATAAAATTTATTTTTTACATATGTGAACTAATAACGCTAAAAACAAATTTTAGAAAAAATAATGTTTTCTAGAAAACGTTTTTTATTATAATTGATTCATATTTTATATATAATGAATAGATATATAATAAAAATTTATCATATATATATATTCATTAAGTAAGTTAGTCATGTTATTCTCTTCAATTCCAATGTCTAGGTGATTAGTTTCATATTAAATAATTAAACTTATAATATATTATTATTCAGTAAATCACTCCACTTTATGTAATGCTTGATAAAATAAAGGTAATGAGTGACACATTATAAAACTAGAATTTCTTATAAGGAATGATAACTGAGTATTTCATGTACCATATACTATATAATTTTTTTTATTTAATAATTCTTTTGGGTGTTTGATCATCATCTAGATCATGTATTTATCTAGAACCATTACTTATTCTTATTTAAATTCTTGGAAAATAAGAGGAGACACAACATATGAATTGGTAATGTATGCACATATAAAACAATTTCCTGATTTATCAAGAATAAATGCAAGTAATAACAAAAATACAACTATGAGATTTTTCAAATCATGATGTTTATATTTTTAGTAGTCATATCCCTAATTAAAAATATACATATAAAAAATCCTAAAATGATGGATAGAGTGGAATTTATTGAACTTAAGAAAATATCATATGAGTTATTTGATAAGGGTTTTATACACACTAGTTTCTCAACAATAAGATCCCTTATACTTTTTGTTAATAATAAATATGGGTTTATGAGGTTGTATATTAACTAAAGGGAAATCAATTTCATAAATATATAGAACAAGTATTTTGATCCCCACAATGATTAATATTATGATAATAGTCATTGAGATAAATATTTTTCCAAGATTTATCTTTGTTATGGGTAGCATAAATTGTGAGTAATGAAAGAATATATTCTCAATATGTAATTTTAAATGTGATAAGGACATTATGATGTTATAGTAAGTCCCATTGGTTTTACAAATATATCCTCTGTATTTATGGATCTGATAAAAATATTATTCATTTATTGTATTGATAATAGTTTTTGGAATTTTTTGAAGATATCCAGATATTAGATTAACGATATTATGGATATGAAAGTAAATTTGAATTAATTTTTAATAGTATTAGAGAAAAAAATTTATGACAACCCTAATTTTTATTACAACTTAAACATGATTTTTTATGTAAAACTTCAATTGATTCAACAAAGAAGATATAGAGTTGTATTATCTTTGGGGCTTAGGATCATTACATAAAAATGTAAAACATGAAATACAACATCTTTATTGAAAACTTCCATTACATGGCCACTACATTTCCTCGTACATAGCATTGCATGGGATAACCTGAGGACATGCATAAGAAAAGGGTGAGCTATAAAGCCCAGTAAGGGAGTACACATGGAATAACATGAGGAGTAAAATACATGTTAGAAAATAGGCATATCAATAGAGCATAAGAAAAACATGAACATAAAGGCATGATAAAGCATGATAATCACAACATGGAAATGTAGCAACACAACTTAACATGGAATTATCATGAGCCAATGCTCATTTCACATGGAGCATGAGTAAATACTCATTGTACATAAAGCACAAGTAAACCCTAATTGAAATTGAATTAGCATGAGTCAACACTCATTTCACATGAGGTATCATGATACTAAACTTTACCCAATGCATTGGAGCGCTATAAGGGCGCACCCTTCTTAAACATTTCATTTCATGCATAAGTGTGTCACATGGATAATAAAACATGGATTCATAAAACATAATAATTTATTCCACGATAAAAGAATGTAGAATTCATACATTAAACGTTATAATCAATAAGTAAATGTGCATAAAGTTGAATACCCTTGATGGGGAAATGGGCATTGTATTCACTACACAATGGCATTGGCTTAGAAAATCGGTGCGATTTCGGCAGCGTAACGGCGTGACATAAGAAGTGATAAAAATAGATGATGAGAGAGAAAGGGGTTCCTCATATTATTTACATGTAATTTAATATAACGAGGTCATATATATACATCTCCCAACAATTGTAATGTAATTTATATTAATGATACAAATGTATTGCTTGAATGTAAAAGAGGAGAGAGAAGTTCCTTTCCGAATTTCGGCATGGTAACGGGTGTACATGGGAGGCATTAAATGAGAGAGAAAGGGGTATCCCACCATTCAAACATAAAGAGGGCAGTATGAGGGAGGTGAAAAACCATACCCCAACATTCATAATTGAAATTGAATGGGCCAAACAACTTAATGAAAATTTGAAAAAAATGAGAAAGGAAGAAAAAACCTTTACTTGGAAGTGTGCTTCCAAAGGCTAGAGAGAGTCTTGTGAGAGGCTTCTTGGGAGCTTGGGAACCTTGGGAGGATTCTAGAGAGAGTATGTCAGAGGTTGGGAGAACTCCAAAGGCTTTTAGTGAGGAGGAAGTGGGAACTTGGGTGGGTTTATATAGGAAAGATGAGGGAATTCTTTAGTATTTAGGTTTGGGACCCCTTATATTAAATTAATCGAAGCCCCAAACCATCCAATGGTTTTTTACCATGGTTATTCGACAAGGTAATAGGAAAATAATATTCTATAAATCCAATTTCCGAACTTCTTAAAATATTATGGTTTTTTATGTGGAGGTGAGTCACACTCCCATGGAAATTAATTTAAACAGACAAGGTGTTTAATAAGTATCGAGGGGTCCATGAATGCTTTGAAAAGTAATCCAAACAAACCCAAAATCACATTATTTTAATGTTAAAACCAATATTGGCCGATCATAAAGATTATTGTTTTTTATTACATCACTATTTGGTCATTATTATGTCATAAAACACATAATATATTTAAATGATATTTAATTTTTTCTCCAAAATATGACGGTCTCAGAAAATTATGAAAAATTCACCGTTGGATAATTTCGACATCCTGATTCCAAAAATAACATTTATTTTATCTAAAAATATTCTATATATGTTAATTTTTACTTTTAAAATAAAAACCGACATTTATAAAAAAATTCACGGGTTTTGACAAAAATGGCTTTCAAACCTTAATAAAAATTATAATTGCATTCATACAATTAAATAATCATTTATATATAAAAAAATTAATCTAATAATAATAATATTATTATTTTATTAAAATATTATTTAATTCAAAAATCCCTTAATTTAATAAAATAGATTTCATAATTAAATAATATCTAAAAACACCTTTTGTACATTAAAAACTATTTACAATGTATCAATAATGACAAGAAATCATATTCATTATTATATAAAAAAATAATGTACATGAACACTGTACTATTGATTAGTTATATAACCCCTTAAAATAGCCGCATAAGACCTAATGGTAAGGTGTGCGATGGTGACAGACTCTTAGGGTGGCTCGGATAATATCGCTCGAGTGGTAATTTCTATCAACTTCCATGTCTCCCGTAGACGATCTCATTTGAGCTTGACATGGTGAAGCTCAGCTTGGGCATGGTCGAGAGTGAAGCCCAAGGACTCCACCTCTTTTATGAGATCCGATAAATGGGCTTCGTAAGGGTAATTCTACAGGATGAGACCATCACTTCCTTTTTCTAAGTAAAATTGGATGTGTTAATGCATTATATTTATACTAATCATGTGATCACTGTTCAATGACTATAAAAGTAATAGTCCCAATTCTTATCATAAAACCAATGAAGTTGAAATTTTATAAAAACATTTTATATAAAGATACATTTAATAATATCAAGATGGATTTTCCATTAATGAAACTTTGGGTCGTTACAATATTCCCCCCTTAAGAAATTTCACCCACAAAATTTTCATTTTCCCACACTAAAACAGATATGGGTAACTCAGCTTCATCACTTCCTCCAATTCCCTAGTCGCTTCTTCAAACATGTGGTTTCTCCACAACACCTTGACGAGGGGCATTGTCTTATTTCGTAGAACTTTTTCTCTACGATCTAATATCTTCAATGGTTGGACCTCATAAGAAAGATCGTCTTCCAATTGTACCACCTCAGATGAGAGTACATGTGAAGGGTCCGGTATGTACTTCCTTAAGAGGGATACATGAAAGACATCATGTACTTTGGCCATAGTAGGCGGATGTTCTAGTCGATATTCCATAACCCCGACATGATCAAGAATCTCGATGGGGCCAATGTACCTTGGACTTAACTTCACTTTCATTCCAAACCTCATGACCTTCTTCCACAAAGATATGCGTTGAAAAACCATGTCTCCCACTTTAAACTCAAGGTCTCGTTGATGATTATCTGTATAACTCTTTTGTCGACTCTAGGATGCCTTGATATGATGCTGAATGGTTTTCACCTTCTCCACCATTTCCTCGACAATTTCTGGTCCATGCAGCTTACGTTCACCGACCTCATCCCAACATACTAGTTTTCTGCACCTTTTCCCATACATGGCTTCATATGGTTCCATTTGGATGCTCGAGTGGAAACTATTTTTATAAGAGAACTCAACCAGAGGAAGATGTTGATCCCATCCTCCATTAAAGTCCATTGAGTATGCTATCAACATATCCTCAAGTGTTTGGATAGTCCGCTCGGATTAGCTATCAGTTTGAGGATGATTGGTCGTACTGAAGTTCAGTTTACTATTCAGAGCATGTTGATGACTCTTCCAAAACATATAGGTAAATCTTGGATCTCGGTCAGACACAATAGATAGTGGTACTCCATGCAACCTTACCACTTCCCTGATATATATCTATTCCAGTTGATCCAATGAGAAATACTCCCAAATAGCAATGAAGTGTGCAGTCATTATAAGTCGATCCACAACAACCCATATTGCATTGTTGCCTTTGGATGTCCTCGGAAGTCCAGTGACAAAGTCTATGGTGATGTTTTCCCATTTCCATTCTGGTATGGAAAATGGTTGCATCATCCCTTTAGACTTCTGCCTCTTTGCCTTCACTTGCTGACACACCAGGCACTTTGATGTATATTCAATTATCTCCTTCTACATATTATCCCACCAAAAGTTTTCTCGGAGATCTCGATACATCTTTCTGGTCCCTGGGTGAATAGTAAAAAAAATTCTATGTGCATCATCGAAAGTTTCTTTCTTCATCTGCGAACATGATGGAACCCATAGTCTTTTCCCAAACCGCACAATTTCTTCTTCATTAACATAAAACTATGAGGATTTCCATTTTTCGATAGCTCCCAATTTTTATTGAATTCCCAAATCATCTTTTTGAGCATCCATTAACCTTTCCAAAAGAGACGGTTGAGCAATCATTTGTGAAAGGATTAATGATGTTGCATTTTATAGGTGTGCAGTCATTATTATGTAGACAATGGATTTGAGAAGCCTAAAATAATTTCAATGAATTTTTGAGATAAGTGACCAATGATGTATAAATTGGTCCAAATATATTTTGGTTTATAGTAAAGGGTGATTCTGGTGATTATATAATTTTCATGGTCTATGTGTAGTGGTTTTTTTTTCTAATATTATAAGTTATGATGGTGTGTGTGGATCAATTTTGTTGAGCAGTGGGAAAAATTAATTAATGATTGTGTAGGATGGGTTGATTGGTAATTAATGGCTAATCAAGAGAGGCCATGGTATCTCCCTATGTATTTAGATGGTAAATAAGTTTTTAGGGAGGTTTATATGGTGGGATCTTTGGATCACTATTTTAAGTCGAACATTAGTAGCCAATTTTTTTGGTGGGTTTAATGACTAGACCACTTGTTTTGTGCTTTTATGTTTACACTAATGGGAATAAATGGTGTGTTTTATATAATAAATTCCTATTAGGACATAAAAATTATATTGAATAATAAAATTTTAGGGGATTTTTATAATAAAGAATAATATAAATCTATTGATGAATCAGCTGTCAATATTCTAGTGTTGGGGTCAGCCATTCTGGTTGAGCATTACATTTATATTGGTTATTCGTTTTTTATTTGGTAGAATACAATTATAATAAAGAAAACAATAATTATTCTTACATGTAGTTAATGGTATTAAAAATGTGGTGGAGAAAAGTGTCAGGTTTGGTGGGGAAATAGAATAGATACTCTTGTGGTGGGGATCATCATATTAGTCATGGGTTTACTACAATCATACCAAAATGGTGTTGTGTTCTATAAAAAATTTATATGAATGATTTTTGTGATAGAAGTATGTTTTTGGGTGGAAATACCTAATTCTAAAATTCATGTCTGGTGTTTTATTGAAATCTTTTGTTGGAAAAGGGATTGGAATTTTGGTATTATGATATTAGAGTGAATAATATTGGTGTGTGTTGATGCTCATGGGTGTACAATGATGTTTTAAAGGGACTATTGAAGATATGATTGTGGGGTTGAACTAAGAGTTAGGTTTGTAAATTAGTTTTATAATTTTAATGATTCATTTATTCTTCATACATTGAAAAATGTTGGTTGTGAGGTTTTGTGATGTGGTGATACAATCCATAGGAATGGGGGATCATTTTAGGGTAGAGTCTTTCGTATATGAATATACTAGTTATAGGATTTAGAGATTTAGGTTTTGAGTCAAAAAACACACCAAGATCTTCATTCGAGACATTTTTTATGTGGTTTGACGATTAAATAGGGCTTTTTAAGAAAATCTAGTGTGTTTGGGCTTTCTTATTGGAGTTCCATAGTGGGAGAACCTTTGGAATTTATATATTGAATATATCTAGTCAATAAAGACTTGATGAGAAAGCATGGATTATTGTAATTGTGGAAGGAATAATATGATCTTTTTTAGGATGAGAAGGTATACGGTAGATATTTTTTAATGACCCTTATAATTATAGGATGTTAATTTATGTGATAATTAATGTTCTTATATGGTGATTTTTTTTAATAAATATGTATCAGATATGCATTTTGAGTGTTTGTAAATATATAAATAAAATTATACAATTAACATGGAATATTATTTGTATCATTTATCTTGAATGATGTTAGAGTAGTTCTTGAGTGGATGAGCTACTAGAATTCTATCTTATTAGATGATCACACATGAAATAAGATGTTTTTTCATAGTTCAGGTTATTTGAGGGCCAATCATATCTAGAAGATGGGTTCATGAAGTAATCCATTTGATGAATCATGAATAATTAAAGATAGTGGTGTAGAACCTTAATATTTTTCAGGTTGTTCCACAAACTCCTTGGGGGTATTGATAACTAGTTATAGGGGTTTTTAAACTGTCAAATTGTTCTTTAGTGTTCAAAATTAAGACACCCCTCGAGTTTCATATCCATGGTTATGCGAGTTGATGGGTTGGGTATTACAATACCCCTTTTACACTTTCATATCCCATACTTCCTCTATGCTAAATTATATTTGGTAGTGGATTTTTTAACATATTTTTGTAGATTTCACCGCTTGTCTTGTTGCCTTTGTTCTTCATAGATTTTCATATGACTGGTCGGATTTTTTAGGTGAATATTTTTCAAAATCATGGAGAAATCAACCCACATGATTGGGATTTAATTTTTGGCTCATAGAGGATGTCCCATGTGGATTACATCATGTTTTTATTCATTATATTCTTCGAGGTATGTTTTTTAGTGAGTAGTTGTATGTCTTTAGAGTATTTTTATTAATTTAACCTTCAATTCGGGTATTAAATTTGTATCTTTTATGTGTAGAAGTTATAGGTGTGTTCTAGTATAGGGAAATTTAATTATTCTTTGGGATTCAAAATTATAGGTCCCCTAACTTTTTTTAACTTCAATTATTCCATTTTATTATTTTGATTACATATTTAATTTGTTAATTTTATTATACTTATTGATAACATGGGTATTTATGGACATGAAAAATTTTCGTACGTGCATGGGAGAAATTAGAAGAATTTCAATTGAAGTACGGGACCATGAATTGAATTTTGTATCTATTCAAATTAGTGATTTTATATTAGTTTTATGATATTATTATATCATAATGTATATTACATTACATATTTGAACTATCAATATGGTGGGGATGGGCATGAGATGTCATATTTTTCATTATGGTTTATATAACTCTACAAATAGTATGATGGTGGTTTTGGGTCTAATGATTGTCATTAGTCCTCTTTGTTGTGTTTTAGCGGTGTGATTTGGATTTAAAATCACCAGAGATGTGCTTTTTAACTTGTGTTTTGAAAAGGGTTTGATATTATTGAAATTTCAAATGGAAAATAGTGTGACTAGAAATTGGTTTTTAAATGGTATGTTAACATTAAAAGGGGGTTTTGTCAAGACTGTTTTGGAGATAATTTTTACAAGATCATGGTTTCTGTTAAATTTGAACTAATTCCATTTTTAATTTAATCAAAAATATTATTTAACCTTGTTTTAAAAGGAACTAATGAGAGATTTTTTGAGTTATTTTTTGTAAATTTTACTTATTATAAATGATGTTCTATTTTCTAAATCCTATTTAATTATTGAGATTCGACATATACTTTATTAATGCTTACTCATTACAATGTGGTGCTTAATTGTTTTGTGTCCCTATGATAACTCTGTTTATGGCATCAATTTCACAGTTGGACTATATGGTTGTGAAAAAAACATTTAGCATGGGAGATGGATATGATGTATCCCAATTGAAAACCATATACATGGGACTATTTCTAGGGTAACTAGTTATATGTGATGAGTTACTGATCAATAATATGGAATTCATGTATTTGTTTGTTGTTCCATGTGTGTTTTAATTACATGTTCTTATGGTAGGTGATGGATCCTGTTGGGGAGAGGGATCTATGGCCTTTCCCCATTATGACTGAGATGGTGTGGGGGGTATATACATGAGTGAGATGGGGTCCTTAAAGTGAGTGATGTTTTTTCCAACAATGTGTGATATTGTGTAGTGTGAGAATAGTTGGAATTATCACAAGTGGTATTGAATGATTGGGTCGTACCATGAGTGAGATAGGAATAGATAGAACACCATGGGTGGAAAGACGTCCAAGAACTTGTTACAATGCAAGTTCATTATATATAATTCTATAGATTAGATAGAGTCAACATTTTGATGAAATTTGTGATTGGATGTTAGGACCACCATGAGGGAGATCAACTCCATGTTATGATGTGATTCTATACGTGGATATATAACCTCTACTATGTTATTAGGGGTGGTTCACAATTAGGAATTGGGAATGAATTGACATAAAAGGTGAGTCCAGACATGTATGTAAGACCATAGCTAGAATATTTGGGTAGTGATCATGGAATTTGTTGAAACCATACTCTGAGTCCTCTGGTATAAGTGGATATATATGATATGTAGTGAAATCTTTCTTTTATTATTGTTGTAATGCTAGTATTTTAATAAATCACAGTGTTATATTTAGAATATGATAACCTTTATTCTCTTATTGTTTGTGCATTATGTGAAATGTTTCTAGGTTTGGATTCATTTGAACAACTACAATATTTTTATATGTATTGCTTGTGAATCCACTTGATAAAAATAATAATTAGAATTATTTAGGAATCGAGGATTTATATGGGAATATTTGACTCATCCTCTACCCACATACACAAAATATATTTTCTTGTATATGGGAATGTCTTAAAATATTATCCTTGGACACATATATCATTTGGATTTAGAAACATTGTTGTGTTTTTTGGTCATAGAGGTCTATGTTTTGGAAGTAAGGTATGTGGTCAATACTGGTGAGTGTGATGTTTTATTTATTTATTTGAGAAATGTTTTACATAATACCATGTTATAGTTTTCTATATCATATTGACAAGTTATTTTTATTTATTTTGAACTACTGGGGCCAATTTGGATACTTTTCCGACTATATGTTTTTTGGGATATTCTATATATGGAAAGATCATGATGAATTTTCCATGGAATTTGGGAATGACCACTTGGTTTTATTTTAAGAAAATAGTGGCTGCATGACTACTATATAAAGTCATAAATAGTCAGAAGCCTCTATTATACAAGAAGAAAATATAGAGGACATGCGATGACCCTTTTTTGGATGTCATTTGTATGATCTGTGTCAACGTGTTATATGAATGCACCAAGTTCATATTCTATATTGACTAATGAGACCTGCAAATTCATCAAAGTGCTATATAATTCTATAACCCACTCATGACATAGTAGGTCCAATGAATTCATCATAAGATGAAAACGGCTAAGTAATATATATCATAATTTTCCCTATGGAATCTCATATATAATTTTGGTTATGTGATAAGTATAATATATCTAAAAATATTTTATATATGAACTGTAAATTTTCACAATCAAATGGAATAATTATTATATCTTCATAAATAAAAAAAATAAACTTGGAATGTATAAGATATCAAAATTTAATTGAATGTAATCGTACAAAAAGAATGATAAATAGTTCAAGTGATGGTTAATTATCATGGTGTAGTTCTATTAGTATAAAAGTATCACTGAGTTTGATAATTTATAATGGTAGGAGACCAATACAATATTAAAAAATTCCGCTTAACCCAAAATTCCATATCTGGTACAATATATACAAATATAAGATGCATTGATTGGAATGATATTTTCACACCATTATAATATATTAATATCCTTCAGTTTTATTAATAAATATATTTTTTTGAATTATGCGAACTATATCCATCTGCAGTATCAAACAATGTTTGCAGTATAACCAATTATGGTACATCGAGTAAAGAACAAGTTAACCCCCAACTATCCATTCTCATATATTATTACCCCTAGGTATATCAATGTCAAATCCTATATCAACATGTAGATTCTCGGTAGGGATTCATTTGGTATGAAACCAAATAAAAATTACATTACCAAAATATTATAATTTATTCTCATGTTTAGATTTATCTATTTCATTTCCAATAAATGTTTAGCAGTATAACAGTTTATGATGGTAGTATAATGAGAGGGAATTATGTTATCTAACTAATAATATAACTATGAACTTATAATAATGATACATACAACTATTTCACCTTGAAATGAAAATAAATTGGAGTGGAATAAAGAAATATAAGACAATATGGATTATAGACCATTATATTGGCATAATTATTGGTTAAGAAAAACCTAAAATGAGAGGGAATATGTATTTTCTTAATTAAAATATATAAAATTGATGATACTAACATATATTTACATGAATTTAATTATATGTATAATAATTTGAAAAGATATTATAAATAAAGGTATGTAGTTGACAAGGAATAAGGAGTCTTGTGAACCCTCACATTAAAATTTAGCTTCTTAAAAACATATTAAATCATATTACAAACATTAAAACTCTTTTTATAAAATATTTTGAGGGATTGTGTGAGGTGAACCTTGATAAATTATTTTGGAGTGAAGAGTAATAAGTTGATGAGTGGAAATTTGGAGTAATTGAGGGAAAATTGATTATTTATTTATAAACACTCTTTTTTAAATAAGGGATTTGAAAATTTAAAAAACAATTATCTTACTCAATGTTTAAGTGGAAGTTGATGGAAATTTAAAAAATTAATTTTCATATTTTAATGTTTTGGTACTAAAATACATTATTTAGTACTATATTAACCATGGAGGTATCCATTTTTCACAAATTTAAAAAAACAAAATATAAATGTTTAAAATTTAAATGTTCCATATAGTATTAAAAACAATTATATAGTAATAAAGTAAATTATAATAATATTTTTTTTCTAATATTCACTAATATTTACAATTTTAACATATTTACATAATAACTTTGATATAATAATTATTGTATGTCCACATCATATTTAACTATTTACCTCAAAATAAGGCTCTCTTGAAAATTTTAAAACATTTAACATTGGATAATTAACTATTTCTTCTAGTAAATAAAATTTTTATTATACATCACATGTGATAAATTTGTTGCAATTAATTATTAAAAAAAACTTTTTTAGTTATTTTAAATTACATTGTTATGAAATTATTTTATTCCTTTTATTATATTCTAGAATTTATATCAATTTTAATATTATTTCAATGGTAAAAATCCACATTCTATATCCCAAAAATAATATTAAAATTTATATACACTCTTAATTATGTCATCCCAAGAACATTCATATCCTTCTCTTTGTTCATATACCAGGTATATTCCATTTCACAATTTTTTATTCGTAATTGTAATTAAACTTAAATACAAAACATATAAATTATAGTATTAACCTATGGGGTTTATGATAATGGAGGGCCCTTATATATCTATGAATTCTATTTCAATAGTTTTTTCCATTATTGTGAATTTAGATTTCTAGTTTTGTTTTTTACTATATATTTTATAGGTATGATGAAATAATGGATTGTACATTCAATTATAGTTTTTGGGATGAAGAATATATTTGTTATAAATATGTATCAAGTCTTAAATTCTCTCTTATTAATGAATTTCATCCATGAAATTTGGGGTTTACCTAAATACATGGTTAAATGAGGGTAATTCTAATTCATTTCTTATTCACGATCCCATATTTCTTCTTCCAATGTGTGATTACTCATAAGAACATTCACTAGTCTAGTTTTCTAATTTTTTAACACAAGTTCTATATTTTCAATAATATGTATTTATTATTCATTATAGGATGGTTCAGGTTAAATATCTATCATATCAATGATAAATACATCTGTTGGGATAAAAATTTACATTATTTGCATTGAGAGTAGGAAGACTTCATACACATAAAATAAGGAGTATGGAAAAGAGAAATGATTTTACAGAACTCCAAATAACTGTAAAATTTCGAAATATACAAGGTACCCAATACTTAGTTTCCCCTTATTACAATACATTATGACTTCCTTCCATGGTGATGAAACTACAGATATATAATATCATACATTGAATTATTAATCCTTAATATCGTTATCATCATAGCTTCTATATCATCTTTGGGAATTCATGATTTAATTTTTGATAGCTCACACCTTATAAGATGTTTAATAAACACATTTTTGCCCAACCAGCATCCTCTCAAAAAACATATAACAAAAAGTCTAAGTTCAAAATGATTTTCCATAAAAACCTCACATGGTTCCATTTGTGTACTCGAATAAAAGATATTGTTGTATCTTTGTCCCATTAGAGGAGGGTATTGATTCCACATTCCATTGAAATTAAATGAATGAGAACCTTTCATATCATTTAAGGGTTTAATTTTTCTTAATGACTATTCATTAGTCTGTGGAGGATTTGAAGATTTATGATATATGTTAATGTATAGGGACTTTTATATATGTGTAAACATTTTTTATGTGGCTAGGGGTCATGATAAAATAATATTAATAATGATTCACCAAGATTTCGCAAAAAAAATATTTTTTTATATACATGAATGGTGTTTAAGGGGTATATCCTTTTTTATTGATATGAAATATTAAAAATCTTTAAGATGATTCCCAAGGACCCATAAAATCATCCCTATTTGTTTTCTTTGATATCCATGTAACAATGTCCTCTACGATGTTGTCCGACTTTCAAAATTATAGATAGAGTAGTTTCATGAAACCCTTTGGAAGTTTTCTCTCAATCATTACGAATTAAAAAGAAAATAATATTTAAATATCGTAAAAAATTTCAAAATTCACGTTTTCCCACTAGATGTACTCTTTCAGAACCTTGTACCTCTCAATAATACCAATATATATTGTGACATTTTAGGAATGATATTCATCTTGTTATTATATCTTTATGTATCATATAAATGGTACATATAATATCTTTCCAAACATCAACACACTATCTTAATAGATATATTATTTAAATTCCCTATCATACACGGTATTAATATTTTTTTTAATCCATTATCATCTTATTGCGACTTAAATATCATCTCATGTAAATATGGTTAGGCAGTTACATAGAAAACACATTATTATTCTTGTTCATTAACAATTTCCACATCTAACATTAAATCAATACATGAATATTGGATTCTTTTTTATCCTCATCGTGAATAGAAAACATTGATCATTCTTACTCAGTGCATTTTCCACCTTGTTTGATATCCTAGTGTGGTATTTCATCAAGAATTTATTATCCATGTGTAGTTCTATCCAAATCCATTATCTCAATTTGATCTCTTTTTGAGTGAATATATACATCAAATAAACTTATTGGTATATATTTTTCATCTTTTATATTAAATATTGTGCATCCTTTTTATGAAAATATTTTGGCCTTTAGATTAAGATCATGATTTGTATAGTTTTACGGAGGGTCTTCAATTCCCATGATGACTAAGAATATACTCTATCATTTTGTATATGGATAAAAACTAGTACATTATTTTATGAAACATTATATATATATATATATTATTTCATATTTCTATATATTCAATTTCCATTTTATTTATTTGTTCATTAAAATGAATTTCCCTTAAAATATTACATTAAATGAATTCTACTCCAAATATTCCATATATTACTCCATGAGGTTTTAAATATAAAATACCATTTCAGAATATCCTTGTAGATGATACGCATGCATGATAATCATCTCCCATTTACTACATCCTATAGAATATAATATATTATATAAAAATTTTATCTATTTTTATGCCATTAATGTATTATTGTACCATTAATGATAGTGGTTTCTACTAATTGAATTTATTCATTATTTTCACACCAGGTTAATGTATAATATGTTATTATTTTTATGAAAATTTATTTATCAATAATATAGATATCTATCCGACTATATTCATAATATACTCTAATCTTAAACTAACATCATTGATTAAATTAATAGGGAAATCACTACACTAATTATGAGTGTCAAGATATTTTATTTTCATTCTATTAGGTGAATTCCATGAAATCATCTTGTTGCTCCAATAACATGGGAATAATTATGGCATCCAGAATCTTCTCCCTCAAAACTAGGGAAGATCTTCTAGCACTCTTCCAACCTAGGTCATATTTTTTAAAATCCTCGAGGGAGTTTAATTTTAAGATGGTAATTTTACCATTAAAGAGAAATGCCATTCAATCCAAGTGGATGATGATTTTATGATATTGTTTATATTCTTTAAAAAACCATTAAATATATCCTATTGGATTCATCATAATGAATTTGAGTCATATATCATAGATCTTAAATTGTGATCCATGTTTTCATTATAGTATCCATTGATCTGAACAATGTACATAAATAAGTGAAGCATGAGTGGATATTTTATGAGTTTGGTGATGAATAATGGAGTGATAACGAGGGACCTCTAATTGAAAGGGTTATGAATGATGAGGTATAGGTAGTTCTGATCTCTTCTAAGGAGGATGTGAAATATATTCACATTAAAATTTAATATTTTATCATCATTGTCACTAAAACATTATTATTTAACCTTTATCATATTCTAGAGGTACTAATATCCCATTATATCTCCATAACATTAGGTTGGTTGATCTTTTATTTAGTCAAGTGACTACTAGGGCCACAAGGATGAATAAGAAGCTTCCCTTACATTAATTTCAAAACACATATTGGTTACTCTATCGTGTCTGGAGAATCCCAAATTTCATCACTATTAGTTCATCTCATGGATTGTTTTTCATATGGAAATTTATAATTTAATAATAAGAGATAATTTGAGTTTTTTTCTATACCTTCTGAGTTGGTAAATTCTAAATTTCTATTATTATCTTATAAATACATTTTATTATTTCATATCGATCTTAGAGGTCATTCAAAAATTCAATAAAATTTTCATGATCTATTCACACCTAGATAGAACTCCAACAGAAGTGTAAATAAGAGAATATAAAAAAAAGACAATTTCAAACAGTATCCTTAATTTTTTGGCCCATATGTTATATCATTCCATCTCAATGTATAAATTCATGGATTTTCTGAACCTTTTAGACCATCCTAAATCATAGATCACTACATTCAGTGTTTCTCTAATAAATGAAGAATTATCCAGATTACAACAATTTATTTTATCAAAATTATAAATCAAAAGCATTTTTTGGTTTTCTTATTATCCTTTATAGTTTCTTTCAAGAGACATTTGGACCCGAGATGTCCTCTTGTACTTTAGAAACAATAGTGGGTATAGTCCTCTCAAAGAGAAAAAAATAATCTCATGTTCATGGGAATTAACTACTTTAAGAATATCTTTTATTGAACCTTTGATTAGAGTTACAATAATTGAAGACATAAACTACCCAAACTGTGAGGTTGAGAATAGAAACACTTTTTATAGGATATTATATTATCTCTCTCAAATAACATATTTTTCATTTTAATTTTTGTAGCACTATATTTGGAAAAGTGTAATCTTGTAATTTCTTACACGGTGTATTAATTTATAAATATCATATATTTAAATACTAGTATGTTGAAAGTTCATTTGGTAGATATTGTGACTAGAATAGGAATGTGTGATTATATTATATACTATGTACTAATTCAGGTGATTTAATCTTTATCAAATCCAGAGTATTCCCCATAAAATAAATGAATGAGGTAATGATTATATATGAGAATTTGATGATTATTTTATGAGACACCCTCAAGAATATTGATGGTTAATTAATTCCCATTCAACACATGTTCACCTATCTAGACTGTGGAAGAAATAAATTTTATGTAATATATACTATTGTAAAGTAGGTGATAATTATCTAGAAGTGAATTAGGAATATCTAGTTGAAACCCCTTAAAGAATATTATTTTAACTTTTTTACTAGTATCACAATTGAAAAACATTATAAAAACTTTTAAAATGTGTCTGTTGTAGAAAATCCAAAAAAAATTAGTAAGGAATAAATATAGTACAAAAACTTTTTAAAGAGTTCACCACTAATAATAATGTTGAATATGTTCTAAAAAATATAGTTTGTGAATCTTAAAATGTTGAGATAGGTGATATAAAAATGGTATAGTTGCGTCATATTTATGGAGAGGTAGAATATATAACATTAACTGATCCCGATCAATCCTTCTAATTTTTTTTCTTGTATTGACCTAACTTTGAATTTACACTGAAAAGGCCTTTTAATAACATTTTAATTCCTTACACTTTTTTGTTTGTGGTTAATAAGAGAAACTATATATTATGAATTATCATCTCCATTTTTTGGAATTGAAATAGTTAATCTCATACTATTGTTAATATCTTAAACCATATTATTGTTTTAACCATCAATTTAGGATAATTTGGTAATCTCACAATGAATAATATCAAAGTAACCAAATCAACTTCAACATTGTATATGAATTGGCCTATGTAAATCATAACTACCAAACAATATCATCAAGATAAAGTATATGAATCAATACATTATCCACTATACATGTTTCGTAAAATGAATATATTCAGTTTATATGTTACTAAAATATACTATCACATTAATCCACAAAATTTCTATCATGAATTCGAGGGAGAAATTCTATTTCATTTAGGTCATATACACATAAACAGATAAAAGAAGGCTGTATATGGTGGAAAAATTACCATCACTAAAATAGAATTTTACCCTATTTAGATTTGATGGTGTGGAATTAATAAAAATTAATGAACCATAAATGGGTTTTTTGGATAATTGTTTTAATTATAAAAATGCCTTAAAGAACGTTAAATTAAAACGTTTCCATTTTAAACAAATAATATAAACAATTATTTTAATGAAACTGAAGGGTTATGTTACACTTTCCTAGAATGAAGGAATAAAAGATTATTTCTTGCAATATCATGAAATTTTTTTAAATTTATACTCACAACAACAAAGTTGATATGTTTCTAACCCAAGGTATTGAGGGTGAGTAATTAATGGACTTATTTAGAACCTAAACTACATAAAATAGTATAAGAAATGTGATTTAAAATTTTGAGGGAGATATATAATTGAATTAGATAGGATGAGGAATTAAAATTATTAAATATATACTATATTATGATTATGGATGAATACCTAAGGATGATTAAGGATGTGCTTGAATGAGATAGAAAATTGAAACAATGATATTCAAGAGATATGATTTAACAGAACAGGAAATATGGATAATTATAAATGTTTATATCCAATATCAAGAATAAAAAAATGATTGATTTTTTTATGATCTATATCAAGAATAATTTTTTCATGCATTAGTAAGACAATACGATGGTCAGACATCGTTCATAGTATTCCCTATCATAAAACATGAATTTTCATTTCATCAAATTGCATCTACTTTATCTCTTGATGTTTTAAAAAATATGTATCTATTTGGAAATTGTTTTACAATCATTTTGAAACATTTTTACATCAATCATAAAAAATAGAGAGTTATTGAAAAAACTATAAGAAGATTGCTTCTCCACTAATGCAACACAGGTGCACCAGTGGATAAAAATAAATGAATGGTCTGATGGGGGAAAACATTTTCCAATTATAATAGAAACATTTCGGTTACCATTTTTGTTCCAATCCAATTCGCATCACCATCTATTGAAAGTGGATTGGATTAACCCCACAGGGACTGGGTAGTTTATCCCTTTTGTATTGAAGGTGAGGTTTCATAGGAAAATGGTCCCAGAGGGCGATTTCATGGAGTCAAGTACATGTAAAATCACTACTCTTTGGATTTAACATCCTCATATGGTCCCCAATGTGTTTATTAATGGATCTAAAAACACCCAATAACCCAAATATCTATGATTCCTAGACCTGATTTCCAATGGTAGGTTCTCATTAGTTGATTTTTTGAACAAGGACACTTAAAGAAACCATTTTTTAGAAGGATAGAAAGTCAGAATTACCGCATCCATTGGGTGGATTATTTCATATTTTCGGACTCACTTATAGATTTAATTCATGTTAATATGTTTCTTAATCCATGGTTGATTCTTTAACAATGTTTCCAAGGGTGTCCCATGATTTACCAGATCATCAAAGGAATATATGAATTTGATTCAATAAAGGTAATGCTGATATAAGACATGCCATAAAGCACTCTAGAGATAATCTTCATCCAGGTGGGATGGAATGTGTCTTGATGTTGGGACATGACCCATTATATGGGATTCTTACATTTCTTTAAGAGAGGAATCATAGGCCATATAGTTCAGGAAACAAATGGAATAGGCATTGGAGAAACCCATTTGAGGGGACATGATTGGGTGGAGTGTTTTGGAAGGGAACCCATTTTTAACTCGGAGCTTCAAGAAGGCATCCTACGTATAATGGTTTGACTTGGAATTGGAGTTCTCATAGTTCATGATTTGGTTTGGTTTTGTGGGTGTTGTAATCGTCAAAAATCACTATGCCCATGTTATCCATTCTCGGTGTGAGAAATCATAGGATGTGAGAGATCCAACTAACCACAAACATCCTCACATAGTGATTAAAGAGGGTGGCCCTATGGTGGAAGAGGTTGGGGAAAAATTGAAGAGGGGGCAGGAAAATTAATTCTTTATTGTGGGATGACATTAAATTTTGTGTGGTTTGGAGATTAGATGATTTGGGACTTATCTCAATAGGGGTGCCTCAAAATTCATACTGGGAAAGGGTAGGAATGTTTGCTCTCATCCAATGAAAAAATCGAACATAATATCTTCAAATGGTTACCATTCCTCATTAAATGGAATATCAAGTGATCACTCATAATCCTAAGAATGGTGAGTTTCACGTTAATGTCACATGGTTGGACTATGGGTTACCATGTAATTGTAAACATACAAACATACCAGGATTCTGAGTAGTTTTTGGTAGAGCCTTCATGATTCCACTACCATGGGTGTGTAGATTCAAAGGGGCATGTTGATGTTCCCGATGATCTGATAATATGGGTTTGGTGGCATTGAAGGGGGAAATGGCATGATGTCAGTGGAATGGTTCATAGAGGGTATATGGAGGACTGGATGGTAATGGGCAGGGATAGGGGATCCCTAAGGAAGAATACCCGAAGGCTCCCCATTCCATGTATTTTTTTCTTATGTGGGATGGGGGGAGAACTGCATACAATAATGGTATGTGGGTAGAGTGGTTGTCAGCATACCAAATCAGTACATAGGTTTGTGAACCTTTCACCATGTACCATAGTGGAATGCTATCCTAGATGTGATCTTCCATGCCGCATCAGGTTCCATCCGCATTCTAATGCAGTACGTGGTGCTTGGTTAAATCTTCATATTGATACACTATGTGAAACACTGTATCAAAGGATGGTACTGGGAAATATCATTAATGGGGAGTTCTTCCATGAGGAATATGTGGTTCATGATTTCACCAATTATCTTCGCAGTTCTCCCATTATTGTTAATATTCATCATTTCATAGATCACAACTGATAATAATTGCATAAAATTGGATTGAAATTTGGGCTTCACAGATGATTCAAGACTGAAGCCCGAATCCAATTCGAATTCTTACATCCAATATCTATGGTCTCCTCTATGTGTTCTTATACTGTCGTTTCTCAATTACTTCTTTGCTCTTTTTATAGAGCGTTGGGGAAATCGTATCTATGGTCATGCGACACCAAGGGAAGAATCCCTTGAAGAGGTATCTTGATCCGAAGAAGAAATAGTCATACAGGGTTTGCAGAGGTTTTGGTTCACATGTCATGGTTGGTAAAACCTTTCCAATTTCCTTCTTATGCGAACAATTGATTTTTCAAGACTGTATGAAGATGCCCTTCACATGCTTGATTCTACCAGCATTGCTGTTCACGGCTTCCTAGGTTCATTGACCATCACCCCACATGACATCACCTCGTAGTTCATTCTTCATAGTGGTGTTTCTCGGTTCATCCATTCCACGAACCTTTCCCAGTTATAGTACACAGGATACTTAAAACATTTGATCATTTCAATTCATTCATGTTTCTTTCGATTTTTCTAACACAATTTGTGTACATTAAATTTAAAAGAGTTGTAGGAATTATCGCTTCCTTCTACAATGTGATTGTGGGAGTATTTTCTTTCTATGGATATGTTTTCAGGACCCTCCAAATACCCCCATCATAATGATGTCCATTTTGAATGATGATGAAACTATTCTGATGTAGAAATTTCCTTGAACTAAAGTGGAACACGGTAGAATAGATAGGTCTAGTAGGAGGGGACTACACCTATATATAGCGGCCTAGCACATTTGTGTTTTATTATTTCTCATGGTGAAATGTGTTATCGTATCTACCAAGGATTTATCTACCTTCGCGTACCACCTCTTTTGAAAAATATTTTTTTGTGAACATCTTCAAACATGCTGTGAACCTAACTTCTCGTAATTGATTTTACCAGAAAACTAGATTTTGGGAATCAGGAACTACATTGTGGAATTAAAAACTAAAAGTTGAACCTCCACAGAGGAGAACCTTATGTGGTTTGAGTGTCCCACACATGAAGCATGAACTGAATAACTGAACATCCAGACATAATAATCCCAAAATAAACTATTAAACAACTGATTTTAATATGGACCTGGTGTTGCCGTGGTTAGCAGTATCTGCCTTCTATGAACCCTTCTATTCGCTGACAAACACTCTGCAGGCTAGCGACTTTCTAGAAATTCACGTATCGTGGATTTCCAGGTATAATGAATCCATGTACTACATCAGTTTGAAAGGATTATCTCTGCACATCATATAGAACAAGGCGATTTCTTCTATATATCATGCAGCACATAGGTAATGGTTTTCACATATCGTTTCCTAGATTAGTACGTGAAGCCCCAAAAAGACACCTTCTTATGACCATTAGCCATTTTTGTGGCCTTTACCGAATTTTTTTTAACTATCATTTTGTGGGCTTTTGGATCATCATGTATAGGTATAAATGGCTCTTTCTTAGTATGTTGCTGACATCATTACTCCTTCTAAGGATATTGAAACTACCCCTCTTTCTATTGCTAACGAATTATTCAAAAAGTTGATAGATTTGGATAATGACAAAATTATGGTCATTCCATTACACCAACCTCTATAAAATCTTATTATGGCAAGTCCAAGGGAATAATCAGCTTCAGATGGACTTATTTCTTATGGTCCATACCTATTGTATGATATAATGATCCCAACGCCAAATCCTACTGATCAGCCAACTACCCGGATAATTAACATCTCTATCCAAAAGGCCTTAATCTCTTCCAAGGGGAGGTACATTCAAGTGATATTTCCTCTTGGTTTTTTCCGAGATTCGCACCTCAAAATTTAGAGGAGGTTAAATGAATTATAGATAAGATTACACACTACTAACCATGTATTGTGTGTAAAGAAACAATGAACGAGTAGCCTGGCTTGTCATCTTGGTAGGATCTTTTCTCTAGTGTCTTTTTTGGATTAGATTGGTGTGGCCTTTTGGGTTCACCAAAGTTATGATGAGTTTTGAACCAAGATTAAGACCATTGGACTAGACGAGGATGCTTGGGAATCTCAATCATTGACTCACTGTCCCCCTACCCGTATTTCCCAAATACTGAGCAGGTGGAGCCCAACCACCAATGACATGTGGAAATCCATCTTTGGGAGTTTTGGTTAATCTCGGGTGTCCCTATTGTGGGGGATATGTATGATTAATTCCTACCACCCTCCTCTATTTGGGATTATAAGGAAAGAACCCATCATTTGTCCAAGAAACTCTTCATTCATGGAAAGTCACTTTGGATTGAAATCAATCCTTATATGAAGCATGACGTTCCTTTGATGAGAGGTTTGGTGCATTTGTTAAGAATACTGGCCTATAGCTCAATCTGTGGAGACCTTCAAAATGACCAACCAAAACAACCTAGAGGATGGAGGGTACCTATGGGCCCACCTTGGAAGCAGGGAAGTTTCATGAGTGGGGATTAGGAATCATCCCTGACATCGATCAATTATTTTGACTAGCGGCCATCTTGTCCCTATTTTTGAGTAGGTGTCTCTTAATAGTACAACAATCTGGTGGTGTGAGAGACTCAACATTCATCATGGTATCTCATCTAGCCATTAGAAGATCCTTAAATTTATCTATCCTAGAGTTGGCCATGATTTATCACCATTGGGGTTGGATCATCAAGGGGTGAACCTTATCAGATGAATAGTCCCTTCCATATTCATTAGGGACAGATAGGGGACCACATAGAAGGTTATACGTTTATGAATTCTATACCAATTCTACATTCCACCCTCTGACTATATCCTCAGAGTACCAGTGGTGACACAATGTCAACATGGGATTTACAAAATAAGTGAGAAGAGAAAACATAAAAGAATGGGGAAGACATAAGGGATTGTCTCAACTTCAATGATCATTTCTCTTATCATCATTATGATTCTCCTACCAGTACTATTATAAACAATGCATCAGAATACATTGTCAATCAATGTTACTTCTTCTAATTGAGAGAATGCATCATGTTTTACTATATCATAAGGGAGAATATTTTCAAGGGATATGCACCCTGCAGACATAGTCATATGTTTATCTATGTCTAGAAGTTGTGTCCTCCCCCTCTCACAGTTCCCTTCAAGAGTAGCATCTGATGAAATCCAGTCAACTATGGCTGATTTTTTATTAGGAATACACCCAGTGCCAGGCCAGACATCAGGATTATAAGGATTTCGTACCCATCATTACACAAAGATTTGATGAGGCATGTGTTAAATCATATAGCAATGGCCAATTAGCTGATCTGGTTCATATTGAGAATACTTCCAAGGCATATGGGGAAAAGGGAAAAGAGTGGAAAAATGGAATTTTTGGACACTCTCATCCATGAAATGACCTCCTCAGGCCTCTCGCCCCCAAAGGAATATTTTGAAATACAGGGTCGCGACATCACATGTGGATGAATGAGCTAATGAAGCTGCAGTTGGGAGTCCACCATCCATTCCCCCAAGGATGATTTCCTAGTGGCCTCGAGTCAATGTAACCTTTTGAAATCCCATCAATATACTTGTGACCTATTCCCTCATGCATTATGATAGCTCATATGAACTAGGGAAGATGCTCTTACTTGTATTTCCTATGAGTTCACACCTTCTATATTTTCTTTTTATGAGGATCCTGAGAAGACTGGTCATTACCTTGGGGTCCCTTAGAACCTCATCTCTTACTAAATTTTTCTCCATATGTACTCACATTGTGTACACACAGTGATATGACAATAGAATGATGATAAGGATGGAAACATTGTTGGCTCACCTATTGTGGCTTATAGAGAAATATATTTTTACATTCTCCCAATTTTTGGAAGGAGTTCAACTTCTCGTTGTCATGAGATTGCCAGGACACTCAAGAAACATTTACATTTGTCTAAACCCCCTCTTATCCATTGCACCATTCTTTTTGCACTGTACATCCCAATCACAGATACATTTCTAGATTCATGGATGGTCTGGGATGAATTGGGGGTGAACTCTTTAAATGAAGAAATTTGGAGGCTTCTATAGGGAGGATGTTTCGACCTTCTAGGTTTTAGGGGAGCCACTTCCCCGACATGTATTTCATATAATTAAGAGCCTGATGAGTTGGATGCCTACTTGAATGAAATGGAAAAGTGTATCCATGCCTTTGTGTATAGGAATTACTTGTCGGACCATGTGGAATTGATGGCAGTACTCCCAAGGTTTATCAGTGATGTTGTTTTCTCTACAACCCCTACCATTAAATTATTTTACTGTAGATATGATAAAGGTCCACCCCTTTATTTGACATGATCTTTCAAGGTCTTGAGAAACATCTCTTTCCCCAATTTATCCCCCTAGAGGCCCCACATCAGGGGAGTGTGCCCTATCAATAGTAGGAAGTGCTACTAAACGATCTCTTAGAGCCCAAGAACACATTGAAGTTGTCATCGCAGAACCCTCCAAGGAATTTACCCATGTCAATCCTCTAGGTTCTATTATTCAAGATCTATCTCCATGAAAATCAAAAAATCACACGCTAGACTTCCAATTGATAAAATTCATTAAGAGGGGAATCCAAGTAATCATCTATTCAACTCACGATGGAACTGAGTACCCCTATCATGTTGACACACGTGTGCATGTTTTTATTTTGACATAGGGTCTATCGGTAACCAGAGGGTGGCCTCTCAAGAATATCTGGATTATGTACCCTATATGGTAGAAGATGGTTCGCCAGCCATAATGGGTAACCGAAGCAGGGGATCTTGGCCAACTGAAAAGATCGGGACTGTCAACACTTCATGTGTTCTTGCTCCATTTCAGACGATCTCTACACTAATAGTGGAATAACATATAGATGTTGAGGACTCATTTAACTGTGTTGAGATGGCTCTCATGGAGAGAGACATGATGTCATTTATGTAGGGGATTAATCTAGTGGCAAGCCCCAAGCCCAACCATGTTTTAGAGGGGATTTAAATTTTGAGGAACAAAAAAATCATGATAAAATGGAATTTACTTCTGTGGATGGAGTCCCTTCATAGAATGATACACTTCCTCCTCACGCTGAATCTGCAGAAGAGACAATCACTAGGGAGGCTGATGTCCTGACCCTTTTGGATCAGTCCATTATACCCATTTTTCAAATATAAGAGAGTTTGTGTTTTCTTCACCCAGGATCTCAAGACCACTACCCTTCTCCAGACTAACTATCCATATATGAAATATATCAATAAGAATCCTTTTAAGGTCTGTCGTGGCAGATACTATTTAGGTTGAGTATGAACCTCAGTCATTAGTGTTCTCATGTCGCTGCGGGTCAAAATTGATGATTGAATATGTGGCACCACCTATTATAGGTAGATATATTATTCCAAAGGTGGGAGGTACATATTCTATCTCCACCCTATTCATAAAATTGAAAGCACAAGCATTAGAAATTGTGGATGATTCCCCCACTCACCCTTCTGTTGAAACCAGCAATGGAGAGGCTATTTTGGGGTTGATTCTTGCAGTAGCTACTAGATTGAGTCCCTCTCTTATGAAATTAATTCTTGTCTATATTTCTTCACCAGGGAGATACTCAAAGATCATTCGAGAAAGCCTAGTTGATATTATTCCCATCAGTTAAAAGGCATGGAGGAACATTTGGTGATTAATTTATCAGACCCCATTGGTTGAGATGACATCGAAGATCCAAAAATTACATATCTAGTTACTCGTATTGGGTTTTGGTGGATTTGACTATCATGGAATTCATTATATAGTTAGGTTGATGGTTGTTTCTCAATAGGAAACTGGTATGCTTCAGTCTCACATTTCTGCGGTAGATTCGACAACTCATCTTGATGTTACGTGGAAAATTTTCATTGAGGAAGATTCCATTCAAGCTAGAGCAGTTTCATGGTTTCAAAATGAAATCATGAAGAAAGAGTCATTGGAGGAAAAATCATCCAAGAAGTGAAGCAAAAAATCTGGGAACTAGACCGGCATAAACAGGAGTGGACATCGGCCGTGATCTCCGTTGAGGAGGGGCTGTGAAAAATGAGAGAAGGAGAAAAGGCCAAGCTCTAATATACGAGGGATTCAGAGGAACTACTAGAAGTCCTAGAGTTTGAGAATATAAATGTATTAAATCATTTCAAATAAATTGAGTAGTCGCATCTATTTATAATACAACACCACAACTCTACCGAATAATCTTATGTAAAGTTCATGTTCCAATTGTAAGGAGTGGCCCTAGAATGTGGATTCCCACCATATATTTTTTATGAAATTTTATAGAACTTAATTTCATTCAATTGATTCTTCATTTCCTTTTCCTATCATGTCAATTCATCATAATGAATCATATAAACTTAATTTCGAACAGGTAATAATTTTGAACAATGATTTGAAACTAGTGAAATAAAATAACTATACCAGGCTCTAATTTTATCTTGATCCATTTGTCTTAGTGTGCATAATTTTATTATTGTTTTGGTTTTATAGAAAAACTCACAAACCATTGTTTCCATTTCATTATCACCCTAATTTTGGCCTAATCCTTTTTTATATGGGCATAGAGGGTATGCCGAATTTTTCTTAGGCCGTCCTTTAAGGGATTTTGACCTAAGAATCATTACATACCTTTTTATGTGTCAAATTTATTTTCTCTAATACATACAAAGTATTGGTTTAAAGAACTGATACTCAGATTTTATCCAGAGGTTCCCTTTACAGGGTTTCACCATAATGAGTATGGCGTCTTTTTTTTCTGGCAGTTCTTAGTCCAACTAATCCAACTTATTATTGATGTTTCAAGGTGAACAGATTTGACCGAACATAAAGAGCCAATGTCCCCAATATTGGATTCATCATTCATGAATGTCCTAATATCATTCTGACATTAATGATGGATTTTTCTTAACAACAAATTTGTGAGTTTTGGACATGTACGAGGTTTAAGAGCCGTTTTTGGCATACAGTGGTTGGAGAGGACTCTCCTGATGATGAATTTTCCATTTAATGATTGATATTTTGTATGATCAATTTGTAGAGCCATCAGGGAATGATATACATAGTCAAACAAGGTTGTCCACCGGGCACATTACTACCATCTTCGATGTCCTAGGATGATTTACAACACATTGAATTTGTTTTGATGTTTGGATCCATTTTGTGTGTCCTCTCTGATTGATAATGTCTAAAATTATTAGGGACATTCATATTGTATTTGAGTAGAAAACCACTCCCACACGATTCTTACTTGAATAAGGGAGAAGCAGTGAATGGTCAGTTCAATTAGAATTCATTTCCATGAATAGGAAATTGAAATATGGATGATACGTAGGCAGTTTTGTTGAGGGGATTTTCATATACAGGGTGTGAGACTTGGTATGAATGTCATATGAGCATACAGAACCTGGAAAGGACTCTCCAGAGGAAGAATTTTTCTTTTATTGATAGTTGTCTTGTAGGAATCATAAATAGAGACACCTTGGCATGATATTCAAAGTAAAAAAAAGGTGTTTGCAGGACACTGGACTTCCTTCTCTAATGGTGATCAAGGATTATAGAGATTTGGTCCTTTCTGAACATGCTATATGAAATTTGAAAAGTGGTGCACCTAAGCTTGAAAAGGGAAATTTCATCTAGATGAACTTCCCTAGGAAACTTGGAAATAAGGGGGGTCATTTTTCACTCTTATTTGTTGATCAAATTCACACATATGGATGGGGTATCTTTATATTAAATATAAATCTAGAAAGACCATAGTTAAATCAATCCTGCAAGTTCTAATATTTCCATGATGTTGGTAGGAAAGATAATGTAAACCATGACCTTGAGGGCCCATAAACTAGTAGAGGTGTGACATGGATTAAAATCCATTGGGAATACTGAGATAGGAGAGGAATCTCCTAGGTAAAATGTTTCCTTTGATTGACTCCCGTTTTAGGTGACATATGCTTATCTAATAGTGCATGATGCGCATGGTCAAACAATGGTGTCCACATGACACTGACCTTCCATCTCTGATGGCCATGGAAGATTATAGGGATTCAAGATTAATCAAAGAATGCAATTTGAGGTATTTCGTGATTGTATCCAGATACATTGGAGACATTTTGGCTATGATTCACTCATTGGATCAGGTATCCCTTATGTAGATATGACTCTTACGTAGAGTGATGCATTCATCCCATCATTGGGGAACCATATATTTTAATGTTGTATGGATAGGAGGTTGTATTCACTATGGGGAAGGCAGCCTTGAAATTCAATTTAAGGTTGTGATCCTAGTACCAAATTATTGGACTGATTTTCCATGATGTCATGTTGGATCTCTCACTGATATCCCAAAGAATACATGAGATATTCACGGTGTGAGAAACAAGGGATTAGGAGGATTCTGGATGACCACCTACGAATATAAAATCCATCAACAAGGAGAAAATAAGGCTTAAACCAATGCTTTTAGTTTAATGTCATACAACAAAGATAATTCTGGTCTTTCTATATAGATTCATGCAATGTGGACATTTTTCTATGCAGTTTAGAGACATTAAGAGAGGATATAATGATGTATAGTTTATATTCATGCAGTGAGGACATCATGTTGTCACAATGATCATTAATATATTTCAGTTAACCGTGGTTTGGATATTCTAGAATTCCATAGACATGAGTAACGATAGAATGTGTAAACCTTATTCCCATGTGCAAACATGGATCCGGAGTAATTACATGGGGCCAGAGAGCCATTGGGCATACTGAAGTAGCAAAGGAATCTCTAGAGAATTAATTTTTATATTATTGACCATCCTTTTTAGGAGACATATAAAACGGAATTGGGGAATGACGTGCATTATGAAAGAAAGTTGTCTACAGTACATTGGCCTTCTATATCTCATGGAAATGAATGTTTATAGGGACCCAAGATTTCTCATTGTATGGATTTTGACAAATGGTAAATATGGGTCATGGAATGTAAGAAATATGTAAGCCCAGATTAGTCATGAACTACAGATGCCTCAACCTATATTTTACCCATATGCTAGGGGGAAGATTGATCTTTTTAATTCTTATGAGTGGGGGGTGTGGGATTGTGTGGGATCTCATAACATTGATAATCGGGATGCACATGAATCTTGAAGAATATCACTATTTATTTTCATGTGGTTAGGACCTTTAATGGACACCCCATACAAGTCTAACCATTTCACATAGAAAGGGGTATTTATTTATTGGTTGTTGGGTCAGGATGCTAGATCCAAGCATTACTCTGTATCCATTAAGGGTAGGAATCCTATTGTACAATGTTTTGAAAATTTCCCATACAAAGGTTTGATCCACATGTAGGGAAAAGAGAGGGAATATTTTGTCGGTGGCTAGGTAGGGATGTCAAATAATGACATCACTATGTATCCTGCAAGGGCAGGAGTCAAAACATATGTAGTTATGAATTTTTTGAGTGCTGATTTAGATCAGACATATGAGTTGTAGAATTTTGGATTCATCCACTACAAATGTTGGTTCTCCCATTTTTTTCTATAGTATTTTTGTGTAAGGGAATCCTTACGACTGATCCTATGCTCACATGAGTTATACTCGATGTGTGAAATATGGAATGACCAGGGATTCCCTAGTAAATATGGGTAGATAGTAGATATGATTGAGTAATTCTTTTCGGGGGGATATCAAGGATCGAGGTGTCACAACGTATCCCAGTAATGAATGTGAATCAATTCATATGTAGTTCTATGATGGATCATGCAATTTATTATAATGTGATTAGGATGATTTATGCTTTACAGTTTAACGTCTAGCAGCTTGGACGCTAGCATCCTAGTTTATTGTTGAGTTTTAGGGACTAATACCACACAATATAACGTCATGTGTTTAGGATGATAACTCATAGTTTAGGTTCATATAGTTTGGATTGTAATTTTGTATCTCTTTTACTCGAAGTACTTCTTCGGAATACTTGTATTTGTGGGAGTCAAGATGAGTTATCAGTCCATTGATATCAAGTTGTATGATCCATTTGAATAGAACCTATCTATGAAATACGGTCCATCCAACATTGGTTCCATATTTTTGGGCTTCTTCCTGAGGGTCATTGTGGTTTTAAGGACCAACAACATCTCTCCATCAAGGAATGTCTGAAGGAGAACATTTTGGTCAAAGGCTCATGCAATCTGATTTTTTAGACACCCAAATAGTGAAAAGTGTGCATCAATTAATCATCTAGCTTCTCCAACACATCAAACCATCTTTGAGATTTCTCATTCATGGAATTTTGTTCGAAAATAGCCACATAGAGTTATGGTACTTGGATTTTGATATGAAAAATTACATATACCCTATATACAAGAGAGTATAGAGTTTCTTGGGTGGTAGTGCAGATCGTGGTCTGGTAAGCCTATAAAGCATGAAGTAGCTATTCTAGAAACAATTTAATAATTTTAACTACCATATTTTGGAGTATGTTAGACATAGTCTTGTATAAATCCTCTATGTTCCCATTGGATACTTCATGGTAGGGGGATGAACGGTTGGCTCTGATTCCATACTCTTGGTGTTACTTTTCAAACTCAATAGTGCCCATGATGGTGCCATTTTCCATTAGTATTGTACGAGGAACACCAAATCTAGTAATGATCTTGGACATAAAAAATTAATTATGCCTTCCACCTCGAATTCTATAAGGTGTATGGATTCCAGATATATGTAAAATAAGTTGGTTTCTATGAGAATGAATTAGAATTTTCTTTCTATCATGGGGGATATGGCCCCACAACATCATCCCCCATGAAGAAAATGGCCTAGAGTCCATAGTTGTGGAAAGTATCTCTGGGTGTCAGTGACTAAAATTGGCCTGGATTTGGTAGGAATGGAACTTTGAGGAAACTATGGAACAATCTTATATCACTGTGGGACAATAGTATCCATTCCCTTCAATTTTATGGGAGAAATTTGTTGCATGTTGTTTTCTCCCACAAGCTCTAGTGTGAAATTTTTTCAGGACAGAAGTATACTCTACATCATCAATGCACCTGAGAAATACTCTTTCAAGGCCCCATTTGTAAGTAATATTTTCTGGATTATTCCATTGTATAAGATAAAGTTGACTACCTATCTCTAGACCTATTCTCTTCCAACCCTATCTGGTAGCAGTTCCCCCCTGGAGTTTATTTTCTAGCGGATTCATCTAAATGGTGGTGTGACCATAAGTCTCAGAAATGGGGATAATCTCATCGACCTCCTATATATTTTTTCTTGATTAAATGGAGACACCATCAAATGGTGGGATATTCTTATGAATATTTCATATTGGTCTTGATCAGACAGGGTTGTGGCTGCATTATCCAATGCACCAGCTAGAGAATTTTCTGACTAAAGGACATTGGTTTGCTTTGGTTATAAAGGGTATTCTACCATATGTTCTTGAACATGGTTCATCATTGGGGAAATTACTTATTTCTTAATGTAATAATGACCACTTTCCTAATTGATGACTATCTTGAAATCACCTTTTGTCTTCAGGTGTTTGGATCGTGCATTTAGTGCCAGCTCAAGGACTACTATGAGGGTCTGTTACTCTTATTCATTATTTGAACATACCTCCCAATGTTGGAAGGTGTAAAACAAGATATAATTTTTTTGAGGATACAATTATAACTCCCACACCCTCTTTGTTGAGCTTGGGATCCTCCAAAATTTTCTATATAGGTTTTCCTGAAACACTATCGAATTATATTTCCCACAAATGGGAGACCTTTTGGATGGAGAACACTTCTTCATCTAAAGGTATAGCATCTAATAGGGTTGTTTCATTAGAGGGATTCTCTTCCAGGATTTTTTCTAACACATGACCATTAATTGTCTTATAGGGTACATACCATATGTTAAACTATTTTAGGATGGCTTCCTATCTTGATAGTCAATCATTTAGCATGGGATGATTGAGAATATACATTTGTGGATTGTAGTGGGAGACCATGTGGACCTCGTGGTGATGCAGGTAATTCTTGAATCTCTGTTCTATGAATAATAAGGATATATAGTCCTATTCTATTTTTGAATATAAAGTATTTTCATCAATCATTGTTTGACTGTGATAATAGAGGTGGTTCTTGCGGCTATCATCATTGTTTTACACGAGGAAGGAGCCTAATGACTGTTACTAGGTTGTTACGTAGAAAATGATTGATCATCCCATAATTTTTGGCATTAGCACTGGTGGGATTAGGAGAAATCTTTTGAGATTGTCAAATGATTCCTGAAAATAAATTTTCCACTCATACACAACCCCTTTCTACATTATCCTAGTGAAATGTAATCATTTACTTTTAAGGTTTGTTGTAATTCATCGGATGTAGGCCATAAGATCCTGGAGACCACTCAACTTGGTGAGTTTGCGAGGTGGGGACATGTCAAGGATTTCTTTTTTCATCTATAGGTTGACTTCGATGCCATGATGGAATACGATGAAGATAAGGAGTTCACCAGAGGTAACTCCAAAGGTTCGCTTTAGGGGATTTATCTTTAATCTATGATGTCATGGTTTTTTAATGATAATTTAATGTTGAGTATGTTTTTTGGAGAACTATAGTGATTTAAGAACCAGATCATTGACGTAGGAATCAATGAATTTTCACAAGAATGGCATGAATATTCTATGCATGACATGCTTATATGTTGCATCGACATTTTTATGTACAAAGGGAATAACTGTATAATAGAGAACTACCTAAGGGTCCCTAAAAGCATATGATTATTTATCTTATTAGGTCATTTGGATATGTTTGTATCCAAAACAGCCTTCCAAGATATAGAGGGCCTAAAATCTAGAGGTCACATCGATAAAAAATTCTGTGATTTGGACAATAAAATCATCTTTCTATCTGTCCTGATTAAGGTCCCTGTAGTAAGTTCAAGCTCTAATCTATCAGTTCTTGGTTTTGACAGGGAAAATGTTGTCCATCTAGATCAGATATTAGAATTCTCATATGAAGTTGTATTTGATTAATTTGTCATCTTTACCATCATATTTGGAAGGATGCGTCGGGTGGGCCTTTATGACTACTTTCTTAAATACTCAGGGTTCTTCTAGAAGACCCATATGTTGAGTGGCGGCCTCAGGACCAGGTCGTGGAATTTTGGTGATGTTATAAGAAAAAAATCGTGATTATTTTTCAAAAAGGATATATATGATTATTACTCCTTTAAAGTCACATCCACACTAATCATAGTGGGATGCACGTTGTCTTTGATGCCTAGGTATATCTCCCTATGTTCGTAGATTTTATTAGAGACACCTTATTCCATTATGGGAGGGGAAAATTTGATGTCTTCTTCTTCTCCTCCTTTTTATCATCATCGTATTCCTCTTCATATGGAGAGAGGATTCATAAGATTAACTCTCCAATGATTGGAGAGAAATTATCTATTCCCTTAGTAAGAAAGGCGATGACAATATGGGGTCGCAAGAATAGGTTTGGAACATCTTTTTTTGTGATTTTCCTGACATAATAAGAGTCAACCTACTCTTCTATGTCTTAGGAAATAGTAGCCGTAATGGAAATCCTGAAGGCAATTGTGTCTATATTTGGGCTTGAACTTATGCATTCCACTTTCTTGATGGGTAATACAGACTCTTTGACAAGCTGTTGGTGTGTGATAGTGGGACCCATTTCCAATCCATTTGGGGAAGTGATCTAGTCAATGTCATCAACCAAACACTATTTTTCTTACGGTTCATATATCCATGCATCGATTTAATGTGACTCACATGAGTTAGAAGGGGATTTATTGGCGTGAAATATCCCCTTTCCACCATTAGTGAAATTTTTGATGCACTGATTGTAAGATGATGGAATTGAAGCATGATGATGCAGCTAGGGCTCCCTAATAGGATGTTGAAGGTCACACTTTTCCTCACTACCAGAAACTCAAAATTAGACATGAGGTCTCCAAGACAAGTTTTAAGCTTGATTCATCCAAATGGCTTCAGCTCCCTTTGGTCATATCCCAACATAGATGTGGGGAAGGGTGTTAAACTATCCTTATCATAGCCCAACTAACGAACTATTTACTGCGGAAGAAGATTGACAGCCTTGGTCGATGAAAATCCTTCTGAATTCAATGCCATTTATCTTATAAGACACATATACGGGTAAGATGTTCCCTTGCATGGGGGAGTCTTCATACCTATCTGTGAAAGAGAAGATGGAGTAACATTCTTTAAGAGTGGTCTCTATCTAATATAATTAGACCACTTCTAATCCCTCCTCCAATTTCTAGGGACTTATTAAGGCATCGACGATTGCCTCTATAAGGTCTAAGGATGGACTAAAAGCATCCAGGATAGATAGATTTTCCGATTTTGATGTGATAATCTTTATAATATAATATTTCCTCTGTAAAGGTCATCACATTTGAAAATAGGGAACATCTTTCATAGAAACATATGGGTCTTAATATTTGGTCATAGATAGCTCTTCCTCGGTGACAGGAGCTGCTGGAGATGAGGATCTTTCCAGGTTCGTCCAAATGGGTCCACCCGTACTATAACGACCCATACATTACAATCATTGATATTACTTCATCACTGAATTAAATTAAATACAACATATAGAAAAACCTTGAATGGACTGTATATGTATATTGTCTTAAAAATAATGAATAAAAAACAAATGATTCATAAAACATATATATTGTCTCTTGTTTATTTCTTTGTAACTAGACTCCTTTTTGGCATATCTTACTTAATTCCCTTTTCCCTGGCCTAGGAAAAAGAAACATATGAATGGGTGATCTCAAATTCTCAATGGGATTAAACAATGGAAATATCAATAATATCATATTCATAAGAATATAACATCGAAAAATTTTATCCTTCATATAAAAGATCATACAATCATGTCATGAGATAAATCATAGAAGTGAAATGTAACCACAATAGTCATAACATAAGACATGAAATTTTGTTTTATACACACATAAGACTATAAAATCATTTCAAAGTAGTTATGGATCATTTACAAGACCCTCATAGCAGACAAAGTCCATTCATGAATTGATTTCACTCTTCATTCCAACCGTTTTTTACTCATCCTGATTTACTTGTCATTCTAGCCATGTATATATTATGAGATATAAATATTTACCCAATGTATTTGAGGGAGATATATTCCTCACCCATCTCAAAATGTAACCCTTCATACATGTTCCACAAAACATAAAAACATTCACCATATCATAACCCATGAAATAAAATTGGTTTCTTAAAAATCATCCCATCATAACATAATCCATAAAAAATATCATTCCATAATTAGCACAATCAAATCATATTAGTAAAAAGAAAATAAAGAAAACACTATTTAAATAGAATCATATTTGATGGGAAATATGTTTGATAAAACTCTTGAAATTAAATCTTATGTAAAATATCTTTTCTTCTGTAAAAACATTTTCCTTCCACAAAATGGCATGAAATTTTACGATTAAGATTTAGTTGAAAAAAGTACCTCAAATCGAATAACAACAAATGATTCCTTTCATACCATTTATAAAAATTTAACAAATGGTAAAAATAAAATTAAAAAATTGTATAAGAATATAAATAATAATACGTAATTAGTAATCATTGATTTCAATGATAAATATTCCCCATGAAACACTTACATATAAACAATCTTGGATAAAAATGTGATTGTAAAATTATCCCTTACTTTTTGTTTGATATTATTTTTATACATCCTAGAATACTATATATTGATTTCAACAATCTTACTGATTTATTCTGGAATCATAACCATTTTTAAGATAACATTTATTTTTATTATTTCAATCGATTGTTATAAACATTTCATTGTTACTCATTATTCAGGTATTTACTAGTTTATGTTTTTTTGTATGTTTATTCAGATAAGTTATTATTCATATTTATAATTTATAAAATGGTTTTAGTATAATATATATCATATTTATTCATTAAGTTACTTTTTATTGTCATGGTTTAATGAATATTACAAAAAATTAATTATATCCCACCGTAGAGATGGTAATATATTTGAATGCACAAGTGATGAAGTTGTTCATATAACTAATGAATGTTATTTAATTTGATGATTTATAGTAACTCAGAATTATTATCACTATATTTTAATAATAAATAGTTATTATTTCCACCATTATACCAATCTACATAAGGTGAAGGTGAGAAATAGATTAGACCACGACGTGGAGACGGTAACTCATACGTACATATGTGCAGTGATTTTATTTTTAGTAGGATGGATAAAAGGACAAATAGGGTTTTTTATTATTTATAATAACATATTATTATATATTTCATACTAATTTAATTACTTTATAATTATAATACTCAATAAAATGAATTAGAAGAAGAGTGAAATTTTAATGAATCGGTAGAAGAGATTACCTCTTCCTCGACGTGCCTCCTATAAATTATTTCTTAGGGAACTAGAGATGGTATTTTGAGATTAAAATCAACTTTATAATATGATAATGGATATTGAGAAGATAAATGGAAAGTTATTGGCCATGCATGAAGTCTCAAAATGGAGTGTAGATGAGATTGAGGAGGGTCCCTTTTATAAGGGAGGAGAGGGGATCTTTAGAAAAATCCCAAAAATATTAACTAATAATAAAAAAACCCTACCCAAAAAACCATAAAATTGTCCAAAATTATAAGAGTATATGAGATAGTGTTGTAATATAATCAATAAAAAAAATTGTACAAAATATTTTTTCAATTTAAACCATATCTTTTTAACAGACACATAATTATTTTATTATATTTCTATTTTGGTAATAACATTATCATTAATAAATGGTAATGAATATTTACTTATGTGGTGTTAATTTTCTATAAATATATAATTTCTGAAATTTTAAACCTTATAAAAATCACTTCTTAATTTTAAAATATTTTATGATTTTTAAATAATTTAGTAAAATGATACGTTTAATAAATGTCAATAGTGTTAATTTTAACAATATTCATTTATTAAACATTAAATAAAATTAATATAGAAGATAAATTCGTAACAAAAAATTTAATACACTTTTAATATGTCATATTCACCTATAAAATTCGTGTATCTCATTAATTAGTTCATATGTTATTTCTTTAAATATTTTAAAATCCATTCATTTGGTATTTCTATTAATAAAAAACTTTATACATCTCTATTATGTCATCATTAATGTTAAATATTTAATCTCTAGAATTTATGAATAAACTTTTATGAGGTTTGTTATTATTTTATCTTTCCATAAAAAATATATAGTAATTTTTATGTCATAGTTATCCATATATTAATAGTATTATACTTATATAAAATGAGACTATGACATTATTTGCGTTTCATTTGTTTTTATTACATTCATGTCATTTTCCTAGGTATGTGGCCATAAATTGATTCCATTTCAAAATATATATGATAAGGGTCATATATAGTCATTATATATAATTTTTACAGGTTTTAATATAATTTTATAATTTCATTTTTACCCTTAATTACGTGATTTTATTTCAACCAAGGTAATAAAAATAATTACCAATGTTACTGTCCATAATGCCCAAAAATAAAAGTAGCCTATTAAAATAATTCGTACCTACATACTGAAAATATAAAATCAATTTTTCATAACTCAGAACTTATAAGTTTCAGTAATTAATTTAGAATTAATCCTATTGTTTACAAAATGAGTTTTATAAGATTAAAATTTGAAAAAGATTGAAATGTTTTTAACTACAAGATCAATGTAAAATTTATTATAAGGGAATATCTTATATTAAATGCTAAAAAGACATTCTATTTATACTTTATACCCATTAAATATTATAATTTAACCATATAATATATCACTATGAAATAAATTTTTTATAACTAAAATTTAGTGTATTTTTTCTATTCATCAAAATATGAATGTTATCAAATTTTTATCAGAAATTTATCCACTGTAAATTTTTATATCCCTCTTCAACAAAACATTTTTTTTTGAATGAAATTATAAATGTATCAAAATATAAATTTAAATTGGGGTATCAATTTAAAGGTGTAAAATTAGCCTTAAAATATATATCAAAAAACTATTTTAATCATAACATATTACTAAAATATTCATTGGATGAATATGAAAAATATTTTATTAAGTATACAACACATATATATTTTATTAATTTCATTAAAAAAATTTATTCACTCTAAAATACCTATATTTTATTTATTTGAAATTTTCATAATGCATTTTCATAAGTTAGTTATAATTATTCCCTCTAACCTAACGACTAGGAAATAACGAAAATTTTATAATAAGTGAATCATGCAGTTCATTTAAACTCAAGATTATGAGAAACGAAATATACTACAGAATGAAAATTATTTAATGAAAATTATTTAATGAAAATATTTCATAAAACATCCATGTGTTACATTCGACCCCCTTAAACTGAATTTCTCCCACAAAATTCGTCACCAGGAAACAGACAGATGAGGATACCTATCCATCATCATTTCTTCAAGTTCCCATGCTACTTATTCAAATTAGTGGTTCCTCTATAAATCATTAACCAGGTGAGTGGTCTTATTTCATTGAATTCTTTCACTACAAATCACAATCTCTATCATTTTTTCTTCATAAGAAATATATTTCTCCAGCGGTATGACTTATGAGCTTAGTAAATTTGAATGATTAGGTATGTACTTTTTCAAGAGTGATACATGGAACATATCATGAACATGAGTGAGATTTTTTGGAAGATCCAATTAGTAGGATACTTTCCAAACACGATACATAATTTTAAGATAACTGATATACCTTTTGCTCAGCTTTCCCTTCTTTCCAAATCACTTTACTCTCTTACAGGGAGATATTCGTAAGAACATTTTATCACCCACATCAAACTTTAGGTATTTTTATCAGCTATCATAATAAATCTTTTGTCAACTTTGTGATTCAATTATGTGTTTTTGAATAGATCTAACCTCTTCTTCCATTTTATCAAAAAGATCAGGTCCAAATAGATTTCTTTCCCCAACATCATCCTAATGATATGGAGTTCTATATTTTATTACATAGAGGGATTGGTAAGGAGACATATGAATACTAGAGTGAAAGCTATTATTATAAGTTTATTACACCAATTATATGTGTTTATCCCAGCCACCTTTGAAATCCAAAGAGAAATCTCTAAACATGTCTTCCAGAGTTTGAATTTTTCTCTTAGACAGACTATCTGCCTGAGGATGATAGGCAGTGTTGAAACATAACTAGGTATATACAGCATCCTAAAAACATAGCCAGAACATTGAGGTAAAACTTGGTTTCTTGTAAGAAATAATGGAAATTTTTACACCATACAGTCTTACAATTTTATTTACATACATCATAATAGGTTTATTAAGAGATAAATAATCTTTGATAGAAATAAAGTGTGATAACTTAGTAATATGATCAACTATAAGGAAAATAGCATTATTTCCTTTAGATGTTTTTGGTAGTCCAATGTCAATGTCCATAGTGATGTTTTTCCATTTCCATTATATTAGGGGTAATGTTTGTAACATCCCCTTATACATTTTTCTTCATTCCTTAACTTCTGAAATACCAAGCATTGAGAGACATATTCAGTAACATCTATTTCCATTCTATCCGACCAGAAGTACTCTTTCAGGTCCCAATAAACCATTGTGCTTCCATGGTGAATAGAGAATTTAGAACTATGAGGCTAATCCAATAGCACCATTAATTATGGAATAGGACGAATGCATATTCGTTTCTAGAACTTTTCTATTTTATCAAAATCAAGGTTGAATTTAAGAAAATTTCTCACCATCTTTTGCAACTCTACATCTTCCTTCTAGGCCTCTTTAATCATTACATGAATAGAATGTATAAAATTCATTTGATAAAGATAATATTTCTCCGCTTCCATTATAATTTCAATATCCTTCCTTCGAAAATATATAATTATTAGGTCTTTTTTTGTCCTCATCATAGATATTCTAGCATTGTCTTGTCGACTTAATGCATCTCCCACCATGTTTTTTTCTAGGTTGGTAATGTATTGAGAATTTGTAATCCTTAATCAACTAAAAATATCTTCTTTCGTGTATAATAAACTCATTTTAAGCAAAAATATACATTAAAAATCTATGATTAGTATAAATAAACCACCTTTTCCATAATGATAATTCCCTCATATCATTAAAGCAATGATTACCGAAACTATCTCCAAATCAAGTGTGTGGTAATTTTTTCATGGGGTTTCAACTATCATGAGGCATAAGCTGACACCATATCATTTTACATGAGAACACACCCCATGACATTTAATGGATTCATCACTTTAGATCACAACCATTTCACCACTACAAAGCAGTGTTAGTATAGGTGCACTAGCTAACCTTATTTTTTTCTTTTTTAAATTCTCTTCACATTCCTCTTTCTAAACTAACATAACACCCTTCCAAGTCAACTTTGTTGATTAGATTATATAAACATGAAAAATAATTCAAAACATTTCAACAATATCCTGTAAATCCAAGAAAACTTCATATCTTAGTTTCCATTCATGGTCTTAACCATATTTTAATAGCCTCGGTTTTTTCTATATACACAGATATAACCTCTTGTTAAATTATGTGATGAAAAAATGAATCTTTTTTAATAAAAAATTGACACATGATAAATTTGGAATAAATCTTCTCCTTTCTCAAGGTCTTTAATAGAATTCTCAAGTGGCCATCATATTCTTCATTTCTCTTTGAGTATCCATGAATATCGTATATAAAGACTACTAGAAACTAATCAAGATAGTCACTAATGATTATGTTCATTATATCCTTGAATATTGTAGGGGAATCAGTAAGACCAAAAGAATTCATTATAAATTCATAGGGTCTATACCTTATATGTAATGTCTTTTTTTTGGAGTATCCTCCTTTTTGAACTTTAATTGATGATATCCTAAATGAAGATCAATCTAAAAAATTATTGAGTTCCACGTAGTTGATTAAATAAGTCATCAATGCGGGGATGATGTTATTTGTTCTTGATAGTGATCTTGTTAAGTTATCAGTAATCAATGCAGATTCTCATTGATATATCTATATTCATAACAAACAGAATAGGTTCTACCTAAGGTGATGCACTAGGGAGTATCAATTTTTAACTAGGATTATCTAAGAGTTACTTCTTTAATTCCTACAACTCAATTGGTTCCATTTTATAGGATGTCTTTGAAATAGGCATAACACTAAGTATCAGTTCTCTAGAAAACTCAACTACACGCATTGGTGGAAGACCATAAAATTCGTCTAGAAATACATTATCAAAATCCCATAAAATGATAATATTATTCATCATGAGTTTCTCCCCAACCATTTTAGATATATAACCTTCATTTATTGGAATTAATACCCATAATATGGAAGATATTTCCCATAAAATGTTATATTCATCATTGCACTGATAGATGATCATAGATTGATCTGGAATATGAAATATGACTTCCCTTCTTTTGAAATTGATATGAGATACATATAAATAAATCTAATCAATCACAAGAATCAAATCAAATTCCACCATAGGATGGATCAGAAGATTTGTTGGAAGCACGTTCCCACAAACTTCAACCGGAGAAGAATTAAAAACTTTTGATAAGACTGTTGTGCCATTAGGAGTTGTCACACCTAACTCAACAACTAATTTTGGAGGTAATACACTGATACACTTAGAAAATTCTTCATAAATAAATGATTGGGTGGATCCAGAATAAAATAAAATATTTTCAAATATAGAAGAAATAATAAGTTTACCTTTCACCTCTTCATTATCATACTCCATGTCACCAATAGTAATTGCATGTTACATTCATTTTTTTGGCCTTAAGAGTTTGTTGATGTCGATCATCATCAATATCCCTTGGATTAGGGAATTTATTAGAATAATTCCCCATTTACTAGAACTGGTAACATTGAAGTGTAATAGGTTCATTCGGCATAGCCTTTTCTTTATCTGAATCATTAGACATATTTTTCCCATCACATCTGTATTAAATTTCTTAAGGAACTTATTTTCAACATATATATCATTTACTATTACATTTAATACAATTACCTCTATGTTTCTTTCAACACATTGAGCCTAAGGGAGAACTCATATTCTTTTCAATGTGGTCTTTAGTTTTTCTTTGAATTCAATTTTCCTCTTCTTATCAAACCCATATGACTGATGGGTTACTAAAATCTTCTTCTCATCCTTGAGAGAACACCAAACAATTTTTCCCTAGCTATTGATGTCCCTTATGGCGAATTCCCTTTAGAGACTCGGTTTTAAGCCATAAAGAATCGATAAATCCTACTCTGAGGTTGTATAATAATTCTATATGTATACCTTGAATGTCAAGTAAAATTTTATTTGTTGGAATCAATGGATTCATAATCCTTTTTTATAGGTTCATATAACTCCTTGTTCATATTTTTTAAAAGTATACAATGAATGTACATATTGAAAAATAAATCCTTGAAATCATCACCTTCAATGGACACAATTTCATCTATTTTCCTCGTATTCTTGATAAGATTCATACATTGATCAGCTCCAACTTCCAAAAAATATTCTTCTAAGATGAATTTATCATGTCCCTAAAAATTTATTACAGAAAATAAATTTTCAGTGGTACTGATTCATTTTTCATCCACTAATAGATCAAAAGACCTGATAAATGATGGTGGACATTGTGTCATGCAAAACTCAAAAGAATGTTGCTACCTCATATGCTCGTTTGGAAGTCTTATATGATTCATCTCATCATAATATAGTGTGATCATGGTAACATCATTTTTCATTCCATATCCCATATCGTTTGGTTTCATAGGGGGACAATAATTTCATTTCCCATCACAATAAGAATTAATGTGATACCATCAGGTTCTAGCCATCAGATAAAACCATGAAACATAGACTGAGAAACACTAAACATAATAGGAAAACCACATAATCAAGAAAAAAATTTCAATTTAGGAAACATTAGGTTTTATACTAGTCTATTCATGTTAATTTATTTAACACTAGGATTCTATAATATACCAAGACATAGCAATATGGTTCTTATTAGGGCTTTCTCATCCTAGTTTCCAATGGTTAACTATACAATTACTCTAATACAAAATATAACAACCAATAATTTAAAAACATTGATATTACATTATAATTGAATTAAATTCATTAAAACATATAAAAAACCATCACATGACCATATATGTATAATTTCTTATGAATATATTAAACATAAACAACTAGTTCATAAAACATCTACATTATCTCCCATTAATTTCATCATAACAAGACCTTTTTTTTGGAATTTCTTACTTAAACTCTTCATCATATCTTTGGAAACATAACATATGAATGGGTGTTCCCAAATCATAATTAAGGTAAAATAAATAAAATATCAATCATATCATATTCACACGAATATATCATTTAGAAATATTATCCTGCAAATAAATGATCATAATATCATGTAATTGGATAAATCATAGAAGGTCAATGTAATCCCAATTGGAATAACATAATACATGAATTTTTTTGGCAAACACACATAAGAATATAAAATTATTTCATATTATTCAAGGCTCATTTCCATGACAATCATTGCTAAAAAAATTCCATTACTCAACCGAGTTCACTCGTCATTCCAGTCATGTATTACTAAACCCGATTTACTTTCCATTCCAGCCTAGTCAATTTTATAAGATATAAATCCTTGCCCAATGCATTTGATAGAGATATAGGTCCCACAAATCTCTTAATGAATCCATTCTTATGTGTTCCACATAACATAAAAACATTCACCATAGCATAACCATTAAAAAAATGGGGATTTTAAACATCATTACATCATAATATAATCTATATAAAATATAATTCTATAATTAACACAATAAAATCATATTAATAATAGGGATATAAAAAAACCTTATATAAAGGGAGTCATCTTACATGGAAAATAATTTTTATAAAACAATTGAAATTAATTCTTAAGGAAAATAACCTTTCTTCTTCAAAAAAATATTCTTTTATCCGAATTCTATGAAATTTTAAAAGACAATAATTTAGCTGAAAAAAATATTTCAACAACGTATAGGAAAATTCATGGAAATTTCATTAAACTGTAAAAATCCATTTATTATGTATATGTTAAAAAGAACATTCTCCCCATACTTTTTTCATAAATTTCAAAATGTACCTCAAATCGAAAACCAAAAAATGATTCCTTTCATACCATTTAAATTTTTTTTACAAAGGTTAAAATTATCTTCAAAAAATTGTATAATAATAGATATAATAATACATTTTTAGAAAACATCGATGTGGATGATAAGTATTCCCAAAAAAATAGTTATGTATAAAAAATCATGGATAAAAATGAGACTGTTAAATCATCCCTTACCTTAGGTTTGATATGAGTCATATGTATATGAACATCATATATAATGATTTAAATAATGTTACATATTTATTATAGAATTATAATCATTTTTATAATAATATTTATGATTATATTTTCATTTGTTTTTTCGTAACATTTTATTGTTTCTCATTATTCATGTTTTAACCTCTTCATGTTCTTATGTATATTTTGTCAGACAAGTTATTATTACTTTTATCATTTAAAAAATGGTATTAAGATAATAAATATAATAATTATTAATTAAATAAATTTATATAATCATGGTTTAATGAAGATTATGTATAAGTATTAACATCACACCGTGGAGACGGTAAGTTGTACGTACGCACGAGTGATGATATCGTTCCCATAATGGTTGAATAGTATTTAATTAGAGGGTTTATTGTGTCTTAGAAATAGTATAATGTTATTTTAATCATATATTGTTATTATTTAAAACATTATACCCATCCATGTTAGTCGATGGTGAAAAAAAGATTACACAACTGCATAGAGACAGTAAGCTGTACGTACGCACACGTAAGGATTTTATATTTCATAGTATGGATATAAGGTCAAATAGAGTTGTTTAATATTTATCCTAACATATAACTATATAATTTATACATATTTTTTACTATATAATTAATCTAATAATGAATAGGAAGTATAAGAAGAAAGAAATTTGGATTAATCGATAGAACATATTACCTCTTCCATGACGTGCGTCCATTAAATTTCCACCAAGGGCACTAGAGTTGTTGTTTTTAGAATACCAGCACCACTATAATGTATCTATAAAAGTTTATAAGATATAATATCATGTTTTGTCCAATAATGATGGCTCAAAATGGAGTTAAGTTGGGATGGTGGATGTTCTATTTTATAAGAGATGATAGTGGCACTTTAGAAAAATTAAAAAAATATTTATTTATAACAAAATAAAATATACCTAAAAACCTCTAAAGTGTCCCAAATTATATTATGAGATTCAATATGGTTGTAATATAACAAAAACTAATTGGACAAATTATTTTGTAAATTTACCCTTATCATCTTAATTCAATCTTAGTTAGTCTATTAACTTTTCATTTTCTTTATAATATTCAAGATCTTTAATGGTAAAGAATATTTACTCATGTTTTTTTAATTGACCATAAAATAATAATTTATACAATTTAAAACATTATAATTCTAACTTTTAAATTTTTAGATATTTTTATTATTTATAATAAATTTAACAAAATTTTCTGTTTATAAAATTTGAATAGTGTCAATTTGAAAACAACTCATTTATTAGACTTTAAATAAAATTCCAATAGAAGATAATTTTTTTCCAAAATATTTAATACACTCATAACATGTCATATTCAACCATAAAAATAATTTAACACATTAATTAGTTCATATGATATTTATTTTAATATTTTTCAAACCATTTATATGATATTAGTATTAATTAAATACTTTACACATCAATATATTGTCTTTAATAATGGTAATTATAGAATATCTAAGATTAGAAATAAATTTCTATTAGGTAAAAAATTATTTTAGAGATCCAGAGACTATCTATAGTGGATTAAATCTTCTAATTATCCATATATTACAATTAATATACTTATATAAACTCTGATTGTGACATTTTTTCTATTTTATTTGTTTTTATTTCATTCATGTCATTTTCATAGTTAAGTGGCCATAATGAGATTTTATTTCTAATAATATATGATAAAGGAATAATATAGAAATCCAATAGGGTTTTTATAGGTTTTAAGAGAATTTTATATTATTATTTTGACCCTTAATTAGCCTATATAACTTTAAACATGGTAATAAAAATAATTACTCAAGTTACTATTCAACATGCCTAAAAATAAAAGTAGCCTTTTGATAGAATTTGGACCTACATATTCCAAATAAGGTATCCATTGTTTGATATTTAAAACACAATGGTTTTAGTAATTTATTTAAAATTAATCTCATTGTTGAAATGATGGGATATAAATGTTATAACATTGAAAAATTTATCTTATTTTGTCTATTCACAAAAACATGAAAGTTATCAGAAAGTTATAATAAATTTATCCAAAGAAAAATTTTATATCCTAGTTCAATATTACTTTTTATATGGTCAAATATAAATTATTAATGATTCAAAATATTAATTTAAAATGAGTTCTCTATTCAAAGGTGTATAATTAACCTTTATAAAACATACATAAAATTGGGTTTTATTCATATCCTAAGGCTAAAATATCATGTAGATGAATATAAAATGTATTTTATTAATTATATAACACCTATAAATCATATTAATTTCTGTACTAAACGTAATTCCCTCTAAAATAAAAATTACTAATTGATTTATATTTTTTCTAATGCATTTTCATAAGTATGAAATAATTAATCCCTCTAAGATAATGGATAGGGTATAATGGTAACTTTCTAGAAAAGGTAATATCATCATTATTTGAATTCAAGATTGTGTGTAATGAATAATACTGAAGAATAATTAATTTTAAAAATAAAATATTTCAAAAAAACATGCAGGTGTTACATATACACCTTGGAGGATTTTATATTTGTTCTTCCTCTGACCGATACTCCAAGATAACTTGGCACATATTTTTTTCAGTGGGGGTTGAGGAACATTTCAGTTCTTATTGTATATTCGAGAGGGTCCGTCTATAAGTTTCCAAAACATTAATAGTTTTTGTTAAGGCATGTCTATGAATTTGTCTCGTGCCCCCATTATGTCTTCTAGGACACACTCGGCCACTACGACCTCTTCCCCAAACACTATGGTTAGGCATGTGGAATTTGTGTTCATGTATACAGTCTTAATTAGATAAGGGGTCTATAAAGAGGATGAAATTAAAGTTGATTAAGATCAGTTCTTGATGAAACAATATTTCAGTCTAACTCTTTTCTTTTAATGGTATCGTTTGGTCGGGTGGTGCCCATTGTACCATTTTTGCGAGGTGGTTCCCATTGTCCAAAATTTACTGGCATGATTTTTGAATGTGTAATGATGGTCATAGGATTTGGTTTCATTAAATATTATTTCTTCTACATTCCACCCATTGGTCTCTTGATGGACTGATGAAGAGAGGATATCAGTTGTGTTGCATCATGTGAAATCGGGGTCACGGTCGGTTGTTTCATCTATTCCTGTAGGATTCTATGAACATGGTTGACTATTTTCTGGGATGTCCAACTATAAATTTTGTTTCCTTTTTCTGGTGACTATTTTCTATTGCTCTTCATCTCCTTGGTCTAAGGATGAAACATACACCCCTTGTGCAGGAGGCGAACCCAACTTAACTTGCCCATAATATACCATCTTTGTCAGGAGATCCTTGAAGATGAAGTATTTCTAAATGGTATGACCTAAAATCTGGTGATAGTGAAAATAATATGGATGGTCGTCGAGACCCACATCATTGGCTACATTTTTTCCTAGTAGTTAGTGAAATTTGCAATTCATGTCAACTAGGATGTATTTGTGAACATGGTGATCTCAGAAAGCATAGACGTTATTTATTCCATCCTAGAACTGATTTCTTTTAGCACCCCTTCACTCATATTACTGAGGTGGGGTTGTTTTTGGCATCAAATGGGTCCTACAATATTTAGTGGAGGCCTATCAACTTATGATGGATCTGAGGGTGTCTTAAGCGTGAAAGAAGTCATTTCATCTTTTCAATCAGTTTTCCCTAGGGCTGAGGGGTCCAATTGAGACTTGGGATTGGTCTGAATCAAGAAGTCTTTGATTTTTTTTAAAATGGCATAGAAATATCAGAACACAGTTTTGAACATTACTAGGAAGAGTAGTGTTTACAATTAATTATGAAGGTTATCTATGCACATCGTGATCCTTTTATATTGGGAGGCAACTTGTTTAAGGAATATGTCATGCCTTTCCATCTTCCATGAAATTCTAAAACTACATCATTTTATCACTTCTTGTAATTTATGAAGTCATTGACCATTGTATTAGGTAATTTTAAACTGAACAGGAAGAGAAACTATCATTGGAGGTCCTCCAAGCCTATAATTGAGTGAGATGGAATGCTAGTATACCATATATAGGTTGAACCCTTCAGGATTCATTTGAAAATTCTTTTTTATACTACCTCTTGCTGATCTATAGTTCCCAACATGTTGTAAATTTTATAGGAATTTTGAATTATATGTTTTTATAGATCTCTAGAGCTATTGAACAATAGAAATATGATGTTTATGATGTATGGTGGTGGAGGGACATTGCTCACCAAATCAGGGATTGGGTATTTTCTCTTGTTTTATCATTGTGTTCCACCCCTCTGTGGCTTTTGGTAAATCTTTTAGTTGCTCAATGGTATTCAAGTACCCGTGAATCATATCCTACCAATCATGAGCTTGAGCATGTGAAGTTGTGGTCAAAGATGGACGTGTAGGTGCTACTGGAATTTGGGGTGGATACCCATCCTGGGGTACCCATTATAAAATGACCTAAATATACATTGGATGCCATCTTAGAAAGAGTAATTCTATATGTCCTTTCAAGGACATATTTATATAGGTTTATGGTCCTGATTCCAGGTTGGATGGGCCTTTTATCTTGGCTTCATTCATCAGGTTGAGTCCATGTTGAAAGGGAACCTCTTTTCGGAATACCTATTAATGCTCTACAGGGGGAACACATATTGTAATATTTATCTCTCAAAATCTCTCTACTTTAACTCAGTTTTGATATTTCATTTCATCCTATTTCTTGGACAATATTTCAATGAATGTGAGGGAATAATTATTAGGGGGAGGAGGAGGTGGGGAATATATTACCTAGGATTTATTTATTTCCTTGTTGGGGGTTCAAAAGGGTGGTAATGATAGAAAACAGTGGGGGTGACTAAATTTTGGACCACTCCCTAGTTACTAGTATGCACACCATCAGGCTCGATGTTGGATGCCTCTGGGAGGGAACCATCTACTCATGCATCCACACCCTTTGTATCATTTTTTTGGATATCTGTAGGGTTAATGTTTACCATGTTCACTGATGCATACTGCAATAAGGGTGGTGTAACTAGTGCCTAATGGTTGTAAGGATTTCTACTTTTTTGTGGACTTTCTTATTCTATTCTGTGATATTATTCATTTATGTTGGTGATGATTTACTCGATGGGATCCCTGATATGACCTTGTAATGTGTCATCATCACAAAGGGTATGAAACATGAGACGAGTTTGAATGGGTGACATATTTGCTCATCGTTCTTCCTAGATAATAGAATACATATGTCCATTGTGCAGGAACTTGAGGTAAAAACACCCCCATCACTGCAGTCTGGGGTTTCTCTCATTCTTATGTTGATGCACTTTTTTTATTAGTTGGTCTTATAGGGGAATTTTGAGATACAAATTCCCCTAGCCTTGTGGGCTATGGTTTTTTGCATATATCGACAGTAGTTTCCATTATTTCCACCTTTTTTATTTCACGCTCTCCATACGCTGGTGTGAGCCGAATATGGCATTGAATATACATGGGATTTATGAGTAATTAAAGACATGAGGGATGCTTGCTAGTTAACATCCCTTAAACTAGAAGCCTGCTAGATGTTCATGGTTATCTGGAAAATAATATTTTTGATTGCTTGATATCTTCGGTCCTGACACTTTTGAGACATACACCATATCTTTTTTTATTGAGAATTCCATCTTTCTTGACCAGGGATTTCATTTTATTTCTACCTTTGTGTAATGATGTTTCAATATGTCATTTCAAGTGTGGTTTTCTATAAGAAACATGGGGTGAAGTGTAGAGCTCCGTGTTTTCCCCATCCCTGAATATCAACTCTAGTCAGGGCATCTCTTATGAGGCAACACAACTTGTGCAGTGCATGGAGGAAAGCTCGTTCAAGGTTTTTCTTTCTCCTTTCTGATCATGGTTTCTTTTATAGAAGGGAGGTCTTCCATGACAAATAGATGGTGAAGCTCCAAAAATATTTTGTCATTGTCAGAATACCCTTAGTAGGAAAATAAAATTTATTTTATATGGTAATGATTATTCCACATATTGATTTGAATGTAATGCACACAATCCTCAGACAAATCCCTTGGAATGTTGATGTGAGAAGTGTTCGAAGGACAAAACATAACATGTATGTTATCCTTATAAAGATATCGTCTCATGAGTTACATATCATGTTGTTGTTCTTTTGGGGATTCCTCTACTTGATATACCCAACTTGAATGCTTCGTAATAATTTCATTCCAAGCTGGCGGGCATGTGGGAGCCTCACTGATATGGGAATGGCGCGGGGGTGAATCAGAAGTCGATTGTGGCCCCAGACCATCCTATATATTAGAAACATTATAACATATCATAGATGGAGTTCCACATATTCCTAAATCCCTATTTACATGCACATTGATTTTTGAGGGCTTTCTCACATTTGTTTCGGCAAGGGGAGCGACTTCGTGCCAGTACGAAATTTGATTGCAGAGAGGAACTTCAAAATCGGTGATGCAATGGTGAGGGATTACATTTCAATTTGACGCCATTCCATGAGAAATTTCAGTATATTGTATACCTTGGGGAGGACCTTCATGGTGGGATACAATAAATGGAGGACCTTCACAATTGTTGATGTCACTAAGGGGACGACCTTATTGATGACAGATATGATAGCGAGGACTATTATCACAAATTTATACTTGGATGAAGGGGGAATTTATACATTATATATCCTAGGGAGGGCCTTTATGATGTACAAAAATGAGGGGAGGGTCTTCTAATGGCATGTTTTCACAAAGAGGAAGACCTTCTCAATGACTACTATAATGAAGAGGACTACAATCACTGCTATAAACCAGGATGTAAGAAGAATTTATATAGTTTACATCCTAGGGAGGGCCTAATAGATGTATTAAAATGAGGGGAGAACTTCTTATTGCTTTATATTGCTATGGGGAGGGCCTCGGCAGAAACAACCACTATGGGGAGGACCTTCACAATGACTATCATCGTGGCGAGTAATAAAATCATGACTCAACGTCTAAATACAACAAGAAACATATTTATCGTTATACCCTTGGGAGGACCAATAGGGAAGACAATAGAAAGTGTAGGACCTTATTTTTATCTGATCTTCAGGTCATGTGGACGACTAACCTAACATGCATCAAGGGATAAGCTCTGATGATCGATCATTCCTGGCCCATGGAGTATGCCCCATAGACGCTCTGGGGAGGACCTTTAGCGCTGCTGGTGGAGAAATTTTTTGGAGGTTCTTCACAACTATGACTTCCACTTACATAATTTGGTAATGGACTAAAAGGGTCGTGATATTTTATAGATATATTTTCGAGGGAATCAGAAACCCTAGCTTCTAGAAGAGAATGTTCTTGTATGTTCTCTTCATTTTTTAGTTTCCCTTGGAACATTTCATTTTTTGGTGATCTTTTGCAGGTTACAAGGACCACCTACTATTGGTAACAACCTTCATATATGGTTCCTTATCTTGTTGGGTCCCATGATACTATCGGGATACACAGACAAACATCCTTAGTTTTGGCCAGGATGTATGCATACCCTAGAGTGGACACCACATTGGACTAACGTCCAAAATTTGGAATACGTATTTTTTCCTGTTCCATTTTTTCATGTATATTGGAATATTTTTGTTGATCCTATGGGATATGATTAGGGATTAATATCTTCTCTACAGTGGCTAACCCATTTTTAGAGTATGTCATTCCATTTGAGGAAAGTAGGTCATGGGCCTTGATTCTTTCCTTTGTTAATAATGCAATGATATCTTGGAATGTTTAGAAGATATGGTCCAGAAGCGATGTCAAATCTTCCGCCACTGGAAGGACGTAATTAGATATATATTTGGCTAGAATGGTTATGAAAGACCATTCTGATGTCAGAGTTGGTGTTTGTGGCTGCTCATGTCCCCCGTGGGTTTCTATTAGATACTTTCAGTTTTCCTTTGCCGGGAGAGTGGAACAAGTCTGATTCGAGTTGCCTTCACAGGTTTCAATCATATTTAACCGGTAGACTCCATATTTATGATTGAGGATTTTCATATTGTCTCTTTCCGCTATATTTATCTCACAGACTTTTTATCCATATGTAAGAATTTGACTTGTCTCTTATTTTCTTATCGCCCTATATGGATGGTGGGATTGATTCACATCAGCATGTATTTGTACCTACATGTTGTTGGATGCCTTATGATGTGGATGAAATTCTTGTTGTGCATCAACATATATATGCCTCTTCCTATAGAATGCCTCTCTTTCTGCTAGGAGGGACCATCAGGCACTATAAGAAACATGTACGTGATCTCGTTATGCCACCTTATTTCTATATTGGGATTGATCTTAAAGGGTAGATTGGTATGTATGCCTATTGAATATCATAATGTCTGTATAGTAGAGTTTTTCTTTAGGAAACAAAGTGATAGAATGTTCTTGATAATAGGTTTTTCTCCCTTGGTGGGCAGCCTAGTGGGACCAAGTCTTATGGACATCAGCAGGTGCCTTCGACATAAGGTCTAATTTAGCATGAGAAGAATTGGTGGCCCGATGTCAGCGGAGACAATATCGGGTAGGTATCATGAGTATGAACCTTGTGTAGTTTATTTCTACTATATTTCAATGGCGGTTTCGTAGTCATGTGGTCTACGTGGGAGATTTCATGGGATCATGTATGTGTGCAATCAGTCCTCTTAGGTTATAACTTCTTATTATGGTATCCAAAATGTTTATTCATGGATCCAAAAACACCCAACAATACTGGTATCAATGATTCATGTACCTTCATTCTAATGGTGGGATCTCGTCGGATATTGATTTGGCCAATGTCACTAAAGGACAACAATATTTGATCGGAAGTCGGGCTCACCACAACAATGGGGGGGGGGGTGGTTATTTCCTATTCTGGGACTCTTTATAGATTTAAGTCATGTTTATCAGTTTGTGAATCCTTGGTTCAGTCCCAATTAGTGTGTCCCTAGGCTATGCCTGTTTTATAAGATAGGCATAGAAAAACATGGTTTTGATGCTATGTAGGCAATGGTAACTTATGTGATTCCATAAGGTGCACTATAGTGTATAATCATCTAGGTGGGACAAAAGTTTACTTGATGATGGGATAAGTTGCATAATATGGGATTCCTACATATCCTCAAGAGATAAATTTGAGCCCATGTAGTTTAGTAATATTTTTTCTTACGCATGGAAGATTCCTATTTTAGGGAACATTATTTGGTGGACCATTTTGGAAGTTCATCCCTTTAATGTTTGGGCCTTAATGTAGGTGTCCTACGTATCTTGGTTTGACATGGAATCATTTTTATTGTAGTTTAAGATTCGGTTTGGTTTTGTGGGTGTTGTAATAATCACAAATCTCTATTCCCACATGATCCATACTTGGTGTGAGATACAAGAGGATGTGAGAGATCCATCCGATCACACACCTCTTCTTCTACTAATGGGAGAGGGCGGGCCTTTGGTATAAGAGGTAAGGGCCACTTTGGAAGAGGGATCAGGTAAAAGTACACATTAATGTGGGATGACATTTGAGTTCATGCAGCTCGTCTATCAGATTATTGGGGACTTACCTTAGTGGTAGTTCCCCTTAACGAATTCCGGGAAAATAGAGGAATGTCGACAATTGTCAAAATAAGAATTGAACATAATTCCTTTGACTGATTCACATTTCACATTGAATGGAAAAGAAAGTGATCACATTTAATCTCTAGAATTGGGAGGTTCATGTTAGTGTCCCATGGATGGACTGTCATTTACCCTAGGAATGAATACATACAAACATCCCTGCAGTACGAACCATTGTGAAGCGAGCCCTTGTGACTGATCTTATCAGTGTTATGTATACTCAAAGGGGAGGGATGAATCACCTGATGATCTGACCATATGGGTCTTGTATCTTTGAAGGAGGCTTTGGCATGATTCTGGGGGAATGGTCTACCGAGGGGCGATCGGGGACTGGATGGTAATGGAGAGGTGAGATTAGAGATGGAATGATGAATACCAATTTATTCTCCATTCAATGTATTGTTTTATTATGAGAGATGGGGGGTCTCTACATACCATAGTGTTATTCGAGTAGTGGGGTTGTCCGCATAGCGAAGTAGTACACGGGTTTCGGCATGGACCACCGCACAACACAGAGGTAATCGGTCCGGGATGTGGTATACCATGATACTTCCAGTTCTATCCAAGTACTAATGTAATATGTCATGCCCAGTTAAATACATATTGTGATACACTATAAAGAACACCATATCAAAGGAGGGTACTGGGTACTATCGTTCGCGAGCAATTCATTGGCGAGGAATATGTGGTCTATAATTTCATCAATTAGGTTTTCGGTTCTCCCATTTCTATTCATTTCCTTTGTTTTATAGTTTACATCTAGTTATACCTTCAAAAACATGCTTTGGAATTTGGGATTCACTGGTGAGTTTGGACAAAATCCAGAATCCTCTATGAATTCTTCTATCAAACCTCTAGGGTCTCCTTCGTTCTTTCTTCATCCCTAATTTCTCCATTACATTTGTGATTATTTTATATAACATTGTTTAAATCGTATATATAGTCTTGTAGAACCATTTGACGAATCCCATGAAGAGGTATCTTGAACCCTGTAATACTAGGTCAACCAAGGTTTACAGAGGTTGTGGTTCACAAGTCATTGTTTGCAGCACCTTGCAAATTTCTTTCGTCTACAAACTTTTGAGTTAAAGAAATCATATGAATATGACATTCTCATGCTTGAATCATCTAGAGATGTAATTCACATCTTCCTAAGTTCTTTTTCCATCTCCCATCAGTCTAGCGCCTCTCAGGACGTTCTGTGTATTTGTGATTCGTAGTTCATGCGGTCCGAGAAACCTTCCTAGTGATGGTTTTCAGGTCACTTAAAACTCCTTGATAAATTCAATTCCTTCATGTTTTTTCTAATTTTTTTAACCCAATTTTTGTTCATTCACAATACAAGACTTGTAGAAATTAATTCTTCTTTCTTAAAAGTGATTTTGTGATTATTTTCATCTCTTGGATATGTTTTCATGACCCTACAAAGATTTAATTGATGATATGATAGAGGAGGTCAAGAATATGTATTTTATTAAGAAACTGAAAACATCAAAAATTCCACAATAATTTTAATATAGTAGATGTAAAATAAAATAAATTAATAAATTGAGAAAAAAATATATGATTAAAAAGAAAATTTATATAAAGAAATAGATGACAATCTCTATTGTGTAGACATATATTCCTCCACAATCCATTATCGGTAATTTCACTCAGTAATTTTCCTGATCATGCTTCTAAATAAGACTGAACCAATATTCACCAAAATCAGTAGAATTCACTATATAAGTCAATAAATATTACCTATTTGAATATGGATTCCACCAATACAAAATATACATTGTAATATAATTTAATAAATTTATGGAATTCTCTCATTTCAGGTTGATCCTGGTGACAATAAATCATCCATTATTGAAATTCTGGCTACTAAAATTCATGTGTAATTGACATCAACCATACATCTAATAATTAATTACAAAATTATACAACTCCAAATTAAGTTTGTCAAAAGGATGATCTGTATACAAACTCATTCTTTCCACTTTTGTTAGAACATCATTTCATACCTACATGACCTCTCATATTGTATGTGCATTCAATCGTTATTTAGAACCATTTTATTCTTGAGTTCCCAACTTCATTTACCTAAAATATTCATTAAAACTATAATTATCATTTTTTTATAACATGTTCTTTATTATAAAACTAATCCCAAACTCATCATTAGTGATTGAAATAGGAAAATCCAAATTGAAAGTTTCTATCACCTCACCAAGGTGATTTCTTACTCATCTTCTCTTTTTCACTTCACACACCAACATATGGGTTTTCATCCTTGAATTAGTACACAATATATTTAAATAAGGTGAATATGTTTTTTGAATTAAATAATCACAGAGTATTTTTTTCAATAAACATATAGTTACCTTCATACATTATACCAGTATGTTGGAAAAGATTAATGTCTCCAATATCCTCATCTTTTTCAAAAAGAAAGTAAAAAACCATTTGTAATGAAAGAAATGTGTTTAAATAAAATATTTATCATAATTATCAACAAGATATGTTTTATTTTTTATCATGATACTTATTCAAATTATATTACATATTATATTGGTTTTATTAACTTTCTGAATCATAGAATCTATTTTTCACTCTTTTTTTATGGCTCGATTGAGTAGGTTTTAAAGTATTGTTGTTGCGTAGAATAAAATTTTAGGAGATTTTGGGAATCACTAATAGGGGTGATATATTATTAATATAATAAGAGGAAGTCTTGAAAAATATCCTTTGATGGTATAATATAAAATCACTAATGATAATTTTTTTGAAAATTCTATTTGGGAGAACCCACTTGAAATTGTATATGGTACTTGAATAGAAAATCATACAAACATGTGATCAAAGATATCTTTGGGCTTCTGCCTTATATATTTCCTATGTGTACACCTTGAAAAGATAAAAAATGAAAATATTCTCTGAGTGAAATAAAATTGACTCAAAAATAATAATATAAAACTTAATAAATAATAAATCAAGAGATTAAATTTAAAAAAATATGATTAAAACTTATTATAATAAAAAATATTTAGTTTAATTTTTTTGAAAATTAGAACTCTAAAATTCTACTAATAAAAAATAATAATTTTATTTCATTAAATTATTGTTGATAGTAACTAAAAAAATTTATACTAGCATAACAATGAATTTCTCTATTTAAATAATGATTTTAAAATTAGTTTTAAAAAAACATGATCATCATATAAAATAATGGATAATTGAACAATTTATTCCCCAATATATAATGAAATGAATATTTGATCTAAAATGACTAAAATTAAGACCATGAAATGTATGTAAATTCATTAAAATAAATTTATATAAATAATAATAAAATAATCAGTTTAAAAAATAAATTAATAATAATGTTTACCCAAAATGATCGATTATCAAGTATTCACTATTAAAATTCAATTTTAAAATAAAAATCTTCAAAATATTTTCCAATTGAAGTGGAAAACCGGAATTAAAAAAATCCACATAAAACTCTCACAATCTCAACATATTTAGGTCATTCATGCAATCAATTTTTCAAACTCAATGGAAGAAAATTAATCTAAAAATGAATGATTTTTATTTCCAACAAACTGGTGAATTTTATGAATTTTCCCCCCTTATAAAATATCAATAAAGTATGATTTCTCATACAAAATAATAAATTTTAGTATATTTTTGTTAATATTTTTTATATAATATAATATTTTATTTTTTAATGGATTTAATAAAAAATAAAATTTCCTTCAAATGTTCCATAAAATTTATTTTTTATCAATTGTAATTAGATTTAAAAAATTATAACATGGAATTGTATTTTCCCAATTGAATGGATGAGTGAGATTAATAATTACAGTAATATATTATTAAATATCCGAAAAAGTTTTATTATGGATAGAAAAGTCAACATGATATTATTAGTGAATTTTCAATCCAATTGAATGTCATTTTTATTTATATATATAGTTACAATATATTCAAATAAAACTTAAATTATCAAATACAATATTGTTTTTTCCCAAAAAATGTATTGAAAATAAATAAGAACAATATAATTTCCAACATTGAATCCATGGTTGAATTAAAACAATTAATCCATTATGATGGAAAACACCCTAATTTCATATAATATTTCCAAACACTAAACATGATAACTAAAGCTTTAAAATAATCAATTATATACGTTTTAAGACTATGTTTTATGTGAAAAACATTTAAATAATTTTTCTCAGATTTAAATATACCTCTATAATATTTATTATTGATAATTGTCAGAAATGATTAATTTTTTATGGAGAAGACAAGAATACTATATTTTTTTAAAGTGTTTTAGAGTTTAAACACTTTAAGATATTTCTTAACAAGATTAAAATGAATATCAAAAAATAATGTTTTATTTTCAATAAAAATATTACAGCATGTAAATAGAAGTTTGAGATTGTTACTTAATTGTAATTTTTTGGAATATATGCTTGATTTTCCTGAACTATTAATCATAATACATTAATCTTGATAGATAATTTTCAATGAGTCCTAAAATAATTAACAATAAATTTTTGTAATCTCAATATATAATGAGGTAAAAATTAATAAAAATAAACAAAATATGTGATTTCCTCATTTTAATGAATGTTTTAAATATTTTATATTAATAATATTATTTTATTAAAATTTTAGTAAATTCATGCTTAAATGAGGATGAATGATAGAAGAATTTTATATAAAACATCCCTAGTGTTTTATATTTAATCATTTGAGTTCACCGAATGTACTACCATTTTTTCATCATTAAAAAAATAAATGGTGACCAAATTTTATATTCTATAACTGTATACATTTCAATATAAGATTTAATAAATTTATATTCTATTAAAACATCACCAAAGTCAAAATTATGGATGTGTAATTCAATATTTCTTTGTAATTTGATCCACATGGGATAGAAAAATAATAAAATTTCTCATCATTATAAATTGGAAAATTAAAAAAATTATTTTATGTGCACATGGTACTATTAATTTTATTAAAATAAATCAATTCATTATTTCATAGAATTTAAAAGGTATAGTAATTGTTTTCACGAATAATTTTTCAATTGGAGATATATTTAATTAACCTGAAAATTTTAAAATATTTTTTCAAAATTATTTTCAATAATAGATATTATATGATATTTAATGCCTTAACAATCAAATAATATTGACTAAAAATATTTAAAAATTTCAAACATGTTCTCCTGACACTTAATTTTAAACATGAAACATATTTAAATGGTTAAAAAACTACATAAAATATCACGATGACTCGCTAGAAAGTTATTGTTCTTCTTGATTCATATGAAAATTACAACTCTCCCCAATAAAAATTAGTGTTCCAATTAGTATCTCAATTTAAAATATTTAAAATATTAAAATTATTGAAATCATAATTATGATTAATGAAATTTAATGAATTAATGACAAGTTAACAATGAGAGGATGTGCAAAGTACAACATGGAATTGATCTTTGATACATATTTTAATTGAATTTTATATATCATTTCATAATGTATTAAATGTGAATAGAGAGGAATATAAAAATGAAATAGGAATTTATACTTGAAATACAATAAAGAAACATACCTAAATTCTTTTTTCTCCACATGTTTTCATCAATGAATCACTAGTTTTAAATTCTCGAACAAACATTCAACAATATTGAACAATGAAAAATTACACTAACATATGATTCAGCCAAATTGGGGATTTAATCAAACATAAAAATGATGAAAATTTTATAATTTTATTATACGAAAATAAAATAAAATAGTATAATAGGATAAGATAAGAATGATTCAAAGAAGACTCATTCATAATATTAATAATAAACATACACACATCGCTATGTAATTTGAGAGGGATTCAATACATTTGAATCTAGATGAATTTAAAATTCATTGAAAAATATAACTATATAAAATTATATTGTTTTAGAGTATTACATCTAAAAAGAACATTAATTTTAATTTAAACATAATAACAGATAACATATAAAAAAATATTGTTTAAGAGAAAAAAATGAGGAAAACTAGATTAGAGGAGAGGGATATATAGTTTAGAAATATAGAATGAAAATTTATCCTCAAAATATAATAATAATTTTTTCATATAAAATACTCTAATTATAATTATTAATTGAAAATATTTTGATGATTTTTTCAGAGAATGTATTTATATCTTTTTGGGAAAACTTATTTCATTAAAAATATATCTAGGTCGTTTGAATTGATATTTATCCCCTGAGATAGAATTCTCTCGAAATGGTCTCACGTAAAATTATATTTATATCACTATTTGATTTCACACAACTAAACTTCTAAACAACAATATAATTTTGGTAATTGATATTTCTAATGTAATAATCATGTTTTTTTTCTGCTGAAAGATTTGATTTATTCAGTAGACTAAAAGTAAATGCATGTGGGAAACAAAAATATATCCATTAAGAAAAGAAATTTTATAATATGTTTTAAATTATATGATTATTTAATTTCAAATTAATTTCACATTCCTTGGAAATATTTATTTTTTGAAATGTCTTTAATTGTTACTTTTCCATCAATTCCATGAAAAATTCAAGGCTTGAAACTATTTTTGTATTTTGCAACACATTTATCATAAATTATGTCATTAAATTTTTACCCTAATTGTAATGAAATGTAATTCGTGTTTTTTTTGTGGTTTCATTTTTTTACTCTAATATTTTTATTAAATAGTGATTCATTTCTAGTTTTTTTCTTTAATCAATTTGGAAAGCCATCTTACGTGATCTATATGTCCCTTTAACTTGAAAAAATGTCAATTTTATAGATGGAAGAGTTTTATAAAAAAGAATGAATAAATATATAAAAATAATTATAAAATTTGGAATATTATTGTGTATGATATAACAAAGGTTAAAAATTTCAGAAAAATTCGAAAAATTTTAACATTACTCTGTATATATCATTATGATAAAGAAGTTATCATTGATTAAAAATCATGATTTATTTTTTATAAATCAGTTATGATACTAATTTAAAAATCATAAATATAAATATAATATCAAATTCCCTATACGTGTACTAGTACATTTCTATAGGGAAAAGAAACACATATATACAAAAATAAATATTTTCACTCTATAAAATGTAGTTATGTTTTCTTCAATATATGTGTTTTTACAAGTTCACAGTACCATAATATTTTTGCATACAAAATTTTCATAAATAACATATCAATGAAAATAAAATATTCATTCTAAAAATTATAACTAGTACATGATTTCAATCAAAATCCAGTCTTACCCTAATTATTTGATGTTATTAATGAATATCAAAAATTCAACAAAAAATGTAAAAATATAAGAGAACATAATACCACCCTTCTTCCATTATTTTTAAAAACAAAAAATAAATCAATATGACTTTTGTAATGTTTCTATTATCCTAATATTATGGTTGGAAGATGGATATAATTGGGGGATAAGGGAAAAATCATTAATAGGGAAAAATAAGTGCACACTTTTTGATATGGGAAATTCAAGGACATGATATAATATTTTCATGAGGGAATTTTTTACCTGAAATATACAAGACAGGAAAATTAAAGATTAAGTTAATATATATCAACAAAATGAAACTTTCAAAAAATTATTACATAATACAAATATAAGAATTTTTTTTATTATGTAAATTTTTATTATTTTAATGTTATTATTTTTTCGGTTTTATAACTTTTCAATAATATATAGACAATGGGAATTAAATTTTATCATATCCTCAAACTATACCAAATTTCAACCACACACAATAAATAAATGTAATGTTTCTCTATTGTATATGATGACTTTTGGAAAATAAAAAAAAATTGAAAATGAAATCATCACAACCCCTATATAGAAACTCCTAAATTTAAAAAAACATGAAATGAATATAATTTCAGTTATTGGGTGGGTCACAATTTGGGGATTCTAATATTGCTACAAAAAATGGGGCTTTACACGTTTAATATTTCCTTTAAATAAATGTGTAAAATTTTGATAAAGAGGGGATATATAGCTATTCTGAATCTCAAGTTGTAAAATAAATTTTATTATTATTAATTAAATATAAACATGAAAATTGAGATCAATTGTCATTATACTAAATATTTAACATCAGGTGTAACAAATAAAAATATTAATAGATTTTTATTGGTGGAATATGAATGAATGACTATGTTGTACATATAGAGTAGAGGAAATAATATTCCATTAAAAAATAATTGTTAGAGACTTATTATAAATGAAATAGAATCATTTATTCTTTTTTAGTGAGAGAAATAAATTTTATATAAAAATAACACGAATATGAAAATATTATTTAATAATGATTAAATCATTTAGGGTGAATTAATATGGATTTTAACATGTATGAAATGTATAATATAAGGAGAAATAATGAAATACTATAAAGAAAGTGGTAATAAAAAAAATAGAGTGAATATAATAAATAAATAATAGGATGGAGAAAGAGAGAAATGGGAAATGGGTTATAGAGAGTATGATGGTGTGTTATCCCTGGAGTGATTAGGAATTGTTTTCTGAATAAATTTAATTTCGTCGATATCTTATTTTACATGCAACACTGAGTTTTAAGGGAACAAAAATACACAATTACAAGATTATTATTATAACCTAGAAATTAAAAATTGTAATACTATTAAAAATAAATCCTTTTATTTTTTTTTATATTTTTATATATATAAAACATATTGATAAAATATTAAATAATTTAACGTAATATATTTATATGTTTCTAAAACATTATATTCTTAGAAAAATTTATTATTAAAATTTTTGGAATAAAATAAAATTATTTTTTTAAAATTTTTAATGAATTATTTAAAAAATTCTTAATTTTTAAATTATACTTGTCAAAATTTTCTTTGAGTGATTTTTTAGAATTTTTACATTAATTAATTCTTTATAGTAGTAGTAAAAAAACATATTTTATTTAATAAAACTTCTCATATTGTTTAAAGGATTTAAAAGATATATTTAATTTTAATATGGATTGAAATATAAATATATATCAATGATATATCTTTAAATTCTTTATAGTTTATTTGAATCAATTTAATATTTAATTTTTATATTACATATATATATAATTATGTAAATTTTTTCTTTGAAAAAACATGTTTTCTCAACATTTGTAGGATTAATTTTAACATAAAATTTTTCAATTATATTAAATGAACTATGAATATTGATTAAATATTTGGAATTTTTATAATAAATATTATATAATAATTTGAAATTTAATTTCTATAAAAATAAAAGGTTAAAAGAATAAAAAATTACTGATGTTACAGATAATAAGGGTTTGTCATGGGTTAAACTGAAATTAAAAGATGTAAAATAGATAGTAATTTATCAAAATCTTTTATTATTGAAATATTTTAAAATTATATCATATAATTATTGTTCTTAATCCACTTTTTATCTTTTGGGTTATTTGAAACACTGGTGCACCATTTTATTTTCAAAACCTCAAAGTGTGTATGATCCCCTACTTATAAATGAGAACTCCTTTTCCTACCATATTCATATATCCCATGACTTTTTGTTAGGGAATTACATATCCAAATATAGTCTTTATATACATCCCCATTCCTTATATGATTTATTTATTTTATTAAACCTACTAAGAATTATTTTTTGTGCTATTCAAATGAGATTTCCAGAAGAAGATTTATAATTCTTAACAAAAATTGTTAAAATTAATTAATCATCCAAATCCTTAATATATACATAAATAATGATGATATAATAAAATAATTACATATTTATAAATACATGTTATTATTTAAATATAATAACCTACATCTATCTACACTTCCATCAAATGGGATGTGAAGTCATTGATCATTTGTACTCTAGACTACCGCCTCACGAACTGATTCAGTCTATTTTGAACCTACATTTTAACCCCGAATGATTTAATTACTGATTTAAATTATATATTTTAAATATATCACAAAAACATTGACCTTGAATTAGAAAATCACATCAATCTATTTAACCTACTACCCTTACGCTAAAAATAAAATTTCTCATGTGGACAAAAAACTCAGGCTACACCAATATATGTGAGGTATTTTTTAATTTCAACTTCACTTGGATAGTGATAATGATATATATATATATATTATATATTATATATATGAAATAAAATTTGTGGTGTATTGTGTATATATTTTTTACCTTTCTTTCATTCTAGTCGTCGTGAAAATGGAACCATTGTTTATCTGTATGTTCTGTCTACCGCCTCCATGAATGGTGTAATTCATTTTCTATTTCTATATTTTATATATCTATATATATAAATATATAATGATTATATATGCAGTTTATATCATGGTTATATTTCTATATATTATGGTCCCATGATCAATGTAAAGGCACTAAAAATACCAAATCAAAACTAACATGCAAAACGACAACATTATTACCCATAACATGATTTTAATAAGTAATTATTAGTAAATGGGATATAAATGGTCTGAATAAAATCATATATCATATGATATATATATTTATTATTATTTAATATATGTAAAATAAACCAATATTTATGGAACATGATGTTTTAACATAAAAAATGGATGATGAGACTTAATGTAAGTGACTTACAAATAACTTTTACTTCTATGGGACACATTACATATTCACATATTTTTTCCATTTTCATGGGGAATATTATTCTGTATAATGTGAATAAGATGGGTGATTTTATTAATAACACAGTGGGATATGATGTAGTTTAATAATGGACCATTATTATTTATATAAATGTTTCCAAAAGAACTAGACCTAATTGATTTTGGCATTTGTATTCATGTTACGTAAGAAATATTGAACAACTAGGATTCAATATCTATGCATCAAATAGATGTGTAGTTTCTATTGGTATTAAGGAAATGTGTATTTAACCATTTAAATCCAGGTTTATGAAAAAAATTTAAGATCCGTATGGATATTTATAAGGATAATTTTATGGACATGCATATGGAAAAGAAAATATACAATAATATTGGTGAATAAAAGAGTCAATAGTTTTTTTGAAATTACATCATTGTCTCGATAAAAGAAATTAGTGTGGATTTTCAATAGTTATGCATAGGGGTAATTACTCAAATAATGGAGAATAATTCTATTCATGATCATCACCTGGCTCATAACATTGTGCCTTGGTACACATGTGGGATGACACTCCCAAGGGATATGAATTGGAAGTTAGAAAAATCATTAATAATCACCAAGAATAATTTCAATATGCGATGAACACAAATTAACGTGAACAAATTTAATGTTTCATATAATAAAATGATGGTGTCATGATTTATATATTATTTAAATGATTTTTCGTTTTCATATTATGATTATTTATTACCATAATATGTTTTTTTTGTATCATTCAATGGTTGAAACTATGAAGAAACATGTCAAAATTTAATGTGGTGGAAATTTAAATGAATATGAGATACCATATGGGGTGATGGCTAGGGAAAAATGTATTTTTTACTTCAAATTATCTATTGTGTTATATGAATAAAAACCGAAACTTTAGGGAGATTTCAGATGTATTAAACAAGAAGAAGATAGAATTTTATGAAAAATCATGTTGTAATGAATATAGTGGAACAAATATTTACTCCCATTACGTGAATAATGATGGAATATTAATTTAAAATTATATAAAAAATAGAGGGTAAGATATTTTCCATATGTAAATAAAGTTCCTTTAGAAAATAATTGAAAATCAATTTGATGTAGTACATATGGGGAACCAATGCGTGATTCCAGTAATTTCCTTAGACTAGGGGATAGAACCCAAACAAAGTAATGTCCTATATTATACCAAATCATTGAGGTAAAAAGGATAAAGTATATATTTATTGGGATTTAATAAATATTTATTAGATTTACTTTCACTAATGGTATTTTTTTAATTAGAATTAAAGACGATATAAGGATTATATTTATTTTTTAAGTACATATATTCATGTTTGATTAACATAAGAGGTATTTATACCATTATTGGTTTATGAGATTATGTTTCATGATAAGTTAATTGTATTGAAAATTCTTTAAAGGTGATGTCACGAACCAACTCGGGTCGGACCTGAACTGGTCACCCGAGCCAGCCCGCGGCATGTCCCGAGGGGCGTTCCCGATCCCCCCGGGATTGCAACCAGTGTCGGGCATTAAAATTTGATCATTGGGAACGATTTCAGCCCAACCAAAAGTAAATAGAACAAAACAAATAAACACTAACAGTGGAAATGAAATAAAAGCCACATGACCACGTACCTCTATGTGACCTCTCAGGTCACCACCCAACTAGAGAGCAACCTCAATCCAACACTGAGCGACTCAAAACAGAAGACCTGAGCAAGGGAAGACCTGCAACTAAAATGATAATATAGGCGTGAGCATTCAAAATGACCAGTAGGTAAGCCAAAGTAAACCACTGAATCCAAATGTTTCCTTTCCCGAGCAATCCGTTGACACAGGTTTGAAAATACAAAAAATAGATTTTTTTACATTTTTAAAATAAACAACATGTTTTCCCCCATTGGAAAATACAACGCACACTATAAATCACTTTCAAAACCATTTTCTATTTTTATAAACAAAACCAAATACAGATAATACTACGACTGTGCTAAAAAGGAACAGGTAAACAGTACAGGATGAAAACAAACCAGTGAAACAAGATGTAAACAAGCAATGCATGATGCAAGTAGTGAAAAAGGACACAAGTAACAATATGAGCTGTAAAGAATAACTGTAAGTAAACAATCAAGGAAGCAAGTAACCATGGGTGATCCTAAACATCCCTAGAAAACCCCTGGATGTACTCAGGTTCAGACTACCTGCCGGCGTGGTACTCCATAGTCAATAACCAACTGGCCGCCCTAATAGCCAACCAGTGGCACATCCCTCCTGTCCTGTCCATGACTCCAGGGGGTACCAACCCATCTAATCAGGGTTAGCAAGCAACTGTCACTCGATAATCAACAAGACGCCCAGGAACCCATGGTGGTTTTAGTAACACTGTGTATGTGGGAGACCCTCGCACGAGAGACTCATCTCACCGCACTTTCCAACCACTTACATGGACATCGCTACACGACAACCCTCGAAGGGAAGTCCCCCTGTAAAGATGCCCTCACAAGTACGTATATGTATATATATATATAATCACTTCACATTTAATAAAGTGCCAACCGGGCCTTCACGTCATTTGATTATCAAAACTACTTTATAAAATACCTGGAGTTGTCAAGCGAGCACTTGGTTTTACAAAAACAAACGGCTTTACATGAATATTTCACAGTATCATTTTAAATAACTCTAAACACTATTTTTGTATTAAATAAAGGGCCAAACGGGCATATCTTCGTGGATTTCTTTTCAGACTAAATTAATGTATCTCATGAAGAGGTCAAAACATTTTAAAACCATGAACCATTTAGAAAAGTCAAGATTTCGAAAAAAATAAAAATAAATAAAAATAAAAATAAATGTTAACAACTCAAAACACCATCTTCATTTGAGGGCGCATCCATGTGTGCACCTGGTGCACACATGGATGCGTCAACATCCAATGGTGCATCAGACCTGCAAAAAGGCACGAAAACATTTCCAAATCACACTAAATTTCATAAAAACCAACCAACATAGGATAATATGACCCAAGAATGATTTTTTTTCCTTTAAAAAGAAAACACCGCACCAGGCTACCAACGATAACATCAGAAACACAAACATTTAGTTCCACCTTAACTGAAAACGCCTAAACAGGTGAAAGATACCATCTAGTGTACAACTATAACAGCATAAAAAAACATAATTACTTCAAACTTAATTTTTCGACAAAAACTATGGATCTTAAATCAGCAAAATAAGTCATTCAAGGCTATAATAAACATGCGAATCCTGGAATAAAATCAATTTAAAATAATTCAAGTACCAACAGAGTGCTTCGAAAGGGAAACAGGTGAATTCGCCTACCTCAAACAAGGAGCGGATGCGACGGAACCCCAATGGAAGGTAGAACATTCTTTTGCGGACAAACTGCGTACGCTGAAACGTGGAAAAAGTACAAGTTACCCAACCCGTGACAGAAAAATGATTAATTCAAATTAAATAAAAACACTAAGATGGAATAAAGAGAAAAAAAATAAATGAATAAATAATTAAATTAACTAATAACCAAATAAGCAAATAAATAAATATATATATATATAAATAATAAATACATGAATAAACAAATAATCAAAAGAATAAATAAATAACCAAATGAATAAACAAATAGATAATCAAACAAAATAAAACATAATTAAATTAATGAATGAATAAGTAAATAAATAAAGAATTAATTAATTGACAAATAATTAAATGAATAAATAAATAAATAATTAGTTAAAAAATTCTAAAAATGAATATATAAATAAATGATTAAATGAATAAATAAACTAATTAATTAATAAACAAATACTTAAAAGAATATAATAAATGAAAGAAATAAAATAATAAAATAATACTTAAATCAATAAATAAATAAAATAAACTAAAAACATACCGGAGGGAGGTATTAGGCTGCTGGTCGGAGGAGGGGTTGCCAGAGAAGGGGGGTGCGGGTCGCGTGGGGGAGCCGGCAGTGGTCGGCTAGTGCGGCGAAGCCGAGGAGGACGGAGGCCAGTGCAGGTGATTTGAGGGTGGGAAACGGCCGGGGTGGCGACGGGGCCGGTCGCGCGACGAAGGGATATGGGGCCGAGACGACGATAGGTGTGGCGGCGGGCGAAGGGGACAGGGCGGTGGGATGTCGGTGGAGCTGGGGAGGCTGGCGTAGGGGAGCCGGGACAGCGGGGCTGGCCGGGCGCGGCGCGTGGGACGAGGAGTGGCGGAGACGGCCACTGGGCGCAGTGGGGTCGCGCGAGGGGGCGCCGGACGAGGCTGGTGCAGGGGAACTGGGACAGCAGCGGTCGGCGATGGGAACAGGCAGAGGAGGAGGGGTCGGGCCGCACGGGAGAGCCATGACGCCGGGACGGGGAGGAGGGGCTGCCGCCGCTGGCTTGACAGGGAGGGGGCACCACGCCACGGCTGGATATGGAGGGGTGCCTCTACGGGAGCGCAGTGCGCTGGAGGAAGAGGGGAGGTTGCTGCTGTAGAGTAAGGCAGGGGGGTCGCCGGAAGTCGCGCCAAGCCGGGAGCGGTGAAGCGTGCAGGATGGGAGCGCATGCGGGGATGTCGGGAGGCCGGAGGCTGGCCGGTGCAGGAGCGGAGCAGGGCGGCATGTGGGGTGTCGTACGCTGGAGCAGGGGGGTCACGGGGTGCCGCCTTGGGCGAGGCGGGATGACGAGCGGGGCACGGCGGAGGGCCGGGATGGAGATGGAGGCACGACGACAGAGGGACCGTGGGCCGGCCAAACAAGAAAAAATAGCTAAAAGAAAAACGGGGGAGAGAGAGAGAGAAGAGGGGAGAGGGTGGTAGCTGCGGGAGAGAGGGGGGATTAGGGTTAGAGTTTTACATATATATATATATATATTTGATAATGATAATAATAATAATAATAATAATAATAATAAACTTTATAATAATGATAATAATAATGAACTATATAATACTAATAATAAAACCTAATAAAAATAATAAAAATAATATAATGATGATAAATAAAAATTAGTTAATTATAATAATTATTATTATAATCAAAATACACACATATATATATACACATACCTAAACATGTATATACATATATACCTATATATAAACATATACACATAGATACAATATATATATATATACATATATATAAATATATAAACATAATGTATTAAAGTATATACATATGTAAATATAAACAGATATATAGACATATATATATATATTATTATACACAGAAAATAACTACAATAATAATAACACAACTCAAATAGTAATAATAATAAAATTTGAACATAAAAATTTTAATATTCAAAACGCCGGGTGAACACATGGTCACTCGGGCTGAACGCACGGTCACCGCTAACGATGCGGTGACCGCGCCCCGGCGCGAAACTGCCAACACAAATAAACCTAGAAAAAAAATTCAAACCGGGACTAAGAAAGGATTAAAAGCAAGAGGATCCGCGGTCGGGGTGTGACAGGTGATATGTGATAATATTTTAATTTCATTAATTATATTATGTGTGATTTTTTATTAGGATATCGTGTGTGTAAAGAGTTGGTTTTACATGATGTACTATTTGAGAAGAATTATTTTTTCATAAGATTAATGATATTAATAACCTTCAATGTTTATATTTTATATGATTATTCTAGTTATTTTAATGTATTTTGATTAAATTTTTGGGGTTTTATAAGAATAATATTATGATAGTTTTATAGAATAAAATACAACATGTTGCATCCAGTAAGGTCGCGTTGCCCAAAACCTCAACCAAAGGGAAATAAGAGTTAAACAACTACCTGTATCCGATGAAATTTCATTATTATTATGACATTTCTGTTTTAAAATAAATAAAAATATAAAGGTTATGTTCATTTTCGTATTATATTTTTTTCATTGCATTCATGATGATATTTAAAAATTATATTGTGATAAAATAAGCATTATAAGAATTGGAATTTCATGGGAACAATTACCCAAATCAGAATTTGGAATTATCACATAAAATGGATACCTCAAAGTTATGGTGGTATTATCATCATGAATAAAGGTTTTATATATATAATTTTTATAAATGATTAATGCATGTATTCACACAGAAAGAGATGAATATGTGACATATAATATGGTTGCAATTGAATAATAATTATGTGCACTCTATAAATTACCACACAAGGAAAGAATACAAGCTACTTCATACTTTGAGTTGAATGTATCATGAAAGAATATGTATGATAAGAATCAAAAATGATCTAATAGTAATTTATTTTCAATGTATGGATATATATATCTTAGGATATTGTGAGAAATATCTTCTTTCACAAATGAGTGTTTTAATATCTTTCCATGTAAATATTAAAAAGAACAAAAAAGAAGATGTAGAGATATTGAAGAATTTGAGAAATGTTATGGAGTTTTACTTTGAAGAATATTTAATTATAATGTCCAGGAACTGGGTATGTATTACATTCATACCATATTTGAAGATAGATCTATAAAAGTATATTTTTTGTTATTCATTATCTAATCTTAATAGAAGTAAAAAAGTTGAATTGAAATTTGAATGAAAATTTCTTATAGGGATACATGTAGATAGATATTTCTATATATTTATTCTATTTCAAATTATATCAGTATAGAAAGGTAGAAAGACAAAATTCTAGGGGGTTGTAATAACAATTACCCATAACAGAATGGGATTTAGAAAACAACACTATTGATTTTGTAATCAAACTCCCAAAAAAGGCTTAAGGGAATATTGTTATATGGGTTTTATCCCATTTTCTTATAAAGTCCACACATATCATAAATATTAGAGAACATTTAACACTTGATCCCATTTAAAGTATATGTATTTTGTAAGTGGTAAGGCATCATGGAAAAGCACATTATCTTCTAATTGATTATGATTTGTGACATACCTAAATGATTTTGGGATGTCTTCAATATGCTTTGGATACAGAGTTCAACATCACCAATATATATCATCATTATATAGATTATTTTTCTAAGAGAACAAATAAAAACCTTGAGGGTACGTATGATATTTTTTATGGAGTTCTATGTTATTTCGGACTAAACCCTTATTTTTTTTAGTTATCTTACAAAAATATCTTCCACGTGAGCATTGATACGACTTTGTATGAATCCCTCTATTGATTAATGTGTAGAAAATAATAATTATTTTTTTATGCTTGCGAAAGAAAACTATTGGTACCTGAGTCAGCTACTAGAATGTTCCTGAATGTTAGCAGAATTCAATAGAACATCAAATAATAATTTTTTGTAAATAAATTTTATAAAAACAATCATTAACTTAATTTGGAATTATAAGTTGGTTAGATGGTTTTTCTATGAGTTTTATAATATAATAAGGTTATGAGATTCAGGATGAATGTAAATTTGAGACATATGTATATTAGTCCCTTAGAAATTATTAATCATATTAGGGCAGTATCTTATTGATTTGAGCTTCCACAAAACCACTTTGATGATGATGATATAGAAACCTGAATTTTTTTTCATATTCCATTTATTACACGGAACAACATATAATAAAACATAAGATATTTTGGGGTTTTTATCTTCAAAATATGAACATAATAATTGGAAAATTACACTATAATTCTTCTAATCCACTTCCAATATATCTTTATAGGTTATTCCTATGTTTCCTTTACGACATCTCATATCCTAGGGACATACATCAATGAATGGTGTGACTATAAATCCCATCAATGGAATAATAAATAACTAAATTTAGCATTTTGGAAAAGGAATATCAATAAGGAATGATCATATTAATATGTGGCGTATCATAATAAAATGAACATGAATCATAAAATTGAAGGTTTCCACCAACATTTAAATGATTCATTGACATGTATTTCACTAGTATTTATCACAAGGTACCATAAATCACAATTACTAAGGTTCTTTACCAACTTATAATAAAACATGTCATCTATTAAGATTATTTATTTTACCATTTATTTGGAGCACTATTAGGGCTCACCATTAAAATTTCTAAATTCATGTGGGACTCAATGATTATAATAAATATTTGTTCCAATATGGAGAGGAGAATAAATAATGGGTTTGATATAAACTTAATGAGAGTGTAATTTCATGAATCATGAATATTTTTAAAATTTTAAACCATTATATGGGAATATGGTATTAATACATGTAAATACCTAAAATAATAATTTATATCTACACATAAGTAAATACCCAATGAAATGTAACTAGTTTGAGTATTAAAAATATTTTAATTTCTTTTGTAAAAGGGTAAAATTCCAGAAATGAATTCTAAAACATGATGATATACGACATGGATTAAAGGGAAGGAATAATTAGATAGAATGGAGGTATCCCATTGATTAAAAAATCTTTAGTATGTTATGATAACATCATATTTGAAGGAAAATAACGAATCCTTTACATTAGTAAGACTTAAGAAACCTAGACACTTTAATAAAAAGAAAGAATATGAGAATTTTTTTACCATGAATAATAAAATCCTAAAACTAATGTTTGATAACATAAGACCGTGAGGGAACCTTTTAGGTAACATTATGAGGGTAAAAGTACTATAACATCATGATTTTTGGATTAAGAGTGGATAGTTGGGGTGGCAATTTGATATTTATAAAAGAGGACCAGTGACATTAAGTGACCAAATAATGATTATTATTTTAATGGAAGACCTGCATTGGGTGGAAATAAATCCAATAATTTTGGTATAAAATTATTTTTATATTTTCTATTTATTTTAACATATACATTTAAAACCCATTCATGTTTTCAGTTTATGTTAATTTTTTGTTTTTACCTTTTAATAATAACCTGCTATATTTTTTCCTTGTAATTTAGTAACTATTTCTCTTTTCAGGGTATCTTATTTATATGTAAAAATTAAATTTATATTAATAAATAATTATAAACATATAATTAAAAATTATAAATATATTACACTTGATTAAATTTATATAAGTGATGAAAAATCAATTATAATATAATATTCATATAATTCATAAAAATAATTTTTTAGAATGGAAAAAATAATGATTTTTATTATGTAACACATATTATACTATGTTGTTAAATTAATAATTATATATAATGAATAAGTATTAATATATTTTAAATCATTATCATATACCAATTATATCATTTTAGTTTTCATATACTGAAAAAATCATTATTTTCACATTTTAACCTAAAAATCAACTTTTTGAAACAATTACCGTAAATTCACCCAAATCCAATTTAATTGTATTATATAAAATTGATATTTATTTTATAAAATTAATTCTCTAATAAAAAAATATTTATTTAAAATTATTAGTCTTTTATTATTCAATAAATTACCTGGTCGATATAAAAATTACATAGGATATTGTTTATTTGTATTATAATATAAAAGTGTTTTATTTGAAAATGCCATGAAAGTAAAAAAGCAACTTATAAATTTATCTTAATTCATAATTTTAATTGAAATTTAAATAATTATATTTTTTCCTAAGATATAATTATAAAATACTTCCAACAATAACTTTATTGTGCTGTCGATGATAATAATAACTAGCCTTCTTAATAATTAATTGTCATAATGTCGATCAAAAATATTTTCCAATATTTCTCATACCTAATGGTCATATTTACATATAAATGAACTATAATTATAACTCAATTTTTAAATATATAACTTACAATGATTCTAACACATCCATTTATAATGTTTATTACTTTCATAATTCTAATTTTTCTTTTTTCATATCTTTATAGAAGGGGTGATATTATTGTGGGAATTTAATCATATAGAGTTCTTTAGTGAATGTATTATTCTTCCACATGTATTTCCTTTTAATGTTCATAATTTTATTATTATATGTATACTCATGATGTGTAATGTTATTGTAAAATGTAAAAGTATATTTATGCTCTTCTATTATAAAACATGTTAAATTGTTTCTAAGAGGTAAGAGTTCCTTTATTATAAGGAAAAAATGTATTAAGAAGCTAGATTCCAACCCTAAAGAAATATATTCCTATAAATTTAATTATACATAATAATGTAAAAATATTTCACTAATCTTTAATGTTATGGATTCCCATGGTTCTCGTGTATCATATTCAGATGTTAGATTTCACCATATGCCTATGAAAATCCAGGATGTCTTCTTCCTCAAGACTTGTTCCATTATGTCAATGATCTGGATTAGTTCCTATTCATGGTACATGTCTTATTTTTAATAAAAATCATTATTATCAATTATATGTGATGTGATTAAAATTTCATTTCATATTAGGGACACATGGAAGAATTCATGGGCATTGGAAAGATATTGTGGAAGTTTTAATCAATAAGAAACCACTATACAACATTCAAAAATATTAAAAAAACCAATGTATCCTGAAAATAGATTCCCTTTATTTCAAAATATCATATCTCCTTTTGATACTAATATATTATAGAATACATGTTCACTAATATAAAATTATATGTCCTCCCATCATTTGTGAGCGTAAAATTTCTTTTGAAATTTTGTTGAAAGAATGTATTTCTAAATTAAATGAATATTTTCAATAATTTAATTCAAAATTTTAGCTCCAAACATTTTACATTCTCCAATATCATCTTAAAATTTTGGTTTCTTATAAATTTATCCACATATAGTTTCAAAATTTTCTTGTTTGAATACTTGAGTGGAAATTGTTGTTATAAGATTCTTCAGGAAACAAAAGTTGTAAATTCTAACTCCCTAGAGAACAAAGTGATCTATATGTATCATATAATTAAATGTTTGAATATTTATCTTAAACTCCAAATCAGTTTGAGTATGGTAGGATATGGTCCTATTTACTTCTATATTCCTGGATATTTAATAGAACATTAACAATTTTAAATTAAATCTTGGATCTCAAAACGAATCAATCAACAATAGTACTAAATGGACTATTTCTACATTGTGACTGTATAGGAATGTTTGGAACTTGAGGGGAAATCATAAATAATGGAAATGAAATGAGACAACTTTTTGAGTTTATATAATATTACTTATATAGCATTAAAACCCTTTGGTTTCTTCATAAGGATAATGAATAAGTCATCATTGATGTTATCCCACTTACATATCAGTGTGGTTGTGGTTGTAATACACCTTTAAGACGTTTTTATTCTTCATTTTCATTTTTATATACAAAGAACATTGTATTGTAATCAGAAATATCCCTTTTCATATTCTCCCACAATGAATGACCATGAAGGCCCCCATAGATTACCATTCCTCTGGGGTAATATAGAATGTTGATACATGATATTCATCCATAAACTCCTTATTTAAATTTTTATTATATTATATACATAGCCTAGTAAAAAATTTCATTACACCATATTAATCAATATGGAACTCCTTAAATTTCAAATTTTTCATAGTATCAATCATCTTTTTTCAAAAAAAATCAAATCAATTATCTTACATAATATTATTTAGTATTTTTTGTTTATAAATAATTTTGTATAGCATTGATGATTCCCATTTAAAAACCTACTATGTCATTTATCAATAGACATAATTATATACTCACCATTGCAGGAACAATAGGATCATTCCTACTCAGTGCATCTGTGAATTTGTTCTGTCTTCTATGACGATATTGAATTGAGTACTCATTGTATTTTAGAGTGTAAAATCTTCTCATATGTCTCATATTCTGTAAATTCTAGATTAATATATATAATTAACTTTTTTGGTCTCTGTTTATATAAACATTTTCTATATAATGTTAGTGTATTTATATCTTTAGAGAAACAATGCATCACGATTAATCTAGATCATTAGTTAGATAATCTAGTTCATGATTATTCAACATTGATAATGATTTGGATAACACATTTTCATTTTTTTAGTATACATCAATTATCATTTACGTTTTAATCAATACAACTGATCAATTATTCCACTTATTTGGGGAAATATATCATAGGTGTTCTAACCAACCTCCTCTTCAGTTATTGAGTCATTATTTTCAATTATTTTTACAAGGAAACATACATCAATTTAAAGTGAACATAATTAGTGGATTAGTAATTCAAAAAAATATATTCATAAATTTTTTATAGAATATTAATAAACAAATAAAACTATGAATTTCGATTATAGTTTCAGTATGTGCCCTTCAATCAACATCCTTTTTCTTTGTTAAATATATTGAGATTCCTTCACTGAACATGATGTGTCCCATGAAATTAAATTATAAAAACTATGAATCACCTATTCTATATTCATTGAATAAATTCCCTATCCTCAATGTTTATTATATGACTTTTATTTTATTTTCATGCTCCTTTTAGGTTTTTGAATACATAACATTATCATTATTAAATACCACCACAAAATTATAGTGTTTATACTAAATAATATATTCATCAAATAAATTATTTTGGAAGGTTTATTAGTCATGTTGTAGGATTAAAGTAATATCATATTGAAAAAATCATGTTTAGAATTCATCCTTTGATACATCATCATTCTTTACCCATAATTGATGATACCTCGACTAGAGATTATTATTGGAAAATAATTAAGCTCCCTGAAGATGGTCGAACAAATTATCATTCCTTGAATGGGAATATTTATTCTTCATTGTGATCCATTAATGTTCTATATAACCAGTAGATTTTTCATTGATCCATTGTTATTATTAATAGAAATAATATTTCCTCCCCAAAGAGACACACTTGGTTGAACAAAACACCTCTCTAATTGATCTTGATGTTTCATCTCCAATCCATATAATTCCACATATTTTATTATACACTGGGTCCATGATATTTATTTGGATCCATGTATGGGTTTAATTGATAACTACACATATATTTTTGGCTATGTATCTATAAATCTTTAGTAAATAAATCAATGTATTCTTTAAAAAATTACAACATATCCAATCTGTAAGATTTATCTTTCTTCTATTTTTTCACCCGTAATTTCTACAAAAATTCCAATAAGAGGTGGTTCATGGAAAGAATTACGTTGGGAAAAATCTACTTTTGAGATGATCAAGGGATTTCCACTAATGATTAATGAAATATATTATTTTATATAATTGATAATAGAATTATACATTGAAAAAAACCCATCTCAATTAATTATTTAAATTCCCCATTAGAATGATCATTATGATTTCAGAGATATTTTCCACAATAATGTGAACAAGATAATACCTATATATATTTTATTTTGAAATAGTTTCTCTAAGAGTATTAATTATCAACTATATCACTAGTAATTTCATGTTTTACATGATCTTCTTTTAAATAATTAATGAAACAAAAGAATTTGTAGTACCAAAATCAGAAAATGTACTTCTCATTGAGAGTACACCGATTTTATGTTCCAAAACAAAATTATAGCCTCAACATAATCCACTATAATTGAAAAAGGAAAAAATGACATCCCCTAGACATTACAGGGTGTGATGTTGGGTTACCTTTATTATATTATAATTATGAAATTAATAAGAAATATAACCATGTTCCCCCTCCAATATATTTCTATAGCTGGTTTTTATTTTATTAAATTATTTTGTTATAATATTTTATATGATGGTGATTTATATCTCCATGAACATTTCAAGCTATATGTGCATCCATTATACGCTTTTATCAATTTATAATTCATTCTAAACTATTACCAATACTAATATTTATGCATTTGTAGAACATGAGGTGTTCTAAATTCTTCACATTCAGATTAGTCCCAATTTTTTTTCCATCAGTATATTTTGATCATTCTATCAATTATTCCATTAGAAAGCTCTGAACTCCATTTCATCTTCCTGATCACATCAAAATTTCACTTTATAACTAAAAAATTTCATTATTCCAATGTTGTCCATATCATGGTTGTTAGTCCAAAAAATAATCAACTAGTCTTCCCTTCAAAATTAGTGATAGAGTTTAATGAAGAATAAACAATAAATGTAATTATCATATAATAATTCCCCAATGATTTTTATTTTTATTTTTTCATCTCTAGGAATTCCAACTCTATTTTATCCTGAGGGTAAAAGGAAAATAAATTATAAAAACTTTTTTTTTGAAATATTCCCATAAAATGGAATCCAAAATATTTATTTTATTCAATATCTTAATACATTTCCAAAAATTATCATTTTCTCTATCTGGGTGATATTAAACCAAAATAAAATTACCCTGTTTAGAATAATCCAATTCATAAAATATATTTTCTGTAGTGTTGATCTATTGTTCCATTATTTTTTTATCTTTGGTTCAACTAAAAATGGTTTTCATTGAAACAAGAAGGATTCAACATCTATTGGTTTAATCAATGGCGATGGATGATGATTAACATGGTTTCAGAAATTGTTATTTACATGAGTTAAAATATTTATCTTCATCATGTTTTTTGGAACTCCATCTTCCCCCGTATTGGGATGGTCATAATAAAATTTTTCATTTCATCCATTTTTTTCATGATCCATTCCATTTCATGAATTTTTTATAGAATTAGAAATACTATGTGAGAAAATAATTTCTATTGGGAATCTATAAATATTAAATCTAGTGGAAGGAATAATCATAATTTATTTATATCATGATTCTGTGATGATAGAATTCAATATTTATAAATAGTTTACATTATCTATATAACTTTCATAATGGTTTATACAATCAATTGATACATAAATGAATATCCTCTTGGAGTGTCTAATCAGTTTTGCATCATGGCACATTTTCATGAACTTGTTGGTGATCAATTCCATCTCATTGTGTCCCTACCAGGGTTATTACCCCTCTCAGAACTGCGATAAATACACTTCCACTTGAATTATCCTGATAGGGATGCATTTTCATGGATATTATATTATAATACATGAAAAAAATATAATAATTCCTACAATACACTTGATATAAATCTTAAATGGTTCATTCTATCTTACTTTTATAGTATCTCATTTTTAGGGAATATACAACAATGAAGTGGATGATAAAAAATTCCATAAATAAAATAATCAAAGGAGACAATAAAAATGTGACAAAGTGGAATATCAATATTATATGTTCATAAAAACATGATTCATATCATAATAAAATGAACATGAATCAGAACATGGGAAAGTGGATATAGCATAACAATGATACATTCATAACCATGTCACTATGGTTTATCACAAGGTGTTATAAATCTTAATTACTAATGTAATTAACCATGTTATCATAAAAAAATTAATCTATCTAGATTAGGTTTTTACTGAAAGAAATAGAGATTTATAATGGTATACACTTAATATTTATTAATTTATATGATACAAAAAATCATAATTAAAATTTTTACCAACAACTCGAGGAGAATAAATAATGAGTTCATATGATAAATTTAGTGTATAAATTCTTAAAAACAATAAAATGGGTTAATTTATAAAACATTAGGTGGTATTATGGTTTTAATACATATAAATACATGATCAATAAGTTATATTTTCTTTTAGGTTAAAACCAATTAAAAGAGAGTGGTTTGGTGTAATAAACCATGATTTTACTATATGTCACTATTCGTAAAAAATTAATATCCTCAATAGCTTGCGTTGCACCAAACACCGAGTTCTAATTAACTAGGATCTATAATTATGTGACTTATATACCTTATCAATTAAATATTTTAGTATAAAAAATAAGAAATATTTTTTAAAAAATATATGGTTTATAAATTTATAAAATGAATTTTTTTGTTATCAATTAATTAGAAAAAAAATTAATGAACAAATTGAAAGAAGTGTTTATCTAGAAAACTTATCTTATTGGTTTAATATATTTAAATAAAATGAAATTTAATTAGTACCTATTTTTGAAATATTTTAATGGTATTTATTTATATTATATTATCAAAAATATTTTAAATATTTATAGTTTTGAGGTTCAAATTGGGTAATTGGGACCCTTTATGGTAAAAAATAATAGTAATCGCTGTTAAAATTATCTCTTCAATAAAATAAAAATTGGAAAAATTTATGATTATACTAAGAGACAAGTCTATATTTACTGATATTAATTTATATTAGTTGAATATGATTATACAATTTTCGCCGTATGATATAATTTACATTGTTTAATAGACACTTTTCAATGGAACCAACATATATATTACTTTAATGAAATGAAGTTACATAATTCCACATTGATTATTTTTGATATCATTAATATGACCACATAAAAAATGAGAGATATAAATGAAAATAAATGGTTATTTTAGAAATAATTAGTTATTTTTCATTGTATATAAATATTTTTAATAAATTATTTAATTACTTTAAATTCTATTGAAATGATAATATGATTTTCATTTCATTAATATAAAAATAAAATTAATTGTATTAAAGATATTAATTTTTATATAATTAGATTCATTTAATGTTTAAAATTAATTTTTTGGGATAATATTATATATTATAGAAGATAAAAATTAAAATAATTTAATTAAATCTTTTTTTGGATGTATATGAAGTCAAATTAAATATAATGAGTCAAAATTGAAAAACAATTATCAAAATAATATTTTATTTAATTATTTGAAAATAATATTATCATAAAAGAAGACAATGTTGAAATTATACTTTCTATAATGTAATAATTTGTCCTTTTTATGGGCCAATTTTAACCTTATAAGTAAAAACATTAATATATTTTAAATATGGAAAACATTTTTCCATAATAAAAATTTTAATTAATAATTACAGGTTAATCAGAATTATAACAGTGAAAATAAAACCAAAATATATCAAAATTGTTTTTTATTGTTGTAATAATAAATTATACAACCTTTTAATAGAAACAACACCCCATTTGGAGTATTTTTAGAATGAAATTTTTACCGTTTATTCCTTTAAATGATTCAAAAATTACCCCTAATGTAAATTATAAAAGGGAAGCCCCTGCCTAACAATATCACACCACAATGAGCCATATAGATCAACCAATACATATAATTTTTTCTTCCCATCATCCTACGATGAGCCATATAGATCAACCAATACTTATGAAAAGGTCTAAAAAGGTATCCCAATATAGAGGTAATTGTCTTACCCACAGTCATTCAATTTATTTTTTCTTCTACCACCTATATATATAATTATGTTCTCATAAAATAATAAATTTATTGTAAAAAATATAATTAAATGTTATTATTATTATGAAACTACAATTAACCACCCTTTTTCTAATCAATTAGGAAGTGATTGTATCGCTTGGGCGTAGAAACATCTAACAGTCTCCACGTAGTGATAAAATTAAATTGTCAATACCGTATTTTATATATGGGAATTATGTTTGGTAATTTATATAAATATTATATTTATAACCTAATTTTAATTGTTAAATAATAATATCATATCTACATTCATTCCATAAAAATGTTGGTAATCAATGTTGTCGCATGTGTGTACGTGTGAACTACCACCTCCACAATGTGATCTGATACATATATAATTTTAATTTTAATTGTATTGTAATAAAGATGGATTTTATGAATATATATTACTCATATTATATACTAATGGTTCTATAAATTATTGTTTTATTTACCTTTCTTTCTTTTATCTGTAGAATATGGAAAACAACATTAATGCATATGTATGACCTGCCGTCTCTTTGAACTGTGTAATATATTTATCCAGAAATAAATTTAATGGATTTAATTAAATACATATATAATAAAATTATTTTATATTTCTATCATAATATAAATTCTAGAGATTATGGAACCATGACCAAATCATATAGGAAAAAACTACTGATCCAAACCAAAAATAAAAATTGAAGCGGATATTACACAAAACAATGATTGTTATCAGATAATAATTAAGATATGAGTGATAAAATATTACAAGTATATCATAAAAGGTGCTATATATTTATATTTATGTATCGCCAATATATTTATATAAAAACTGTATTTATTATCCATGAGGTTTTTATATATATAAGGGATGTCAAACCTATGTTTAAGGTTCATTTGACAATCACATCAATATTTTTGATTGGTTAGGATTAAGTCTCTATTATGGTTTCTTTTTATTCCATATAATAATTTTTATATTCTAAAATAATATATTTTATAACCCACTATAGTTTTTAAATTCATTTAACCCATTTTTTACTTCTTAATATGATGTTTGAATGGACGGTTCTTATCATTTATCAAATGGGGTAGTTTTTAACTTTTATGAAAATGTTGTGAAAGAACTGTTTCTTTTAAATTAATTAAAATAAAGGTATTTTTATGAATTCATGACTATTATATTCTTTTAATTGTACTACATATGTTAAAGGTTTCTTTTTTAGGAAAATTATTTCTTTTATAATTACATGGTTTATAAGAAACAACTTATTTTTAAAGTGAAATGATTATTTTCCTAAGGAATGTTTTAGTGTAATTTCTATGGTATTTATATTCACTGATGAAAGAACACTTATTTTACTTATTACCCATTGGTAATATTTTATGATGATGCTATATATATTATGTTTTAAATGGTTTATGATCTGTTTGATTGGGGACGTACTATTTTTATACCTATCACAATACTACATAGAATGGTTTATGATTATGTTCATGGGATTGTGAAATTATTAACATTTCATATGATATATTCAATAAAAATTATAATATTGATTAGTTTTTTTGTCTATTTCATATAATAATTGAATTCTACTTATTGAGTGATGTGTAAGGCCTACTATATCCCATAGTTGTATCTGTAGGTATAACGAGACAATCTAGTTTAGTTATTTGTTATTAAAATATCCATTTATGTACGATTTCCTTGAGTGAAGCCCTGAAGGTATGATTATGATATAAAAAATAATTCATTTATATAATTATGAGATATTTTATTAATTTCAATGTAATTATTATATTATTTATGATGTCAATGGATAGTTTAGCTCATGTTATTATTTATATTGAATTTTTAATTTTTAATTTTTTTTCATCCATTTTATTTATTTATTATTATGTTACCATAGGAAGAATACCCTTGATGATCATTAGATCTCACTCTATTATTATGTTTCACTTATCTGAGATGTGATCGTGTGTTTTATGATAGATATTTTTGTATATGATAAAAATAATAATGGTGTACTCAAATAAAATATTACATTTTATTATCTGTTTTCAATTTTAATGTTAATCTCATATTTTTATCAATTTTACATATTATAAAAACATAAATTGTCTTTTAGGATTAAATTCCTTATGTCTAGGGTCAATTTTATAATGTATCCACTAAATCCAAATTACTAGGGTTGGGGTCTCTATAGTTGTAACCAATGGATTCTTAGTTCAAACCTTGGGAAATATATTTAGGAAAAAAATATATTATGGAAGCATAACGTTATGAAGGACGTTGTGAATATTCCCAATTAATCCATGATTATGATTTATAGATTATTTATTTATAAATTTTCAATTTATGTTATGTGTTTTACAAATCTCAAAATAATACAATAATGATTCTTAATCTAATATATATTATTTTATTATTTGTAAATGTAACTTAGAAGATAGAATCGAATATATATAAAAACACATAATCTAAATAGAAATTTCCATCATTCTAAAGATAATTATTTTTGAGTTGGAGATGAATATTTCATTAAAAAAATATATAGCTATATTGGGATAACTAAATCAAGTTATAAGCCACAAACATCATGTAGAGAGCATCCTAATGATATAAAATGTTGTGTAACAATGTCAGAAAACATCATGTGATTGAAAAATATATCATTCAATGTGACTAAGAATACATATCTAGATGATCAATTGATTAGTTATTTAGAGATTATACTTCCCACATTGTGAATTAATGAAAGGGTTAAAGATTTCATATATGTTTATCATCTCTCAATAAATGTAGATCCATTGTGGACATCGATTCAAAATACTAAATGGGATTAAAATTTGAAAACGTGGAATAGATGTATTTTAAATAAATAAAAACTAAAAAAATATTTTCCACATTAAAAGTGAGAGGGGATGGGGAGATCATTATTATGACTAATCAAAAATGTGGAGAAATTTTTTACTAAGTATGAAGATATTTTTACAAGGTAACCAATGAATTCCTTAGAATATATATGTAATACAAAGATAAATATTGAGATTTTATTTGATGTTCTAAATCTAGTTATTTGATGGGAAAAATCTCGAAAATAATCTCATTATATAAGGATATATAATAATGTGATTTCTATATTGAGTATGAATTGTAAATTTATTATGGCCTAAAATGGAATATTTATAAGAAGTGTTTTTCCATGTTCCCAAGAAATGGAAATAAGAAAATATGAATAAGTGAATGGTGTAATTTCAAACATTTAAATTTTGTTAATAAAATATCATGGAATATAGAAACTGTCAAATGAACATTACTAAAAGAGTGTTGAAAAATTACACCAAACCTATCATTGAATGGGAAATAATGATGCGGGAAATATTCAATGACTCATCCTTAAGAGGATGAGAAACTTTTCAAATGAATTCTCTTGGAATAATGGGAACATACACCAGAAATGGTGAAGGTGGAAAGGCCAATATTATATGTACATGATATATGAGGTTGAGGCTCATAATGACGTAGAGGAAGTTACATTAATAATATAATAAAATTATCGAATGATTTATTTAATTCTCTATCATTAAATTATTTAATGTAATTATAGTTTTTGAAAAAAAATATACATTTACTTTTCACCTTAATAAGATAATTGTTACTAAAAAATCCGAGGGTAAAACTCAATGTAACAAAGATGTGTCGATCATTTTCTATTATGACTCATAAATAATATCTATTTACAATTTTATTTGTCATACCTATGGTTAAATTTGATATAATCCTTTTTATAGACATTATTTCAAATATCATAAAAAAATTATTACAATGAGAAGAAAATTATTATTCATGTTGAAAATTTGGTATTCCCTATAACTGGAGGGGAGACTTTATCATCTATATCATTAATGGATCTAACTCCAGTTGCACTAATAAGTTATATTCTTAGCTATGAATTGATAAAACATAAAAATAATGTAATTTTAAATCAGTAAAATAATTATGTACCTATTTTATAATAATGCATTGACGTATATGCAGATAAATTACATTGAAATCCACTAAAGAAAGATGTTGGGTTTTCCAACCTTATAACAAGGGATTTAATAAAAATATCAAAGTTTCCATATAGAATAAAAACTATAGAGTTAATGGGGCTGAATAAACAAGTAGAGTATTTTATTGGTATGGGATTTTAATGATATATTGTTTAACCATGGGGAGCCTCGATTCATTACATTAAGAATAAGGACCATTCATTGATCTATGCATTGATTATAAGGGAGTAGAGACTACTATGGTGAAGAACAAGTATATTATACCTCACATTGATGTATTATTCAATAAAAATAAAAGATATCAATATATTTTTTTAAAAATAGTTTCTCCTAAATATCATCAAATATTTGAAAGGAAGGAATATATCCAAAAGATCATTCTTCAAATTGGGTATGAAAATGACATGTTTGTTGTAATACTATTTTGATTGACTAATGAACCCTATTTATTATCTACTATAATGAACAGAGTATTCAATGAATATATTGTTATTTTTCTGATTTTCATTGATTATATATTGATATACTCCAAAAACCATGAGGAAAATGAGAACCATTATAGTTTAATTCATGGGGCTATTAAATAAAATATGCCAAAAGTAGAATTTAGAAAGTTTGAATTCTAGATTTAAATTGATTATTTTCATGGAAATATTATCTCAATGGATGAAATATTAGTTGATAATATGAATTCAAATACAATATAATGATGGATAATACCAATGAAGATAACCAAGTAACATATAATCATTGGTTTTTTAGGTTATTACTCAAAAACTTTTCAAGAAATTATCAATTAGATAACCTATTAGATAAGCATACTCATAAATGGATTATATAATTTTCTGGAAAAATTATTATGAATAATATTTTGAGGAATTGAATTGTTTAATATTTAATGATTCAATCATTACTTTCTTAATGAGAAATGGAGTATTTTTTATATAAATTGAAGCATAGAAGAAGCTGCAAAGTTTTTTTCATACGCAGAATGATAAAGGTATTCTCTATAAATCAAGGAATTTAAAACTCATTAATAGAACTATCAAACTCATGATCATTACTAAATAATAATAATTCACCTGATGATATATAGACCCAACTTATATGATTAAAGATTTTAGATATATACCAATAAGTAAATTTTGAGTTACATCTTATAATAGAATGAACTCAACATGACACACATGTGATTTATTGATATAGTAAAAGGATTATAATTTATTAATAAAATAGAACACATAGAAGGAAAATAAGGTAGTACATTCATTGAGTAGGGAGGATCATGTAGTTCTAAAAAATGAGCATTTATAGGGATACTATCATTATTTATTGAGTATTATTGAATACATGAATTATTACATAAGGGAGAAAATATTCTTTTTCAAATGATTTCAAAGAAATTATTTTATAAAATATGAAAATTTCCATTTAAGATGATGTAAATTTTCAATTGTAAAGCAATGAATCCAATGATATGAAATTTAGAGATATTTTATATTAATATGCCTTTCATAAGTTTTGAAAGAGGCTCCATGTTCTCTCTATATATGACCTAAAAATATAATCATTAGATGATCCCTATAAATAAAATTTATCTATTCACTATGTTAGATTGAAGATTAATAGAGATTTGGAACAATATTTTGGGAATGATAAAATAAATTAGGAAATTGTTGCTTATGTGTCAAGATGGTTTTCTAAATAGTATAATGATGAGAGACAACATTATTGATAATTTATAAATCCTCTACCTATTCCTAAGTGAAAATGGGATTAAATAAATAGGGAAATTATTATCAGATTACTATATAATCCAAGATATAATGATGTGACATGAGTTATTATTTATCAAATTACCAAATCTCTACATTTCCTCACTATAATATAATCAATTCAACCGACATTCCCTATATAAAACTATATTAGTTCTATTTTAATACATCATTTTGCCTATAAATTGAATGTTTTAGATTATGATCCAAATTTTATGTTTTAATTTTGAAAACATCTTTAGAAGGATCTAGATACAAGGATTTATATCAGAACCACTTATCAATCTAAAAAATGTGTAGTTAGAAAGGATTATATTAACATTTTAAGACATTTTTAGTTATTAATCACATGAAATTGAAGGTATGTGCGTTCAATTTTTACCTTTGGTATAATTCTCCTCAAAAGATAGAATCCAGTCAAGCATTATAATGGAATCGTATTAACCATAATATGGAAATACATGTTAGACACCATCTTTTTTGGGATGATGTTGTTGAAATAAATCATATAGGGATATAACATGTGGAGGAAAATATGAAATTGGTAAAAAAATATTTAATCCCATATCACAGAATCCCAACCTAGCATGGGAAACTAATATTATGGTAGTTCGGTCCTTTTGAATTATTATAATGAATTTGTAACATCCCAAGTAAGTAATGAATAATAGATATTTTTATCTATGTGTATTAATTAATTAGATAGTGTTTTAGAGGCTTAAAGTGATAATAAATCCAATCTTATGCATGGAATAAACTATTATTTTTAAAAGATTGTTTTACTGCGTTTTGATGGAATTTTTTTTTAAAATCTATCTTTTGACAATTTTATAAGCTATGTTTGTCAAAATAAACTTATTCTTTATGATTGGGACATCAAAATTTACTTTGTGTGGATTTTTGGTATTTTCCAATAAAGTTCATTTTTAAATGAATAGTGAAAAATGTTGTATTTTAATTCAAACCTCTTTTTAATCTAATTTATTTATATTATTATATTTTCTTTTGAATTGTTTTTGATGTGAAATTAGAATATATTTTTACCATTTAATCCAATGGTGGTCATTGGAGTCAATTTCACTTTGAAATTGGTCTTAAACTGGTGTCAATCTTTTGATGCTTATTGTTTCATAAAAACACGCTATTTGTCATGACAGCGGGAATTAATTATTAAATTAATTATTGTAACTTATATTATTTTAATTTCTCAAAATATGCATCATTTTGGAATTCGGAATATCAAATATAGCTTAGGGTGAAGATTTGGTATTTTTCTGAAAAACATCAATTTTTGATGAATAGTGAAACCACTAAGTGGTAGTTAAAGAAACTGATTTTTCGTTTAAATGAAACTTTGCCACTTATGTGATTTGATTTACAAAAATCCGACATACATGGTTGTCATTAATAAGTAAAATGTGGTTCAATGAGATTAAAATAATTTTTTTGGTGAATAGTAACTTTTAAGTTCTTAATCGCGATTAGAGGTAATTAGTGTAGTTTAAGGTAAAAAATAATATTTTAATAATATGAGATGAGCTTGACACATGTCCTACCCTCATTGGATGTGTCATGGCCGACCAAGACAATCCATCGTCAATTTGGGGACCCCATGGAGCCACTTTGGTTGGGAAATGACATAAATTACTTTTTATTTAATGTAAAAGTAAAAATGACACAAACATGAGATGTTTTACTAAAAAAAAATTACATGGGGTTATACAAGTCAGATATTTGACTATAAATATTAATTAGAAAGATAAAAAGATTTCCTACATCATGATATTTGTTTTATAATTTTTAAAATTTAAATATATTAAATTATTTATGACATCATGATGATGCAGCGATTACCTCATTAATAAAGGATTTGAATAAAAAGAAATGATAATGTAAAATCTATGACCTACACATGTCCAAAACCTATTGGATGGGTATATTTCAAACCCTTATCACCTTAGCCTATAATTATATTAATGTGGGACCTTTTGAATCTGAAAATCATTTTAAAATAAAGTATCATTTCTTTACTTTCCATGAGTGACTCTCCTCTCTTCTTATAAAAGGACCCCACCTCTACCTCCTAACCCACACTTCCAAAGCCTTTAGTTAAAGAACATATTGTTTCCGTGGATGATGAATTTCTGCCTCACGAAACGATGATTGTTCAACATTATTTTAACACCTTCATAGGTGGCCATTAAGATGACCCTATATTTATATATGATATATAATATGTTTATTTTTTTCCTTAAGCTTTTGTATTTTTCATTTTGGGCATACCTTTATGGTTTCTATTATGGGTAAACGTGATATCTTCATTTAAGGAAGTGAGGACATCCACTCCCTCAAAGTGATTTGATTCGTTAATACCATTTGTGGGACGTATAAAGGATGGACTTATGATATTATATATGATATTACACTGGAATTATAATATACCTTTATATAATTATGATTCCATTCTATAAAATAAGAAATAGAAATGAAAGTCGTGTTCATGCGTACGTACGGCTTACCATCTCCATGAACGGTGCATTTCATTTCATACCTCTAAATGATTATGTAATTTTATAAATGCATGAATGTACTAGATATATATGACATATATGATATCTACATCATGAATACCATTCTGGATATAATGGATACATGAACAACTTGTAATTATAGAGGGTTTATTTTTGACTCAAGTAACAATGATCGTTAAAATGACAGTTATAAACTTAAATAATTACATAGTGTTAATGAAATGGAAATAAGTGATATAAAATGAATAATGAACTTGAAAAAGGTTCTTAAACAAGTAGAAATTAACTCAATTTTATTATCAAGAGATTAAAGAACGATCAAGTCATGTCGGACCCGTGGTATGGGACTTCGTCTCAATCTCCTTTCATTGAGGCATATTTTGTTTTATACACGACCTTCTTTATACGGTGTATAAACCCCTTTGACTTTTACATTTATTCAAAAGGAATCTTTTTTATATGAAGCATTTACTAAACAACAAAAGGGAATGTTTTTGTCATACGTATGCGGCGACAACGAATTCTCTGCCGCCGTGACCATTATTTGAGTTTCGGCTTCCTCTACAATCCATACCTTCTTTTTATAAGAAAAATAAATACCATGTTTTACTTTAATTTTATTTTGGTATTGAAAATGGTTTTCATAATGTTTTTATATCAGTGTGTTGTATTGATATCTTGTGATTGAAAGGTGGGAATTTTATGTTTCCTTTATGCATATTTTATGTGATACCATTATGTTGAGGTTCTTGGGCATTATTATGAAGACGGGTGGTTCCGTGATAAACTAAGGGTGGGTGAGCCCGATATAGCTCTCTAATGAAATAGGTAATAGGAAGGAGTGAAACGTTAAGGTTTCTCCAAAGAGATTTAGGGAATATACTGTGATGGTTATTCCAAACGTAACCAAGAGGGTTACTCCCTATGTAAGAATGTTATGAATGCCTCATGTTAACTTTATGACTTATGATTTCCATGATTTATTCATGATTTGATGAGGTATGTTAATGTGCTTATGTTTTATGAGTAAAGTATGATTTCATTGATTCTTATGTTTACATGTACTCATGTTTCTTTTCCATATTTGTACATCCCTTACTGAGCTTTTAATGCTCATCCCTAGTTTTTTTGAAATGTTTTTCACAGGTCAAGGGAATGGTACATTATATGATGATAGTGTCAAGGAAGTGTCAAGAAATAATCCATGTTGTATTTTAAATACGTTTCCTTTTATGTGAAAAAATGAATACTATCTTTATGTAACCACTTTGATTAAATGTGGAATGTAATGCAAGTTTTATGATCTAATTCTCTAAAACTCTAAACCTGAAAAGATCCTCAATGTGTAATCTTGAAATAACTCAAGATTAAGTAAGGTTTAAGGATGGGGCCTTATAGTTGGTATCAGAGGTCGGTTTAGATAACTTTTGGAGTTATAATTCTATTAAATGATTATCCGAAAATATATATTTTTTGAAATGACGTAGCATTTGAAGATTACCATGTTGCTTCATCTAAGACATGTTTGTTCAGAACGGTTTTCCGAAGAGGAAACATGGAAGCAGTTCTAGGAAGGCATACAGAAGGATATAACCTTCAGAATCAGCATCCTGAGATGTTCGGAATTGGAACTGAATAGTTTGTTGCAGTAATGGCGCAGTTGACTCAAGCGATAAATGGTGGTGGTATCCATGCACGAGGTTAGCCAGATCAACAGCAGAGGAACATGTTAGTGGTGGAACATTTCATGAGGCAACATCCCCCATCATTCAGAGGATCATTTGACCTTGTGTTTGCTAAAGGGTGGATTAAAGCACTGGAGAATATTTTCGAAGTCATGGGGTGTTCAAGCAATCAAAAGGTTAGTCAAGCTATTTACCGTTTGGAGGGTGAAACAGATCAGTGGTGGTTGATGGTTAAAAATATTAGGGACGCCGATGAGATTGATGCTCTTGACTAGGATCAATTCAAAGGTATGTTTCTTGAGAAGTATTTTCCTAAGGATGTTCGACATAGGATGGAAAAGAAATTCTTGGAATTGAGGCAAGAGGAAGACTCAGTGGCTGTCTTTGAAGAAAGGTTCACACGATTGGCAAGGTTTGCTCCAAATTTTATCTGAGAGCTTGATAGTAAAATCAATCGTTTTTACCCAGGATTAAAGACAAAATATCGAAGGGAATTAGCTTCTCTTGAGTTTAAAAGTTTTGAAAAGCTTGTTCGATGTAGTGAGAAGGTGGAAATGGAGTTTGCCGATGACCAAGTGTTCTATAACAACCAGTAGAAGAAGAGACCGAGGTGGTAGGAGAAAGGGATGAACTCTTCAAAAAAGTCTGATGGTGAGAAAAAAAGATTCCATTTTGTCATAAATGTGGGAAAGAGAAGCTGGGGAATGTCTTCTGAATTCTGAAATGTGCTACCGATGCGGTAATATGGGACATAAGGCTCGTGATTGCACTGAAAAAGAGAAGGGTGATGGTAAGACCAAATTTGATTTACAGTTAGTGAAATGTTTTAAGGGAAATGAGATGGGTCACTATGAAAACGAGTGTCCGACAACGAGCTTGAGTGACGAGAAGCAGTTAGACTACAAGAATAAAGGGGTGGAGAAATCCTTTGAAACTACTTCAGCAGATGTCGGGCCAACAAATGAAGTTGTATCAGGTACCTTGTCTGTTTTTTTAGATTATGCCATTGTGTTGTTTGATTCAGGGTCCACACATTCTTTCATCTCTGAAACCTTTTCTAGTAAAATGGAAATACAATCTCAAGAAATGACTCCTGAACTTGTGGTGAAAAGACCTGGGAGAAATGTCGAGGCAAAAAGAATTTATAATAATATTCATATCCTTATCTGTGGAAAGAACCTACTTGCAAACCTTATTGTTCTACCTCTAGTAGAGTTTGATGTTATCCTGGGTATGGATTGGCTCTCTATTTACCATGCTAATATTGACTATAGAGCTAAAGAGGTTTCTTTTCAGAAAGACTTTCAGTTTGTGTACAAGAATGAACCCTTACTGTTGATAACATATCAAGAGACCAAGAAACTTGTAAAAGATGGAAATGAATGTTACCTTGCACATATTGTTGAAAACAAGTGAACTATTCAGATTAATGATGTTCCAGTGGTAAATGAGTATCCTGATGTTTTTCCTTATGAGTTTCCTGGAATAATACTAGATTGGGAAGTTGAATTTAATGCTGACTTAGTTCCTGATTCTAAGTCAATTTCAAAACCCCCTTATCGAATGGATAAAATTGAACTTTTAGATTTGAAGGAGCAATTGCAAGATTTATTAGAGAAAGGTTTCATTCGACCTAGCACATTACCATGGGGTGCTACTGATTTATTTGTTAAAAAGAAAGATGCTTCTATGAGACTTTTCATTGATTATAGAGTCCTGAATAACATCACTGTTAAGAACAAATATCCTTTTCCTCATATCGATGATTTGTTTGATCAACTCCAGGGAGCTTAGTTTTTTCAATGATTGACCTGAGATCGGGGTACCATCAGCTGAAGGTAAAGGAGGAAGATGTTCTGAAGACTGTGTTTTGTACCAGATATGGCAATTATGAATTTGTAGTAATGCCTTTTGGGCTAACCAATTCACCTGCTGTATTCAAGGACTTAATGAATAGAATTTTCCATGAGTTCTTGGTTAAGATTGTGGTGGTTGTCATTGATGTTATTTTGGTGTTTTCTAAAAGTAAAGAGGAGCATGAAAGACATTTAAGGGTTATTTTGAAAACCTTAAAAGAAAACAAATTGTATGGGATATTCAGCATGTGTGAGTTTTGGTTGCAACAAATTTCTTTCCTTGGTCACATTGTTTCTAAAGATGGGATAACTGTTGATCCTGCAAAAACAAAGGTTGTTGAAGAATGGCCAAGACCCACAAATTTAACAGAGATTCGTAGTTTCCTTGGTTTGGCAGGCTATTACCGAAGGGTTGTTAGAAATTTTTCATGGTTATCTAGTCCAATTACTAAGCTAACTCGGAAGGTTGTTATGTTTATCTGGACAAAAGAATGTGTTGATTTTTTTTAGGAACTGAAAAGAAGATTGGTGAATGCTCTGGTTTTGGCACTACCTACCAGGAATGGTGAGTTTGTTATATACAGTGATGCTTCATTGAAAGGACTTGGTTGCATCCTAATGCAATATGATCAGGTATTTGGTTATGCTTCACGACATTTGAAAACTCATGAGGTAAATTACCCTACACATGATTTCAATTTAGCTATTGTTGTTTTCACTTTAAAATTTTGGAGGCATAATTTGTATGGAGTAAAGTGTGATATATATACTGATCAGAAAAGTTTAAAGTATATATTCACTTAGAAAGAGTTAAAAATGATACAGAGGAGATGGCTGGAATTAATCAAGGATTATTATTGTACAATTCATTACCATCCAGGAAAAGCAAATAAAGTGGCTGATGATTTGAGTCGAAAAAGTAATGCTTCATTAGAAATGTTGCATCTGGAACGTGATCCTTTGGTTAAGGATTTGATAAACTTTGTCATAGAAGTTGTTGGTGCAGGATGTTCTTATGCTTTGTTTCAGGTATCAGTGAGATCATCTCTATCAGACAGAATCAAGAAAGCACAGAAGCAAGACAGTGAGTTGCAGAAAAAGGTAGAGATGGTTCAGAAGGGAAAGTTTCCTGAATTCAAAATTGATAATTATTGTGTTTTGAGATTTGGGAAGATATTTTGTGTGCCTTGTGATTCACAGTTGAAGAGAGGGTTGTTATGTGAAACTCATAGTTCTCTGTTTTCAGTTCATCCTGGTAGTACTATGATGTACAGAGATCTGCGGGAGTTTTACTGGTGGGATGGAATGAAAAGAGATATTGCTGATTTTACTGTGAAGTGTTTGACATGTCAACAGGTTAAAGAAGAGTGACAGTTACCGGAAGGGATGCTTCAGCCTTTACTAGTGCCAGAGTGGAAATGGGAGAATATATCCATGGTCTTCGTTGTGGGATTGCCGAAGACCCCTCGTGGTAATAATGCAATCTGGGTTATTGTTGATCGCTTGACTAAATATGCTCATTTCCTTGCTATACGAGATACTTTTTCCCTAGATCAAAATTTTCATTTGTATCTTAAAGAGATAGTCTGGTTACATGGAGTTCCTCTCTCCATTGTATCTGACTGTGATCCCAGGTTCACTTCTAACTTTTGGAAAGGCCTTTAGAAGTCATTGGGTATTGAATTAAATTTTAGTACAGCTTTTCATCCTCAATCATATGGGAATTCAGAACGAACAATTCAGACCTTGGAGGATATGTTATGAGCTTGTTAGATGGATTATCAGGGAAGTTGGGACCAACATCATTCTTTGGTAGAATTATCATATAATAGCAGTTTTCATTCCAGTATACAGATGTCACCATTTCATGCATTATATGGGAAGCGGTGTCAAACTCCAGCTTTTTGGGATGAAGTGGGTGAAAGAAAGCTGATGGGACAATAATTGGTAGAAGAGTTGGCAGAAAAAGTTCAGCTGATACCGAAACACATGAGAACAGCTCAGAGCAGGCAGAAGAGTTATGCGGATAACCAGAGGAAGGATCTGTCTTTTGAGGTAGGTGATCATGTTTTTCTCAAAGTCTCAACATGGAAAAGTGTGATGCGATTTGGTAAGAAAGGAAAGCTGAGTCCAAGGTTCATTGGACCATATGAAATTCTGGAGAGAGTTGGATCAGTTTCCTACCGAGTGGCTTTACCTCCGAGTTTATCTTAGGTACATAATGTTTTTCATGTTTCGATGTTGAGAAAATATATGCCAGATCCATCTCATGTTTTGAGTCCAGAGGTAGTCCAGCTAGAAGAGAACATATCTTTTGAGGAAAAACCGGTCCAGATTCTTGACCACAGGGAGCAAGTGTTACAGAATAAGGTTATTCATCAAGTAAAGGGTTTGTGAAAAAACCACATGATTGAAGAGGCAACATGGGAATCTGAAAATGCGATGAGGGATAAATACCCCCACTTATTCGATAAGTAAATAAATTGTAAGGACTCAATTTTATAAAGGGGGGGAAGGATGTAACATCCCAATTAAGTAATGAATAATAGATATTTTAATCTATGTCTATTAATGAATTAGATAGTGTTTTAGAGGCTTAAAATGATAATAAATCCAATCTTAAGCATGGAATACACTAATATTTTTAAAAGATTGTTTTACTGCCTTTTGTTGGAAAACCATTTTTTAAATCTATCTTTTGACAATTTAATAAGCTACTTTTGTCAAAATAAACTTATTCTTTATTATTGGGACATCAAAATTTACTTTGTGTGATTTTTTGGTATTTTTCCGATAAAGATCATTTTTTTATGAATAGTGAAAAATGTTGTATTTTAATTCAAAACCTCTTTAATATAATTTATTTATATAATTAGATTTTTTGAATTGTTTTTGAAGTGAAATTAGAATATATATTTACCATTTAATCCAATGGTGGTCATTGGAATCAATTTCACTTTGAAATTGGACTTAAACTGGTGTCAATCTTTTGAAACTTATTGTTTCATAAAAACATGCTATTTGTTATGACAACGAGAATTAATTATTAAATTAATTAATGTAACTTATATGATTCTAATTTTTCAAAATAGACATCATTTTTGAATTTGGGATATCAAATATAGCATAGGGTGAAGTTTTGGTATTTTAATAGAAAAACTTCAATTGTTGATGAATAGTGAAACCACTAAGTGGTGGTTAAAGAAACTGATTTTTCCTTCAAATGAAACTTTGAAACTTCTGTTATTTGATTTTCAAAAATTTTACATACATGGTTGTCATTAAGAAGTAAAATGTGGTTCAATTAGATTAAAATATTTTTTTGGTGAATAGTAACTTTTAATTTCTTAATCGCGATTCGAGGTAATTAGTGTAGTTTAATGTAAAAATAATGTTTTAATAATATGAGATGAGATTGAAACATGTCCTAACCTAATTGGATGTGTCATGGCCGACCAAGAAAATCCATGGTTCAACTTGGGGACCCCATGAAGCCACTTTGGTTGGGAAATGACATAAATAACTTTTTATTTAATGTAAAAGTAAAAATGACATAAACATGAGATGTTTTACTAAATCAATTTTTACATGGGGTTATACAAGTCAGAATTTTGACTATAAATATTCAATAGAAAGCTAAAAATAATTCCTACATCATGATAGTTTTTTATAATTTTTAAATTTTACATTTATTAAATTATTTATGACATCATCATTATGCATCGATTACCTCATTAATAAAGGATTTAAATAAAATGAAAAGATAATGTAAAATCTATGACCTAAACATGTCCAAAATCTATTGGATGGGTATATTTCGAACACTTATCACATTATCCTCGAATTATATCAATTTGGGACCTTTTAAATCCAAAAATAATTTTAAAATAAATTAACATTTCTTTACATTCCAAGAGTGCCCCTCCTCTCCTCTTATAAAAGGCCCCCACCTCTACCTCCTTACCCACACTTCAAAAGCCTTTGACTCGGCCAAACCCTACCCATTTTGTCTCTCCACATCCCTATATTACTCTTTGAAGCCTCACTTTGGGCAGAAGTCTTCCCAAGGAAGCCTTTGAGCTCAAACCAAAGGGAGTTACCCAATTTTAAGGTAATGTCTTCACTTGAGTCCTTTTGTTTTATTTTACATCTCCAACCCCCTAAACTCTTTTTATTCATTTCTTTTGTAACAACTCCAATATCTTCAGTATACTAGGATTATTTTATAAGAATTATTCGAGCTACACTTACATACACATACATCTAATGGTTAAAGAACATTATGTTTCCGTGGATGGAAAATTTCTGCCTCCCGAAACAATGATTGTTCAACATTCATTTAACACCTTAAAAGGTGGCCATTACGATGACACTATATTTATATATGATATATAATAAGTTTATTTTTTTCCTTAAGATTCTGTATTTTTAATTTTTGGCATACCTTTATGGTTTCCATTATGGGTAAAGGTGATATCTTCATTTAAGGAAGTGCAGACTACCGCCCCCTCAAAGTGATTTGATTCGTTAATACCATATGTGGGACGTATAAATAATGGAGTTGTGATATTATATATGATATTACACTTAAATTATAATATAACTTTATATAATTATGATTCCATTCTATAAAATACGAAATAGAAATAAAAGTAGCGTTCATCCGTACTTACGGCTTACCGTCTCCATGAACGGTGCATTTCATTTCTTACTCTAAATGATTATGTAACATTACAAATGAATGCATATACTGGATATATATGAAATATATGATATCTACATCATAAATACCATTCTGGATATAATGGATACATGAAAAACATGTGATTATAAAGGGTTTATTTTTGACTCAAGTACCAATGATCGTTAAAACGACCGTTATTAACTTAAATAATTACATAGTGTTCATGACATGGAAATAAGTGATATAAAAGGAATAATGAACTCGAAAAAGGTTTATAAACAAGTAGAAATTAACTCAAGTTTATTATTCAGGATATTAGAGAATGACTGAGTCAAGTCGGACCCGTGGTATGGGACTTCATCTCAATATCCTTTCATTGAGATGTATTTTGATTTATACACAGCCTTCTTTATACGGTGTATAAACCCCTTTGAATTTTACGTTTATTCAAAAGGAATCTTTTTTATACGAAGCCTTTACTAAACGACCAAAGGGAATGTATTTTCCGTACGTATGCGGCGACAACGACTTCTCCGCCACCGTGACCATTATTTGTGTTTCAGCTTCCTCTACAAGCCATACCTTATTTTTAAAAGAAAAATAAATACCATGTTTTGCTTTTATTTTATTTTGGTATTGAAAATGGTTTTTATAATGTTTTTATATCAATGTGATGTATTGATATCTTGTGATTGAAAGGTGGAAATTTTATGTTTCCTTTATGCATGTTTTATGTGATACAATTATGTTGAGGTTCTTGGGAATTATTATGAAGTCGGGTGGTTCCGTAATAAACTAAGGGCGGGTGAGCCTGATATAGCTCTCCAATGCATTGGGTAATTCCAAGGAGTGAAACATTAAGGTTTCTCCAAATAGATTTAGGGAATATACTGTGATGGGTATTTCAAACATAACCAAGAGGGTTACTCCCTACGTAAGAATGTTATGAATGCCTCAAGTTACCTTTATGTCTAATGATTTCCATGATTTATTCATGATTTGATGAGGTATGTTAAAGTCCTTCTGTTTTATGAGTAATGTATGATTTCATTGATTCTTATGTATACATATACTCATGTTTCCTTTCCATATTTTTATATCCCTTACTGAGCTTTTTATGCTCATCCCAAGTTTTTTTGAAATGTTTTTCACAGGTCAAGGGAAAGGTACATGATATGATGATAGTGTCAAGGAAGTTTCAAGAATGAATCCATGTTTTATTTTAAATATGTTTCCGTTGATGGGAAAAAATGTATAAAATCATTATGTAACCACTTTGTTTAAATGTGGAATGTAATGCAAGTTTTATGATCTAATTCTCTAATATTCTAAACCTGAAAAGATCCTCAATGTGTAATCATGTAATAACTCAAGATTAAGTAAGGTTTAAGGCTGGGGCCTTATAGAATTGGAACTGTGGAATACCATTTGGAAATTCCATCCGGCCATTCTAAAGTATTTGACTTGTAAGATTAGTAAAGGAAGTAAAATATAGACGCAAAACATTTTCATAGTTATAAGGAATTAGAATTAGAACCTGATTCATGTTACTATGATGTGCTTATGTTTATTGTGGACCCATGATAATATGTTTTGATGAATCAAAGCACTCGACTGGTAAATGTACATTGAAAAAATTATTATATTGAAGTGCTGATGTGAAAATAAGATTAAATTATAATGAAAACTTTTAAAATCTATTTTTGAGGAGAAATTTTGGAAATTTCAAGAATTAAATTATTTTGATATCGGGAATAATGTAACAATGTAATATTTTATGATATGTATGTTTTTTATTAAAAAATCATTTTTTTGATAGGTTAAATTGAACCCAACAATTAGTTCATACGAATTATGATATATTATTATGTGACCATATAAACATATCCATTAATTTTATAAGTTCGAATAGGAAATTTTTAATAATGTATTGTTTATAAATTTATTTATTAATTAATTTGTATTCAATCGCTTAGAAATATAAATTATAAGAAAATTAAAAGAAGTATTTTTTAAAAACATTTTTTTCGTGACAAAAATATATTTATATAATAATGAAATTAATTTTTTACAATTTTATTATCAAATTCTTGAAAATTATAAAATAAATATTCAATACTTTTTTAACATTAATATAATATTTTTATTATGCAAAGGATTAGATTAAAAATAATGTTATTAAAAATGATTTTTCTAAAAAATATGGGTTTCCACGTGTTTTTTAATTAATTTAAAATTAATTTATACCACTTATAGGTGTTAAATTTTATAAAATTAATTATATATTTTGAGAAATTGGGACTTGATTTTGTAATTGGGAAACTTTTTTCTCAAAATAAATAGTATCTATGGTAAAATTTATCACCTCGATAAGGAAAAAATTAAGATATTTCAAGTTAAACCTAAAAGATAAGGACATATCTATAGATCATAATTTTTATTCGATGAATTGGATTTGATACATATTACTATACTCTCAAATTTTAGTTTTTTAATAGAATTTTTTCCAAAAAATAAATTTTATATTATTTAAAGACCTTATAATTTCAAAATGTTTCTCCCTTTGTTTTTTATTATTTTATATTTTCACATACGGAAAAAAGATATACATGAATGATTAAAATTTCTATATTTAGATTAATAAATAAAATTCATTATAGGAATTTATTTTTAATTTTTAATAATTATATAGTGATGAATAATAATGGTGAAATTATTATATAGGTTTTATTTAAAAAATTGAAATATATAATAAATTATTTGAAAAATATTAATTTTGATATAATTTAATTTAGTTAATGTTTCCAATGATTAATATAGATATATAAGACTTTCAATTATGTCTTAATGAATTATAATGTAATTCCCATTTTTCATGATGTATTTGAAGTAAATTTTATTTAAGAGTTTCAAAATTGAGAAAAAAGATGTTTTATCAAAATAATATTTTACTAATTTCCTTTAAAAATCCTATAATATTTAAATAAGTAAATTTGGAAATTATATGGTGTAAAATTTCTTAATTATTCCATTTATAGGTCAATTCTAACATTATATGTAAAAATTTGTAGTCTTTTATATGGGAAATCATGTAATCATTATTAAAATAAAAAATAAATTAATAACTGTTAGTCAAAATGATAAAGATTGAAATGAAAAAATTCTAAACTATATAGTTTTATATTATTATAACACTATACTAAATTATAATCTAATATCACATTTTTTCATTTATCATGTTACAGAATTTATAATAAATTAAACTGTTGATAATCTAAAAAGATCTCCTAACATAAATTTTAAGAATAGAACCTCCTCTCTTACTTATTCACTCCACATTTCACCAAATATATATTCCAATCCAATTAAATTTATCTTATTAACATCCTTATAAAACATAAAGTGGAGGTGGTATCTATAAAATAAAAAATTTATTTATTAAGAAAGGGTTTATAGAAGGTAGCCTAAAGAAGAGGTAAATGTCCTACCCGACCACTTTCAATTTATTTCATACTCCAAATATTTTACATATATATAATTCATCATAAATTAACTTATTAAAAATCTTTGAAATTGAGATATTTTATTATAAATATTATCAATCTTATTTTCCATCAAATCAGTCATTAATGTATAACTTGTGCCTATGTGTGGATTATCTTCTCCACGTAGTGATACAATTCGTTTGTCTTTACCATATTATATGGATTATAATTACAATAAGTTTCATGTTTATTTAATATATTTATAATATTATTATACATAATTAATAATAATATAATATCTACCTACTTACCTTCTAAAACATTGGTTAACAATAATGTCACTCGTATGTACACGGGGAATACCACCTCCATAAAGTGTTCATTATTCATTTCTATTTTACATGGATAGTAATTGATATTTATTTTATAAATATAGATGATTTTAAAGGTATAATAATTATTATATAAATGATTTTTTATTTACTTTTCATTTATTCAATTTGTAGAAAAATAAAAACAACATTCTTGTGTACATATGTCCCATTGTCTCCATGAATGGTGTAATACATTTTTATATATCTATAGTTAATTGATTACATTAAATACATATAAAATGAAAATATATTATATTTATTTAATAATTAAAATTATTGATATTATGGATCCTCAACTAAATTATTAATACCAAAAGTACTAAATCAAATCATAGATGATAAACGAATCAGTTTTTACCCAAAATAGTGTTTTTTGGAAAATAATTGTTAAGAAATAGGTGATAAAAATTTATAAAAGCATCATAAATGGTATGATATCTATTATTATGGATCTAAAATTGATTTATAATAAACAAATATTTATTTTATATTTTTCATGAACATTTATGAATGATATCAGACCAGAGGTAAGGGTTTATTTCATAAAACATTCAGAATTTTTTATACTTAAGCCTCTGTTGGGGAATATTATTCATCGAAATCCATATTTTCCAAAAAAAATTTAAATAATATTTTAAATAAAATCCAATTATTTTTTAAAGTCCATTTTACCCAATTAATACTTCGTACTAATCAAATTTAAAGGGATTTTGTTATCATTTTCCGAAAAAGGTACTTTTCGAAATTTCCAACAAAACATTGAATAGAATGTTTTTGAACATATATATACTGATTGTAATTTCCTATATTTTTGAATGTTTTTCTAATATTATTTTACATTTTAAATGTTTTTTTAATGTAATTTATTTCTTTTACAATTGTGATTTTTTTTTAAAATAAGTTATTTTCATTGTGAAGTGTTAATTTTCTTCAAGATTGTTTTTAAAATACTTTTTTTGGTATTTCAATTCATAAATGTAAATTTTTTTACTTTACTAATTCAAATATTTTTATGTTTTATGATGATACCTTAATTATTATTTATTTATTTTTTACATTCTATTGGACTAGTGATGTATTATTTTTATAGCATTCGACATATTACTTTGGATATTTATGATTATGCCTATTAATTGGATAAATTATTAATTTTTTTATGATATTTCATATAAAAATATATATAATTATTATGTTTCATCCATTTGAAATCTTGAATTTATTGTACTTATTAGGTTATGCGTGTGGCCTATTGTGGACCTTTGATGCATCAGTATGACCGATGAGAAAATATATCTTGGGTAATGAATGGGGCATTATCCATTTTTATAAGAAGTCTTGGTAAAATGTGTTCACTGTATGTTTATGATGTCAAAAATTATTCATTTAAGTTATTATGAGATTATTTATTTATTTATATGTAGTTATTATATTCCTTATGATTTCAATTTAGAGTTATATATATTATGATTATTTATATTTAATTATCTGATTTTGATTTATTTCCTTCCATATTATTCATATCTTTTTTAGATTCTACAGTATGCATACCCTTACTAATAATTAGAGATAACCCATTTCATATTTTGTCCCTTTCTCATAGATTTTAAAAAGTGTATTATAATAGATATAAAATTATTTGTTATTGGGAATAATGGTGAACTAGAAGAATGTATTATATTAGATTTCATGTTTTCATTTTTAATTTGATTTTAAATTACGTCTCTAATTTACCATGACTAATAATCTATTAAATCCTTTGGAATGTGAAACCATGTATCTAGTACCAATAAAATATTTTAACTACTATATATTGGTTACTAGGTTCATGGTCTATACACTGGTTATTAAAAATAAGGTAATTACTCATGTAAAAGAGATAAATACCCAAAATTAATTAGGTTTCGTGATTGTATAAAACATTGATTAATGGGAGAGAGTAAGGAGAGATAAATGAGTTCCTGAATTGATAAAATTAAATTTTTATAGTAATGTTAATATCAAATGTGTCTGAAAGTAAATAATCATTAATATTAATAAGACCAAGGAAAATGTGATTCTATAATGAATATTATAAAGATTTTAATTCCCTTACCTTGAATATTTTCTTCTTATAACATGAGAATTGACCTTAAGAAACACAAGTAAAATTGTAGGTATTACATAGGAGGTTAAATAAGCATAGCCTAGTGCTTAAGGTATTTGTTATTGAGAGTGGGGCTGGAAAGATGGTATTTATATTTTAGTAGGGTTGAATTTTTGTTATTAAATAATAATTACTTTATATTTAAGGAGAAACATAATTGGTGGAATTAATTACAATTAATTTTTTTGAAAATTATTTCTATAATGTATTTCTATGGTTATAAAATAATTCAAACTATATTTTTTTTTATTTTTTTAGCATTTTATTCATTTACCATTAACCCTAACCTACTAAATTATTTTACTAATTGTTCGATAACAAAATTTTATCGAGAATAACATTTTTATGTATAAAAAAATTCATCATTACTAATTAGGATATCAAAAATTAAAAAAAAAATCAATCATTATACATTAATCAATTTAATAGTGATAAAAATTAGTTCACTATGATAATCACATGTTTCTAAATGTAATTATTTATTTATTATGTTGTTATGTTAAAATATTTTGGTTTTGAATAAAAATCAATAAAAATTAAATAATTATTATATGTTAATTATATCAGAAGAGTTTTGATATTTCATCAAATCATTATTTTTACTTTTTTCAAAAAATTGTCGTATAATAATTTTTATGCACTAAGTCAAAAATGATTTTTTTATTTAAAATTAATTCAAAAAATAGTGCATTTTTTAATTTCTAAATAATATTATTTTATTGAATATAAACATTCAACTATGATATAATAAAATATTTGGACATTATAAATATTACTTAGGACTCTGATTATTTATATTAATGTTTATAAGTGTTCATAAGATAACTATGTGAAGTTAATTTCTCTTGAAAAATTATAAATTATTCATGAAACAAACTTTTAATGAAAATTAATACATTAATATATTTTAAAAATCACAACTATAATATAATCCCCAAATTAATTTTAATATTCCAGAATTATAATAATGCCCAATACTCTAATTTATTAATGGTAATAATTCCCATAAGTAATTGTGGGCCTTGTTCTTTATGCTTAGAATTCATATTTCCCATTAAATACATACTAATTATTACTTTATACCACACTACATATCTTAAAAAGGTTCTTTCACATCCTATGATTATGTCAGTTTTTTAGTAACAATTATATTTCTTTTTATGATATTTTTGGAAAAGGTATTCTTCCTTTGGGATTTCTAGCCTATGGAGTTTTTTGGGATCGTATTATTCTACCATGTGTATATCCCATTACTATTACTAGTTCTGTTATTATATATCTACACATGTTTTATAATTTATTTTATAAATTTATGTTTTTAAATTTTATTTTATTTTAAAACATAATAAAATATTTTTGATAGATAATTGTTTATTTTTTTAGAAGAAAGTTTTATGGGTCATTTCGAATGGTGCATTCCATGTATCTCTGTAGAGAATGTACATTCCCAAAACATAGTATTTTTTTTTAATTTGAGTTTATAATAAATCCTCATGATATTTTTAATGATGTATAACTTTTTGAGACTCTTGATCATAGAGAGAAAAATCTACTAAAGAAGATCACTCACCTAGTTACGGTTTTATGGTGAAACCACCAACATGAGGAAGATGCATGGGAACATAGGGATTTATAATAAATAATTTACTTTATTTTATTTTTACATATTTATGTAATTTCATCAGAGAAGATAATTTTTTGTGGTTATAATAGAGAATCACATGTGTTTATGAATTTTTTGGAGTAAATTATATTTTTTTGAATGCTTGTGTTAAGAGAAACACCATGTTTTAATGATCCAAAATATAAAATTTTATCAATACCTTTATAAACTATCCATTAAATGTTGTAGTATATATATGAATAGAAAAATTAAAATTTTTAATATTTTTTCACATAATTAAATCATATTCATTAAAACATATTTAATTTTTTGTAAGGTCTTTATATGTTTCAAAAATATTATCTTCTGACAAAATGTACTTAATGATTTCTGATAAAAAATAATAAAACAAAAATTGTTCCACTTTCCTAATATTTATATGAATTAATAAACTAAAATTTTAAAATATATATGTCATTATTATATTTTACTTTCTTTGAGAAGTTTCTAAAAGGTTTAGTATTTTTAAGATTATTAAAAATATAATTGTTATTAAAATTTTCATTTTCATTTAAATAATTTACTAGTTCTATTTTACTTTAAGAAATATTTAAATATATAATTAGTAAAATTATATATTTATCAATACAAATTAATTAATTTTAATTAATTTAAAATTTGATTTTGTGATTAAAACTACATATAATTGTGAAAAGTTTGTCTTTGGAAAACCATTTTTTCATCACATCTATAGGATTAATTTTAAATTAACAATTTAAATTTTGTTATTTGAATTTATAAAAATGGTTTCCATATGTGAAATAAGAATTTAAAATATTATTTAATAATTTCATGGTTATTTTAATTATAAATAATTCTAAAAATAGAAAAGAAAATTAATGTCATCATTTATTGATTAAATTGGTTTATCGAAGGATTAAGTTGAAATTATAATTGGTAAATGAAAAAGAAATTTATAAGACTCAAATTTAATGGTTATATATATATTATCTAAGGTTTTATAATTATAAATTTTTAATACTTTTAATTTTTATATGTAGGGTACAAATTTTTATTTTAAAAAATGTTAAGTGTGTCCTCTCCACCACATATATAAGGAAACCCATATCCACTCCACTAAACAATTCCCATTAAGTTTGATTAATTGATTTATTACTATTATATATTAATTAATTCCATAAAAACACCACATATGTGATATTTGGATTACTAATCCCTCCTCTGAAGACTTTTAGTGGTATAACAAATGTTATCCAAAGAATATGTATCGTTCTTAATCAACCATTTTTATTTTATTTCATCATCAAACTACATTAATTATTCATCCAATATGGTTATGTAATAAATTGTATAAATAACATATAATTATATTTTGTTATTTTAATATCACAACCTATACCAAAATTCTTTTCCACTTAATGGGAAACGAAATCTCTAATTGTGTGTGTGATGGACTACCGCTTCGTGAACCGATTGGGAGTGTTTTTCATCACCGCTTATTATATACTGATATAATGATGAACAAAAAATACATATTTAAGATTATCTACGAAGAATAATTTTGTTTCTTATAATATCACCTATATATACTTCCACTCTAACCAGTTTGAAAACAATAACTTCACTCATGTTCCTGACGAACTGTTGCCTCAGAAACCGATGTGAGGTGTTTTAAATTAATGTTATACATCGATGGTAATGTGGATATATTTAAAAAATATTCACAATATATATGAGATAAAAAATATTTTGGGATGGTTATATATTATTTACCTTTATTTCAATTCATATGTTCGAAAAAATGGAATGTCTTTTATGCATACAAAAGACATACCAACACCCTGAATAGTGTAATTATTTTCCAATATCAAAATTTTATGAAATAATATAAATTAAAATATAATTAATTTATATGATATTTATATATTTTTTCCCATCATGGAGATTGTAAAACATTGATCAATGTTAAAGTACCAGAAATACAAATCCAAAACAAACATCAAATACGAAGAAGTTATTAATCAAAACACGATTATAACAAGGAATTGTTAAAAAAGCTATATATATGTTCATAAGTAAACAAAATATGGTATGTTATATATATATATATATGTATTTATTTGGAATATATTTATAATAACCAAATGTTTATTATATTTTAGGTTTAAATGTGTACGATGTAATTTGAGAGTTAGGGTAAGATATTTTTCTCTTACATTTATTTCTTCATGACACATGAAAAATTCACTACCATTTTATATAATTTTTGTGTATATAGTAAAGATGTATCTATTTTATGAAACCTATAATTAATTTTATAGGATATAAATATCTCTATATTTTTCATTCATTAATCGGGATGGAGATTTAAAATATTACCAAAGTGAAAATGGTTTCTCGTTACAATCTCATTCATTTTCAGGATTATTAATGATTATGATTCATATGATGAAATCCTATAATATATCACTAAATTAACTCATTATTTTTATTATAATGTTTTAATTTCAATAGAATAAATTTTTACAATCCATTTTTCTCCTATAAGAAATCATGATAAATATTTTATTGGAAATCATGTTTATATTTTTATGGTTGAAAATCCATTTTTCCATATTCATATTTATTAATTTTATTTTAATGAATTATTTAATATTATTAAATTATTTTTAAAATTATTTTTTAACCATGATAAAATTTTATCTAATAACTTTTAAAAGGAATATTCTCTTAAATTTATATTAGAGGAACTTTTTTAAATTTTTACCAAAATGGGAAATGGATGGTTTCTTTTAACAGAAGAACCATAAATAGAATTATCCCCCATTATGAACACACAATGTTTTAAATATTCCATTATATTTGTGGATAAATATTTTAAAAGTAATTTATTTTCAAAAAAATTCTTATATTATTTTAAAAAGGGAAATTTTAAAATTGTAAAGATTATTTTTCACAAAAAATGAACCAAGTGATCATAAAAAAACATTTTCCCTATTATATGATATCTGGTGAAATAACATATTATTTTATTGAGGTAATAATCCATGGATACCAACATTATTCTATTATATCAATATTTTATGATTTATATGAAATTATTTCTATAAACATGTTCCTTTTCGAGGGATAGTGAATCAATGAAATGATATAATAATTATGAAACCTATTACATTTATTGGAGTTCACCATAAATTAATTGATGAAATTATTATCAAACTCATTTATTTTACATGGGATTTTAAATAATGAAATTTCCATGAATGGTATTTTTTTTCATAGTGTATCATCCGAGATAAATAAATAATATTACATTTTAAGGTTTATAAATATTTGTGAATAAATGTTAATATTCCTTTAAATGGAATGCTATTCTCGATGGCGTACCCAATACGCAACAACGAGTTTCTTTGAAATCATACGTTGCACACAAATAATATAATAATATTATAATAGTTAACGCCTAGCCGTTGTAATGGAGGGAATGAACAGAAATTACTAAAAAATTATTACATATGTTTGTTAAATATTTTTAAATTTATCCAATTAATGTTAGAGGCTTAAAATCCAAATGAATCTAATTTTAAGAATATATACTCTAATATTTTTAAAAGATTGTTTTACCACCTTTTGATAGAGAACCTTTCTTAAATATAACTTTTGACAGTTTTATAAGCTATTTTTGTCGAAATAATCATATTATTTATTATCGGGACTTTGAAATTTACATTGGATAAATTTTTGGAATTTTTCTTACAATGTTCATTTTTTAATGAATAGTGAAAAATACTGCATTTTACATCAAAACTTGCTTTTCCATATAATTTAATTATATTGTTAGATTATATTTTTAGTTTGTTTTAAAGTTTAATTTGAATATATTTTTACCATTTAATCCAATTGTGGTCATTAGGATTAATTTCACTTTGGAATTGGGCATAAACTAATGCCAAACTTTTCATAGATATTGTTAAAAAAATCCGCTATTTCTTTTGACAACAGAAATTATTTTTAAATTAATTATTGAAATTTATGTGTTTGGAATTTGGTAAAATAGATTACATATTTGGAATCATAAGGTCCAAAGTATGTAATCAAGACTCTTTTGTTTGTGGACATTATAAATAGTAACGACGATAATTTTCTTTAATTATCTTGATTAATTAGTAATCATGTAGTTAAGGATAATAAAATAATATCGTAATAATAAAAAATGAGCCCAATATGTGTTCTAATACTACTCTATGTGTCATGTCTGACCATGGGATGCGTTGTACCAAACTTTTTGACCCCATGGAATAAAGTTTCTGTGATAATGACTTTTTATATTTTTATTTTTAAAGAAAGTTAAATATAACAAAGAAGGTATCACCCGAGTAAAAAAAATTAATTTTGTCTACATAAATGATCTTTTAAACTATAAATAGTCATTGTAAATCTAAAAAGATTTACTACATCATATTTTTTTTAATTTTTAGATATTAAATAAATTAAATTATTTATGACATCATGATGATGCAGTGATTACCTCATTAATAAAGGATTTAAATAAAATGAAATGATAATGTTAAAACTATAACTTACACATGTCAAAGACCTATTGGATGAGTATATTTACGACCCTTGCCACCTTATCCTCGAGATACATCAATGTGGGACCTTTAAAATATGAAATGCATTTGAAAATAGAGTAACATTTTATACCTTTCCCAGAGTGCCCCTCCTCCCCTCTTATAAAAGGCCCCCACCTCTACAACCTGACCTACATCTCTCAAGCCTTTGGCTCGGCTAATCCCTTATCATTTTGTCTCTCCACATCCATATCTTACTCTTAGAAGCCTCACATTGTGCATAAGTCTTCCCAAGGAATCCTTTGAGCTCAAATCCAAGAGAGTTTCCCGATACTAAGGTAATGGCATCACTTGTGTTCTTTTGGTTTATTTTGCTTCTCCAATCCCATAAAATCTTTTTATTCATTTTTTTGTAACAAATAAAGTATCCTCAATATACTAGGATGTTTTTATAAGAAGGATTTGAGCTACACATACACACACCTACATCTAATGGTTAGAGAACATACTATTTCTATGGATGGTGAATTTCTACCTCACGAATCGATGATTGTTCAATATTCTTTTAACAAACTCAAAGATGGACATTAATATTTCACTATATTTATATATGATATATAATATGTTTATTTTTTACTTAAGCTTATGTATTTTTCATTTATGGCATACCATTATGGTTAAACGCGATATCTTCATTTTAGGAAGTGCGGACTACCGCCCCCTCAAAGTGATTTTATTCGTTAATACCATATGTGCTATGTATAAAAGATAGATTTAATGATATTATATATGATACCATACTGAATTATAATACTATTATGTATCATTATTCTTTTAATTTCATTAAATAAGAAATAGAAATGGAAGTAGCGTTCATGCGTACGTATGGCTTACTGTCTCCCTGAACGGTGCATTTCATTTCTTAACTCTAAATGTTATGTAATATTATAAATTCATGTATATAATGGATATATATGATATATATGATATCTACATAATGAATATAATTCTGGTTATAATATATATTTTACCACATGAACAACTTATAATTATAAAGAGTTTATTTTTGACTCAAGTAGCAATGATCTAAAAAATGACCATTATTAACATAAATAATTACATAGTGTTCATAGCTTGGTAATAAGTGATATAAAATAAATAATGAACTTGAAAAAGGTTCTTAAAAAAGTATAAATTAACTCAATTTTATTATTCAGGTGGTTAAAGAACGATCAAGTCAAGTCAGACCCGAGGTAAGGGATCCTACCGCTCTCTTTCTTTTTAAGTACTCTCTTTTATGTCATTTATTTTAATCTCATCTTTCTTATGTTTGGGGATGTTATTTAATATTCCTCATTCTGTAATTTTTATGTTAATATTATGAGAGACCCTATTTTATCTCATAAATCCATTTTTGGAAGTTTTAATTTGCGCTGTTAGGCTGCCGAAATTTCTTAATGGGCTTTTTATCTCAGTTTGTGTTTTCGTGAGATTCATGCTACATTTTCCAATATTTCCTTTTGAGTGGTGTATGTACATTCCATTATTCTACACTTTGTGAAATATACATTCGTTTATGAGTGTTTACATAAATTTTGTATAGTCCTTCTTTCATGGGGTGTACGTTTCGAACGTTACCCAAATCGGTAAGGGGACCTTTCACCCTCCTCCTTTTAAAAGACTTCTTTTGTTATGTCTTTTAATTTTCATCTTATTATGTGGGGATATGTTCTTATATATCCTTATTGCCGTAAATTTTATGTCTAATTGATGAGATACCCTTTATCTCTCTCATCAACTCTTTTTCTAAAATTTGATGTGACGTCGTTAGGCTGTCAAGGGAACTTCTTAACCCAATTTCGATTTCTTTGGGTTCAACATGTAGTTATTGAATATGTCATCCTTTGAATATGTGTTAATGACCTATGATTATTTTACACCTAATATCCAATTATATTGGGTGAATTAATATTTGTCACACATTGTTATGAGATTGATTTATCCTTAATTTAAGGATACCTTCTTTATAATGGATTTCATCTCATAAAACATTTCTATTGAGACTTCATTGTTGTTATGCACCAGTTCACTCTTATATGGTGTATATAATGTCCTTTGGAATATTATATCATGAATCCCTTTATTCCAATGATATTATAATGTTTTGATAAAATTTTATTCCACATTTATTGTATTCAAGTGTCTCTCATTTTGTTAAAACCCCTTTAACTAAAATATCATTTTAAATGTTTTAATGATTTATTCATATAAAATTTCTTATTAATATCCATGTTTTCAAAATGGTTTTAAGGATTTATTTATATGGATATTAATGTGTTAAAATGTTAAAAATATCAATGTGGTATGAGACACTTTGATTTAAAAATATCTTTATTAAATGTTTTAAATAGTTTTGAAATTGGATTTTAGAATGGATTCACTATTTCAATATCTAAAAATGTTATATTGTTATTGCAATGTGGGAATGTTATCATTCCTTTATTCTTACGTTATGTGCTATGATTATGTTATGGTTCTTAGTAATTGTTATGAATACTGGTGGTTCCATGATAAACTAAGGGTGGGTGAGCCCGATATAGCTCTCCAATGCATTGGGTAACACAAAGGAGTTAAAAATTAAGGTTTCTCGGAAGAGGTTTAGGTAATATACGGTGATGGGTATTCTAACCGTAACTAAGAGGGTTACTCCCTACTTAAGAATGTTATGAGTGCCTCAATATACCTTTATGTCTTTTGATTTCTATGATTTATTCACGATTTTATGAGGTATGTTAAAGTGATTATGTTTTATAGGTAAAGTATGATTTCATTCTTATGTATATATGTACTCATGTCTCATTTACATACTTTTTATAACCCATACTGAGCTTTTTATGCTCATCCCAATTTTTTGAAAGGTTTTTCACAGGTCAAGGGAATGGTACAATATGATGATAGTTTCAAGGAATTGTTAAGAAAGAATCCATGTTTTATTTTAAATATGATTCCATTGATGGGAAAAATGAATACTATCATTTATGTAACCACTTTGTTTAAATGTGGAATGTAATGCAAGTTTTATGATCTAATTCTCTAAAACTCTAATCCTAAAAAGATCCTCAATGTGTAATCTTTTAATAACTCAATATTAAGTAAGGTATAAGGCTGGAGCCTTATAGTTGGTATCAGAGGTCGGTTTAGATAACTTTAGAGGTTATAGTGTTGTTTAAGTAAAAGTTACAAGTTGTGTATAACCACAATGGTTAGTATATTAGATGGAGTCATTGTTTTTTTGAAAGTTATAATGAGTTTGATATAACTTGGATATTTATATCATGGTGCTTATCTTCCTATTTATTATTTGATGATTTTACTGATATACTGACACTGTCCTTTTTGGTTTCAGTAAATGGAAGGATCTAGCGGGCACCAAAGTAACAGTGGATTTGAAGAAAACTGTGAAAATTTTATGAAAGAACCACTGAATGATATGGGATCTACAATGAGAACTCTTGTGGTTATCCTCAACCAACTATCTTGAGTCATGATTGACCACCTGAACCTTAGCGGTTTTTATAAGGCATCGTATATGCGAGAAACAAATCCCTACATAAGATCGGGTAATAATCAAAAATGAAAGTATGTTTAAAAACCTATGTGTCAAAAATGTGGAAATAAAAATATACGAAAATGTTTCAAAGGGATAGAAAGATGCTATAGATGTGGAAATGAAGGTCATAAAGCAATAAACTGCCATGGAAAAAGGAAGAATCTAATTGACTCAAGGAAAGGGAAAGAAGTTCTTTCTGGAGGATCAATTGAATGTGTTAAATCTGGTGTGCATGGTCATTATTAAAACACATGTCCTATGAAGATGTTTTATTAATGGGGTCACCAAGATTGTAAAAATATTCATTTATCGATACCTAATTCCATTCTGATTGAGGATGAAGAAACTGACAAAGAAGAATAAAAGGTTTGGATTATTTCATTACATGTGTTTTCCTATTATTGGAATCTTAGGATATGATTCATGATTTTTTCTGTAGGAAATAAGTATTTCAGAACAATTTTGAAAGGAATGGCTAATGGATCATAAAGAATTTTTAATGAGTAAGAAGTCATCATATAATAGATTCAAGAGTAATGGTAGATTTTAGGATGGTGAAATTCTTAGATGTATTATGTCTCTTTTGATGACGGGGTTACATTAGAAGACTTTTTATAGTAACCCTGATGTTTGATATATGAAAATTTAATTCAAGGAATAATTATCCTTTCTTTTTTGGATATAGTTATGAAGAACCATTTGGGTTTATATGATCCTTGAATTTGAGGCAATTACTGGTTATTACATTTTGGGTTGCAAAATAAAAGTTATTAGATATCCTTTGTGGTTAAAATATGTTATGGTTATTTTTTTAATATTTTATCTCTTTTTGGGGGGATTTTCAAAGATTTATATAATTTTGGAAAAGGGACAACACACAGATCGTGTGACAACCCGTCGTGTCGGACGAAGCTGCGGGAATCGAACCCACAACCAAAGTGCAACTGGTATTTATCGCCTACCACTAAACTACGTTAAGTACCTGGTTATTTTGAATGATTCTTTTTAGTTAGATGATTTTATGAATTATGAGTAAGTTTATTTTTGGTTATCAATGGAAATGATTAACCTATCATGTAGGATATGTGATTAGGTTAATTACTTTTTAGTATGAGACTGTAAGAGTAACTGATGTTATTTTGGAGAAAAATTTTAAAATTTATCTTAGGAGACTATGTGATTAAATCCTTCAGATATTTGGGATTATATCTTAGTTTTCTTTACTTTGTAGAATTTTTTAGATATTTTTTTATTGAATGGTATTTGTTGAACTTTGGGTTTTGTTTGACAAATTTTGAAGATTAGGAGTAGTTTTTCTTTTTGTAAAAAAATATCCTTTTGGGTATTATCTGATATCGTACTAAACTTTTTGGTTTGGTTTTGGTTGAGATATAATGACATGGGAAATATATAGTTCTCTTTTGTGGATAAGTTGATTCTCAAGAAGTTTATTATAGTACTCTTAATGCGAACAAGTCTTCCTAAATACTCGTCTTTTAGAGAAAATATGAGTTCGATTAAAGAATATGGTTAAAGTTGAAAGTCTATGTGAGAAGTAAGTATGTTTCATTATGATTTAGTTAATCTCAGAAATAAATTCCTCAATGAAAAGTAACTTAAAACAAAAATGATATTTATTAACTTTTCATACGGGGGAATCGAATACCGTTTAACCAAACACAAGTTTGTGATTTTCTTGTGGTTAACTTTCTCCTAGACATGTTTACTATCAGTCTCCATCAGAACATGACCTATTTTTTTCTCCTCCATATCCATATTTTCCTACGTGGAATCCAAGTACGGGTTAACTTATGTGACCTTTTTAATTCTCTCCTTTTCTTTTAAAGTGATAGTTTTACTGACTCTTTTTCTGATGTGGGACTTTCAATAAAGATTCCCAGCCCAATTTTTAAATTGCGAGGACACAATTCTCAAAAAGGGGGAAAGATTTAACATCACAGGTAAATAAATAATATTAAATTATAAGGTTTATCAATATTTGTGAATAAATGTTAATATTACATTAAATGGAATGCTATTCTCGATGGCGTACCCAATACGCAACAACGAGTTTCTTTGAAATCTTATGTTGCACAGTAATAATATAATAATATAATAATATTTAATGCCTAGCCGTTGTAATGGATGGAATGAACAGAAATAACTAATAAATGATTAAATATGTTTGTCAAATATTTTTACATTTATCCAAAAAATGCTAGAGGCTTAAAATCCAAATGAATCAAATTTTAAGAATATATACTCTAATATTTTTAAAAGATTGGTTTACCGCCTTTTGATGGAAAGCCTTTTTTAAATCAAAATTTCGACAATTTTAGGAGCCCTTTTTGTCAAAATAAACATATTATTTATGATTGGAACATTGAAATTTACATTGGATAATTTTTTGGTATTTTTCTGACAATGTTCATTTTTTTAATGAATTGTAAAAAATACTGCATTTTACTTCAAAACTGTTTTTTCATTTAATTTAATTATATGGTTAGATGATCTTTTTAATAGGTATTAAATTGTAATTTGAATAAATTTTACCATTTAATACAATGGTGGTCATTAGGATTAATTTCATTTTGGAATTGGGTATAAACTAATGCAAAACTTTTCAAAGATATTGTTTAAAAAAACCCGCTATTTGTTTTGACAACGGGAATTGTTTTTAAATTAGTTATTGAAATTTCTATGTTTGGAATTTGGTAAAATGGATTTAATATTTGGAATCAGAAGGTCCAAATTATGTAATAAAGACTCTTTTTTTGACATTATGAATAGTAACGACAATAATTAACTTTAATTATCATGATTAATTAGAAATTGGGTAGTTAAGGATAATAAAATAATATCATAATAAAAACAAATGACCCCAAAATGTGTCATAATACTACTGGTTGTTTCATGGAAGACACTGGGATGCCTTGTACCACACTTTTGACCCCATGTAATCACTTTTGTGTGATAATGACTTTTTATATTTTTATTTTTAAAGAAAGTTAAATATAACAAAGAATGTATCACCTGAGTAAAACATTTTTAATTATTTCTACATAAATTATCTATTGGACTATAAATAGTAATTTGAAATATAAAATTTTTTCCTACATCATAGTATTTTTTTTAATTTTTAGACATTAAATAAATTAAATTATTTTTGACATCATGATGATGCAGCGATTACCTCATTAATAAAGGATTTAAATAAAATGAAAAGATAAAGTTGTACCTATAACATACACTTCTCAAATACCTATTGGATGAGAATATTTCGGACCCTTACCACCTTATCCTCAAAATACATCAATTTGGGGCCTTTAAAATCCAAAACGCATTTGAAAATAAATTAACATTTTATACATTTCCCAGAGTGCCCCTCCTCTCCTCTTATAAAAGGCCCCCACCTCTACCACCTTACCCACACCTCTCAAGATTTTGGCTCGGCAAACCCCTACTCATTTTGTCTCTCCAAATACCTCTCTTACTCATAGAATCCTCACTTTGTGAATAAGTCTTCCCAAGGAAGCATTTGAGCTCAAATTAAAGAGAGTTACCCGATTTGAAGGTAATGTCTTCACTTGTGTTATTTTGTTTTATTTTGCTTCTCCAACACCCTAAACTCTTTTTATTCATTACTTTTGTAACAAATCCAGTATCTTAAATATACTAGGATTTTGTTATATGAATTATTCTAGCTAAACTTACACACACCTACATCTAATGGTTAAAGAACATACTGTTTCTGTGGACGGTGACTTTCTGGCTCAAGAAACAATGATTGTTCAATATTCTTTTAACACCCTCAAAAGTGGCCATTAAGATGTCAATATATTTAAATATGATATATAATATGTTTATGTTTTACTTAAACTTATTTAATTTTCATTTATGGCATACATTTATGGTTTCCATTATGGTTAAACGTGATATCTTCATTTTAGGAAGTGCGGACTACCGCCCCCTCAAAGTGATTTGATTCGTTAATACCATATGTGGTATGTATAAAGGATAGATTTAATGATATTATATATGATACCATACTGGAATTATAATACTATTATGTTTCATTATTTTTTAATTCCATTAAATAAGAAATAGAAATGGAAGTAGCGTTCATGCGTACGTACTGCTTACCGTCTCCATGAACGGTACATTTAATTTCTTACATATAAATATTATGTGATTTTATAAATTCATGGATATAATGGATATATATGATATATATGATATATAAATAATTAATATAATTCTGGATATAATATTTATTTTACCACATGAATAACTAGTAATTATAAAGAGTTTATTTTTGACTCAAGTAGCAATGATCTACAAAACGACCATTGTTAACTTAAATAATTACATAGTTTTCATATAATGGTAATAAGTGATATAAAAGAAATAATTTAATTGAAAAATTTTCTTATGAAAGTAGAAATTAACTCAAGTTTATTATTCAGGAGGTTAAAGAATAATCGAGTCAAGTCGGACCCGAGGTAAGGGATCCTACCTCTTTTTTTTTAAGTACTCTCTTTTATGTCATTTATTATAAGCTCATCATTCTTATGTTTGGAGATGTTATCTTATATTCTGAATTCTGTAATTTTTATGTTCATATTATTAGAGACCCTATTTGATCTCATAAATCCATTTTGGGATGTTTTAATTAGTGCCGTTAGGCTGCCGAAATTTCTTAAGGGGTTTTTTATCTCACATTGTGTTTTCGTTAGATTCATGCTACATTTTCCAATATTTCATTTTGAGTGGTGTATGTATTGTCCAATATTATACTCTTTGTTTAACATAATTTCTTTTATGAGTATTTACATCAATGTTTAATAGTCCTTCTTTCATTGGGTGTGCGTTTTGAAAGTTACCCAAATCGGTAAGGGAACCTTTCATCCCCATATTTTTAAAAGACTTCTTTTGTTATGTATTTTAATTTTCATCTTATTATTTGGGGATATGTTCTTATATATCCCTATTTCCATAAATTTTATGTCCAAGTGATGAGATACCCTTTATCCCTCTCATCAACTCTTTTTCTAAAATTTGATGTGACGCCGTTAGGCTATCAAGGGATCTTCTAAACCCAATTTCGATTTCTTTGGGTTCAACATGTAGTTATGGAATATGTCATCCTTTGAATATGTGTGAATGACCTTTGATTATTTTACACTTAATATCCACATATTTTGGGTGTATTTATATTTTTCACACATAGTTATGAGATTGATTTATCCTTAATTTAAGGATAACTTTTTTATAATGGATTTCATCTCATTTTACATTTCTATTCAGACTTCATTGTTGTTATGCACCGGTTCACTCTTATATGGTTTATATACTATCCTTTTGAATATTATATAATTAATCCCTTTATTCTCATGTAATTATAATGATTTGATTAAATTTTATTTCTCAATTATTGTTTTCAAGTGTCTCTCATTTTGTTAAAACCCCTTTAACTAAAATATTGTTTTAAATGTTTTAATGATTTATTCTTATAAATATTTCTCATTAATATCCATGTTTTCAAAATGGTTTTATGGATTTATTTATATGGATATTAATGGTTTAAAATTTTAAAATCTTCAATGTGGTATGAGACACTTTGATTTAAAAATCTCTTTATTAAATGTTTTAAATGGTTTGGAAAATCGTTTTTGCATCGGTTTCATTATTTCAATATCTTAAAATGTTATATTGTTATTGCAATGTGGGAATGTTATCTTTCCTTTATTCTTAAGTTATGTGTTATGATTATGTTATGGTTCTTGGGCATTGTTATTAAGACGGGTGTTTCCATGATAAACTAAGGGCGGGTGAGCCCGATATAGCTCTCCAATGCATTGGGTAATGCGAGGGAGTTAAACATTAAGGTTTTTCTGAAGAGATATAGAGAATATACTGTGATGGGTATTCCAAATGTAACCAAGAGGGTTACTCCCTATGTAAGAATGTTATGAATTCCTCAAGTTACTCTATGTCTTATGATTTTTATGATTTATTCATGATTTTATGAGTTATGTTAAAGTGATTATGTTTTTTGGGTAAAGTATGATTTCATTATTATGTATATATGTACTCATGTCTCATTTTCATAATATTTATAACCCTTACTGAGCTTTTTATGCTCATCCCAAGTTTTTGAAATTTTTTTCATAGTTCAAGGGAATGGTACACGATATGATGATAATGTCAAGGATGTGTCAAGAAAGAATCCATGTTTTATTTTAAATATGTTTCCGTTGATGGGAAAAATGATTACTATCTTTTATGTAACCACTTTGTTTAAATGTGGAATGTAATGAATGTTTTATGATCTAATTATATAAAACTATAAACCTGAAAAGATTTTCAATGTGTAATATTGTTATAACTCATGATTAAGTAAGGATTAAGGTTGGGGCCTTATACATAGTTTAAGATAAAATAAATGTTTTACTGTATTTTGGCATAGAGTTGTATGGATTATGTGATGGGTGGGGCCTATATATCCCATCTATTACATGGGTACTGATGATTAATCAATGAGTTTATTGGGTAAAATGGAGGGTATCCAAATATAAAAGGGTGGTACATTAGATGTTATCCCAATTTTGAAATACAGTATAATGGACTTCACCCATAATAAAAACATTACATGTTGTTTTTATAAGTCCTAACATGTTATTAATGTCTTTGTGGTTTTCTATGACAAGGGGTTTTCTATGCTTATGTGTATGAAAAAAATATATTTATTAATCCAATGTTTTTTTCCATATATATTAGGTTACCTAAATCTTTTATAATTAATGTCACATGAAAATACATGATTTATACTTCGAATAATGTTTTGATATATTAATTAAAGGGAATATTTTTCAAATGTTATTAACAATTTCTTATTCCTCTATGATTATATTATATTGATTTCCTACATGTTTATCCTTACTAATCATATGATCCCAACATTTTTTTCTTCTTATCCATAAGTTATGAATAATGAATTGTATATGATATTCTTAATAAGGGTGATTTTTATGAAAACATAGTGGTATATTATTGAGTTCACTTATAAACTTTCTATCTATGTATCCATGTTTTCAATGAAAGTAAACGAAAAAAATATTCAATGGATTCTTATGTTATGTAATGAGAATTAAAATACTAAGATTTAAAATATATGACTGAAATATTTGTCTCAGATTTTTGAGAGATAGAGGGGTTATTAAAAGTGGATGTGGTGATTCTTTATTAGGATTAAGAGTATATAACTCTTAATATAGTGGTGGATCCTTGATAGAAGTAGTTATATAGGTGTGTGTTTACAAGGATACTTATTTATATTTCCTATCATTAATGAAATTTTCTAAATATATATATACTGTTTAATTTTTAGAGGTAGAGAATTATCTACCCAACACCATATAAAACTGGGTTGTGAATAATAAAAACAAATAAAATTTATCTTTTATAATTATCTTTTCATCGGTAATGAATTGATATATATTTTAAGAGATTTACATTATCAAATTCATGAAATTATTTTTAAGCGATCAATATTTCAAAAATTACATTATATTTTTATTACGATAATTAGGAATTCACCTTAATGTTCATATAACATTCCTCCAGTTAAATTATTGGTCATAATATATCGTAATAAAATTTTCATCCAAAAATATTATATGACATATAATCCAAAAACAATTTATGTGAAATTTTAAAAGGTAAATAGAATTAATTTTTAAAAACTATTCTAAATGGATACTTTCTAATGGGTGCATTATAAAAATATTTGATAATATAAAATATCCTCAATATGTTTTTGGACTAATCTCCCTCAGTGGGATTAAACGTTCTCCCAAAAACTCTTTTTTACTTCTCTGTTAATAAATTTATCCAATACATTATAACTAGTCTTATATAGAGATATTATCTTAAAAAAATGAAGTGATTTTTAAAATTAAAAACAATTTTATGATTATAGAAATTGGTTTCTATGGCATCTATAAATGTATAGAGTGTTCCAAATGTATTGAAGATATATAAAGAAGTTATAGTATCTATATAAATGTTATCTATGTGTTTGGGATTAATCACCAAAAAAATAGTTAAACATAGGAAGGATGGATATAATTCCATTTTATGGAGGGAAGGGCCCCACAAATTCAACACCATAGAGAAAAAATTTTAGAAAAATATTAATGACTTTTTGGGAATCACATTTCTTTTTGAAATTTATATTATATTTTTAATGCCAGTCATGATTGATTGAATGTATAAGATTTATATGATTGATAAGAATATAATAATCTAATGTTTAAGAGAATTTTTAGGTATTTAGTGTAATATAATGGCCACCTCTAATAAATTTGGGAAACAATTATAATATAACGGAATTTCCCATTAATAAACACTTATATAAATAATCATGTCAACCATAGTATTCCACTAGTTATTAAATTATCAAAATAATGTTTTTTATTTAATTTTTTTTCTTACTTTGAAATATTCCCTAGAAATTTTTTTATCTAAGTAGATTATAATTGAGGTGTATCAAAGGAATTATGGATTGAGAGATGATAATTATTTAATAAGGATTTCATGATCGACAATTTTTCAATGCGAAAATATATTAACGTTAAATAAGAGACCTATAATGAAATTTTCTATTAATATTATATCATTATTATAAATTTAAAATTATAGAAGAATTAAAAAACATTTTATTATATATTTTTTGGAATAGTTTTTCCTTGATTTAGGACCTTTAATGTTGAGTACATGGTAAGAATGATGAATTTCCACTTAAGGAATAAAAACCATATTTATCCAAATAAAATACCATAATTAAGAGTTATTTATTTGTGAATGGGTAATTTAGTAGAGTTTCATTCAATATTTTTGAAGTATGATGAAGGAAAATTGAATTTTTTTTCTATTGTTTGACATATAACATAAATTATAGTCTTTTTATATACCTTAAACATAATTTGAATGAAGAAGGGATTTTTTGGTTATGAGATGATATTATAAGATGTGATCTCAATTTATAATATAAGTAGTGTCTACTTTATAGACTCGTCAATTATAAATAGAACATCACTGTGATGTTCCCAAGTGAGAGGGGTGAAATTTTATTAAAATTATTAAATAGTTTATAAATGTTACCATCATTTACAAGAAAGATTTATATGATTTAGATATAATATAAATTAATAAAATATTGAATTAACTAATTTTTTGTATAATTTACATGAATTTTCTTTAAAAATATTCCACATAATAGTAAAATCATAATAGTAACCATGAATTGATATTTTTAAATTTTTAGCTCAAATTATTAGTCAATGCATTAAATTATAACCATTTTGAGTAAATGTAAAAAGGATTTGAGAAAATAATTATAAATGAATAAATCATCCATGAAATCCACAATGAAATACTCTATAAACATGTAAACAATTATCTACATTCACTATTTGTATATATAATGATAATTACCTGGACGAAAATGAATTCTCCTTTATGTGTACAATTAATAATGGTTTGCGAATTTATTTTCTTTTTTCATTTAATCAAATTCCAATTTTATAGAATCTATTATAGAAATCAATAATGAAAAATATGTATTTCTAGGAAATATATATTTAATTTACCATATGAAATAATGTTTTTAGTGGTTCAATATATTTTGAACATTATTTTATTAATACAAAATTCACACATTCTGCTTTTTCACATGAGTTAGTATGACTTATTGATGTTCTTTTCTAATAATAATTATTCCACCCATTTTTGGAGACACATTAATTCGAAAAAACAATACACCATTATAGATATGGTGGATAGTAAAATATTTTATTGTAATGATAATCTTTTAATTCTCTAATGGGAATGGATGATTTCGTATAATGAAAATATAAAGAATGATTTCATCAAGGTATTTCTTCTGTGGTCCATCCAAGAGAATACTTCCCCTATAACAGATTAATGATATTTAATTCCCCACTTTAATTATCTTTATCATAAATTATGATAGGGTATGATTGATTGGATAAGTGAAATACATATTTTATGTGTCTTGGATAGAGATACAATTCAAGATATTTATTTATTTCTGGTATTGTAAATTTTTATTAATAAATATATTCGCTTTATTTCTAAATCATTTGTATCATTTTTTACTATATTTTGTAGTTGGAATAATAGGTATAATAATAATTCATAGTGTGTTATATATTAATAACCTAAATTGATATTAAAGAAGACAATTGAATTATTGTTTCAATATTTTTCAACATTTTAATATGGGTAAAAATATCAAAAACTCAACACCCACTAATTTAATATAATCATATTTTACATTTACCTTAATAATCAATAGTTTCATAAAAATTATTTATTGAGAAATAATATGTATTCTCTAAATGTTATGACATAGATTATAATATTTTGAACATAATTATTCTTTATGGAACTCCATGGAAATGATTTCTAAATAGTCATTAACATTTGACTTGATATACATGATAAATGGGTTTTCTAGAAACAATGTACATTAATAGGAAAATGGATAATCATTAATGTTAGTGGAAATGAAATAATCAGTGATTATTATATCTCTCACATGAAAAAAACCATGGATTATTATTTTTTGATAATAATTTCATTGATTAGTATATTGGAAAACTTCACTTATAGTTTGGGAAGGAACAAAACTAATTAGGGATAATATAGATATGGGATGTATATTTACTGATTATCCTATTAAAATTATTATATCATTATATTCCTATCATTAAATTTATAATTTAATTATGAATATAACAATATCATTTCACAATATGTGAATATATTATAAAGTGTAAATGTTTTCAATGGTTTTGATTTTCCTTTTTTCACACAAAATTTATTGCGGAATTTTTTTATTTATGATCTTGTTTTACCTATGCCATGAGTGATATTTTTAATTAATCTCATTTAACCTTTTTTTAATTTACAAATTTGGTTTAAGGGGTTTCATAGGATTAAAATTTCCTTGATTAATTTAGATTCATTTAGTTGGGAAATGTTAATGTGGTGATTAAGATGTTTTATATTTAATTATTTCTTATTTACTTTTCTAGAATTCATGTTCAACGGATAGAGTCAGTTTAGAATATTTGATATGAGTCATATATAAATTAATTTATGATCTTTTTGAAATTAAACATTCATTACCCTTGTATTTGGTGAATTTTTATTGTATAAGAAAAGATAAATTTTATTCTTTTTATTTTCTTAAACAGTAATCTATTTGAAAAACTTGTTTTTTAATGTGTATTATTGTTAAATTATTATTTGAGCAGTGTTTTTCTAGAGATAATTCATATAGATTCATAAAATATGAGTAATATACAATGATTATATTTCCATATTCATTGATCAAGGGAAATTAGTTATATTATATTTTTAATTGGGAAGACTCAACATAATGGTGGAACTTTGAGTTGGAAGAGGTGTAGAATTTGTATGATAATGTTTATTAGAAAATTCATATGGTACTGGGATACCAATCCTACCCTAAAATACATGAAATGTTTTAAAATTCGAGGATGAATTGGATTTGGTGTATAGGCCAGATAACTATACCTTAATCATAGATGTTTTAATTTCCATATATTTTATGTAATAGAGAATAGATCATATTGTAATGTTCTTGAATTTATAAAAAATTGAATTGGAAAATAATGGTTGGAGTTTTAATATGAAAATTCTATATTGATATCCATTTTCCTATGAAAATCTAATAGATCTACGTGTAATTTTAGTATGATATTAAATTGATGAGAATGTAATTTGTTGATAACATAATTTATTATTCTTCTAGGGAATTATGTTACATGAGAAGAATATTTTGGGGGATTTAGAATACATTATCAGTTGTCTTATGATCCCTATTATATCTCTCATTTATCCACTCATTTTTTTAGCTCAATGGACTTACTATATTTGTCTTGATTGAGTTTATGAGGTGACCATTTATTGAATTAATTCATGTTTTCAATTACATTTCAGAAGATATACAAGAGAAAGAACATTAGTAACATCAATGAGGGATAACTTTATTTCTGATAAACCATGAAATAAGTATTAAATAATCAGTGGATTAGAGTTTTAGTTGTTAAAAAATTGTTAATGTTGATATTAAAAAAATTCATTCCTAATTAACACTCATTATATATTTTTTATAAATATATATTTATTATAACAATGTTAGGTTATTTTTTAGTCAAGAGAAACAAAATTTATTTCTAACAAATATATGTTTCTTGTGTTTTAGGGTTATATTTAAAAGAATTATTTCAAAATTATAGAATTTTTAATTGAAAATAAAATATACTTTTATTTCATCGATTCAAAAAATGAATTTGATGATTTTTTAAATTTCTCTAAAAATATTGATTTTTCAATAAATAGTTACGATACTATTTTTTCATGACTTATTTTTTATTTCATGTATTTATACTTTCAAATGGGTTTTTGGATTATACTTAAAATTAAACTAATATTTTTATTAAATTTATATAAATAAATTTTAATTGAATCAAAATTATTCTTCAATTTGGTATAAAATTTTTTATACTGAGAAAGTAATTATTATAATAAACTCTTTTCACCAAATTTTACAATATTAAATTTATATTAAATTCTTATAAAAATATGAATTGATTTTAAAAAATGAATATTTAATTTTTTATATGTGTAATTTATATTAGATAATATTATAAACATAATTTTTGGTCTGAATGAATTGTAAAAAAAATTTAAGTTACTATAGTGGAGGTTAAAACTGGATTAACTATGGGATAAACATATATGATAAGATTTAAATTTCCTATAAACATTTATAATTTTTTGTTAAGAAATATTTGAATCATTTCTTATATCATATTATAAATAGGTATTTTTTTCTATTTGCAATGAGTAAAACAGAACTATATTTTAATAATTTAACCAATTCTAACTGTGTTCTTTCTCCCAGTTAAAAAATGACACCCCTACCTTATCCTTAGACACATTGAGAAGATTTTGGATTGGAAAATCCCAAATAAAATCGAATTTTTACATTTATATCCACACCATAGATTCCCCGATTCGGTAAAAAAATCTCTAAAATGGGTTTATATATGAACCTGAAGTTGTTTTTAGAAGAAGAATTATATTTTTTGATAGAGGATTTTTGTTTTATTTTATTTTATATTTTCCATAAAATATTTCACAACAATAATGAACAAATACTAAAAAGTCCATATAGTGTGATTTTTTTATTTCATTCAATAAACTATATACATAACCTTCTTCGATAAAATTTGAAATGAAACAATCATTCATGTATCTGACATTATACCACATTGCGAACTGAAATAATTGTTTTTTCATCACCACCTCTCATGAAATATTATAATTTTATACCTAATGTATACATATGATATAATATATATATTAATAATTATGTAAAAAAATATATCATATTTTCACTTAGATTCTAGGAAATTTAATAAAGGAAATATTTTTCTAGTGTTCTTGTAGATTATATCCTCCATGAAGTGATGTGATTCATTTTTTAGAGAAACATAATATAGATATTGTTTATAGGTGTATTTAAAAATAATATAATTGTCATAATATATTCATAATTCTAGGTATGAAAAATAATATATTTTGTATTTACATTATGTTCAATGTTCAATAGAAATGTTACTCATGCATACGTATGAAAAACCATCCTCTTGATTATAATACAATTAATTAATATTAACTATTATAAATGGTTTTTTGTAAAAGTGTAATTCCTATATAAAATTTATAATAATTTCATGATCATTATTATGGATATTATTGATAACAACCACTTTATTCATAGTTATGTTATCAAATTCATTTTACACATATGTTTTTAATAACAGAAAAACATATGAAGTGAAATTAATTGATTATATACATGTATTTAACATAGAAATAATGAAAATAAAAATAAAAAATATACAGTAAAAACGTTCCTAATCATGTAAATAATTAATTTAGTTTTATTATTCATGATGATAATGAACATATTTGTCAGATTGGTAGAAAGGGACAATTTTCCATATAATCCTTGTTTAAATTTTAAGAAAGATTTATTTTCTTAATATTTTTCTTCCATGTATATATTCTTAATATTCATTTATGAATATACTAAAATATGAAAATTTTAATCATAAAATTACTATTTGTAATAAAATTTTTACTTTTTCTCAATGGTTCTCAAATGTATTATTTATATATATATTATCGATAAATTTTTGAAAAATAGAAAAATTAAGGTTCTATTTTAATGTATAAGACATAATGATTTTTCTACTGTAATAACAATTATTCGATTTCAATATACCTTAAAAAAATTCATGTTTTCAAAAAATAAAAACCCTAATTCAATTTGTAGTTAATATTTTAGTATTATTTATTAAATTGAATGAATATTTTGTTATTTGGAATTGTTTTTCTTATTAGTGAAAAAGTATTTTTATAAGTCTAAAATATTTTTGTAATTATAATTATATTACGGTTCTTAGAAATTTATTATGAAAAAATGTGATCCTGATATATATCATGATTATGATGGAACCTGAAATTTATCATGATGATGGTTAAGCCTAGTAGTTATCTCTTACTCATTAGGTAAATGGATGTATTAAAACAACTATGTTTCTACAAAGTGAATATTATAAATTAATTATTAAGTTATTACATTTAGAAGAGTTAATACTACACTGAATAAGGGAGGGAAGATGACTTCACTCTTTCCCCTCCGATGAGAAGGTCGAGGAAGGACTATTCTAACATGCCTCGTATTGTGTCTACTCGATATTTTAATCCATTAGCCATGATCAATACTGATCTTCTTATATGTTTAAATCAGGGTAATTCTCAATTTGAATGGGACACTGCTGAGGGATTTTATTATGACAATGAAATTTCTTATGATGATTTATAATTTTTTTCATGATGGATGAGGGTGAGTACCTTTGTTTGACCCTACCCTCCTTCTCTTTACGTTTTCTTTTAATTTAATAAATGGTCAGGAGCATAGCTTCTGACTGGACAAGCTAGGTAATACTACACTAACATAAAAATGTTGTCTCATTTTTTCTACCATGTTTTTCTATTCTACCTTAGGGTTTTCGTTGAAATTTTACTATTTCATAAGGTTTTCTAAAGACATTCTATTTTAATGGAATGTTATTCTACTTTTTAATGTTGAAATGTATACTCTTGTGAACATCTTTTTATGATTTTGCAGTTCTATAAAGGAAACATTTAAGAATTTTATTTTCCATGTTATGATTTATTATTAAATATTTTGTTAAATTATTTTGTTGGTGATGTTCATTTCATGGGGAAGAAAATGTTCATTTCGAGTCTATAATTTATTTTCAAAAAGGAATTTTTTATGAGTATTCATTGACTAATTTTTTTATATGTACCTTAATGATATTTTTGTTCTCAAATAACATTTTAAAATGTTTTTAATAGGTATTTTATGGATTATTAGAGACATGTTTAGTTGAAGTTGAAAATCAAGAGAATATTCCAGGAAAATAAATTATTTATATCTTAATATTATTGTATTGTGGAAAAAATGGACACTAAGTGTGAGTGACCAATTTTGGATGTAATATTTCATCCTATAAGGGAAATGATCATATTATCTAAAATATTATACCCTAATGTTATCTAATAATGTAAGGAAATGAATTATTTTATAAATAATCATTTTTAATGGATGTTTAAGATCATGGAATTATAGTTGTTACCAATTTAAATGTTTAGACATGTTTTGAGGTTTTGATAATGTATGTAATAGCTCTTAATATATTCTAGTTTATTTTTATCAATATTTATAATTTAAGTATTAAAATGTTTAAATATCTAAAATTAGCCTATTTATAATTTATCCCTCAAAGGATCCATAAAATCTAAATTAAGAATGCTCCAAGACAACAATATCATACAAAATCGGAAAACGATAATGGTATGAATATGAATTTAGAAATTTTTTGTTGTGATAGATCAGATGATTCGGGCTATTAATGTTGGTTGAATCCATGTTATATAGAAACAAGATATATCATTGATGAATGGTTTGACTGTGGAGGATTTTATTATACACCACCTTCCATAAGTCAATGGATCTTATAACATATTAGTACTTGATGGATGTATTAATTCTCTATAAAATATATTTAATGTTGTTGGTTAGTCAAATAATCAAATTCTAACTCTATATTGAAGGGGAATCTGATTAATTGTGGTCAATGTTTATGAATAATAGAGGGGTAGGAGAGATTGAAACTATAGAAAGTGATATATTAAATATTATTTTCTATGATAAGAATTTACCTACAGTTATTTAACATAGAATGAAACATGAGCTCTTTTAATCTATGGAGAGGGAGGATGATTTAGTCTCCGCGTAGGATGAAAAAATCACCTGATTAAGAAGTTATGATCCAAATTTTATTCATCATTTTAATATTAAAATAAAATAGTTTTACCCTAGATTATAGTAATGATACAAAAGTTCATTGTACGCCCATTAATTTATAAATTACAATAACATTTTTTATTATACTGAGATAAAAGATAAATATTTTTTACAACCTTGTATTTTATGGATACAAAGAGATATAGTTTACCTTGTCGATGGAAAATGAGATGAATACATTGAATATATATGAAGATAAGAAAATAAAATTTTTGGTCATTCATAGTTGTTTTAAATATGGCCTTTGTTAATGTCTTATGAAATATTGTAAATTCTATCGATATGGTATGATTATGCATATATTTCATGATTGAAAATAAAATTAGATTCGTAGTCGTATGAAAATTTTAATCAGCAAGACGTAATGTGTTTTAAATGTAATGAGATGGATAATTATGTTTATTAGTGCTTAAAGAAGATTATGAATGATGGAAATTAGTATGACATTATAAAGAATGGTGTGGTAAATTTTTTTGAAACTATATAATAATATTTTGGTCTATCCAATGAAATGGTAATAACTAGATGGATAATTTATTTAGATTATCCTAATGTATTTTTTGATTTGGGGTCTATACATTTTACCGTCTCTCGTATATTTGAATGTAAATTAGAAATTTCACCACAAGAAATAAAATCAGTTTTTTGGAAAAATCACAAGGGGATGTATTAAGAAAATAATAATTTATAATGATATTAATTTTCTTATATGTTGAAGGCTTTTCAATTAATACATGGGTATCCATACTATTTTTGAATTCGATGTTTATTTTTTGTATTGAATGGATTTCAGTTTATAATTATATGATAGATTAAAGAAAAAATATTTTATGTTAAAAAATGAGTTTTAATTTCATATAAGAATTAATTCATACCTCCGTTATCGTATCATTAAGCTAAGAATATTCTAAAATTTAGAAATTAATTTTACCTTCCTCATATAGGGGGAAATAAACAAACTATTAATATTAATTTTGATGAAGTAGTAAAATAATATCTCTTTGATTTTACTTATGATGTTTTATGTATTATATAAAACTGGTTAGTTGAATTTTAATTTGGATTATTGCTTGATGATATGAGAAAATAAAATTCCCTTAATCAAATAGATTATTTAGATTTTTTGGAATTTAAACATTAGTTATAGAGGGTTTTTGATAAAGGTTTCATTTATCTTAGAACATCACTATTGGGTTATCCTTTTTTTAAATATAAAGATGGTTCCTTAGGACCTTGAATTGATTATAAGGCACCAAATAATATTATGGTAAATATTAATTATACTCTTCCATATGCTGAAGACTTGTTTTACCTTCTCTAAGGAGCATCAATATTTTTTAGGAATGATATATTGTATGTATACCATCAAATGAATGTGAAGGTGGATAACATCTGTCAAAAAATTTAATTACACATGGAATTAAAATTATGAGTTTCCAATTTTTCACTTTGGTTTGATGAATACTCTACCTGTATTTATAGATCTTATGAATGGTTTCTTACATGACTATTTTGTTTTCCCCTATATTTTTTATGATATTTTAGTTTTTTCAAAAATATTGGAGGATCATTTAAAATCTAAGTATTATACAAAAATCCATAAAGGAGAATGTTTTATATAGAAATCATAGTAAACATGATTATTCATTGTAAATGATTTTAGTAATTGAATATATCATAAATAAAGGTATAATAATTTTTCATCAAATTAAAAATAATATGGTTGACGATTATCCCAGATAAAAAATGAATCTATTGTTTATAGTTTTCTTGCATTATCAGGTAATTACCAGATGTTTTTTTGAAATAATTTCATATTTATCGATAAAACTGACTATGTTAACAGTATAGGGATTTAGGTTCATCGGGATAAATAAATTCAAATAAATAAATTTTTCAATTGAAAATTATATTAGTGAATGATTTATTTTTTTATCTTTCATATAGAAATGGGGATTATATTTTCTAAAGTAATTGTTTATTTAAGGGAATGATTTGAGTTTTTTTATTTATAATGATTGAGTAATTTCATTTTTTTCATGTAAATTATATCCTAATTTAAAAATTATTGTACATATAGATATGAATTAAGGGATGAATTGGTTTCAATAAAAAATGTAATATATAATTTATATAGACATAATTTGAAATATATGTATCTTATTAATGATTGAATTATATATTCACACACAATGAGTTTACTGTGAGATAAAAAAGATGCCTATAAGTTATAATGGACTATTTCCAACAAATAATGTAATATCCTAGAAATAAAAAATTTGTTTTTTTATTCTTTGAGATTGAATGATAATGCAACATTTAACATGTTATGTCAGAAACATGATCATTAGGATTATGATATGAATATTTTTATCATAAAAATAATCCATACTGATACTCCCATTATAATATTTTAGGTATATGTTAATAATTTTTGTCAGAATAAATTACGAAACCATATATGGTGTACCATAAGTTATAGGAAAATGAATATTTTTTTAAACTTATGATTCTTAAATATAATATCAATAATGAATGTGTTTTGAGATTTATAAAAGGCATATGTATTTAATTTAAATCCTATATAATGGATGTAATATTTAGTTAGAATCATTTTTCTTTATAATATATTCTTTAGGAAAGAAAAAATTGTATAGATATATTTGGAAACATAAATTGTGGGGAGAAATAGAGAATTTTCTTGCGAATTTATAATGAAATGTTTAAATTTTCAGCTGTTTCATGAACAGTGAAAATTTCTAAATAAGGATTTTCATACTTTTTTGTTATAGAATTTAAAAGGAAAATATATAAAATTATATTTTTGAGGTATTATCAAATAAATCTCAATTTATTACTATATTTTGTTTAATTTATGATCAATTAACTAAATACTGTGATTTTATACCCATTCAAGGTAATATTTCATTGGATATCTTATTCAAGTCTATATAAAATATATAATTAGATTATATAGTGTCCAACAATATATTTTTTATGATCATGATCATATATACACCCATAATTTATAAAATGACTTCAAAAGTCACTAGATATTGAATGATATTTAAGAATGACCTTCTAACTCTAATCCGATGGACATTCAAATAAAATGATTCAAATCATTAGTGATATGATTCAACAATGATTAGTATATTATCATCGAAATTGGGATCAAATTCTAACATTAACTATGTCTTATTAAAAGGATATATTTCATTCTAGTATAATGATGGATCCATTTGAGGCAATATATGTAAATGTGTCTCATAATTCAACATATCCTGATGTATTTTGTGAAAGGATGTATGTGGGACAATAATTGGTTTATGAAAATGTTGATAAGGTGATAATGTCTATTTAACAAGCGTTTACAACATAGAGAATGAATAAAAGTCCTGTAGATAACAAGGGGAATGTTCTTTTATTTTAGGTAGAATATTATATAGTTCTTAAATTATCTCAATCAAAAAGTGTTAAGTGTTTTAGTAAAATGATAATGATCTGTCTGCGGTAAATTATACCCTGATAAATTCTGATGAAATTTAGATCATCACACTATTGAGTTTCTTTCATAGAATTCTTATATAATGTACATGATGCATATCTTGTTTCATTTTTAAAAAATTATGTTCTTTATATAACTGATTTTTCATCCCGGTCATTGTTCAGTTGGATGAAAAACAATCTTTTGATTAATAACAATGTAATTTCTGATAATTTCCATGTATTTTTTTAAATTATATGGAATTATTTTGAGACTAGGTGTTGACATGGCACGTGAATATGAGTCTTAGGGTCCCTAGAATGTATTTTTGAACTTTCCTTTAGTTTATATAAGTAAAATTGCGAGTAGGTTTTTATCCTTTTGAACAGGTGCTTTTATAAAAAATACAAGGGTACTCTTGATATCATAATGTCGGGATTTTCCATGGAAGTACTTAACTTCAACTAACATGGGGTTGACAGAAAAGTTAATTTTTTGAATTTTTTGTTTATTATAAAATAACATTGAAATATTTCTTATTTTCATTCGCACCATTAAGCAGTGGATAGTGGGTCTACAGTGCAGCAATGAGGTGATGACAAGGTGCATTAAATGAGTATCATTAATGGATCATTGTTAATGCATATCCACTATATTATTTCTTATGTGAAACATCATAATGACACAAAGTCACAACATAAAAGAAACATTGTGTCATGTTTTTTTAATAAAATAAACACATTGGAGTGTTGGTAATTAAATCCTGGGGATTTTTTTATGAACCTACATCAGAATTCCTCTTCATTGACTAATTACAAATTCCAAAAAATCCATCACCAATGAGGGACATTGTTGGATCGGAACAATGTGAAAAATATCTTGGAGAACGAGATCGGATCTAGTAATTGACAAACGGTGAAGAATAAAATTGGATCGTGGGTCAATGATGACTTTGATCATCATGATTCACCTATGACATATCCTAATTCAGATAGGAATTTAATTGTTCTTCAATTCCTAATTCATCAATATAAAATAACTAATGTGGGCCAACCCATGAACAGGTTGATCCATGGACCGAGTGTTCTTGCTGGATGGTGCTTTGCTTGGGGTTTTGTATGGGTATTGTTGATAGCATGATATAACAGTTATATCGAACCTCCCATATTTAAATCTTCTAATGCAGAGGACTTGGTCCGACATGAACAAGGCCTAATCCCCCCTCCTTATGCTTTCTTCATTGAAAAAATTCTCGAAACTATATCAAGGTGAGTTTGACGTCGTCATAGTGAAGGAGGCAGCCGAACGGTCCAATAGGTTCACAAAAATAGAGAAACAGACCACCACGGAAACTTTTCTGGCCTGTGGAATAAACCACCAACACCTTCGGCGGTATCCAGTGGCCTGCGGTAGAAGAGGGCCAGGGACAGCAAGCCATAGGCATATAGGTGTGGCACCGACTGACCCAGTGTAGATAGGTGCTATGAGTCTGGGCTTCACAGAAACATTTGAGGATAGTGGTCCATCGACCTCGTACAGGAGTCTGGCTAACCGTCTGGCACAATCTACAGTCGCTTGACTGTAGTAAAGGATACCCTTGGTGTTGTCCACGGGTTGAGTGGGGAACTAGATGAAGCTTCTAGCCGCATCCCGGTTGGGCGACGAAACAATCCGCCAATAGTGGACAAGGAAGGCCAGTGGGCTGGACCCGCGTCCCAATGGGCTCATGACCCAATGGACCAAACCCAAGTCGGGCTAGGTTTGGGCTGGGTTAGCAGACCCAGGCTGGGTTGGGAGAACCCGGGCTGGGTCAGGAAGAGTGGGTCCAACCAGGAGGGACCGGACATTAGACACAACTATCCCCTTTTTGAAAAAACATAAATTACATAAATATCGGGCATCCGTTCAACGTGTCATCTATTGAATTGGGACCATGGTGATGAGGCAGTCCTTAGGATATATTATATGTGAGATTTGGAGGAGGTTGGCATATGACTGGGTTGAATTAGATTCAACACTAACTTGTCCATTTTTTTTAAAAAAAACCCATATCTTAAAGAATGGGAATCTGTTCAAATCGTCATTTATTATGATGGAACCCATATGATGAGACAGTCCTTTGGGTTACTCAATATAGGGATTCCTAGAATTTGAAGTATGACTGATGTATTGAGATGCAGATCCTCCCATGATCAAGTGTGATGAGTGCGGGTACCCAGTGGCTTGTTGTGATGTGAAGCATGAGAGAGACCATTTGCGGATTAGTAGTAGAGTGATCCTTCATGGATCAGTTGTAGAGATACCCTTGATGGATCATTTGTAGAGAAACACTCCATGGATCAACAGAAGAGATACCCATCATGGATCGATATTATAGAGACCCTTCATGGATCAGTATGAGTGTTACCCTTCGCGGATCGACAGTAGATCGACCCATCATGGATCGCCATGATAGAGACCCTTTTTGGATCTGTTGTATAGCATCCCTTAATGGATCACCAGTTGAGAGGCCCTTCGTGGATCATCAGTAGAGCCTCTCAATATAATAATATAATCTATCTTTATGACTAATCATCTTTACTTCTGTAATTATTTTATACCGGTTGTGAGCTGTGTCTTTTTCAATGTGCTTTACTTTGAGAGAATAATTTGTTGTATTTTCGATTGTGTATTTATTTGATATCGGAGTCTGTCTCAGGGTCACTACAATGTATTGTGAAACTCACCCCTATATGGGACTCACCCACAATTGTTCTGACTTTTGAAGATGATAGAGATATTTGATTGAGAGTTTGGTGATCCATGTCTAAATGGTTCTTATAGGTGGATCAATAGACATGGACTACTACAGTGACATCTGATAGTGATCTATACCAACCATTTAGATAGGATCCATGGTGAACATCTTTCAGAGCAAGTACTTATTTTTCTGTAATTTCCTTTCAGTTGGGATTCTATTCTGCCCCCCTATTATTTCAGTGGTACATGTTCTTATTGTGGGTTCCAGTTTCATCTTACATTGCACATCATGGGATGCGCAAGTGTGTACAGGTTTAAAGGCAATGCCATCACTTTTTAGAATATGTAATTCCTATTCTAGTCACCATCCCCTGGCCTATAAAAGGTGGGACTGGGGTAGGCACTACATGGGCCCCGAGGGATGGGTCGTGAAAAATTGGTATCAAAGAGAGGTTGGTTCTACCGGAAGAAATAGGTGTCTATATTTTCAATGGTGAACAGAGTTCTAAGGGTTATGAGTTCAGATTTCAGTCATGTGAGTTCAGTGTTGGTGCATCAGTTGACATATCCATACACTAGGACCTTGAATTCCTTTTTCTATCTCATTAGATGAAAAAACTAGATGCATGTGTTTTGGAAATATTATTCTCATGAGCACTATTGAGTTTCTCAACATGTATAACTTTTTGACCATAACATATTCTTTCCCTATAGGATTCCTCCACAAATACAACCAGCCAAGATTCCATTGAGGGTTCACAACAATGGCCCACCAAGTGATGAGGTGTCATCTTAGGGACCACTTACAATGATAGTACCTTAATGTAGTATAGCAGCAATACCAAAACCTATAGAAAAGTAGTTACTCCCAGTCCCACCAGCAGACAATGCACTTTGACTGAGCATGTTGCATGAGTTCCTGAGACAGAGGACACCATTCGTTAATGGTGATAGACTTCTTCTAAAAGATAAGGATTGCTTGGGGGAAGATACATTTGTTTTTCTCCTAGTAAAGACAACTACATAAAAAATTTTGGTCCAAGTTTCTTGACTTTTTCAGGGAATGTTTGGAAGATGGTGGATCTTGATGCTCCAAACACAATAAGAAGTGACCCTTCCCTTGTTGGACTTTGAGAGCCACATTAGGTCATATTCAATACCTGTAACACTACATTCAGTGCTTATTCAGGATCTACTACACCTACCACAGGGTATCCTAACTATGGCCTAGTACTCAGTGAGGTTTACCACCACTCCCACTACACCACCATCAAGATATGATACCCTTTCTTCAGGACCCAGAACATTATGAAGGGACCCCGATGGGATATCACCCCATTGATGATTTTACTTAGCATCCGGACACAAGCTGCAGCTACTAGTGTGACCTATAGTTTTAGAGATCTTCCTAACTGAGCAGGCAGTAACAGTGAAAGTCACCAGTGGATGAAGGGTGACTGAGTCATCTGTAACAGGTAGTGTCAAGAAGATGTAGAGGACCAAATGGTCCAGGCGTTCTCAAGGATTACCCAATGACATATGGTCAGAGGTGTAGAGATCGCGAGGAAGAAGAGGTCAGCTGAGGGCAAGAGTTTTTTACTCCTACGGTTGGAAGTGACACAAGTCTCATGACAGATCGACCCGCCGCACAGACGATCAACAGATGATTGAGGGACACCCAAGGTAGAGGCATAGGTTCAATTGATGTGGTATGTAGTGTGGTAGAAGTGGCAGGGGAGCGGGCTGAGTGGCATGCAGTGGATGACAGTTTGAGGTACTTCCTCCTCCACCCCATGTGTTCCACCATGGGCTATGGGAGGAAATGGAAAGGGGAGATCTCATCTTTAGGTAGTGGAGGCCTATGACCGTAGAGCTCCAGAGATGATTAGAGTTAAGATATGTGTCTTCTACGCAATAATTTTATTTCTTATAGACATATGTTCTAGTCACTCTCTCATTTTCACAAACCTCTTTGGATGCTCAGAGATTCTAGTGGAGCCATTGGCTCGATCCTTACAATTAGATATTTTTATGAGAGGGGATTTGACAATTACACATTGGTGTCGATAGTGTGACATAACTCTAAGAGGTGAGAGTTTAAGCTGGGATCTCCTAGCAGCATTGTTGAGGCCATACGACTGCATCATGGGTATGGAATTGTTATCTACAGTCCATGCTCAAATTGATTATTTAGGAGAAAAGTGTGGTGTGTATGAGAGGATGGGACATGGTTTTCTTTCATTTATGAGAGTAACCCATTTCATCATAAGAGGGGATTTGTTGGAGGAGGGTGAGGTGGATTACCCATAAGTTTGATAGACTCAACCTCATTTTGGTTGACGAGAGTGGTCATCGAATTCATATAGTGGTTAGTGAGTATGTGGTGGACTTTCCAGAAGATTTACCAAGACTACATATTCATAGAGACAAAGAATTATGAATTAAATTCTAACCAGTGATGGCTCTTATATCTACAATTTGATATCATATGGCTACCATGGAATTCTGGGAGATGAAATTACAGTTGGAGTACTTGTAGAGGACGGGGTTCAAAAGACCCAGTGTTTCTCCATGGCCAGCACTGTGTTGTTTTCCAAGAAGGCAGACGGCAGCTTGAGACTGATAGTGGAGTTCTGGTGCCCCAACCAAGTGACCTTGATGAACAAGAATCAAATGTTTAGTATTGATAACATCTTTAATTAGTTGATGGATAAAAGGTGGTTCTCAAAGATAGACCTCAAATTATGATATCACCAGCTTCCAGTATCGGATGAGGATGTACCGAAGACATCCTTTAGATACCTATACGGCCACTATGAGTTTTTTTTATTCCTTTTGGCATTACCAATTCCCTAGCAGTTTTCATTTGACTCATGAACATGATCTTCAAGTCATACCATGATATTTTGATTGTGTTCTTCAATGATGACATCTTTGCGTACTCGGCGTTGGAGGAGTTACTCACTACAGACCTATGGATATTCCTAGATACACATCGAGAAAACCATCATTACGGTAATCTCTCTAAGATCTAGTTCTAGATTCAAGAGGTGCACTTTAGGGGACATGTCATCTAAAATGATAGAGTTTCAGTAGATCCGATGAGGATTGAGGTTACTCTTACTTGGGAACCCCTAATGAGCATGACTGAGTTGTTGAGTTTCATGGGGTTGGTTGGATATTACCAGAGATTCATGCCGGAACTTTCCAGAGTAGAAACACCTTTATCAGCCTTAAAAACGAAGGGAACCCCCTTAGTGTTGATGGTGAAGTGAAAACAGAGTCTCCAAGAGCTAAGGTGGATACTAAAGAGTCCCGCTATCATATGACTACCAAAAAAGGACATTGGGAATGTAGTCTTCAGCTAAGAATCGGGGACCAGACTATGCTGTGTCTTGATGCAGGATCGAGCATTGATATCCTATGGCTCATGTAATTTGATTCAGTATGAGATGAATGACGCAACCCATGACCTGTAGCTAGAAGTAGTGGTCTATTCATTTAATATGTGGTGACAGTACTTGATGGGTTAACAGTTCATTGTCTACTCCCAAAACAAGATTCTTAGTTATATCATATCACAGAAGGACATAAACTTGAGACAGTGGTGATGGTTATAGTTCCACCATGACTATGACATTGAGATAGTATATACCTTTGGTAAGGGGAACATTGTGGCTGATGCACTCAACAAGAGGTATGGTTTTCTTTTTCTGAGTGAGGTAACAAAGAAACAAGGTGTGATTCAGATATCCTTCATAGATGATGATGATGTAGCTAACCTCTAGTCTATGACTATCACTATACACTATTTCATCAAGTTATAGTGGAATAGAATGTAGTTGATTATTGTGAGGCCCAACAAGCTCAGATATCGTCGAGATAGTGTTAATGATGGATTTTTGATAGGTGGGGAGACCATCAACTTTTCAAATGACACACCTTGGTACCTATGATGTTATGGGAGGAGGTGTTCATGGAGTTCCTAACATCCCATTTGGAGGTACATACTGGTGTGGAGAAGATGTAATAGAACCTCTAATGTTAGTACTGGTGGCCAGTAATGAAGAAAGTGGTGGAAAATTTAGTTTCACAATGCCTCACTTTTAATAAAGTGAAGACAGATCATCAAATCCAAGCATGTTCAGACCAACTACTTGAGGTACCAGAGTGGAATTGGGATGGTATACCCATGGACTTTATGAAAAGTTTAAAAAGCACATCTATGTGCCACAACTTTATTGGGGTGATCGTTGACTGGGAGAAGGATCAATAGAGTGAATTGGGCACCTCAATGTCTAAAAGATATTTTGGTTTCATGTGGTTCCTTCATCGATTGCCTCAGACTGTGATTCATGCTTTACATCCTGGTTGTTTAAGGGGATAGAGGAGATGGATGGAACATAGCTATGCTTGAGGCCTTATATGGGTGGCCCAGTTGGGTGGAACACGTACCAATGATGGTGTATTCGTACAATAATAGAAATAGATCCAACATTATCATTTCATATTTTGAGGCCTTATACGGGTGCCCATGCAAGTCACCTCTATGATTGACAGACGTAGGGGAGTCTGCACACATGGATCCATAGTTGGTACGAGATAACAATGAGATGTTTTAGAACATCCAGGAGTGGATGAGGACTACCCAGAGTATATAGAAGTATTTTTCAAACAAGAGTTAAAGAACCATGTATTTCAAGGAGGGAGACCATGTTTTCTTTTGGGTCTCACCTCGATGAGGATTGTCGATATTTGTTCAGGGTGGCACGTTATCTTCATGGTTCATTGGACCTTTCCAGATTCTCAAAAGAGTTGGAGAGGTGGAAAACCAACAAGATATTCCCCATAGATTCATTGGGTGCACGATGTTGTTCATGAGTCAGAAGTGAGGAGGAACGTGCATGATAAATTGAATGTCATCGACTAGGGAAAGATGGAAATTGACATTTGGGAGACATTTTTGGAGTTCCCAGTGGATTTAGAGGATCGATTATAGTATGTCCTTCATCAACGGGTGATTCCTTTGGTGTGGGTTCAGTGGGTTTCGTGGGTTCTTGAGATCCACATAGAGAGCAGAAAGGAGCAAGAGGCTCAGATTCGGTCTTAATAACCCCATTTGTTTGAATGGCCATTTTTTTTCTTTCATGGACATAAAACCCTATGGTGGGGATAATGTAATGCCCTAGAATTTACATTTAATTTTTTTAAATTATATTGAATTATTTTGAGACAAGGCACTTAGAGAGAAAGTGATTCTGATGCCTAGGGTTCCTGTAATGTAACTTTTAACATTTCATTAGTTAACTTAATTAAACATGTGAGGGGGGTTTTATAACTATTTAAGTGTTTCTCAGATAAAAAATAAGAGGGAACCATTGATCTTAGAACTTCGGGATTCACCTAGAGAGTACTTAACATCAACCAAAATGGGTCATACATAAAAGGTAATTTTCATATATTTCAGAAAATAATAAAATAACTAATAAACAGTTATTTTATTATCTTTCGCACCATTGAGAGGTTTACAACGACACTATGGTGTGAATACGAGGTGATGACAAGGAACATTAAATGATGATCATTAAGGGATCATTGTGTAAATTTAACTACTATGTTGTTTCAAAAATTTAACAGTGTAACAACACAACGTCACAACATACCAAAAACACTATGATATGTTTTTTAAACAATATGGTAGAGAGTTGGGAATTAAACCTTTAGGATTATATGATGAAACTATGGTATAATTCCACTCCAATTAATAACAAAAAAACTGATAAAACCATTGCAAACAATTAATGTTGGAGGATCAGAACACCGCAAAAAATCTGATGGAGAACAAGGTTGGATCTAGGAATTGATGAATAGTGAATAACGACAGTAGATCCAAGGTCGATGATGACATTGATCATCATTGATCACCTATGATAGATATTAATCTATTTATGGATTATATTGGTCTTAAATACCACATTTTGTCCTAAAACATTGAATGTGGATTAACCATGAACAAGATGATATGTGGATCAGGTGTTCATGGGAGAGGGTCTTTCCTAAGTGTTTTACATAGGGATTTTTGATTTATTGATATAATGGTGATCCTAAACATCCCCCTTTTCAAACGTCTAATGCGGAGGGCATAGGCCGACACAAAAAATTCCTAAGCCCCTCCTCCTTTCATGTTCTTCATGAACGAATTATCGAAATGGTGGAAACGTGAGTAAGAGGATATCTTTATAATGGTGGCAACCCTACTGTCTCATAGGCACAGAATATTTGAGAAACAGAACACCAAAATAACTACACTGGCCCGCAGAAGGAACAGACATCGTGCTGGTGGCTGGCGGGGGCCCACGATGTGTGTGGAGGGAGGTGGTTCACCAATCGGTGTGTCACGGTGATGGAGGACCGTAGACAGCCGGTCATAGTGGCATGGTGGTGTGGTGTCGTCTGACACTATGTGGAAACATGGTCCATGTCCATGCTTCTCAGAACATTTTGTAGGCACGTTGTCCATTGACTGTGTCCAAGAGTTTGGCCGGATACATGATGCAAGCCTCTCTCACTTGACCGCTGTGGAAGACACCCCCATGCATTGACAGTGGTGCGAGCGGGGATCCCGACGTAGATTCCAATTGTGTCCCGGCCAGGCGACAAATCCGTCCACCTTTGGCAGAATAGGATAGCCAGAGGGATAGACCCACACCATAATGGGTCCTTGACCTAATGATATAGACCCAAAATATTATGAGAGAAAACTTGGATGGGGGACCCTGGGATGGGTCAGTCCGACTTGTTTAGACTAGACCCAGACCTAACTGAACCCTTTTTGAAAAAATCTCAACAACTTACATACCAGATGTCCATTCAACACATCATCATTTACATTGGGACCCTACTGATTAAACATTCCTTTTGAAATAATATATGTTACTTGTAGTATAGGTCGTCATGTGACCGAGTTGGATCATACTCAAATCCAAACCAAAAACCTTTTTAATTAAATTCTTATATCTAAAAGGCCGATCGTCTGTTAGATGTGTCGTCTATTGCATTGGAAACCGTTGGAAGAGATGGTCCCATGGGGTTACTCTATGTTGGACATCCTATAGGTTGAGGTATGACTTATGGATTGATGAAAGTATCCTTTGGTAATCAAGAATTTAAATTGTGAGAATCTAGTGTCTGGCTGTGACGTGAAGCATGAGATAGACCCTTCATGGATTAGTAGTAGAATGACCCTCCCTATCTCACCAGTAGAGTGACCCATGGTGGATTAACAATATATAGAATATTAATGGATTAATAATATAGATACCCTTCATGGATCAATAGTAGATTGACCTTTTTTTGATTGACAGTAGAGCTGACCTTTGTGGATCAGCATGAGAGTGACCATTCGTGGATCAGAAACAAAGAAACCCTTCATGGATCAGCATTAGAGTAGCCCTTCCTGGATCAACAACAGTGTGACCCTTTGTGGATCAGTATCAAAGTAACCCTTTGTGGATCAGAATCATATTATCTTAACAAAATAAGATGATTTAGCTTTATGACTAATCATCTTTACTTTTATACTTATGTTATAGCTGTAGTGAGCAAGGTCTTTTTCTTTGTGCTTTAATTTTAGGGCTTTATATGTGGGATTTTCCATTGTGGATTTTTTTGAGTCTCAACTTTGTCTTGGAGTCCTTAAAGATTATTGTTATACTCACCCATGCATGGGTTTCACTTTCACATGTTGTGTCTTTTATAGACGACGAACAACGTTTATTGGGACATTAGGGAGCCAGGGATAGATGGTTCATGGAGGTGGATCAATAGACATGGTGTGCTATAGTGACATCTAACAATGATTTATACCGACCCTTTAGGTAGGATCCATGGCTTATGACCTCTAGATCTTGTACATCCTTTTTTGTAATTTCCTTTCAGTTGGGATCTTATTATGACCCATTTTTCTTTATTTAGTACTTTTACTTGTTGTTGGTTCCAGTTTTAGCTTACTATCTGCAGTATGTGCTATAAGTGTGTATACAGGTTTAAATCTAGTGCCTTCCCATTTTGGGATATGCCTTTCTGGTGCTTTTCACCTGCACCTGAAATACAAGAGGTGGGTTTTGGATAGACTGGGCACGGGCCCCAGGAGACGAGTCATGACCAACTACGTAAAATTTTTCCCTAAAGAAATTTTTCTTGTAGATTAAACTGATTTACTATGATAATTTTTTTCAAAAAAATACTATTTCATAAGAAACATGAAAAAAATAAAATACTATAAGGGAAAAATATAACCTATTTTTTACGTAATGAATAAAATTGCAAGGACCTTTATTCCAAAAGAAGGACTATTGTAACATATCAGGTAATGTAAAAAGTAAATCAATAACATTCATTATTAAGATTCATTAATTATAATATTTATATTTATATCCATTTTAATCACATATGGTAATTAATCTATCAAAAGTGATTATTATTTATTTTTATGTAAATTGGGTTTTTATGCATTATATTGTTTTAATTAAAAGGTTTACATTTAAAAATGAATCATATTATAAAAAATGACCTTCATTTTTAAATATTAACATAAAAAATATCTTATATTTAATTTTTATGAATTTTCTAAAAAACGTATCTTTTACATTAATAATGAAAAATTATTATTTTTATTAATAATCATATTCTCTTTTCAAGAATTTACCATTTCACATTCCATGTTTGATTTGTTTTATATTTTAATTAGGTTTATATGATATAAAATAATCAAATAAATGTTATTTTAATTTTTAATATATTCTAATTTTTTATAAAAACATTTTTATAACATAATGATTTTTTATGAAAAAACAGCCTGATATCACGACTTATGGGTTTATTTTATTAATTTGTTTCTAAAAAAGCATTTAATTTTATTTAATTTTATTTTTATTCAAAGTATTTATGATTTCATAATATGAACTACTTTTTTTCATAATAAATAGTGAAAAAATATAAATTTATTACCTTTTTATAGTTAAAACTAGTTTATTGAAGGTAAAACATAAGTGATAAAGGATAAAATGACTTCTAAAATTGTTATAGTTTTCTTGGATATTTATATATAGACCATATACCATCTCAAATTTTTTAATGGTGCATTTAGGATCCATTGGGAGATAGTAAGACATTAATATATTTTAATATATTTTAAATTCCAAGCATTTCATCTCTCCCAATTAAAAATAGACACCCATTTTGCTCTCATATCCCCACTTCAAGGGAATATTGTTTGATCCAATAACTTCTAAAATAATTTCATTACAACTATCCCCACATTTTATATTCTCTAGTTTGACAATGAAAAAAATACTATGATTAATTTTGGTATAATCTTAATGAGGTTGACAAAAGATGATATATTGTTCTTAACCTATAATTTTTTTATTATTTATTTTCCTACCACCATAAAATAATACAAAACCATGATATAATATATAAAATATTATTTTACATTCAATATGACATTTTTATTTTAATTTAATATCCTGTATCTATATCATTTTCTCGTAAAATTTCAAATGAAACCATAGTTTTTGAGTTTAATAGAAAACTATTTTAAATACCAGTGTTATTCATTTTTTTATAAAAGTATATCATAGTTGGTTATAGTGATGAATTTAATAAATATATATACATGATATCAATTACATATTTTTCTTTCTATAAATATATTATATCCCTTTTTCTTACCTTTCTATCAATTGAAATATGATAATATCATTCATGTGTAGCTTTAGATTACAACCTCCACGGAGCGATGTGATATTTTTCATAAACTTGTCACATATATGATATTTATAATTTTATTTAGTAAATTAATATTATTTTTATGAGATAATAATATTTATATAATACTTACCTTAATTCAACCATGTTAGTTGAAAAATGGAAACACTACACAAGTGTACATCTGACTTTTTCTCACCATAATTGCAACAAAATTCATATTCCACTGCCACCATTCATGGTGAGTTTTAAAATTATAATTGACATAAAAAATGATAAATATTTAATGATTATTTTTCTATATATTATTAAATGATGACATTAATAACTATATTCAACATACCATATTAATTTTATCTAAAGAAGCCGAATACCATCAAAACGTCCAACAAGAAATTATTTGATTACGTAATTGTATATAACATGGTAATAAATATAATAAAATGCATAATAAATTTAAAAATAGTTATTAAGGATTTAAATAATTTTAATAATTTTAATATTCTAAAAGATGAATGATATATGTGATTATTTCAACTTTAGGTAAGTGACACATTACCTTAAAAACCTCATTTAAAATGTTATAAAGTTTTATAATAAAAATATTTTTATACAGTTGTTGTATAATAAAAATTATTTTATGGATATACATATATTTATATAAATGAATTATAATGGATATTTTATTTCACTATTGAATTTATTTAAATCTTTTCTAAAATTAATATTTTTATGTATTACAAATGGAATGTTTAGATTAAAATAAAAATGTTATAAACTATAATAACATATATGGAATCAAATGATTTTACCATTTCCATAAATCTGATTCAATGCCTAGAATCTATTACATAATTTTAATTTTATTCAAATAAAACCCTTAATCCCATGTTTATGGGTACTTTGAAAAGATTTTTAATTGGTTTGGATACTTCACTCTCCAAAAATATTTTTCCAAAGGGTGAAATGAAATTTTTTGTGAGTATGAAAGCTTTTATGTATTATGATAACATTAGGGTTCATGTGATATTTTTATAATGTTAGGTTATTCTGATATAGATTACGATGATGGTTGATTCCAATGTAGCTCATGATGATATGTGAGCCTCATATAGACCGCCAATGTATTTGGAAAGGGATGGAGTTGAGCAGTTAGATTTCTCCTATGATACTTTTGAAAATTATCTGATGGGTGATTCCATTTGTAATTTTTTTTCTTCAACTGATATTAATTTTTTCCTCATGTTACTTATATAGTTTATTTATTACTTGTTTTGGTTTCTATGTAAATCATTTAATTTCAAAAGTTATGCAAATGACATTATTTTTAACGGGATGTTTATGCTACAACGTATTTTGAAACTCATAAAAATGGAAAATATATATTGTATTTTTCATTAACAAAAAGATAAAAAAATGGGTTTTATTTATCCTATTTAATTGATCCTGAAATGTCTAAAAAAATTTATATTATTTGAATTTGGTTTATTAGGTGTGAAATTTTTTATTTAAATCAATACGTTTATTTTGAAAATGGTTTTTTTAGTTCTAATGGAAAAAAATGATTCATACGTTATTTTTACAGGACCATTAATATACTTTTTATGATCATACCACATTCTAATTTTTTCACTAGGTTTTAAAAATATATGGGTAAATGGATGGGAGTATGATGAAAAATGTAGAGATAATTCATGAAAATAAAAATTGTTATACGATTAAAGATTTATACAGTGTAATAATGGATAATGGAAGGAAGTGTACAATTTGTATTGAAATATTTATATAAACAAGAGAGATTACATATTTCTATAAAAGTATAATTCTAAATGAATTTCAAAAATTGTAGAAAATTAATTGTTTTCTAAATAATAAATTTTATTTATTTTTTAACATCATATACTTATATGTATAGTGGAATATAAATCAATAATTTTGATGAATCATTACCAGTATTCAAGGAGTGATTCATTTGGGAAATTATGTGTGGATGTAATTTAATATAGTATAGTGGTATCTCAAGAGGTAGTAAATTTTTTCAATGATGATTTCATTCATTTCACTGTATATATATAGAGATCATGGAGGGAGGTAATATATCGTTCCTTTGTAATGTCATCTACATGTAATGGAATTCCATTGAATGTTAAATTTTCATCACAATACCATTAATGATTCATGGTAAATAATAATAATTTGATATCTTTGAGGAAACCCATATGATTTTGAATGATGTTCTCTTATAAACGGGGAAGAGTGTTCGTCAATCCTATTTTGAGTAATATATGTACATCAATGTTAGGATATTGAGTACCGAGATATTAGTAATTATTATAAGGGTATAAAATTAATAATTTATTTTCCTAGGATTTCATTTTCTATCAAAAAATTAATGGAATCTAATTGTTCAAGTTGGTTCTGATTAACTGTAATAGTCCTTATATTTTGATTTAGTCATCAGTCAATTTTTGGGATGAATAAATCTATGGTATAAATTGTTAAGATATGGGGAATTCACATATGGTTTTTTATTTTAGAATAGTGATATAAGAGTGGAATTTAAGTAATATATTTATATGTTGTTTTCCTTTAAAAAAATTTTAATTTTAATTTTTTAAATTTATTTTTTTCAAGCCATTAAACAAATATTGAATCTATAAACAAGAATCATTAGACAGTGATTCATTTTAAGCATGGAAAACTATGTTATAATAACTATATATGGTCTATAGTTTGTGAAATAACAAATATTTCCAATACATGGGAATGATTAAATATTTTGGAATCTATCTTTATAATTATTCATTAAAATGGGAGTGTCTAATTATTGATAATGTTCATTTTAAATTTTTTATCAATTTTGAATAATTATTCAATTTTATATTGATTGGTATGATGTTAAAATTTAACTTATTATATATTATGATATCATTGAGAATAAAAATTTATTTCATTAAATTACAATGCATTTGAAAGAAATATTTAAATTAAAATTCCATTGATATAAATAAATCCATCTACAAATTGGAGCATTGATTATAATATAAAATTTTTAATATAATGTCAATAATACTCATATCATTATGTATTTTTCCACTATGGAATTGAAACCACATAAATTCCTTGATATTTCATGTTCCTAGAACCTATATAATTATGTTACCAATTATAAATATGTGTTGACATAAATCTTGTAAAAATCCCTATCATACAAAATTCAAAACCATATAATGCACCCACTTGGTGATTCACTCCAAAATTAAAATGTTGAGCATATTTAATTAGTATAAATGTCGTGATAAAAAAATTTAATTAAAAAGATCAATGAAAGTTATTAATTATTAAATCATATAAAATATATGAATAAAATTTAACATTTTTCAAATTAAATTTAAAATTTATTTATGAAAAGGGCTTCCATAATGATTTATATTATATTATCTACATAATGAGTTATGGTCTTTATGGAAATATATTATATTATAACATGAATAAAAATTCGAACTATATTATAACACATAACTAAAAAAGATATCATAGGATAGGTAAATGAGGTTTTAAAATTTGCTAGAGTGGGTTCTCTAGTTAATAACTATATCATTCCAATATAAAAATCACAGTAACAATTTTTTTATTGTATTGGTCCCATTATAATTATGAATTTAAAACCTTATATATGTTAGGTATGATACTGTATTTATTTGAAAGGGTGTTGTTTGGTTTCCTTATAAATATGGTCAACTAGCTTCCTACCCAATTCAACCCTTGGGAATGAATTATCTCAATATGTGTTCTTTTTAAATGATATTTAAATGTGTTTTCAAAAGCCTCCAAAAAAATTCAGGTCCCTTGGAACATTGTATATATTTACATAGGTAAAATACTAAACATGTTTTCATATTATTTTAGATTCATAATTCATTCATAGTCATGATTTACATATATTTATGTAGTGAAACTGGATCCACCACCATTAAAAAACATTCTGAAAAGTAATTCATATATATCCATACTTTACTCTGATGAAATAATATATTAAATTTACATGTGTATTTGGTGTAACATTATGTAATATATGTTTTCCATATGCCAAAGTATAATTATAGGAGTAACATTAATGTTTATTTTTTGGTACTATATATAATGAATTCAGACCTAAAAGTTTATCCTTTTTTTGATGGAATTGATTTGGAATTCTTGTGTACTATAATATAAAATGAATTTATATATTTTATCCATAAAAAAACGCCACTATTTTTCTAATTTTCCTAGATCAATCATGGAGGTCGTTATATGTGATATACAAGGATCTTAAATAGACCAACTTGTTCTTAATAGTTGTGTAATGTCCCGAACCATGATGCCTAGAGTAAGTGAATTATTTTAATATATTCTCTTTATTATAAGGAATCATATACCAAATGACAAATAGATTTAGTAGTATTTGAAAATTTATTCCATACTTGATCATTACATTAAATATCAAAACATTATTTATAGAAAATATTATTCTGTGTGAATATAATAATTCGTTTCGATTAACTCTGTATAAAAATTATTGAAAACATTTTAGAATCCTGGGAAAATAAAACATAATAATGTGGTATGTACAATTGCTCAGTAAGGTTAATCTATAAAGCAAAAACTTTCATAAATACATATATACATTTAAGAAAAGGTATAAAACTAAAACACACGAATTTTAAATTAAATTCTGACCATATATTGTAATAATAAATCATATAAATCCATTTAAACAATCACATGGATATTTTAATAGTATAATAATCACATATAAATTCAATAACTAATCCCATAATGAGGAAATTCAAAATTCCGGACATCAAAACCATACTCTCAAGGCCTTGTGCCAAGTCCGTTCATAAACATTACATAATGGACTTATTCCAAGACACTAGTTTATCTCATTAGACCTACCAATTCATCGATGGGAAATACTGGTCCATACCCATCACTTACTAAGTTCAATGTATTACTCTTATGTAAGGGTATAACAAAACCAAAACATTCATATTAAAACAAGTATACAAAATTTTAATACATTAACTATAAAATTTGAATGGCATCAAAATATAACATCCACAGTCAAACATATCATAAATCCTTCGATACAATATGGTATATTTTATCATAATAAATAAACCTCAATTATGTATAAAATCTGACAAAGGATTTTGACATAGATGAAAATAATCTAATAAAGTCATTAAAAATATCACGAGACAAATATTTCATTTTCATTGAAATCATTTTTTAAAATATGCACACTAAAAAATAATACATTTACAAAGATATTTGTGAATAAATGATTCCCACAGTAATTTGAAACATTTAGAAATAATTAACATTTTAAAACACTAATATATATAAAAAAAGTTCTTATACCCATTTTGAAAACATGGATATCAATGATACATATTTAAAATAATTAATATTTAAAACATTAAAAATTATGTTTTAGATAAATAAAACCTTACATAAACCCCTAAATATACTCCTTTTGAAATTAGTTTTATGATACACGGACATTGATGATAAATATTTTCTAGTAAATATTTAAGTATAAACTATTTTAGATAATAACGATATTGGGAAATTAACCCTCACCCTGTACTTTTCTATAGTTGAGGGTGTGTTAACCTCCTATATAATGGTTAATTAATTTGATTATATTATACTAGAACCATGTCCATATTAATTATATAATATATGATCCTCTTATATCATTTTGGAAATAGTATTTCATTATTACCATTAGTTCTCATGTTAATTGCTTCATTTTCCAATGCCTTTTTTGTCAAGACTATCATGTTTGTTATGCATAGAATTTATTTTATTCAATTAATGTTAATAATTATTAGATATTATCATCATATTAATTTTATAATCATTATTTAAGGGTTAACGTGGAGAATTAATCTGACAACTTCATTGAGATGGTAGTTCTTATAAACGAACGAGCAATGATATCAAATCTTTAATGGTTAAATGGTATAGAATTAATGATATATTAATTATAAAGAACCATTATAATTTTATATTAATTATTTATATATTGTATTATCATTACTATACCATTACAAATAAATTATTATTGAATATAAAATTTACACCACGTCGTGGAGAAGGGAGGTCGTATGTATTCCTGCATTGTAATTGTTTTATTCGCAGGATTAATAAATAGTGGAAAATGATTATTCCATAAATATAATAACATCTATGAATGTTTATGATACTAGATTTATTACTTAATTATTTAATAAACATAAAAAGTGGAAGTATATGAAGAAAAGAACATTGAAATAGTTAATCAAACGATTACCTCATATTTGAGTATCTATTATGATTTTCACAAAACAACTCCATTGGTTTCCATTTTTCCCAATGAATGGCCTCTATGATGATGTTATTGAAGTATGGGGGAGAAATTGTGAGGATTGTTTCAAACTAAATGTATTTAGAATTGTTATTTAAAGATAAGGATGTCTGTATGTTTATAAGAGAGGGAAGGGGCACTTTTAAAAACTCAAAAACTATTAAACTATAATAAGAATATTCTATATACAAATACCTAAAAATTAAATTAAAATAAAAATATAAATATATTTTAAACCATATCATACCCCTTTTGATTATTTAATATTTTTAGGATTTTTATATAATTTAATAATAAATTTCTTCTATAAGATATCATTAATATCAAAATTTTATATTATTCATTTTATATGAAATAAAATATATTAAGAAAATGTGGGAAATAAAATATAATTCTTTCACACATCTATGATATATATTATTAATATTTTAAATTATTTATACACATTAAATAATTCAAAATAATTCAATATTATTATTGTTAAAATAATTTATTTTATAATTATGTTAATTAAATAATTATAGTATTTGAATTTAAAAGACTCTTTATGGTAATTAAGTAAATTTTAACAATTAAAAATAAATATATTTAATTAAAAAGAATTTATTTATATCAAAATTGTTAATTGTATTCGTTTATAGATTCATTTTAACATTATATAGACACATAAAAGAGATTAAAATACAAGGGAGTGATATTTTGTAACTATCGTTTATTTAAATAATATATAATTTTATTTAAAGGAAACATTTCTATTAAACAACTAAAAGTAAATATTAATTTAATAAAAATCTAATATAATTCAACCAATAATTTTTGGACATGTTTTTTATTTTAAATCATTTAATTTTGATTTACCCTTAACTAATATATTTAATTTTAATAATGGCAATAAAATTTCAAATAATAAAATGTTATAAATATTTACTTTTATGTAGTTAATTGCCGATAAAATGACATGTTTTGACATTTTGTACAATATAAATATAAATTTTTTTTATGTATTTTTAAGATTTTAGAATAATTTAATATTTTAATATTTTTATAAAATATCAATACTGTCAATTTGGACACTATTCATATCATTTACATTAAATAAAATTCAAATACAAAGATAACTTCGAAGGAAATAATTTAATACCCTTCAAACATGTCCTAGTCACCTAAAAAATTTGTGTAGCACATTAATTAATTAAAATTATATTTATATTAATATTGTTAAATCAATTAATTTTATATTTCTATTAATATTATAATTTATGCATGACTATTGTGCCATCAATAAATGTAATGATTTAATCTCTAATAATTATAAAATAATGTATATGATATATGTAATTATTTTATATTTCCATAAAATAATTATAATTGATTTTATCTCAAGGATATATATATATACATATTAAAATTTATATACATAAATAAAATGAGAGTGTGACATTTTGTCCCGTTCAATGATTTTAACATTATTCATGTCATATTCCTTGAAAATGGTCCATTAAATGATTCCATTTAGAGACATTGGGGATAATTGTCTAATTTAGTCTTCCAATAGAATTTTGACTTCTATTGGGGTAATTTTATAATATTATTTTTACCATTAATTACACGATTAACCTTTAACTGCAGTAATAAATAAATCTCTATAGTTATTAATCATTATATCCAAATGATAAATTAACTAGTTAACATAATTTTGACCCAATTATTCCAAATATGTAATACTTTTTTAAAAATTTAAAAAACATAAGTTGTAGTAATTAATTTTAAATTAATCTCCATTGACAAAATGGGATAATGGGTATCAAAATATTTGCATGTTTTTATATAGAATTTTAATGTGAAAATAATTACAATGAGCTAAATTTTATTAAATGATAAAAACATAATAAAATTAAAATTTAAACCCAATTAAATTGATAATTTACTAATATAAATAAATTAGATGAAAAATAAATTTTGAATTAATATGTTGTATTTTTTACAATTCATTAAATTATGAAAGTTATCAAAAAACACCTAAAATTTTTACAAACAAACTATTTATGTCCTTTTTCTTAATAACAATATTTTTTCTCAAATTGAATATATTAAATAGTTAAATATTTTATTTTGAATTGTGCTATTTTAAAAGGTGGTGATATTTATTTTATAAAAAATTCATACTTTTATCCAAAATATGGAATTTCATCTTATATCGGGTATATAAAATACATAAGATGAATGTTAAAATATATAGAATATATAAAATTAAAAATTTGTTTAATAATAACAATAAATTCTAATTTAATTTATAGAATATATATTATATTGAATAATAATTTTTTATTAATGTATTGTTGTTCGACAACACTATGTCAGGCATATAACACAAGACTACTCATTATTGTGTGTAGCGTAAGCTAAATATGGTGTTTCCTAAAAAATAATGAAAGGAAAAAAAATTAAATTTATTAAGGAATAAAAATATTTTAAAATCTCAAGGTTATATAATGTGTATTATTTTCATTAAAATGTACCAATAAAACAATATAAAATGAATCAAGAAACATTAATCCATATTGAGTATTATATAATAAAATGTTAATCTCTATAGAAACTGGATGAACTTTTAATAATAACCTTATGATTTTTATCAAAACATGAACATTAATTTCAATTTATCTATCCTTAAATAAAAAAATAAATTATCATAAGAATTTGAAATACATAAATAACTATATAATAAATCAAAATAGAAAAAAAATGATTAAGGATAAACGTAATGTAAGATTGTATCCATGACACAAAATTGATGATAATATTAATGATTATTTTAATATTTCATTTTGATGGTATCATTTTAGACAAAATGTTATATTATATTATAGTGGGAATAATTTAATATGATTATGAGTTATGTATTATACTTATTTATCGCTCATCATTGAGTAATTGGATAGAAATATCATGTGAGGTCTATTGATATGAAATGGGTGAGAGTATAAGAGATTTGAACTATATTTTTTAATTTTTTTCATCCCAGATAATTTATTATCCATTTATTTATTTTGTGTTTGATATTATATTAATTTGTATTTATTTAGTTACTCATTGATTTATGTTCTAATTTTTTTTTAAGATTTGATGATTTCTATTGATTGTTGAGATCAATTTTCATTATTATTATTTTTCTTCATTGTGAAATTAATTTGTCAATAGAAAATTTGAAATTTTGTTATAGATTGGTAATGATATGATTGACTATTTAGGAGGAACTATATTGTATTTTTCGATATAAGATAAAATTCCTTGTAAGTATTGTCTATGGTGATTTAAGAGTGGTCATTCGTTATACATTCTCTCGACATAAGTGTATCAGTGATAATGATCACATGTTTAACTTTTCTAGCCCAAGTTTGTTTTTATCTTTATCCATGTCCCTGAGTTGCATGACTTTAAAATCAATTTCATACAACCCTAATATAGTTTATGAGCATTCTTGGATTATCATAGTGTAGGTTGAGATTAATTCATCAATTTTTTTTCATGTATCAAATTTATCACTAGTATATATCATGTTGAATGAACCAATATAATATTTCTAGTTTGGGGGATTCAATATCTAACTACATATATATCTTGGGATTCGAAGTACATGGGTAGACATTCATGTATCTTTGTAGGTTTAATAATAACCTTATAGATGTACTTAAAGATAATGTAAATCTATTAAATAATGTTAATATTTCAGTATATTATCTTCTTATGAGGTTGAATAATGTAATTTACATATTTTTTAGCTATTGTTATACTTATCTATCAACTATAGGGATAATAGAATTTTATAGTCATTATTCATCATGATGTATGTTTTTCTAGGATTCATTATTTCTAGGAAAAATCATATTAATAGTTACATCTCATTAATATACTAGAATATGTGATGTCACTACATTCAACCTTTTTTAGTTTCCATGGTATTTTATTATTTCTGATGTGTTAAAACATTTTGACGGTTTTTATAGACTATTGAATAAACGGAGTTTTTTTTTCAAGAAATATTCTCCACACAATGATTAAAAATCCATTTCAATTATTCAGTATACCAATTTATATATTGAGGAATATATGAAGTTAGCTGGAAACCTTACTGGGGTATAATATAGGAAAATCTGGTTTGGAATATTACTGGAGAGATTTAACATTATTATGTTAACTTCCATTATATTGAAATATTATTTTGATATTTAAAACATTATATAACACTATTAATTCATATTATTTTTGAAATATATATTTCCAAATATAAAACAAGATGAATATAAAAAATGTTAATGGTTGAGGATAGGATATTGAACTGTAAATTTATACTTTGGCATGTGTATTTCATTAATTTATATGAAAGTAATATATCATAATTTGATTATTATTTTTTAGGATTATTATCATTGATAGTTTAAGATATTTATAGTAATAAATTTAAAAGAATATGATTATATAAATTTTATTTGAAGTCAATATTCGTAGAAATATTATAATAACTATATTTATTAAAAAAGAATTATGAAACACTTAATATTATAATTTATGATATATGTTTTTGTAGATAAATTGAAGATATTGATATTATTTCATAGATAAATATTTTTTAAACTTGGTGGTGATGTTTTAAATGGATGGTTGATAAAAATATACATTCTATTAATGGATGTGAATATTGATTTTATAAATTTCAACATGTTATCATAAAAAATGGAATTTATTTTATGCCACATTTTTGTTATATTTTCCTTGAAAATAGTTCACATTTTGATTTTGATGCATTTTTTATAGTGATCATATGAAGTAGCATGTTATATGTATTTTATACAAGTAAAAACAAACTATTTTTTCATGTTTCGTAAATTAGGCCCTATAGATTCAACATTCCTCATTCCAAATATCTTTCTTTTCTTAAATGACATAGATTTCATTCATATAAATCTTTCCTTCTTAAATCATATAGGATAATAGTGTGAACATGAAAGGAGATACTGGATTGATTGACTATTCTAATAGAGGTTTTCTAAAATAAAAAATTGAGTGGAAATATTATAGATACTTATTAAACCAGTAATAATAAGAATACTTAAGTGATGTTCTGATTAAGTCTGTAGGATTTATGTTTTCTTTAAAATGATATAAATGGGAGTATGTTTTATATGTTGTGGTTATTGACCCCATGTGAGAAATATGTTGGTGTGTGTGTCTTTGTATACCTGAATGTGTTCCCAGACATGTTTCAACAAAAAATGGATGGTATGGGTTGGAATATAATAATGGTGTTTTTTATAATGATGATGGTGAAATTAATATCCTATAGTAAACATATATAATGATATATGATGCATATTTAAATTTTTGTAGGGTAGTCGCAAAATTTTGGTACTATGTAAAATCAAGGCCCATGTGTGTCAAGTACAGTAATGTTGTTCCAATTAAATTATGACGAATTATATATGGGGTTATATAGGTTATACCATCAATGTACATATAGAAACCCAATATAAATATAATTTTATTAAAAAATTATTTTCATTATTTAAATAACACATATCTGAAATAGGCGGACAACCTATTACCTAAAGGTTATGTGCCTTAAAAATTATCTATATAATTGTATAATCTTTTTATAGTTCTTTAATTTATGAGAAATCTCACAAGATAATGTCAACTATATAACCAAGGGATTAGAAATATAATATTTCAGTGGTCTTAGATTCCTAGTAAAGGAAACAACATATCAAAATGTATTGTATTATAATAATGAATGATAATATAAGGAAGATGATAAATATATTATTATTATATCATATGACCATAGATGATAATCATATAACCTGATATAGAATCAAAATATAATAAATATATCATTATAAAAAATAAATGTATAATAACATTATAAACAACCGAGAACTATAGAACAACTATAACAATATGATACTCATAGAGGGAAAAACATTATACCCATGAAAATGTTAACAAACTCATCATATCCAAGCATAAAAATATAAGAATCCAATTATTCCAACCCCTATGTGAAAAAACACACTATGTGAATTCATGATTATCTCATTGAGATAATAACATAAAAAATAAATTTAATAGAAATATGACACCCCATATATTATTATGTGTACAAATATTTTCAACTGAATATCAATCATTATTACTTAAAATCCCTATAAAAAGTAATGAGACTATTATTATTTTAAAAAAAACACATAATATGAACATATGAAACCATAGGATATAAAAATTGTCATTTAAAAAATGGAATCATAACATTATAACATATAGAAGGTCATCAAACAATTACCTCATGCGTGAAAAATCATCGGGGGATTAGAAGTTAATTTTTTTAAAAAAAATCTATTTAATATAAAAAAAATGAATAAGTGAAAAGGATTTTGATAAAAATATTAAAAAATATAGATATCAATTTAATATCCCTAATATAAATATTTACAAATAAATGTTTTTTGAAATGAAAAAAAATCATAGATTTGAATTAGAAGAGGTAAATATAAAAATCAATTCATTTAAAAATATTTTTAGATCATTTTTATAAAAACCACATCAAATAAATAGTTAAAGAATTAAAATTCATAAATTTTTTTATAGAAAATTATAAGTGTATAAATGAAAATATATATACATTATTACCTAAAATAAATAAAATCTTTTGGGAAGACATTGAAATGGGTGATAACATTCATTGGTAAAAATAACAATAATTATTTTGATCATTATGATTTTATTTTTGAAAATGTTTTATCTAAGTAGTGGTTATTTATTATGAGAATTAATTTTCAAGAGAATTTTAGAAAATTCTAAAAAACTTGAATTATATGGTAAAAAAATAAAAGATTATTATAATTAACAAAGACATTGACCGAAATTAATAAGAATACGAGTCAAAAAAACCCTTACAGAGAATTCCTTATTAGGTGGTCACACTATAACTTATCCAATAAAAATTTTACTTTATGAATAACCTATTTACAATCTTTATTGTCATATATAAAATTTTATATGTATCATTTATAATTAATTTCAATAATAATTGGAATGTTATTATTTATTTCTATATCATGTTGGAGTAATCGGGATCATTGTAGCCTTGTTTCTTAATAAGTGGTGTTATCCTCTATTATCATCCTTAATTTCACCAATCCTAGTTCATAAATATTACATTAGATTATTTGTTGTGATATTTTATAGGTTTATTAGTTCATTTGATGAGATATTTCATGGCATTTCATGACAAAACAATTTGAGACAGCTATGTTTTGGTTATTTATAACAAATGATTGTACGTATATTGATTAATGTATTAAATGTTTATATTAGAAATCTAAAATTCAATAATTCATTATTTATATCACGTATTAAGATTATAATTCCCTTAATAATAAAAATGTATATCATTTTTCTTATTCATGGTTAAAGATACCCAAAAAGAGTATGAAACAATTACTATGTGAAAGTGGATATAAAAATAGATGATATTGTTATAATATCACTCTCGTAAATGATTAATAAAAAATATATATATAGTATTATATTGATTATTCTGAATTGTAATGATTTATATGACAAATATAAAATAATAATAAGTTGTTACTTATAAATAATCCACATTTATTCTTCGTATATTTTTTTAGTGTAAAATTTAAAATTATTATTTAAAGAAAATTATATTTATTGAAGGTATAATTAATATTAATAGATGACAAATTATGGAAACATTTACATATTCATATATATAGGTATATATATTCATTAGAACAATTTATAGAACCATCCATTAGAATATGGTGATGAAAAATGAAACATGTGGTTCGTGGATGTGGTAGTCTACACACACACATGAGATAGAAGGATAATTCACTACTACGAATGGTATCTAAACACATTATTAATTAGATAAATGAATATAAAAGGATAATTCATAACTCCCAATAGTATCACTATATATTTATAATGTCTATTAATCACATGAAATGATGTCTAGGAAATATCCACCTTTTTGACCCATTAATAAATAATATCAAAATCAATGGTTAGTAATTTATAAATATAGAAATCATCCAAGTTGATCTAACATGAAATAAATATAGGGTAAAAAATATTTATTCTTAATTTTTGTCATCATAAAATCATGATAGCTAATCTAATGTCTCATTTTTTATCGTTCATCTTAATAATGTGTACTGGTGATTCCCCTAATAATGAATATGGGAGGATAAAACCCTTGTCCAAATTACCTTTTATCTTTTTCATTAATTCCGACATTAAATTGGTTCAACCAATAAATACAAATGGTGTTAACATTATTCATGAATATTTGACATCACAGGAGGATTACCATATTCAGTAACATTTTATGGATAAAGCCTTCTAATAATTTTCCCTTTTACATCAAATTTTTTACTATTATTCTTATAGTATAACCTATATCAATAATTGTTTTTCATAAGTTACACTATGTTGGAATATATTATAATCAAAAATATAAAACCTTAGTTTAACTATGAAATTAATTATTCATTTATTTTTATAAGGTTCTCACAATCATCCAAATAATATCCAATTAGATTATCAAACTAGATGTGTTGTTAGGACTCTTTGTTATGCACCAGGTAACCATTGAGCTTGTTTCCAACATTCACTTTCATTTTTTACTAGTCCTCAGAATATCATTTATTGAGCCCAGATACTCCAATAGTATAAAATAGATATTCGTTTATAGGAAAACCATATACTCAAGACTATACCAATAATTTTTGGATAATGTGCTATACATAGGCTAATATATAGGATTTTCTTTAATACCTACATATTTTGTGAAACATTTTCTTCTTGGAAATATAATCTCTTAAATAATTTTTATTAAATAAGAAAAAATATATTTTATTGCATTAAATTCAACAATGAGTTTATCTTTAATTGTATGAAAGACTGAGTGTAGATTGTGTTACACGGAACATCATGTTCAAATGAAATAAAACACAGTAATGAAATATTATTATTCAATACAATAGTTAACTCTATGATATTGGGATGCTGGGTGTGAATAGTATTAACTAATTTTTGATCATATGATTTAAACATGTATATATTGAGAATTATCTGTTGATAATTTAATTATAAATTGAAATAAATTCTTTTAAAATAAATTAAATATTTCTTTGAATAACACTTTTCAATTTAAAAATATATATTACATTGATAAATTAACTAAATAAATTTTGTTAAATGAATTTAATGAAAATAATATATTATCAATTCAATCAAATATTTAAAATTCATATTGTATATTTTTTAGAAAACATATAATGTTGAATCTAATTTTAAGCATAAAACATATATTCTTCTATAAATCAGTTTTGACGCCTTTATCATGTATATTTTAAAATTAATTTTTGACACATAGAATTTTTTTTAAAAGAATCCGGTTTTTATAAATAAAATTTCAAATTATAATGTTGTCAATTTTTTTTAATTTATGGAAGAGATAATTTCTCGATGAATTGTGAAAATAAAATTCCTTATTGAGAACTGTTATTTCTTTTTAAAAAAAATAGAACATTACATGTATTTACGTATGGTTTTAAAATATAAAATAGTTTAAATATATATCTTTTGATTAAATTTAGGTGATTGGAATCAATATTATATTGATTTTGTATTTTGAAAATTTTTAATCATTTGATCATTTTCTCTATGGAAAAAAACATTCTCATTGTGTATCTGGGTTAAATTTTAAAATATATTTATTTTTTCCAATTTTATTATATGAAATTAGAAAAATGGATTCATTATTTTAAATAAAAATATTGAATATTATATATTACATTCAATTTTTTAATGTAATGAATAGTGAAAAGAAAAAAAAATTCAACTATAACAGTACAAATCTTTTTTATTGAGTGGCTAATCTATGAAGATAAGAATTAAAATGATTTTAATAGTTTTAAAAATCAGTTTGGACAGATATATTTAAATATTAACCTTCGAAAGTCAAAATATATATATAATTTGGATGCTTATTTCCTAGTAATATGTTTATTATTTTGGATTCTTTTGGTAAATGCCAATTTTATTTCTTTATATTCTATTTTTCTGCACTTATACCTAACCACCACCACCCAAAATTTAATTTAACCCAAAAGATATATAGTTAGTGAAAATAATTCCAAAATACCTCCCCAAAATCATTATCCATGTTGTAGAAATTTGGGTCCTCAAAAAAGTCCTATACCAGAGTCTTGAATAGAAATTTGGAAATGGGGTTACTCAAGGAGAAGTGTCTTCACTAAAATCATTTTTTCATTATTATCTATATATAAATTTATATTTAAACATTTCCAATATAATAAAATATTATATATTATATATTTAGACTTTATTATATAATGTTATTAAACTATATTCATCTCCTCTTCAATCAAATGGAAAACAAAATCATCTAACATATATATGATAGTGTATTTCCTCATTAACCGATTTTATAACACCCCAAGATTCCATGTTATGTTTTTTTTATAAATTCAGTATCTTGTGGTGTACACTACACAAAGATAAGATTTTTCTACACGGAACATTGATATAGCTTGCACTACACAGAACACCGAGTTCAAGTACAGCACAACCGATCAAATTAGTCATTTCAATAGAAGTTATGAATATTATTAACAAAATTTTTAATTTTATATATTCAATATATTTTTAACATTCACTTTATTTCATAATAGGATATAATATAAGAACAAATTCAATTTTTGGAAGAAAATAAGTTTTTTTTTCAGAAAACACTTTTTCCCGCCTTTTGATGGTGAATCCATTTTAAATCATGTTTTTTACTCTTTAATATATTATAATTAACAAAATAAGTTTTTTATTTTTAATAGTTATAATAAAATTTTCTTTTGAGTAATTTTTGATATTTTTCTAATAAGTTTTACATTTTCATAAATAGTAAAAATATACTTTAATTTTAATAAAAATAACTTTCTTCATCCAAAAAAAATTTCAGGAAAAATTATATTATTGATTGTTTTTAATGTATAATTATTAAAAAATTTATAATTCAGTATAATGCTTTATATTGTAATTAATTTTACCATGATTTTTAATGTAAAAACATTTGAATCTATTGTAATGTTTTAACTTTTAAAAACATGTTTTTTGTTTCAACAACCAGATTATTTTTAAAATTAGTTACTACAACATCTATATTTTAAATTATGAAAAACGGATTCCATATTTTTATTCAATGTGTTTAAATAATTTGAATAATATATTTTAATTTTTTGGTCATTATTAATAGTAACTATAATAATTATTATTTTTACAATTGTTAATGGTAAATTATTTAATTAAAGGTAAAAATAATATTATAATAATTTTAATCTACCATAACAGTAGTCTTAATCCTATTGGATGAGTTATGACCAACCCAGAAAACCCTTGGGATGAAAATTTTTCCTTTTGAAGCCAATAGGGTGCGATTGTGACATTAATAATATTTCATATAATGTGAAAAGTACAAATATCGTAAACATGTGTTATTACATAAACAATATTAATTTGGGTTTATATAAGTGATATATTTGGCTATAAATTTTAATTATAAAGCTTATAATATTATTTAACTCATTTAATTTTATTTATAATTTTTATACATTAAATAATTGAATTTAACTATTACACAATGATGATGCGCTGATTGTTTTATTAGTGAAAAATCTAATAAATGAAATTAAAAATAATACAATAATATTAAATCGACTTAATTAATGACATAATATAATTTAAATATTAATTGAAAAAATTTATCTACATATTTTATGTAAATTTTCGAACACATAATGTTGTTTTTTATATTTATTAAACTTGAAAATATTGTATAGTAGAAAAATAATCATAACGGATAATTTAAAAAAATAATATATTATTAAGTGTCATAAAACTCATCGAAACCTTAGGTCCAAAAAACCTAACCATAATAATGTTAAATATTGAATAAATGATCAAATTTTGGATTGTTTTGAATTTAAAGTAACCATATTAACACAATAGATAAAATAGCCAAATTGTTATGGTAATAGTTAAAGGGGATAACTAATGGTTTAAACAGAAATATAAGAATTAAAAAAAATATTCAATTATTTTTATAGAAACTATTCTATCAATATCATCTATTTATCAAAATGGAATCCCTTAATGGCCACATTCCAATGAATATGGCTTGAATATAATAAAAATTTCTGAATGTGACAAAATGTCACACTCTCTTTTTTATTAGTATATAAAATTTATTATATGAATAAACATAAGATAACATCTTCTATAAGTATTTTATTAAAATATAATAGAATTATATACATCATATAATATTATTTATAAATTTTAAAGACTTAATAATTACAATTAATGACGACACAAAAGTGACACAGAAATCATTTTATTTACATCAATATCAAATAATTGGTTTTGAAAATATTAAAAGAAATATAATTTGATTTAAAAAAGGTTATCCAAAAATATTCTATCTTAGTATTACATGTTATTTGTATATTCTATTTTTTGGGACTAATTTATCCTCGATGTGTTTTTTATTGAAAATCAATGAAACAAAAAGATTCAAAATTGACTGTATTCATATTTTATGAAAATAACATATTATTAAATTATATTGAAAATAATAAAAATATTTAAAAATTAAATAGTGATAATTATATAGTATAAGATAAAATTAAACATCCATTTATGGATAGTTAACATCATGTATGTAAATATATATAACCATTAAATAATTAGAATGTTATTACAAAAATTAAAATTAAATAGATTAAATAAAAATTAATCTAAAAGATATGGTTTAAAATAAATTACAAAAGTTTTTAAATTTTTTATTTTGAGATTATTTAGGCCCATATTCATATTATATTTTAAATAACTCACTTTAGAGCTATTTAACCCTAAATTAAATTTATAATAAATTAATAGTTTTAGTGTTTCCTAGGGTGCCCCTCCCCTATCTTATAAAAGGGAACTTCTCCTTCTGTTTAATACACAAAACTAAATAATTTTGGTTTGGAGAAACCATATCCATTTAGTCTCTCAACATCACTCAATTCTTATTAGAGGACACACATTGGGAAAAAAGACATCCCATCGATTCCTTTTGTGCAAACCAGAAGGATATACCCAAAAAAGTGAAAATTGTTTTATCAAATCATTCAAAGTTAATTTTTTTTTACATTTTATTTCTATATTTTCTCCATATAAAAGGAATAAATATATAATCATCCATATACTGAGATGATATTATAATCAATGGAAAACTCTTTTCCTTATTTTATTCATCATACGAATAAGAATATCATCATGCACGCATATGTATGGCTTACCGTCTTCACACCATGGTGTAATTTGTTATTCCACACTACATTAATTGGATGGATATTATGATAAATACAATGGATTTAAATCATATATATATCATGATCATAACTCTGTATAATTAATATACCATCCAATTCCACTCAATTGTTTATAATTTTATAATTGAAGAATGATATTATCACACGTGCGTACATACGACATGCCATCTCCACAACACGGTGAGATTTATTCTCAACATTAATAATTAGAGAATGATTATAAAATTATATTATGTTAAAAAAATAATATTTATTAGCATAATATCATTATAGATATCAGTAAAATACATCATATTCATAATAAACACGACTCGCACAACAAAACAATCATGGGAAAAGAAATCAGTTAACACCCAAAACAATGGAAATATATAAATATTATTAAAAAATAAAAAAATAAGGTCATAAAGAATGTAAAAAATATGTATATAGTTTGGGTATAATTTAATAACATAAATTAACCATTATATAAGAGATTATCAAAATCATGACTAAATTAATGTAAAATGTAAGGGTTAATTTCTCAATCTCAATTTTATCTGTGATTATTTATACATTAGTATCTACTGGGGAATATTTATCATCCGTGTCTATATTATTTAAAAATAATTTTTTAATATATTTATATTTTGACTTTAAAATTTATTGAATTTATTTATACCCATGTATTAATTTTTATAAAATGTTTTGAAATGAATCATTCAGTCGTTTTCCGAATGAGGAACTTTATAACCATTTTGAAAAATTTATGAAAGAATTTTTTTAACATATACGACACGATGAATCGTATACACCATTATTTTATATAAACATTTTTAATCATCCCTTAAAAACAATTTAATTTTCAAAATATTTTTTTTTATTATTTTGTGGGCTTTAAATGATTTTAGATAAAAAAATTGATATTTATTTCAATGATTTTTTTAATGATTCCATTTGATTATTTTCATTTATGTTAACATCTATTATTTTATTTAATTCTTAATTGTGGTTGATACAATATTCTATATTGTATTTATGGGATTATGATATTTTTTTGGATGGTCTATGTTTATACCCTTCATGGTTTATAGTTAAATAATTAATATTTCATATTCTAGTTTTAATATGAATGTTTATGTTATGTTTTACCCCATTAATAAATGGAATGTATTGGACTTAATATGTTATGGGTGGGGCTCTCAATTTTCCCTTGATACATCTGTGTGTCTCATGAGAAATCTAGTCTCTTGGCATAACATCGTGTTGATATGATAATGGTATTAGCATGAGGCCTTCAGAGTATGGTTATAATTTCAAACATTATGTATTTCCTCTTTATGAAATTAGTTACAGATATTGAATTTGATAATTAAACTGGTTGAATGTCCATTTTAATGTATATATGTAATTTTTTGATTTATTGATTACATATTTGGTTAATGATTATGTTTAGAAATATTGTCTTTTATTATTATGACTTTTCTAAATAGTTTATTCTTTTTTTAATGGATCTCATGTTATGTTTTATCTATATTGAGCATCTGAGCTCACCAATTTCTTATGTATTATTTTCATAGGATGCTAAGAAGTGTTTTATGACTGCTTTTCAAGGTTAATCTAGATGAATAATTGAAATAATAAAATATTATCTATATTGTATTTTATGTATAAAATTTTAATTAAAAGTTTATATTATAATATATTTTCCAAGACTCCTAAACTAATCAGTACATAAAAATTCGGTCCATCATGATTTGGTCCACCATTATTTGATTCTTTGTAATCATACCTATGTATTAAAATAATTTACTAAATCGTGACATCTAGGGTCAGGTCATTACAATTTTTATGGGAGGAAGATTACTAATAACCTTTGAAAGTCGATTTAGAAATCAAGGAATAGAAAACATAACCCTATGAATGATATTAAGGATATTTCAATGTATATGATATCATAGTTTAGATTAGGTAATTTATAACCTAGTTTACTTCTACTAATATATGGATTTTTAATAATATGGAATCATTTAGGGATTCTATTAATGATTCTTCAAGACTTTAACACTTTGAATGGTGATTTTAGACTGTGATTCATAATTTGGCCAATGATTAGAATATTCACATTTATACAAGTAATGGTTATATTTACGATAATGTACATATTGAAAAAAAATGAGATGAAAAAGGTATTATGGAATATGATGATGAAGTGTGGTTAATGGTTTACGAGTGAGGATGACTGATCAAGGTTGTTATGTATTTAGATTAATGAATTATTACATCTATTGTTATAAGATTCATGGGGATTGTACTATAGTACTTATTCATAATGATTTGTAATCCTAAGTGTTTTCATTATAGATTTAAATGTAACCAAATATTTGGAACGTCACAATAAGTGATACATTTTTTTGGGAAGTTGATATTAAGATCGAATTTGGATGGAAGTATTTTGGTTGGGACCTATGGTTTGAATAAATGTAGTTGAACACTGGATATTATTGATTATGTTTAAAAACATTATAAATATAATTTTTAAAATTTTATAATTATATCGTTTTATGAAATAGACAACTCATTGGTTGGGGAAAAAACAGATGAGTCCCGCTAGGCTGCAAGACATAAACCTGCAACTAAAGTGAAAATATGGTGTACCACCTAGCAGTAGCATACACAATGTCCAGGTTTATATAGAAATGTTTTATTTATTTAAATTTTATGTGTTAATATTTTTAACCTTATATTCATAAAATAACTAGAATATTTTTGGGTTTTATTTTTTTTAAGAGAAGGATGAGTTTTTGGTAGGAATTCATAAAAGGATTAAACTCTATATTTTAATTTGGTATTCTTTTTTATGATCATATGCTATAAAGAAAATTAATTCTTCAAAACAAGGGAAATGATCATAAAACCAAAAAAATACATAATTATTTCATTTTTGATGAATCAAACTGTCATTTGGATCATTACAGATTTATAGCATTCTGGTAGTTAACATTCTCCAAATAATGTTCTTTATCACTCTAAATCTGAAATTAATGGTTGAATTTTTTTTCAATTCATTATTTCCTACATGGAACCATATTATGTGTTATTTCTAGTAACTTTAATACTTACCTTTCATTATTTTAAAAAAGAATTCTCAATAATCTATTTTTCTATGTGATATTTCAACAAAGGTATTTTGAAATGTCAAACCCCTAGTTTTGAATTTCGAGTTTAAATTACGAGCAATAAATTTCTTGAAAACGGGAGAATGTAACACCTCAATATTCCATGATATGTTTTTTTAAATAAATTCAATATATTATGTTGTATACAACACCATGATAAGCTTGTGCTACACACAACACTAACTTACCTTTCACTACACGCAACACTGGGTTTAAGCGTACCACGTCCTATCAAATTAGTCGTTTAACAAGAGGTTATGAATACTATTAACCAAATATAAAATTAAAGTATATGTAATTTTATTTTAAAATTCATCTTATGTGTTTTTGAGACATAATATAGAAACAAAATATTTTTTTTGAATAAAATAGTTATTTTTAATAAAAATTCAGTTTCCCCCCTTTTGATGGTGCACACATTTTAAATGAAGTTTTTGAAACATTAATATATTATATTTAACAAAATAAATTTTTTATTTTGAATCAGTATATGAAAATTTACTTTTAGTAATTCTTGATATTTTTGGATATGTATTTAATTTATATGAATAGTAAAAAATATAATAAATTTTTATTGAGAAAAATTTTATCATCAAATTAGATTTTAAAGTAACATTATTTTATTGAAGGTTTTTAATGTATAAATAGAATATATTTGTATATGTTAATATAATATTGGTCATTGTAATTATTTTTAACATGAGTTTTGATGTAATAACCTTTCAATATTTTTCCATGTTTTAACATTTTAAAACATGTATTTAACTCCGAAAAAAGATTATTTTTTAATCTAATTATTGAAAATTATTTGTTTGGAATCATAAAACATGGATTACAAATATGGATTCAATGAGTCCAAATTATTTAAAAAAGTTACTTTTATTTTTGGAATTTATGGATATAAACTTTAGTTGTTAATTTTATAATCATTGTTAAAGGTAAATTGGATAATTATAGAAAAAATAATATTATTAAAATATTAAAAAATATAACACTTGTCGTAATCCTATTATATGAGTTATAGACGATCACAAAAACCATTGAGATGAAAATTTTTCCTTGGTAAAAAACATGGTTGTGATTATGATATTAACAATATTTCGTTCAATGTAAAAATACAAATATCACAAACATGCCTTATTACTAAGCCAATTTTAATATGGGGTTCTTTAAATTATATATTCAACTATAAATATTGATTAAAAAGATAAAAATATTAAAAACATCAATGTATTTTATTAATTATTTTTAGACTTTTAATAATTAAATTTATTTATGAAACAATGATAATGATTTGATTTCTTTATTATCGAATTAATCAATTAAATGATATTATAAATTTAACAAAAAAATATTCTTTGACATAATTAATGACATCCAATAATTTTATAGAAAACATAATCAAGGTAGTGAAATATTGGAAGTATATTTTCAATGTTTATATGTTTTTTTCATAGTTGATAAAATAAAAATATTGAATTGTATAAAAGTTTAAATAAATTATATATTTAAAATAGATAATATTTTATTTAGTATTATTAAATTCATAAAAATTCTCAGATCGACCAATTAACTATGATAATTTAAATATGTGATATATGATCTAATTTTTGTTTTATGGAATTTATAGTAACCATATAAACCTTATACATTAAAAGGCCAAATTTTCATGGTATTAGTTAAAGGCGTTCGATAATAGTTAAACAAAATTATATGAATTAACAAAAAGTAATAAACACATGTAAACAAATAATTAAATGGATAATATTCTAACCTTATAATCCATCCTTTCAAATGGAATAACTTAATGGCCACTTCCTATGAATATGTCATGATTAAAATTAAAAATACTTAATGGGGGAAAATGTCACTCTCATTTTATATAAGTATATTAATTTTAATATATGGATAAACAGAAGATAACATAGACTACAGAAATTATCTATAATGATAAAACAATTATCTACATCATATTAATTTTTTATAATTTTTATAGATCAAATAATTACAATTAATGAGGACAAAAGAGTGATGCCAAAATTATTTTACTAATCGAAATATCAATAATGGTTTTAAAAATATTAAAAGAAATATAATATGAAATAATTATGTTTTTCTAGGAATTCTATAGGTTACCATGAAATTTTAGCAGGATATTAAATGTTTTTGTTGGATTTTATCTTTAGTTTTAGATTTTTCAAAAAAATGGAATTAATAGTGTCAACATTGAACTATTGATATTTTATAAAAATATTAAATTTTTAAATTATTTAAAAATAAAAAAAAAATTAAAATTTAAAAAGAGATAGTTATACAGTCTAGCATTGAATAAAATATCATTTTATGATCAATTGACACCATATAAGAAAATATTAATAACCATGTAACATTTATAATGTTAATACCAAAAATAAAATTCCAAGAAGCATGTACCCAAGTGGTACATGCTACTACTTGGCATCCAAAAGACCCAAGATCAAATCCGGGCAGGCGAAAATTCCTAGGGAACTGTAGCAGTACTATGTAAGGGGCACTATAGAATTACTGTAGTAGTGGAGGAGCTGTATCAAGGGTGACACTGTTATGGCAGATGCACTATAGCAGGAACTATAGCTGCGGTGGTACTGTAGCAGGTACTAGAGTTTCCCGGTTAATATAGCAGTGATGTTCATCGAGGGTCCCATTGGGTCAAAAAATGGAATTTTAATCATTGTATTCATGGCTCTTTTCCTTTGGCCTTTATTCTATGAAATGGGTCTCCCTCTACATAGTAAAAAAGGTATTTTCTTTAATAATAATATTAGCCTTCGTCCCCATCTTTTTAAAATAAAAATACCAAAAATAAAATTATATAGATTAAATAAGGATAAATCAAAATGATAATATTTAGATTAAAGGAGCAACATGTATATATTTTAATGTTTGAGAGGATTTAGACCCATTTTCATATTATATTATAAATAACTCACTTTGGTTCTATTTGAAACTGAAAATCAATTTATAGTAAATTAATAGTTTTAGTGATTCCAAGGGCGCCCCTACCATCTCTTCTAAAAGGGTAATTCTACTACTATTTAATTAATACCTAAAAATCCTTTTGGTTTTTCCAAAACCTACCCATTTACTCTCCCAAGATATCTTACCTCATCCTAGAGTCCACACATGGATCATAAATCCATCCTAGGTATTCCTTTTTTTCAAATCAAAAAGAGATACTTGAAAACAAGTTATTTGTTTTATAACATCTTTCAATGTTCTATTCTTCTTATACAACCTATTTCTAGGTTTTTTCCATATAAAAGAAATAAATATATTATAATACACCTATTTAGATGTTATTATAATAATTTGACAACTGTATTATTTATTTTATACATCATAAGAATAACAATATCACCATACATGTGTACGTACGGCTTACCGTCTCCATGTCGCGAGGAAATTTATTATTCAACACTACATTAATTGGATGGATATAATGATGAATTAAATGGATATAAATAATAAATATAACCTGATAATTATTTTTTATTATTATTATACAATCCAATTCCATCCAATTCCATACCATTTAACTATTAATGGAATGATATTGTGGAGCCTGCATTGGTATGGTCTACCTTCTCCACGACACAGTGAGATTTATTGTCCACATTAACCATCGAAGAATTATTATAAAATTTATATAATTAGTTAAAATTATAATTATGAACATGATATTGTTTTTTATATTAATAAAATACATCATATGCATAACAGACTTGACTCACAAGACAAACATGCATGGGAAAATAAAGCAAATAAACCATTAAACAATGGTAATACTGATATATTATTAACAAAATGATAAAATAGGGTCATATATGATACAAAAAATATTTAAATGATTCACGTTTAATTTAATTGCATACTTTAACCATTATACAAGTGTTTAACACAATCTCCACTAAAAGAATATACAAGGTAAGGGTTAATTTCACAATATCAATTTTATCCGAGATTGTTTATACATAAGTACCAATAGTAGAATATTTATCATCCATGACCACGTTTCATAAAAAAAACATTTTCAAAAAACATTTATAATGAATTTAAAATTTATTAAATTCATTTATACGAATGTATTAATTGTTATAAAATGTTTTTAAGGGAATCTTTAGGTCGTTTTACAAATGTTGTACTTTATGACCTATTCGAAAAATTAAGGGAAATATTTTTAAATTATATGGTGTAAGGGATATATTCCACAATTATGAATTCTTACCATTTTTATGCTTCCATTTCAAAATTACATGGATATTTTAAATATAATTGTATTCTTTTATAATTTCATGGGTTTAGAATGATTTTAATGTAAAAAATGGATATTTATTTCTAACTATTTTTAATGATTCTATTAAATTATTTTCATTTCTATAAACATCTGTTATTGTATTTTATGCATAATTAAGAATGATAAATTCTCCCATATTATATTCAAGATTTTAATATATGCTTGAATATGGATTTCCTATGTTTATAATATTAATTGTTTATGGTTAAAGTATTATCATTTCATATGCTAGTTTTAATATGAATGTTTATATTATGTTTTATAGCATTCTTAAGAGGAATGAATTGGACTTAGTATGTGATGGATAGAGCCTGTTATATCCTCTTTATGCATTGGAAGGTCCCATGAGAAAAACTTGTTTCTTTGCACAAGGACATGATGATATCGTAATTTTATTTAAATGAGGCCTTAACGGTATGGTTATGATGTCTAACATAATTCATTTTATCATTATGAGATATTTTGGTCAGAGTGGATCACTCAAGTTGTAGGGTGAATTGAGTATCTATAAAAATTTCTGATAAAATTTGTTCATTAAAAGAATATCCCCAATTATAATATAAAAAATGATAGTTTGTATAGAATTTATAAAATTCTTGAATGGTCAATTAATTTCTCAGAAGATTGATAAGTTCTCAGCTTTACCAATCTAATGATTAGTCAACCTTTTGAAACTAATCTACTAATTCAAAACAGATATAAATTCCTGCGCAACTGACTATCAATGTTAAATTTATCTTAATAGGAAATGAATTAAACACATATTAGATTAAAACTTATTAAAAACTATATAAGGGGTAAAAAAAGAAGATCAATCTCAAACTAAGACATAGTTCTCTCCACTTGGAGATCACCTACCACCAAGCAGTTTATATTAATAAACTTTTGATAGACACCCTATATCAGTGTTCACAACTCCACACTAGGCTATCCAGGTCACACGACCTAGTACATATGTCATCATGGTTATGAACTAAAAAGTCACACAGGGACCACTTCCACACTTATCTGTGGGAATACACAAGTGTAAAAAGATGTAAGAGAAAGGATATATTATATCCTTCAGTTTGATACACGATATAGTGCATGTTTTTATACAGACAGACACTTCTGGAATGATAAAAATTATACACTAAATATCAGAAATGATGAGTTATGGTTATAAGTGATTTGAGTTTTAGCCTATCCAGCTCTAGACTACGGGGATGAAGCATATGCAGAAATCGAGACCTCTCGTAGAAAACCGAGTATCATATGTTTGCTAGAACTGGCTTGTGTTCTTAGTGTATTTGATAATGAAAAAATGTTCTCAACTTTATGACATGAGTATGCTTCATTTGTTGTTAGGTTGTTTTAGGTAGCATGTGTCATTTCTTAATTAATGAATTCTTGTTCTTCTTCTTCATTGCATACACAGTTGTTTTTTCCCATTATTTTCTTTTATCACCAAAAATTCTTCTAGCCAAATTATTTTTTTTAATTTTTATAATTCATGTGTTAGAGCCGACAGGATGAATGTATTCTACACCTTGAACCTTGTATTATCAGGTGATATGTCTACAAAGAAACATTTATTATGACAGCGTATTTAAAAACTTCAAATATGAATGTTAGAAAATAAATTGAGAAAGGAAAAAATAGATTAAGAAATAGTGTCACAATATTTTTGTGAACAGTGTATTCATGAAATAGTTTCACCTTGAAATGATGTATCATTCTTTGTCTTTGAGTATTGTTACATCTATGATGGCATAGTTTTATAGATATCAGGTACTGGAAGTAAAGATGCGGTGTTAGGATCACGGTGTCTGGTCACGATGTCTGGATTGTCACGATGTCTGGATGGTCACGGTGCCTTGATGGTCATGATGTCTAGATGTTCACAGTGTCAGGATGGTCATGGTGTCTTGATGGTCATGGTCTCTGTATGGTCATAGTGGCTTAGAGTTATCCAAATATATTTTGAGAGACATAAACGGTTATATTAATAGAATGAAATAAACATAATCATTTATTAGAGAATATCATTATAAAATATAATTTATAATAATTATTTAAGGAATAAAGAAACTAATCATTTGTACACATTATTTTAGATATATTAAATAGTATTATCAGGTGTTAGAAATGTATATGATTTGTGATAATTAAAAATTTATTACCACATGAGGAGTCCAACAATCTCCTCCTTTTGATGATCACAAATCATGTGAGTGAGATATCTGTTCATTTTGAATGTGCCTCTTTCATAGTGTGCATATATAATACATATTTGTCCCTCTTTTGGGATTATTTAAAAGTTTAAAAAAGAAATAGACCATAAAAGTGAACAATGCATTAAATGGATAAAAAGTGACATTAAAAATAGTATGTAACAAGAATACATAAAACATCCCCATAAAAAGTCTGTAGTCACTGTTCTTCATCACTGTTTTGTCTACTCATTGCCCTAGGTAGCAACAGTAGAATAAGAAGCCATAGGAGAAAAGGTAGAAGTTGAAGAAGGGAGTGAACCAATGGACAATAAGGTAAATGTAGTCTTTTAAAAATTTAAGGGGACAAGGATGGTGTAGTGGAAGACTGAGGGAACTGTTGATCATGGATAACTTGCCTGCACTAAATCAGATCCTAAGAGAGATACAAAGATGTAGAGTTAAGGGAAGAGGATGAGAAGGTAGGAAAACTAGATCTTAGGGGTGCAGCTATAGGAGAAACAATTTACAGTACTCTGAACAAGAAGTCATGGCCTCAAAATATTGATAAAGTCAGCAATGATCTCACCACAATACTGCATGGGTTTCTCAAAATAATATTAGTTTTCCATAAACATATCCAACAAAGAATTGAAATCATTGAGCATTTGTAATTGAGTTTTGAATACGTGAGTGATAGGTGGAATCCTAAGATTCTACACAAGGTACTTGAACTGGTCTTCATGTCATTCTTAAAGAAGATACGTTTAATGTATAATTCAACCTTCATAGTAATTTCTAGTTGAGAATATTTTCAATTCTTGGAATGAATTATAACAAAATCAAGAAATTTTTTACTTTTCATGATAACATCATTTAGAGATTCTATATCATCCCGCTTTTTTATCACATAGAACATTCCTTACATTTTACAAAATCGAGGAGCTTTAAGGTTTAGTGTCTTGGAAACCAGGAACATAAAACATGAAAACATAAAAAATTATTCTTAAACACTTGAAAGGAATATCCTCATGTTAATCCTAGGTTCATTACTACATCTCATAACCTGGGGACATACATCAAAATAAAGGGTGAGCAGAATGCCCAGTAAGGGAAACAATAGAAACATTTTACATGTGAACTTGAGATACTTCAATAAGGTTATGAAAAGAACATTATGGAATGAGAAAGAAATCATGATATATATCATAATAAAAATATCATTTTTCATAACATAAAGATGTGCCTACATCATTTAACATATGCAATCATGAACATATCAATAAGGTCCATCCCCAAGTTGTCATATGAAAATTACCAAGGTTATTCACCAAGATATCGTGAAAATTGTAATATCTGGTGGTTACATCATTAACCAATGCATTGGAGTGATATCTGGGCGCAAACATGACATGTCTTTATTATCATTTGAGCCACATATATCAACATCAATCATTTCATAAACAAACCATATAGAATAAAAGAAATGGGTATCATTTCTTAATCAAAATGTTTTAAAAACTGCTTTAAAGACATGATCTTTATGTCACTTCAAACCCACGGAATGGGAAAGCGGGTTTCATGTATGTAAATACCATAATTTAAAATAGAAAATTTTGATATATGTGTGAATACCCCTTTATAACTAAGAGATTTGAGTATTCACTTAATAACATAAAATAATTTTCAGAAGTAGAGAGAGGCATTTTGATACGAAAATTCTGCAGCATAACGGCTACGCTACCGGGTTTTAGAAAACGTTGAAAATAGATGGGACATGGGTCAAACATTCATAAATGACCCATGTAAAAGTAGAGGTACAGAATATAAAGGATATATGAACATGTTAATGAAATTTGAAATATGTACCATATGAAATGAAGAACATGAAAGGAAGACAAAAATAAGATTTCTCTTATGAAAATTCGGCAGCATAACGACGTCACATAAACGTCAAAAAATGAATTGACGAGATGAAATAGGGTCTCTCATAATATGAACATAAATGATCAGTATGATATATATATATATATATCATACCCAAACATGATAAAAAGGAACTTGAAAGACTTGACATGAATGTAGAACTTCAAAACGAGAAGGGTGAAAGAACCACTTAAAAATTCGGCAGCCTAACGGCGTCACTTCAAATATCAAAATACTAAATTGAAGAGATCAAATGGGGTATCTCATGATATGATCATAAAATATCAGTATGATAGATATAGAGATCATACCCCAAAATAATATAAAGGAAATTGAAATACCTGACATGAAAGTAGAACTTCAAAACGAGAAGGGTGAAAGAACAACCTAAAAATTCGGCAGCCTAACGGCACCACATAAAACATAAAAATAATGAATTGAAGAGATAAAATGTGGTCTCTCATAATAGGATCATAAAAGATCAGTATGATATATATATATAGATCATACCACAACACAATAAAAAATAAAATTCAAAACTTGACATTAAATTAGAACTTTGAAAAAGGAGAAAGGTGAAAGAACCACTTAAAAACTCGGCAGCCTAACGGCGCCACTTGAGACTTCAAAGTACTGAACTGAAGAGATCAAATGAGTTATCTCATAATATGACCATAAAAGATCTCTATGATAGATATAGAGATCATACCCCAGCATAATAAAAATTAACTTGAAAGACTTGACATGAATGTAGAACTTCAAAACGAGAAGGGTGAAAGAACCACTTAAAAATTCGGCAGCCTAACGACGCCACATAAACATTAATAAAACAAAATTATGAGAGTAAGAGGGGATATATCATCATATGAAAAATGAAAAGTTCATTAAGAGGAATATAAAATAACATCCTACCAAATAAGAACACGGAGCATAAAATGAATGACATAAAAGAGATTACTTGAAAAGAAAGAGAGAGGTCAGATCCCTTACCTTAAAATGCAACTCTTAAAACACAAAGGTTGGGACCCTGAGGGCTTGGGGAACCTTGGGAGGACTCCTTGGGAGGTAATGAGATCGTAACTTCTTTGGGGAAGAGTGGGGAGTCGAATGGATGAGAGGATTTCTTGGTATTTATAGGGAAAATGAGGGGACAATGCCTTAATGGACAAGGGACACCTCATTGGTGGTTTTTGCAAAACCATGGGCTTGCCCATGGTATTTTACCATGGTATTGGCCACCTGGGACACCTCATACAATAATTCATCCCCTTTAGTAGACCATCCCTTAAAATATCTCATGGAATCATCATGACACAGTTATGATGTCATTAAACATACCGAAACCCTAAAACTGTATTTTTACTATTCACTGAAAATTCAACTTTCTCAGAAAAATCCCAAAATTTCACATTAACAAAATATCAATGCTCTGATTTCAAAAATGAACTCCATTTTATTAAAAAAAAATTTCTAAATATTTTTTATTTAATTTTTAAATAAATACACTATTTACCGAAAATTCATTTTTTCAGAAAAAACCCCAAAAATTACCTTAACATAATATCGATGCTCTGAGTTCAAAAATGAAATCCATTTTATAAAAATAATTTTCTATATATTTTGAATTTACTTTTTTAATTTAAAAACACTATTCACCCGAAAAAACTAATACTTCAATAATAATTTATGAAACTGTTATTTAACAATTTTATTGAATCACATTACTTAATCAAGGTGCCTAGATTATATTAATACTTTCTTTAAGAGAGATTGCTAATCCATTTGGACACATTAATAATCCTAATCATAAAATTACTATTCATAATTTACTATTCATCAAAAATCAAGTTGATCTTATTAGACTCTAAATTTCGTACAGGGCATAATTGTAGAATACCATTTTTTAATATCATTACACATTTTTAATTATTTAAGGTTTACCTAAACATTTTTAAAATATTCTTTTTCTAAAATTCATAAAAAATATGTATACTATATTTATCCGGACATTTTAAAATTCATAAACATCATCATAAGAAGAAATCCCAATTTTTATTTAAAACAAAGGATTACACAAGGAAGTTACGTTCTCCTTACATAGCCCCTTACCACGCCAGCATAGGACCTAAGTGTAAGGTGTGCTAAGGTGAGATAATCTGATGGAGGCTCAGCCAACATCGCACGAGTAGTAATTTCAATCAGTTTGAACTTCTCACGAAGGTGATTCCGTTCTAGCTTCACATGATGAAGTTCAACTTGGGTTTGGTCTAGAGCAAAGCCCAGTGGTGCTAACTCCTTCCCATGTTCTGTTAGATGGGCATCGATCGGTCCAAGGCTATTGGGTGAGGCCATAAAATCTTCTTTTGATATTAATTAACCAATATTATTTGTATTTAGGGACAATAATCGAAACGTTTAGTTTATAGTGGTCATATTGACCAATGGTCATATAACAGTCAAAACCGAACAGTCTCATTTTAATTATACTCATCTTATCAAATGAATCATTTTTTAGTATTAAAATATAATAAAATAACACTCAAAATTAGGAAACAAGATTTATTCAAAATTTCGAGTCGTTACAATCTTCCCCCCTTAATAAATTGTGTCGTCGTAATTTTTAAAAATGGGTTTTGAAATTTCATTGAAAGTCCCACATCAGAAAAAGAGTCAGTAAAACTATTACTTTAAAAGAAAGAAATGGAATTACAAAGGTCTACCGAGTTAACCCACACTAGGATTTAATGTAGGAAAACATGGACGTATAGGAGAAAACAAAGGGTCAAGTTCTGAGGGAGAGTGATAGAAAACACGATTAGGAGAAATTTAACCATAAGAAAATCCCAAACATATGATGTGTGTAAACGGTCTTTGATTACCTAGTAAGAAACGTAAACCAACAACATTTTTGTTTTACGTTTCTTTTCATAATTTTGAGGAATTCATTTACTACATAGAACAAAAAAATATAGAAATATACCTACCTTCATTTAGAGTTTCATCCTTTAATATGTTTCTACCAAAACCAGTATTTTCTCCAAACGATGAGCATTCAAAAATACTTGGTCTCATCAAAACACAAGAAACATCTTCTAGAGAATCACATAATCCACAGAAGATTAACTATCTATTTCTTCTATCTTTAAACATTGTCCCAAAAATAGAAAGGTTAAGGTAAAACAACTCTTCAAAAAGAAATAATCCCATAGGAATGGAAAATAATTTTAAGTCTTCAAAGTTCCATGGTACAACCCAAAGTTCATCATAGAAAATTCCATAAAAAACGGTCCTTAAAATTCCTCAAAATAAACCAAACTAAGATTAAAACCCAAATACAAGAAGGATTTGATAACATAGTCAACCAAAATAAACTTCATTGTTTTTCTCCAAACAACATCAACCACTCCTGACATATTATAACAAAAGTAGCTAACCGAAACATATTTTACTCAAGATAGGTTAAGCCTTCCCATAAGTAACCTAAATTACTATAAGTCCACCTTAAATTCATCGATTCTATAAAATATAAGTCAAACATATTCCTCAATGAAAATACCATAGTAATATATTTACCTTCATCATATAGGGTCCCCAAAATAGTGAACGTCTTCCAACAAAATAATCATCTTTTAATCCCCTAATCATCTATGTAATATTAATACAGAAATCGTCGCATTTCCTATCACATTGGTTCTGGGGACATGTTATTCCATTTCCCACCATTAACAAAGAAGATAAAGTATAATTATGGGCTTAAATACTTAGCCAATAATCATGAAAAGGAACTTAAAGCATATAAGGATAACTTGTAGAAGAAAAGTATTCCCTAACATGTGATCCCCTAGGTTACCATCTAGGTAATACATGATAATATATTATTATCTGAATCATTATTTTATTTTACCTTTGTTCCTTTAACAATGGTTCATACTAAGATTATGAATTTACCAAAGCATATCCCCCGGGAGTATCGTAACCAAGAGTGCAGAAGGCCCATTGTCGTGTACCAGTTCCCGTTTGATTCTATCTGAAAGGGGTGTTTTCGGGTTTTACCCCTATGTACATCTGTGCCAATCCACCTCTACCAGCTCGTATCCAAACATGGATGTATTTTCTTGGCAACCCATTACTCAATACTCACCAAAATACCAGGAAGATTTTCATATATATAAACTTTTATATAGGATTCTTCCTAAAGTTTTCATATCCTAATTTCCACAAATAACTAAACCATCTTTTAATACCAACTATATCATCCCGCCTTTTTATCACATAAAACATTCCTTACATTTTACAAAACTGATGATCTTTAATGTTTAGTGTCTTGGAAACTAGGAACTTAAAACATGAAAACATAAAACATTCTTCTTAAACACTTGAAATGCTTCTCCTTATGTTCATCCTAGGTTCATTACTACATCTCATAACTTGGGGACATACATCAAAATAAAGGGTGCGCAGAAGGCCTAGTAAGGGAAACAAGAAATACATTTTACATGTGAAGTTGAGATACTTCAATAAGGTCATGAAAAGAACTTTAAGGCATGAGTAAGAAATCATGAGATATATCATAATAAAAATAACATTTTTCATAAATTGATGATGTGGCTACATCATTTAACATTTACAATCATGAACATATCACCAAGGTCTATCCCCAAGGTGTCATTTGAAAATTACCAAGGTTATTCACCAAGATATCATGAAAATTGCAATCTCTAGTGGTTACATCATTACCCAATACATTGGAGCGCTATCTGGGCGCACCCTTGACATGTATTTATTATAATGTGAGACACATGTATCACCATAAATCATTTCATAAAAAAACCATATAGCATAAAATAAATGGTTTTCATTTCATAATCAAAACGTTTTAAAAACTGCTTTAAAGACATGATCTTTATGTCACTTTAAACCCACGGAAAGGGAAATCGGGATTCATGTATGTAAATCCCAAAATTTAAAATAGAACATTTTGATATATGTGTGAATACCCCTGTAGAAATAAGAGCTTTGAGTATTCACTTAATAACATATAATAATATTGATAAGAAGAGAGAGGCATTTTGAGACGAAAATTCTGCAGCATAACGGCTACGCTACATGGTTTTAGAAAACATTGAAAAGAGATGGGAAATGGGTCAAAAATTCATTAATGACCCATAAAACAGTATAGGGACAGAATATAAAGGATATATGAGAATGGTAATGAAATTTTAAAGATGTACCATATGAGATGAAGAACATGAATGGAAGACAAAAAATATATTTCTCTTATGAAAATTCAGCAGCCTAACGGCGTCACTTAAACTTCAAAAAATGAATTGAAGAGATCAAATAGGGTCTCTCATCATATGAACATAAAAGATCAGTATGATAGATATAAATATCATACCCCAACATAATAAAAAGTAACATGAAATACCTGACATGAAAGTAGAACTTCAAAATGAGAAGGGTGAAAGAATCACTTAAAAACTCGGCAGCCTAACAGTGTCACCTAAAACATCAAAATACTGAATTGAAGAGATCAAATGGGGTCACTCATCATATGATCATAAAATATCAGTATGATATATATATATCATACCCCAACATAATAAAAAGGAAATAGAAAGACTTTACATGAAAGTAGAACTTCAAAACGAGAAGGGTGAAAGAAGCACCTAAAAATTCGGCAGCCTAACGACGCCACTTAAAACTTCAAAATACTGAATTGAAGAGATAAAATGGGGTCTCTCATAATATGATCATAAAAGATAAGTATGATAGATATATAGATCATACCCCAACATAATAAAAAGGAACATTCAAGAGTTGACATGGAATTAGAACTTTGAAAAAGGATAAAGGTGAAAGAACCACTTAAAAACTCGTCAGCCTAACGACGCCACTTAAAACATCAAAATAATAAATTCAAGCAATAAAATGGGCTCTATCATAATTTGATCATAAAAGATCAGTATGATAGATATATAGATCAAACCCCATCCTAATAAAAAGGTAATTGAAATACATGACATGAAAGTAGAACATCAATACGAGAAGGGTGAAAGAACCACTTAAAAATTTTGCAGCCTAACGGCGCCACTTAAACATTCCTAAAACAAAATTATGAGAGTAATAGGGGATCTCTCATCATATGAAAATGAAAGGTTCAGTAAGAGGAATATAAAATAACATCCTCCCACTTAAGAACATGGAGAATAAAAGGAATGACATAAAAGAGATTACTTGAAAAGAAAGAGAGAGGTCAGATCCCTTACCTCAAAACGTAACTCTTAAAACTCAAAGGTTGGGACCTTGAGGGCTTGAGGCACCTTGGGAGGACTCCTTGAGTGGTAATGAGACCAAAACTTCGTTGGGGAAGAGTCGGGAGTCGAATGGATGAGAGGATTTCTTGGTATTTATAGGGAAAGTGAGGGGACAAGGCATTAATGGCCAAAGGACACCTCATTGGTGGTTTTGAAAAAACCATGGGCTTGCACATGGTATTTTCCCATGGTATTTGGAACATGGGGCACCTCATACAATAATTAATCCCATTTAGTCTAAAATCCCTTAAAATATCACATGGTATCATCATGACACAGTTATGATGTCATTAAACATATCGAAACCCTAAAACTGTATTTTTACTATTCATTTAAAATTCAACTTTCTCAGAAAAATCCCAAAATTTCACATTAAGCAAATATGAATGCTCTGATTTTAAAAATGAACTCCATTTTATAAAAATAATTTTCTAAATATTTTTAATTTAATTTTTAAATAAATACACTATTCACTGAAAATTCATTTTTTCAGAAAAAACCCCAAAATTACCTTAACATAATATCGATGCTCCGAGTTCAAAAATGAAATCCATTTTATAAAAATAATTTTCTAAATATTTTTAATTTAATTTTTTATTAAAAAAACTATTCACCTGAAAAAACTAATACTTGAATAATAATGTATGAAACCGTTATTTAACCATTTTATCGAATCACATTACTTAATCAAGGTGCCTAGATTATATTAATACTTTCTTTAAATGAGATTAATAATCCATTTGGACACATTAGTAATCCTAATCATAACATCACTATTCATAATTTAATGATCATCAAAAATCAAGTTGATATTATTAGAATCTAAATTTCACACTGGACATAATTGTAGAATACCATTTTTTGAATATCCTTACACATTTTTAATTATTTATGGTTTACATAAACATTTTTAAAATATCCTTTTTCTAAAATTCATCATAAATTTGCATACTATATTTATCCAGACAATTGAAAATTCAAAAACTTCATCATAAGAAGAAATCCCAATTTTTATTTAAAACAAAGGATTACACAAGGTATTTACGGTCTCCGTACATAGCCCCTTATCACACCAGCATGGGACCTAAGTGTATGGTGTGCTAAGGTGAGAGAATCCAATGGAGGCTCAGCCAACATCACATGAGTTGTAATTTCTATCAGTTTGAACTTCTCGCGAATGAGATTATGTTCTAGCTTCACATGATGAAGTTCGTCTTGGGTTTGTTCCAGAGCAAAGCCCAGTGGTGCTACCTCCTTCCAAAGTTCTATTAGATGGGCTTCGATCGGTCCAAGACTACTGGGTGAGGCCATCAAATCTTATTTCTATATTAATTAACCAAGATTACTTGTATTTAGAGACAATAATCGAAACGTTTAGTTTACTGCGGTCATATTGACCAATGGTCATATAACAGTCAAAACCCAACGGTATCATTTTAATTATACTCATGTTATCAAATGAAACATTTTGGTTGAGTGTAAAAATAACATAAAATAACACACAAAATTAGGAAACAATATTTATTCAAAATTTCGGGTCGTTATAGATTCCTTGTCAAAGCCACTATGAACAGATTAAAGTTTTTAATTTACAATAGTTTTGAGAAGATCACTCACTAATGATTGTTGAGATGATTTTCTCAAAGTATGATAACCAGTAATAGATAAGGTAAGGTATTTTAGTTCATTTAGAATTTTTTGGATACAACCCATATACCCATCAGTTAACTTGTTAAGACCACTAACAAGCTCAAGAATCTCTTGAAATATCTACTTGTTTCATTTAGGTACATTCTCATCTGAGGAAGTTAGATTATGTTTAATCAGTGAGGCTACTTCTTGTGTGGTCTGACTAACATTATCCTCAATAGGAAACGAAATAGGTATTGGTCTTTAGTGTATCACACTCTACATATCATCAAATATACCTCGGAGAGTTTATTCATTATCATTTAGTTGTTTGTTCTCAACTATGACATCTTGAATCTTATGAATAATCTTGGGCTGAATCTTCCCTATGAACTTTTCCAACAAGAGGGCATCACCTCTCTCACTTAAATTAGTTACACGAGCTGGCAGGGTATTCATGTGTTTTTCAAATCATGACAATAGGGTAGATCTAATTTCTTTTAGAACATCCTTATTCACTAAGATTGGTGGTTCTTGTGAAGGTTCAGGAATAGAAGCTGAGACAGGCTCCGGTTACTCGGTAGAGATACCATCAAGAGAAGATGCCAGTTTCAAATGAAACATAGAAGACAGATCAATTCCTTTTACTGGGAGTGACTAGGATCAGTCACATAAATATAATGATGGAATTTATAACATGTATCCACTAAGCTTGGATCAGTCAGATTAATGACATCAACATATTCCATATTGGGGGGATACTCCCCCTCAATAGGTTTATCTTTATCTGGATTGAGAGATTTAGATCCTTAATCTATTTCCATGATTTGATCCCTAATGTCCTCACCCATTTCCTTTCTATCCAACTAAAATTCCTGCTCCATCATCTATTCAGTAGATGGAATAAATTCATGAATAAATTATTTATCTTGGTGTTACTCAAGAGCAGTATCTTTCACAACCAAAATATCTTCTTCTATATGCTCTTCTACAACATCCATTTAACTTCCATAAGAAACATATTCTTCATTGGAAGCCTGTTTTCCTTCCAAAACAAAAAAAAAATAGGAACATGCATTTCCTTCTCCAAAAAGTCTAGAGGATAAGATTAATAATCTTCCTCAACAAGAACAGTCTATCTCAGAGGTACAAAAACCAATTCTTCTTCATCCTCATCAGAATACTCAATAGTTTCTTCTGGCTACAAACCCGGATCAGAAATATGATTTGGTCTGGAAGGGCGTTCAACAAGATTAAAGTTTTCATAAAACCAATTATAATATTCCACCCATGCATTTCTCCATGAATTCCAACTGATTATCATTTTCATTACTGTAACTATCGAATGACATAATTAATAATCCTTTATGGATTCTTCGCCTGGTCCAACAAATATTTTTTTATTGAAGCATAGCTTAGATAATCCTTGAATAGAACAATGAGGTTGACTAGGAGTTTGTTTTGATCAACTTACACATATGGTGTATAACATACATTTAGAGGTTGATCTAATTTAAAATTTTAATTATATTTATTAACAATACATCCTGATACTTGAGTATAGAAAAATCAATTTTCCTAGGGCTAACCAAATTCTGAACAATCTTTAACAGAAGCCTAGTTTCACTATCTAGCTCAGTAGCCACGACTCTCCTCTTAGTTTCATTTATAGTTAAACATCTCAAGGCTTCTTCCAAAACAAAGAAATCACTTGGAGGTTGAGGTCTTATCTAGTAGTCCAAAAAAATACCCTCATGTTGTATCCTAAGGCATGCAACCAATATCCTTGAAGAAAAGGTACACATCTGGAAATTGACCCAATATCTCACAACATACCTATCTTCAGAATCCAAAGAGAATTGAACATATTCATAATACTCTGAAACTAGCTTTTGGTAATTAGGAATTTCTTCCTTTGTGAACCAATAAATCCATCCTTGTTTTGATAGAGCTTTCTATACCAAAGGATTACATGACTGAAGCAGCTTAGGGTATATCTTTATTTCATGTACAAATATTTTGTTCACTAGATTCAGATTCAAAGGACATTCAGGTGCTAATTTGAGGAAATTTTCAAATTCTCTTTTGAACTGTGCTTCTCATGAGTTGACTAAGATGGTAGTTTCATCTTGGGAATTCATTGAAGGTTAGAGAGAGTGAATGGTTGAAGGAGGGGTTACAGTTTGAGAAAATACAGATCATGTGAAGAACCAGTGAAAATTCATTTATTTTATCTTTTAGGGATACCAAGTGTCACAGGATGAAAATCATGGGAAAGTAAAAATGAATAAAATATTGAATTACTACAATACAGGTTATAATGTATAAATAAAACAATAAATCATCATTACAGTGTTACTGTAATCGACTTTCACGGTGAGACTATAACAAGCATTCAGGTGAGACTATAACATGCATTCATGCTGAGACCGTAACAATGTGATTTCTAAATTGTTCGACCATCTTGTTTGAGACTGTAAGTTCAAGATAGTAAGAATGAAATTGTAACTGTGAGACTATAAACATGAAACATCAACTCTAAAAATAGTAAAAATATAGAACTGGTAGAGTTAAACAGTAATCGTAAAATAGTTACTTGTGAAACCGTAAACCGTGAAACATTATACTTACTACATAATATTTATCATTCCCAATTTAGTAATTATGTAATATGTTATTTCAATATTTATGGTTTTGATGAAAATATTATCTAGAAGATATTTAGTTCCATGGTATTCCAATGTGATGTCACCTATTTTCTAATGATCATTCAATAAGTGATTTCTTACATCAATATGTTTTATCCTAGAGTGTGAAATATGATTCATTATAATGTTAATAGATCATGTATTGTCACAATTTATAGGTACATGCCTGAATTTATATCCATAATATAGTAATGTTTGTTTCATCCACAAAATCAGTGCACAAAAACTGCAGGCAGCTTTGCATTCAACTTCTCCAGTAGATAATGCCACAGAGTTTTGTTTCTTACTGTACCATGATACTAGTGACATTATTATAATATTACATGGTCTAGAGGAGATTTTTCTATTTAACTTACAACCACTGAAGTTAGAATCAAAATAACTCACTAACTCAAATGATTTTCCTATCAGATAGAACAATCTTAGATTGGTTGTATGCTTGAGTAATTTGAAAATTCTTTTAACAGAATTTAAATGATATTTCATAGGATTTGATTGAATACCATCACACATAATAAAACTAATCATAATTTCATTTTGGATATCAGTTAAGTTGAGTAAGCTTCTAATCGTTTCTCTGTAAGTGGTTTGATCAACAGATTTTCCATCTTCATAAAGATCCAGTATACAAGTAGTACTCATTGAAGTGTCACTACAATTACTTATATCAATTACCAAACATTTTAGTAGATCTCTATTATATTTAATTTGATATTAAATAATACCATCATTATTTGATTGATTTTAAATCAATGAATGAATTTGAGTTCACCCATTAAACTCATTTAAAATTCTTTTTTCTTCATTTTAAAAAATTCAATACCTAATGAGATTTTTGAGGAAGAAAATATCATGTCATCTATATAGATATGGACTACAAAAATGTCATTTTAAATTCGTTTTATAAAAATATTATGACCATCTATTCCTTTTGCAAAACCTTTGGAAATAAGAAACGGACATAAAATACTATACCAAGCTCTGGGAGCTTATTTAAATATGTATACAGCTTTTAATAATTTAAAAATATGGAATGGAAAATGAGGCTCTGTAAAAACATTGGGTTCTCAACAAAGGAAACATCAGCTATATAACCATTTTGAAATGAACTTTTGATATCCATTTGATATAGTTTGAAATTTTGATGTGCAACATAAGAAAGTAGAATTATAGTGGCTTTATGTCTAGCTACGGGGGAAAAGGTATCTTCAATGAAAATTCATTCTTCATCACTATAGAATTGTGCAACCAATATTTCATTTTTTATAACTATATTACCATTTTTATCTACCTTATTTCTAAACACAAATTTAGGACCTATGGTGAATGTGTCTTTGGGTCTGTCAACTAGTTTCCGAAAATTGTTCTTTTCAAACCTATTAAGTTATTCTTGCATAGCCTTCATCCAAAATTCATCATTGATGGAATCATTAATTTTTTAGGTTCATGTTGTGATAAGAATACTTTATGTTAAACATTATTTCTAACATAATCTCTAGTTTTAGTTCCTTTGTCTATGTCTCCTACAACCACATCTAAAGGATGGTTCTTAAGAGTTCTAAAAGCTCTAGAAAAGGAAGCACTGATAATTTCTGCTTCTTAAAGAGGGATAGGTTCATTATGAATTGAATCTAAACAATTTCCAGAACTATAATTTTCCACAGATTCCTTTATAAGATTGTTAGAGGATTTGGAATTGATGTCCAAATTTGATACATCATCCTCTAGGTTCTCTAGATTGGACATAGGCTCATGTGGATATGTTTCATTAAATTTTACATGGACAGATTCTTCCACACATTTGGTTCTTTTATTAAACACATTATATGCTTTACTTGAAATTGAATATCATAAGAAGAGTCCTTCATCACTATTCGATTCAAATTTGTCAATATTTTAATTAGTATAATGGATATGGAACTTTCAATAAAATACATTGAAGTAGATTAACTTGGGGTTTCTATTGTACCAAAAATCATAAAGAGTTCTCTTAGGAATATTCCTAATAAATAATCAATTGATAATATAACTTTTAGTACTTTAATCATCCTCTAAAAAATAAATAGGTAATTCATATTCAATAATAATGTTTTAAGCAATCTCTTTCAAGGTTCTATTTCTTCATTCTACAACAACATTCTATTGAGGCGTTCTAGGGGTAGAGAAATTATGACTATAACAATTAAGTGATAAAAAGGATTAAATCTATTGATTTTAAAACTCAGGTCTATGATCAATTCTTATGTATTTAATTCTAGGTCTATTAATATTATTTCAATTTAGAAAGATTCGGTAAAATGAGAGCAGTCTTAACTTCTATGAGAAAAAAATAATGTACATGTATATCTATAAAATTCATCTACAAGAACATAAACCAAGTGTTTCACATTTATTCTAAAAACCATATATGGTCTAAAAAAATATATGTGAACCAATTTGAGAGGTTGATAATTTGACACTACATTCTTTGGTTTGAAGAAAAAAATTTACTGCTTTTCCTTTTGACAAGGATTACAAACATTATCATTTGGAAACTCAATTTTGGGTAGGTATTTGACTAATCATTATCTATTATACTTTTTAAAGGAGTGAGTGTTGCAATTTCCTAGTCTCATATTCCAAATCCAAGATTCATTGTGAAACACACTTAAACATGAAGCATTTTGAGAAGCTAAAGAATGTATGATAACAGAATAAACATTTTCATTTCTTAATTGAAAAACACTAATAGCTTTATAAAATTAAAAACATTTCAAGAATAATTTTCAAATTTGACAGGAAATCCATCATCACATATTTATGAAATACTGTGGATATTATATTTCATTCCAACAACAAAAAGTACATTAGATATCAAAACTGAGTTAGACTTAGTGATTTGGCCAATTCTGATACTCTTTCTTTTGGCATTGTCACTAATGGTGACATGTCCTCCATCATTTTATATTATTTTTGTGGAGTATGAATAGTGTCTTATCATGTGTCTCTAATAGCCACTGTCCAAGTACCGTAAGATTTTACAGGAACTCTTTAAGAAACATTCCTACAAAATAGACAAATAAAAATAGATTTTGGTACCAATACATGTTTTAGTCCAGTAATATTAGTGACTAATGCCTTAAGAACCCATATCATCCTCATAGGATTCCTATAAGAATTACGTAATGTATTTTAAAAATAAAATCTATTTGGTCCACAAAATAATAAAATAGTAGAGAGTGTATCATAACATGAACTAGTTAAATGATTTTCAGAACTAGGAGTAAATTTGTATGTCCTATACATTGAAACAAAATTAGTTCTTCCAAGAAATCTTTTAATAATTTCATAAACAAATGATAGTGGTATATTTATGAGTAATATATTTACATTAAATTTGTACCAAGGTATCTATAACATTAGTAAAACTTTCAAAATCCATGTTCAATATATCATTAGATAGTTTTAGTTCATTATTCTCTTTGAGTAATTGATAATTTTTCTCCTCTTCTACAGTGTGATCAGTTTTAATAGTTGAGGTAAGAGCATGTTTTTTCTTTATATAATTGTATTTATCTATTACTTCATTACATTTATTTTCAAGAATATTACAGTACACAAATATTTTTTCTTTAGACATATCTTTATAGTCACTCTCATATCCAGAATGATAAGAATTGTGTACATGAGATTATAGTGTAACCTCAGATGTGTTTTTCATAAAACACATATTGGATTTGTTAGAATATTCATCATGTGATGATTCTCAGTCACTTGAACTGTCCTTATAATCACTCCATCTTGATTTAATTTCCATTTTACACTTTCTATCTTTGTCCTCATATTTCAATTTGTACATTATCTTGGAAAATTCATACTTAACATGTCCCTTTCACTTACATTCATACCAAAATATCTCATCAGGATTGTAACTTCTTTTCCAATCTTTCCTCCAACTTCCATTTTGAACATATATTCTCTTGAATATAGGATTTAAAAAAAAGTTATTCTACATGAAAAATCTCTTAAACATCATTGAACATTGAGCCATATCCTTATCACTATCCGGTGATTTTTTCTCACTACCGGTACTTTCTATAGAAACATCCAATTTTCCTTTTTCTTTGTGTTTAGAGGCGGCGGTCTTGATGGTAACAAATTTTCTTTTGGGTTCATTCTCCACTTCATTGTAGATTTTTAACTGCTCTTCATTCATAATCAGTTTCCAAATGAGTTTTTTACTGGTAGCTTCCTGATGTCGCATGAATCTCTAATAGAGACATAGTTTCTTCTTTTTCTATCAGGTATGCATCTGAGAATATTTATGATTTGTTCTTTGGCAGTGACTTATCTTCTAAGAGAAATCATTATGTTGAAAATTTAGATGAACCTGAGATACATGTCAAAAATAGTCTCATCGTGTTTCAATTTAAAGTTATCATATTTAATAGTATATGTATTAAGTCTCATTTATTTTATAATAGAAGTTCCTTCATGTGAAACAGACAAGGTATCCCAAAAATCAGGTCCAGTTTTACATGTAGTGATCCTATTAAATTACCCATCCCTTAAAGATCAATATAATTCATTCATAGCATTATAATTATTATTGTAGGTAGTTTTGGTAGGTTCATACCATGTTATTATATCAGTAGAAGGAATATTATATTCATCTATAATGGAAGATCAGATTTCAAAGATCACACTTTCTAAATGCATTTTCATATGAATTTTCCTTTGAGCATAACTTGTTACATTAATTAATGGTGGTATTTTTGTTGCAGAACCTTCCAATATATTATCCATAATAATGAAATACTTTTAAAGCTCTATAAATTTATAACAACCGTAAATTTATAGATCATTAAAGTAGAACTACAAACACATTTGAGTATTGTCAGGAACATAGTCTGAATAAACAACCCTATGATACGAAATGTTCGTCAGAGTAGATCACTCAAGAGGGGGTGAATTGAGTATCTATAAAAATTTATATTAACATTGGTTATTTAAAAAAATATCCACAATTAAAATATAAAAAAATTCAGTATGTAGTGAATTTATAAAATTCTTGAATGTTCAAATAATTTCACAAAACAATTTTTAGTTCTCAGCATTACCAATCTAAATATTAGTCAAACATTTGAAACTAATATAAATAGATATACACACTTTATAAAAAACAATAAAAGTTAAATATATCTTATTGTTAAATGAATTTAACTCATATCTGAATAAAACAAAAGAAAAAATACACATCATATAAAAACAAGAGGTTCAGTCTCAAGTTCATACTTAGTCCTCTCCACTTGGTGATCACCTACCACCAAGAAATTTTTATTAATAAACATTTGATCCCCACCCGGGATTGGGGTTCCAAACTTTAGACAAGGCTGTTTAGGTCACACGACCTCTTTCACATTTCTTCATGGGTATAAACTAACATGTTACATAGATATCTATTATACACTTATACTTGGGAATACACAAGTGTAAAAAATATTTATGAGAAAGGATATCTTGTACCCTTTGGATTAATTCAAGACATTTCTTTTTTTTATATAGACACACACACTCTACAAAAGATAAAAATAATAAACAACATAGTACAAATGAATATATAAGGTTATAGGTTCTTTAAGTGTCAGTCTATCAAACTTTAGACTTCTGGGATAAAATAGATATTGAAATCGAAACTTCACATGGAAAACAGAGTATCATAAGTCTTCTAGATCTGTCTTGTGTTCTTTGTGGAGTTTTTAATGTGGAAATGTTCTAGACTCTAGGATTAAAGTATGATTTGTTTGTTCTTATTCATTTTTTGGTTTCATGTGTGGGTTCTTCTTTCATTAATGTTTGTGCTTCTTCATTATCACGCACACACTAGTTTTTATGTTACCACTATTCTCACCCATCACCAACTTTTCATCTGGCCACACGATTCTTTTTATTTTTAGAATGCTTGTGTTGGAGCTGATATGATGCATATATTCTACACATCGTACCTTGTCATGTCATGTGACATGTCCACAATGAAACATTTATCATATCAGTGTATTTAAAAACATCAAATACGACCATTAGAAATTAACATGAAAAATGACAATATAGATTATGAAATGGTGTCACAGTCTGTCTGTAAACAGTTTCTTCATGAAACGGTTCCTCCTTGAAATTGTGTCTCCTTCATAGTCTTTTTGTTGTGAGCCAACTATTGTGGAATAGTTGTATATAGATTAGGAATCAATTTCACATATGTGGTGTTAAAATAATGGTGTATAGTCACACTATCTAGATGGTCAGGGTGTCTGGATGGTCATAGTTTCTGGATGGTCACAGTTTCTTAGACATAGCTAAATATCTATATAGAAACTTACACATTGATATTCATAGAATTAATTAAACTTAATCATTCATAATTGAATTTAATTATAAAAAAAATAGTTTAGAATAATTATTTAAGGCATAAAGTAACTAATCATCTATATAGATTATTTTAAATATATTAATCATTATTATCATGCATTACAAGAATGTATAGGATTTGGGATCATTAAAACATGATGAACACATGAGGAGTCCAAAAAGATTTGTTATTGATACATCTGGTGATTATTCAACTAAGATAATATCCATATGATTGTTTAAATTGAATTATTTAATTTATTTGGTCCATATTGTGTTTAGGATTATGTTTAAAAGGATGGTGTTTCAGATATATACATTGTCTTAAACATTTATTATTATTTATGATAGCTTACATAGTTTTTTTTCCTTATTGAGAATCTTAGATCACCACTTTCTTATGTTTTATTTTTCTTGGATGCTGATAAGTGTTTTATGAGTGATATGCAGGGGTTAAGATAGGGTAATAATGGCGTTCTCAAAGGTTTTTCTATGTTATATTTTTTGTTTGAAATTTTAATATCAAGTTCATGTTTTTAATATATTTTCCATGACTGATAAACTAATCATTCTTTGATATTTGATTCGTTATAATTATGAAAATGTATTAAAATAATGCCGCAGCTCCAGGCTTCTATGGTCGGGGTGTTACAAAAGTAGTTTTCTTCCATAAAAGCATTTCAGGGATGGATATAATGATTCATTTAATATGATAATAAAATATTTTTTAAATTAATAAAATTTAATATTTATTATATCACACATATATTCATACATTCTATTCGGTGGGGGATACGATTACATCACTCATTTGTATGAAAGACTACTGCCCCTCAAAGCGATGTGATTCATTTTCACTTACTCTTAAAATAAAATGTAATAAGGATAAATTAAATAATTTATAATTCAAAATAAGACATAATAATTATTTAATAATATTAATACATTATTTACCTTTCTTGTTTTACAATCCTTCAGGAAATTGAAAACATCATTCTTTTATACATACAGATTATTGTCTCCATGAATGATGTATTTCATTATCTGTTACAAATTTTTACTGATTTATCTGAATACAAATACACTATAGTTATATTATATTTATAATATCGTTATAATTTATTATATTATTTAATCATGATCAAATTAATGGATCCAAAAATATAAAACCCAAATTATAAATGAAACAAATGTAGTTATTTCCAGAAACAATAATTTAACATGAAACTATTAATGAATGGGTTATAACATGACTTATGTAAATAATATATCCTTTGATATGTGTATATATATGTATTTGTATAGTTTGGTAGTATATTCATATTAATTTTATATGTATTATACATGGTATTTTACACTGTATGAAGGATGCTGAGAATTATAGTTAATGATTTCCAGATAAACATTAACTTATATAGGAGACATAAAATTTTCCCAACCTATTTATTTTATGTGTAGAATAATATTCCCATGAAATTATATTAATATTATTATACAAAAAATTATTTGTATTAACATATCCATTTCATAATCTCTCTTTCATAGGGTGGACAGTTCAAAAATTACCATAATAGAAAGGGATTTTTGATTCAATTTTTATTTGAGATATATTTTATGTTATGATAATATATTTATTTATGAGGTGTATATTCATCCCATTTGACATGTAATATCATGAATATAATTAATTTAATGATATTATCTATTTCACTTAATGATATATTTTCATTGAGATTATGATAAAAAATTTCCAATGTGGTAAGGGTTTTATGTTATAATATAGTTACTTTTCAATATTTAACAAGATTATATTCAAATGAAGAAATATTATGATATATATCTCAATAAATTAATATATTTTATCATCATATATTTATTTCAATATAATATATTTTTCCCTTCATTTTTCTCTCTTTATTTACTCATCAATTCATCAAAATTCATGAGAGGAAATTTTATTTTTTTACCGATTCATTAAGGGATCTCTTTTTAACCAAAAACATGTTTTCTAAAAATGTTTTCAAAAATTTAATCATATTATAGTAATGATTTTCAAATAAATTTTTATCCATGTTTTATTTTAAAAGACCTGTAAATTTCAATGGAAATGTTTTCTTAATTTTTTTGGGTTTTTACGAGTACATAGTTTTTGATGGTACCTGATTCCGAGTCCCAGTGTTCCCAGAAACAATTTATGAAGTTTAGCATGGGTGCGTTCAGTGAACGAACAAGTGGGGTTTTTCTCACTTTTGAACATGTGCTTGGAATCGAAATCTGAGGGCACGATTAAACCGCAATGCCGGTAATTTCTTAGGAAGACTTTTCCTGTAGTTGCGTTTTCCTAGTAGGAGAAGTTAAAAATGTAAGGAATAAAAATAAAATTGTTTGACAATTTATTTTTATTTCATTACCGTTGGTTAAGAGATGTGGAAAAGGATGGTGGAAGGAAGTTGGGGTGGAACCCACACAAGCCCCCACCTCCTACAATTTCCCCAAAACCCCATTAATTACCCTCTCTAGAAATTAGTTTTCAACTCCTCAACTTTAATTTACCTTCCAATATAAAGCCTCATTAATTTGGACAACACACGTTAATTAATTCATTAATTCATTTTGATTTTCAAATTAAATTTGGCGTGTGTGTGTGTCTGAATAAAATAAGGCAAGGTCCTATCTTATTGTTGTCAGATTCGTTGTGTGGATCAAAGAGGTGAAGACTCTTGCGCTCTGATGTAATGTCCTTCCTCGTCGAAGAACGCGAAGAACACCAAATCTATGATGAAGATCTCCATCACCACAAGGGAATCGTCATGTCGTCTTCTTCCCTCTCCGCATCCGGTGAGAGACGCCTTCTTCGAAGAATGAGAACACACCACATCCTTCATCGGGTGAACACTGACGACGCTTACGAAACCTTGATACACGATTCCATCTTCCACGACATCCATCACCGGCGATGATCCTCGTTCGATGACATCCTCGAGGAAGGGGTTTGATTTTTGATCATGAATATTCTTTTCTGTTCATCATCAATTTCATTGGGCCGCTTGTTATCAATTTAATGGGAGGAGGTCGGACCGCACGAACACGGCCGACCCTCCTCCCCCTTTGTTGTTGTGTTCATTTTGGCTCGAAAGAAGGTGGCGCGGTGCAACGACACCGCGCAGAAACTTGGATGAATGCTTCGAAGAAGAACCGTGCCGTCGCGCCGCGCCGTTGAGGCCGAAAGAATCTACGGCCAGAGTTGGGCTGTAGAAAAGGTTAGCGGCGCCATCGCGCCCCACCGGAGAACCACGAAGAGACCGCAGCCGGAGTGGGGCCAAGGCGGAGGGCCACGGCGCCATCGCGCCGCGCTGGTCGGACCAAGGCCGCGGTGGAGCAGGGAGCGGCGGCCGGAACTGCCGGCCACAGGCGTGTTAGAGGGACGGGACCACGGGGTCCCGCGGCAGCTGCACCAGCTGGCCAGTCGGGCTAGCCATTCGAAGAGGACCGGGGGTGGTAACCCCCGGCTGGCAAAAGGAGCGGCCCCCACATGGGGGCCGCCGTTTCAAAATAGGTGGGCAGCACCCCCCACCCTTCCGCGACAGCTCGGCCAACACCGAACAGGCCACGCGGGTCGTGCCAACACCAGGCCAACCGGCCACCCAGGCCGGGCCGTGCCGTTCCCTTAGGGGCTGGACTCAGACCCGGTTCGGGTCGACCTGGTTCGGGCCGACCCAGGGGGTCTTGGGCCGGGTCGGTCTGGGCCCAAAACCCCCATAATACCAGACATGTTTGTTTAATTGCCCATAACATGGGATATGGACCTCTGATCGCCGCACCATCAGTTTCTATAAGATTCTTGGATCAAGGCGGTCGTTTTGGTATATTACACTCAAGGTTTCGGAGAACTTTGTGTATGGCCTGGTTGGATCAAACACGAAACTAACCGGGCCCTCGGAGCGGAACACTTATAACATGAGCTATAGATGTCCGATTGACGTTCCGTCGACAATGTTGGTTTCCTCTTTCTGAGATGTACTTTTTGGCTTACTCCGCTCAATGTTTGGATGCAGTTCCAGTGCGGTTAGGTAGGTTTTGACTTAATAACCAACCGGGCCCCTAGAATGCAAAACCCAATAACTCTCAGACCGGGCTTCCGATTGATGCACCCTCTGTCATGTTGTGTTATTATTGACGAAACAAAACATTGGGAAACATAAACTCTGGACTACGTTTCAGTTGATATATCGACCCCCTTGGCCCGTGGAGCGGACCATCCCAGAATTGAGCATGCTGTGTGTGGGAAACCTAGAGCTGGCTGCGACTGTGACGACGACGACGACAGCACTAAAATCCTCCGTGGGTTCGGAAGCGACGACGACTGCACTGAAATCCTCTGTGGGTTTGGTAGTGATGACGACTGAACTGAAATCCTATGTGGGTTCGACTGCGATGACTACTGTTCTTGTATCCTATGTGGGTCCGGCAGTACTATTGTTCTTGTATCCTACGTGGGTCCGGCAGTGTTTGACATTGTTCTTGTATCCTACGTGGGTCTGGAAGAGTAGCTGGTCTTGTATCCTACGTGGGTCTGACAGCTTAACTAGTATAGTATCCTACGTGGCTCCCAGCTTAGATGAATCAGTGGCTACATCTGATCATCTCTATCACCTTACGAAGAAGTATACCTGTGTGAGATGAGTCTTGACTATTCAATCAATATCTTTGATATGATTGACTTTCGTTCCTATGTGGACTGGGAAGTGTTATCTTGTGTGGGTTGGTTGTGCTATCCTGTGTGGACTAGATCGAACATGGGTTCGGATGTTGGAGAAGAACTTGACTTGGTGACTTGGGTATATGTTTGGGAATATACCTAAGTAGTGTTTCTTGTTACATCATGATTGTATCATTCCTTTGTGGTTTATCCATTTTGGATTCTGGGAGACCATCGTGGGTATTGGGGTCCTTACTAAGTAGCTTGTACTCACCACTGCATGGGCTTTGCCCGCACTTTGTTGTGTGGGATACAGACGACAGACAACATTGATCAAGGTAGAAGCTCGTGGAGCCGGACGGTACCTGGAGGTGGACCACTGGGCAAGACGTACTCAGAGTGGACGACTAGAGCCGAGGAGCAGAGGAGATGATCTTTACCCACCCTTCATGTGGGATATTCTAGAGGACGGCTTGGACTTGCTGCTTAATTTTCTACTAGTGTAATCTCTTTCAGTTGTACTTTAATTTCCGATGTACTGCACTTTTCAGTTTGGGTTTGTATTCTGGCCCACTTACTTTTCCGTACTTACTTTTGTACCCAGTTTTACTTAGTGTTTACTTCTGCTGGCTTACTCTGTGGTGTTAGTTCACTTTATAAAGGTAATGCCTTCCCCTTTTACCAGGATTTACGCCTTTGGTGCTAATCTCCAGCCCCTAGCCTATGGGAGGCGGGCATGGGGTAGTCACGACACAGGTCCCGAGGACAGGTCGTGCCAAATTCGATTAAAAGGAGTTCGGTTCTACCACAGAACTCAGGACACTGATCATTATTCTATGTGAAGCAATAGTGTTAAGGGTATTGAGTGTGGTTATCAGTCTAGGGAGTCCAATGTTGGTGTGGCGGCCGACATATCTGTACACCAGGACCCTGACTTTTGATTTCTGACTCAATGCACGAAAACATTTATTGCATGTGTGTTTCAAAAGTTTTCTTAGTGATTACATTGTTTCAGCTCACCAGGTATATTGTTTGACCATGGAACACCTGTTTCTTTTCAGGATGGCCCCACAACGACAACCATCTAGGGTTCTGTTCTTTGTGCGAGACGACAACCCACTGAGTGACGAGGCCTCGGTGCAGGGCCCTTTTACAGCGGGGTCACCGGCGGTACCTCTACTAGCAGAGCCACCGAGGCCACCAGCCCCATCCGTTGAGAGTGCACGTCGCCTTAGTGCACTTCATGAGTTTCAGTGTCAGAGACTGCCCAAGTTCTGCAGAGAGACGGACCCTCAGGCAGTCGAGGATTGGCTGGAGGTGGTTGTGTGAGTTTTCAGGTTAGTGGGGACACCAGTTGACCTCACGGTGATAATTGCAGCGAGCCTCCTGCACGCGGTAGTAGACAGATGGTGGAGCTTGATGCTCCAAGTGCACAACGAGGCGTCTCTCCTCTGGACGTACGTTGAGAACCTCTTCCGCTCGGAGTTATTCCCAGCCACCATCCCTGCAGTGCGCATTCAGGAGCTACTACAGCTGCGACAATGCAGCATGACGGTCGCCCAGTACTCAGTGAGATTTACCGATCTCTCGCGCTATTCGTTGGACATGGTACAAGACCCATTCATTCAGTCCCGAACCTTCATGTTGGGATTGAGGCATGCGATCAGGGCAACGGTGATCTCCCTCAACATTCATACGCAGGAAGGAGTACTGGATCGCGCCCTTCCCATAGTGAGCTTTCTTGTTGATCCTACACCAACAGCGACATCTACCACATGGCCGCACATAGCAGAGTCATCTACAGATGTCATTTGACGGACGTCACATGGGTCCAGGCAGACCAGACCATTAGGAAGATGACCTTAGGACACTGGCTCAGAGGTGCAGGGCACACGACACAGAGCATGCCTTCTGAGGAGCAGACAGTGCTACGCGTGATGCGGGTAGGGCCACATGGCTCATGACTATCCGATCCACCGAGCAGAGGAGCAGCTAATGATTGAGGGGCCACCCAGGAAGAGGCAGAGGGTTGACTATGGCGGTCCGCAGAGAGTAGGAGGACGAGGTAGGGGAGCTGGCCGAGAAGCAGGTGGTGGGTGACGCTTTGAGGCTTTACCACCACCACCACCAAGAGGTCCACCCCTACCACAGGGAGCTGGCGGACAAAGGCAGGCTCAGCTTCAGGTAGCATATTCCTACAACCACGGTGCACCAGAGATGATTCGAGGTACTATGTGTGTCTAATCCATCTTTGTTGTAGTTTTTTTAGACACAGAAGTGAGTCATTCTTTTATTGTCGATTCCAATGTTCGGAGGTTGGAGATTCCAATGGTGTCATTGGCTCGATACTTATGGATAGAGACTCCTACATGAGCGGACTCAATGATTAGGCACGGGTGCCAGTAGTGTTAGCTTACTCTATGCGGTGAGAGCTTCAGCTGGGATGTTCTTGTAGCAGCGTCTAAGCCTTACAACGTCATCTTGGGAATGGATTGGTTATCTATAGTCCATGCTCAGATTGACTGTATTAAGCGCAAGGTGCGGTGTGTTCGCACCGACAGGAGCAGGTTCACCTTCACCAGTGAGAAGGGAACCTTTGCAGTTTATGATGGACTCACGCAGAGGAGAGGATATCCCATCACTCATCTGTTGGCTAGCCTCATATTAGGAGCAGTTGATGTGCGGAGTCCGAGTTTTCCTATAGTGGTGGATCAGTATGCAGACATTTTTCCTGATGACGTTCCAGGACTTCCTCCTCACAGAGAGGTAGACTTTTATATTGACTTGTACCCCGGGACAGCCCTGATATCCACTCCAGAATATCGGATCGCCCCCGCTGAGTTTCGAGAGCTACACGTACAGTTGGAGGACTTGTAGGGCAAGGGATTCATCCGACCTAGTGTTTCACCCGGGGCTTCCCAGATTTTGTTCGCCATGAAGGTGGACATGAGCTTGCGACTATGTGTAGACTATCGTCGCCTGAACCAGGTGATTGTGAGGAAAAAGTATCCTCTACCGAGGATTGAAGACCTCTTCGATCAGCTCAAGGGAGCATGGTGGTTCTTGAAGATAGACCTCAGTTCATGCTATCATCAGCTTAGCGTTCGGGACGAGGATGTGCAGAAGACAACCTTCGGATGTCGGTATGGCCACTATGAGTTCTTGGTGATGCCTTTCGGCATGAACAACACTCTAGTAGTGTTAATGAGTTTCATGAACAGGATCTTCTAGCCATACCTCGATCAATTTTTTATGGTCTTCATCGACGACATATTGATATACTCGACCACTGAGGAGAAGCACACATACGACTTTCGGGTTGTACTAGACACACTCTGAGAGCACCATCAATATGTTAAGCTCTCAAAGTGTCAGTTCTGGTTATGTGAGGTATACTTCTTGGGACACGTCATCTCTGAGGCGGGAGTTGTTATAACGCCCCGACCCCAGTTACCCAGAGTCGGTGCATTATTACATAACATTGGCATGATCACAAGAAAGATCAAATCTCGAAAGACCGATTGGTTTAGTAGCCTTGGAAACACTAGATATATTCATAAGTTTTACATTACATCATAAAATGAAAAACTACTACAACAACATAATGTTTCCACAATCCACACTATTAACCCCTCATAAAATCCCTGCAGGTCATTCATAACTTACTTCTTCACATCCTGGGAAAAATAAAACATAGAAAAGGGGTGAGCTCAAATGCCCAGTAAGGATAACAATATAGCGGAAACTTTCATAAATAAGAATAAACATTTAAGGCAATGTATAACTAAAAAAAAGCCTTATAAATATGAACTTTCAACATGGTATGGCATAAATAAAATGAAATAATGCCATTTACTTATTCACATGGATATTCTACTAATCGAATAATCACATGCAAAAATCAATAACCACTTTCATAATGTTGGAATTCATAATGCCAGACTATCATAACCACATAGCCAAGGCCTCGTGCCAAGACTACAAATAAAATTTTGTCAAGGCCTTGTGCCAAGACACTAGTTTGTCTCATGAGACCTACCGATGCATCGAGGAGCTATAGCGGGCTCCACCCGTCACATATTAAGTCCAATGCATTCCCATATGAAAAGGTTTAAACATAACATAAACATTCATATTAAAACTAGCATATTAAATGTCAATACTTTCACCATAAACTATGAATGGTATAAAAATAGCACATCCACAGTCAAACATATCACAAAACCTTCAATACAATATAGAAGTTTTGTATCATAATAAATCAACTTCAAATAATCTTAAAATCCATCAAAGGATGTTGACATAGATGAAATCAAAATTCTTTTTAAAGAAATATCTCCTTTTATTTTTAAATAATTTAATATCCATATAAAATAAAACATTTTCTTTGAAAATATTCTTATAATCTTGTAAGGGAAGCTTTGAAGATTTTATAATGGCGGAAAATAGCCGCACCCGCCGTATAAGTTAAAAAAACATTCTTACCTTAATTATGTCGACAAGGTTAAAAAGGACCTTGTTTTGAAAACGACCGAAAGATTCCTTTATAAACCACTTATAAAAGTCAAAAATGGTATAAGTGACTTTAACTCATATTCTAGTAAATAGTAAAAATGTTTTGAAATGCATTTTTAAGAAACATGGATGTGGATGATAAAGAGATCCCAGTAGATTATTACGTATAAACAACCTTGGATAATGAAGAGGTTGTAAAGTAAACCCTTACCTTGTACTTTTCCTTGGTCGGGGTAGGTTAACCTCCTGTATAATTGTGAAATAGTTGTTATTAAATTATATTAGAATCATATATAATAATACGATATCATATATGATCTTTTAACATTGATTTGTTAATAATATCTTAGAATTATCGTCGTTTCGGGAGTTAACTTACTCATTTTCTTTTATATGTTTTGTTACATAAGCCATGGTTGTTGTATCTTATTCATATCCATAATGATATCTAGTCCTTAAACATCATTTTTAAATCATCAAATGATAATTATACTTGAATGGATACGATGGAGAATGAATCTCATCGCGTTCGTGGAGACGGTAGTCCGTACGTACGCACGAGCGACAATATCATTCTTTTGATATTAAAATAATATATAAATGGATGGTATATCATATATACAGAATCATTAACATGTTATATTTATTATTTACATGATTTACACATCATTATTATACCCATCCAAATAATATTATATTGAATAACAATTACACCACGACGTGGAGATGGTAGTCCGTACGTACGCACGTATGGTGACATGTTATTCAAAGGGTGGATAGAATACTGAATATGGTTGTACCATATTTATAATAACATCACAGTATATGTGAGATACTGGAGTTATTATTTTAGAATGGTAAGAACAAAGGAAGAAGAAGTGGAAGAAGAAATGAACTTGGAGAAGGGTGGTGAAATCATTACCTCTTCTTCGGGTTCTTCCTTTTGATTTGATCAAAAGGGATCCTTAGGTTGGCTTTCTGATCAAACTAAGGCCTCTAGGTTGTAGTGAGGGATGTTGGGAGAGTATTTAGGCAGAGTTTGGCCGAACCAAAAGGCTTTGAAGGTGTGAAGAAATGAGAAGGAGGAGTGCCCTTTTATAAGAGGGGTTAGGGGCACCATTGGAAAAGCTAGAAATATTAATTTATAATAAATTCATATTCGGTTTCTAATGGCTCCAAAGCATATTATTCAAAGGTTAAGGTGGTTATAGGTCGAAAACCACACAACCAATAGAATTTAGACAGGTTTGGGTACTTATATTAACCTTATCTTTAAGTATTAACTCTAAGTTAATTAGTTTCACTTTTACAATGTCTCTTTGTATTTTTATATAATATGGTTAATAAACTTACTATATACATCCAAGCGACCCCCAGGTGGTACATTAATGATGGAACAATCATGATATAAGTCTCTTGGCCGAACCTTAGATTTTTAGGAATTTAATATCAATTATGAATATAATATTTGTTTTAAGAACTCTTTTATGTCAATTTTGACACTATTCAATAGTTGATTTTTGTGAAACTCATAACAGATTGATTACTTAGAACAAAGTCAATTACATCAATCCTAATATATCATATTATCCTAGAAAATTAGTTTAATTCATTAAAAGTTTCATATTATATTTATTTGGGTATTTATAATATCAATTATTTTAATTTTTCACTATTATAGTAATTACTGCATCATCATTGTGTCATAAATAAAATAAATTATTTTATGTCTAAAAATTATAAATAAAATATCATTATGTAGGAAATCTTTTTAGATTTCTAATGAATATTTATAATCTAAAATAAAACATATATAACCCTATGTAACAATTGTTTTTCTAAAAGATATATGCTTGTGTCATTTTTGTATTCATTTTAACTTAATTAAAATAAAGTGTCATTATCACTTACAAGTGGATCCATGGGGTCCCAAAATAGACCCAAAGATTCCCATGGTCGACCATGTATCAACCAATAGGGTTAAGACACGATTTAGGGTAATTTAGTATTATTATAATATTATTTTTTAACCCTTATTTACCGGATTTACCCTTAACCATGGTAAATAAAATATTTACCGCAGTAATTATTCAAAATGTCTAAAAATAAAAGTTACCGATTTACACAATTTGAAAATCCTGATTCCAAATATGGAATCCATTTTCCTAAATTCAAAACACAAAAGTGGCAGAAATTAATTTAGAATTAATTCCCGCTGTCAAAACAAAAAGCGTGTTTTTAAGAGATAATAACTATCAAAAGATTGACACTCGTTTATGTTCAGTTTAATTGTAAAATTATTTCCAATGACCAACATTATATTAAATGGTAAAAATATATTCTAAATATACTTTAAAACCACTAAAATTAATAATTTATCACTATTAATTATTTTGATTAAAAAAATTGTTTTTAATTAAAATTCAGTAATTTTCACTATTCATCAAAATATGAAAGTTATCCGAAATGTAACAAAATTTCACCTTAGGCTAAATTCGATATTCCGAATCCAAAAATGAAGTCCATTTTCAAATATAAAATATATATAATTTCAAAAATTAGGTATTACTATTCATAACGGCTAGTTTGATTAGTTATGGTGTGTTAGAACTCGGTGTTGCGTACAACACACGCTATCACATTATTCAAAGAGAAACGTACCGTAGAAGCTTGGGATGTTTCATTTTAAATTTTTGATGTCCCCATTTAGTCAAAAAGTTTAAAATATAGTATTTAAAAAGGGTTCACTATTAAAGTTGATAAAAGTGCAATACTGAAAATGAATTTGTTCTTGCATTATATCTAAGAAACTCATAATATGGATTCTAAAATTATAAGGATTATATAAACATTAAAATTTATCTAATACTATTCATAACCTCTTTTTAACGGCTTGTTTGGTAAGTCATTGTGTGCTTGAACTTGGTGTTGCATGTAGTGAAAGTTATTGAATTATTTTGAAGAAGTAACCCACTATGAAATCATGGGGTGTTACATTCTCCCCTCCTTCAATAAATTGCGTCCTCGCAATTTGAAATTGTTCTTCGAAAATAAAAGTTTGAAAATAGATAATATATTTGTGGGAAAACCCACATCGGAAATTGGTTTACTAAAATTTAGTCTTAATATGAGGAAAAGAGAAATGAAAGGGTCACCACCAAATTATGATCTCGATTAGGAGAACATTGGTGGAAATTTGAGACATATAATTGGAGGAAAAACATAAATATTTATAGGTAGTGATTGAGGTCATCAATCACAAACAAATATAAAATTGAGGTCCTTAAATTCATCAATCTATGATTATTTGAAATACCATCGGTTCAACAAAACATAGGATATTAGGATAACACATTTTTGACGTTTCAAAATATCGTAGTTGAAATCCCACATCGAAAAATGAATTAATGAGGCCTCTCTTTAAAATAAAGAGTCGAAAGTATGAAGATTACCGAAAATAACTCACACTTGGGTTCCATGTAGGAAAATATGGATATGGAAGAAAAATCTAACCATCAATTATCTGATGGAGAGTGGTAGAGAACATGGCTATGAAAAGGCTAACAATCCCAAATCCATAAATTAGTGATGATTTAAGGTACCATCAAGGAAAACATTTTTGTTCTAAGTTGTTTTTCTTAATATTGAGGAATTTATTTATGAGATTGGATAAGATCATAAGGAGATATACTTACTTTATAATTAGAGTTTTATCCATTAATAAATTTCTACCAAAAACTCATCTTTCACTCTAAAAGATAATAGAATGTAAAAAAATTCTATTTACACTATTCGTATAGGGTTCCAAAATAAAGGAATTTATAATTAATCTACAAGATCTTTTAATAAAAACTACATTATTTAATCCAGGACATCTCGTGGGCCAGTGGTAGGTGATACACCCTTGTCGCCCTTTGGTTGCGGGTTCAAGTCTCACAGCCTTGCCGGACGCGACGGGTTGCCGCCCAACCTCCGGGTTGTCCTTTTATGGAAATCCAAAATAATCCAAACTAGAACTATCCAAAATACTTCTATCCAAACTCACAGTCCAACATTTATAAGGAAGGTAAACATAATATAGATCCTTTTTACCCCGTAATAGCATATGAATACCTTCATCATGTATTACCATATTCCTTATTGATTACATTCATGTTCCCTTATTCCATATAGAATGCTGGATATACTTCATTAATCCAAAAATGTTTTAAACCCCAACAATGATGGAATATACATATCATTAATCAGCTTCAAGGTAGTCAATAATATCCAATATAATTTATCCAAATCAATCATGTATTATTCTAAAATCACCACCTCGGTATCTGAACCATATTATGGTTTATCTTTCTCTCAACCATATATTTTCCAAACATTTAACCTGCTACTGAGTCACTTTTCTTTGTTCCACACCATCTCAAGTCCTTAATGAAATAGTACTGCAGTACAATCCTTATATACTCCATAATTATTATAACAAGTACATTGTTGATACAACACACAATTGATATAATCAACATAATAACTCTAATCATTCCTCTTCATCTGTGGTAGTATCATAACTTGATTATTATCCAATAGCATCATTTGCGGCATAGTCTGATGACTGGGACATAGGTTCGTGTAGTGTCCAAACTCCTTGCAAATGAAGCATTGTACATTTGAAACCATTTTCTTACCCTTGCAGTCATGTACATTGTTCCCTTTTCCTCCACACTTATAACAAACTCCCATTCCTTTCAGGAAAGTTCTAGGGTGTTTCTTTCCACAGTTACCACATATGGGAAAATTCTTCTTTTCCCTCTTCCCTTTATCTATCTTTCTCTCTTCTATCCTTTTCTTCTCTTGCTTCCCTTCAAAGCCATAGCACTCAGTAAACTCTTTACATATCTTATCAACACATGATATTATTTATTCATATGATGATAATACATGGGAGACTATTTCTCTTATAAATTCTAGCTTAAGACCATGAAAGATATGATCCTTCATTCTCTTTGAATCATGTGCATTTCTAGAGTTCTCATTCCTTCTACTGGGCACCATTTCTAAACAATGGCATAAACTAGACTAGTTTATGACTCAAAATACATAATCCCATACTTATAAAACACTTAACATAAATTGAACTATTTATGGATATAATCCATAATCATAAGAATGTTTTCTTTGAGGAAGTATATACTCATAATCCCTTCAAAATGATTTGTAAAGAAAATGAGAGTTATCCTAAGCATATCCCCCGGGAGTGTCGTAACCAAGAGTGCAGCAAGGCCCGTTGTCGTGCACCAGTTCCCTTTCGAGTCTAGCTCAAAGCGGTGTATTCGGGTTTTACACCTAGGTACATCTGTGCCAGAGCCGCCTCTACCTGCTCGTATCCAGACAGGGATGTATTGCTCGGAAAACTCACAAAATCTCTACAATACCAAAATTCTAGGAAGTTCTTCTATACTAATCCTCAAATTTCATCTTAGGTCTACGTGCTCTAATCAGAGTTTATCTAAATCTAGCTTCCAAGGTTTGTACTAAACTTCCTCTGATACCAACTGTAACGCCCCGACCCCAGTTACCCAGAGTCGGTGCATTATTACATAACATTGGCATGATCACAAGAAAGATCAAATCTCTAAAGACCGATTGGTTTAGTATCCTTGGAAACACTAGATATATTCATAAGTTTTACATTACATCATAAAATGAAAAACTACTACAACAACATAATGTTTCCACAATCCACACTATTAACCCCTCATAAAATCCCTGTAGGTCATTCATAACTTACTTCTTCACATCCTGGGAAAAATAAAACATAGAAAAGGGGTGAGCTCAAATGCCCAGTAAGGATAACAAAATAGCGGAAACTTTCATAAATAAGAATAAACATTTAAGGCAATGTATAACTAAAACAAAAGCCTTTTAAATATGAACTTTCAACATGGTATGGCATAAATAAAATGAAATAATTCCATTTACTTATTCACATGGATATTCTACTAATCGAATAATCACATGCAAAAATCAATAACCACTTTCATAATGTTGGAATGCATAATGCCAGACTATCATAACCACATAGCCAAGGCCTCGTGCCAAGACTACAAATAAGATTTTGTCAAGGCCTTGTGCCAAGACACTAGTTTGTCTCATGAGACCTACCGATGGATCGAGTAGCTATAGCGGGCTCCACCCGTCACATATTAAGTCCAATGCATTCCCATATGAAAAGGTTTAAACATAACATAAACATTTATATTAAAACTAGCATATCTAATGTCAATACTTTCACTATAAACTATGAATGGTATAAAAATAGCACATCCACAGTCAAACATATCACAAAACCTTCAATACAATATAGAAGTTTTGTATCATAATAAATCAACTACAAATAATCTTAAAATCCATCAAAGGATGTTGACATAGATGAAATCAAAATTCTTTTTAAAGAAATATCTCCTTTTATTTTGAAATAATTTAAGATCCATATAAAATAAAACATTTTCTTTGAAAATATTCTTATAAGCTTGTAAGGGAAGCTTTGAAGATTTTATAACGGCGGAAAATAGCCGCACCCGCCGTATAAGTTAAAAAAACATTCTTACCTTAATTCTGTCGAAAAGGTTAAAAAGGACCTTGTTTTGAAAACGACCGAAAGATTCCTTTATAAACCACTTATAGAAGTCAAAAAGGGTATAAGTGACTTTAACTCATATTCTAGTAAATAGTAAAAATGTTTTGAAATGCATTTTTAAGAAACATGGATGTGGATGATAAAGAGATCCCAGTAGATTATTACGTATAAACAACCTTGGATAATGAAGAGGTTGTAAAGTAAACCCTTACCTTGTACTTTTCCTTGGTTGGGGTAGGTTAACCTCCTGTATAATGGTGAAATAGTAGTTATTAAATTATACAAGAATCATATATAATAATATGATATCATATATGATCTTTTAACATTGATTTGTTAATAATATCTTAGAATTATCGTCATTTCGGGAGTTAACTTACTCATTTTCTTTTATATGTTTTGTTACATAACCCATGGTTGTTGTATCTTATTCATATCCAGAATGATATCTAGTCCTTAAACATCATTTTTAAATCATCAAATGATAATTATACTTGAATGGATACGATGGAGAATGAATCTCATCGCGTTCGTGGAGACGGTAGTCCGTACGTACGAACGAGCGACAATATCATTCTTTTGATATTAAAATAATATATAAATGGATGGTATATCATATATAAAGAATCATTAACATGTTATATTTATTATTTACATGAGTTACACATCATTATTATACCCATCCAAATAATATTATATTGAATAACAATTACACCACGACGTGGAGACGGTAGTCCGTACGTACGCACGTATGGTGACATGTTATTCAAAGGGTGGATAGAATACTGAATATGGTTGTACCATATTTATAATAACATCACAGTATATGTGAGATACTGGATTTATTATTTTAGAATGGTAAGAACAAATGAAGAAGAAGTGGAAGAAGAAATGAACTTGGAGAAGGGTGGTGAAATCATTACCTCTTCTTCGGGTTCTTCCTTTTGATTTGATCAAAAGGGATCCATAGGTTGGCTTTCTGATCAAACTAAGGCCTCTAGGTTGTAGTGAGGGATGTTGGGAGAGTATTTGGGCAGAGTTTGGCCGAACCAAAAGGCTTTGAAGGTGTGAAGAAATGAGAGGGAGGAGTGCCCTTTTATAAGAGGGGTGAGGGGCACCTTTGGAAAAGCTAGAAATATTAATTTATAATAAATTAGTATTCGTTTTCTAATGGCTCCAAAGCTTATTATTCAAAGTTTAAGGTGGGTATAGGTCTAAAAACACACAACCAATAGAATTTAGATAGGTTTGGGTACTTATATTAACCTTATCTTTAAGTATTAACTCTAAGTTAATTAGTTTCACTTTTACAATGTCTCTTTGTATTTTTATATAATATGGTTAATAAACTTACTATATACATCCAAGCGACCCCCAAGTGGTACATTAATGATGGAACTATCATTATATAAGTCTCTTGGCCGAGCCTTAGATTTTTAGGAATTTAATATCAATTAAGAATATAATATTTGTTTTAAGAACTCTTTTATGTCAATTTTGACACTATTCAATAGTTGATTTTTGTGAAACTAATAACAGATTGATTACTTCGAAAAAAGTCAATTAAATCAATCCTAATATATCATATTATCCTATAAAATTAGTTTAATTCATTAAAAGTTGCATATTATATTTATTTGGGTATTTATAATATCAATTATTTTAATTTTTCACTATTATAGTAATTACTGCATCATCATTGTGTCATAAATAAAATAACTTAATTTATGTCTAAAAATTATAAATAAAATATCATTATGTAGGAAATCTTTTTATCTTTCCAATGAATATTTATAATCTAAATTCCAACATATATAACCCTATGTAACAATTGTTTTTCTAAAAGATATATGCTTGTGTCATTTTTGTATTCATTTTAACTTAATTAAAATAAAGTGTCATTATCACTTACAAGTGGATCCATGGGGTCCCAAAATAGACCCAAAGATTCTCATGGTCGACCATGTATCAACCAATAGGGGTAAGACACGTTTTAGGGTAATTTAGTATTATTATAATATTATTTTTTAACCCTTATTTACCGGATTTACCCTTAACCATGGTAAATAAAATATTTACCGCAGTAATTATTCAAAATGTCTAAAAATAAAAGTTACCTATTTACACAATTTGAACATCCTGATTCCAAATATGGAATCCATTTTCCTAAATTCAAAACATAGAAGTGGCAGAAATTAATTTAAAATTAATTCCCGCTGTCAAAACAAAAAGCGTGTTTTTAAGAGATAATAACTATCAAAAGATTGACACTCGTTTATGTTCGGTTTAATTGTAAAATTATGTCCAATGACCAACATTATATTAAATGGTAAAAATATATATTCTAAATATACTTTAAAACCACTCAAATTCATAATTTATCACTATTAATTATTTTTATTAAAAAAGTAGTTTTTAATTAAAATTTAGTAATTTTCACTATTCATCAAAATATGAAAGTTATCCGAAATGTACCAAAATTTCACCTTAGGCTAAATTCGATATTCCGAATCCAAAAATGAAGTCGATTTTCAAATATAAAATATATATAATTTCAAAAATTAGGTATTACTATTCATAACGGCTAGTTTGATTAGTTATGGTGTGTTAGTACTCGGTGTTGCGTACAACACACGCTATCACATTATTCAAAGAGAAGCGTACCGTAGAAGCTTGGGATGTTTCATTTTAAATTTTTGATGTCCCCATTTAGTCAAAAAGTTTAAAATATAGTATTTAAAAAGGGTTCACTATTAATGTTGATAAAAGTGCAATACTGAAAATGAATTTGTTCTTGCATTATATCTAAGAAACTCATAATATGGATTCTAAAATTATAAGGATTATATAAACATTAAAATTTATCTAATACTATTCATAACCTCTTTTGAACGGCTTGTTTGGTAAGTCATGGTGTGCTTGAACTTGGTGTTGTATGTAGTGAAAGTTATTGAATTATTTTGAAGAAGTAACACACTATGAAATCTTGGGGTGTTACAGTTGTGGTGGATCCTACGAAGATCGGGGAAGTGCTAGCATGGGAGCCATCCAGGAGCATGACAGAGGTGTAGAGTTTCTTGGGGATACCTGGGTACTACCGGAGATTCATTCCAGACTTCTCTAGAGTTTCCGCACCGCTCTCAACTTTGACGAAGAAGGGGAAACCCTTCATGTGGTCAGACACATGTCAGCAGAGCTTCCAGGAGCTGAGACAGAGGTTGACCAGCGCAACTATCTTGAGGCTACCGGAAGAGGGAGTAGGGTACGTAGTCTACTCTGATGCATTAGGGACCGGAATCAGATGTGTCCTGATGTAGAATAAGGTGGTGATCTCCTATGGATCCCAACAGTTGAGGAAGCATGAGAAGAACTACGCTACCCATGACCTAGAGTTTGCAGTAGTGGTCCTTGTTCGGAAGATGTGGAGACACTATCTGATGGGCGAGCGCTTTATAGTCTACACTAACCACCAGTGTCTTAGGTACATCTTCTTGCAGAAGGAACTGAATTTGAGACAGTAGCGATTTCTCGAGTTCCTCCAGTACTATGACTTTGAGATAGTCTATACTCCGGGAAAGGTGAATGTAGTAGCCGATTCTCTTAGTAGGAGGATAGGAAATTAGCTACATGGGGAGGCGACAGAGAATGTAGCTACTTTGCAGATATCCTTCATGGATAGAGATGGAGTAGCCTTTCTTCAGTCACTCATAGTCACCCCTCCACTACTGTAGTTGGTCAGAGAGGCACAACGTGGGGACGCTGACTGTGAGACACGACGTGCACAGATTTCCATGGGACAGGCACATGATGGTTTTTCTATGGGGGGAGAGAACGTCATCCTTTTCAGAGGACGTACCATGGTACAATCAGCTTTACAGGGGAAGGTTCTGATAGAGTTACACACTTCCCCTTTAGTGGTACATCCAGGAGTGGTGAAGATGTACCAGGATCTCAGACAACAACACTGGTGGTCGGGTATGAAGAAGGCTATGGCAGAGTTTGTTTCTTGATACCTCACCTTCCAGCAGTTGAAGGCGGAGCACCAGGTACCAGTAGGCTTGGTACAGCCCTTGGAGGTCTCGGAGTGGAAGTGGGATGAGATATCTATGGACTTCATGACTATACTTCCACGTACATCTAGAGGTCACAACTCCATTTGTGTGATTGTTGACCGACTCACCAATTCGGACCACTTCGTACCCATCAGAGAGCAAGGCTCATTGGAGAGCTTGGTACGCCTCTACATTGATGATATTTTATGGCTTCATGGTGTGCCAACATCTATCATCTCCGATCATGATGCTCTTTTTACATCTCGACTTTGGAAGGGGTTGCCGGAGGCATTCAGGACGCAGCTACGTCTGAGCACCACCATTCACCCTCAGACGGATGGTCAGATGGAGAGGACCATTCAGACTCTCAAGGACATGCTCTGTGAATGTCTACTCTACTTTGGTAGCATCTGGGAGGACCACTTACCCTTGGTGGGGTACGCATACAACAATATATACCACTCCACCATTGGGATGGCACCATACGAGGAATTGTACGACCGACCTTGCAGATCAACTCTATGCTGGAAAGACCCTAGGGAGTCCGCACTTGTATGACCAATGATAGTCCAAGAAACAACAGATAATGTTCAGGTCATCCAGGAGCGGATGAGGATAGCTCAGAGCAGACAGAAGTCTTATGCTGACAGGAAGCGGAGACCAATAGAGTTCGAGGATGGCGACCACGTCTTCTTGCGGGTCTCACCTCGATTTGGATTTCATAGATTTGGCCAGGGTGGCAATTTATCTCCACGCTTCATCGGTCCATTCCAAATACTCAGCAGGATAGGCAAGGTGGCTTACCACATGGATCTACCACCTCAGTTGCACTGGGTGCACGACGTCTTCCACGTATCTCAGCTGAGGAGATACGTACACGACCCGATGCATATCATCGAGCATGGGGAGATGGTCCTTAAAGATGGGGAGACTTTTGTGGAGGTCCCTGTGGAGATCAAGGATCGTCTGGAGTGGGTCCTATGTGGTCGGTCGATTCCTCTAGTGCGCATCAGATGGTAGAACGGGAACCTCCAGGAGAGTACTTGGGAGCAGGAGGCTCAGATGCGTGCACAGTACCTTCATATATTTCCCCAGTTGGTGATGTATCTTTTTGGGGGCATAAAGCCCTAATGTTGGAGTAATGTAAAGACCCATAAATTTCAAGGGAATTTTTTTAATTTTCTTTGGGATTTTAAGAGTACGCAGTTTCTGATGGAACCAGATTCCGAGGCCTGGTGTGCCTAGAATCAATTGCTGAAGTTTAGCTCGGGTACGTTCAGTGAACGAATGAGCCGGTTTTTCTAACTTTTGAACCAGGGCTCAGAATCGAAATATGAGGGCACCGATGAAACTGCAACGCTGGAAATTGCTTAGGAATACATTTCCTAGACTTCCATTTTCTCTGGAGGATATGTTAAAAATGTGAGGAATAAAAATAAAATTGTTTGACAATTTATTATTATTTATTTACTTATGGTTAAGCATTGTGTAAAAGTAAGGTGCAAGGAAATTGGGGTGGGGCCCACATGATCCCCCACCTCGTTCAATTTCCGCAACACCCCATTTATTACCCTCTCTAGAAATTAGTTTGCAACTCCTCCACTTTAATTTACATGCCAATATAACGCCTCATTATGTTGGACAACACACGTTAATTAATTCATGAATTCATTTTGATTTTCGAATTAAAGTTGGTGTGTGTGTTTGTGTGTGAATAAAATAAGACAAGGACTTATTTTTTTGTTGTCGGATTCATTATGTGGAACAAAGAGGATAAAACTCTTGCGCTCTGATGAACTCTCCTTCCTCATCGAAGAACGCGAAGAACGCCGAATCTAAGACGAAGAACTCCATCAACCCAAGGGAATCGCCGTGTCGTCTTCTTCCCTCTCCACAACCGGTGAGAGACGCCTTCTTCAATGAATGACGATGCATTGCATCCATCATCGGGTGAACACTGACGATGCTTATAGAACCTCGATCCGTGATGACATCTTCTGCGATGCCGTCTTCCGCGACGTCCTTTACCCACGATGATCCTCATTCGACGACTTCATTGAGGCAGGGGTTTAATTTTTGATCGTGAATATTCATTGTCATTTATCGTCAATTTTTTGGGCTTCTTGTTATCAATTTAACAGGAGGAGTTCGGACCGCATGAACACGGCCGACCCTCCTCCACCTTTGTTGTTGTGTTTTTTGCTGGTTGAAAGAAGGTTGTGTTGTGCAACGACACTATGCAGAAACATGGAAGAATGCGTTGAAGAAACGTGGAGCTATCGCGCCGTGTGGAAAATCCACGAAGAGACCGCAGCCGGAGCGGGGCTGCGGTGGAGGGGGCGGCGCCATCGCGCCGTGCCGGTCGAACCAAGGCTGCAGCCTTTGGCCGCACCAGAGCAGGGAGCGGCGGCCGGAACCGCCGGCCGCCGGCACGTCGGAGGGGAGGGACAGTGGGGTCCCGAGGCGGCAAAACTGGCTGGCCAGTCGGGCTGGACGTTCGGAGAAGGCCGAGGGTCGTAACCCCCGACTGGAAAAAGGAGCGGACCGCACATGGGGTCCGCCATTTCAAAATAAGGGGGCATTTCCCCCCTTCCACGACAGCTCGGCCAGCGCTGAACTGTCCACGTGGGTCGTTCCAGCGCCAAGCCAACCAGCCGTGCAGGCCGGGCCGGGCCGCGCCCATCGGTCTGGGCCGCATCCTAATGGGCTGGAACCGGACCCTTGTTGGGTCGACCCGGTTCGGGCCGACCCAGGGGTTCTTGGGCAGGGTCGGTCCGAGCCCAAAACCCCCTAATACGGGATATGTTCGTTTAAATGCCCGTAACATGGGTTACATACCTCTGATCGACGCACCGTCAGTTGAGATGTGATGCTTGGATTGATATGGTAGTTTTAGTATATTACATTCAAGGTTTCAGAGAACTTTGTGTATGACCGGGTTGGTTCGAACACGAAACCAACCGGGCCCTCGGAGCGGAAACACTTATAACTTGAGCTCTGGACGTCCAATTAACGTGTCGTTGACTTTTTTGGATTCCTCTTAGTGAAAAGGACCATTTGGATTAAACCGCTCAAGGTTTGGACATAGTTGGAGGGTGGTAAGGATGGTTTTGATCTAAAAACCAACTGGGCCCCTAGAACGAAAAGGCCAATAACTCTCAGTTCGGGCGTCCGATTGACGCGACGTCTGTCATGTTGAGTTCCTATCGACAAGACGAAACTTTGGGATACATCAACTCTGGACTACATGTCAATTGATGTATGAACATTCTTGGCTCGTGGAGCGGACCCTCCCAGAATCGAGCATGCTATGTGCGGGAACCCTAGAGCTGGTTGCGACTGTGACTACGATGACGACTGCATTGAAATCCTCTGTGGGTTCGGCAGTGACGATGAATGCACTGAAATCCTTCGTGGGTTCTACATCGATGATGACCAAACTGAAATCCTCCGTGCATTATATAGCGATGACTACTATTTTTTAATCCTATGTGGGTCTGGCAGTACTACTGTTCTTGTATCCTGCGTGGGTCCGATAGTGTTTGACTCTATTCTTGTATCCCATGAGGGTCTGGAAGAGTTGCTGGTCTTGTATCCTACGTGGGTCTGACAACTTAGCTGGTTTAGTATCCTACGTGGTTCTCAGCTTAGATGAATCAGTTGCTACCTCTGATCATCTCTATCACCTTACAAAAAAGTATACCTGTGTGAGCTGAGTCTTGACTATTCAATCAATATCTTCGATATGATTGACCTGTTTTCCTATGTGTATTGGGTTGTGTTATCCTGTGAGGGATGTTTGTGGTATCCTGTGTGGACTAGATCGAACTTTGGCTCGGATGATGGATCTGAACAAGAATTGGTGACTTAGGTATATGTATGGTCATATACCTAAGTAGTTTTGGTTGATACTTCATGATTGTATATTTTCTTTGTGGTTTATCCTTTGTGGATTCCGGGAGACCATAGGGGGTCTCGGGGTCCTTACTGAGTAGCTTATACTGACCCCTCCATGGGCTTTGCCTGCACATCGCTGTGATGGATGTAGAAAACAGACAACATTGATCGAGGTAGAAGCTTGTGGAGCCAGATGGTACCTGGAGGCGGACCACTGGGTGGGACGTACTCGGAGCGGACGACTGGAGCCGAGGAGCAGAGGAGACGATCTGTGCCCACCCTTCAGGTGGGATATTTCAGAGGACGTCTTGGAATTACTGCTTACTTTTCTACCATTTTACTCTCTTTCAGTGGTACTTTTCATTCCGATGTACTGCACTTTTCATTTTGGGTTTGTATTCTTGCCCACTTAGTTTTCCGCACTTACTTTTGTACCCTATTTTACATAGCATTTACTTCTACTGGCTTACTCAATGGTGTTAGATTACTTTATAAAGGCAATGCCTTCCCTTTTTATCGGGATTTACTCCATTGGTGCTAGTCGCCAACCCCCAGCCTATGGGAGGCAGGCTTGGGGTAGTCATGGCACGGGTTCCGAGGACGTGTCGTGACATTATTGATTTTTTAAAAGAAATAATTAATTCATTCTCCAAACAATTCTAATTTTTCTCTTACCAAAAAATTGAATGGAATAGTTTTTGTAATATATATGGAATGAATGAAATTTACCACCCTCATGAATACTATTTTAATTGATTATTCCATTATTTTTATATAATTTCTATTTAAAATGGAAAAAAATGAAACAAATATTTTCAAATTGGAGAGGATGTTTTTATAAAGAAATTATTAAATGATTTTAAAAACTCATTTATATGTTTTCAAGGTTAGTTTTAATTAAAATAATTTCCAATGTATTTTATGAGTTTTTTGGTTTAGAAATTTATTTTCAATGAATTTTTTTAAAATGGAATGATACAAGTTTATGTTTAAATAAAATATCATATAAGATGAAATTCCTTGATTTTACTGTTAAATTTCTGGGGATATGATCTAAGGATACCATTTTGTTTCTATCACTGAATTGGTTGTGTATATGATGTAACAATGATTATTAAACCCTTTATTTTTCATAGGCTATTACATGATTAAAATATTGAAATGATTTTGAAACAAACCTATTTTCCATGGGTTATCATATGTTGAAATTTATATGAATTCCATTTTATTTCATGGTTTATGATATAATAATTTTTTTAAATATTTTGGAATACATATATAATATTTTTATTTTGTAATGACTGAGACCTATGTCTCCCTCTAATTCATTGGACAATAATATATATCTCATGGGATTGAAATTGATATAATGGGGAGATTACTTGGTTGAATTAGGAAATATTTATTTTATGATTGTATTAGGAGTGAACCTAGGCTATTATAATTGTATTTAGAGTGAACTCATTCCACTTTGACAGTTATGGTTGTGGTCCATTATTTATATGAAATGATATTCCATTATTATGTGAACGAAACAATTCCATTTTTTATTGCAATGTTATTCTCTAATTTCTCATGTTGATTGATTTAATTTTGATCCATGTCATATAAACTTCTAATCATTATTCCATGACTCAATATTATAATCCTTGATAAAAATGGTATGGTTTTGAAATATTATGATCAGTCCCTGACAAATTTGTTTCCAGGTTATTCTTATTTATAAATATTTTTACCATTGTTGAGACTCTGATATCTCCATTATGATTGATATCCAAAGGGTATGATTACAGGTTTTAGATTGGGTGTGTGTATGATGAGTAATATGAGAAAAGAGCACTAAGATATATATTGATTTTATTTTAAGAAATAAGATTATTTTTGGTCTATTATCCAAGAGAACTATACCATTATGATCCTCATGTATGTTTTTGTGTAATTTAATGAATATTAATATATTTTTTTAATATCTCTATATTATAATCTTGGGTCACTATAGTTTATATCACATGAATTACATTGAAGACATTGGAAACTAAGATGTGAAAAAATCAGTGAGATCCATAGGGAAAATTTTATGGTTATTTATAGGGAAACTTCTAAGGTTAAGTTTATAGTTTAGTCATTTTATTATTAAATCGCATGTAATGTTCATAATGTTATGATGAAGATGTTTCCATAAAATTACATCCCCATTTAGAAACTATAATTTGATTTGGATCTAGAACAGAGGAAACAAACGGTAATAAATTTGAAAAGGGGGAAATGAGCTAGACTATATCATCAACTGGTGCATGATAATGTGCCTAAAAATATGGTTTGACACTATGATTGGTTATGTTTTTGAAATTTTAAATATCCAGAAGAACCATCATGGGGGATTTGAATAATGTCCATAAATGGACTAGGATAAGCATAAGGATCCATTGAAATCAAATAAGGTGTCATTAATTCGGTATTGTATAATTTATTTATGATAACTATATGGATTTATACTATTATTGGTGTCCGAAATTTTTTAATTTTATTTATGTTGATGGATAGAATCAGAAGGAATCGTGTTATAGTGAATGAAACTAATATTGTAATGAATATCCTCCTATGTAACCAAATTTTGTAGAGACCCGAAGCTTGATGTACATAGAAATTACATTACTTTTGCGGAATACTTAGTACATAAAAAAAACAAACACACAAGGATCGTAATAGTTTAGTGTCTTTGGAAACTCAGAATATAATCTTCTAATCCTGGTGAAAGATCTTCAACATCTCCCATAAAGATATTCTTTTTATTTATACCTAAAACCTTTCTTTATATCCTGGGGAAAAGTAAACATAAAAGGGTGAGCTCAAATGCTCAACAAGGGTAAACAAAAGAAATATCAATCACATTATATACATAAGCACATAACTTTTGGAAATATTAACCAGTAAAAGAGATCATAATTTCATAACATGGGATAACTCATGGCAGTGAAATGTAATCACAATAATCATAACTTAAAACATTAAACTTTGTGACATGCACACATAATCATAGAGAATCATTTCTTGTTAGTCAAGACTCATTGCCAAGACTATCTTAGTGGACAAAGTCCCTTTCTGAACCGAGTCACCCTCGTTTCAGTCCTGTTTCACTAAACCGGTATAACCTACCATTCCATCCATGCCTATCTCATGAGATATAAAATCTTTACCCAATGCATTGGAGGGAGATATAGGTCCCACCCATCTCATAATGATACCATTCTTATGTGTTCCACAAAATCATAAATCATAAATCATTGCATAACCCATGTAATAAAAATGGGAATCTTAAACATCATGACATCATAAAACAATTCATATACGATAAAAGAATTCATAAAAATAATTCCTTCACAACATAATCAAATCAATGTAATAATAGGGATAAAAACAGAACCCTTTATTATCCTAGATGGAAAATAATTTTGATAAAACACTTGAACTTCATTCTTGAGGAAAATATCCTTTCTACTTCAAAAACAATTTTCCTTTCTTAAAATGTCGTAAAATTATAAAATAAAAGAAGTTGATTAAAAATAAACCTGAAAACATGTAAAGGAAACTTCTTGGAAATAATGTTTTAAAAATCCATTCATGCCGTATAAGTTAATAAACATTCTTCGTACGTTTGTCGGAAAAGTCAAAAAAGTACCTCGTACGAAAAACGACAAAAGATTCCTTTCATATCTTTTACTAAAAACTCACAGAAGGGTAAAATAGGATTTAAAAAATTGTAGGTGAATGGAAATAATATTACATATTGAGGAAACATGGATGTGGATGATAAAATACACCCCAGTAAATTCCAAAGTATAAACAATCTCGGATAAAAATGAGATTGTGATATTTCCCTTACCTTAGGTCCGATTTGCTATGTACGTTTCCGAAGATCCTGTATAATGGTTTAAATAATGTTATTGACTTATTCCAGAATCATACATATTGATATGATATCATATATGGTCATATTCTTAGCTTCTTATTAGTAATATTTCATTGTTACTTGTTACTCGAGTCTTTATTGCCTTTTGTTCTTATGCGTGTTTTGCCGAATAAATTCTTATTCTTCTTTTAAGGTTATATATACCTTATATCCAGAATGGTATTAGTGTAACATATATCATATTTATTCATTCAATTCATTTATATAATTACTATGTAATGATGATCATGTAGAACGAGTCGCATCACATCGTGGAGACGGTATTCCGTACGTACGCACGAGTGATGATATCGTTCCTATGATCGTGGAATTGTATTGGAGTATATGAATAATATTTCAGTATCAATATCACTTTATAATAATCATATATAGTTACTCATTACCCCATTATACCCATCCTTGTAAGGTGATGGTGGAAAATAGATTACACCACGGCGTGGAGACTGTATTCCGTACGTACGCACGAGTGGTGATTTCATTTTTCCGTAGGATGGATAGAAGGTGAATTAGGGTTGTTTCATATTTATTATAACATATCAGTATGTATGTAATACTGATGTTATTACTTTATCATGAAACAACTAAAGAAGAAGAAGTTGAAGAAGAAAGAAATTGAAAAGATCGGTAATGGATATTACCTCTTCTTTGGAACGCCTCTTTGAATCCTCCACTTAGGGAACGAAGATTGGTCCTTGAAGAAGACCAGGACCTCTAGGATTATTCTAGGGAAGTGGAGAAGGGATTTTGGAAGGGGTTGTCCAAGATTTAGTGCTGAAATTGGTGTGTGGAGGAGGGAGAGGAGGTGCCCTTTTACAAGGGAGGAGAGGGGCACCTTAGGAATATCTCAAAATATTATATTATATTAAAGTCAAAATCGGTTTATAATGGTTCCAAGGGGTATTATTTCGAAGGTAAAGTGGTTATGGGTCGAAATCATATCAACCAATAGGATTTAGACAAGTTTAGGTTATTATTTTAACCTTATCAATTAGATTTAACTCTAAGTTAAATAATTTAACTTTTATAGTGTCTTTTTGTTTTCTTACACTATATGGTTAATACACTTACTATATAATTCCAAAAGAACCCCAAGTTGTTTATTATTAATATATATATCCTTATATAAGTTATTTGGCCGAACCTTAGATTTTTAAGAATAAAATACAATTAATAATATAATATTTGATTTAAAAACTATTTTGTGTCAATTTTGACACTATTTGATATATGATTTTTGTGAAAGTCATAACAGAATTATATGTTCGAACCAAGTTTATTAAATCAACAATAAGATATCATAATAACCTAGAAAATTAGTGTAATTCATAAAAAGTCTCAAATTACATTTATTTGAGCATTTATAACATCAATTATGTTATCATTTCCTAAAAAGGGTAATTATTGCATCATCGTTGTGTCATAAATAAATTAATTTATTTAAAGTCTAAAATTTATATATAAAATATAATTATGTAGGAAATCTTTTTATCTTTCTAATGAATATTTATAGTCTAATTTATCTTTTGTATAACCCCATATTAAAAATATTTTAGTTATTAAACTTTGATTTTAACTATTTTAACTATTCATTAAATAAAATAATATTAAATGTCATAATCTAATCCAAGTGGATCTAAATGGTCATATTATATTCATAAGTTTGTTTTTGGTCGAATTACACTTATTCAATAGAATTAGAACATGTGTTAGGGTAATAGTAATATCATATTTACCCTTAGTTACACTATTTACTATTAATCGCTGAAAAAAAAGTAAAAAGTTACTATTCACCAAAAAATTATTTTTATCTCATTGAACCACATTTTACATACTGATATCAACCGTGTCTGTTGGATTTTCGAAATTCCATTCACAGAAGCGGTAAAATTATGTTTTATGCAAAATTCAGTTTTTAACCTACCAGTAAGTGGTTTCACTATTCATCAAAAATTGAAAGTTTTCAGAAAAAAACCAAAAATTAGGCCTAAGCTATATTTGATATTATGAACTCAAAAATGATTTCTATTTTACCAAATTCAAAACATATCAGTTGCATTAATTAATTTAAAAATTAATTCTCGTCGTTAAAACAAAAGGTGTGTTTTTAAGAGATAGTAACTATCAAAAGATTGACATTTGTTTATAACTGGTTTAAATGTGAAATTACATCCAATGACCTAAATTGTATTAAATTGTAAAAATATATTCTAAATAAACTTTAAAACCACTCAAATTAATAATTTATCAATATTAATTATTTCGATTGAAAAAATTGTTTTTAATTAAAACTTAGTAATTTTCACTATTCATCAAAATATGAAAGTTATCCGAAAATCACCAAAATTTCACCCTAAGCTAATTTCGATATTCCTAATCCATAAATGAAGTCCATTTTGAAAAATAAAATTTACAAAATTTCAAAAAGTGGTTATTACTATTCATAACGGCTAGTTTTAATAATATCTTAATAGCATATCGTTGTTTAGCGAAACATGGTGTTGCGTACAACACACGCTATCGTGGAAGGTCGTGATTGCGTGTAATTCAAGCCAGGTCAGAGAAGTGTGTTGTGAAAGCTCCTTTTGGTGTAACGTATACCACAAGACATTAATGAAATTAAAAAGAATATTTTTCATAAAATCTCGGGGTGTTACATTCTACCCCCCTTAAAATGAATTTCTCCCTCGAAATTCGTCGGGGTTATAAATGGTTTACTACTCGAAAGTTTCTTTAATAGAAACCCACATTGTAAAAAGGAATACCAAAACCAATCTTTAAAAACAAAAGTATGAAACGTAACGGTTACCCAAATAAACTAATCACTGGGTTTCCACATAGGTGAAAATATGGATATGGAAGAGAAATCTAACCATCATGTTCTGATGGAGAGTGGTAGAGAACATGGCTATGGAAAAGCCAACAATCACAAATCTATAAATTTGTGACGGTCTAAGGTACCATCTGATTAATCAGATATAAGAGCACTAGGACAACATTTTTGGTTTTCAAAATCGTTCCCCTAAAGTTGATGAATTTGAATTAGAATAAATACCTACTTTATTTTGGTACAATCTCACTGTTGTTCATTCCTTGAACAATTTCCACTTCATCTCTTAAGTAAATGAAGTTGAATTTTTTATTCGTGAAGTGTTAGCAGATCATGTGATAGAATGACGGGTCATTCCATCTGTCTCAAACAAAAGGTTAGAAAAAGTTATTAAATATACATAAGTCATTCTATAGTGAGATTAATCATATACGGTTCCTAAAATTGACTTATACTTCATATATCATACCTCTTAGTAAAATAAAACTAGATTATACTAACTAGGGACTTCCTGTAGGCCAGTGGTATGCGATAAAGGCCCATCGCACTTTAGTTGTGGGTTCGATTCCCACAGCCTTGGCCGATGCGATGGGTTGTCGCACATCCTGCAGGTTGTCCTTTTTCTAAAACTACATTATTATAACATCCCATCAAAAATATCAAAAAAAAGTTTTATCCTTAAACAATACTAACTTATGTCCAATATAATCCATTCCAATCTTTAGGCTTATCTAAAATACTTCGGTCCAAGCTCATAGTATAAAGAAAATGATTACATGAAATTTCTTCAACCAAGCATTTAAATACCATCATTTATCCCCCATATATCTTGTTGGTCACATTCCAATCATGTGAATACCTTAATCATGTATTCTCTTGAAAAATGAATACCAATTAAACCTTAGTGAAAACATGAATGCAGTTAAAAGTTAACACTTTCCACAAACCAAAATCCTCAAAATTCTTTACAATCAAACCATGATATCACTTAGTCCTTATATCAATCATGAGCTCATGAATACTGTTAAACATTTTATTTTCTCATTTTCCCTTCATTATGCGCATATCATCTTATTTCCAAAAATATCTCAATCACTTTGAATACCACATTAGACCAATACATACATATTCCAATACTCCATGATACAACATTATTTTGGAATCCCATTACATAAACACTTAATCATTCCACCACATCGTTGTCATATTCAACATCGCCAATAGTGATCGCATGTGACTTCCCTTTGTCCTTTGCCTTAAGTGGTTTCTCATGTTGATCATCACTAACCCTTGGATTAGGTAATTTATTAGCATAATGACCCACTTCCTTGCACTTGAAGCATTGAAGTGTTGGTGGTGCATTCTCTGCAGTGGTTGCTTTATTCACATCATTAGAAACCCTTTTTCCATTAATTCGACACTCAGCTGCTCGATGACCTTCTTTTCCACACATAAAACATTTTCTAGTCCCTTTAAGACAATCTCCACCATGCTTCTTTCCACACTTTGTTCATAAGGAAACATTCATCTTCTTTTCACCATTATTCGGAGATTTCTCCTTCAACTCCATCTTTTGTTTCTTGTCAAAACCATGATATGGATATGTAACACCAACTTCCATTTCTACATTGATAGGACAACGCACAATTTATTCATAGCTACTGAAGTCTCTTATAGCTAATTCCCTTCGAAGACTTGGTTTTAAGCCACTGAAAAATCGATCAACTTTACTTTCAGGTTGGATGATAATGCCAAATTCATACCTTGCAAGTCTTGTAAAATTCGCTTCGTATATACCAACAGATTCATCATCCTTCTGCTTCAGCTCAAGAAACTCCTTTTCCATCTTTGTTCGAAGAATATGAGGGAAGTACTTACTGAAAAACATGTTCTTGAACTCGTCCCATTCCATGGACTCAATTTCATCTCTTGGCCTCATATTCTTGATAAGATTCCACCATTGATCAGCTTCACCTTCCAAACGATATACTGCTAAGATGACTTTATCATGTTCAGAACATTGAAGAACTAAAAATATCTTTTCAGTGGTACTGATCCATTGTTTAGAAAAAATTGGATTGGAAGTCCCACTGAAAGAAGGTGGACGTTGCCTCATGAAGGACTCAATAGAATATTGTTCCCTTCTCTGCTCATTTGGAAGTCCAGAATGATTCATAGCTTGTGTAAGTATAGAAATAAGATTTTGCACTCCATCTCCCATAACATTTGTTTGTTCAGGAGGACAATCATTGCATTTTCCATTGCATTGATCAACACGGTTCCTTCGGGTTCCAGCCATCGTCTAAAACCCAAAAAGAATAGTGTGAGAGGAAAAAATCATGCTAGGGAAAACAACATAATAAAGGGGGAGTACCTTCAATATCTAACATCTTAGGCTTAATTCTACGATCGTTACCGTAGTGCTAGAACTATATCCTATATGTATACTTATCCTTAGGGACATCCCTAGACATACCTTAGAAATATCTCCACGGATCTCACTAACGTTTTCGCGTCCTAGTTTCCAAAGGTTGACTAAACCTTTCCTCTGATACCAACTGTAGAGACCCGAAGCTTGATGTACATTGAAATTACATTACTTTTGCGGAATACTTAGTACATAACAAAAACAAACACACAAGGATCGTAATAGTTTAGTGTCTTTGGAAACTCAGAATATAATCTTCTAATCCTGGTGAAAGATCTTCAACATCTCCCATAAAGATCATCCTTTTTTTTATACCTAAAACCTTTCTCTATATCCTGGGGAAAAGTAAACATAAAAGGGTGAGCTCAAATGCTCAGTAAGGGTAAATAAAATAAATATCAAACACATTATATACATAAGCACATAAATTTTGGAAATCTTAACCTGTAAAAGAGATCATAATTTCATAACATGGGATAACTCATGGCCGTGAAATGTAATCACAATAATCATAACTTATAACATTAAACTTTGTGGCATGCAAACATAATCATAGAAAATCATTTCTTGTTAGTCAAGACTCATTGCCAAGACTATCTTAGTGGACAAAGTCCCTTTCTGAACCGAGTCACCCTCGTTTCAGTCCTGTTTCACTGAACCGGTATAACCTACCATTCCTTCCATGTCTATCTCATGAGATATAAAATCTTTACCCAATTCATTGGAGGGAGATATAGGTCCCACCCATCTCATAATGATACCATTCTTATGTGTGCCACAAAATCATAAATCATACATCATTGCATAACCCATGTAAAAAAAATGGGAATCTTAAACACCATGACATCATAAAACAATTCATATACGATAAAGGAATTCATAAAAATAATTCCTTCACAACATAATCAAATCAATGTAATAATAGGGATAAAAACAGAACCCTTTATTATCATAGATGGAAAATAATTTTGATAAAACACTTGAACTTCATTCTTGAGGAAAATATCCTTTCTACTTCAAAAAAACTTTTCCATTCCTAACATGTCGTAAAATTATAAAATAAAAGAAGTTGATTAAAAATAAACATGAAAACTTGTAAAGGAAACTTCTTGGAAATAATGTTTTAAAAATCCATTCATGCCGTATAAGTTAAAAAAACATTCTTCGTACTTTTGTCGGAAAAGTCAAAAAAGTACCTCGTACGAAAAACGACAAAAGATTCCTTTCATATCTTTTACTAAAAACTCACCGAAGGGTAAAATAGGATTTAAAAAATTGTAGGTGAATGGAAATAATATTACATATTGAGGAAACATGGATGTGGATGATAAAATACACCCCAGTAAATTCCAAAGTATAAACAATCTCGGATAAAAATGAGATTGTGATATTTCCCTTACCTTAGGTCCGATTTTCTTTGTACGTGTCCGAAGCTCCTGTATAATGGTTTAAATAATGTTATTGACTTATTCGAGAATCATACATATTGATATGATATCATATATGGTCATATTCTTAGCTTCTTATTAGTAATATTTCATTGTTACTTGTTACTCGTGTCATTATTGCCTTTTGTTCTTATGTGTGTTTTGCCGAATAAATTATTATTCTTCATTTAAGGTTACAGATACCTTATATCCAGAATGGTATTAGTGTAACATATATCATATTTATTCATTAAATTCATTCAATTCATTTATATAATTACTATGTAATGATGATCATGTAGAACGAGTCGCATCACATCGTGGAGACGGTATTCCGTACGTACGCACGAGTGATTATATCGTTCCTATGATCGTGGAATTGTATTGGAGTATATGAATACTATTTCAGTATCAACATCACTTTATAATAATCATATATAGTTACTCATTATACCATTATACTCATCCTTGTAAGGTGATGGTGGAAAATAGATTACACCACGGCGTGGAGACGGTATTCAGTACGTACGCACGCGTGGTGATTTAATTTTTCCGTAGGATGGATAGAAGGTGAATTAGGGTTGTTTAATAGTTATAATAACATATCAGTATGTAATTAATACTTATGTTATTACTTTATAATGAAACAACTAATGAAGAAGAAGTTGAAGAAGAAAGAAATTGAAAAGATCGGTAATGGATATTATCTCTTCTTTGAAACGCCTCTTTGAATCCTCCACTTAGGGAACTATGATTGGTCTTTGAAGAAGACCAGGACCTATATGATTATTTTAGGGAAGTGGAGAAGGGATTTTGGCAGGGGTTGGACGAGCGTGAGTGCTCAAATTGGTGTGTGGAGGAGGGGGAGGAGGTGCCCTTTTATAAGGGAGGAGAGGGGCACCTTAGGAATATCTCAAAATATTATTTTATATTAAAGTCAAAAGCGGTTTATAATGGTTACAAAGGGTCTTATTTCGAAGGTAATGTGTGGATGGGTCGAAATCTTATCAACCAATAGGATTTAGACAAGTTTAGGTTATTATTTTAACCTTATCAATTAGATTTAACTCTAAGTTAAATAAAATAACTTTTACCGTGACTTTTTGTTTTCTTACACTATATGGTTAATAGACTTAATATAGCATGCCAAACGAACCCCAAGTTGTTTATTATTAATATATATATCCTTATCTATGTCATTTGGCCGATCCTTAGATTTTTAGGAATAAAATACAATTAATAATATAATATTTTATTTAAAAACTATTTTGTGTCAATTTTGACACTATTTGATATATGATTTTTGTGAAAGTCATAACTGAATTATATGTTCGAACCAAGTTGATTAAATCAACACTAATATATCATAGTATCCTTTAAAATTATTGTAATTCATAAAAATTCTCAAATTACATTTATTTGAGCATTTATAACATCAATTATGTTAACATTTCCTAAAAAGGGTAATTACTGCATCATCGTTGTGTCATAAATAAATTAATTTATTTAAAGTCTAAAATTTATAAATAAAATATCATTATGTAGGAAATATTTTTATATTTCTACTGTATATTTATAGTCGAATTTATCTTATGTATAACCCCATATTAAAAATATTTTAGTTATTAAACTTTGATTTTAACTATTTTAACTATTCATTAAATAAAATAATATTAAATGTCATAATCTAATCCAAGTGGACCTAAATGGTCATATTATATTCATAAGGTTGTTTTTGGTCGAATTACACTTATCAAATAGAATTAGAACATGTGTTAGGGTAATAGAAATATCATATTTATCCTTAGTTACCCTATTTACTATTAACCGCTGTAAAAAAAGTAAAAAGTTACTATTCACCAAAACATTATTTTTATCTCATTGAACCACATTTTACTTATTGATATCAACCGTGTCTGTCGGAGTTTCTAAATTCCATTCACAGAAGCGGTGAAATTAAGTTTTATGCAAAATTCAGTTTTTAACCTACCACTTAGTGGTTTCACTATTCATCAAAAATTAAAAGTCTTCAGAAAAAAACAAAAAATTAGGCCTAAGCTATATTTGATATTATGAACTCAAAAATGATTTCAATTTTACCAAATTCAAAACATATTAGTTGCATTGATTAGTTTAAAAATTAATTCACGTCGTCAAAACAAAAGGCGTGTTTTTAAGAGAAAATAACTATCAAAAGATTGACACTTGTTTATAACTGGTTTAAATGTGAAATTACATCCAATGACCGACATTGTATTAAGTTGTAAAAATATATTCTTAATATACTTTAAAACCACTCAAATTAATAATTTATCAATATTAATTATTTCGATTGAAAAAGTTGTTTTTAATTAAAACTTAGTAATTTTCACTATTCATCAAAATATGAAAGTTATCCGAAAATCACCAAAATTTCACCCTAAGCTAATTTCAATATTCTGAATCCATAAATGAAGTCCATTTTGAAAAATAAAATTTACAAAATTTCAAAAAGTGGTTATTACTATTCATAACGGCTAGTTTTAATAATATCTTAATAGCATATCGTTGTTTAGCGAAACTTGGTGTTGCGTACAACACACGCTATCGTGGAAGGTCGCGGTTGCGTGTAATTCAAGCTAGGCCAGAGATGTGTGTTATGAAAGCTCCTTTTGGTGTAGCGTATAACACAAGACATTAATGAAATTAAAAAGAATATTTTTCATAAAATCTCAGGGTGTTACACATTTTATGGGAGTTGGATGGAAAAATATAATTGTTATTCTCAAAAAAATTCCCATGTAAGGAATCATGATGAAATTACAAATAATAAAAGGAGACAACAATATACTACTGATTACATAATGGTGAAACACCCTAATGAATTTATGGGTTCCCTAAATTCACAAGTTGATGAGAAATGTTTTTATACCATTTAAAAGTATCTATTATTCCACACCATTCATTATTTGAAAAAAATCAATATTGATTGTTTATCATTTGGAAGGTCAGTCCCATCTAATTTGGAACATTATTAATGATACATGGAAACATGATGTAATTAGCTTAATATAAAGGAATGAGTTTAGGGGGATATTTTCAGTAACTACATCCTCTTACTCTATGAATAAGGATCGATTAGTAATTTTTAATGAGCAAATAGAAGGATGGTGAATCTATTAGTAGATATAATTATAATTTTACAGAAAAATCATAATACTCATCTAGTTTAATCATTAGTATAAAAATGAAAATTAAATGATTCTTTGGTGTCTTAAGAATCTATCCTCAAAATTAATTTTCTACCAGAGAATTTAGTAGATACAAAAAATTCATCCGATGTTCACTACGGTAAGAAATGAAAATAATATATTTAGACAATTCCCATGGATTTGATAAGAAAAAAATGTTTGTTCCTCCAATGAATTCAAATGAATCACATGACAGAAATAAATTTCTATCACTTATATGCCAAAAATATGAAAAGAAAAACTCAGGTGAATTACTGATGGAATAAGTTGTTGTTACAAGAGTAGAAACCATAGCCTTTGAGAAACATAATATAGAAGTAATGGTAACTGGACTGTCAATGAAATTAATAGAGATAAAACTTAATATAAGACACAACCCACACTCTTGTGTCTCAAGTGAAATGAGTTTTGTTATTAACAAAATAAATTCTATGAGATAATGTTGATGATAACCAAAAAACATTTAACAATATTGAAACAGGAGATATATTTTGTAATCATAATGTATTATGTGAATCATGATAATTAGGGAACATTTATCCCCTCTCCTTAGTAGGAAATTTCATGTTTTAGTTTTTATTAATGAGACATATGAAAATATTATTGTTTTTCCTTTAGTGAAATTTTGTGTGATTATCTCTCTCTGAATGGATTCCGGAATAATTAAATCACTTTTTATATTCTATTTGTTCAAGGATGAACCCATGCATCCAATACAAGTTTACTTTTTTGAGGTAAGATATATATTTTAATAAAGTGTGAATTAACATTTGGATGTTTATATGAATACATGAAAGATTGAAATAAGAGTTATGTATACCATCATGTGATTTTGAGTTTGTATTTCATCATAACTTCAAATTATTTCACACCCCATTTGTTGTTTTATGTGATGGTATTTTATCACTATAAAGTTTATTTTAATTGAAATTTATAAAAACTCAACCGGTTTGTTTTTTATATGTATTAGTGAAAAGGTTATTTAAGGTAGCTTTACCCGACTCTTTGTGGAAATTTGAATAATTTTTTTGGTAAAAATTATTTTCAATATGAGATTTGATATTAAGTCAAATATTGGGTTTTTTAATCAGTATATAAATTCAATACATCTTTTTGTTATCATAGAATACATATTTGTGAATCTAAATTTCAAAATAATAATTAAGAAAGATGAATGGTTTCATGGATTACCACAATAAATAATATATGATTATTAATTGAAGATTACTTAAATGTTTTGGTGATGTCTTTAGTAGGATCTTGATAGGATGTTTTTTTCAGCACTATGTATCATAATCAGACTGAAATTCATTTTTATATAATAATTCGAATCGAAGAGAATATAATAAGAAATTTATAATGGAATAAAATGGTGGTTGTGATAAAAAAGTATACCTGAATTTTATAACAATATTTTCATTTTCCCAATTATTTTGATAAAACTTTAATAATTACTTTATATAAATTAGTGTATAACTCTAAAATTCTAAAATGGGGTTTTATAATGAATTCTATTGGGACCTAATCTAGGTGATGAAATTATATGGAAGGTTATATCCATTCAAAAACCTAGAAGAAACCGAAATTTTGATTGAAATATTATGATAATAATCATCAATGTGATCAATAATTAAAAGTTGGAGAGAATGTGATTCTATAAATTTCTCTGTGGAAGAAAGAAGGGAAAACTAATAACTTGGTGTATCAGTCCCTTTGTAAATCCTTATCATATTGGCACCATAACTTATGAAATTATTCATACATTAAAACTATCTAAGATTCATGATGTGTTCAATGTATATATCCTGAGGAATTACATACCTAATCTATCACATGTACTAAACTCATATGTCATACTACAGGAGCAAGGCCTTTTATATAAGGAATAATCAATTGAGATTCTGGATCCAACTGAGAAAGTGATATGAAATAAGAAAACTCACATGGTCAATGTTTTCTGTCGAAAATAATCATTATTGATCATGTTATGTTAGACTAATAGGATGTAAATATGTTGAATTATATTCGGTTTTTGGTATCAAGGAGATGAAATTTGAGGGAGAAATTCATTTTTATGTTGGGTAGAATTTAACATCATGAGATTTTGTGAAATAAATATTTTTAAATTAATTTATCATATTTATTAATTTTATTTACATGAAATAATAATATTATCTTAAATTACCCACAAAATTTACTATAAATACTATTTCATTCAATACAGAGTGTAATTCGTGTCACACTTAATTTCGTTTTTAAATGAATCTTAACATACTGTTGAAATATAATTATTTAATATAATATTTTTCACATTTCCCTTGAAATGCTGTGTATGAATATGATTAAAAAAATTTAAATTATTGGTAAATATGTTTGTATAAAATATAATTTTGTTACGAATTTCATTAAAATTAAAATTAAAACCCTTTGAATATAATGGAAATAATTTACTAAAATACCATTTTTATGTGTAAAAAACTATTTTAATCAATAATTTAACTAAATTAATTTTGGAGAGTTATTTTATTGAAAATTTTAGATTATATAATAACTCATATCTTTAACATTAATCTTATATTTTTTGGACAACATATAATAATAAATCCATTCTAACATGTAAAAAATGAATTTTATTCAATGTAGTTTTTCTTTTTTTCACACTAAATATAAGATTTATTTTCTACATTTTAATAAAAATTATTTTAATAGATAAACTAATTTTTTGTTTTCATAATTTTAAAAATGTATTGGAGTTTATTTTTGATAATTTTATAAAAAGGGATTTTTTTCAATGAATAATGGAAATTTTAATATTTTTTTTTATAAAAATTATGATTTTTTCCGAAATATAAAAATAAACCAATTTATTAAATATGGGTTTAAAACAAAACTTTTTTCAATTATATATCTATAATCCCAATTTTATTAATTCGAATAAATCTCATACTGATTTTTAATTTAATTGTTTTTAATCTTTTGAACATTTTCTCATTGGAAAACCACATTCATATCTTATTGATGGGATAAATTATAAATTAAAATTTATAACATATTTTATTTGAAGTTAAAAATATTTCTACATTTTTTGAATTACAATAATTAAAATTATATGATATTTTCATAATTTTTTTTACTATAATAAATTGTAAAAATCTATAAAATTAATTACAACAGTTATGTGAAAAAAGATTTTATCATGGGTTAAAATAAAAAGATAAAGATTATAATGACTGTAAAACTTATAAACTTACTATTTAATGTCTTAATTTATGTATTATCTTTCTCAAGTTCTAATATATTGTCATTTTGGATATTGTTTCTGTTAGAATGACAAAATTATTTTGAATTATTTTTGATGTTTCCAAGTAGTTTTCTTTGTGTGTTTCTTTTCAGCACTTCTAAAAGGACACCACCACCATCAACATATTAAAAACTATAAATCCATATAGTTCATAAAACCGTTTTATAATACATTCATAACACCATTATAGATGTTCTAGAGCTTATATTCATCCCAGAAGAACAACACCATGTTTCTTTAATAAGATATCCAACATAAGATCTTTAATGAGAAGGTAAATATCTTCCCAAAGCTCCTTCTTTTTTATTTCTTATTCTCCAAATTAAATTATTTCATAAAAATCATTAATATAAAATCAATAATATCTCATATATATTTAGATGTTATGATGTAATTTAATTACCTATTTTCATCTCCAAATCACTCAAATTGAAAACTAACTTCTTTATCCAATGTACAGTGGAATACCGCCTCACGAACTGATGTTTTTTTTTAATGAAAACATTAAAGGATATGTATAATTATGTACATAGTATATTTATATATTATTTACAAAATTAAAATAATTTTTTAATTATTATATCATAGATTCTTTTTTAACATCCTTTCTATGTTGGATATGATATTGTCACTTATGTGAATGGCGGAAAACAGCCTCACGAAGCGATGAGATTCATTTTAACATACACATAACATAGAAGGTAAAAAAGAAAAATTTAATAAATTTTAACTATATATATTAAATAAGAATAATTATCCAATGAAGATATATTATTTATCATTCATTTTTTCAATCCATTGAAAAAATGGAAACGATGTTCATGCATAAATATGACATATGGTCTCAAAGAAAGTTCTATTTCATTATCTATATATAAATTTTATGGCTTTATAAAAATAAATATATAATTAATACATATTTAATATTTTTATGGTTACACATCTTGATATTATAGAACCATTATAATATTTAAATGACCAAAAAATAAAAAATCATAACATACATGAAAAACAAAGTAGTTGTTTCTTGAAATATAGATTTAACATGGAATATTTAAAAAGTGCATCCAAAGGTCATATGTAAATAATATATGTAAGGATATATATGTATATATTTATGATTTTATAATATATTTAAAATAAACATATTGATAGAATAAATTATTTTTGGACATGTATAAAGGATGTTGAGACTTACGGTAAGGGATGGTTTATTAACTATTTTGTTTTTTGAGACACATGACACATTCTACACCAATTTATTTTATGTTTTGTTTATACTATCCATGAATATATTATATTATTCCTATAATAAAAATTATTGGGATTTATATATCCATTTTGGATCTATTATTCATGGGATTTACAGTGAAAACATTACCGAAGCGGTAAATGATCATTTTTTCAAAATCATCCTTCTTTAAGATATATGTTATGTTATGCACCTATCATGTTCTATAATGTATATTTATTTAACCTTTTATATGTAATATCACAAATTTATTTATTCTCATGATATTCTATGTATCACATAAAATTATTCATTCATTGGGATTGTGATTAAAGGTTTTTATGGTGGTATGAGTTTTGTGTTACAACATTGTGCCTTATCAGGACATATGATGATTATGATTCCAATTTTGAATTCATATGATATATCACACAAGAATATCATTTCTGCTATTATCCAATGGTTTTTTAAAGGAATAAAATTTTAGATTAATTTTTCTCTTTTTATATACTCGAGAGATTAAAATAATGTTTTAAATAAACAAACATCTTTATTTCTTTTTATGATCGAAAAAAAATTCATCAAAAACCATGTTCTCTATTTTTTTCAAAATTTATTTATAAATAAAAAATTATATTTATTATTAAAAAACTTACCCTTGTTTGACTTTTAAAAAAATTATTTAAATGGAATATTATTATAATTATCTAATCATTGCTCAGTTGGAATTTAAAAAAAAATTAAAATTAATACTGGATATAAAATTTATTGTATGAACACAATTTCATGTGATTTAGACAATTATTTTCTTTGTATATTAATTTTTATGTTTACAAAGTTATCTTTGATGATATGTACATTAAAAATGTTATTTGTAGTAAAAAGTGGTTTATAAGAGGAGATGATATTTACCTCAAACATGTTTCAATTTGTTTAAAGACACCATTATATTTTTACCTATCAAATTTCAATGATAATAATGTACAAAAGTTTTTATTGAATATTTATACATATATTTTATTTTCATATAAAATTGTGCTACCTCAAGAAATGTTTTATTTTTTTCAAAATCATTTCCCAACTATGAGGACTTATGGTGATGTTATCTATGCCTTTCGGGATGGTGTCATATCCATGACATATTTTAATGGTATATTTTATTTAATTTCAATTATTTGTTTATTTTGTAGTTCTCTCTTGTATTTTTGGAATAATGGGTGTGTTTTTATTAATTGGTCCAAATTGTGATCCCAGTTTCATATTTAAAAGTAAATTTTAATTCAATTATAAATCCTTCATTTTGCAAAAAATTTCATCCATTAAAATTCTTGAATGGCCTCCCCTGACCTACTAACACCACCATATTAATTTGGACCATTTATGAATCCATAATCATGGTGGAGTTGGGTTTTTATTTAAGGAATTGATCCTTCATTGAAGCCCATGTCTAGTTTTAAGAAAAAATATTTTTTATTTAATAATATTTTCATTTCTTAATAATTTGTGGTGATTTTACCTCCCATGTGAATCTAAAATTCTTAGGCGTGCCCCCATAGTGTTTAACCCCACCTTGGATCTCGTATGCATCACGAATTATGACAAACCTTCATTGGGGTTCTCAAATCATCCATATTGGAAGAGGTCCCTATTTTCTTTTATAAATACTTCATTTCTCACTCATTATCCACCATTCCATTTCTTACATGAACTTATATTCATTATTCTAACCTCAATGGAATTTTGTGATGTTGTTAAATTCATAAAATGGTGGATTTTGGGCTCTTTATTTAAGATACCTCAAGTAAGTGGTTCTCCCTTATTATTCATTAAATTTTAGTAAGGATTCATTAAATTTGGTTATGGTTTCTTCCCTTATCATTGAGATATATAATGTACAAAAACTGGGGTTGCGAACCATGGGTTTATCCATGGGTTTTGTTGGTCCAATATTCTATTTTTAGGCTCGATCTATCATCCTTGAGCTTAGTCGGCCATGCGATTGAGTTTTCACACAAAGGATTCATGAATTTTCATTTATTTGGTAGATGGTTTTATGTTCTTTAAATATTTGGGTCTTATAATTATGTATTTATCATATTTTATAGATTATATTATTTTATTATTTTCTGAAAAAATTAGTTTTAGTTGTGTTTGTATTGAAAATTAATTTTAAATTCCAATTTCATGTAATATTGGAAGATTTTAATGGAAATGTTTTCTATATTTATTTGACGATACAATATAAATACTTAATTGATTATATAGACCTTTAATAATATAGATCACGTTTTGAATGTTTATCATATTTGGTTGTTGCTGAGAAAATGGGTTTTAATGATGTTTTTGGAACATGTGATCTTTAAGTGCCACGTTTCTATGAAAATGGAGTTTTTACAAAGATATCATTTATTGGTTAATAAGGGGACACCCTAAAATTTTTTGGTTTGTTTCGTTGAAATGTAATTGGATTTCTTTTCTACTTTGGTAACTTAAAAGATTTCGTATAGTGTACAAAGTGGGGTTTTCAAGGTGTTTCTAATGCCAACCAATGCAGGATTTTGTGAAATTGTTTCATTACAAATCAAGGTGTTTTGTGGTGTGTAATAAGTGGATTAAAATGGTTATAGACACTATAATGATTTTATGTGTCTATTAGTGATGTTTCACAGGAAAAATGGATTTATGTATCATTCTGAAATTTTATGAGCACAAAGGGGGAATCCCGGGTACCTAGGTTGGGTGAATTTTTACTAGTACTGCTAGTGAACCGGAAGGATTTTTTCCCTATTTCACTTAGATTATAGATAAATAAAACACTAACTAAACTATTTAGATGAAAATTGGGAACCACTAGGTTATGTATATGTTCCCTACTAGTTTCTTAGGATCAATAATACATTTTTCTATTGTTACTTTACACCGAGTTACAAGGTACATATGGAATGAAATAGTGTAGTGCCTAGGGGTGTTCTAGATATTGTTGCTCATTAGATCTATGGTATTTACCCATGCCTTAGGGTGTTTGTGGATGTACAATACCTGAGATAAAATGTCAATTTAAATGTGTTAACATTCTGAATGTTTATCTTGAAATTTTTCTTCAATATAATGTTGCATTTCATGGAATTTAACACCACTTTCCTCTGAATCATAAAACTTCTTTATTTTTCACCATTTATTGCATAAAATATGGAATAATTGAGTGTAATACTATTGTATTTAGTCTCAAGTTCTACTTACAACCCTTGGGTGTAAATATACATGGTTATGTTTGAATCGGGAAAAGGTAAATCCTCGAGTGAAGGTGGTTCGGGCTGTTAGACCCCTCCTGTGTTGTGGTGTTGTGAAGACACCTCGGGGGTGACAACCCCATTGTCACGTGGAGTCCTTGTGGATGACTTTACTCTTTATTTGTTTATATTTATACCTCATTTATTATATTCCAATCCTTTTATTCAATTCTGGTTATTTCATAAGCATTATTTGGTAGTAAAATTCATATTTATATTATGGATTGTTTTTATGTTTAATGCTTTCATACTAGGGTAAATCATTCCCAAACATAATTGTTTGCTACCCAGGAACTTGTTCCATCCCATTGGGATATGGAAATCCTTTCATGCCTTTCCATGGGCTAGGTTTGGTGACAGTATTGTTGGCACCCCAATTTGGTTCGTGACAAAATGGTATCACAGGGGGTTAATGTTTTTGGATTATGTTATTATTTTTGGATAAGTCCAGATAGACAAAAGCTGGGATTGTCAAGGATTGAGGTTTTATTCTTGAGTAGGGTTCCTGGCCAGCACATCTCAAGCCAGTCCTTGAGTCTCCAGGGGATGTTGGAAATATCTGATTGGATTCACTTCTAGGTGAGACGTGTGAGATGTAGACCACACGTGGACATCAGATGGGGCGGAGTAGTTGTATCTTTTACTATTATAATTTTATTATCTTATTTATATTTTATGTATTTGAATAAAATTTTCTGAATTGTGGTATGAACTATTGTTTTTGTGACTATTTCATTTTGTAGCAACATGCCTCTCCGGAAATCTCCCATGCACCCAGAGGAGAAATTTGAAGTGCATTCCCCCACACCAATTGATCAAAGGCTAGTCAAATCCATGGTATGGGTTTTCCAGGATCTAGGAGAGGGAAAATCACTTGTAACTTCTCTTGTTAGAGAATATGAGACCATTTTTAGAACGTAAAAGGCCCAGAAGTTCTTAAAAAATTATCCTCCCACTATTTTGAGCAGCATAGAACCCCATGATGCAGAAGAATTTCTTGAAAAGATCAATCACATGTTTGAGTTTTTGGGTACACCCATGGATCTCTAGGTGAAATGTTCCACCTTTTAGATAGAGGGTCCCAGCCACATGTGGTGGTAATCTGTTCTTTAGACTTGGAATAATGATCAAATGCGATGGGGATACTTCAAGTCTGTCTTCAATGAATAGTAATCCCATGAGGTTTGGGCTTATTCTAGGTCTATAGAGTTCATGGACCTTTATTAGGGGAATCTATCTAGGTTGGATTACACTAACCATTTCACAAATTTGGTTTGTTATGCTCTAGAAAATTTCTCCAATGAAGAGGCGAAGGCCCAAAAGCTTCAGAAAGGCCTGCGACCACAGATATACTCCCATGTGTTATTATTTAATAGGAGGACCTATACTGATGTCATTAATTGGTAGTGCATGGTGAATATTAATAAGAAATTCATGGCTGGTTTCACTGGTTCAGTATCAGTAGTTGGAAGTGGTATCTCCTTAGAGAAGAAAAGGAAGCACGAGGAACATGTGAAGAAAGGAGGTGGTAGTTCAGGTCACTCTTTTAGGTAGTTTTCATCTACAGCTTCTAATGTGAGATCAGTCATTTGACGCCGGTGTGAGAATCTGGGGCACATCCAACCATAATTCACAATTCCTCTGAATCCTTGTTACTAGTGTAGAGTTATGGGGAATTTCCAATCCTTCTGGGGGGGGGGGTGGCACATCAATTTCTGACTGTGGCAGGGTCAGTTTCATCAAGAGGAGTGCAAGAAATGTATGATCCATCAAGGACTAGAGGATATCAATTTAGAGGCCATGGTGGTAGGGATAGGTTATCTTTTAGGAAGATCTAGTTCAGGTCACAACCACAGGCTAGCAGGCATCGACAGGAAGAGACCAGACATCTCCATGCGACAGATCAGGCACCAGCAGGATTAGAGGTGGGACCGTCGACAGTTCGAGGTACCACTTGTGTCAAATCTTCTATAAATGATTCACCTTTTGATATTGGTTCCTATAGTTCATTCATTTATTCCCGTTGTGTATACCCACTGAATTTACCAACTGAGTTAATGCATTTTTCAATGGAGTTGGTGACGCCACTGGAGAAAAAAGTAGAATAGTCTCAGGTGCCCCTTTGTGCACTTTCCGTGTTAGGGGATTATATGGAGTGGGACCTCATGGTCCTAGATATGGAAAATTTTGACATAATTCATGGCATGGATTTGATATTACACTTGAAAATACACATTTATTGCTATAAGTTGTGAGTGAATATCACGACACCTGATGAATGTTTTCAGGTTTTATGTGGAGAATGGGTTCCTCAGTACGGTCACACAGGAACTCCACTCTAAAATTTGGGAAGTATTATATTCGATGTAATATCACTCGTACAAGAGGATGATGGTATTTTCCCTAAATGTTCACTAACTAATGTAGTAAATGATGTTTCGGAGGTATTCGAGGATAATATTTCAGGTTATCCCCCAGAGCGGGTTGTGGACTTTTCGATTAATCTGGCACCAGGAACATAGCCAATATCTCTTCCTTCATATTTTATGGCCCCTAATGAGCAAGGGGAATTAATGATATAGCTAGAAGATATATAATCAAAAAATTAATTCAACTGAGCATCTCTCATATGGCTTCTCCTACGTTGTTCACGAAAAAGGATAACATCTCCCTCCGGTTGTGCATTGACTACAAGAAGCTGAAAAAGGTAAAAATTATGAACAAATACCAATTTCCTAGAATATATGAATTTTTCGACCATTTTTATGGGTAAAAGTGGTTTTCAGAAATATAAATGTGTTCGGAAAACCATCAACTCTGGGTGAAAGAAGCTGATATCCCTTAGATAGCCTTCCGAAGTAGGAATGTACACTTTGAGAATTTTTACATTCCCTTCATATTGACCAATGATGAAATGGTTTTTATGGACCTCAAGAACATTTCTTTCCATCAGTACCAAGATTTATTTATTGTGGTGTCTGTGGATGAAATTCTAGTGTACGAGGAGCACAAAAATTACTTCTGGATCGTCTTTAGAACTTTGTTGGATCACTTCATCAATGAGAAGTTGTAAAAGATCACATTCTAGATCATGAAAGTAAATGGTATAGGGCATTTTATCTCTGAGTTGGGTGTTTCATTGGACCCTGAGAAGATTAGTGAAATCATTTCATGGGAGAAACCGAATAAAGGGTTTGAGGTCAAGAGTTTTCTTTGGCATGGTTGGTTATTACAGGTGGTTGGTTCAGGAATTCTCTTGACATTCATCAATAATGACTGCACTCACTCAGAAAGGGGTGATATTTTTGGTTTTCCCAGAATTTCAGGCTTCATTTGAGGAGTTGAAGAGGATGTAAACTACAACCTCCATTCTGATTTTTCTAGTGGCTGGAAAGTGGTATGTGATCTATTTGAAGCATTAAGTATTGGTTTTGTGTGCGTGCTTATGTAGGATTGTCACGTGGTGGTGTATAGCTCTCTGCATCTCCGACCACACACAAAAACTAGACGAATCATGAATTTTTGGTACAGTGATAATGCATGCTTTGAATACTTGGCATCCCTACATCTTGGGGAGATGATTTTGTTCTACTCTAATAAAAAAATCACAACTTATATCTTTTCCCAGAAGGTCCTCAACATGAGGTAGGATCACTTGATCAAGTAATTTTAGGGGTTCAGTGTTGAAATTTCTTATACCCCAAGCAAGGGAAATATGGTGGCTGACGCATTGAGAATATGGGTTCTATTTCAAGGATTAAGGAAATATAGTGATGAGAGGACATTGATGGGGATATTTGATCAGATGCACGAGGAGACTAGGGAGCATAGTAGAGGTGTGTTCTTGGAAAGCATCCAATTGAATCATTCTATTTTGGAGTTGATTCAGCATGAAAAACTTAGTGATGAGTTTAGTCAGCTGTCGTGGCAGTTTATTCATAATGGAGATACATCCTCAGATTTACCACCATCTCCAAGGTGGCATCTTATGCTTCAAGGGCCGCTAAGTAGTGAAATAGTATCTGTGAAAGGTGGTGATGTAGGATTTCCACTAGTCTCAGTGGGATGCCCATTCAGGTGCCACCAAGATGTATTTTAATGTGTGACTATATTTTGGGTGGCCATGTATGGGACACGATATAGAGGTATTTGTGTCGAGATGCTACATGTGCCAAAAGGTGAAATCAGATCATTAGAGACCCTTCGGTTTGCTCCAACCATTACCCACTCCTACATGGATGTGGTATGAGGTCTCCATAGACTTCATTAATTGCTTACATCGTCCATCTGGGATAATAATTCAATTTTTGTGGTCATTGATGGTCTAAAAAAATCATCCCACATCATTCTGATCAAAGATATAACTAAATTGGATGAGTTTGGTTGTTTTTATCTTCATGAAGTGGTGAGACTCTATGGTGTTCTATCAGCAGTTGTTTGAGATAGTGACACATGTTTCCCTTCTCGGTTCTGTGAAGGCCTTCATAAGGCTTTGGCATCTCAGATTATGATGAACATGAAATTCCATTCTCAAACAGATTGTTAGACAGTGCAGACAAATCAGATTTTAGAGGTCATGATACGTGTATTTTTCATGGACTTTGGAGGTTCCTAGGATAACCATTTCATATTGGATATGTTTTCCCATAATAATAGTTACAAATCCTCAATTTGAATGGATCCTTTTGAGGTGCTCTATGGTTGGCCTTGTGAACCCCCCTATGTTGGTCCGAGGTAAGTGAGACTACACTATTGGGGCCGATCATTTTGAAGGAGACTTCTTAGAAGGTCAAGTTGATAAGATAGATCTTATTGATAGCTAAAAGTCATCATTAATCCTATATTGACTAGGGGCGTCGTGACCTAGTGTTTTCTATGGGTGACACGGTATTTTAGAAAGTGTCCCCTCGCCCAGGCCATCATTGATTAAGAAAAACAAGGGAAGCCGACTCTACGGTATTTCGTCTCTTTTGAGATCACCAATCGTATTGGAAATGTGGTATATAGGTTGGATTTAGCTTTTAATTTGACATCCATCCATTAGGACTTCCATGTCTCCCAGATGAAGAAATACAACTTGGATCTGTCCATGTTGCTGAGTTGGGATGGACTTGTGTTAGAGCCCGACATGTCAGTTTTTGAGCGAGCCATGTAAATAGTAGACTCCAGTAGAATGTGCATCGAGAGAAGTCTATTCAGCTAGTATGGGTTCATTGGTAGCCTGGTATTGATACACATGAGACCATGGAGTGGAAGACAAGGGTTTAGAAATAATTCCCAATATTGTTTTCAGATCAAGCTTCATGTTGACTTTTGTGGGTGATAATTATTTCATTGTGGGGAGAATAGTCACATCCACGAAATTTTTTAATGTTATTATTAATTTTATTTCTATTATTTTTTTTGTTTTTGGGGTTTACTAAGAATTTTTGGACGAATGGGTCAGTGTTCAGGATTTGGGCCAAACCGTGAGATCAATTCCAGATTTAACAACAATTGTTTTTCCTTTATAAATATTTCATTTTTCAAAAATTGTTATCCATTTCAATTTTTACATTGCCTTCCCTATCCCATTAAACCCAACATATATATTTTCACCATTTAAGAATCCATTATCATGGTAAATATGGGTTTTTATTTAAATAATTGGGCCCGCCCGGAAGCCCATTCCCATCTTGAAAAATAATTTTTTTTAGTTAGTAACATATTCAATTTTTACTATTTTTCATTTCTTCCACATCCCACTGAAATATAAAATCATAAGGCGTTCCCACATTTCCTTTCCACCCTCCTTGTAGCTCGTATGAATTGCGAATTAGGCAAGACCTTCATAGGGGTTCTAAAATCATCCATATTTGAAGAGGTAATGTCTTTCATTCATAACATCTTTATTTCTCTCTCGTTTTCTCCTATTACAGTTTCTACAAAATCTTCTAATCTGTAGTTGAACCACATTTTCATTTTTGGCTATTTGTAGATTCATATAAACGTGTATTTGGGGAGATATATTCATGATACCTCAAATAAGTGGGTCTCATTCATTCTTCTTTCAATTTTCTTAGTGTTTAATTCAATTTTATTAGAATTTATTCCCTTATCATTATGGTTCATAATTTCCAGAAACTAGGGTTTTGAACCAAGATTTATACTTTGGGTTTCTTTCTCCAATCTTATGTTTTATGCTTGATCTACATTCCTTGAGGTGCGGCGGTGGTGAGACTGGGTTTTCGCACAATGGATTCAAGGGTTTTCATTTATTTGGTAGGTGATTGAATGTTAATGAAATATTTGTGTCTTATAATGATATATTCATCATATTTTTATGTTTATATCATTTTAAATTTCCAAAAAAAATTAGTTTTAGTGGTGTTTTTATTGCTAATAAATTTTAAATGCCAATTTCAAGTTTAATTGGTGGTTTTTAATGGAAATGTTTTATTGGATTATTTGGGTATGCCCAATAAATACTTAATTGATTTTATTTAACTGTAATAGGGATTCTAATCATGTTTTGAATATTTATCCCCTTTGTTTGTTACTGATAAAATTGGGTTTAATGGTATTTGTGGTACATGTGAACTTTAAGTTCCATGTTTGTGAGAAAATGGATGTTTTAAAAATTTATCATTTCATCAATCACAAGGGGCTTCCCTAATATTAATTTATTGGTTTAATTGAAATTTATTTTGTTGAATTTTCATTTTTGGTAACATAGAAGTGTGAACATAGCGTAAAAAGATGGGTTTTCAAGGAGTTTTGGGTGAAAAAACATGCAGTATTTTGGGAAATTATTTCATTTAAAATCGAAGTGTTTTTTTGTATTAAGTGGATTAAAATCTGTATAACTACTATACTAATTTTATTTTAATAGTAGTTTTGTTTCGTATGAATAATATTTTTTTATCATGATGAAATTGTTTGATCACAAAGGGAAAGCCCAAGTACCTATGTGGGGCAGATTTGTAGAAGTATAACTAGGGAACTGGATGTGTTTTATCCATGTTTCACTTAAAATTTTTAAAATGAAAACTCTAACTAAAATATGTAGATTATGATTGGGGACCACTAGTTTATGCGTATCTTCCCTACTAGTTTGTTTTTTACAAAAATGGAATTTACTATGGTTACATTAGTCCGAGGTATGAGGTATATTGGGTACGAAAAAGTCTAGTGCGCATCGTTGTTTCTGATTTTGATTCTCATTGGATTCATAGTATTTACCCTTGTCATAGTTTGTGTTTGGATGTAAAATAATTTATCTTATATGTTAATTTAAATGTGTTATATTCTGAATGTGTTATCTTGAAAAAAATTTTCAACTAAAACTTTCATTTAAAAGAATTTAACACCACTTTCCTTTGCATAATAAAACTACTTGATTTTTAACCATGTATTTAATGAACATTGGAATAATTTGGTGGTTTCCTACTGGGAATAGTCCTACACCTTACTTACAACCCTTTTGAGGAAGTAAACTTGGTTAGGTTTGATTGAGGAAATGGTAAGTCCACGGGTGAATGCGGTTCATGCTATTACACCCATCCTATAGTTCAGTGTTGTGGAGACGGCTCGGGGGTGACCACACCATTGTCATGTAGAGTCCCTATGTTTGTCTTGATTCTTTATTTATTTATATTTGGACCTCTTGTATGGTATTAATAGACTTGTATTCAATTCTGGTTTTTTACTTATTACTTTTTTGGCTAGAAATTACATATTTATATTATAAATTTATTTAAAGATTTTATGCTTTCATATTTGGATAAATCATTCCCAAATCTAATTGTTTGATACTCGGGAACTTTTGATAGCTCTTATGTATAGGAAATGCCCTTTTGTACTTACCACGTTCCTGGTTTGGTGCTGGTATTTTTGGTGATTAGATTCAGTTCGTGACAAAATTGTATTAGAGGGGATTAATGTTTTTGGAATATGATACTATTTTGGGATGAGTTGGGATCGAAAAGAAATACGATTGTTAGGGCTCTATGTTTTGTTCATGATTAGGTTTCCTGTCCGGAACCTCTCAATGAAGACCATGTGTCACTAAGGGGACAATGGAATTTTCTAATTGACTTCACTTCTAGGCGAGACGGGTGGGCTACATACCACGCATGGACATCAGACAGGGGTGGAGTATTTGTTTTTTTCTAAAATGTATTTATATTAATTATATTACATGAATTTGATTATAATTTTTATAAATGTTGTATTGACTATTATTTTTGTGACAGGTTAAATTTTAAGAAACATTCCCCCCCCCCCCAGAATGTTCTCATGCACCCATGATAGGAAGTGATAGAGAGTTATCCCACACCAATTGATCAGAGTCTAGTCGAGGCCATAGTCCGAGTAATCCAGGCTCTAGAACAGGGACCAACTCCAATTAGAGAGGATGATACTGGTCCGAGAAAGGACATGTACTATGCGTTTTTAAATAATAAGACACCCACCTTCTGAGGCGGCAACCCTAGGAAGACGAAGAATGGGTCGAAAAGATTGATCCCATGTTTGAGATTTTGGATACACCTGAGGATATTAGGGTGAAATGTTCCTCATTTATGTTGGAGGGTCCTAGCCATGGGTTGTGGGAATTAGTTCTTTAGATAGTGAAGAATAATCAAATGGGCTGGGGAGACTTCAAGGCCGTCTTTAATGAATATTACATCCCTGAAATGTTAGCTTATGCTAGGTCCAGAGTGTTCATGGAACATGATTAGGGGAATCTATCTATGTTGGAGAACACTAACTGTTTCAATGAGATGGTTTGGTATTCTAAATAAATCATCTCTAGTGAGCAGGAAAAGTACATGAGGATTGACAAAGGCTTGCGACTAGAGATATAATAACAGGTGTTCTTGTTTAATATGAAGACTTATACAAAGGTCATTTATCGGGCGTGGATGGTGGATATTGATATTAAATGAAGGGATGTAGTCTATTGTTCGGTATCATCAGTGGTCATTGGTAGCTCCTAATAGAATAAAAGGAAGTGGGAGGATCATATGAAGAAAGGAGGTTGTAGTTCAAGTCACACTTCCTGGCAGTTTTCGACTTCGTCTTCTTATGCAAGATCGGTCATGTGCCACAAGTGTGGGAATTCGGGGAACATCCAACCATAATTCCCGCATCCTTGAAATCATTCTTACTAGTGTGGAGGCATGTGGAATTTACAATTATTCTATGATATGGAATGTCCACTTCTGAGTGGTGAACGTTCAATGGAATCCATATGAGTGCAAGCACAATCCGATCCATTGAGGACAGGGGGATCTCGATTTCGAGGCCGTGGTGGTAGGGATGGGACATCTTCTTGGTATATTCCGTTCAGGGAAAATCCATTAACTAGAAGTCATCCTTAGGAAGATTCTAGACATCTCCATGTGATGGAATATGCACCATCATGATTATTGGAGGGACAGTCGATAGTTCAAGGTGTCATTTTGATCGAATTTTCTATAGCTATTACATTTTCTGGTACTGGTGCCTCAATGTCATTAATTTCTGCCCGTTATGTAGACATGTTGAATTTACCAACCGAGATGTTTTCTTTTGCGATGGATTTGGTGACACCACAGGGAAATAAGAAGAAAAGGATCTCTGGTTCCCCTTGAGTTTGCTTTCCATGTCTGGGGCTAAGATGTAGTGGAACCTCTTGGTCCTAGATATGGAATATTTTTATATAACGCATGACATGTATTGGCTATTACACTTCTAGGAAGACATTGATTGTTATCGTATGAGAGAGAGTTTCACGACACCTAATTGGAGTCTCCAGGTTTTTCATGGAGAATGAGATCATCATTCAGGTCGTGCAGGACCTCCACTCCCATAGTTGGGAAGCTTTATCTTCCTGTTATCGTTAATCGCACAAGAGGATTATGGTATGTCCCATGAAGGTGAACTACCTAATCCATTGAATGTGTTTCTAGAGGTATTCCTAGATTATTTTTCAGGTTTTCCCCTAATGTGGGATGTGGAGTTTTCAATTGATCTGGCACCGAGATCACAACTGATATCTCATACCTCATATCGCTTGGACCGTACTGAGCTGATGGAATTATTGATACAACTAGTTGACTTTGATTCCAAGGGATTCATTCACCCGAGCATCTATCCTTTGGCTTTTCTTGTGTTGTTCATGAAAAAGGCTGACAAATCACTTTGGTTGGGAAATGACTACTATAAGATAAATATGGTATCAACTATGAATAATTACCCATTTCTGAGAATATATGATTTGTTCGATCAGTTGTAAAGGGAAAGGTGGTTTTCAAAAATAGACTTGTGTTCAAGATACCATTAAATCACGGTGAATGAATATGTTATCCCAAATTCAACATTCTGAAGTAGGTATGACCACTTTGATTATTTGTCCATGCCATTCAAATTGGCCAATTCTCCATTGGTTTTTATGACACACATGAACAGGTTGAACCATCAGAACCTCGATTCATTTGTAGTGGAGGTTTTGGATAACATTCTAGTGTACTCTGTCTCTGAGGAGGAACATAAACATCACTTGAGGATTATCTTGGGAACTTTTCAGGATCACTTCCTCTATGAAAATTTGTCAACGTTCACATTCTAGATCAGGGAAGTGAAATTTCTGGGGCATGTTATCACTCAGTCGGGGGTTTTAGTGGAACCTGAGAAGATCATTGTGGTTATTTCATGGGGGAAACTAAAGAATGTGTTCGATATCATAGGTTTCCTTACCCTAGCTGTTTGTGACAGTCGGTTTGTTCAGGATTTATCTCTACTTGCTTCACCGATGATGGTACTCACTCTAAAAGGGGTGAAGTTTGTGTGGGGCATAGAATATTAGGAATCATTCAAGGAGCTGAGGATATGGTTGAATGCCTCCCCCCCAATTCTGATTTTTTAGAGGCTGAAAAGTGGTATGTGGTCTATTGGGAGACGTCATATATAGGTCTTGGGTGTGTGCCTGTGTAGGATGATCATGTGGTGGTGTATGGCTCTCATCATCTACGACCACTCGAAATAACTACCTGACCCAAGACTTGGAGTTTGTAGAGGTGATGCTTTATTTGATGAATTTGTGTCACTACCACATTGGAGAGATGTTTTTAGTGTACTCTGATCACAAAATCTTCGCTTATATCTTCTCATAGAAGGACCACAACATGAGGTTGCGTCACTAGATTGAGTACTTGTAGGGGTCCACTTTGAAATTGTCTATACCATAGGCAAGGGTAATGTGGTCGACAAATACTTGAAGATAAGGGTCCTAGTGAAGGATTTTAGGATGTCCATTGATAAGGGGACATCGATAGGGCTCTTGGTTCAGATTCTTATTGAGATTAGGGAGCACAATGGAGGTGGGTTCTTGGAGAATGTCTAGTTGACTACTTCTCTATTGGAGTTAATTCAACATGAACAACCTACTGATGAGATTTTTCAATGGTTGAGGTATTTTCTTCATGGTGGGGAGATGTGCTATGATTGGTCTTCATCCCCATAGGTCACCTTATGCTTCAAGGGACTCGTAGTAGTGTCATCGTCTCTACGAAAGGTGGCAACGCAAGATAGCCACTAGTCTCAGTGGGCTATCCACTCGGGTTCCACCAAGATATATTATGATGTGAGACAACAGTCATGGTGGCCAGGTATGTGATGAGAAAGAGAAGAATTTGTGTCAAGATGTTATATGTGCTAACAGGTGAAAGAGTAACATCAGAGACCCACCAGTTTTGTCCATCCATTACCCATTCCTACCTGGATGTGGGAAGAGGTATCGATGAACTTAATTTTTGGCTTACCTCATACTCCATAGGGTAATAATTACTTTTATGTGGTGATTTATTGTTTGAAAAAAATATCACAATTTATTCTGACCAATTATAGAACTAAATTGGATGAGTTAGTCCATTTGTATCTTTTGGATGTGGGGAGACTCCATGGTCTTCCATCATTATTTGTATCATACAAAGACCTCTATTTCACATGTCAATTCATGGAGGGCTTTCGGATTGATTTGGAGTCTCATATTAAGATGAGCATGACATACCATACTTAAACAGATGTTCAAATAGAGTGGGTGAATCAGATTTTAGAGGACATGCTACTTGATTGTGTTATGGACTTTTGAGGTTCATGGGATATCCATTTGGGATTGTTTGAGTTTTCTTATAATTACAGTTACCAATCCATGATTTGAATGGTTCATCTTGAGGTGATCTAAGTATGGCCTTATCGGTCCCCCCCCTGTGTTGTGATGAGGTAGGTGAGACTTCGCTAATGGGGCCGAGACATGGGTAGGAGACTTCTTAAAAGGTCAAGTTGATCAGGTAGAACTTATTAACAGCTAAGAGTCTTCATAAAACATATGATGACCGAAGGTGTCGAGCCCTGGATTTTTCTGTGGGTGACAGGGTATTCATGAATGTGTCCCCTTATATGGGCGTCGATTGGGAATGAACGGGAAGCTGATGTCACGATATGTTGGCCATTTTGAGACCACTGAGAAAACTAGAATAGTGGAATAAATGTTTGATTTACCTTCTCAGTTGACAAATATCCATGATGTCTTCTATGTCTCCGAAATAAAAATATATATCTCGGATCCGTCCCACATGCTGAGTTAGAAGAACCTGAGATAGAGACTGACTTTGTTAGTATTTGAACAGTCACTACTACTAGTGGACTCCAAATAGAAGGTGTTTCAAGGGACATCTATTTTTCAGGTCCTGGTTCATTGGAAGAATTGTAGCGATACACATGAGACTTGGGAGAGGAATTCATTGGTTGAGAAAGAGTACCAATTCTAGTTTACTAATCAGGGTTCAGATTGACTTTCTGGGGAGAAATGTCATTCATGGTGTAGAGAATTGTCAAATAGAGGACATATTTTAACAGTATATTTAATTTTATTTCTATTATTTCTTTAATTTGGGGTTTTCTCATGCATTTTTTAGGAATGGGTAATTTTTCAAGAATTGAGCCAAATTGTGGGCCTATTTCAAGATTTAAAAATAATTTTTTTCTGTATAAATCATTCTTTTTCAATATTTTTCATCCATTCCAATTCCTACATGGCCTCCCCTAACCAATTAACACCACCATGTTTCTTTGGACTGATTGGGAATCCATAATCACTGTGTATCTGGGTTTTATTTAAGGAATTGGGCTTGCCCAGATGCCCATTACCAATTTTAAAAATAAATTTTGTTTATTTAATATCATATTAATTTTTTATTCTTTTTTAGTGATTCCACCTCTCACTTGAATCTAATATCATTAGTCGCACCCCCATTTTCTTTTCTCCCTCCTGGGAGATCGTATACATATCTAATTAGTATATAACATTCAAGTGGTTCCCAAATCATCCATATTTTATGTGGATACTTCTTTCCATCATTAATAATTTATTTCCCACTCTTTTCCCACATTATAGTTCCTAAATGACCTCCTATTCCTTCTTATATATTCAATTGAATTTTGGGATGTTAGTAAATTCACCTACCGGTGTATTAGGTGTACTTTCTTCAAGATACCTCATGTAAGTGGATCTCTTTCTTTTTTCATTTTATTTGATTAAGGATTATTTTAAATTTTGAATGGTTACATACCATATCCTTGAGGTTCATAATGTCCAGTAACTAGGGTTTTGTACCAAGGGTTTAACCATGGGTTTTCATTGTCCAATATTCTTTTTTTAGGCTTGACCTTCCTTCTTTGAGCTGCGAAGGTGGTGCGATCAAGTTTTTACCCAAAGGATTCAAAGAATTAATATATTTAGTAGGTGATTAAATGTTCATGCAATAATTTTGGCTTATAATTTTGTATTTATCATTTATGAAGGTTTATATAATTTTATTATTTCAAAAAATTTTATTTTTAGTGGTGTTTGTGTTGAAAATGAATTTTAAATGCCATTTTCCTTTGAAACTGGAAGATTTTCATGGAAATGACTTATTGGTTTATTTGGGGATTCCCTATAAATACATAATTGATATTATTTAACAATAATAGTGATTCCAATAATATTTTGAATGTTTATACTCTTTGGTTGTTTTTGAGAAAATTGTTTTTAATGGTGTTTGTGGAACATGTGAACATTGAGTGCCACATTTGTGTGAAAATGGAGGTTTTACACAATTATAATTTCATGGTCACATGTGGATTCACCAAAAAATTATTGGATGGTTTAAATAAAACTTATTGGGATGCAATTTCTATTTTGTTGACTTAAAAGTTTACATAAAATGTACAATGTGGGGTTTTCAAGGAGTTCTGGTTGCAAAACAATGCTGGGTTTTGAGAAATCATTTCATTAAAAATAAAAGTGTTTTATAGTGTGTCTTAAGTGGTTTACAATGTGAATAGATAATTTATAGATTTTATGTGACCAGTAGTTGTGTTTTATATGAAAAATTGATTTATGTATCCTGCGGAAATTGATTGAGCACAAAGGAGGAAGCCCGGGTACCTAGGTGGGCAGGATTAGTACTAGTAGGCTAGTGAAACAGATGGGTTTCATTCCTGTTTCACGTAGAATTTAAATATAAAATACTATAAATATACTATGTGGATGATTATTGGGGATTAATATGCTATGAGTGTGTTTCCTACTAGTGGATCCTGCATGAGATGTGATTTTTCTTTGGTTACATTACATCGAGATACGAGGTACATTGGGCCCCAAACAATCTAGTGCTTAGGTGTGTTCCTGATTTTGTTTCTCTTTATATTTATTGTATTTTCTTCCATCATAGTGTTTGTGTGGATGTATAATATAGTATCTATCATGTATAATTAAATTTGTGAATATTCTAAATGTTTTATCTTGAAAATGGTTTAAAATTTAAAGGTGCATTTGTTGTAATTTAACACCGCTTACCATTTAATATTAAAACAACAGGCTTTTTCACTTTGTATTGCATGAAAATTGGAATTATTTGGTGGTATAATATTGGAGTTTCTCTCAGACCCTAATTTCACCCCTTGGGTTTAAGTATACTTTGTTATTTTCGACTCAGGAAAAGGTAAAGCCTTGGGTGAAGCTGGTTTGGGCTGTTAGACCCATCATGTGGTGTAGTGATATGGAGATGGCATATGGGTGACATACCCTTATCATGTGGACTCCTTGTCGATGTCATTCTTCTTTCATTATTAGTTTTTGGAAATCTTGTATGGTATTCAAATCCAAGTATTCAATTCTGGTTTTTTCTTAAGACTTGTTTGGCAGGAAATTTTATATTTATATTATGGATTGTTTTTAAGGTTGTGTGCTTTCATACTCAGGTAAATCATTCCCAAACATAATTTTTTGATACCCATGCACTTAATACATCTCGTGGGGATAGGGAATGTCCTTCGAGCATTTCCATGGGCTAGGTTTGGTGCTGTTATTGGTGGCGACCAGATTCGGTTCACGACAGATACAATTCATATTATTATTTTGAATTGTTTGTGTCATTGATGTTATGAAACCCACCTATTTTAATGGGTTATTGTATAATAAAATTTTTATGAACACACATTTTATTTCATGGTTTATGATGTGTTGAATATTTTTTGATATGGTGGGACATATACATTTAGTTTTAATTATATGATTATTCTGACGTATATCTCTTTATAATTCATTATTTATGATTTGTGTATCATGAGAAATACATTTATGGAATAGGGTGTAATCCCAATGCAGTAATGGACTTTGTGAAGTACGATAGTCTTGGGAGTGAACCTTTGCTATTATGATAGTTTAGGGAGAGAACCTCTTTAACTACTATATCCTTTTCCATTAGTCTTCACAGCTATGTAAACAATTTTCAATTCTTATGTTTATTTTATAATTTCATGTTTTATCAAAAAGATATGATCTCATGGATAATGTTCATTAATTTATTTATGATCCATATCTTATGAAAATATGTAATTAATGCAATGACTCATGATTATGTTCTTTTACATCCATTTTATGATATTAAAATGTTATTATCATGTTCACATACACTTATTTTTATGTTATGCTTATGTATCACCATTTTACCCATAGTGAGTATCTTATCTCACACATCCCTATGTTTACTCACCCCGGGTGATTGGATAATTTTTATGTAGGTTATATTTTTGAAGAGAACTATGTATAAATACATTAATTGAAAATCTGTATTTTCATTCATGAAATGAGAAATTGTTTTGTCTATTTTCTAGAGGAGATATATCGTTATGATCCTAAAGAATGATTTTTGGTAATGTATTAAATATTTAAGAAAATATGTAATATATTTGTATTAAAATCATAGGTCTCTATAATTTCACTATTTTTATCTCACCCTAATACCAGAGGAACCTAAAAAAATATTAAAAAAGGACAAAAAAACTTTTATAATACCGTATAGAGTGACCAAATCCAAGCATTACATAAATAATCAAATAATTTCAACATTTTAACATTAATTATCACAAAAGGTTACAACACCGTTTGATTTAATGGTTATGTTTCTTAGATATTACCTATATAAAAATATTATCATAAAACACATGTGATTATTTTCCCTTATCCAATCTCATGGACATTCTATTCTATAAATATCACTTAACATTGTAATCTTCATAACCTAGGGATTAGAAACAAAAGAAAAAGATGAGCTAAATTTCTCATTAATAGAAAAAATATAATAATTTTTTATATAATAATACCATTATAAAGAATGAGGAAGATAATAAAATTCATAACAAGATATCATTATACTTTGGACGGTACTCTAAAAAACATTTTTTGAGTGTCATAACATCGTAAAATGGTCATTAAATATGTATAAATCTTATGATAGCCTCAAAATAATCTCAATAATCATATAAAATATTCATGTGCCCTGAAAGTGAGAAATACAAATGAAACCTGGCATAACATGAAACTATGGAATTTCAAAAATGAAATGACTATTGAAAATTTCAAATAACATGATAAAAGGGAACAAAATGTGTCCTAAAATTAAGAATATGAAATAATTTGTGAGAAAATTCATTACATCCAAATTTATTTAAATAAACTCATTATATCCAAGATTAAAAATGTTAGAAACACATTATTCCAATCCCTATTTAAAAAACATTATTTCCATGATTAACTATTTGTTGAGATATAATAACAAACCAAAGAATTTTAAGGCACTATTGGACCCCAACAATCATCATCTATATATATTTGTGCAACTAAAATTCAATCAACAAATAATAAAGAACTCTTAAAAATTATTAGGCTTCATTAAAACTACAAAATCACCATATATTAAGAACATATGAAATCATATAATATCCAAAATATCATTTTCAAAGAGTAATCATATCATAACATCATATTGAAGATGATAATATAATTACATATTGAGAGATAATACTTTAGGTAATATGAAAATTCTTTCACAAAATTTTTTATAATATTTATAAATGACGAAGTTTGAATTACATTAAAAATTTTAAAAATGGGAAGATATTAATTTGTAGAAATATATTATTATGAGTTGAAACTTAATGATCCATTAAAGGAAATAAATATCTATCAGAAAATATAGTGTGCTAAATAATGGATAAAATAAATTTATTAAACATTTTTGGTCATTTAAATAAAAATATGAGAAATTTTGGAATAAATTAATTTTATAAATGGTGTAAAATAATATTTTCATTTTATAAAAGAATATATATAATTTTTTTATTTACAAAACACATTTTATAAATTGAATATGTGCATGGAAGATAAGATTCTTAAGTAAAAATGAGGGTTATTATTAAAAATGGGATACTTTTATTTTGGAATGTTTCGTTCAAAGAAGTGTAAACTGATTATGTGAAGTAACAACCCAATAATTTAATAATAAATATAATGTGAAACTTTGAAATGGTTGGAAAAAATTTAATTGTGTGATTATATGTTTAAAATATTATAACCAGAGGTTTCACCTAATGTTTGAATGCAGGTGATCAAATGTCATTGAGTAATTTTATTGAATTTGTTTACCATTTATTCATTAATAGAAACTCTCAGTGTTTCCCATAGTAATAAAAAATAAAGATATTTCATTCCAAAAGTTGGTTGTCAATTCTCAAAACCAAAAATACTTAAGAACACACTTTACTCAAGGGGATGGGAGGTCAGTAATATAGAACACTTTTATGGAGAATAATTCCCCACATATGGATTCTATTACTAATTTATGTTATGTTTCTAAATCCTGTCCAAATATTCTGAGAATAGTTTTTACCCCATCACCAATTACATGATTGAATCCATGTATGGAAAATAATAACTACATGTATTACATGTTCTCCATTACTCTATTATATTTTTATTATGATTTTGTTTATATCCATATTTGGTCACTCTTGAGTTTATCTCCATCAATTTATTCATTTCATTTCATTTATATCGTATTGAACCTATATGATTAATCTTATATATCCAATGATAATATGAATAAAAACCAACATTGTTCATTTGACACTATTGAAAGTCATTTGACATGAAAACACCGGAAAATTTAGCATCACATGATAATGAATTAAAAATAGAGATATTGCCTTCAGTAGGAATCACATGTATCCTACTTATTATAAAAATAACATTACTCATAGTTCAGTTATCTATAACATTATTATGGGATTAAAGTACATGATGGAATGATCAGGTCCTATACATAAGAGGATTCCTATGTATGAACCCATTTAACATATTCTAAAGGACTATGATGGATGGTTTAATTAGTGGAAAACTTATTTTATTTAGTTTGGCTAATTTAGATGTAGTGGGACATATATCAAGTTTAAATCCATTTGGAGAACGACCCTCAAGATTGTGTCAGTCATTTGATTCATGTAGTAGTAATCTGAGTCCTCACGGTGTGCTAACTCATAATCCAATGATGCGTTTGAATAGAAGAATACCCTTGAAGGGATTTTTATAATCTTTGGGATCTAATAAATGTATAAAAATTATAATAGGATGAAATCCCATGTTACATATTCGATATCTATTCACTAAATGCTACTAGGAGAGGATCAAAATGAATAGTATATAAAATATACATGGTACGATATAGAAAACCTTTTTCGAGGATGCCATGAATATGTTTTCAAGACTGATTAACACAAACAAATTATGTAGAAATCTCTTATAATGTGTGTCGTGGTTGAAGGATCATATATGAGTCTTTTCATTTTGTATGTGTAATTTTATATACTGGGCAATGTTGAAAATTCCTAGGGTGTTTTCATGGTATTTCTAGTGTATCAACGCATAATGGGTCAGTTATCTTCTTAACATGTCTTGGGTACTCTACATAATCATGTAAGACATGTCTAGGGTTCTTCTCATAGTCAAATCGGATAGGTACAAGGTTATTTTCATGATCAATGTAGACATGTCCAAGGAACATCACATTGTTAAAGACTACATGTCTATAGAAATTTACATTATCAAAGATGACATGTCAATTGATATTCACAGGATCAATGATTACTTGTCTATGTATTTTTTTAGGATGAACATTGAATTGTCCCAATAATTTCATGTGATTAAGTCCAACATGATTCAATATTCTTGAGAGAATAACAATACTAGTATGGGGTCATCGGATTATGTTATCTTAAGAGAGTCTTGTGATGGGGTCCCACAAAACTAGATAAAGTTATCAGGTCATAGATATATGGAAAATTAATATCATGGAGTAAGGAGTGTGTGGTAGAGGATTCATGTCAAATGCACAACCACATTATATTTTAATGGAAATAGGAGGGAATTTCAGTATGCACTCATGCACGTAGAGCCTATAAGTTAGTTAGTGTTTGCATAAAAATGGTACATGTGAAGAGATGATTCTAAGGGATTCACGTGATGATGTTTTTAGAACCTGTCCAAGGTTTTCATATCAAATTCATATTCTCAAACAATTCAATGAAGCCTCACAAGAGAAAATATCATGATTTTTATACCATATTTCAATCACATATCCTCAATGGTAAAACATGGCAGATTCTCAGGGGGGGGGGTCTCATGATTACTTGGATGATTTCAATGAAGGTTGTTTCTCTCCCCTCTTCCAATCTACTATATTTCACATTCGATTATCTCTTGATCCTTCTCCTATGTATGACTTTTTTCTAGGGGAATGTGTTTATATAGGAAAATGAACTTAGATATATTGTCTTCTATCCATAGTGAATGGGCCTTGTGCATCGGTATGAAGCTGTTGGTGGCTTCACATATTCAACATAAAAGGACATACATGGAATATCATATTGGATTTGAATGTTTAATCTATGTTATAAAATTAGATATGTTGTCTTTATTCATCAAGGGATTTTCATTATAGGTTTTATAATTTTTTATAATTTCTAAAAAATACCAATGAAGAAACATTGGAAAATTAATTTCAGTTTTATGAAAAGGATTATGTATTTGACTGAAGCCTCTCATGAAGGAAAATACCCTATTTTTATGCGAATCTTGGGATTTCATTATGGTTTTCATGTTCATCTATATATTGATCATGAGATAAATGATACATCTTAGGATAGCTTTGTGTGTTCGCAAGACTAGCTTCATTTGACAAATCTATTGTAACATGTATAACCTTCTTGTGATGAAGTTCTTAGATGACTTTTGATGGACTCACCTGTTCACCTTGGTAGATTTTCATGATCACGTGGAATTTCTATTAACATCCAATAAATAATCTTATAGGAATTTTCATAAAAAATCTATAATGGTTGAGAGTTATTATAAAAAAATTATGTTCATTTTTACGAAAAGTTTCATGGTATCATCATAGATTCACTAAAGCCTCATTAATTCATCACTGGATCCTTTGATCTTATCTTGATTTCTTATGCTTGTTGTGTGATTGAATGAAAATCATGTGATTCTTAAGATTCAGGTGATCAATCCTTTTAAAACTTAAGGCGTTGAGATGATCACATACTGTCTTGAGATCTTCTAAACAAAACCATTAAAATGTTGTGGATTAATGATTATGGATCATTAAACCAAGATGGATTTATGAACACACACATCACAAAATTGTACACATTACTATGTGATGGCATCAACTGATTCCATCAAGACTATTGGTATGACATCATGTGAAATTGTGTAATCTCATGGTCGAATAGTTATTGTCTTCATTTGATAGTGTAACCAAAATCTCAACATTCAATTGCATCATGTGATCACCTCATATTATTATTTTCAATTGATGTTATGGTTCTCAATATATCATGAAGAATAAAAAACAAATTTTCATTCATTGATTATGGATGATCGAGTTCCCTAGATTTCATGGGTGGAGATTTTAGTCATTTAGGATGTCAAACACTTAAAATTACATTGATAGAGGAATCAAAATTGAACCTTTGGTGCCATGGAGATTAATGGATGAGTGGAGGTTGATGATTATAACACCCCAAGAGTTTACAAATAAATTTATTTTTGAATGCAATAAAACACTGAGTCACTATGAAGCAGCACATTGTTATACATAGAAAATGAACATAATTTTTCTACATCTATTATTAGAATTTCAAAAAAAAGTCATACACTATTGTGATATTCAAGATATTTGGAGTATGATATGATCAACTTACATTTTTGGTGAACATTAACATCACCCTAATGATCATTATTATATCATTATGAATAGAAATATCTCCCATGAAAGTATAAATATTATCTAGGCAACTTATAGATGTGAGTAAATGTTTTAAAAATTAACAATTAAGAGTTTTTATTTTTGTGAGTAATAAATATTTAATTAAAATTAAAAAGTTTGTATAAAATAAAATTAATTTTCATAAAATGTATACCTGAAAATTATTTTGTTTTCATATATTCACAGGATAATTTTATTAGACCTTAGTTGATTTTGAAATTTATTATAAAATCAGTTTCAAATTTAATATAACGATTTCATGTAAATAATAAATCTCTTTAAAAAATTAACTTTAAAATATTTTGAAAATTATTTTGATAAAATTGATTCTATTTTTTAATTCAACGCATCAAATATTTTTATTGTGGAATTTTGGGATTTTTCTAAAATACATGAATTTTTATTGAATAGTATAATACGATAATTAATTATTCACGCAGATTACCTAATTTATTGCATCATAGGTGATGTATGGATGATGTAAGAACACTTAGTTAAAACTAATATGAACTTATTACATTGTTTGATTACAAGAATCGACATTGTTTCTTATCTTGTGAAAAATAATATAGTAATAAATAAGATATTCAAAAACCACAAATCTCTTCCACTATAAAAACAACACCACACCCCCTCTTTCTATCACCCCTCTCAATCTTTGAGCCTTATATATGTTCTGCCAAATAATCTTCCCAAACCCCTTCCCCAGGACCAATATATTCTGGTCTCACCAAAAGGGAAAACTAAAGGCCTTAAAGAGGTTCTAAAGCTGGAGTACTCAAGAGGTAAACCTATCATCCTTTTTCTTTAAATATATTTTACAAGTTCCATTGTATTTTTCTTCTCTCCTCACCTCCTCTCACCCAAATGATATTATAATTATAGTACCTTATATGTACTGTAATTGTATTATTCTAATGTAATAATTCATCATCTCTCCTCTTTCCCCCTTAAATTATATTAAAAATGGAAACACTGTCAGAGATGCTTGAATTTTTCACATTCAAGGATAATGGGTTTTCAATTTCAATTAAAACCACAATTTCTAGTCATTAAATCAATTTTATCATTTAAAAATATCATAATATATGTTATATATCTTAATTAATGTTTTAGAATCATTTTTTGACACTATAATATATTTTTAGCCACCATTATTTTTTTCTTACATCTTTCATTTTATTATCATAAAAAATATGTTATTTCACCTCTGATTTAATATAATGTTTTTTACATAAGAAAGCATCTTTTCAATGTAAAATAGTATTTATTTCAAGAATTACTTGATTATTTTATATGATTATTATCATTTGATTCAACACTCATATTTATTCTTATATATAATAGGGACAAATATTTTATGATGTAAACAAACATATTAATTTAATGGTTTATGATAAGTTTGACTATTATTCTTCTATATTGAAAATATTTCCCATATTAAACCGAATGGTTGGTGTTTATGTTTGGGTAATGATATTTACATTTCATATGTTATTTTCAATATAATAATATATGGTTTATACGTTTATCAAAATTCATATGAGTCATGAATTGGAATTATTATGTGATGGGTGGGGCCCTATAAAACCCCTCGACGCATCTTTAGGTATCATGAGACAAAAATAGATAAGAACATAGATGAGGCCTTTCCTATTATCATACATGGTTTTGGCTGATGCTTTAATCATATTAAGATGTATTGGATGAAAAATTGAAAGTATATTCTAGAATAAAAAGGATTATTCATTTCCCTCATTATAAAAATTGATAGTCCATGAGGTTATTTGAATAGTAGAATAAACTTGTTTATTTTTTATTATTCCATTATTTATTCATCCCTTATTCGAGACATATTATGTTCACATTCAGTTTTAGAGGCATTAATTTTTAGTTATTCACCATTCCAAATGTTTATGATTATGATATCTTCTACTATATTGCATAACCTTAATGAGAATCTATTCTCACCCCTTTATTATGTTTTATTTTCCTAGGATGCATTGAAGTAAATTATGGAAAACCTCTTAGGGTAACCTAGGATTTATGGATGTTTTCAAAGGATTTTCCATATCATATTTAATTTAAATTTGTAATATTGAACCTATGTATGTACCTAGTTTTCAAAAAATAATGAACTAATTTCTTCCATTGGGATACAACATTCTTTTAAGAATTACAATGTTAGGAAATAGTGCACTGGATCCCAGAAACATCGGTCAAGACCATATATTGAAGGCTCATACGATCAATTGGAAGGATGAGGTTCCACAAATTAGATGGTTGAGATTATATCCATTTTTAATATAATATACAATATCTTATGAGAAGCTATTGAAGATCGAACTTATGGATGGAGGGAAGAAACATAATAATTGTCTCTATGTCCAATGTTTTCTAGATCCATCAATAAGGTTCATTACCTGACATATTGGACCCACACTCTCACTGAACATGGAATTTAGAAGTGCATCCCACGTATAAAAAACCTACATAATAAATAAATAAAAATGAGAACTATTCACACCCTTTTTCAATATTACGGTCTAACTGTATATTCTGGATCGTATGAAAGGATGAGGAGTCTCCCATGTGTTCCCTAGATGAGTTAGTTGGATAGTTAGTTTGGATGGAATTTTTTTATAGGAAACTAATTTGAATAATTATCAATGTAAATTGGATAAAATATGGATCAAAGTATGTTCGCATATAAAACAAATCTCATGACAAATATTTTATTATATAAGGATTGATAATTCATTTTGTTGATGAAAAATATATTAATATTTTTATATTCACTTCAAACATCAAAAATATATGGAAACATAGTTCTCGGTAAACAATTGTGGGAACCAAAAAAAAAATACTCCATTAGAATTGGATTCACTCAGAAAAAAGGAATTAGATTCTAAAGAAAATGAATATCACATTCATTATACTTTAACATAGGATGATATTTTTATGTTCAACCTCATGAGATTATTTTTCAATAGTTTTTTTAGTGTGGGATTTTGATCACTTACCAAGAGGAGAATCTAAACTCAAGGTGTCTATTATTTCATTGTATATTTTCTATGGATTGACATGACTTGATAATTTTCATAAGGAAATGAATATACCATGGTATGAAACATTTCATATGGTATGGGTATCCTAAATTGGGGATAAGGAATAGATTATATGATGGAAAGGGGATTTATGGATAGATCCTAAATAAAGAACATAGAAGTCTTCATGTATCCTAAAGGAATCATAATCATGTAGTACATAGTTTTTCTATAAGATATTCTTATGCAGATCAAGATCAATCATAAGGGATATAGTTTCATGGATGAAGAACTCTAATATGAATAGAACTATGTAGATATAATTCATTTATAGGGAAGGGTATGTAAAAACATTGAGAAGAAATTATTGGCTAGGACACTTTTTTAGAGGGTATATTGCATGAATCTGGATCTCAAGATACATTTCATTCCAACTATAGTTGGCCACTTTATCTAGTTTAAGGTATTATATGATAGATCGAGTTTCCTTTGTTTTTATGTAATGATATAACTAGTTACCCTCAGACTGGTCCTAAGAAATAGAGATGTGTTCTATTGTTTTACTCGGTCTATGTACCAAGATATTAGAGCATGGTATATTCTTTAGATTGATAATAGTGTCTATAATTATTGAATTACATATTTTAGTTCTATATTTTTTATAATATACATATGAGGAATATCGTATTGGTGCATACATTTTTTTTTCTTAGGATTCCACTTTTGGGGTTTTTTAGATGAAAATATTTTATGCCTTTTTAGATTCACGAGGCAGGATTTTTTTATGGATCATATATGTTGTATTTCTGGTAGGTAGAGAATTGAATTTTTTCAATGTTTCCCATGTAGGGTTTCAACCTAGTTAGAACTGTGACTCTTCTTATTTGGAGTATAATGTCTTTCAAGATAGACTGTTGAGATTCTTTAGTTTATGGTCTTCTAGAACCGACCCATGATTATTTTTGTTTCTGGTCTTCTAGATTGGACCATCATTTTCTATAATTAATTTTATTTTATTTCGGTCGATTTGTTTCTTTAGTTTTTGGTCTTATTGATTACACCATATATTGACACCCTATGGTCAGTCTTGTTTTATGTATGTTAAGCTCAAGTCACACATCCTGTGGTTTTGGGCAATTTTATGAGAGTTATCAAATCGTTTGATAACAGAGTAACACATTATTTCCTTGAAAATGCAATTAATACATGGTTGTATAACATTGAGATGGTGAACCTATTTGAATATTATAGTTTTTTTTATTTTATATCATAGAATGGGAACATCTAATTCAACTAAAAAAGGGGGATAGTGGAAGAAGTTTTTCTATTAGTAATGGTAGAAACCATTATCACAAATATTGAGGACAATTTCTAATCGATTTAACGGGTACCAATACATTGGGACAAAACACCCACAAAGTGAAAACTCATAAGTATTGAGTTTTTCCATTATAAATACTTGTGGGGTCCCATCAGATATGTTAGACTTTAATACTAATACACTAATAAGAAGAATATTGACAAATAACTCAATGCAATGGGGTTCTAGGAGCAGTTTATCAACTTATGGAATTGATTCATCCAGCTCAGAATTGAAGGACATGATGGTGGATTATGGAAATTTTATGAATCAAGGACTTTGGAATCCTAAAAATTTTGTCTCCACATACTGAACTAATTTTTGTAACAATGGAATGTGATAAATCAACTCAAACATTTTCCTCAACCAAGTGGTCTAGTGAGCAAATAACAACTTTCACTAGGGAAAGAAGATATGATCAATGATATTTGGGAATGTTTTATTTTATCTCTAATGTATCCATAAAATATAGTAATAACGAGTTTAGGGAGTGGAGATTTGAATTTTTCTTAGACATCCCTTTGTATTTTTTCAGCCAAATTAAAATTTTCCTCTTTTATTATAATTAAAGGTTCTTTTTATTTTCACCATTAGAGGCTAAATGTTATGGTCTTACTATGATGAAAAATGTCAATATGGTTTGAGGTTATGATGCATCTAGACTTGGTATTTTGGGTGTTTTACTCAATATCATAGTTAGAATTTCTAGGATATAAATAATCCAAAATGGTTTTAATATGGGGATTAGATTGTCATAAATCATTGCTTGAGGATAATATTTCATGAGTATTTTTATGGGATAGTATTTCATAGGAGGATCATGAATAATTCTATGATGAAGAAATCCACTATTATGAATTCATGGATCACAACGACTATAATACTTTTCATATCGATCCATGATGGCTCTTGTTGATGGGTCTGAGGGGATGAGGAAGATCCATACCATATATGGTCAAATAGAGAGATCCTTTCTTATTTTCAATGGATATGGAAGGCTTGAAAAAACATGATGTTCTCAAGACATGAAATGAAATTTCATGTCTGGTATTATCTGGAAGAATATATAAGAAACCCAATATTTAGTAGTCCTAGGATATTCTCCTGTGTTTCTTTGATAAGAAATTATTAGGGGTGAGTGTTTGAATAGTTTAGTGTCATGGTGTGGGGATGAATCTATCATGAGGATCCACATCTGGGTATGAAAACATCTTCCTTTATGTTTAAAATTATGTGGTAAATATGTATGAACAAACATGAATTTGAGAAATACCTCCTTAAGTAAACTTTTCACTCATTTTAGGAATTTAATTGGACGATGAATTTTTTTCCATGCACGAGATTAACATAGGGTAGCTATATGTCTTATCCCATACTGCATAGATCAATCATATATGAATGTAATCAATATGTATATATGTTTCGTATGTATGAAAAGAAGGATTGTTTTAATTCACCATCATTATATAGATTGTGGTCATTTAAAGTGGATTATAACAATAGGTTGTATGTGATGTCTATTGAATGGATTCCCTTGGTTTCCTTATACAACTTGTAATGGTAGAAATCAGGACACAATTAACATTATAAATATATACATACATATAAATATGACTCATATATAATGTATAAGAGAAATATTCCCCCTCGTGGGAGGTCATCCACTATCAATTGGATGTATGATTTGTTATTGTTGATGGTAACCTAGCAACCAAGGGTTATCAAACTAGTAATGGATTTTAGTATTGGTGGAATTTTTATTGTCCTATGACTGTGTGAGGTTTAAAAACATTAAAATGTATCATGAACAACGACATTTATTTATAATGGTGATCTCATGGCCGAGCACAAGATTATATAATTGCGAATAACTATATATCCCAAATGGTGGGTAATCATGACACAGACAATTCTTTTAAATAGGGTCTCATTATATAGAACTATATCATATATATAAAAGGTTCTATTTTTTATCATCCATTATTGATTTTTGATATCATATAGGATAATGGGTCATATTTTTAGATTATGTTATTACATAGAGAAACTAAATTTTAATATTTCATTATGATATAAAGATAAAAAATTTTACTCATGCATTTAATCATGAATAGTTTGACCATATCTAACAATTTTTTTAGGGCTTTTAGGATGGATCATATTTCATGTAGTTTAAAATCATCCATCTAAGATGTTGTTGTGTAGTTTAAAATCATACGAATAATAAATATCACTAACTGGAATGTCAAACATAAGGAATTTAGGTCTTCATAAGATATTCATAACCACGGTTGGATGGGTAAAAGTATATGATAATATTATAATTCATTTACAATTGGTACATTTCATATATCTGTGAGATCTGTAGTTTCTAAATCCTCTAGAATAGTGGGTTATGTAATTTTTAAATCATAAATAATGAATTTCTGATTTAATGGGATTAGGAGATCAGTGGTTACAAACCAGCCATTAAAAAGGATGAATCCCACATTCCAAACAATAATTAAAATATATCTTGATGTTATGGGGGCCACTATGCTGATTCCTAGTAGCCCACCAGGATCAAGATCTATGGAATAGTTTTATTCACTAGTGAATCCCATTAGGGTCCCAATAGATCAACCATTACCTATTGCAAATTTTTTAAAGTGTGGAACCAAAATCATGGGATACCTATGTTAATGGGGTTCCTAGACAAGGGTACCAACTCAAGTAACTAGGTGGTATAGTTTCATATTTCAAATGAATGATATTGGTTCATAAAAAAATAATATCCAAGAAATGTTAGACCACTATAAATGTTATTCCAATATTTATTCAAAATATTTTCATGTGAAGGGATAAAACATTTAATTCTTAAATATAAAAAATGAAGGGATTATATTTTCAACATAATTACCCTTTTTCAAGAAAATTTAACATCTAGTGACAAGGTTTTTTTCAATCATTGGATAGAACACACAGTGAGTACACTGTTTTGAGGGACTTACTATGTTCCGTAACATTAATGAGTCATTTTCAATAAGAGAAATACAATATTACTAGACAGACAATGCAACCCTGTGAGAGTTTATTCCTTGAAATATGAAGGTTTTTTCAAATTTATTTTTGAGAAACAATCACTATAAAATTTTTTTTCTCATCAAGGGAAATAAATGGGAGTGATCAAAACACAAGGCTTGACCTAAAACGTAGGATCTTAGAATTATTGAATATCCCGTGGTATGGGAATCAAACTATATGTCATTCTTATCAGAGAATACCTTATTTCGATTAAATACATATACAAGGGACGATGCATTTTCTTTTCATAGCATCATGTATAAACCTTGGATTGTGAAACTTATCTCCACTAAGTTTCTTATGAGAGAAAGAATCAGGAAAAATATATTTCATGAAATGAAGTGTCACTACATAGATCATGAACATATTTATTGGAGGGAACTATTATTCTCAACTGTTGGACTCTCTTGTTTCAAATTAAAGTACATGGATCAAATTCTCATACAGATAATGATTTCTGGTTTATCCCAAAAGTGATATAAAAATGTAAAAAATTATCTATATGGGTGAGAATAAAGATACAAGAAGTTGATCGATGGAATATTTCCTACGCAGGTCAAATCCTTATGCATTGAAGGGAATTTTACATCATAATTTTTATAAATAAAGGATTTCTGATCTCGGAATTTCAATATATCCATTAGTAAATTTTTGATATCATATCCCCACATAGATCAAAATGAAATATGGATTGTGGGAATTTAATCATTATGTTGTGGCTCTATCATGGGATGGATAACTGTTAATCCCTATGTATATTGATGTAAAATGAACAATTACGCATGTAGTTAGGATATAAATTCAATTTTGTATAGTGTATTTCCTCCAAGACATTGGTATGATGGCATATTCCACTGATCCATTTTTGAATGCTATTTCATTTAGAGAAAATTGATGATGTGAATCATGTTTGTAGATGTGTCAATGAAGAGTGATCATTCAATAATTTACTGAATTAATTCCACAATATTAGAAAAAATAATGTAATTAAAGGGGACACATCCCCAATGATAAAAATATCTTATTAGAGAAATAACTTATTAATTATTTTATTCAATAATTAATCATCATGGGGTCCCTTTATTTACCAAGAAATACCATAAAAAATTTCTCATAGTAATTGTGTTACTTAGTGGGGTGCCATCATGACGAAACATCCCATTGGAATTGCCTCTTATGTGGTTAGTTATTCAACAATGAATCTTAGTGAGGTTCTTTATAGATTGTTCAGTACCTATTACCAATATGTCATCAGGGAGAAATAAGAGGACATGGGCTCATGGTCCATAGAATTCCATGAGAACATGAACATATAATTTTTGCTGATTTAAACATGAAAAGGGTAGTTATGTTTGTATGGGGGAAAAAGGGTTTCCAAAGGTATCTGGAATCATAAATAAGTTAGTTCTCCATGGGGGTTACATACCCTAAAATGAAAGCCTATAAGAATGAGATGTAATAATTTTTCCTAGAAAATATAGTGATGCATAGATGTGTAAATCAAGGGTATCTAAATATACTGTAATAATAATTTTATGGAATGTTTAAATCATAACCCATCAATATCTATGTCAACTAAATATGAGGACCAATTGCAACATATTGACCATTAATAATGGAAAATGAACATATTGAATTCATTCAAGAAAAAACACCTAGAATTAGGTAGGGACATTAATCTAGGACTATGAAACCCACTAATATGATTATATAAGGTATATAATAATTCATCAGTGAATCGTTGTGGGTTCTCTTTCGATTAACCACATCATGTTACCATTTTCAATGGAGGAAAATGATCATTGGAGCCCATGGTCCATGGTGTTCCCAGAGAAGGGTACCAACTCGATGAATTGGTTAATATAAACTCTTATATTAAATATATAATGTTTTTAATAGATAAAATAATAATCAATAATGGTTTAATTACCCTAAATTCTACTAAAACGTGCATTAAACACATTTTTATAGAGAAAGGATTAAAAATCTAATTTTTTAAATAAAAATTCATTAGGGGGATGATATTTTATGAATGGTGTACTTTTTTAGTATCATTTAACATCAAGTTACTAGGAGTTTTCATTATGTTTTACATAATTATAATAAAAAACTCATATAGTTTATTATCATGTGACTAAGACATTGAAATTCTATTTAATGTCAACTGATTGGGATGTTGTCATGAAATTCAACATCATGTGACTATTATGCTGACATGTATTTTAGCATCATGTGACCATGATGTAATTCCATATCCAAAAAATATTATATGTCAAAAAAAATATATTTTCTATTTCCATAATTCCAAATAATTCATTCTTGGCTGGAGAAATAAGTGATAACTAGGCAGCTGATTATGGTATGTGAGAGTACATGAAATGGAATATATGGGGTTGTTTAAAATTAAATCAGGACTGGTTATTCTACATGAATTTGAATCTCAAGGAAGTAAATGATTCGTATTTATGGAAACTAATTGCTGGTCCTAGAATGAATGATCAAGGTAGCACTATGTATCATAGGATGACAGGAATCAAGACCCTCCTAGTTATTTGATGTAAAATTCCACATACATCTTAAACTCATCTATGGAGAGTGGGAACATATATGAAGTTGTAGTTTGGACCATGATTTAGAATCAAGTTTTCACTATGTATCACATGATCATAGGTATTAGTACACACCTTTTCATTACAAGTAATATTTTCTCTGAGAGTTTGACCTATATATATGGATAATTTTCCCATTTTTATTTTAGATGGACCACTGATTTGAGATATCAGAATCAAGATGTATCATGTTGTATCAAAAATCAAGAACATAATAGTTCTAGAGGAATTTCCTTGTTTATATCGATCCCTAATGTAAGGATGGTATTTTTTTTATGTTTCATCCATGACTATAATTTGGGATCCGTGAATAACTATATAGACTATTGAAATATAAATTAATCAAAACATTGTTATTAAATGGAAAATTCACTCTGACTGTATGACCCATACACCTAGTTGATTTTCCATTTTATATTGTGGATTTTCACAAGATTGGAAATATGTGCATTACTATGTAACATATTACAATAGTAATCAAGCCACACATAGTTATTTTTACGGAAAGCACTGTAATCATTTCATATCTATACACAGTGGGGGGTGTTCCATTTTATATTTCCACTGAACCTAGGATTGGTGATCTAGGCATCACTACATATCCATTAAAAACATATATCTAGTAACATGGCATGCATGATATGGAACAATTCATATGCAGGTATGATCCATCCATAAGGGGGATGCATTTGTTATTTTATATTTTTTCAAGAAAAATGATTGCAGATCATTTCCTAACTATATATCCAGTTACAACAATAATCAAGCCACACATAGTTATTTTAATGAAATCTCAATATTAATCATACACATATATGGGGGGTGGGGGAATTTAAATTTAAATTACATATTGACCCATGATATGACCTTTGTGAATCACTACATATCCTTCAGTAACATGATAGAGAAATAAATACATCTTGGATGGAATATTTCATTGATTGGTTATAACTATACACATGACTAGGGGTATTTTCTAATTATATTTTAGATAGAACAGATATGTGAAATCCCTGAATCATTGTATATCTTAGAGTAACAGTTGTCAGGTGACATCATTCTGTAATTGAAAATTCCATGTTCATGTCTGAACCACACATATGGTGAGGGAATATTTTTTCATTTATATTTTGGAAGTACAAATGAATTAATATATGGGTATCACTAAATATCCTATATAAATATTAATCAATCCATTAGTAGTTCCTGGATGGAAAATCTCATGTATCAGTTATAACGATACGAATGGGAAACCTTTTATATTGTTATTGTGATTGAAACCATGATTTCTGATTCGAGAATAACTATGTATCTTACATTAACCTGAATCAATACACACAAAGTTCATGGGACGGTTCCCCTATGCAGATCTCAAAATTACACTGGGATTTGAGAATTTCATTCTGCTTCACTGATGTAGATCATGTTCGATGAATATTCAATGATGTAATGTACTTGATCAAGGATGAGGGAAAAGTACTGTGAATGGGGATTTGATTCTACAATCAAATAGGACCACTTTCCCGCATCTATATGGGATGGAGTTGATTTGAATTTTTTGATGAAAATTTGTACTCTTATCACCGAGGATTTAATGATTTATCTAGTGGTGTTTGAGGTAAAAATTCCCTTGTACTTATGGTATGGGGTTGGTTTGGATCCACAATTGAATTCTCCATGATCCTATTGGGGTTTTATGACAATAGAGGTGGTGTTGGTGGTAAATAGTTCTCATATCCATGTGGTATTGTTTCCCCATCATATGGCTATAATGGAGGTTTCTATTATGTTTTCATAGATTTTTCATAATCTTGTTCAAACATTTTCAACATGAAAGGGATAATTAAGTTGAGATTCAATTTTTACGACATGTTTTTGAGTGGTCTTCGACATTGGATTCTATTGTTGATGTGTGATCCCATTTCTATGAGAGGATCATCATAAGAGACTATTGACAACCATCTTTCCTCATTCACATTGTAGTATTCTTCCTTATTGTAGTGGTGTTTTTTTTGAATTGACGAACTAGTATGTGTGTTAAATTTTCCTAGGATTTCACCTCTGACTATGAAATTGTAGTATGCATCATCAAAGGAGATTTAATAAATTTGGGGTATGGTGAAATGCAATTATCCATACATGCCCATCTTTGGATATGAAGATATAATATTTTTTCAATTAGTTATAGAATATATGTTATTTTTTGAAAATAAATTTTTTGTAATTTTTTATTCTCTTCTAATCATGTTTCTTAGGTACTAAGAATGAATGTGAATCTAACTGACAATAGAGTGTATTTATGATCTAGAGGTGGGGCTCAAATCCTTTATAGAGGAGTTTTCTATACATCAATCTTTGATAGTTCGTCCAAATATTCTAGAATAAGTATTGAATTCCCTCCAACAAATACTTATATTTGATATCATAATAAAAGGTAGATATGAACCAAAACATACTTGGGATGTTTTTTCATAATAAATACTTCTATATATCCAATTTGGCCCTTTATACATTAAGGTTACATTCCTCAACCTAGTCATACCATAATTTTTACTTCTCTGGTTTTCTTGGTAATCAACGTGAAGTGATATAGCTAGTTGACAAAGATATATATGTGGTTAATTCTTTTATTTTGAGAATATCTCTTGTTAATGTTCCTAAAAAAGGAGATTATATCTGTTTCTAGGAGTTATAACAACATGGTAAGGTTGTTCCCTATGAACATTTGGAATTAGTAAACCATAATCCATCTCTATACATCCACGAGGATTAAAATCATTTTTTGTCTCTTGTTTATATAGTTAAAGTGTTTATAAAATCTTTGTGGTATTTATGATACACATTTTATGGACTCAAGGACACGTGTACTGAGTAGAGTAGGAATGTGTGTCTCATTATCAATCGTGATGGGAATTTATTGGCCATCCTTTTAGAATCGCGTACAAATTTGAGCATGCTACTTGATGACTGTCGGAATATGGTGATAACCATATAGTGCTACTGGGATATTTGACCACTCCTGAGAAGAAGTTAGAGTATGTTGGTGAGAATATCTATTTTGGGTAGGAATGTGATCCATCATTTGGGCGGTTGTTGGATCATGTAAGCCATCCTTGATTGAATTGGGCATATTAGCCCAATTCAGATGTGTATACCTCAAAATTACATGTTAGTGAACCTTGGGAATTATATAAGAAGTATTGGACTCCACCTCTGTATCATTTAATGGAAACTGGTGAAGTCTTTACTCAGCGGTAATGGGAATTTGAGTGATGTATTATAGGTTTTTTGGAATCTATTGTGTAACTTAATTGGTAGGCATGGATTATTTCCCTGAGGAAATTGAAAAAAAATCAAATGGACCCTGATTAGAGTGGGGGTATAATCCCGGTACTATGTTGTTATAGTATTCCGCTGTATATATATGGAATTAGTGTGATCCCTTATATAGGTTATTAAAATGATGAATTTTTAAAACCCAATCTGAAAAGGGTTATAAGACAAATATTATAGCTCTCCCTTTAGAATAATATAATGAAAATGCACCACGTTGAGAGAAAGAATGTTAACATTTCTAGAGTAACTACCAACTCATGTTGATAATGTCAATTATTTCATTGGTTTTTGGGATACGAACATATTCCTTTCCTTGAATTATCAAAAAAAAATTACTAAAAAACCCCATTATAACTATCAAAATGTATTGGAACATTCTAAGTGTATATTAAGGGATGTATGCATACATTATATTGGATGTTAAGATATACTGGTCAATGTTTTTGATTGAAGGGTTGTTGTGGGACCAATCCCATCCACCAAAATTCATTACGATATAATTATGGGATTTATGCTTGTGGGCATGGATATATGGCATCCACATGCCTGATTATTTGTTATGATAAGAGAACATGTATGAGTGAGCAAGTATACGAGTATACTCACTCGTTGCTGTAGGAGTATGCCAGTGGGATTTTTCGGTGGAGGAGGGGATATGAGATTGATCTAACTATCAAAAAGAATTACACATATAAAAATATATACATGGTTCATATATATTACTTTCATTGAAGGTCATAGATTAGGTAACAACCATAAAATGTTACAGAGGGACATTAGTGTTTTTTGTGATATTAGTGGAATAGTGATTATACCATATTAGTTATAATTTCACAAACAATATAATTTCTACATTATGTCAACATTATCTCTATGATATTTTGAAACCACCGAGATTAACATCCTATGACTGGGATCTGTCTTGTGAAATTTCACTTCATGTTTAGAGATTATTGTTGGGGAGATTTACATTATGTGACTAGGATGTAGCCTTGTTATTAGGGAATTATCATACAACTTAACATCATGATACTAGGAATTTGTCGTAAAATATAACATCTTTGACTTGGATGTTTTTGAGATATTCAAAATCGTGTGACTATGATGTAATCATTCTATAACCTATCAAGAGGGATGATTTTCTATTGCACCTCAAAACAAAATATTATTAATGTTGTATTATTTGGGGATCATATAACTTTATCGAGCCATTATATTTATTCTTTTCATGCCAACTACTAAGGAAAACGAATACATAAATAATTTTCTCTATGATATGATGATAAGAACAATAATTATGGTATTAATTCATGGCTATTTCTTAGGGTCTCTTGGATGTTAGGATCTCAGAAATGCAATTCATTAATTAATATACAATGTATAAATTAGTATAGATAGTCTAAAATTGGTATAAATTTATTCTTCTATTAGTATGAGATTATTTTCCAACATTTGGATATTTATGGCCCTTATTATGCGACAAAACTTTTGTTTAATGTTCAAATTTTTTAAATTAATGGTGGAAGGATTGATGTTTCATTGTTTCTAACATACCCATATTTATCTACTTATGAAGAAAATCTTTAAAGATAAATAAACACTATATTGTATTCCTTATATTTTTATTGCATGGGTTTCACATTTTATGGCATTTCCACTCATCCTCATTCAAATTTCTCATCATAGGGTGTTGTATCAAATCATTCCCCATATCATTTTCCAACTACATTAGAACATTTTTTTGATGGATAGAATATACATTCCCCTAATTTTCATTAAGATATACGTAAAAAAATGTTTCCCAAACATGTTACATATACCTTTTTTGTCATGGGAACATGGTTGAGTTTAGATCATATTATGCAGAGCCCCCTTCTTTATCAAATTGTGGGATGGATATAATGTATTGGGGGTCTTGGATGAAGCAAACACTTTACACTAATTATAAAAACATAGATACCCTGGAGGATTTGGGGCCAATACCATGTTTAGTTGGTTTTCATGGTACCTCTTATGAAAAGGTTGAAAATATTTTTTTTTCCTAATGAGTAGTGGTGAGGTGGAACAATGTTTCTATTTCACCTGATGAGGGGATAACGATTACCACCCACCCCAATGGGATGGGGGACATCATTACCTAAAGGGTATCGGTTGGGTGGTCTCAAAATTTTATTCAAGGGAAATGATCCAAAAATCATCCCAAAATAATATTTCATGGATATCAACATTCTCTTATTGGATTTAAGATATCAATTATTCCACATAACTTCTCTTTTCATCCGTAAGGGTAATATTAGTTGGATTAATGAAAATAATCTTTCCTATGTTAACTGATTGGTTTCATGGATGGTGATGGGATTCTCAACATGGACCCTAAATACTGAATATTCATTTTTAACGAGGAGTATAATCCACACAAATAACACTTAGAGGCCCTAAAATGTTTGGTAGTTCCATCTCTATATGCATGAATGATACTAATGAGAACTCATTTTCATGTTTTGGGGGTTAGAATGGGGGTAAAAAATACTTGTTCTATGATTATTTCAAATGGTCACATTGATCCCCTTCAAGAGTGTGCTCATACAGATCTGGTGGAATGACCCTATACATTGTCGATATCATTTTGATGAAGATATTGGTGGACTGGTGATCCTCTTCAATTTAGTGTCTCATATGGTGGTATGGTTTCCAATGGGATGAATCCTTTTGTAACTCTTAGTGGGATGACACCCATATCAAATATAATACTGGGGATAAAATGATAAAAATTCATGTTCCCAGAAGGCTAAGGTTCTCCCTGGAATTCCACTGTCACCAATTCATACTGTGATATATTCTGAGGTTTCTGGTTACTAATTACTTGGGATTGATTATGTGATGCTTTTGAGATCTGTTTATGTGACTTTAATACATTTTAAGTAGTAGAGATATTGGAATACTATATATTTTTATTAATTTTATAACCTATGAGGGAAATCATATTGGATTCCCCAATTTGGATGGTTGGGGTGGTCATAAATTCCTCTAGAGCTCCTAGTGGAATTGTGCTCTTATGTTAATGACATTGACTAGAATGGATACAACCCTAACATGGAATCTCATGAGTGTTTGAGTTAACATAATTAATTTATTTTTTCTCATCCCTTATATAATGAATGATTGTGTTCATTCATTGAAGTTATAATATCCCAATGTGGTTTAATTAAGAAATAATTACCACATATTCTCCTTGGACTAATAATTATTAATATTGCTTTTATGGGTTCATCATATAAGGGATTTTAGGAGATAACACAAAATATAGGATTGATAAATTGAGATGCTACATTATGAAAGATACATTTATCATATTTCACTGATGGTGTTGACTTGGTGACATCATATGATAGGCCCTTGGAACCAATGTTTCCTTGGTGGATAATGCATTTTATTAGTGTTCCTGTTGGTTGTTCAAAATATCATGAAGTGTTCTATAATAATTTCAATATTTTTTTATTTATATCAGAATAAGTTGTTAATTTGATTATTTCATTTGACCTATATGTAATATTGGAAAGCACTTAGAGGTAAATAGAAAACTTATCAGTGCATTATCATATATAAGAGTGCATGCTTGATCAATTTCCCCCAATGTTAATCGATAAAAATCTTGCCAGTATTTTAATTAAATATTAATTAACATTAAAATACATCACATCAGGATATTATTTTCCCCAAAAAATGGATAGTTTAATATGATGATCAATTATGGTTGATTAAATGAAGTTTAAAATTGTTTTCATATTGGTATAATATTTTTATCTCTAACAGAAATTCAAAATGTTTCTGTCCACTAAAAATTTGGCATGGGATAACTTTTTGAGGGAAGGTAGTGATTTGGGGTTTCAAACCCAATGATTCCTATAAACACACATTGTTCCAAGGGATGGGAGTGTGGGATCATCACAACCTTTTGGGTGTGGGGAATAATTTCAAACCCTTAGAAATAATTATAGATTTATATTATATTCCTGAATCCTTCCCAAATACCAAATTAGACTATTTACCAAAGTTTCAATGACATGATTGAAACTATTTGATTATGGTTACCCATTTATGTATAATATGTTCTATAATATTATATTATCTATTTATGATTCTATAATTTATGTAATTATTTTTGTTATCTTGTGTTTATTATTATATATGTAATCATTTGGTGTCTTAGATATGGGATTTAACCTTAATAGGACATCATAAATGTCCTACGTGAATGGGACACAATACCCACATAGTTAGTTTCACATAGTTTAAGGTCATATGAATCAAATAGACTGATTGGTTTAGCATTGTGTGGATAGTATTTAAATATGGGTATCATGCTTTGATGAGGCATCCAATGTATGATTCATGTAACACCAATCATATTCCATTTAGTTCATCCACAAGTAAACCATTAATGGGTTTATGATTAATAAGGGCATGACTGGGGATTAAACTTAGTGGGATTCTTGTGTATAAACCCATTTCTCCTCCACAGAAAGAAATGCAAGGATAATAGAATAATGGGAGAACTGGTTCCCATGAGTTAATATAATTTTGTTGTGGTGGGAATCACACTAAATGGGAATCCCATTGGATCTCATGCCTCCAGATGGAATAAACAAAACCTCCTTGTAATTTGAATTATATTTATTGTAGTTCATTATCTCATCACCCACTAGTGGGTTGTAATAGTAGATTATCCTTGAAGGGGTAATTGTTATCCACGGGGATTAGGAAAAAACTTGTGTTATACAAGGATGAACTCAAATGTTATATATTAATTCTTTATACTCCAGTGTATAATGATATATTATAACCATGAATTGTTTTCTAAAAATGTTAGGTATGATGTGGATAACCTTTCAAGAGTATTTCATGATTGATGATTCATGATTTTACAACCCGAACCCATTAATGAACCCCCCTTAAAGTGATGGTATATGACCAAATGTTTCTGGATTGTGGTTTTCATGGAATATCTCTATTTTTTTCTAGACAATGTTGAGAAGTCCCTCAGTGTCTACAAAATAAGTCTCACAATGTTTTTTTGACAAGTCTAGAATACTTGTCATGATCAAGGCTGACATGTCCAGTTCACTTCACATGATCGAATGTGACATGTCCAAGGTGATTTAAATGTTCAAATGAAACATTTACAAGATACTTTTTTGGATAGAAGATTACATTTTAAGGAAATTTCATGTTATCAAGGAAGACATGTACAAGTCTATTCTGGTGATTAAGGGTGACATTTCCAAATCATTTCACATGATCTTAGTTTAAATGACTATGACCTTTTTCATGATAAAGGATAAAATTTTAATGGAATCATGATGAAATCAAAAAAAAATGTTGTTTCATGAAATTGCATGATCTGAAGTGATTCATGTGATGAGGTCTCTCATACATATCCATGGGTATCATGTCATAGTGATAAGAAAAAAGGTTTTTGTGGAAGGAGTGAATGGTCGTATGTTCATGTAATGAACAAAACTCCTACGATTGGAATGGTAGGAGGATAGAATTTCTAGGGGATCATGTATAGATAGAGGTCACATGTTGGTTGTTGATCAATTTTCAGGGGTACATTAGACTGCTTGATAATTAACGAGTCTCTTGATAGGGTTATGAAATCCAATCCAAGGGTTTCATATCAAATTTGAATACATTAAACACTCAACAGATTCATGAATGGTAGTAATATATGATGTTCATGTCCAGATTAGTTTATTCAAAATCAATGGGATCATATAATGAGTTCTCATGGAGGTGTCTCATGATTTACCAGATAATTTCTAGGAATGTAAAAAACCACTCTTATCCTCTTTTACGATTTGACCCATATATCTTTCTCTTTATGAATCCCTTATGTACCATTTTTTAAAATGGAATATGGGTTTATATTGGAAATGTAGTGTGGATATATCAGCCTCTTTGGACAATAAATGGGCCGTATGTAATGACATGATGATGCATATGGCTTCACCAGATCAATATCACATGATCCTATAATGTTTTCAAATGATCAATGTATGGTCTATATTTGAAAAACAAATTATTGAAATTGGGGGGTTCACATAAAAACATCATGTTATTCAAGTTATTTTTTGACATTTCTATAAAATTTAATTTGAAAATCACTAGTGATTTTATGAGAATGATTAGGTATTTTATGGAAGCCATTGGTGAAGGAAACATACATTTTTTTTGAGAATCTGGTGATGCTAATGTGCTATAAATTATCGTCATTACATTAATCACATTATCCATGATAATTATATTGATCTATTTTCATGGTCACATGAATAAATGTATGTGTTGGATTCTGTTTATATTGTTTTTCCTTCATGTGACGGCGTTCTTAGACCACACCTGGTGTCCTTTCATGATCACTGTGGGTTCTTCTCATGATTGTGTGGAATTTCTATGGATAACTACTAGAAGATATTTTAAGGATACATGTGAAATAATATTGTAAATTCTATATGGTTTTTGTGCAGTAAAGTTACAAATTTATTTGTGCTGTAACATGATTTCAGTGTGGATTCATGTTAGTGTCATTACATGATCAAGTTATCCTTTGATATCATCATGATTACATCCTATGAGTTTCCAAATCAAAATAATTTCAATTGATGATTTAGTTTTAGTTGACCATACAAAGAAAAAAAATTATTATAATTTCATAGTGTCTCAAGATCCTATAATGAAAAGAAATCAATAATTAATGTTTACCAAATATAAATTTGTTGAAAATGTGATGGATCTATGAATGCCAAATTCACATAATCAGTCACTTGACCATGAGACAACATCACATGATGACATGAATATCATCAGTATGCCTTCATGGGATGTTTCATATTCATGTTATGGACATGTGAAAATCATCATTTGGACATATATCTCCAGGAATGTCTAACAACATCATCATGTGATCACCTATAGTTATTATATTTAGGTGACGCCTTCATTCTTAAAATAAATGCATCTATGAAAATTGAATATGCATTCATTCTATAGGGATGATCGTGTTCCACAAAATCCATGGGTGGTGATGGTAGTAAATGTGATCGAAAAATTATATAGTCTATGTATAGAGTTGCTTCAGCCTCAAACCAGGGGTATTGAAGTGTACAATGGATGATTGAAGGTAGAATATGACTCAGGTGATCAATCATATTTATTTGGTTCATATGATGATACAACTTAGATTACTTCCATAATTCTCAATCATGTTAATATTTCCATAAAATAATCCATCCCACATCAAAAATTTATATATAGGCTACACATAATAAGTCTCTATATTTCCCCTACTTGTTTGATTAAAAAAAGTGCTTGACACCTAAAACACTACATTAATTCCCTTCCAATACACGAACCACCCATTTTTGACGTTAACCTTCTCCTCTATGATCCGCTATGCACTCATAACAAAGAATATTATCACCATTGTTCATGATGCTAGGATCTCTATTAATACTGACTCCCAAACATGGTAGTGGAGACTCCAGCATGTGCCCTTGTTGAGATAGCCATCTAGTCATCATAGCCACCCAATTTGTTTTGGTGATGGGAAATTATAGAATAATTATGTATATATAATGAATTATATAAGATCTATATATTATTCCATTATAAAACAAAATATCATACCCAATACATTACCCATCATGTATTTCTCATCTGATTCATTCATGTGAAATATATTAATATTTTTTATATGGGGTGAACACTTATTGAATCTCTGATGGAAGATTACTAGGTAAAAAACATTGGGCCAAAAAAATTAGATAACGATTGTAAATGTTCACTATTGATTTGGAGAAATCATGATAATTTGGGAATATTCACATAATTAATCGTGATATTACATATTCATATCCAATGTTAATCATTCCAATATAACAGCAGGGTATGGAAATATTTTAGGTAATTTATAATGTTATATATTTATTCTATGAGTGTTTTAGTTATGTTTCTTATTGATTAAATTTTGAAACAATAATTTATCATTGATTTTAAACAAACATCCGATGGTATCTGAATTAATATGTTAAATGATAATATTACCAATATAATATGAAAACTTATTAATTAATTAGTAATTTAAATATTATGGTTTCTATTCAACTCTTGATATAAATTTATTTCAATTTTTGTTGGTGAAAAAATAAGCCCAATAAGAATATTAAAACAATCAATGGGTGAATATGGATATATAATATTTTTTTGGAATATTATAACTATCGCATATGTATAAGAAAATTAGTTAGATGATTGTAATGAGATAAATCATAATTTAGATGAGTTATATGAATAATGTAAAGGAATGGTAATTTTTTACTTATAAATAATCCTTTTTACTCTAGGTATGTTTTTATAGGTAGTTAATTTTGAGATGAATTTTTATTTAAAATAATAATTATAGTATCCAATTTTTATAAATCCAGAAGATAAATAATTATATAATTGAATTATATATTAAATAAATTCATTTATAGAAACATATTTTAGATGGAATTGATGAAAATTAATACACAGTGTTCATAGAGGATGTAATCTTCACACATAACCTAAGCAATGCTCTCATTTTTTTAATTTTAAAATGTGGCTAATACATAAATGACACATGCTTATCATGAGGTGTGGAAAAAATGAGCAGATCCCTAATGGGTATTAAAAAAATCTATCTTGAATGTTGTTCTCTATAGAAATTTGTTCTAATCTAGATATTTATAAAAATATCATGTTTAAAATATTCTAGGAATCAAAATATTTCTAAGATGTTTGGGGAATTTATAAAAAAATATTAGTGATTGGAATCAAGTTGTCGTTTTCCATTTGTGATGTTATAATATTTTTTGATAAATATAAATCTTTTCATTTTAGAAAATTTATTAAATTAATTGAATGACAATTGTTACTTTAATACACCTTTGATTAATTACATATCAAAGTGCCCAAGTCTTAATGGAATCTTATTAATTACCCAAGAAAAAAAATCTTGTATTTATTTACCTAAAATAAATAAATTAGTTGATAATAATTTCTTCCCATGTTTTAGTTATCACTAAACCACTCCCTTACTTGAATTTCATTATAAATAATCTATTATGTGTAAAAAATTAATAAATCAAGTAAGGGTATGATAATATATAAATCAAAAAAATTAATATTTCTGAATAAATTAAAATTAAATTAAATTAAATTTATATTCAAACATATATTAAATTTAAAATCGTCAATCTAAATGCAAATAATTCCATCGGATAAAAACACGTCAGAAATTCAAACATCACAAAATTGGATCCCCCTTCCCTTCACCTAATCACTAAGACTTCTACCCATCCATGCATGAATGGGACATCAACTTTGAACCAATAAAAGCATGCAAGAACAAAATATGAAGGAATATCAGCAAGGTGTAAGGGATTATTGTTCACTTATTTGATTCTATCAACATGATTGAAAGGGATGGGTTAGAATGATTTTGAAAGAAGTTGTTCTCCTCCTTTTATAGTCTATATTTTTCCTTCAGAATGCACCGCATGTTATCCCTATTAAATTAGTGATTTACATATGTATCCTAATGAAAGTAGTTTCTCATTGTCTTGTGTGTCTCACCTTATATGTTAATCATATTTGGTCTTTTGAAGTACTACTTTTGATCATTTCACTCTAAGAATTTAATATGTCCAGGCATCTTCTCTATATTCCATGTATCTGGTTTCCCATGATTTTATAGTATTCGCAATTGGTTATTCACACATTATATTATCAAAAAAAAATTCAATATATTCATTATCAAAATCTATATTGAATTTCATCTCCATTGGGATTCCCAATGTCGAGATATAGGATCATATTTAAAACACTCCAGATAGGTGAATAGTTTTTTTGGCCAATGTTGTGAGCTGATTTGGGCCCTCTAATTAGTGGATTGTGTTTGTTTTCTATATTGATGAAATGTAGATCATGATATTTGGGATCCATAAAAATGTAAATTCACAATTTAAATAGGTTTATAAATTTTTTTTTTGAAATACATAATAAAAATAAAGCAGTTAAATTAAAAAATTAGGAAATTTTTACAAATAATCTCAAAATTATGTGGTAATATAAAAATGTGACAATTTACAATAAAATAAAAATATGGTTGGAATAAAAGAATTTAAATTTTCTTCTGAAATTATGAATAATATTATTTTAGTCAATTCCCCCACTCATGAATTAGGTTTTTCCTCAAGTATAAAATCTCAACATTGAAAATCAGAGGGCACCGATGTTATCAATAATCAAATTAAAATGAAATATAATCAAAAAATTATTGATATCAAATAAAAATATAAAATTCCACAATCAATATCAGTTCAATTTCCCATTTTTCCAATGAAAAAATATAGTCATCTATTTTACTTTTCCCGATTGAAAAATGATGGATCTTATCCTTTCATTCATTCAACCTCCTCAATTCATTATTATAAAACATTTCATGTCACGATTTACGACATTTTTTATTATTTTTCCACATCATTAATTATATATTAAATTATATTTTTTCTCATATCATGAGAAAATGATCGTAATCTATAATATGGTAAAATGACTAATTTCCCAACTTTGTAAAGGAAAAAAGCACATAAAATAATGGGGACATACAATTAAGGTTATAATGACTCTAAGGATTATGGTTAGTAGAATATTATGAATAAAACTAATGATCAAGGAGAGGCATAACTCATAAAGAATAAATCAAGATATTCAAAGTAAATAAGATCAATAAAATTATCCCATTCAAATTGTAACAACTCCCAAATATCTGCATGACTCAAACCGATGATCATAATCTATATAAGCATAATTAATGATTTTTCCCTCTCTTAAATAGTTTTTTTACTTTTTTTCATTTTCATTCAATGAACCATTTTAATTTTTTTTTTCAATTTTCAATAGGTATAATTTAGAACAAACCTCACATCCACAACTTAACCAAATACGATTTAAATAACATGTTTAGTAATGGTTGTTTTTTTTTCAAATGAATAATGAGTTACTAATTTTTTAGTTCTATTAATTATTTTATTTAATTATATTTATGAGTGGAAAAATAATAGAGTACAATGAATTATTCCACAACCTTTTAAAATTTCTTCAATTAAAACCCCCACACCACTTACTTTTTATATCATCCAATTTTCTATGATTCTATTCATCCCACACACATAAACATTATAAAAGCATTAAAATACTAAAAGGATAATAGTTATGGGTAAATATTTATTGGATAATTGATCAACCTTACCGTGTTCATTCAGGGACACTATTATCTAATGAATGATTGATGTAATATTGGAATTTCAAGGATAAGTGGCTTCTCAAGGGACGCCTTAATCATTTTAATTGTATTTTTTCATAGTCATATCTTTGAAAATTTTAAATTCAAGTTCTAGCAGGTTTCAATCCCCATGATCACTCAAGAAAGATTCTAAAGATAAAAAACTAATTTCATGGTTTAGAAATCCTCTCGAAAATTGGTGATATTATTTGGGGAAATCATTCTAGTCTTCATTAATAATAAGTTAATTTACATGAATTTCATAAAATTAGAGAATGATTTTTTTGAGAATTTCATTTACATGAATCAATTAATTCTTTCAAATAATGTGTCCTTATTTTAATATCCATCTCCATTTTAAAATTTTAATTCTCCAGTTCCCACATTTAATCACATCAATATTGAAATCTAAAACATTGTATCACATGACACACAAGATACTTGTGTCTCCTTTTTTTAATGTAAAGGGTAATCTCAAGTGTGGGAATGCAATTTTAATATCAAGGTTCAAAGAATGTTGTTTCATAATATGTATGGAGTGAAATGATAGAAAATTAAAATGATTTCCCTAATAAGATAAATCTTTTTTTTCTCTTTTTACACTTCTGGTGGCCTTCTTTGTGTTTTCCTTTCATGATGGTCCTCGAAAAATAAAAACCAGTCATACCAGTGTATGAAAAATTTCATTAAATCAAAAAGAGGTGATAAAAAATACTCATGCCCTAAATTCTAAGAAAATAATAAAACACTGTTTTCCTATTATAATAACCTTTAGTTAATTTCCACTCGGCCTCACCTCATGAGAATAAATCAGTAGGTGGGTAAGTTATGTTTGACCTCCTCCCCTAGATCTTCTGGTAAAATTCCATATAACATCTTTAGTCATTTCCCACTTATAGTAAATATGATTCTTCATTTTTTCTTGAAAATAATAATACCAAAATGATATAAATTAGTAACATGAAAAAGTCCCTCCCACCTAGAATAAAGCTTACCTAGCATTATATTTGGTATGTAATTATAGATTATAATATGGTCTCGAGGTTGAATGGTCTTTTGTTGTTTTAGTTTGGAATGTGACAAGCTAGTTTATTCTTTGTAAATCATTTATGTTCCAAAATATTCTCTTATTATTACTTTGATCTCCTACAACTGTAGTTTCGTCTCTTTCCCAGCACCCTCCAAATCCAAATTCACTATTTTCACAACCCAGTATCAATGGTGCTCTATTTCCACTAGTAGGTGAATTTTTTTACATAAATAAACCGATATGGTCTCATACCCATGATTGTTTTGTATGAAATTTGGTATGACTGTAATTTGTCTTCAATCCTTTGGCCCTAATATATCTAGTTCAGTTTGACTATCTTATCCAAAATTCTTATAATCAAATGATTTTCTACTTCTGCTAGGCTATTTTTTGGGGGTATGGTAAGGTGTAGAAATATTGTGTTGTACAAAAAATTTATTCATCATTTCCTACATTTTTATATTATAGAAATGTGTCACATGGTCACTAATGGTAGATCTAGTCACTCAAAAGATAAAAAATTATTTTTCTTGACAAAATCACACACAACAATAGCATCATCAGTTTTGGTGGCTTTGGCTTCCACAAATTGTGATATATAAAAAAATTTAAATAAAATACATGATTTTCCCAATGATATAGGAAATGGTCCTAAAATATCAATTCCCTAAACTTCAAATATCTGAAAACAATGATGGGGTTTAGGGAATTTCATGTCTTTTTTGAAATGATCCATAAAAATTTAACATTTATTTCACCATTTTACAAAAATATGAGCATCATTAAACAATATAGGCAAATAGATTCCTGATTCCAAAACTATCCTTTGAGTTCATTGAGGTTTAATATTCCCTCTAAAATGATGTAGATGTTAAAATTGAAAAACATATTCTAATTCACATGCCCATAGACATCAACAAATTACATGATCATAGAAAATTTAAATAATTAAGGGATCATATGAGATATAAAATATAGCTTCATCCTTGAGTTTGTCTTCCTGACTAGAGTTATGGGAGGATGTTACCAAAGATGTGGAAAAATAATTTAATATGTGATCATATGATGGTACTTCATCCTCTATGATATTGAGTTATTATCAAGATATGTGATCATTGAGTGAGCCGAACTATGGAATATATGTTTAAGAAATGGTGGGTATCCTACTAAAGTTATCTTCCAATAGGATTCCATCTCCATTTTTTCCTTAATCAACATATTTAACTTTTAAAAATGTTGTATCCACTTCACCATCTAGGGGTTGGCATCATATTTCTTCATCATGAACCTGAGTACTGCATGGTCAGAAACTACCATAACTTTTAGTATTTAGAAAGATTGACCTGAATTTATCTAATGAAAATGAAACAATAATAAATTACTTTTTAGTTGTTATTTAGTTGACATGAGTAGATTCTAGGGTTCTTGAAGAATAGGTTATGACTTATGTTTTTCCTTCATTCGTTGGGAAAGAACATTTGTAACAGCTTGATTTGATGTAAAAAAGTATCTCAAATAGATGTTCCCAAATTGGGGGTTTCATTATTGGGCGGGGGGTGGTTATTAACTTTTAATTCATATCCTAAAATAACTTATTTAAATCATCATTGAAAATAAAATTGGTCTCTTTTAAGAGAAATCATTAGATTAGAAGTTAAATATTTCTGAAATATTTGATGAATCATCTATAAAATTCTACATAAACTAGAATTTATCTTATGTGTCTCACATAGGTTGCGTATGGAAAAATATTTATGACAAAAATATTAGATTAATCAAACTCAATTCCTTTAAGTTAAATGATATATCCTAATACAATCCATTTTTCAACTCTAACGTACCATTTTTCAAAGTATAAAACCGACATTTTCCCTATAAAAGTTTTCAAAACATTCTCAGGATTTCCCATGTAATGATCAAATGAATTCCAAAAAATAGTACAGCCATCGAGAAATCCCTCGAGGCAGTCTTCTATGTGATCATATCAAATTATTACCATAAATCTTTCAAATGTACATGAGGAATTGGACAATTTGAAAGGTATCCTCCTGTATGAAATGGTCTAGAAGGAACTGATGAATGTTGTCTTGTCGTGGTCTTTTAGGGAAATAAGTACCTAAAAATGTCCATAAATTCCATCCAAAATTATGTAATTTGTTATAAATGCTATAATTTCAACCATCTGGTCAATGGATTATATTGGGAAATTATCATTTCTAATGACATGGTTTAGTTTTCTATAATTAAGGCACACTCTCCATCTATTATGGAGACTCATAGGTATTCATTAATTTTTCACGTTAAACACAATGGTCCAACCTATTTTCATTGGAACCACATGGATTGGGCTAATGAATTGAGATTCATAAGTTGGTTAAATTATATTGGCCACCATTCATTTTTAAACTTCATTCATTTCAACTTCTTTATAGTGGGGTTCAGTATCTTCTAAATATTCTTAAGAGGTCGAGATTCCACTTCTAAAAATATTCTATGTTATAATACCTTAGGTATCATCCTAGGTATATCTCATACACTCCATCATATAACTTGGGAATTAATTTTTATAAGTTCAATTATTATTTTATCCTTGCTCCTAGATAGATTATTAGAAATGATCATAGGAAGTTTATCTCCCTCTAATAGATACACATATTTCATATTAATTAGCGTGTGTTTAAATTCAAGGATCGATGGTTATTATATAGATGAAAAATAATTTTCTTCTCCTTTCTCAAAACCTTGTGATCCCTTGTAAAAGGGTATCATATCAGTTTCATCTTGTTATTTATCTTAGAAATAAAATATTTTTTCTGAATTTTCTCAATTTTGTGTACTCTCTCTTCCCATGAAGTGATATTACATATCTTAGAATTCTTAGGGAATTCATGCATCATTAATGTGATCACTTCCTTATCTGTTAGATAATGCGAAGAAGGAATGATTTTTTGAATTTTTTTTGTGCCAACAACCATAAATTACACCAAGCTATCTCCTAACTCTATATCTAGGGTTCCATTCGTGCACATTGATGACCATCATGGTAGTTTTTAAGAGTGTTATTCCAAATATTATGGTTGAATTGTGTGGTGTATTATCTTCCTCCTTGTAAAGAAAATAAAATTCCATAGAAAAATAAGTCTTTTAACTCCCATTAAAACATCCGCCAAACTCCAGCTAGAAAAATAATGTTTCTGTTTTCTACATTGATGACCACTGATGTGGGAATCAGTTGAACTATTTTCATAGATGAAAACATAGAATTAGACAAAACATTTATGGAACCACCATTTTCACAAAATGCATTATAAAAATTTAAAGAACTCATTCTACAAGGAATTGAAAATGCATGTGGATCATGATATTTTTTGGTTAAATGTGGGGTGATTACAGTTGAGACACTCCTTACTAATTTGATTCTTTTTTCTCATATTAATTCCTTCCATTGGTGCATATTTCTATTAGAAACATTACATATTTTTGTATTGAAAAGACTAACTCTAATAAGGGAATTTTTATTTCAACCTTATGAAAGTTTTCTTGGATCTATTTTTTAAGTTGTTCTTCTTCATCCTATAATGACCGAGACAGTGCAGAATGTAATGGTACCATTTGTGTCTTTTCTCCCTCTATTTCATTTTAACTTTAATTTATTCTTTATTCATGGGGTGGATGAGTTTAACATCATATTTTTTGGAATCATATTATATACTTGGATTAGGTGGTGGAAGCTTCATGACACATCTATTCATGATTACAATATCATTCTCCATTATATTAGAGACATTTTGGGCTAAGAGTTTACCTATTTTTTGGTTATAAGATCCATAATACTGTCAAATTTATTGTGAAAATTTACTTCTTTCTTATTCATATCGTCAATCTATTTATCCTCAGAACTTATTGGGGGGGTCAAAATTCTTTCACAGGAATTGCAGTGTGTGAAATGATTGTTGTTGCAGGAATGGTTTCTTGTAAGATTGTTATAATGGTTATAGGTTTTGATATTGTTGCAAAAAAAAATTTCCAAACTAGGTTCTATTGACCTTTCAATCCCTATGAGATTTTCTGTTTCCAGCTTCATTTTTATGAGGAAATTTTCTTTTCTAAAATGCAGTCACATAACTTATTATACCCTGTATCTCAGTACATTGATTAGTTTATTTATTGTGTGATGAACGTAATCTACACACCTAATTTGGATATGGTTTCTCACTCACTAGATTCAAATATATTTGTCTCCAAAGGCTTGTTATTTTGTAAATTTGGGTTGAATAGATAGATTATGAGTCAAAAGTTATTACCCCATCTATATATATCGTAATGGTTCCCCTTATCACGAATTTATGCTAGTTTTAACATATCCTATCAACCAATTTCTGGGAATGAATGGGTTATTTTTTAATAAATGATTCTCTAGAGGATGCATCCAAAAGGTTCATATCATTGTCCAATAGTCCTTGGTATAAAAAGGCTAGGAATTAGTTTTGCTCCGCTTTTTGTGTGGGAATCTTTCACCGAGCTTCTTGAATCATTACCAATACTCGTAAAGAGTCACAACATAATATTTTCAAATGGAATATATATCCTTCCTGAATTCTATTTTCTGAGAGGCTGAGAAGAACCATTTTTTGTCACTATTACGGGAGATTATAAAATTATTGTATTTTTATTTATTGTAAAGTAAGAAAGCACTCCTTATCATCCCCCTCAAGTTATAAAGGGACTTCTTTCCACAAAAATTTTTCCTTCACATATCATCATAGTTTAAAGCATAAACAAACATGTATAAATTTATTAATGTGAGAATTAGTGTCCTCACTTGCATGTCTATGAAATTTAGGTAGCACATAAATCAAGATAACTCATAACTCAAAATAATTTTGTTATTTTTGAATGGTTAATTGATTTTGTGGGTTACAAAATTATAGGGCACAATAGTCCCCCAATGATTTTTGTGGGACATGTGCCATTATTGGTGGTTCTTATTGGATTCTTGAATCTTCTAAATTAACTTATTTAAAGGGTTTTAGGATAAAATATCATAATCATATATAAAAATGTTATTTTTATTTCAATGTTAAAATTGAATAGTCCATTGATAGAGGACCTAGTCATTTAAAATTAGATTTTCATTTTCTCTGTGGAAATGACACCAGTTGTGACACACGCTTGTCGTGAGGTGTGGATAAAATGATAAATTCACCTAACAGTTTAGTATAAATTGGTGAACATAATGACATTTTCTAAGGAGAAATGTTTTATTATAGGTGTCACATAAAAAATAACACGTTAGAAATATTTTTGGAATCAAGAGATTTTTTGTAGTTTGTTGAATTTTTAATGAGGGATAAGTGATTATATTCAGGTTGGGGTTTCTCTTTGGAGTTGTTATAACAATTTTTGATAAATATGAATATTTTGTAAGAAAAATAACACAAAGAATTTAATAACAGATTTTACTTCAATATATCTTTAAGTTAATGGAATGTAAATGTGTTGAAATATTAATAGATTTTTTTAATTACACAAGAAATAAAAAATCATGTATTTATTTTCTCTAAATATTTAAATTAGCCTAACATAATTTCATCATGTGTTTTATTAATTACTAAATAATTGGCATTCTTTATTTTCATTAAATATTAATTGATTGGTGTAAAAAAATAATACTACTAAGGGTAGTATAATATTTTAAAAAGTAATTTAATATATAATAATAAATTAAAATATAAATTATATTTAATTTAAATTTGAAAATCAAATAAATCTGAAACCATCAATTTAAAATCAAATAATTCCTTAAAAAATATCATAAACTCAAAATTTGAAAAATTAAATACCCCTTCCCTTCACATAATAATAAGGATTCTAACCCACTATGCAAGAAGGCATCATCAAATTCAAATTAAAAGTAACCACATAATATTGGAAAATTAATGAACAACTTGGATGAATAAAGGAGTATTGTTCTCCAATTTGATTCCTTCCATAGTATTCAATGGGATCTATTGGAATGATTTGGGAAGGTGGATCTCTATTCCTTTAATAGGCCATATTTACCATTTGAAGTGCACCTCATGTTAGACCCATTAAATGGACGATTCACAAGTGTACCCTCCTTGAATGTTTTTCTATATTGTCTTACACATATACCCTAAATAATTCAGTGTATTTGGCCTCATGGAGAGAGTTTTATGAGCATTTTACTCTAAGAATTTAATCTATTCAAACAACCTCTCTATATTCCATGAATACGGTTTCCCATTTTTTAATGGCATTCCTAACAATTGATTCACACATTGAATATTTAATGAATGTTGTTTATTAATTCTTTATCCAGATCCATGTAAAATTTCAACCTAATTTGGTAGGTCAACGTCGAGATATAAGATCATTTTTAATTCATTCATGATCAAAGAATTGTTTTTAGGCATATGTTGTCAGCTGATTTTGGACCACCGATTGATGGATTGAGCTACTAGTTTAGAATGATGAAACATAGCACAATTTTTATGGGATCTTTAAAAAGTAATATCAAAATTTATATTAAGGTATAAAATTTTATGGTTCAAATACATAATAAAATCCAAGAAATTATATTATATAAATATACCATTTTTATAATTATGCTCAAAATTTCTATAGAACCATATAAATGTGAAAATTTACAATAAAATATCTATGTGGAGGGTTTAAAAACACTTCAAATAATTGTAAAATAATGAAAATTATTTTCTCTATCACCAATTTTGAAATAATAAATATAATAAAATATTATTAAATTTTTTTTAATTATTTACTTATTGGCATTTTTATAGAATGGATATAGAGGAGGGTGGATGAAAAGGATAATGAAATGATGTTGAAGGGTGCATGAAACATATGTCGATAATTATGATATTCAATTGTGGTTTACATTAGTAAGTATGAAATTGGGTAATATAGTGGAGGGTGTAAGATTTAGTATATATAGATGGGATCAATATTATTTTAATATTGTATAGTTTTAGTTGAATCTTTTATTAGGGGCATATCATGAAAAGGGGGATGTGGCCTCTATTTATAAGTGAAAACTAGGATATATCAATGTAAATTAATGTTAGGTAAGTGTTAATAATTGAATTTCTGGATAGTTAGTTATGTTATGTGGAAGAGAATTTGTAATCCATGAAGGGATGCCTTTCCAAGATAAAAATGGTATTTCGAAAGAATAAAATTATAAATTTATTTTTTAAAAATCATGCGGCAATAAATTATCCATTTTAGCAAATAATCATCTCGAGCAAATGTTATTCATGGTTATAAATTTATCATTAAAATTAAAATAATACACATAATATAAATTTATTATTTTTCAAATATGAATTTGGAAAAAATTATATCTAATTGAATTTAAAATTATTATAAATTTCCATTTTAAATAAATATATAATGTGAATATTTTTTTTATAGAAAACATTAAATTTAATAATTATGGATTCATAATCCTTTTAAAATTTTATTACCATTTAAACAAGTGTGAATTAACTTTAACATGTATAGAAACCTCATTTCATAGTATTAATCAAATACATATCAATTTAATTAAAATGAATTATATATGAAAAATTTCATCCAAAAAAGAGTAACGGTTTTATTATTGTAAAAAAAATTACTTTGGTAAAGTATTCTAAAAACATAAATTATCCTCATTACTGATTTTTAACAAGCCCATTAAAAATATGTCAATAGTTTATATTATTCAACTTAAAAAATGACTAAAACCCATAAAAGTTATTTTAAGAATCAAGAATCATTTAGGAATAAAATGACTTTTATTTTATTGTACAAATTAATATATTTTCAATTAAGTGGATACATCTATTGATATCCTATTATTTAATTTTAATAACATAATGATAACATTTAATTATTTTATTATGGTATCAGGGGTTTTCATTATTTTTTGGAATTGCATAAAATTGAAGCAAATATTGTTAAATTTAATTAAGGAAACAAAATTTATAATTTATGGGTTATAAAACGAATCATTTTCCCAGATTTTGGATAACAATACAATCATTTTATATATTAATAATTTCCCTATTGAGTGATAGTTTCTCCATTATGTTTTCATTGTGATGTATATGGTTGTGATGATAGAATGAATATATTTTTATTATAAAATATATGGAGATTTCATAAACATGGTCATATAGTTTAGATACAATTGTTAGTATTATTGATTACAATGAATGAGATGACATTGAATGGTGGTAAATACATAAATATTGTATAATTAAATTAAATTTGATTTTATTAATACATACAATGAATATTTATATGTCTCTACTCTTATATAAACAAAATATTTAGTGGGAGGAACCTTCTTAGTTCATTTATATTCTATGTTATATATTATTAATATTTTCAAGATATACTATTGAAATTCAGCTATGGTGGTGGTAGGAGTTATTATCTATAGAACATATGTTTTTTAGGTTGTACTGTTTTGCATTATATCATTTTTGAGATATATGGGTGTAAATGGACTCTTGATTTTCCTTCCAATTTTTTACTCAGAGTTATATAACCATTTTAAAGGAATTATTTGTTATTTATTATAAATATGTATATATTATTTTTTTCATTTGTAATTTTTTTAGTTTATTCCATTGTAGATGTTTACATCAATATGCGTAATGAAATACATTAGTGAAATATTAAGTTCTTTATTAATTTTTCTAACACATTTCCTCTTGGTGGAGGAAATCATATGTCAAAAAAATATTTTCAACACATTTGGAGTATTTTTTGAGTTGATGTTATTTTATACTTTTATCATTGTGAGAGTTTTTATGGTTTTTTTAATATGTGAAGAAAATTAATACATGAGTTTTAAAGACAAATTACTACATTCAACTAGTTTGGGAGTTAGACCATAGAAAATAAATAGATTCAGTTGGCCCACATTATTCAAATCAAATAAACTAACAATATAGGGATTAGCACTAATGTATTATATTTTAGATTTTATGTTATAATTACATGTATAAATATATTTTTCATATATTTATTAGTCTTGATGATTTCATGAAACTTATAATGAAAAATTCTTAATGAGAATACATTGGTTGTAGAATATCCTATATCTTTTATTATATATATGTGTGTGTATTTTATAGTTTTGGTTTTTCAATATGAACTAATTCTATTTCTGTGATTTTAATATGATATTTAGAAGGTGTAGATAATATTAGTTCTACATAATGTATGTTTAAGGATAGAGATGAATAAATATACGTTATGATGATATCCTTGAATGAGTTAGGGAAACAAAAATTATGGGAATATGAAGGTTGTATCTTTATTCATGGGTCTAAATATTCATTTGAATAGATTTAAATTATATTTTGGTTGAGCTTTTTATTTTATAATAATCACTCCTTTTGTGATGAGTATATTATAATGTTTGAAACATATTTTATGGATTATATACATGGGATATCATAACGTTTAAGTGATTTGATTTATGAATCTTCAGTATCTATTCAATAGTGAGTTCATATGAAAAAAAATTATACTGTAAAATCAAAGAAGTTACATACAATGGAATAGGGTGTTCCTAGAGTTTAAAAATTCAATGATTATTTTTTGGATATGTAATATTATATAAATAATTAGACAAACATAGGTTTAGATATATTTAACAAGAGATCAATATTAAATTTTGATGATCCTTTCTCTACGTTTTCATATGAATAAATTAATGGGGTTGTACATGGTAGAGAATTTATTGATATAGAACATTTTTTTCCTAAATATATAAATTTGATCAATATATATAATATGGTTTTGATGATAATTTATATAATTAATGAAATTTATGTTCAACTATAATTATTGAAATCATTTTCCTACACGATCTTGTTTATTTAGTAAGGGTATTATGCTACCATCACAAATAAATATAGTTCATTTTTGGAATTCTCTAATGAAAATAAATCCTGTCAATAAATCTGATTCCATTCATTTCAACAAATAGTATGATTTCTTAGTAAATTTTAACTATTTTCATACAACGTAATATGTATTATCCACTGATTTATTGAAATTCAAATAATAGATGTATGATATACTATTATTATGGATAATTATATTGTGAGGAGTAGTTATAGAGTATCATTAAGGGGATCAATGAAATATAAGTCAATGTAGTCACTAATCTTGAAGAATGGATAAGAACCATGGATAAGTAGTTGGATTAGTTGATTGAGGATAAATATTGTTGACAAAGGTTCAATAGGTAGAGGAAATTTTTTTATTTCAATTGAAAATAATTTTTTTTTCAAAACATATTTCTAATTTAACTCATACTATAAATTAAAATTACATTATCCAATTAACCATTATACAATAGTTAGAGATTATATAATTACCAACTCGAATGATAGTATAGTTGATGAAATTTCTGTTAGTTCATATGATGTTGTTCACGGTGTGTGGTGGTTGTGAAATAATTATTCAAAGAGATCAATTTTAATAAAATATAGTGTTTAATCATTTTCAAATATTTCACATATTTCCCATATAATTTTTTAATTTATACTGATTGAGGGTAATATTCACCAACTATGGTCTAGATCATGAAGTATTATTTAGGGAAGTTAATATTTATTTGTATCTAATTTGGATAAAAGATAAACTTATTAAATCTAAATTTTTGTATTGAAATATTTTAAAATATATAACAAATATATAAAAACATCAATGTTTTTTTGTGATAATATCGATATTTTGGAAAAATAAATTATGTTTTTTTTTTCTTTGAGAAGATTTATAGAATTCAGTAAATAGTTATATATATTCCATCTATTTTATTTTATATAATCTGGTGGAACCTTTGAATATATTAGAGTTAAGGGTAAATATTTACAAATATTTTTAGTGTTATCTAATTCAGAATAATTTATCACCAATGGTGGCTTCACTTCTATTTGAATTATGTAATAAAAATAACAATAGTTTATAAAGACTCATAATTTCGCAAAGCATGTGTAAACATTAGGTTATACAAAAATTACTTATTGAAGAAACATATAAAAAATAGGATCATTATTCACATGTAAATATAAAAAATAAATTTCATTAAAAAATAGAGTGTGTATTGTTTCATTGATTGAAATATAATATTAAAATTACAAGATTGGAATTAAAGACATTAAAAAAGAAATTGGATTTATGTGGATGGAATATGCATTTTGATTTTGAATTCTGTAATTTGAAGTCATTATTTATGGTTAATGATTATAATGAATGTGACATGAGGGTTTAGGCCTTGTTTTAATACTTTTGACATCTTATTTGTCAATAATATTTATTTTGTATATGTTTTATGATCCTATGGTTTATAACATGAAAATGTTACTTTTCCATAGACAAAAAGAGTTTACTATGAAATATTTAGGTGCACTACTAGGTTCATTGGGATAACATAAAACATTATTTAATTTTAAAATTAAATAATATTGGTCAACCACACAAATATTATAGTTGTCAATTGTATCTTAGAAAGTATTTTAATATTCCAAATACATGAATCGATACAGTAGGAGGGGATGAATTCTTTTACCCTGCATTTTAAAAATTCTAATTTTTGAAATAATGCTTTGAGGTTGGTAATACATGAACCTATTTATTAAATTCAACATATCAAAACAAAAATGATATGAAATTAAATTACTATAATAAAAAATATAGTTATTATACGTAATAATTGTAATCTATGAGCGTAGTCTATATTATAGTGTTTTTTTACAAATTACAACTTATTTTCCACTAATATATTTTTATCAAGACAAGTGTTCAAGTCAGTTTTTATCTTAATCCCATGCATAAAATCCCGAAAACTAACTTTCATAGGTTTAAATATTTTACTATAGTTACACTAAAATAACACTCCACTATTTGAGACAGATATTCTTTTGACTTTGGTCTTCTTCAGACAAAATTGTTAAATATTACCATTAAAACCATCTATATAATATCAATGAAAAACCACCAACACACTTCATGAATTTCCACTCAATAATTTACCTTGTGATTATTATTTATTAATCACAGTATCCTCCACTCATATGATTCATTTACCATTACATAACAACTACTTATTATCTAATACCTGATGCATTATATGTAGGGAAAAAAGATCATTTTTTAGAAGAAAAACTCAGTCAGAAGCACCACCCATACTATTTGTTCAAATAAAATCTATAAGATTAGGTATCAATATATTTTATAAACCACAAGATGTATTATTTTAGAATATATTAGTCATCCATTCCTCAAAAGCTTAGTATCACACTAATATATATAATTTTTTACAAATTCCATTTCATATCTTGTATTCATCCACTTAAAAACCATATTACCATATATAACTAACTATTCATATTCTATTTGATTAATAAATAAACATTAATTGATGAATATCTAAATATTATCACATCTAATTTAGATATAAAAACATTTTTATATTATAATATGTTTCAAGACATTGGATGAGATGTATTATGAACCAAAAATACATTACTTTAATACACTTTAAATGCGAAAATATCATCGTCCTGGTAGGTGATTTAACCTTCAAAAATAATCATGTTTTATAAAAAACACCCGTACCAAATTCTAATAATATAAAAGATCATAGATTCTCAGTATGTAAATATGATATTTAATTTAATTAATTTATCTCATATTACATTAAATAATATCCTTCATGAATCGTAATTAAAATATCGCGATTTCATTTTCCTTTAACTTATTATGATGTTATGTAACTTTTTGTTGTACAAATCACTGGAAAAATCTTATTTAGAAAATAAAATATATTATTGAAACATCCTTCCTTAAAAATTGTATTATTAGAATTTTTTTAGTTGCTTCTAACTATTAATGCATTATCCCAAATAAAAATATACATAATTCTTGAAAAAAGATGAAATCATTCAAGTTTACTCCTAGAAGGTTATTCTGAACATTATACTATTTATTAATAATATAAAGACAATTTAACCTTTAAAAATATTCAATCATATGATGATTTCATATATGATGTCCAGTTGTAGTATCATTTGGTTTTATTCTCAATATAAAATATAATTTAAGGAATTTAGTTCTTCATACAATAGAAATAAAAAATTAATAAGGATTATCTGTATATATATAATGTGATGTTTATAAAAACAAGCACCTTGAAAAAATATGTTCATAAATGATCATTATGGGAAACATGATTACATAGATATATTTGTCCATATTAAGACATTAATGATGTTTCAAAAATTTAAGATAGTTGTTATGAAATTTTGAATGAGCTTTACCAAATCCAAAATGAAGTTTTAGAAAACTAAATCTACTGGAACAATAAATATTAAAACATTAAGGATAATGTTTACACTAGAAAAAAATCATCATTATAATGTCTAAAATTTTATTTTATTTTGATAAAATATTTTTTATTACCCCAAAAAATATGGACTTCTTCTTTTATGTAAAATTCTCAAAAACTAATAAGAACTTTAAAAACACTTCGATGTCTTAGTCAGAAAAAAACGGCAATCTGAAATCCATAAAAATATTTTATATCCAGTGGGATCCTAAATCTCACCATTTGGATTTGTTTTTATCCTTTTATAAATATGTCTCAAGTGACTCAAAAATAACAATATATATCCAATAAGAATTGATATTTATTTTAAAATGATAGTTCAATATTAATTACTATTTATTTATAGAATTGGATACCTCAATGACATGTAATTTTTTTCCAAGTGATTAAATTATGTTATCCTTATAATATCATTTAACTCATCACCAATGCTTAAATTTTTTGATTATACCATATATCTTGATAATAAAATCAATGAAAACTTATCCTTAATTGAGCTTCAATATCTATATAAAATAGTTTTTTTTGTTTCACTTTTTCCACCCCATTTGAAAAAAAATATAAATTTTTCTTGGGGAGGTGTGGAAAAATAATTAGGTGAGTGTAGAAGGATATAAAATAAATTTTCATCAATAATTCATATAAACAATCATTTTTAAATTAATTGATCATAATTTTTTAATGTGTTCCATTATTTCAATTAAATACAATTTCACGTCAAATTTAAACAACTTGCCATTGATGAAATAATTTTTGAGGTCAATGTGTATAGACCATGATTATTAAACAAGAATCCTTGAATCTTTTATTTCACTATAATTATCATATACAATGTATTTTGTTACCACATACTAAAATATTTTTTTAACCAGTTGAAATTGGGTCAATTTCATATGATTACAAGATTTTGTAGTTTATATGTTTATTTATTCATCTTTACTCAAATTTAATGAAATAGTTACTAATACACATCACACAATTATCTCAAATAATTATTATTCTACTATAATTGGATTTAATTTCCACACAACCTCCACCCTAATAATCAACTTTATAACCTAAAAACGTAATTTAAAAGTTGTTTTGGAATAGAGAGATGGATTCAACTATAATTTTATAATATATATATATATATATGAAAATTATATTTATAACCAACATTTAATATTTGTTTAGATCACATGGAAATCAGTCACACATTTTAATAATAATTATAATTTAATATTTTTAATTGATTATGAATTGAGATTTATTAATATATTTTATATGATACCAATATTAAAAAAAATTAATATTTCTTATTTTATAAACATTGTGTAAAAAAATATAAGATTATATGTCAACTTTGATTCCACCATCCCAAACCTCCTTATATATTATAAATAATATTATTCATTCGATACAAATAATTTTCATCCCATTTAAGGAATTGTAATCCATGAAAAATGAAATATTTCCCAATATAGAAATATGAAAAATCCTCTTCATTACATCAAAAAACAACCTATAAATAGGATCTTTTTAAACTAAAAAAATTATGTCCTCTAATATACTATGATATTAAGAGTCCCTTTGGATTGATATTTCAGATAAAGGTTACTAAAACAATTAATAGTTAAAAAATTTACACTCCTAATGCATCTATCCTGCATGGAATACCTGAATCTTGGGGACGGATTGAAGATATACAGTTATTTCTTATTTTCAGAATATGATGATCGTTAAGAATAAAACCCCGAGGGTTTTCAAGGAAAATTTATTCCCCAAGAACTGCATTCAAGAAATTATATTTCACATCCAATAATATAATCATATAAAATTTATGATTTATGTTAACCATAACAATCCTGTTGGTCTCAAATAAATCCACTAAAAAATTTTTATTAGAGTGAAATATTTTTATTTGAGAATAACCATTTTATAAAATCCTTGGTTTATTTCATAAGACAAATGCCTTCAGATTTGATTGATTTCTGAAAACTCACTTATTGAAAATTTTATTTCCGATCTTAGGTATTCAATCTTGTACCTAGGTGGAGTTATTTTTATTCATAAATTTCTACAATCATAATATAAATCAACTTTACAGGTTCAATTTCAATTGAAACAGTTTGAGGTTCAAAATAAGTGTTATGAGAAGTTTTCTCCTAAATTATTCACATTTTAATTTATAGTGTAATTCAATATTTTGACCACTAACATTCAAAAAATATGAATTATTCATTAAAATTTGTTTCCACTTTGTTTGACCCACAACTTCTTAATCCTGATAGGTAAAATCTAAGTAAATATATACTACAAATATCTCATTTATAAAAAAAAGTTATATATTATTCATTAATATATATGTTTCCAACTCTTGTTGATTAATTACCATCCTCAATTAAGTCATATTGTTTATAGTCATTTTAAATTATTTTTTCATCTAAAAACAATACCATATTGTGTTAATTTTTTATCCAAAAATTTTACACATGAACATTAAAAAAATGACCTAAAATATTTCTTCTTCTTCATCAATTTCAATAATATTAATGATTTTTCTATTCCAAATCATCATGTAATAAGGGATTTAAAATATCTATAAGTACATGATATTTTCATTTTAATGGTTTAAAATTTCATATAAAAACATGTATTTCATTGACATAATAATCTTCTCTTTTGAATGTGAACATCAATGGAAATTGATTCACCCCAAAATAAATATGATATCTGTTATAGCAAATATAGGTTTGTAAATGTCCTTAATGTTATAGTGTTTTCTCTATGCCATGTAATTTTTTATTTCATGTGTAGGGATATATAATTATTTGTTATTATATTAATTTTTTGATAGATCTCAAAAACATTGTCTGTGTACACATATTCATTTTATGACCTCACCTTCATGACATAAACAACATGTTCATTCTCATATTTTCTTTAAAAATAATTTTAAACGTAGAAGATCATCTAATTCGTGCTTTATAATAATAACCTTATCCGTAGTTCTGTGCTCATAAATTATTTTCATGAAATAAATTACATCCTTCTTGAATTATTTCTCATAGGATAACACATATGTAAATAATTGAGTTAGAATTTTCTTTTAGATTGAATACTCTCTTTATTTTCATTCCCTTAGTTTGTCTTTATTTTTATTCATGTATCCAAAATTTATTTTCTATACATTTTATTCTTGGGATAGTCTCTCTAAAAGAACATTTGGAAATATTTACATTATTCATTCTAGTATACTTGAAACTTTAATTCCTTAGTTATTTTTCATCATTGGTACTCATAATGAAATAATTAGACATTCCATCAATTCAAAACTAGTCCACATATGATATTTCACCTCCATAAATTGCATTTAAAAACAAATAATTTATCATTTTATAATATTTACTTGAGAAAATAACCTCATTTCCTTAATATCATAGATTTTTAACACTACATATGTTATGCTTCATCCTTTCCCTCAACAATACATATTTTACATTTAAGTCCATTAGACAAAATTTTAAATACTCATACTCTAATCCTCATGAAATTATCATTTTATAATTCAATAGAATCAATTTCATATTGTTTAATTCATTTTGATATTTTTTTATCCCCATGAATGTGGGAGATACAAATATTTTCAAGGATCCATGGTTATCCATTATTTTATTCATTCAGTTTCATTTCTACTATAAATGAATTATTTTCTGGAGAATAAATATCAATTACATTCCCCTTTTTATTAATTTATATATTTTATGGGATATCATTAATTAAATTATCTTCATAGTTTATTGATATCTCACATTTGGGGAAAACATCCTCTAACCCTTGATACATGTTTTAATTTAAAATACATACATTTGTTTTCATTATACCCTTTTTCATTAGGGAATCATTATTCAAAACATACAACAATATCCCCATTAATTAACATATATTTCATGGTAAAGACATATTGTACAAGAATATATATTATTATTCAAAAAAAAATTCAACAACACTAATTGTAACACCTAGATATTAATATTATATTTAACCAAAAATTATGTCTAGGTTCTTACATTGTAACAAACTAGTATTTTGTAGAATTTTTTTATTAAAAATCAATATATCTCTTTAATATTTTGCATTATAAAAAATTATATTTATTTATTCACAGTACTGAGTGTGTCTTTCATTATATGAAACAATACGATTATTTTTTGTTTCACATAATTCTTCATTTAAATGAAACATGACGTACAATTAAAATATTATTATTTAATATGATAGTTATAACCTAGATATTTTAATGGAGGATAATAATAATATAAATTAAATAATGAAAGTATATGATTTAATCAAGCTTATAAAATTAACACTATAGTGAATTATTTGTTATAAATGAAAATATGTTCAACTTGAAAATAAAGGAAATGTCTTTGTGGCAAAACAATTTTTGTGCCTTAAAATATTTTTAACATCATAAAATTTAAAAATTAAAATTTAGTGAATAATTTTATGAAGAATTATTTACTATATATTCAATTAAATATTTAACATTCATAATATGTGTTTTCTAGAGAAGATATTCGAATAATTGTAATTATAAAATTAAAAATTATATTTTCTAAAAAGAGGTTTTATGGCCTTTTGAAAACAAGTTTAAAAGGTATGTATTGAAAATTTTAGATAATTTAATCCTAAAAATTGTCTTTATTGTTGAAATCATCATTAAAAAATGACATCGGAGTAAATTTCAAAAAATTTATTGTGATGATATATTTTTTTATTATTAGAAAAAAAATACAAGGTTTTAAGTATTATAATTTATTTTAATGAAATTAAAAAAATTAATATATTTTAAAGTGGGTTTAAAAAGTATTATTAGTGAAATTATATATCTATTAATCCAATTTAGGTCTTAGAAAAAATTTATCACTAAGTTTAAACATAAAAACATTTTAAAAAATTGGATAGTTTCTCATTGAAAACCCAATTTCTTATCACTTCCGTGAGATTAATTTTAAAATAATATTTTCCTCTTATATGAGTGTAATTTGGAAATATTAATCAAATATTTGAAATCATAAAAATTATTGTTATAAAAAATGTTCAACATGTTGTTTTCGTAAATTAATGTAAAAACATCAAATATTAATTATCCCGTTTGAGGTCAAAATGGGTTTACTGGGAGCTATACATAAAAGATAAGATGTAAAATGATTATTAAACCTGTTAAAAACATATTGTCTCCCCATATTCCAAACATATCACCATTGAGGTTTCATAATGTAAATTTTAGATCACAATGGAAGGTGAAAAATGTGGATACACAATTTTCGTTTCAATGATTACAAGTGTTCCAGTAACATCACATACAAAAGGACACCCCTCCTCTTTTTTCACACCACAAATCAATTTATTTAAATAAAATAAATAATAAATAAACATTATTAAATCCCTAATATCATCCTATATGATTTAATTTTATCATAAACCCAATATATGAAATATTTTTGTGAAAACTAATTTTTTTTGATGAAGAGGTAATTACCATAACTGAGCATTTTAATTTATTTTTTCCTACACATATTTCATTTATTATTAAAACTACTAATATAAAAACATTATAATATTACATATATTGATTTGTTTCTTTTATTTGGTCATGACCTAAACCCATATCCACTTCCATGAGTTTGGATGTGAAATAATTATTCCTCTGTACAACAAACTACCTCCTCCTGAACAAATGATATTCATTTTATATCAAAAATAATCATATCTTGATTTAATTAATTAATTAATGTTTATATATTTATTATTTATTATATTTTTAAACTTATATATTAATAATACTAACTATACCTTCTTACAAAAAATCCTTCTAAAAAAACTAACTTCATTCGTGTTTATGATAGACTACAGTCTAACAAAAAACTGTGATGTGTTTTTCATTTCCATTTTACTCAGATGATAATAAGGACATATTAAAAAATACAAACGAAATTGGTAAAATATTTATATATTTTTTTATGACATAACATATACCTCCTAACATTACATTCCATGTCACACATGTTTATGGAAGACATCCTCCATGCGAGGTGATGTGATTCATTATTAACATACACATGACATGTAATGGCCCGGACCTCTCTAACCCATTCCTTTGTCAAAATGAGGGTCATGAAGTGTTCTAAAGGGTAAATTGGACATTTCACACACTTTTCAGAATTTTGAAACTACACGCCATGTGGTGTGAGTACACGCTATGTACCCCATCACTGGGTATACCCCTTGTTGAAGGTCGTTTCCTTACCGTGTGAAATAAATGAGTACAGGCCATGTAGTCCCGCCCCGCGTACGCGTTACCATAAAACCGTGTGTTGACCAGTGAACTCCCATGTGCCGTGTTAAAGCCATGTCCTTATCATGTGAAATAAATGAGTACACGCCATATAGCCAATACTACACGCCGTGTAGTCCCACCCCGCATACGAATTACCTTCAAACCGTGTGTTGACCAGTCAACGGTCGCGTGCCACATTGTTGGCCGTGTTGGAAGCCGTGTGATGACCGTGAGAAATGGATGAGTACACGCCGTGTCCCATAAATTACACAGCGTGTACATTTTTTTCTCTTGCCTATAAAAGGAGGGTTCACATCCTCCTTTTCAACTCACCCCTCTCCTCCCCATTCCTCTGAGCATTGCTCTCCCAAGAGACTCGAAGTCTCTTTTTCTACCATAACTTCTTCGTCCGAGCACCGATTTACGATCCGTCAGCAGCCACAAGATCATAATGACGAGGCGGAACATATGAGCTTGGATCTGTTGTCTTTCCTTCGGTCTTTCTTTTCCAACTTCCACCTGAGGAGGTTTTTTCTGAGATTTGACAGATGCGACGGACACCAACAGATGTCTTATAATGTTGACCCGGGGGAGCATTGTGATTAGAACCTATTGAGGCAGGTATCTTACCTTCGTCTCTCCAAATTTTTCATCAGGCGGGGTGGGTATCCTCTTGTTTTCATGAGAAACGGATGAACCTTTAAACGAATATAATAACTGGTTAAAGAATGGGGATGGGGAAGTTGTTATGTTTATCTTAATATCCTTTGAAATTATGTTGTGAATTAAATAGGCTTATGCCTACTGAAAATCACGGTCGTTGGGGACTTTGCTTGCGCAATTAAATGTTGCCCTATCTTTTTAGACCGTTTTTTTTTTGAATGGAACTTTGTTGAATGTGGAATTAGGTTAATCACATAAAGTTGGCTGATTTAAAATCTGTAAGCCTTGTGTGATCACCCCGATTGAACAAAATAGAATAATGAACATGTGGATGTTGTCTTGGATACGTGGCATGTGATGGCAGTGTTTTGTGGGTTATTGTGGATGGGGTGATCAGTGGGGATGCGGTTGGCTTGGTTGTGGGTTGGTGTGAATTCAATGTTAGTGATGGCCAGTGGGGCTGCAATAAATGTTATTAAAGGGATAATGATGTACGGTGTGGTTGTGATTATGGTGGTTGTTAGCGGGGCTGCAGGGTCGAGCTCAAATGTAAACGAACTATGGGTTGTTAATAATAAATAAAAATTTGAAGAGTTAAGAAATGGTGCGGCATGGTAATGGAACATGGATAATAATCAATGTGTTTGGTTGGTCAATAAAAAGGGACTTGTTGTGTTGCTTGTGTTTTTTTAACTTGATTTGTGGATGGCGGGGATATGTTTTACGATCGATCGATGTGGTTGGTTTTGGATAGTTTCCCAATAGTTAAGGAACTAATAAACTGATTCTGTTGAAACATGAAAAATTAAATGGGGTTTCGGGATCATTTGTTGTATGCATGCTTAATGATAGTAGTGTCGAGGCACGTGCTCCGTCTCTCTGTTTAAAAGCCATAGGTTGGGCTAAGTGTTTGGTATATATATATATATATCATTGTGTTTTGTCGCACCTCACCCATGTTCAGTACTTAATTCCGAACACTCCCATTTCATGGGAGAGGGTGTTTTTCCCATAGTTACTAGCTCATTCTTTCTCCTTATTCCCTAGGTTGTGATGTATTGAGGCGACCTTGCACCTAAAACCCTTCAGGTAGGTTTCGATTGGGGTGATTTTGGCCCAAGACTCTTCGAGCAGGTTTTTTCCCAAGATTATTTGGGATGAGGCCCAGGTGTCTTCGGGCAGAGTTCTATTAATATTACTGTTCCCATGAATCATCGCGATGAGGCCCAGTTGTGTGCGGGCGAGATACGTGGTTGTGAGGACCAGGTGTCTGTGGGCGGGATACGTGGTTGTGAGGGCCAGGTGTGTGTGGGCGGGAAGAGTGTGGCAGCGTCAGGACGTTCGCCGTTAGGAAGTGCATCTAACTAATGGGAAATGGTGAAGGATACCCAATACTCTTATTCTTATATACTACTACCTGTTGTGATTTTTTTTGGTGAGTGTGGCTGGTGAGGTTGGGTGGATATATTTCCATACTAGGATTCTTCTGTTATTCTCACAGTACATTAGGATGTCTCCCCACTTGTGCACGAGAGATTTAGGTTTCCCTATTGAGTATACTTGTATGCTCACCCTACGTTTACTTTCATGTTTACAGGAGGACTACTAGGGCTGTGCGGGACCCTACTAGCTGGAACATTTAGAGTTGTTGCAGTTTGTTATACACTTGTTTCTTTTGGTAATGGACTTTTGAGTTTTCTTGTACTTGTACCTTGTTTCAAAACTATTTAAACATGCATGTGGGATTGGCTTGGATTTATTTATATACACATGTACTTTTCTGTTTTGGTGGTTGAGTCATCATATTTCTCGATCTTAAATAATAAAAAGGGTAATTCCTACCATATTTGTGAAAACTCATACCCTTGGTGCTAGTCGCCACCCCAGGGCCTTCTGGAGGCGGGACTCAACGGTCATTATCTCCCTTTCACCATTGCCTACTCAAGAGGGGCATCTTTGGTGGGTGGGGGTCATGACAGAATGTTATCAGAGGTGATGGTTGAGAGATAGGATAGTTTCTGGAGTTAGGCACAGTGAGGATTTCATGGGATGGTAGGTCCATAGTGTTGGTTAATCTTGGTGTGTGACATAGGCCAGGGAAGACTGGCTAGGACACGAGATTTTAGGGCCCCCCGTGATCCGATTCAAGAAATCTGAGCCTACCGAACGTCCAAGTGAGGCTACATTGATTTCAGGGAAGAGACCCTAGGGAATTTACATGCATCATCATGAATGTGTTATAGTTGATTTGGGTTTTCTGGGAAAGAAATTGAATAAAATCATAAAATGAAACCTTGAGAAATTCCTTGCTACTTGGGCTTATGCGATCGTTGTTTACCGTACAGCTATGGCACTAGGACGTCATCCCCAGGTGACTTAGATGGCCGAGGCCCATCAGATTTAGGTGGCAAATCAAGATTAGGATTGACCGAGAGGAGGAAGATATCCAGTGGCAGATGAATCTCCATTATTTCCAGCGGTAAACCCTCAAGAATTATGAGGGTAGTAAATCGGATACCAAGATAGAGGGGTCTCTTGAGGAGCTAGGGATCGCCTTTTCCTTGATCCGTGCTCCGAGAGAGTACTAGGATCCCCTAGAAGTTAGTCATCTGAGAGGTGTGGAATGACAGCGGTGGACGCTCTACCTTAGAGAGAGTATAGAGGAAGAGGTTCTGTGGGCTGACTTTGAGAAGTAATTCCAAGAGGAATTCCTTTCTTCCATGATCATGGTGGTGAAGCGGCAGGAGCTACTCTCCCTTCATTAGGGGAGTACGTCAGTATTAGTGTTGGGGATCAAGTTCAAAGACCTCATACTCTTTGCTCTGGATCTCTTTCCGGATGAGGAGTCTTGGGAGAGAAGTTTGGAGTAGGCGCTTCATCCTTCGCTCCAGTATGTTGTCACCCCCTTCACCCTTCTGACGTACATGAATGTACAGAAGAAGGTAGAGGTTGTATAAAGGATGCACTCATAGGGTGTCGCACCACGTGAGGGGATCCAGCCAGGTTCGTCAATGGGGAAGGCAGTTAGCAGCAGGTCTCCTATGACGGGACCTTCTAGGTTTAGGCCAGAGGGGAGCATGCCCCAGTAGTTCCAGTTCAGATCTTCAGGTCCTCGTCCCTTTTTCACGAGCCCAGGAATGAAGTGTCTTTCCTGTGGAGGTTTCAGGCACATTCAGATTCAGTTCCTGACCCAAGATCAGTACGGTGGAGGTGGGCTGGTTTAGTGCCAACCTCAGCAGCACTAGTTTCCGGTGAGGCCCTTCCAGCAGCAGCCTACCATGATCCCCCAAGGGAAGACAATGCAGGAGGAGGCCGACCTCAGGGTACTCCTCAAGGACCTCGACCAGGGCGTGGTCGGGGAGGTGGACGATGTTGGATCGAATAAGTAGATATATATGTCTATTAGATGGAACAATACAAGAGGGGGGTGAATTGTAGGTTAAAAAAACGTTGAGTTTTAGCAACAAAGAGATTAGTTTGAATGATCTTAAACTAATACAAATACAAATACCCACAATTTTATTGAATGTAAAAGGTATGATGAATTGTAATACTAATGTAATGTAAAACAATTGTATTCAAGGTGAACACAATAATCAGAGTAATACAAAGATGAATGATTCTACCTTAAAGCGTATAGAATCAATCAATACAAAAAGTAATAGAATGATTGTAATTGAAACAATTACAATTGAATATGTAAAGAAGAAAGGAAACAATACAAATCCCTTTCTAATACAAGTAACATCGGAAATTTAAAAGTATTACAATTCTTTTAACCCAAATAGAAGGGTTATCCATTCACCTAGGATAAAAGGTCTGTCCCACCAACACCTTGGTGAGCCCTCGATACGATGATCGGCACGTCTGTCTGCCTATCCTCGGCAGCCCTCGATACGATGATCGGCACGTCTGTCTGTCTATCCCCGGCAGCCCTCGATACGATGATCGCCACATCTGTCTGCCTATCCCCGGCAGCCCTCGATTTTGTCGGTAATCGGCACCTCTATCTTTCAATTACTTGAAAGCCCTCGATACGATGATCAGACGCACAAGGCAGATGAGAGAAGTCACAGTGTCTCTCTCTAGAATCTTTGTAGTTCAAAGATTCTCTTCATTCGTTCTCTTTGTTCATCATTGTTGTCTCAGCTTCAAATGACCTCCTATTTATAGGCCTCGGGTTCCAACGGTCATATTGCCTCCAACGGTCATATTGAAACAGAAAGAACGACATCGTTTTGATTAGTTTGTAACTAACTCAACGACATTGTTTTGTTAGGACAAGAGATATATAGAAAAGTAAAACATGAGTATGATTCATATGCAATGAGTGTTTTTGACTAAGTACCAAAACAAATAATGAATATCTGAATAGCAGAGTCAGTACGATACGATTGACAGAGTCAGTATGTTACGATTGACATAGTCAGTACGATACGATTGACAGAGTCAGTATGATACGATTGACAGAGTCAATATGGTACGATTGACATAGTCAGTATGGTACGATTGACAGAGTCAGTATGGTACGATATGGTTAGTACGATAAACATTTAATGATACGATAAACATGAAGACGAATGTAATTTCCAAAACATGATAGAATACATTCGTGATTTCCAAAACATTATATAGAAGTCAAAAATAAGACTTTTGACTTAACAATCTCCCTCTTTTTGGAAAGCACAACACACAAAGTAAATGTAACAAGAAATACTTATCTCCCCCTGATTTATTGAAAACTCTTCTGAATAAGAAATTGAATACAACTAACTCCCCCTTAGGTATGGACTTTCCTAAGGATTTTATTCGTAGATTTTCCTTAAGAGCATTGTAAAGCATTCTCCCCCTTTGTAAAACATTCTCCCCTTTGTAAACATTCTCCCCCATTGTGATTTACAAAAAAAAGGAGTAATATTGAATTGTCTGAAAGTTAGTAAAGCAATACAAGACAATAGATAAAATAAAAGAATCATAAGAGTCATTACAAAACAAAGACAAGTTCCAAAAGAAAACAAATACAACAATCATTTGTTTTCTCTTTCCTTCTCCTTCTTTATAAGCTCATGAAGAACAGCTTTCATCTTCTTGATCTCCTTCTTGTCTTCAGAAATTGATTCTCCCTGAGTTTTGAGAATCTCTTGTTGGTCCGCAAAAATCTGATCTTGATTTCTGATAGTCTCCTCCTGGACTCTGATTACTTCTTCAAGGGTATCAATTCTGTTTTGAAAATTCTTGTTATCTTTGGATAACACAGAATTTTGATTCTTCAGCAAGACCATTTCATCCTTGAAAGATTAATCCTTCGAGAATTCATATTGAAAAACATTCATTCTCTCTTGCAAATCTTTCACTGAAGGAACATCGGCTCTTTGAGAAGACAAAAGGTTCAACCTTTCAATTGTTTCTTTGTCAAGATTGTTGAAATCAATTGCAAGCTCATTTGATAACCTTCTTATATCTTCAATAGCTATCTCATGATCATTGATTGAGCTCTCTATTTTGTACGACCACTTGGTCATCTTATTACAAGCCTTCTTATGAGCAACTGAGCTTTCTAAAAGTACTTTCAAATCGGCTTCTACTGACAAAACTTTCTTCCTTAATTCTTTCACAGATCCAAAATTCTTCTTTTGATTGTCAGTGATAAAATCAATCTTCCCTTCTAGCATCAGGAAATAAGGAATAGTCTTCTCAACTCTTCTCAAAACATGAACAATGTAGTCACTCTTCTTGAGATAGATTGTATGCTCTGAATCGGTATCTTCATCGTACGATGCTAGTTCATACGATCAGCTTGAATCAACAACTGGATGTTTCCCTTTTGCTTTTTCTTTATGCTTTCTTTCTTCTTCCACTTTGTCACTAATGAGAACAACTTTATCAGAATGAGAGGATTGAGTACCTTGTTTTTCTTGAGATGACATTCTGTCCGGATATTGATCCTGATCGGCATGAGGAGTTTGTTGAACACATTCACTCAGCTTTTGAACCGATTCCTCTCTACTCTTCTTTGAACTTTGAAGAAATTCTAAAAGAAATTCTCCTTCTTCTTTTTACACTTCTTCTATTTCTTCCATCACGTGTTTTTTTTTCTTTCCTCAGGGAGACTCTGTACGATGGGCTCTTGATGCACTTCTTCTGTTAGTTGGGTACTGGCATCCTCAACCGCTTTCAAGATTTTAGAGACATCAAAGTCCTGAGCCTTTCTTTTCAAAAGAACCTTCTTCTGCTTTTCAGCCTGAAGGGTTTCTTCTACCCTTACTCTTTCCGCAAAGGCCTCAGTAGGGTCAAGACCAAACCTCGGATCACCTTCCTTTCTCTGTTCCTTATCCTTTCTCCATTTTTCTACAACTTCTTTACTGTACCTCGGCTTATTTTTCGGCTTTGAACTGATTTGCGGATCAGACTTTTGAGTAACACCGGTAGATTGAAAGTCTTTGGATGACATAGGTACCGATTGATTCTGAGCCAATTCAACTTCTACATCTCTGACAAAATGTTTTGAATTCAGATCAAAACAAACATTCAGCATTTTCATCGTACTCTTACTGATCCATGATGGTCTCAAATCCATGGGTTTTCCTTTAAAAGGAATGTTACAAAACTTCATACTGTCAAGAATGAATTTCGTAAGGATAGTTGGATACATAATCATATGGGACTTAATCCCTCCTGTCTTGAAATTCTTAATTGTTTCAAAAACATATCCCATGAGATTTACATTCCTCATATTTACAAGATAATCGAGCATAAAGATATCAGAAACTTTCAGAGTTTCTCTATCCCCTTTCCTTGGGATAAGAAAACCTTGCATCCATAAGGTTACAAAACGATTGTCTTGAGAAAGATGAGACACTTTTCTCTTATCTTCATTAATAACAAACAAAGTCTTTTCATCATTTTCTCTATTAAACGTACCAACTTCCTCTGCTAGTTTGTGCGATGGACAAAAATAATCCCCTTCTATAGAAACATTGAGAAAATGTGCCGCTTGTTTCACAGACATAGACAATTTTCTATTTTACACAGCAATGTTTATAGTCATGTCTTTGTCGAAAGAAACGGTTTTGTAAAACTGACAAACTTCATCAAAAAGAACCGGATCTTGAGAATCAATATTTTCAACACACAGATGTTCCCATCCTTGAATCAAAATGATCCTCCTGATTGTAGAATCGTACGTATCGAAAAAGTCCCGAGATACTAACCTTTCTCTGTTAAAGTCTTTCTCTGTGAAAGTCTTTGAACACATTTTGGCAGGAGTATTAGCAGAGGATTGAGACATAAAGGTTCTGTCGGTGAGAAGATCGTACGATGGTTTATAGCTGGTGGAGCAGAGCTTTGCCTCAATTCCTGAAAAATCAATGTGGGTTTGGGGAGGGGAGAGGGGTATTTATAGGCGATGAAGAAGTGACCGTTGATCTTCTACGGTCGAAAAAGGGTGACCATTGATCTTCTACGGTCGATATTAGAGCAAACCAGATCAATGGTTAGGATTAAAACAACGAGAAAGAAAAAAAATGAAAAAATACATGTCGGAGAACATATGGTAATTGTTGGTTTTGATATCAATCAAAAGAAAATACAATCGTAAGGAAACAAAAAAAAATCATCATGCCGATGGAAAACAAAGTCATTACTATGAACTGACCGTATGATAGAAAACAATCTTGTTACCATGAACTGACAATACGATGGAAAACAATCTCGTTACCATGAACTGACAGTACTATGGAAAACAATCTCAATACCATCATCGGTCGATTCAATCCCATGATTGATTGATATGATGAAAAAGAATTTCAATACCATCATCGGTCGATTCAATACCAAGATTGATTGGTACGATGGAAAAGAATTTCAATACCATCATCGGTCGATTCAATACTATGATTGATTGATACGATAGAAAAGAATTTCAATACCATCATCGGTCGATTCAATACTATTGATTGATCGATACGATGGAAAAGAATTTCAATACCATCATCGGTTGATTCAATACTATTGATTGATTGATACGATGGAAAAGAATTTCGATACCATCATCGGTCGAATCAAAAACTAAGATTGATTGATACGATGGAAAAGAATTTCAATACCATCATCGGTCGATTCAATACTATTGATTGATTGATACGATGGAAAAGAATTTCGATACCATCATCGGTCGATTAAATTCTATTTATTGATTGATACGATGGAAAAGAATTTCAATACCATCATCGGTCGAATCAAAAACTAAGATTGATTGATACGATGGAAAAGAATTTCAATACCATCATCGTTCGATTCAATACTATTGATTGATTGATACGATGGAAAAGAATTTCGATACCATCATCGGTCGATACAATACGATAAACAGAAGGAAAAAAATGATATGGTAAAAACTGTCAATACGATAAACAGAAAAAAAATGAACGAAACGATAAAACTGTCAATACGATAAACAGAATGGAAAAAAATGAATGAAACAATAAAACTGTCAATACGATAAACAGAAAAAGATACATATTCCAAAGAGTAAATAGTTAGAGAACATAAGATAAAAAGAACCATAAAGACAGAAAGAAATGTCCTCCCCCTTTCTACGAGGAGTTTCTTACTATTAGGAGAGATGTAAAACAGGAAGTAGATATGAATGATTATTTTAATGTAATCATTCCTAGCTTCTGTTTTATGTATTCAAATCTATCGGAAGGTAAAGGTTTTGTAAAAATGTCAGCAAGTTGTTCTTGCGTTCCGATGAATTGTAAAATAATATCTCCTTTTTGTGTGTCATCCCTAAGAAAGTGATGCCTAACATCTATGTGTTTTTCACGAGAGTGATGTGCTGGGTTTTTACTAAGAGCTATGGAACTCGTATTATCACAAAGAATTTGAGTTTTGGAAAAACTCAAACCATAGTCAGTGAGTGTGTGCTGCATCCACAATACTTGAGCACAGCAACTTCCAGCTGCTACATATTCAGCTTCAGCAGTGGAGAGTGCTACTGAGTGTTGTTTCTTGCAGGACCAAGAAACCAAAGAGTCTATTAAGAAATGAAAAGTTCCAGATGTACTTTTTCTATACATTCTACAACCACCAAAGTCAGCATCTGAAAAACTTTTTAAAACAAAATCATTTCCAGAAGAGTAGAAAAGACCTAAATCCATAGTGTCTTTTAAATACCGAATGATCCTCTTTACGGCTTTTAAGTGAGACTCTTTTGGATTAGATTGATATCTTGCACATAAACATACAGAAAACATTAAGTCGTGTCGACTAGCTGTCAAGTATAGCAAACTCCCTATCATACCTCTAAAATTTGTTTGATCTACTGGTTTCCCAGTTTCATCAAGATCAAGAGTATTTGAGTTGCCAATTGGGGTGCTAATACTTTTAGTTTTGTCAAATCCATACTTTTTGAGTAAGTCTTTAATATACTTATGTTGAGATATATAAGTTCTTTCTGGTTTTTGAGAAATTTGAAAACCTAGAAAGAATGTTAACTCACCCATCATACTCATTTCAAACTCAGATTTCATTAATTTTGCAAAAGAATCAGTTAAAGATTTCTGAGTTGATCCAAATATGATGTCATCAACATAGATTTGGACAATCAAATCATTTTTTTCCATTTTGATAAAAAGAGTTGGATTTGCTGTTCCTTTTGTATAATTGTTTTGTAAATGAAATCCTGTAAGTCTATCATACCATGCTCTAGGGGCTTATTTAAGACTGTATAGAGCCTTGGTAAGTTTAAAAACATGATCAAGATGTTTTGGGTCTTGAAAACTAGGAGGTTGTTCTACAAAAACTTCTTCTTGAACAAAACCATTTAGAAAAGAACATTTGACATCCATTTGAAATAGTTTGAAATTGAAATATGCTGCGAAGGCTAATAGAATACGAATAGATTCAAGTCTAGATACAGGAGCATATGTTTCTTCATAGTCTATTTCCTCTTGTTGATTATATCCTTTAGCAACAAGTCTTGTTTTATTTCTTACAATGATTCCATTTTCATCACACTTGTTTCTGAAAACCCATTTTACACCAATCACAGTTGTTTCTTTAGGTCTTTCAACTAAAGTCCAGACTTGATTCCTTTCAAATTCATTTAGTTCATCTTGCATTTCTTTGATCCAATCATCATCACCTAAGGCCTCACTTGGACTTTTAGGTTCAAATTGGGAAAGAAAAGCAAGATTTTCTATTTCATTTTTTAAGGAATTTCTGGTCCTTACAGGTTGATTTATATCACCAATGATGTTATCACTGGGATGATTCCTAAGAAACAATTGATTTGGGTTGTGTAAAACCTGTTCATAAACATATGGTAGAAAATCTTCTGAGGTTAATGTTTCAGGAATACTTTCTTGAACATTTTCTTTATCAGAATACTCTTCTAATAATGGTTGATAAACATTTTTAGAAAACCCATCTGAGGATGTAAGATTGGGTTGGTTGAAAACAAAAGGATCAGTTTCATCGAATTTTACATGTACTGTTTCCTCAACAGTACAAGTGTTTTTATTGAAAAATATATAAGCCTTAGAGGTTGTAGAATAGTCTAGAAAGATTCCTTCATCAGATTTTGGTGCAAATTTGTGTAGATTATCTTTTGTATTCAGAATGAATACTTTGCATCCAAAAACATTGAAGTATGAAACTTTAGGTTTTCGGCCTGTCCATAACTCAGAAGGGGATTTATTAAGAAATGATCTAGTTAAAACACGATTTATAGTATAACAGGCAGTACTAACAGCTTCAGCCCAAAAGTGTTTAGCAATTGAGTATTCACTCAACATGGTTCGAGTCATTTCCTGAAGAATATGATTTCTTCTTTCAACAACACCATTTTGCTGAGGAGTTCTGGGAGCTGAGAAATTGTGAGTAATACCTTTCTTACTACAAAAAGTTTCAAAATCTGAGTTTTGAAATTCACCACCATGATCACGGTGAATAGTTATCAATGGTAGGTTTTTCTCATTTTTAACTTGGGATCTAAAAGTTTTGAAATAGGAAAAGGCTTCAGATTTCTTTGTGAGAAAATAGACCAATGTAAATCTAGTAAAGTCATCAACTAAAACAAATACATAGTATTTGCCTCCAATGCTTCCAGATTGTGAAGGACCAAACAGATCCATATGCACAAGCTGTAATGCATTATAAGTTGAAACTTCATTAATTGATTTAAAGCTAGTTTTATGTTGCTTGCCAAATTGACAAGGATCACAGACTTTTGAAGAATCATATCTAAGATCTGGTAGCCCTTTTACAAGTCCTTTCTTTGAGAGTTTACTTAGGTTTCTCAAATTACAGTGTCCTAGTCTCCTATGCCATAGCCACGATTGGTCTTCTATTACACTTAAACAAGGTAAGTTTTGGTTCCTAAGGTCTTCTATGTTAATAGTGTAAACATTCTCTTGCCTATGAGCAGATATAATGAACTCATCCTTGGAATTGTGAACTAGACACTTATCATTTCTAAAATTCACAAGGTAACCTTCATCACATAATTGGCTTATGCTGATGAGATTGTGCCTAAGACCTTTAACAAACAAAACATTTGAAATAAGAACTTTTCCAAGACAAACAATATTACCTATACCAACAATATTTCCTTGAGCATTATCTCCGAAGGTAACTTTTCCACCTTTTGTTTTGATAACCTTTTCAAAAAGATCTTTGTTTCCAGTCATATGTCGAGAACAACCACTATCCATGTACCAAATGTTCTTATTGATACACTTCTCGTTTTCCTGAAAAAGAAACAATTAGATTTTCAGAATCCAAACTTGTTTGGATCCAGAAGGGTTAGATAAAAGACTTTAAGGAATCCACATTTGTTTTTCAAAATGAGCCTTATGAAATCCAAAATATTGAGTTTTGTTAAGAGAACAATCTCTTCTACAGTGTCCACCACATTGACACTTAGAACAGAAAATGGGGTTTTGAGGAACAAAATAGTTATTGCTAAAAACAGGTTTGGAATAAGTATAACCAAGACCAGAACGATTTCTCAATGGTATAATTTGATAATACATCCTGTCAAAGTTTTCTTTTCCATGAGTAAAGTTTGACAAAAAAAATTTCAAAGATAAAATCTCTGACTTTAGTTTTAAAACCAAATTCTTATTTTCCAAAACATTTGAATTAGAACTAGAGTTAGGCTCTAAAATGTTTTTCTTTGAAATTACAGTTTCAAGATCCTTAGAAAGTTTATCCTTGTCAGATTTAACTTTCTCAAGGGTTTTTAAAATACTTTCAAAATCAGAAGTTTTCACATCAAGATCTTTAGAAAAGATCTGATACTTCTTTAGTCAAAATAGAAATTCTAGAATTTGCTTTTTCAAATATCTTTTTGAGTTTAGAATTTTAATTTTCAAGTAACTTAGCAAATCTAGAGACCTCTTCGAAAGAAGGTAATGTATCATGTTCTTATGATGAGGATTCATCATTTGAAGATTTGTAATATCTATTATCAATACAATTTTCATTCAAAGAGACATTTGTAATAGCTTCACCATTATGTACCTTAGCCATGAGACAATGATATTCAATTAGTAATCTGGCTAGAAGTCCAATATTTCTTTGTCCTGATGTCTCATATTCTGAAGAATCATCTGAGGAATCACTACCACTTGCACTCCACGTATCATTTGCTTTCAAGACTTTCTTTGTCTTATAAAACCTTTTCTTGTTTATTTCAGAGTGTTTCTCCTTTCTATCTTTCCTCTTCAGTAAAGGACAATCAGGCCATATATGTCCTGCTTTCTTGCATTCATAACAAGTTACCTCTGAATATTTCCTATCTTTCCTGTCTTTCTTTTTGAATCTATATTGAAAATCATTCTTTCCCACAATCTTGTTCATCCTTCGAGCAAGATTGGCTAACTAATTATCTGAAAGATTACAATCACTTGAATTAGATACAACATTCTTGGATTTAGACATTGTAAGCCTTTCAGGTGTTTTAGCTTTAGATGCAAAAGCTACACTTCCATTCCCATTCTTCTTCTTGTTGAAATCAGCATCTCTCTTCATTCTTGTCTCATGCTGTAGAAGAGTTCCAAAAAGTTCATCAAGAGTAATCTGGGAAACTTTTCTATTTTCATCAATAACTGTCCTTTTTGACTCCCATTCATTTGGCATAATATCTATAATCTTATCAACAAGAGCTTCATCATCAAGACCTTTTCTCCCATAGATTGTAAGCTGTTGACAATTGTCATAAACCTTTGTTGCACTTTACATACTGGCTCTCCATAAGGAAAGACAAATCCATGATACTCTGCTCGAAGCATTTCTCTCCTTGTTTCTATAACCTTGGATGTACCAAAATGAGTAACTTCTAGTTTCTCCCAAATACAGTTGGCTGCTTCACATGAAGATATTTGACTATATATATTCCTGGTCATAGAGCATAATAAAGTATTGCGTACCTTGTAATTCAGTTGATATTCTTGCTTCTCTTGGTTGGTGAAAGTACTAACTTCTTTGTCAGGAATTTTGTAACCCCCAGTAAGCATAATAATATTTTCTACACCAGTTTTGATAACGAAAGTCTTCATACGATCTCTCCAATACTCATAATCATTCCCATCAAAGATTGGTGGTCTAGAGGGATTCAAATTATCTATTGATCCAATATTCATTCCTGCCATCTAATACAACAAAAACAACTTTTTCCACTCCACACGTTAGTGTAGTAAGTATTCAAGATAGTAATAAGAAATAAATCTAGTAATACAAATTAGTGGAAAACCTCCTCTGATACCAATTGTTGGATCGAATAAGTAGATATATATGTCTATTAGATGGAACAATACAAGAGGGGGGGGGGGTGAATTGTAGGTTAAAAAAATCTTTGAGTTTTAGCAACAAAGAGATTAGTTTAAATGATCTTAAACTAATACAAATACAAATACCCACAATTGTATTGAATGTAAAAGGTATGATGAATTGTAATACTAATGTAATGTAAAACAATTGTATTCAAGGTGAACACAATAATCAGAGTAATACAAAGATGAATGATTCTACCTTAAAGCGTATAGAATCAATCAATACAAAAAGTAATAGAATGATTGTAATTGAAACAATTACAATTGAATATGTAAAGAAGAAATGAAACAATAAAAATCCCTTTCTAATACAAGTAACAACGGAAATGTAAAAGTATTACAATTCTTTTAACCCAAAGAGAAGGGTTATCCTTTCACCTAGGATAAAATGTCTGTCTCACCAACACCTTGGTGAGCCCTCGATACGATGATCGGCACGTCTGTCTGCCTATCCTCGGCAGCCCTCGTTACGATGATCGGCACGTCTCTCTGCCTATCCCCGGCAGCCCTCGATACGATGATCGGCACGTCTGTCTGCCTATCCCCGGCAGCCCTTGATTTTGTAGGTAATCGGCACCTCTGTATTTCAATTACTTGAAATCCCTCGATACGATGATCAGACGCACAAGGCAGATGAGAGAAGTCACAGTGTCTCTCGCTAGAATCTTTGTAGTTCACAGAGTCTCTTCATTCGTTCTCTTTGTTCATCGTTGTTGTCTCAGCTTCAAATGACCTCCTATTTATAGGCCTCGGGTTCCAACGGTCATATTGCCTCCAACGGTCATATTGAAACAGAAAGCACGACATCGTTTTGATTAGTTTTTAACTAACTCATGGACATCATTTTGTTAGGACAAGAGATATATAGAAAAGTAAAAAATGAGTATGATTCATATGCAATGAGTGTTTTTGACTAAGTACCAAAACAAATAATGAATATCTGAATAGCAGAGTCAGTACGGTACTATTGACAGAGTCAGTATGGTACGATTGAAATAGTCAGTACGATACGATTGACAGAGTCAGTATGATACGATTGACAGAGTCAGTATGGTACGATTGACAGAGTCAGTATGGTATGATTGACAGAGTCAGTATGGTACGATATGGTCAGTACGATCAACATTGTACGATACGATAAACATGAAGACGAATGTAATTTCCAAAACATGATAGAATTCATTTATGATTTCCAAAACATGATATAGAAGTCAAAAAGAAGACTTTTGACTTAACAGACAACATCAGAGAGGCAGAGGAGCTGGGCGTGGACAGTTGCACGCAGTAGAGTTGGAAGCTCTAGCGAGACCAGAGGTGGTGTGAGGTATGATTTGTTTGTTCAGCACTCTCGTTTCTTCTTTGTTTGATTCGGGAGCTTCACACGCCTTTGTTGCACCTGGTCTAGACCATGCTTTGGTACTAGACGTAGACAAAATTTCCATACCACTGGTGTAGAGTACACTAGTTGGAGGCCAGAGCAGCGTATCTTGTGTTTCCTGGGGGTGTGGGATGACGTTGGGACCACATCAATGTAGTGGGGACCTATTTCTGTTATAGATGCAGCCATACAATGTCATCCTAGTAATTGACTGGTTGTTTTATGTTTGGGCCGTTATCGAGTGCTTCCGGAGAAGAGTCGTGTTCTTCAAAGTGGATGGGCATCATGTAGCTTTTGTTGGTAAGAGGAGATATCAGGTGGGAAGCCAGCGTGTGGAGCCTCTCCTTTATTTTGTAGGCAGGTTATCAGTGGTTCCAGCAGATGTAGAGATGTTGGATATCCTGAATGTTGTTGAGGAGTTCCTCGATGTTTTTCCCAAGGAGTTTGTGATTGTACCCCCCCCCCCCCCGATGTGATATTGAGTTCGGGATAGACTTACAGCCTGGTGCCCATTTGATTTCGATGGCCCCTTATCGAATGTCACCTTCGGAGTTGCAGGGGTTGTGGATTCAGATTGACGACCTGATAGAGAAGGGTTTTGTTTGACCCAGCGTTTCACCATGGGGTGCTCCAGTTTTGTTTGTGAAGAAGGCATATGGTAGTATCAGGTTATGCACACACTACCGACGGTTGAATCTGGTAATGTTCAATAACCGTTACCCCCTTCCAAGGATAGATGATCTCTTCAACCAACTGAGGGGAGCAGGTTGGTTTTCTAAGATCAACCTACGATCTGGATATCATCAGCTGGGGGTGAAGGACAATTACATCTCAAAGATGGCTTTCAGGTGTTGGAATGGGCACTTCGAGTTTGTAGTGATGCTGTTTGGAGTTATGAATACACTAGATGTGTTCATGGGACTTATGAACTTTTTATTCTGAGAGTTTCTGGACCGGTTCATCATTGTGTTTATCGATGACATCCTGATCTACTCAAGATCAGAGGAAGAACATGTTGATCATCTCAGGCCAGTCTTGGAAGCCCTTCGACACCACCAGAATTATGGGAAAATGGTCAAGTGTAAGTTCTTGACAAAAGAAGAACACTTCCATGGGCACGTAGTGTCTCAGCATGGAGTGTCAGTGGACCCGTCGAAGGTGGAGGTAGTTGTTTCTGGGGCATCACCCAAGAGAGTCACAGAAGTTCGTAGTTTCATGGGGTTACCAGGTTACTATCATAGGTTCGTTTCAGACTTCTCTTGAGTTGCTTCTCCATTTACATCTTTGACTAGGAAGAACCAGGTCTTCCTATGGAGGGAGAAGTACCATAATTCTTTCGACTACCTGAAGGAGAAGTTGGTCAGTGCTCTTGTACTCAGGTTACAAAAGGAAGGGTTATTGTATGAGGTGTTTTGTGGTTCTTCTGGCCTTGGTTTGGGGTGCGTACTGATGCAAAATAAGGGTGTGATCTGTTATGGGTCTAGGAATTTGCTCCCTCACGAGCGTAACAATGCCACCCATGACCTGGAGCTTGCATCAGTAGTTTTTGCACTAAAGTTGTGGAGACATTACCTCTTTGGGGAGCGCTTTGTGGTCTTATCAGATCACAAGTACTTACATTATATCTTCTCCCAACATGACCTGAACTTCCGGCAGCGGAGATGGGTCGAGTTCCACCAAGACTATGACTTCGAGATCTCTTACACTAAAGGTAAGGGAAAAGTTTTGGCTGATGCCCTGAGTAGTATGTTACATAAGGATGTGGTTCGGGAATCCACTGATGATTGGAAAGTGATAGGAGAGTTGGTCGCCTTGCACTTGGATTCACGGGTAGAAGGTGTTAGAGGCTGTTTGTTTCAGATGACGGTGTTGTCCTTCTTGTTGCCGCAGGTGGAAGAGTATCAGTGGGTGGAATCTGAGGTGGAAGTAATGTGGGGTCGTGTTGATCAGGGAAAATGCTCCAGAAGGATGGTCATAGGACATCCGACATCAGATTCTTTTCCTTAGAAGGTTGTTTGTCCCGGGGGCGATGCTTGAGGGAGTTCTCCGTGATTTCCATAGCTCCACCTTGGCGGTACGTCTGGGTGTTTCAAAAATCTACTGTGGCCTGAGGGAATAGTTTTTGTGGCCTGAGGTAAAATGGGATGTGGCAAAGTTTGTGGCTAAGTTCCTAGTGTTTCAGTATGTAAAGGCTGAACACCGTGTTCCTAGTGGTTTATTGCATCCATTAGATGTCCCTGAGTGAAAGTGGGATGACATCTCAATGGACTTCATCACAGTACTACCCAGAGCTCAGGGTGGTTATGATGCTATCTGATGTAGAGGTCGATCGTCTGATGAAATCAGCTCACTTCTTAGCAATTAAGGAGTTGGTCCCAGTGAGTACCTTAGCATAGAGGTACATAGACGAGGTGGTGCATTTGAATGGATTTCCAAAGAGTATCATCTCAGACCAAGATACTCGGTTTACCTCACGAGTCTGTAGGGCATTACAACATGATTTTGGAACCCATCTAAACCTTAGCACTGCTTTCCACCCCCAGACCAATGGGGAGACAGAGCGGACTATCCATACATTGGAGGACATGCTGCAAGAATGCGTTCAGGATTTCAGAGGATCAAGGGTATGACACTTTCCATTAGTAGAGTTTTCCTACAACAATAGCTTCCACTATACTATTGGCATGGCACAATTTGAGGCTTTGTATGGAAGAATGTGTCGTTCACCCATTTTCAGGGCAGAGGTTGGTGAGACTAGTGCTCTTGGGCCAGAGGTAGTGCATAGGACAACAGAGAAAGTCCAGCTTGTACGTGAGAGGATGAAAGTGGCTCAGGACCGACAGAAGTCTTATGCTGATTGTTGGAGGAGGCCCTTGGAGTTCGAGGTGGGAGACCATGTGTTCTTGAAGGTTTCCCCTCGACAGGGGCAGCATATGTTTGGGAAATGGAGTAAGCTCTGACCTAGGTTCAGCAGACCTTTTGAGGTACTAAGGTGATTCGGCAAGGTGGCATATCATCTAGCCCTACCACCTCAGTGGGAGAAGGTTCATGACATCTTCCACGTCTCCCAGCTATGTCGATACTTACATGACGACTCTCACATTATCGACTAGGGAGAGTTAGATATGGGAGATGATGGGTGCTTCGAGGAAAGACCAGTTAGAATCGAGGATCCTAAAGAGAAGGTGCTCTGTGGACGAACGATTCCCTTAGTTCGTGTGTTGTGGGGGCATGGTAGCCTCGAGGAGAGAACTTGGGTGTGAGAGGATCAGATGCACGCTCAGTACCCAGAGTTGTTTTGAAATGTGTTTTCTTTTTTCTTCTAAGCTTTGTTCTGATGTTATACTTCGTACCTATGATATATGGAAAGCTTGTCTAGTCGGTTATAAGACCATTTGTTTCCTTATTCTATGTATGTGTGTAACATGTTTGGATATGTGGGAAAAAGGGAAAAAACTTATCCTTAATCGAGACACATTAATGCGGATGCGATTGAACCCGTGCGGGCGAGTCCGTGCCGCCTAAAGTGGATAATATCTTTACATAGGAGAAGGAATTTCCCCAAACCCCATGCTCAGGTAGTGTGTTGGTTATCTGGTGTTGGGGGTAGTGGAAGTTGAAAAATCCTAATGTATGAAAGTGGGAAGACCCAATTCTTAATAAAGACGCATTAATGAGGATGCGATTAAACCCGTGCAGGAGAGTCAGTGCTGCCAAAAGCGGATAATATCTCGACAAAGGAGAAGGAATTCCTATCACATATGATTAGGGTTGTTGAATGGGTTCCTGTTATAATGAGGGAACTAAGAGGTATCTTATTGGGTTCCTCTAGGTTGGCATTTGAATTCTCAGGGAAAAGAATGTTTTAAGAGGTACTTGATGTAATGGTACGGACCTCTTTGGCCCATTCCATTTTCTAAAAAGAGGGTCATGAATTGTTCTGGAGGGTAAAATGGACTTTTCCCACACTTTTCAGAATTTTTAAACTACACATCATGTACCCCATTGCTGGTTATACCCCGTGATTAAGGTCGTGTCCTTACTGTGTGAAATAAATGAGTACACACCGTGTAGCCAATACTACACGCCGTGTAGTCTGTCCCCGCATACGCGTTACCCTCAAACCGTTTGTTGACCAGTCAACGGTCGTGTGCCGTGTTGGAACTATGTCCTTACCGTGTGATATAAATGAGTACATGCCTTGTATCCAATAATACACGCTGTGTAGTCCCTCCCCACCTATGCGTTACCTTCAAACCATGTGTTGACCAGTCAACGGCCGCATGCCATGTTGAAGGCCATGTTGGAAGCCGCATGGTGACCGTGTGAAATGGTTGAGGACACACCATGTACCATAAAGTACATGTCGTGTACTTTTGTTTTTCTCACCAATAAAAGGAGGGGTCACCACCTATTTTTCAACTCACACCTCTCCTCCACATTCCTCTGAGCAGAGCTATCCCAAGAGACTTGAAGGATCTTTTTTCCATAACTTCTTCATCTGAGCTCCAATTTATGATCCATCAGTGGCCACTGGATCGTAACGATGAGGCAGAACTTCTGAGCTTTGATTCGTTGTCTTTCCCTCAGCCTTTCCTTTCCATCTTCCACCCGAGGAGGTTTTTCCTGGATTTGACAGAAGTGACGGACGCCGACGGACGTCTTCTAAAGTTGATCCAGGGGGGTGTTGTGATCATAATCTGTTGAGGTCGGGATCTTACCTTCGTCTCTCTAAATTGTGCATCATGCGGGGTGTCTATCCTCTTGTTTTCATTAGAAACGACTGATCCTTTAAACGAAGATAATAGCTGGTTAAAGAATGGGGATGGGGAAGTTGTTATGTTTATCTTTATTTAATGTAATATTATGTTGTGAATTAAATAGGCTTATTCCTACTAAAAAACACGTTTGTTGGGGTCTTTCGCTTGCGTAATTAAATGTTTCCCTATCTTTTCAGACCATTTTTGTGAATGGAACTTTATTGAATGTGGAATTTGGTTAATCACGTAATGTTGGATGATTTAAAATATGGAACCCATGTACGATCACCCCGGTTGAACAAAATGGAATAATGAACATGTGGGTGTTGTCTTGGATATGTGGCATGTGATGGGGGTGTTTTTTAAGTTGTTGTGGATTGGGTGAGTAGTGGGGCTGCAGTTGGCTTGGTTGTTGGTTTGTGTTGATTCTATGTTAGTGATGGGAACATGGCTGTGATAAATGGTATGAAAGGGGTAATGATGTACAGTGTGGTTGTGGTTATAGTGGTTGGCAGCAGGGCAGCAGGGTTGGGATCAAATGTGAACGAACAATGGGTTGTGAATAATAAATAAAAAGTTTAAGAGTTAAAAAATGGTGGGGCATGGTAATGGAATGGGGATAATAATCAATGGGCTTGGTTGGTCAATAAAAAGGGACATGTTGTGTTGCTTGTGTTTTCCTAACTTGATTTGTGGATGGCGGGGATATGTTTTATGAATGATAAATGTGGTTGGTTGTGGATAGTTTCCCAGTAGTTAAGGAACTAATAAACTGATTCTCTTGAAACATTAAAACATAAATGGGGTTTCGGGATTGTTCGTTGTATGCATGCTTCCTGATAGCAGTGTCGAGGCACGTGCACCGTCTCTCTGTTTAAAATCCATAGGTTGGGCTAAGTGTTTCATAAATATATAAATATATAAATATATATATATATATATATATATATATATATATATATATCGTTATCTTTGTGTTTTGTCGCACGTCACCCATGTTGAGCACTTAATGCCAAACACTCCCATTTCATGGGAGAGGGTGTGTTTCCCATAGTTATTAGCTCATTCCTACTCCTTCTTCCCTAGTCTGTGATGGCTTGAGGTGACCATACACCTAAGAACCTTCAAATAGGTTTTGATTGGGGTGGTTTTGGCCCAAGACTCTTCGGGCTGGTTTGTTTTTCCCAAGAGTCTTTGGGATGAGGCCCAGGTATCTTAGATTGAGAGTTATATTACTATTACTGTACCCAAGAATCTCTGGGATGATGACCAGGTGTGTGCGGGAGAGATACGTGGTTGTGAGGCCCAGGTGTGTGCGGCCGGGATACGTGGTTATGAGGCCCATGTGTGTGAGGGCAGGATACACTGTTGTGAGGCCCAGGTGTGTGCGGGCGGGATACATGGTTGTGAGGCCCAGGTGTGTGTGGGCGGGAAGAGTGTGGTAGCGTCCGGACGTTCGCCATTAAGAAGAGCAACTAATTAATGGGAAATGGTGCGGGGTACCCAATAATCTTGTTCTTATATACTACTACCTATTGTGATTGTGTTTTTAGTGAGTGTGGCTGGTGAGGTTGGGTGGAAAGAATTCCTTTCTAGGTTTCTTCTGTTGTTCTCATGGGACATTAGGATGTCTCCCAACTTGTGCACGAGAGCATTAGTTTTCCCTACTGAGTATACATGTATTCTCACCCTACATTTACTTTTCGGTTTCCAGGAGGACTACCAGGGCCGCGCAGGACCCTACTAGTCGGAACAATTTGAGTTGTTGCAGTTTGCTTTACTCTTGTTTCTTTTTGAATTGTACTTTTGAGCTTTCTTGTACTTGTAACTTGTTTCAGAACTATTTAAACATGCATGTGGGATTGGTTTGGGCTTATTTCTATACACATTTCCTTTTCCTTTTTGGTGGTTGACTCATCCTATTTCCCAATCTTAAATAATAAAAAGGGCAATGCCTCCCATATTTGGGAAAACTCATACCCTTGGTGCTAGTCGCCACCCAGGGGCCAACTGGAGGCGGGACTCAGGGGTCATTATCTCCCTTTCACCATTTCTAGCTCAGGAGGGGCGACTTTGGTGGGAGGGGGCCGTGACATTACATGTATTAAAATAAGGATACGATTAAATAAAAATATTTAATATATATATTAAAAATAATATATTATTTAATGGTAATATATTATTTACTATTATTTCCCTCTATTTTTTGAGAAAATAAGAACAAAATTCATTTGCATGTGTGGCCTACCGTCTCCATCAATAGTGTATTTAATTTTCTATATCTATATTTTATGGATAACTTTAAATAACAACATACTTAATATATATTTTATTTATACAACCATTATTTTTTGAGATTACATAACCATGATAAATTTAATAGGTCCAAAAATAAAAAATCAAAATATTAAAAAAACAAAATTGTTGTTATCTAAAATTTTATTTTAACATGGACTTGTTAATATACATGTAATAAAAGGTAATAAGTAAATACGATATAGTAATATATAATTACACACACACAAACACACACACACACGTGTATATATATATATCTCTCTGTGTGTGTGGTTATATAATAGATTTATATTAGATATTTAATTATTATACATGTAGTTTGCACACATATGATAAATGTCATGATATCAGGTAATAGATTTATAGTCTATATTAAATATCGTGTAGACATTTAGAAATTCACCACCAGTTTATTTTGTGTGTTGTATCTCATGGCCTTGTGATATGTGATGACATTAATATCCTTTATTTTGTGATATGTATATATTCATATGATATTATTCTTCATTGGGGATCTTATTTCATAAGATTAGAAAAGTTGTAAGTTATTTTTCTCTCAAATTTCATTCTTTGAGGAATATGTGATATTATGCACATAATTTATTTTTATGATGTATATACAACCTATTTGACATTTAACATCATGAATTAATTTTTTTAAAAAAAAATATTTTTTTCATTTTATGTTATTATTTTATGAGGCTTATTTTACAATGTCACTAATGTGGAAATGTTGTCGTTATAGTGTGTCATTATTTATTGGGATTCATTAATATTATACTTATGATGATGAATTATAATTGTCCATTTATGAAAAATATCATGAAATTTTCTTATACTATGATTATACTTGTAGAATCCATTTTTTTACATTAATTTTCTTATCTTAATGGATTACTGATATGAAAAGATTATTTATGAGAAAAATCATATTTATTAGTATCTTCTCCCAAAATAACATTTAACTTATATATTCAATATTAATAAAAAAATTTCTAAAAAATTTAAATTAACGAAACTTTTTATTATATATATTTTAAATTATGTTTTACTGTAATAATGTTTTTTAAAATGTATAAAATTTTCATTTTAGAATAAATTCTCATTTTACATTGACAAAAAACTCAAAATGAAATATTCGTTTTTGAATGTACAACAAAAAGGTATTTTTTCAGGAACAAGTCATATATGTTTTAAGAAGATTTTTTTCAAGTGGGAAAATATAATTTCTTAATAAAATGTTCCATGTGATCCTAAAATGAAATTTTCTATCTAATATGAAATCCATTTATGTAAACTATAAATTACTACACATATTATCCAAGGACACCATTCTTATTCTTCAACTGAATGGTTTTCTTTATGATGACATGATGTTTATGAAACCTTTTTCTTATCCATAGGTAATTATAAGATAAAATGATTATGATACTCACTTTTTTGACATTATTATTTAATTAAATGATGATACAATTATGAAACATATTTAACATCTAATGGTTATGTGATAAATTAATATTTATATTAATCATTTCCTATTATTTTTATAAAATAATGAATCTTTTATGATCTTGTGGAACTCATATGTGTTATTTTTATTATTTTATGGTGGGTAAGTTATAATATAATACAATTCTTATATTAGTACCATGATGGTGGGGACATATATCATTATCCAATACTTTGGGTAATGACTAATATATCATGATATAAACAGGACAAAAATATAGATTAATCCTTGTTTAGTAAAGGACTATGTCGACTATGATAGTATACAGACCAGACCTTGACTAACACAATTTTTTGGGGAGTGAACAAATTCAACTATGATAGTTATGGAAATAACCCTTTACAATCCAGAAAAATATTCTATATACATTGGTGTATACAACAATTCCTTTATATATGTTATATTTATGATCTAATTGATAAGTGGTTTGATTTTCTTATTATTTATGTCTTATGAAATTTTAATATTTATTCAATGACGCATGATCTTGTTCTTGCATATGCATGGTATAGTTTTCATATATTATTCCCATGTTCTCATTACATTATTCTCCTGTTAATTTTACATATTTACATTGTTTACCCTTACAAAGTATATGATATCACCCTATATTATATTTCGTTTCCCCATGTTATTTTGATATGTCTTAAATGTATTTTCTCTAAGAAAGGATTTATTTGTAATTAACTAAATTGAAGATGATGTTGAACTCTTATAGACCCATTTTAATGTTTCAAATTGTTATAATGCATCAATACCTTTACAATCCTTGAGGGTGTGTTTGTTTAATGTAAAGAAAATAATCACCTAAAATATGTAATATCAATATATGAGATGTTTTTGTCAATACATTTGGTTTAAATGGAAATTTTTAGTTAATATTTTGAATCTATAATTTGTAAAATTTAGTTAAATCCCAAGGGATGTTTATAAGGGTATTTCCAGGGAAATGTCTAAAGATTTGTTCAAGAATTATTAAATGTATAAGAAAGAGTATTTAAAGTTTTATAATGTATTGGGTGAGTATTTTATATGAAGTTAAATCCAGAAAAGGTACTACATGTCAATTTTAATCATGCATAGAGGTTCCTAGGGGTGATAAATCTGAAAAGTTTATTTTGAGATAGATTTTATCATCCCCTCATGAATGATAAAGATACATACTACACAACTAGTTTGATAGTTATGGGGGATAAGATTTTGAAATTCATATAATAATTTGGTACCATCATGATGGATTTAAATATATTATGGGTGTGAATGACCTTAGATAAACCAAAGGTGCCACAGATTAAAAATAATAAGTCATTATTGAGAATCATATATGTAATAATTTTTAATTTTGTGGTTTTACACTATGAATATAGTTAATCACACTATGATTTTTGGCATTATAAAATGGTGGAACATGAAAAAGTAAGATAAATATTTATTGTGATATAGAATGTATTAATGAGAAACTGAATTGGATGATTACTAGAGTAATGTATATTGTTATTACTCCCAATCAGTCATAATAGTATATTATTAACTACTTAACCTTAACAAACAATTAGGCTAACAAAAGATAATAATGATAGAGCTTATTAATTTTTTTGGTGGTTTAGACCATGTAATAATGAATATTTAATATCCTATATTTCATAAAGTAGGGAGAACCACTCAAGGGAATCTATCAATGAAATAAAAAGATGTCTTATTTTTAGGAAGAAGTGAATATAATAAACGGTTGTTGAGGAAAAATGAAATGATCCATTAATTAAATTGATGAGAATAATGACTTCCCTAAGGAATCATCCAAGGAAGAATGTTATAAATATAGAATGTATATGAATTATAGAAATATATTTCTTATTTATAAAGATAATGTAATGAATTATAACGGTGGAATAATTAATTTTTATACTACTGATATTGATGTTATCTTGAGCAAAGTATTGAAGGAAATTTCTATTCTGGAATTAGATGATGAATCATAGATAATTATTTGAGAATTAATTATAATGATTATTATTTAATTATTGGAGTTCAAGAATTATAGAGAATTCATTGTAAGTGTTCTTGTTAATGATTTGGATGAATATGTTGTATGGTAATGATGGTCATAAAAAGTGATTTATTGGAGATGTTATATTTTATAGAAAACACCTTATTATGGGAAAGAAACACATAATTTATTCCTAAAGTTGATAAAATATTATTTTGTTTTGGAAAATAATAGATTCATATAGATAAAGAAAATTGGATAGTATTGGTTACAACAAAAATGATAAATATTATTTTTTAAAAAATAATTTATGATAACATTGATGGAGTTTATAAATTTATTTTATTTGTGGAATATAATCGATAATATTTAGTTTTATTTAAGGAATGTTGATTCATATAATTTTTTATTAAGTTTTTATTGTAATTATAGTTGTTATAATGTTTAGAGAAATTATATTACTAAGGAATTCATATATAAGGTATGAGACCATCAAGAACCAATTATAATATTTTGGGAGTTAATATTATGTTGATTTTGAGATATTTATTGAACTTATTTATAAATTTTGTATATTTTATGGGTTATATGGTTACTATTTATTGAATGGTATATATTGAAAATTGGATTAGGTTTTAGATATTATTGTTTTATTTAACCATATAAATACTTATGCATATTGGATATATTGTTCTAACTATTTTTTATGAAAATAAATATAGAGAGATAGAATGACATATTTTTCTTTTATGGATACTGTGATCCCTTAGTGAATCATTCTTGATAAATTGTTTTTTTAATGCAGGATATAGTGTGTAAATTTATCATGAAATAACTAAAGGGTTCCATTAAGATTATGAAATGAAATAAAATTAATTATACCCATTAAATTGTATTATTAAACATTAAAATAATTATTTTAAAATAAATATAATCTATTCACATTAATTTATAATGAATGATTATAATTTTAACCGATAAAAATTTATGTATTTTGGGTGGTTACCTTTATCTAGACCTTGTTATCTTTCACGCTCCATCAATATAAGGGGGTTATTTTTATATGTAATTTCCATTTTTGCACTTCTAACCAATGTTCTTCTTTATAGAAACCAACTCATGTGTCACTATAGGTGAACCATACACTTCTGTTTAACTCATATGAAACTGATTTTTTATTGACCCATTATATGATGTTGTTTTTTCCACACCTGTATTTTGAGATAATAAACTGTTTTTAATCATTCACAAGTCTACATTTCTAAAACACAAATTATTTAAGGGAGGTATAATGTATCACCATAAGATTTTGTGAAATATATATTTTTTTAAATGTAATCTTTATGATATATTAAACTATATGGAACAATGTGTTTATCTTTTATTGTACACGACAATTTTTTATCCTTTTATCACCCACATTACTGATTATTTCTTGCGTTACAGGAAACACCATGATTAAAAAAATGTAAAAAACTATTAAAATATTACTATTTAACAAGATAGATAATAACTATAATTTGGAATGGATGTTATAAATAATATTAAATAAATTATGAAATTTTATTCATTTAAAATTTATATAAAATTAATTATTTAACGAAAAATTAATTATAAATGAAATTGGAACCATATGAAAATAAATAAAATCATTTTCTGAAAAAATATGCTTACAATTTTTTTCACATCCATAAATTAATAAATAAATATTGGTGAATGATTTTATGATTATTTATATATTATATATGACATAAATACTTAACATTTATCTTATGTGGTTTCTAGATAAGAGTGAAGAATAAATCCATTATTATGCATAAATATTACATTTTTCTAGAAATATGTTTTGTCCCTTTCTTCACACATACAGTAATGATAATTTATTTAACATTTATAAATATAATAGAAAAATAACATTTATTTTTGGAATAATAATATAAAAATTTTCTTGGAGTTAATATTTTATTTATATTTATGTTCTAAACCCTTTTGATGAATAGTGAGAAATACATAACTGTATCAATAATATTCATTTTTAAAGAATTTTAAAACATTATAATTTATTTTAAATGGATTTAAAAGTAAAATTAGTTCAAATTTATATCTATAATTCCAATTCTGTCCATCAGATGAAATATTATATTTAATTTTGATATAAAATCATTCTAAACATTTGATCATTTTCTCAAACGCAAATCACTTTATAATCACCTGTGTTTGATTAATTTTAAATAAAAATTTTACACTTGTGTGAGTTTAATTTGGAATAAAGTAGTCCATATTTTTAAATTTAAATATTTATTAACAATTATAGTATTAAATCACTTTTTTAACATAATAAATACTAAAACATGTAAAAATGTATTACCCTTGTAATGGAGAAAATGGGTTTATCGATTCTTAAACTAGATTAATTAGGGGCAATTAAAATATGAAAATTTAATAATAAGTATTGTACCTCTATATTAAGACCTTATCACTTCTATGTTTTTATAATGGCTTATTTTGGATCCTTTTTAAATGTGAAAAATGTTGGTACACCTTTTTCATTTCCAAAATTACATGTTTTCACTCACCTCACATAAAAAATCCCACATCCTCTCAATCACTTCTGACACCTAAAAAACCTTTTATTCACCTAAAAATCCAAAACATATTTCCTAACTTACCTTATATCATTATATATTCATAATATTTGTCATTATCCAAAACTTGTAATTATTTTTGTGTAAACCATATGATGTTTTCTGAAAAAAGAGGGAACGTCCTTAACCAGGTATTTTATTTTATTTCATCCCCCACCACCATCAGATATAATGAATAAAAGATGATATAATAATTTATTTATATTAAATATAATTTTATTTCTATATATAAGTTTCTTGATCCACATCCATCCCCACTTTAATTAAATGGTATTCAAAATATTCATTTATGTGTGAAATAGACTACCGCCTTGAAGTACATATGTTATTATATTCACATCAAAAACTATCACATATGTACATAATTATGGATTTAATGTTTATATATTATATTTATGATATTATTATATCAATTTAATTTTAATTTCAATTCTATCTTTTAAACTCAAACTATGGGGGAAAACAATAACATTGCTTCTGTGTATAGCAGACTATAAACTTGTGAAAAATGTGATGTGTTTTATACTCTATATTACATGTTCGGTAGTAAATACTGATTAAATAAATATTAATAATATTTTTAACATAATTTTTTCTAATTTAATCTTGAAATCAAAAATTCCATGTTATATTCCATTCAGTATGAATAAGACATCATTGTTCGTGTGTACAGAGTACTACTACCTCGTGAAGAGACGTGATTCATTCTACACATAATCTTCAAAAAAAAGGTAATAAAGATAGGTAATAATAAAAAAAAATATATAACATACATAAAATAATATTCATAAATTGTAATATTATATTTACAATTCATTCTTTTATTCTATTAAGAAAATGAAAACAATGTACATGCATACATAGGTCCTACCGTCTACATTAATCATTTATTCCATTTTCAATATCATAAATTTATATATTAATATAAATAAATATATAAATAAATATATATTATATTTATGTAATGTTAAATATCAAGGGATTATTTAATAAATACAAAATTAATATGACTGAAAAATTACAAATCAAAATTTATACCAAAGACAAAGTGATTATTATCTTAAACGTGACTTTAACAAGGAATTGATAATAAAATTGTAATAAAGGGATATAACTAAAAAATATAGGGCATAATATACATGTATATATATATGTGTTCGGTTATATAATAGTTGTATAATAGATATATATTTATTATATACGAGTTCCAAATGTGTACAAAAGTATTTGAGTCTTAAGGTAACACATTTATGCTCTGTCATTCATTTTTTAGAGACATGATAATTCACCAATGATTTATTTTTTCTAGTGAATATTCTACCACATTGATTGTTTATATAATGAATATACTTGGTCTCATGAAATTGGTAGTACCAGTGGATGTTAATATTTATTTTATTCTTTTAATTCGAAATATTACTAATATAGTAAGGAATTTTTGTTTCAAATTGCCTTCCGTAAAAAATATGGAATGTTATGCACATATAATATTTTATGATGTGTATATACACACACATTCTAATTTCATATCATGATTTAATTTTTTATGATATTTTATCTTTCATTTTATTTTATACATTTAAATTCATTATAAGTAATTGTTTCAAAAGTGGTGATTATTTTGATTTTGTAATCATATTATTTATTTGGATTATTTATAATAAGGTTTTTAGTGATAAAATATTATCATCCATCTATTCCTCTACACATATATTTTATTATCATATTTTAATTTTATAAAATGTATTATTCCCATTTATTTTCATATATTAAAAGATTTTAGAGAACATACATTATTTTCTGATAAAAATATCATTTATTTCATTCTTCAATCAAAAACCCCTTTTTAATCAATATTAAATGTTCAAAAAGATTTTTAAAAAAAGAATTAAAATTATTCAATCTATTTATTAAGTATAGTAATACTAAATTTTCACATTTAAAAATAATTGTAACTGTAATATTTATGATTTTTTTTAAAAACAATTGCATATTTTTTCCAAATAAGTTAAATGAATCATTGGTTTGATGTTCCTTGAATGAATGTAATTTTACATTACCATGACAAAATAATTATTTTATTTTTTAATTTATATATTTAAATATTTATATTCAATGAAAATTAATTCCAAATTGTTTTATAAATTTATGTTTAAAAAGTGATTTTCACAAAAGGAATTATACTTTCTTTATTACTTTTGTATTTTATTCTTTCCTTAATAAGTTTCCAATGTCATTTTTAAACACAAGTATTTTGAGAATGATATAATTTCTAAAAATATATTTTCAATGTAGAAAAGATATTTTACTTATAAAATGATAGATGTAATCTTTACAAATCATTTCCATCCATGATAAAAAAATTTGATATAATATGTGATCTACTAGGGTTATGATCTAAGGAAAGAATTATCCTATATCTCTTAATGTATAATGATTAGGATGAGTTTTTTTATGTAACCTGTTTTTCATCCACATGTTATAACATGTTAATATTATTATGAAACATGAAACTTTTTCATGGTTTATTCTTTTATGAAATAAATAAATGATTCTTAAACCAGTTTAATTATATAGGCTATTTTATGACGGATTGTTAATGAATCCCGTTTATCATCATGTGTTTGAATATGCGGAATATGTTATGATATTCTTGAACAGTTATGTATAATATTATTTATGTGACGGTTATTGAATCATAATAATTGTTGGTGGTTATTTTATAAATTTAGATGGTGGATACATTATATCTCAGGATGGAAGATACATTTTAATCAAGAATTTTGGGACCTATATATAAATCCAATGCATTGGGTAAATATTGACATCTCATGTGATAAATAGGATTAAAATAGAGAGTAAATCGATACCATTAAGAGACAATGTAAACTATGAGAGTATTAGTGTGACCCTTAAATTATATGATGGTTTTGGGAGAGAAGAAATTTCATAGGGTTAGTTGTTGTAATGAGCGTTGAATACTAATTCAATTAGTTTATATTATTATATTTATAGGGAAATTCCAAGTATCATTTGAAGGATATGCTCTTATAAATCATGTTCATTAATATCATTATTATTAATGTCTTATTAATTTCTAATATTATCCTATGACTACTGATTTTGATCATTGATGTGATAGTTATGGTTTTCTTATATTATTATCACATTCTCATACCACAGTTCTCACATTATATTTAGGAATTTCTTTGGTTTCCAATACATAACATCTATAATATGACATTATAATATTTCTTTTCATCAGGTAATGATTAAATTTGATATGTGTGATATGTCTAAGAAGGGTGTTGGTTAAGAGTAAAAATGTTAGAGGGAATGTAGAACTCATAAGAACCAGATCATTATATTTCCAGGTTTGCAAATACACTATTCTATTATAATCTAAATGTTTGTGTTTGTGTAATATAATCATTGAGGATCATAATTATCAGTCATAGGAAGATTTCATTATATAATGAGATTCATATGACTAATCTCAAGTAAGATAATTCAGTATTTAATCATATCTATCACCCTAATAATTCACAATTCTATCATCAACCCCATACTAAATCTACAATATTTTTCAAGACCATCAAGAACCATTAATTTGAATTATCAATCATATGATCATTAAATAAATGTATAAATTTTAAATAATTTTAATCCTCATTTACTATCCCTGAATCATTACTATTGTTCTAGGTTATACATGGTGAATATCTATTCAAATACATTATAATGAATCTTAATGTAAATGTAAAATAATCCATAAATATCTCTTGAGTGGGATAAACATGGTGTGTATTAAGTCTACAATCAACATGCAATAGAATTATGGTCGAGAAATATTCGACCAACTCTATTTAGTGTTATCACCTGGTGATACATTTCTGCCAAAACAACTTCCACTTATAGTATCTAAATATGGATGTATTTTATTATGAGAACCAAACCCTTTTAATTAAAATATTTTATGGTGTTCTCTTTTATAGAGGCACATCCATATGGTTCTGATAATGTTTTCCTCTTCTATGGATAAAAAACATATAATCCTAGATCATATACTGACCATAGATGCGAAATATTTTGACACAAAAATAGTACATTTTACTAATATAATATTCCTAACCTATTAATAAAATCTACACAAAAACAATAATTGTCTAGTAAATTTTGAAATATATATATATATATATATATATACAACAAGTGTATAAATTATCTATATTGTAACAACCCAGGTAAATAAAGAATATGAGATTTTCATATTTATCCATATTTTTCAATAAAATATTAATATGACTTTAAAGGGGACGCTATGCTCAATGGTGTACCCAACACGCAACAAAGAGTTTCTTGGGAATCTTACGTTGCACTCTAATAATAAAATAATATCATTTTAAATGGCAGTTAACATGTAACCGTTGTATTGGAGAGAATGGATAGAAATAACTAAAATATGATTATATATGTTTTTAAATGTTTTTACATTTATCCAATAAAAGATAAAGGCTTAAAATACGTAAAGTATTCAATTTTAGGCGTATATGCCCTAGTTTTCACTAAAGGTTCATTTATCGCCTTTTGATGGGAAACCGTCCTTAAATATATTTTTGTTCACTCTTATACATTCTATTGGACCAAATAAAACTCTTCGTAAGAATCGGGACATAAAAATTTAATTTCTGTAAATTTTTTGTATCTTTCCGATAAAGTTCATTTTTTAATGAATAGTGCAAAATGTTGTATTTTAATTCAAAACCTCGTTTTAATCTAATTTATTTATATGATTATATTATCTTTTGAATTGTTTTTAAAGTGAAATTAGAATATATTTTTACCATTTAATCCAATAGTGGTCTATGAAATTAATTTCACTTTCAAATCGGACTTAAACTAGTGTCAATCTTTTGATACATTTTGTTTCATTAAAACACGCTATTTGTTTTGACAGCGGGGATTAATTATTAAATTAATTAATTCAACTTATATATTTTGATTTTTTTTAAAATAGACTTCATTTTTGAGTTGGGAATATCAAATATAGCTTAGGGTGATTTTTTGGTAATTTTATGAAAAACATCAATTTTTGATGAATATTGAAACCACTAAGTGGTAATCAGGAAAACTGATTTTTCAGTTAAATGAAAGTTTACCACTAATGTGTATTTAATTTTGAAAATCCGACATACATGGTTGTCATTAGTATTTAAAATGTGGTTCAATGGGATAAAAATAATTTTTTGGTGAATAGTAATTTTTTTCATTAATCGCGATTAGAGGTAATTAGTGTAATTTAAGGTAAAAATGATATTATAAAAATATGAAAACACCATGACACTTGTCCTACCCCTATTGGATGAGTCATGGCCGACCAAGATAACCCATGGGTCGATTTAGGGGACCCTATGGAGCCTCTTGGGAGAGATAATGACTTTAATGCCTTTTTTTAAATAAAGTTGAAAATGACACTAACATAAATTGTTTTACTAAAACAATTTTTATATAGGGTTATACTAATCATATTTTTGTCTATAAATACTCTTTGGAAAGATAAAAAGACTTCCTACATCAGGATATTTTTGTTATAATTTTTAGACATTAAATAAATTAATTTAATCATGATATCATGATGATGCAACGATGACCTCATTAATGAACATTTTAAATAAAATGAAACGATAATATAAAATCTAAGACCTACACTTGTCCAAAATCTATTGGATGGGAATATTTCGAAGACTTATCATCTTATATTCTAAATATATCAATGTGTGACTTTATAAATTCGAAACACTTTTGAAAATAAAATAATAGTTTCATGATTTCCAAAAGTGCCCCTCCTCTCCTCTTATAAAAGGCCCCCACCTCTACCTCATTTCACACACTCCTCAAGCCTTTGGCTCGGCCATCCCTTGCCCATTTACTCTCTCCACATCCCTCTACTCATCCTGGAGGATTCTCTTTGGGAAGAATCCTTTCAAAGGAATCCTTTAGGCTCAAATCAAAAGGAGTTACACTTTTAATGGTAATTCATTCTCTCATGTTCATTTGTTTTATTTTGCTTCTCCAACCCCCTAAACTCTTTTTATTTACTTCTTTTATAACAACACAAGTATCTTCATTATACTAGGATGTTGTTATAAGATTTATTCGAGCTACACTCTCACACAACTACATCAAATGGTTAAAGAACATACGGTTTCCGTGGATGGCGAAATTCTGCCTCCCAAAACGATGATTGTTCAATACTCATTGAATACCTTCAAAGGTGGCCATTATGATGTAACTATTTTTATATATGATATATTATATTTTTATTCTTTCCTTAAGATTCTGTATTTTTCATTTATGGCATACCATTATTGTTTCCATTATGGGTATACACGATATCTTCATTTTATGAAGTGCGGACTACCGCCCCCTCAAAGTGATGTGATTCGTTAATGCCATACGCGAGACGTATAAAGGATAGATTTAATGTTATTATATATGATGTTATACTGGAATTATAATATACTTACATATCATTATTTTTTTGTTTCCATTAAATTATGAGATAGAAATGAAAGTAGCGTTCATGCGTACGTACGACTTACCATCTCCATGAATGGTGCATTTCATTTCGTATCCCCAAATGTAATGTACTATTATAAGTACATGTATATAATGGATATATATGATGAATGGTAAATCTAAATGATGAATATAATTCTGGAATTAATATATAAATACATCTCATTTAGTTTTAATTCCATTAATATGACAAAGAAATGAAAGTAGCGTTCATGCGTACGTACGGCTTACCGTCTCCATGAATGGTGTATTTCATTTCTTACCTCTAAATTATTATGTAATATTATAAATACATGTATATGCTGGATATATATGATCTATATTCTATCCAAATCAGGAATGTCATTCTGGATATAAAGAACCTTTGACCACATGAACAACATGTAATTGTAAGAAGTCCACTTTCGACTTAAGAACCAAATATCGACAAAACAAAAATTATTAACTTAAATGATTACATAATGTTTATAACATGACAATAAGTGATCTAAAAGGAATAATTAAATAGAAAAAGTTTCTTAATAAAGTTTATATTAACTCAAGTTTATTATTCAGGATGTTAAATAATGATCGAGTAAAGTTGGACCCGAGGTAAGGGATCCTACTCCTCTCTTTCTTTTTAAGTACACTCTTTTATGTCATTCCTTTAAAGCTCATATTTCTTGTGATTGGGATGTTATTTTATATTAATATTACTATAAGTTTTATTTAAATATGATGAGAGACCCTATACTCTCTCATAAATCCATTTTGGATGTTTTGAGTGGCGCTGTTAGGCTGCTGAATTTTCGTAAGAGATCTAACCTCTCTCTTTATTTTTAAGTACTCTCCTTTATGTCACTTCTTTTAAGATCCTCTTTTTTATGATGGGGGATGTTATTTTATATTCCTCTTTCTTTACATTTTATTTTAATGTGATGAGATTCCCTATTTGATCTCATCAATCCATTTTTGGACGTTTTAAGTGGCGCCGTTAGGCTGCTGAGTTTTCATAAGAGATTTTTCATCTCACTTTTATTCCCATGAGATTTATGCTACATTTGCCACAATTTCCTTTGAGTGGTGTACGTACTGCCCATTATTCTACTCTTTTTGTAATATACTTTTGTTTTATAAGTATTTACATCAATGATGTATTGTCCTTCTTCCATGGGGTGTATGTTTTGAAAGATACCCAAGTCGGTAAGGGAACCTTTCACCCTCCTCTTTTTAAAAGACTTCTTTTGTTGGGTCTTTTAATTTACATATTGTTATGTTGGGATATGTTCTCATATATCCTTATTGATGTAAATTTTATGTCCAAGTGATGAGATACACTTTTTATCTCTCATCAACTCATTTTGATGTGACGCCATTAGGCTGTCAAGGGAACTTCTTAACCCAATTTCGATTTCATTGGGTTCAACATGTAGTTATTGAATATGTCATCCTTTGAATATGTGTGAATGACCTTTTATTATTTTACACTTAATATCCACTTATATTTGGTGTATTTGTTTGTCACACATAATTATGTAATTGATTTATCCTTAAACCAAGGATATCGTCTTTGTATGGGACTTCGTCTCAATCTCCTTTCATTGAGGAATATTTTGTTTTATACAAAACCTTCTTTTATACAGTGTATAAACCCATTTGACTTTTATGTTTATCCAAAAGGAATCTTTTTTATAAGAAGCGTTTGTTAAACGAAAAAAGGGAATGTTTTTGTCGTACGTATGCGGCGACAACGACTTCTCCGCCGTCGTGACCATTATTTGAGTTTCGGCTTCCTCTACAAGCCATACCTTTTTTTAAAGAAAAATAAATACCATGTTTTACATTTCTTTTATTTTGGTATTGAAAATGGTTTTCATAATGTTTTTATATCAATGTGTTGTATTGATATATTGTGACTGAAAGTTGGAAATGTTATGTTTCCTTTATGCATGTTTTATGTGATACGATTATTTTGAGGTTCTTGGTCATTATTATGAAGACGGGTGGTTCCGTGATAAACTAAGGGCAGGTGAGCCCGATATAGCTCTCCAATGCATTGGGTAATGTGAAGGAGTGAAATGTTAAGGTTTCTCCGAAGAGATTTAGGGAATATACTCTGATGGGTATTCCAAATGTAACCTAGAGGGTTACTCCCTACGTAAGAATGTTATGAATGCCTCAAGTTACCTTTATGTCTTATGATTTCTATGATTTGTTCAGGATTTTATGAGGTTTTTTAAAGTGCCTATATTTTATGGGTAAAGTATGATTTCATTCTTATGTATATATGAACTCATGTTTCCTTTACTTGTTTTTTTATATAACCCATACTGAGATTTTTATGGTCATCCCAAGTTTTTGAAATGTTTTCACAGGTCACGGGAAAGGTACATGATAAGATGATAGTGTCAAGGATGTGTCAAGAAAGAATCCGTGTTTTATTTTAAATATGTTTCTGTTGATGGGAAGAATGAATATTGTCTTTTATGTAACCACTTTGTTTAAATGTGGAATGTAATGAATGTTTCATGATCTAATTCTCTAAAACTCTAAACCTAAAAAGATACTCAATGTGTAATCTTGTAATAACTCAATATTAAGTAAGGTTTAAGGCTAGGGCCTTATAGTTGGTATCAAAGGTCGGTTTTATATAACTTTAGAGGTTAGGGTATTCTCTAAGCATAAGTAACATTACCATAATGGTTAGGATTTCAGAAAGAGTCCTATTTTTAGATAAAGTGAATGAGTAAGTATATCTTAGTGTTTACCTTCCTCATTAGTACATGATGGTTTTGTTGATATACTCACACTGACATTTCTGTTTTTAGTGAATGGCTGGATTTCGCAGGCACCAAAGTGACAATTGGTTTGAAGGAAACTGTGGTGGTTCTCTGATTAAGAGACTCGATGAAATGGGGTATTCAAGGAGGAAACTCATGGTTGTTCTAAACCAACTATCAAGGAGTCATGATCAACCACGTGAACCTTGGTATGTTCTATAATGAATCATTTACGAGATGACCCATCGATGTGGATGTTCGGGTAATAATTAAAAAGGTAACCATTAGGGTTTATATGATCCTTACTTTTGAGGTAATTATGGGTTATTATATGTTATGATGGAAAATTAAAGGCATGAGTTAAAATTGAGGTTAAAATATGTTATGTTTATTTTTGAATATTTTATCTCATTTTGGGAAATGTTTTGAGAATTATATAGTTTTGGAAAAAGGACAACACGCAGACCGTGTGACAACCCGTCGCGTCGGACAATGCTGCGGGAATCGAACCCACAACCAAAGTGCGACTGGTATTTATCGCCTACCACTAGACTACTTGAAGTCCATGGTTAGTTTGACTGATTCTTTCTAGTTATATGATTTTATGAATTTGGAGTAAGTTGATTTTTGGTTATTTATGAAAATTATTAACCTATCATGGAGGATATGCGATTAGGTTAATTACTTTTCAATACGAGACTTTAGGAGCAACTGATATTGTTTGGAGATAAATTTTACGATTTAACTTGGAAGACTATGTGACTAAATCCTTCAAATATCTGGGTTTCAATCATATATTGGTTTACTTTGAAGAATTTTATGGACAAATTGTTTATCTAATGGTCCTCATTGAACTTTGGGTTTTGTTGGACAAATTTTGGAGGTTAAGAATAGATTTTTCTTTTTATAAAGGGTTATCCTTTTCTGGATTATCTGGTCTTGTACTAGACTTTTTGGTTTTGGTTTTGGGTAAATTATAAAGACATGGGAAGTATATAGTTCTCTTTTGTGGATTAGGTGATTCTCTAAAAGTTGATTATAGTACTCTTAATGTGAACAAGTCTTCCTAAATACTCGCCATTTGGAGAAAATATGAGTTTGTGTAAGGAATCTAATAAAAGTTGAAAGTCAACATGATAAGTGATTATGTTTCCTTGTGAATAAATTCCCCAATAAAAAGTATTTTAAAACAAAAATGTTGTCTATTAACTTTTCTTACTGGGGAATCGAATACCGTTTAACCCATCACAGGTTTGTGATTTTCTCATGGTTAACTTTCTCCTAAACATGTTTTCTATCACTCTTCATCAGAACATGACCCTATGTTTTCTCTTCCATATCCATGTTTTCATACTTGGAATCCTAGTATGGGTTAACTCAGGTGACCTTTGTACTTATCTTTCTTTATTTTGAAGTGATTGTTTTACCGACTCTTCTTCTGATGTGGGACTTTCAAGGATGTTACCAAGCCCAATTTTTAAATTGCGAGGACGCAATTCCCAAAATGGGGGAAGGATGTAACACCCCAGGTAAATAAAGAATATTCCATTTTCATATTTATCCATATTTGTGAATAAAATATTAATATTACTTTAAAGGGGACGCTATGCTCGATGGCGTACCCAACACGCAACAACGAGTTTCTTGGGAATCTTACATTGCACTCTAATAATAAAATAATATTATTTTAAATGGCAGTTAACATGTAGTCGTTGTATTGGCGAGAATGGATAGAAATAACTAAAATATGATTATATATGTTTTTAAATGTTTTTACATGTATCCAATAAAATATAAAGGCTTAAAATACAGAAAGAATTCAATTTTAGGCGTATATGCCCTAGTTTCACTAAAGGTTCACTTATCGCCTTTTGATGGCAAACCGTCATTAAATATATTTTTGTTCACTCATATAAATTCTATTGGACCAAATAAAACTCTTCTTAAGAATCTGGACATCAAAATTTACTTTGTGTAAATTTTTGGTATCTTTCCGATAAAGTTCATTTTTTATTGAATAGTGTAAAATGTTGTATTTTAATTCAAAACCTCTTTTTAATATAATTTAATTATATGATTAGATTATCTTTTTAATTGGTTTTATAGTGAAATTAGAATATATTTTTACCATTTAATCTAATAGTGGTCGATGGAATTAATTTCACTTTCAAATCGGACTTAAACTAGTGTCAATCTTTTGATACATTTTGTTTCATAAAAACACGCTATTTGTTTTGAGAGCGGGAATTAATTATTAAATTAATTAATGCAACTTATATGTTATGATTTTTTTAAAATAGACATCATTTTTGAATTCGGAATATCAAATATAGCTTAGGGTAAATTTTTGGTAATTTTCTGAAAAACTTCAATTTGTGATGAATAGTGAAACCACTAAGTGGTAATCAAGCAAACTGATTTTTCAGTTAAATGAAAGTTTACCACTAATGTGTATTGAATTTTGAAAATCCGACATACATGGTTGTCATTAGTATGTAAAATGTCGTTCAATGGGATAAAAATAATTTTTTGGTGAATAATAATTTTTTTTCATTAATTGCGATTAGAGGTAATTAGTGTAATTTATGGTAAAAATGATATTATAAAAATATGAAAACACCATGAAACTTTTCCTAACCCTATTGGATGAGTCATGGCCGACCAATAAAACCCATGGGTCGATTTAGGGGACCCTATGGAGCCTCTTGGGTGAGATAATTACTTTAATGCCTTTTTTTTAAATAAAGGTGAAAATGACACTAACATAAATTGTTTTACTAAAAAAAATTTTAGAAGGGGTTATACAAATCATATTTTTGTCTATAAATACTCTTTGGAAATATACAAATACTTCATACATCAGGATATTTTTGTTATAATTTTTAGACATTAAATAAATTAATTTAATTATGACATCATGATGATGCGACGAAGACCTCATTAATGAACAGTTTAAATAAAATGAAACGATAATATAAAATCTAAGACCTACACTTGTCCAAAAACTATTGGATGGGAATATTTCAAAGCCTTATCATCTTATATTAGAAATATATCAATGTGGGACCTTAGAAATTCGAAACACTTTTGAAAATAAAATAATAGTTTCATGATTTCCAAAAGTGCCCCCCCCCCCTCTCCTCTTATAAAAGGCCCCCACCTCTACCTCATTTCACACACTCCTCAAGCCTTTAGCTCGGCCATACCCTGCCCATTTACTCTCACCACATCCCTATCCTAATCCTAGAGGATTCACTTTGGGCAGAAGCCTTTCAATGGAAGCCTTTAGGCTCAAATCAAAAGGAGTTACACTTTTAAAGGTAATTCATTCTCTCATGTTCATTTGTTTTATTTTGCTTCTACAACCCCCTAAACTCTTTTTATTTACTTATTTAGTAACAACACCATTGTATTCAATATACTAGGATGTTGTTATAAGATTTATTCGATCTAAACTCTCACACAACTACATCAAATGGTTAAAGAACATACAATTTCTGTGGATGGAGAAATTCTGCTTCCCGAAACGATGATTGTTCAATACTCATTTAACACCTTCAATGGTGGCCATTATGATGTCACTATTTTTATATATGATATATAATATGTTTATTCTTTCCTTTAGCTTCTGTATTTTTCATTTATGGCATACCATTATTGTTTCCATTATGGGTTTACATGATATCTTCATTTTAGGAAGTGCGGACTACCGCCCCTCAAAGTGATGTGATTCGTTAATGCCATACGTGGGACGTATAAAGGATGGATTTAATGTTATTATATATGATGTTATACTGTAATTATAATATACCTATATATCATTATTATTTATTTACATTAAAGTATGATATAGAAATGAAAGTAGCGTTCATGCGTACGTACGACTTACCGTCTCCATGAATGGTGCATTTCATTTGTTGTCCCCAAATGTAATGTACTATTATAAGTACATGTATATAATGGAAATATATGATTAATGATACATCTAAATGATGAATATAATTCTTGAATTAAAATATACATACCTCTCATTTATTTTTAATTCCATTAATATGACAAAGAAATGAAAGTAGCGTTCATGCGTACGTACGGCTTACCGTCTCCATGAACGGTGCATTTCATTTCATACCTCTAAATGATTATGTAATATTATAAATAAATTTATATGATGGATATATATGATATATATGCTATCCAAATCAGGAATTTCTTTCTGGAGATAAAGAACCTTTGACCACACGAACAACATGTAATTGTAAGAAGTCCACTTTCGACTTAAGAACCAAATATCGACAAAACAAACATTATTAACTTAAATGATTACATAATGTTTATAACATGAAAATAAGTGATCTAAAAGGAATAATGAACTAGAAAAAGGTTCTTAATAAAGCTGAAATTAACTCAAAGTTTATTATTCAGGAAATTAAAGAATGATCGAGTAAAGTCGGACCCGAGGTAAGGGATCATACTCCTCTCTTTCTTTTTAAGTACACTATTTTATGTCATTCCTTTAAAGCTCACATTTCTTGTGATTGGGATGTTATTTTATATTACACATACTTTAATTTTTATGTACATATGATGAGAGACCCTATTCTCTCTCATCATTCCATTTTGGATGTTTTCAGTGGCGCCGTTAGGCTACCGAATTTTCGTAAGAGATCTAACCTCTCTCTTTCTTTTTAAGTACTCTCCTTTATGTCACTTATTTTAAGCTCCATTTTTTTATTATGGGGGATGTTCTTTTATATTACTCTTTCTGTAAATTTTATTTTAATGTGATGAGATACCCTATTTGATCTCATCAATCCATTTTTGGAAGTTTTAAGTGGCGACGTTAGGCTGCCGAGTTTTCATAAGAGATTTTTCATCTCACTTTTATTCCCGTGAGATTTATGCTACATTTTCCACAATTTCATTTGAGTGGTGTACGTACTTCCCATTATTCTACTCTTTTTATAATATACTTTCGTTTTATAAGTATTTACATCAATGATGTATTGTCCTTATTTAATGGGGTGTATGTTTTGAAAGATACCCAATTCGGTAAGGGAACCTTTCACCCTCCTCTTTTTAAAAGACTTCTTTTGTTGGGTAATTTAATTTACATATTGTTATGTTGTGATATGTTCTCATATATCCTTATTGATGTAACTTTTATGTACAAGTGATGAGATACACTTTCTATCTCTCATCAACTCATTTTGATGTGACGCCGTTAGGCTGTCAAGGGAACTTCTTAACCCAATTTCGATTTCTTTGGGTTCAACATGTAGTTATTGAATATATCATCCATTGAATATGTGTGAATGACCTTTGATTATTTTACACTTAATATCCACTTATATTTGGTGTATTCGTTTGTCACACATAATTGTGTAATTGATTTATCCTTAAACCAAGGATACCTTCTTTGTATGGGACTTCGTCTCAATCTCTTTTCATTGAGGCATATTTTGTTTTATACAAAACCTTCTTTTATACGATGTATAAACCCATTTGACTTTTATGTTTATCCAAAAGGAATCTGTTTTATAAGAATAATTTACTAAACGACAAAAGGGAATGTTTTTGTCGTATGTATGTGGCGACAATGACATCTCCGCCGCCGTGACCATTATTTGAGTTTCGGCTTCCTCTACAAGCCATACCTTTTTTTAAAGAAAAATAAATACCATGTTTTTATTTTCTTTTATTTTGGTATTGAAAATGGTTTTCATAATGTTTTTATATAAATGTGTTGTATTTATATCTTGTGATTGACGGTTGGAAATGTTATGTTTCCTTTATGCATGTTTTATGTGATACAATTATGTTGAGGTTCTCGGGCATTATTATGAAGACGGGTGGTTCCGTGATAAACTAATGGCGGGTGAGCCCTATATAGCTCTCCAATGCATTGGGTAACGCGAAAGAGTGAAACGTTAAGGTTTCTACGAAGATATTTAGGGAATATACTATGATGGGTATTCCAAACGTAACCAAGAGGGTTACTCCCTATGTAAGAATGCTATGAATGCCTCAAGTTACCTTTATGTCTTATGATCTCTATGATTTGTTCATGATTTTATAAGGTATGTTAAAGTGCCTATGTTTTATGGGTAAAGTATGATTTCATTCTTATGTATATATGAACTCATGTTTCCTTTCCTTGTTATTTTTATATAACCCATACTGAGATTTTTATGCTCATCCCAAGTTTTTTAAATGTTTTCACAGGTCACGGGAAAGGTACATTATAAGATGATAGTGTCAAGGTTGTGTCAAGAAACAATCCATGTTTTATTTTAAATATGTTTCCGTTGATGGGAAGAACGAATATTTTCTTTTATGTAACCACATTGTTTAAATGTGGAATGTAATGCAAGTTTCATGATCTAATTATCTAAAACTCTAAACCTGAAAAGATCCTCAATGTGTAATCTTGTAATAACTCAAGATTAAGTAAGGTTTAAGGCTGGGGCATTATATATATAACATCCCAAAAATTACAACCCAACAAGAACCCTTTTTATAAATACCAAACAAAATATGTTTCTCCATAACCTAGGTAAGGGAAATATAAAAATGGTTGTCATAGATTCAAAGTAATGGTATACATAAAATGTATATATAACTAATCATAGATGAGAATAAGATAAAAATGCATGTATGGGAACATTATATTAACAATAGAAAATAATACCCATCCATACATACATCATATCCATTAAACATGAAATATATTTTCATCAATCAAAATACATAATACATAATTGAGTAGATTAATTAATAATTAATCAAGATCTAGGAGAACATACCATAATAATATGGGACATGTTTTTAAAACATGCATAAAATATGAAACCATTTCCTCATCATGGATCACTTTTAAGACTCCCATATTTGAATTGGTTTAATCTAAATTCCATTATATTCTTTTAAGATGTTCATTCTATATAATATATTAATGGAAAAATTCCCATAAAAACGTGGTTCAATCACTATTAAAGTTATTATTATCTCATAATATTTCCATCATTACCAATGAATTGGATGAATATATAATTATAAGCACAACCATATGATTATTGAACCATATATATATAAATATATATTCCAAAATATCATACAACACTTATCATATCATAATATCATATCTAGTGGAAGGGATACATGATTCATAATCGTTATATCTTTATAATAATAAACGATGAAAAGAAAGAATAAATACAGCAACATTGGTTCATATCCCCTAAATAATCCTAAAAAACAAGGAATTGTGTTGCTATCAATTAATATACAATTAAAAGATATCTAAAACATTTCTTTAGGAAAATACATTTTATATTTGAAATAAATTATTTTGAATCTAAAAATATGAATAATATTAAAGAGAAAATTTTATTTGAATATAACAAATGAAACATATAATGGATTCCCTAATGAATACATTAGTTATGTTTTTGGGAATGTTTTTCATTTTATGTGTGCTAAAACAAATAATAATTTTAATTTTTGATAAAAATTTAAAAGTACCTTGTCTACAATATGATTAGAAGGATCCTTTTAATCAATGGAATTTAAAATCAGTCAAATTATGAAATGTTTTAAATAATCGATGTGTAATAAAAAAACTACTCATGAAAATATTTTGAAAAAAATATGGATTGGGAAGAAGTAATTTTTTATCGAATGGAATAACATGGTCAGTTTTCCATTAAAACATTCTTTTAGTCTCTTTAGTACATTATGAGAGAAAATTTAAATGAAAACATTTAATCTCTTAACATAACTATAAGATAGTAAATGTAATAATATTTATGATTGGTCAATCATTGAATCTCATCATTAGAATATATATAGACAAAAAATCCTTGGAAATAATGAGTATATAACATAAAACCCTTTTTGATGTGGTATCTTTTTAATTTTAACTACGATGAATTAAATAAATTCAAATTAGATATCATGTAACATTAAAATAATGATATTATTAATAAAAAATTCTATTGGAGTGAAAAAAGAAACTCATAAATTATGATATATGTATAACATCACACATGTATCAATGAAAAAAAATCAAGATCAAGAATATTTATGGATTTAATGATTTTTAAATGAATGATATTAGAATTACTAAAAAAATATTTTTTTTTATTAATCCCCTAAATTAGAAAAATTATTATTAAAAAAAATTGGGTTATATATAAACCAGAAAGATAAAAAAATCATAACATTAAAACATCTAATAATAAAGACAAATTAAGATGAATACCTATCATATTGCCCATAATGCTATGAAATTGTTATAACATCCTACATAATAAATTAAAATTTTATTATAATGAAATAATAAATACTAAATTATACCTATAATACCATACATGGTATCAATATCACAATTTATCACCCATTAATTATCAATCATTCATTTTCATCATCATTTCATTTATTAACTACTTCACTTTTCATATATGATTCTGTTCGAAAATTATAGTCCTTCCACATTGTTTATTATTAGTTAATAATTTTTTTTGAAACATGATATAAATTTAATATAGCTTAATTAAATATAAAATTATGTCCACCAATTTATTATTTTATAAAAAAAATTTGTCGATAACATCTTGTAGATTCTTGTCTGTAAATACAAATGCGAGATGTTTCTATTTTCTGAAAAATGGAAATAGAAAGAGGTATAAATTAATTCACTATTAAAGAATATTTTATTATAACATAATTATTATATATAAATATTGTAATTATAGTAATGACAAACCATGAAATAGATGTATATTAATTAAATATTTTTTCTATGTGGAGGCAGTATTCCAATTTCATTATTTAGAGATATGTTCGTCACCCTTTTGATGGAGAATATGTGGTAAATGATGGTTCAGATAAAAACTAATAATTTAATACACATTATTTCACAGTTTATTACATAAAGGAAAAAATTTCACAACTTATAAGATTATGAGGACAATTATATCTACTAAATTTGGTATATATAACATTAACATGAATAATGGGTACAACAACCTTATTTAAAAACATCAAAACAATATCTTATAATCCATTGAACTTTTGAAAATGAATTAGATAACATGGGGAAATCCATATGAATGGTGTGAGCTTAAAATTAGAGTAATGGAACAATAAACAAATATAATTTATAATTCAACATATCTCAGTCATGTAACATATCATGGTTATATAAAATGGATGAAAATTTTTAAACCGGAACATAAAAGAACAATATATGACAATAACACGAGGGAAACACAAGAATTTTGAAACCATATAAAATATGAGATAATAAGCACAATTATAGGATTTATGGAAATAAAAAACATCATAATGTGCTTATTATTACCTCCAATGCACCATTCATGGCATCGTATGAGATAAAACCATTTCCCACTACATTAAATGGTTATATAATTTTGGTTTCACTAATCATTTTTGATCATATAAATTCAAAAGTGTGCCACATAGATCGTACTATATAAAGAAGTATTACAGAAATTTTAAGATCAAAAAAATTGCATGTGGGTTATATATATTTACATCTAAAATTAACGGAGGATAGAAAAAACCTTTTTGAATACCCATTAGTGGAAATTATAACATTTATTCACTACAGAAATGATTTTCATGGAATATAACAGGACAATTTTGGTGGGGTAGTACATGTAAATTAATTATTATTGAAGGTGTGAATGATAGATAATTGGTTATCTAATTTAATGGGAATAATATGTATTGTATGAGGGATTTCAAAAAATAAACACCTCCCAAGATGAATAATTGGAAATCAAAATGAAGAATATAAGGAATGTGTCTGAATAAATCGGATAAGGGGAGGATCCCTTAACCTCAGAGTGAACTTCTAAATACTATGGAGGAGCTTATTAATAGTTGGGAAACATTTATTGGGGTTTACAAAGGGAATGACATAATATTTCAATGATATAATTGTTTTAGTGAATATTTAGTAGACGTTGGGAGAGTTTATATAACAACATATCGAATAGTTATTTATTAATTTCAAAACCAATGATTTGGATTCAATAAGTTATTGTAATCAAAATGAAAACCATCCCATAATTTTTTCCAATTGTTTCTTAAAAATATTTTTTTTCTTTCTTTTAATATTTCCAAGAACCAAAAACATAAAAATTACAACATTGGTGATGTCGAAATGAGTCATGTTTAAAATAAATTGATTTTAAAACATTAAAATATATTATATATTGTTAGGAATCACTCATTGTTTATGTAATTAATAATGTTACATGAAAAAAATGTATTTTAAAAGGGAAAATATTTTTGTTGGAAATTATTTATATTGTATTTCTTATATCACTCTCGGGCTTTTATACTGCCATAATAAAAATCATATAATTATAATGTATTTAATTTTTACCCAAAATATCAACTCTCTTGAAAAATTATAAAAAAATAACTACAAGAAAATATCAATATGCTGATTTAAATAAAATTATTTATTTTATTAAAATAATTATCTATGTACGATAATCTAAAATTTAAAATAAAGAATCTTTATTTTTTGAAATAGACTAATTTTTCAAACAATTATGGTTTTCTAATCATCATAAATATTAAATTAATCATTTTAATATTGTATTATAATTTATATTCGAAAACATTTTTTATATATAATTTTTTTTAATATTAAATTTATAAAAACAATTCATGAATTCATTAAAATAGTTTCCCTGATTGAAACAATATATTTCCCAAAACACTATTTGTTTATATTATATCATAATTAATTTTTCTCAAAATAATTATCTAATAATATAAAATGAACTAGTATAGGATAAATATAATTATTATTTTATAAGTATATATTATTATAATAATTAAAACATTTATGATCTAAATACATAACAACTTATTACACCAAATTATTTTTTAAGGGTATGGTGTGAATGGGTGAAATATGTTTAGGGTGTTTCAGTGAATTTTGATTGGGAAAAGATTTCGATGAGCTCGATCATCAGTCATAAAATTTTTTTCTAATGCTTTATTTTTGAATCTCATCTTGGTCTTGGTCAAGGTAAAATCCAAGTGATATTATCACTGTTAAAAGAGTTTTTAAATGGACTTCATATGGAAGAATCCTTCTGAACAAGGTCTCCACTTCTTTTATATATATTAATAAAACATTATCTTAAATGTTAATATATTTTTTATAACTGTCTATACACAATGGATAAATTAATAAAATTAGTAATTTTAAAAATTGTTTTAAATTTATAAAACATAACTTATAACATGGAAAAATAACCAGATTCGTGAATGGGTTTCTAAAATATCATTTCATATTATAGAATTATTAAATTTAAAAATGGTATTTCATTTTTAAACGATTAGGTCATTTGATTCGTCGACTCTTCCAAATGTTTTCCCTTGTAATTTTTATTTCGTACATTTAAATAGATATGGATACATTAGTTTCATCCCCTCTTCTAGTTCTCATGTTGACTACTCAATGTTATGGTCCCTCCAATATAGTTTGAAAAGGTGAATTTTCTTGTTTCATAAAACATTATATCTATGATATAGTATTTTCAATATATTTTCCTTGGGTGAAAGGTCATTCTATAATGATACAACATCTAGATTCATTATATGTTTTGGGTATCACATGGACTTCCCTAATATGGGTACATGTAAAACATCATGTACATGGTATGGGATCGGAGGGACTGGTAGAGGATATACAATAGATATGATGTGATAGAGGATATTAAAGGGTTGATGTATAATGGAATAATGATTCGATCATTCCAAAACCTAATGATTTTCATCGATGATTTTAGAAGAAGAAAAAATTTATCTCTAATAGAAAATTCAATGTCTTATATATGGTTATCAACGTAGATTTTCTATTGAATATCAACATATTTCATATTTCAATGAATGGTTTGAACATTATTTATCATTTCATGGATAAGATTATGTACAATTAACTTATTTCCCTAACATCATCCCATCATGTTAGAGTCGAACACCTCTTCTAATAATGTACTCATATGGTGCCATTTTAATACTCTAATTAAAACTATTTTTATATTATAATAACACTTGTGGATTATTCTGAACCAAATTTTTTTTAACTAATTTAATTTGAACTCAGTATATTCTCTAGAGTTTTAATAACCCTTTTAGACTGAATTTCATTTTGAGGGTGACAAGAGGTGTTAAACCTTAGTTCAATATTCAAATCTTTCTAAAGGCTTCCCCAAAAACTCTAGGTAATCTTAAAATTGAGATTAAATGCATTATAGGGTTAAAATTAATTTAGTATTTCCAAAACCATTATGTGTATCATGATTTTATAGTTACGAGAGAAAATTTATTTGATAGTAATTAAATGTGCTGACTTGGAAATTCAAACAACTACCCATTGTATGGAATTCATTCATTTTGGTGTCCAGGGGAATCCTATGATAAATTTGATGTTTATGTTTTCCAATTTACTGATAGGAATGAAAAATAGATTCACCTTTAATTTATACTTTTTCCTTCATCCTTGAGATATTGGCGTAAAATGAGATACAAACACCACAATATCCATATTGTAGTTATTCCACATTATTTTTTTCATTAAATATCAATATAGTGGAGTTATTCATGGATGAATATAGAATGATAAAATATGTTCATCATCTATAAGATCCTTATTTCAATATGGTTGTATATGACATGTATAATTTTTCAATAACTTATAAATTCATCTTTATCAATGTTTCACTCTTGAATATTCACTGTATTTTTCTATAGCACCTCTGCATCTTTCTCAGCCCCAATGATTCTAGCAAGAATGGATGGTTGAGAAATTTTTTCATTATTGGATGAATTCCCTATTTTTATTCCCATATCTGTATATTTTCTTTTAAAGAAGAATGTATCCCTTGAAATATTTATCATTGTTAGAGTTATATGATACTTTCTAATCAGAGCATCTTAAAAATGTTTGATTTCCATATGATGGAAATAGATTGAGAAATCACAATCCCCAATTATCCTGAAAAACCACCATTAGTGTATTTTATGATCCTTTTTTGTGATAATAAAATTGAATTTTTAGGGTTTGTTGTCATATATTCCCCGATAGATATAATGTTTCAAAATCATCAATTTGAAGATCAATACTATTAATTAAAGATCCTAAATTTGGTATTTCATCACATGGATATAAAATTTTCAGATCTAATAGGAAATTATTTTCTCATATTTTATTATTAAATAGAATAATTCCCTTTAATAATCACCACTCTAGATCAAAAATAATTTTTTGATTGGTTGGTTATAAGAAGATAGGTGTAATGATTAGCCTTTTCTTTTTCTATTCAAATCTTACATATAATTCATCAATTGTACAATCATTACCCCTTTTAAGTAATATTGTTTAGTGGACCTGAAAATCATGATATTTTTCTCAAAAAATATTGATAGTACCCCACTAATAAAATGATACTATGAATTTCTATCAATGATGTTGGTCAGTTCAATCATTTGATTGGATCAATTTTTTATGGATCTAAAGAAATCATTTTTATAGTGAAATAATGGAAAAAAAGATACATAATAAATTAAAAAATGACATTTTCTGTACTCTTAATTTAAATTTTCCTTTCTCAAAGTCATCAGTATGACATTAAAATTCTCATCATGTTACTTCTTCCCTTTAGTATAGATAAGAATATTATTTATGAAGACTACCACGAATTTTTTGAGGTAATCCTTAATGAATATATTAATTAAGTACATGAATATTTATAGAACATGAGTGAGTCAAAAGTTAATAACTATAATCTTTTAGATCCCATACATTGTATAAATATAAATCCTGGCGATATCCACCTCCTTCAACATCACCTGACAATATCCCAAATGATGATCTACCATAGAGAAGTACTATGATCAATTTCATCGATCAAAAAATTCTTAAATCCTTGTAAAAATACATTATTTTTATCATGATCATTTTTGTCTCAAGTCAATAAATTCATACTAACATTGGAAAATACAAATTCATTAAAAAGGGTCAGTTCACCCCATGCTAATGCACTAGATAGTATAAACACATTATCTGGTTTCTCCTATTATTTTTTTCTTCATATCCTCATGTTAAAAAATGCAATAATGAGGTAGATAATTTAATATTAAAAAATATCTACTAATAAGTTTTGTTGATATATCAACCCATTTACATGGAGGATGTCACAAAAATCCATTAGGATGCACAACAGTTTATTCCCTCACAATTGTTATGTATTTAATGAAAATCTTTTCTTTTTTCTCCGTCATTTTAGCAGGATATTATTTATCAGGGTGAAAAATATATATGCATGAGTTGATGAAAATTCAATACACTTTTATATAATATGAATATGACTGATGATATTTAGTTCTATTTCATACCCACTACAATTTTGGTTGGCTCTATATAAGGTAATCCAATCCATACCAAAGACCACATCAAATTTTTATAAGGGGGGTATCCTTTGTTTTTCAATGAAATTAGGAACACATATTTAGATCAGGGTTGAGTTATATTCTTTGGATAAAAATATTAAAAAATTCTCTATCTTTACCAATTACTCAATATTATTTTTTTGAGGTTCTTTTAGAATTATTTGAGTAATGTGTAATTATATGAATGATTGTGTAAAAAAATAATCTTATATGACATTGAATGTTCATAGATAAATGATAAACCATTTATTCAGTATTTGATTCTAGTTTGAAAAATTTATATCATCCAAAAAATACATAGGGTTGATAAATTATGAAAAACTAAACATATAAAATAGTAACTATGTAAATTAATGGGAAAACACATAAATTTCCTATATTACTTAACCAGTCAACTTCTAGGTTTTAATCTAAAATATAAATGATATAGTTACAAATATACCTTTTTTATTATTTTTTCATTAATAATTGTTGTTAATTTTTTTGTGAATTTACCATATCTTATCCCACAGGAGTGTCATACTAGGTGTGTGGCAAGGCCTCCTGTCATGCACCATGTGATGATCAATTCCATCTCCATGCTCCATTTTCATGGTTATTACACATTTATACAATGATTATAGTGACAAATAAACATATTCATTATTTGTAGGTTGGTTTTTTATTTTAAAACTTTTAATATATGCATTAATATAAGTTAAAGATGTTTAAATAGTTTTTTAATTCTCCCAACAGTTTTCACCTGAGTTTTCTAATATTAATCCCAAAAAATAAATATACATTTTCATTGAAACCAACTATGCCATACCATATTTCAGTACACATTACATAATTATTTTTTACATAAATGTACACATAGTTAAACCCATAATATTATGAAGAATGTTTATTTATGAAATTAGGTATAAATCAAATAAACATGAATCGTGGGTATAACAACATTATTAAAAACCTTAATAACATGTTATTAAATCAATTGTCTTTCTAAAACATCACAATATAAACTTTGTAAATTCATATAAAATGGGTGAGATATAAATCCTTATAAGGAAATAATCAAATAATATGATTATAAAATAAGTACATGTTAGAATGGTTTTCTATTATAGTGACATAAATGCGATGAAAATATTGTACATTACCATCGAATCATGATATAATATGATATCATAAAAGAACCATTGGAATTTTGAAACAACATAAAAAATTAAATCATAAAAAATAATAAGGACAACCACTAGGTAAACAAACCATCTTTTTCTTATTATAATGTCCCATGAACTAATAATTTCATCTCATTAGATAAAAAGATTACACAGTGCATTTAAGTTCTATATAATTTCATGCCCACCCGTCACATCCATACCACACACATGCATAAGTGTTCCACAAAGATCATAAAACATATTAATATATATTATAAGTAACAAACCATTATTATGCTTCATGGGTTATATATATTTAAATCCCAAAAATAAAATAATGATTTTTAAACAATGTGAATTCCATTGAGTTGAAATTTTCATGCATATTCACTTGATATAGTTTTATAATGGAAAATTGAATGATAATTTTGACAGTATAAACAATGTACATATATATTTTCAGAATGGGTAAATGAGATTGAAAGTGGTCTATAATCACATGGGAATAATGAGGTTAGTAATGGGAATTTGTAAAAATTATCTCCCATCTTGAATAATTGGTCATCTAAATGAACGATATAAAAAGGATATTTGATAAAGTAGAGAGGTAGGCGATCATTTAATATTATAGGGTGATTATAAAATCCTTAAAGTAACTTATTAATAGTTTTTTTTAGAAAAACAGGAGAGATAAATATAGTGAAATTTATAGTAATTTCATGTTTTAAGTGTTTTCCATATAGTGGAAAGGGAGGGTGGGCGTGTTTACATAGAAAAAGTCTGGAATGTTTATTATTAACTTGCGATCATTGGTTTTGGATATTGTGTGATAATTTAAAACAATCCTCAATCTATACCATGGTATGTCCCATGGTTTCTACCCAATATTAGTGTTTTTTATTATTTTAATGAAACCCAATAATAGAATAAACATAATGATGTTTATGAGTGTGATTTTTATAAATAATTCATTTCATACCCATGAAAAAATATTTTTGGTCTTGAAGGATTCATTATGGATTTACTTAATTAATATAATATCATGAATACCTATTATTTTAAATGGGATACATAATTTGAATCTTCAATACTTATTATAGTGTTTATTACATCACCATGGGGGCTAGAATGTTGTCGTAATATCATTATATAATTATACCGTATTTATTTTCTACACAAAATCTAGTTATATAGAAAAATTAAGGAAAAACATACCTTTGGAAAAAATTTACATGTTTAATTCAAAAATAATATCTATTTAATAAAAATAATTCTCTATAAATTAGAGTTTTCAATTTAAAATAATAAATTCAAATTTAAGGAAAAATATTCTATTTTTAATTAAAATAATTTTTATACCGTTATAATTTTTTTTGAAAAAATGGATATCATTTATATTTAATAAAAAATATTTAATTAAAATATTTTATTATATTATAATTTATTTCAAAAATTATTGACTTAATTAAAAAAAATTTCTTCATTGGAACTATATATTTCTTAAAAAGAAACATTCATTCAATAATATAATCATATAATGTTTAATAAACACATTATATAATCATTTAAAATGAATGTTTAAATGATAAATACCAATATTTTTAACAAAAAATATATAAATAATTAAAAAATTACATTTTGGGTCTAGATACATAATTAATTATTTCACTAGTGTATTCTATAAGGGCGAGTTGCAGAAAGTGATATTTTCTTATGATGGATTGAATAATGTTGTTATGGTCATGATCTATTAGAGCGTGAACATATCCTATAAGTAGTTTCACTCACTCTTTAGTTCTTTAATATCATATTGGTATTGTTTATGGTAAAATCCTTATGATGATATATCTGTTAGATGCTCCAATAAATGGGATGCATAGTGTATGATCCTACATGTCAAGGCATTTGGTTCTTCTGTATGTATCAATCAGAATTTATCACAACCACAAATATAATAATCACAATAGTCATTATACAACATATATATTTTCAGTATTTATGATTTTGAAGATTGTTTAAATATGAGAGGATATAACTTCTAAAGGTTCCAAAAAACCAATGAAGTTCATCAATTTCTAATAATATCATTTCATAAAAAGGCATTCACTCAATTAAAGTAGAATTTTATTTCAAAATAATTGTGTTATTATATTTTTATAATCATAAAAAATGTAATTATGTTTATGATTCTTCAGTAATCCATTTTTAATGTATATAACAACTTTAGGGGGGCATAGTAGGAGAATCAAAATTGAAATCGATTGGTTAATATCTAAACGACTTCTTTGATAGGACAATTTTTTCTTACACATTAATTCACAAATTAATGGTATTATGAGTATACACTAATTCATATAATGAAAATAAATACTATTTAATATATTTTTATAATATATTATTTGATCAGGAATACCAAAATTATGGCAATAGGGGAGGATAATGTATCAATTTTATAAGTGAAGGGAGAAATAATTGAAAATTATTAAAATATTTAAATTATATATTTTCAAATTAAATGGAAGTGAATCAAAATATATTATTATTATATATTATGATAATAATGGATAGGAAAAAAAATTCCCAAATAATTAGATATGTGTTGCTCGAAATCATACCCTTCTCCTAGTTTACTCCCTGGTAAACCCAATTTATCCAGAACAAAGTTAACATAAATTTATTGTTTTTAATATTCACTAGAAGAAAAACATTTTTCGTTTTTATTAATTTTTTCAATAATATTTATTCACAATATGGAATCCATTTCACTAGATTTAATTTTAAAAGTGATTAATTGTTTTCAAATAATCGCACTACCCACAATGAAGTCTTCTTTTATGAAAATGAATCTTTATGGCTAAAACATAATTTACATACATTCTATTACATATAAAATCCATCATATGTATGAATAAAAATGATATTGAATAAATTATATATTAATTTATTTACAAAAATTAATATATATATATATATATATATTAATTAAATTAATTATGAAAAAAACACATTTTGTGCATAAAAAATGTTAGAAAAATTTATTTTTAACCCCTGAATAAATATAAAAAAATAAAATATATTGATGATTATAAGGTAATTATATAATATTATATAAAATTAATTTATTCTAGTGTTTTTTTAAGATCAATAAATATTATAATGAAACTTTTATTAGAAAATGAATGATACATTTTTTAAAAATTTATTATTTTTCTCGAATCACTACAAAATAAATATTTTTTTAAAAAAAACCCATCATTGATAATTACCAGATTATATAAAAAATTAACATCATTTCCTCTAATAAATTATTTAAAATATTTAGAAATTAATTATGTTTTTGACATGCAAAAAATGAGACAAAACACATTTTTGGGGAAAAATATTTTAATGAGTAAAATGACATTACAGAAAATTGATTACTTACCTATTATAGATTAATCAAAACATTTGAAATATTTATATCCATTATGTATAATTTACATAACAGGCTTATTACTATTAATAACATCTAATTTTCTATAAATGTTATAATGGTTTACTCTATCATAGTTCATATAAACTTAGGGTTTCATGTAATGAATGCTATAAAATATTTCACATACATTCCAATTGGAATATATATATATAATTTTTGGATATTTAATTTAATAATCATAGAATGTTAGAACTGGAATTATATGCCTTTTAGTGAACCCCATAGTGGTGATTGTCACATAAAGTTCAGTAATTTAAGGTGTCCATGCCATCCAATATAATATTCTACCTTGTAGCTTTAGGATAATATTATATATAACTAAATCAGGTGGATATTGGATATGTGAAATGTACCAATGTAAGGGGATATCATAATATATGTACTTTATAATAGATGATAACTTTATCTTTTAGAAAATAACACCCATAAAAAGATAAAAGTAGATGATTAGCCTATGATTATGAATTCTGCAAGGGTAGTCTTATTTTTTGATTCCTAAAGATAATATATTCCATAGTGGGTGGCTCCTTGAAAGGTAATGTGTATTTTATATTATTTATTATCAGAACCTTATGTAGGTGTTATGGAATATTACACACCTTGTGATAATTAATTTTGGAGTAGATATGTTTTTCAGGTGTTGTGTCCTATGTGAGGAAAGTCATATGGTTTAGGGAAGATATCATAGTGACACAGAGATAGTGCTTAAGAAATCATGATAGATTTATAATAAAAACAATAATATGTGATGTAATATGAAGGTAACACATGTGAGGATTCTCCCATGAACTAGATTTTGGAATCATAATAATATTCATTGGGTTATGAGTTCAGTTCACAAGATGTGATACCATATATGTTAGATTTGAATGGATACGTCTTATAAATTTATGTTAGAAGTCTTTTAGGGCATCTACTCTTAACATTAGGGTTTGGAATTGAAATCATAACCCTCTGATATCCTAGACCTATTGGTTATTGATGCACATTAGAGTGATATTGACCTTTTATGGGTTATTTAAAATTTATAAAACTTTTCAACATTTAAATGTGAATGTGTCATAGACATTGGAAAATTTTAAATGTAGGATTTTGAGTAGTGGAACCAAGGTTGATTCCGGTTTGAAGATATAAATATTTATTGGGGAATGTGCAAAATTGTATTCCAAAATTCTAGTATTGAGGATTCATGACTCTTAGGATAATGATTTGAGATAATTTACTAAGGGGTATTATAACGAACCCTCATTTATTTAATATGTGGTAACTAAAAAATTTCTATGTAAAGGCTATGTTATTGAATAGTAAATTATTATTTTTGTCATTTTTTAGATGAGTTTTTTTTATGAGGAGATGTCATAGGAATGGTTTCTAGGGAATTTTGATTGAATTTGAAAATTCTCTCTATGATAGGGAGGTCATTAGAAATGGATCAATCTTCGTTGAATGTAGAATCTAAGAGTTAATCCTAGAAAAGTGTTTCCACTATATAAGAGCATGGATTTTTAATTGAGACATCATTTGTTTCTAGATCCTATTTATGTTTTAATATAATATTGTTATAGGTTATCCATATGGTGGTTAAAGAACTATTGGTAATTCGAGGGGGAATCTCTTGTCATCATTGTAATTTTTATGCTTGAAAGTGATTTTACAGAATGTAGAAAATGATCAGTGGTTGAATTTTCTTATTATGGATTAGGTAAGATTCATATGGCCACATGTGTTCTTTATATGTTCTCATTGGTGGAAAATTAGTGATATTAGTGTGCCTAGTTTTTAGTATTGTCTTAAATATTTTAGGATTGGATGTTGTAAGATCAATATTTCTCATGTAATTTGGTGTGTAAGTGAAACTAAATTTAATGGATATATGGGAAATACAAGGATTGAAATTATGACTTCGTATTTCATTGAGTCTATGCATTGTAATTGGTCTTCAGATAATCATGATGTGGTCTAAGGGAGATTCATGAGGTGATATATGATTTGGGACATGGTTTAGGGGTGAACCCCATTATAATCTAATTCATGGAGTTATCAAATTTTTTCAAATTTGTTAGGCACAAACTCCATATGTTAGATTATTAATGTGTAAAGAAAGTGATGAAATTTAGTAAAGATTTATTTTTCGATGAAACATCATTTGGGGTAATGGGAAGTTTGTATTGGGGTTCAAAATATGTCATATTTGGAATGACGTCAGTATAATTAGGTGGATATGATATTTGGAGAATGGTTTGTGAATTCATTCCCTATATATGGGAAGCTTATACAAATGTTTTTTTAATAATTATAAATTAGGATGAGTACTATATTTTTACTATTTCTTATATTTTTATTTATGGGAGGTGAGAAATAAATTTATCCAAACATTTCTTTCAACCATTGAGAATATGTTAAGATAAGAATTTTTTATGGTAGATAGAAATATTGATAAAAATTCTCCATAGTAATTATAATATCATGATGGGGGAAAAAATAATATGGATGCTAAATATATGGATGAACCCATGATGTATGAAGATCAGTGGTTTTGAATAAGATTTATAATGGTGATTTATTAATGTAAACCTGATGGTGGTTGGTTTTTGATAAATTATAATCCTCTTATTTACTATTTCAAAATGAAATATCAATCAAAATATAGTAGTATAATGTGGATGTATAATCATTAATGGGAAACTTGTGTAATATTGTTTTTTTGGATGAATTTTTGATGAGAGTTATCGTGGATGATAAGTGTTATGGTTGGGTTTTTTAATACCCCATGTCAATATGGGATTTCTAAATTCTATGTGGATTTAATTTTTTTTTTGGTTGGAGGTTTATTTTGATCGAGAAGAATTATAATAGGTTTTTGAGTTTTTAGATGTTGATAAAAATGATTTCTGTAATGGTTTGACTTTTTGGTGGTGGGATCAAATTATCTGATGGATGTTAGAGAGGGAATAGAGTGGATCATCAGTTGAAAACAAAAGTTATAGGTCATTCATTTAGTGAATAATAATTCATCACAAGAAAGGGGTTGTGGTAGGTGTCTTTATTCCATAATAGAAATATTGTTGGTGTGATGTTTCTCCCAATCAAAATGTATTATTGTAAAACCCTATTTTACATTGTGAATATGGTTTGTCTGTGTGTTCTTTTAACCTTGGTAATTTGGAATTTTTGGCTCCTGTGGTCAATAATTTAATGGGAGTGTCCATTTTATGTTCATTCACCCACTCCCACGCCTCTCTGTTGATTACTTAAGAAAAATTATCATTCTATGTATGTTCTTCAGTAGATATAATGTATGTTCTTCATCCATACCCATCATATTTTCCCTCATTAAATATCCCTATGATTTCTCACATTTTGTTTAGGGTTCTAATTTTTAATTCACCATACCATGGCGAAGTCTATTTATTTAAAAGCTGATTTTTCTCTATATGAAAATAGGTTTTACTAAGATGGTGTTTTCAAATCATTAGGTGTCATTTTGATGAGGTGTGTATCAATAATTATTTTTACATTCAAAATAGATTTAATTTAAATATTTTTTCTAAAGGATTTAAATTTTGAGTTATGTACACCTATCAGGAAGATTATGGGGGTGAATTATATATATACAGTGCGTGTTCTTTTGTAGTTTTGTGTTTCAATTGTTCCCTGTGAGATTCAATAATTAATAAATATTTTAAATAAGTTGTTTTATTAAAAGTAATTATTTATTTCTAACTGTCTGTAATTATTTTTTTGTAAGGTCCCTTTTGTGATGGGGAGTGGCTAGATAAAGTTGTATGAGCCTAGGTGAGAGTAGTCAAATTATGACTAAATTGGTTATTAACTTCAAATTGAGGTGGGTGTTACTTCATTAATTTCCATATGATTATTTAAATTATTCATTTATACTGGAATTATATTTGAGGTTCCTCCACCTAGGACCAATGACAAATTTATTTTAAAATAAATATCTTACATCAAATAAAATTCCTGATAAATTGTATAAATTGTTGAGGTCCTTGATAGACCCATGGGAATAGTTTCATTGATTTGGTAGTAAATTTCCAAGGACATGATATAAATGTATTCCATATTTAATTTCTCCCCTGGGAGTATTATATTAAATTCGAAATAAATTATTCAGATATAGATACCCTAGTGTTAGTAGCCTCAATAATCTCAAAATAGATGATAGTTAAGGATTAAGAAATCATCCCATGTAGGATGTGTGGGATCTATATGATTCCTTGGAATTATTTTTCATGTGACACAATATTTTGTTGAGTGTTCCCCCACTACTTGAGTTTTTGTTTAATGGTTGTGAAGACCATGTGGTGATGTATTGATAATTTGGGTGTTATAACCATCCATGGATGTCTTTTCAAAGGGGATGATCTTGGGGACATTTATTTTGTGAGACTATCCTAGAAGGCCATTGACGCCTTGATGAGACATTAATGAAACTGAGGTCTGTTATTCCCTATGATTTATGGGTGCCAAGTGAGGATACATTTTTATGATAAGGGAACCAATTAAGGTTTTATTAGATGTGATAATACCTTTTGGACCCTTTTGGGTTCCCTAATGGTATTTCAATCCAAGAGAGGGTGTATTTTTGAATATGGTAATAATGATTGTTGGTGTCACCTTAAAACTAGAATCAATGACATGAGGTCTATCGGCATTTTTTTATTGCCCCAACCCTAGTTACCCAGATTCGGTTCATTATTACATAACATTGGCATGATCACAATAAAGATGAAGTCTAGAAAGACCGATTAGTTTAGTAGCCTCAGAAACACAAGATACAATCATAAAGTGTTACATTACATAAAAAACATCTTGTCTTCATATCCCCACATACTATCCCTACTGGTCATTCATAAATTACATCTTCATAAACCTAGGAAAAATAAAACATTGAAAGGGGTGAGCTAAAATGCTCAGCAAGGATAACATTATAGTAGAAACTTTCATAGATAAACATAAACACTTAAGGCAATTTATAATTAAAACCAAATCACATTAAACATGATCTTCAGCATAATATGGAAAATATAAAATGAAATAATGCCATTTACTTATTCACATGGATATTCTACTAGTCGAACAATCACATGCAATATCAACAACCACTTTCATAATGATAGAAGGCATAATGCCAGACTATCATAACCACATAGCCAAGGCCTCGTGCCAGGACTACAAATAAAATTTTTCCAAGGGCTTGTGCCAAGAGACCAGTTTGTCTAATGAGACCTACCGATGCTTTGAAGAGCTATAGAGGGCTCCATCCGTCACTTATTATGTCCAATGGATTCTTCATATGAACAGGTTTAAACATAACATAAACATTCATATTAAAACTAGCATACAAAATGTCAATACTTTAACCAGAAACGATGAATGGTATAAAAAATTGCAAATCCACAATCAAACATAACTCATTCGATACAATATGGAAGATTGTATTTTACCTCAATCGATAATAATGAATGATATTTACATAGATGAAAATAACCATCAAAACTATTTGAGATAAATATCCCCCTTTTCTTGAAAACATTTAAAAGTCACACTATTTGTCAAGAAGCCGTTTAAAAATAGATTTTTGAATCAAAGTGCCCCATACCACTTTGAAAAATTTAAAAGAGGTATTAATTTTCATACTTTAATGTACATATAAATAAATCCTTAAAACCATTTTTAAAACATGGACATTAATGAGCAAGATTTAGAATAATAAGTCTTTAAAACATTTAAAAAAATGGTATTTTAGTTATAGTTTCTAAACAAAAGAGAGACACTTGAATACAAATAATTGAGGTAATAAAAACATTGTAATATCATGAGAATAAAGTAATTCATGGTATACTATGTCAAAGTACATTATATACACCACATAAAAGTGATTTGGTGTATAACAACAAAGAAGTCTCAATGGAATGTAAATTTAGATGAAATCTATCACAAAGGCCGTATCCTTAGGTTAAGGATAAATCAAAGAAATAATTATGTGTGAAAAATATAAATAAACTAAATATGATTGGATATTCAGTGTAAAACAATCAACGGACATTCACACATATTCTTGTAAAAACAACACCAACGAATGGGATGTTTAACTCAACAAATGGAGAATGAGTTAAAATTACTCTTATCAAATTCATATCAATGACTTGAGAAATTATCAATGGAGTGATTATGTGTATCAAAATAATATCCACAGGAATGGGAGTGGAAATTATGACATAATCAAATGAATATTTATTCCACACATATTCTTGGAGTAATATAATCAATAAAATATGAGTAAAGCCAAATGAGTGGAAGTTGAAAATTTGAATTCCCTTATCGATTAGGTAAAATACGAAACATACACCCATGAAAGAAGGATCATACAATTATGATGTATATACCCATGAATTAAAGAATAATACACAATGAATACAATTACGGGTAGTACACATACACCACATGTAATAAATAAGTGGTGAACAATGGAATTCTCACGAAATTAAGAGTCAGATAAGAAAATCCCTTACTTTGTACTTTTTCCTTGGTCGAGGAAAGGATAACCTCCTGTATAATGGTGAAATAATTGTTATTTAATTATAAAAGAATCATTTACATTAATATGATATCACATATGATCTTTTAACATTGATTTGTTAATAATATCTTAGAATTATCGTCATTTCGGGTGTTAACGAGTTCATTTTACTTTATATTCTTTGTTATGTGAGACATATTCGTTATTAATGGGATGTATATTATTAATATCCAGAATTATATCATGTTCTTAAACATTATTTTTAAATCATCAAATGATAATTATACATGAATGGGTACAATAGAGAATGAATCTCATCGCGTTCGTGGAGACGGTAGTCCGTACGTACGCACTAGCGACAATATCATTCTTTTGATGTTAAAATAATATATAATTGGATGTTATATGATATATACAGAATCATTATCATGTTATATTTATTATTTACATGAGTTACACATCATTATTATACCCATCCAAATAATAATTTATTGAATAACAATTACACCACCATGTGGAGACGGTAAACCGTACGTACACATGTATGGTGACATGTTATTCAAAGGGTGGATAGAATACTGAATATAGTTGTACAATCTTTATAATAACATCATAGTATATATAAGATACAGGATTTATTATTTTATAATGGCAATAACAAATAATGAAGAAGTGGAAGAAGAAAGGAACTTGAAAAGGGGTGGTGAAAACATTACCTCTTCTTCGGGTTCTTCCTTTTGATTTGATCAAAAGGGCTCTTTAGGTTGGATTTCTGATCAAACTAAGGCCTCTAGGTTGTATTGAGGAAATTTTATAGAGTATTTTGGCAGGGGTTGTCCGATCCAAAAGGATTTGAAGGTGTGAAAGAATGAGAAGGAGGAGTGCCATTTTATAAGAGGGGTGAGGGGACCTTTGGAAAAGCTAGAAATGTTAATTTATAATAAATTATTATTCTGTTTCTAATGTCTCCAAAGTTTATTATTCAAAGGTTATGGTGGGGATAGGTCTAAAACAACTCATCCAATATAATTTAGACAGCTTTGGGTCACTATATTAACCTTATCTTTTAGTTTTAACTCTTTGTTAATTAGTTTGACATTTACCATGTCACTTTGTATTTTTATATTATATAGTTAATAAACATACTATATACTTCCATGAGACCCCCAAGAGGTCAATTAATGATATACCTATCATGATATATGTCCCGTGGCCGATCCGTAGATTTTTAGGAATTTAATATCAATTAATAATATAATATTTGTTTTAAAAACTCTTTTATGTCAATTTTGACACTATTCAATAGTTGATTTTTGTGAAAGACATAACAGAATTATTACTTAGAAAAAAGTTAATTAAATAAATCCTAATATGTCATATTAACCTATAAAATTAGTTTAATTCAATAAAATTCTCAAACTATATTTATTTGGGTATTTATAATATCAATTATTCTAATTTTTCACTATTATGGTAATTACTGCATCAACATTGTGTCATAACTAAATTAACTTATATAATGTCTAAAATTTATAAATAAATTATCATTATGTAAGAAATATTTTTATCTTTCTAATGAATTGTTATAGTCTAAAATCCAGCATATATAACCCTTGTAACAATTGTTTTTATAAACGATATATGCTTGTGTCATTTTTCTATTTATTTTAACTTAATTAAAATAAAGTGTCATTATCAATTACAAGTAGTTCCATGGGGTTCCAAAATCAACCCAAATATGCCCATGGTCGACCATGTATAAACCATTAGGGTTAAGACACGTTTTAGGGTAATTTAGTATTATTATAATATTATTCTGTTAACCTTTGTTTACCAGATTTACCCTTTAACCATGGTAAATAAAATATTTACCGAAGTAATTATCCAAAATGCCTAAAAATAAAAGTTAACTATTTAAACAATTTGAAAATCATGATTCCAAATATGGAATAAATTTTTCCAAATTCAAAACATAGAAGTGTCATAAATTTATTTAAAATTAATTCCCGTTGTTAAAACAAAAAGCGTGTTTTTAAGAGATAATAATTATCAAAAGATTGACACTTGTTTATGTCTGGTTTAAATATGAAATTATGTTAAATGACCCACATTGTTTTACATGGTAAAAATATATTCTAAATATAATTTAAAACCCCTCAAATTCATAATTTATCACTATTAATTATTTTGATTAAAAAGGTTGTTTTTAATTAAAAGTTTGTAATTTTCACTATTCATCAAAATATGAAAGTTATCCGAAAAGTACCAAAATTTCACCCTAGGCTAATTTCGATATTCCAAATCCAAAAATGAAGTCCATTTTGAGAGATAGAATTTATAAAATTTCAAAAAGTTGGTATTACTATTCATAACGGCTAGTTTGATTGGTTGTGGTGTGTTAGAATCTCGAAGTTGCGTACAATGCACGCCATTGCATTATTCAAAGGGAAACGTACCGTGGAATCTTGGGGTGTTACATTCTCCCCTAATTCAAAAAATTGTGTCCTCATAATTTTTTTTAAAATTGGGCTTGATAATATAATGGAATGTCCCACATCGGAAAAAGAGTCAATAAAACTATCACTTTAAAAGAAAGAAAGAGATGTATAAAGGTCACCAAAGATAACCCATACTCGGATTCCATGTAGAAAAACATGGATATGGATGATAAAATTAGTGTCAAGTTCTGATAGAGAGGGATAGAAATCATGATCAAGAGAAAGTTAACAATAAGAAAACCACACACTTGTGTTGGGACAAACGACCATTAGTCTCCTAGTAGGAAAGTAAACGGACAACATTTTTTTTTAAGTTACATTACATAAGGATGAGGAATTCATTTATGATATTGACTACGAATATAAAGATATATACTTACATTTTATGTAGATTTTAATTCTTTAATAAATTTCCACTACTAACTCTTTTTTTTAAATGATGAGTATTCAAGAATACTTGGTCACACTAGAAGAGCTAGAATAAACTTCTATAGAATCACATGATCCATGCAGGATGAACTATATATTTACATTATCTTTAGAGATTAATCAAAACCAAAATTGTTAGTGCAAGATCTAATGATCCCCCAAAAGGATATTCCTTGAGATAAATAAACACTAATCTTAATTTCTAAAACTAAACCAACAATACCCCAAAGTTAAATAAATATCATTCAATAATCAATTGTCCTTAAAATCCTTCAATATAATCCAAACTAATATTGAAACCCAAAACATAGAGGAATTTGATTATGTAGCCTCCCATGTTAAATTGTATATCTAAATAACATCAACAACTCTTAAAGTCACATACTTAAAAGTAATTAACCTCATCAGATATTCACTATTATAGGTTAATCATTTCCATAAATAACCCAAATCACTATAAATCCACAATAAAAACCTAGATAAAAATATACCATTACTCCACAAATGAAATCCCATAGTATTCTATTTTCCTTGGCCATATAGTGTTCCCAAAAAAGAGAACATCTTCCAAAATAACATTTATAACTTATTAACCAAATCATTTTCCTATACCAAGGGTATTCATTTGATAATACATAAGAACCCAAATCAACTTATTAGTGATCAATAAAATCATTTAACTAAATATAATTAGTCACACTATCCAGGTACTTCACGTAGTCTTGTGGTAGGCGATAAATCCCAATCGCACATTGTTTGTGGGTTCGATTCCCACAGCTTTTTCCGACGCGACGGGTTGTCACACGGTCTACGTGTTGTCATTTTTCGAAAACTATATTTTATAATATTACCAAAATGAGATAAATTCCTCAAAATACCATAACATAATTTAACCAAAATGTTATATCATACCTTGCATTTTCATCCCAAATTATAATAACTTATAATTCTTTCAAACCCCAATGATCATATCAAACCAAATGGTTATTTATACCTATATCTACTAGATAAGAGACAATTCTTCCTCAAATATCATTCTCACATGGAAAACTGTGGGGTTACAAATACAAGAGAAAATTATTCCAAACTAAACCCATCAACAAGGAGCACTAATACTTTTTAAACATTTCTCCAACCATTTATTTCCACATAGCTTCTTCTTTGACCAAGAAAATATCCTACAGAATAGGGCATTCACTTTTGTAATGGCCAGGTCCCCTACATTTACGGCAAATGACTTTAAATGGAATCTTGGGACCATTTTTATCTTCTTCCATAGGAATATTCATTTTTCGTCGGCAATTCTTCACTTTATGTCCTTCCTTCCCACACATAAAGCATTTCTTGGTCCCATTGAGACACTTTCATGGGTGTCTTCTACCACATTTCTTGCATGATGGAAATTGAGGGTTCTTTTCTCCATGGTCTCCATTGCTGGAGCTCCTATCATTCATCACCTTTCTCTTCCTTGTTGAGTCTGGGAGTTGGTTAATATATATGTTGTTGATCATATTTTTAAAAAATTTACTTGGCATAAAGACGATATCTTTTATGTCTGTCTACATTCCATTTTTTTGATCATTTCCACCACTATTCCCACCATGTACATCATTCTCAAAGTCACTATGACTTCCTTGGAATCTAGAAATTGACTAAAATGAGAAAGCTTTCTGTGAGTAATAGTAGTTATACAATCATTTAGAGATTAACATGTCACCATATTATCAATTTGAAACACATTAGGATTAACCATGGTCATTTAATCTCATCTTATATATATAATACTTTAAATAGGTTTGTAAAGAAAATGTAAATTATCCTAAAAATATCCCCCGGGAGTGTCGTAACCAAGAGTGAAGCATGGCCCGTTGTCGTGCACTAGTTCCCATTCGAGTCTAGATCAAAGCGGTGTTTTCGGGTTTTACACCTAGGTACATCTGTGCACAGCCGCCTCTACCTGCTCGTATCTAGATAGGGATGTAATGCTCGGAAAACTCACAAAATCTCTAAAATACCAAAATTCTAGGAAGTTATTCTATACTAATCCTCAAAGTTCATCTTAGGTCTACGTGCTCTAATCAGAGTTTATCTAAATATAGATTCCAAGGATTGTACTAAACTTCCTCTGATACCATCTGTAATGCCCCGACCCCGGTTACCCAAAGTCGGTGCATTATTACATAACATTGGCATGATCAAAAGAAAGATCAAGTCTCGAAAGACCGATTAGTTTAGTAGCCTTGGAAACACTATATACAATCATAAAGTGTTACATTACATAAAAAAACATCTTGTCTTCATATCCCCTCATTCTATCGCTGCAGGTCATTCATAAATTACTTTTTTCATAATCCTGGGAAAAATAAAACATTGAAAGAGGTGACCTTAGATGCTCAGTAAGGATAACATTATAGCAGAAGCTTTCATAGAAAATCATAAACACTGAAGGCAATTTATAATTAAAAAAAGCATTTTAAACTTGATCTTCAGCATAATATGGCAAAGATAAAATGAAATAATGCCATTTACATATTCACATGGATATTCTACTAGTCGAACAATCACATGCAATATCAATAACCACTTTCATAATGATGGAATGCATAATGCCAGACTATCATAACCACATAGCCAAGGCCTCATGCCAAGACTACAAATAAGATTTTGCCAAGGCCTTGTGCCAAGAAACTAGTTTGTCTCATGAGACCTGCCAATGCATCGAGGAGCTATAGCGGTCTCCACCCATCACTTATTAAGTCCAATGCATTCCTCATATGAATAGGTTTAAACATAACATAAACATTCATATTAAAACTAGCATACGAAATGTCAATACTATAACCACAAACCATGAATGGTATAAAAATAGCACATCCACATTCAAACATAACTCATTCAATACAATATGCATGATTGTATTGTACCTCAATCGATAATAATGAATGATATTGACATAGATGAAAATAACCATCAAAACTATTTGAGATAAATATCCCCCTTTTCTTGAAAACATTTAAAAGTCACAATATTTGTCAAGAAGCCATTTAAAAATAGATTTTTGAATCAAAGTGTCCCATACAACTTTGAAACATTTAAAAGGAGTTTTAATTTTAAAACATTAATGTCCATATAAACAAATCCTTAAAACCATTTTTAAAACAAGGACATTAATGAGCAAGATTTAGAAGAATAAGTATTTAAAAAATTTTAAAAAATAGTATTTTAGTTAGAGTTTCTAACCAAAAGAGAGACACTTGAATACAAATAATTGAGTTAATCAAAAAATTATAATATCATGAGAATAAAGGAATTAATGATATACTATGTCAATGTACATTATATACACCACATAAAAGTGATTTGGTGTATAAAAACAATTAAGTCTCAATAGAATGTAAATTGAGATGAAATCTCTCATAAAGGCCGTATCCTTAGGTTAAGGAAAAATCAACGAAATAATTTTGTGTGAAAAATATAAATACACTAAATATTATTGGTTATTCAGTGTAAAACAATCAAAGGACATTCACACATATTCTTGTAAAAACAACACCAACGAATTGGATGTTTAACTCAACAAATGGAGAATGAGTTAAAATTGTTGTTATCAAATTCACATAAATGACGTGAGAAATTATCAATAGAGTGATTATGTGTATCAAAAGTATATCCACAGGAAAGGTAGTGGCAATTATGACATAATCAAATGAATAGTGATTCCACACATAATCTTGGAGTAATATAATCAATGAATTATGCGTAAAGCCAAATGAGTGGAAATTGAAATTTCGAATTCCCTTATCGATTAGGTAACATACGAAACATACACCCATGAAAGATGGATCATAAAATTATGATGTATATACTCATGAGTTAAAGTATAATACACAATTAATACAATTACGGGTAGTACACATACACCACATGTAATAAATAAGTGGTGAACAATGGAATTTTCACGAAATTAAGAGTGAGATAAGAAAATCCCTTACTTTGTACTTTTTCCTTGGTCGATGATAGGTTAAACTCCTGTATAATGGTTAAATAATTGTTATTGAATTATAAAAGAATCATTTACATTAATATGATATCATATATGATCTTTTAACATTCATTTGTTAATATTATCTTAGAATTATCGTCATTTCGGGTGTTAACGAGTTCATTTTACTTTATATTCTATGTTATGTGAGCCATATTAGTTATTAATGGGATGTATATTATTCATATCCAGAATTATATCATGTTCTTAATCATTATTTTTAAATCATTAAATGATAATTATACTTGAATGTGTACGATAGAGAATGAATCTCATCACGTTCGTGGAGACGGTAGTCTGTACGTACGCACGAGTGACAATATCATTCTTTTGATATTAAAATAATATATAATTGGATGTTATATCATATATACATAATCATTATCAGTTATATTGATTATTTACATGAGTTACACATCATTATTATACCCATCCAAACAATAATTTATTGAATAACAATTACACCACGATGTGGAGACGGTAAGCCGTACGTACGCACGTATGGTGACATATATTCAAAGGGTGGATAGAATACTGATTATGGTTGTACCATATTTATAATAACATCACAGTATATATAATATACTGGAGTTATTATTTTATAATGGTAATTACAAAGAAAGAAGAAGTGGAAGAAGAAAGGAACTTGAAAAGGGGTGGTGAAAACATTACCTCTTCTTCGGGTTCTTCCTTTTGATTTGATCAAAAGGGATCATTAGGTTATCATTATGATAAAACTAAGGCCTCTAGGTTGTAGTGAGGAATGTTGAGAGAGTATTTGGGTAGGTTTTGGCCGATCCAAAATGCTTTGAAGGTGTGAAGAAAGGAGAAGGAGGAGTGCCCTTTTATAAGAGGGGTGAGAGGCACCTTTGGAAAATCTAGAAATGATAATTTATAATAAATTAATATTAGGTTTCTAATGGCTCAAAAGTTGATTATTCAAAGGTTAAGGTGGGTATAGGTTGAAAATAATTCATCCAATAGAATTTAGACAGGTTTGGGTCACTATATTAACCTTATCATTTAGTTTTAACTATTAGTTAATTAGTTTGACATTTATCATTTCACTTTGTATTTTTATATTATATAGTTAATAAACTTACTATATACATCTAAAAGACCCCCAAGTGGTCCAATAATGATATAAATATCGTGATATAAGTCTCTTGGACGATCCTTAGATTTTTAGGAATTTAATATCAATTAATAATATAATATTTGTTTTAAAAACTCTTTTATGTCAATTTTGACACTATTCAATAATTTATTTTTGTGAAAGACATTACAGAATGATTACATCAAAAAAAGTTAATTAAATCAATCCTAATATGTCATATTAACATATAAAATTATTTTAATTCAATAAAAGTCTCAAATTATATTTATTTGGGTATTTATAATATCAATTATTCTAATTTTTCACTATTATGGTAATTACTGTATCAACATTGTGTCATAACTAAATTAACTTATTTAATGTCTAAAAATTATAAATAAAATATCATTATGTAAGAAATATTTTTATATTTTTAATTAATATTTATAGTCTAAAATACAACATATATATAACCCTATGTAAAAATTGTTTTGCTAAAAGATATATGCTTGTGTCATTTTTGTATTTATTTTAACTTAATTAAAATAAAGTGTCATTATCACATACAAGTGGATCCATGGGGACCCAAAATCGATCCAAAGATGCCAATGGTCGACCATGTATCCTTTAATAGGGTTAAGACACGTTTTAGGGAAATTTAGTATTATTATAATATTATTTTTTTTAACCCTTGTTTACCGGATTTACCCTTTATCCATTGTAAATAAAATATTTACCGACGTAATTATCCAAAATGTCTAAAAATAAATGTTACATATTTACACAATTCGAACATCCTGATTCCAAATATTGAATCCATTTTTTCAAATTCAAAACATAGAAGTGGCAGAAATTAATTTTAAATTAATTCCTGTTGTTAAAACAAAAAACGTGTTTTTAAGAGATAATAACTATCAAAAGATTGGCACTTGTTTATGTCTGGTTTAAATATGAAATTATGTTCAATGACCCACATTTTATTACATGGTAAAAATATATTCTAAATATACTTTAAAACCACTCAAATTCATAATTTATCACTATTAATTATTCTGATTAAAAAAGTTGTTTTTAATTAAAATTTAGTAATTTTCACTATTCATCAAAATATGAAAGTTATCCGAAAAGTACCAAAATTTCACCCTAGGCTAATTTCGATATTTCGAATCCAAAAATGAATTCCATTTTGAGAGATAGAATTTATAAAATTTCAAAAAGTATGTATTACTATTCTTAACGGCTAGTTTGATTGGTTGTGGTGTGTTAGAATCTCGAAGTTGCGTACAATGCACTCCATTGCATTATTCAAAGGGAAACATACCGTGGAAGCTTGGGGTGTTACATTTTCGAAATAATTTTTATTTGTAGTTGATAAGTATAATTATTTAAACTCCAAGGGATATGATATTATGTGACGAATTTGTCCTACAATTGTACTTTTAGTAGATGTGTTCTTAGTTAAAGGATTTCTATTTTTAATGGGATACCTAAAATATTCTACAAGGATATTGAAATGTCCTATGTGAATTTTTTTTCTTTACCATAGATTTGGATTCTTGGAAACTACTAGTTTGGGCTTCCATAGATATGAATGGGGGAGTCGGAGGAGGGTACACACATGTTTTTTGATACCGTTTCGTGGATTTTGTCTATAGTGTTAAAAAAATGTACAAAAATTTGGCTTTACTTGGGTTTAGAACTAATAGTACAATCATTTGGGTTGATATTTCTTTGGATACATGAGTAAAAGTTTTTATAATATCATGTATTGGATCTACAAAAAAATTTGTTTGAGATACATATAATTTTAACGTTCAAGATGATAGGGTACACTGGTTTTGTGGTTTTATATAGACTCCCATGTATGTTTCGATCTCTATGTAAAGGTTGAGTGGGATTCATATGATATTAGTATGAATTATTACCTAACATGCTCATAGTTATCCAACTACTTGCCAAAAGAAGTTTAGGTTGATCTTTGGAGATGTCAACGACCTACAGATTGTCATTGGTTGTTTATTTATTCCTATTGAGATATGATTTATATTTTCATCATTTGAAAACAAAATATACCTCTTTTACAAATTATCATCCCTTAATTGTTAGTGGTTCCATACTAATTTATACTGACCCAATGAACAGGCATCCTTGACACATTGTTACCTTAGATTACATCACTCTGGTTCATATAGGATTAAGTCCAGGAGTTGAATGATTGTGATGATAAATTGTATTGGATTTGATACTGTGATAAGATGATGCTCAGGGATAGTAGTAGAGCCACCTGAAGGTTTTTTTCAGTATTTTTTTATATGTTATTAGACATGTTGGTGTACATTATTGATGTTTGATTTTATAATTGCACATCATCATATTTAAATTCATAGATATATTTAATATATATTCATACTCTTTATTACTATTTTGATGACAAATGAGTAGTTTTTATATTATTGTAAACTATGGTATGGTATTATTCTCTCTCTATGGTACTATCTTAGACCATCACTTATAGTCAGTTTCCTCTAATATATAGGGTGGAATGCATGCAATCTCGTTAAGTCTAATGTTGGGTCATAATAAGTTGACAAGGGAGATGGCATTACACACCAATTTCAAGGGGGTGCGTTGATAAAGAAAACACATATTTCACATTGTAATGTATTATCAATGATTTAAACACAATTTGCTAAGGTCTTTGTCCATGATGCTCTATTTCATCACATAAATATTTCATAAAAAATTTGCATATATGAATACTGTTTTCAAATCCAATTCATTATTAAATTCCAATCATGACATATTTTAATTAATAAAAACATTCACATTTTTTCTTTATACTCATCTATTCATTATTTCCTTACCGCCTTTTTTAATTTAATTCTTAATATGTGATTATAATATATCATATAATAAACTATATTTAAAAATTAATATAAATATAATAATAGACTTCTCTGTTATCTAACTCAAATATATCTATTGGATTTTATTTTATCATATTTAATGAATCTAAATTTAAAAATGGTATTTTTAAAATGATAAAATAATTTCCATACTCACTTTTGAATGTCATGTAATTATAGTAGTTTGAAAAACTATTATATTATAATTCATGACATAATCATTTTTTTCACAGTGTGATTGATTAGTTCTCAATCATTACGGTTAATATCATAATGTTTTAATGTAATGAAAATCGTTTTAATGATTTGAACATTTAATTTTAATACTCTTGAAAACTCCCTCAATATCATTTCCAGATTCAAAAATTTATTCATGGAACACAAGTTCTCAATATAGAGGAACTAAAATTTCTATTGAAATTATCATAGAATAGACAAATGTTTCTTCTCATGAATTTCATCCCACCATATTTCTTATTACCCTTATGTGAGGTCCAATAACTCTTAAAAAACATCATGCATGGTGTTATAGAAGCTTCACAAGATGAATGGACTTTATACAGTGTTTAACATACAAATATTTAAATATTTTCCAATTGTAACATCAATGTCATGGGGGGAAAGTTGCCTGTAAATCTCAAAAAAAAATCCCAGAACATTCAAAATTATTTATCATTCAACAATTAACATTAATTACTATCACATTTAATGATCTAATATTTTTCACCAATTTTTTTTCATGAACATCACAAGGGAATTCAAAATTATTAATGCTTCAGAATGAATTTCATTATTATTATTTTATCCAACCACTCCATCCTTTCAGAATTTCATTAAAAATAACCCATGTTATATTTCATATTATATAATCAAATAGTGATGCATTTTGGTTGTAGTAATTTCTACATTATATTTTGTTTTGTACAATTTATTAATAAGTATGATTATCTAAAATCCTATATTACAAGAACCCCAACATACCAAGAGTTGTAGGATTCCATGGAAAAAAATATTTATCATGTTTACAAACCCAAAAATGAAGGATCCCCTATAGAAATTATTTATCATGAAATTAGTATCATTAGGAAGTTACTGCCCCCTTTGACAATGAAATTATATGTATTTTTAACTACCTAAGTAAATATAAAATATAATTATACTAATGTTTCAGGCTACATAGGCCAATACTCAGTGTGTGGAACAAGATGAAATACTAAATGAATCTACACATTCTATAATACATATTTTAAATTACAAATAGATATTAAAACACCATGGGTAGTTTATTCCCCTTACATACTTCTTCAAATGAATAATATATCCTAAAAAATCACAATATATCATGATAAAATCAAGTTAATAATAGGGAGAGGTTTAGTTTTCAACATACTTTTTTTTCAAAATTGGATGAACCCCAATGTTCAACATATCATTTTCTAATTCATGATTCATCATTATATATTTTAAGATATCATAAACATGATTTCATGTTTCATTAAATATCAATATCTATATTTTTATCCACATTCAATTTAATTTAATGGTACCAGACCTCAATATGTATCACATATGATTATTGGGACAAATTATTCCTTAGTTTAATAGAACTTTTTTTGTAACATTAATTAAATATAGAAAAAATTACTTATTCGGTGATGTCTTCAATTTTTTTTATTATACAAATATATTTTTTTACCAAATTTGGTCTATGAAATACATTCTAATATTAATATACCTAATAAAAAACAATCATTTTTTATACATGACTAACAAATTTATTTAAAATGTAATAAATTACATTCACTTGTGCATTCCCAATCCACAATATAACTGTCCCAATAATGATTAAAATGTTTTTATTAATTCATATTCTATCTATATCTGTTCGAAATTACATAATGTAATTATTCAAGACAATACCACATTATTCTCAAAAAAAATTAATAAGTCCCCTTGATAGAAAACTACAGAAATGAGCATATCAACATAAGAAGTATAATTAGTGGGGGATAGTAATGAAAAGAAAATGTAATCTACCACTAATTATTCTATAAATTAAAGAGTATACTCCATATAAAGTTTTGTATTTTTTTATTTTTTTTATAGAATACTATCAATGTTAAATGTGTTATTCATACAACTATTCCGATTTTCAACAATACTACATTTTCATATTTTACATATTAAATGAATTTCATCCCCTCCACATGAGATACAGGATGATATAAAAAATATTACATATATCATAATATTAAAAATTATGACCCATAACATTTTAATCATGAAAATAATTTAACATAATTTTTTCATGTTGTATAAAGATTTGAATTTTTGTTCACACACAAACGAGAAAAAAAAATTATATTTATATGTTTTCACAAAAAATATTTAATCAATTCATAAGATTTTTAACACCATCACCCATATAAATGAATCATGAATTTAATATAATGATTAAGTTATTTGTTAAGTTATAGAAATACTTTCTCAACACACACTCCATTGAATGCTCATTAGAATGTATAAATATAGCTTGTTGGTAAACATAAACCTTTTTATTTGTGAACCTATTTAGAAATTCTTTCAAAAAATAAATCTGTATCACATAAAATATTCTCTAAATAATAACACATATTTTTTAATATAATCCATTACTTCTATAGAAGCATATGAATCATCAACACCAATGCCTATAATATGATAATTTCCATTGATAAAAGACAATATATTTTTTTATTCTTCATTTCAAAGATATTTTCCTTTAATACTCACATAAAAATGATGAAATTATTATTTTTATGTATATCTACATGATAACATGGTAAATGTTTATTAATATAACGAAGCTGTTGATTTATCAACTTCAACCATGATTCATGTTTTTTATTAATTAAATGAGATTCGATAAATCATTGTTATCCATGATTTATTCTCTAATATCTTCGTCCAAAGAGTTTTAATTATAGATGATCTGTCTCCAATGATATTTTTTAAATCAACTTGATATATTTTCCTCCTTGTTTGCATCATTGGTAGAACACATTATTCAAATTATTCAAAAAATAAATCGTTATATTAAAAATTATCAATATGACCATTTTTGGTTCATCTATAGATTTATTAACATTATTTTTTATCATATAATTTATCATTTTACTTTTTATTCTTTATTGATTACAATAAAATTGTAACATTCATTTATTTTTTAGGTATTTTATAAAATCATTAAGACGGTATAATATTTTTTCAGTATCCTAAGTAAATACCATAATTAATATAATTTCAATATATGTCCTTTTTGACCAATATTTTGGAATGAATCATTTTATTTCAAATATGTTATATTGTTTTATTAATGTAATTACTCAATGGAAAATTTCATTAGGTGCCTCCAATTCCTTATACCATAGTAATACTATATTTTTCAAATATATTGCTACATTAATCTATTCTTTCACATATTGACATAAAATACAACTATCAATTGACATAATTAATTCATTTTTATTGACCAAATGGTCTATTATTTAAAAAACCCCATTCTATTGTGTAATTATTAATAAATAAAATTATCACTTAAAAAAACATTTTCATCATAATTTTTAACCTGATGACTTATTCAATTTGTTCCACTGTCAGATATTATAATCTTAATTTTCCTCTAGTTAAATTTATTCTATTCTCCACATCCAATTTATATAATATTGTATACATATTTGTTATCATATAAAAATTACAACCCCAATTTGTCTGAAAACATCTATATCAAAATATATTATATCTCTTCATTTCACATATCCAGAGCCGCCGAACCACACAAATTTGTTTGAACAATTTTTTACGTATTAGGTATCTCTTATTCCATTGAGGATACTGGTTTATCATCACATTACCTAACATAAAACTATATAAATATATTTTAGGATCATTATTCAATTTATGAGTCTCCATTGATACACTAAATTTTAAATATTTCTCTGTAATTTTATGACTTACACGACAATGATATTGGTTCAAAAATATTTTTTCTTCATCGCCAATAAAATAAAAAATAGTTTTTATTTTATATGCTAAATAAAAATTCAAATTATTCAAAAAATATATCTTTTAGTATTTCATATAATTACCTTTGATACTACATCCTTTTTAATATAATGGTGCATCCAAGATAGATAAAAAATATTTCTTACACTCAAATGTTTGTGTTTTAAGCCATCAACATAAAATACATTTGTGTCTGTTAAGTTATTACTAGTAGGATTAGTATGTATAAATCCTTTTATCATCAACGAGCAAAAAATTTCAAAGAACAAAATTCAATAAATTTAACCATTAGATTTATACAATAAATTTATATTTTTCATCAATTGAAATAAAACACTGGTGTCTAGAATATGGGTTTTATTATTATTGGTTTCATTTAATGAAATAATATCCATATTTTCCTCATATTTATTCTTCATTGATTTACATGTGAATATTGTCTCAGTTGTAACTATTAAAACTCTCATATCAATATCATAAACTCATACAATGAGTAAAAATTATTCTTCTAGATGATAAAAATAGAATTTTAAAAATAACTGAATACAATTTATTTTCTTTATCTTTTTTCTCATTTCATTATTTAAATCATCTCACTTTATACATTTATCTACATTTTTAATGTAAAAGGAATGATGAGTTAAAATAGTTATCATTAAATGATCATATGTGTTATTGTGAATAATATCATTCATATCTCCTTTTATAATATATAATTTATTCACCTGGTTGATAGATTTCATTTTAATCATAATATTTTATTCTATATCCTAAGAAACTATATTTCTAATACTTCATCTCTAAAAATGTATTTTATTACCACTTATTGAAATGAAAATAATTTTCAATAATAACTTTTTGTTACTAATTTGTTCTCAATAGATGATAATTTACTTCTTTACTATCATTCATGATACTCATCAAATTCAGTTTTTTCTTAAAATATTTGATCATCAAATATGAGGGTAGTTTTACCCATACAATTCCTTATTTTAGAACACAAAATTCCATTAAATGAAAAAATTCCTTTTTCTTATATCTCTTTCAATACTTGATTTCTGATTTTTCAAAATTGGTTGTTCTTCATTAAACCATATCATTTAACTTGTGATTCAAACTTATTTACCAAATCAATTTGTTTTTATTTAAGAGTTTCAGTATTCAAGACATTCTCATTGAAAAATGTTTTCTGATTATCAATGGCAATTAGACTGCACTATATGTTTCAAATTTTAATTTACAAATTTTTTTACATTACATGATTATTATCACAATATTATATAATTTTTTTAACAGAATAATTTTTTTTATCTTAATCAACACAACATGAACAATATGTAAAAAATCTAATTTCTATATTCTATTTTAACTTCATATCATTCCCTTATGGAGATCCTCTAATTATAACTAATGTTGAAAAAATCAATCTTATTGAACACATTTTCAATAGAATCTTTTAATTTTTACACATATTCCATCATTGAATCATTAAAATTAGAGATAAATTTAGTTTTGATATCTTCCAATAGTTTACAAATAGAATCATCTTATTCATTAATTATAAGAACATTCCTCTAAAAAATCATACGATGAGAATTTCATGGATTGAATGTCCTCTCAATGAATGTATATTTTTCTATATAGGTGGAAATTCATAGTTTCAATATACATCATAAAACAAATTTGGGAATCCATCATCAATTGTTTCCATCTTTTTACACTGAAATATTGATATAGGTATCACCCATTAATATATTGATCTAGTTTTTCTAAGCATTCATATAATGAGTTAAAAAAATTCATCACTCACATAATCTTAATTAACATTTTACTAAAAATTCCAACTCTCTTATTTAAAAAAATATATATTTAAATAAAAAATTTAATAATATTATTTGTTTCACCTACATTTAATATAGCAACCACTTACATTTTATTTCATGAATAGCTAACTAAAAATGATTCATATCACTGAGTGATGATAACATTTTATTGTTAATTAGTGGATATATTAATATAATATTCTATAAAATATATAATGAAGTGGATTCTGGAAAAATATAATGAATAATGTTTAAAATTTATGTGTTAATGTTAATGAAATTCTCATTCTCACTAGAAATATTTGTTAGACCATTTAAATATTTTGAAAATTATATAGATCATCTTTAATAAGTTTTCAATATCGTTCATAATAGTTTTTATGATTGTCATGTATTTATTTATAGTTTAAAAATATAAAACATTATATTAATTTTTTGGATATTGATTCGAAAAAGTAAAGTTTATACTTATAATCATCCTCCAAAAATATATAGTCATCTTCTATCATGGATTTATCACACCAACCCAACTCACCAATAATTGTAACTAGACCGAGTGAATCATGTTTCTCAAATATTTCCTCCTCATACTCTAGAAACTACCAACTAGACGTTAATATATATAATAGTACTCTAGGGAGATGATATACACTATATCAGAGTGAATGATAATAAGTAAATCATCATAGTATCATAATTGTAGAAAAAACACCCGGTTTTGCAGCTGATATATAAATATATAAACTTATCAACAATAAAATGATGTCAAATCATATATTAATTCATCTAGACCATTCACACACCAGGATTTTCACATATATATGATAAATGAATGATATAAAAATTTGGGATCTATTATAAGTTCATGTAATACATTATCCAGAACTCAAAATCCACTCCATGATGCTCTTTCTCATGTTTTAAAACCTAGGGCCCCAGCCTAACATGGTCCCCCAATAACCATGTGAGAAATTAATAGTTACCCAAGTACAATAGAGACACGAGTAATGTGTTTGTAAAAAAATTGTTAGGGAACCACCTATGCATTCATATACTAACAACTATATTTATGTATATGTTCATGTGGAATATATTAGTAAATATTTAAAATTTGTTTGAACAATAAAAAAATAAACAAGTATTACTGACATTATCCCCAGTCAAAATGTCTATGAGCATGTTTCTTAGAGTCTTCTGACACATATACCATGTAACGTATTATTTTTAATACTTAGATATGTTACCCAGATCAACCAAAAAGTATTCATCCTATGTCATGGTGTCTTTGAGAACATCTTCATGAAATTTCCAACAAATAAGGCCATATGGTTGATCGCAATTTAATCCATTGAAACATATTCAACACTTGATGACTGGAGAAACATACATATCCATATAGAACATGTTCTTCTGTAACTGAGGGTAATATACCCATCCTTGAGGCACAAATAAATCACCTCAGGTAAAATATCATTTAGCTAAAATATAATAATTCCTAAATAATTTAAAGAGAACATTCGTACAGTGGATAATGTATTGATCCTCATGGTACATTTCTATATCTAATCGATTATAATATACCCATCCCAATAAAATTTATTTATAGGGTTTAATATACCAATCCTTGATCCAAGGAAAATTAACTATAAAGAAAACCCTTAAAATTGTATTCTTTATCCCATTCATTAATTTTCAAAAAGGAATAAAATTGGTGTTGGATGCATGCATGACCCATCTTAGCCACCATCTCATTATCAGTATATAACATAACGTAGGTTCTATATTGACACCCATAGTCAACTCTACCCATTTATAAAATCCATCCAATCTCTATTAGGATTTCTATGTGATTCATGCCCTATAGTACACCATCAATCACCACTACCCATCTAACATACACCTACTCAATGGTGGTCCATAACTAGGAATAAAATTGGATATCCACACTCAATATAAATAGAGGCACTCAAATTAATTTTATTTTTCCTAATATTCTCTATTATTTTTACACCCTTCACTCTAGGAAACTATGTCTCTTAGAAATATCAAAAGTGCCTAATATCCTTAAGTCCTCGATAGAGGGTGATATTTCAGAACTTTTTATGGATACGAAACACATCGTAGTCTAATTTCCATGTCCATATTATGTTTTTCTACTCACCCAACAATTATAACATGTCCAATGTATGTCCATGTATGCTTGGTCCTTTTTGAGAAAAGTGGATTTCAGTTCCTGCACTTATCTCAACAACCATATAGCTTGAAGGACCCCAATATAAATTCAATGTTCCACCCAATAAATTTACTCTATGTCCAAACTCACCTCTACCATAGAGGTACTTCTTTCCCTTATAAACAAGAAAACCAGAAACATAAGTTCTAATATCACGTCTCTAGAGTTTTGGATTCCAATATATAACACAATGACTCCACCAAGACCTCTAGGATTGGTCATCTAAATTCACAATAATCTTTCCTAAAGAATATATAATTGGATTATAAACTATGAAATCTATATATACTCAAACTCAGACACTCCCACAATGGGTAAAAATAATACATTATCTCAATGGAAAATTTCTTAGTTACTAGTGGAGTTGTGGTAAAGGCATTGCACTAGACAATTTTTAACATGGGTTCTCTGTTCTACCCTTCTAAAGAATTAATTTTTATAAACCATTATAATTTTATACAAAATAACAATTTATATGACATAAACAATTTTTCGAAAATTTAAATTCTTAATGTGGGGACCCAGTACAAAACATTCTACATAATTGAAATACTAATACAATAGGGAGGTAATCGATACCACCGACCTCATTTTGACCATTTATAATTTAATTTTAATGGTTGGATGTTATACCAAAACCTTCCAGTGTCCATCCATGTTAACCTAAAATTTAATAAGAAAATCGGTACTTATATTTATCCATAACAATAAATATATTTTTTTTAAATAAAATTATAGATAATTAATCAATTTATTAAAATTACACTATGATTTCATATTCAATAGAAATATCACCACATCATCTTGTCGCACCAGATCTAAAGTTAGGTACCTGATGGTTGTGCATAGTGGACCAGCAAAATAAACCTAGGATAAACACTTGTGTCCCAAAACAACATCCACAATTAATTTCATTTAACTGAAACTCACAAAAAATATATTATATCACACCCATTATGATTCAATTAATTAATCAAGATTATCTTCATTACAAAATGCCTGTTATGTGGGTTTTATGTGGTTTTTGATGAAATTGGATTTTTTTTCAAATTTCTATAGTGAAATATCTATTTTTAACTATACCATACATCCATCCAATTCATGAAAAATATAAGAGATGATAATTTTATTAGGACAAAGAATATGTAACTAAAACACATTATCAAAAAATCAAAGAACACCACCAAAAACCCTTGGGGATGAAGGAGATATAGTGGGGAAGACACTCTAGGATGCACATGAGAAATATGGTAGATATGAGGGAAATTGTCCTGACATAATATTGGGGGGGGGTATTTTTTCTTTTTCCAAATACCCATGTATGATCGGTGGATCTAAAAGTTCTTTCTAGTGGCTACTAATATTTTCACTAAGTAAGCCAACTGCCCAGTTCTATCTCCAATGTTTACCTTAGCTCTCAAACCAAACATCAACCCATGTTCATTTTCTTGAAACAAATTTTTTATCTAAAAAAATATTAAAAAATTCATTATGATTTATAGGTAAAAACATTCAAAATTGATTAATTGAATGTATAAAATTTCATTAAAATTTTCATCATCTATATTTTTACAAGGAACTATAAACTCTACACCCAAACACTTATAATCCTAGACAAGTTTTGGATGTTAACCAACCATGCAAACCATCCTACATATGTAATAAATTTTTCATCAATCAAAAATGTACCAACTTGAACATATAAATTTTTTTAAGGTTCAACCTTCAAAAAGACATTCATAAAATACTATACTATAATATAACATTGAAAACAATTAATGAAAAAAATATGAAGATGATTAATTGATAATTTACAACATAAAAAACTGCAGGTTCAACTATCAAATTCTTCATCTGATATTTTATTCTCTACAGTCTATTCTTCGGCCAATAACTAACAAATTTAATGCTCTGATGAATTAGAAATAAAAATTTTCATTTAAATATTCATAACCATTTTAAAAATACTTTACTAATGTGATTTCGATCATATCATACCATATAAGATGTGAAAATCAAAAAAAATAGTTGTATTATCCCATTTACATAATTTTGTACCATGAACAATGGGAAAAAATTAAATAAGAGAACAAATGAATATGTTTTCTTACCTAAGAACACATAACCAACCACAAAACACACTCACAACAACTGAAAAAATATACTCAATTTGGTTTCTAGATCACCAAATATTATCTGTCAAAAAACACTAGTCAAATGTCATTTTAATGAACCTTCTAAAAAACTGTATACTCATACCACTGATGTATCAACACCTACCTAATAAATTTATTTACATCCCCTCAGAAATACCATTATCCAGAATGAACATCCACCCAAATCTCTACCTAACTTCTAGTAAATTTATGTGGTTAATGTATCAACCATTTAAAATCACTATCATGTCTTTCCACATGAACCTATCCACCACAAACCTAAGCACACTCTGGATTCATTATTTCAATCTCGTTCCTAATGATAATACACTTTCTCATTCATTAACATATCATGTTTCTCATTGTTAGTTCCTTGAAGAATTGAAGTTTAGCTGAAATGTGTTTCTCATCAGAATAAAAATTCCACCATGACAAATACAAGGTCAGTTCCACCCAATCATGGAACTTCTAGAAAAAAGGTCACACATCCATGACCAACATCCTTGTTCCCAACATAGGGGAGTATTTAAATGAGTTCATGTGATTAATATTCTAACAAAACAACCCATACATAATCCATCCAAGAACTTTATGACTATTTGTGGAATTTTCCACTCATACCCAAGAACAATCAAAATATAACTTGATGTCTGATCCCAAACCATAATGGGGGTCATGCCCTCAAATAGAGTATGGTTAACTTACTGCAAATTGTTTTTTACACAATATTCATATGATCACATTATTAGTAGGATTAAATAACACATATTCTTTATTACCCAAAAGAAACATCAATTATAATCCAAGAAAGGAATTCCTTTAATCTTTCTATGTATGAAATTATCCGCACACCCATTCCGTCTAGAAAGAAGAATCTACCATGTATGGAAATTTAGGAATTCTCATTTAACCCTTTGGGAATAATTCTAATAATTATTTTATCAGAACTCATTTTCCCTTAGAAAACACATGTAGGTGAGTGATTCAAAATTCCCTATGATATTCACTTTCTAGTCCACCCATCTTGATTTGATCAAATAATTAATGGGAATATAATATGGTAACAACCGATCAATAAAAACTAGACTGAAGATCATTTGATTTTCATGTGATCGACTAGGTTGACCATGAATAATGGAATTCCAACCTTTTAATCGAGGGGAATTAATAATACGCACATCAAAAAGGATCTCCACATCCTATATATGTCAAAGATCGCCTTAAAAATATTCTAATGATTCCCCTTACACATATCAACTATATTAAACCAATAGAATCCATATAAATCCATCTAAATATTATTTATTTTATCAATTTAATGACATAATCACATGACTTCCCCCTAATGGGAACCATTCCAAAGGTACAATGTTGATCCCACATTGGAAACCCCACCTTAATACCAAATCGCTCAAACTGTCTCAAATCCCATGGTAATATAACACATGGTGCTACTATTATATATACCCATGGAATAAAAATTTATTTACCATAACCCTATTTCAACTCACATTAATCAATTTCTCCTTCAAGCCTCTACACATACCATTATCCCTATGATGCACTGACAAATTGACACCAACACCTCTCTAAGGGTACCTTCGTTCCCCAAAAAACATTAACCCAAAACATTTAATATTTAACTCCCAAATCCATTGGGTTCTCCCATGTAACACGTAGGTTATGTCACATTCAATGTCACAACTCATGGGACATCATATATTCTCCCATCTCCAATGATCCACTATATCCTACATTCCAAACACCAACTCTTTGTCCACATATGAATATTTGGCATCACTGAAAACTCATACACCCATAATATTAGTTAATCTCACTGAAAAATAAGATGTAATACTACCCCCTAAATAATAACAATGGTATAATCACACATCTATCAATGTGATCTGATTATCTATATCATATGATCCATATTCACATAGTTTACTGAAGTTGAATCACTTTACAAGCTATATGAGGAAACACCAAATGTGTTTTTAATGGAAAATTAATTAACTAGGGTATAGATAAAAACTAGACATTAAGGGTTCCATACTATGGTAATAGCTTCATTAAAACATAAAATTTCCATTACACATCCATTCTACAAAGTCACTCGATTAGGACTATCATAACTATAAATCGACTTGGCATAGAACCCATATGACCTACAAAAAAATAATTTTTTTACATTATATCCAAGGACATTATAATACCACTAAGTACATTTATGTGAATGATTGTATGATTAGTTTTAGAAACTATAAATAGTTGAACCTCATTTTTTAGTGAAAACTATCAAACTAATAAAAATATATGATTTGAATGTTGCTTTCATGATATGATGCACGAGATGATACATACATGTACATGTCAATATAAAAAAATCATGAATGGATTATTTCCAATTAGAAATAATAAAAGAACCTAAAAACTGAAAATTACTAAATACCAATACACATTTATGTCATGATATGAGAAAATCACTACACTTTTCCAAACACTTAAAATTATACACCATAAAAATATAATCATGAAGAATATCAAGATTTCCATTTATTATTGTAACATTAGATTACATTAGTTTAGCTACAAGTTGACCCAAGTTTTGACTATTCAGTGGATATGTATTACATTGGATTTTTTTTTCAAACAAATTGAATCACATGGGGCTATGGAAAGAAATAAAACGGTTTAGGAAGAAAATATGGTTGAGCCTTCGAAACTATGAATCCATGAATGGAATTATGGAAGGGGTCACGTTCTTTTTCTGATCTATACAGCTAACCCTCCCAATAGTGCACCCACCAGTAAAGGGGGTATTCAGAGCTATAGAATAGTTAAATTAACCATGTGTAAAAGATGTGAACCCCAACAGAATATCTATATAGGGATCATGGTTAGTCCATACGATATAACCTCTCTGAAAAATCATACACGTTGTTTTTTAAAGCAGTGAATTTTTATTTAAAAATTCAATGAGGCATGAGTTTAACCTCTAATGACCCCAACCTTATATTGCCTCAAAATAAGCGTCTATTGTGGTTAGAATATTTAGTTTGAGAATTATTGGAATATATTTTTGTTATTATTTGAAAAAATCATGTTATGTTTCATTTTTTATCATATTTCTAATTTTATTCTTATATCATCAATGGATATATTTTCATCACGTCTATTTGGAACGAAAAGGGATGTGTATGTTTGAAGAATTGGTTTTAAAAGATTATTTATGTGTTTCTTTTTTATCTAAGATAATGTGACCCTAGTCAACACTTCATGTGTCTCCAATATTAATGGCTAATAATTATATCATTGTTCTTCATGTAGGTGTTTCTATAAAATGGGTTAATATAATGAATTCCATATTTTTATTATAAAAATCATTTTGTGTATTCAATTAATTTAATTGATTTGTGGGATTAATAGATTTATTGTGGAGATGTATGTTTTGAATGAGGGTTTTATTTAAAATTGATATTTTCTAAACAAGTGTATAATTAAATAACTGAATGTTTGGATTGTTCGAGAAATTGGTTATAGAAAAAATAATCTAATTAAATATAATTTTAAAATTATCTATAGATTATGACAATGGTTTTTAAATTGATTTTGAAAAACATGGCACATAGGGAACATTTGGTGCATCAGGAACAACCGTGTCACTCAAAGTCTATGTAATTCTACTAGAGGATTTATGATATTTATTAACTATGGAAGGACACAATATCATTTAGTAACAACATATTCGAGGTTTATGATTATTATATATATATTATTTATTCTCAATTTATTTTCCCTTCTATGATGTTATTTTTCATTTATGTTGTATTTAGAAAATGATGTTTTTATGGGTTGTTGCCCACATTTTTTTCACATGATGTAATATCTCATAGATTCACGTTTTCGATCATTTCATGGATATATGATTATATTATTCCCTAATATATTATGGATATGAAATATTGATTTATCACATAAAATTTTCATATTCGTGAATTTTTTAGTACGAAAGTCGTTTATGAAAAAAAAGGTAATTGATTTAATAAATGGTTTGGGTTAATGATAAATAATTGTAAAAATATTACATTTTAAAATAAGAATCATATTTAGTATTGTTATTAGACCATCAATATATTATGTGGTGGTATCCTAGTATTATTTTTCCTCACACACTGCTCTTTCATTTGTGTGGTTGTAGACATTGTTTCATATGGACCAAGTAAATTGAACCTTGTCTTGTAGAATATCTTTTTCTATTTTTGTTATTTATTTCATAGTTGGTTGTTTTTGGGGAGGGAAATTATCACATGGGGACTGATTTTTACATTAGTATCACACATTCTATGAATTAACTTTTTGGATTGGGTTGTATATATGTTGTATTACTTACTTATTCCACTTTTTTACTCTAGATGAACCTTTTTTTGTTATATTGATATTAGGATTATGTTATCATTCATATACCGCAAAATTTGGTGACTGGATCAAGTGGATGGTATAGTTGACCCAGGTTGGTCTATAATAATTTAGTATAATATGGGTGATGATCTTGAATTTTTTAACACTTCCTAATTTTTTATTTATGTCATGGATAGGTAGGAGTTAGACCATCATAATTTAGGTAGTATGTGTGGGAGGGGTTTCTAGCCAGTTCACATCCATAGAATAACTCTAGTTAAAAATAGTTTTTGTAAAATTGTTACCACCATAGTGACATGGTGTTTGATGTTATTTGAATAAACTATGTGTAGATTTTATTTAAATGAGGTTATTCTTTCTTAATGGGGTTTTATTCAATTATAGAATACATGATTACAATAAATTCTATATTTTTTAATTATTTCTCATGAATTCTTATAGTTGGTCTTCAGGTTTTAAAATATTCTCTAATGATGATTGGCTATTTTCTTGTTCATAATAGAAATAGTCTCCAATATGATCTATGAAAAATATGATATATGATGATGTGACACATGACCCATAGGTAAATCCTCTTGTGAACCCTTCCATGGTTTATTTTATAATCTATACAATTCATACTCCGGGTGTAAAGACCCTAAGATGAGCAGTGGATCATGGATCAAAATTTATAACAAGAATACACCCATCATCTTTAGTTAAAAGGGAACCTAATAATTTCATGATTGGATTTATTCTATTGAGTTTATTATCAAATTATTGAAGATTCCTAGAAACTCTAAGGTGGGTTTCCCCATGTATATGCTTGAAGGATAGGGGAGGAGGTGGTGGGGATTTATAATTGAAGCCATTTTATAGGAGGACATTACCTAGACTACATTTATGAGGAACTTTACTCATTATTTTTTCCTTGGGATGTTACATGTGGTGAAATTTGGGGCGATTCAGACAATAGGGAAATGAGATCACACTAATTTATTGTATTTGACCCATTTTCTAGATTTGGTGCATCAATAAAAAGATTTTTCTAATAGAATTACCTAAAGGCTTAATGTACTGGGTTGGTATTGAGGATGAATATTTATTACAGGTTAATTCACATGTGTGTTCTAAACATTACTGAGGTAGTTTAAAGAAATTATACATGCGGGGAAGATTTATCTAGAGAGAAAGGCATGGTTGGAGTTTGGTTTCTTGGCTTGTTGGCTATGGTGTGTTTATAAAAATAATATAAATCACATTAGGACCTGTTTCCAGGGATTTATCTGGGCAGAAAAACATTTCCTATTGCCATTCTGGAAGGAATTATCATACCAAGCCAAAATTTATAAAGGTACCTAAGACGTTTCATCGTTGAGGGAAACCTGGTCACCTAAATCATTTTGGTGGAAGGATATTGCAAGGATGTAAAATAAAATCTGCATTCACCAAGGGTTTGAATGTTCATACAGATAATTCTATGGGTGGTGTGTCTAATATTTAGGAAAAGGGGGACTTTCTTATGTCTTTGTCTTGTATAATTTCTATAGTTGAGTATGAAATTTTAGAATTTAATATAGGATCATCTACTATATGAAGTATGAAATTTATTTCATTTATATCTCTTATGTTTTTTTGGTTATAGGAGACACTCATTCTTTCATATCATCAAATTTATTTGATGTGTTTCTGTTATGTTCAGAACATATACCATACTTGTTAGATCTTTAGACACCTCTATTAAAGAGGTTTGATGAAAGACTGAATTTTCCCAGTTTTGTGTGATGGTAGCTAGAAATGAGGTGAAATAAGATGTATTACTAATTGATATTGATATCTATGACATGAGAAATGATAGGTACTGATTGATCTTTTCCAAATAAAAAATAGACTACTATAATTATTGGGATTAGTTTTTATTTTATGGTGTGGTTTCTAATTTTTTTCATGGTGAGTGGTAATTTAGATCGAGAAGTGTGGGATGTGTTTTCTTTATATGGGGTTAATCTCATGTCGATTTTCAGTGACTTGTTTTTATGTTATTAAAACTTGTTTCGGTCTGCTTTCTATGATGGTGTGTGCATACCCTATATTCTATAAAAATTGTTTTTTTTTGGGTTACCACCACATAGAGTGTGTATTTTTATTACTAACCTGGTCCTTAGAATAAATCCCATTTATATTACATCCTATCAAATGACAAATGTATAGTTGGTGCAACCAAAATTTCATCATGGTGGCCTAGAACCTATGGTATTTATTCATCATAGTGTGTCACCATGCACTTCATCTATTCACTTTTATAATATGGAATATGGAAGTCTCATTCTATTGTGGATTATTGGGAGTTAAATTGGGTGACTGTTGGGGAGAAATATCCATTTCCTATTATTAATTTCCCTTTTTACCCATTTGAGGGGCATGTTAGTTTCCAAATATTATCCATCGGTCAGGGTTCCACCAATTATATTTCAGTAAAGTGGATATACCTAAGAATGTTTTATGAATATGATATGAATATTTCTAATTTTTGGTAATCCCATTCTGTCTCACTAATACCCCTATTGTTTTTTTTATTTTATAAAACAATCCATTCATCAGTTCATGTAAACATTCATTGTATTGATTACAGATGATATTATTCTATAGTCCAATATTGAGGAGGAGAATATGAACCATTTTGATATCAATACTCGAACTATATAAATAGATAATGTATATGGTATGGTTTCCAAATTTGAGTTTTTTATTTTGGAATTAAAACTTATAAGGCATGTGATATCTGAGACAAGGATCTCAGTGAACCCAGAAATGATATAGGAAATTATATCAAAAGAATAACCCCTAAATGTGGTAGAGATTTAGAGCATCGTGGGATTTAATTGTAATTATTAATGGGGGTTTCAAGATATCTCAAATATTTTATATTGTATTATAGATTTATCAAATAAGTGTGTCAATATAGACCGGAATGATAAATTAAATAGATCATTTGTGGATCTATATATGAGGATAAATTCATATATTTTTTTGATTCTTATAAATCTAGGTTTTATTTAATATATTTTCTTTACATACATGGGTATGTGTTTTGGATGTTCCTTGATATAGGGATCATATTTTGTATCCAATGGATCCCTCTAGTTATAAACTCATGAGAATAACTACCCTATAATTGGTCCTGAGTTGGTCAAATTATGTGTGAACTCAAAACATGGTGTCCATATCACTTTAGGGTGTGGATTGTAATGTATTATGATCATAAGATCCTAAAAATTATTTATATTCATGGTGATATGAACATGAGATAAATATGTTTTATAGTGTATCATTATACATTTGATATTACTATTTTGTATAATCATAGGAAATTGAATCTGGTTACCAATTTTTTGACCAATAAATTATTGAAATAATCTTTGAAGGAATAAATTGGGTGGTATATGATGGGTATATTTGTGGTGATGAGATTGGTAGTGGAATAGGTTGGTGGATAGGTGTTCTTGGATTTTATAAAATATGAATCATATTTTGGTGTTCGCATTTTTCTCATGTAGGTGATAGACACTGAGTACCATCACAAGAGTAATAACCATTATGTTGCGGAGAACTCAGGTTAGTGGTCCTGTTCTCATATTAGAGATGTTTGCTTCCATAGTAGGTTGGTAGTTATTATTTATTAAAGAAAAAATTAAATGGTTAGAGCAAAAATGTCATTTCGGTCCATAGACCATAATACTACCAAGATGAATCACGACATGGAATGTTTATATTTGTGTTTAGGGATTATGTTTCTGATTGAATATTCTTTACAATAGTGGATCACTTTTAATAAAATTAAATCATAATAGTAGGGATCTTCTGGTTTTTTCCATCCATTACACATTGAGATATGAATGTGGTATTAGATTTACGTGGACTTCACAATTATATTTAAATATAATACAATTGGGAAGATGTTTTTTAGGTAATCATTGATTAACAAATGAATTAATTTTATTTCCAACCTATTAAAGAGGAAATGAAAGTAGAAAATATCATAGTCTTATAGGTCAAATAGATTTTGAGAATTTATGAGGTTACCTATTTTTTTATTTAATAAGGATGTGATGTTCACATCCTAGTTCAAGAAATGTTTTCCAGCGTTTATGGGTTCCCAGTTCAAATTGGAAATTGATTATCATTAGTATATGGATCAACATACAGAGAGAGCTATCCAGGTTCCTAAGGATATAATCTAAGCAGGAATTATTATTTTTGTTGGATCATGGGAAAATAATTTTCATCTAGTAAAACATTTTTTATCAAAAGTTATTATGAATCAATAAATACAAATCCCTTTGATGCAATGTATGGGTAGCCCTGTAGATCTACCATGTTCTATGAATAGTTCAGATAGTGGTCCTTGTTTGAGAAATTTTTTTCAAGAGATGATCTAAAATTTGATGTCTATTCAAGAGAGGTTGTTCACAACATTGAGTGATCATAATAATTTTATATACCAACTTCTTTAGTCACTAATGGATCATGTTGGTGATAATTGTTTTCTCATAGTTTCACCTATCACTATAAATATTTTGTTTGTATGATGGTGCAATGTTTGTTTTCACCTATGATAACATATAGTGACTCTTAAAGGTGGAATATTTTATAGAATATTACCTAACATGACATTGATTCTCAATGTGTTTTATTCTTCCCAATAGATGATTTATCAAACATATTCATCGAATGTAATTGAATGGGAGGATGTTTATCTTGTTCCTGATTGTACAATTTTTGAGAAACCAGTTTAGATTATGGATCACTAAGATAAGGTACTATGAAGTAAAATGATTCCCTTGGTCCAAACACATTGTATGTGAAGATGGAATTGTCATGATATGTAGGAGTGAGAATATTTGATGAGGTAGTAGTTTCCATTCCTTTCTCTGTGTTTTAAATTTTTGTCACTTTATGGAGACATAAATAATTTATACTGGGAAGATTTTAACATTATGTTAGATTATCTAAGTTAGCTCTTGGTATGTTTTTTGACCATTCTTGGAATGGGTCTTACTAAAGGTACCTTTTGATGTATTTTCAAAAATGGGAAACCCATGGGGTTTTCCATGATATGTTCACAATTAGAAATAGCCAAAATGTTTATCCAAGGAACTCTTGCATCTAAGCATGGTTTTCTGGAAAGAGTGAATGGTTTTACCATACAATAAAACCACCCCTCCAAACAATTAACCCTTAAGATAAGGGGTTATAATAATCCTAAACATAGTTAATGTAACATTTCATCCAAACCATGCACTCCAAATAGAATCTATGTATTGGGTTTATGGTTAAGGTTAATAGTTACTCCTAACCATGTGACATATCTAGAATACAATGTGAATGAATTTATAATTCACTTAATTTTTTATTAAAAACATAAGACCACTTTAGAACCTATAATTTCCCCTTACCTCATATTGGTTCGACTTAATTATTCTTAATAGGTTTATAGGCTTCTTACTTCACATTATAGGTGGATTTACTTCATTCATTTTGAATCATCTGAATCGATGTGGTGTTTTTTAGGATTTCAAATTTCATCTTAAATCCTCATTGGATATATTCAAATATTATCTTATTGAATTCCTATAGGATATTTATTCCCTAAATATAGAATTTTATTAAGGATTTCTATTTTTTATCTAGAATTATGAAGGCCCCACCTACAATTCATGAGTCTCCGCTGTTGAAGGGTAATATTTTTAACTCAATTATAGAGTGTGGTTTTTATATAGAATGGTTTATTCTATGAATTTAATTGAATTATTATAAAATTTATTTTATCGATTCATTGAATAAAATTAATTTTTTTAAATGGATTTCATGAAATGATACTTATTTTTTAAAGGATTTTTCTTTAAAATGGGGTTTTTCTTACTAATTATTTTACTAAATTAATGAATAATGTTTTTGGATTAGAAATTAGATTTCAAAAACCAATGTGGATTGGAATAAGATTGAAATTGAATTAAAAAATTCGATCATCGATTTGAATTAGATTTTAATAGTCATAGTTCATTGTGAACCCTTGGTTCATTAGGAACACTCATCTAGAACCTAGTGGGAATAATTTTATGAGAATTTGTTTGATATCTACAGATTGGGAATGGACTCAATATTGGTTCATTCTATCATATTACTATTTTAGGATAATTTTATGTCATGTTTTTATTACCATTGGCTACAGATTAATATTCATTGATTTTTCATTAACCTATTTTATTGAATAAAATTTTTTCATACATGGGTTGTTTCTCACATGTTTTCACATGAGGTTGTATCACATGGCTTCACATAATGGATTATATAATTTATATGGGTTTATGTCATTTACACATGGTGTGTGTATATGAAATCATTATTTATCAATTATAATTGTCATATAAATTTTTGTATAAATATGAATTGTTTTTATAAAAACCCAAAGGAAAATTAATTTAAAATGGGTTTGAATTTATGAAGATTCTTTGGAGAATTTTTTATATTTTTTAATTCAATAATTGTTTAATTATTTTTTAGAACTTTTATAGCCTTTATGGTGATGTCGTAATAAGTTTTTTTTTCGTACATGCTACTTTATCAATTTGAATCTTTTTGACATTGTTTTTAAGGAAATAGGTAATGTGAATGGAATCATGTATGACTCCCACTTCCCTTCTCATCATTTAATTCATTGATGGAAGGTTTGTAGGTGATGGGTAGTGTCATAGAGAATCCTTGGTCTTATCTTTCCATACATTTCTAGTTTATCCAATTTTTATTGTGTTTACAAATTCTAATGTATCTATTTATTCATGTTTTTTTACATTGGTCTTTCTTGGTGATATTCAATACTTGTTTTAGTAATCTTGTTTATAAATCTACATGTGACAACCGTTTCAGGGGGATGGTTTTGTTTCCCGAGGTTAGTTTGTTACAATTATTAAACTCTTAATAATATTAGATTCTTTTATTACTATCACATTAAATATATTCTCTCTATGTAAGAAAAAATATATTAATTTTAAATTAATAAATTATTTTAACATTTAATAATAAAAATCCAAATAATATGAAAAAATGGGATGAAACCGAACGTAATCCTTGAAAAACAATAGTTTTTTCTCTAATCCTTAAACATAATTTCTAAAAATAATATAATGAACAATCATAGGATAAATTGGTCCTTCACCAGGACATTTCATCCATAATATAGGACATGTGTTCCCTATAAAATTATACTTAAACATAATTCTAAGGTACTAAAAGTGAACTTTTGGGAATGAAATAAACATAATGATAACTAGGATCAATTTAGGGATATGGCCTTGACACCAAAATGATGATCCCATACATTATATAACACTTATAATAATAAATTCACAAATGAATAAGAAAAATACCTAAAATAAGAATAAGATAAACTAAAATCTAATACAAAATCGTTTTACCCATTAAACCAGAAAATTTTTTATATATGATTATTATATTACAACATGTAATTGAAATTAAAATAAAAAATTGTAAATAGTGGTTTCAGAAAACAACATGACTAATCTGGTTAGATAAACAGAGAAGAAAAATCACACAATATCAAATGACCCTCAAGTAACCACCATAACAAAACATTACAAACATATAAAAGGATGATGGTAGAAATGAATCATGGAATCAAAGACAAAAAAATCTATAAGACATGAAAAGTACATATCCACTAATCTAAATATTTATGCTATGAGAAAGTACCCAGTAAAAAATAATTAAGAATTAATTTCATTCCTTTTATAAAATAAACCAACAAATATATTTTAAAAATCTATATGATAAAAAATATATTCAATTACATTACTTGACTTTTAAATAAATAAAATATATCTCATATCATTTTAAAAATATAAAACATGTCAATAATAGCTCTAATAGGTCCTTCCATGGTAATTTTATTTTAAAAACAAACCACCCCCTTTAAAAATTCTTACCTTGGATAATTCAAAGCATTAATTTCCATTTAAATTTAATACATTACCTATGAAAAATGATTTACATTATTTTAAAATATTATTCAAAGGAATTTTACTATAGTATAACACTTTGTAAATGACTACCCTATTTTTATATTAAAACATTACACATCCTATTCAAAAATGGATAATGATGAACTGTAAAATGTAATTATATATAATGACATAGACGGGCCATAAAAGAATGATAATGACATAAAGAGGAAAAATTAGACACTAGGACGAAGAAACCATAATTATAAAAATACATGACATTAAAATATATATAAGAAATAAGAATATAAAATTAAAATAATTAATAATGAGTAAAAACATATGATAAATATCGTAAGGAAACTCTTTAGGGAATATTGAACAATAATCAATGTTCATTTTTGGAACTAACATTTTGTATATTAATAGTCAAAAAAATCATCACTTAAATCACTCTTAACTTGCCAAAAATGTGACACATCTCATATAATGTGAATAAAATTTAACTATAGGATCGTATTCAATTCATAACTCTCCAATACTATGGAGAACATCCCTCTTTCTTCCAAATGATACACAAGGGTCTCTCAAGGCATACTTAAATCCATTTACTCACTATCAAGGTAACATAAAACTCAAGATAAGTAAATATCTCAACGGAAGTGTAACAAAATAATCATATTCTTCACAACTAGAACACTCCCCATACCCAATAACCCCTTACTAAATGCATACCAAAATCAAAATTTATCTAACAATTGAAAAATGTATTCATACAAAAAAAATTTTTCTAACAATGTGGTATAAAAACTATGACATCCATCAATAAAAAAAATATGTTTCCATATTGTGAAAATATTCCATTACTTTTTCAAACTAGGAATCACACATTTATAAATCCCTTATAAAAATCACAATTCAAAATAATATAGATTTTTAAACGAATATTAATAAATATCCAGATTCCATCAAGCCCAAATAACCCCTGACATCACAAAAGTAGTCCAAATAAAAGGTCACTAATATAGTTATATAAAATTCCAAGTCTTTAAATCAAGAACATTAAATTAATAATTCTAATTTTTCTTCAAATAAAAATAAAACCCTTTATCATTATGAAATCCATCATTGTAATTTTATCAAAAACATTGAATGCATGAAAAAATCTGTTTAAAACCAAATCCCATTTGACAACAAAATTAAACCATTAGATTAATGTAAATAAAGATCCTAAACATAGAGAACCATTTAAAAATTTATCATATGAAATAATTTACTATTCTAGATCAATCCCCCCATTTAATTCATTAATAATGAAATACATCATTCAATAAAAGGAAATAATTTGGAAAACTATTCCAAAAAAGGCATTCCCATGGCTCCATTAGTTAACAAACATAAAATAGGTTGAATTAGATGACTAAAAACCCCTAGAAGCAAAAACACCCAAATTAAATCAACCACGGCATTTAAATTATCCAAAATGGACTCAAGGGATATAATGAATCAAAAAAATAACATATGAGATATTGGAAGGAGAATCAATTTTCTTCCAATATGGGTGAAGAGACACTAATATATCACATTGAAATAATCAAGAAGATCTTGAGAGGAAAATATAGATTTAGAATTCCCCCTGAGTTATTTGATTTAATAGGGAAAAGGGGGGCTCCAAGTTAAAAATATTTGGAAATGACAAACATACCAAAAAATAAACTGGTAATAGTGTTTACTAATCTAGTTTAGTAGACAATGAGGTAACTAATAAACTCACCACTATTAAAAACCAAAATTGTTTCATGGAGAATACTATAGGGTTTTATATATCATTATCTTAACCATATTGTATTATAAAAATAAAAAAAATCAATATTACAATAAAACACCAAAAAATAAAAAGATAAATTAACATTATAAATATAATGAATAATATAACATTTAATATTGTCAAAATTTTCTCAACCACTATAATTTATCCCCCAATAGTGAAATAGAACTTATAATAGATGGGAATTATAATAACACTAAACCTTTAACAAGGAAAATTCATTTCCATAATATCCCAAACCTGGATCCAAAAAGTATGGAATGAAAAAACCACTTCTCAAGAAATCCATATGATATAGTTTGTTAATTGTTTTTGATGAAGGGATATATATCCAAAATGTACATTCCACATTAAATAAAATAAAAATAATTCACGTTGAAACATTTAAATGGACCCTCATATAATATAATATTATGTTTGGAACACCAAAAAAGTATATCAAAAAACCCATTTGATTCCATTATTTAATGTCAGGAAAAAGAAAAAACATAACCAAAACATTATGAACATGTATCATCAAAAAGAAAATAAACAATAATGAATCTAATGAAAATTCAACCAAGAATAAAAGTTAAAAATAATAGGGAAAATATATGGAGACATTATTTAGGTATTACAATCATTTATAGTTTTTCCAAAATTGTGAAACAATATATATGAACACCTAGAATTACTATCATATCCTAAGGGTAACATTCCATTAATTAATTTTGGCAGGAAATATATTCAGTCATATATAAAAAAACTAGTTCAAATAACCATTAGAGACCACATTGTCATAAATCCCCAAAAATACCATATATCCAAATCCCCATGATGATGAAAACATTACAATTTAAAGAAACACAAAAAATATATATATACCTCTTTATTAACGGTTACAGTTCCTACGATGGATCAAAAATCAATATGAATGGTAAATCTAGAGCAAGATCACATAACACATCCTTATATTTCTCCTCATGGAAAATCACAACAGAGATACTCTCAATGTCTAAATGAAATCCAGTAACATATCTCTGGTACCTAAGGATACACCCAAGGAAAATTCATATAGTTTATAAAGTCAACCACTTCACATGGTTTACATAATTAATTGATGAATGGTATCATAATACCAAAATGAATCATTAATGTATCAAATAGTATCAATATAGATCTAGAACTCATTAAACCACAATAAATAAAGATACAAGGTGAATAAGATATTGAAAAAGGTCCAATAAAAGTAACATTACAAAATATGTTACCCTTATAACAATATGTAAACATGAAAATGTTTCATGAATCAAATATAGTTCTAAGAATTTATCTTATTATATATTATTATCTTCAAAACCCTCCAGGGATGATTGATATGGGTAGAAAAATAATAATTCCTTGAAACTATTGACAAGAAGACCTAACATGTTTGGATAAAAGCATACGAAGTTAACTTCACATCCTCATCACACTCTAGTTATCTCTTATAAAAATTTATATCAACCTCCTTGAAAAAATTATGGGTGAATACATTACTTGAAATAATATTCCCTACAAAAGATTCCTTAATGATTATGGCCTTATATATCTATTCCATATAGACACTATGTTCATGATTAAAACCACAGAACAAAGACCAATATGAAGGAATCTATAAAAAATGATGTTTTAATTATCATATGAGTGAATAAATTATATGGCTAGGATACTGGTTCTGTTAAATGTTAAATTTATTAATTCATTGATTGATTATTGTCAATAAAATATAGGTAGCCAAATAACTACTCAATTTTAACCTTTTTAGAATATAATCACTTGATGATGGTGTAATTGAATCATCCCTAAAAATAACCTTAAACTATTCTTCTTTTATAATGATATACCAGTAATACATACCCAGATACATCAATGGTGTTGTGGGCCGCCTCACACTATATGATTCAAGAGTTACAAATAAAATACAAATATATACGACCATATATAACCACTTTAGCACCTTCTATAATCTTTGAACATAAAAAAATGGCCACATTCTAATTTATAAACCCCTTTTCATGATCCACTATTTTAGAAGAATATTTCAAATCCACTACATAATTTGTATTGGAAGAGTCAAAGACCACAACGAAAACTCATTGATCACTAGAACATATACTAGAAGCATTCTATTTTTGAATTTTAAATCTATTTCATGGATAATATTCTAAAACATCCATAAAACATGATATACCTTCATACCATATTAAATACCCACAAAAGGGATAACCAATAAAAAATGAAAAAAATTACAGTTAAATAATATCATACACAATTTCATATAGAAAACATTTTTATGGACTTATAAATATTAAATCACCACCTAGGTTCATCAAAATCCTTTTAAAAACTAAGTAACACTCATAAAAAATTATTTAAATATAAAAATAAATATACCATTCATGAAATAAAATTTTATACTTTGAAACCCACAAATTAACTTTTCGTAAAGATACAAAAAATAGAAAATAATTTCATATAGATAAATAATCTATGGTAATGTTAAAACAATTCATGATAGAATCTCAAACCTCAAGAAACAGGTCTTTCTAAATAAACCCAAACACCAAATAATAACACATTTAATTACAAGTTATTAAAGACCATACAATATCCATTAAAACAACTGAAATACACACATTCATTCATGATCAATCATAAAAATTGCTAATAGAACCAAATGAGTATAAAACATACAAAAATATTTACATTGTAACTGATTTTACTGCACCCCTTAGTAGGCCATGTGTGAATCATGTTTTTTACTATTTCATGTATCTAGAATTTTTTATCAAGTCTTATGAATTGTTTGACAGCCTATATACCTTAATCATATTCTCACTAGATTACCTACAATTTCACTATGATGCTCTAAACACCCAAAAATATAATTTATGATCTCCAAAAAATTAAATTTTTCAACAAACTATATGACAATATCTCAAAACTATAAATCTTATAGCATAAATTAAAAAATGTGTTCTCAAACACCCATGGAAACAAATAGATTAACATGAGGAACATTTTTACAAGAACACATTCAAACACACCACTCAATCCCTAATGGTCCAAACTATTATTTACCATCATTCCTAAAATTTGGAGAGGTATATTATGTTGTTTTTTTAAAACCATCTACAGTTATCCTAATTCTTTAAATATAACATTCTTATATAGTGTATGAGGTGGATTTTTAATAACATCTGCTAAAAAACTAGATACATTTCCCATTAAATGGATTCCATGAATTTGATATCTATTTCTCAAAGTAATATGATACTGGACAATAATAAATAGAGATGTTAAAATAAATTTATTTTAGATTGTCTATACTACATAAAAGATTGATCATAATGAACCGTGCAATGAATTTATTTAAATATTACCATTATAACTTCGTCACTATATTAGATGATATAAATTTGAATAAATAAATTTTTAATTTCCATAATCAATGTAATTGTATTTACTAATTATTAGAAAATAATAACCAAATTTTTATAAACGTAATTCTATACTTCAAAAAAAATTAATCAAATATTGTTTTTAGTTCCTTTTGTGAGAAAATATTAAAATTATTTTTGTATTAATTTTAATAATTTAATTTAATTAATGTATATCTTTTATGGTATCATCATATCAAATTTTTTAAGGAATAATTTATGAGTTTTACTAAAAATATTGATCTTTATACGAATAAAAAAAGGTGGATTTTTTGAAATCATTCATTCTAACACCTCAAGAATTTGTTATGTATTTTTTTTTGAAAAAGTTTTATATAATCCAAATATTAGTTTACATGAAACACTTTGTTTTGAAGAATCATAAAATACTATTGAAATTATTATTTAAGATTAATGTCATAACCATGATGTTAAACGTGGTGATATTAATAATAAAATCCATAATTGAAAAATTATATATAACACATTTATATAAAAAATATTGGTAAAAATTAAATTACATTTTAGTATAGTATTTTTGAGTTTTCAAAATTCTATTTTCTAAAAAATTATTGGTTATGGTAAAAATATAAAATTTATTTGAAAAAAATATATAATTTTTTTAAGAAATATAGACATTATTTTTAAGAAAATTTTTACAGAAGTATCATAGGGTGATTTTTTTGGTATTTTCCAGAAAGATTATTGTTAGGTTGAATATTAAATAATAATAATTTTGACTATTTTCCATTTATAGAATTTAAAAAGTTCAATATTATATAAAATGGAAGTAAAAGATTTTGTTTATCTTTATTTTGTTATTTTTAATCAAATTTAGCAATTTGAGTCAAATTATTGTCAATTTTTTATAAAAAATCTTTCTATAATTATGAAAAATCTTTAATTAGGAATCCTCTTTTTTCTCTCATATCTATGTTTATTTATAAATTTAATTTTTCCAATCATAAAAATTAAACTTGATAAAATAGATTTCATATTTTTAATGAGAATATGATTTACTAAATTATAAGTTGAAATTATTTTTTTTTATCTTTATTATTATTGATAACAAAAAAAATTATTATTGTGGTTAAGGATAAAATAAGGGTTTCTCAATTACTTACTCAAGTAAAAAAATTGACATTCAACACACATATGATCTTTATTTAAACATTCAAAAATCTAATTTAGAATAAATTCTTCCATATTATATTATAATTCTCCATTAAATTCATTTCATAATGATAAAATAATGATTCCAAGATTATGAATAGTTACCATGGTGAAAATATAATGGTAAAAGTAAATAAACATAGATGATAAAGAAAAACGTTGTTTAAAAAAGTTATTTTTGTGTAGTGGATGTGTGGATATTCCATATAACACCTGTATTCCTTTATTTATCAAAATTTTTGGCATATATTATGGGAGTGACTTCCTATAATTTAATAATCTTATGTAGTTACAAAAATTCCACTCCTCCTAAATTATAGAATATGGATGCCTCCCTATTACCCAATGAAAAAATAAGACAATTTTCCTGAAAAATAATGAATTAATCATGCCAAAAACACCTTAACCTTTTTTAATAGAATTTGTTTACCATAATAAAACTCATAGTGTCATTAATAAGTGATCCAATGGATTTTTTACTCATAAAATTTAATGGTATTCACTAAAAAAATTATTTTAAATTATTCTCCTTAAAAATTAATTCATGTTATAAAAACAATACATACCATATAATGAGATATTTTTTTGATTATTACATAACCTATACCTATATCCTCTCCCATCAAATGGAAACCAAAATCATCGATCATGTGTGTGGTAGACTACCACATTGTGAACCAATGTAATCAGTTTTCCACCACCACCACCCATGACTATATATAATGATTTAATTAAAATATATATATTTAATAAATTAAATAACTTTATTTATAGATTTATAATATCACATATATCATCTTAATTTCTATTATATGGGAGTAAGATAATGTTGCTCGTGTGTACAGATGACTCTCACCATGCGATGTGATGTGATATGTTCATCACATACACTATACATGGAGTGTAGTAATGATATGTTTATTGAACATATGTGATATAAATGATGTAAAAATGATTCTATTAAATTAATATATAATTTTAATTTATTTTATTTTATCATTTGGTAGAATAGAAATAACTTTTAGGAACACATACGACATTTCATCTATATGAAAATTATAATTCAATTAAAATAAATAATTTTAATAGATTCAAATAAAAAATTAATATATATGTAATTTATATCATGGTTAAATTTAATGTTATGATGGAACCATTATCAAAGTAAAATAACCAATAATACATAACAAAAACATACATAGAAAACAGAGAAGTTTTTACCTGAAAAATGATTTTAATAAGGGATAATTACTAAAATGGTATTAAAAGGTCATAAGTAAATTATGTATGGTATGATGGATATGATAGAATTTAACTAATATATGAATAAATAATTTTGATTTATTAAATAGGATGATGTAATGTGATTGAAGGAAGTCGAGAAACAATGTAAGGGATTAGTATTCTCATTTTATTTCATAGAGACATATTCAATACTCACCACTCATTTATTATTAGTGTTTTATAAAATTCACCATTGAAAATATATATCATAAATATATTTCATTTCATTATAATCAATATTAAATTTTATTTTATTATTTAATGGGTCATATTTTATGAATAATTACTAAAGTGGTAATGTATTTTGGTCCAACTTTTCATTTCATGGGACACATTCCATTTACAAAAATTCTTATTTCTGTGTGTATATAATACCCACGAATATATTTAGTGGTAATAATAATTATAATTATTTGAAAAATATTAATATAATGTTATTGATTTCATGGGGATTTTGAATTTAAATATTTCGAATTTAAAACACTTTAATATTAAAGACTCATTATTTATTAATATTATTTAAGATTGGATTGTGATGACGAGATAATATGAGATAGCATTCATGATAATCATTAAATTAATTATACTATATTTATTTGATTAAATTACATTTTTTACATTCATTTTAATCTCTTTATGTACTCAAAATGATAAAATAATGTTTTTAAAGAAAAATCGAATTTATTTCTCCATTAAATCAAATATACAATTCCTACCAAGTCAATGTTTTCAAAAACTGTTTTAATAAGATTTTTAAAGAACATAATGTATTTTTTATTAATTTTTTCTAGTGTTTTATTTTTTTACAAACTATTTGAAAAGGAAGATTCATGTTAATTTCAAAACAAGGCTCTTTTTTCCTTTTTCTGAAATTTTGAAAGAAATCATTGTTTTTTTACATGTACGATATAAATTGAAATTTTCAACCTCATGATCGATCAATGTTTTAAATATTTCATTATATTATTCTAATTATATTTCCATTTAATTTTTTAAAATTTTTTTATAGATTTTATTTTAAAATATATATTTTTATTATCAAAAGGCTATTTTCATCAAGAAATGTTCCATGTGATCCTTCAAATTCATTTTCCATCGATTTTGATATCCATATATGTAACTAATGATTTATTGGGGATATGATATGAGTATAGAAATATAATTTTTCTTTCTAATATTTTATGATAATGATGATAGACTATTTATGAAACCAATTTATTTTAAATGTGTTCCCCTGTAGCACCCTTAGTTTCTGGTAAGTAGAACTTTATTTCAGATTTTTATGTATATAATTTGTATGGGTGAATATTGGGAGGGTTTGGGGGAGGTTTGAAATTTTTTCCAGGATTTTCCAGTGGTGAAATGTTATGGTAAACTATGAAACACCTACAAGAAACTGTGATCAATGAGTCATGTGAGAATGATAAAGGGCACAGGCATGGGCACAATTTTCTTAATCAATGTGGTATCCGTGTAGAAAATATTAAATATAAAAAAGTGTATTTTATATAGATGGAACAAGGTTTTCTAACCGTGTGATCCAACGATGAATTTTCCTTTTAAGGTAGTGGCTAGAGCATAGTTAGCACATTGTTATCTTAAATGTGGGGATAACATTGAACTGTATAAACAAAAGATCTTGAAAAAAGTGGATCTACATTAAGATTCATCTTAAACCCCACATTTTTACCTCAAACAAACCAAAACATATTATTATGTCCTCTATAAGTTTACATAATCGTTCCATATCAATTTTTTGATGATTCAATGGAGTCTCTTTTTGTGTTGAAGCCCAACTATCAAAGAAAATTATCTTTTTTTGGTAGATTCCTATGGTTTTCTATTGATATACCTCACTCTTTTTATCCATTTCAGAGAAATAATACCTTTGTGGATATATATATATATAAGGTTTTTATTCCCTATATGATTATATTTAGATTTTATTTATTTAAGGGGACGTGATATAAGGTGATTTTTTGTAGTTTCGACCCAGTTTTATGGATAATTTTTATGTTGTTTCTAATTTTCAGCAAATTTATGTGGTAGGTGGCTTCGCTCGGGAGTCCACTATTTATAATATGAAGGATTATTTTCCAAATTAATATTTTGTTCTATATTCATTATTAAATGTTATTGAATTTCATGTTAGAAAGCCTCTTTAGTGGTATTTCATTGAATTTTGAAAATTAGGAATTTTCATAGAAAATGAAATTGGTATCTTGATTTTAAAATAATGATTTTAAAATGTCTCTTTGGATTAATGCATGTAAATTTTTTTTCAATTAAAGTGTCAGTTATATTTAAATTTTTGTTGGAATGGTGTTCAATAAAAGTACAGTTTTATTGAAATGTTTTAAAAGATGGTTTTGGAATTTGTTTTTTGTATATAATTTGTGTGTGTTACTGTTAATTTGTGAAAGAATGGTGTATAAGTATCCCCCATAATTTATGGTTTGTATATGGGTTGGCTATTTCCCCTATCAAAAAGGTTCACTAAGTGACAACATTGTGATAGGATGGATCACATTTCATGAGTATTGATTGGTGTAGGTGTCTTGCATGGTTTGGCGTGTAGATTGTGGAATAGATTGAGTTATTATAAAATGGAACCTGGGAAATGGTTATAGAGAATTTTTTTGGTTACATCCTGGGAAATTTTATTATTTGAAAAACATATTTGTCATGGATTTTTTTTGGATTTGTGAGAAATTTTATAACTATTTTAAATTATTTATGTAATTTTAATTATAATGTTCTAATATGATATATTATAGAGGTCTGAGTAGAAAATTTATTTGGAGAAATCCTAGTTAGATTCATTAATCATCCCATATATGGAACTTTAGTTATTTTTCAATTATTATTCAATTTAACATAGGAATAGGTAATTTATTACACTACATTAGTGGTACATCATGATAGTTTTGCTGTATTGTGGAGTTGGAGAATGCAAAATCTTGGGAGATATGAAGTCATGTGTTGGATTCTTAATATTTTTTGGGTTTTTAATTCCATTGTTTAGGTGAATATTTATAGTATTCATGTGCTGTACTATTTTTTGGTCTAAATTTTATATAATAGAAATTTTTAGAGTTTTCTTTAATTGATGTCATGCATCATATAATAGTTTTTTTGTTTAGGATCATTGGTTTAGATGTTTTATTTTAATAGGGAAAATACACCACTAATTGTAAATAACTCCCTTGTATTTTAATGAATGAATTATCCATATTTGGGTTGTCACATAAGTAAATATAACCTTACACCACACTCTCATGCCAATGAAGAGTGTTATGATTTCATAAGTGGTATTAGCATGTTCAGTCATTGCCTAACATGTGTTCATCAGTTATATTGGTTTAGTATTTTAAATTCATTCTAGTTTATTCCATGATTTGGGGTAGTAGAATGGGGTTGGATATTTGGGACTTGAAACGTAGTGCCAAAAAACACTTATCTACGGTTTTTATGTTGAACATCATGTTATGATGTTGGAGGCCAGACAAGTGTTTTGGAGAGAATTATTGGATTTGAAATGTCATTTTCATGGTGTTTTCTAACGAATCGACATTACATGCATTAGAAAAATGACTTCCCACAAGTAATGCATATTTTATTTTTTGTAATAATATATAATTTTGTGAAACCTATTGATTTTTGAAATATTATCAATTTTTTTTCTAATAAATGATTTTGTAAAATGAAATGGGTGTGGTTTGTTTTAATGTGTTTTGATTTTCATGTTGTGTGAATAGGTAACTTGAGGAATGGGAAATGGTAAAAATATCATTCCATCCAATTAGATAAGCAGAATCTACCCATAATTCAGAGTGATTTTAAACCAGATAAAGAAGAGGTGTGTATAAATATGAGGAATTATATTATCGATTTCATTAACATCCCAATAGAGATGTTATAAGGCCCAATTCATAAACATTACTTAATCTTGAGTTATTACATGATTACAAATTGAGGATCTTTTCAGGTTTAGAGTTTTAGAGGATTAGATCATAAATCATACATTACATTCCATATTTAAACAAGGTGGTCAGATAAAAGACAATATCCACTATTCCTATCCAAGGAAGCATATTTAAAACAAAACATGGATTATTTCATGACACTTCCTTGACACTATCATCACATCATGTACCTTTCCCTTGACCTGTAAAAAACATTTCAAAAACATGGGATGAGGATAAAAAGCTTAGTAAGATATATAAAAATAAAGAATGAAAACATTAGTCCATGTATTCTTAAGAATCATTGAAATCATACATTACTCATAAATCATAAGCACATTAACATACTTCATCAAATCAAGAATAACTCATAGAAATCATAAGACATAAAGTTAACTTGAGGCTTTCATAACATTATTACGTAGGGAGTAACCCTCATGGTTACGTTTAGAATACCCATCACAGTATATTCCCTAGATCTCTTCGGATAAACCATAGAGTTTAACCCATTCTCGTTACCCAATTCATTGGAGAGCTATATCGGGCTCACCCTCCCTTAGTTTATCACGGAACCACTCATCTTCAAAAATAATGCCCAAGAACCATAACATAATCGTATCACATAAAACATGCACAAAGGAAACTGAACCTTTCCACAATTCAATAAGAAGATATCAATAACACATTGATATAATAAAAACATTATCAAAACCATTTTCAATACCAAAATAAAATAAAGTAAAACATTTTATTTATTTTTCATTTAAAAAAAGTTATAGCTTGGAGAGGAAGCTGAAACTCATGTAATGGTCACGGTGGGCTTTGAAGTCGTTGTCACTGCATACGTACGACAAAAACATTCCATTTTGTCATATAGTAAAACAATTAGTATAAAAAATATTCCTTTTCAATAAATATAAAAGTCAAAGGGGATTTTACATAGTATAAAATAATGTTGTGTATAAAACAAAATGTGCCTCAATGAAAGGAGATTGAGACGAAGTCTCCTACCTCGTGTCCGACTTGACTCAATCGTTATTTAATCATATGAATAATAAACTTGAGTTAATTTCTACTTTCTTAAGAACCTTTTTCAAGTTCATTATTCCTTTAATATCACTTATTACAATGTTATGAACACTATGTAATTATTTAAGTTAATAACGGTCGTTTTGTCGATCTTTGGTACATGAGCCAAAAAATAGATTTCTTATAATTACATGTTGTTCATGTGGTAAAATATACATTATATCCAGAATTATATTCATTATATAGGTATGATATATATCATATATATCCATTATATACATGCCTTTATAATATTACATAACATTTAGAGGTAAAAATGAAATTCACCATTCATGGAGACGGTAAGTCGTATGTACGCATGAATGCTACTTTAATTTATATTTCATCTTTAATGGAATGGAATAATCATGACATAAAGGTAAATTATACTTCTAGTATAATATAATATATAATATTATGAACTCCATCCTTTACACGTCCCACATATGGAATTAACAAATCAAATCACTTTGAGGGGGTGGTAGTCCGCACATCAAAAAATGAAATTATCACGTAAATCCATAATGAAAACCATAATGGTATGCCATAAATGAAAAATACAGAATCATAAGGAAGGAGTAAAAATAATATATATCATATATAAATATAGTGACATCTTAATGCACACTATGAAATGTGTTTAAAGAAGATAGAACAATCATCGTTTCGTGAGGCAGTAATTCACTATCCACAAAAATAATAAGTTCTTTAACCATTAGACGGAGGTGTGTGTAAGTGTAGCTCTAATAATTATTATAACAACATCCTAATATATTTATGATACTGGTGTTGTTACAAAATAAAGGAAAAAAAATATTTTAGGCGGTTGGAGAAGAAAAATAATACAAAAGAACAAAGGTGAAGTCATTACCTTTAAATCAGGTAACACCTCTTAGTTTGAATAAAAAGGGTGACATGAAGAGATTTATGCCTAAGGTAAGGCTTTCAGTATTAATAAAGGTATGTGGAGAGATAAAATGAGTATATCGTGGTCGAGCCAATGGATTGAGAGGTGTGGGTAAGGAGGTAGAGGTGGAGGCCTTTTATAAAAGGGAGGAGGGGCACTCTTACAAAGTCATGAAATGTTACATTATATTAAAAATCACTTCGGATTTTGATGGTACCAAATTGATATATTTCGAGGATAAGTTGATAAGGGTTCGAAATATACTCATAAAATAGGTTTTTGACAATTTTAAGTCTTATATATTACATTATCTATTCATTTTATTTAACTCGTTCATTAATGAGGTAATCGCTACATCATCATGGTGTAATAAATCATTTAATTTATTTGGTGTATAAAAATTATAAAAAATATACTATGATGTAGGAAATATTATTATCTTTCCAATTTATATTTATATTCCAAGAGATCAGTTATTTAGACAAAATTAAAATTGTTTTACTTAGGTTTTATGTACATTTGTGATATTCTCCCTTCTTTGAAAATAAAATGAGAAAGTGTCACTATCACCCAAAAGAGATTCCATGGGGTCCTTACGTTATGTACAAGGCATCCCATGGTCGGCCATGACACATAAGGTAGCATTAAGACACATGTTGGGGTCATTTTTCATTATTATGATATTATTTTATTACCCTTAACTACCCGATTACTAATTAATCACGATAATTAAAGATAATTACCCTCATTACTATTCATAGCTTCCAAAAACAAAAGAATCTTAATTAATTAATATGGACCTTATGATTCCAAATATGGAATATATTTTACCAAATTTCAAACATAGATATTGCAATAATTAATTTAAAAATAATTCTCGTTGTCAAATTTAATAGCGGGGGTTTTTTAAACAATATCTAACAAAAGTTTGGCACTTGTTTATATGCGATTTCAAAGAGAAATTAATTATAATTACCACCATTGGATTAAATGGATAAAATATATTCTAATTTTACTAAAAAAAAATTAAAAATATAACCTATCCATACAATTAAATTGGATGAAAAAGCAGTTTTCAAGTAAAATGCAGTATTTTTCACTATTAATTAAAAAATGAACATTGTTAGAAAAATACCAAAAATTTATCCACATTAAATTACAATGTCCCGATTCTAATGATTATGTCTATTTTGAAAAATATATCTTATAAAATTTTCAAAAGTTTGATTTAAAAATGGTTGGCCATCAAAAGGTGGTAAAACAATCTTTTAAAAATATTAGAGAATTCTATGCTTAAGATTGGATTTATTCTCATTTTAAGCCTCTTAAAACACTATCTAATTAATAAATAGAAATATATATAAAATATATATTATTCATTACTTACATGGGATGTTACATCCTTTCCCCCTTTATAAAATTGTGTCCCCACAATTTATTTACTTATCGAATAACTGAAGGTATTTATCCCTCATAGCATTTTCAGATTCCCATATTGCCTCTCCAATCATGTGGTTTTTCACCAAAACCTTTACATGATGAATAAACATATACCGTAACACATGATCCATGTGGTGAAAAATCCGTATAGGTTGTTCATCATAAGATATACTCTCTTCCAACTGAACTACCTCTGGACTCAAAACATGAGATGGATCTGGCAGGTACTTCCTTAACATTGAAACATGAAAAACATTGTGTACCTGAGATAAACTCGGAGGTAAATCCACTCGGTATTCAACTGATCAAACTCTCTCCAGAATATTATATGGTCCAACAATCCTTTGACTCATCTTTCCTTTCATACCAAATTGCATCACATTTCTCCAGGGTTAAACATTGAGGAAGACATGATCACCTACCTCAAAAAAGTGACACTTCCCCCTATTGTCTGCATAACTTTTCTTCCTGCTCTGAGCTGTTCTCATGTGTTTCTGTATCAGCTGAACTTTTTCTACCAATTCTTCAACCAATTCTGGTCCCACTAAATTCCTTTCACCCACTTCATCCCAAAAAGATGGAGTTTGACACCACTTCACGTATAATGCCTCAAATAGTTCAATCTGTATACTGGAATGAAAATTGTTATTATAAGAAAACTCAATCAAAGAATGATGTCGGTCCCAAATTCCCTGATAATAAATCTAACAAGCACGTATCATATCCTCCAAAGCCTGAATTTTTTTTTCTGACTATCCATCTGATTGAGGATGAAAATTTGTACTAAAATTTAATTCATTACACAACGACTTCTGAAGGGATTTCCAAAAGATAGAAGTAAACCTGGGATCATGATCAGATACCATGGGGAGGGGAAATCCATGTATCCTGACTATCCCTTTAAGATATAAACGAGAAAGTTGATCTAGGGAAAAAGTATATCGTATAGCAAGGAAATGAGAATATTTAGTCAAGGGATCAAGAATAAACCAGATTATATTATTAACTTGAGGTATCTTCGGCAATCCCACAATGAAGTCCATGGATATATTCTCCCATTTCCAATATGGAACTGGTAAAGGCAGAAGCATCCCCTTTGGTAACTGCCACACTGCTTTAACCTGTTCACAAGTCAAACACTTTACAGTAAAATCAGCAATATCTCGTTTCATTCCATCCCACCAGTAATACTCCCGAAGATCTCTATACATCTTAGTACTGCCATGATGAACTAAAAACAGAGAACTATGAGCTCCACATAACAACTCTCTCTCTTCAATTGTGAATAAAACGGCACATACATCCTCTTCTAAAATATCAAAACACAATCATTGTCAATGTTCAATTCAGGCAACTTACCATTCTAAACCAGCTCTACCTTTTTCTGCAACTCACTGTCTTGCTTCTAGGCTTGATTAATTCTGTCTGATAGAGAATATTTCACTGATACCATAAAAAAATAGAAGAACATCTTGCACCAACAACTTCAATGCCAAAGTTCATCAAATCCTTAACCAAAGGATCACGTTACAAATATAACATTGTTAATGAAGCATTACTTTTTCGACTCAAAGCATCAGCCACTTTTTTTATTTTTTCAGAAGGTAATGAATTCTACAATAATAATCCTTGATTAATTCAATCCATCTCCACTATCTCATGTTCAATAATTCCTTAGTAAATATATACATTAAACTTTTGTGATCAGTATATATCTCACACATTACACTATAGAAATGATGCCTCCAAATTGTTAAAGTGAAAACAAAAGAAGCTAATTCCAAATCATGTGTAGGGTAATTTACCTTGTGAGTTTTCAACCGACATGAAGCATGAGTAGTTACCTGATAATTTTGCATTAGGACACAACCATTTCCTTTCAATGAAGCATCACTATAGATAACAAACTCACCATTCCTGGAAGGTAGTACCAAAACTAGAGCATTCACCAATCTTCTTTTCAATTCCTGAAAACAATCATAATATTCTTTTTTCCAGATAAACATAACACCCTTCCGAGTTAGCTTAGTCATTGGACTAGATAACCAAGATAAAATTTTAACAAACCTTCGGTAATAGCCTGCCAAACCAAGAAAAATAAAACTCTCAGTTACATTTGTGGGTCTTGGCCATTCTTCAACAACCTTTTTTTATAGGATCAACTGTTATCCCATCTTTGGAAACAATGTGACCAAGGAAAGAAATTAGTTTCAACCAAAACTCATAGAATTTCCCATATAATTTCTTTTCTTTTAGGGTTTGCAAAAATATCCCATAAATTACTTTCATGCTCATCTTTACTTTTAGAAAACACCAAAATATCATCAATGAAAACAACCACAAACTTATCCAAGAACTCATGAAAAATTCTATTCATAAGGTCCATGAATACAGCATGTGCATTGGATAGCCCAAAAGGAATTAATACAAATTCATAATGGCAATATCTTGTATGATATGCGATCTTCGGAATATAGGCATCCTTTGCCTTCAACTGATGGTACCCTGATCTCAGTTTAATCTTTGAAAAATACTCAACTCTGTGGAGCTGACCAAACAAATCATAGATATGAGGCAAAGGATATTTGTTCTTAACAGTGATGTTATTCAAGGTTCTCTAATCATGGAAAAGTCTCATTGAACCATATTTATTTTTAAAAAATAAGACATGAGCACCCCATGGTGATGTGCTAGGTCGAATGAAACCTTTCTCTAATAAATCTTTCAATTTCTCCTTCAAATCTAAATGTTCAATTTGAGTCATTCGATAAGGGGGTTTTGAAATTGGATTAGCATCAGGAACTAAGTCAATAGTAAATTCAACTTCCAGATCTGGTATTATTCTAGGCAACCCATCAGGAAAAACATTAGGATACACATTTACCACTGGAACATCATTAATCTGAATGGTTCCTTTGTTTTCAACAATATGTTCAAGGTAACATTCATTTCCATCTTTTACAAGTTTCTCAACCTCTTGATATGTTATCAACAGTAAGGGGTCATTCTTGTACAAAAACTAAAATACTTTTTGAAAATAAACTTTCTTCGCTCTGCAATCAATCTTAGCATGGTAAACAGAGAGCCAATCCATACCCATTATAACATCAAACTCTACTAGAGGTAAAACAATAAGGTTTGCAAGTAGGATCTTTCCATGGATAAGGATAGCAAGACTCTTATAAAATAATTTTTCCTCAACAATTCCCACTGGTGTTTTTACCAATTGTGTAGTAGTCATTTCTTGAGATGGAATTCCCAATTTACTAGAAATGTTTTCAGAGATGAAAGAATGTGTAGACCCTGAATCAAAGAACACATAGAATAATCCGAGAAAATAAAAAATGTACCTAATACCACTTCATTTGGTGGCCCAACATCAGCTGAAGTAGTTGAAAAGGATTTTACGACTCCTTTTTACTTGTAGTCTAACTACTTCCCATCATATGAGCTCTTTGTCGAACACTCGTTTGCATAATGACCCATCTCATTGTACTTGAAACATTTCATTAACTGTAAATCAAATTTGGTCTTACCATCACCCTGATCTTTTTCAGTGTAATCATGAGCCTTATGTCCCATCTTACCACATTGGTAGCACTTTCCAGAATTCAGAAGTCATTCCCCCGCAATACTTTTACCAAATTTATCAAATACGCAAAATATAGTTTTCTTACCATCAGACCTTTTTGAAGAATTCTTCCCTTTCTCCTACCACATCAGTCTCTTCTTCTGTTGGTTTTTATAGAACACTTAATCATCGACAAACTCCATTTCCACCTTCTCAGCACATCGAACAAGATTTTCATAACTCTTGAACATGAGAGAATCTAAAGCCCTTCGATATTTTGGCTTTAATCCTGAGTAAAAACGATTGATTTTACCATCAAGGTGTCGGATAAAATTTGGAGCATACCTTGCCAATCGAGTGAACCTCTCTTCATAAGTAGCCACTAAGTCATCCTCTTGCCTCAATTCCATGAATTTGTTTCCCATCATCAGTTGAACAGCCTTAGGAAAATACTTCTCAAGAAGAATACCATTGAATTCATCCCAGTCGAGAGCATAAATATCATCAGCATCCCCTATATTTTTATCCATCGACCACCACTAATCTTCTTCACCCTCTAATCGATTAACATCAAGACTAACCTTTTGATTGTCCGAACACCCCATGACATCGAAAATCTTCTCCAGTTGTTTAATCCACCATTCAGATAGCACAGGGTCATATGATCCTCTGAATGATGGGGGATGCTACCTCATGAAATGTTCCACCCCTAACATGTTCCTCTGGGGTTGATCAGGCAGATCTCATGCATGGATACCACCAATATTTATCGCTTGATTCAACAGTGCCATTACAGCAACAAACAGTTCAGTTCCAATTCTGACCATTTTAGGATGCTAATTCGGAAGGACATTTCCTTCGATATGCCTTCCAAGTGCTACTTCCCTATTTCCTCTGTGGAAAACCATTCTAAAAAAACATTTCATAGATGAAGCAACATTTTCATCTTCAAATTCTATATCAAATCAATTTGACCAAAAAAAATATTTTTGGATAATCATTTAAAAGAATTATAACTCCAATAGTTATATAAACTGACCTTTGATACAAACTATAAGGCCCCAACCTCAAACATTACTTAATCTTCAGTTATTAAAAGAGTAAACATTGAGGATCTTTTCAGGTTTAGAGTTTTAGAGAATCAGATCATAAATCATGCATTACAGTCCACATTTAAATAAGGTGGTTACATTAATGAAAATATACACATTTCTTATCAAAGGAAACATATTTAAAATAAAACACGGCTTATTTCATGACACTTCCTTGACACTATCATCATATCATATACCTTTCCCTTGACCTGTAAAAAACATTTCAAAAACTTGGGATGAGCATAAAAAGATTAGTAAGGTATACAAAAATACAGAATGAAAACATTAGTCCATTTATACTTCTGAGTCAATGAAATCATACATTACTCATAAAACACAAGAACGTTAACATACTTCATCAAATGATGAATAACCCATAGAAATCATAATACATAAAGGTAAATTGTGGCATTCATAACATTCTTACGTAGGGAGTAACCCTCATGGTAACGTTTGGAATACCCATTAGAAGTATATTCCCTAAATATTTCGAAGAAATCATAGTGTTTAAGCCCTTCGTGTTACCCAATGCATTGGAGAGCTATATCGGGCTCACCCACCCTTATTTTATCATGGAACCACCCATCTTCATAAACAATTCCCAAGAAACATAACATAATCGTATCACAAAAAACATGCATAAAGGAAACATAACATTTACACATTTCAATCATGAGATATTAATAACACATTGATATAATAAAAACATTATCAAAACCATTTTCAATACCAATATAATAGAAAGTGAAAAATGGTATTTATTTTTCATTTAAAAAAATGTTATGGCTTGTAGAGGAAGCCAAAACTCAAATAATGGTCATGGTGGCGGAGAAGTCGTTGTCGCTGCATACGTACGACAAAAACATTCCCTTTTGTCATTTAGTAAAATGTTTCGTATAAAAAAGATTACTTTTGAATAACATTAAAAGTAAAAGGGGATTATAAACCATATAAAAGAATGTTGTGTATAAAACAAAATATGCCTCAATGAAAGGATATTGAGACGAATTCCCTTACCTCATGCCCGACTTGACTCGATCGTTATTTAATCTCCTAAATAATAATCATGAGTTAATTTATACTTGCTTAAGAACCATTTTGAAGTTAATTGTTCATTTTATATCACTTGTTACTATGTTATTAACACTATTTAATTATTTAAGTTAATAACGGTCGTTTTGTCGATCTTTGGTACATGAGCCAAAAATAGACTTCTTATAATTATATGTTGTTCATGTGGTAAAATATCCATTATATCCAGAATTATATTCATGATTTAGATATGATATATATCATATATATCCAGTATATACATGAATTTATAATATTACATGACATTTAGAGGTAAGAAATGAAATGCACCGTTCATGGAGACGGTAAGCCGTACATACACATGAACGCTACTTTCATTTCTATTTCATATTTAATGGAATGGAATGTAAAGACCCGTAAAATTCAAGGGAATTTTTTTCTTAATTTTCTTTAGAATTTTACAAGAGCGCGGTTTCAGACGGCACCTGATTCCGAGGCCCGGAGTGCCCGGAATTAATTTCCGAAGTTTGGCTCAGGTACGTTCAGTGAATGAACGAGCGGGAATTCCTAACTTTTGATCCGGTGATCGGAATTGAAATCTGAGGGCACCGATGAACTCGCAGCCCCGATTTTTGCTTAAAGAGACCTTTTCGGGAGTTGCGTTTGTTGCGGATTGAAAGTTAGTTTTGGGGTTTTTAGTTTGAGTTAAATAAAATTGTGTAGAACAATTTTATTATAACTTGTTAAAACCTATCAAAAGAGGTTGGAAGTGGGACCCACACCCACTTAACCTCCCTTGGGAGGATTAAGTGTGGTGGGGCCCACACGAACCCCTAATCCTTTCAAATTCTCTCATCTTGTTTAACCCCTAATTAAATGACTTGAGTTACTTTTAATTATGGGAGTTAAACCTTTTGAATTTCAAACTTTTGAAATTCAAATGTGTTATATGATAATAAAATAAGATGTTGTCTTATTTTATTTTGGGTTATTTGTTTGTCTACTTGAGAGGTGGAGAGTTCTTCTTCTTCTTCAACTCTGACGAAGAACTCGAAGAACGTTCATCTTGACGAAGAACGCTCAAGCTCCGACGAAGAACGCCGCACCTCCATTCTTCGTTTACCGTGTCAACGAAAGGGGACGCCACTTCTTCCTCGGACAACCTTCGTCGGCGTACAAGTTTCGCCAACGACGTGTCTCTTCGAACGCATCCCTTCGTCATCGGAGTTGACGAACGGCTACTGCGACGCCCGACCTCCGCGACGTCGTCTTCCACGGAACGTTCACAATCTTCGAACCTTATACCTGAGGTAGGGGTTGTCGATTTCTTTTTGGTTTCCTTATTTTATTCTTGATCGTAATTTTAGCAAGACTAACGTGTGGCTTGAATTATTTTATGTTGCGTTATTATTTTAACGTGAGGGGGGCCGGACCGCACGAACACGGCTGAACCCCCCTCCATCGTTCTTGTTTATTCTTGCGGGTGGAAGCAAGTGGCGTGGTGCCGTCGCACCACGCGGATAATCGTGCTTTTATTTTACGTGGCGCCGTCGCACCACACCGAGGTAGAATCTTCAAGAACGCGACGCCGTCGCGCTGCGTTGAAAGGAATCAAGGCACGGCGAAAGGGGCACGGTGCCGTCGTACCGCGCCGGACGATGAACACCGCGGCTGGTTCTGGGCCGCGGCGGGATGAGGAGACCGCGGCCGGTTCCGGGCCGCGGCGGAAGAGAAGACCGGAGGCCGGGCCGCCGGCGTCGGAAGCCGAAAAGGGGACCGGAATTTCCGGTCCCGTTGGAGAAAACCGGCCGGCCAGCGTGTAAAAACCCCCCTCTTAAAGGGGGGCGGTTTTCTTTGAAGGGAGGGGGGCAGCCGGCCCCCCGTTTCCGCTCAAATCAGGCCCCCCACGTGGGGGGGGGGGCGTTTAAAAAAAACGGGCGCGGCACAAAGGCCGCGCCGCCCTCAAAAACCGCGGGGGTTTGTTTCCCCGCGTGCAGCCACCTCGCGGCGCTAGGCCGCCGCGGCCCGCCGCGCCGCCGCCCCGCCGCGCCGCCGCGCCGCCGCGCCGCCGCCGCGCCGCCCCAGGGGGGGGGGGGGGGGGTCGGGCCGGGTCGGCCCGGACCCGGACCCCCCCGTTTCGAACCAGAATCGGTTTTTGGCCCATATCTTGAGCCTCGGACCTCCGAATGACGAACCATCTGCGGAAACGCGATCCTTGGATTGAGACGGTCGTTTCGGTATATCGCACTCAAGGTTTCGGTTTACGTTGAGTTCGTCCGGGTTGGTTCGTTCACGAAACCAACCGGGCCTTCGGAGCGGAAACACTCATATCTTGAGCTACGAACGTCCGATTGACGCGCCGTCAGTCGCGTTGTGTTCCTCTTAGTGAGACGGATCTTTTGGCATACTCCGCCCGAGGTTTGGACGCAGGTGGAGTACGGTCGGGTTGGTTTAGCGTTAAAACCCAACCGGGCCCCGGAGACAAAAATGCCAATAACTCTCAGACCGGGCGTCCGATCGACGCGCCGTCTGTTGCGTTGAGTTCCTTTTGACCATACGGAACTTTTGGATACATCAACTCTGGTCTTTGTGACAGTTGATGTATCAGCCTCTCGGCTCGTGGAGCGGACCCTCCGAACGAGCTTGCTATGTGCGGGAACCCTAGTGCTGGCTGCGACTGCTACAACTGCTACGACTGCTACTGTGACTGCGACGATGACAGTACAGAGATCCTGTGTGGATTCGACGACGACGACTACAGCACTCAGCGATCCCACGTGGATCAGTGCTACAGGTCCTGTGTGGGCCCGATCCTGTGTGGGTCTTTGTGGGGGTTAGTTACCTATCGATCCTTCGTGGGTCCGACGACTTAGATGGATCAGTGATCATCATTATCGTCCTTGAAGAAGTATACCTGTGTGACTGAATCCTTTTGCTTTCCTGAGTGGATTGTGTTGTGCAATCCTGTGTGGATTATGTTTTCCTTTCCTATGTGGAATACGTATACTTTCCTGCGTGGACTGAGTTGTACTTGGGCTCGGAGGTTGGAGCGTATTTGAATTGATGAAATAGGTATATGTATGGGCATATACCTAAGCAGTGTCGGTTGTTACTTCGTGATTGTACATTTCTTCGTGGTTTATCCTTTGTGGATTTTGAGAGACCTTCAGGGGTCTCGGGGTCCCTACTGAGTAGCTTATACTCACCCCTGCACGGGCTTTGCCCGCACTACGTTGTGTTGGTTGCAGACGACGGACAGCATTGACCTTAGCTGAGGCTTGCAGAGCGGGACGGTACCCGGAGGTGGACCACTGGTCGGGACGTGCTCGAAGCGGACGGCGTGACCCGTGGAGCAGTGGAGCTATCTGTACCCACCCTTCAGGTGGGATTACCGGTGGACAGCTCGGCGTAGCGGCTTTTACTTTTCAGTTGCTGTTTTTCCCTTTCGAGTTGTACTTTACTTTCAGTTTTGGTTTGTATTCTGGCCCATTTACCTTTCCGCACTTTCAGTCGTACTCTGCTTTGTTTAGTGTTTACTTTCCGCTTGTTTACTCTGTGGTGTGTGTTTACTTTTCAAAGGCAATGCCTTCCCTTTTTACCGGGATTTACGCCTTGGTGCTAGTCGCCAGCCCCTGGCCTATGGAAGGCGGGCTTGGGGTAGTCACGGCACGGACCCCGAGGGCGGGTCGTGAAAAATTGGTATCAGAGGAGTTCGGTTCTACCGCAAACTCTGATCTTTTCTATGTGAAGCAATAATGTTTAGCGTATTGAGTGTGGATATCAGTCCAGGGAGTCCAGTGTTGGTGCGGCGGCCGACGTATCCGTACACCAGGACCCTGACTTCTGATTTCCGACTTAATGCACAAAAACATTGATTGCGTGTGTGTTTCAAGTTTTCTTTGTGATTACTTATATCAGCTCACCAGGTATACTGTTCTAACCGTGGCGCACCTGTTTCCTTTTCAGGATGGCCCCACGACGGCAGCCAGCTAGGGTTCCGAGAGTCGAGCGAGACGACATTCCACCGAGCGACGAGGCCTCGGTGCAGGGCCCTTTACCAGTAGTGGCACCGGCGGTAGCTTTACCCGCCGATTCCCCGATGCTTCCAGTAGCAGCCGCTGACGATGCACGTCGCCTCAGCGCACTGCATGAGTTTCAGCGCCAGTGACCGCCCAGGTTTCTCGGGGAGACGGATCCCCAGGCAGCAGAGGACTGGCTGGAGGCAGTGGTTCGAGTGTTTAGGCTAGTGAGGACACCAGCAGACCTCATGGTGATCCTCGCTGCGAGCCTACTAGACGCAGCAGCAGGACGATGGTAGAGCTTGATGCTCCAGGTGCACGATGAAGCATCTCTACTTTGGACGGAAATTGAGAGCCTCTTCCGCTCGGAGTTCGTCCCAGCCACCCTTCGTGCGGTGCGTATCCAGGAGCTTCTACAGCTGCGGCAGGGCAGCATGACGGTCGCTCAGTACTCGGCGAGATTTACCGATCTCTCGCGCTACTCGACCGACATGGTACGGGACCCATTCTTCCAGGCCCGGACCTTCGAGCAGGGTTTGAGACACGAGATCAGGGCATCGCTGATCTCCCTCAGCATACCGACTCAGACAGGAGTACTGGAGCGGGCCCTTCTGATCGAGAGCTTCCTTGCTGAGTCTACACCAGCACAGCGACCCACCGTAGGGCGGCACGTGGCAGAGTCATCTGCAGCAGGCAGTCGACGGATGACTCAGGGTTCCAGACAGACCAGACCTTCGGGCAGACGATCTCAGGGCACTGGCTCAACAGTGCGGGGCACACAGCGCGGGGCCAGTCTTCCGAGAGGCAGACAATGCTACTCGTGCGGCGGGCAGGGCCACATGGATCGTGACTGCCCAACCCGCCGTGCCGAGGAGCAGCAGTCAGTTGATGGACCACCGAGGCAGAGGAAGAGGATCGACCATGGCGGTCCGCATGGAGGAGGCGGACGAGGCAGAGGAGCTGGACGAGCAACTGGTGGTGGGCGACGCTTTGAGGCTCTACCACCACCACCACCAGGAGGTCCACCCCGACCACAGGGAGCTGGCGGGCAGCGACAGGCACAGCTCCAGGCAGTAGAGGCCTACGAACATGGCGCACCCGAGATGATTCGAGGTACTATCTGTGTCTATTCCACCCTTTCTGCAGTTCTTATAGACACAGGAGCGAGTCACTCTTTCATAGCCGCTGCCCTTGTTCGGAGCTCGGAGATTCCGACAGAGCCGTTGGCTCGATCCTTACGGCTAGAGACTCCTACGGGAGCAGACTCGACGATCACGCACTGGTGCCGGTAGTGTGAGCTTACTCTAGGAGGCGAGAGCTTCGGCTGGGATCTTCTTGTAGCAGTGTCGAGGCCTTACGACGTCATCTTGGGCATGGATTGGCTATCTACGGTCCATGCACAGATTGACTGTTTTAGGCGCAAGGTGCGTTGTGTACGCACCGACGGGAGCAGGTTCACCTTCACCGGCGAGAAGGGAGCCTTAGCTGAACATGATGGACTTCCGCGGAGGAGAGGACAGCCCATCACTCATCAGTTGGCTAGCCTTATCCTTGGAGCAGTTGACGTGCGGAGTCCTGGTTTTCCTGCAGTGGTGGATCGGTTTGCGGACGTTTTTCCCGACGACGTTCCAGGGCTACCTCCTCGCAGAGAGGTAGACTTTTATATTGACTTGTACCCCGGGACAGCCCCGATATCCACTCCAGCATATCGGATGGGCCCCGCCGAGCTTCGAGAGCTACGGGTATAGTTGGAGGACTTGCAGGGCAAGGGATTCATCCGACCCAGTGTTTCACCCTGGGCTTCCCCGATATTGTTCGCCAAGAAGGCGGACGGGAGCTTGCGACTTTGTGTTGACTATCGTCGCCTGAACCAGGTGACAGTGAGGAACAAGTATCCGCTACTGAGGATTGATGACCTCTTTGATCAGCTCAAGGGAGAACGGTGGTTCTCGAAGATAGACCTCAGGTCAGGCTATCATCAGCTCAGAGTCAGAGACGAGGATGTGCAGAAGACGGCCTTCAGATGTCGGTATGGCCACTATGAGTTCTTGGTTATGCCTTTCGGTGTAACCAATGCTCCAGTAGTGTTCATTGCTCTCATGAACAGGATCTTTCAGCCATACCTCGATCGGTTTGTCGTGGTCTTCATCGACGACATTCTGATTTACTCTACGACAGAGGAGGAGAACGCCTATCACTTGCGAGTTGTTCTTGACACACTCCGAGAGCACCAGCTTTATGGTAAGCTCTCGAAGTGCCAGTTCTGGATACGTGAGGTCCACGTTTTGGGACACGTTATCTCTGAGGCGGGAGTTGCAGTGGATCCCGCGAAGATTGAGGCTGTGTTAGCATGGGAGCCACCCAGGAGCGTGACTGAGGTTCGGAGTTTCTTGGGACTAGCTGGATACTATCGGAGATTTGTGCCGAACTTCTCCAGAGTTGCAGCATCACTCACAGCTTTTACGAAGAAGGGGAAACCCTTCGTGTGGTCAGACAGTTGTTAGCAGAGCTTCCAGGAGCTGAGACGGAGATTGACCTGCGCACCTATCTTGAGGTTGCCTGAGGAGGGAGTAGGGTACGTAGTCTACTGCGATGCATCAGGGACCGGACTCGGATGTGTTCTGATGCAGGAGCGGGCCGTGATCGCCTATGGATCACGTCAGTTGAGGCCGCATGAGCAGAACTACGCTACCCATGACCTGGAGTTAGCAGCAGTGGTCTTCGCTCTGAAGACATGGCGATATTATCTGATGGGCGAGCGCTTTACAGTCTTTTCCGATCATCAGAGTCTCAGGTATATCTTCTCGCAGAAGGACCTGAACCTGAGACAGCGACGATGGCTCGAGTTCCTCCAGGACTATGACTTTGAGATAGTCTATACTCCTGGGAAGGGGAATGTAGTAGCCGATGCCCTCAGCAGGAGGACGGGCATTCAGCTACTTGAGGAGGCGACGGAGCAGCTAGCCTCTTTGCAGATATCCTTCGTGGATAGAGATGGAGCAGCCTTTCTTCAGTCTCTCACAGTCACTCCTCCACTACTGCAGCAGGTCAGGGAGGCACAGCGTGAGGACGCTGACTGTGAGACACGGAGTGCACAGATATCCTCGATACAGGCACCTGATGGTTTCTCCCTTGGAGCAGAGCACGACATCCTTTTCAGAGGACGTACCATGGTGCCAGTAGCTTTGCGAGAGGAAGTGCTGAGAGAGTTTCAAACTTCTCCTTTGGTGGTACATCCCGGAGTGGCAAAGATGTACCAGGACCTCAAACGACAACACTGGTGGCCGGGTATGAAGAAGGCTGTAGCAGAGTTCGTTTCTCGATGTCTCACCTGTCAGCAGGTGAAGGCAGAGCATCAGGTACCAGCAGGCTTGGTACAGCCCTTGGAGGTTCCGGAATGGAAGTGGGACGGCATATCTATGGACTTCGTGACTGGACTTCCACGCACTTCCAGAGGTCACGACTCCATCTGGGTGATTGTTGACCGACTCACCAAGTCGGCACACTTCTTACCCATCAGAGAGCAGGGCTCAGTTGAGAGCTTGGGACGTCTCTACGTTCAGGAGATTGTGCGGCTCCACGGCGTTCCATCATCTATCGTTTCCGATCGAGATGCCCGCTTTACTTCCCGGCTTTGGAAGGGGTTGCAGGAGGCGTTCGGGATGCAGCTACGTCTTAGCACAACTTTTCACCCTCAGACGGATGGTCAGATGGAGAGGACCATTCAGACACTCGAGGACATGCTTTGTGCCTGTGTCCTCGACTTTGGTCATAGCTGGGAGGACCACCTACCCTTGGTGGAGTTCGCGTACAACAACAGCTACCACTCCACCATCGGGATGGCACCGTACGAGGCGTTGTACGGCCGACCATGTAGATCTCCTTTGTGCTGGACAGACCCTGGGGAGTCAGCACTGGTGGGACCGGAGATGGTCCAGGCCACGACTGAGAAGGTCCAGGTCATCCAGGAGCGGATGAGGACAGCTCAGAGCCGGAAGAAGTCATATGCTGACAGGAGGCGGAGGCCACTGGAGTTCGAGGATGGCGACCACGTCTTCTTGCGGGTCTCACCTCGACGTGGTATTCGGAGATTTGGCCAGGGCGGCAAGTTATCTCCGCGCTTCATCGGACCTTTCCAGATTCTCAGCAGGATTGGCGAGGTGGCTTATCGCCTGGATCTACCACCTCAGTTGCACCGGGTGCACGACGTCTTCCACGTATCCCAGGTGAGGAGATACGTGCACGACCCGACGCACATCATTGACCATGGGGAGCTTGACGTTGGCGATGGGGCGACTTTTACGGAGGTCCCGGTGGAGATAGAGGATCGACAGGAGCGGGTCCTGCGTGGGCGATCGATTCCTCTTGTGCGCATCAGATGGCAGCACGGGAATCTCCAGGAGAGCACATGGGAGCGGGAGGCTCAGATGCGTGCTCAGTACCCTCATTTGTTTCCCTAGTTTTTGATGTATCTTTACGGGGACGTAAAGCCCTGAGGTGGGAGTAATGTAAAGACCCGTAAAATTCAAGGGAATTTTTTTCTTAATTTTCTATAGAATTTTACAAGAGCGCGGTTTCAGACGGCACCTTATTCCGAGGCCCGGAGTGCCCGAAATTAATTTCCGAAGTTTGGCTCGGGTACGTTCAGTGAACGAACGAGCGGGAATTCCTAACTTTTGATCCGGTGCTCGGAATTGAAATCCGAGGGCACCGATGAACTCGCAGCGCCGATTTTCGCTTAAAGAGACCTTTTCGGGAGTTGCGTTTGTTGCGGATTGAAAGTTAGTTTTGGGGTTTTTAGCTTGAGTTAAATAAAATTGTGTAGAACAATTTTATTATAACTTGTTAAAACCTATCAAAGGAGGTTGGAAGTGGGACCCACACCCACTTAACCTCCCTTGGGAGGATTAAGTGTGGTGGGGCCCACACGAACCCCTAATCCTTTCAAATTCTCTCAACATGCTTAACCCCTAATTAAATGACTTGAGTTACTTTTAATTATGGGAGTTAAACCTTTTGAATTTCAAACTTTTGAAATTCTAATGTGTTATGTGATAATAAAATAAGATGTTGTCTTATTTTATTTTGGGTTATTTGTTTGTCTACTTGAGAGATGGAGAGTTCTTCTTCTTCTTCAACTCTGACGAAGAACTCGAAGAACGTTCATCTTGACGAAGAACGCTCAAGCTCCGACGAAGAACGCCGCACCTCCATTCTTCGTTTACCATGTCAGCGAAAGGGGACGCCACTTATTCCTCGGACAACCTTCGTCGGCGTACAAGTTTCGCCAACGACGTGTCTCTTCGAACGCATCCCTTCGTCATCGGAGTTGACGAACGGCTACCGCGACGCCCGACCTCCGCGACGTCGTCTTCCGCGGAACGTTCACAATCGTCGAACCTTATACCCGAGGTAGGGGTTGTCGATTTCTTTTTGGTTTCCTTATTTTATTCTTGATCGTAATTTTAGCAAGACTAACGTGTGGCTTGAATTTTTTTAAGTTGCTTTATTATTTTAACGTGAGGGGGGCCGGACCGCACGAACACGGCTGAACCCCCCTCCATCGTTCTTGTTTATTCTTGCGGGTGGAAGCAAGTGGCGTGGTGCCGTCGCACCACGCGGATAATCGTGCTTTTATTTTACGCGGCGTCGTCGCGCCACACCGAGGTAGAATCTTCAAGAACGTGACGCTGTCGCGCCGCGTTGAAAGGAATCAAGGCACGGCGAAAGGGGCGCGGTGCCGTCGCACCGCGCCGGACGATGAACACCGCGGCCGGTTCCGGGCCGCGGCGGGACGAGGAGACCGCGGCCGGTTCCGGGCCGCGGCGGAAGAGAAGACCGGCGGCCGGGCCGCCGGCGTCGGAAGCCGAAGAGGGGACCGGAATTTCCGGTCCCGTTGGAGAAAACCGCCCGGCCAGCTGGCCGGCCGGATGCCGTTAAAACAGGGGGAATTAATCCCCCGGCCAGCGTGTAAAAACCCCCCTCTTAAAGGGGGGCGGTTTTCTTTGAAGGGAGGGGGGCAGCCGGCCCCCCCGGTTCCGCTCAAATCAGGCCCCCCACGTGGGGGGGGGGGGGGGCGTTTAAAAAAAACGGGCGCGGCACAAAGGCCGCGCCGCCCCTCAAAAACCGCGGGGGTTTGTTTCCCCGCGTGCAGCCACCTCGCGGCACCAGGCCGCCGCGGCCCGCCGCGCCGCCGCGCCGCCCCAGGGGGGGTCGGGCCGGGTCGGCCCGGACCCGGACCCCCCCGTTTCGAACCAGAATCGGTTTTTGGCCCATATCTTGAGCCTCGGACCTCCGAATGACGAAACGTCTGCGGCAACGCGATCCTTGGATCGAGACGGTCGTTTCGGTATATCGCACTCAAGGTTTCGGTTTACTTTGAGTTCGGCCGGGTTGGTTCGTTCACGAAACCAACCGGGCCTTCGGAGCGGAAACGCTCATATCTTGAGGTACGAACGTCCGATTGACGCGCCGTCAGTCGCGTTGTGTTCCTCTTAGTGAGACGGATCTTTTGGCATACTCCGCCCGAGGTTTGGACGCAGGTGGAGTACGGTCGGGTTGGTTTAGCCTTAAAAACCAACCGGGCCCCGGAGACGAAAATGCCAATAACTCTCAGACCGGGCGTCCGATCGACGCGCCGTCTGTTGCGTTGAGTTCCTTTTGACGATACGGAACTTTTGGATACATCAACTCTGGTCTTTGTGACAGTTGATGTATCAGCCTCTCGGCTCGTGGAGCGGACCCTCCGAACGAGCTTGCTGTGTGCGGGAACCCTAGTGCTAGCTGTGACTGCTACAACTGCTACGACTGCTACTGTGACTGCGACGATGACAGTACAGAGATCCTGTGTGGATTCGACGACGACGACTACAGCACTCAGCGATCCCACGTGGATCAGTGCTACAGGTCCTGTGTGGGCCCGATCCTGTGTGGGTCTTTGCGGGGGTTAGTTACCTATCGATCCTTCGTGGGTCCGACGACTTAGATGGATCAGTGATCATCTTTATCGTCCTTGAAGAAGTATACCTGTGTGAGCTGAATCCATTTGCTTTCCTGAGTGGATTGTGTTGTGCAATCCTGTGTAGATTATGTTTTGCTTTCCTATGTGGAATACGTATACTTTCCTGCGTGGACTGAGTTGTACTTGGGCTCGGAGGTTGGAGCGTATTTGAATTGATGACATAGGTATATGTATGGGCATATACCTAAGCAGTGTCGGTTGTTACTTCATGATTGTACATTTCTTCGTGGTTTATCCTTTGTGGATTTTGAGAGACCTTCAGGGGTATCAGGGTCCCTACTGAGTAGCTTATACTCACCCCTGCACGGGCTTTGCCCGCACTACGTTGTGTTGGTTGCAGACGACAGACATCATTGACCTTAGCTGAGGCTTGCAGAGCGGGACGGTACCCGGAGGTGGACCACTGGTCGGGACGTGCTCGGAGCGGACGGCGGGACCCGTGGAGCAGTGGAGCTATCTGTACCCACCCTTCAGGTGGGATTACAGGTGGACAGCTCGGCGTAGCAGCTTTTACTTTTCAGTTGCTGTTTTTCCCTTTCGAGTTGTACTTTACTTTCAGTTTGGGTTTGTATTCTGGCCCATTTACCTTTCCGCACTTTCAGTCGTACTCTGATTTGTTTAGTGTTTACTTTCCGCTTGTTTACTCTGTGGTGTGTGTTTACTTTTCAAAGGCAATGCCTTCCCTTTTTACCCGGATTTACGCCTTGGTGCTAGTCGCCAGCCCCTGGCCTATGGAAGGCGGGTTTGGGGTAGTCACGGCACGGACCCCGAGGGCGGGTCGTGACATGGAATCATAATGATATAACGTTAAATTATAATTCCATTATAATATAAAATATTATATTATTAACTCCATACTTTACATGTCCTATATATGGAATTAACAAATCAAATCACTTTGAGGGGCGGTAGTCCGCACTTCCAAAAATTGAAATTATCACATTTATCCATAATGGAAACCAAAAAGGAATGCCATAAATGAAAAATACAGAATCATAAGGAAGGAGTAAACATAATATATATCATACATAAATATAGTGACATATTAATGGCCACCATGAAAGGTGTTAAAAAAAGATTGAACAATCATCGTTTCCGGAGGCAGTAATTCACCATCCACAGAAACAATATGTTCATTAACCATTAGACGGAGGTGTGTGTAAGTTTAGCTAGAATACTTCTTATAAAAACATCCTAGTATATTTAATATACTGGTTTTGTTACAAAATAAAGTAATAAAAAGAGTTTAGGGGGTTGGATAATCAAAATAATACAAAAGAACACAAGTGAAGACATTACCATTAAATCGGGTAACTCCTATTGGTTTGAATCAAAAGGGTTTCTTGAAGCGCTTTATGCCTAAGATAATTTTTATAGGATGAAAAAGAGATATGGAGAGATTCAATGAGAAGATCTTTTCCGAGCCAATGTCTTGAGAGGCGTGGGTAAGGAGGTAGAGGTGGGGGCCATTTATAAGAGGGAGGACGGACAGATTTGGAAAGTCCAGAAATGTTACTTTATATTAATAAGATTTTCGGATTTTAAAGGTACCACATTGATATATTTTGAGGATAAGATTATAATGATTCTAAATATACTCATAAAATAGGTTTTTGACAAGTATACATCTTAGATATTACATTATCTTTTCATTGTATTTAAATCGTTCGTTAATGGGGGTAATCGCTGCATTATCATGGTGTCATAGTAAATTTAATTTATTTAGTGTCTAAAAATAATAAAAAATTACTATGATGTAGGAAATATTTTTATATTTCCAATTAATATTTATAGTACAATAGATAATTTATGTAGACAAAATTAAAATTGTTTTACATAGGTGTCACATACTTTTGTGATATTCTCCATTCTTTAAAACTAAAATGATAAAGCGTCACTATAGCCCAAAAGTGATCCCATGTGGTCCTTAAGTTTGTAACAAGGCATCCCATGGTCGGAAATTCACAACTAGAACCATTAGGACACTTTTTGGGGTCATTTTTTATTATTATGATATTATTTTATTACCCTTAACTACCCGATTACTAATTAATCATGATAATTAAAGATAATTACAATCGTTACTATTCATAATGTCAAAAAACAAAAGAATCTTAATTACATAATTTGGACCTTATGATTCTAAATATGGAATCCAACTTACCAAATTACAAACCCAGAAATTTCAAAAATTAATTTAAAAATAATTCTCGTTGTCAAAACAAATAGCGGGTTTTTTTAAACAATATCTATCCAAAGTTTGGCACTTATTATGTACGATTTAAAAGTGAAATTATTTATAATGAGAAATATTGGATTAAATGGTAAAAATATATTTTAATTACACATTAAAACCAATTAAAAATATAATCTATCCATATAATTAAAATAGATGAAAAAGCAGTTTTGATGTAAAATGCAGTATTTTTCACTATTCATTAAAAAATGAACATTGTCAGAAAAATACCAAAAATTTATCCAATGTAAATTACAATGTCCAAATTCTAATGAATAAGTATATTTTGAAAAATAGAGATTATAAATTTTTCAAAAGTTTGATTTAAAAATTGTTTTCCATCAAAAGGCGGTAAAATAATCTTTTCAAAATATTAGAGAATTCTATGTTTAAGATTGGATTTATTCTCATTTTATGCCTCTTAAATCACTATCTAATTCATATATAGAAATAGATATGATAATATATTATTCATTACTTACTTGGGATGTTACGGATGTTGGTCAATACTATTACTTATATAATGGAGATCTTACACTCTAGTTGTGGGATTTACCTATTTAGGATTAATTAGACCACGACCTTTCATAAGAGGTTTTTAAGATCTTTTCAAAAAATAATTCTATAGTCACCAATTCAGAATTCACTGAATGATAGAATTCTATAGATTAAATTAGTATCATCAATCTATCATAAATTACATAGATAAATTCCAAAATTTATCTTGTTTCACCCCCAATGTTTCTACTAGTTCATCCCTAAGTTGTTCAATTTTTGGTTCGGTTTGTGGGATAATATTGGCTCGAAGATTTACCTACATCATATAACAGTTTATATACAAATGGTCAATAGAAAAATATTTTTCAAAAATGGAATCTCAGGATCTATGTAATGGGTAATCATGTTGATACCCTTTCCAAATGGTGTGAACCCTAATTATTGGAACAATAGAATGACGATCACTTATATCAATGTTTGGAGTTTGATTAAAAATCAGAAGAAAAGTTATTTAAATCATACTCCTCAAAAAATTATCAGACCTTAAAGATTTTAATTTGGTTTTGGCAAAAACCTGTATAAATAGTGTAAAAACCACGTAGAGCATGCCACAGCACCAACCAAAAGGATCATCTACAGTGATATTGTCGATGTGCTTTGAGGTTGGTAGTTCGAGACAATTATCAAGTTTAACAGACATTGTATTCCTCGAAAGGATGAGGGTGTTAGAATCAATATCATCAGTATAACTAATCATTCAATATAGATTCTAGGAATACCATGAATAATTATGAAGTGAAAACACCACTGGTAAATAAAGAACAAAGTGTAGAAATAAAACAATTATATGGAGTTGAGATGGTGATTATGGATGATTAGTTTGGAATCTCTACAGTGTGAGGAATGAATCATTGAATTATATCCTTATGCATTATTTTTTTGATATGGGTGAATCCCATTCCATTATTTCTTCTCATTCTATTTATTTATTGATTTTAAAAATTGATATGATTCCTTCTATGAAAAAACAAGAAAAATAATCCTGGGAAAATAGAATGTAAAGCATTTATGTGTAGAAAATGTTCTATAAATACTGATGGTGTTGAGATAAAATAGGATTTTATTGTGATGGAAATTGAAATATATGATTTAATATTTTGTATAGATTGGTTGAAAATGTTCTATGAATGAAATTGGCTATTATAACAAAAATGTATACTTTTAAAACTAATTATGCAATCGAGTATCTTTTTAGATGATGGTGGAATATGGAGGTGTGTGAGATAATATTTTTAGCACCATAAGATTGAATGATCTCATACCAGATATTGAATTTTTCCTTGTTGTTAGTGGAAGAGATCAAAGATGAATGATTTTTTGTGACTGATGATCGGTTCATTACTATTTATGAAGATAATTTCTCAGTATTTCATAAAATAAGGGAGGTATAGTTTATGATTGATATAAATACAAGGACCATTATTATTTCCCTTTTATATTATTAGGTGAAAAAAATTTAGGTAATTCAATCTGTAGTATGAATAGCTGCAAAAAAAAGATTCATTCAACCAAGCATGTCTCGGTGGGCTGCACTAGTCATGTATGCCAAAAATCAATGTGGAAATATTTGGTTGTGTTGATTATCATAGTCTTATAAATGTTATGATAAATAAAATTAATTTAAATTAGTGAATTTATTATATATTTGAACAATTGCTTAAGGCTTAGTTGCTCTCCAAAATAGACTTGTGATACGGATATCACTAATTGTGTGTTTGGAAGGAGTATATTCCAAATACATATTTTAAGAGTATATATGGCCATTATGAATATGTGGAAATTTTAAACACCCTACACTTTTACACATATCCTTACATGATCTTAAGCATAATATATCCTCATATTACTAGCCGAGGATTGTAAAGACTAGTGTCTTGGAAGACGACTTACATAAAACAGAGAACATAGTATTAAATTTAACATTTCATTAGTTAATCATCATAAATAAATGATAATTTCTATTGTTATCATATAAAATCATAGGATAACCTTGCGATAATAGGAAAAGGTAATGAGCTACAAGTCATAGTAATGGAATAAATATAAGAATAACGATTTAGCACATTGGTTAAAAGGCATGAAATACATATATAAAAAATTAGAAGATATGGAATCATAACATATAAACATGGGATAATATAAACCTCAATTCATTGTAATGTGGTAGAAACATAAATCATGACATTATCAATATTCAAGGATCGTTTTATATGGTGGATCACAATTCAAGGTTAACCACAAAGGTTGTTGCACATGGTGGCACAAGTCAAGGCTATCCTCCAAGACCATTACACATAACATCTCATGAGACTCATAATTACCCAATGAAATGGAGCCCTATCTGGGATCCCCCATTATAACATATTTATGAATATGTTTTCCATGTATATAATCAGACATAATTAGTCATACATAAACACAAGGGTTACACATAGTAAGAATTGTGTACCATAATCATGTCATACTGCATAACAAATGGTAGTACCATAAAGATGTCCATAATGGAAATGAATTATATCATGACTATAAAATCATAGGTTAGAATTGTAATATTTCTAAAAAAGTGATGTCGATTTAAAGTAATAACATGTAAAAAGAGTTCTTTTGAAACTTTAGTATTAAAATATTTTAGTGCATTTGAAGGAAAATATCAATGATTATTTAAAACATAAAAGAGAATAATATTTTATATAAAACCAGATGATAATAAATAAGGTTTTAATAATAAAATAATTGGGTTTATATAAATAATGGTGGCTGAAAATTTTATTATATAGTGTACATTAAAATGGTTATGAATTCAGAAATTTCCCATAAAATGAGTTTCCTTTTCAGGAATTATTCGGGAGGGAATCATTTAAAACCCAAAATATAAATTAAAGATAATGATGAATGGATATTGATAGATGGTTTTAGATCATTTAGAAAAAAAATTAGAATTTTTACATAAAAATAACAGATAACTTCACAAGGGTGAAAAGATATATAGAGAAATCCGATGGAATAATGGATGTTCGGGTAAAATACTATTCTGTATGTATGATAGTGTCCGTCAAATGATGTTAATATAATGTGGTACGAAATTAAATTCATTAAATAATATTTCCTGAAACACTTCAATATGTAATTAATTTATTATAACCTTATTAAATTCATTCATTCCATTTTTAATTGTTTTAGAGTTTCAATTTCATTTTTTTGGGAGCATTTGTTTTCCTAATTTTTATGATTGGTTTACTTATTTTCATATAAGGATAAACATGTAAGATGAGAATTCTTAAAAATAATTAATGTTATATGTTTTTAGTAAAAATACATGGTATTACATTGTTATAATATTCATTTGGTTATTTTTTCTGAAGATGAATCATTATATAAATCATTAATGATATCCATTTTGGTTAATTGGATGGATTTTAATCAGAACACATTCATTTTTATTTAAAAATTAATATCATGAGATAAAAATATTAATTAACCATAAATAAGATTTTATACATATATTATAGTTTTCATTAACCATAAACATGGTGTCATGACCTGAATTGAATACTGTAATAGAAATTGAAAACCTGTTGTCCTTTAATGTGATAAATTAAATCATCTTAGATGGTATTTTAATATATAGTATAAAATCAGTGGAAAAGAGAGATTATGGTGAATTATTATATTATCAAAACAAAATTATAGTACATGTAATTTTCAATTATTATCTTAAAATGTGTATGAAATGAGGTAAGAAATAAAAATAAAGAATGAAACTTGAGAGAAAATTAAATAAATGAAAATAAGAATTTACCTCTTCAATATATCATCCTTAAGATCATATATAAGGGAGGTAATTTATTATTTTGAGGAGGCAAATTGATGATGGACATGGATACAATATTGGGAAGATATTTCCTCAAAATTTAGGCAATAAATAAGGCTTTTGATGAGTGATGATAAGAGGTAATGATTGGTAGTATTTATAGTGGAGGAGAGGAGGGGTTTCCAATTATTTTTATCATTAGTTTAATATTTATTCTCAAGAATTTGAATATTAATTATTTTTTTAGTCTAAAAGTAGTAAATAGATCCTATGGGTTCTAAAAAATGTCCATTCACATCATCCATGACTCAATCATGGTGCACAAATTCATTTATTTAGCATTTATCGTAAATTCGTGTACATTACTATTCACAAAAAAATTAGGCACATTAGAAATATCCCAAAATTCAATACAACCATAATTAACATTCTATAATTAAAAATGAACTCCATTTTATATAAATTATTTTCTATATATCAGAAATTTAATTTTAAATTAAAATCATCATTTAATTGAAAAATACAAATTTTAAATTTAAATATACTCTTCTTACACGTTGATAAATTAAATAAGGTCTCTTTATATTATATTATAATCATATGTATCTAAAATAATTTTGTATGAAAGAATTTTATAAAAATTAATTTTCTTTTAAATTATTGTATTTATAAAAAAATCATATTTAAATATACATGAATTACAAAAAAACAACAATTAATTAATATTTTTTTTAAATATTTACTTCGGTTATGATATATTTATTTCATATTGTCACTTATAATATTGATAAATATTATTTATACTTTCATTTGTGAGGTTACAATTCAATTGGTTGGTTTACTATTCATTAAAGTCACATTACTATTCGAAAGGTCAAGTTACTATTTCCTCAGTATAGGTTTCGTAACTTATAGAGATACATTTTACAATACTGATTAATAATTTATAAAGATTGTATGATATTATATATTTAATATTATATGATTATATTATAATAAATAATTATGATATTGGAATCCCAATGATAAAACCTTGGTTCATTACATTCTTCACCCCTTATGATATTTCACCCTCGAATTTTATTAGCATTCTATGAATTAAATTGGTGAAATTACTTTTCCTTCGTTTCTACCTCTAGTTCCCATGTTTCCTCATTATAATCATAGTTCCTCTATAGTACATTAAATATGCGAGTAGTCTTGTTACATAGAACTTTATCTCTACGATCCTATATCTTCACTGGATACTCCATTTAGGAATGATCCTTCTCCAACTATTCCACCATCAAAGATAGTACATGTAATTGACTTTGAATGTACATTATTAAGAGGGAAACATGGAAGAATTCATGTAATTTAGACATGATAAGTGGATGTTCTGGTCAGTAGGCCACTTCTCCATCATGATCAAGAATCATGAAAGGTTCGATGTTCATAAAACATAGATTTCCTTTGTTCTTAAATCTCATGACCTTATTCCATTGAGATGTATGGAGGAATACAATGTCTCCAATATTAATCTCAATGTCTCATTGATGATTGTATGCATAACTCTTTTATTGAATTTGGACTGCCATGATGTGCCACTAAATAGTTTTCACTATCTCCATCATTTCTTTGACAATTTATGGTCCCAATAGGTTATTCTCACATTTTTCATCTTATGATACCGGTGTTCTACACATTTCCCCATAAAGGGCTTCATGTGGTGCCATTCAGTTAATAGAGTGGAAAATATTATTGTATGATATTTATACCAGTGAAATATGTTGGTCCCTCCTTCCATTGAAGTACATAAAACATTCTCTGTACATATATTCCAATGTATGAATAGTTCACGCAGAGTGGCATTTAGTTTTAGGATGATATGTCAGGATGAATTTCAACTATGTGTTGAGAGATTGTTAGAGACTATTCCAAAACATGAAGGTGAACCTTGGATCTTGATCAGAACCAATATATAGTGGTACTCAATGAAACCTTAACACAATTTGCATATATATCTGTGCATGTTTATCCAGTTTGAAGTCCTGTCAAATTGTGTTGAACTGAGTTACCCTTATAATATGATCCACAATGACCCATATAGCATTGTTTATTCTGGATGTCCTTGGAAGTTTAGTGAAAATTTCCATGGTAATGTTATCCCACTTATATGTCGGTATGGGTAGTGGTTTCGTAATCACTTTATACATTTTTTTATCCTTAAATTGATGGCATACCTGACACTTTGATGTAAACTCAATGATCCCCACCTGATAATGTCCCAAAAATTGTTTTATCAGAGATCAATAAACATCGTTCTTCTCCCTTGGTAGGAAGATAAGGATGGGATATGTGCATCATTCAGAATAAACTTCTTTATCTATGGATTGTATGGTACACATAGTCATGATCCAATTCTTACAAATTCTTCCTCATTAAACATGAACTCCAAGGATTTCCCATTTCTGATAGCTTCCACCCTTTTTGAATTTCCACATCATATATTTGAGTGTCCTTTATTTTCTCTATATGGTTTTGTTAAGCAGTCATTTGAGAAATGATTAATGATGTTCCTCCATTAATTATTCAATTGTCCATCCGTTACAAATCAAAGATGATTGGACCCTTTTTCTATTCTCATCATTTACAGAGATGCATTATCCTTTCAATTATGATCATCCAAAACCATATTTTAATTACTAGGATTGTAGTTGATTGTGCAGTTATAATATATGATGATCTATAACCATATTTTTTAGCACAAATTTAGTTATTTGTATGTGAATATATATTTGAGACTCTTGTGATAATTATATATCTCACACTTCTCCCCAATTAGTAACTGCCGCTAGATTTCATTGTAAATATCACAATCATCTACTCCAAATCAATTGTGGGATAGTTTTGCTCATGGATTTTCTTATTCAATTAGGAATTATTTCTCACATTATCATTTTGAGTCATCACACCAAAAAATTTCTTCTTTGACCATCTCTATTCAACACTGAGAGTTCTCCACTTTTTGGGAGTGTGAGTACTGGAACAATGATAACCCTATTTTTGATCTCCATAATTCATTCCTAACAGTCTTCAGTTCAGAAAAATATCACTACCTTTAGTATCATCATGGTCATTGTGTCTGAAAATCATGATAATGTTCATTAAAAATCATCAATAACATTTGGATAGACCTAGAATGCTATGGATCTCCATTACATATGTTGGAATGGGCCACTCTTAAATTTCATTTGTCTTCGAAGGGTTTATATATTTTCATTTTTCGGTGATATAATGACCCATTAATGACACTTTGCCCACACAAATTAGGTAGTTACTATAATTTTTTTTAATCTTTAACCCTTAAAAAATTCATCAACACTATATACTAATGATCATCTTGTTCCTCATACTCTTTGAGTATATCTGAATATCATTGATAAAGAATACCCCAAATTTCTCAATGTAATATTTAAATACTCTATTAATTAAATATATTAACGTTTATGGATCATTAGTGAGTCTGAAGAGAATCAAAATGATCTGATAGTGTCCATACATCATTCGAACTGATGTTTTGGGAATATCATCCTTCCCCACCTTTAATAAGTGATATCCTGAATGAATTCAACACATAGATAAATAAATGGAAACACAATGATGATCAAAAAAATCATATATACGAGGCAAGGGATACAATTTATTTATATTGATTTTATTTATCTCATGATAATTAATGAAGTGGATCTATGATCCATCTTTCTTCTTAACAAATTGGAAGGGTGCTCTCAGAGGTGGAGCACTGAGTTTTATAAAACCATTTTCCAGATTCTATTATAACTGCTTCTTCAGCCATACCAACTCTATAGTGGGAATTCTATAAGGTGTCTTTGATATGGTAAAAGAACTATAAATAAGTTCAATATATAACTCAACCTATCTATTAGGTGGAATACTAGGAAATTATTCACGAAATACATTAGTGTAGTCCCTTACAATGGGCATGTCTTCAAGGTTGATTCTCTCATTTTTCTCTATAATTTGAGATATAAAATCATTCCCATAAAGAATTATTATCCAAAAATTATACTATGATTATATAGGATATTTTTATTCCCCAATACATTTTATGAATTTGAGGATGCCTCTGGATTTGGAGAGTGATCTCCCTTTACTGAAAGATGATGGTGTCTTTGTGCGAAGATATTATAGCCATCCCAAGATAACATTGAACTTTACTAAAAGTTTATTATGTGACATTATAGAAATTTCATTAAAAAATTAACCCTTGAGGATTTATATACATTATATATAATAATTTTTTTTATTTTCTATTCACATAGATAGCTCAATCTTCCAATTTTTAGGTTGTGTTTTAATAGTTCAACTAAAAATTCATGATATGAATGAATGCGTAACACCAAAATAAAATAGAATGCTAATTATTATTTAATGAATATCAAGTGTACCTTTCACCACATCGTTTTCCGGATCCACCTCAGTAGTAGTGATAGTATTAGACCATCCGTGTTTTCATGGGGGATGTTGTTGATTGCCTCTATAAACCTTGGATTTAGAGAATTGTTTCACATAATTTCCTTGTTCATTATTGATGAAACAATACACTACTAGCTGAGTGTTGATCTAAACCTTACTTTCATCTTCTATAGTAGTTTGATTCAACATACCCCTATGGTATGTTTTTATCTAGGTGACCCATTCTTCCACATTTGAAGAAATTACTTGTTCCATCAATATTGTTCCCAAGATACTTCATCCATGAATTTTGACATGTGTAATGTTTGATATTTTTTAAATCTTGGGATTTTTTTGAACCACACATATTTTACTCCTTATTCATAATTTTATCATTGTTCTCATGCTATGACTAAGAGTCTATGATATCAATTTCAACATTGATGGATCAACAAAAAATATCTTTATAAATATTGAATTCATGAATCACCTATATTTTTCATAGACTCGACTTTAGTCCTCTGAATAATTAAGGTACCTTTCATTCTGTGATTATGACTAAGCTAGAGGTGTATACCTAATGCATTGTGATTTTATTATCATACACCATGATGGGATCGTCTTCCTTCTACATGAGTCCAAAGAACACTTTTTCCATCTTGAGTTAGAGGGTTGAGGAGAAATATGTATTCAAATAAATTATCGTGAATTCCTCCCAATTAATGGAATAAATTTCCTACTGGGACTTTTTATTCTTGATTTTTGTACACCATTTATCAACATCCCCATAAAACTGATATACAACCACCATGAAATTATATTCTTCTAAGAACTGTAGGACACATAATATCTTTTCAATAGTGCTAATCCTCGATTTTTCGAGGAGGGGTCATATGATCCACTAAACATAGGAGGCCTTTATTTCATGAAGGATTCTATAGAATATTTATTTTTGATTATAGGAGTGTGTTCCATATAATTCAAGTTATTATTCGTAACAAGACATATATGAAAGAGTACAGCCATAAATATTTGGTCACCCATTCCCATCGTATCAGGAAGATAATTAGGGAAATCATCACAATTATTTTCACAATAATTATTAGAAGATGTTCTTTTATTTACCATCATTAACTATGAAAAATATTGTATAATTATAGAGATTTAACACTTTTCTAATATGAATAAAAAGGAAACCATAAACATTAAATAATTATCTATTAAATGAAAATGATAGCCTAACTTTTGATTACATTGGTTTCAGCCTAGTTTGACCATGATATGACTCTTTACATTTATTCTTATGGGATTTATTTTGTTCCATTTACATTGGTTCATACTATTCGTATGAATTAATCAAATCTTATCCGCTATGAGGTTCTAACAATGAGGGTAATAAGGCCCGTTGTTGTGCACCAGTTCTCGTTTATGTCTTTCTCAATGAATTATTTTTGGTTGTTACCTATACATACATACGTGAATAAACCACCTTCACTTATTCATATCTATACAGGGATGTATTTTATTGATAAACCACTTACTCTACAAATTACAGAATTTATGAATTTGTTTTGTACTTCATATCGTTACTAATGTTCATACTAATGTGCTATATTCATAATCTCTATAAATAACTAGAGCGTCATATGATACCCACTATAGTGACCCAAGACATATAAAAATATCATTTCAATATGTTATGTATAAAAAATCATCATATTACTTGTCAAGGAATGTAATATACAATTTCTTGGAAGACTTGTTTTAGAAAACTAAAAACAAGGGAATAAATAAAACATTTCAGGATTTAATATTACTAAATAGATTCTAACATCAATTATACTCAAACATCTTTATAGGATAATATTGGGATAATATAAAGAAAGGGATGGGATAAAATTCCTAACAAGGTAATAAAAATAATAATATTTTTTTAGCACATTGGTTAGATATCATGAAATAATGATATAAAAAACATAAAACATGGGGAATAATAAAATATAAATATGGGACCATATTAATATAGAGTCATATCAATTTTGATGCAACATAAAACAATAATTTATCATGATTCAATGCGTGATTCACATAGAGTTGTAAATTTCATGGTTAACCACGAATACCTTTACACATAGTATCACGATTCACGGATATCCGCCGATACAGTTACACATAACATCTCAAGAGAATAATCTTTACCGAATGAATTGGTGCGATATCTAGTTGAACCTATAATTTCATGTTCATTAAAATGTTGTCCACTTGTAGAAACATATATAATCAATCATACATAAGTATAATGGTTACCCATGCTATGATTTGGGCATCATAATTATGTCATAATGCATAAAAAATCGGAGTATCATAAAAATGTCGTTGAGGGAATGAAATTAGACCATTCATGTAAAATTATATGATATAATATCCATATATTTTGAAAAGTTTTTCCAACATTTTTTAATAATATATAAAATAACTACATAAAAAACATTGAAATGAAAACAATTTAGTTTGTTTAATGGAAAATATCATAGGTCATATCAATCATAAAAGGAAATACTTGTTTATATAAAACCAGAAGTTATACAAGATGATTTTCATTATTAAAAAGTTTTTTTTATAAATCTATTAGCTTCGTAAAAACAAATTATATTGTATGGATGAAAATTGGTGGTAAATCTGAAAGTTCCCTTAAAATGGGATTTCTTTTTGAGAAGTATTGAGGAGAGAACCATTTAAAAACATATATATCCCTAATAGATAATGATGAATGGATATTTATACATGTGTTTGAGGAGTTTAAATTATTTTTATAAAATTTAAATAAAACAATAGATAACTTCATTTGGGTAAAAATAAATATAGAGAAATCTGACAGAATAATAGAGGTTCAAGTAGAATACAATACCTTAAGTCTGATGGTGTCCTCACATGATTATAATTCCCCAAATAACCAAATTAAAATAAATTAATTAATAATTATATATTTTATTCTACATGTAATTTATTTATTATAACATTATTAAGTTCATTCATGACCTTTTTGAAGGGTTTATAGGTTCATTTTCATTATTATGGATCATTTGTTTCATTAGTTTTCAAGATTGTTTTTTTATATTTAAGTATAAACAAGAAAGATTATAATGGTTTTCTAGAATTATGGTAATATGTTACTAGTGAACATCTATAGGATTACATGGATATAGAATTTATTTGGATATTTTTAGTGAAGATGAATCATTGTAGAAAACCATAATTATATCTTTTTAGTTAATTGGTGGGTTTTTAATCACAATGAACAAATTTTAGTTATAAATTAATATAATGTGTACAAAATATTCCATAATTATACATACCATATAATACACATATTATATTATAGTTGAATCATAAACATAGTTTCATGACCATAATTGAATACATTGATAGAAATTGAGAAATTTTCATCCTTAAATGTGGTAAATTAACACATATGGGATAGTGTTATCATTTATAGTATAAAAGGAGTTGAAAAGAAAGATGAATTTGAAATATTATAGTAGCATAAAATATTTCTAGTACATGTTAGGTAATTTATTTATCATCATATTAGGATGAATGGAGGTAAGGAATGAAAAATAATAAAACAAACATAGAAGAAAATAAATAAATTGAAAAGAGGAATATACCTCATGAAAATATCTTCTTTGGGAGCCTATTTAAGTGAGATAATATGGGATTTTGAAGATACCATAGTCTTATAGACAGGTTGAGGATATTGAGATGATATTATATCATAATTTAGACAAGGTACATCCCATGATAGGAGTGATGATATGAGGTTAACAGAGGTGGTACTTATAGTGGAGAAAAGAGGGGTTTCCCATTATTTTAATCATTAGTTAAATATTTTTTCCCATTACTCTGAAAAATCATGATTATTGTGAAGAAAATAGTAAATATTCAATTTTAGTTTGACCCAATATCCAATTACTTAATCTATTACTCAATTATTAGGATGAAATTCAATTATTTAGAATTTATCATAAATTATCATATTTAACTAGTTACCAAAAATTCCAGTATTTAAGAAACATACTAAAAATTTACCTCATTTAATTTTTACGTTGTTTAATTAAAAAAGGAACTCCATTTTATAAAAATAATTTTCTAGATAAGACAATATGGATTTCTAATTAAAATGATAATTATTTTAAAAAATAAAAATTTTAAAATTAAAACTTCTTTTCAAATGCATTGAAACTTTAACTAAGGTATCTCAAAATTATGTTCTAATAATAAGTCATCAAAACAAATTTTTTTGAAAACCTTTTATGAATGTTATATTTTTTAAATCTTTAAATTAATCATACAATTGTAAATAAATATTCATGACTTTCAATAATAACAACACTAAATTAATACATTTTAAAAATTTACATTCTTATAGTAGGATATATTTATATTATATTTTCACATATATGATGCATAAAATTTATTTATAATTTTATTAGTGAGGTTACTATTCAATTAACAGGTTTACTATTCATAAAGTTCACATTACTATTCCAATTTTCATGTTACTATTTCATTGGTATATGTTCTTTAACTTATAAATATAAAATTTATTTGAATAATTATTCATTTATAATGTTATTATTTTATTCTATATGTAATCTTATAAAATTATAATATGATAAATAATTATAATAATGGAATTTCATTGAAACAAATTGGGTCATTACATAAATTTCTTTCAGTTATATGAATGCACTAGGGGTCATTATGGAAGTAATGAATCCGATATTTTAGATGTATCTTGATTATTTTGTGCATGTGTTTTTGGAATACATATTAGTGTATTAATTTAAAATGAAAGGAATTAGAAATATTTTTGTGCTATTTTGGCAAACATGATGGATAATAAGTTGTCTGCCAAGTTATTAAAGTAAGAATTATTGATATAATAGGTTCACATTCATGGAAAATAATTTTTAGGAAGAGTTGTTTCTATAAATCCTAAAAAGGTAGATGTTGTTATCTGTTAGAAACATCCAAAGATTGACTTTGAGAGTCAGAGTTTAGATGGTCTAGATTTTCATTACTGATAAATTGTTCCTAATATTTCATGAAAAGCATCAAATATGATAGTTTTGAAAAATAATAATGTAAAATTATTATGGAATGAGGAATGTTATAAGTATTTTTCAATATATTAACGTCCTCCTTACATTAGCAACAATATTGATCTTGTAGAATATAGATAAGGGCATGTGTTGTATTGTGATGCTTTAGGATCTAGGAAATGATGTTTTCTCACGGCCGGAGATCATGTTGTTTCTTATGTATTAAGGAAGTTACAGGTAATTGAGATGAAGTACCAAACACGCATTTTCCATGATTTGAAGGCTTCAGATCATTACATAATTGTTTAGAAATTTGCTACCCTTACATATCATATAATCTTGAATCATTCTTTCTCACAACATGATTTGAATATGAAAAAATGAATGTGGATGGATTATCACCAAATTTTTTACATTGATTTGATATATACACCGGGAAAAAATATTTATTGAGAGATTCATTAGGTAGAGTGACATATGTTCAACTGGAAAAAGAGGCTTCTGATGAATTGTAGTTTTTGTTATACCTGGTTATAATGCATTTGGAATTTGATGAATAGGGTGAATTAATAGTTTTATTTTTATTTTTATTTGTTCTTGATTTAGTGGAGTATGCTAAATAGGAAGTGCCTTCTAATGCATAATTCACGGCTATAAGGTCAAAATTCAATGGTGGGGAAATAATTGATATATTAGAGCTGGATGGGAGTTTAGTGGTGTGGTTAATAAATCAGATTTTTAATCCTTTAACTTGTTAGGATCAACTACTTTTTTTATACCACCATTCAGGATGGGTGGTTCATCTTGAAATATAGAAGATATATCTGTTTTTGAAATAATGATTTTTGTGGGTCAGTATGAAATGTATGGTGGTTGATTTTTTTAGATACTTATCTTGTTGGCATGTTAAGGATAAGAATCAAGGACCAGATTGTATGTTGTAGATAATACAAATTCTAGCTTGTAAATGAGAGTAGATTGTTATGGATTTTTTTACAGGTATGCAAGTAACACATTTAAAACATGTTTCCATTTGGATGATAGTGGTCCATATCACAATGTTGACCGTTTTTATCCCTATTGGTGAATCTCATACAATGGATAACTTTTCAAGAATCTATATCAATAAACGGTAAACATGCATGGTGTACCAATTTAGATATTGTCAAATTGATTTACTAGGTTTATATATTATTTCTATAAATCATTACAAAAACCCATTCGAACATAGATCACAATGAGTATGATGTATTAAATGTATAATGAATACCATTCTAAAAGAAAAATAAAAATGATGGAAGTCTTGTTATGGGATTTTGCAATAAATTTTTCTCGCTCATGGGAACAGAAAATACAATTAATGGGGTACTCAAATGAAAAAAGATATCATGAATAAATATATATGGCTCCCTTTAAGGAATTTAATGGGATTCTTTATCGTTATCCACTTATATGGGTTGAAATGGGTGAGACTTCTCAAGTGGGTTTGATCATTCTCTATGAAACAATGGATAAGATTACTTTGACCAGGAAATGGATGGATATGGCTTAGAGTTATCTGTAATCATTTGTGGATCATCATTATGGATGTTTTCGATCATGTTGAGGGATAATGTGTTCTTGAGGATCTACAAAGAGACTGGTCTTCATCATTTTGGGAATCAGGTAATGTTATCACCTTGATACATAGGCCCTTTTGAGACACTTGAATGGTTTGGTGAGGTGTCATATAAGTTTTCTTTTCTACTACGATGCAGTGTGGTGCATAATGTGTTTTACATAACTCACTTGAAAATGTATCATATTTATGTTGACCATGTGACTATATGGGGCCATATTGACCTTCGTCTGGATGATTCCTTAGTAGACTTTCTAATAGATATTTTGTATAGGCAATGAATGTCTTTCATGGAAAATGAATTGTTCTAGTGTGGGTTTTGTAGAAACATATTCAGATTAAGAAAAAAACATGGGAACACAAGAAAGAAATGAAAGATTAATAGCCCAAAATATTTGTGGGCAATAATGGATTCTTAATTTCTAGGGACAGAAAGGCCAATGTTTTCGAAAATCAAGCACCGCCTATTTTCAAGTAGGTAACCCTTAATTTATACATTTTAAGTATAAAATGTGGTTAGGTGATGTTTTCGAGGGTGTGAATGTGGTTTGAAATTTTTTGGTGACTTTTATAAGGGTGCACAATTTTGGGAAACATTGAAATACCTAATTAAACCATTCACAATGAGACATGGGTTAAGGAAAGATGAAATGGTAGGATCCTGATTTTTCCAAATCATTTAGACAGCTAGGAGAAACATTGCACCATGAGACAGTATATCTTTTCACAAATGATTCATGGATTTCTAATTTAGTATGTCAAACATGTTATCCCCCCCCCCTATTGAGGTAGTGGCTGACACATGGTGAGTGCACCATTTTCCTAACTATGCTACTAACCATACAGGTAAAAAACTCATGATCCATAAAAGTGGATATAGTTCATGATTCAATTTAGTCTCCTATTGTTCAAATAAACAGACCCTAACATAGTATTTATACCTCTTAATATCTATGTATGAATTCCCCCATTGATTTTGAGAAAAGATTTATGCATTTTATCATGTGTTGAATCACAAATATCATTCTATACAACCATTTATTGTGGTTTTTGTTGGGTTTTATTAAATATACTTACCCTCTCTCTTGATTTCATATATATAATTCTAATGGGTATATATCTAATGATTTTAATTCAAAATATTATTAAATATATCTGTTTTTATCTAGGGGTGGTGATCTAAGAAGATTCTTTGGATTTTTTCTTAGTTTCCTGGACTTTTTTCATGTTACTTATCATGTTTTTTGAAATTCTGATGGTTAGTGGCTTCACTCATGACTCCAATATTGTAAAATATATTATTCTTTAAATTAACAATTTTGGTTTAATTTTGTAATGACTTTCTTGTTAATTTATTTTTGGAAACCCTCGTTGGTTAAAACTTATTCATTTTTGGGAATATTGTATTTTCATGGAAACTAAAATCAGTAACATGATTTTAAAATTATTTTTTTTTTGATTCTTCGGAATGTTTTCATTATAATTGGTATGTTTTATTGAATTTTTTTTCTGAAATTTCTCTAGAAAATGTATAATTTTGTAGGAATTGTTGAATTTTTTTTGTACACTGTTTTTTTAATAATGGTTGTTTGTTTTCATATTAAATTAGAGAAGAGAAGGGTAATAATTCAACATCATAATTAGTGGGATGGAATATAGTCTAGGAATTTCCCCATTAAAATTGTTTAGTAATTGACAACATAGTGAATAGATGAATCACTATTCATGTGTATAGGGAGGTCCTGGTTTCTTGGATGGAAGGATGGGTGGATTGTGTAATTGAATGAATTACGCAAAAATAAAACATGTAAGATGGTTTTAGATCATTTTTTTGTTTACTCCATTAGAAATTGGTTTATTAGTGAAAATTAAATTTCTAGGGAATCAGTTTTTGTTTTCATAAATTATTTATCTATCTTAATTTTTTATATAAATTGTGCTATATTAATATGCTAAAAATTCCATCATAATTGTCTCAGCGGGGATATAATTTTATGAAAGTATAATGAGATTCATTAATCACCCCTTATTTAGTACACTGGTTCATTTGTATATATTATTCATCAGGTCACTAGAAATGGTAATATATCAAAAATTTATAATTGTGAATGAAGATACTTGAGATTACTTTGGAGTTTGAACAAGGAGTATATTGGGATCTGTAGAGTTGTGTCTCAGAGTCTATATATTTTATAGGTTTTTCCTTCCAATTTTTAGTTCATGATTTTAATTCTACCACTATTGTCATTTTCTCGAAATTGAATTTTATATAATTGTAATTCTTGGAGTATAATTTTATAAATATCATGTATAATTTATTAGTTTAATTGATAATGTATTATTTTTTATTTTGTTCTATTTTCAAATGAAAATTTTCCCCCAATTTAAAATTGATGACATTTAATTTATTTATATCATTTGGAATCATGGGGATATTTCTTAAGGCCATGTAAAATTCCATCCCCTTTTTATAATAATGTGTAGGGGATGTATTTTACATGTTGCCTTGGGTTTTCTGTAATTCTCAACCGGTTGTCTCCAGTTATCTCTGTCTAAGAGCTCAAATTAATTTAGGTCTATTACTTTTGTTGGGATGGAATAATTAATTAGGATTTTTGGGAATTGAAATGTAGAAATTAAAAGGATGTAACTAACATTTTTATGATGAATATCATGTTTCTAGAGTGTGGGTTATATTAGTGTTTTTTTATACACCTATAAAATTTTATATCCCATTGGCAAGGGTTTATCCAATGAGAACTCATGACATTCATTTGAAAAATGAATCCCCACTAAGAATTAATATTTCATTTTGAGTAATTATATATAATTTTTTTACTGTGAATATATTTTAAAAAAGATGATTTTCTTTTCTAATTATTTATTTTGAAAAAAATCATGGTTCAAATATTTTCACATTTTCTTGATTTTAAAAAACAAGATGAAATTTAAAAAAATTGGGGTATTGGTTAGTTGTGGAAATAATTGTTGGGATAATTGTGATGTATTAAAAATTTAATTTTCTAAGCCTTCAGTTGATAGAGATTAAGACGTATGTCATTTGTAATTGTTATATAAATGTCACCTAGTAGGGGTTATAGAATACAAATTGAATAAGCTGATATGAAAGTAGTTTCACCTGAGCCATAGGTGAACCAATAGATGTTTTAGAGTATTATTCAATGTATTCAACCTATTGGAAGAGTTAAGAAGATGGATGATCCAAGGAAATATGATAATTCCATCTAATTCCAAAGGAATTATCTACCCAAATTTTATGATGATTCTAAACAAGAAAAACATATGTGTGGATAAACAGGATGAAGTATGTCTTACATTTCCATAGAACACTAGTAGAGCTAGAGATCAATTTAGGGACATATATACTGGAGGATCTTGCATGACAGTTGTGGGATTTAGTTTTATATGATAAATTAGACAACAACATTGCATGAGAGGAATTTGGAATAAAAATAGACAAATAATTCAATCCTCAGACGTTGGAATTCAAATAATAAAAGTCTTTCTCACCTTAATGTAGAAAAATCAATTTTTCACTATGTGCATAGGTATGTTCATGAATTTAATTTCTCTTTCATCCAATTTTTTTTTATGGAGACCTATGTTGAATTCATTTTTGAGACATGGCTGAGGCAATAAATTCACTTGAAGATTATTTTACTGTGTATTAGAGGTTATAAAGAAACGGTCAATAGAATAAAATTATAGAAAATGGAATATTAGGAGCTACAGAAGGCAAAAGCATATTTATACCCCTTGGAAATGGTGGGAAATCAAATCCTAGGAGCATGTGGAAGAGGGAAACCTACTACAAAGGTAATAGTATGGTTCATAATATAATGATAGGATCATTAAATAAACCTCCAAAACTAATGAGCCATCATTGATATTTTCAATATAGATTTTTCAACTAAATTATGTCACAATATACGACACTAACTAGAGCATCATACTACTATAAAAAGATGTGGCATCATCATAGATATTATCGCAATTCATCATGGTTGGTTGTTGAGAAAAATTCTCAGGTATCACAAACGTTGTATGCTTCGATGGGATAAGAGTAGAGTAATCAATATATTCATAATAATAGATATATTTATGGTGATTATAAGAATATCATGACTCCTAATGTAGTGAAATATCAATAGAAAAATAGAGAAAAAAATTATATGGATTAGAGCAGGTAAATATTGATGATCATCCTAGACCATATATTGGGCGAGGTACAGTTCTTTTTTAATTTATCCCTTATTCTAGCTTAGATTGATACTTTTGTATCACATTCTTTTATTGCTTCTAATGCTAATGATTTGATGAGATTAAACTTCTAAATCATGCATTTAGTGTTAAAACTGAAAACACTTCCTGGTCAAAGAGATTGTTAAACATTTGTGTGTAGATCTTACTCTATTAATATTAATGGATCTTAGATAAAATGGGATTTATCTATTTTATTAATGGAAGTGTATGATATAATCATGGGTATGTATTGGTTGAAAACATTCAAGGATATCATCAACTACTATACTCAATGGGTTAGTTTTATAAGTGATGATGATTTTGGGTATCTCATTATAAGGCTCCATATTTTAACAGAATTAACAATTATCATGTTGGAACCAACATTTTGAACAATCTCATAACCGATGAAGGATTTATCCTTAGAATCGATGGTAGATATATAAGATAATATTTTTCTAGTGTTTTTTATCATTTTTTTAATCATATCTTATGAATTTCACAATGTTTCAACTTATAAGAAAAGTGAATTTTAAGATTGATCATATTTTGGGGACTAGTCATATTTTTCTTTTATCTTATTATATGAAAATAGGTAAATTATCTTCTTTTAAAGTGTAGTTGGAAGGGCTCAAACAAAAATAGTTAATTTAAACAAGCACATCTCTATGGGAAACACTAGTCTTGATGGTCGAAAGTTGAATGGAAATCTTTGGATCAGTGTGTATTATCAAAAGTATAACCAAAAAATTATAAAGAATATGTATAAAATTTCATATATTAATGACCAATTAGGTCAATTTATGGTAGATTAGTGGTTCTCCAAAATTTACTTTTAGTGAAGATATCACAAAATGTGTGTTTGGAATGAGCATATTTTCAAGAAATATTTCATGAGTAGTTATTACCATTATGAATATATCGTAATTAAGTTTCATATTATGAATTCACCAATGGTATTTATGGCACATATGAAATTGAAATTTTAGATGTAACTCGAGTCTCATGTGACAGTGTTTATTGATGACATATTGTTGTATTCAAGAACAAGGGATAAGCATGAGAACACTTGGCGACCTTGTTGGAAATATTGAGGGACCATCATTTGTATTCCAAAATTTTCAAGTGTGATTTTTGGTTATAAGAAATATTCATTCATGTCAATGTAATTTCAGAAAAGGGTGTTTTTATAGATCTAGAAATGATTGATTCGATTCTCTCTAAACAACCGCCACAAAATATCTCTAGCATATACATTTTCCTTTATCTGGATGGTTATTATTGATTCTTTTCTCATTATTTTTCACAACTAGATTCACATATGAAATATTTGAAAAATAGGATATTTCATCTTCAATATAATGAATAATGTAAAAATTATTTTAAAGAGATTAAATTTTCCCTTACATAATTACAAATATTGATTATTAGATAATTAAAACAGGGGTACATTGTGTATTTTGATACTTTGGGTTCTGGGTTGGGATTTTTTTTCATTTTGGGTGAACATATTGTTTCATAGGGCTCAATTATGATGTATGTGAGTGACAAGAACTACCCACGACATAATTTTTAGTTATTTTCCATAGTTGATTATTTGAAGAACTTGCATCATAATGAATTTTGTGGGAAATTTACGATTTTTATAGATAATAACAGCTTGTAAAGTATTTTCTCAGAAATAGAATTGAATATAAGAAAAAGAATATGGATGGGGTATCTCTAAATGATTGATATTGACATGATGTGTACATTGGGTAATGGAAATTCAATGAGAGATGCATTATGAATAAATTTATATGATCATCTATTGAATGATGTTTCTTATTATTTGAAGTTCATGTCAGTCCTAGAAAACATGCGCTATGAATTTGAAGACTGTAGTGATCTAATGTTATTTATTCCAATTTAGTTATTTCTGGATTTGGTATAGATGGTTAAATAGGCTCAGATGTCTAATGCATAATGTGTGGTAGTGAGGTCAAAACTCAATACTAGGGAGGCCATTGATGGATGGAGGATGGATGGGAGTTTATTGTTCTGGTTCATAAATTAGATGTTTAATCCTATTACATGTCATGAACATCTTCTTCATACTAACCACCATTTAATATGGGTTTTTTCATCTAGGAACATAGAATATGTATAAGTCATTTAAATCATTCTCTTAGTGGGATGGTTTGTAAAATAAGGTTTCTATGTTTTTTTATATTCTTCACATTTCATCATGGTAAGTATGTGCATTAATTAACGGCATGTATATTCATGACATTACATTTATATTCTAAAATTAGGAGTAGATAGCTAGGGATTTTGAAATAGGTCTCCCAAGAATAGTTTAGAACCATGATTCCATATTAATGATAGTGAATAGTCTCACAAATTCTTCACATTTCATCCATATTAATGAAAATCATATTTAGGAGGACGTGCCAAAAATCTATACTGAAGAAGTGGTAATGAAGAATGGATTACTTATTTCGGTTGTATTTTCAATAGATCTGATATTTTTTCTCATTTTTGATAATCCTTATAAAAAACCCCTGGAACTCAATTTAAAATGGGCATGGTGTATTATCCTCAGACTAACATGTAATCCAAAAGGATGATAAAAACAATGAAATAAGTGTTATGGGTTTATATAATGGAATTTGGTGTATAATGGGAATAGAAAATATTGTTTGTGGAGTTATAAAATAATAATGACTATCAGGAATCTATACATACGTATACAGTGGAAGAATTGTATCAATTTCATATTCATTATCAGAATATTTGGGGTGGAAATAGTTGATATATCACATGTTTGTTCATGCCTTATCCAAAAAACAACAAAGATGATTTAATTTATTAGAAAATATATGGGGAAAACTTATAGTGGTTAAAAATAATATGTAGATCATTGTCAATGGGCACTGTAATATTTGTTATGAGATCATGTGTTCTTGAGGATATATCAATGTCTTGGAAATTTTCATTTTGGGTAGTAGGAAATTTTATCCCTTCGATATGTATGTTCTTTTGAGATACATTAATTGGTTGGTGAGGTGGTGTATCGGTTGGAATTGACACCAATGATTTTTGTACTACACAACATATTTCACAATGTTCAACTAAAAATGTATCAGCCTGATCCTAACGATGAGATCAAATGGGATCATGTTGACAATGACCTAGATTCTTTATTGGTAAATTGTTCAGTGATGATTGTGGATAGGAAAAAAATGTCACAGATTAAAATAAAAGTCTTGTGTCGGATTAGTGGTAGTATAGTCACAATCAATAAGAGACTTGGGAATGTGAGAAAAAAATAAAAGAGAAATGTCTGGAAATAATTTAGTAAAATGAAAGTTTTTTACATTCTAAGGACATAAAGGCTAATCATTTAGCGAAGTTAGCACCCCCCATGTTCATTTAAAAAACCCTTAATTTATTAATTTTATGTATATAAGTGTTTGGATGATGTTTCTAAGGGGTTAAAAGTGGTTTTGAATATTTTTGGGGATTTTATAAGAGTGAAATATTAGTGCATAGTTTGTGGAAAACATGAAAAAACTATAGGAAATCTTGAATAATGGGACATAGGTTATAGAGGGTGTGCATAGTCAGGGGTATGGTTTTTACAAACTATGCATCCACCTAGGAGAAACTATGTGACATGGGATAATGGGATTTTGTATTTCTAGTGAATGGTTTTCTAATCATCTGATCCAACCATGTGAGACCCCATGAGGTAGTGGCTATCGCATGGGTTACCTAACCATGTGGATAACTAGGAACGATTTAAAAACAGGATCCACAAAATGTGCATATTGGTCAGCACTAACATTACACCCCTTATTTTCCCCGAAATGACCCCAACTCATGAATTCTCCCACTTAAAGGCTAAGGTTGATTTCCAATCATTTTTGAGCTGATTTAATGGCCTTTCGTGGGGGGTTTGAGTCTTGAATATATTGTTAAGTCACCATTTTTGTGTTTATTAGTGGTTTTGGTGGGTTTCCTTCAATATACTTCTCACACTCCCTTTATTTCATAAATATAATTCCGTTTTGATATATATTTAAGGTTTATAATGAAAAATATGATTATATTTGTGTTTATTAATGACTGATTAAGAGATCTAAGGTTTGTTTTCGGAGTTTCGACTTGGATCCCGGGATTTTTGGAGCATTTTATTATTTTCTCTTTATTCCCAAGGTAGGTGGCATCAATATCATCCCATATATTTATAATATCATGTATTAGATTCAAATTTTTTATATTTGATGATATAGGATATGAAATTGTTTTGAATTCCTTGTTGGAAACCCTCTTTGGTGACAGATTATAAAATTGTCAAAATTGGGAGTTTTCATGGAATCTGGAATTGGTAACATGAATTTTAAATGAAGAATTTAAATAGATTTTTTTGTATGATTAATTAAAATTTACATAAAAAGGTATGGATTTATAAAAATGGATGTTGGGATGGTGTTTAATAAATGTATGATTTTATTTAAATGGATTAAAATATATTTGGGCTTTTTTATTGGAATAATGGTTGTGTGTGATCATGTGCATTTATTATATAAAATGGAAAAAAGTATCCCCTATAATTTGAGGGATTGATATGTGTCGGGGATTTCCAATTTCAAAATGGTTCACTATTTCAAGTATTAGTGAAAGGTTGACTCAGGATTTGTGATTATATAGATGAATCTATTTCATTAATGCTTGGATGTGTGGATTGTGTAATGGAATTAATCATGCCAAAATGGAACCTATTAAATGGTTTTAGAAAATTGTGTTGGTTGTTTCCTTAGAAATTGGTTTATTTTTGAAATCTGTTTTATGGAATTGTTTGTATTTGTGAGAAATTGATGATCTTTTTGAAATTTTTTCTTTTAAATTCTATTATATAAATATTCTATCATGTTCTATAATAGTGGAGTGAGTAGGGAAGTCATTATAGAAATTCCTGTAGTGTTTTATTACTCAACGCTTATTTGTAACATTGGTGATTTTGTAGATATTAGACATATTGACACAAGAAATGGAAATGTATCACACTTCTTTAGTAATGAATCATGATACTTGGGTTGTATTGTAGAGTTAAAAGATGGAGTATTTTGGGGGTTATAGAGTCATGTCCTTGATTCATGAGATTTGGATGGTTTTGATTTCTACTATTAAATTAATTTTTTACATTCTTCCATTGTGGAACTTTTTTGAGTTTGAATTTTATATAATGGTAATTATTATAGTTTTTTAATTGATATCATGAATCATCAAGTATTTTATTCGGTTATATCTTGTTTGGTTGGTTTTTATATTTCTAAATGGGATATCATCCCCCAATTGTTAATGAATCCCATGGAATTTATTTCTATCCATTGGAATCATGGGTTTGTCTTTTATTACCATTTAATGCTGCACCACCATCTCATGCCAATGAGGTGGGGATGAATGTTCCATACCAAATTGGAAATAACGATATTTTAATGAAATTTGTTCATTTTCATTGTGTAATGGAATGATTTAATATTTTTGAATCAATTTATTTTATTGGGTTATGATATGATGAGTATTTTATTATCATTTAGAAAATATATTTATGATTTTAATTATAATATAGTGGAATCATTATAACCATTAATAGTGATTACATTATTTCCAGGTAAATGTGGGTCTTATATCTCCCTCCAGTTCATTGGGTAATATTTTATATCTCATCCAATGATTATGGGAAACAATATAATGTGATAAATCCACTTTAGGAAATAGGCCATTGTGCTTCATCGGCATTAGGAAACATATTTATGTTCTTGATATACTATAGGACATAGGCTTCGATGCCTCATATTTTATGAAATTGGAAATAGTCTGTAACACATTGTCTGTTATGAAATTGGAAATAAGTGTTGCTTTGTAATCTGTTATGATTGGATGGTATCATATATTATACTTTACGTATGAAATGGTTTCTATATATATGATGGTTCCACATTTTTATGTCATGAAAAAATGGTTCATGATTTATTTAGGATGACTTATCACTCTAATGGTTCTTGAATTTCTAAATTATAATTATTTATTCTATGAAGCATTTTATGATCCATGATAAATGTGTTATAAATATTTTATTTTATATTCATAATATCATACACTTTTATATCTATTCATTAATATAATCATTGATTGATATATCCCATGTTTTCCCTTATTTATCATTTTAGCTCATCCTTTGTTACGTTTCATTTCCCCCATATTTTTAAGAATGCTTTATATTGTGATTTTTTATGAAGATTACTAAATAGAGAGTTATGTGTTATATTTTTGGAAAACAATTCGTTAAATATGATGATTTTGTGTCTAGTATCCAAAGAAAGAAAACCATTATAATCCTAGGACATGTATTTTTGAATTATATTTAATATTCAACAATATATATTTAATATTTATATATGAAATTAATGGGATATTATATCCGGTATTAGAAGAGTTTATTATTAACCATTTAAAACTAGGATAATAAATTTCCATCAGGATCCCTAGGGATATGTCAAAGGGTATGTAACATTGTAATAAAATTTCATGGAATTTTTGTAAAGACCCAAAGCTTAACATACATAGACATTAAATTGCTTTTGCGGAATACTTAGTACATAACAAAAACACACACACAAGGACCGTAATAGTTTAATGTATTTGGAAACTCGGAATATAATCTTCTAGTCGTGGTGAAATATCTTCAACATCTCCCATAAATATCTTCTTTTTTTAAAACCTAAATCCGTTCTTTATGTCCTGGGGAAAATAAAACATAAAAGGGTGAGCTCAAATGCTCAGTAAGGGTAAACAAAAGAAATATCAATCACGTCATATTCATAAGAACATAACATTTGGGAAATCTGAACCTGCAAAAGAGATCATAATTTCATAACATGGGATAAATCATAGTAGTGAAATTTAATCCAAATAATCATAACTTAAAACAAGAAACTTTGTGGCATACACACATAATCATAGAGAATCATTCCTTATTAATCAAGACTCATTGCCAAGACTATCTTAGTGGACTATGTCCCTTTCTAAACCGAGTTCACTCCTCATTTCTGTCCTGTTTCACTGAACTGGTATAACCTACCGTTCCGGCCATGTCTATCTCATGAGATATAAAATCTATAACCAATGCATTGGAGGGAGATATAGGTCTCACCCATCTCATAATGATACCATTCTTATGTGTGCCACAAAATCATAAATCATACATCATTGCATAACCCATGTAATAAAAATGGGAATCTTAAACATCGTGACACCATCAAACAATTCATATAAGATAAAGGAATCCATAAAAATAATTCCATCAGAACATAATAAAATCGATGTAATAATAGTGATATAAAAATAACCCTATATTATCTTAGATGGAAAATAATTTTGATAAAACACTTGAACTCCATTCTTGAGGAAAATATCCTTTCAAATTCAAAAAAAAATTCCCTTTTTTAACATGTCATACAATTTTAAACTAAAGAAGTTGATTAAAAATAAACTTGAAAACTTTTAATGGAAGCTTCTTGGAAATAAATTTTAAAAATCCATTCATACCATATAAGTTAAAAAAAATACTTTTCTCGTACTTTTGTCGGAAAAGTCAAAAAGTACCTCGTATGAAAAATGACAAAAGATTCCTTTCATATCTTTTACTAAAAACTCAATGAAGGGTAAAATTGGATATAAACTATTTTATAAGGATATAAATATTACATATTGAGGAAACATGGATGTGGATGATAAAATACACCCCAGTAAATACCATAGTATAAACAATCTCGGATAAAAATGAGATTGTGATATTTCCCTTAACATAGGTCTGATTTGCTTCGTAAGTGTCCAAACCTCCTGTATAATTATTTAAATAATGTTATTGACTTATTCCAGAATCATACTTATTGTTATGATATCATATATGGTCATATTCTTAGCTTATTATTAGTAATATTTCATTACTACTTGTTATTCGGGTGTTTATTAATTTTTTGTTCTTATGTGTGTTTGTCGAATAAATTATTATTCTTCTCTTTAGGCTATAGATAACTCATTTATATAATGGTATTATTTTAATATATATCATATTAATTCATTCAATTCATTTATATAATCATTATGCAATGAAGATCATGTAGAACGAATCGCATCACATCTTGGAGACGGTATTCCGTACGTACGCACGAGCGATGATATCATTCCCATGATCGTGGAATTGTATTTGAGTGTATGTATACTATTTCAGAATCAATATCACTTTTTAATAGTCATATATAGTCATTATTTACACCATTATACCCATCCAAGTAAGGTGGTGGTGGAAAATAGATTACACCACGGCGTGGAGACGGTATTCCGTACGTACGCACGTGCAGTGATTTCTTTTTCCGTAGGATGGATAGATGGTGAAATATGGTTGTTTCATACATATAATAACATATCAGAAAATTAGTGATACTGATGTTATTACTTCATAATGAAACAACTAAAGAAGAAGAAGTGGAATAAGAAATAAATATGAAAGAATCGGTAACGGACATTACCTCTTCTTTGAAGTGCCTTTTTGATACCTCTTTTTAGGGTACTAAAAAATGTATTTGAAGAAGACCAGAACCTCTAGGATGTTTCTACGGAAGTGTAGAGGAGAACTTTGCAGGGTTTGGCCGAGCATGAAGGCTCAAAGTGGTGTGAGGAAGAGAGGGACGAGGTGCCCTTTTATAAGGGAGGAGAGGGGCTCCTTTGAAAAAACTAAAAATATTATTTTATTATAATGTCATGTTCGGTTTTAAATAGCTCAAAATTGATTTATTTAGAAGCTATGGTGGGGATGGGTCGAAATAATCTCATCCAATAGAATTTAGACAAGGTTAGGTTCCTATTTTAACATTATCATTTAGATTTAACATTAAGTTAAATAATTTTACATTTACTGTGTCTTCTTGTGTTCTTATAATATAAGGTTAATAAACTTACTATATGAAGCCAAACGAACCCCAAGTTGTTTATTATTAATATATATAACCTTATCTATGTCATTTGGAAAACCCTTAGATTTTTTGGAATAAAATTACAATTAATAATATAATATTTGTTTTAAAAACTATTTTATGTCAATTTTGACACTATTTAGTAATTGATTTTTGTGAAAATCATAAAAGAATGATTTGTTCAAAAAAAGTTAATTAAATCAATACTAACAAGTCCTATTAACCAATAAAATTAGTTTAATTCATAAAAAGTCTTAAATTACATTTATTTGGGTATTTATAACATCAATTTTGTCAATATTTCATTAATAAGACAATTAAAGCATCATCTTTGTGTCATAATAAATGATAATTATTTAATCCCTAAAAATTATAAATAAATTCCTATGATTTAGATAATTATATTAGCTTTCTGGAGACTATTCATTTTCGAAGTTTCATGATGTGTATCACTAAAGTAAAATTATTATACTTATAAGATTTAAGAAAGTGACATGTTGTCACATTCTTTGGTTTTATTAATAATTAAATTATTTTCATGGACAAAAGTCCATTAAATTAATCTAATCCGACCCTTAGGTGATATGGGTCGAATTTTAGTCATCCAATATGATTTTGACATTTGTTAGGGTACTTTTATAATATTATATTTACTCTTAATTACCCGATTTATCTTTAACTATGGTAAATAAAATTTACCGTAGTTACTAATCATAATTCCCAAAAATAAAAAGTTTCTTTTTAACATAATTTTTATCCACTGATTCCAAATATGGAATCAATTTTTCCAAATTCAATACACAAAAGTTGCAGAAATTAAATTAAAATTAATCCTGTTGTCGAAAGAAAACAGGTTTTTTTAAGACATTGCAAAAGATTGAATTGATTTATCCTACGAATTCAAGGTAGAATCATTTCTAATGACATACATTATATTAAATGGTAAAAATATATTTTATTTATACCTTAAAACCATTCAATATTATAATTTAACCATATAAATTATTGCGATGAAAAAAGATGTTTTTAATTAAAATGTAGCGTGTTTTTACTATTCATCAAAATATGAAAGTTACCAGAATGATATGAAAATTTATCCAAGGTAAATTTTTATTTCATTATTCCATAGAATAATTTTATTTTGTCAAATTGAAATTATAAACATGTCAAAAACTAGATTTAAAGTGGGTGCGCCATCAAAAGGTGGAAAAACTGCATTTTTTGAAAAATACTTATTTTACCCGAAAAATTTATTTTGTTCTTATACCATGTTTTAGGAAATGTGAAAGATGAATAATAATGTTATAAGATTAAAAATTTAGTTAATACTATTCATAATTGCTAGTTCATAATAATATTATAATAATATATCGCTGTTTAGTAAAACCAGGTATTGCGTACAACACACGCTATCAAGGAAGGTCGCGATTGCGTGTAATGCAAGACAAGTTAGGGTTATGGGTTGTGCAAGAATCCTTCGTTGTTTCGTATAACATAATCCAACCATATTTCATTTATACATTGAATATATATATATATATATACTCAATGTTGCGTAGAATAACTATTATCAAAATTGTGTGAAACACGATCCAAGAATAGTGTTGCGTATACTGCAAGCTAATACGGTGTTGCGTATAGCGCAAGGTAATCTTGGTGTAGAATACAACACAACACATTAATGAAATTAAAAGAATATTTTTCATACAATATTGGGGTGTTACTTCTACCCCCTTAAAATGAATTTCGCCCTCGAAATTCGTCGGGGTTATAAATGGTTTACTATTCGAAAGTTTCTTTTATAGAAACCCACATCGTAAAAATGAATACCAAAACCAATCTTTAAAAACAAATGTATGAAACATTATGGTTACCCAAATAAACTAATCACTGGGTTTCCACATAGGTGAAAATATGGATATGGAAGAGAAATCTAACCATCATGTTCTGATGGAGAGTGGTAGAGAACATGGCTATGGAAAAACCAGCAATCACAAAGCCTTAAATTTGTGACGATCTAAGGTACCATCTGATTTTTCAGATATAAGAGCACTAGGACAACATTTTTGGTTTTCAATGTCATTTCCCTAAAGTGGATGAAATTGTAATTAGAAGAAATAATTTCGTGATTTTGCTATAGACTCACCGTTGTTCATTATTTGGACAATTTCCACTTCATCCCTTAAAGAAATGAAGTTGAATTTGTCATTCGTGATGTGTTAGGAGATCATTTGATAGAATGATGGGTCATTCCATCTGTCTCAAACAAAAGGTTATAAAAGTTATCAAAAAATCCATAAGTCCATCTATAGTGAGGTTAATCATATATGGTTCCTAAAATGGACTTATACTTCATATATCATACTACTTAATATAATGAAACTATTTTCTACTAAATAGGGACTTCCTGTAGGCCAGTGGTAGGCGATAAAGGCCAGTCGCACTTTGGTTGTGGGTTCGATTCCCATAGCCTTGTCTGACGCGATGGGCTATCATCTGTCCTGCAGGTTATCGTTTTTCTAAAACTATATTACTATAACATCCCATCAATAATATCGAAAAATACTACCTTATGTCCATCATAATCCATTCCAATCTTTAGGATTATCTAAAATACTTCGCTCCAAACTCATAGTATAAAGAAAATGATTACATGAAATGTCACATAACAATCATGTTAATGCCATAATTTATCCCCATATATCATAAGATATATCTTGTTGGTCAAATTACAAACATGTGAATACCTTAATCATGTATTCTCTTGAAGAATGAATATCCATTCAACCTTAGTGAAAACATGAATGCAGTTAAAATTTAACACTTTCCACATACCAAAATCCTCAAAATTCTATATCCTCAAACCATGATATCACTTAGTCCTTATATCAATCATGAGCTCATGAATACTATCAAACATATTATATTATCTTTATCCCTTCATTATGTGCATATCACCTTCTTTACAAAAATATTTCAATCACTTTTCATGGTTACCGATGCCATAAAATTTTTGAAAACCACAATAGACCGAAACATAAATATTCCAATATTCCACGATACTATATAAAACATTATTCTGGAATCCCATTACATAAACACTTAATCATTCCACCACATCGTTGTCATATTCAACATCACCAATGGTGATCGCATGTGACTTCCCTTTGTCCTTTGCCTTAAGTGGTTGCTCATGTCGATCATCAGTAACCCTTGGAAATGGCATTTATTAGCATAATACCCCATTTCCTTGCACTTGAAGCATTGAAGTGTAGTAGTTCATTCTCTGTATCCCTTCCATTTTTTGCATCATTAGGAATATTATTCCCATCATTGTGGCATTCAAATGGCCGATGACCTTCCTTTATACATTTGAAACATTTACTTGTCCCTTTAAGACAATCTCCACCATGCTTCTTTCCAAACTTTGAGCATAAGGAAACATTCATCTTCTTTTCACCATTATTCTGAGATTTCTCCTTGAACTCCATCTTTAATTTCTTGTCAAAACTTCAAGATGGATAAGTAACACCAACATCCATTTCTACCCTGATAGCACAACACACAATTTCTTCATAGCGACTAAAGTCTCTTATAACTAATGCAATTCGAAGATTTTGTTTTTATCCATTGAAGAATCGATCAACTTTACTTTCAGGTTGGATGATAAATCCAGATGCATACCTTGCAAGCCTTGTAAAATTCGCTTCGTATATACCAACAGATTCATCATCCTTTTGCTTTAGTTCCAGAAACTCCTTCTCCATATATGTTCGAAGAATATGAGGGAAGTACTTAATGAAAAATAAGTTCTTGAACTCGTCCCATTCCATGGACTCAATTTCATCTCTTTTCCTCGTATTCTTGATAAGATTCCACCATTGATCAGCTTCACCTTCCAAATGATATACTTCTAAGATGACTTTATCATGTTAAGAACATTGATGAACTGAAAATATCTTTTCAGTGGTACTGATCCATTGTTTAGAAACAAGTGGATCAGAAGACCCACCGAATGAAGGTGGACGTTGCCTCATGAAGGACTCAATAGAATATTGTTCCCTTCTCTGCTCATTTGGAAGCCCATAATGATTCATAGCTTGTGTACGTATAACAATAAGATTTTTCACTCCATCTCCCATAACATTTGTTTGATCAGGAGGACAATCATTGCATTGTCCATTGCATTTATCAACACGGTTCCATAGGGTTCAGCCATTGTATAAAACCCAAAAAGAATAGTGTGAGAGGAAAAAATCATGCTAGCGAAAACAACATACTAAAAGGGGGAGTACCCTCAATATCTAACATCTTAGGTTTAATTCTATGATCATTACCGCAATTCTAGGACTATAACCTATACTTATACTTAACCTTAGGGACATCCCGAGACATACCTTAGAAATATCTCTAGGGATCTCACTAAAGTTATCACATACTAGTTTCCAAAGGTTGACTAAACCTTTCCGCTGATACCAACTGTAACGACCCGGTGCTGAACGTACATAGAAATTACATTACTTTTGCGGAATACTTAGTACATAACAAAAACACACACACAAGGACCGTAATAGTTTAGTGTCTTTGGAAACTCAGAATATAATAGTCTAATTGTGGTGAAAGATCTTCAATATCTCCCATAAAGATATTCTTTTTTTTAATCCTAAATCCTTTCTTTATGTCCTGGGGAAAAGAAAACATAAAAGGGTGAGCTCAAATGCTCAGTAAGGGTAAACAGAAGAAATATCAATCACGTCGTATTCATAATAACATATCTTTTGGAAATCTTAACCTACAAAAGAGATCATATTTTCATAACATGGGATAAATCATATTATTGAAATGTAATCCCAATAATCATACCATAAAACATGAAACTTTGTGGCATACACACATAATCATAGAGAATCATTTTTTATTAGTCAAGACTCATTTCCAAGACTATCTTAGTGGACTAAGTCCCTTTCTGAACCGAGTTCACTCCTCGTTTCAGTCCTGTTTCACTGAACCGGTATAACCTACCGTTCCAGCCATGTCTATCTCATGATATATAAAATCTTTAACCAATAAATTGGAGGGAGATATAGGTCCCACCCATCTCATAATGATACCATTCTTATGTGTGCCACAAAATTATAAATCATACATCATTTCATAACCCATGTAATAAAAATGGGAATCTTAAGCATCGTGACATCATCAAACAATTCATATAAGATTAAGGAATTCATAAAAATAATTCCATCCCAAAATAATCAAATCAATGTAATAATAGGGATATAAACAGAACCCTATATTATCTTAGATGGAAAATAATTTTGATAAAACACTTGAACTCCATTCTTGAGGAAAATAGCCTTTCAAATTCAAAAAAATATTCCCTTTTTTAACATGTCATAAAATTTTAAACTAAATAAGTTGATTAAAAATAAACTTGAAAACTTGTAAAGGAAGCTTCTTCGAAATAATTTTTTAAAAATCAATTCATGCCGTATAAGTTAAAAAAACATTCTTCTCGTACTTTTGTCGGAAAAGTCCAAAAGTACCTGGTATAAAAATTGACAAAAGATTCCTTTCATATCTTTTACTAAAAACTCAACTAATGGTAAAAGTTGATATAAACTATTTTATAAGGATATAAATATTACATATTGAGGAAACATGGATGTGGATGATAAAATACACCCCAGTAAATACCAAAGTATAAACACTCTCGGAGAAAAATGAGATTGTGATATTTCCCTTACCATAGGTCCGATTTGCTTCGTAAGTGTCTAACCCTCCTGTATAATGATTTAAATAATGTTATTGACTTATTCCAGAATCATACTTATTGTTATGATATCATATATTGTCATATTCTTAGCTTATTATTAGTAATATTTCATTACTACTTGTTATTCGGGTGTTTATTACTTTTTTGTTCTTATGTGTGTTTTTTTAATAAATTCTTATTCTTCTCTTTAGGTTATAGATACATCATTTACAGAATGGTATTATTGTAATATATATCATATTCATTCATTAAATTCATTTATATAATCATTATGCAATGAAGATCATGTAGAACGAATCGCATCACATCGTGGAGACGAAATTCCATATGTACGCACGAGCGATGATATCGTTCCCATGATCGTGGTATTGTATTGGATTGTATGTATACTATTTCAGAATCAATATCACTTTTTAATTGTCATATATAGTCATTATTTACACCATTATACCCATCCAAGTAAGGTGGTGGTGGAAAATAGACTACACTACGGCGTGGAGACGGTATTCCGTACATACGCACGCGCGGTGATTTCTTTTTCCATAGGATGGATAGATGGTGAAATAGGGTTGTTCCATACTTATAATAACATATCCGTATATGAGTGATACTGATGTTATTGCTTCATAATGAAACAACTAAATAAGAATAAGTGGAAGAAGAAATAAAGATGAAAGAATCAGTAACGGACATTACCTCTACTTTGAATTGCTTCTTTGAGACCTCCTTTTAGGTTCTAAAATAGGTCTTTGAAGAAGAACAGAACCTCTAGGATGTTTCTAGGGAAGTGGAGAGGATAAATTGGCAGGGGTCGGCCAAGCTTGAAAGCTCAAAGTGGTGTGAGGAAAAGAGGGATGAGGTTCCCTTTTATAAAGGAGTAGAGGGGCTCCTTTGGAAAAACTAAAAATATTATTTTATTATATAGTCATGTTCAGTTTTAAATAGCTCCAAATTGATTTATTTAGAAGCTAAGGTGGGGATGGGTCGAAATACTCTCATCCAATAGAATTTAGACAAGTTTAGGTTCCTATTTTAACATTATCATTTAGATTTAACATTAAGTTAAATAATTTTACTTTTATAGTGTCTTCTTGTGTTCTTATACTATATGGTCAATAAACTTACAATATGAAGCCAAACGAACCCCAAGTTGTTTATTATTAATATATATAACATTATTTAAGTCATTTTTTCGAACCATATATTTTTAGGAATAAAATAACAATTAATAATATAATATTTTTTTAAAAAACTATTTTATGTCAATTTCGACACTATTTAGTAATTGATTTTTGGGAAAATCATAACAGAATGATTAGTTCAAAAAAAAGTTAATTAAATAAATACTAACATGTCATATTAACCTATAAAATTAGTAGAAGTCATAAAAAGTCTTAAATTACATTTATTTGGGTATTTATAACATCAATTTTGTCAATATTTCATTAATAAGACAATTACTACATCATCTTTGTGTCATAATAAATGATAATTATTTAATCCCTAAAAATAATAAATAAATTCCTATGATGTAGATAATTGTATTAGAGTTTTGGAGACTATTCATGTTCGAAGTTTCATTGTATCATCCCAAGTAAGTAATGAATAATAGATATTTTTATCTATGTCTATTAATGATTAAGATAATGTTATAGTGGCTTAAAATGAAAATAAATACAATCTTATGCATGGAATACACTAATATTCTTAAAAGATTGTTTTACTGCCTTTTGATGGAAAACCATTTTTGAATCTATATTTTGACAATTTTATAAACTATGTTTGTCAAAATAAACTTATTCTTTATGATTGGGACATCAAAATTTACCTTGTGTGAATTTTTGGTATTTTTCTGACAATGTTCATTTTTTAATGAATAGTGAAAAATACTGCATTTTACATCAAAACTACTTTTTAATCTAATTTATTAATATAATTAGATTATGTTTTGAATTTGTTTTAAAGTGAAATTAGAATATATTTTTACCATTTTATCCAATGGTGGTCATTGGAATCAATTTCACTTTGAAATTAGACTTAAACTGGTGTCAATCTTTTGATACTTATTGTTTTGTAAAAACACGCTATTTGCTCTGGCAGCAAGAATTAATTATTAAATTAATTAATGTGACCTATATGTTTTGATTTTTTTAAAATATACTTCATTTTTGAATTCGGGATATCAAATATAGCTTAGGGTGAATTTTTGGTAATTTTCTGAAAAACTTCAATTTTTGATGAATAGTGAAACCACTAAGTGATAATCAAGCAAACTTATTTTTCAGTTAAAGGAATGTTTACCACTAATATGTATTGAATTTTGAAAATCCTACATACATGGTTGTCATTAAGAAGTAAAATGTGGTTCAATGAGATTATAACAATTTTTTGGTGAATAGTAACTTATTAAGTTCTTAATCACGATTAGTGGTAATTAGGGTAGTTTAAGGTATAAATAATACTTTAATAAAACAAAATGACCTAGACACATGTCTCAACCTCATTGGTTGTGTCATGGCCGACCATGACATGCCATGGGTCAACTTGGGGACCCCATGGATCCACTTTTGTTGGGAAATGACATAAATTACTTTTTATTTAATGTTAAAGTGAAAATGACACAAACATAATATGTTTTACGAAAACAATTTTTAAGTGGTGTTATACAAGTCCAAAATTTGATTATAAATAGTCATTGGAAATATAAAAAGTTTTCCTATATCATAGTATTTTTTTATAAATTTAATTATTTATGACATAATAATGATGCAGCGATGACATCATTATTTGACGATTTAAATAAAATAGAAAGATAATGTAAAATCAATGAACTACACATGTCCAAAACCAATTGGATGAGTGGATTTCGAACCCTTATCACCTTATCCACGAATTATATCAATGTGGGACCCTTTAAAACCGAAACACATTTTTCAAATAATGTAAAATTTCTTTACTTTCCAAAAGTGCCCCTCCTCTCCTCTTATAAAAGGCCCCCACCTCTACCTCATTTCACACACTCTTCAAGCCTTTGGCTCGGCCAACCCCTGCCCATTTGGTCTCTCCACATCCCTCTCCTAATCCTAGAGGATTCCCTTTGGGCATAATCCTTTCAAAGGAAGCCTTTAGGCTCAACTCAAAAGGAGTTACACTTTTAAAGGTAATTCATTCTCTCATGTTCATTTGTTTTATTTTGCTTCTCCAACCCCCTAAACACTTTTTATTTACTTCTTTTGTAACAACACCAGTATCATCAATATACTAGGATGTTGTTATAAGATTTATTTGAGCTACACTCTCACACAACTACATCAACTGGTTAAAGAACATACGGTTTCCGTGGATGGAGAAATTCTGCCTCCCGAAACGATGATTGTTCAACAGTCATTTAACACCTTCAAAGGTGGCCATTATGATGTCACTATTTTTTATATAATATGTTTATGTTTTCCTTATGCTTCTGTTTTTTTTATTTTGGGCATACCTTTATGGTTTCCATTATGGGTAAAACACGATATCTTCATTTTAGGAAGTGCGGACTACCGCCCCCTAAAAGTGATTTGATTCGTTAATACCATATGTGGGATGTGTAAAGGATAAAGTTAATGATATTATATATGTTATTATACTGGAATTATAATATACTCTTATATCATTATGATTCCATTCCAGAAAATATGAAATAGAAATGGAAGTAGCGTTCATGCGTACGTATGGCTTACCGTCTCCATGAACGGTGCATTTCATTTCTTACCTCTAAATGTGATGTAATATTATAAATTCATATATGTACTGGATATATATGACATATATGATATCTACATCATGAATACCATTCTGGATATAATGAACCTTTGACCAAATTAACAACATATAAGTGTAAGAAGTCTATTTTTGACTTAAGAACCAAATACCGACAAAATGAACATTGTTAACTTAACAGATTACATGATGTTCATAACATGGTATAAAAGGAATAATGAACTTGAAAAAGGTTCTTAAGCAAGTATATATTAAATCAAGTTTATTATTCAGGAGATTAAAGAACGGTCGGGTCAAGTCGGATACGAGGTATGGGACCTCGTCTGAATCTCCTTTCATTGAGGCATATTTTATTTTATACACAACTTTCTTTTATACGGTGTATAAACCCCTTTGACTTTTACGTTTATTCAAAAGGAATCTTTTTTTTATACGAAGCGTTTACTAAACAACAAAAGGGAATGTTTTTGTCGTATGTATGAGGCGACAACGACTTCTCCGCCGTCGTGACCGTTATTTGAGTTTCGGCTTCCTCTACAAGCCATACCTTCTTTTTTAAAAAGAAAAATAAATACCATGTTTTACTTTTCTTTTATTTTAGTATTGAAAATGGTTTTCATAATGTTTTTATATCAATGTGTTGTATTGATATCTTGTGATTGAAATGTGGAAATTTTATGTTTCCTTTATGCATGTTTTATGTGATATGATTATGTTATGGTTCTTGGGAATTATTATGAAGACGGGTGGTTCCGTGATAAACTAAGGGTGGGTGAGCCCGTTATAGCTCTCCAATGCATTGGGTAACGCGTAGGAGTGAAACGTTAAGGTTTCTCCGAAGAGATTTAGGGAATATACTGTGATGGGTATTCCAAACGTAACCAAGAGGGTTACTCCCTACGTAAGAATGTTATGAATGCCTCAAGTTACCTTTATGTCTTATGATTTCTATGATTTATTCATGATTTTATGAGGTATGTTAAAGTGCCTATGTTTTATGGGTAAAGTATGATTTTATTCTTATGTATATATGAACTCATGTTTCCTTTCCATGTTTTTATAACCCATACTGAGCTTTTTATGCTCATCGCAAGTTTTTTTTTTGAAATGTTTTTCACAGGTCAAGGGAAAGGTACATGATATGATGATAGTGTCAAGGAAGTGTCAAGAAATAATCCATGTTTTATTTCAAATGTGTTTTCCATTGATGGGAATGAAGAATACTATCTTTATGTAACCACTTTGTTTATATGTGGAATGTAATGAAAGTTTTATGATCTAATTCTCTAAAACTCTAAACCTGAAAAGATCCTCAATGTGTAATCTTGTAATAACTCAAGATTAAGTAAGGTTTAAGGCTGGGGCCTTATAGTTGGTATTAAAGGTCGGTTTAGATAACTTTAGGAGTTAGATTTCTGTTAAATTATTATCCAAAAATATTTTTTTTCGAAATGATATAGCATTTAATGATTACCATGTTGCTTCATCTAAGACATGTTTGTTCAGAATGGTTTTCCGTAGAGGAAACAGGGAAGCAGTGCTAGGAAGGCATATAGAAGGAAATAACCTTCCGAATCAGCATCCAGAAATGGTCGGAATTGGAACTGAACAGTTTGTTGCAGTAATGGCGCAGTTGACTCAAGCGATAAATGGTGGTGGTATCCATGCACGAGATCAGCCAGATCAACCGCAGCGGAACATGTCAGGGGTGGAACATTTCATGAGGCAACATCCACCATCATTCAGAGGATCATCTGACCCTGTTCTAGCTGAAGGGTGGATTAAAGCACTGGAGAAGATTTTTGATGTCATGGGGTGTTCAGACAATCAAAAGGTTAGTCTTGCTATTTACCGTTTGGAGGGAGAGGCAGATCAGTGGTGGTCTATGGTTAAAAATATCAGGGACGCCGATGAGATTGATGCTCTTGACTGGGATGAATTCAAAGGTATGTTTCTTGAGAAGTATTTTCCTAAGGCTGTTCGACTTAGGATGGAAAAGAAATTCTTGGAATTGAGGCAAGAGGAAGACTCAGTGGCTGCCTATGAAGAAAGGTTCACTCGATTGGCAAGGTATGCCCCAAATTTTATCCGGGACATTGATAGTAAAATAAATCGTTTTTACTCAGGATTAAAGCCAAAATATCGAAGGGCATTAGCTTCTCGTGAGTTTAAAAGTTATGAAAAGCTTGTTGGATGTGCTGAGAAGGTGGAAATGGAGTTTGCCGATGACCAAGTTTTCTATAACAACCTGCAGAAGAAGAGACCGAGGTGGCAGGAGAAAGGTAAGAATTCTTCAAAAAAGTCTGATGGTAAGAAAACTAAGTTTCCAGTTTGTGATAAATGTGGAAAAAGGCATGCTGGGGAATGTCTTCTGAATTCTGGAAAGTTCTACCGATGTGGTAAGATGGGACATAAGGCTCGTGATTGCACTGAAAAGGATCAAGCTGAAGGTAAGAACAAATTTGATTTACAGTTAGTGAAGTGTTATAAGTGCAATGAGATGGGTCACTATGCAAACGAGTGTCCGACAAGGAGCTTGAGTGATGGGAAGTAGTTATACTACAAGCAGAAAGGGGTGGTGAAATCCTTTGCAACTACTTCAGCAGATGTCGGGCCATCAAATGAAGTTGTATCAGGTACTTTGTTTGTTTTTTCAGATTATGACAGTGTGTTGTTTGATTCGGGGTCTACACATTCTTTCATCTCTGAAACCTTTTCTAGTAAAATGGTAATACCATCTTAAGAAATGTCTCCTGAACTTTTGGTAAAAACACCTGGGGGAAGTGTCGAGGAAAAAAGAATTTATAAGAATCTTCCTATCCTTATCTGTGGAAAGAACCAACTTGAAAACCTTATTGTTCTACCTCTAGTAGAGTTTGATGTTATCCTGGGTATGGATTGGCTCTCTATTTACCATGCTAAGATTGACTATAGAGCTAAAGAAGTTTCTTTTCAGAAAGACTTTCAGTTTGTTTACAATAATGAACCCTTACTTTTGATAACATATCAAGAGGCCGAGAAACTTGTAAAAGATGGAAATGAATGTTACCTTGCACACGTCGTTGAAAATAAAGGAACTGTTCAGATTAATGATGTGCCAGTGGTAAATGAGTATCCTGATGTTTTTCCTGATTAGTTGCCTGGAATAATACCAGATCGAGAAGTTGAGTTTACTGTTGACTTAGTTCCTGATGCTAAGCCAATTTAAAAACCCCCTTATCGAATGACACAAATTGAACTTTTAGAGTTGAAGGAGCAATTGCAAGATTTATTAGAGAAAGGTTTCATTAGACCTAGCACATCACCATGGGGTGATCCTGTTTTATTTGTTAAAAAGAAAGATGGTTCTATGAGACTTTGCATTGATTATAGAGCCTTGAATAATATCACTGTTAAGAACAAATATCCTTTGCCTCATATCGATGATTTGTTTGATCAGCTCCAGGGAGCTCAGTATTTTTCAAAGATTTACTTGAGATCGGGGTACCATCAGCTGAAGGTTAAGGAGGCAGATATTCCGAAGACCGCGTTCCGTACGAGATATGGCCATTATGAATTTGTAGTAATGCCTTTTGGGCTAACCAATGCACCTGCTGTATTCATGGACTTAATGAATAGAATTTTCCATGAGTTCTTGGATATGTTTGTGGTGGTTTTCATTGATGATATTTTGGTGTTTTCTAAAAGTAAATAGGAGCATGAAAAACATTTAAGGGTTATCTTGCAAACCATAAAAAAAAAAGAAACTGTATGGTAAATTCAGCAAGTGTTAGTTTTGGTTACAAAAAATTTCTTTCCTTGGTCACATTGTTTCTAAAGATGGAATAACTGTTGATCCTGCAAAACCAAAAGTTGTGGAAGAATGGCCAAGACCCACAAATGTAACTGAGATTTATAGCTTCCTTGGTTTGGCGGGCTATTACCGAAGGTTTGTTAGAAATTTTTCACGGTTATCTAGTCCAATGACTAAGCTAACTCGTAAGGGTGTTAAGTTTATCTGGACAAAAGAATGTGATGATTGTTTTCAGGAATTGAAAAGATGATTGGTGAATGCTCCAGTTTTGGCACTACCTTCCAGGAATGGTGAGTTTGTTATATGCAGTGATGCTTCATTGAATGGACTTGGTTGCGTCCTAATGCAGAATGATCAGGTAATTTCTTATGCTTCACGATAGTTGAAAACTCATGAGGTAAATTACCCTACACATGATTTGGAACTAGCTGTTGTTGTTTTTGCTTTAAAAATTTGGAGGCAACATTTGTATAGAGTAAAGTGTGAAATATATACCGATCACAAAATTTTAAAGTATATATTCACTCAGAAAGAGTTAAACATGAGACAAAGGAGATGGATGGAATTAATCAAGGATTATGATTGTACAATTCATTACCATCCGGGAAAAGTAAATAAAGTGGTTGATGCTTTGAGTCGAAAAAGTAATGCTTCATTAACAATGTTGCATTTGGAACGTGATCCTTTGGTTAACGATTTTATGAACTTTGGCATAGATGTTGTTGGTTCAGGAAGTCCTTCTGTTTTGTTTCAGGTATCAGTGAGATCTTCTCTATCAGATAGAATCAAGCAAGCACAGAAGCAAGACAGTGAGTTGCAGAAAAAGGTAGAGCTGGTTCAGAAAGGTAAGTTGCCTGAATTCAACATTGATAGTGATTGTGTTTTGAGATTTGGGAAGAGATTGTGTGTGCCTTGTGATTCACAGTTGAAGAGAGAGCTGTTATGTGAAGCTCATAGTTCTTCGTTTTCAGTTCATCCGGGCAGTACTAAGATGTATAGAGATCTGCGGGAGTATTACTGGTGGGATGGAATGAAAAGAGACATTTCTGATTTTACTGTGAAGTGTTTGACTTGTCAGCAGGTTAAAGCATAGCGGCAGCTACCGAAAGGGATGCTTCAGCCTTTACCAGTGCCAGAGTGGAAATGGGAGAATATATCCATGGACTTTGTTGTTGGATTACCGAATACATCTCGAGGTAATAATGCAATTAGGGTTATTGTTGATCGCTTGACCAAATCTGCTCATTTCCTTGCTATACGAGATACCTTCTCTCTTGATCAACTTTATCGTTTGTATCTTAAAGAGATAGTCAGGTTACATGGAGTTCCCCTCTCTATTGTGTCGGATCGTGATCCTAGGTTTTCTTCTAACTTTTGGAAAGGCCTTCAGAAGTCGTTGGGTACTGAATTAAATTTTAGTACAGCTTTTCATCCTCAATCAGATGGGCAGTCAGAACGAAAAATTCAGACATTGGAGGATATGCTACGAGCTTGTTCTATGGATTATCAGGGAAGTTGGGACAAACATCTTTCTTTGGTTGAATTTTCATATAATAACAGTTTCCATTCTAGTATACAGATGGCACCATTTCAGGCATTATATGCGAAGCGGTGTCGAACTCCAGCTTTTTGGGATGAAGTGGGTGAAAGGAAGTTGATGGGACCAGAATTGGTAGAAGAGATGGCAGAAAAAGTTCATCTGATTCAGAAACACATGAGAACAGTTCCGAGCAGGCAGAAGAGTTATGCAGATAACCGGAGGAAGGATCTATCTTTCGAGGTAGGTGATCATGTTTTTCTCAAGGATTCTCCTTAGAAAAGCGTGATGAGATTTGGTAAGAAATGAAAGTTGAGTCCAAGGTTTGTTGGACCATACGAAATTCTGGAGAGAGTTGGATCAGTTGCATACCGAGTGGCTTTACCTCCGAGTTTATCTCAGGTACACAATATTTTTCACGTTTCGATGTTGAGAAAGTATATGCCAGATCCATCTCATGTTTTGATCCCAGAGGTAGTTCAGCTGGAAGAGAACCTATCTTATGAGGAACAACCAGTCCAGATTCTTGACCACAGGGAGCATGTGTTACGGAATAAGGTGATTAATCAGGTAAAGTTTTTGTGGAAAAACCACATGATTGAAGAGGTATCATGGGAATCTGAAAATGCAATGAGGGATAAGTACCCCCATTTATTCGATAAGTAAATAAATTACAGGGACGCAATTTTCTAAAGGGGGTAAGGATGTAACATCCCAAGTAAGTAATGAATAATAGATATTTTTATCTATGTCTATTAATGATTAAGATAATGTTATAGTGGCTTAAAATGAAAATAAATACAATCTTATGCATGGAATACACTAATATTCTTAAAAGATTGTTTTACTGCCTTTTGATGGCAAACCATTTTTGAATCTCTATTTTGACAATTTTATAAACTATATTTTTCAAAATAAACTTATTCTTTATGATTGGGACATCAAAATTTACCTTGTGTTAATTTTTGGTATTTTTCTGACAATGTTCATTTTTTTAATGAATAGTGAAAAATACTGCATTTTACATCAAAACTACTTTTTAATCTAATTTATTTATATGATTAGATTATGTTTTGAATTGGTCTTAAAGTGAAATTAGAATATATTTTTACCATTTTATCCAATGTTGGTCATTGGAATCAATTTCACTTTGAAAATAGACTTAAACTGGTGTCAATCTTTTGATACTTATTGTTTTGTAAAAACACGCTATTTGCTCTGGCAGCGGGAATTAATTATTAAATTAATTAATGTGACCTATATGTTTTTAATTTTGTAAAATATACTTCATTTTTGAATTTGGAATATCAAATATAGCTTAGGGTGAATTTTTGGTAATTTTCTGAAAAACGTCAATTTTTTATGAATAGTGAAACCACTAAGTGATAATCAAGCAAACTGATTTTCCAGTTAAATGAAAGTTTACCACTAATGTGTATTGAATTTTGAAAATCCGACATACATGGTTGTCATTAAGAAGTAAAATGTGGTTCAATGAAATTATAATAATTTTTTGGTGAATAGTAACTTATTAAGTTCTTAATCACGATTAGTGGTAATTAGAGTAGTTTAAGGTATAAATAATACTTTAATAAAATGAAATGACCTAGACACATGTCCCAACCTCATTGGTTGTGTCATGGCCGACCATGACATTCCATGGGTCAACTTGGGGACCCCATGGATCCACTATTGTTGGGAAATGACATAAATTACTTTTTATTTAATGTTAAAGTGAAAATGACACAAACATAATATGTTTTACAAAAACAATTTTTAAGTGGTGTTATACAAGTCCAAAATTTGATTATAAATAGTCATTGGAAATATAAAAAGATTTCCTATATCATATTATTTTTTTTATAATTTTTAGACATTAAATAAATTTAATTATTTATGACATAATAATGATTCAGTGATGACATCATTATTTGATGATTTAAATAAAATGGAAAGATAATGTAAAATCTATGAACTACACAAGTACAAAACCAATTGGATGAGTGGATTTCGAACCCTTATCACCTTATCGACGAATTCTATTAATGTGGGACCCTTTAAAACCGAAACACATTTTTCAAATAATGTAATATTTCTTTACTTTCCAAAAGTGCCCCTCCTCTCCTCTTATAAAAGGCCCCCACCTCTACCTCATTTCACACACTCTTCAAGCCTTTGGCTAGGCCAACCCCTGCCCATTTGCTCTCTCCACATCCCTCTCCTCATCCTAGAGGATTCCCTTTGGGCAGAATCCTTTCAAAGTAAGCCTTTAGGCTCAACTCCAAAGGAGTTACACTTTTAAAGGTAATTCATTCTCCCATGTTCATTTGTTTTATTTTGCTTCTCCAACCCCCTAAACTCTTTTTATTTACTTCTTTTGTAACAACAACAGTATCATCAATATACTAGGATGTTGTTATAAGATTTATTTGAGCTACACTCTCACACAACTACATCAAATGGATAAAGAACATACGGTTTCCGTGGATGGCGAAATTCTGCCTCCCGAAACGATGATTGTTCAACACTCATTTAACACCTTCAAAGGTGGCCATTATGATGTCACTATTTTTTATATAATAGGTTTATGTTTTCCTTAAGCTTCTGTTTTTTTTATTTTGGGCATACCTTTATGGTTTCCATTATGGGTAAAACACGATATCATCATTTTAGGAAGTGCGGACTACCGCCCCCTAAAAGTGATTTGATTCGTTAATACCATATGTGGGATGTGTAAAGGATAAAGTTAATGATATTATATATGTTATTATACTGGAATTATAATATACTCTTATATCATTATGATTCCATTCCAGAAAATATGAAATAGAAATGGAAGTAGCGTTCATGCGTACGTACGGCTTACCGTGTCCATGAACGGTGCATTTCATTTCTTACCTCTAAATGTGATGTAATATTATAAATTCATGTATTTACTGGATATATATGACATATATGATATCTAAATCATGAATACCATTATGGATATAATGAACCTTTGACCAAATTAACAACATGTAAGTGTAAGAAGTCTATTTTTGACTTAAGAACCAAATACCGACAAAATGAACATTGTTAACTTAAAAGATTACATGATATTCATAACATGGTATAAAAGGAATAATGAACATGAAAAAGGTTTTTAAGAAAGTAGAGATTAACTCAATTTTATTATTCAGGAGATTAAAGAACGATCGGGTCAAGTCGGATACGAGGTATGGGACCTCGTCTTAATCTCCTTTCATTGAGGCATATTTTATTTTATACACAACTTTCTTTTATACGGTGAATAAACCCCTTTGACTTTTACTTTTATTCAAAAGGAATCTTTTTTATATGAAGCGTTTACTAAACGACAAAAGGTAATGTTTTTTCGTACGTATGCGGCGACAACGACTTCTCCGCCGTCGTGACCGTTATTTGAGTTTCGGCTTCCTCTACAAGCCATACCTTCTTTTTTAAAAAGAAAAATAAATACCATGTTTTACTTTTCTTTTATTTTAGTATTGAAAATGGTTTTCATAATTTTTTTATATCAACGTGTTGTATTGATATCTCGTGATTGAAATGTGGAAATTTTATGTTTCCTTTATGCATGTTTTATGTGATATGATTATGTTATGGTTCTTGGGAATTATTATGAAGACGGGTGGTTCCGTGATAAACTAAGGGCGGCTGAGCCCGTTATAGCTCTCCAATGCATTGGGTAACGCGAAGGAGTGAAACGTTAAGGTTTCTCCGAAAAGATTTAGGGAATATACTGTGATGGGTATTCCAAACGTAACCAAGAGGGTTACTCCCTACGTAAGAATGTTATGAATGCCTCAAGTTACCTTTATGTCTTATAATTTCTATGATTTATTCATGATTTTATGAGGTATGTTAAAGTCCCTTTGTTTTATGGGTAAAGTATGATTTCATTCTTATGTATATATGAACTCATGTTTCCTTTCCATGTTTTTATAACCCATACTGAACTTTTTATGCTCATCCCAAGTTTTTTTTTGAAATGTTTTTCACAGGTCAAGGTAAAGGTACATGATATGATGATAGTGTCAAGGAAGTGTCAAGAAATAATCCATGTTTTATTTCAAATGTGTTTTCCATTGATGGGAATGAAAAATACTATCTTTATGTAACCACTTTGTTTATATGTGGATTGTAATGCAAGTTTTATGATCTAATTCTCTAAAACTCTAAACCTGAAAAGATCCTCAATGTGTAATCTTGTAATAACTCAAGATTAAGTAAGGTTTAAGGCTGGGGCCTTATATTCATGAAGTGTATCACTAAATTAAAATTATTATACTTATAAGATTTAAGAAAGTGACATGTTGTCACATTCTTTGGTTTTAATAATAATTAAATTATTTTCATGGAAAAAAGTCCATTAAATGAATCTAATTCGACCCTTAGGTGATATGGGTCGACTTTTAGTCATCCAATAAGATTTTGAAATGTGTTAGGGTAATTTTATAATATTATATTTACCCTTAATTACCTGATTTACCTTTAACTATGGTAAATAAAATTTACCATAGTTACTATTCATAATTCCCAAAAATATAAAGTGTCTTATTAACATAATTTGTATCCACTGATTCTAAATATGGAATCCATTTTTCCAAATTCAATACACAAAAGTTGCAGAAATTAAATTAAAATTAATCCCGTTGTCGAAAGAAAACGGGTTATTCTTTAAAACATTGCAAAAGATTGAATTGATTTATCTTACAAATTCAAGGTAGAATCATTGCTAATGACATACATTATATTAAATGGTAAAAATATATTATATTTATACTTTAAAACCATTAAATATTATAATTTAACCATATAAATTATTGCGATGAAAAAAGTTGTTTTTAATTAAAATATAGCGTGTTTTTACTATTCATCAAAATATGAAAGTTACCAAAATGATATGAAAATTTATCCAAAGTAAATTTTTATTTAATGATTCAAAATAAGAATTTTATTTTGTCAAATTGAACTTATAAACATGTAAAAAACTAGATTTAATATGGGTGTGCCATCAAAAGGCAGCAAAACTGCATTTTTTTTAAAAATACTTATTTTACCCGAAAAATTTATTTTGTTCTTATACCATGTTTTAGAAAATGTGAAAGACGAATAATAATGTTATAAGATTCAAAATTTAGTTAATACTATTCATAATTGGTAGTTCATAACAATATTATAATAATATATCGTTGTTTAGTAAAACCCGGAATTGCGTACAACACACGCTATCGAGGAAGGTCGCGATTGCGTGAAATGCAAGCCAAGTCAGGGTTGCGTGATGTACAAGAATCATTCGTTGTTTCGTATAACATAATACAACCATATTTCTTTTAAACATTATATATATATTTATATACTCAATGTTGCATAGAATAACTATTATCAAAATTGTGTGTAACACGATCCAAGAATAGTGTTGCGTATACTGCAAGCTAATACGGTGTTGCGTATAGCGCAAGGTAATCTTGGTGTAGCATACAACACAAGAAATTAATGAAATTAAAAGAATATTTTTCATAAAATCTCGGGATGTTACATTCAACCCCCCTTAAAATGAATTTCTCCCTCGAGATTCGTTGGGGTTATAAATGGTTTACTATTCAAAAGTTTCTTTAATAAAAACCCACATCGTAAAAAGGAATAACAATACCAATCTTTAAAAACAAAAGTATGAAACGTTACGCTTACCCAAATAAACTAATCATTGGGTTTCCACATACGTGAAAATATGGATATGGAAGAGAAATATAACCATCATGTTCTGATGGAGAGTGGTAGAGAACATGGATATAGAAAAACCAGCAATCACAAAGCCATAAATTTTTGAAGATCTAAGGTACCATCTAATTCTTCAGATATAAGAGCACTAGGACAACATTTTTGGTTTTCAAGATCATTTCCCTAAAGTGGATGAAATTGGAATTAGAAGAAATACTTTCATGATTTTGGTATAGTCTCACCGTTTTTCATTCTTTGGACAATTTCCACTTCATCTCTTAATGAAAAGAAGTTGAATTTTTCATTTGTGATGTGTTAGCAGATCATGTGATAGAATGATGGGTCATTCCATCTGTCTCAAACAAAAGGTTAGAAAATTTATCAAAAAATACATAAGTCCATCTATAGTGAGATTAATCATATATGGTTCCTAAAATGGACTTATACTTCATATATCATACTTCTTAATATAATTAAAATAGTTTCTACTAAACAGAGACTTCCTGTAGGCCAGTGGTAGGCGATAAAGGCCAGTCGCACTTCGGTTGTGGGTTTGATTACCACAGCCTTGTCTGACGCGATGGGCTGTCTCCCGTCCTGCATGTTGTCCTTTTTCTAAAACTATATTACTATAACATCCCATCAATAATATTGAAAATCAATAACTTATGTCCAACATAATCCATTCCAATCTTTAGGAATATCTAAAATACTATGGTCCAAACTCATAGTATAAAGAAAATGATTACTTCAAATGTCACATAACAATCACGTGAATGCCATAATTTATCCCCATATATCATAAGATATATCTTGTTGGTTAAATTACAAACATGTGAATACCTTAATCATGTATTCTCTTGAAGAATGAATATCCATTGGACCTTAGTGAAAACATGAATGCAGTAAAAAGTTAAGAATTCCCACATACCAAAAAACTCAAAATTCTATATCCTCAAACCATGATATCACTTAGTCCTTATATCAATCATGATATCATAAATACTATAAAACATAGTATATTCTCTTTATCCCTTCATTATGTGCATATCATCTGCTTTCCAAAAATATTTCAATCACTTTTCATGGTTACCGATGCCATAAAATTTTTGAAAACCACAATATACAAAAACACAAATATTCCAATATTCCACCATACTATATACAACATTATTCTGGAATCCCATTACATAAACACTTAATCATTCCACCACATCGTTGTCATATTCAACATCGCCAATGGTGATCGCATGTGACTTCCCTTTGTCCTTTTCCTTAAGTGGTTTCTCATGTCGATCATCACTAACCCTTGGATTAGGGCATTTATTAGCATAATGACCCATTTCCTTGAACTTGAAGCATTGAAGTGTAGTAGGTTCATTTTGTGTATCCCTTCCATTGTTTACATCATTAGGCATCTTCTTTCCCATCATTTCGGCATTCAAATGCCCGATGACAATCCTTTCCACATTTGAAACATTTACTTGTCCCTTTAAGACAATATCCACCATGCTTCTTTCTACACTTTGAGCATAAGGAAACATTTATCTTCATTTCACCATTTTTCTGAAATTTCTCCTTGAACTCCATCTTTCATTTCTTGTCAAAACTATGAGATGGATTAGTAACACCAACTTCCATTTCAACCTTGATAGCACAACACACAATTTCTTCATATCTACTGAAGTCTCTTATAGCTAATGCCCTTCGAAGATTTTGTTTTAAGCCACTGAAAAATAAATCAACTTTACTTTCAGGTTGGATGATAAATCCAGATGCATACCTTGCAAGCCTTGTAAAATTCTCTTCTTATATACCAACAGATTCATCATCCTTTTGCTTAGGTTCAAGAAACTCCTTCTCCATCTTTGTTCGAAGAATATGAGGGAAGTACTTATTGAAAAATATGTTCTTAAACTCGTCCCATTCCATTGACTCAATTTCATCTCTTTGACTCATATTCTTGATAAGATTCCACCATTGATCAGCTTCACCTTCCAAAAAATATACTGCTAAGATGAATTTATCATGTTAAGAACATTGAAGAACTGAAAATATCATTTCAGTGGTACTGATCCATTGTTCAGCAACAAGTGGATCATAAGACCCACTGAAAGAAGGGGGACGTTGCCTCATGATGGACTCAATAGAATATTGTTCCCTTCTCTGCTCATTTGGAAGTCCAGAATGATTCATAGCTTGTGTAAGTATAGTAATAATATTTTTCAATCCATCTCCCATAACATTTGTTTGTTCAGGAGGACAATCATTGCATTGTCCATTGCATTGATCAACACGGTTCCTTCGGGTTCTAGCCATCGTCTAAAACCCAAAAAGAATAGTGTGAGAGGCAAAAATCATGCTAGGAAAAAACAACATACTAAAAGGGGGAGTACCCTCAATATCCACATCTTAGGTTTAATTATAAGATCATTAGCGCAATTCTAGGACTATAACCTATACTTATACTTAACCTTAAGGACATCCCTAGACATACCTTAGAAATATCTCTAGGGATCTCACTAAAGTTATCACATCCTAGTTTCCAAAGGTTGACTAAACCTTTCCTCTGATACCAACTGTAACGACCCGAAGCTTAACATACATAGAAATTACATTACTTTTGAGGAATACTTAGTACATAACAAAAACACACACACAAGGACCGTAATAGTTTAGTGTCTTTGGAAACTCAGAATATAATCTTCTAATCGTGGTGAAATATTTTCAACATCTCCCATAATGATCTTATTTTTTTAAAACCTAATTCCTTTATTTATGTCCTGGGGAAAATAAAACATAAAAGGGTGAGCTCAAATGCTCAGTAAGGGTAAACAAAATAAATATCAATCACGTCATATTCATAATAACATATCTTTTGTAAATATTAACATGAAAAAGAGATCATAATTTCATAACATGGGATGAATCATCGTAGTGAAATATAATCCCAATAATCATAACTTTAAACATGAAACCTTGTGGAATACACACATAATCATAGAGAATCATTTCTTATTAGTCAAGACTCATTGCCAAGACTATCTTAGTGGACTAAGTCCCTTTCCGAACAGAGTTTACTCCTCGTTTCGGTCCTGTTTCACTGAACCGGTATAACCTACCGTTCCAGCCATGTCTATCTCATGAGATATAAAATCTTTAACCAATTAATTGGAGGGAGATATAGGTCCCACCGATATCATAATGATACCATTCTTATGTGTGCCACAAAATCATAAATCATACATCATTTCATAACCCATGTAATAAAAATGGGAATCTTAAACATCGTGACATCATCAAACAATTCATATAAGATAAAGGAATTCATAAAAATAATTCCATCACAACATAATCAAATCAATGTAATAATAGGGATATAAACAGAACCCTATATTATCTTATATGGAAAATAATTTTGATAAAACACATGAACTCCATTCTTGAGGAAAATATCCTTTCAAATTCAAAAAAAAACATTTCCCTTTTTTAACATGTCATACAATTTTAAACTAAAGAATTAGATTAAAAATAAACTTGAAAACTTGTAAAGGAAGCTTCTTGGAAATAATGTTTTAAAAATCCATTCATGTTGTTTAAGTTAGAAAAACATTCTTCGAGTACTTTTGTCGGAAAAGTCAAAAAGTACCTCGTATGAAAAACGACAAAAGATTCCTTTCCTATCTTTTACTAAATACTCAACGAAGGTTAAAATTTTATATAAACTATTTTATAAGGATATAAATATTACATATTGAGTAAACATGGATGTGGATGATAAAATATACCTCAGTAAATACCAAAGTATAAACAATCTCGGATAAAAATGAGATTGTGATATTTCCCTTACCTTAGGTCCGATTTTCTTCGTAAGTGTCCAAACCTCCTGTATAATGATTTAAATAATGTTATTGACTTATTCCAGAATCATAATTATTGTTATGATATCATATATGGTCATATTCATAGCTTATTATTAGTAATATTTCATTACTACTTGTTATTCGGGTGTTTATTACTTTTTTGTTCTTATGCGTGTTTGTCGAATAAATTCTTATTCTTCTCTTTAAGTTATAGATACCTCATTCACATAATGGTATTATTGTAATATATATCATATTCATTCATTCAATTCATTTATATAATCATTATGCAATGAATATCATGTAGAACGAATCACATCACATCGTGGAGAAGGTATTCCGTACGTACGCACGAGCGATGACATCATTCCCATGATCGTGGAATTGTATTGGAGTGTATGTATACTATTTCAGAATCAATATAACTTTTTAATAGTCATATATAGTCATTATTTACACCATTATACCCATCCAAGTAAGGTGGTGGTGGAAAATAGATTACACCATGCCGTGGAGACGGTATTCCGTACGTACGCACGCGCGGTGATTTCTTTTTCCGTAGGATGGATAGATGGTGAAATAGGGTTGCTTCATACTTATAATAACATATTAGTATATTAGTGATACTTATGTTATTACTTCATAATGAAACAACTAAATAAGAAGAAGTGGAAGAACAAATAAAGATGAAAGAATCGGTAATGGACATTACCTCTTCTTTGAAGTGCTTCGTTGAGACCTCCTTTTTGGGTACTAAAATAGGTCTTTGAAGAATACCAGAACCTCTATGATATTTCTAGTGAATTGGAGAGGAGAAATTGTCAGGGGTTGGATGAGCGTGAAGGCTCAAAGTGGTGTGAGGATGAGAGGGACGAGGTGCCCTTTTATAAGGGAGGAGAGGGGCTCCTTTGGAAAAACTAAAAATATTATTTTATTATAAAGTCATGTTCGTTTTTCAATAGCTCCAAATTGAGTTATTTTGAATCTATGGTGGGTATGGGTAGAAATCCTCTCATACAATATAATTTAGACAAGTTTAGGTTCCTATTTTAACCTTATCATTTATATTTAACATTAAGTTAAATAATTTTACTTTTACCGTGTCTTCTTGTGTTCTTATACTATAAGGTTAATAAACTTACTATATGAAGCCATACGAACCCCAAGTTGTTTATTATTAATATATATAACCTTAGATATGTCATTTTTCCAAACAATAGTTTTTTAGGAATAAAATAACAATTAATAATATAATATTTGTTTTAAAAACTATTTTATGTCCACTTTGACACTATTTAGTAATTGAATTTTTTGAAAATCATAACAGAATGATTAGTTCAAAAAAAGTTAACTAAATCAATACTAACATGTCATATTAACCTATAAAATTAGTTTAATTCATAAAAAGTCTTAAATTACATTTATTTGGGTATTTATAACATCATTTTTTTCAATATTTCATTAATAAGACAATTACTGCATCATCTTTGTGTCATAATAAATGATAATTATTTAAGCCCTAAAAATTCTAAATAAATTCCTATGTTGTAGATAATTGTATTAGATTTCTGGAGACTATTCATGTTCGAAGTTTAATGAAGTGTATCACTAAATTAAAATTATTATACTTATAAACTTTAAGAAAGTGACATGTTGTCACATTCTTTGGTTTTAATAATAATTAAATTATTTTCATGGACAAAAGTCCATTAAATTAATATAATCTGACCCTTAGGTGATATGGGTCGAAATTTAGTCATCCTATAGGATTTTGACATGTGTTAGTGTAATTTTATAATATTATATTTACCCTTAATTACCCGATTTACCTTTAACTATGATAAATAAAATTTACCGTAGTTACTATTCATAATTCTCAAAAATAAAAAGTAGCTTATTAACATAATTTGGATCCACTGATTCCAAATATGGAATCCATTTTTCCAAATTCAATACACAAAAGTTCCAGAAATTAAATTAAAATTAATCTCGATGTCGAAAGAAAACGGGTTTTTCCTTAAAACATTGCAAAAGATTGAATTGATTTATCCTACGAATTCAAGGTAGAATCATTGCTAATGACATAAATTATATTAAATGGTAAAAATATTTATATTTATACTTTAAAACCATTCAATATTATAATTTTACCATATAAATTATTACGATGAAAATAGTTGTTTTTAATTAAAATATAGAGTGTTTTTACTATTCATCAAAATATGAAAGTTACCAGAATGATATGAAAATTTATCCAAGGTAAATTTTTATTTCATGATTCAAAAGAAGAATTTTATTTTTCGAAATTTAACTTATAAACATGTCAAAAACTAGATGTAAAGTGGATGCGCCATCAAAAGGCGGCAAAACTGCATTTTTTTTAAAATACTTATTTTACCCGAAAAAATTATTTTGTTCTTATACCATGTTTTAGAAAATGTGAAAGATGAATAATAATTTTATAAGATTAAAAATTTAGTCAACACTATTCATAATTCCTAGTTCAAAATAATATTATAATAATATATCATCGTTTAGTAAAACCCGGTATTGCGTACAACACACGCTATCGAGGAAGGTCGCGATTGCGTGTAATGCAAGCCAAGTCAGGGTTGCGTGCTGTGCAAGAATCATTTGTTGTTTCGTATAACATAATCCAACCATATTTCATTTATACATTGAATGTATATATATATATATAAATATACTCAATGTTGCGTAGAATAACTATTATCAAAATTGTGTGTAACACGATCCAAGAATAGTGTTGCGTATACTGCAAGCTAATACGGTGTTGCGTATAGTGCAAGGTAATCTTGGTGTAGAATACAACACAAGACATTAATGAAATTAAAAGAATATTTTTCATAAAATCTCGGGGTGTTACATTCTACCCCCCTTAAAATGAATTTCTCCCTCGAAATTCGTCGGGGTTATAAATGGTTTACTATTTGAAAGTTTATTTAATAGAAACTCGCATCGTAAAAAGAAATACCAAAACCAATCGTTAAAAACAAAAGTATGAAATGTTATGGTTACCCAAATAAACTAATCACTGGGTTTCCACCTAGGTGAAAATATGGATATGGAAAAGAAATCTAACCATCATGTTCTGATGGAGAGTGGTAGAGAACATGGCTATGGAAAAACCAGCAATCACAAAGCCATAAATTTGTGACGATCTAAGGTACCATCTGATTCGTCAGATATAAGAGCACTAGGACAACATTTTTGGTTTTCAAGATCATTTCTCTAAAGTGGATGGAATTGTAATTAGAAGAAATACTTTCGTGATTTTGGTATAGTCTCACCGTTTGTCATTCTTTGGACAATTTCCACTTCATCTCTTAAAGAAATGAAGTTGAATTTGTCATTCGTGATGTGTTAGCAGATCATGTGATAGAATGATGGGTCATTCTATCTGTCTCAAACAAAAGGTTAGAAATGTTATCAAAAAATACATAAGTCCATCTATAGTGAGATTAATCATATATGGTTCCTAAAATGGACTTATACTTCATATATCATACTGCTTAATATAATAAAACTAGTTTCTACTAAATAGGGACTTCCTGTAGGCCAGTGGTAGGCGATAAAGTCCAGTCGCACTTTGGTTGTGGGTTTGATTCTCACAGCCTTGTCCGACGCGATGGGTTGTCGCCCGTCCTACAGGTTGTCCTTTTTCTAAAACTATATTACTATAACATGCCATCAATAATATTGAAAAATACTAACTTATGTCCAACATAATCCATTCCAATCATTAGGCTTATCTAAAATACTTCGGTCCAAGCTCATAGTATAAAGAAAATGATTACTTGAAATGTCACATAACAATCACGTGAATGCCATAATTTATCCCTATATATCATAAGATATATCTTGTTGGTCAAATTACAAACATGTGAATACCTTAATCATGTATTCTCTTGAAGAATGAATATCCATTGAACCTTAGTGAAAACATCAATGCAATTAAAAGTTAACACTTTCCACATACCGAAATCCTCAAAATTATATATTCTCGAACCTTGATATCACTTAGTCCTTATATCAATAATGAGCTCATGAATACTATCAAACATATTAGATTCTCTTTATCACTTCATTATGTTAATATCATCTGCTTTCCAAAAATATTTCAATCACTTTTCATGGTTACCGATGCCATAAAATTATTGAAAACCACAATAGTCCAAAACATAAATATTCCAATATTCCACGATACTATATACAACATTATTCTAGAATCCCATTACATAAACACTTAATCATTCCACCACATCATTGTCATATTCAACATCGCCAATGGTGATCTCATGTGACTTCCCTTTGCCCTTTTCCTTAAGTGGTTGCTCATGTCGATCATCACTAACCCTTGGATTAGGGAATTTATTAGCATAATGCCCCATTTCCTTGCACTTGAAGCATTGAAGTGTAGTAGGTTCATTCTGTGTATCCCTTCCTTTGTTTTCATCATTAGGAATCTTCTTCCCATCATTGCGGCATTCAAATGCCCGATGACCTTCGTTTCCACATTTGAAACATTTACTTGTCCCTTTAAGACAATATCTACCATGCTTCTTTCCACACTTTGAGCATAAGGGAACATTCATCTTCTTTTGACCATTATTCTATGATTTCTCCTTGAACTCCATCTTTTGTTTCTTGTCAAAACTATGAGATGGATAAGTAACACCAACTTTCATTTCTACCATGATAGCACAACACACAATTTCTTCATAGCTACTAAAGTCTCTTATAGCTAATGCCCTTCTAAGTTTTGGTTTTAAGACACTGAAGAATTGATCAACTTTACTTTCAGGTTGGATGATAAATCCAGATGCATACCTTGCAAGCCTTGTAAAATTCACTTCGTATATACCAACAGATTCATCATCCTTTTGCTTTAGTTCAAGAAAATCCTTCTCCATCTTTTTTAGAAGAATATGACGGAAGTACTTATTGAAAAATAAGTTCTTGAACTCGTCCCATTCCATGGACTCAATTTCATCTCTTTGCCTCGCATTCTTGATAATATTTCCACCATTGATCATCTTCACCTTCCAAACGATATAATGCTAAGATGACTTTATCATGTTCAGAACATTGAAGAACTGAAAATATCTTTTCATTGGTACTGATCCATTGTTCGGCAACAAGTGGATCAGAAGTCCCACTAAAAGAAGGTAGATGTTGCCTCATGAAGGACTTAACCGAATATTGTTCCCTTCTCTGCTCATTTGGAAGGACAGAATGATTTATAGCTTGTGTAAGTATAGAAATATGATTTTTCACTCCATCTCCCATAACATTTGTTTGTTTAAGAGGACAATCATTGCATTGTCTATTTCATTGATCAACACGGTTCCTTCGGGTTCCAGCCATCGTCTAAAACCCAAAAAGAATAGTGTGAGAGGTAAAAATCATGCTAGGGAAAACAACATACTAAAAGGGGGAGTACCCTAAATATATAACATCTTAGGTTTAATTCTAAGATCATTAGAAAATTTCTAGGACAATAACCTATACTTATACTTAACCTTAGGGACATCCATAGACATACCTTAGAAATATCTCTAGGGATCTCACTAAAGTTATCACATCCTAGTTTCCAAAGGTTGAATAAACCTTTCCTCTGATACCAATTGTAACAACCCGATGCTTAACGTACATAGACATTACATTACTTTTGCGTAATACTTAGTACATAACAAAAACACACACACAAGGACCGTAATAGTTTAGTGTCTTTGGAAACTCAGAATATAATATTCTAATCGTGGTGAAAGATCTTCAACATCTCCCATAAAGATCATCTTTTTTTAAACCTAAATCCTTTCTTTATGTCCTGGGGAAATGAAAACATAAAAGGGTGAGCTCAAATTCACAATAAGCGTAAACAAAAGAAATATCAATCACGTCATATTCATAAGAACATATCTTTTGGAAATCGTAACCTACAAAAGAGATCATAATTTCATAACATGGGATAAATTATAGTAGTGAAATGTAATCCCAATTATCATAAATTAGAACAAGAAACTTTGTGGCATACACACATAATCATAGAGAATCATTTATTTTTAGTCAAGACTCATTGCCAAGACTATCTTAGTGGACAAAGTCCCTTTCTGAACCGATTTCACTCCTCGTTTCAGTCCTGTTTCACTGAACCGGTATAACCTACCATTCCAGCCATGTATATATCATGAGATATAAAATCATTAACCAATTAATTGGAGGTAGATATAGGTCCCACCCAACTCATAATTATACCATTCTTATGTGTGCCACAAAATCATAAATCATACATCATTGCATAACCCATGTAATAAAAATGGGAATCTTAAACATCGTGACATAATCAAACAATTCATATAAGATAAATGAATTCATTAAAATAATTCCATCACAACATAATCAAATCAATGTAATAATAGGGATATAAATATAACCCTATATTATCTTAGATGAAAAATAATTTTGATAAAACACTTGATCTCTATTCTTGAGGAAAATGTCCTTTCAAATTCAAAAACAAATCCCTTTTTTAACATGTCATAAAATATTAAACTAAAGAAGTTTATTAAAAATAAAATTGAAAACTTGTAAAGTAATATTTTTGGAAATAATTTTTTAAAAATCCATTCATGCCGTATAAGTTAAAAAAACATTCTTCTCGTACTTTTGTTGGAAAAATCAAAAAGTACCTCGTATGAAAAACGACAAAAGATTCCTTTCATATCTTTTACTAAAAACTCAAAGAAGGGTATAATCTGATATAAACTATTTTATAAGGATATAAATAATACATATTTAGGAAACATGGATGTGGATGATAAAATACACCCCAGTAAATACCAAAGTATCAACAATCTCGGATAAAAATGAGATTGTGATATTTCCCTTACCTTAGGTCTGATTTTCTTCGTAAGTGTACAAACCTCATATATAATGATTTAAATAATGTTATTGACCTATTCCATAATCATAATTATTGTTATGATATCATATATGGTCATATTCTTGGCTTATTATTAGTAATATTTCATTACTACTTGTTATCCGGGTCTTTATTACTTTTTTGTTCTTATGCGTGTTTATCGAATAAATTCTTATTATTCTCTTTAGGTTATAGATAACTCATTTACATAATGGTATTATTGTAATATATATCATATTCATTCATTAAATTCATTTATATAATCATTATTCAATGAAGATCATGTAGAACGAATCACATCACATCGTGAAGACGGTATTTCGTACGTATGCAGGAGCGATTATATCGTTCCCATGATCGTGGAATTGTATTGGAGTGTATGTATACTATTTAAGATTCAATATAACTTTTTAATAGTCATATATAGTCATCATTTACACCATTATACCCATCCACGTAAGGTGGTGGTGGAAAATAGATTACACCACGGCGTGGAGACGGTATTCCGTACGTACGCACGCGCGGTGATTTCTTTTTCCGTAGGATGGATAGATGGTGAAATAGGGTTTTTTCATACTTATAATAAAATATCAGTATATGAGTGATACTTATGTTATTACATCATAATGAAACAACTAAAGAAGAAGAAGAGGAAGAAGAAATAAAGATGGAAGAATCGGCAATGGACATTACCTCTTCTTTGAAGTGCTTCTTTGAGACCTCCTTTTAGGGTACTAAAATAGGTCTTTGAAGAAGACCAGAACCTCTAGGATTTATCTAGGGATGTGTAGAGGAGAAATTTTCAGGGTTTGGCCGAGATTGAAAGCTCAAAGTGGTGTGAGGAAGAGAGGGACACGGTGCCCTTTTATAAGGGAGGAGAGGGGCTCCTTTGGAAAAACTAAAAATATTATTTTATTATAAAGTCATGTTCGGTTTTAAATAGCTTAAAATTGATTTATTTCGAAGCTAAGGTGGGGATGGGTCTAAATCCTCTCATCCAATGGAATTTAGACAAGTTTAGGTTCCTATTTTAACCTTATCATTTAGATTTAACATTAAGTTAAATAATTTTACTTTTACCGTGTCTTCTTGTGTTCTTATACTATAAGGTTAATAAACATACTATAAGAAGCCAAACGAACCCCAAGTTGTTTATTATTAATATATATAACATTATCTATGTCATTTGGCCAAAACTTATATTTTTAGGAATAAAATAACAATTAATAATATAATATTTGTTTTAAAAACTATTTTATGTCAATTTTGACACTATTTAGTAATTGATTTTTGTGAAAATCATAACCGAATTATTAGTTCAGTAAAAAATAATTAAATCCATAATAACATGTCATATTAACCTATAAAATTTTTTGAATTCATAAAAAGTCGTAAATTACATTTATTTGGGTATTTATAAAATAAATTTTGTCAATATTTCATTAATAAGACAATTACTGCATCATCTTTTTGTCATAATAAATGATAATTATTTAATCCCTAAAAATTCTAAATAAATTTTTATAATGTAGATAATTGTATTAGATTTCTGGATACTATTCATGTTCTAAGTTCCATGAAGTGTATCACAAAATTAAAATTATTATACTTATAAGATTTAAGAAAGTGACATGTTGTCACATTCATTGGTTTTAATAATAATTAAATTATTTTCATGGACAAAAGTCCATTAAATTAATATAATAAGACCCTTAGGTGATATGGGTAGACTTTTAGTCAACCAATAGTATTTGTAAATGTGTTAGGGTAATTTGATAATATTATATTTACCCTTAATTACAAGATTTACCTTTAACTATGGTAATAAAATTTACCGTAGTTTCTATTCATAATTCCCAAAAATAAGAAGTAGCATATTAACATAATTTGGATCCACTGATTCCAAATATGGAATCCTTTTTTCCAAATTCAATACAAAAAAGTTGCAGTAATTAAATTAAAATTAATCCTGTTGTCGAATGAAAACGGGTTTTTCTTTAAAACATTACAAAAGATTGAATTGATTTATCCTACGAATTCAATGTAGAATCAATGATAATTACATACATTATATTAAATGGTAAAAATATATTCTATTTATACTTTAAAACCATTAAATATTATAATTTAACCATATAAATTATTGCGATGAAATAAGTGGTTTTTAATTAAAATATAGCGTGTTTTTACTATTCATCAAAATATGAAAGTTACCAGAATGATATGAAAATTTATCCAAAGTTTTTTTATTTCATGATTCCAAAGAAGAATTTTATTTTGTCAAATTGAACTTATAAACATGTAAAAAAATAGATTTAAAGTGGCTGTTCCATCAAAAGGTGGCAAAACTGCTTTTTTTGAAAAATAGTTATTTTACCCAAAACATTTATTTTGTTCTTATACCCTGTTTTAGAAAATGTGCAAGAAGAATAATAATTTTATAAGATTCAAAATTTATTTAATACTATTCATAATGGCTAGTTCATAATAATATTATAATAATATATCGTTGTTTAGTAAAACCCGGTATTGTGTACAACACACGCTATCGAGGAAGGTCGTGATTGTGTGTAAGGCAAGCCAAGTCAGGGTTGCGTGCTGTGCAAGAATCCTTCATTGATTCATATAACATAATCCAACCATATTTCATTTATACATTGAATATATATATATATATACTCAATGTTGCCTTGAATAACTATTATCAAAATTGTGTGTAACACGATCCAAGAATAGTGTTGCGTATACTGCAAGCAAATACGGTGTTGCGTATAGCGCATGGTAATCTTGGTGTAGCATAAAACACAAGAAATTAATGAAATTAAAAGATTGTTTTTCATAAAATATCATGGTGTTACAATTTTAGTGAAGGATATAGTTAGATGTTTCCATGAAGTTACATCCCAATCTATGTATTACAAGTGGTTTTTTATTCAGAATAACTGTACCATGTGGTGAAAAATTTGAAAAGGGTGCATTAAGATAGAATTGATCATTACCTAGTTCCATGAATGCGGATTCACAGTACACCATGTATGACACTCTTGGCTGATATGCTTTGGAAAATTCAGAGACTCTTTACAAACTCTCATGATGGATTTTTATTTATGGTGACTAGGAATGGAATACATTAAACCTAAGGTGTCATATATTTTAAAACATTTTGTAATTATTTGGATATACTAAAAATTATATTTTAATTACTACATGGATTATTGATAGGAATAGTGTTTATTACATTATAATTTTTTTTTCAATGGATGTAATCCAAAGTACATATGTCAATGATAATTGAAATGGATAAGAATATGATTTTCCTCTTGATAAAACAATTTTTATCAGATATGGATTGAAAAAATCATTTCTTTTCTCACATAATGTTCCATTAATAATACTAAACATCCAAATAATAAAATTATGGAACAAGGATCTGTTTATTACTTTATGATGAAACAAACAACTTTTTCATTTGGTTTGAATGATCTTCATGTTTTTGAGATATTTATTTTTTCTGGTGAAATGATATTTTCCGGTCTCCACTGTCTCGATCTGGATAAAATAATTTTTAATGAATAGAGTTTGGATATAGATGGAGGTTAATGGTGGCCCCTTATTAATAATTAGAGTGAAAATAAATAAATTCACTCTATGTAGTGGGATGAGTTTAATAGTTTATTTTTCAATAATTAATTTCCAAAAAATCATTATAAGTAATCAATAAATTATTATATGAAATACTGAATAAGGATGATGAAACTATTGTTACACATGAGAGATATTTTGTATGACTTAAGTGGTATGGTTTAGGTATAATAACCTAACATGAAAGTAAGGGTGATCTATTATTTAAAGTCTTAAAATCATGTCTCTAACGGTCATTATCTATAAAGGACTTTGGAATATATGAACAAATAATTTATTTTGATATTGATATTGAAATGGATAATTGAGTTACCCATTAATGAACTGATTTTGGTATAAAAATAATGATGTAATTCAATGGAAACTATAAAAACCATTGAGAAAAGAAGATGATCTTTTTTTATTATCGATGTAATGTAGAAACCATGTATGAAATTTACTAAATGAGAATTAGAAATGTGTTTTGATAGAAATGTTTCCCAAAGAGTAGATGAATGCTGCTGTAATGGGAATAAATCAACAAGTGATGAAAATAAATAGAAACACCATATTATTCACCACTTCTTCAATAGTGTTTCATATTCACGGTGTATTTGATTTTTTCTAATTAATCCCCCAATAAATGGGATAATGAGGATAATAATAAAATACATCTATGTATAAATGATATAAGGGATTTTTATGAAATCGGGATAGTTAAAGTGAATCCTGATAAATGGGGAACAATTAACCTCCACTCTAGAGAGGGAAATTTTACATTGTATTTTGTATTAATGGGTCCTATAAAAATATAATTTTTCATCATTTTGTTAAATTTTATGTCATTATACCAAGGAAAGGATTATATAATAATGAAATGAAATTTGATTTAAAATCAATGCATGGAAGAACTCAATATTCCAATGGATTTTTTTGAATAAGTCAATAACATATTTATTTAATAAAGGGTGAATTATTTTTTGAAATATAATATGTATCCATGTATTAGTTATATAAAATTTATTTATATGATAATTGGTTTATATGTCTAACATTAATCATAAGTTACATTTCTTTTACACCCATTAGTATATTTCATGAGATGTATTTTTATCTAGTTTATGGATATTTTTAGATGCATTTATTGAAATAGCCATATTAGTATTGTATATGTTTTTCTTCAAAAATTATTTGAGGTGGAATAATCTTAATTGTTTTGTAAATAGGATTAAAGGTATTGGTAAATTTTTGGGTTTATCTTACCTTTTATTTTGTGGTAATTAATTATTTTTTTAAATTAAGGAATATTATGCATATAATATTAATACATTTTTGGGAAAAGGATAACCCCATTTCTTTCGGACTTCCCATCATATTCGTAATTTCCATTGGGATTGAACCCAAAAATGAATGGATAATAAGGTATAATTCGGACCAATGGCCTATATTAAAGGGTGTCTCTAGTGGGACAACATGAAAAGTTATATTGATGAGTATGTATCCCAAAGCATGGTATGCTAGTATGTTAATATAGGGAGACAAATGACTAAGTCTATGTTTCAAACATTAAAGATTACAAAATGGAAATTGGGAAAATTACCTTGGATTTTATCATCAAACTCTTCAAGATATCTAAAGTGAATCATTCCATATGGGGTTTTATTAACATCATTATAATTTCATCACTCTTCATAACTATAATATATGATTCATCCATGTATCAAAATTCTAATTTTTACATTAAATAAGTGGTATGGTTTCATGGAGTACCACATTCCATTACATATGATCAGGATCCAAGGATTACTATATATTTTTTTAGTAAAGTATACAGTATGATATAGATACAGTGTTTTGTTTTAGTAATAAGTATCATCTTCAAACATATTTTCATCCCAAAAAAACATCTACATCCTAAATGATTAGTTGGGATCTTTTTCGTGGATTTAAAAACTGGTTGGGATCAACGCCTTCCTCTTATTGAGTTATCTATCAAGAATATGTTTCACATTAGTATTAAGATATCTCTATATGACTTCCTTTATGTTTATAAGTATAAAAAATAATCATAATGATAAGATTTTGGATAAATAAATTTTTTTAGACATGATATATATGATGATATGGGATTGAATATTTGATTTATTTAGCACAACATAATAAAATCACAATAGTAGCATAAAAGTAATGCTTATAATCACCAATGTGATCTGGAATTTGATATCAGTTATAAGGTGTTTATAATTATTTTTGCTTGAACATAGGTTATTATATAAATTAATCCATAATTATTTACATTTCATTTAAATTATTGATCATATAAGGTTTTTTAGCTTATCGATTGGACCTTCACTGAACCTCTCCAATGAACATGATGGGTTCCATCTATCTCACCTATAGATGTAAATACCCAATCATAAAAATTTATTGAACAGAAAAGGTAGGAATACAAGTGAATAATATTTTTTATGGACAAAATTATGAGACATTAAATCATTGAGAGAAGATATTATTTAAAAAAATACAACTCACATGGAAAATATTAAATCGTTAAAACAATTTCATGATGACTCTATATGCAAATATGATGATGTGATGAGGTATAAGTATCCTCTTATGTTTTAATTAGATTGAAAATTTCTAGGATGAAATTAATTGGTGGTTATGGAATGTAACTCAAAAAATATTTTATGAAATATTTTTTTCTAATAAATTTAATTTCTTTTATTTCTTGCATTACATGCAACACTGTGTTTTGATGAACAATAATATACAATTAATATTATTATTGAAAAAATATAGTTATGACATATCAATTAAACCTGTAATAATGAATAGAATTTTTAAAAAATAAAAATAAATTATAATGATTTTATATAAATAAAACATATTGATACAAAATTAGTTAATTTTTAATAAAGTCACTATATATTTAAAAATTGCTATTTTTTCAAAATATACATATAATTTTTTTTAGAAAGAATAAAATTAATTTTGAAACATTTTTTAATTAAATTTGAGATAATAAAAAAACAACATATAAAATTTTCATAGGGTGAACCTATGAGAAATTCTTCAAAAGATTATTTTTTTGACGGATAGTGAAAAATTAAATCTTTTATTAAAAACTAAAATTTTATTTAAGGAATATAAAGTGTACATATTATTTATAAAAGTTTTCAAAGTTAAATTTGTTCAATATTTTTATTATTAATCTACTTTAGTTCAATTGATTCATATTGATGTTTATTTTTTTCTTAAAAAATTACTAACATAAGAAACTTGTCTCTTTAGATGAATGGGTTTTTATTGCGCGTACGAGTTTTACTTTTTATATAAATTAAACCTCCTATATATTGTGAATTTTATAAAATTGATTCCATATTTCAAATTAGAATAATTTATATTATATAAAAGGTTAAAATTAATTATTTTCATAAAAATAATAAATATTATTTTTTGCGGTTAATGTTAAAATGATGTTTTGCAAGTTGTAGACACATGTGTTGAAATTAATATAGAAAAAAAGATAAAAATTTAATAAAATGGATTTAATATTTATTATCACTATGGTAATGTTATATAATAACTATATTTTTTATTTTATACATAAAGACAAAATTACTTAGGTAAATAAAATGATACTTTTTTCCCTTGTAAAAAATAAAATAGTAAAAGTGAGTAAAATATTAAGAATATGAAAAACATGTTTAAATTTTTTTGGAGTTGAGGAAAAACCATTTAATCCATAAAAACCATTATTTTTCATTTTTTGAGGAATATTTCATTTAAGAGACTTCTTATTATTGAATTTTTTGGAATTTACAAATCATGCCACTTCTTTTAAATTAAAAAATCGGACCTCCTCCGCTCACTTGTACACAATATATATGCCATTGGATCAACAAATAAATTTAAAAATATCTCTTTAAATTCATTATCCACATTATAAAGATTATTATCTATTTGAAATACCAAAAATTGGGTCCTTATTATGACAACCAAAGAAGTATTTCTAAGTGAATTTAATGGTAATTACTAAACTCTTTCTATTTAATAATTATCTTATGAACATCATTAGTGTTATATTAATTATAATAAAACCACATTAGTATCTTTGATAGTGTTATATTATGTTAATTTTATCCTGTTTCATTAAATTTAAAACCAAACTATTGACCGTCTGTTCAACAGACTACCGCCTTGCAGGCTGTTTTAATTAATTCTCCATTAGCACCTCTCATGACTGCATATAATTATGTATTTTAGAAACTAAAATATATATTATATATTTAATATTTATACTTTTTTAATTATAATTTTTTTTATATATACTATCATTATATCCTGTGTGTATACTATATTATCATAAATGTGTACGACAGACAATTGCCTCACAAAGTGAGGAGATTTATTCCACACATGCGCATTACATAGATGGAAATAAAGAAAAATTCAATGAAATATGTAATATATATCACATAATAATAATTTTATAATTTTATTTTATTGTTTACCTTTCATTAAATTCATTATCTCAGAAAATGGAAACATCATTCTTACGCACGAATGACATACTATCTCCGTGAAGGATGTAATTATGTTTATAATATTATCATTAATGTAATACTATAAAGAAACATATATTGAATATATATTATATTTAAATTTTTTTTATCATTTTGAAGATGATTAATTTATAATCCAACTAAAATTACAAATACAATTACCTAACCAAAACTTAAATGAAAAACAAAGTAGTTATTACCAAAAACAAGAATTGAACATGGATTTATTAACATATGTGTAATAAGAGAGAATAATTGAGTAATATAAGGTTTTATAAATATGATAATGGTTTTATAATATATTTATAATAAACTAATTTTTATCATATAGGATTTCTGAACATATTTGATTGTTATCGATACTTAAGGTAACTAATTCCAGTCACTATATTATTTGTCGAAGACATATGCCATATTCAATTTTAAATTTTTATTTTTATTTTATATAATACCTTTTCGACATGGTTTATCATGAATATACATATTTTTAATTATATTTACTGATTCATTTTATGTTATTATTTTACGGGGCTTATAATTCAAAAGATTATCAATGTAGTAATAGAGTTTAGTTTCATATTTCTTTCTGTGGGACACATGCATTATTCAATTTTTTTCTTTTGTGTGGTTTATAAATTATACATAAATTAATTATATGATCCATATAATGTTTATTATTGGATACTAATATCCATATAATTTTCTTAGATTCGTTTTACTTATGATTAAAAATATTCTAATGTTATAAATATTTAATGTTATAATCTAATTTTTATTAGGATTATTTATGATATGCTTCCAAAGGTGAGATATTATGTTATATATTTCATCAAACTCATAATTTTTTTAATAGGTATATTTCATGAAATTAAATGCTTTCATTCAATTATTCTTAATTTATTAGTTATGAATAAAAATTTTATTTTTATGGAAATACTGAATTTGTTTCCCGTTTTAGTCAAAAATACAATGTCTTCCAAGTAAATGTTTTATAAAAATTAATTAAATATAGTTTTTACTATTAATATAACATTGTTTAATGACTTTCTGCCCTTTTTATTATTTATTAAATTTTCTTAAAAATATTCTAGTTTTTTTCCTTTCATTACCCTTTTGGATTTTACTAAAAATTAGAAATGAAACATTATTTTTAAATATGTATATTATAAAAAGAATATTCAAAAACTATAAATAGTCAATATTTTAATGAAAACATACTATTTATCCTAGGATATTTTCAAAGAAAATTATTTGGATAATTTATTATAAATTTCTGAACCAAATATTGTTTTTTAATGTGAAGAGGATTTTCCCCATAGAATGTATCTTTTGGTATTTTAAAAATAATATTCCATCTATGATTTCATATTTGGATATTTGTAATGATTCATTAGAGATATAATCTAAAGATACTATTCTTATTCTTAAATAAAATATAATATTATTATGATTATCAAAATTTATGTAACACATTTCCTTTTAACATATTATCCAAGAATTAAATGAGAAAATGATTGTGAAGCCAATTCCTTTCCCATGAATTATTATACGAAGAAATGTGTATGAATCCCATTTGTTTTCAGGGATTATGATATGAAGAATGTTTTTTGATCTTGTAAAAAACATATATATTGTATTGTTATGTTTGATGGTGTTTTTTTACCAATGATGATGGTTATGTTATATCTAAGGATAGATGGGACCTATATCTCCCTCTAATGTATTGGGTAATGTGTTATAAATCATGTGATGATAATGAGAAATAAGATGATTATATTTATTCAAAATAGAAAACATGATGACGTTCTAGATCCACTATGGGAAATAGGTCGATGGATTTGATCCAATATTAGAAACAAGTGATGATGGAAAATACATTGTGAAATGAGAAACTTGTGATAATTTATGATATATTATAAATGTTTAATCATTTTTGTATTGATATTCCTCTATGATTTTATGGTATAATATTTTAATAATGACAGATGAAATGGTATCTAAATATATTTTTGTGTCATACATATATTACATGAACATATAGGTCATGATTAATTTAGGATGACTTCTCACTCTAATGTTTCATGCCTTTCAAAATGATAATGTTTTATTCCATAGATCATGTTAACAATCCATGAATGATCGGGAATTAAATCTATATGATATATTCATAATCACATACCCTAATGTTTATCTAATTATTTTATATGATAATCAATTGATATCATTCATGTTTACACATAGTAATAATATTTTCTCACATATTCTTCTGTTTACATTCCCTCAAGATATAAAGAATGAATTATGTAGATTTTTTCTATAAAGAGTAGTGAATAGTGATATATTAATGGTATATTTTGAAGTTAGTTCATGAAATAAGATTATTTTATATCCATTATTAGAAGGAATTGAACCTTTATTGTCCTCAGTATGGTATTTCTGAAATGTAATGCATATGCATCTAAAGATATGTAATATTTCTATATGAAAACTCATTGTCATTATAGTTAAATATAATCATTAATAATTACTATAATTTTTTGAATTTGATCTTAATGGGTAATGTGGAATAATTAATTATATTTAATATAATTAATTAAATTGGTATCAACATTATACATGATTCTGGTAAATGTTCATTTTTGGTTATAAATATTATTTTTCTAAAAAAAATTCTATTATAAAAATATATATAACAATTATTTCAGAAACATTTATAAAATTAATAATGAAAAAAAGATTCCATATTTTTAATTTTGAGAAATAGATTTTTAAATGAGGCCCCTTTTATTTTTAGTTTTTAGTAATATAAACTGTATTAAATATTTTTCACCTTGGTAAAGTTAAATTGTATAATTAATGATAACAATAACATTAAAAGGCCCATAAATCCATCTAATTTTTTTGATTGTTTTTCCATAAAAATTATTTATTCGAAAATAACGAAATTTAATACCAAATTCATTCAATAATGAAACTAATTTGATTATAAAAAATGAATAGAAACCTAATGCCACACATTTTCAAAATAATTAAAATAATATCATAGGGAAAATAGGTTATCTCTTCTTCAAATAGTTTATTTAAAATATGAATGAATTTTTTATTAATGTTATTTTTTTTATTTTTTTATGAAATAATTACCTCAAATTCTTATGAAACAATGACACCGTGCATGTATTGGTTGTATAAAGCCAAGTAATTATTTTTTTAAAAATATAGTGTAATATTTTTTGTGACTTAAAACATTTAATGTGATTTATAGATAAAAATACATTTTTAATTATTATTTAAAAATTTATATCAAATTAACAATAATATCTTGATTTCATTAATTTGAAACTATGAATTGTCTGAAAATGACTTAAATGGTATATTATGTTAAATAATAATTTATTTAATTATTTAAAATTATTGATAATATTATTTTTTATAAGTGAATGATATATAGTCTAGAATATCATCCATTTCCAATTTATTAATTTCATTCCTTTTTCATTAAATATTGTTACTCCAGAATAGTAAAAAAGCTGACATTGTGGTAACGATCAATAAGGATAGGGTGGGGTTTTTGAAACAAAGTTATAAGTGTGAATGCATCAAATAAAAAAGACAAATTATTATAGTATGAGATTATTTACTCTAATCCACATACTATATTTTAGAAATATTAAATTTTAATCCTTTGGTGATAATTAATTTTTATTAATATAATACAGAATATTATTCCCAGAGTGCCCTTACCCTCACTTATATGAAGGTCACCTCATCTCGTCTATTCATCACACATTGTGAGATATCATGTTAATAAATGGGAAGCCTAAATCTCTAATTGAAATTTCTTCACACATCATAGGGATCCTGGTCCCAGTAAGAGGTTAATCTGAGAAGGCATATGGTGTACTCCAACATAGTTATCTATGAAGAAGTTTTCAGTCCTAACAAACATATTTCATGTATATTTATTCTGATCACATATTAATTTTTTTTAAACCCTGATGAAATAATAAATAACTATACATAATATATTGAAATGCTATTATGAAAATGGAATAAACCTTTTCATCTCATTTTCTATCAATTCGATCATAAAAACCACATTTATTCATACATGTGGACTATCACCTCCATGAATCGATGTGTTTGTTTCAATCACAACCTATCATTATTGATTATAATTATTTATCTTATGAATATATATGATATTAATAACTCAATTATTATTATATAATGATAATATATCATCTCTATTTTTTTCCTTCCATTCTTTAAAAAATGATTTTATTTTCCGTGTATACACATGGATTCCTACCTCTACGATGCGATGTAATTCATCTTTCATATACATCAATAATTGATGGATTCAAAATTATATTAAATGTATAATATTATTACTATTTCATTATTATAATTATTTATATTATGGAAAAAACCTATTTTACCATCTTTATCAAACCACAGTAATTTTGAAAATATTCACCAAACAACCTCAAAACATCTGACATTAAATAAACAGATTATACAATTAAACATGTAATTGAAAAGGAAGAAAAAAATGGTTTATTAATAAATTAACAAAAATTTAAAAGTTATAAAAATTTAAATAATTTATATAAATTTATTATACATGAGATAATGAATATATATGGAATGACTTCACTCAAGGAAAGGGTTTTATTATATGTAATGTTTATACTTTTATAATGTTTTCTTTGAAATGGTACACATAATATCCTTATTAATTAATTATCAATTCAATTATATGATCTTTGAAAGAGTTCTTCGACTGCAATTTTCCATCTTTAGGAAATATTTTTATTTGTGAGCCTATATTCTTATATGAGGGGTATATAAGACCTCATTAAATTTCATATTAGAGGTTAAATTATTTTCATGATATTTATTATATCATTTTAATTCTTTTATTTTACAAGTATATGATTTAAAATTTACCAAAAATATAATGATTTATTTTTATAAATAACTTCTTATTTAAGATTATATATCTTCAATGTTTTTTGGGATGGATCTTAAAATATTTTTTCTTTAATAATAAATTTTTTATTGTTTTTTAAAATTTTAATTTGTATTTCTTCTCTTGTTTCATAAATAAACATCCAGAAAGTTTATTTATATTATATTGATATTGTATATTTTTTAGATCATAAATAATTCTATTATATATCATAGTTTTAATTTTTATTGACATATTAGCCTATATACACATTAATTATATTGTATTTTAATTTCTGTGCATCTTTGATTTCATTATAAACGGATTCAAAAATGAATATCTTTATCACTGTTCATAGAACACGTTTTGACATTTTTTCAATGTGTTAAAGGAATGTGTTAGTTTGACATATATAAATAAGAAAAATATTACAATATTTAATATTTATCCAATTAAGAGTACATATAATGTTTACAAAATTATTTTCAAAGATATTTTATTCATAATATACTATAAATATTAATTTTTAAAAAATAATTTAAATGTTTAAAGGGTATTTTTTAAAAAATAACATCATTTTAATTGTATTTCAAGTCATAAATGATTATAAAAATTAATGTTACTTATGATCAACAAGGTATATATTGCATTTATATCATGTTAGTTATTTTTAGGACGGATTATAATTGTTTTAAAATGATTTTCATTGAACACATTTCTTTTATATGGTTAAATGAAGCTCTAAATGAATAATAGTTATTGATTTGTTGAATTTTGAAATCAAAGAATTGTTTTAATGCATTGTAATTTACAAAGAAATATTAATGGATGGTTAAAAGGTGGATCTATTATAAATCAAGGAAGAGAGGTTAAATTAAAAAATAATAATTGGTTGGCCTGTTATAGCCTTTCATTACATTGTCCAAAGAGATGGAGTGAAATAATTTTCAGTTTATTCATATAAATTGTTATTATTTATCGGCTAGGTTATTCAATTTATAAGAGTGATTAAAATGGATGTATGATAATACTATTTTTAGATACTATCATGTTTTCTCTATTATTTCAATATATCCTTAATATTTATTTTGATCACGATTAATATCACCTGGCTTATAATTGTGGATTATTATGACTCTTACAATGGATAAATATTTATTCCATGACATAAATTTATTGTTATAAATATTTATAGGATTTAATTTTCTAATTTAATTTTCATAAACTCATAATACTACATGGAACCCTTACAATCATATTATCCTCACTAATGACAATATATTTTCAATGCATATATTTTTCTTTAAAGAGAATTTTAACTTTCCATAATATTTTTCTTTATTTACCCAGGTCATTATGAATGATTTTAAATGAATAATGTCCACAAAGAATTCATGTTTCAAGATGTTTTGAGATTTTGGACGAATTTTGTGAAATAAGAAAACATGGGTATCATATGAAAAGTCATCAATAGATGAAATGGGTATTTTCATGTATGATTTCTTCCTAATTACCTATTATAAAAAACCTGGAAGGTCCTTGGGTATGTATTTCATCTAATATTTCATTTCATTTGTATTTCATGGAATAAATTAATTGGGTAATTTTTACCATTTTTTATGATATAAATGTAAACATAATATTATATAACTAAATCCAAGAGTGTGGGTTTGGGGATATTATAGATGGTATAAGAGTTATGGTTTAGATATCATTATAGATTAAGATTATTTTAAATGATTATTAGTTTTTAATTTCAGTTATCATCATGTGCTTATAATGTTATGCCTAACTATATTTTCAAAGACATAAACACTACATTTGAGGACATTGTGTATTGTGATTTTAATTTGATTAATGATATTTTGGGATACAATTTATTAAATTAGTTTACAGGAAACCCTTCTGTGTATCTTATGAAATAATATGAGGTATTTTTATTGGATGAATGGTTATAATTTTTAGAGATGTGAGAGAAATGTTGTAATATATCCTTTGAGTTAAATATGTTTTTCTTATTGTTATTTGGGATATGTTGGTAATTATGTGGGGTCTGATTTAATATTATATTTGGTATTATTATTAAATATTTTATATTAAATTAATATTGTTTCCTATGATCATTTAGTCATTTCCAGTATTATCTTATCATGTGATAACAATTTATTCTATTGTATAATGTAATATAACAAGAATAATATCATTATATCCATTTATAGATCTTTTATCCATAAAATTATAATTTTTTGATACAATCATGAAAAATACATCTGGAATATTAATTTCTTTGAGTTTGTGATATGATATAAGTGTAAACTGATTAAAGGTTAACCAAAGTATGAATTTTTTTATTTTAAAAGGGAATGAGACAATATGTGTACATTTTCTCACATTCTATATCATGAATGTATTTGAAACCATCGACTCTAGGAAATAATCATTAAACACAAATTTTACACTACTACCTTTATTTATCATTAATTATGAAAAAAATTCACAACTCATTGTTTTATTGTTACTTTCTCATAAACATTCTATAAACCATTCACCTTATAGGGAGAAACATTTTTTTCACTCTTCTTAAATGTTTAAACATTATTTTATTCTAACATATACATATTTTCTCACCTAAAATGATCCATTATTTTTCAATCTAGTAATTATTTATTTTAGATGACCTTATTATTTAACTTTCCATATTTCTAGAAGGATATTTTATTTAATATTTTTTTATTATGTGTTTTCAACAATGGAATATCCAGTTTTTAAACCATATATTATACATGTCATGATTTTTTTTGTAATTTAAAATATTAAATGGGTAGAATATGCATCCTCGAGATGCTAAAAGAATATTATGATTGATGACATATAAGAATGAGAAAATTAAGAATAAATGGTAGATATAATATTTTAATTTATATATGAAAATTATAACATTATAATTGAATTGTTGGGTAATAATAATTATAACAAAATTATGAATGATCATACTCAGTAAAAATGTATTGAATAATTTTTAAGAAAAAAGAAAACAATTTTTAGTAGATCCATTTTATTCTTCAAAAATATGTTTCTATTAAAAATGTTTTTTTTGAGGAATTATTATAATATATTTCTACCACTTTATGAAATTGTAGTTGATAAAAAATAAATATATTTTTATATCATCATTTTCTAATTCTATTCAGGAGATTTTTTAGGATTTCTCTCATATGATTGATTATTTAGTGAATTCTGAAATATATATTTTTCTATGAAATTATCATTTGTTTTTATTGAAAACACTCATATTGTATTTAGTTTTAATCTGAATGTTACATAATATTTATTAAACAAGAAGAAATTCAATTAATTACATTTGAATCATCATTTTACCTTATATTTGAATACAATAAATTTTGGTATTAAAATACGTTTCCATAAAAAAAATTTCATTTAATTTTACACATTTATATTAAAATAAATAAATCTATTTAAATGAATTGCTTCCTAAAAAATGGATTCTATTTATTATATTTGGAGTTTTAAATTTTTTTAATATTGCCTTATTTTTATGGTAATAAATAAATTTAAACATTGTAAATTCTAAACATCAGAATAAGGATAAATTAGGTAATTAAGGTTAAAAATAATTTGATGAGGCATAAAAATAGTAATCAGAAATATCATAATTTTATAAGATATATTTTTTCTAACCATAACAAACCTTGTTTTAAAAATGTGTTAGATTAATTCAATATTCCATTAATAATGATCTTAATTTCATTATAAGTAAGCAATAAAAAATTAAAATCTCTTTCTTCCAATATCATTAATATTTTTCATTATGGTAGAAAGATATTAGTTTTTAAATGAAATTAATATTTAGTATATTTTTTAATTTCTCTTTGTGGAAATATATTTTATCTTTTTAGTACTGATGTAATTAAATAATATGCTTATGTAATATCGATAAAGTTCAATTTCATATAGCCAAAAAATTACATAAATGATTAAAAAAATTTAAAAGAAATTGTTAAAGTTATATATTTTAGAAAAACTTATATATATATATATATGTGTGTGTGTGTGTGTGTGTGTGTGTGTTTTAAAATATTGTATTTAATATCCATAAGCATATTTATATTATTATTCTCAAACTATTTGTATAGTACCAAAAATTTTGTTAATGACATATTATACTAAATAAAGTTCTTTAATGATTCAAAATAAAAAAAATCATTATTATATTGTTCCAAGTGAATGTGTTATATTATATAATATCAAACACTATCTATTTCCTTTTATATTAATTTTTTTTACCACAAAATATTTATAAACATTGACATTATAGTAATAAATAGAACTGTTACAGGGGTAAAAACAATTAGATAATGGTGAAAAGATCAGCAAATTTAGTTTAAATTTTTTAATATTTGAGTATTTAGACTCCTAATCAACCAATATTTAAAATTTATCAATTTTATAGCTTTTACATTCAGATTAATATATATTAATTTGTTACATTTAGCAATTCTATAGGTTTTCCAACCATGACTTGTAAAAGGGAACCACTTATACGACTTTCCTCACATCAATTAACCACTCTTTTTTCATAATACCTACAAATATATCCCTCCAAAATCCATTAACACATACTATTGGTTTTATTATCTATAAAATGTAAAACATATATTGTATTTGGATCTTGGATTAATGGTAATATCCCCTTAATTCTACATGAAAAATGGTGGTTCCCAACCCATTTGGTGCAGGGTAATGTTGCAGTACTGTAGTGTACTGTAGTAGTGACAAAACTGAAGCAACGATGGGCACTATAGTAGTGGTAGGTCACTATAGCAGTGGGAGGGGTACTATATTAGCAACAGGTACAGTATAGTATTGTAGAAATACACGTAATGTAGAAGTTGTATTCACAGAATGGACCTTGGGCCAAAAATTGGGCCTACGGGCCATGTAATGGGATAAATGCCCCCTAGGCCTTTGGGCTTTGTAATGGGTCTCCTTCTACCCATTTAAATAGTTATTTGATTTTCTTTAATAATACATGACGCTGCGGTCCCAAATTTTTTAAAAAATAGAAAACCTATAAAGATTAATCTATTGGAGAATGTTGTTTTTTTGATGATAAGGTATATGTCTTAACCGATGTGTTTGAATTTTATTTCTTCTTCCATTATCATTAAATAATTGTAAACATGATGATATAATAACATAAATATAAAAAATATAAATAAAATTAATTAAAAATATGGTAAATTATCTTATTATCAAAAAATTTATTAAATTGTTAACAAAAAGAACATTCATGTAAACTTGTGGACCACCCACACCCCAAAGATCGGGATTTTGTTTTCTACCACCACCCTTCTTTGATTTTTCAAATTATGTATTTAATTTATATATAAGTTATATTTATACAATAATTATCATTTTTTAATGGTAGTATATAATTTTTATCCTTACCGTTCCTTCCATTATAAAATTATAACGTCGTTTTTCAATACGTGTGAATTACCACATCGAAGAGTTGATGTAATACATTTTTTATATCCTCATATAATTGATGTTTATTAAAATTTATTTATCGTAAAAATTTTAATTATAACATGATTATTATTATCATTATTATTGAACATCAACCACATTTACCATAATCAGTATGAAAAATATTTTTGTGTCTAGGAACATACCATCCATAAAATACCCAATGTAAACATCACAAAATAAGAAATTTATTTATTTATTTAAATAAATGAAATTATTGTTTAATGAAAATTTAATAAAATTGTAATTTTTTAAATACAATTAACTAATTTATTTTTTATAGGATTCAGATATTCCATCAAGTCTAGACATGTAGAATGGGGTTTCATGACTCAATTACCATTAATTGGGTAATAACTCATCATTATTGACCGTATTATAAATATTTTGGTGATAAATTTTAAAATATCATATTATGTTATAGTTCTATTATTTTATGTGTTATTAAAATGTTTATTGATGACTTTTCTATTTTTTATACTAAATTCAATGATATGATCTTGGTAATTGTTATTCAACTCAAAGTATTCTTTAATAGAAATTATTTTTATTTTCTGAACATATATTCGTATACAAGTTGCATATTCGACCCCTTAAGATTTTATACCACAGATTTCCTTATATTCATGCTATTAATGGTTTCATTTAAAGTCATTTATATAATTTCATTATGATAAAAAAGAAACAAAACTATACAAATTTTTATAGTTCAATTTAATATTATTTTGGAATTTTTTATGTAAAATATTCTTTTGTGTGGTATCATATTATCTTATTTTATGGAACCAATTATTATTTATTCTCACATAGTAATTAATTATGTTTACATGATTAATTACCACTTCCAAATGTTATTATCAATGAACAATCAATTATTTTTTCAATAATAGATTCTAGTATTTTATATTCTATAAGATCAAAAATGCATTCGAGAATTTTATTATTTAAGAATAAATGACATTAAAATTCTTCATTGACGTATATATAACATTAATTACAATTTTTTGTTAAAAGGAATGATTTTAAAATTATTGATATGAACTATTTTTCTTTTATTTTCTAATCTATGAATAAAAATATAAATTTTTAATTAAATGTCTTAATATAATTTATTCATCTTCCAGAATATTTATCACATATTCTTGTTTTCAGATGTTATAAATATATTATAATTTAAATTTTTTCCCTAATAATCTTGAAATTAATATTTTAGAAAATTTTATTATCAATTTATAATGGTGATGTTCCTCAAGAATGATTTTAATTTTATTTTAATGATGTTTTAGACGTCAATGAAAATTACCATTTATGTTACCTAATATATACTAGGGTTTCATTGAAATGATGTCATCATTAATTTTTATATATATTGACTATGTTTTCAAATATGTTTTTATGGAATCCAATTCATTTCCATGGTTAAATAGATATATTACATAACTATATTATCTATTAAACTGAAAATTTATATATTAAAATCATTTTTTCATTATATGGTACATATAAATATGTGTGGATGAATGAATGGTGGTTGTAATATAAATTAAGTATTGGTGGTTATGTTATAAATCCTGGATGGGTAATATTTTTATGGCCCTTTAATGAATTGGGTAATGATATGGTGTTAAATGGTTATTGGTTTCTCCTAAATGATTATTGGAATTTATCATGTAGGTTATTATAGTTGAAATATTTTTTGTAATAGTGATATGAAAATGGTCTTCCAATATACTAACATGGTTTATATAAGATTTCATGGGGATTTTAATTGTTCTTTTGATCAATTTTGATGTTATATGGCAACTAATTATTTATTCTTATTATAATTTCATATTATAAATCATAATACGATGTCAATATTTTTACTTATAAAAGTTCTTATGGGATTAAATTATATCATATATTTCTCATGGACTTTTGTTTCATCGTCCTACCATTACCCTAATCTTACGACCACTAAAAAAATCAGTTATTAATTATTGAATTTGATCTTATTCAGGGATTTATATCATCATTATTATGTACTGCATTTTCTAAGGATATAATGAATTATGTTAAATGATTTTTTTCAAATCAAATTCACTTCTGAAAAATTTATAATAGATGTTTAATAATTTTTATAGAACATGAAAAGTAGGTTATAATGTGAAAAGTGATAAATGGATGACCTAGTTATTTTCATGTATGAGTATTTTATAAATTTTTATATATCTACACATAAATGGTCCTATGATAAGTATGTGATCTATTTTTTGATGTTTTATGTTTTTCATGGACAAAATGTTTCCATATTTATTGGTACCAAATATATAAATGTATTTATTATTTTTTTAATCATTTGATAAAGGAGTATGGATTTGGAGATGTTATATGATAGTCAATGTTATCAAAAAATAGAATAGCTATAACTTAATTATTTTTCCAAAACATTTTTTCCAACTGAATAAAATTATATTTTATAATAATTTACTTATAAAAACAAGGAATTATAAGAATAACGAAAATAAAATTTCAATGGTGACCAATGCATAATAAAACAAATATTGTTTGGCTGAAATTTTGAGAAAAACCCTATTATTTCGATGTACCTCTCAAGACACTATAATAACTCAACATTATCCATTTCCCAAATGATAGAGGTAGAATTCTGAACCATACCCCAAGAACAACAGTTCATTCCCTTTATGAAATCATATCATTTATAAAACATTCATTATATAGGGTATACATAGGTAATACCATTTTTAAAACCAATTATTATGCTTTAATACTTCAGTCTATTCAAAACCTTAAGATAAATATTTTTTGAAACATAAACCATTCAAATAAAAAATAATATATATAATTTTTTTTAAATAAATTTTAAATTAATATTAATATACTATATCACTTTGGAAACATAAATCCTCATTTTCAATTAATATAACACACACACTCATCAAACATAAGTAAAGATGAATATGGAACTATAATTGAATATCAATTAACCAAGAAGACAATACATTAATGTAAAATTAATCCTGGAAATAAAGAACTCAAATTATTTAAACAATATATTTCTTTAACATATGATTTATATCATGAGGCAACACCACTTGGAAAAATGGGATGATACATGATGTGAATAGGTGGAACCAACTCTCTATAGGTAAATTTTCATATAACTCATCACATATATCTGTCCATATTATCCCAATCAATTACACTTCCAAAAACAATGTAATAACATTCAAAATGGAGATACTAGTAAATTTTTAACTCTCATGTACAAAGGGAACATTACCTCTATCATACACATAATATAATTGGGTTCTTCATGGAATTACTAAATGGGGTGTCCCACTATCAATGAAATTCCAACTATATAATAACCACATATCCCTGATTCAATTGAACAAAAAATCATATATATCCCACCTCTAAAATAAAAATTCAACATATTACTTGTAGTACACCTGGTTTGAGGTATGTGACCCTTTATTTGGTTCTTTTGTGCTTTTTGAAGTCGTTTGTTGTGGTTTGGACAATTCAAGGAAAACTTTTAATGATTTGGAGGTTGTGTAGGGGCGCTTGGTTGGCGCATGATCTGAAAAGACCGTGAGGCCTACCCAAGAAACTGTGCACCCTAGACCGTGGGCTCTGCACGGGAAGCACATGGTTTGTCAGATCATGTAGGAAAGCCATTCAAAGACCCTGGGTGAGACAGTGGCAACCACATTGTTGGTGCACTGTTTTCCCAATAGTGTGGGGTAACCATGAAACCATTTTATGTTTGGGTTTTTAAGTCCTGGTCCACTTGAGATTTTACATTTTTTTCTCTCATTCATCCTCCCACTTGGGGATCACGTGGGAGTTCTTGTTTTCAGAGGTTGGGGGAGGTCCTTAGCTCATTTTGGAAGCAAATCGAAGGGGTTTCTTTGTGGACCAAAGGTGGTTCTCCTCAGGTAAGTCCATCTTTTGGTTCAATGAGATTTTGGTTATGGTTATCCCTCTTCCACTTTTAGTTACCTAGATCTACAAGGGTTGCATGTAGATCTAGGTTTTTCCCTTTTTTAGTTTAAGGATGATCTTTTTGATGATAGGTAAGGGTTTTTAGGTGGTTTCAAGGAGTCATTCACCCGGTTTGGAGTGTGTTTTCTTGAAGGCTCGATTCGCTATGCCCTAAAAGGTAGGTGGCTTATCTCTTAACTCAACTTTGCAAGGACATGATGATTGGTTATAATTAATTTCTGATGCTCAAAATTAATTTTTTTATGTTCGAAATTGAATGAAAATCCATTTGGTGGTGTTTTGGGGTTTTTTTGTGATTAAAGGGTTTTTTGGGTAAAATGGACTTCTTGTGATTTTGAAATGGAGAATTTCAAATGGGTTGTTTTGTTGAATTAATTAATATGTCTTGTGAAATTTTTTTTCAATAAAGGGTTTGTTTTATTGAAATGGGAATTATAATGTAAAAAGAATGGAAGGGTATTTTCAATAAATTTTTGATTTATTGAAATGGTTCGACATGAAATTGATATGGTTAATTGCATATTTTGGTGACCTCAGTGGGTTATATTCTTGGTTATTTGTTGTTTTAATGTTGTGTGAAAGTGGGTGGGATGTACCACTATAATAATGGGATGGGTAGTGTATGGAAGGTCCACCATCAATGGTATGTGGAGGGGAATTGCCACTAAATTTGGGAAGGAAGAAACAGGTTGGACGGAAGTGACGCTGTGATTGTTATACCAGTATTGGTTTGTAGAACCTTGTGTGGTGCATTTCTTTTCTTAATGGAAATTTTTGTGCTAATGTGAAATGATGAAATGGATTGTGGCATGTTTTTTTGGCTTGGTAAGGGTATGTTTGGCTTATAGTAATGGTTGAACTTGTAATTATTTTTTATAAATTACTTTATATAAATGTGCTAATGGTTTTATGAAAGTGGTGTGTGTTTGGAATTCATATGAGGAAAACCTGCTATGTATTAGTACTAACACCCTACATTTGCACTTTGGTGATTTTGAAAATGTCGTATTCCGAGATACATATAAATGTAAGGCATAACATTGCTAGTGGTTCATGATGTTATATGGGAGATGTGGTGGTACATGGAGAATGGAGCTTGAGTTGGAGTCGTGGAGTGTGTCTTAGTATATTTTGGGTGTCTTTTTTAGTCTTCCACATAGTAATCTGATATCGTTTTGGATTTTATTGGTGTTGGGATGTATTGTGGAACAACCTGGTTGTCTTTTGGGAATACATGCTTGAATGTTTTATTGACAAGCATCATATAGTGGTTGTTACTGTATGGTTTAGTTGATTTTTTCCTTAAGGGGAAATTGTTCCCTAATTTGTTCTCGAAGCCCTCGGAATTTATTTCCAGCCATTAGCGCCTTGGGAATGTCTCTTAATGCCAAGTAACCCTCACTGCCTCCTAACGCCAAACCTACCTTTACCAAGACTCTAGATAAGAAGTATCACAATTCATTTATCCATTATCACCATTATATGACCATAATCCGTCGGTAATAATGCTTCTCCAAAAGTGTTTAATCAACCAATCGAAAATTTATTTTCCACATGCTCCTAATGGTGAATTTTCCTTTAAAACTAATAATAATTACATTTAAAACTCAATTTTAAATCATGTATGAAAAAAATATTTTTAATAGAAACCACATAGAAAAAATGAATCCACAGTGATGAAAAAATTCCCAAAATCAGCATCACATAAATTCAAATAAAAAGATGCACCAATTAAAAAAAATAATGAATGTAATTAAAATAATAACACTAACATAGTAAATGATCATTTACTTAAAAAATAAGGAAAATATCACATTCTTAGAATAGATACATCTTTGGAATTTTCCCAGACACATTAAATACATAATGTAACTCACTTTAAACCAAGTTCTATTGATCTACTAATTTCACACATTAATCAAATTAAAAATTATCCTCAAAAGGAAAAAACCTTTGTTAAAACATTAAATATATCATATAAATATCTATTATAGTTAATAAAATCATTTAATAAGTCAATAAACAAAGAATTATTTAATAAAAAGAAATTAAATGGAATCAACACACTTAACTAGCATAATCATGTCTCTCACAATAAACTACACTATAATATGTCTTAATAAATGGTTCACATACCCTAGTAAACCAAAATAATAACAAACAAAACCATAATTAACATACCACATGGCTTGTAGGTTTAGTAATTATTGAAATAAACCAAATATAATAGGACAAGAAGGAAGGATAATCCCTTAAATTATAATTTTGGTCAGGATCCACAATGAATTACCCATGAAATCACTAATATGTTACTTGTAAGTCGATGGACAGTGATAATGAATTCCCCTCACCACTATAGTTTTAATGGGGAAGGAGAATTAGAGATCCCTCAATTAAAAATAAATTAAAAAAAATTACTAAAAACCAAAAATTTGTATGGTTTACTCATTTTTTTAATAAACCATGTCATAATGATGGGACTCCCTCATCTAAAACATTATAATGGCACCATAGTTACTACTAAACTATTTTTCCATATATTAAAAAAACCATGTGTGTTACATACATGAATTATTTGAATGGTATTTTTCATTTAATTTCCATACATAGATTGTTTTGGGGGTTTCCCCTGCATTTTTGGACGAATGGATGATTTTTCATGATTTGGGCCAAAATGTGAGCCCACATCCAGATTCAAAAACCGATTTTGTTTCTTTTATAACTCGTTTATTATTAAATAAATTTCACCAATTTCACTTCCCAAATGGCCTCCCCTAACCTATTAACAACAATATATTAATAGGTAAACCTTAGAAATCAATAAAAGTGGTGGATTTGGGTTATTTTTTAAGGAATTTCGTTATCCTGGAAGACCATTTCCATTTTAAAAAATAAATATTTTATATTGAATAAATAATTAATTTTTTTCTATTGTTGGTAATTACACCACTGAATAGAACCCGAATTCCCAATGCATGATCCCGGTTTTCTTCTTCCTCTTGGGAGATCATTTGCATCGCGGATTAGGGTAAATCGTCTCAGGCTTTCTCAAAACATCCTGATTTGAAGAGGTTATTTTTTTCAATCAGAACTCTGTAATTTCTCAGACTTTACCCCATAAATAATGTTCCTACATTACCTACTCATAATTTTTCTAACGTCTCTTTAATTATTGGCTATTTGGTAATTCAGATACTTGTGTATTTTGGGAGATTTCTTCATAATTCGTCTTGTATGTGTGTTTCCATCCATCATTCACCCATTTTCATACGGTTTCATGCCTTATTCATGAATATAATAATTTACAGTAAGTATTATTTGGAAATCAACAATTGATATTGTGTTCCATGGTCTAATATTCTAGTTTTAGGTCTGCTTTTTTCATCCTTGAGGTGCAGAGGTGGTGCATTTGAGTTTTCTCACAAAGGATTCAAGGGTTTTGGTTATATTAGATGTTGATTCCATCATGTTTGCAATAATTATGACATAGAATAGGTGTTTAAGATATTTTCATGTTTATTTTATTTTAATATTGCTAAAAAATACGTTTTAGTGGTTTTGAATGACACGTTAATTTTATGTGGCAATTTTATTTGAAATTGGGGTTTTTCATATAAATAATTTATTTGTTTATTTGGGGATGCCCTATAATTTCTTAGTTAATTTTATTAAAATTTATTAAGTCTAAAAAATATATTTTGAATGTTTATACTCAATGGTTATTACTATGATATTTTTTAAATGGCGTTGGTGAAGAAAATGGACTTTTAGTGCCATGTTTGTGTGAAAATGGTCGATTTTAAAAGATATAACCTATTCGTTTATACGGGGATAACCCATAAATGAATTTTTGGTTTAATTTATGGATATTTAACTGAAATTTTTGTTTTTCTAAATTAAAAGTGTGAACATAGTGTGAAAAGATTATATATCAAAGAGTTTTTGGTGCAAAATAAGTAATGATGTTGAGAAGTTGTTTATTGAAAATCAAAATTATTTGATGTGTGTTTTAGGTTGAATAAAGTGTGTATATCAACTGTATTGTGTTATTGTGACTGCTAGAGGTGTTTTTATATGGAAAATAATTTTTTTTCCTAAATTCAATTGTTTGAGCACAGAGGGGGAAGACTGGGTACCTGGGTGTTGGATGTGTACTAGTACGACTAGTGAACTGGATGGGTTTTGTCCCTTTTTCACAGAGAAAATGGATAAGGACAACTCTAATTTAACTTTATTGATGATTATGGGGGAACAATAAGTTATTTTTATCTTCCCTACTAGTGTCTCGTGCATGGGAACATATTTTTCTATGGTTATTTTACACCGAGGTATGCGGTGCATAGGGCATGAGACTATCTAGTTGCCCAACATTGTTCTCCGTATTGGTGCTCATTGGATTTTTGGTATTTAACCATGCCTTAGGGTTTTTTGGATTTAATTAAAAGAATCTATTATTTATTATTTAAATGTTTTAACAATATAAAATATTTAGTTTGAAAACTGTTTCAAATTGAAAATTGCATTTCTTGGAATTTATCACCGTTTTTCATTAAAAATTAAAACTACTTTATTTTTCTTCTTATAATGAATTTTTTTTGAATATTTTGGAGGTATACTATTGGGATTAGGCAAAAACCTACATAAAACCCTTGTGTTTAAGTAGAAATGTTTATGTCTGACTCAAGTAAAGGTGAAGCCACAGTTGAAGGATGTTCAGGTTGTTAGAACCCTCTTGCGGTGCAGTGTTGTGGAGAAGGCTTGAGGGATACAACCCCCTTGTCATGTGGAGTCTTTGTGGATGTCTTATTGCAACCTTTATTTGTATATGGTCCTATTGTACTATATTTAATGACTTTTATTTAGATCTTGTTTTGTTAAGTCTTTTTTGGCATGAAAACATCAGATTATTTTTATTGATTGTTTTTAATGTTTTATGGTTTTTACTCATGTAAATCATTCCCAAACCTAATATATTGATACCTAGGAACCTGTTCCAGCCCGTGGGGATAGGGAACTCCCTTCATGCTTTCTCATGGGGTGGATTTTGTTCTAGTACTAGTGGTGACTAGATTTATTTCGTGGAAAATGGTATCAAAAGAGTTTTTGGTTTCTCAGTTACATTATTATTTTTGGATGAGTTAGGCTAGACAAGAACTAGGAAATATAGGACTCATAGTTTTGTTCATGAGGTAGGTTCTTGGCCCTATCCTATCTTATAAGACATCGAGTCACCATGGGACATTGGAATTGTTTATTTGACCTCACTTCTAGGTGATACATGTGGGTTGTAGACTATACATGGACATCAAGAAGGTGTAGAGTAGTTGTTTCATTTTTTTGTAATCTGTTTAGATTATTTATATTTTATGTATTTGAATAAAATATCTATAATTTTGTTATTGACTATTTTTTTGTGACTGTTTCATTTTATTGCAACATGCCTCCCCAGAAAGCTCCCATGTTTCCACGAGAGGAAGCCGAAGAGAGTTCTCCCACACCAATTGATCACAGGATAGTTGAGGTCATGGTCCAAAATGTATAGTCGCTAGAACAATGATTTGAATTAGTTCAAGCTCTTATTATAGGTGATGAGACTGGTCCTAGAATGGAAAAGGCCAAAGAGTTGTTGAAAAATAAGCCTCCCACCTTCTGAGGCATTATAGAACCCCATGAAGAAGAGGAATGGATCGAGAAGATCAAGCGTGTCTTAGAGTTCATGGATACACCTAAGGACCTCCGGGTGAAATGTGCCTCTTTATTGTTAGATGATCCCAGCCGCAGTTTGTGGTAATTGGTTCTTCAAACTCGGAAGAATGAGAAGAAGCTCTTTGGAAATTTCGAGGTAGTCATCAATGAGTAGTATATCCCTAATGTATTAGAATATTATAGGTCCCGAGGGGTCATTGATCTTGTTCGGAGGATTCTTTATTTCATGGATTAAGCTTTAATTTTTGTTGAGATGGTTTGGTATGTTCTTGAAATTTTCTTGAATGAACAAGAGAAAGTAAAGAGGATTGAGAAAGGCTTACAGCCAGAGATATACTCCCAGGTTTTCTTTTTTAAGATGAGGACTTATTCTGAGGTCATTGACTGGGTGTGTTTCTTATACATTGACCATAAGGACAAGTATGTTATATCTAGGTCATTATCAGTAGTTGTAAGTGGTCATCTCATCGGAAAAGGAAAGGAAGTTGGAGGAACATGTGAGTAAGGGAAGTGGCATTTCAGGCCACTCCTCCATGCGGTTTTCTTCCATCACTTTTCACGCGAGATTGGTCATGTGCCACCAGTGTGTGAATATGGGGCACATACTACTAGTATTCCCACTTCCTCTTAATCCTTTTTTACCATTGTGGAGACATGTGGCTTTTGCAGAGATTCTATGGGGTGACACCTCCACTTCATAGTGAGACAGAGTCAGTTTCTTCAGTAGGAGTGCTAGTAAAGTTCGAGCTGTTGAGGAATGGGGGATCATTTTTTTGTGTCCATGGGGTATATATGATACATATTATGGGTAGAGCATGTTAAGGGAACAAACAAAGAATAGTAGTCACAGTTATGTAGATACCAGAAATATCTATGTGGTGTATCAAGCACCAGCATGATAAGTGGTGGGACCATCGACAAATTGAGGTACCATTTTGATCGCATCTTCAATAGCTGATTCTCTTTTTGATACAGGTGCATATGTTTCCTTCATTTTTTTGTGTGTAAATTCTGAATTTACCAACTGAGTTTTTTTCTTTTGCGGTGGAGTTGGGGACGTCGTTGGGAATGAAGAGGGAGTAGGGTCTCAGGTTCCCGTCATGTGTTCTCTCCGTGTCAGGGATTGAGATTGAGTGGTACCTCATAATAATAGATATGGATCTTTTTGATGTGATACTATACCTAGATTATTAAGTAAAATTCTAGGAAAACATTGATTGTTATAGGCGACGAGTGAGTTTCACGACACCTGATAGGAGTCTTCAGGTTTTTCATGGAAAATGAGATCGTTTGTTGGGTCACGTAGGTCCTCCAGTCCCCAAGTAAGAAAGTATAATATTCCATTTATTATTTCTCGTATTAGAGAATGATGTCATTTCCCCTAATGATGCACTACCTCATGTATTGAATGTTTTTTCAAAGGTATTCCTAGATGATTTTTTAGGTTTTCCCTTAGAGCGGGATGTGGAGTTCTCGATTGATCTAGCACTAGGGACACTACCGATATCTATTCCTTTATATCATAAATTCATTACAAAAGATAGAGAATTAAAGATATATATTGATTTATTGGAATACAATGTATTCATTCACTTGAGCATCTCTCTGTGGGCTGCTCCTATGATGATCGCAATAAAGGCTGGAGGATCCCTCCGGTAGTGCATTGAATTCCAAAATATGAATAAGGTAATAATTAAAAAATACTGTTTTCCCAGAATATATGATTTTTTATATCGGTTTATGGGGGAGAATTGGTTCTCAAAAAAAGACTTCCGTTCAGGATACCATGAAATCATGTTGATAGAGGCAGATATCCCAAAGACACACTTCCAAAGAAAGTATGACCACTTTGAGTATTTGGTCATGCCCTTTGGATTGACCAATAGTCCAAAATTATTTTTGGCACTCATCAATAGGATTTTCCACCAGTATCTCTATTCCATCATTTTGGTGTTCGTGTATGACATTCTAGTATACTCTATGTCTTATGAGGAACACAAAAATCACTTGAGGATCGTTCTTGGGTACTTTTCAGGATCACCGCATCTATGAAAATTTGTCAAGGTAAAATTTATGGATCAATGAGGGGATGTTTCAAGGGAATGTGATCTCAGAGTAGGGGTTTTTGGTGGACCCCAAGAATATCAGTGTAGTTAAGACCTAGGAGAATCCAATGAATGTGTTCATGATCAGTAGTTTCCTTGTCCTGGTTGGTTATTACAAGAGATTCGTTCAGGATTTCTCTTCGCTTTCTTCACCAATGACTTCACTCACTCAGGAAGGGGTGATGTTTTTTTGGGGTCCAAAATGTCAGGAATTTTTCTAGGAGATGAAGAAAATGTTTACCATCACCCCTGTGCTAATTTTTCCTGAGGCTGGGAAGAGGTATGTGGTCTATAGCTATGCTTCAAGTATGGGTCATGGGTGCATGCTTATACTGGATGATCATGTCGTGGCATATGTCTCTCTCCAACTCAAACCACACGAAAAGAATTACTCAACCCACAACCTAGATTTGTCACATGTGATTCATGATTTGAAGACTTGGTGTCACCATATCTTGGGGGAGACGTTTGTGGTCTACTCAGATCTCAAATTCTTGGCCTATATCTTCTCACAGAAGGACCTCTACTTGAGGCAGCATCATTGGATCAAGTACTTGTAGGGGTTCAACATTTACATTTGTCTATAACCCAAGAAAGGGTAATGTGTTGGTCGATTCCTTAAGAAGATGAGTTGAAGTTAAGGCATTGAGGAAGTCTACTTAGGAGTGGATGTTGATGTGACTCATTACTCAGTTTCATGTGGACACCAAGGATCACATTATAGGGGATTTCTTGGCAATCATTCAGTTGACTCCTTCTCTATTGGAGTCCATTCAGTGGGAACAACCTGATGATGAGCATTGTATGGGGTCAAGGCAATTTCTTCACAGTGGTGGAGACATCCTCTAATTGTTCATCGTCTCCTATGGGCATCTTGTGATTCATGGGCTATTCAGTAGTGTCATTTTCTCTTCGGAAGGTGGTGATGTAGGATAGCCACCAGTCCCAGTGAGTTTCCCTTCCGAGTGCCACCAAGATGTATTATGATGTGCGATGACTATTTTGGTGGCCAGGTATGCAACATCACAAATCAGACTTCTTGTTGAGATGCTACACATGCCAACATGTGAATGAAGTGCATTAGAGGCCATCCAGTTTCCTCCAGCCATTACCCATTCCAACATAGAAGTGGGACGGTGTTTCCTTAGACATCATTATTGACATGAATCATACACCTCATATTTAGAATACCATTTCAATGGTGATTGATCATCTAACCAAATCATACATCTTCATTATGATCAAAGATACAACTAAAGTGGATGAGTTGGATCGTTTTTATCATCAGGAGGTGGTGAGACTCAATGGGGTTCCATCAGCAGTTGTCTTATATAGATACCCCTGCATTACTTATTGGTTATGGGAAGACCTTTAGAATACCTTGGGGTCTTATATTATGATTTTCGCATCATACCACAATCAGATAGATGATCAGACAGATCAGGTGAATCAGAATATGGAGGATACACTCTATTCATGTGTTTTGGTCTTTGGAGGTTCTTAGGTTAACCATTTGAGATTGGTTGAGTTTTCTTATAATAATAGTTACCAATCTACAATTCGAATGTCTCCTTTTGAGATGCTCTGTGATCGGCTTTTTTTAGTCCCCTGAGTGTTGGGACGATATAGGTGAGACCTCACTACTGGGGCCAAGATTGGTGCAGGAGACATCTGAAAAGGTCAATTTGTTCATGAAATGCTTATTTACTACTCAGAGCCACCATAAATCGTATGCTAACCAGAGGTGTCAAGACCTAGAGTCTTGTTTGGGAGACAAGGTATTAATGAATGTGGCCCTTCTTCTGGGCCATCGTCATTTGGGACTGAAAGGGAAGTCGACATCACCATATGTCAGACCATTTGAGATCATCGATCATATTATAAAGGTGGCATACAAGTTAGACCAAACTTATCATTTGATATCCATCCATGATGTCTTCCATGACTCCTTGTTATAGAAATACAACATGGATCCATCTCATGTACTATATTTGGAGGAGTTGGATATAGATCCTGATTTATCTTTTGTTGAGTAGCCAGTGCGAATTGTGGACTCCCATGAAAAGGTTCTTCAGGGAAAGGCTATTCCATCAGTCTGGTTTCTTTGTCAAGATGGGAATGATACCCATGAGACCTGGGAACAAAAGTCATGGGTTGAGGAAGATTACCCATTCTTATTTTGTGATCAAGCTTTGGGTTGAATTTACATTACGGAAAATCATTCATTGTGGATTGAATTTTCACATCCATGACATGTTTTACAGGTATTTTTCAGTTAATTTCAATCCTTTATTTGTTTTGGGGGTTTAACTTTCATTTTAAGGAGGAATTGGTGACTTTTCAAGATTTGAGCCAAACCATGAGCACATTTTGGGATTTAAAAACCAATATTTTTTATTTTACAACTCTTTCATTTTTCAATATTTTTCACCCATTAAACTTTAGAAATGACCTCCCCTGACCTATTGACACCACCATATTAATTTGGACCCTTTATTAATCAAATATCATGGTAGAGATGGGGTTTTATTTAAGGAATTTGGCCATCCCAACATCCCATTTATATTTATAAAAATAAAATTTTCTTCTTTAATAACATGTCCTAGTTTTTCTATTTTTTGATGATTATACCACCCACTTGATGGAAGCTTCTCTAGGAACAATCCCATCATTTCTACTCCCTATTTGGAGCTCATTTTCATCCCGAATTATGGAAAATCGTCTCTAGAATTCTCAAATTGACAATTTTTGAAGGGGATATTTGTTTCTATCATAACTCTTTCATTTATCACTCTATTTCCACCATTCTATTTCCAACATGACCTATTCTTCCCAGTTAGAACCTCAAATTAATTTGTATTTGTTTAGAAAATCACCAACTGGTTTATTTTGGTAGATTTCTTTAAGATCCTTTAATTATGTGGGGTTTCATCCTTCTTGTTCACATTTTCACAGGGTTTCTTCTCTTATTCTTGATTATACTAATGTAAAATAAATAGGTTTTCAAAATTAGGGTTTGATATTGTTCTTCATTGTCTGAAATACTGGATTTAGGTCCGTTTTAAAATCATTGAGGTGTGGTGGTGGTTCATTTGAGTTTTCGCACAAAGGTTTCAAGGATTATCATTACATTTGTAAGTGATTCCATTGTGTTTGAAATTATTGTGACATAGCTGAAGTGTTTATGATATTTTCATTTGAATATTTCATCAAAAATTGGTTTTAGTGTTTTTGTAAGGCAAGTGAATTTTATGTGCCAATATTATGTGAAATTGGGGGATTTCATATCAATATTTTATTGGTTCATTTGGGTCATCCCTAAAATTACATTGATGATTTTATTAAAATTTATTACGGAATAAAATCATGTTTTAAATGTTTATTCTCTCGGGTTTTTTAAAATGATTTTATTTTATATGGTGTGTGTGATGAAAATGGACTTTAAGTACCATGTTAGTATGAAAATGGATGTTTTTTAAAGATATAAAATCTTGGTTTATATGAGGCTACCTGATAACTAAATTGTTAGTTTCATTGAAGGGTATTGAACATAAATTAGTGTTTTGGTGACTTAAAAGAATGGAAATAGTGTGAACAGTGGATATTTTAATGAGTTTTGGGTCCAAAACAAGGAATGATTTTGAGAAGTTGTTTATTAAAAATAAAAATGTGTTTTTGTGTGTTTTAAGTGGACTAAAATGTGTATATGAAACGACCCAATGTTTAATTAATGGAAAATCCCTATTGATCTTATTAAATTTCTCTTTATATAAAATGTTTTTATAAAATGTCAACTTCATTGGTTTTATGATAATAATTGTGATCGTTACTTTTATATTCGATGAACAGTGATCACATGATTAGTGTAAATATATGGCTTTAACACATCCAATTTTACTTAGTCAAAGGAAGTGATGGCCTCATCTAGTAGAATTTCCCCATATGAAGACCATTTATCAGAGCTCGGAAATGATGTGGCATCCATAGGCATCTCTCTGGACCAAGCCCAAGCTGAGCTTCACCATGTGAAGCTCGAACGGGACCATCTATGGGAGAAGTGGAAGTTGTTAGAAATTACCACTCGAGAAATGTTATCCGAGCCACCCAAGAGTCTGTCACCATCACACACCTTACCCTTAGGTCTTATGCGGCTATTTTAAGGGGTAATGTAACTAATCGATAGTATTATGTTCATGTACATTATTTTTTTGTATATAATAATGTATATAGTTTCCTGTCATTATTGATAAATTGTAAATAGTTTGTAAAGTACAAATGATGTTTTTAGTTATTATTTAATTAAGAAATATATTTTATTAAATTAAGGGATTGTTGAATTAAATAATATTTTTAAAAAATATAATTATTATTATTATTAGATTAATTTTATTATATATAAATGATCATAAAATTGTATGAATGCAATTATAATTTTTATTATGGTTTGAAAGCCATTTTTGTCCAAACCTGTAAATTTTTGATAAATGTCAGTTTTTAATTTAAAAGTGAAAATTAACATATTTAAAAAATCATTTAGATAAAATAAATGTTATTTTTGGAATTAGGATGTCAAAATTATCAAATTTTGAATTTTTCATAATTTTTTGAGACAGTCAAATTTTTGAGTAAAAATTAAATATCGTTTAAATATATAATTTATTTTATAACATCATAAAGACCCAATAGAGATGTAATAAAATAATATAATCTTTATGTTCGTACAATATATGTTTTACCATTAAAATAATGTGATTTTGGGTATGTTTGGCTTACTTTTGAAATCATTAATGTACCCCTCAATACTTATTAAACACCTTGTATTTTAAAATTAATTTCCATGGGAGTGTGACTCACCTACATATAATCAACCCTTATATTTTAAGAATTTCGGACCTTGTGTTTATAAAATATTATTTTCATCACCCCTTTTCCAAAAACTATGGCTAAAAACCATGGGATGGTTTTTGGTTTGGATGAATTTAATATAAGGGGTCCCAAACCTGAATAATAAAGAATTCCCTCACCTTTCCTATATAAACCCACCCAAGATCCCACTTCCTCCTCACTCAAAGAATTTGGAGTTCTTCCAACCTCTGACCTACTCTCTCTATAATCCTCCCAAGGTGCCCCAAGCTCCCAAGAAGCCTCTCATAATCCTCTCTCTAGCCATTGGAAACACACTTCCAAGTAAGGGATTTTTCTTCCTTTCTCATTTTGTCCAATTTTCATTAAGTTGTTTTCCCTTTTAATTTCAATTATGAATGTTGGGGTATGGTTTTTCACCCCCATAATACTGCCCTATTAATTTTTGAATGATGGGAGACCCTTTCTCTCTCATTAAATTCCTCCCATGTGCACCTGTTACTATGCCAAAATTCCGAACAGAACTTCTATCTCCTCTTTTACATTCAAGCAATACATTTGTACCATGAATCAAAATTCCATTAAAATTGTTGGGACATGTATCTATATGACCTCCTTACTTTCCATTACATGTAAATATGATGAGGAACCCCTTTCTCTCTCATCAGCCATTTTTATGAATTCTTATGTCACGCTGTTACGCTGCCGAAATCGCATCGATTTTCTAATCCAATGCCATTGTATAGTGAATACCATGCCCATTTATCCATCAAGGGTATTCACCTTTATGCACATTTACTTATTGATTATAAAGATTCATGTAAGACTTCCACATTCCTTTATCGTGGAATAATTGATTATGTTTTATGAATCAATGTTTTATGATCAATGTGATAGATTTATGCATGAAATGAAATGTTTAAGAAGGGTGCGCCCTTATAGTGCTCCAATGCATTGGGTAAGTATAGTATCATGATACGTCATGTGAAATGAGTGTTGAATAATGATAATTCAAGTGCAAAGAGGGTTTACTCGTGCTTTATGTGCAATGAGGATTTACTCATGCTCCATGTGCAATGAGCATTGGCTCATTCTAATTCCATGTTAAGTGTTGTTTCCACATTTCCATGTTATGATTATCATGCTTCATCATGCCTTTATGTTCATGTTTTTATTCTGCTCTACTGATATGCCTATTTTATAACATGTATTTTACTCCACATTTTATTCCATGTGTACTCCCTTACTGGGCTTTATAGCTCACCCTTTTCTTATGCGTGTCCTAGGGTTATCCCATGTAATGCTAAGTATGAAAGAATGTAGTGGTCATGTAATAGAAGTTTTCAATAAATATGTTCTATTTCATGTTTTATGTTTTTATGTAATGATCCTAATCCCCAAAGACACTAAACCAATCTATTTTATTTGTTGTATCAAGTGATGTTTTATGTAATAAATCATGTTTAAGTTGTAATAAAAAAGCAGGGTTGTCATAGTTGGTATCAAAGGATAGGTTTGGTTATTTTTAGGATTTGGATTAGAAAACCCTAGTAAATCCTTAGATACAAGACTATGTATAATAAAAAAGTCCCTATGTTTTGGTGAGTATTGAGTAAGTGGGTTATCAAGAAAATACATCCCTGTCTGGATACGATCAGGTAGAGGCGGCTCTGGCACAGATGTATCCTAGGGGTAAAACCTGAAAACACTGCTTTGGGCTAGACTCGAACAAGAACTGGAGCACGACAATGGGCCTTACTGCACTCTTGGTTACGACACTCTCGGGGGATATGCTTTGGTAAATTCACAAGCATAGTATGAACCCATATTAAGGGAATAAAAAATGACCCTAAGAATATATGTTAGAAAGTAGATCATGAAAAGCCTAGATTGAAGCCTATAGACACATGAGTTAGGGAAATGAATGTTTATTTATAATTCACCAAATTTTGTCTTTAGATTAACCTTTATGTGTTACCCCTAACTTTCATTTTATTCCAGCCAATGGCCGGTAATAGGAGGACTCGAGCTAACAACCATTGTGAAGATCAGTGTGATGATTGTACTAATGAGATGCCCAATCCAATGGGAGCAGGAATCGTGAGCTTTGTCATGCTTCTCTCTCAGCTATCTAAAGTTGTGAATAGAAACACAGGTCAAGAGGAACATTCATCCCCCCACCCCTTAAGAAAGAACAACTCACTATCGATAGATTCATGAGACAAAGGCCTCCTACTTTTAGTAGATCATCCAATCCCACAATCGCTGAACAATGGATCAACTCCATTGAAAAGATCTTCTCCATCCTTCAATTTTCTGAACAAGAGAATGTTCTCCTAGCAGCTTATCATATGGAGTGTGAAGCTGATCAATGGTGAACGTTGATCAAAAATACTAAGCCTGAGGAGTTGATTGAGGAATTGTAATGGACGGATTTCTGAAAGATGTTTCTCGATAAATATTTTCCGCCCACCCTTCGGCTTAAGATGGAAAGGGACTTCCTTTACCTCAAGAAAAAAGATGAAGAATCTGTTGGAGAGTACAAGGAAAACTTCACAAGGGTTGAATGATATGCTTCAGGCTTTGACGTTGCCCCAGAATGAAAAGTTGACCGCTTCTTTGGTGGGCTTAAGCCTAGCCTGCGGAAAGCATTGGTGATCCGTGACTTCGACAGCTATGTGGAAATTGTCTGCTGTGCCCTCAAGGTCGAAATGGAGATCGGAGAATCACAGGGGTATCATGGGGATAATAAGCGTAAGGTGGACTTCAATACTGCTGGAATGATGGATAAATCCAACGGTGCTAAAAAGACCCAGCACCCCACTTGCCAAATGTGCGGAAAGAATAACCCTAGAAATTTCCTTAAGGGGACGGGGAAATGCTTCAGGTGTGGAAGGGAAGGGCACCTAGCTATTAATTGTCAGCAAGAAAGACCCGCAGCTGCGACAGATGAGAGGAACGCTCCGTTCGAACCTCAACGCGTTGTTCAATGCTACAAATGCAATGAACATGGACATTTTGCAAATCAGTGCCCTAATCCAAGGGTTTTCAGAGGCAACCAACAACCTCCAAGCCAGCAAGGAAGAGCTTTTGCCATCACTTCTGCCGAAGTGAACCCCGAAAACGAAGTGGTGACAGGTATGCTAGTTATTCATTCATGAATATCGAGCGTACTTTTTGATTCAGGTTATACACATTCTTTTATATCTCGAATGTTATTAGAACAATACCAGCACCACCAGAAATCATGGAAGTAAAGATGTCGATGAGTACAGAAAATGGGGAAATCATTGCATCCCATGAATATATGTCCTCCCCTATTATAATCTAGGGATTGAATTTCCCATTGAACCTCGTCATACTCCCTTTGGTGGAATTTGATGGAATTCTTGGTATGGATTGTCTTTCCTTATATAGAGCCAACATAAATTGTCGGGAGAGGGAAATCACACTCCATATAGAGAATCGACCCCCGATTCATTACAAGTGTAAGGAGGAATATGAATCTCCTTTAGCTCCATAATCCCAAGCATGGATATTACTGCCTTATGAGCACGCGTATCTGGCTCAGATGATTGAGTCCAAGGAAGAAATCATCCTTGAAGAAATCCCTATTGTGATGGAATTCGCTGAAGTGTTTCCCGAGGAACTGCCCAGTCTTCCTCCTACAAGAGATGTTGAATTCTAAATTGAACTTATACCCGAGGCTTTACCAATATCCAAGACTCCATATAAAATGGTGGTTGTAGATCTTGAAGAGCTGAAGAAACAACTACATGAGATTCTGGATAAAGGGTTTATACGCCCAAATGCATCACCATGGGGTGCACTAGTCCTCTTCTTCAAGAACAAGGATGGGTCAATGCGGCTTTGCATCGATTATCGCGAACTTAACAAAATCACGATAAAGTACTAGTATCCTCTACCAAGAATTGATGACTTTTTCAATCAGCTGCGTGCAGCACAATACATATCCAAGGTGGACTTGCGGTCGGGATATTATCAAGTAAGGGTGAAGAAAGAAGATATCCCCAAGACTAATTTTCATACAAGATACGAGCACTATGAATTCATAGTAATTCCCTTAGGACTAACCAATCCTCCAGAAATCTTCATGGAATTGATGTGTAGAGTTTTTAGATATTACCTAGACAAATTTGCAGTAGTATTTATAGATGATATTCTAATATACTCCAAAACCAAGGAGGATCACGAGGAGCATTTAAGAACTGTACTAGAGACTTTGTGCAAGGAGAAGCTCTATGCAAAGTACATCAAGTGTGAGTTCTGGTTTAAGGAGGTCTCATTCTTGGGCCATATCATCACATGCAATGGGATATCTGTGGATCCTTACAAAATAGTTGCAATTGAGGGATGGCCGAGGCCTACATCAGTAACAGATATCCGTAGCTTCTTTGGGTTATCTAGATATTATCGATGATTTGTGAGAAATTTCTCACCATTTTCCAACCCTCATACGAAGCTATCTCGAAAGGGAGTAATGTTTTATTGAAGTGATGAATGCGAAGAAAGCTTCAAGGAGTTGAAAATGAGGCTTATCACTGCACCTGTGCTCACTTTACCCACAAGTGGTGAACTTTTTGTGGTATTCAGTTATGTTTCGAAGAAGGGATTAGGATGTGTGCTGATGTAGAATGATAAAGTGATATCCTATGCCTCAAGGCTGTTGAAAATCCATGAGCGAAACTATCCAACGCATGATCTGGAGTTGGCGGCGGTGATCATTGCCTTGAAAATCTGGCGGCATTATCTCTATGGAGAGGAATGTGAGATATATACTAACCACAAGAGTCTTAAATATATATTCACACAGAAAAATCTTAGTATGAGCCAGAAAAGATGGATATAGATCATCATGGATTATGATTATTCAATCCATTACCACCCTGGGAAAACGAACAAGGTGGAAGATGCCCTAAGTAGAAAGGATACAATGATTCTATCAATGATGAGAATTGAGCAGGATCCAATCATCTTAGACTTGATGAAGATGGACATGGGAATCGTAGAGAATGGAACATCATCAATCCTTTCACAAATGATTTCTCAACCGTCTCTTTTGGAAAGGTTCAAGGATGCTCAAAATGAAGATGTGGGAATTCAAGAAAAAGTGGGAGCTATCAAAAAAGGGAAATACTCAGAGTTTAATGTTAATGAAGAAGGAATTGTGTGGTTTGGGAAAAGACTATGTGTTCCATAAATTCCGGAGCTGAAGAAGGAACTTTTGGATGATGCACATAGTTCAAATTTCTCTATTCACCCAGGGAGCACAAAGATGAATCAAGATCTCTGAGAAAACTTTTGGTGGGATAATATGAACAAGGAGATTACTGAATATACATCAAAGTGCTTGGTGTTTCAGCAAGTGAAGGAAGAGAGGCAGAAGTCTAAGGGGATGATGCAACCATTTCCCATACCAGAATGGAAATGGGAAAACATCACCATGGACTTTGTCAACAGACCTCTGAGGAAATCCAAAGGCAACAATGCAATATGGGTTGTTGTGGATCATCATACAAAGATTGCACACTTCATTGCTATTCAGGAGGATTTCTAATTGGAACAACTGGCACAGATATATATCAGGTAAGTGGTAAGGTTACATGGAGTACCACTATCTATTGTGTCTGACCAAGATCCAAGATTCACCTCTATGTTTTGGAAGAGTCTTCAACATGCTATGAATACTGAACTGAACTTTAGTACAGCCCATCATTCTCAAACTGATGTCCAATCCGAGCGGACTATCCAAACACTTGAGGATATGTTGAGAGCTTGCTCAATGGACTTTAGAGGAGGATGAGATCAACATCATCCTCTTGTTGAGTTCTCTTATAATAACAGTTTCCACTCGAGCATCGAAATGGTACCATATGAAGCCCTGTATGGGAAAAGGTGGAGAACACATACATGTTGGGATGTGGTCGGTGAACGTAAGATGGTTGGACCAGAAATGGTTGAGGAAATGGTGGAGAAGGTGAAAACCATTCAGCAGCATATCGAGGCAGCCCAGAGTTGACAGAAGAGTTATGAAGATAATCGTCGATGAGACCTTGTGTTTAAAGTTGGAGACATGTTTTTTCTACACATATATATGTGGAAGAAGGACATGAGGTTTGGAAAGAAAGGGAAGTTAAGTCCAAGGTACATCGTCCCCTTCGTGATTCTTGATCATGTCGGGGTTGTGGCCTATCGACTAGCACTTCCACCTACTATAGCCAAAGTACATGATGTCATTCATGTATCCCTCTTAAGGAATTACATATCAGAACCTTCACATGTACTCTCTTCAGATGTGGTCAATTGGAGGACGATCTTTCTTATGAGGAGAAAACATTGAATATACTAGATTGTAGATAAAAAGTTCTACAAAATAAGACAATTCCCCTCATCAAGGTGTTGTGGAGAAACCACAAGTTTGAAGAAGCAACTTGGAAATCGGAGGATGTGATGAAGCTGAGTTACCTGCATCTGTTTTAGTTTGGGAAAAGGAAAATTTCGAGGGTGAAATTTCTTAAGGGGGGAATATTGTAATGACCCAAAGATTCATTAATGGAAAATTCATCTTGATCTTATTAAATTTTTCTTTATATAAAATGTTTTTATAAAATCTCAACTTCATAGGTTTTATGATAAGAATTTTGACCGTTACTTTTATAGTCGTTGAACTTTGATCACATTATTAGTATAAATATAGGGCTTTAACACATCCAATTTTACATAGACAAAGGAAGAGATAGCCTCATCCATAAGAATTTCCCCAAATGTAGCCCATTTATCAGATCTCAGAAAAGAGGTGGCATCCTTAGGATTCACTCTAGACCAAGCCCATGCTAAGCTTCACCATGTCAAGCTCGAACGGGACAATCTACGGGAGAAGTGGAAGTTAATAGAAATTACCACTTGAGCGATGTTATCCGAGCCACCACAAGAGTCTGTCACCATCGCACACCTTACCCTTAGGTCTTATGCGGCTGTTTTAAGGGGTTATGTAACTAATTGATAGTACTATGTTCATGTAAATTATTTTTTTTATAAAATAATGAATATAATTTCTTGTCATTATTGATACATTGTAAATAGTTTTTAAAGTACAAATGATGTTTTTAGTTATTAATTAATTAAGAAATCTATTTTATTAAATTAAGGGATTTTTGAATTAAATAAAATTTTAATAAAATATTAATATTAATATTAGATTAATTTTATTATATATAAATTATCATATAATTGTATGAATGCAATTATAATTCTTATTAAGGTTTGAAAGCCATTTTTGTCAAAACCTGTGAATTTTCGATAAATTTTGGTTTTTAATTTAAAAGTGAAAATTAACATATTTAGAAAATTATTTATATAAAATAGATGTTATTTTTTGAATCATGACGTCGAAATTATCCAATGGTGATTTTTTCTTAATTTTCTGAGACAGTCAAATGTTTGAGTAAAAATTAAATACCATTTAAATATATATTTTGTTTTATGACATCATAAAGACCCAATAGTGATGTAATAAAATACTATAATCTTTAGGATAGGCCAATATATGTTTTCCATTAAAATGATGTGATTTTGGGTTTGTTTGGCTTACTTTTCAATGCATTAATGGACACCTTAAGACTTATTAAACACCTTGTATTTTTAAATTAATTTCCATGGGAATGTGACTCACCTCCACATAAGCAACCCAAATATTTTAAGAAGTTCGTACCTCAGCCTTATAAAATATTATTTTCCTATTACCTTTTCCAAAAACCATGGGCAAAAACCAAGGGATGGTTTGTGGTTTGAATGAATTTAATATAAGGGTTCCCAAACATAAATAATAAAGAATTCCCTCACCTTTCATATATAAACCCACCCAAGCTCCCACTTCCTCCTCACTAATAGGATTTGGAGTTCGTCCAACCTCTGCCCTACTCTCTCTATAATCCTCCCATGGTGCCCCAAGCTCCCAAGAAGCCTCTCACAAGCCTCTCTCTAGCTTTTGGAAGCACACTTCCAAGTAAGGGTTTTTCTTCTTTTCTCATTTTGTCCAATTTTTATTAAGATGTTTTGCCCTTTTAATTTAAATTATGAATTTTGGGGTATGGTATCTCACACCCCCTCATACTTCCCTCTTTATGTTTGAATGATGGGAGACCCTTTCTCTCTCATTAAATTCCTTCCATGTACACCCATTACTATGTAGAAATTCCGAAAGGAACTTCTCTCTCCTCTTTTACATTCAAGCAATACTTTTGTATCATGAATCTAAATTCCATTAAAATTGTTTATACATGTATCTATATGACCTACTTACTATCCATAACATGTAAATTAGATGAGGAACCCCTTTCTCTCTCATCAAACATTTTTATTAATTCTTATGTCATGCTATTACGCTGCCGAAATCGCATCGATTTTCTAAGAATATGCAATTGTGTAGTGAATAGCATGACCATTTCTCCATCAAGGGTATTCACCTTTATGCACATTTACTTATTGATTATAAATTTTCAAGTATGAATTCCACATTCCATTATCATGTAATAAATTTTTATGTTTTATGAATCAATGTTTTATGATCCATGTGGCACACTTATGCATGAAATGAAATGTTTAAGAAGGGTGTGCCCTTATTGTGCTCCAATGCATTGCGTAAAGTATAGTATCATGATACGTCATGTCCAATGAGTGTTGACTCATTCTAATTCAAGTGAAATGAGGGTTTACTCGTTATTTATGTGCAATGAGTATTTATTCATGATCCATGTGCAATAAGCTTTGGCTCATGCTAATTCCATGTTTAGTGTTGTTGCCACATTTCAATGTTATGATTATCATGCTTTATCCTGCCTTTATGTTCATGTTTTTATTATTATCTATTGATATTACTATTGTCTAACATGTATTGTACTCCTCATGTTATTCCATGTGTACTCCCTTACTGGGCTTTATAGCTCACCCTTTTCTTATGCATGTCCTCAGGTTATCCTATACAATGATAAGTACGAATGAATTTAGTGATCATGTAAAGGAATTTTTCAATAATGATGTTGTATTTCATGTTTTATGTTTTTGTTTAATCGTACTAAGCCCCAAATACACTAAACCTCTCGATCATCTTTGTTGTATCAAGTGATGTTTTATGTAATAAATCATGTTTAAGTTTTAATAAAAAGTAGGGTTGTCTTAGTATATCTACTGTATTATTTTTTTGTGACTGGAAGTGGTGTTTTTATACTCAAAGTAAGGATTTTTTCATGCAGAAATTGTTTTAGCACAAATGGGGAAGCCTGGGTACCTAGGTGGGAAAATATGTACTAGTACGACTAGTGAACCAGATGGGTTTTGTCCCTGTTTCAATGAGAAAATGGATAACAACAAGTATAAATATAATATATTGATTTTTATGGGGTAACAATAGGTTATGGGTATGTTCCCTACTAGTGACTCATGCATGGGACTGGATTTTTCTATGGTTACATTTCAATGAGGTATGAGGTGTATAGGGCTCGAAACTATCTATTTTCCTAGGTGTGTTCTTAGTTTTGATTCTCATTAGATATGTGGTATTTTACCCTTCTCATAGGGTGTGTTTGAATGTAAATTACATTATCTATCATTGTTTATATAAATTTTTTAACATTCTAAATGTTTATGTTTGAAAACTATTTTCAGTTGAAATTATCATTTCATGGAATTTATCACTGCTTCTCTTTACTTATTTAATTTTCATTCTTGTTCACCTTGTATTGAATTCACTTTGGAATATTTTTGGTATCCTACTAGGCTTAGTACCACTCCCTACATAAAACCCTTCGGTGTATGTAGACTCGGTTATGTTTGACTCAGGTAAAGGTAAATCCTTGTGTAAAGGCAGTTCATGTTGTTAAACCCCTCCTACGTTGCGGTGTTGTGGAGACGGCTCGAGGGTGACGAACCCCTTGTCTTGTGGAGTTTTTGTGGATGTATCTAGGCTGAAATTACTTTTATTTGGTCCCATTTTATTATATTTAAATCCATGTATTCAGATCTGATTATTTATGACTATTTTGGCATCAATATTTAAGATTCTTATTATTGATTGTTTTTAATATTTTCTGCTTTTGTACTCGAGTAAGTCATTCCAAAACATAATATATTAATACCGGGTATCTTGTTAAAATCCATGGGGATAGGTAATTCCCTTTGAGACTAGTTATGGGCTAGATTTGGTGCTGGTACTAGTGGAAACTAGATTCAATTCGTGACAATGGGACTGTGAAAAAGATCCTAAAATCTCATAATTCTACCCCTAAACATTTGAAACTCAATGAAAAAATTACAAGTTTAATTATATATATAAGTTACATTTTGTATTGAAATATTTAATATTTGAGAAAATTATTCAAAACAATCATTTCATTTTTATTATTTATATAACATATGGAATTAAAATACATTTAAACATCTTCTCTTAGACAATGAGGCAACTGATGTTATTATGAAATGATATATAATTTTAAACTAGATTCTATGAAAGATTAATCATACACATATTTTCAAAAAAATATTGAAATTGAATCTTCCTCTTCATAATTAGGTATTCTAATTTAATCATTATACAGATCAACATTTTTTTAGAGATTTCACAAACACATATCGATCAACCAAAAAATGAATTTTCATTAAATTTTATATCTTAATGTGGTGTTAAATAGAAAAATATCATAGTTATAGTAATACAAAAACAATAGAATTCTAATCATTAAGGATATTTGACCCATATGCATCATACATTTTTTTACAAAAAATTGCATTTACCATAAAAAAGTACAACATAAAAATAATAATTTAAAAACATTAATAAGTAAGTAAATATTTCTCTATAATGGGGTAATATTAATTTAGAGAACATCAATATCACGAAAAAATGAAAAAAACATAAATGATATCTTATTTTGAAGAAATAAAATAGATTAGAGAACAAATGATACATCTGTACTATATTTATTTCGCAACTCTTCCATATTTATCTTTAAATGGATAAATTCCAAATAATATTATATTATAAATAGTAAATAACCATATCCTTCAAATGTCATTTAATTTTGTTTGGAAAAAATATTTTGTCAAAGAAAAATATAATCCTTTATTTTTTTTAATTTTAATATCTATTTAATATATCATCTCTTAGACCATTGACTTGTCAAAAAATCATCATATGATTACAGGACACATTGAAATCCCATTTAACATTATAACACTACTTTGATGAAAAATGATGACATGTGATTTCATTGGGTATTAAATTATTATTTTTTGAAAATCCTTTCTTAATATCATGTTACCTCAAACCCATATCTGACTACACATACTAATATGAATAGAATCCCTATAACAAACTGGCATAACCTAACCTAACAAATCACATGACCCGGCCCACTATTGGTTCATTGGGGAATTTCCAATTTCTATATGCTATAAACCCTTACCAAGGTCTCAATTGGTAATATTGGGAAATATTTCTCCATAATATAATTGAATAAAAAGCCCCAAAAAAGCACCATAATTTGGTAATTTTATATCCAGTTGTTAAACATATATATAAATCATATAAAATGAAAAAGAAAATAAAATAGCCCCAAAAACATGGAATATCATATAACCTTACATCCAAAAAATTGAACTAATATATAGTTGAAGAATAAATAAAAAAATTATCCTAATCCAAATTTATGAGAGAATATAACAAATTAAAATAGAACCTAAATATAACATGTATCCCCACTAAAAAAACCCATTCAATTACCCTATTCACACAACCATAAAGGGAACAAGGAAAATCAAATGAATTGAAAAAGAAATATTTACTGAATGATATATATAAGAGTTTTATTTCACAGTAGAAATGATTTATCTATGGGGTGAGATGTTTAAATTTCCAGAAGGATCCCAATAGAGATAGTTAATGAATCCCTTTGTGTAAAATAGTTTAGGAATTTAGATTTTAAACATAGGTTTAAGAGTTAAGTTTTTCAAATTTTTCATTAATAAGGATTCCAATAATGATCCACAGAGAAAAATATAAAATGACTACCATTTTCTACATAAAATAAGGATGGTATCCATTTTAATAAAGGCTTTTAAAACAATCAGACAAGGGACATTAAGACAGTTCCAACAAATCATGTTCAACTATAATCAAACGTAAATTATTATTTCCTAAATCATACAGATTTTAAATAACAACAACATTTGGGAAATATTTTATTAAAAATAAATTAAAGAATCAACCAACCCATCCCATTGAAATCAAAATTATAAATCATTTATAAAAGAATTAATTTTAATAAAAAAATCACAATCAATGTGAAACAAAATAAAAAACTAGAACAAAGGTATAAAAATTAACTATAAACCTAAAAAATCATATGTACCATCTAATATGATCCTAGTAGATACTATCAAATTAATGTAGAATATACCCTTAAATGTTTTTAGAAAGGCATAATGAATCTTGGGAAATAATCTAAGACAATTTTATATAGTCCTCGAATTGGATACATGATCCCTAGTTTGATGATAAATTACCCTTCTCCACACTTGAGAGGACTATCAATGTATTTGAGGATATAACCTTCCTCGAGCACACTATATCCAGTGTCCAAAATTTTTTATGATACACCATTCTATTTAATAATCATGGTTTAATTGGGAATAATTTCATAGTAATAGAATAATTTACAATTTTTTTTAAACTCATAAAAGTTATACAATAATTACTTGTATTATAATGATGCCATCATAAATATAAGTGAGAAAATAATAATCACATTGAATAAATAATAATTAATTCAATTATCCCACAATGACTTCTTAAAACCTCACATGAAAAAATAATTTCCATATTTTTTAGAGGAATTTTGAAATTAAAATACATAATACTCCTTAAGGGGTCATAGACCATAACAAGAACATTAATTAAAATGTGGAGTAATGATGAGGGTCTCACACACTTTTGAAAAAAATTATTTATTAATGAGTCCAACAATATAATTAAAATATACTTTTATATTCCAAGATATCCTTACCATTTAAAATCACATTTCAAACACTCTATGATGTATAATTTTTCAAATTCATTATTTTGAATTCATTTTGATATCCATTAACATTCTAACAGAAATTACTTTGATTAATTTCTAACCCTATCAAGATTCATGAATCTCAATGAATTTAAAAAAGAGGGAAACATATCTTTTTTCTGAGATTCTCATAATTTTTTTTGGAAATAAACAATTTCATCAATTTATTTTTAAAAAAAATACTTCAATATGAAACTGAGACCTGGAAATATCAATTTTAATTGAATTATGTTCCAACCCCATTATTAATATAAAATTTCACTTTAAAACATTACACATCCAAATCAATGATGAAATTAGTTTCAAACCCCTCCAAATAACTATTTAAATTACTTTGAATATCCAATCACGAACTTTGATGAATGCATTGAAAATGGACAAAGCCCATACAAAGCGTTTAAATTTTTTAAAATTAATCAAAAAAACCAAATGTATATTCCATTTGAATATATTTTCATAAGAAATAATTTTAATGGAATGAAATTTGTTAAATATAATATAAGGTAATTTCGATGAAAACATTACATCATCATGTATAAAATTTAATGAAACACATATACCTCTATGGTGAACAATCAATTTGATTCAATATACATCTTATTTAACACATAAAACCTAAATCCAAATTATTATATCCATTATAAATACTAATATAAATTTTAATTAAAAATATAGTTCACAAAATAGAGAAAAACATAGAGGGAGGGTAAGTAGGTGAGAGGGGAAGAGTAATATAGGATCTCACCTCAAGAAACCTGCTATAAAATAGTAAAACAAGGCACCATAATAGATAGTTAAACAAGGGGGATTAAAAGTGATAAAATATTAAAAATCATGTTTGGTAGATTTTAAATTTTATTTTAAACTAGGTAGACTATATGGATTTCACAATAGGGGTAACAAAATAGACGGATGAAGATACCAATGAAAAATTCACTCACATTTTTTGGTTGAATGATTTCCAAAAAAAATCACCATCCATGAAATCCTCACCCTAAAAATAATTATACCCACCACATTCATGTCACATAGTTTCTTCTAAAAATGATAAATTATTATTCATTTACTCATACGAAATAATAGTCTTGCACATTTTCATCTATATTTTATGCAGTTTTTTTTGAGATTTTTGTTACAAATGAATAAAATACATTTTATGAATGAATTGAACATATAAACATTTTTTTAATGTGATATCACATGTTTTTTCGTAATATTATATCACTATAAATTTACATAAGTATAAAAAAATATTATGATTTTGCATGAGAAATCATCCTATAAATATAATTACTCAAATATAAAATTACAACATAGAGAATTATAAAACAATAATGACTTTAGGGTCTAAAAATTCTCATAAACACACCACATTCTTTCCCTATAATGTCCATAGTTCAAAATAATGAGTTTATATACGAAAAACATAGACACACAATAGAATTAATAGAAAGGGATTGGGAAAACTCAACAGAATACCAATAATAAGATATCATTGAATTATATACATACTCTAAAATCCGTTAATATCATCAATAAATTTCCAAAATCTAAAGAATTAATCTAATAAATAATCTTTTTATAAAACAAACATGAATATGACAGACCCACAATATGTGTCTCCCCACCATTTATTGATAAACGAAATTGGTCAGGAATAGGGTTACCACCTACAAAAGGAGAGAGCTACCAAAATGAAAATTATTCAAATAAATACTATAATATTATAGAATAGACTAACCACATTCAACAAATAAATTATCTCCACATAATATGGAAATTTCATCTTATACCAAAACACCAAAACATCACACGCCAAAGTCACCAAAACAGTCCATGATCATCTTATACCAATGTGGACTAAATCTCACAGACTAGGGTCATGCCTGTCATGATAAAATAACATGGGCTTCATCCATGCATTAGATTCAAGTGGTGAAAAACAACATCATACCCTGGTCATGTCAATGGTGATCCTAACAATATGTAACCAACAACACCAAATGGACTGTCTCATATTGTTTAATGAGTGTCCTATTCACTAAAAAAATGCATCCAATGACATACCATTCCAAATTCAATAAACCAAAAATCATGCAAGTATCTCACCATAAATATAGTGTCACAAAAAATAACTACACAAATAACCTAAATTAATGATTCACTATGCTATTCAAAAAACAACCGCTCACCAGATCATGTCATAAAAATAAAACTGGAAAATAGACCATCAAAATCCACCAAAAGGAAAAATAGGTTCTAGAATCCTCATATAGAATCCCCAAAAAAATTTATCAATTCAAAATAAGGCATTGAATTAATATTCAATATTGATTAAGCCTCATTAATTCACCAATCTATGGAAGATGTATTATCCCATTCTATCCAAACCAACATAAACTACTCCTATAAAACAATGTAGACAACAAAAAATTGGTTGATTCTATGTCATAGAACAATAATGTGGAAAAGAACATAATTCATTACTCATTTAAATTCTAGGATTAATCCCATAGATAAAACAAATTATAAATCCAATTTAGTCATATTTTCCAAATCACATCAAGAAGTACCAAAGTTACTGATGAACCATTACCAAAAGCACTATATTTAAAATCAAAAACCCTTAAAAATGTACTAAAAAAATTTTCAACTAAAAATAACCATTTAAAAAGGTTTATAATACGAAAATAATTATCTCAAAAGAATCATAATAATACACATTACAGTCAATAAAAATTACCCCATAAAAAACATATAATATCACTTTAATATTTCATGTTTTAAACTGTACTATTATCATAACACGCCCAAAAATGATCAAAATATAAAATTGATCATTAAATATGGAAGATGCATAATAATAAACCACACAGAATAGGCAATCTAAAACTAGTTTCTATAAAAACACACATGATTTTCAGAATAATTTACCATATGAATGTGTTTGAATTTATTTATAAATGGAAAATTATAAAAAAAATTAATTAAATTTATATATATTCCAAAACCAAACAATTTTTATTTGAAAAAGAAATACATTTTATAAAAAAACCCAAAATATTCCTTTTATGGTAATAAATTTCACATGAAGTACATGTTTTCACTTAAAAACAATTCTTCACAACAATTACATTATTCGATGAACACTATAGTCCGTACAAAAATCTAAAACACAAGTCAATATATAACTAGGACTATTTAATATATTCCCCATTATTTAAAAACACTAAAAATATCCCAATAATCAAGGGGTTTAGATCAAAAATACAAATTGGATGTCGATCTATTCTTGACATACCCATATAGTTTGATAGATAGGGCTCGTCATATAGAATTTCCTAAGACATTTCCATGATCGAAAACATGTTTACTATTTTGTTTATCAATCAGTGAAATCCAGAATCACACTAATAATATTTATTTTATTTTAATCCAAAATCGATAAATAATCCCCTAATAAACTCATACCATATTAATGAAACCAAAACCACCATCAATGACAATGAAAAAAACTCCAAACATAAAAAATAAAATTCCACTTCCCATAAAAACTCATGAGTCCTCATAAAGGGTGGTAATCAGGAACCCACTCATGGAGAACATTATGAATACGCATAGTAATCAAATAATGATTCTACAATAACACACCCATGTAATAAGATGATTTTCAGGGAACATTGGTCTCTATTACCAAACATTGGATCTGACACCATTTATAATATACCAACCCTAAAATACCTAACCCAATATCTAATGCAGCCAAACACTAGACATTAATAGTACAATTGATCCCCATATACTAAAAACTAGCAAATAGTTCATAATAATTCAGATTTATAATGGTTTCAACCTATTATAATAAAACAATAAATAAGTGGAAACTATGAAGATTCTTTGATGCCATATCAATACATTGGTCATTAGTTCTTATCAAATATGGAGAGAAATAGAAAACCATCCATTAAAATAAGGAATAAAAATTAGAAATCCCTAAAAATATAAAAAACTAAATTGATATATAGTAGATAAAGATAAATATTTATGTTCTATGATGAATAATTCGTATAATTTTTGAAAATAAAAGAAACATTAAGAGTTCTTATATTACAAATATTTACCCTTGATGGTTCCCCATATCTACAAATCTATATATAGTCTAAAAAAATTAAAAAATTTAAATAAAATTGGGGAACATAAATAGATACATAATATTTTTATACGCACTTGGTATGTAGTGTTTATGCAGGGTTTGAGACGAACATTCCCTGTGGGATCTCACTGATGAATATTTTTAAATATCATCTCAATACATTCCATAAGGTTCATGTTTTAAAATAAGATATTAAAATTTTTATTTTCTCAAAATTTTTAAAAAGTTATATAATTATATAATGCATTTTTAGATCAAAATATGACCACCCTTCTAAAAAAATATAATTATGGTAACCTTTTTAATAATGTATTTTTATCAAAATCAATGATATATTATAAAACCATTAAATCAAAACAAGTCAACCATTTGTCATACTTTATTTATATTCTCATCAAATAAACCATATTCAAGAAATATCATCATTTAAAAATGATTTTGTTAAATTATATTTAAATTGTAATTACCTTAATCCATTAGACCACACATCCCAAATTATTTATAAAAGTTAAAAAGATGAAACTAATCATAAAATACTCAAAGAGAAACAAAATAAAAATCTAGTAACATGGTTTCAAAAAAATATACCATACATAAACCAAACCCAACATTGATTCTATATAATCAGAAACTAGGGTATAAAAATATTTCATGGTATGGGATCCCTTAAAAATATTTTGATTGAATAAATAAATATAGAAGGTAATATAAAACTCATGAATCTCAAGATTGAACTGGAGACACAATCCTATAGTTGAGACCAATAAACCCATCCACAAACCCATTTAGTTAAAAAAAATATTCCAAGGATATCACCTCCCAATATCACACTACTTCAATGGACTCAGAAATATTAAACAATGTATTTGGTCTAACAGGCTAAGTTTAGTTTAGAAATATTAACTCATCTAAATATATTCTAAAATGGGTATTGGACTCATCCTCATTGCCAACTAATTTATTAGATTCCACAGAAATTAAAGACAATATAAAGGAGAAAAAAATAAACTCATTGATCATAGAATTATAATTTGAATTATCCCACACCACACTAGTTACACCATCACCTGAAATAATCCAATTCTTCTACATTCATAAGCATTTGAAAATGAAACAATAGACTGTACCCCACTAGGTGTTATAATACCAAATAAGAATATCAACTAAATGATAGTTTGATAATTAGGGTCTCACATAAAATTGAAAAAAAAATTATTTTGATATGTCAATTGGGATAAAAAAATCATTATTGGGTTGTCATGATATTTTCACTATTTGAAACAACATTTCAAACTACCTATTAAATCTATTTTACTTCTCATTCATCAATATTGATTACAAAACCAAGACAATTATCTAGTAATATATTTTTAATTTACTTTGGTCACCACCAAGTTCTTTTGATCTCAATATAATTCAATATGATATCCAAAAATCATATTTATATAAAATTTACTTCAAAATTGAGTTGGAAAGTCTCCACTTTTATAACATACTTTATCAAAACTCCAAAAGTTTCCACCTTGAAATCATGGTCTCAATTTTTTTAATTAATTAATAATACCATAATTTATTTTAAATATCCATTTGATGCAACACACATACCCTTTAATGATTAAACAAATGTTAATACCCCTAATAAGACATATAAATTTCTTTGAAAAATCATCTCTTGAATTTTAGTGAACACATTACTTGGGACCTAGGTCCTTTCAAATTGGTTACAACATTTAAAATCCATTGAAAAACCTAAATTTATATTCTATATAAATATAATACACTAATATATAATTTTAGAACATATAATAAATTTATAACATTTATTAAAATGAAATTAAAATGGAACACCAAAATTGTCATCAGGTGAACCAAATGAATCATTAACACATTAGAGTATAAAACAAACCTGATCCAAGAGGAAACCTAATAAACCCTAAAAACCCAATGAACAATAATTATATTTTTTGATTATGATAATATCATCCTAAACAATGGATATTTTTTGTAGAAAAATAAAAACCATAGAGAGATAGAAAAGAGAATAATAACATGTTTATTGGATGGCCTTACATAGAAAAAATACAATTGAAATCAATTTTTTTTTTCAAAAAACCATGTTTTATGGGGTGTAATAGCTCTATCATAAAACATTAAACTAGTAGAATTAGTAAGAATGTTTAAAGGCCTTAAAATTTTGTCATGCATCATTATTATTTTATGTTTTTATAGATCTATGTAAATGGAAATTTTTAGTTTCACGGTTTACCAATCCATGCCCCAACCATAGAGATGACACTGAATAATAAATACTCACTCACATAGTCTATCCATATTGTTAATAAACTATTCCTCTTCCATAAATAATATTAACTATAAAAATTTATAGAAATACACTTAAATATTAAATGGATTTTACAATCCATGAAAAATTAAAATGATCATTCCCATATGAATGAAATTTGTTTCGTGGTTTAACATATAATTTTAAAATTTCTATGTAAAACATTCATACATATGTAGACAAATAATTAACTAAAAACTAATTAAAAAACTCAACATTCATGAGTAACCACATGGTATCCCCGGATCAATTTTCAATGGACATAAATAGAAGAATAATTAAAAACATTCATGTTTTATGACTGAACATCCCTCAAACATAAATTATTCCAATATAAAATGAATAAATATAAACGAATAAACTAATATTTACATGAAATTTCTAAAAAATATATAAATAAAATAATTTATTTTAAATTTTTAACACTAATCGATCATCATCTCTAATAAACATTCATCAAATTGGTTAATATAAATAAATTTATCAAAAATACCATTCAAAATCTAAAATTAATATTCAATAAAATAAATCATTTTTAATTAAAGAAAAGATGAAATTAAATAATATAAACATCCCAATATCCTATATAAGATAAAGTATCTCAAAAAAATAAATTTATTTTACATGATAAAAAATCATGGAAACTAGTTACATGTTCATTCTTTTCATGTAACATATTTCATTAACTATTTTTATAAATAGTAATTTTATACATGTGAATTTTTAATCTCCCACCAAATTAAAAACAAATGGTTTATTTTTATCATTTAAAATTAAAAATATGTTCTTTTTTTCAATTTTTTATAATTCATTGAATATTATTTAATATCTTTTAGTTCTATATGAAAATTAAAAGATGTATTTAACATTATCTTAAAAGACCATCTATATAAAACTATTGTGTTTTGGTTTTTATTTTTTTTATATTATTACTATTTTTCAATATAAATCCATTTGAAACTTGTTTCTATATATAACATATATCTTAAGGATTTAGTTTAAATATTTCTAATCACTTATAATTTTAAAATTTTATGTGTTCATCGTTTGATGTTTTATATAATTAGTAACTTTGTACACCAATCACAATAGATTATTTTTATTTCTATATTTCAAAAAAAATATTAAAACCCATTCACATTATAAGAATAATATATATTTACCAGTTAAAATTTTAATAATGATAACTTCATTCATTTCCTCAATATTGAAAAATATAATATCAAATCCACATTGGTTATGTTTAATCATTTTGTATACATTATCATTTATTATATAATTGTTTTAATACACCGTAAATTTTTTCAAAAATATAGTTTTAATATAATAAATCATGTAGGATACATATCCAAATTATGAAAAAATAGTCAACCGTTATTAATTTTAATCACATACCATAATATTTAATGATATTTTTCATGTTTAACTATGATGGTTCTAGCCAGTGCATGAAAACATTTAAAATTTTTTATTTTAAGCTACATTTTAAGGGGTATATATAAGGAATTGGAATTAAAACATTACATAATCTTGAATTACATGAATATTTCACATTGAGGATCTTTTCAGGTTTATTGTCTTAGAGAATTAAGGCATAACTATTATATCTCATAAGATTACAATGTAAACACTTCTCCTAAGTTTCCATTTTTTTATAAAATAAAAACTCTTAAAAAGAAAAATGTCTAGACCCATGTTTAGATACCTTGTCATTCATTGATCCCATCCTTGACCCTATTCATCTTTATATCCTGTGGAAAAAATTAAAACAACATCGGATGAGCATAAAAAGCTCAATAAGGGATACACAAAGAAGGAAAACAGTTAGTTTTTCAAAACAACAAGTAAACCATGAATACTTCATCATAAGTAATAATTTTCACCATTATGATGTATTAAATACTCTTCAATTAATAAAAGATCATTTCGTACCCTTTTATAAACAAAATATCACCATAATACCCATATAAAGAACTCATAACATATAAAAGTAATTTGGGACATAAACATACTTAAATGTAATAACCATACGGTGGACTTCCACACATGTCACTAAATGGAATAGCCATACAGATGACTTCTATACCCAATGCATTGGAGGTTATAACGTAACCAACTGTTCAGGTTTACCATGGCACCACCTATCATTTGATTTATCACGTAACCACCCATCAAATGTCCACATACCATTACAAAATCATAACACATAAAATAAATATAAAGGAAAGAAAAAATTTCCACATTTCAATCACAATATATAACTTAAATATATTGACATAACAAATCCATTGTAAAATCCATTTTGAATACCAAAATACATAATAGAGTATATGGTATTTATTTTTCCTTTTAAAACATTACGGGTTGTTATGGAAGCCAAAGATAAAGTAATACCCACGGTGGCCGAAAGGTCATTCTCACCGGTACGTTAAAAGATAAATTCATTTTTATAGTTTAGTAAAATGATTTATAGAAAAACATTCCATTTCAAAAAAATGAAAACTCAAAGGTGTTTATACAGCATTTAAATAAAGTCTTGTATTAAAACAAAATATGCCTCTATCAATGGAGATTGAGACCAAGTCCCTTACCTTGTGTCCGACATGACTCAGTCGTTCTTTAATATTTTGAATAATAAACTAGAGTTAATTTATACTTTCTTAAGATCCTTTTTAAAATTCATTATTCATTTTATATCACTTATTGCCATGTTATGAACATTATGTAATCATTTAAGTTAATAATGGTTGTTTTGTCGATATTTGGTACATGAGACAAAAATGAACATCTTATAATTACAAGTTGTTAATGTGGTAAAATATCCACTCCCTTTATAATTATATTAATGATTTAGATGTCATATATATCATAAATATCTAGTATATACATGCATTTATAATATTACATAACATTTAGAGGTAATAAATGAAATGCACCGTTCAGGGAGACGGTAAGCCGTACGTACGCATGACCGCTACTTTCATTTATATTTCGCATTTAATAGAATGAAAACATTATGACATAGAAGTAAATTATAATTCCAGTATAATATCATATATAATATTATTAACTCTATTCTTTATACATCCCACATATGGCATTAACGATTCCAATCACTTTGAGGGGTGGTAGTCCACACTTTTTAAAATGAAATTATCACGTTTATCCATTATGGAAATCATAAATGTATGCCATAAAAGAAAAATACATAAGAATAATGAAAGACATAAAAATAATATATATCATATAAAAAATTGTGACATCTTAATGGCCACCATAAGAGTCGGTAGGAGATATTTGAACATTCATCGTTTCGTGAGGCAGTAGTTCGCCATGCACAGAAACAGTATGTTCTTGACCCATTAGATGGAGGTGTGTTTAAGTGTAGCTTGAATACTTCTCATAAAAAAATCCTAGTATATTTAACATAATGTTTTTAAAAAAAAATAAAATAATAAAATGTGTTTAGGGGGATGGAGAAGAAAAATAAAACAAAAGAACAAAAGAGAAGACATTACCTTTAAATCGTGTAACTCCCCTTGGGTTTAATCAAAAGGGTTTCTTGAACAGCATTATGCCTAAGTTAAGGATTCTAGAATGAAGATAAAGATATTGAGAGCTTATTTGAGTAGTGTTTGGACAATCCAAAATGGCTATATAAGTTTGTCAAATGGGTAGGAAGTGGGGTCTCTTTATTAGGGAGTGGAGGGGCTCTTTTCGAATGCTTGAAAATATTATTTTATTATATAATTATTTTCGGGTTATAAAATTCCAAAAAACATTAAAGTAACATATAATGTGTACCATGTTATAATAAAAATCATCCAATAAGAATTGTACAAGTGTTGGATATTGTTTTAAACTTCATCTTCTTATTTTTTTTAAATTATTTAATAATGACGTAATCATTGAATCATCATTTTGTCATAAATAATTTTATTTATTTGATGTCTAAAGATTATAAAACATTAACATGGTGTAGGAAATATTTTTAGATTTCTAATGAATATTTATATTAAATTATATCAATTATATAATCCCATGTAAAAATTATTTTAGAAAAACAATACATGTTTGTGACATTTTTATTTTTACTTTAAATAAATAGTATGAATGACATTATCATACCCAGGTGGCTCCATGTGGTCCCACAAATTGACCCATGGATTGTCTTGGTCGTACATTACTCATCGAATAATGTTAGGACAAGTGTAAAGGTAATTTCATATTATTATAAAATTATTTTTACCTTTAATTACACTAATTACCTTATATCACAGTTAATAAAACATAAAAGTTACTATTCACCAAAACCTATTTTCATCTCATTGAACCACATTTTCCATACTAATGATAACCATGTCTGTCGGATTTTTAAAATTCAATTCATAGAAGAGGTAAAATTTCCTTTAAATGAAAAATCAGTTTTTTAACTAACACTTAGTGGTTTCATTATTAACCAAAAATCAATGTTTTTCAGAAAAATACCAAAAAATCACCCTAACATATATTTGATATTTTGAATTCAAAAATGATTTCTATTTTAAGAAATTCATAATATATAAGTTTCATTAATTAATTTTATAATAAATTCCCATTGTCAAATCATACATCGTGTTTTTAAGAAACAATATATATCAAGAGATTGACACTTGTTTAAGTCCAATATCAAAGTGAAATTAATTCTGATGTCCACCATTGGATTAAATGGTAAAAATATATTCTAATTTAACTTTAAAAACATTTAAAAAGATTATCTAAAAAACTAAATAAATTATATTCAAAGGTGATTTTGAATTAAAATAAAAAAATATCACTATTTATTAAAAAACGACCTTTATCCGAAAAATTAAAATAACATACACAAAGTAAATTTTGATGTCTTTATTATAAAAATGAATTTTATTTGGTCCAATAGAATGTATAAGAGTGACTAAAACTATATTTAAAGAGGTTTCTCCATCAAAAGGTGATAAATAGTCCTTTTAGTGAATATTAGAGTATTCATGCTTAAAATAGGATTCATTCTCATTTTATGACTCTAACATTTATTGGAAAAATGTAAAAACATTTAAAAAAAATATATAATCATATTTTAGTTATTTATATTCATTCCCCCTAATACAATGGCTACGTGTTACTACCATTAAAAATAATATTATTATATTATTAATGTGCAATGTAAGATTTCAAATAAATCTGTTATCGCTTATCAATTACACCATTGAACATTGCAACCACATTAAGGAAACATTAAAATTTAAATAATAAATATTAAAAAATATGAAAATGTATTATTCTTTATTTACCAGGGATTTTACATAGTTACCCCCTTTTGGGAATTGCGTCCTCGCAATTTTATTCACTTATGAAATAAATAGGGGTATTTATCCCTCATAGAATATTCAGATTCCCAAGTTGCCCCTTCAACCATATAGTTTTTCGAAAAAACCATCACTTGATGAATTAACTTTTTCCGCAACACATGCTCTCTAGGGTGAATAATCTAAACTACTTGTTCCTTATAAGAGAGATTCTCATCCAATTGAACTACGTCTAGGCTCAAAACATGAGTTTGATCTGGCATATACTTTCTCAACATTGAAACACGAAAAACATTGTGTACCTGGGATAAACATGAAGGTAAAGATACTCTGTACCCAATTGATCCAACGTTCTCTAGATTTCAAAACGTCACATGAACCTCAAACTCTACTTTCCTTTCTTTCCAAAATGCATCACAATTTTCCCTGGATAAAATTTGAGAAAAACATGATCACATACCTCAAAAGAAAGATCCTTCCTCCGGTTATCCTCATAACTTTTATACCGACTCTGAGCTATTCTAATGTGATTCTGAATCAACTAAACTTTTTCTGTCATATCCTCAATGATTTATAGTATGATCATCTTCCTTTCCCCTACTTCATCCCAAAAATATGGAGTTCGACATCACATTCCATATAATGCTTCCTACAGAGCCATCTATATAATGGAATGAAAACTGTTATTATAAGAAAATATTACCAAGGAAAGATGTTGGTCCCAACTTCCCTAGAAATCAATCATGCAAGCATGTAACATATCCTCCAATGTGTGAATTGTTCGTTCTGACTACCCAACTAATTGCGGATGAAAAGATGTACTAAAATTTAATTCAGCGACCAATGACTTCTGAAGGCCTTTCCAAAAGTTAGATTCAAACCTGGGATCACGATCAGATACAATGGAGATGGGAAAGCCAGGTAACTTGACTATATCTTTAACATACAACCGATAAAGTTGATCTAGAGAGAATGTATCTCAAATAGGAAAAAAATGAGTAGATTTAGTCAATCGATGAACAATAACCCAAAATGCATTATTACCTCGAAATTTCATTGGTAATCCCACAACGAAGTCCATTGATATTTTTTCCCATTTCAATTCTGGCACTGGTAATGACTAAAGCATCCCTTTTGGTAACGACCACTCTGCTTCAACCTGCTGACAAGTCAAACACTTCAGAGTAAAATCACCAATATATCATTTCATTCCATCCCACCAGTAATACTCTCGTAGATTTTAGTATACCGTAGTACTTCCAGGATGAACTGAAAATAAGAACTATGAGCGTTACATAAAAACTCATTCTTCAACTGTGAATCACATGGCACACATTATATCTTCCCAAACCTCATAACACAATCATTATCAATGTTATTTTCAGGAAAATTACCCTTCTGAATCAGCTCTACTTTTCTCTGCAACCCACTATATTTATTCTGTGCTTTCTTAATTTTGTCTGATAGAGATGATCTCATTGACACCTGAAACAAAATAGAAGAACTTCCTGCAACAACAACTTCTATGCCAAAGTTAATCAAATAAAAAACTGAAGGATCTCATTCTAAATGTAGCATCGTTAATGAAGCCTTACTTTTTCCTACTCAAAGCATAATCCACTTTATTTTCTATTCCAGGATGGTAATGAATTGTACAATTGGAATCCTTGATTAATTTCTGTCATCTCCTCTGTCTCATGTTCAATTCTTTCTGAGTGAATTATACTTTAAACTTTTTTTATCGGTATATATTTCACACTTTAATCCTTACAAATGATGCATCCAAATTTTTAAATCAAAAACAACAGTAGCTAATTCCTAATCATGTGTAAGGTAATTTAACTCATGAGTTTTCAACCGACGTGAAGCATATGCAATTATATGATCATTCTGCATAATGACACAACGATGTCATTTCAACAAAGCATCAATGTAGATAACAAACACACCATTTCTGGAATCCAGTGGAAAAATTGGAGCATTCACCAAACTTCATTTCAATTCTTGAAAATTATCGTCACATTTTTTTTGACAAAATGAACTTAACCCCTTTTCGAGTAAACATATTCATTGGACTAGATAACCTTGAATCATTTTCATCAAACCTCTTGTAATAACCTTCAAAACCATGAAAACTATGGGTCTCATTTATATTTGTGTGTCTTGGCCATTATTCAACAACTTTTGTTTTAGAAGGATAAATAGTTATGCCATTTTTTTAATCAATGTTCCCAAAGAAAGAAATTTTTTGTAACCAAAACTCACACTTGTTGAATTTTCCATACTGTTTATTTTCATTTATGGTTTTCAAGATAATCCTTAAATGACTTTCATGTTCCTCTTTACTTTTGTAAAAAAACAAAATCTCATAAATGAACACAACCACAAACTTATCCAAAAACTCATGGAAAATTCTTTTTATTATATCCATAAATACAGTAAGTGCACTAGTTAACCCAAAAGGCATAACTACAAATTCATAATGGCCATTTCTAGTACAAAACGCGGTCTTTGGAATGTCTGCTTCTTTTACTTTCAAAGGATGGTACTCCGACCTCAAGTCAATCTTCAAAAAATACAAAGCTCACTGGAGCTGATCAAACTAATCATCGATATGAGGAAAATGATACTTGTTCTTGATAGTCATATTATTCAATTCTCTATAATCAATGAAAAGTATCATTGAACCATCTTTCTTTTTAACAAACAAGACTAGATCACCCCATTGAGATGTTCTAGGTCGAATGAAACCTTTATCTAATAACTTCTGCAATTGATTCTTTAAATCTAAAAGTTCAACTTGAGCTATTCGATAAGGGGTTTTTGAAATTGGCATAGAATCAGAAACTATGTCAATAGTAAATTCAACTTCTCGATCATATATAATACCAGACAACTTATCACGAAAAATATCATGATACTCATTTACCACTAGCACATCATTAATCTGAATAGTTCCATTATTTTCAACAATATCTGCAAGGTAACATTCAGTTCCTTCTTTTATTAGTTTCTCAACTTCCAAATATGTTATCAAAATAAAGGGTTCCTTCTTGTACAAAAATTGAAAATATTTCATAAAGGAAACCTCTTTAGCTCTACAGTCAATCATAGCATGATAAACATAAATCCAATCCATGCCCAAAATAAAATAAAACACTACTAGAGGGAAAACAATAATGTTTGTAGGTAGATTCTTTCTGCACAAAAGGTTAAGAAGGTTCTTATAAATTATTTTTTCCTCAATATTTCCTCTGGGTGTTTTTACCATTAGTTCAGGATTCATATCTTGAGATGGAATTCCCAATTTACTAGAAAACTTCTCAGAAATGAATGAATGTGCAGACCCTGAATCAAACATCACATTTTCATAATCTGAACAATCAAACAGTGTACTTAATACTACTTCGTTCTATGGCCCAACATCTACTGAAGTAGTTCCAATGGATTTCACCACCCCGTTCTTCTTGTAATGTGGCTACTTTCTCTCAGTTGAGTTCTTATTTAGATACTCATTTTCATAATGAACCATTTCATTACACTTACTACATCTTACTTATGGATTTTCATTGCTTGGTTGATCATCTTCCATACAATTACGAGTAATATGACCAGACTTACCACACTGAAAGCACTTTGCAGACAAGGATAAACATTATCCAGGATGAATTTTACCACACTTCTCATATAATGGATATTTTCTTTTCTATCCTCCAGTCTTCTTTGAAGAATTCTTTCCCTTTTCCTACCAACTGGTCCACTTATTCTGTTGTTTTACAAAGAACACCTGATCAACGGAAAACTCAATTTCTACCTTCAACGCAAATCGAAAAAGATTTTCATAACATTTGCACTCACAAGAAGTTAAATACCATCAATAATTTGGTTTTAACCTTGAGTAAAAATTGTTTATTTTACTATCAAGATCTCATATGAAATTTGGAGCTTACCTTTCCCATTGAGAGAACTTTGCTCCATAAGCAGCCACTAAGTCATCCTCCTACCTCAATTATAGGAATTGTTTTTCAATCCTAAGATGCACCACCTTAAGAAAATATTTCTTATGAAACAGACCTTTGAATTCATCCCTGTCAAGATCATCAATCTCCTCACTATCCTTGATATTTTTAATCATCCACCACCACTGATCAGCTTCACCTTCCAGACAGTAAATAGCAAGACTAACATGTTGATGTTCTGAACATTCCATGACTTCAAAAATATTGTCCAAGGCTTTAATCCACCCTTCTTCTAGCACAAGGTCAGATGATCCTCTGAATGATGGGGAATGTTGCCTAAAAAATGCTCCACTAATGACATGTTACTTTGTGGGTGATCTGGATGATCTCGTGTATGGATACCACCAACATTTATAGCCTGAGTCAACTGTGCCATCACTATAACAAACTGTTCAATTCTAATTCTGACCGTCTCAGGTTGCTGATTTGGAAGTTTGTTTTCCTCCTGATGTTATACCAACATAACTGCCTTGTTTCCCCTACGGAAGTTGATTCTGATCACAGAAATATCTTAGGTGAAGAAACATGATAAACATTAAATTCAATATCATTTCAATCATACCATAATGTAATTTATGGACATGAATTTAATAATATTCTAACTCCTAACGTTTCTTAAACCGACCTCTTATACCAACTATAAGCACTCAAGCTTAAAACATTTCATAATCTTAAATTAAATTAAAAAATCGGATTGAGGATCTTCTTAGGATTATATTTTTAGAGAATAAAGACATAACAATTACATATCAAAAGATTAAAAAGTAGACACTTCTATATAGTTTCCATTTTTTTCATAACATAAAAAATCTTAAAAAGATACATGTCTATTTCCATGTTATAGATAGAATGTCGTTATTTAATCCCATCCTTAACCTTATTCATCTTTATGTCTTGTGGAAAAAATTTCAAAAACTTGGGATGAACATAAAAAGCTCAGTAAGGGATACACAAAGAAGGAAAACTGTTAGTTTTTTAAAACAATAAGTAAATCTTGAATACTTCATCATAAGTAGTATTTAACAACTTTATGAAGTAGTAAAAACTCTTCACTAAATAAAAGATCATTTCATACCCTTTTTTAACCCAAAGATCACCGTAAAACCCATATAAATAACACATAACATAAAAAGGTAACATGGGACATAAACATACTTAAATGGAATAACCATACGGTATACTTCCACACATGTCACTAAATGGAATAGCCATATGGCCAACATACACACCCAATGCATTGGAGGTTATAACGTAACCATATTTCCTAGTTTATCATGGAACCACCCGTCATTTGGTGTTTCACGTAACCACCCGTCAAATGTCCAAGTACCATTATAAAATCATAACACATTAACAAAATATAAAGGAAAGAAAACATTTCAACATTTAAATCACAATATATCACTCAAATATATTGAAATAATAAATCCATTATCAAAACCATTTTCAAAACAAAAATACATAATAGAGTATATGGTATTTATTTTTCCTTTTAAAAACATTACGACATGTTAAGGAAGCCAAATATCAATTAATACTCGATGCGGTGGAAAAGTAGTTGTCACCGTGTACGTTAAATGAAACATTCCTTTTTGTCGTTTAGTAAAACCTTTAGAAGAAAATGATTCCATTTAAATGAAATGAAAATTCAAATGTGTTCATACAACATTTAAATGAATGTCTTGTATTAAAACAAAATATTTCCCAATGAAAAGAGATTGAGACGAAGTCTCTTACCTCGTGTCTGACATGACTTGAACATTCTTTAATATTCTTCATAATAGACTAAAGTTAATTTATACTTTTTTAATAACCTTTTCAGGTTCATTATTCCTTTTATATCACTTATTACCATGTTATGAACATTAATTAATCATTTAAGTTAATAACAGTTATTTTGTCGATATTTGGTATTTGAGTCAAAAATAAACTTCTTTTAATTACAAGTTGTTCATGTGGTAAAATGTAAACTATCTCTAGAATTATATTAATTATTTAGATATAATATATATCATTTATATCCATTATATACATGCATTTATAATATGACATAACATTTAGAGGTAAGAAATGAAATGCATTGTTCTTGGAGACGGTAAGCCGTACGTAGGCATGAACGCCAGTTTCATTTCTATTTTGCATTTAATGGAATGAAAACATTATGATATATATGTACATTATAATTGAAGTATAATATCATTTATAATATTATTAACTCCATTCTTTATATGTCCCACATATGGCATTAACGATTCAAATAACTTTGAGGGGGCGGTAGTCCGCACTTCCTAAAATAAAATTATCATGTTTATCCATTTTGGAAACCATAATGGTATTTCATAAAGGGAAAATACAAGAATAATAAATAAAAATACATAATATATATCATATATTAGTAAAGTGACATCTTAATGGCCACCATGAGAGGCGATAAGATATATTTGAACAATCATCGTTTCGTGAGGCAGTAGTTCACCGTCCACAGAAACAGTATGTTTTACACCCATTAGATAAGGGTGTGTGTATGTGTAGCTAAAATAAGTCTCATAAAACATCAAAGTATATTGAATATACTAGTTTTGTTACAAAAGAAAATATTAAAAATAGTTTAGTTGGTTGGAGAAGAAAAATAAATCAAAAGAACATGGGAGAAGACATTACCTTTAAATCGGGAAACTCCCCTTGGTTTGAACCAAAAGGGTTTCTTGAGAAGCTATATGCCTAAGGTCAGGCTTATTGGATGAAGAGAGGGATCTTGGGAGATTATTTGAGTAGAGTTTATAAGATCCAAATGGCTTGAGAATTGTTTCAAATGTTATGATTTGGAGACTTTTTATAAGGGAGAGGAGGGGCTCTTTTGGAAAGATTGAAAATATTATTTTATTAAATAATTTTTTTTGGTTTATAATGGTCCAAAAATAATTAAAGTATAATATTAGGTATAACATGTTTGAAATAAAATAATCCAATAAGAATTAGAAAAATTTTGGACATTGTATTAAAATTTATCTTCTTATTCATTTAAATTATTCAATAATGACGTAAACACTGCATCATTGTTTTGTCATAAATAATTTTATTTATTTGATGTCAAAAAATTATGAAACAATTACCATGATTTAGGAAATATTGTTAACTTTCTAATGAATACTTATAATCAAATTTATCAACTATATGACCCCATGTAATAATTTTTTTAATAAAAATATACATGTTTGTTAGATTTTAATTTTTACTTTAAATAAATAGTATTAAGGTCATTATTATACTCAAGTGGCTCAATGGTGTCCCCCTAATTGACCCATGGATTGTCTTGGTCAGCCATGTCTCATCCAATGTGGTTTGGACAAGTGTAAAAGTAATTTCATATTATTATAACATTATTTTTACCTTTAATTACACTAATTACCTTTTAGCGCGATTATTAAAAAATAAAAGTTACTATTCACCAAAAATTATTTTCCTCCCATTGAACCACATTTTATTACTTATGATAACCATGTCTGTTAGATTTTTTAAATTAAATTCACATAAGAGGTAAAATTTCATTTAATCGAAAAATTGTATTTTTTAACTAACACTTAGCGATTTCATATTCACCAAAAATTGACGTTTTTCAGAAAAATACCAAAAATTCACCATAAGCTATATTTGATATTCTGTATTCAAAAATGATGTCTATTTTACAAAATTCAAAATATAAAAGTTGAATCAATGAATTTTATAATTAATTTTCGTTGTCAAATCAAATAGCGTGTTTTTAAGGAACAATATATAACATGAGATGGACACTTGTTTCAGTCCAATTTCAAAGTGAAATTAATTCCAATGTCCACAATTGGATTAAATGGTAAAAATATATTATAATTTAAATTTAAAACCAATTAAAAATATTATCTAACAATATATATAAATTAGATTAAAAAGTTATTTTGAATTAAAATTCATCATTTTTCACTATTTATTAAAAAATGAACTTTATCGGAAAAATAATAAAAACATACACAAAGTAAATTTGGATGTCTTGATTCTAAATTTTTTTTATTTGGTCCAATAGAACGTATAAGAGTCACCAAAACTTTATTTGAAGAGGGTTATACATCAAAAGGTGATAAATCGACCTTTTAGTGAATATTAGAGTATTTATGCTTAAAATTTGATTCATTCGCATTTTAAGCCTCTAAAAGTTATTGGATAAATGTAAAAACATTTAACAAACCTATATAATCATATTTTAGTTATTTATATTCATCACCACCAACATGATAGCTACGTGTTAACTACCATTTATTATAATATTATTATATTATTAGTGTGAAACGTAAGATTTCAAATAAATACGTTGTTGCATGTCGGGTACACCATCAAACATAGAAACCCCATTAAGTAAACTATAATATTTAATTCATAAATAGTAATAAATATGAAAATTTTTTATTCTTTATTTACCTGAGATGTTACAGTATAAGTTACCCTATACTAATTTTTAATGTCATTATTTTTAAATATACTTTAATCACACCTCTTATTTACATAATCCTACTATATAACATTATCTTCATCAATGGAAAACCATATTCATTCATTATTTTCAACATAAGACACTAATTCATATTTAATGTGAATGAAATATTTTGGATAAACATAATTCATGTGTTTGGAGTAAAATAATCAGTTAATGATATAAAATGTATATACACTAACACATTATGTATCATTATATATATATCAAACTAAATTACCTCAAAGGGGTGAGTAGTTTTAATTGAAACTTTTTATTTTAGTAATGATATATCTCCCCTTAATGTATTTTTTTGTATTATAAAATATGTATACGTATACTAAACTATAATATATTTATTGTATGTTTCATGAGAAAATTGTTCAAATTCATTTTTCACATTTTACCAAGTATTAAATTCATAAATAAGAACATTTTTCTTCAAACGAAAATAAAATAAATTTTCCAAATTTCTATCATTAAAAAATCGTATTTTTTATTATATATTATTAGAAATCAATTTATCTATAGAATACATTTTTAATAATTTATCCTTTAAGAAATATAAAACTATTTTTATCACATATTTGATCTTCATATAGTATGTTTTGATTCAAAAAAATCATAAATAATGTTTTAATTAATTTTGAAAATTTTAATCAATCTTCTTAATGCCAAAATCATTGATCTTGAGAGTGCCTTAATTAAAAATATAATTGATTTATCTATAAACTTTAAAAATACCATTAAAATTAATGTATATCCATTTATTTTATATGAATAGTATGTTTTTAATATTAACGGTGATTATATAAATGAATACTTCAGTTCAACTTATTTTACATAGGTGATCACTTTTTCAAAAATAGTTTAGAACTTTTCTTCGACATGATTATTCTTATGATATAGTAATGGAATATTCCATTGTATAACCTAAATTATAAACGTTTTTCTGAATTGTAAAATGTCAATTTGTATAAAATCTATTTTATTATGTTACTATATATTGCCTAATAACATTCTACACATAATTTCTTGATTCATTTAATTATTCTTTTATATATAAAATAATTAAAATGAAATGTGGTTGTTTTGTGTGTTCTATTTAATATATTATTTATAAAATATTTTTGTTATATTTTTTAAATTTAAAAAAATATTACACATGAAGGAGAGATAGTGGACAAATGTATAGGTTTTGGATTTCAATTAGGTTCTGTAGTTGTTTTAATATATTATTATATACATTACACTATATATTAATAAATTTGTTAACATGTAATAATTAAAACTACCACCCTTACTAATTTATATAAGATTTTATTTAAGATCATTCTCTTGATAAAATGATTCATCACAAGACTAATCATAGAACTCACGAAGAAAAATTAATTCTTTTAGTCCATGATTTTATTTTATCACCTATACACCTATACATATTGTCCCTAAAATTTATTTGATCATTACTATAGTGATTTTTATCCACATAACCCACTAGACTATAACTCCCCACTAATGATGAATTGTTAGATGTGAGGAAATAAATGAATTAAGTAAAAGAGAGAAGGTTAATGAAAAATAAAGTGATTATATAACTATAATATAAACCCTTGACAAATACCATTGATTTCAAAATTGGAAATTAGAATATCATGTTTTAAAAAATAATATATATTAAATAAATTGAAATAGATTTCTTATTTTTTATGTAGATGTTTCACTTCTATACTCTCTATTATTATGTATCTCATCAAGCCAATAGTCACCATATTCAATATTTAAATATTTTATATAATAGATATATTTCACCATTTATTTTATTTCATATCACATAATTAAATTTCATGTCACCATTATAGTGTCCACATAATATTTGATGAATTTATGATCGCTCCATGTGGATCATCTGGCTATTAAGTTATTAAAAATTCATGGTGTTGATACCTATCTGAATATCTATTTGGTTATTCAATGTATATAGTAAATAATAAATAGTGCTTCTACAACTGACATATTTTTTTATTTATTCCCTATCACTATTTTTAATTTAACATGGTTGTAGATGTGTTATATGATTGTAACATTTGGATATCCACTACAAGTTATATTTATTTATCCCTTTGATAAATATTATATTCAAAATAGATATCTCAATTGTTTTTCAAGTGAATTAATTTATATTTATATAAAATAATTATATAAAAATCATTACCTTATATAACATCATTAGAAAATGTTGTGTATTAGTTATTGTAATTTATATCTCCTTTTTCTATTCCTTGAGAACATAATATTGGAAAATTATATCTAAAAATTAAATAATATTTAACAATAAATCTATCAATATTTGTTTTAAGCTATCACAATCAATTAATATACTTAAAATTCATTCTCCAAATAATAAAATGCACACATGAGAAATATAAAATATTATTGTATAATTGTATTTATTAATTATATAATATTTTTTTATCCTTCATCAAATGATAAATTTAAATTAAACTTCTTGATATTTTTAAATTATGTCAACTCACATTAACATGAATCACTAATTTTTTAACTATATAGTGCGTTCAAAATTAAAAATTGTGCCTATATTTTCTATGGATAAAAAAATTCAAAAAAACGAATACCCACAAAAGAATACGAATACTGTTATGGATGAAATACCATGTCTTATTTTTCTATGAAATGTGATATTTTATTTTATACTAAATGTGACCCATATTAAGAGAATTTTTTTCTCTTAATACCTATCTCTATGACACGAAAACAGTTTTACAATATAAAATATATTTTTTTCTTTTAACTTATAATATAGTCCACTGTTCTCAATTTACCTTTTTTAATATTAACATCCCTCCAAATATAACCCTTAAAGAATTCAAGTGAAATTTATAAAACTCAATTATTCTTGGGTTAATTTATTTTACAAGGATATCTATCCATATAGAAATAAAAAAGGACTATTCATCCTTTGTATGTAATCTATTCGATATTGATTCACACCACCAATGTTTTGAATATATCCTTATTAAATAAATAAGTAGATCCTAGTTTTATTAGGTTCTTATGGGGTTCAATTAAACAATCATATTATAATTTTAAAGATCATAAATGTGTAAGTAATTATCATTATATAATAACTTGGTCATTTAGTGTTTATTTGAGTTTCAACTATGCATTGTATATCATCTATCATTATTTAACGACACTCATGCATTTATGTCCACCATAATCATAAACATGGTACTCTCATACATATATTTTCAACTACACTTATTTTTTCTACATTGTAGTAAGTTTCCATCAACAAAATCAAATGTATAATAATTTTTGGTTGACTATTATTTGACATTATCAACCTATATATATATTGTGGTCATCTATATAGTTTTGATATTCTTACATTACCATCATATATATATATTATTCATTAGTTGACATCATAAAATCATGGTCAGTATAAGTATTAAAAAATTATCTAAAAACTAATGGGAATGCTATTTATCTTCAAAAAATAAAAAATAAACATTCATCCATTATTCATTGAATTAATCCATTTCATACTATTAAAAAAATAAATATTTAATGAATATTTTCCAAATTAAAAATCACATTATTCCATATTATCATATAAATAGATAAATATACATTTCATAAATTTTAAACTCATTATGGTAATTATTTTAATTATAGTTACCAATATATATGATATAAACTGGGGAAAATATTTAATAATATTTTAATTAGTAACACCTTCACCGCTATTCAATTATCATACAAAATTATCATCCACTTAAACTCTAAAAATTCATATATATTTTGAATATTTATTCTATTAGTATGTTGTATCCCCACTTATTAATCTATAAATAGAATATAAAAGTTCTTATATATCTTCCATATAATTATAAATTACCTAATTAACTATAATATAATTAAAAACAAAATTCTTGATAAAAACCCGTTATAAGTTTCATTTAGTTTATTTATAAATATTTTTTGTTTTTTACCATATGGATATGAGTTTTTTAAAAATTATAATTAGGGAATTTTTTTATCATTTTCACACATTAACATATGAATTTTATTCTTATTATTTTATTCATAATTCATTGAATATTATTATTTGATGTTGACTCTTGAAAATTAAATAGACTATTAAATAATTATTTTTGATGAGTAATACATAATTACCTTTCATATTTAATGAAATTAAAACTTTTATATTTTTGTTTATAATCCATTTATATTATATAAAAAGTCCATTAATGATCAATAACTTCTTCATAATTTATTAATATTATACTAGTATTCTCATTTTGAATTGTATATTCACAAATTTTTGATAAGGGTTTTCCAATGATAATGAGAATTTTCATCAAATAATTTTCATCCTCAAATACCATATTATAAAGAATTTTGTATTATTTTTCATTATATTTTATCGTCTCTATATATAATTAAATTTATTCCCAATTAAATATAATAATGTTTAGTAGTTGGCTTCTATTATAAACATCAAATTTTCCTCATTATCACTTTTTAAAAATAAATTAATATTTTAGATAACATCGTAAAAATCATATTATATTAATATGACATAGTTTTATTCAATAAGAACTCCTTAATATTTCATTATTTCATAAATTAAATAATTTCTAGCATTAAATTTTATTACCACCCTCATCTCTATGACCCCATAACTCTTCCTCACAAAACTTATTTATAAATATTCCTCCAGATTAATATGTTTTGTACTATATAATCTTTGATATATTAAATTCTGAATATGTAAATCATGTTTAAAAACTCCATTTATTCACTATTAATTATCTTCTCTATTTCACATTTAAATGAATGATTAAATTAGAAAACTAAATGTTTTCATTCATGTAAATATTATTTATTTCTTATTATAATAATTACATTAATTAAATTTATACATTTAGATTAAATCAATGAAAAAAATATATAATTAAATCATTTCAATGGGAACATACCATTATATTTCCCATTTCCTTTTAAAATATTCAATTAAAAACTCACATGATTTTTTCATACTTCATTTGATTACCTTTAAGTTTTATAAAATCATATTATTCAATATGGAATACCATTAGATTCATCTATTTATTAAATAAACTTAAATAAAGAAATTTATATTGTTACTTGTATTTAATAAATAATATTTCCTTATCTTATAAATGATATATTGTGAAATTAATTTAGTTATAATAACTATATATATTTGTCATCAAGAGACAAAAAAATTACATCAAATATATTTGTAAAGATGCAATATATCTTTCTAACAACCCAATATTCATGTACAGTTTCTATAATACCACTTATAGAGCATGCCAATTTTCATACACTTGTAAAGAATGAAATGATTATTTATTCAAAAATTACAAATATAACCATAAATTTTTCTTAAAATTTAGAATATTTTATTAACATATATTTTCACTAAAATTATATAAAGTCTAAATCTTATATAAAATTTATTTCCTTCTCTAAATAATCAAACAATATTTAATTAGTTATCCAAAAAGAAGGTAATGATGGAATCCCTTACATGTCTATTATTCTACATGATTTTTTATTTATATAATGTCATATTTTTTACTTTCATAACTACGATATATCAATTAATTACATTGTCTAGATTATCAATAATTTACTCTAACAATTATAGAATCATTATATCACATGAAATATTTTACTTTTCCCAAAAAAATTACAAAAAATCATTATTATTTTGTGAATATATATGATGTATTGATGATAAATATTAAAAACAAAACAAGTCCTCAAAAAATATATTATAATGTCAAATAAAAACCCCACAACATTTAATAATTTCTTAGATCATTATATTTATACTTATGTTGGTAAATATTAATTAAATTTGATCCATGATCCATAAAGAGGGAATAAATTAGTTTAATTTTAAACATTTATTCAACAATTAATATTTAATTAGGTGACATTACTATTACATTAAACCGATTTTCTTAATTAGTATTACATAATATCCTACATAATTTACACAGTAATTTACATGGTTCACCCATTAATATCATTAATGAAACCATTCACAAGACTTAAAGATATCAATAACCATGATATGTATTATGAAAATATTATGAATGATAAATAAAAAATTCTAATTTGATAGAGATAAAAAATGATGTTTTATGTTCTTAAAATTTTACATACACATGTATATAAATTTTATGAATTCAAATTTCATTTAAATATTTTTTAAAAATAACTAAAAAACAAAATAATTTATGAAAAATAAAAAGCGGAATAGGATTATTAAATGATGAAACATAATAATTAAACTTAATTTATCTTTAATACATACATGATGAATTAGTTATTTTTTATCATGAATCATATTCCAATGTACACTTTTCTATTTTCTATGTTGTTTTATCGATTTCCTTGTATATATAAACCTTTAAAAAAAGTGACTCCCATTAAACAACACAAAATTTTACGAAAACTGATATATATATATATATATATAATTTAAAAAACTATGGTGTGACACCCCTAAATATAGAATCTAACTTTATAATTTAAAGTATTTTGTCTAAAAAATATGAAATTGATAGTAAGTCATAATAACCATATCATGTTGATTAATTACCTAATGTATTATTTTTTATCTATAAAATTATTCCAAACTGACAATGAATTTTTTCTTTCCTCTTATTAGATTATTATTAACTCTATTTCTAAAAATCCTTTTAAAATGGAATGTTTTTCATATTATATCTACTATCAGACCAAATATTAAACCCATAAATGTACACCATAGTATATAATCTCTGTAGTGTTATTAAAAACACTATATTTTAAACCATAATAGTTATTAATTAATTGTTTTATTATTAATGATAACTTTTGGTAGTATTTTATGCTCTTAATAATAATTACATAGTGTGTGGAACTAGAAACAAAACAAGTTGATAATATGATTTTTTTGAAATTTCATAACATATAATGCTAATATATAATAATTAAACCATGTTTTTATTTTATATAATTATTAAAAACATCATATTTCCCATACATATTTACACTAAGACATCACCATTCATCTCTATGACTTCTTTATCATGTTAAAATCATCTTGGGAGAACCATTCATCTGTTTTAAATTCCATCAATTCGTTGATATAAAATAAAACCCAAATATTTAGAATACTAAAAATATTTTATTTTATTTTAATACACATGATTCTTATATTCATAATGTTGAAACATATTCTTTATAAACATATGAATTCTTTAAGATGAAGATATGTAGTCCTAATATAATCATATTCATTAATAATACTATAGTATATATCTTTTTTATTTTTGTTAATTAATTAAAAGACCACATTATCTAATGGTGTTTTGAAGGTAGATCAGCTATAGTTAAACTCATGGAATAGAAAAATATATTTAATAGAATTAATTTTAAATTAACTTTCACAATCACTTTTATGGTCTTTATTGAAACCACATTATGGACATCAGTTATAATAATAAAACTATGTAAATATAAAGAATATTCAATGTTGTGATCTCAAAAATAAAATAAGGTAATATGATAATAATATTTACAATAACATAATTATTTTACATACTCCAAGGAATATATAATCTTTAAGGTAAAAATAAATCAATATAAACAAAATATTTTTATTAAGAAGTTATAACCTCTTTCATTTATTTAAAAAACTCCATAGGATTACCCCCTATATTAATTGATTCAAAAATGTATCACAATTTATATTTTTGAATTATAATTTCATTAACTAATTTATAAATTAAAATATTTATATATGAATATACATTTTAATATCTACTTATATTGTCACAAAAAAACTATTTTTATGAAAATTACATGGGTAAGAAACATCATCATATATTAATTAATATAAAATGATATATTTCAAACAATTATTACATTATCCTATAAAAGATGAATAAAAAGCTTTTATTATAAATGTTCCTAAATTATTATCAACTGTTACATTATTAAATTATCTCTTAAAATTTTACTTCTAAAAATATTTAAATTTAATTTATTAAATAATAAATCATTTTTTATAAGACTATAATTTAAAATGTCAACTAATTTAAAACATGGGCATGTGATATATCAATAATAATAATAGTGTAATGTTATCATTCAACATTAGAATTAATTTCAAGATAGATTGTAAAAAATGTGTATTGATTGACCATTTATTATTAATGTTTAAAATCTTTTCATACTTATCATAATAAATGTATCTTATAATACATAAAAGTCAATGAAATTTTTATATAGAAATATTTTTGAATATGGGAATACATAAAATATGTTCCTTATATGCCAACAAATGTCAAATGAATTTTTCATAATTTTAAGAAACAAAAAAATTCAATTGATGTTGTTGGATCATTAGTCAATTATAATGGGATAATGATATCATTTTATCCATGTTAAATTTTTTTTGGAAATATTTATTAATATATGAAACTTAACTATCACGATATCTCAAACGAGTTTGGAGATATTTTAAAGTGGTTTAAAAGATAATTTGTTGAATAATATAAAATTATGGAATTATAATCATTGATATATCATTATGATTTTGATAGTATTTTGATGAAATAAATTTGATATTAAATGTAATAAGTATACATAGTGAGAAAATAAAATGTTATGATTTTTCAGGTATGGTTAAAGAATTATGTAGTGGTATAATATCTTCCATTGTGAATTAGAAATTCAATGAATGATATTAATTCATTAGTAAACTATATTTTTAGATCATAGACATAATATATGTAATGTTTTGTTATATTTTTTATAAAATTATTAATATGCTTATTTGAATAATTGAGTACGTTTATGTGTTACACTTAATGGGATAAGACATGATTGGAATCCTTAAATTAACATGTAAAAGGGAATTAAATTTTAATATAAAATATTATTGTATATTTTTTATAGTTATGAAATTTTATATATTTTTAATTTTTTATAATCGGTATAACATTATATTTTTTAATAAACCATAATAATGAATTAAATATAATGTATTTAAAAAAATTACATTCACAAATCAATTAATTTTATATTTTTACAGAATTTGGAAATCCATTACACAAAACCTGGACAATTTGGCACAATGTACATTTTTACTCAAAAATATTTTCTTATATTTACACCACATTTTCATTCATAACACATTTCTATTATTAATGAAAACCCACTATAGTAGAATGGTTAATATTTATATATATCTTACCCACCAATTAATATTTTGATTTTTACTAAACCCGGGAGGAGTATAAAAACTCATTAAGGGATATAAAAGTAATGGAAACCTATTCTTAATATTTAAAACATGGAAACCCATAAAATATTTTTACTCTATTATAATAAAATTTGATCATATATAATAAATCATAACCAAATTTCAAAATTAACATCTCAACAAAATCATTTAAAACCCATAACAAGCATATGAAAACTAAGATAAAACAAAAAGAGATTCCATAAAAAAATTAACTTATAAATGTTCTTATACATTCTTATTGAAATAAAACAACATCAATTAAAATTCTTGGAAACCACTGAAAATAAATATAGAAATATTGAGAAATTATATTCATCACCCATTTTCACTCTTTTATCACACATTATGAATAAATAATAATCAGTTAATTTTAATAATTATTTATCTAGGGGTAAATTATTAACCATTGGTTTAGGGGGTAGTATACAAAATCCACTAGCGATCATATATAATGTATATGAATTGTGACATGAAAAAAACTTATAAAAGATTTCAATATTTATCCAAAAACACATCTATACCCATGATCAAAATCAATTTAACTCAACTTGAAAAAAAATAATATGAAATTATTTTTTGTATAACTCATTAACAACATAAAATTCTCTATAATATGGGAAAATCCTTTCTATTATTCCCAAAATCAGAACCTGTATCATTTAATATTCAAAATAATAACCTAATAGAAATTATTTAATTAATTTTGTGAAATTTTCATGTTCTATCTATTATCATTGTTACTTTTATTTCGCTTTTCATCATTATCTACTAACATTTTAAATAAGTTATGTTAACATTTGAGGTTTTGATGTCATTCAGTCTAAAACCGTGTTGTTGTGCTGATCATTGTCAAAATCATCATGGATGTACTTCTGCACTACCATAAAAATGCATTAATTTTCATTATTATATATTAAATATTATTCCAGAATCATCTATTTTAGGAAAATGAAATAATGGGGTATGTCATCCATGGTGGAGTAGTTCCTATTTATGCAAGAAAGATATTTTCATTACGTTATTGGGAAAAGGAACTAGATAAGATAAATTTAAACCATTTTAGGATAATTATATTATTATAAATTTAATTTATTTCATTAAATACATATTTACGAATATCCATGTGAAAAAAGAAATGAATAATGAATTATATCACATTGTGAAGGTGGTAATGTATAGGAACTCATGGGTTATGTTTTCATATTAAACATCAATTTATATTGTATTTTTATAGAGTAGAAAAAATAGATTGATTCATCTTTATTAATAGATAAATCAGTTTATTATTTTGACCCTTCATTTTCATGTTTCTGGAAAAAAATTGTACATTGATATATAAGGATAATGGATGAAGGTAATCGAATGAATGCTAATTGTCTCAGGTGATCGAATGGTGTTGAAAAAGATGAGGTGATATGATACTGTTCAATAGAATTAGTTGATCAGATCGATTCAAGATGAATTAGGTGATCATATAGAGAAAGTGAAGATATTCGACGGTGAATTTTTTCATACTTTTATCAAAAAAGTGAAGTTTAAACCCCAAAAAATCAGAAATATTTTATCTGATTATTAAATATACCTAAAATAATTATTATATTTATGTATTCAGGATACAAGATAGATTAGGTCAATTAATGGAATTTAAAGTCTATAAATATTCTAGATAGGGTTAAACTGATAGATAAGAGTTTATAGATTTTTAAAATAGAGAAAGTTGGATAAAAAACTATGAGTTCATTAAAAAGATTATGGATTGTGAGTCCACCTAGTAAATTCTAACAAATCAATGACTTTTGAGGAAGAGTCATTGAGTGATTTCTAAGAAACTTCAGTTAATAAATCCTTCATATAATGTTATGTGATGATCTATTGAATGACTGAACATGAACATATTACTAGATTCAAATATGAGAAGTTGTACTAGACTAATCATTATAAAAAAGATGAGTTTTTAAAAAGATGTGTCAAAAATATGTTCAATGAATATTTAAAAACATATAAAGCCAGAAATTATGATGATGGTAATATAGATGTTAAATTAATCAATAATTATTAATAGTTTATTTTAATTATATTCATTATTTTAGAAAGTACCAATGTTTTTTCATGCTAAGATTTAGGGAATATTTATGTGAAGATTTTGTGTTATAATTTATTCTGATGATTGATTGTTTTCAACTGAAGGAATACTTTAGGTGGAATTCAAATCTAGTGAGGGAAGTGAAAACATTTGGTTTTATTTTCCCCCTTAGTTTTTTTAAAATGATTCCTATAAAAATAAGAGATGTAACATGCTGAAGTGTCCATTTATTCTGTAATTATAGTCGTGTATGTGAGGTGTAATCGTACAAGCACGAAGGAGTTTTCCCTTTTGTAAAAGAACCAAACATAGAATAACCATATTTAGATGTTCTATATGAATAATATTAGACAATGATATTCAATAAAATTAATAATTACAATTTGGAAGATTTGAATGATAAATACATGATAATGGATATCAGAAAAAGGAATTTCAGACATATAGAGTCAAGAAGAAAAATATTTTATCAAATGTATAGATTAATACATAGAATAAAAAAAATTATCACTCACTATTGAGAATAATATTAAATTAAATTATGAAGAACATTTAATAGGAATGTTGGATGAATTCAAGAACCATAGTGATAATGTTTTTATTAAGGTTGGTGGAGGTTCATTTTTTTATAACATTGTTCTATTAGATTAACTATTTGAGAAGAACTGAAACGACTGATGAATAATCATTTAATGAAATTAGTGTATTTTTATAGATTATTTTAAAACTAAAAGGATGTGTTTTTTATGAATGTGTGGTATGGTATTATTTACAAACAATTCTAAGAATTAGTTACTCTTATTGAGTAGTGAACCCTGTAAATACTTTTACTATGGAGGGGTTTTTTAGAATTTTTTCTATTATATTAAATTCTCATAAACCAAAAGAAATATATTTTTTAAAATAATGAAAGTATTAAAATGTTAGTCCACTTATTCTCCTCCAACCAAGTGGCTCCAAAAATCGTGGCTAGTCCAATCAATTAGTTTCAATGTCAAGGTTCCATTATTTGACTCTTATCTATATAATGTTTTCAGAATAATAATGTTGTTATGGATATTTAGAACATATTAAATATTTAGGGGACTTATTTCATTGATGTAAATAACTATCATTTCCTGAAATATATAATGCTATCATCTATTTTATCTATAGGATATGATGTTATTTAATATTATATAAATGGATTCACTATTCTCATTGTGTGTCCCCCCTTAACATTAATTGACATGTATAATGTGGATTATGATGATAGATCTTGAAATATTATATTTTCATTCATCATGGAATTTGAATTTGAGTGTGATAAAGGAATTGGAATATCTCACAACATCATGGGGGAGTAGACAAATATATATAAAAGAAATATGAATATGGAGACACCTATATTATATATCATGAAATTGAATTATGAATATCATAAAATAAGTTATGATGAATTTTTTAGTGATTATATACAATGATTAATGAAATTGTATGAACCATAAGATGTTTTATTGAGAAATATATAGAATCATATATTATTGAGGTGATTTCAATAATTATTCTATATAAATTTGATGTCAAGTTATCATACATTAATGATAGATAACGTTAAACTCCCACTCAATATTATCGACACAAATTTCACATCACATATAAAATTAGAACAGAAAAAGTGATCATGATAAAGGGAACAATTTAGCTGGATAGCACATTCATGGCTGCTAATAAAGGAATGTATATGATCATTTTAATGAAATATGATTGGGGCTAGGAATATAAATATAAAGTAAAAAAATAATGAATCTTATAATTATTTTATAGAGAGGAAAAAATATGAATATGGAATTAATACAAGAATTTTAAAATTTATGTACTTCATCTGCGAATCCATTAGACAAGTTATAAAAAATTATCCAAGGAAAGATGATGATAATGATAGTGATAATGAAGATAAAAAAGTAAAATACAAGATAATAAAAATGTAGACATGTCTAATTAAATTTCAAATAGAATAAATATAGAGTTCACTAAATATAAAAATAAAAAACAAATTACAACTCTATGAAAGTTGATGATAGTAAGGTAGTATATTAAAATTTCAATGATGTTAGTGATGAAAAGTAACTAATTACAAATGTGAATGATGAGAATTTTACAAGTTGTGAAATAAATAACTCTTAAGTGTGTGAATAGAAAATATAGATAAAGTTTATTTATAAAATAAAATTAATGGAATGATTTTCAATTATTATTAAACATGAAAAATAGAATATTATGTTAAAAACGATGATCAATTATCAAATAATTCAGAATTAACACCTCGTTAAAATTATATGTAGTTAAATGTAATTTATAATTTTAATACATTACTTAATGATGAAAAATATATCAATTTAATACATGAATATATGATAAATTATAATAGAAATTAATTTTTTCTCTTTCAAAATAACTTAATTTATATTGGGAAAGGAATATCAAGTTTTAAATTGTGGGTTTTGGAAGTTGGTGGAATTTAAAAGAAGTATAACCGTAAAAAAATCCATAAAAATCATCCTTGGAGGATGAAACCATGGTTGAAATTCTTTGTAAGAAGAATATTATGAGGAAAATCTATGTATATAAAACATTTTTAGTCATAATTTATTGTATTTTTGAAGAATAAATATATTAAAACAAATATAATACAACTCGAAACTCTAATAAAGTGGTGAAGAAATGTATGTTGAAGATGAATAAATCAATATCTTTCTAAAAGTTTGGATTATAATGTAGAGAAATGAAAAAAAGTTGAAAAGATGCTAGAAAATAGATACATAGTTATGAAGAAAATGAATGTTATAGAGGAAAATGTTATTTCAATGGATATTATTAGAACTATGGATTCTTTGGATGAAAAAAATTTATTGATTAAGTCATAAAAAATACACTCAATCTATGTGGTATGAGGTAATGTTTTGTTGAGATTCAATCAAATCAAAAAGGATGGCCTAATAAAGATATTTTTGAAAACTGAAAATATATTTTAACCTATATAAACTATTTATAAAATATTTTATATACACGTGTATCTGGATATATGTTTTTTAATTATGATTCATGATCTAAAAGTTATACTTGAAATGTATCAGAACCCTTATATAAAAAAGTAATATATAAATTAATAGTAATTGGTTGTTTAAAATATAATAAAATACATAAAATATAAATACCATGGATATTTAATTGTGGGTGTTCATTATAATTGGAAAATGATTTTAAACTGTTAGAAAATTCTGGAGACTATAGTGAAGGGACTGTCAGGGTTGTGAATAATCAGTTCCTAAGAATATATGAAATTTGATATAGAAAAATTTGTGAAGAAAAACTAGAATACATAAATTCATTATTAAATAATGGGACGAATAACAAATCCTTGAGTGGTTCAATGATTTTTTATTAAGAAAACTATATTTATTTAGAAGAGATATCAATGTTGTTAAAAGGATTAAAAATATAAAACTTTTAAAAAGATTAAAATAAACCCTAAAAAATGTATATCAGGTTACAGTTTAAGAGAGTCCATAATAGCATTTCAAGATGGATATTGATAAGTTATGGAAGGAAAGGTATGGAAATAATTTCTAGAGGAATATAAACGTGTTGAGAACATGATTATGTGTTATAATGATCTTAAAATTTTTTGAAGATGATATTGGTGTTGTAATATTTTCCAAAAGGATAGATTTGTAAATCAATATATAAACTGGTTAAGTTATATTCAACTGATCCCTTGCAGCATATACATTGCATCATTTGTGTTAATAAGGGAGATAAATCAAGAGCTAGAGTTATGTTTTTATTTCCTTAATTATTTATTTCTCTATCATTACATGTATTATGTTTATGGAAAACAAATTAATGGATATCAAAATTCTTAAATGTTTTAAAAGAAATGATTAAAATGGATATTTATATTCATTGAAGTCAGTTCAAATTGAAAATAGTTTTGGATGATAAAATGTGAAATTCTTATATTATCATGAAATGATAGATGGATTATGAATATAGTAATCCATTTTCACCCAAAATTAACGCTTTTACCAAAATAATGAATAGAATATTTTATGAGAAGGCTATAAATATATTAATTGGGAAAGAAAATTCTTAATTATTTTGGTTATAAAAAAATTTATTATCATTTCACATTCATAATCATTTATTCCATAGGTATAACATTGATATTCCTCCATTAAAAATGTATTAAAATGAGGAACCATGTTTGAAATTTTTTAAGCATGTTTGGAACCCCTTCTATTATCTTGGCTATGGGTGAGAATAATATGAAATTTTTTTAATGAGGTATCTATGATACTTTCCATGGATACCCTCCAAATTGTATATTATACAAATATAATAGAAAAAACATGTTTTATTGCTTATTTTATTTTTGTGAAAGTGAATAATGATTATGATATAATGGTATCATAATTAGAAACAGATATAAGATGATTTGATGAAAATGTTGGTTCAAATATAAAATATGGAAAAAATTATAATGGGGTGATGATATAGAAAATTTATCGGACGATAATATATATTGATCTATTTCATGTGTTGAGGGACAATTATGTTCATATTGTCTACGGATGAGGAAGAATGTGTAGCTCCAGAAAATCATTGGATATATAGCATAATTGGATGAACATTGATGAACATCATATACATATTCGCATACCTAATTTTTCTCACAGCGGATTGATTCAAGCAATAAATAGATAACTATGTTGAAAAAAATTAATAATGGGAACCTTTACTCAGTTAGGAGAGAAAATATGATTAGAATAATTTTTTTCTGAATTATATTGAATATAATAGGTGAAGTGACAATAAAAAAAAAATTTGTTTTTAAGGTCCACTCAAAAGTTATAGGGATTCATTTTTTTGAGAAATGATTCCTTGTATAATTAATTAAAACCATCAAAATCAATTTTATAATTTCCTCACAATAGATATATTAGACATTACAATTTTATGTAAAATATACCTTTTTAAATAGAGAGTATGAAGAAGATTATTATATTAGGAAACCATGTTTATTCATTCGTGATTTGGATGAATTATATGATTTCATGTTAGAGAACACATTTTTTGGGTTGAAAAAATCTCTAATAAAATGATTCTATAAGTGGGATACATTTATAAAAAATTTAATGCTAATGAAAGTAAGAGTTCACATAAGCCTATATATAAAATAAAATCAATATGAGTCCCTCATTGTGAATATTTATATTGAAGATAACATATTTCTATGAATAGTGTAGAATATTGTGAGGGTTTTTCCTAAGAATTGTTGTTTTTTAATTTGAATGTTGGATGAAATGAGATAAACTCGTTATTTTAAATTTTATCAATACAACAAACCACAAATTAATATCAGAAAAAATATTTGAAATAATTAATTAAATTATTTGGAAATGATGATTCATTATTTGGTTTCATGCCTATCATAGTGGGAAAATTTTGTATAAGGTTAATGATGGAAGGATTATTGATCACAAATAATTTATGATATTAATTAGAATCTTGTTTAATTCAATAGCCTATAGATCACACATGGTTTATTATTTTACCAGATATTCCATATTTCAACATTCCCATGAAATGACACATTTTTTGTCTAAAAAAATAATTCTTAGACAAATTAATGAAAAAAAATATTATTGTATAATGTAGCATAACAAAGAAATGTTCAATATACTTTAAAATATATATATATATGCTCAGGAATTTATCTTAATTAATGAGGATCTACACTGGAGTATTTTTGTATCAGATGAATGATGTGTCAATTAGATTATAATGATTCAATATTTATTTAATTACCATAATAAAAAAGATGATTATATAGAATCAACTACTGATACATGTCAATTAATATGGATTAATACAAAATTTAGTGATTTTTTTGGTTGATGTGAAGTTTTCCCATTATCTTGGGATGTTTTATTGAAGTGTTAACAACATCACCATGAATAAACAACATAATTCAATATCCGAGTACATTGATATTAAATATATTATGATCAATGAACATGTAGAATAGAACGATCCAATGTTTTTTTAAACATAAAAAAGGAGAAGTTAGATGATATCTTCACTAAACCAACTCCAAATGAACGATTTTTGAAGACAAGGTTGATTATGTTCATTCATCATTGTTGCCTTCAAGGATATGGTATATGTTCAATTACGCAACTATCATATTATATTTATATATTTCATTCAAATGGGACGAAATATCTTAAAATTCACTAATATGTGATTCAGTATCTATGGAGACCATGTATTAAGGGTGGGATTAATGGGGGAACACTACATGAAAAATAGCTTTTTGAAACGGACTATTTGAGAGAGGAATAATTCTCATCACAAATAGTTCATCCCAGAGGTTATTTACGACAGGAGGTTCAACTCATTTCAAATAATTTTTTATTTACAACTGGATTTGGTGTCCCATCACAAAAAGTAATGCACGGTTTGGCACGGTTTGTGCGCCAAACTGTGGGATGGTTTTTTGCAATGAGGTGATTCCCCGATTTCAAATAGTGTGTTCGTCAGAAGGTATTTGCGATGGGACCATTAGAAAATACTGGTGATGGTAAATAGGTTTTTGCGATAGGATGTCATCCCATCGCATAAAAGTGTGTCGGTAGGCAAATATTTGCGATGGGACCTAGCGCAAATACCCTTTTAACCACTGATAGTAATTAATGTGGGAAAATGTATTTGTGACGGGCCTTGTACCAAATTTTATCTTCGCATCTAATCTAACCTATATATATCCCCATCTGTTTTTCATACATTTCCCCTGAATTCTCACTTCCTTTTTCACTCTCTAAACTCTATTTTTAGAGTGAAAATTTCTCTGTGTATGTTTTTTTAAGAAGAAGTTGTGAATTCGTCTACTTCAATAGAAGATCATGTTTAAAGGTATTTATATTTTATTTTATTTATTATTTATTTCATTTTATTATGTTAATTTTAATTTTTGTTGGTTAGTCAAAATTAAATAAGATTTAAATTGTATTGTTATCAGTATTAATTTGTAATAATAAATTGAAATTATTATTACTAATTCTTAATAATTAGTAACAGTTAATAATTATTATCAATAATTAGTATTGTATATTAATAATTAGTAGTAAATAGAAATTAGTAGCTATAATTTGTTGTTATTACTTGTAACTGATGCTAATTAGTAATAATTAAGCATAATTAGTAAAAATTATGGATAATTAGTAATAATTATGGATAATTAGTAATAATTATGGGTATGTATTAATAATTAGGGGTAATTAGTAATAAATAAGAAAAAAATAGGAAAAAATAATAAATATCAATATAGAGTAATAATAGTGAAAATTGGTAACAAGTGGTAATAATTTATAATAATTTCTAATAATTGGTAATAATTGGTAATAATTGGTAATAATTGGTATTAATTGGTAATAATTGTTAATAATTGGTAATAAATAATAATAAATAGTAATCACTGATAAAAAATGTTAATAATTAGTAATAAATAATAATAATTGGTAATAAATAGTAATATTTGTTAATAAATAGTAATAATTAGTAATAATTAGTAATAATAAGTAATAATTAGTAATAATTAGTAATAAATAGTAATAAAAATCAATAAATAGCAATAAATATCAATAAATTGTAATAAATAGTAATAAATAGTAATAAATAGTAATAAATTGTATAAATAGTAATAAATAGTAATAAATAGTAATAAAAAGTAATAATTAGTAATAATTAGTTATAATGAGTAATAATTAGATATAAATTGAAATAATTAGTAATAGTTAGTTATAAATAGTAATAAATATTAATATGTAGTGATAAAAAGTAATAAATAGTAATAATCAGAAATAAATAGTAATAAATAGTAATAAATAGTAATAAATAGAAACAAATAGTAATAATTAGTAATAATAAATAATAATTAGAAATTATTAGTAATAAATAGTAATAAATAGTAATAAATAGTAATAAATATTAATAAATAGTAATAAATAGTAACTAATATTAGTAAATAGTATTAAATAGTAATAAATAGTAATAAATATTAAAAAATAGTAATAAATAATAATAATTTGTAATAATTACTTGTAAATAGTAGTATATTGTAGTATATAGTAGTAAATAGTAGCAACTGTTAGTAAATACTAAATAGTAGGAAATAATAAATAGTAATAAATAGTAAATAATAGTTAATAGTAAATTGTAGTAAATTGTAAATAGTAGTAAATTGTAAATAGCAGAAAATATCAATATTTTGTAATAAATAGTAATAAATACTAATAATTTGTAATAATTTGTATCAAATTGTAATAATTTTTAGTAAATTGTAATAAATTGTCATAAATTATCATAAATTGTAATAAATAGTAGTCAATAGTGATATATAGTACTATATAGTAATAAATAGTAATAAAAAGTAATAAATAGTAATAAATATTAACAATTAGTATGAAATGGTAAGAAATAGTAATAATTTGTAATAAATAGTAATAAATTACATTAAACTGTAATAATTGGAAATAAATTGTAATAATTCATAATAATGTATAATAAATAGTAATAAATATTAATAAATACTAATAAATAGTAATAAATAGTAATAATTAGTAAGAAATAATAAGAAATATTAAGTAATAGTATGAAATAGTAACAAGTAGTAGGAAATAGTAACAATTAGTAACCATTAGTAAAAATTAGTTTGAAATATGAACAATTATTAGGAGATAAGAACAATTAGTATGAAATAAAATCAATTAGTAACAATTAGACACAAAAAACAAGTGTAATAAATTTTAATAACTTGTAATAACATGGCACAATTTCTAGTGGATTGGAGCCAATATTTTTGCATGATTACTCTTCTTCTTTCTACATTCACCGACTCAAAACATTATGAAATGTATGCTTCTACATATTCATATCTAATCTCATATGCATGATTTTGAATATGCAATTATAGGACCACATTTTTTATAATTTTTTCGGGTGGTGACAACTGCAAGAAAATGATTCATTGATGAAAAGGGGGCTCCGTTGTCCAACTTCTCATTTACTTGAAAATTTATCACACTAAAATAACAATGATGAATCTTTTAGGAGGTACTCTTATACATTCTCATATTCATATGAATGAAAATGCATCCCCTTGAGAGGATTCTTCATTGTGATTTTAGTTTGAGAAAGTTGCAAGTAAATGATTCATCGGTCAAAAGAGTAGTCATCAATCCAATGAGAATTTGTGTCGCCCGTAAATAATGGTAATTATTAAGAATTATTTGTTATTATTTATATTTTTTTAGATAGTTATTTTATAATTTCATATTATTCAAAATTAGTAATGATATTATATTTTGTAGAAAAAATATGGAACATGGAAGTCGACAACAGTCATTATTAGATGATCGAGCATGGATAAATTTGAGCAAAATCAAAAGAGTTCTTATTTAAATCTTGTATATATTGAGGGTGTTGAATCTTTCAAATTATTTGCTTAATTAAAAACATAATATTCTTTAGAAGGCACAATAATATGTCCTTGTAAAAATGTGCTCTGAGAACTTTTGACACATTTGATAAGGTTGGGGGACATCTTTTGAGGTTTGGTTTTTAACCAGATTATGTTTTTTGTTATCAACATGGTGAACACAGTTCTAGAGAAGATATTAATAACATGATTCCAAATCCATCACAGTTTTAAAATTTATTATATGATTTTGTAGGTCCATCTATTCAATAAACTGAAACTCAAGACGAAATTTATTTATCTATTGAGTTGGAAATAATTAAATTTTATGAGTTTTGGAGGTTGGATGTGGATGCGTTATATCCTGGTGTCAAGATAAGAAAATTATAAGCGTTTGAAAAATTTATGACTATTAAATCAGATAATTCAATGTCAAACAACAGTTTTGATCATATGTATTCATTGGTTAAAACATTATTACCTTACTGAAATATATTGCCAATAAATTACTATAAGAGAAAGAGGCTGGTTCGTAATTTGGGCCTTAGTTATCTGAAGATTCAAGCACATTGAAATGATTTCATCTTATATTCTTGCGAAAATGAATAATTGGATAGTTGTCCCACATGTGGATAATCGAGGTTTAAAGAAGCTCAACCAGGGTTGTCTGGATCAATTCCTATAATATAGCTGAGATATTTCCAACATATAACCAGGTTATAACATTTATTTATGTCTCAGAGTACAACCTCAATAATTTCATGGAACACAACCATTATTTCAACCGAATAAAGCTTGAATCATCCATCTGATGGTGATTGATGGAAACATTGTGACCTTCTACATCTTTTTTCCCTTAAGAATCCCAAAATGTGTTATTGGGTCTTTTTACTGATAGTTTATGTCCTTTTTATTCTTATGGTTGTTAGTATTCATGTTGGCCTATCTTTATAACCACTAACAATTTTTCTCCATGGATGTTGATAAAGGGGCCATATATCTTTTTAATGTTATTAATATGAGGACATTTGAAAAAAAATAGGGATGTTTATATGAAACCATTGATTGATGAGTTAAATTCCTTGTGGAGTAATGGTTTTAGTACAAATGATGTTTCTGCAAAACAAAATTTCAAATTAAAAGCTGCATTACTATGGAAAATTAGCTACATTCTGACATATTGAATGTTATCTTGCAGAAGTAAACATGGTCAGAAATGAAGTCCTTATAGTATGAAAGACAACAAAGCCTTTATGATCATCAATGAAAAAAACCTAGCTATTTTGACTGTCCTCAAATATTTCTTCAAACCGATCATCCTTTTCAGAACAAAAAATCTCATTTATGAAAAGTCACATTTGAAAGGGATAATCCACTGAAAATGATCTCATGTAAAAAGTTAAAATTAGTTTTATTTTCATTACCACCCAACAAATTAGGTCCAATAGTAAACCAATATAAAATTCATGTCTTTGGGAAAGAACATAATTTGATAAAATGAATATCTTTTTGGGATCATCTATATTGGTCTAATTTTTCGTTCCACCACATGTTGGATGTCACTCATATTGAGAATAACTGTTTTTATAATTTGTTTTACACAATTTTGGATACACCAAGTAAGAACAAGGATACTGTAAGGAACGATTAGATCTTACACAAATTTGGAGGTGACCAGAACATGAATATTTTAAAATGTCAGATATTATAGGTTAATGAAGCCAAAAATATCTCACAAATTGTCTAATTAGAGTCACTTATTATTTTTTCAGAGGATTGAAGATCTGATAATTCCATATGGCTATGATTCCGATTTGGGTAGATGTGTTACGAATGGTCATATTACCAAATTAAAAGGTAATTATTGTCATGTAATAATGGAAAGACTTATAACAATTTGATTTAAGGGATTGTTTAATTCTTTGATTTGGGATTCTATAGCAGACATATCAATTTTTTTCTAACACATTTGTGTAGTGATAATAGACTATGATGCACAAAGAAAACTAGAAGAATATGTTGCTGTAATTATAGGTAAACTAGAAAAAATCATTTCACCAGCATTCTTTGACTCAATTGAACATCTGATATTACATTTTCCACATAATAAAAATCATTGAGGTCCAATACAGTTTCTATGGATGTACCCATTCGAGAGATAAATGTAAAAGTTGAAGAAAAAATTACATAACAAAGCATTAGTTAATGGTTCAATTGCTGAAGCTTATTTATAAGAGTTTATTTCATTTTTCTGCTCTCAATATTTGGAATCTGAATATACCTCAAAACACAACTACATGGGATGGAACGAGGTGAATGTTAATGAAAAAATGGATAATCAATTATCTATTTTTAATCAGCTAAATTTTGGATTTGGTGGAGTTCATGAATTATGTATTTCAGATGATGAACATCACAGAGCTCATAATTATGTTCTGATCAACTGTGAATAAATGAAATCATATGTATTGTGAGTTCTTCTTTTACATATTCTTTAATTTATATTACATTATGTAAACATATTTTATTTTTAGGTTATATGAAAATCATATCAAAAAACAACTTCATCTAATTAAAGCAGCTTCTCTTGATGAACACAGACAAAAAAATATCACAATGGTTTCAAAAATTGATAAACTAAATTATTGATGGTTTAATATCAAGTCAGATTATTATTTATTATATTGATAATTGTTTTAAAAAATTTCATGAGTCTGAACATGTTGATAAAATTGATAACAGACAGTGTATACTGAGTAACCCACCATCCAAAATGGTTAAATATTATAATGCGTATGTGGTGAATGGTTTTTGATTTCATATATGTGTATATAGGGAATAAAAAACAATGAACATTTGAGTTTTCTTGAGAGTATCGCATCATATAGGGACTAATGTTGACATATATGGCATTATGGATGAAATTATTGAGCTGTGTTATCTAGAAAGAAATTACATAATGATGATTAAATGTGGGTGGTTGGATACTACGAGAGCATTGCATGTTCATTCAACTCACAGAATCATCGATATTAAATAAAAAATTCTTCGTTGTGTAAATGAACCATTTTTACTAGCTCAACAGGCACATCAAAATTATTACTCAATTTATTGTGCTACTTCAAGGGACCTGAGTTATTTGTAGAGAATATTATAAATGAAATCTCAGGAAAATCAGTTTACTCAAATAGAATGTGGTACCACATAAGTGTATGGAATTGAAATTTTCTAAGAGTATACTCAAAATCCATTTTTTTCACAACGATATGAGAATATCGATGATGACACCATACAATTAAGGGTCAATAGTGAAAAATTGTTAATGATGTCACTAATGAATTTGAAATGACAAGAGATGATGAAACTGAAACTCATGTGGATATTGATGATGCAGAGGAGGAATATGAAGACATTGACATCGTCAGATATGAAGATGATGATGAAGGTGAACATTTACAAAGTTAAATGCTGGTTATAATCGTAACTAATTTATATCTATATATAATAGTTCTTTTCAACTATCTTCTAACAACAATTATTTTGTGTTTTAGATGGACCCTGATCTATTTCGTGAGTTAGAGGAGACTAAGATACCTTATGATGAATGGGAGTTTGGATCTTCTGAACTTCAGCCTACTGGCGGTTCAAGGGGTATATAGAGGGGGCACGATCTTGCACGATAGATGATTCCTGAACCTATCCTCGAACAACGTCAACATCTTGGCTTCGATCCACAGACGCGGAAATATGGTAACCTGTATATTTAAGATATCATTCATTAATTTTAATATATATATATACTAATTGTTTGATTATATATTATTTTTTTCATTTTTTTGTGAATTTAGCTGTTGGACAAGGGAGCTCAATATTGCACAATTATTTTTATCTGCAATAGATCACATGGGAACAATTTCTTATTGATGTGAGGCTTGGCAAGTTCAATAATTTTCTGGTAGGTAAATATATAATATTTATTTTGAAATTTATTTTATTAATAATTAGATATTACAAATTATATGTTGGTTTTATGCTATCACATCGATGATAGAAAGTGTGATGCTATCCACGTGGGATGATAGGTGTGTATGTGTGACTGTTTTGGTCAGTTTTTGCACAATTTTTAAAGGATGTCCTTAAAAAAAGAAGGATCGACAGAATTTGATGAGTCGGGTAGAGCCCACGGACCAGAGTACATTTCATCTCACATTTGGGATAGATTATGTTTACACTGGTATAGTGGTGGATTTTAGAAGAGATCTTCTTTAGTCAGAAGAACTGAGGGAGACAGGAGGTGACACATCAAGCTGGTATTCATACATTCAGTACGCATAGAGCGCATCTAGTAAGTATATTTTTAAAATATTTTATATAACATAAAATATGAATGGTATAATTTATATTTCTATAGGAAGTCGAGCATCCTAATATTACAGAGTACGACATTTATCAGAGAATGTACAGTGATCCAGCCACGGGAGAGATTTGAGTTGATCGCCAATGTCGGATTGTAGTTAGTATTAATTTTTTCAATTTGGAAATGAACTGAATATTATATTTTCACAATTTTAATATAAAATTGAAATTGAAGGCGTTGTATGAGGTTGTGACCTCTTATACCCAGGCTAAGAGTTTGGATGAGACGAATGATCAGACAATTCCCTCTATTTCGATGAGGCGACATATATGCAGCTGACTCAGTATGTCTTTGAGAAGGGATGATTTGTAGCTATTAACTAACATTTGACTCCAGGTACTTATTATAGTATTAATGTTATGTTGGTGTCTTGCTCGAGAGGAGCTCGTGGAGAGGCATAATCTTCTACCTTGTAGTATCAGGATTAGTTGCAAACTCATATTTACCTTATAACGAGTTTCTTGAAGAAGCATGATGAGATGTCAAAGCAGTAGTAGTAGTAGCAACAAAATCAGTATGAGGAGGATATACATCGATGGCAGTAGTAGCAGCAGCATCCTAAGTAGATGGAGTACATGGGTCATCTAACTCATAGTTTAGGGGTGGATTTTCCTCCACCATCTCTACAATATCCTCTACCTCATCCAGAATATGACCTGAGTGATTTTTTTCATGTTAAAAACATTTGAATTCCAGATTTGTTGTAATAAGAACTATTTACAGTTTTTGTCTTTTATATTAGTGTGAATATTGCATATTTTAATTTTTATTTTATTTTTAATATTTTAATATTTATTATTAGTATTATATTTTTTAATGTTTGTTTATTTTACTAATAATTATAATATTAATATTTTATGTTTTTTTATTTTATTTATGCATATTGAGAATTTTAATATTTTTTTATTTATTTATTATTTAAATAATATTAGTACTATTTACTCATTAATCATAATTTTATTAAATATATTTTTAGTATAATATTTTGTTTTTTTATTATAATAATAATAATAATAATAATTGATGTTTTTTTCTATATTTTTTGAGAATATTGATAATTTTCATATTTTTTAATTTTTATTATTTTAATAATGTTAATATTATTTTTCACAAATCTTAGTTTTATAAAATTTAATTTTTTTACATTGTTTTTTATTTTCAACAAGACATATTGTGATGGGGGATAGTTGCAAATAGTTTAAATATATATTTTTAAAATAGTATTTATGATAGTCTCATCGTGAAAAATTTATTTATATATAATGTATATAATCGGAGAATTATTTGTGATAGGTATGTTCCCCATAACAAAATGTTTATCTATATATAATGTATATAATCAGAGGCTTAATTGTGATGGTGATGTTCTCTATCACAAATACTACTTTTTGGGATGGGTCCGTCGCAAAAAGTTGTTTTTTTGGCGTTGTTTTCGGCAATGAGATATTTGTGACGGTACCCCATCGCTATAGCTGATTTGTGACGGGAACCAGTCACAATTATCCCATCACAAATACATCAAAATCAAGTAGTGGTATGTTGTGATATTATTTAATGGGAATTATTTTAATATTTTTTTTATCATATTCATTGAATGTTTTTCTTTTTTGGGATTAATAAGAAGATAAATATGAAAAAAACATCTCTATAAAAGATATGGTATTATTACATAACTATTTTTATTTCCAACATCTATTTCTCCCATGGATGACTAAAATTGTTCGACAGTGATCCAATGGTTTATTTCCAAATATTATGTAATTTTATATCCTTGCTTGATAACCAAATAAAATGTAATAAATTATTGAGGAAAATAAGTGATATGTTGTGCTTGAATCCAAAAAGAATATTTTTTATGATTCAATTTTTTTAGAATGTAAATCACATTAAAATATATGTCCCTCTTTATAATGTTTCTAAATGAAAATTTCTGGATAGATAAAAAATTAGACTAAACGACTAAGGAAACATGTTAGAGGATAGAAGAATCAATTAAATCAATGTATTTTAATAGAATGAAGTGATTGGATATATTTGAATGGACTAAGGGGAATATATAGACTATGGGAAATATTTCTTGTATGAATGTATTCATAGTTTCCTCATACACTAATTTTGGGAAAAAAGTTTATATAATTCATTGTTATTATATAGTGTTCAAAAAATCTTGATTAATTTATTTTATTCATGATTAATGATTTTATTATTCAAATAAATGAATCAATGGAATTTGGGGATTCTGAATGGCGTTTACATGAGATGAATACCTTTTCAAATTATTAGATAAATAATTACTGATGATTTTTTTTCATTCATCATATAGAGAAATTTTTTTGATCAAACACAAATACTTCATTAGTTAATTTATTTTAAAGGCTACATAGAGATTTTTTTGAGATAAGGTAGTTAATAGAGCCATCAGATGGAATAATTAATTTTTTTTAAAAAGATTAATTATAAAATTCTTAATGGATGAAAAGAACATTTTTTATCAGATGTGGTGTTAGGAGAGAATGTTCTAATGAAAATATTGATGAAGAATCTTTGAGGATCATTATTGTGTTTTCAATTTCATTAATTTTTTATTATGTTAATATTTATGTTTAATATATCAATATTACATAGGGAGGATCATGATTCATGTAATTATTTTTGAATGATTTAAATAATAACATTAAAAATGATTTTAATGAATAATTCTATGAGAATTGATAAAGACAATTAAATTATAGGATTAAAGGTGTTATATTAATTGAATACCCTTTTTTGAAACAAAATTTTTTTTATGGAAGTTCAAATTTAAGGATTGGGCATATTTTATAGTTTCTAAAAAGTAAATACCTATATAAAGGTTCACACGATCATTATAATGTGTATGTTACTGTTGTAATAATGATTAAAAATGTGGTTCAAACTATAATTATTTCGAGTTTTTTTCTTTTGGATGATGTATTGGATGGAGTAGAACCAGAAAAAAACTAATCGATATAGGGTGTGAATCTGAGGGTATTAGGTTAAGAGAACCAGGTAGAGGGTGTTAGACAAATAAGTTTCAAACATAGAGATACAAGATACAGGTTATTATATATAGATGTATCATAAATATATATTATATGAGATTTAAATATATTACTATGTCAATTTAAATTTAAAAAGATAAGGCAAATATTCATGACCATTGATATGTATAAAATAGAAAAGTAGAAGAAGAACATGAAATAAAAAAAGTGATAAGAATTCATGAATCACAATGAAAAGGTATTGATGTCTATTTCTAAATGCTCCTTTTGTTGGTTTTAATTTTTAATTAGATTATATATTATAGTATCAAGGGATTTGATGAATGAATATAGTGAAATTCATGAATTTGATATACATTTTATATTGTAAAGCAGAATGGTTTTTTTTTCTAATTGAATTACATTATATGATTATTTTCAAATCATAGAATGAACTATCAACATTAATTTATTAGTTAAACATATTAATTATTCAATTCATATATGTGTGCTTTTGTATTTTTTAGAAATAATTAATTCAATCTCACTACAGTTAGTGGTTTTTTTAATCTGAATTTTTTTAAATTATTATAATAGCATCACCCCCTTCCAGTAGTCTCAAAAACCCAAATGAGTACATTATATAATAATCCAATGAATATAATTTTAATAAGTTAAATAAAATTATTTATTTATTGAAAAATAGTTCTGAATTAAAGATATTATAAATACCTTAAATATATCCTTATAACTATCCATTTTTTGTGGCGATTAACAACAACACATCACTTTGTGAGGGGAGTAATTTGTGCAGATGCATGACGAACATTCTCATTTTCTATATTTTAATGGTAGAATAATAATGTTGTTACATAAATATTATTAAATTTAAATGTATAATATAAAATTATTATATTATTATATTTTTTTTATATTAGATATTATATATTAATAATAAAAAGTGATCATCAATGAATTTGAAAGAGACTTTTAACAACTCTTATATGTATTTCTTTTTCTTACACTATAAACCTTTACATGTGGAAATTTTGGGAATAAAATGAAATATAAAAAGTCAATAAAGATATCGGGGAGGTTATTATTTATATATATTAATTTATGGGGATCACTGAGGGTGTAAAAAGTGAGATAGTTGGTTCCCTTTTAGATGTCATAGGAGTGGTGTCCATCCAAATATAAGACCATTAAATAAAATAAATGTCTTTCTAGATGAAATTGGATCAAATTTAGAGAAATTTTAATGATAAGATAATTTATTTTATATATAATCTTAAATAATCCAATTTATTAAATTTATCAAGTTATTTGAAAAATCATCACTTACCCCTGCCTCATTATTCATTTTTCTACTTATCAAACATTTACTATGTTGGATACTCATTATGATAAAAACATATAATTGATCAAATAAAAAAATTAAAATTTTTATTGCAAATATAAAATCAGTTTAATAATAATAAAATTTCATAACTGTTATAATTTAATTTTATTAAATGTTCATAAAATGAAATGAAAAAACATTTTCTAAAAAGTGTATCTTTAAACATTAAATTATTCTAACATTAAAATATAATAATATACTTATTAAAATTAATATTTTGTTGTTTTATATTATAATAGTATGTTTATTTGAAAATTAAATCCCTCCAAAACAGAAATTATCCTTCAAGGACTCAATTAATGGAATGATCAAAACATGTTATTGTATTTAAATTAAAAAATATTTTGAAAAATCCAGGAATTTGTTTCCAAAATTAACTTATTAAATTTAAAAATCATATTTTAATCCTTATACATTTATTATGTGAGAATAATTTTTTTATGTTTTTTGTTCATGAATATGTCATTATAATACAAAAAAGGGTACAATGCTTGTGAGATCAGATTTTCACTATACACTATAGAATCAATAATTTACAGAAATACCAAAAAATAAAAAAAACTGATTAATTAAAAATTACAAATTAAAAAAATTCATAATGAAATTTAAAAACTTGGGAATTTATATTGTCAATAAATCCATTAATTTCATTGAAAATTAAATTAGTTAAATTTAACAATTATTCATTTTTTGTTGGAAAATTTATATAATATTATTGAGAAAAAATGATGGATATTATTATATATAAAATAATACTCGTTTATCTTATAATTTATTTATTTCAATTCATTTCTTGGTTTTCCCATTATTACCTAATTAATGAATGTCCTCCCCATAATATCATTCATTATTTAATCATGCGACACTATTTTTTCCTCAAGGATTTTTAATATTTCCATGTAGCTTATTCAATTATATGGTTCTTCTATAATACCATTACTAATATATTAATATTATTCCATAACAACATCTCTACAAGATCTTAAATACGAAATATATTTTACTCATATGAAATATTCTATTTCAACCAAAAGAATTCAGTTCTCGAAACATGAGATACATCATGTACATATTTCCTAGAAAAACAAAAAATAAAACACATCTAGTATATGAGATAATTTCCGAGGTATGTCAAACTAGTTATAAAACAGTCCAATAGTCTCTAAAATTTCATATGGACAAATATCTCATGTAATTAATGTATATTTACCTCCAAAAATAATTACCCCTTTTGGGGGACTTGTTCTATGAGAAACTTGGTCTCCTAAAATAAATAAAATATCTTTTCTAAGGATATATTCATACATATTCTACCTTATTTGAGTTACCCATATATAGTGTTGAATAATATTTACAATAAAACAATATCTTCAACCATTTTTTTGGAAAAATATTTATCTCCTTGAATTCATCAATATATGATGGAGTTCAATACCTCTCTGCATATAATGACTCAAATGGTTTCATATAAATCTTGGAAGGAAATTTTTTTTAAATGATTTTTTTTAATGAAATATGTTTATCCCAGTTTATATAATAACCTAATAAAAAGTATCAATGAATTTTTTCCAAATTTCAAATTCGTAAATTTGAATATCCATCACATGGATGATGAAAACATATACGAAAATTTAATTAAGAATACAAAATCATATGAAATAATTTAAAAATTACTATTTATTATAGCAATTTTTATTAGATATAATATATATATTGAATCAACAGAAATTAATTTTACTATAATGATAATTTCTAGAAGGATAATCTAAAAACATACTATCTTGAATAGAAATTAAATACAAAAATCTAGAAAATAAACCAATATAAAACAAATCACGTTATTCCATCGAGTGGTATTTTTTTAATAGCACTGTGAAATATATTTTTATATTCCAAATATTTCAATTTTGGAACTAATAATGAAAAAATATCCAACTTATATAGTGTTTTTATATTTAAACTATTTTAAATTCAAATTTTAAATTTTAAAATTAGAAATAAATTTTTCATGAAAACCTAGAAAAAATATTCACAAATGTCTCCATACATTATAATGTTACCATGATGAATATGAAAGTAATATGTTATATCATCCCTCAACATTAAATTCTTTAACTAAAAGTCAATTTTTACACAGTGACTCATTTCAAACAAAATAATAAAGTATTTCTAAATATTTAAATTAGGAAACTTACATGCCTTAACTATAACAACTTAAAAATCTATCAATGAAATTTCCCCTCGTATATTTATTTGTTATATTATAAATCAAATAATATCACTTATAGAACAAAACACAAACATCATAAATGAATAATGAAAGAAATAAGAGGTATTTATTGATGTTAATGAACTAATACCGATGAAATAGTAACATGACCTTAGCTATAGTAATGTGGCCCTAATGGATAGTGAATAGGGTAATTAAACATTAAGTTCACAATTGAATATATGAATAATTTTTTTACATATTATAAATGAAATTTTGATAAATCATTTATAGTGTATGTAAATGAATATTTTATAAACAATATATTTAAGTATTAGTATTTTTAAAATTCTTAAATTCTTAATTACATTATTATAAAAAATAAAATATTTTAAAATAAAAATTATTTTCATAAAAATTATTTATAAATTAATATTTTAATGACTCGTTATTTTTAAATAATTTTATGAGACCTTTTTTAATTTTAGAAAGGGTTATAAAAGAAGTTATAAATAAAAACGAAATTTTTTAGTTTATAATACATTTTATTAAATATTAAATATATAATATTTAGAAAATTATATTCATATAATAGACTTTATATTTGAATCCAACACATTAAAAAATGTATAGGGAGATGTTTTGGGAATTTTCTAAAATACTTGAATTATTCGTGAATAGAAAATAATAGAAATTTTAATTTAAATACATTATAAAGTAAATAAAAAATTCAATGAGTCATTGATTATATAAGAAACCCTATTACAAACTCACATGAACTTATTACTATATTTTGTCACAATAATCAACACTTTTTTTTCTTTTGAGAAAAATAATAAAATAATGAATAAAATACTAAGCAATCACCCCTCTCCTCCACTATAAATACCACCCCTCTCAATCACTTCTCCTCAAACCTATAAACCATGAAGCATGTTATATTTATACACAAATATCCATCCCTATAATCTTTCCCTATACAGAAACATGTTTTCTTTCCGTAATACCAAAACCTCTTCCCTTAACAAGGTTCTCAAGGAAGATAAATCAAGAGGTAAATCCTCTTACTTTTTTTATCATTTAATCTCATTTTAATTTACTTCCATTTATAATTCTCTCCTAACCTCTTACATCCACATTATAATGATAACTATAGTATCATCTATATGATGTAATGTTCTAATGTTAATGTAATATCATTAATCAAACCCTTTTATCCCTCTCTTTAATTTTAAAAAATCATCATGTAAGGGTTGTCGATTAACAACCTTTGTAAATAGTAGATTACTATTCATCAATTTATCCATAAAGATAGGTAATTAAATCATTTTTATTTATAAATTATTATAAAAAATTTATTATATATTAATCATGGTTTTAGAAACATTTTATATATGTAATATTAAAAAATGAAACAAAACTAGTTCGTTGTGAACGAAAAAAATACTAAAATCAAGTTAAATGATTAACATTAACCTGTTATCTAATGATAAATACTCATATATGGATAAATATAAATAATTAATAACTTTTACAGTTCTATTTTTTCATTAATAACATTATATTACAATTCTTTATTATTATACACATTTTCCATGAAATTCATTAATCATATACAAATTTACCAATCATGAAAACCTACAAATTGAATGCTCCCGAGAAATAATATTATATCTTATAAATCATAAACAACTGCCAAAATAAACATAATAAAAATTTAATAAATCACATACATTTATATGAGGTTTTTAATTAATTAATTAATGGATTTAATTTGATTATCTAGGACGTTGTGGTCAAGTGTAGAACACATTCAGACATAAGATAATGGATTTCTACCCTGACCTATAATTTCATTCGGGTTATACATTTTCTCTCATTAAAGTAATTAAATTCTAAATTATTTTTATTATATTTTTATAAAATATAATTGAATGTTTTTTATATGAATAATAATCATAATCTATATTTTTTATGGGGGATTACATGTATTAATGTATCTTTCTCAAATTCTTCCTGATAAACAAGCCTGATTCTAGGGAACTTCTCAAAATCATATGCATTTTCAGATGAAAATAATAATATGTTTTTATCCAACATTAATTTTATAACATAACTCATTTTATTTTTAAAAACCATATTATTTAAGTTTTGATTTAGTCAAATATTTTTCTAAAATACATCTTCATTGTAGTGTAAAAAATAGTTTCTCTTCATTATTACTCGATGATTTTATACAAGTATTTTTATTTATTTCAACACTATTTTTTATTGTTATATTTAATTGGGATTACTGTTTTATGATATCATATAAAATATTTTATTGAATATTTAATGATTATCTTGATTATGGATGTGCTATCTTAATACCATTTACCATATTACTATGAATGGTTAGTGTTTATGTTTACTGATTATGGAATGTTATTAACATTTCATATATAAGTTACAATATTATTGTATATATTGATTATGTTTATCTATTATTATATGAGGAATTATTTAGGCATATTAAGTGATGGATGGGGCCTGATATATCCTTTTGATGAATTATTAGGTCTCATGAGACAAACTAGAGTATGTTTCTACTCATTATATATGGGGTCTTAGCAGAGGCCCTGATAGTATTGTTATGATCTCTCAAAATATGAATTCCCATATTAGGAATACAGTAATTATTTTTCCATCTCATCATTCTACTAGTAGAATATCCACAGTTATGTTCATTTATAGTGTTATTTGTTTTTAATTAAATTTATTTTATGATCATGTATACTTTTAATAGAATGTGTAAATTTAGTTATTCACCATGCCTTATATGTTTTCTTATATTATAATAAATTCCCTCACTGAGCATCTAAGATCACCCTTTTCGTATGTTTTATTTTTCCCTGTGATGTTAAGATTTATATTATAAAGTACTAGCGAGGATTATCTTGAATTATAATGGTGTTTCAAATAAAGTTAATTTATTGTACTTAATTTCATGGTTCAATTAAAAACAATTATGTATATATCATGTTTTCCAATGAAATAAAAATATTTATTCATTCAAGATATGACATCCTTGTTTATATTCTAATGTAATAATATAAGGCATTGGCTCTAGAAAACTGGGTTCGGTGTCCTAATAGTTTTCATCAGAGGAAGTTTTATAGATAAAATTAAAAATAGATTAAAAAAAATATTAGTGAATTTATCCCAAATATAGTAATTGATAATAATAATATAGAAACGTTAGATAATTTTTTTATAGAAGATATTATGTCAGTTTTCCTAGAAATATATACATATCTGTATATTACATGTGGACATATTTCTAGAACAGATGTACCAAGGAGTAACAACTCTGACAAGGTGTTCTGGGCCTAACTCAGGGTAACATGGAACATGAATAGGGGCCTTATTATGAACCTGTTTTGACACCCTCATAGGATATTCCAAGTATTATTTACATATTTCATACAAACCATTCTTATGGATTTAAAATTAGTGAGTTCCACAAAGAAATAGTGTTTAGGATCATGAGAATAACTATGCATATAATTTCAATTCATGCCTACAATCATGTAAACAAGTGGAAAAGGCTAATGCTTAGAATCTAAAAGACCTAGGATCAAATTTAGGTAGGGTTGAATTTTCATGTTAATATATAAGCACAATAGTAGTACTGTAGTAGCGATGATTGTAGCAGTAGTGAAATTATAGAGACAGAGGGATTATATCTTAAACTATAGTCATGATAATGTTGTAGTGGTTATTGTATCACACCAGCTACTATAACAGTACTATTCACCTAAGGGACCTTTGGGCCAAAAATTTGGCTTCAAATCCTTTTAATTGGGATTTTATTCCACTTTGACCTCATGTTATGTAATGGGTCCCCCTATACCCCACAATAAAAGAGTTTGTTGCTTTAATAATTGATAGATTATCCCCAACCATTAAAAAAATAAATTCATGTTATGTATTTTTCTAGCATTTTGATAAAATATTATGATTCCTAACCTATTGTAGTGTATTCTATTATTTTGAAATGGTACCTAGTGGAAGAAATAGAAATATCATGACTATGTGTATCCCATGTAAGGATTTCCTTCCAATACAAGATAATAATATTTGTTTTAGAGTTGTGAATCCTGCTTAGGAACTTAATACTATTTTTGTACATGTCACCTAGGTTATGAACAATAAATTTATAAGTATGGAACATCCTGATCCACAACATGGAAGAGAAATGTTACATTGCTTTTGGTGACAAAAGCGTCCATAATTCAAAAGGACTAAAATTACATTTAAACGTGAGAAGTGGATAAGTTCCATAGAAAATATATTTATCTCATTGGGAAGTAACAGAAGGGAGAAGGTTGTAATAGAAGTGTATCATATATCAGGGTTGGAAGATCAATGGTTTTCACTAATCCAAAAACACAAAGGGGATGATGAAATTACAAATATATAATGGAGGGATTTTAATGAAATTTTCTTGGAAAATATTTTACTCATGGAAAACGAACATATATGGAACGGAAATCCTTGAATCTAAGGAAAAAGGAGGATGAAAATTGTACCAAGTATAAAACCAAAATTACAATATTTTCAAGGAATGATGCAGACTACATACATAATCCAAAGAGCAATATTGACTTATTTAAAACAATTCCACATAATAGAACTTATATCCCAGAATTTCTTATTATATGGTAAAATAGTATCATTTTATATCATGATAGACAAATAATTATCTACATCTAATGACATTAAATTAATGCAAGGGAAGAAGAGGGATGTTAAACACTCTAGAAATGAAAGTACGGAAATGGGGAAGAAGGAATTTCTTTCATTCTAATGATAATTGGGTGAAGAAACTCTTTATTTCTTGCATGAAGTCTATGGATGTTTATTACATGTTTAGATGAAAAATACACCAATCCCACAATTTTATGTGAATAAAATAATATACCAATGTTTATCGCTATAATTTCAATGTGAGATGACACTATAAAAATGATTTTCACAAGCACCAATGGTGATTTCCATAGAAAATTCAACGAGATAAAGGAAAAGATTATGTGGTCACAACTGCGGTGGTTGAAGTGAATAATGATGTGTTTGTAGGTACATTAATCATCTTATCAAATTTAGAAAAATCTATCTTGGAATTTGGATAATAAATTTTTTTATATGATCCCAATTTTCATTAAAATATATATATTTATAATTCTCCTTAACAATGGAGTTGTCAGTCAAAACCCCAAATAGATGTCTCATTACAATAAAGATGTGTTAGGTAGTTACCATTTTGGAAAATAATCATTATTTAACTATTTATTTTATCACCATACCTAGGGTTTTATTTGACACAATCATGGGTATAGATTGGATTTCAAAATATGATGTAAACATTAATTTAAATAAAATGGAAATTATGATTATTAAGGAATGTATATAACCCCTTATCATAAGAGAAGATATATCACCTTCAAATTCCCATCTAGATCCACCGCTAGTAGTTCTGTTGAATTCAATTCATTGTGAGGAAAATAATTCAATACCTATGGATAAGGAAATAAATCATCAAATTGAGTATGTTCCTATATTACAAGAATACATTGATGTACATCCATAGGATTTACCGGGACATCCTCCAGAGTGAGAAGTTGAGTTTTGTATTGATTTAATACTTTTATCTAGATATATATTAAATAATCCTTATATAATAGACAAAGTGTAATCATTATGACTAGAGAAACAAATAGAGTAATTAATTGATAAAGAATTTATCCCCCTAGTGTTTTTCCATGGGGAGCCTCTATTATAATTGTCATGAAGAAAGATGGGTTCATGAGGCTATTCATTGACTACAGAGTGATCACTGATCTTAAGATAAATAAAAAATATCCTCAGCCTTGTATGGATGAATTATTTGATCAAATCCATGGAGCCCAATATTTTTTGAAGTTTTACCTTTTATATAGATATCATTGGTGTCTTGTGAGGAAGGAAGATATTCGAAATACAACATTTTGAACATGGTATGAGATTACAAGTTTAAATTAATTCTTTTTGGGCTGACTAATGAACCCTCTTTTTTCATTTATCTAATGAATATATTTTTTAGGGAACTTATTTATGAATTTATTGTGGTATTTATTGATGATATCTTTTTATACAAAAAATGATATGAATATCATTAGAATCAATTGAGAATTATTCTAAACACTCTTAAATGAAATGAGTTATATGGAAAGATTAGCATGGGTGAATTATAGAATAAAAAAATTCTTTTTATACCCATATAATCCCCAATTATTGAATACAGGTTGATCTTACAAAGTCTAAGGCTATTTGGGAATGGCCTACACAAACAAACATAACTGAGTTACATAGTTTTATTGGTTTTGTAGGTTATTATCGGAATTTCATTCAAACTTCACCTAATTACCTAACCCATTAACAATGTTTAATCATAAATGGGTTATGCTCATATGAACTAATGAATGTGAATACAATTTTGAATAATTTAAGAGAGGACTAATTAAATCTCCGAGCCTAAAACTTTTATTGGATAATGGTGGTTATTGTATATATAGTGATGTGTCACTGAAAGGACTTGGATGTGTCCTCAAGAAGAGTTATAGAGTTATTTACTATGAATTAAGGATGTAAAAACTCATGAACAAAACTATCCTACTCATGATATTGAGTTATAAATTGTAATATTTTCCCTAAATATATGGAGACATTATCATTTTGGCGAACGATATTAGATATATACAGACTATAAGATCTTGAAATATATATATTCACATTAAGAACTCATCTTGAGGAAAAGTCTATGGATTTAGCTACTCAAGTATTATTGTTTTTCTATACACTACCTCCCAATGTAGGAAAATATTATGGTTGATGCATTTAGTAGTAATGATCATGAATTTATATAAAAAATGAGAATTGAAAGGGATCATATGTTCAATAATATAATAAATTTAGAATGACAATTATCCAAGAAGGTGAAATATAATTAAATTTTCAATTGGTTTCCCAAAATAATTATTAGAAATAAATACAAGTTCTCAGTGCGATTATGATAATATTAAATAATGTATTAATTCTATAAATGATGGGATGATTCTAGACATTAGGTGTAAAGATGGAATTATGAAATTTGGGAGGTGAATATGTGTTTCTTATTTAATTGAGCTAAAAAAATATGTTTTTAGATTAATCCCATAGCTCAAATTTCTTTATAATCACTAGTATCACTTAGATATATTGAGATCTAAAGTAACATTTCGGGTCGGATAATATGATTCTGGAAAGTTTTACTTATTTTCCAAAATGCATAGTCTATCAATAGGTTATTATTGAAAGAAAAAAACATAGAGGTTTCATGAAATCAATGACTATTATTATATATAAATGGGATTGCATCAGTATATATTTTTTCACTATATTACTAAAATCCATAAATAATTATTGTTTCAATATGGGTGAATATTAAATCTGCACATTTCATCACTCTAAGGGAGGGTTTACCACTTATGAATCTACTAGAACTATTAGTTAATGATGTAGAATGACTTTACAGGGAACCTGTTTTTATTGTCTCTGATCGTGATATAATATTTAAATCTAAATTCAATAAAATAATTCAGAAATATTTGGATAATGAGCTTCATTTGAGTACTGAATATCACCCTTAAACTGATATAAAGTCAAAAAGGGCCATTAAAAGATTAATAAACGTGTTTAGATCATTCTATATCTACAATAAAGGAACGTGGGATCATTATTTTTCTTTGGTATAGTTTTTATACAATAATAGTTTCCATTATAGTATTCAAATGACACCATATAATTCATTTTATGGAAAGAGGTTTGGTACACCAACAAGTTGGGATGAAGTTGGTGATGGAAATAATTTTGGACTAGAGCATGGGGAGGGAACAAAATTAATGTTAAACACTATTAATGCCCATATAAAAGCAACTCAATTTATGAAAATGATATATATCGATAATTGGAGGAATGATTTGGAATTGTAAGTATGTGATCATGTTTTCCTGAAAGCTTCTTTGTTGAAGGTTGTTATAATATTTGTGTATAAAGGAAAATTAGTCTCTATGTATATTGTTCCTTTTGATATTCTAGAGAGAATCAGACTTGTGGATTTTTATTTATCAATTCTGTCTAGCCTTTCTATGGTACACAGTGTGTTCCACGTCTTCTTGTTAATGAACTACATTACAAAACCAAAACAACTATTGCCTTATAAATGAATATAACTGGAACATGAATTATCTTATTTTGAAGAGACTATATGTATTATAGAAACTTAAGAAAATATGTTGCGGAATTGCATGATTGGTTGGTAAAGGTACTTTGTAAAATCATAAAATTTAAGAGGCGGCGTTGGAGCATGAGGATCTTATGATGAAGAACATCACAATTTTCTATGGTGTGAAAATCTAGAAATTTTTTGGATGGAATATTTGTGGGAGGAGGAAATGTAACAACAACGAACTATATCAATGAAATTTACAATATTATATTTATTTTATAGTGTTGATCATATAAAATCACACATATAACATAATAAAAACATCATAAATAATGAATGAATGAAATAATATATATTTACTGTATTTAATGAATCTATACTGATGAAATACTAACATGCCCTTATGAATCATAATGTGACCCTTATTAATAATGAACTGTCCAATAGAATAGTAACCTCACTGATGAATGTATAAATAAAAATTTTCCATCTTATACGTGAAATTTTTATTTAATTATATCATATATTAAGAAAATTAATATTTTAAAATTTTTTATTTACCTGTTTGAATTTTTGAAGTCATAAAAATTTCATTAAATAATATAATGAATAAAATGATTTAATGGAAAATTCATTTTCAAAATTTTTTTATTAAATAAATATGTTTTTGTCTTATTATATTAGGATAAATATATGAGCCCTTAGTTAATTATTGAAATAGTAAAACATTAGTTTTAAATTTAAAACTACAATTATCGAGTAAAGAATGAATTCTTTAAATAAATTAAATTTTTCATAATTTTAAAAACATTTTCATAGAGTGGAAATATTTTTTGAATTCTAGATATTAAAAATTGGTTAGGGTGTATTTTTTGGATTTTCTAAAATTCATGAATTTTTAATGGATAGAAAAATACTTTAATTTATTGTATAAATACATTATATTCTAAATAAACTATTCCTCAAGACATGGATGTTGTAAGAAACCTTCATTCTAACCCACATGCACTTATTAACATATTTAGTAACAAGAATGAACATTATTTCATAACAAGAGAAAAATAATAAATAAATGAATAAAATATTGAAAATTTTCCCCTCTTCCCCACTATAAATAAAAATGCTCACCACCACTTCTCATAACATCTCTAAGACTTAAAGAATGGAAAAATTATGGCCAACTTCTCTTTTCTAGTCTTTCCCATAAATCTAGGTTCTCTTGGTGTTTCCAAAAGACCAAAACCCATTCCCTAAGGGGTTCTCAAGAAAGATAATTCAAGAGGTAAATCTTCATCCATTTTTTCTTTTAATTTCATTTTAATATATTTTCATTTATTATTATATTATCACATCCTCTGTCCAAATGATCATGATAAATATAGTATCATATATATATTATAATTATTTTATTGTTAATTTAATATCCATACTCCAAATTATTTCTATCTCTTTTATTTTAAAAATGAAAACATTGTCCAAGAGGTGCTGATTTACAACCTTAGTGGACGACATATTTTCTTTTGTAAATTTCTCCTCAAATAATAGTAATGAACCAATATTTATGGTTGAACCAGATTAAAAAATAATTATTAGATGATATTTAAGGTTGGGTAATGATTTTATATACACAATATCAAAAATAGAACAAAACTAGTTCATTGTGATTGAAAACCTCCAAAATCATGTAAAACAATTATCCTTAACTTATTCTCTAATTATTTATCCTCATCTATTGAAGAAAGATAATAAATAAAACCAATTACAAAAAAATTTCATGAATAACATGAAATTCCATTTCTGGAGAATCATACCCATATTTCATGAACTTCATTAATCATACCCATGTATACTTATAGAAAGAACTATGAAAATTAATGCTCTCGCGCAATAAAATTATATCTTATAACTCATTATAAAATCCTTAAATGAAAATGATACAATTATATAAAATCAATTACATATATATTATTTTCACAATTAATTAATTAATAGATTTATTTTTATTATCCAAGACATTAAGGTCCAGTGCAAAACACATTTGAACATATGAAATGAGTTTTATCACTAATCCTATGATTTCTTTAAGGCTACTCTTTTTCCCTCTTTTCCCAAATGAAATTATTAATAATTCATATGTCCTCATAAAAAATTACATTTTAAAATTCTATATATATATATCAATAAAAATAATTCTTTGTTTTATTGGCATTTATATGTTTTAGAGGATCTATCTCAAATTCTTCTTGATAAACAATACTGATTCAAGAGATCTTCTCACACTCTTAACAATTTTCCTGTTCACTCTATAATCTGTAATAATCCACATTTATTTTTCTGAAACATATACTTTTATTAGGAAATAAATTGTTAGTTTACTTATGTTTTTATAGAAATATTTTTTTCCAAAATAACTATTCTTTATAAGTAAAAGTGTATTTCTCTCAATTATCAATCAATTATTTAATAATTGAATTTCTATCAATTTAAAAAATCATTTGGATTCATAAATATAAATTTTAATAACATTTTATGATATTATATAACTTATTCTTTTAGTGGTTTATGATTAGTTTAACTAGAGATGTGATGTCTTGATACCGTTCACTATATTACACCAAATTCTTTACTGTTTATCTTTATTGTTTGGGAAATTTTATTTACATTTCATATATTAATTTCAATAGGAATGTATATATGAATTATGAAACTACTCATTGATATGAAGAAATAATTGGACTTAGTATGTGATGGGTCGGTCCTTCTGAATCCCCTCGGGGCATTAGTATGTCTCATGAGAAAAACTAGTCAGAGTTTTTAACTTATGGAATGCTTATGATGTCCAATGTTAGGTATTCCCTCATAATGAATCTAGTAATTTTTTTTCAATTTTATTATTTTACTAGTATAATATCTATGATTATATTCTATTATGGACTTACCACTATTTAATTACTTCAATTTTATGTTCATGTTTACATTTAGTGGAATATGTACTTTTAGTTATTCACCATGGTTGATATTTTTTTGATTCCATTGTATTACATAACCATACTAAGCATATCAAATCACCCATTTCTTATACATTATTTTTTTCTTATATGTGAATATGTATATTATGAATGAATTTTAAGGATAATATAGAACAATATTACTATTCCAAATATAGATAATATGATGTTGTTCATTTCAAGTTTTAATTAAACTATTATATATGTATATTTTTTCCAATTGTATAAAACAATTCATTCCATCGGGATAAAACATAATTTTTAATATTCAAATGTAATAAAATAAGGTATTTTCTTTAGGAAACTAGGATTGGAGTCCTTATATTAAACAATTGGGTTATTAATTTTAAAACATGATCCACTTTGTGAACATGATTAATTCCTTATAGAAAAATGATTTCATTGACATTTGAATGAATATTAAATGATCTTCTGCATATGAAACATATAGTCCAACATTAATTAAAGCAATAACTAGGGGACAATGATAAAAATGTAACATAGTTGGTTATTTATTTTATTTTAGAATCAAGGCACTAGATACCATGTTATCTTTACCTGAATTATAGGGAATCAAGGAAATAAAACTACTGTATCAGTTTCATCTATATTCATTTCATCATGGTTAACTATTTTCAGTGAGTATATTCTTTAATATATTCTGATGATTAATTAAATTTTTCTTTAAACTGATATAGATGATTACTCTTGATTTTTATATAAAAATCTACTGAATTCATATTGTGTTCATGAATAGGATAATAACACTCATTGGGTTTTAATTGAAATCTTATATATACCATTAAATTTTCATTATACATCAAAACACTTCAATAACTTTCTATGTATCATCATAATTAAGAAGAAACTACCCATGGCATGATTATTGGGCTATTGTACAATATTAACAAGCCTTATTTTATGTTGATAAAAAATTCATCCCATTAAATTTTCCAAATTAATCTAACTCTCTTATGAGTTAACTTGGTTTGAGGGATTCAGGAAAAATAAATGTATTGAACAATCTATTGACAGTAATACAGTATTCCATGAAAACTATGAATCTCAATGACATTTGTAGGTATTTTACACTCTTTAAATATTTTTTTAGTGGGTTTAATTATTATTCCAAGTTTATAAATGATATACCAAAGGAAAAAATTATATGTAACTAAAATTCATGTTTTATGATATTTAAATAAAATTTATTTTATTTTCAAGGCCAATGAATATTTAACTGATTTATTTATGATGCATATAAAATTTTAAATATAATGAATATGTACCATATTATATTTATCCATGTGCATTTGTAAAAAATAATTAATTGATTCCATAAATAAAATATGTGATTTGGTTATCCTAAAATTTATATGTACAAACTATTAATGACCATTCCTAGTATAAAATGTTTTCCCAATAATGTTATCTTCATTAAAATTTATATCATTATATATATATATGGTCAATTATGAAAAAATAAGGATCAATATAGATCTGATCAAACAAGTCATCTATCTAAGGAAAAAATACATTTATTTTTAATAGTATGGTTTTGGAGTTCTCAAAAATTAGTACACATCCTCACAGAACTGTCCGCATTTTTATCAAAAAAAAAGAGAACCTTAGGGTGACATGATGTTTTTAATGAAACCCTTTCTAAAAATTTATAATTAATAAATTCATGAGAAAAACAAATCTACTAAAGCCATTTGATAAGTGGGTTTCAAAATTAGATTAGAATCATGAAAAAAGTGATCTTTAATATCTACCTATATTTAGGGGAAAAAAATAATAAAACCCACAAAAAATACATCCATATAATCTTTTAACATAAGAACATGACTAATTTAAATTTCCACTTGACATGAATTTTTAATTATTGAGATAACATTAACAATAATATATAATTAATTTCTCATCAAATATAAATGTTTTAAAAGGTATCAATTAATTATTTTATATAACTCAAAACTAACTCTGAGATTTGAATATTAATTTTTAAAATCTAATATAATTTTTAGTATGATAAATTTAAATTCCATCCATAGGTAGAATACCCTCATAATAAACTACATTTATGAAAATAATATTTATAGGGAATACCATTACTCATATTAAAATATTAATATTACTATAAATCTCCATTATTGATAATTAAACTACAAGTTTTGATATAAAATTTGGCATTTATTTAATGAGGTGATATTTTAATTTTTTGAGAATAATAATATATATTCATGTAATCATAAAAATATCATCCTATTGAACCATCTCATTATGTATTAAAAATTTCATTTCTAGTTTATTTTAAAAAAAAATTAATCATGATACTAATTTTATATCATGGTATGGTTGAAACACATCCCTAATCCACTCAACAAGTTCATTAATTGAATTTTACCATTTTGGGATCATTTTTTAGGCTTCCCTCTATATTTCCATGTTAACTAATTTTCTATTTATTTCAATTATTTCCAGTAATTATTCATGTTTTTATAAGGAACATCAATGTTGGGAAACTAAATATCAATATTTCAATAAAATTTGTTTACTTTATCACTGTTTTTAAACTCATGAGGGGCATATAATCCTTAAAATTTTTCATTCAGATCCATGAAAAATATATAAAATTTATATTAATAGTCTAGTATGAAATATGAGGCATACGACACAAATCTAGTGTAATTATATTTATAAGTGGAATGTAATACCACTTCTTATTTTGTCAGTTAAATTATTTTTATTTCTATTAGATGTCATAGAAAACATTAGTGTAATATTTATTAAATAATTCTATACAGGTCATCCACTATATTGTATAATATTTAATTTTTTCCTAGGTATTACAAAATTAATACCATTATTAATGGAATTATACTTAAAATATTATATAGAAAGAGTTAATTTATAATTATATTAATAAACTATGCCTATAAAAATCATCTCAAATTCATTGGTCTATACTACAAATTTCGCTGGGTTTAAAGATCCAAAACAATCAACAGGTTTTAGTTTAATTAAACACACAAAAATTACCAAGTTCCTAAAAAATTTCCCTCTCATTCATGGGTTACAACATTTCGTAACTATGTTAAATAAGTTAATAGATACAAAAAATAACCATGATTTCTAACCATTTATTTTTATTAAAATGGATGGATATTTTCCTCATGATTCCATTGAACCACATTTTTTAGGAATCCTCTAAAAATATTTCTTAATGTACATGTATTAGATGAAGAAACATGGATATTAAAAAAATTTCCATATGGTGAAATAAATTAAAATATATTATCAGTAACATTTAACACCATCTTAGAATATAATTTTATCTAAACACTTCTATAATAAAAACACATCATAAATTAAAAAACCCATAATTATGAGTTTAATATCACAAATTTCACATTCTTACATCCCAATTATCCATAATGAATAGATACTTATGGAATTATAAAATCGATTATGAAAAAATTTGGGCAAATTGTTAGAACCAGATATTTTTGATACTTTAAATTAATAATTTAATTATTATATTATCTCATAAAAAAACTACTAAAACATTTTACTAAAACCAAATGATACCAATTAAAAGTATATGAAATATATAATCATTAGTATTAATGTGATTCTAGTTATATTAAATAGTTACATAATAAAATTTTTCTTTTAATATATCAAAATACTTTTTATTTTAAGAATAATTTTAAAATGGTATTGTCTTTTACATTAATAAATTTTACTGATAAAAGTTCATATTTTATTAAATTTGGTAATATTGATAATTATGAACTAATATTACACTATTAAATTATTTAAATATATTAATGATAAATAAAAAAAATTATATGGTGTTTAAAAACATTATTTTTATAAAATTTGTTTCTAATTATATATTTGTATTTAATTTAAAACTAATTTATAAATTATTGATGTTAAATTTGAAAAAAAAACTAACAATCTATAGATTAAAAATAAAAATACTATCTAAAGATTTTTTTCGGTATTTTATTTACACATATTGATTTTAATGTGAATTGTGAAACATACCATTTTCATAAATACTGTACATTTTATGTAATTATTAGCCATTGAGAATGATTTTGAAATATAAGAAAACTATTTTCATAAATATTTACATATTAAAAAAGTAAAATTAAAATTTTGAAAATATTGAATTTGGTTTTCAATCCAATATTTTACATTTATGATCATTAGTGATATTTTGTTCAATGTAATGGTTTTTAATAAATTATAAATTCATTATTTTAAAAATAATATTCATCATTTTTTTAAAATAAAATAAAATAAAATGTTCTTATCATTTTCTGTTTTCCATCCCAACTAATTTAAATAGATAAATCTAATTTTTATATATTAATGAAATCTTTTATTGGGAGAAAACTAGTTACAATGGTAAAAATTAAAATGATAAAACTAAAAATATATTATTTATGAAATGAAAATTCATTTGGAAAATATATCTAATGTGGTTATTGAGTGATATATTAATATTATCATTAATAATATACATTATTTATCAATTAGGGATCCAATTTTTAGGGATAGGATTCCCATTATTGAAACCCTTATGGAAATTTTTAAAAAAAATTAGTTTTCATATGTAAAAGAGTCAATTATCTCCTCAAAATCCCTCAATCTAAAATACCCTATGTTTAACCCAAAACCATTTGAATTCCCTCATAAAAATTAATAAAAACCTTAAATATGTTTTATTTTTTTAAAATAGATTCATTGAAATTCTTAACTCCCTTTTCTAAAGAGATAATCCAAGTAGTGAGGTATAAGCTCGTAATCTCTCATTCTATTTTCTATTTTGTGGTTCCCTCTAAATTATTAAATTATTAAAAATCAAAATAAAAATTATAACATCAATATCCTAACATTATTTATATGTTTTCATAATTATGGTAAAATTATTATCCACCTTCCCCTTTTCCATTATGAAAATTTATAACATTAATCGTGTATATGTGTGGACTAGATCATCCATGAAATAACATTCTCCTTTAACATAAATTCTTAAAATTTGTGGTTTAAATCATTAATATAATATATAATTAATATATATATATAACATATTTATAATTATAAAATTATAATATGAATAACTCTTCAATCATATTCTGCAGAAAATTTAATCAACATCTATATGTTTGTGTGGACTACCCCCACCATTGAATTGTTTGTTCAATTTTTAATTACAAAAATCTATATATGATTATAAGACTTTTGTAATGGGTATTTGTTTTATTTATGATATTTTTTTTTGAAACTTTAAATTTAACAACCTATTAATTTATGAGTAATAAAAAAGTGTTGTATAATTTATCATTTTAACGAATTTAACTGTGGGGGAAACCAATTTATTCTAAATATATAATTTTTTCTTATCCATAGTGTATTATATTAACTATTTGTGATTTTTATATATCTAAATTACCTGAACCATCTAATATAACTATGAAATTATTAAAATATTATTTATACTAAATCTCCTCATAAATAAACAGTAATTATGGTTTGTTGATGTTTGTTATGGTTTTACCATGTACTTGGATAGTGATTTGAAATTATATAATGGATGATTATGAAAACCTAAAAAATGGTTTAATATGATATATATATATTTATATTTTTAAATATGGATTATTTAAATTTGTATTTCATTAAATACAAAAACATCATTTAAGTGTTAAAAAACCAAAATATTCTCATTATTTTTTAATTATAAGTGATAAAAACATAACCAATCAAGAATAGAAAATTAAATAATATATATAATAATAAATATTAACTTAAATTAACACAATTGGTATTTAAATTATGATAATTCTATGAATAATAGTTACCAATATGGATTTAATGAAACTAGTATAAACCATATACACCTGATGTGGTAAAATATGAAAAACGTATCTAATATATATATATATATATATATAATGATTATCAATGGGTTGTATAAATGGTTGTATTTGTGAATATTTTTATTCTATATTTAATAGAAAATTTTGAATTATATATTACTGATATTTTGAGAAAGTGAATTATAAATCATGAAAATGGAAGGGTTTTCATCTCAAATTCTTCTATTTGAGACATTTATTACAATATCTGCATAATATAATTTATTTTGCTTGTATCCAAAAAATAATGATATTATATCATTTAATAACTGTTAGAAAATTTAATTTATGTCCTTTATAATTTTCAATCATTCAATAGTTATTTCTAAATTATCCTTATGTTATTAGGGGTTTTCTTACCTCATTTCCTGTTTAGTCATTAGTTATTGTTCACCTTGAATATATTTCATATAAGTTTATTAATTTTTCCCCATTGTTTTAGTATGTGGTATTTTTTCATTTAATTCTATAGATTTAAATTTTAATCCCATAAACCCCTTTTTAGAATTTTATTACTTTAGGAACAATATTGTCTATAGGGGACTTTGGAAACTCATACCCAATTAATTGAGTGTGTATGATTTCGTTTTAATAATTGAACATGAGCATTATATTTATTAATTTAGTTCCAATTTTATGGGTTATTCAATTATATATTTCAATAGATAATTTTTTTTGGAATCAATTCATTTTACATTATAGTTCTCTCACATAAATTTATAATGTAAACAAGATAAAACATTCATATCATAATAAGATCAATATTTTAATTCTATATTTTACATCCCATAAATGTCCCCCTCATTATGAAAAATTGAATTTTAATTATTTTTAATCAATCTAGTAATTCAATTTACGCCATTCCTAAATGAAAATATAACATTATTTTTATTAATTGGGTTTCAAAATAATGGTATTTAAAAAGTATTTTTACCATTTCAAAATCAAATGCTTTATCTTCCATCTCGAATTTCATTCAAGGTATATATGAACTTTCATTAAATTATTTATTGATGATTCTTTTTCAGTGTTAAATAATTCACTATGTTTTAACATAAATGATTTGAAATAAATTTTTTTATGTGACTTATACTAATTCATTCTTGGAATATATTTAAAATGATACCTTTAAAAAAATCTGGGGAAAATCCCTCCTCTAACTTTGGTTGTTAATATATAACATTATTTATTTTTTCCATTAATTTTTAATGAAATTTTTTCTTATTGGTATATAAAAAATCTATTTTAAAATGATTTCATATGTTCATGGATATTTCTAATTTTTAGATTAGTTTTTTCCCAAACACTATAAAATTAGTTTTCATCTAATTAATTTTCCCTTTAAATATATAATTAATGATAAAGGATATTCTTAAAATTTACTAAAACAAAATTCTAATTTAGAAGGAATATGTAATGAACATTAATATTGTTGAAATGATCCCCAAAATAACATTGTCTTGACTAATCATTTTTGGTGAAAAACTGTAATTTTAATTCCAATTCCATTCCTATGGGAATACATTATTTTTTTTTTATTGTAGTGTGTTAACCATTATTCCATACATTGTTTGATTATATAAAATTATTTTCTTTTCCATATTCCAATCATTTATATTTTATAAATACTACATACTTTATTCTTATGATTGAATTATATTTACTAATAAGGTTATTTCATGTCATTGTATAGAAATTTATATTCGCTTGGTTTATTTTGTTATGATTATTAATAGAATAATAAATTATTTCCTTATGTGAATAAATTTTGGAAGGATTTTATAATAATTTATATTCCATTGGTTCATTATGATGTGTTTAATGAAATCCATTTTATATCTAGGTGTTATTTACACATTAAAATTGAAATGATATTCCTTGTAAAGATTTATCAAACACGTTCTTATTCCTAGTATTTATTTATGTTATGGTTATATGTTGTATTCTATAAAACACATGTATTATTAATATTTAATTGATGTATGGGACCAGTATATACCTGAAATATCAATGGTAAAATATTTACATCTCTTGAGATAATAGAGAAACAAGATCTCTTGCTCAATCCAGAATGGGTAACATATTATGATGCATATTCTCCTAAAAAAATATGTGATTTACTCCTAGTAATAAAATGGAAACATGTGAGTAAAAAATAATTTTCTATGGTAAATAATTTTACATTCCTCATCGACTATGTAATGATGGATTTTCTTATTGATATGTTATCACATAATGATTCACTATTTTATTTCAACCTTACACTACTATATTAAATTTGTTTTATATTTAAAATTAAAATTATATTCAAAATGTTACTTCAGGTTTGATTTAATAATTTAATGATTATAACTATTAAAAATGGTTATTTATCTTATTTATATGCTTTCATTATAGTTAGAGGTTTTTTTGAGGCCCTCGACTGAAATTATAGAAAAAATGGGAGAAACTGAGATGGAATCTAGGAACTCATGTGGACTCAAAATCACACTTCATATATTATATTCTTCCTATTGGGATTCAAATTTTTGGAATGTTCAATAATTTAATATGATAAAACAATTTTGGAATACCATAACACAATTGTTCCATTATGTGTCCCAACCAAACCGATATGTCTGTGAAAAAGAATCTTCATGAAGTAAAAAGTTTGGTTTTGTATTTTGAAAATTTCTCCAAGGGTATAATTTATCTATCCATCGAATATTACATGGAAAAAGATTATGGTAAGGAAAAAAGTATTTTTGTTTTATCTATTTCATGATAAGGTTGTATAATATCCCATGTTTTTGGGCCAAATGATATTATGAAATCTATATTACCAAAACAATATCCCATTTTGATTATAAAAGGCACCTTGGGCACCTCAATTTTAGAGTTATAATTGGAAGAAAACCTCTTCCATTTTAGGGACCCAAAGTAGTTATATCGTCGTTATTTGATGTTCTAGTGGATATATGATGTTCTACTTTATGATATATAGCTTCCTCATTTCTCATGGAGGTCTAAACACCTTTTAATCTCATGGTGATGAAATATTTGTAACCCCCAAGCTTCATGTTAGTAATATTCAAATGACCATTTTAATTAGAAGTTTAGTTGATGTTTTTTATCATCTTATATTCCTATTTACTAGATTTATGTGCTGGTATTTCATTATCATACATATATTATCATGTATGGGGGTGCCCATTGATGTGAATTTTTACAGATTTGTTCAGAACTTCCCCCTCCCCCTTTCAGTTTTGGTTTTTTGGTGATTAATATTGGTCAATATGTAATAAATCGAATTTATCCAAAGAAATATACCATTTAAATTTTCATTTATAACCTTAAAATGGCTTTATTAATGATTAAATTGGGGATAAAGGGGGCATTGGGTGTGTCTGGGGATCGTTTAGAGACCAAAGCCCTAAAAATTGGAGATATAGACTATTCTATGATATTAGTCAAAATAGTTGAACCTAGTATGTATAGAATACCCAATCCATGTAGTTGCAATCACTGTGGTGAATATGTCCACATGTTTGGACTTCAACCGTTTGCCTCGGGGTGCATGGTCATACAACCACATTCAGTTTTTGGGTAGTGAGGTTTCTCACGACTGGAGAATGGTTTAACCAACTATGTGGACAAACATTATAACCCATCCTATCTAGGTGAAACCCCCATTTTCCCATCAATAATTTTAATTTTTTTATATAAAACCATTATACATATTTCTTATAATGTGTTAATTACAATTTGTTTTTAAAAGTTTAACAAATTTGTAATAATGTGTGTCATTAAAGAAAAATATTTATAGTTGGTCATAATTCTTTAAAATTTAATATTCTTTATAACACACGATCTGTTTGAAATTTAATTTATTTAAAAAAAATAAATTTAAAATATCTAACCGTGTGAAAATATCATAGTATTTTTATTAATATTATCAAACTAAACAATTTTGGATTTAGTAAATGGTTGAATCCATCATGCACCAATATAGCAATGGATCTGAAGGAATATTCAGTTCTTGTTTGGACACATAACCAAATGAAATGGGAGTTATAGTGGAAACTCATATGGCTATTAATAACCCATTTTAAGAAGGTATAATTAAAAAAATTGAACTTAAATGACTTTTAAAAGCATTAAATTAGTGGGGATTAATCTTTTGTTGATATTTATGAGATAATAAACATATATGACAAAATATTCAATGAAAAATGTGTCATTAATGTGGAATAAGAACATAAAATTTTTTCATAATAGAGTAAAAATATGTTTTTTTGTGGTAATTTTAGGAATAGGGAAATAATATTCCATGGAATTTTGAATATCTAAGTACCGTGATGAAGAAGAATATCCTTATTCCAATGAAATATATTCAACGATTTAAAAGTGGGGAGTATATGAATTTTGAAAATGGAATTTCAGGGGGGGAGATATAGAATGAGACCAGCAAGACCATACATTTAAATATATATGAATTCATAATTTCAATATCATTGAAAATGAGTTATTTGAAAATTAAATATAAAATATATGGATTATATCATGGAATATATTTGGTTATTTTTGAATCTTTGTACATGCTTTATAAATTTTTTTAGAAGGAAATATTAATGAATAAGACATAAAATCATGTATAATGAACAATGATGAATGATTGTGGTATTTATATATTGGGATTGAAAATATATGATGTTGTGGTATATTTCAGGTTGATCATTTGTTCCAAGCCATAAAGACCCATTTTTATGTTTTATGTGATGGTAATTAATTAAGAGACACTTATATATATTTGAAATATGTTTGAGGTATATGAAAACATTATGCTTAAAATTTTTAAATTTTACATAAGTAATAATGTTGATTTAATTTTTTGAACTTAACCTTTGTTATATTTATAACCATTATTATTTTTATGATCCTTCATAATTAATGTTATTTTAAGGTTGTTTATAATATTTTGGGATCATTATAGGTAATATATTGATATAATTTTTTTAAAATTACAGCCCACATATCTGGTGACAAACCATTACATCTGACCAGATCATAGGGCTTGAACCCACAACCGTAAGGAATTAAATGTATTACATATACCACTAGCCTAGGTGATTTCCTGGTTAGTATCAAATAATTTTTTTATTATTCATTTTTATGGATAAATACTATTCTTATTTTGGAATCATATTTTTTATTCTATATACAACCATTGGATTGAAAAGTGATTTGCTGGTTAGCTTAACAATGATATTCTGGATGATTTTCAATATTTGTGGGTTCCATATATAATTAAGGTAAATAGAATCATATGGTATTCTATTTGGGTATAAGAGGATGAATTATCTTTTTAAAATTTTATGTGATTTGTTTTTTTGATTCATGTTACTAATAAAAATGATTATCATATCTCATGGATTATATGATCATGCTATATAATTTTTGGGTATATAAAATACAGAGTGATTATTAATTATTAAAGAGAAATGTTAAATTAAATTTTCATGAATATGTGATCATGTACTTATGAATGTTTTATTTCCATCATAGTTGGGAATATTTTGAATAATTTTTAGGATTGATCAAAATTTTACTTTTGGTTTTATTACCGAGTGTTTTGAGATTAATGTTTTATTTCTTTATATGATAGTTTCATGTTTCATAGAGTAGTCTTATAATTTCCTAATTATTATGTTATTGGTTAATGTATAATGAGATAAGGCATAAATTTGTATCTCTTTGTGGAAGTGTATTTTCTAATAAATGATGATTTTAGTACTTCAAGAATAATAAATTCATATTGAATAATAATCATTAACATAAAAAATGTGATTTTTTGGAAACAGTTTATTGGATGAAATTATACTTGATAAGTAAGTATATTTCATTATGTTCTCATTCTATATGTTGATTAATTCCTCAACTATATGAAACATACAAAAAAATTATTCATTTAATTTATCTTTTTATTATTTAATGGCATTTTAAACATTGTATGATTCTGTTTTCATTGAATTTACCATGATCATTCAATTTGTTTTAATAAATGATATCTTTCACTCAGTATAATTATTTAGACATTGTAATTTTCCTCCATATGCATATTTTTACTTCTTACTAATGTTTCCTGGTTTTTGAACATAGTACGTGTTATCCCAGATTACCATTAGACTTACTATTCCCTATTTTCAAGAGGATTTTATATGAACCTTTTTAAGGAACTGATACCTCAGGATGGTTATTAAAAAATTAAATCAATTGATTTTTTAAAATGAGTTGAAGTTGTGAGGATGAAATTTCATAAAGGGGGGATTTAAGATCTGAATTTTTTTTATATGATACCATGTTATATAGTGTAGATTACATGGAACATTATGAGAATAAAACTAATAAATATTATTATTGAAATATGATCATTATGACACATCCATTATATTGAAACGTTAGAATTGGTTTAAGTACTTATTTTTATTAATATTACATATATATAATGGTTATAATCAAAAAAATGTATTAATTAATTATTATGAATTACAGAAACAAATTTTAGAAAAGGTTATTTATTCTTAAAATATATGTTTGTATAAAAAAGGGTTTTGATTACTTTTTTAGATAAGAGTATATAATTAATTTATGTCACTATTATGAAATTTATATGGTAAAATGTCAATAATATTTTGAATCATAATTATAAAATTATGTTATGGTAAAAGTTTGATAATATTTATAAGTGATTTAGTTTTTAATTAAGTGTTAAACAAATTATTTTTATACATTATTTTTTTTAAACAATTTAAAATTTCAAATTCAGTTTTCGATTAGTTTTAAAATCTAAATAGTGCATTATTATTTAAAATAATATGGATATGTTATTTAAATTAACATTATTATTAAATTTAGTAAAAATACTATTTCAATTAGGCATTTTCTTGAAAAAAAATTTTCATTTTGTTTTTAAAATTTAATATTAATATATAATTTTACAATTTTTTTTAAGTTTAAAAAATTGATTTTTTATTTTTCATATGTGCGTATAAATCTGGTAAATAGGTACCATTTTTTAGTAAATATTAATAGTCAGTATAGTAAATATTGTTATCATAGTGAGCGGTATATCTAAGAATTTCTTTTTACAAACAACATGATAAGGTATTTAAGTTGACCAACCGAATATCAATAATTTTATATAATGACTCCATATTTTCCATATTCATCCAATATTTTTATATATGGCATTGTTTCTATTTTTATGATTATGACTATTATAATACATTATGTCAATAAAAGTTGAAAATGACACACATTTATTTTTAATAACATTAATATTTTCAATTTGTGGAGAAAACCATGATACATTTGGTTATAAATTATAAAATGGTAGTTAAATGGTATATATTGATAATTATATATATTATTTAAAAAATTAGAGAATATTTTTTTTTTAAATTCTTACGTAATCATGACCTAGTAATTAATCAATTAATTGAAAATTCAAATTAATGATATTGAAAATATAAAAAGTTATATAATTTGAAGTAATTAATTAGATATATGAATTTTATAGAATAAGATAACAATTTATGTGCGTAATAATATTTTTAGATTTAATTTTTCATCTTGATGTTAATAAATTCAATATAATGAATATTTCTTAAAATCGACATTAATTATATTTCAAAATAAATATGTTTTATTAAATGATATTAAATTTCTAAAAAATTCTTAGATTCAAACATATAATTAGGTTATGGTTCATAATATAAAAAAATTCCATTAATGGTACATTTATCAATTTTTTGTAATTTTATTGACCCTCAAACAGTAGGAAACCCTATTATTATAGTAATAGTGAAAAAGGTTAATGGGGGTTAAAAACAAAAGATATGGGTAAAAATTAGATCTCAACATGTACAATAATCATTTGATGAGGTTAAATTTAAACATAGTATTCCTATATTGAAATATCTTCTATTTCGAGGTATTTTCACATCAAGAATAATTTTTATGAAATTAATATTTTATGGAATTCAAAGATTTTCACTCCCATATCATTGAAAAGGTAACATCATATTCACATTTCTCCACACAAAGAACAACATTTTCGCAAATAAATTCTGAAATAACATAATAAAATCTATAGTGATGTTATATATTAATTATTTATTGTAAAATATTAACCTTATTAGTCTTATCATGCAATGAAATGGTGGTTGTCCAAAGAAGAGGAATAGTGTTTAACCAAATGTTTAGGTATTATTTATTCTAAAAAATCCTTCAAATAATTTTTAACCACGAATATATAATAAAAACATTATATAAAATAAAATTATATTTTATTATTATATTTTAATAACCCAAATCCATTTATAAACATCGTCAAATTTGAATTCAATTGAATGTTCTTGTGTACGGTTGACTACGACCTTGTAGACTTATGTCAATATATTTTTATCACTACGTCTCATGACTATATATAATGAAGGGATTAAAATTTATATATTATATTAAAGATGTATTTATCATTATGAGAAAAAATATATCATTTAATTTAATACAATTTCATTCATAGAAGAATGATAACGTCATACATGCATGTATGTGTCCTACTATAACCACGATGTGATATGGTTAGTTTTTCATCACCATGTCACATGGGAGATATATATATATATAAGTATCTTTAAAGAGGTAAAATTTTATCTTTTTTATATTAATTATTATATATGATAAAATAATAATTACCATCTTTCTATAATTGTCATTTGAAAATGGATATGTTACTCATGTGTACATAGGCCTACCGTCTCTATGATTATAACCTAGTTAATTTTTATAAACCATCATTCCAGATTTTTCATAAAATGATATTTCATGTATAAAAAAGATAATTATTTCATAAATTTTTTATGTTGAAGTTATAATATATTTATTGTTCATATTCATCTTACCAAAGTAATTTTGGACATATAATCTAAATATTTTTAAAACACTCGATGTTAATTAAATTGATAATGTAATTATCTATTAAAAGGTTTAATGTTTAGTATAAGGAATTATAAACTTGATTAAGGTTATAATGTGTATAAATATTTAACATGTTATTATTATATTTTAAGATAAATATCTTACATGATGAGTTGTACTCGATGTAAGGGACACATTACTTTAAAATACTCATTCTAAATGTACCCTTATTTTATTTTCTAAATCTTTCTCTTCCATGACCATATAATTATAGATTTTTTCAAAATAATTATGAATTATACATAAAGGGTATGAAATTCCCATTTATTAAAAAAATAGTATTAAATTATATTTTTTTAAATAAATAATATAATTAATATTTTACATAAAAAATATTTTATTAAAAAAAATATATTTTAATGTTTCCATTAATACTATATTTTCTATATACAAATTTTTCAAATTATATTATATAAATATTTATATAATAAAAAGTGAATTATAATGTAAAAAGTATGTATATTTAGAAATTTTTCCATTCTATTTCAAAATAAATATTTATATGAATTACTTTAACATTCATTATAGAAATATCGAGGGAATGTTTTATTTTAAAATATACAGTGTGGACAGCCTTTCCATATACAATAACCATTATTTCATTTTTGTATTCCTTTATTAGAATCATTGATTTCATTAAAACCCCCCATTCTTATCAATGTTTTGGTCATTTTAAGAAAACAATAATTAAGTGAGTAGATCAATATCTGCAAATATAATATTCTCGGAGGAACAAAAAAATTTATAATGAAACGTTTTATGTATTTGGTTATGATTCATAGGAATTATTTTGAATATGGGGATTTTTATAATAATAAATTGGTATGATAGCCTATTATATCCATATAATTCATTTATTAATGTGATGGGGTTCATTTATTATATTTCTCCTTGATGATTATTAGAATATATTGCGGTGTCTATCCAAATTAGAAATGTGGTGGTTATTTATATATAATCAATATGGTTATACTATGTGTAAAAATTTATGTCATCCCATTTATAATATTGATAGGAGAATGATTCACTATGTATCTTACATTTTTTATCTATTATTTCAATATTTTTTGTATCTCTTTATTTCTCAAGGTATGATAATGATCTACGACTTTTTAACTGTAAAAAGTATACCTTTTAAAAAAATTATTTTGATATTTGATTGATTTAAATTGAACCGTGATGTGTTTTTTTATTAGAAATGTTAATGATTGTTTATGAAATATTTTTGGTATGTAAGGTTATTTATTGGGTATTAAAAATTTTATTTTGAGGCAAATGTTAATTTTGAAAAAAGATAAAAATTCTAAGTATTCATGGATTAATAGAATAATTCGTTCATATTATATTTATTTCCAATGATTTTTTTCTTATCCAAAATTTGTAATATGTTTTTTAGATGTTTTAATTATTGGATATAGAAATAATAAATCATTTTTAATGAGGAAATATTTTTTACGGAAATAAAAACATGTTTTACTTTAATGTGTTTTTTGGTGTGGGAAAAATTGATACTGATTAGAAGTGTGCACATTGTAAAATATATGTTTGTTATGTATTTATTATGCCCTAATTCACTGAATATATGACACTAAAAAGATCCTCAAATGTTATAGAATGATTTATGGACATATAACCTTGGATTATGTAATGTTTTAGGTTATATACATATAAATAAAGACCATATTATATGATTATGCCACTCATATAAAGAAATTGTAACAAAATCAACTTGTTATTATCCAATAAACACCGTTTTTTCATTTTGGGTCATAGTAACCACATATATGACATGAAACTATATCTTGGATGATTTTGATAAATATTTTGGATCGAAATATTAATGTAGATTCTTAATACACAAGAGGGGGTGAATTATATACATTAGAAATTCTTTTGAAACCCTTAAAGATGGTATAAAACATTCCTTTTTAACCATAAAAAAACAATGTTTAACAAAGTTAAACTAATGTAAATTCACAAGACCTCTTAGTTCTACAAACTTTCTTGGTTCTGGAAAAATGGTTTTGGAAATGAAACTAGAGAAAAGTTTACATGAAACATATTCTAGAATAAAGAATATAGAATCTTACTAATCAAATTATGCATGTACTTGAATGTATAAGAAAGTTAATATTTCCATATTAATCAAACATCAGCAGAAAATAAACATGAAACAATATAAGTAAGAGGGGTGATATATTTTATTCCAAATAGAATGGTATCCAAAAACTTTGGATAAAGGTCCCTTGATTTATAATTTCAATAAAGTCAGTCTTACCCTCACTAGGGTAAGCCCTCGATAAGAATATCAGTGTCTATCTTGATATCCCTGCAATCCCTTGATCTTCAAGGTAGTCGGAACCTCTATGTTCTTATCCCTAGAAGTCCATGACAGTACAAAATAATAATTAGAGTCGCATGAAGCAAGATGAACAAGATTTGTTGTACACACAAAGCATGAGAGTGTCTCTCTCTAAATAAATTCTGCAACATGTTATCTATAGATTGATTGGTCAGTTATCAGTTATCTTGTTCTCATTCAAATGAGATCATATTTATAGGCACTTCTCCAACAGTCATCTTTTTCCTCCAACAGTCATATTTTTCATTGAATCTTGGAGGGACCTGTATACATGTCACTCAAATAATGGTTAGTTAGAAATAGGTTACATGACAACGTTTCATAACTAGAACAGTTGTAAGAAAAAAATGGTTTCATAACAAAATTCATTTTTCAGAGTCTAAGTAATAATAAAGATTGAAGTCTATAAAAATAAACATTTGAAGTCTATATTACATGGATATTCAGATTATATTCTTCATGGAATTTGGAACATGAATTATATAGATTTAGGAATCTGAATTTTATGAAATTTGGAGTCAAAATTCCAAGAAAATCAGAATCGAAATTCTAATGAATTCAGAGATTGAATTCTAAGGAACTCAAAATCTGAATCTCAGAGAATTCAAAATCTGATTTTTAGTGAATTCAAAATCAGAAATTTAGAGAATTTGGTATCATAATTTCAGAAAATTCAGAATTTAAATTTCAGAGAATTCAGAATATGAATTTCCATGAATTCGGAATCTGAATTCTGAAAATTTGGAATCTAAATTCTAAAAATTCAGAATCTATATATTAGCGTATTCAGAATCTGAATTTCAAAGAATTCAATATATAAATTCATAATACTCTATATATATGTATTTATAGGATTTTGGGTTTTTATATATGAAACTGAATTTTACACTTAGAAATAAAAAGAGTTATATTTAGAGAAACTATAACATGAGAAATCAAAACAAATGTAAGGATAAAATTTCATTATGGAAGGAAAATTTCTTTAATAATATAAATCATTTTTGAAATAAAATTTTCTTTGAGATAGAGTGTTTGTGAATTTCAAAACATAAGGTAATGGAAAAGTCATAAGGAACCTATATTGACTCAACAATATCCCACTTTTTGGAAAGCACATACATCCTTATGAAAAAAATATAAGTATATAGAAATTTTATGGACATAAAAAATGTATCTCCATTTACATATGGATCAAAGTGAATAAAACTAATCCCCATTAGGTTTTTAAAACCCTATTTATTTTTTTCTAGATTTCCTGAATTTGAATTTTTATTTTTTTCATTCGAAAAACATCATTGAGAAGAAATATCCTCAAAATTAACTCACCCTTAGATAAATATCATCATTACATGGTATTTTTTTATCATTATTTATCCCCCTTTTATATTTTAGAAAAGTAAAAGTGGGAATGGAAAGAAAATAATGGTAAAATAAAAATTTGTACTAAACAACCACATATAAATATATAAAGAACAATTAAAATTTCATTATTGTTGAAATAATTTTACAAGTAAAAGTAATACTAAATATCGGAATTTAAAGATATTATACTTCTTTCTCCATCATCATCAGCTTATCCACAATGGTTTTTATAATCTTGAGATCCTTGTAATCTTATTCTATATGCTTGATCATATGATTGTGATCTTCATTTTTCTTATCCAAAGATTTAATTTTTTCTTCATAAGCGTTAAGACATTCTGGTTAAGACTTCATCAATTTTTGTTTCATAACAATCTTCTCTTCAATTTCAATTCTGAGATCCCTTTTTCTCTTCCAATTCATGGCCATAGAATTAAGATTTCAATTCAGATCCTTAACATCATGCTTCCAAGTAGTCTGTTCTAGGATTAACTTTTCCACAAAACTATTTGAAATATCCTTGATCTTCCCATCTTAGATGTCAAAATCATCCTTGAAATTATCATGAAATTAATAAGATATTCTCGTCTCTTCAACTTCCTTCTTTGACCAGTTTATCATCTTCTGGAAAGAGCTTTTATGAGCCTCATAACAAATAAGGATGGTTTTGAAATCTTCCCCTAGTCCAAAACATTTATCCATATCCATGGAAACCAATTATGATATCTGATTATCGTTTGATAAAGCATCTTGCATCGTGAGTCTATGCTAGGGAATATGGTAATAGTACCTGACATCTTTTCAATGACTGTTCAACAAATTCATGTCCAAGGGGAGATGATTCCAAATCCGAGTGTTGGGTTGGTGAATATTATTGTTCTATATCTTCATCTTTCCTCTTTGATGAAGCACCAATATCTTTCTTCCTTACCACATATTTACTAAGTGTATCTACTGCCCCTGATTTACTTTATAAACTCTCTGAATGATTTATTGTGCTTTGGGATAATCGTTTTCACTATCTAATAGCTAAACAATCTTATTTTCACTGAGTTCTTCTTTCTCTTCTCCTGCTTCTACATCCTTTGGCTGTGTAAAATCATGAATGAAACATTCTTCTTCAGACAATAAATTCAATTCTTCCTCACACATCTCATATTTTCATAGAGTATCATGTTTTGAAAACCCATATTCATATGTTTAGATTGATAATTTCTCAAAAATACTTTCATTCTCATGATAGTCCACTACTTTCCGTATTGTGTCTTCAGTATCACCACTACCTTCTTCCTCATATTATTCTTCCACTTCTTCTTCTTCAACTATTTATTTTTATGATGTGATTCTGGAATAAAAAACTTCTTTCCTGGAGTCACAATAATTGATTCTAGAAATAATGATTGTTGAACTGGGATTTGTTCAGATACTTTCTTATCATCATTGAGAATAGATTGTACTATATCAGCCTCATACATCTTCTTCTTTGGTTTCTTCTCTTTTAATTGCTTCTGAAGCTCTCCACTAGCCTTTATTTTAATGTATTTTAACTTATAAGGGTCGAGTACAATCTTAGGATCCCCTCCTTCCTGTTTTTCTTATCGTCTCTCCACATAGCCACAACTTCATCAGGGTAATCTTCTTTGATTTTTGTTAATTCGATGGTGCTGACTGAGTTTTCATAGCTACAATGGTTTTTCTTTTTTCATCTAGTTCCTTATCCTTTCTTTTCCTTATGCCTTTTATAAAGGTTTCATCCAATTCTAGATTCATTTTCAAAGTCTCTACTTCTTCTTGAGATAGATCATAAAACTTTCCAGATTCATTAGATACGCCAACCATCATCCTCCTTAATGTATCACCACTCAATAACATTTCCTTGTAATTTCTCATGTTGTAACTACATAGAATTTTGAAATATTCTAAACAATGAATTATAATAATTGGGAGAATAACCAGATACCTAATTATTTTAGAGTTCATATTTCCATTCTTGATATTCTCAATCGTCACCAAATATATATTTAACGATGTTTATCTTCCGAAGTTCAACAAAAAATATAATATATTGATATGACTCTTCTTTCCTTTTCCTTGGAATTATAAATCCTTGAACCAAGAATTCAGGAATCTATAATTTTGTAGACAGATAAAAAATCTTTGGAATCCTCTCTCCTTTCAATCTAAGACACTCTATAACATTTTCCTTGTCAAAATATCATGATATATCATGTAATTTGTGAGTACAGAATTCAACTTCTCATATGTAAGAAATTCCAATCAGACTTTTTTTCTTACTCTATCAAAGAGAGTAGGTCTTTCTATATGACTTATAATAAACCATGTCTCTTACTACTTCCTTGAACAAATGTGATGTCTCATTGAACTCAATCAACATGTCCAGATACACAAGATATCGTTCCTCAGGTTTTGAAATACGAAGACTCTACCAACCATTCAACATAATATTCGTAGAAATAATAGAAAAATATTTGTCATAAAACATTGGATCGACCGAACTTTCTCTTTATATCACCCATTGGGATATTTCCTTTACAACTGACATATCTTTCTAAGGATAGGTTTCTGAAGAAATTCTCATCTAATGTTACTTTAGGAGATTCGAAGCACCCTTATGTACATATAAAATGTTTTGGCATGGGAATGCATGAAAATCGATGTTGGATAATCATTGGAGGGGATATATATAGGAAATTTAGGCTACAGTTCAACTTCCATGGTAGATCAAATGTCTGAGAAACTTTGGATCAGATATGATGCCTGAGATGATAAAGAAGAAGGATTTTTATTGGTTCCGATCTATTGAGGTTTTTAAGAAAAAAATTCTTATTTAAGTAAAAGTAAATCTGAAAAATTTAAAAACCACATTAAAACACCTACAAGTAAAAATTTGATTATGAAAACTTAAGAAAGGAAACATACCTCTCAGATTACTTATGAAAAAATATTCGTAATAAAGAGAATTCTTCGTGAAGAAAATTAGATTCCACAAAATGACTATAAAGAATTATAACTATTAAAAATTTAGATTACAAATAATTTAGATAAAAAAAATATACTACCAAAATTTTAGACTTCAAAAAGTTTTGAGTACAAAAAATTTTGACATCAAAAAATTTTGAATTTGAAAAATTATGACAACAATAAAATTTGGATAAGAAATATTTTGACAACAAAAACGTTTGAGAAAGAAATTTTTTGACTAATAAGTAAATGTAATACTCCTATGAAAATTAGATCCTTACTCTAAAGTGATAGGATTCAACAAACATTTAATATGGAATATTACCACATGGTTATCATTCTTACCTTCTCTTTAATGAATTCAAATCATTCAGAGTGTTATGATTTTTTGAAAATATTAGCAAGTTGATCTTGCCTTCCAATAAATTGAAGAATGATATCTCTTTTTAATGTGTGATCCCTAAGAATGTTATGCCTAATATCTATGTGTTTCTCAAGAGTGCGATGGGTATGGTTTTTACTTTAGTTGATGGAACTAGTATTATCACACAATTTGTTTTGGTAAAACTCATACAATAGTTTATGAGTGTGTGTTACATACACAATACTTGAGAACAACAATGTCCAATTGCTACATATTCAGATTCAGTAGTGGAAAGTGCTACTGGGTGTTGCATTTGGAAAGATGACGAATGTAATGAATCTCTTAAGAAATGACTAGTTCTAGATGTATTTTTCTTATCCATTCAATATCCACCATATTTAGCATCTGAAAAACTTTTTAAGACAAAATCATTTCCAGAAGTATAAAACAATCCTAAATCTTTGGTTCCCTTAATGTATCGAAAAAAATGTTTCCCTGCATTTAAATGAGATTCCTTAGGATTGGATTGATGTATTTCACATAAGCATACTAAAAACATCAAGTCTGGATGACTAGATATCAAGTATAGTAGACTTACTACCATACCTCTAAATGATGTTTAATCCACTGGTTTCTCAGCTTCATCAAGATCAAGTGAATTTGAGGTACCAATGAGAGTACTAATATATTTAGTGTTGTCATATCCGTACTTTTTAAAAATATCATTAATATACTAATGTTTAGATATAAAAATTCCTACTGGTTTTTGAGAAATTTTAAAACCAAGGAAAAATGTTAACTAACCCATCATACTCATTTAAAACTGAAATTTCATTATATTCTTAGAAGATTAAGTTAAACATTTATTATTTAAACCTAATATAATGACATCAACATAAATTTAAACAATCAAAACATTTTACTTATCATTATTTATAAAAAGGGTTGGATCATCATTTCCCTTAACATAATTGTTCTGTAAAAAAAATCTTTTAAGTCTATCATACCAGTCTCTAGGGGATTGTTTAAGTCTATATAAATCTTTTGTAAGTTTGAAAACATGTTCAGGATGTTTTGTATCCTCAAAACTATGAGGTTGTTCAAAAAAACTTTCTCTTGAAAATAACCATTAATTAAAGCACATTTAACATCCATTTGAAAAATATTAATGTTAAATAATGCAACAATGGAATGTAAAATACGAATAGATTTAAGTCTAGATATTGGATCATATTATTAATCATAGTATATTCATTCTTGTTGATTACTGCCGTTAAAAATTAATCTTACATTATTTCTTACTATGATTCAGTTCTCATCACAATTATTTTTGATGACCCATTATACTCCAATAATAGAATTTTCCTTAAGTCTTTCAACAATGGTCCTGACTTTTTTCTTTTCAAAATCATTTCACTCATATTACATAGATTTTTTCCAAACATCAACACCTAAACCTTCATCAGTGATTTTATGTTCTAATTGAGAATGGAATTCTTGATTTTATACTTTATTTATTAGGGAACGTCTATTCTTTATAAGTTGATTTTCATCACCCATAATACAACCACAACGTTGATTCTTGATAAATAAATAATTTTGGTTTTTTAAAACCTATTCACCAACATAGGGTATGAAATATTCTAGTGTAAATGTATCAGAAACATTTATATGAACATTTTCTTTATAAGAAGGATCTCAAATCAATGGTTGGTAATCATTTTTTGAAAACACATACGAAGAAGTAGGTTGAGGCTGTTTAAAAAAAGGATCTGTTTTATCAAATTTGACATAAATAATTTCATCAGTAGTAAAAGTGTATTTCTTAAAAACTCTATAATCCATAGAATTTGTGGAGTTTTCTAAAAAAATTCCTTCATCATATTTGGGTGTGAATTTATGTAGATTAACATTAGTATTTAGAATTAATACATTGCAACCAAATTCCTAAAAGTATGAAAGACTAGGTTTTGTACCATTCCATAACTCATATGGGGTTTTGTTAAGAAAAGGTCTAATAAAAACACGATTTATAGTATAACAAGCAGTGCATTCATCTGTAGTTGAAAAATGTTTTGTAAACAAATATTCAGTCAATATGGTTCTTGTTAGTTCTTGAATAATTCAGTTTCTTATTTCAATAACACCATTTTGTTGAGGGGTTCTTGGTACTGAGATGTTTTGAGTAATGCCTTTTCTACAACTAAAAGTTTAAAAATTTGAATTATGAAATTCTTCTCCATGTTCATTACGTAAAGTTATCAAAGGAAGGTTTTCTCATTTTCACCCGGGCTCTAAAAATTTTGAAATAAGAAAAAGATTTAGATTTAATTGCTAGAAAATTGACCCATGTAAATCTAGTGTAATCATCAACTAAGGAAGATACATAATATTTTCCTTTAATGCTTCCAGTTTGTGTTGGACCAAAATGATCCATATACACTACTATAATGCATCATTAGTTGAGACTTCACGGACTAATTTAAAACACGAGTTATGTTGCTTTCCATATTGAGAAGGAACAAAAACTTTTGAAGAATAAAATCTATATTCCAAAATATCCTTATCAATTCTTTTCTTAGAGTGTTTACATAGATTTCTATGGTTTTAGTATCATAACCTTATATCCCATAACCAAGAATGATATTCCATTGCACTAAGACAAGGTATGTCATGGATCCTAAGATCATCTAAATTTAGTGTTTAACATTCTCTTTCATATGGGATGAAATAAAAAAATCTACCTTGGAATTTTGTACTAAACATTTATAATTCCTACAATTAAATAGGTAAACATCATCACATAACTGAATTATGCTAATAAATTTGTGTTTAAGACACGTAAAAAATAAACATTTGAAATTAATTTTTTTTTCAAGAAGAGAAATGTTACCTATACAAATAATTTCTCTATAATCATTATATCTGAAAGTTACATTCCCTCCTTTCATCTTGATAGTATTTTCAAAGAAGATTTTTTACTAGTCTTGTGCCGAGAACATCATGTTGAGTCAATAAGGTTTTCCTTATGACTTTTCCATTCCTTCTTGTTTTGAAAATCACAAACACCTTATCTTTAAGGAAATTTTCTTTCTTAAGGAAAATTGCTTTTATATGAAAAATTGCTTTCTTAAGGAAAATTGCTTTTATAAGAAAAATTGATTTCTTAAGGAAAATCGCTTTTATAAGAAAAATTATCCTTATCATATTTTCATTCATATTTTTCTTAAGTATGAGTTTCGGATTCATTTTCTCGGAATCATTGAAACTTTGATATAAAGCATTCTGTTTTAGGGTTCGGATTCTGGACAAGAACTATAAGGATGTTTCAATCCGAATTCCGGGTATGAACTCTGACTAAGTTATATTCCAGAATCAGGATACGAATTTTGAAGAAGAATTATCATTACGAATTCTAATGAAGAAATCCCATTTTGAATTCTCATTACAAATTCAGAAGAAAAATTCTCATTACGAATTCCAATGAAGAATTCTCATTACGAATTCTAATGAAGAAATCTCATTCCGAAATCTCATTACGAATTCTGATAAAGAATTCTCATTACGAATTTTGATGACGAATTCTCATTACGAATTCTAATGAAGAAATATCATTCTGAAATCTCATTACGAATTCTGATGATGAATTCTCATTACGAATTCTGATGATGAATTCTCATTACGAATTCTGATGATTAATTCTCATTACGAATTCTGATGATGAATTCTCATTATGAATTCTGATGATGAATTCTCATTACGATTTATGATGATGAATTTCTATTCCGAATTCTCATTCCGAATTCACCTGTTAAACAGAATCTGATTATCATTGTTTTATACACTCTGAATTTATTCATTCCGAACCTTCACTCCGAAGTTTCTATTCCGAACCTTTATGTTAGAGTTTAAAACGATGTCGTAATTTCTGTTACACTCACTTTGTTATAAAACGATGTCGTCCATTTTGTTATAAACTAACCGTTGTCTAAGTGACACGTGTACAGGTCCCTCCAATCTTTAAGGAAAATATGACCGTTGGAGAGGAGCCGACCTTACCTATAAATAGGAGCTCATTTGAAAGAGCTCGATGCTGATGGATAATAGCTGATTGCTGAAAAAGTACATACATGCTGTTGAAGTGATTTCTAGAGAGAGAGTCTCTTATTAACTCTCAAAGCTTCGTGCGACTCCGAATGTTGGTGATTACATTCGAGGGCTTACGGGGATAGGAAGATAGAGGTGCCGACTACCTTAAAGATCGATGGCTTTCTTGCTGAGAAAGACAGAGGTTACCAACTACCTTGAAGTTGAGGGCTTGCGGGGATAGCAAGACAGAGACTCCGATCTTCGTATCGATGGCTTACCCTGGTGTGGGTAAGACAGACTTGCTTGAAAGTATAAATCAAGGGACCTTTATCCAAGGTTCTTGGATACCCTTCTCTTTGGGTTAAAAGACTATTATCTTGTTACTTGTAGTTTTACTACTTGTCTTTATTCCGCTGCAATTTGTATCTTAAGGAAAGTATAACTTTCTTATACTTCCTTACTTACTCTGATTCATTTAGATTCTATACGCTTTAAGGTAGAATCTAATATTGTAACTTTTGTTAAGTTTCAATTTCCGGAACCATATTTCCGGAACCTACTTTTGGAATTTCTTTCCAAGTTTAGTTCGGTATTAGAGGTGTTGTGAATTTACTTAGTTTAACTTTGTTAAACATAGCCCTTTCCTTTTCTTAAGGAAACTATAGTTTCTTAACTAACTTTAAAGGTTCCAAAGGAATTTTTAAAGTATACAATTCACCCCCCCTCTTGTATATTGAGCATCTCATATTATATTTCGATCCCACAATTGGTATCAGAGGTTGGAAACCTCTTACTCTATACCATTATCACATTTGGTATCAGAGCCAAGGTTACTGAAATACTTGTACTCACATACAAGTTTTTCTTGCTCACTTTTCATTCCAAACTTTTCTTATTCCGAACTTTGTTATAATGAATCTTTGCTACTAACAAGTTTGTGTGCAAAGTTATTTTTAGTATGACAGGAATTAATGTTGGATCGATTGACAATATGAATCCTACAAGACCACCTATATTTGATGGTAATGATTATGAATACTGGAGAGATCGTATGAAGACATTTTTTATCAATACTGGGGTAGATAACTTTGTCATTCTTACCGGTGACTATAAAATTCCTGACAAGGAAGTCAGAACCTTTACTAACCAGGAAAAGCAAGAATAACAACTCAACTATAAGGTACGCAACACTTTACTATGTTCAATGACTAGAAATATATATAGCCAAATTTCTTCTTGTGAAGAAGCTAATTGTATATGGAAGAAGTTAGAGGTTACACACTTTGGGACTTCTAAGGTGATTGAGACTAGAAGAGCTATGCTTAGAGCTGAATATCATGGCTTCAATTTTCCTTATGGAGAACCTATCTGTAAAGTTCAACAAAGATTTATGACCATCGTCAACAGTCTACAATCTATTGGAGAGAAAGGATTAGATGATGAAGCTCTTGTGGACAAGATAATTGACATTATGCCCAATGAGTGGGAATCCAAGAGAACAGCTATAGATGAGAACAGGAAGGTCACTCAAATTACTCTTGATGAATTATTTGGAACTCTTCTACAACATGAAACTAGAATGAAGAGAGATGCTGACAACATCAAGAAAAAGAATGGAAATGGTACTGTTGCTTTTACTACAACTTCGAATCAGATGAAAGCTAAGAATCCTGAGAGAGTAACCAGATCCAAGTCTAAGAAAGTTATTTTCCAATCCGAATCTAGTGAGAGTAAAGTTTCAGAAAATTAATTAGCCAATCTTGCTCGAAGGATGAACAAGATAGCTGGACAGAGAAACTTTCAATCCAAGTATATGAAGAAGGACAGTAAAGATAAGAAAGATGGAGAAGTAACTTGTTATGAATGAAAAAGAGCTGGACATATTAGACCTTATTGCCCTATGCTGAAAAAGAAAGAAAGAAAGGAAAGACATTCAGACAGGAACAGAAAGAATTATTACAAAGCTAAATCTAAGAATGTTCTGAAAGCTAATGACACCTGGAGTGCCAGTGGTGGTGACTCTTCAGATGAATCTTCTGAATATGAATCTTCAGGACAGAAGAATCTTGGTCTTATAGCTAGATTACCTATTAATAATCATTGTCTTATGGATAAGGTACGAAATGATGAATCATTGACCAATGTTTCTTTATATTCTAATGATAGTAAGTATTATAACTCTTCTGATGAAGAATCATCTTCTGATGAGGAAAATACTTTACCTACTTATGAATAAGTCTCTAGGTTTTCTGAACTTCTTGAGATTGAGAATTCCAAACTCAACAAGAAACTTGACAAGGCAAATTCTAGGAATTCTATTCTTACTAAAGAGATATCAGATCTTTCTAAAGATCTTGATAAGAAAAATGATGATTTTTAAAATATTTCAAAAAATCTTGAGGAAGTAAGTTTTGATAAGAATAAACTTTCTAAAGATTCAGAAAAATTAATTTCTAAGAAAAATGTTTTTGAGCCTAACTCTATTTCTAAAACTAATGATTTTTAGGATAAAAACTTGGTTGTAAAACTCAAGTCTGAAATTTTTTCCTTAAAGAAGTTTTTATCAAACTTTACCCATGGTAAAGAAAATTTTGATAAGATGTATTCTCAAATACGACCTTTAAGAAATAAATCCGGATTTGGTTATACCCATGCAAAACCAGTTTTTAGTAACAATTATTTTGTTCCTCAGAGTGCCCCATTTTGCACTAAATGTCAATGTGGTGGTCACTGGGCAAAAAATTGTTCCTTAAACAAAACCCAATCCTTAGGATTTCACAAAGCTTATTTTTCTAAGAAAATGTGGGTTCCTAAAATTTTATTGTCTGGAAATCTCAGATCCAAACAAGTTTGGATTCCGAAAATCTAACGTTGTTCTTGATTTCAGGAAAATAAAGGAAGTTCCAGCAACAATATTTGGTACATGGATAGTGGATGTTCCCGGCACATGACTGGTAACAAAATCTTTTTTGAAAAGATTATCAAAACGAAAGGAGGAAAGGTAACTTTCGGAGACAATGCTAAGGGAGAGATTGTTGGTATTGGTAATATAGTTTTTCTTGGTAAAACATTGATTTCAAATGTTCTTTTTGTTAAAGGTCTTAAGCACAACCTCATTAGCATAAGTCAGTTATGTGATGAAGGTTACCTTGTGAATTTTAGGAATGATAAATGCCTAGTTCACAATTCCAAGGAAGAATTTATTCTCTCAGCCAATAGGCAAGAGAATGTCTACACTTTGAACCTAGAAGACCTAAGAATCCAAGATTTACCTTGCCTAAGTGCAATGGAAGATCATTCCTGGTTATGGCATAGAAGACTAGGACACTGTAATCTTAGAAACCTATGTAAACTCTCTAAGAAGAAACTTATTAAGGATCTACCGGAGCTTAGATTTGATTGTTCTAAAGTTTGTGATCCTTGTCAATATGGCAAGCAACATAAATCTAGTTTTAAGTCAATCGGTGAAGTCTCAACAACTGATGCATTACAGTTGGTGCACATGGATCTTTTTGGTCCAACACAAACTGGAAGTATTGGAGGAAAATACTATGTGTTTGTTCTAGTTGATGATTACACTAGATTTACTTGGGTCTATTTTCTAGCAAAGAAATTTGAAGCTTTTTCTTATTTTAAAAGTTTTAGAGCTCAAGATAAAATTGAGAAAAACCTTCCATTGAAAACTATTCATAGTGATCATGGAGGAGAATATCAAAATTCTGATTTTGAAACTTTTTGTAGTAAGAAAGGTATTACTCACAATTTTTCAGCACCTAGAACTCCTCAACAGAATGGTGTAGTTGAAAGAAGAAATAGAATTCTTCAAGAGGTAACTAGAACCATGTTGAGTGAATATTCTATTGCTAGACATTTCTGGGCTGAAGCTGTAAGTACTGCTTGTTATACTATAAATCGAGTTTTGATTAGAACTTTTCTTAATAAAACTCCTTATGAGTTATGGAATGGTAGAAAACCTAGACTTTACTACTTCAAGGTTTTTGGTTGCAAAGTATTCATTTTGAATACTAAAGATAACTTACATAAATTCGCACCAAAGTCTGATGAAGGAATTTTCTTAGGATATTCCACAACCTCTAAGGCTTATAGAGTTTTTAATAAAAACACTTGTACTGTTGAGGAAACAGTACATGTAAAATTTGATGAGTCTGATCCTTTTATTTTTAAACCATCTCAACTTACATCTTCGGATGTGTTTTCAAAAACTGATTATCAACCTTTGATAGAAGAACCTTCTGATAAAGAAATTATTCTAGAAGATACTTCTGAAACATTTACCCCAGAATACTTTCTACCCTATGTTGATGAACAGGTTTTACAAAACCCAAATCAGGTGTTTCTTAAGAATCATCCCAGTGATAGTATCATTGGTGATGTAAATCAACCTGTAAGGACTAGAAGTTCCTTAAGAAATGAAGTAGAACATCTAGAATTTTTTTCCCAATTAGAACCTAAATGCACTGATGAAGCTTTAGGTGATGATGATTGGATCAAAGCAATGCAAGATGAACTAAATGAATTCGAAAGGAATAAAGTCTGGACCTTGGTTGAAAGACCTAAGGAAACTTCTGTTATTGGAGTAAAATGGGTATTCAGAAATAAATGTGATGAAAATGGAATCATTGTTAGAAATAAAGCTAGACTTATTGCTAAAGGCTATAATCAGCAAGAAGGAATAGACTATGAAGAAACCTATGCTCCAGTAGCTAGACTTGAATCTATCCGTATTCTACTTGCCTTTGCAGCATTCTTTAATTTCAAACTTTATCAAATGGATGTGAAATGTGCTTTTCTTAACGGTTATGTTCAAGAGGAAGTCTTTGTTGAACAACCACCTGGCTTTGAAGATACAAAACATCCTGAACATGTTTTTAGACTTACCAAAGCTTTGTATGGCCTTAAACAAGCCCCATGAGCATGGTATGATAGACTCACTGGATTTTTGCTTCAAAATAACTATGTTAAGGGAAATGCAGATCCAACCCTTTTTATAAAGAAAGATAAGAAATTTTTTTTGATTGTTCAAATTAATGTTTATGACATTATATTTGGTTCAACTCAGCAATCTTTGACTGACTCTTTTGCTAGTCTAATGAAATCTGAGTTTGAAATGAGTATGATGGGTGAGTTAACATTTTTCCTTGGTTTTCAAATTTCTCAAAAACCAGAAGGAACCTACATATCTCAACATAAGTATATTAAATATCTTCTTAAAAAGTATGGTTATGACAACACTAAGAGTATAAGTACTCATATTGGTACCTCAAACTCTTTAGATCTTGTTGAAGCTGGGAAACCAGTAGATCAAACATCTTTTAGAGGTATGATTGGAAGTCTACATTACTTAACAGCTAGTCGACCAGACTTAATGTTTTTAGTATGCTTATGTGCAAGATATCAATCCAATCCTAAGAAATCTCACTTAAAGGCAGTTAAGAGAATTTTTCGCTACCTTAAGGGAACCATGGATCTAGGATTATTTTATACTTCTGGAAATGATTTTGTTCTAAAAAGATTTTCTGATGCTGACTTTGGTGGATGTAGAATGGATAGAAAGAGTACATCTGGAACTTGTCATTTCTTAGGAGATTCATTAGTTTCTTGGTCCTGCAAGAAGCAACATTCTGTAGCACTCTCCACTGCTGAAGATGAATATGTAGCAGCTGGAAGTTGTTGTGCACAAGTGTTGTGGATGCAACACACACTCACAAACTATGGCTTGAGTTTTACTAAAACTCAAATTTTGTGTGATAACACAAGTGCCATTGCCCTAAGTAAAAATCTTGCACATCACTCTCGTGCAAAACACATAGATATTAGGCATCACTTTCTTAGGGATCAAACACTTAAAGGAGATATTATTCTTCAGTTTATCGGAACGCAAGATCAACTTGCTGATATATTCACAAAGTCTTTGCCTTCTGATAGATTTAAATATATTAAACAGAAGTTAGGAATGATAACCGTAAGGTAATCTTTCTCAAGTAACTTTCTGTTGAAAAAGTCTCCTTACAGTAATAAACTCCTTTTCATAGTGGGAGTACATTTGATTGTTTGTTTAAACAAAGTTTTTCAAAATTTGTTTTCAAACTTTTTGGAATAAAGATTTCCGGAATGAAAACTTCCGGAATGAAAATTTTCCAGAATGGATATTTTCGTACAGAATACTTCTGGAATGGAAGTATTAGTATTGGAAATTTCCAGAATGAAAAACTTTCGTACTGGTGTTTTCATAACGGAACTTTCGTACTGAATCTTCCATAAAAAGTTTTTTTCTTTTTTGTATTAAGTTTTTCTAATTGAGTTTTTCGTATTGAGTTTTTCGTATTGAGTTTTTCGTATTGAGTTTTTAGAATTGAGTTTTTCGAATTGAGTTTTTCGTATTGAGTTTTTCGTATTGAGTTTTTCGTATTGAGTTTTTAGAATTGAGTTTTTAGAAAAGAGTTTTTCGTATTGAGTTTTTCATATTGAGTTTCTAGAATTGAGTTTTTCGTATTGAGTTTTTAGAATTGAGTTTTTCGTATTGAGTTTTTCGTATTGAGTTTTTCGTATTGAGTTTTTCGTATTGAGTTTTTCGTTTTTTTTTATTGAGTTTTTCATAGTCATCTTTATATTACCCATTACGAACAACTTTCCTAAGCTAATCCGAAAGGTATGATTTCCTTACTGAAGTTTTCGTAATCATATTTTATTTGCTGGAAGTTTCTTATATTTTGTTTTCGGTTTTTAGTTTTCTTAAATCCTTGTTTTAATAAAACCTCAAAAAGATCGGATTCAAGCACTCAACCGTCAGATCTGATCGCAGCTCATTCCAACCGTTAGATCAACCGTGGAAGGTTAACCGTCATCACATTGCCTATATAAAGGGGACCATATTTTCTCGTCCCACATCGGTTTCAAGCTTTCGCGTGCTGAAGCTCTGACTCTCCGATTTAAGGCCTTTCCGAACCACAGTTTTCTTCGCTCCGAACTTCAGTCTTCTCTGTTCCGAATATCTCAGAAGACTTCAGATCCGAATGTCTGCAGAGTTAGCTTCTCAAGAAATGTCTTCAACCAAGCCTATATCTCAGTGGTTAATATACAGAGAAAGGTTAGTTCATCTGACTTTCTTCAGCAACTACGATTCTGTCATTTCAAAGAATATCAAGTTAAATGGCTGGGAAGATGTTGCGGTATCAAAAACCGGCAACCAAGATGAAGTGTACTCAGATTTGCTTGTTGAGTTTTATGAGTCAGTTTCTTTCTTCGAGGAAGATAATAGAGAAAAAATTTCGTTCAAATCATATGGCAAGACATATAAGCTTTCTTACACCAAGGCTGTAAGCTTGGTAGGGTTATCTTATGAAGGTGAAGCTGAGTTTATTTCTCATGTATTTCCAGACTCCAAGGGTAGCTTCAACAAGGAAAAAGCCTTAGAAACTCTCGGATTGGATGATGACAAGGCTCCGAAAATTGCAAGCCTATCTACAAACTTCCGGATTCTGGAGTTATGGGTGCAAGGGCTTATCGTACCGAGAAAAGGTGATAAAGATAGCTTGAAGAAGAGTGAGATATATATCTTAGATTTCTTGATAAATCTAAGAAATTTTAACTTGATGAAGCATATTCTTCTTAATATTGAGAATTTGAAGAAGGGGAATCTGAGAGCTCAGATTATCATGTACCCAGCAATATTATCAAAGATCATAGTTAGGTGCCTAGAATATTTCAAGGTAGCTTGCAGTTCTAAACCGAAAGTTTGCAAGATCATGTTGCTTAGTGATAGCACGCTTAAAAGGATGAATATAGCTTTTGACAAGAAGTATGGGAAGTTTATTGATCTACCTCCTCAAGTAGAAGTGACTCCAAAATCTGCTGATCCGGAATCATCCAAGATGGTAAGGAAGAGAAAACTGAAAGAAGTGGTAGTCGAAGCCGAGGAACCTAAGTCTAAGGAAGTCCACTCCGCACCACCAAAGCCTAAGAAGAAGAAGACCAATCCTGATAAAGTCGTTACAAAGTGGAGAGCTGACAAAGAGAAGAGGAAAGAAGGAGATCCGCAGTTCAGATTGGATCCTGCGGAGGCTAAAGCTTTGAAGGAAAAAGCTGCTGATGAGCTTGAGAAACAAGCTAAGGAAAAGAAGCTTAAGAAGAAAATGTCAGAAGCTGAGGCAGTCCAAGCGTTGTTGAAGTTCAATGAAATGGTTTCAGCAACAATTCCTTTTCCGAGAACTTTCTCCCTGAAATCTCTACCTGAGACTCCAGGAAGAAATCTTGTTGCTCCGGAAGAGGCTGTTGCCACAAATACTGAGGAAGAAGAGCAAGTGGAACAAGTTGAAGAGGCTGCTGAAGGAAGTGGTGAGACAGGAGATGTGCTAAAACAAGTTGATGAGTACAAGGGAACTCCTTCGGAACACTTATCACTCCGGACTTCAGAAGCTGAATCTTCGAAGCTTGTCACTCCTGCGATGGAAGAAGAGAAAGGAGAAGAAGAAGTTTCCTATCATGGAGAAGAAGAACAACTTTTACAAGATATTGCTCAGATGGGAAACGTAGAGGTTGGTGTTCAAGAAGTTGCTGATGAGGAAGATTTGGTTGTTCAAGTTTTTGACAGTGAAAAGAAAACTCCGGAACCAGATTCTATTCCGGAAAAAGATAAGGGAAAGAAAATTCTTACCGAGACTCCGAGCTCAGTAGTAAGAAAGAGGAAGGAAGCTGGTAGTTCTTCTAAGAGGAAATTGGAGCTTATTGAGGAAGAAAATTCTCTGAGCAAGATTTCAGATTTGGACTCATCTTCGTTGGGGCATGATTTTGTTGTTCAATCTTTGAAGAAGTTGGTAGGAACCATTCCGACCTTCTCAAGCATTGATTCACGATTCCAGATGCTCCAACATGCGTTGAATCAGAAAACCGACTCTGTATCGATGGTTATGGATAAGTGTGTTGAGATTGAAGCTCAGTTCAAAACATTCTTTGTTGGTTACGAAGCTCATAAAAGATCTTGTAAGAGGATGACAAGCTGGTCGAAGAAGAATGTGGAAGGGATGAGGTTTCTTGATGAGTTTCAAGATAATGTTAAGGATGCCTTTGAGACCGAAGACAAGAAGATTAATGAGCTGAATGCATCCTTCGAAGAGAAATTGACAGAGGAAAAGAACTTTCAGATTCAGGATGTGAGAGATCTGAATGGAAAGCTCAATTCCGTTAATCAAAGTTGGAAATTTGAAAGGGATTATCGGATCGAGTTTGACGAAAGGATGAAGGCTCAGGAAGAAAAGATGAAAGCTCAGGAAGAAAAGTTGAAGGCTCAGGAAGAAATAATTGAAGCTCAGTCAGCAAGAATAGTCGTCTTAGAGAAGCAAGCAGAGGAAGATCAGAAAGACTTAAAGATGATCAAGACGATTCTTAAGGGGCTAATGTTGAAGGAGAAAGATCTGAAATAACCAATCCGATCTTTTTGTTGTATTTTTTGTTGTTGTCGAGATTCTAATTTTAATGAAATTCGTACTTGTTGTTTCTATTGTTGTCATTACTAATTTTTCAGGTACTTTGTTAAGATTTTCCATTCCCTCCAATTCTTTTTGAAAATCACAAAGGGGGAGAAGGAAAAGATCCTTAAGAAAAAGAGGAACTCTAATAAGAGTTTATCAAAGGGGGAGAAAGAAAAATTCCCAAGGAAAAAGAATTCTAATAAGAGTTTGTTTAAGGGGGAGTTTTTCTTAAAGAAGACCTTCTTATGAAATATCACTCCGGAAATATGAATACGATCCTTAGAGTTTCAAAGCCTAAGGGGGAGTTAGTCGTATTCATCTATATCCTTAAACCGAGGGAGATAAGCTTTATTATGTTTCTTTCTTCTTGGAATAGCTTTTTCGTAAGGATATTTGTGCTTTCCAAAAAGGGGGAGATTGTTGAGTCAATAAGGTTTTCCTTATGACTTTTCCATTCCTTCTTGTTTTGAAAATCACAAACACCTTATCTTTAAGGAAAATTGCTTTTATAAAGAAAAATTGCTTTCTTAAGGAAAATTGCTTTTATAAGAAAAATTGCTTTCTTAAGGAAAATCGCTTTTATAAGAAAAATTATCCTTATCATATTTTCATTCATATTATTCTTAAGTATGAGTTTCAGATTCATTTTCTCGGAATCATTGAAACTTTGATATAAAGCATTCTGTTTTAGGGTTCGGATTCTGGACAAGAACTATAAGGAAGTTTCATTCCGAATTCCGGATATGAACTCTGACTAAGTTCTATTCCAGAATCAGGATACGAATTCTGAAGAAGAATTCTCATTACGAATTCTAATGAAGAAATCCCATTCCGAATTCTCATTACGAATTCAGAAGAAAAATTATCATTACGAATTCCAATGAAGAATTCTCATTACGAATTCTAATGAAGAAATCTCATTCCGAAATCTCATTACGAATTCTGATAAAGAATTCTCATTACGAATTCTGATGACGAATTCTCATTACGAATTCTAATGAAGAAATCTCATTCTGAATTCTCATTACGAATTCTGATGATGAATTCTCATTACGTATTCTGATGATGAATTCTCATTACGAATTCTGATGATGAATTCTCATTACGAATTCTGATGATGAACTATCATTACGAATTCTGATGATGAATTCTCATTACGATTTCTGATGATGAATTCCTATTCCGAATTCTCATTCCGAATTCACCTGTTAAACAAAATCTGATTATCATTGTTTTATACACTCTGAATTTATTCATTCCGAACCTTCACTCCGAAGTTTCTATTCCGAACATTTATGTTAGAGTTTAAAACGATGTCGTACTTTATGTTACACTCACTTTGTTATAAAACGATGTCATCCATTTTGTTATAAACTAACCATTGTCTAAGTGACACGTGTATATGTCCCTTTGATCTTTAATGAAAATATGACCGTTGGAGAGGAGCCGACCTTACCTATAAATAGGAGCTCATTTGAAAGAGCTCGATGCTGATGGATAATAGCTGATTGCTGAAAATGTACATACATGCTATTGATGTGATTTCTAGAGAGAGAGTCCCTTATTAACTCTCAATGCTTCGTGCGACTCCGAATGTTGGTGATTACATTCGAGGGCTTCCGGGGATAGGAAGACAGAGGTGCCGACTACCTTAAAGATCGAGGGCTTTCTTGCTGAGAAAGACAGAGGTTACCAACTACTTTGAAGTTGAGGGCTTGCGGGGATAGAAAGACAGAGACTCCGATCTTCGTATCGAGGGCTTACCCTGGTGTGGGTAAGACAGACTTTCTTGAAAGTATAAATCAAGGGACATTTATCCAAGGTTGTTGTATTCCCTTCTCTTTGGGTTAAAAGACTATTATCTTGTTACTAGTAGTTTTACTACTTGTCTTTATTCCGCTGCAATTTGTATCTTAAGAAAAGTATAACTTTATTATACTTCCTTACTTACTCTGATTCATTTAGATTCTATACGCTTTAAGGTAAAATCTCATATTGTAACTTTGGTTATGTTTCAATTTCCGGAACCATATTTCTGGTACCTACTTTTGGAATTTCTTTCCAAGTTTAGTTCGGTATTAGAGGTGTTGTGAATTTACTTAGTTTAACTTTGTTAAACTTAGCCCTTTCCTTTTCTTAAGGAAACTATAGTTTCTTAACTAACTTTAAAGGTTCCAAAGGAATTTTTAAAGTATACAATTCACCCCCCCCTCTTGTATATTGAGCATCTCCTATTATATTTCGATCCCACAATTGGTATCAGAGGTTGGAAACCTCTTACTCTATACCATTCTCACACATCCACTATCTTTTTACTAGGTATTTTTGTTGGTAATATAATTAATTTCATGATAATAAGAGAGTTTGACTTTCTGAACCCAAACATTCTTGGATTCGGAAACTTTAGAATGAAAAATTTTAGGAATCCATGTTTTCATATAAAAACAACTTTATGAAAAAATAATGACTAGGTATTGTTTAAGGAACAATTTTTCACCCAATGTCTACCACACTGACATTTAGTCTATAGTGGAACACTTTGAGAAACAAAAAAAATATTACTAAAAACTATTTTACAATAAGTATAGCCAAAACTAGAATTATTCCCTAGAGTGTCAATTTGTGAATACATCTTATCAATGTTTTCCATACCTACATTAAAGTTTGACAAAAACTTCCTCAAGGATAATATTTATGAATTTAGTTTAATAACTAATTTTTTATCCTCAAAAACATCTATTTTGGCACTAGAGTTAGTCTCTATAACATTTTTCTTAGAAATTAATTTTTCTAGATCCTTAGAATGTTTTTCCTTCTCACAATTAACTTCTTAAAGGTTTTTTTAAATACTTTCATAATCATAAATTTTCTTAACAATATCTCTAAAAATATATAATACTTCTTTAGTAAGAACAAAAATTCTAGAATTTCACTTATCATGATTTTTCTTGACTTTTGAATTTTCATTATAAAGAAGCATAGAAAACCTAGAACCTTCTCCATTAGTAGGTAATGTACTATCTTCATCAGATAATGATTATTCATCTAAAGATTTGTAATATTTATTATCACTATAATTTTCAATTAATAAATAATTTGTTATAGATTCTCCATTGTGTACCTTACCCATTGGACAATGATTATCAATAGGTTGTCTTGCTAGTAAACCAAGAATCTTATGATCATAAGATTCATATTCTGAGGATTAAACAGATGTTTCTCCATCACTAGGACTCTAGGTGTCATTAGCATTCAAAATATTACTAGTATTAGATTCGTAGTAATTCATTATATTCTTAGTAGAATTATTTTACTTTCTATCGTTTCTCTAATGAATAGAACAATCCTTCCTTATATGCCCATCTCTTTTTCATTCATAACAAATAACTTTAGAGACATTCTTGTCCTTTCATTATTTCTTCTTAAATCAATACTGAAAGTGTTTTTTCCCAACTATATTCTTCATCCTTCAAGAAAGATAATCTAGATCATTCTCAAAATGATCACTCTACCTAGATTCAGATAAAATAGTGACTTTCTTTGACTTGGATCTTGTAACTGATTCAAGAGTCTTTATATTAGAAGTAGTGAAGGATAAATTTCCATTACCATTCTTCTTCTTGTTCAAATATAAATCTCTTTTCATTTTTGTCTCACGTTGAATAATTATTCCAAAAAGAACATCATGAATAATTTGAGATACCTTCATATTCTCACAAAAAGCTGTTTTCATGGATTCCCACTCATTAGGCATGATATCTATAATCTTATCCACAAGTGCCTCATCATCTAATCCATTCTCACTCATGGATTGTAAGATGTTAACAATAGTCAGAAATATTTTTTTTGTACCATGAATACTAGTTCCCCATAAATAAATAGAGATCCATGATATTATTCTCTATGTATAGCTCATCTAGTTTCTATAACCTTGTATGTACCAAAATTAGTAACCTTTAATTTCATCCAAATAAAATTCACAGCTTCACAAGAAGAAATATGACTATTTATTCCTGGTCATAGAATAGAATAATATATTTTTTACCTAGTAGTTTAGTTGACATTATAATTTTTATTGATTAGTAAAAGTTCTAAATTCTTTATCAAGAATCTTGTAAGCTTCAGAAAACATAACCAAGCTGTCCACTCCAGTATTAACAAAAAAAGTCTTCATACGATCACTACAATATTCATAATAATTCTCATCATATATAGGCAGTCTAGAAGGATTTAGACTGTAAATTTGACCAACATTCATTCCTTCCATCTAAAAGAAAATATCATTCCACAAAATTTTTAATAGTGAAGTTTGTACACAAGGATAAAAATCCAATGCATGGAAAATATATTTACAAAAATGAAAACTGATCATGAAAACGTATATGTTAATATATGTATTTCCAGGACCTCCTCTGATACCAATTGTAGGATTGAAATATGAATATAGATGGTCTATATACAAGAGGGGGTGAATTTTATACTTTAAAAATTCCATTGGAACTATTAAAGATGGTATGAAACATTCATTTTTAACCTTTAGGAAATACATTTTTAACAATGTATAACAATGAAAATTCACCAGACCTCTTAGTTCTACAAACATGCTAGGTTCTGGAAATGTGGTTCCAGAAATGAAACCTAAGAAAATATTGCATGAAAAATATTATACCTTAAAGAATATAGAATCTTACAAATCATAGTATACAAGTACAAGAAAGTATAATATCGTTATACATTCTTTACTAAACAAAATTCAGGAGAAAATAAATATGAAACAATAAAATTTACAAGAATGAAATCTTATATCTCAAAGAGAAGGGTATCCAACAACCTTGGACAACGTCCCCTTGATTTATACTATCAAAAAATTCTATCTTACCCACTATAGTGTAAGTCCTCAATAAGAATATACGATTCTGTCTTTCTATACCCGAAAACCCTCAAAAATCAAGGTAGTTGGCACCTATGTCTTCCTTATCATGGATGTGCTTGAAATTTAAGGTATTTGGCACATTTTTCTTCCTATCCCCAGAAGTCCTAGATTGTACACAACAAAAATCATAGTCATATGAAGAAATCTGAATAGTATGTTAATTACGCACAAAGCAAGAGAGTCTCTCTCTCTAGAAATCACTTCAGCATCATGTAGTCTCTAGATTGATTGATTGGTTCTTAGTTCTTTTGAGCTCATTCAAATGAGATTCTATTTATAGAAACTTACCCAATGGTCGGCTCCCTCATCCAACAGTCATATATTTCCTTAAATCAGATACGGACCAATATATGTGTCACTCAAACATCGGTTAGGTCGAAATATATTGCACAACATTATTTTGTAAATAAAAATAGGGTAAAAAAATATGGTTGATTAAACTAATCCAATTTTCAGAGTATAAGGAAAAATAAAATTCAGATTTTAAGAAAATAAATATTCATAGTATATATTACATGGATATTCAGATTCTGTTTTTCAAGGAATTTGGAAATAAATCTATAGATTTTGGAGTCTGAATGCTATGAAATTAGGAGTCTAAATTCTAGTAAATTAAGAATCTATACTCTAAGGAATTAAGAGTCTGAATTCGAATGAATTTGGAATATGAATTTTATAGAATTGGGAATCTGAATTTCAAAAAATAATAAATCTAAATTTTAGAGAATTCAGAATCTAAATTTCAGAGAATTTGGAATCAGAATTTCAGAGAATTCATAATCTAAATTTCTGAAAATTTGGAATCTGAATTTAGAAAATTCAAAATATGAATTTAGAAAAATAGGAATCCGGATTTTAGAGAATTAGGAATCTAAATTTCAGTAAATTTGTAGTCTGAATTTAGAATACCGTATATCTATGTATTTTTGTATTATGAGGTTTTAGATATGAAACAGAATTTTACACTAAGTAATAAAAAGAGTTAGATTTATTGAAACTATAACATGAACTAAGAAATCAAAGGTAATGTGAAAATTTCCTTAGGGAAGGAAAATTTCCTTAATAAAATAAATCTTTAGGGAAATAAAATTTTCCTTGAGATAGAGTGTTTGTGATTTTAAAAACATAATGTAATGGAAAATTCATAAGGAACCCTTATAACTCGGCATAAATAATTAATAATATAACGTGATAAACATATTGAACTATAGATTTTTTATTTTCCTTTAGAAGAAATATATCCATACATAATTCATTAACTAATAAAACAAACCTTGTGGGTTTCAAATATGAAAAATATTCTAATTTTTTATTTCATCATCAATGATAAAAGAAAAATCACCTGTAAATTGATATTTAAACTTTTTAAATTATTATAAATCATCAATTAATTAAAAAATAATTATTTTTTCAAATATTAACAATGTAATAAGAATATATACCAACATCCTTATTATGATAACCCACCCTTTAAAATTACATAATCGTGAATGATATTAATAATTCATATTTTGGATCCTTTTGGGTTTAGAGATTTTGTGAATAAGGTCATATATTTTACATAATAACTTGAATATTATAAGTATACAAATATATTCACTATCCATTTTGTTTCATAAATAAAAAACTCTTAAAAAAGAAACTTCTATCGTTCCATGTTTTAGAGAACATGAATTTCCAATGATCCCATCTGTGACCTTATTCGTCTTTATGTCATGTAAAAAACATTTCAAAACATTGGATGAGCATAATAAACTCAATAAGGGATACATAAAGAATGAAAACTGTTAGTGTTTTAAAGAAACTTGTAAAACATGAATACTTTATCATAAATTACTACTTTTGACCTGAAATATATTTCAAAAACTCTTCAATAAATATAATCTCATTGCATACCCTTTTTAAGGAAAATATTACCTTAAAGCCCCTAAAATCAATGTATATCATATAAATATAACATTGGACATAATAATACATAAATAGAATAACCATATTGTTTAATTACACACAAATCACTAAATGAAATAGCCAAACAACCGACTTCAACACCTAATGTATTAATGTTTATAATGTAACCATCGATCCTTGGTTTATCATTGAACCACCTGTCATTTGGTTTATCACATAACCACCATTCATTGGTTTATCATGAAACCACACATCAAATGTCCATGTACCATTATATAATCATAACACAAAAAATATTTAAAATATAAACATTTCACTAATTAAATTTAATTTTCAATCGCAAGAAATCATTTCATTATATTGAAAAAGTCAATGCATTTCAATCCCCATATAAGACATTTAATTAAGTTATTTTTGAATCATAGTGTCACATACAACATTGAAAGTTTTAATATAAATTAGATAATTTAAATTTTAAAATATTTTTATCCATGAAAAAATCCCATAAAAACGTTTTGAATACATTTACATAAAATATAATTATTTTATAAGAATAAATCATCAAAACATTAGAATGAGGGTTTTATATAAAAAGTCACTTACAACTTTAGAAACACTTGAATAGGAATAATTGAAGAATATTAATAAAAAACATCATATGTCCTAAGAATATAGAATTTCATGATATGACATGTCAAAAGGGTTTTATATACACTATATTTGATAAAAATGATGCATAAAATAAAGATATGCCTCAATGAATGGTGATTGGGACAAAGTCCCTTACCGCACGTCTGACTTGACACATTTGTTATTTTATTTCCAAAATAATAATATTAAATTAATTTCAACATTCATAAGAACCTTTTTAATGTTTATTATTCATTTTATATAACTTATTACCATGTAATAAAAAATACATAATTATTTAGGTTAATATCTGTCATTTTTTTGATACTGGGTACTTGATTAGAAAATGATCATGTTATAACTATAACACGTCCTTACTATCAAAATCTCATTATCTGCAGAATATTATTCATATATATATATATATATATATCATATATACAGCATATATATGTATATATAATATTCCATGAAATTTGGAGATAAGAAATGAAATGCAACGTTCATGGAGGCGGTAAGCCGTATGTACAATGAACATTGCATTCATTTCCATTTCATATTCAATGGAATGAATACAAAATGATACAAAGGTATATTATAACTACTGTATAATTTATATTTTATATATGTTACACTTTTTCATTAACTCCATTCTTTATATGTTCCATGCATGGCATTAATAAGTCATATCACTTTGAGAGGGTGGTAGTTCGCACTTCCTCAAATGAAATTATCTTGTTTTCACATCATGAAAAGAACAAAGGTATGTTGTAAATAAAAATTAAAAAATAATAATGACAATATAAAAGTAATATATATCATATAAATATAGTTCCATTATAATGGAAACCATGAGAGGTGATAGGAGATAATTGGTCAATCATTGTTTTGTGAGGTAGCATTTCTCGCCCACAGAAACATTATTTTCTAAATCAATTAGATCGATGTGTGTGTATGTTTAGTTTGAATAATTCTCAAAAAAACATCCTAGAATATTCAGAATAATTTTTTTTGTTATGTAATAAAATAATAATAATTGTTTAGAGAGTGAAGAACTAGAATATTGGAAAGGAACTTTAGAGAAGACGATATTTCTTAAAACTAGTAACTCCCTCTGATTTGAGCCAAAAGGATTTCTTGAATGGACTTCTGTCTAAGGTAAGGCCTCTTAAAGGAATACCGGGATTTTGTAACATTATCGGTGTAGAGGTTGGATGATCCAGAGGGATTTATATGTGTGAGTAAGTGGTTAGAGCTGGTGGCCTTTTATAAGAGGTTGGAGAGACAGTTTAAGAATATCTTCAAATATTATTTTATTATAAAATAAATATCAATTTTAAAATTATCCCAAACTCATTTAATTCAATAATAATAGGAGGATTTCTATAAAACCTCTCATATAATAGCTTTTATATATGTTTTGGTTTCATATTCAACCTTATCATTTAGCTTTAAACCTTAGTTAACTAATTTAACTATTTCCAAGTCAACTTGTATATTCACACTATATGTTAATCATAGATACAATAAAATTTCGATAGAACCTCCAATGGTTTAATATTTAAATTTACAACATTATCTATGTATATGTTTTTAGATGTTTAGATTTTTAGGACTTCTATATCATATAATAGAATTTTATTTTTTTTAAACCTCATTATGTCAATTTTTATACTATTCATACAATGACTATTTGAAAATATATAACTATAAATTACTTAAAAAAACATCATAAATTAAAATATAACAAGTTTTAATAATCCCTAAAATTCTTGGATTGCATAAAAAGTTTCAAAAAAATTTATTTTAAAATTTATAATCTCATTTATTTATATCATTCATTAATTAAGTAATCAATACAACATCATTGTGTCATAAATATATTAATTAATAGTATGTATAAAAATTATAAATTAAATACCATGATATAGGAAATATTTTTATATTTCAATGAATATTTTTAGTTTAAATGATAACTTATAAAACTCCATATAAAAACAGATTTATTAAATGATACATGTTTAGGTTATATTTTCTATAATGTTAAATTAAAAGTAATTTAATGTCATTTTCACACAAAAGTTGCTCTATGGTGTTCTAGAATCAACAAAATGATTTCCATGGTCAAAAATATCTCACCCAATTAGTTTATTACATGTGTTAGGGTAATTTAATATTACTATAATATTATGTTTTACGCTTATTTATCGAATTTACCCTTTAACAATTGTAAATAAAATATTTACTGATTTATTCATAATATCTAAAAATAAAACTTACCTATTAACACAATTTGTAAATACCGATTCCATATATGAAATACATTTTTCTAAATTTAAAACTAAGAAGTTTTTGAAATTAATTTCAAATTAATTCCCATTGTTAAAACCTGAATGTCTGTTCTTAAGAATTAAAAACTACCAAAAGATTGAGATGTGTTTATATCCAATTTCAATGTAAAATTATTTACAATGACGAAAATTAGATTAAATTATAAATATATAATCAAATTAAAATGTAAAAATAATTAAATTTATAATATTAATATATAAATAAATTACATTAAATGGATTTTTGGATCTAAAATGTAGCATTTTACACTATTCATTAAAAAATGAACTTTAGCAGAAAAATAACAAAATTTCTTCCCAAGTATATTTTTATGTTCTACTTATAAAAAAGATAATTTTTTACAATAAATTATATAACAGTTTCAAAATATATATTTTAAATGGTTTCATCAACCAAAAGTAGTAAGACGGCATTTTTAGAAAAATGTTTCTTTTATCTGAAAAATGAATTTATTATTATATCATATCTAGAAAACATATAATATGAATTTCAAAAATTTGGTTGAACATATATCATATACATTTCATTAAATAAATATCTATAAATATTGATATAGAAACACAATTAATATTTTTTAAATAGGTTTTCATAAAAACACATCCATTATATTGAATTAGTTTTATTTCTATTTCTAATATATTTGGTAATCAATGAATCACCATTTAAGAACATGTGAACCATATTTCCAAATTAAGTTTTTACTATTCATTCCTTCCATTCCAATGGCTAATATTTAACTTTAATTTAAAATAATAATACTAATAATTTATTATTTTTCAATATAACTCAATGTTGTGTGCAATCTATGATTTCAGAGAAGCTTATTGTTGCGTGTCGGTATGCTATCAAGAAAAATATTACCCTCTAATATGAAATTAATATCTTATTGATATGTATTAGTAGAAATAAAAATGTATTATTCTATAAATAACTATGTCATTAAATCATTCTCCAGTTTTGGAAATTGTGTCCTCGAAATTCTTAAATTGGGATTTGAAAATTTATTGAAAGTCTCACATCAGAAAAAAATCAACACAGCTATCACTTTAGAAGAATTAAATATAAGTACAAAGGTCACCCTATATTACACATAATAGGATTCCATGTATGAAAATATGGATACAGAAGAGAAAGTAAGTGTCATGTTGTAAAGAATAGTTTTAGAAAACATGATTAGGAGAAAGTTAGCCACCAGAAAACCAAAAACCTATGATGGGAGAAATGGTATTAGAATTCATATTAGGAAAAACAAATGAACAATATTTTTTTAATATCCCTTTCATAAAATTGAGAAATTTATTTATGAGATTTGATAAGAAAATTAGGAAATAAACTTACCTTTCATTTAGAGTTTCATTGTTTAATAAATTTCTACCACAAACCCATCATTTCTCCAAATAATGAGTATTAAAAATTACCTGGTCACGCATAATGTTCTATAATCAACTTATAGATAATAGAATTATCAAAAAATATGAACCATATATTTTCCTTGACATTAAACATTAAAAAACCAAATGGTTTGTAGAAGATCAGAAAATCCCCCATAAGTCTAGTATTTCATAAAAATAAATACTACTCTTAATCTCCAAAATTTAACAAACAGTAACCCGAGCTCAAAAATGACAAATAACTATAAAATTTTTCTTAAATTTATTAAAAATAATCCAAAATAAGTTTTCACCCCATCATTTAGAAGTATTTGATCACATAGTTTTCCACAAAAATCATAACATTTATCTCTAAACAACCACGACTACTCTTAATATCACATACTGAATTGTAATTAACCTAATCACATATTCACTATAATAGTTTAATCACATACGAAAATAAAGAAAATCTCTCTATGTCCAAAAAAACATAGATTCTTAAAAAATAAAATTCCGCCATTACTCTACAATTGGAATCCCAATGTATTCGATTTTCCTTCAGTATAAAGTGTTCCCAAAAGAGCAAGCATTTTCCAAAATGACCATTATCACTTAATCGCTAAACCAGTTTCTTATACTAAGGATTTCCATTTCAAAAAACATATGATCCCAAATCAACTCATTCATTATCAATAAAATCATTAAACTAAAAATAAAAAGTCATACTAACCATATAAATCACATAGTCCAGTGGTAGGAAATACACACTTGTTGCCCTTAGTTTGCAGGTGAGTTCCCATGGCTATTCCAGACATGACAAGTAGTCACCCATCAAATAGTTTGTCCTTTTTAAACCATATCATTCATATAACATTCTAAAAAATAGGATAATTACTTCAAAAATAACCATAACCTATTTTATCCTCAATGATTATCTCATACCTTTCATTTTGAATCCCAAACTGTAATAACTATTTATCACCTAAAAAACAAAGGATCATATGATCCTCTAAGGATATCAATTATTTCCAAAAAATAAAATATAATTATTTCTTTAATAAAAATTTCACATATCAAGCATCATGGTTACACATACACGGATAATCCTTCCAATGTAATCCCATCTTCCAATGTTTTTTAATACGTTTAAGAATTTTGTCATCATAAAATCTACCATAACTCTTGAATGCCTAATATTTAAGCTTATTAATCATTCAATGTTATTTATGATCTATTAACCATTCATTTCAACTTATTTCATTATAATTATTTCCTAAAAAATCATGAATCATATCCTAAGATTCATTAAGGTCAAAACATCAGCTAAGAAATAATCTACTCCATTCATTGGTCATTGTCAGTTTTCTCATACTCAATTGGAATGGAATTAGCTGTTGGTAAATATATATTTGTACAGTCCATCTGATCCCATTCTTGAACATTATTTGTAGGGCATCAATTTTTTTAATGACCATACACACCACGTTTAAAAGATTAAATAAATCCCATGGAATAAACTTTTTTTCCTTTTCTGGAGTCAACTGGACGCATCCTTTTCCTATGGCTTGTTCTTGCTTTATGAACATTATTACTACATATATAGCATATTTTGTCCCTTTGAAGAATTTTTCTAGGTGTTTCATTATACATCCATGACACATAGTTTTTCGAATAAACTGACTTTAATGTTTATTACCTGAAATCCCATAGGGTTTAGTTTCAAATAGATACATTTCCTTATAAAAGTCACCAAGGTTGAAGTGGTACATCATGACTCTAAATAGTTGGGTGAGAATAAGCACAAGTGTTCTCATTTTATCTTCTATTTTATTTTGTTTATTATTCATAAAACCGCCATCGTTATCTTTATATCCATTGTTACTTTGGTGCATGCTAGATCTATCCATTTTCTAAAACCAAAAATGTCAGTATGAGTATATCCATAAAATCATCATATAATATATTATGATGAGGTTAAATACTAATATATACATAAAAATGGTATCTTAAACACATTCAATTTATCTAAAATAACTATTAATCTTTCTAATAATCTAACCATTATGGTTATCCTACTTATTCTTAAATAACACCATAATATATAATGTTATCTAAACTGACCGTTGATACTAACTATAAATCCCCATCCTAAAAAATTAAATAATCATTAATTAAGTTAATAATTTACATTGAAAATATTTTAAGGTTTATAGATTTAGTGAATTAGGTCAAAACTTATTCATAACATGTTGAATATTACAAGTAGATAATTCTACATAATATCCATATTTTTCATAAAAAAATACTACTAAAAAAAGAAACATGTCCAGTTCCATGATTAGATGGTATTAATTTTCCGTGATACCATATTTGACCCTATTCATCTTTATGTCCTGTGAAAAACATTTCAAAACATGGGATGTTCATAATAATCTTAGTAAGGGATAAAAAAATAAGTAAAAATTTTATTTTTTTTAAAAAAAATTTAAACAATGATTATATTATAATAAATTTATAATTTTCACCATAATGTAGTATAGAAAACACTTCACTGAATATAAGATCATTTTTTTACAATTACTCTATACAAAAAAATTACTATAAAGCCCATAGAAGACAACGTATAGCATATAAAGGTTACTTGGGACATAAAAATACATAAATTGAATAACCATACTATGAAATTCCACACATATAACTAAATAGAATATCCATACAACCAAATGGTTTACCAAATGCATTGTAGGTTATAACGTAAACACCAATCCTAGGTTTATCCCAAAACTACCCGAAAATTGGTTTATCATGTAACTACACATAATTATTCATCACGTAACAACCCATAAAATGTCCAAGTACCATTATATAATAATAACACATAAAATATAATAAAATAAACATTTCATTAATAAAATATCATTTTAAATTCATACCAATCATTTCAAGATATTGAAATACTCAATCCATTTCAAAAACCATTTAAAACATTTAATAAAGTTATTTTTTAATCCATGTGTCCCATACCACATTGAAAATTTTAAAATAAATTTGTTAATTAAAATTTTAAAACATTTATTTCAATAAATATTAATCCATATTTTTTTTTTGAAAACATTTACATAAAATATAAATATTTTATAAGATTAAATCATCAAATCATTAAAATGTTGGTTTTATTAATAAGTCTTTTATGTGTTGTGAAACACTTGAATAAGAATAATTCATGGATATCAATAATCAAAACATAAAATGTCATGGGAATATAATAATTCAATATATTAAATTTCAAAAGGGTTTTATATACACTATATAAGATAATAATGGTGCATAACATCAATATATGCCTCAAGGAAAGGCGACTGAGACGAAGTCCCTCACTTCATGTCCGACTTAACTCATTCATTCATTATTTTCTTGAATAATAAACTTAATTTAATGTATAATTTTATTAGAAAACATTTCAAGTCTATTATTGATTTTATATCACTTATTACCACCTTATAAAAATTCACATTATTATTTAAGTTAATATCTGTCGTTTTGTCGCTTTTGGGTAATTAGGTCCAAAATTATCTTGTTATAATTACAATTTGTCCTTGTGGTCAAAATTCCATTATCTCCAGAATATTATTCATATATATATATATATCATATATATATTATATATATATTTATAATATTCCATAACACTTGGAGATAATAAATGAAATGCTCCGTTCATGGAGATGGTAAGCCATACGTACGTATGAACGTCATTTTCCCTTATATTTCATATTTAATGGAAAGAAAATGTAATGATACATAGGTATATTATAATTAAATTATAATATAATATTTTATATATGTTACATATGTTCATTAATTTCATCATTTATAAATTCTATGTAATGTATGAATGTTTCATATCACGTTGAAGGGGTGGTATTCTACGCTTCCTCAAATTAAATTATCGTGTTAACACATCATGGAATGTATAATGGTATATTTTAAATAAAAATTACATAATAAGAAAAACAATATAAAAATAATATATTTCATTTAAATATAGTTATATAATAATTGACCCCATGAGAGGTGGTAGGAGACAATTGTGCAATCATCATTTTGTGAGGAAATAGTTCACCATTCACAAAAACAATATGTTCTAAATCCATTAGATGGAGGTGTGTGTAAGTGTAGTTCGAATCTTACTCATAAAAACATCATAGAATATTTAGGATATTTGTTTGTTATTTTTTCAATTAATAAAATTGTAATAGGGAGTGATGAAGTATAATATTTGAAAGGAACATTAGAGAAGACGCTACCTCTTAAAATGGGTAACTCACTTTGATTTGATACAAAAGGAATTCTTGAATTACTTTCGGCCTAAGGGAAGGATTCTAGGAGTAAGATAAGGATGTTGTAAGATTATTGAAGCATAGGTAGGATTAAACAAGGGGATTGGGAGGTGTGTGTAAGAGGCTAGAGTTAGTGGCATTTTATTAGAGGGATGAAAGGCACTTTATGAATATATTGAAATATTATTTTATTATAATCTGAATTTCTATTTAAAAAAGGCCAAAAACTAATTTAATTTAAAGGTAATATGAGGAGTGTTTAAAATCCTTAAAAAAAACCAGTTTTAGGAAAATTTGTGTTTCATATTAAACTATATTATTTACCTTTAACCATTAGTTAACTCATTTAACTATTTCCAGGTATTATTGTATATTCATAATATATGGTTTAAATAGTAACCATAAAATACCAATATAACATAAAGTTGATCATAAATTAAATTTAAAACATTATCAAATTCATTTTTTTGATTATTTTATATTTTGTGTTATTATATCATATAATAAAATAGTTTTTTTAAAACACATTTATGTCAATTTTATATTATTTATATCACGACTTTTTAAAAAAACGTAACCACTTGATTATATCAAATACGTTCATAAATATAAATATAAAAAGTCATAAGAATCCCTAAAATTATTGTATGGAATAAAATGGTTCAAAAAAATATTTTAATATTTATAATCTCATTCATTTATATCATTCATTAATATGGTAATCACAACATTTTCTTTATGTGATAAATATATTTATTTATTTGATATCTAATAATTATAAATAAAATAAAATGATGTATTAAATTATTTTATATTTATAATTAATATTTATAGTTGATAATATAAATTATATAACCCCATATAGAAATCTTTTTACGAAAAGATACGTGTTTTTTATATATTCCTTAACATTAAATTTAAAGTATTTAAATGTAATTTTCACACAAAAGTGGCTCCATGGGAACCTAAAATCGACCCATGGATTCCCATGGTTTGAAATATCTCATAAAATAGTCTTATGAATTGTTATAATGTAATTTAATATTATTATAATATTTGGTTTTACCCTTATTTATCGTGTTTACACATTAACCGTGGTAAATAAAATATTTACTGAAGTTACTATCCACTGTGTAAAAAAATAGTTACTTATTTAAACAATTTGGGCCTCTTGATTCTTATTATTAATTCCATACTCCAAAATACAAAACACATTCGTTGAATAAATTTACATAAAAATAATTCTCGTTGTCAAAATCAATAAAGCGTGTTTTTATGAAATAAAAAGTACCCAAAGATTGACATGCGTTTATGTCTAATTTCAATGGGATATTACATAAAATGAACAAAATTGGATTAAATGATAACAATAAAATACAATTAAAATTTAAAAACAATTAAAATTAAAATATTATTATTTAATGAAATTAGACTAAAATAAAGTTTTTAATTTAAATGCAGTATTTTTAACTAATCATTAAAAATGAACTTTAGAAAAAAAATACAAAAATATCTTCCATGGAAAATTTTTATGTTATTATTATAATGAAAAAGATTATTTAGTCAAATAAAACATATACTTTTGTCAAAAATAGATTTAAAAAAGGTTTATCCATCAAAAGTTTGTAAAACTGCATTTTTAGAAAAATATATCTTTTATCTGATAAAATGATTGTATTCTAATATCATATCTAGAATAAATATAATATGAATTAAATACATTAAATTGAATATATAAAATATATTTATTATTACATGAAAATACATAAAGAGTGATATGAATACACAATTATTCACTTCTAAATAGGTTTTTATAAAAATACATACATTATATTCAATTTTTTTTCATTTTTAATAAATTTGGTAATCAACGAATAATCATTTAAACATGTGAAAAGCATATTTTAAATTTAATTTAATTCTATTCATTCTTCCCATTCAAACGTATAGATATTAATTACCTTTTTATATAATAATAACATTATTATATTATTATTTATTATAACTCAATTTTGTGTGTAATGTAAGATTTCAGAGAAGCTCATTATTGCATGTTGAGAATGCTATAATAAAAGTTTCCCATTTAATTTTAAATTAATATATTATTCATAATTATTAATAAAAATACAAAAGTATTATTCTATAAATACATGTGTTTTTACACTTCTTAGAAAACCATTAAAGACAATAAACACTTGTTGTGGGAAAATTGGTAAAAAAACTAATATAAATATATATAATAAATGATTATAAATAATGTACAGAAATAGTAATTGTTATTAATAATTTTATTTTATATGTAATTAATAAATATTATATAATTATTCAATATGTTAAGATTATGTTCAAAATGAATCAAGTCCATGGTAGGGGTTTTGCTACCAAATTCCTCACATTGAGATTTGTTTTGTATTATGATATGAATTTAATATATATAGTGTATATATTAACTAATTGAGATATTATTCTGTGAAATATCATTTATTAATTTTAATTCATATTAATTTTAATCTACATTTTTTATGAGTTTTTAATGTAAATTCTCCTCCTATTGTAAGAGTTTTTATTAACTCAATTGTTATTCATTGAGTTATAATTATTTTGCATACACATATTTCATATTAGTTTGGAATATTATAACGCATGATTTTTATTTGATAAATTCTCTTTGAATTATATGGATTTATATTTTTACCATAAAAAACTTTTTCATATGTTTTTAATTTCGTAATATATGTTGTTCATAAGGGTATTTGGTAACACAAATATCATTATTTGAGTTACCTATTTACTACTAGACTTTGAAATTAAATATTATCTTTATTAATTTATTTAATATTTAATATGATTTTCTATTTTAAAATTATGTGTAATACTCCCTTTTTTTATATATATGCCTACATTTGTTTAATCACCATAATGTATAATGTTAATAGAAATGAACAATCATCTCTTAATTAGATTGTTTTTTAACATTATTGTTTTCCATCCCTCTAATGTTTTCCCTTATTTTTTTGGAATGATAACAAGGATTATTTTAAATTATTATTCTAATTATCTTTAACCATATTCAAATAGAAAATTTAATACTATTTTGATGATTTCTGTTTCAAAAAAATGTTATTTAAAAATATTTTTCATCCTTAAAAAATGAATCATTTTATCTTCCACCCCATAGTTCATTTGAAAATTTTATGAGTTTTAATGGAATCATTAATTGATGTTTCTTTTTTAAATTATAATTTTTACTTATGTTTTCACATAACCATTTAGAAAATTAATTTTTTATGAGAATTGTATCTTCATCAATCAATAGATAGATTTAAAATGATCCATTTATCATTTTATGTGTTAAAAAATATTTCAAAAATCATTTAATTATATTCAAAACATTCTTTCAACATTTTCATCAATTATAAAAGAAAATTTTTATCATCTATTAATAAACCATATCTTTCAAATTTATATAATGAATAATATTTTTTTCTTCTTTTGGGAGTGATTTTTTCATAGCTTCATAAAATTATTTTCCATTTAAGCCATTTTCTAATGAAATATTGTATGCCTGAAAGAGGTTTATTATTCAATTATCAGCATAAATATTTTTATCTATATGGATAATAAAATTTACTTCAATTATTATAATGTTTATCCTTTGTTGAATTTATGTTTCCTAATATTTCACGTATCATATCAACAATTTTTTATCCAATGCCTTTCCTCTATGAATAACCCAAATTTGTTACATTATTACAAATGTGTTAACCTCTATGCCATAAATGTATTTTTTAGGGTATTATTATTTTCATATCTATGTTGAATTTATCTATACAGTGTAAATACCATAATCATAATTTTAATGATTGAATGGAATTTATTTAAAATGGTACATTATTTAATTGGATACAAATTAATATACCATGAGTTTATCTGGTTAGTATTGTTGATTATATTATGAATTATTTCTTTTTGTGAACCCATTTGAGAAGGATATGATACCAATTTTTATTCTATCGTTTATTTAGGATGTAATGAATAATACCAATTTTCACATCACTGGTTCCTTATATTATAAAAATGGTTACTGAGTTTCATTGGAATGTTTGATGAAAATCAATATTTTACATGTGTTTTAATGATTTTGTGGTGAGATGTTTTGTTGAGGCACATGTATGTTTGGTTAATATTTAAGTGAATTGTGTTCCTTATATATCATTTATCTCATTGAGTAATTATTTACATCCCCTGATAAAATGTTGAAGTAACTAATAATACATGATAGAAAATGTGTAACTTGTTTGCAGAAATTATCCATAATGGAGAAATGGTGAGTTATGCCTGGTATACTATATGAAATAATTGAATAATTCTTGATCCACTGTGGGATCCTGATTGTTATACCTAATTAACTATGGTATTATTTTTATTCTTAATGATGTTCCAAAATTCTCAAGAATTCCTTTTTTTATTAAAAACAATATTCTCATAATGTATTATTATGTTATTAAATGATTTATGAAATATTCAAAATTGGGAAAGATTATTTATTTATCCTAAATAATGCATATATGGTCATTAAATAATCATATATGATTTTTTATTTTATGAATTACGTTTGTCCTTAATGAGCATATAAGTTCAAATTTTTCAAATTTTTTTATTAACTGAGGCTATAAATATAATAAGATGTTGATGTCTCTAAATTTGTATCTTATGTGAATAATTTTTCAATGATGCTGAAGATAATTTAGTTGTTTATATATAGGGAAATATGTCAAGTAGTTGAATAATACATTAGTTTTCATTTTATTTTTTTATTAATTCTATAAATAACCAAAAATAAAATGTAGTGCAAATTTATTGAACTGAAAAACATAACTTATATTACATGATTTTTAAGATCATGCCTACGGGCTGTTATACACTTCAAAAGAGATTATGTTTTTTCCACCAAAACATTTCCATAAATTTTGATCCCATTTCAGTTAAGACATTTATCAATCATTTAATATGAGTCAGTAAAGTATAATTATTAACCATTATATTGTTCATTTACAACCATATATCAAATGAATTTTATTTTTAAAATGCGGTATAAACACAAATATATCACTAAGCGAAATAATTAAGGTATTCAGTTAGTCCAGTGATAAAATAAAAACCCCATAAAATGTTTATATTTTTTACTATTAACATTGATAGTATAAGAAAAACAATAACCACGTTGAAAATAAATACATTCATAACTAGAAAATATAAACAAATTACAGGGATAGAAAATCAAAAAAACCCAAAAAAATAATTTTCCATAAATAAAAACAACTCAAATTTACAATTTCAAACACATTATTATAAAATTATATGATATAAGTTATTGTAACTCAATATTGTTTTAAAATAACATTATATTATATAACATATACTACATGAAACACCGAGTTTAAATGAACAAGAATATTTTATTATTTTATGATCATTATAATATTGACATTGAATTTTAAATTATGAAAAAATTAAGCTAAATGATGAAATATATATAATGTTTCATATATAGAAAAATATGCTGAAATATTCTTTGGGAATTAGAAATATATTTATAGTAATCAATTTTACCTCTTGAAGGTACTTTTTCATAAAAAATTAAAATTTTTTATAAAATAATATTATATTAGATTTATTGAAAATTTATAAATTTTATTTTATAAAACTAATATAATTCATGAAATCATTATTTCAAATTTTTAGTAGATCAATTTTTATATTTTTTTGAAATGAGTTATTATTTAATGTATATTAAAATATCCAATTTTTTTAAAAGCATCATTTTTCATGAATATAGAAAATACCATTTTTTCATGTTTTAAAAATGAAAATTTTCAATTACTAACAATCTATTTTTATTAATTTGAATAAATTTTATAATTTTATTTTTTAAAAAATTTTTTTTATACTTATGATATCATTTTCTTAAAAATTAATTCGTTTCTCACATTTTTTGGTTTAAAGTTTATGTTATATTCTATCACTTTTATGAATTACGTTTTACAAAATGGAATCAATATTTTTAATCAAAATAATTAATATTACTTAATATTTTCAAATTTTATTTTTGTTAATATGAATAGTAATCATACTAAATTTTTGATACCTCTTTAAATATGAACTGGTTTAATTATATTTAATAATAATTTTATAACTATTAAAATTCATTCACAAATATGAAATTATTTCATTATATGAGTATATATCCTCAATTATATTCCTAATTCAAAAAAATACATTTTATGATTTTGATTTTATTTTTACATAGATAATATTTAATTTAAAAATGTTAAAAATCATACATTTATATTTTTAAAGCCTAAAATATATTATAAAAGGTATAAAATAAAGTTATATTCACTTATAATTTATTATTTAAAATAATAAATATTTATTATAATCAATGTTTATTTTTTATTTTTAGTTGTTAAATAATTGCCCTAAATGCTTAAGGAACGATGACATAGTGCTGGTGAATGATTAAGAATAATAAATTTAACGATTTTATAAAATATAAATGTAATATTTATTTATTGTTTTAAAGATTCATGAAAAATATTAAGATATGTATAACATTTTAGAGATGTTTTAATGTTTTTCATTTGATTGAAATGGATTTCAATTTTTTTAAGATAAATTATGTAGATTATTATTTAAAATAAAATTATTCTATTATATGATAAATAATATTTATTAATTTATTTAAAAATATATTAATCGTTATAAATGAATTTTATATTGATAACCGGTCTAAACATTCATATATTGACCATTTTTTATATTATATCATTATAACTATGTCATAACAATTTAATAATGAATAAATTTATTGATCGTGGTAAAAGATAAGATTTATTAATGAACTAGTTAAACCAAATGATATGTTTTGAAATGATATCTATAAATATATTAATTTTATTGGGTGATTATAGTTAGACCATATAAACCATATATTACATTCCCTATCATTTCAAAATCATTTTAGAAGAGCATTAAAAATATTATATTATTATATTTTTAATATTTCACACAATGTAATTAATGATATTTTAAATGATTCAGCATTTTATCAAATAATAAAAAATTATTAAAAATTCTATATTGCACCATGTTAATGATATGTACATAAAAATATTAACCATGTACCATTTACGGATAATGTTTACACAAAATTTCATGAACCATAAATAATAAAAAACATTGATAGTATATTCATTTCCAAAATATTTAACATCGGTTAAAAATAATAGGTAAAGGTCAAAAGAAATATAAAAATGTACATATATTTTTAGAAATTTTTTTAGAATATTTATTTCTATATATTTTAAATATATCAATTTGGACACACATTAACCTGAAATCTGTTATTATTTTTCACTGCTTTATGTATTTCCCATAGTTCCTCTCCCCTATCAAAGAAAATGGAACCTCTTCTCATTTATTCCACATATAATTTTTTCCTTATAGACTTACAAAACAACAACCATTTCACATATTCACATGTTATTTTTATTGGTATTCTTAAAATTCTATTCCAATTGTTTTTAAGAAAGAATGCAAAAGAGGAATACTGAAGGAGAGGTAATTATTTTACTAGACATCATTCAATTTGTCTCTTATGATATATCCTCTAAATTCATAGTATCAATTATACAAAAAATTAAATCATTATGTTAAACATACTGTAATGTTATTATTATTAACCTAGAATAACCACAATTAACCTTCTTCTAATCCGTTGGAAACAAATAATATCACCCAAGTGTATGTGTGGACTACCACCTCAATGAAATAATATAATTTTTTACATTTATTATATAAATGGAATGTATTAAAGATATATTTTTCAATATATAATACATATATGATATAAAAATGATCATACTATGGTGAGTTATTATTTGTCATTCTTTCTTTCCATTATTGAAAATTTTGAAAACAGGGTGTACAAGTACACATAGTCTACTGCCTCCAGAAATAGTGTAATTGATTTTCTACATATAATATTTATGGATAATTAAAATATAAATATAAGGATTAAATATAATCTTTATTTCATGTTTAAAAATCTGGAGATGATAAATCCAAGATCAATTTAAAAGTACTATAACTAAATAATTGAAACTTCAATGAAAAATGAAACAATTAACATATGGAAAAATGAAGAAAATAATTAATTATTAATAAATGTGTAATAATATTATTAATTGGATAATATAAGATAAGAAAATAATTTTCTATTTTTCTAGTAAATAATTATAATAAAAATAAATATATTTTAAAATATATTATATTTCATTCGAAGCTTGTGAAACTCGAGGTAACAGTTTCTCATATCACATTAATTTATATGAAAATTTCATCGAATTCAACATTTTTTTCATTTATGTTATCTAGATACTATCAATTGTGAATTTTCCAATGATTTAATGGAAATTACTTTGATTTCAATTCTATCTATGGTCCCCTCTTTCATTTGAGTTTGATGCTGAATCTCACCATTCATAAGGGATTATGAAATGATATCATTGTTTATGAGGATTGTTTATTATTTTGTTTTTTATGATTATATTTTATTATCAAAATCACAAAGAACATAGTAATTTTATTCTCTATTAGTTATTTCTAAAAATTAATTTAAAAAAAATCCTTATCTTTAAATAATCAAAATACCGAAATAATATTATCAAGAAACCATGACTTTGTTTCTCCCATTGGTCATAAATTTATTTTTTTCCTAATTCATGTTTTAAAAAAATTTTAATCTGTTTAATATTAACAATTGAGTTTTTTAAAGTAACATTTACCCATCATTTTATTTCAAAACTATATTTTAAATATAATCTTATTGACCTTTTCTAAATTTTTTACTTTTAAAAATTTTAGAATTGCAAGAGGAAAATTTGTTATAACATGCACTACTTCAATAAAATTTCCCACTATCATGAAAAATCAATTATTTTAATCTAATATAATTTTTTTCAAAAATTTTTTCAATGAATTTTTTTTCAATAATACTTTAGCAATTTTAAAATTTTAATATTGATTTCTAAATTAAAATAGTAATTTTTAATAGATATTCTATGTAAACATTTAACGTAATTTTTCTGATATAATTACATCCTTTGTTAATAATTTTACCTTAACAAATAAATGATTCAATGATACCATCCTTGTTCGTTCTCTCGATGGTTTATAGTGATGATTGGTTTAATAAAACATTCTTTTTAACATGTGTTAATATATAATTGAATGATGAAATGTTTATGAAATTTTTCCCCTTTCCACAGGTCATGATATATGATGAATGATTTAAGATCCTTAATCCCAAATATGTATAATTATAGTTATGTGATATCTGGGACTATAATTATATACTCCTCTAATGAATTGGGTTACGATGGGTTTATCATGAGATAATCAGGACTGTAATGGGTTTTATACCACGTTTAGTAAGGGAATATGTCCATTATGATAGTCTTGAGAGTGAATCCTGAATTATGATAAGATAGTTTGGAATACAGACCCAATACATTATAATAGTATTGGTATTGATCCTTGAATAAGGAAATTATTTATGATTGTTTGTGTGCCAAAAACATTTCTTTTATTCAAATCTGATGGTCTGATATCTCTAATTCTATGATTCCTTTTTAATTCATGCCTCATGAATTTCCAATAAATTTTTCATGACTTTTGATTAATATCTATGATATGATGGGTGTGGTTATAATATATTATGTTCAAATCATCTCACCCATATGTGCATGTTATGATAATATGGTCATTTATATATCCCTTTTACCTTTATTGAGCAATAAGGTCACTATATCATATGTTTTCATTCACCGGATTATGAATAAATTTTTTATTAATGAAATATAATAGAAGGGTGGTAATTATGTATAACTTCATAGGATATTATGAGGATCTCTGATAAAAAAGATTTTTATGTATCCATATATCTAGATATAGAATAATTTAATGGTTCTATAGTGGATACTAATGTTATATATTATATATTCATAAAAAATATGGAATATTTTTATATGAAATTTATGGTTCGTTAAAATTTGAACCCATTGATTATCACACCCATGGTATATTTTACTATATTTTATCTTTTATTTTTATTCAAAACATTATTCACTAGTTTTCAATTAGTTGTGTTGAAATGTGGTGGTTTTTGATGGAAATAATGGGGGTCATGTTTGGTGTATTATGTGTATTCATCGTGTGATACACTAGTGAAAACTATGTGGTGATGATAATATCAATATCTAGGTCACATGGACTAGCACACATTTATGTGTCTCTATTAGAGAAAATCATGTTACCTGGATAGTTTAACCTTATATGATGCACATATAATAAAATTAGTGTATTCTCTTGCATGGAAAACTATCAAACTAGATTTCCTCATGGACATAGGTTCCATAAAGTTCGTACACAGTCTAGAAGACCACATGTCCAAACCATGCATCCTTCTAGATCTTCAGAATAATTTAAATTATAGTTCAACCTTCTATGATGATTAGATAAGTAAAATGATTTTTGTTCCCTCATGTAAATATTTGAAACTAGATTTTATCATTGACAGAGGTTCTGTATAGTCGGTACACCATATGGCTAACCATTTGTCCAAACCATGCATCCTTCTAGATCATCTAAAACATTGAAATTATAGTTTCTTCCCTCTAAAACATTATCCCCAAATTTCCCATTTCTCATTCACTTCATCCACCCTAACTATATGAATTCCTCCCTCTCCTTCCCCTCTATCATTTTTTTTTCAAATCCTTAGGCATGTATTATTCAGTTAATCATCAACTAATCACATCCTCTATTCTGTATTCTCTCATCCGTAGTTCCCTTCTTATTTTTCATGAGTTCAATTTTCCCTGAAAAATAGGTTGACATAATTTGGATCAAATATTGTTTCATGGGGTCATATATTTATGACTTTCTATGAAAATTTCTTTGTAGGGACTCCTATTGGATTGTTTTTGGTTTACACCAATATTTGTGATGTTTCCATGGATGAGGTAGGTGATTCCACTCCTTGAATTTAATTTGTTATTTTTTATTCTTTTTTTAGATTCCAAATGATTTTTATTAATTATGCGTGAGGTGAAAAAAGTTTTTTCTATGGGGTTTTGTGTGTTTTCTTGGTTAAATTATCAATTCCCGTTGTAAATAGATGTTTGGAAGTGTGGTTTCTAATAAGAATGTTGTGATTATAAGAAATAGATTTCACATACTTTAGAATCAAGAATTGTGAACTATGGAACCATTGGTATTCAATATGGGTTATTAGGTACTAACACATCATTTGGGTTGGTTGGGTTATGATTCAGGGATCCCAGAGATTATGATGCTACAATGCTAACTAAAAACATGATAATAAAGACATGGGTAATTCTAAAACATTGGTTGTGGCATCTCTAGAGGATCAAGAATGAGAATGTTCAATATGGTATAATCACTATGTTATGATGATCCAATGTCCCTAAACACATATCAATTTAGGGAGTCTCAAGTCTTTATTTTTTTTTGAACTATTATAAATAACACATTTAATGTTTCACCATTTTTTATAAATTAAACATGTTTTCATTTCAAATTGTTCAAATTCATTCTTTTGAATAAAATATATTAATTGGTAAACTAATTTCAATTCATGGAATATTTTGTTTGTTTCCAACAAGGAAATGTATCTAAAAACCAATATACACTATTTGTTTCATGTTAATCAGACATTGTTTGACTCAGATAAAGGAAATCACCCCTATGGTGGAGATGTTTGATCTATATGTCAACAGTTACATTTTTTCTCAAGTGATGGATGTAGTCTCTTAGGGCGTCGACCTATGGGTTACATGATGGATTTGTTTCTTAAGTTTAACCCAATCCGTTTTGGTATTTTTTTTAATTTGGATGTAAATGCAAAATTCCAAACTCATTGTTGCAATGTTTCACTTTGTTTCTTATACTATGTATATTTTTATGATGTTTTTTATTAGTTAATTTTTTTATAGTTTTTATTCATGGGGTAATTTATTGGAAAGTCTGTTACATGATTCTTAATAACTATTTTATAGCTAGTGGGAATCGGGAATTCACCTTGGGCCATTACACATGACAGTTTTCGTGTTAGGTTGGATAAAATCCTTGGATGGTTTGTGAAAGAATGGTATCAATGAAATTTTTTTCCTTTATTGAGTTCTTGTTATTTGGGAGAGTGTGGATGAACCAAATATGGGATAGTTATGGATAGAGGATCTAGCTACAATGTCGGTGTTTTTCTAACACATATAGTAAAATTACTTGGGTAACCATTGGATATTAAGTTTTTGGTTTGACTTCTCCTCCGGGTGGGATAGAGGGCCAACAAATAGTTCATAACAACCAATGTAAGGTGGAGTGGTTTGACTTGTTATTATTTTTATTATGTATTTTTTAAATATTTAACTATTCAAAACTTGTTTTCATAACATTTCTCTCTAATAATTATTGATGATTTCTTGTCCTTTTTAATATATATAGAATTATTTCTTCATGGATACATCCTATGTAATTAAAAGAATAAAATAGATAGAAATATCCCACCCCATTAGATTATAGATTATTGTAATAAATGGTACTGAATATATTAATTTTAAATGATGGAGTAGGCTCTAGTTATTATTTGACTAAAGAAATAGAGACTGGTCCAATAAATAAAAAATCTTAGGAGTTCATCAGTAAAAACCCGTATTCATTGTGAAGAATCATAGACCCCCCATGAAGCAGAGGATTGTATAGAAAATTTATAAAAGATTATTGTGTTTCGTGGTACTCATAAATTGATGAAGGTAAAATATACACTGTTCATGTAGGGTTAAACAAATCATAGGTGGTGGACCGTTGTCCTTCAGGAAAGAAAGTATGAGAAGATGGGTGGGAAATGTTTGAAGACATTTTCTAATGTGAATTACTATCCCAAAACCTTATCAACTGACAATAGCTTGGATTTTCTGGATCTCCAGTAGGGGGACCACACCATGTTGCAATAAAAAAACTATTTTTTTATAACTAGTCTATTTAACTCCTATGGTTGTCTTGTAATAATCTAAAGGCTCAACATTTTGAAAGGGTGTTGAGGCTGGATATCCGATAACATGTCTTGTTTTTTAAATTGAATATTTCTGATTATGTGGTGGATTAATCCCTAATGATAGAAATTGATTTTTATAGTATGTTTTCAGTTTTTAGAGTAGTTTTGTAGTTATTTATTGTTGAAATGTCTTGTTTGAGAATAAATAGAAGATACATGAATGTGAATATATCTTAAGTGACTGATTTGGTAATCTATCCCTACAACCGTCATCTGTAACCACCAGTGGTGGGTCGGTCATGTACCACTAATGTGGAAAACATAGACACATGGAATTCCTATTCAACATCATTAAGGAGATATCACCAGTGTTTACCTATAGGGAACCTATATAGTTATTTTAAAAATATACTCTCATATCATAGTGGTTTAGTTTCCTTAGTCTCTATGGGGATGAAAACTCAGTTAGAACCATATAGAACAGTGGGTTTTTAATTAGGAGATCATGGTGGAAATAAAATATATACTACAAGGAAGAGGCGTCTTATATAAGTCCTACAATTTAGTAGTCATTCATAGGCTATTATGGATATGAGACACCTTTAGGTTATGGTTTGGGTGATCAAATAATTGGACAAAGGACCTATGATTTTTTGAGGTACTTTTTTTATTACATCCTTTATAAAATTCACATTATTTGATATGAGTGATTATAATTCCTTTATTTCTTCCATTCATTTGGAAATTTTGAAATTACTAATTGAGATAATTTCTTATTCCATCGATATTGTTAAACTACATGGAAAAAAGAGGGAATATGGATTTAGATGTCCATAATGTGCACTGATTCATTTAGGGGTTTAGTTAGAATGGGATTCATGGATTTGGGAATGGATATTTTTTATGTGATTCTCGGTAGGGATTAGATTATTCATTTTTGTGTCCAAAAAATGATATTAATCATGAGTGAGTAACATTTAATGAACGATATGGTTGAATTCGGGTCTTCCAATGTGAATATAGTCTTCGACAAGGGAAAGATGAAACTATGGTTTCAGATGTGGATGGTCTGGATTAAAATATCTCTTATCTTATGTGAGAGGATAATGGTAAATATTCTATAGATAGATTGAATCCTACAGGATATGATCTTATAGAGGTGTTTTTGGGTGACTTTTATGTGTTACCTCTAGAAAGGGATGTGGACTTCACCATCGAATTTTCATAGGGAACAAATTATACATCACAAACCTCGTATCATTTGGCCCCATTAAGTTGAAGGAATTAAATACAAATCTATATAATTTATAATTTTAATGATTTATTTTCCCATGTATCTCACCATGGGAGACTCCAATATTTTTTTGTACAAACGAAGATGGATCCCTGTTTTTGTGTACTGATTAATAGAAGGTGAACATGGTGATAATCGATAATAAATACCACCTTCCTCGAATTGATGACCTATTTTATCATCTCATTCATGAAAGGTGGGTTACATAGATTTATCTATAATATGGGTATCACCAGGTCGGGGTAGAGATGAAAACAATAGAAAGACATATTTCTAATGATGTTAAAACCAAATTTTGTATTTTTTCTTGTTATTCAAAATGATAAATTATTCAGTGGCTTTCATGAGCCATATGGTCTAGTAATTTCTTAAGTAAATTGACTTGTATTTGATTTCGACATCGGATAACAACCATATATAATCTTGGATAGAGGAAGTTCATGGGTAATATATATATATTGTTCCACACAATCTTCTAGATGAACATGTTTATGTTAATAAATAAAAGTTATTCTTTTAGATCTAGGAAGTTATATATCTAGGTTATGTGATCCCAGAATGTTGGATTTTTTCAGCCAGATATATGTTTTGTGGTGATTTCATGTGAAAATTGAGGATTGTTTTCAAATAAGATTTTACATAGGGCTTATAGGGTATTATAAGTGTTTTTTCATGAATTTTCTCAGCATTCTTCACCCATGACTATATTATAAGGAAGGGGTAAATTATGAATGTAGAAACAAATATAATAATCTTTAGTGAATATTATTTTTTGATTGACCAATGCCCTTATTTTGATCCTAACAAAACTTGGAAAGGGATAAATGTTCTATTATGATGATTCAGATATGGTTCATGGGTGTCTATTGATTTAGGATGACCATATTGTGGGGTATGGGTTTCTCCATCAATGAACACATGAAAGAAATTCCTAAAAACATGACACAGAATTTTATATAGTGACTCATTCTTTGAAAACAATATTTTACAATCTCATGAGTGATAAGTACTTTGTTTACTCTAATCATAAGAGCATGGCATGTATTTTTTCCATGAAGGACTAAAATCTATGTTATCACTAATGGATAGATTACATATTGTGTTTTGACATTAATATTGTCTACACCCCATGAAAAGGTAATGTGTTAGTATATTCTGTAATTAGGAAAATTAAAATGCATGCCTTCAAGAAGTACATTGGTGAATGGATCTTGATGGGGATTTTTTTAGATTCACATAAACTCAAAGGAACATATTAGATTCATGTTCATTGATAGAATTTAGTTGACACCTTCCATTCCCTAGTTGATTGTAGAAGACTATCCTAATGAAGTATTGTGTGAGTGATCAAGGGAGATTTTGATTTGTGTGGGGGTTCCTATGAGTCGTCTTGGTCTTGTGAGAAAATAAATTATTTAATGTGATTTCTTGTGGTTTTATTAAATTTATTGAATGTGGAGATGTGGGATAACCACTAGTCATAGAGGAACATTTATCTCAGGACCACCAATATGTTTTATGATGTACGTCACCTATTTTGGTGGCCAGTTTTGAGACTCTGTATAGGAAAATTTGTTTCCATTTTTTATACATTTAAACTTTTTAAAGACAAGAACAATAGGTCCCTTTATTCATTTCACCCACTCCCAATTCCATTATGGAAGTGAGATGAGTTTGAAATATGTTTTCATATGAGTTTTCTAATACTGTCTAATAAAGGAACAAAATTTTTGTTGTAACTGAATATATTAGAAAATTATCCATTTTCATTATAATTAAGGATTAGACCAAAGTTGATGATTTTGGGCATTTTTAAGTGAAGGTGACTGTGAGGATTTTTGGTGTACCATAATTTATCATTTTAGACATGGACAACCATTTTAAATCTAGGTTTTCCGAAGGAAATAAAAATGAAATCAGGTCATATGTACAACTTATTATGAAATACCATCCACAAATAGATGTCCAAATAGATAAGGTGAATAGTAATTTGGAATACATTATCCATGGATTCATGTTTCATTAAGGAGGGTCATGTGATAATAATTTTTGAAAGGATAAACTTTATTACAATAATTATTACCTATCCTTGATTAAAATGGCTCCCTTTATAGGGATTGGTGGTCCTCTAAGTTAATAAACATTATGCTGGATGGAATTCAGGGAGACATCCCTGTTGAGAAAGAGCCTTGTTCAAGAGATTTCTAAGAAGTATTAGGTCATTAGGTAGTTATTGTAAACATAAAAAAGGCTCCATAAATCCTATGTTGGTCTATGGTGCTGATCTATAATATTAATAGTTACCAGATGATCCTGAATGTGGTAAATCTCTTTGGTCACCATCATCTTGGATAGTTATGTATGAAATTTTTTATTTACTGGGAGAATTAGTAAGGTGTCATACTGATTGGATTTTTGTTTCTATTATTATTGATCCACAATATTTTTTATGTCTCATAATTGAAGAATAATAAATTATCCCCATTTAACATGCTAATTTGGGAGGAATTGGAGCTAGGATATGATTTATCTTTGATCAAGAAACTAGTGTTGGTTATTGATTCTCAACTAAAAGTACAAAAAATGAAATATATACCATTTTTAGATCATTTGTAAGAACGGTGATTATTATCATGAGACATGGGAGAAAAAATTACTCATGGAGGCATAATACCCTCATTTATTCACTTATCAGATCTCAATATTACTTCCTTAGGGTGTATAATTTTAATGTTGGGGAGAATCATCAGATATGTGGTGTCATTTTTAAAAATTTTATCATTTATTTTTAGTCTTACCATTATTTTTCATTTTTCCTTTATTTTTCTAGAAAATTTGTGTTATTTTATTGGATTTATTGGGGTGAACGGTTTGATCATGGATAATAGAAATCGTGGAATAAACCATTGTAAACCTTGCGGTGGGGACAATGACACTGTCTAGGTCACATATCCTATCATAGGGGTACACAACCATCTTAATGAGAACTATGTGAACATGACCATAGAACACTCCATGATACACAACTTGGAATATAAGTTTGAACCCCGTCGAGGATAATAATGTTGTATGATTTCCTTTTAGATAGATGATATGCACGGTTGGTGCACGGCTTGATAGGCCATGCACACAAACCATGAATCCTTCAACATCATTAAAATCCATTAAATTCAAGTATTTACACTCCACTATCATAGCCCCAAATCACCAATTTATTAACCCATTAAGTCTCCCTACACATTTTTTTCTCCTTCTCCATCCCCTTGGACTTGGCTCAAAATCAATGGTGTTTTCCTTGGATTCATCAATAAAACCTTATATAATCTTGTTTTATCTCCCTTTACATTATTATTGGATCCATGTTTCTTCTTTATCATGTTCACATTTCTCCTGCTGATATATTTCCCTACGTTTTTTCAAATGTTGTATTCTTGGGTCATATCACGATGGTTTTTTTATTATCTTCCCTTTATAAGGTATCATCAATAAATTGGATAAATTTTTATTTATCATAATAAATAATAGTATTTATAGATAATTGATAGTTGATGTTTAATCCATATGTCAGAATTGTGAATTATTTAAACACTTTTCCAAAATATTATGAATAATTAATTTTAAAATGTAGCCAAATATTGAAAAATAAAAAAATAAATATATTATAATATCTAAATAAATTATGAAATAAATTATAATATAAAAACTACCTCCTAATGTTACATGATAATATTAATGAATATTGGATAACAGGTTTCTGTCACACATGTCCAATATTTTTCTTCAAAAAACATTTTATATACTGTGTAAGGAATAGTTCTTTTTTATGTGATCACTAGTGATAAAAGGTAATTAGATAATGCTAAAAAAATGGGAAATAGTTGAAACATTTCAATGCACTCACTTAACCTTAATATTATTAGTGAAATTTAATTGATGAGTCTAAACAAGATATAAAATTATATATAAATGATTTATTAATAAAATAAAATATCATCGAAGCATTAATGAATTCAAGGATAACTAATATATCTGTGTGTTAGATGGATTATAAATAAAACTTTTTTTTACCCATTTTTGAATAGAAATAGATAGTGTAATTGATTGATATGATATATATATTAGTGGATCATAAATAAAACTTTTGATCCCTTTAGATGAATATGATTTTCATTAAATAATAATAGATTAAAATTTGACATGTGATACACACTCACACATAGACACACACAAACATATATATTTGAGAGGGTAAATGATGAAAAATCTGTTGAATATATAGAATAAAAAATGTAAAATTTTTATAATTAGTTTAGACCATTGTGTTTGGTCACATTACACTAATTAGAAAATTTGAAGCATGGAGTTTATCTTTTATAGATGATTAATAACATATACATAGTGTTATTACGATGAAATCAAATAATGATTTAGTTAAATATATTTAAATAAATTACTCTCTTCTATAAATATATACCATATAATTTATCAATATCTTATAATTATAAATATAAATATATTACACCTATATTAATGTTCAATCCTATATGAAGTATCACAAAATCTAATATAAGGTTTCATTACTGATATCTATTTAGAATAAAAGCTTTTTAAAAAGTGTCATAAAAATGAAATATTTCCATGTGATTAATTATCCGTTTGTTGTTTGACTGAAGAATTAAAAGGAATGTGTACATGTTCATGACTATACATATAAATATATTTTATTGTGTAATGGTGAGATGTTTATATAGAATTACATTTTTAATATGTGAAATACAACACTAATTAATTTATAAAATTTCAATTTAAGTGACACATTTCAAAAAATTGAAGACCCCAAGATGAATATATTGATAAAATGGGTATTTTATTATTTCATTGTTATTTTAAATAGAGTATGCCTTATAAATTCATTAATAGTTTTCATACTAATATTTTTTAAATGTAATTATTTTAATGTAATTAATATAATGATTTCAAAAGATTTTGGAAATTAAAATTAGGAAAAAATATTTAAACAAACAAATGATCATGAATGTATTTTTAGATTATTTCAATAAAAAAAATGTGAGTAGAATTCCATGGTTGAAATATAATAAAAGATAAGAGTTCAATTTATTTGATCACAAAATTATAGAGTGTAATATAGAGTCAAAATTTATTCATTAAACACAATCAATGAGAAAACTACTCCAAAATATAGTAAATGAAAAGTATTTATAAAAAAAATTATTATTGATAAAACAGAAATCATTTAATGATGTTATAATGAATGAATAATGAATATAATCATTGAATAACGATCATGGAAGGATAAAAACATAATTACATTATTTTGAAGAATATTTTTGATCATAATGTCATTATAACGAATGGATTATTAAAAATTAAGTACAATTAAATTGGGAATGTGATAAAAAATAAATAAATATTTGTTTTTAAAGGTAATTTTCAAATTAAGAAAATTTTTATTATAAATAAATTTATACTTCTGGGATGATGATATTTGAATTTACTATTGGAAATATTTATTTAATATTGATTAATTGTATATCAAGTCCATGCGATGGTTGAATTTTAAACTAGTTCAATTAAATAGGATGTTTAGATCCTGAAAAAAAAATGGTTCAACTTTGAGCCAATAAAATGAAGTTATTCAATTATAACATAGAGTTATGTATAATAATGTACACACTGTATGTTATTTATACATTTTTGAATTCATACTTTATGGAATTTTACATAAATATATATTAAGACTTTCTATAACTCAATATAATAACATTAAGAATGAATAATTATAGTTTCTAATATATGGTAGTAGAATAATATTTTATGAAAAAAACAAATAATTTGATGAGAAATCTTAAAAACCTGATATTAGATTTTGAGTTATATGAGATTGAAAAACTCAACATTATTCTCGTTATGAAGTTAATCCCAAATGGTTAGTTATCATTAACATTAGATGATCAATATGATTGATAATTGTTGAGAAATTTTCCGATTTATGATTATAATATATCTTTAACAGTGATCATAATTTTAATGATTCATAGTAAGAGAAGTGACTAAAACTATTTTCATTCAAAATTATTTTTTATAATGATCATAATATATTTCTACTTGACAAAAATATATTATGACATGACTTATGAATATGTTTAATAATATTTGTTCAAAGGATATATGAATAATGAAAATCCTATAGTATTGAAATTAGTCGCAAAATATGTCTTATGTACCCTTTATTATAAATTTCATTATAATGAAAAAATAGTATGATTGGGTTTTATAATGGAATATATAATAATACAAAAGTTATTGTCAATGAAAATCAAATAGGGAAAGAGCATTGGTTATTTATATTAAATCTAGTACATGGTATAGTAGGAATAATGAAATTATTACACTAAAAAACCTAAGAAAATAATATTTTCCCAACAAGGAATGTTCTAGCCAATTTTGTCAAACAATATTTACATGTCTTTCAAGATAAAGTGATTATTTTTGTAGTAATAGCCTGTGACATTAACAGTTCAATTGAAGTTATAATAATTATGGTAAATCAGTGTTATATGAATCATATTTGAATTCCCTAAATATATAATAGAGGAAATATTGAATATGTAGTTATTTTTTAAAATCAAAATTTAATGATATAAAAAACTAGTATATATTTTAAAAATATATTTTGCCATAATGGAATTCAAGGAACAAATATTGACTATAAATGTTCAATAACCTTCAAGAACCAAATATAGTTTTGTTTATAACCACTAAAATTATTAATTTAGATCATATAATATTATATATATAATGTTTTTTAAACATTTAATTTATTATAAATGTTTGGAGAAATAAAATATATAGTGAAATTTTAGATTTGTACATAAAGGAAAATCCATTGTATCAAAGAAGTTTCTATCAAGTGGATATAGTCCATATGATCATCTGAATGTGGGAAATATATTATTGTCCTGATAATTTGGTATTGAAGATATTGAAGATATATGCCCTTTAAAATAAGATAAAATCACAGGAATTTTACCTGAAGAAATGACTATATTTTTGTTTAAGTAGTTAAAAATTTAGAAAATCAAGGTTGTCACACTACAGATCCTTGTTTATACCATGAATATAATATGTATAATTTTATTTTTAAATTATAATTTATATTTATTTTTTTATTTCTTCTAGATTAAAAGATATTTTTTTTGTATCCATATGTGAAATAGAAAAAACCCCAATTGTAAATAATGTTGTAACATGTTTGATCAAAACTATAGAAAGATGAAATCTGTTTATTTTCTATTATGTTGGTTATAAATTGTATTCATAATATAAATTATACAACATATCTATTTTTTGGTTATTTAACAATAACTCATTAAAATATAAAAACTCGTGTTATAAAATAGGCCACTAAAAGTTTATTATATTTTGTATCTTTAAATGATATTTCTTATTTAAATAAAATGCATTAATATGAGAAGAATATGTTATGTTATGATTATTCATGTAATATTTTTGGATGAGAAAATGGGGAATTTCATTTATTGTGAATTTCGAATTCATTTTTAATCATAATAATTTATAAGAATAGATTATGGGCTAGTGGAAAAATTTTATATACAACCCGAGAACATGAAATAGTGATTGATAAGTAATATTTCTTTCCCATGAAGGAATAAAGGATGTTTTTCATGATTTTGATGTCAGTATATGTCTGTAATCCAATTTTTGGAAGTGAAAATATAATTTTAATAATATTATAAATTATAATGGTATGTTTATATCTGTATATTTATTTAGGAATTTAATGATATAGATATTTTGAATATGGAAACAAGTATTTGGAAAAAATTCATACATATTTATAGAAATATAAAAAACTATTATAATATGCATCCCAATATGATTTCATTAATACCTATATATTATTTATATTTTATATATTTTAAAATTTGGTATATATTGATTTCATTGTGGTAGAATTCACTAAATAATTATGATTTATTTCTTAAAGAATTTTGAGAAGTTATATGTTGTAGAATTTGTTACCTATTTATTAGAAATAAATTTACAATATATTGGATTTAGATTTAATCATATGAAATATATATAGAATATAATTGAAAGAAAATAAAAAAAGAAAAACAGTTTTAAAATGTTAATGTATTTGAGAAAATATATTTCACTATAGAGGACATTGAAGATAAATAATGATCATGTTTTATTCATTAGGATTGGATTGAGAGGAACACAATTTTTAATTATTTTTTTCATTTTCTTTTTTTCATTTACTTATATAACATATATATAATTTATTTTTCCATTATCCAATATTATGTTAGTTGACATATAAGAATATTTAGTAAACATTTTTATTTACTAGGATTCCTTTTTAAATATTTCACAAACCCAATTTTATGTTAGTGGATGTTTCGGTACATAACTACAACTTTAGTGTATAGACCACCGATGTTACAAATATGAGTGAACACATTCAAATCGATGTGTCCCTTTAGATTACATTAATTAATTATATTTTTTAGCGATTTATAAGATAAAAAATTGTCTTTTATTCTAAAAAATTAAGAGTGAGATATTCGTAATTATGGAATCTGACCAGGATAATTAACCCCCCACCCCCACAACATAGAGTGATTAGGACATTACTGAAGAAATAGATCCTCTATTAAGGCCAAAAAATGGGACCTATTTTTATCAAAGAATAATATCATATATTCTTTGATGTCCTATATGAATCAAATATTATGGGGTAAAATAAAAGCCAGGAATAATGTAAAAATCATCTATTATTGTTCCTCTCTTCTTACTTAATATTATCTTTTTTACATTAAGACTTTTTATCTTATAAATTATTTCAATCATAGTCTCCATTGACATGGATTTTTTTTCACTAATTTCACTAATAAAAAAACATAATCATCATGAGTTTCATATTTTGATTAAAAAAATACAAGATATGATTTATGAAATGACAAATACATTTTATAACATTTAACTAACATTTTCACCATTTTTATTTTTTTATATAAGTTTTAGAAATAAAGAATTATTTTACCCATTCATTTTACACTCATATAAGATCAAATCACTGGATTTCAACTGAATGATATTTTATACACCTCTATTATTATAATTTAATTAAATATTGAATAATATTAGTAATGGCCAATTTTTATTATAAAATATATTTATCTCCTAGTTGGGATATAAATCACTTCATCAATTTTTTAATTGAAATTATACCAACTAAATGATACAAAAAAATATCAATTTATTCATTATTAGATATAATTTTTTAAATCAATTCAATGCAAGCTTAATACTTATATCAATGTCTTAGTTTAATTCAATCCTCAAAAATAATTAAATTTCAAACCATTTCTATTAATTATTATTTATTAATATTTTCTGATTATCTTAAGGATATGAATGATGATTTATGTTATAAAGATCTCATATTTTGTAATTTCAATCCTAATACATTTTTTTATCATATAACTAGATGATATAATAGTATTGAGAGTCTCATTAAACCTATATTAGATTTTTGAAGATGATTCCCATGATATAATCATAAAAGTTGAATTATCGGATGTATATGTTTATAAATTCATCTCCTTAACACTGTTAATAATTTTATGGGAAACATAAAAATTTTAAAACATAACATAAATAGTATCAATGGATAATAAAATGTTACCTTCAACTCAATCAGATTAAGAAATATCATTCACATCCTTAAAATTATTGTCATATTCATTTGTGGTAACTTATTTATGGCGTTCGTTTCTTTTTCTTTAATCAACATGTATATAGGGGTCTATATTGTGAAAAAAGTATATATCCATTATTTATACACAATTATGTTTTAAAAATAAATTTATATGGAAAGATATCAGTAGAGTAAAGATACACTTGTACATACAATTATCCTATTTATTCACAAGATCATTATTGATTGTATTTGGAAAAATAAAAAAGTATTAATAAAATATAAAAACTAATTGAAATTCCCATTATTAATAAAATATTTTTTTGATTAATAATAGAAATTTATTTTTAGTGTTTTCATCAACATTTTGGAGATAACATATCAATTATTTGGAAAATAAATTAGATTGTATATAAAGTATTAAAACCACTTTTACTCTCACTTAAAACAAAAAACACAAAAAAAACAAAATGAGAAAAAAAATTGATTATATTTTTTAAATATATATTTATATAAAATTAATGTTACTTTAAACTACAATAAATGAAATTATAAATACAATAATTCTCAACTAAATTATAAGTGTAATAAAAAATGTAATATTTTCGGGAAATATAAACCATATGATTTTATATAAGGGGATAATATCTAAAAATGATCTAAATCTCCTACACAATAATATGACCAAAAATAATCAGACACATATACAAAAGAGAAATTTTAAAACTAATGGATGTTTCTAAAATAAATAATGTGTTTAAAAAAATATATTTCAAATGCACTACCCAATTTTGTGACCCAAACATCACTTTTAATACTCTATATTGGAATTCAATTGAGCACCATAAGATAAAAAAATGAATTACAAATCCATTTATAAAAATTACCGAGTATTTATAGAGTAAATTGAAATTTTAATGGGTTTCTCTCGGTATTGTGATGATAAAAAGATACATCTCATATTCTTTTATACAAATATATAAATGATATGCAAAAATAAACTAATGAAAAAAATAAATTAAAAAATAAAATTTTTCTTTGGGTCATTATTATGAAACACCTAATTTCCATATTTTTCTTTTAAATTCATGTTATTTATATATTATTAATGGGAAATAATAGTAATGTTTTTAAAATTAGTTATGAATTTTTAAAATTATTGCTTCTAAATAATGGAATTTGTTTAAGAAATATATACTTTAGGGATAATATTATTTTGAGAGAAATCTTACAGTATTATCAGACAATGTCAAATTATATATATTGAAAAACTATAAAAAAATAAAAAAAATTGAATAATATTATAATTCAATCATCACAATATCACATAAATTTAATATCTCTTGAAAAATGAGTTCATTACCCTAAGAACAAAAAAAAATAATTTAGAGAATACATTACCTTTAAATAGGGGATCTTCCTAGTATTTTATGATTTTTTTCTACAATGTATTTCCCATATATCTTGATAATAATAGATAGATAAAAAATAAAATAATATAGTGTATTATTGGGAAAAAAATTCAATATTTGTATATTTGTTTTATAAAAATGATATATAATATTTTTAAACAGTAAATGAGAAACTGGTAGTGATGGGATATAACAAATGAATTATTTGAGATAGATGAGGATAATATTATATCACCTCATAGTTGTGAAATTTTTCAAAAGAAAGTATTGACACTATCTGATACTATTTGTTTCTCATAATTATCAATTTTAAAAATTATTATCAGTATATTCAAACATATAATAAATTTAATGTAGAAATATACATAAATAAAAATATTTCATATTATGACATAAGAACTAGAAAAGTATACCTTATCATAGTATATTTTATTAATATTTACATAACTATAATTTCGGGGGATCATAGGTCACACTAAATGGTAATGAATATACTTCCAAAATTTCATCTTGTGATTGTTCTCACATTGTGAGGTCATGTGAAAATATTTTGAGTAGGAATAATGAGAATGTATATAGACACATTTTTTATATTTTTATCTCAATAAAATATTTAATCTAATTTTAGATTTAATGGATTATAATTTAGTAGTAGTTGGTACTAGTTTATTCCTGTGAATGATATTTTGAGTGGCCTAAACCCAACTCATAAATAAACATATTGATTATGATGAAATCTATAGAGTTTTTCGGTTTGAGGGTTTATTGTCTTTATATCAAGATAATAACATCATATATGTCTGTAATATGTTGTATTTACATCATATAATTCATTATATCAAAATAATATATCCATTTCCCCTTATATCAAGAACTATGAATAATAACAACATTAATCATAAAAAACAATCCTTCTTTTATATGCATAAATTAGATATCAAATCAATGATTATTATTTTTAATTGTTATAACAACATATTCATTTTGACTTATTATCAAGGAATTAGTACTTAGGGATCTTTATATAATGTGTTTCATTATATATAGATTATTGGTTTTGTAACTTATTTTTTAAAAAATATATAATATTTAACTTAAATAAATTTATTTTCCTTATTATATAACATTTTTTGGAATAGCATATGTACTTCCATGAAAATAAAGAGGCTCAAAATTTCGATCCATGGATTGGGATGGGTAAGCATTCTCTAGTGTGGGTTTTTTAAAAACATGAGAAATAATTTATGGAATGAATCTATATTCACTATGGTGGCCTATTTTTGAAATTGATTCCCTATTAATTATTTCTTGAGGTTTTATATAACATATACAAAAACTATTTCTCATTATAAAAATCGAAGAGTATTTTTGATGTGTCGTAAAAAATTAATTGTGATTGAAATCCTACATTATTAAATTAATTCATAAAGTAAATAAAATTAATTGTAAAGTCTCGAACCCTATTAAGACAATGTTTTTGTTTACATTATTACATTGCACTTCATATAAGAGATTGTATCCCAATAGAACAAATAGTTTACTAGACTTGAGATACTAGATATGCACTTGAATTGCACATTATATATAAAAATAATAAATAAGACATATTTGAAAAATAAAAAAAAATTATTAGTTTTCTTTACAAGATCATTATTAAATCTACTATATCATAAAATATCATTCATTGTCCAATTCCTAACATGTTGGGGGAAAAATATGAAAAGGGAAAGCTCATATGCTTTGTAAGGTTATGCATATATAGGTATCTAACATGGAATAAATAATTCATGAATTATATTGAAGGAATAAATGGTAATTAAACAATATCATATAAATAATGACATGATATTTATTTTTATCCATATATATAGTAATTGTTAAAATAATTACATTTAAATAAAATATATGATTTTATAATGATATAATTCCCAATTTTATACATATTACACATAAAAATATATCCTCATTCCAATACATAATACATAAATATGTAAGGCCTAATCCAAATATACAACCATAGTTTTCTCATGAGATCAACTGATGTGTTAATGTGATACAAAATTTAAGGTAACACCTTCACTAAATATGTCCAATGTATTCATTATTTGAATAAGAAATTTAACAAAATCAATATGCCTTATTAATCAATAATTTTATGCATATGAAGAAATATAATAAGTAATGAGAAATGTTTTCCGATTCAAACAAATAATAAAATATTCTATGAGTTATGATGGATGTTATCATTTGAATATATTCTCCATTAAGGAATATTATTCATCAAAGAATTTGGTTATATATGAAATTACATTTAAAATATCACTAGAATATTTCTTGAAAAAAATACCCATTTTATTTTGACATCACATAATAAAAAATATATGAATTTTTAAAAATATATTAGTGAAAAAAGTTTCATTGGAAGGAATATAGGAAAAAAAAAGTGAGATTCAAAACAATGATATTTCATGATGTTGGGAAGATCTATTCATATCTTTTATTTAAAAATCAATATTCCATTTACTTTTTCAGTTAAAAGATATAAAATTTCTCATTTTAAAAAACAATAAGTAGATTCATTTTTGAAACATTTTTAAAAAATTATTCATGAATATAAATTACATTAAAAAACAAACTAATAGAATAAAAACAATATAGAAAACATTTTCAGAAAAAATGGATATGGAAGAAATAAGATTTTCGATCGAAAGGAAAAATAATATTTATTTATCTTAAAAATAATATTTTTATTTTTTGATTTACTTAAGAGAATAAAATTATTCTATTACAAGAAATTTCCAAGGAATTATAGGGGGAATAAAAATATATTGGGTTTGATATATAAATAATAACTGATTCCCTGACCAGATTGATAAACATAAACATTCTTAAATACTGGTGCGATTGTGATATAAACCCTTACATGAGGCTCGACATATACAATAGGTGAATTTAAAATCAATTAAAGTAATTTTATTTTCATTATAATTATATAATCTAAAATATTGAAAATTACTATATAAAATGTCATCAAATTATAATATTTAAAAACTATATATAAATAAATATTAATTATTATGCTAATTTTTGAATATTAATTGTCTCGTTTTTTATAAGTGTTTCAATTCTTTATTTTTGTTCTTATATATATTATCATGATTAAAATACCTATAGAATTATAACCATTATATAAATATAATATATATTAATTGTACGAAAATTTTTATTCACCCATTAAAGGTAGAGATATAAAATTAAAATACACTATTTGGGGAGATATCTGGTTCTATATACACATGAACACAATTTTCAAGCACTGATAAATGAATTGAATGAAATATAATATATAAATCACCACTAAAACATATTATTATATCATATATATCACATATATTTATTAAACATATAGTTTTATATTAATTTAAATAAGATTCAAAAATAAAATCACACTGATACATAGTGGGGATATTTCACGCATATTCAAGAGTGACGTTATGATTTTCTAACAGATACAATGGTAAAAATTAAGTTATCAAATTATAATTCCAAAATAATACATATATCATAAATATCATATAATATAATTAAAACCATCAGAATAATCATTAATAAAATATGGTGATGGAAAATGAAATGTTTCCATATGTTGAGTCAATAGTATACACATATTCCAAACAGATACATTCACATTCAACTCATTAGAAATGTTGGTGTATTGTCGTGGTTACATAATCATAATAAAAATTACATATATTTAGGATAATGATATCATTATTTTATGATAAATTATATAGATTTAGAAGAGTTAGTATTATAAATAAATGTAAATAGGATTTCTATGATGATTTATTCTTCTTATGTAGTGTAACACCCTAATATCTAATAGTTAAATCTATATTCTAGAGCATCTCCAACAAGAAACACCAAGACTAAATAAACCAAAATATATATAGTAGTTATAACCTAGACATTAAAATGTTGTACATCAATATTATTAACTTATTTATGATATAAATATATATATTCTACTCAATATAAATTATTCCTAATTATTTAGTAAATTACCACTTGATTTTTACTAAAGAATCATTACTCATCAAAAATACCTTTCCTTAAATATTTTTTTTTATTTTAATAAAAAATTATATTAATTATTGTTTTATAATTTTTTTTTCAAAAATAATTTTATAAGTCGAACAACACTGTTGAAATATTCATATCAAAATTAAAATTTGGTGAAGTTTTTGGAATTTTAATAAATATTTATTTTACAGTGAATTGGGAAAAATACCGAATTTTGTAAAAATGTTATTTTTTTCAAAATATTAAGAAATTATGAAGCACCATTAAATTATTAATATTATTTAATTTAAATTATTTTATATTTATTTATATTTAATACACATAATTTGTGTTTTCAACATCTCATTTCTTTAGTATAATTCTGTCATTGGGTTTAAAAACGATATTTTTTTAATACAGATTTGAAGGGAATAATGTTTATCAATTTTAATTATTTAAAATAGCCCCTAATTTGAATTTATTTTTATGAAATGTACAAATTAAATATTAATAAATTTTATTTAATTTATATAATAATTATTTTTTGTACTATACTTAATTTTAAACAAAAAATTTAAATAAATCACTTCTAAAAACCCCACTTATTAATCATGCCTATGAGATTAGTTTTAAAAAATAATTGTACAATTATGTTAATTGAATTTGGTAAAGTTTATTACATGCAGGAATTTGAATAAATTATATTTTATTATAACTTCAAATTAATTTTTCACTATAATTAATAATGAAAATAGTAAAAATAAATTACTAAAGTTATGAAGAAAATCAGTTAAATGGGGGTTGGAGTAAAAAAGGAATAAAAATGACATAAAATATTTTAGAAAAATTATTTGAAGGAAATATTTTGACCTTATTATTTCTAAGTATCAATAAATATTTATATTCAAAAATTGTTTAATTTTAAGATTGTGGGCACACCTTTTTCTTTTTTAAAATTACTAGTGAGCCACACAACTAGCTATAAAAGTCCACCAACTCCCGACTCATATTTTCAACTTCAAAATAGGATGGATCATCCTAAACCTACAAAAATTACTAAACAACATCCATACACTCATCCTATAATCAATTTTTTATTCAGAACTTTGTTCTATGAATACATTTTGTATAATCCTAAAGTGGTGGGCTTAGAATAGGTGAAATTTAGAACTACATGTTCTTGTTATATTTATTCTTCCACATCAATAACATATGATTAAAATAGTATAATTTAAAAAATATATAATTTATATTTAGATGTTATTATATTAATGAAATAACCAAAATCTATCTCCTCCTCTATAAAATGGGAAATTAAATCATCATTCATGTGTGTGGTGGACTACTACCTCCTGAACTGATGTCATTTGTTTTCTATCATAACATATCATGTATTTTATTACCAATAGATTGATAGTATATATATACTACATTTGTATCATATTTATATTTTTCTATTTGTTATATCATTTATACCATCTTACATTCCATCATGTGGGGGATGCGATAATGTAGCTCGTGTTTACGATGGACATCCGCCTCTAAGAGAGATTCGATTCATTTTTAACATATAAATTACATGAAATATTAAAAAGATAATTTTAATCAATATATATGATTTAAATGGAAACATGATAATACTTGTGACATATTTCTCATTCTTAAAATATAATATAACATTTAAAAAATTACAATGTCAGTCTTGAACATGTGTACTACCACCTCCAAAAAGCGATGTGATTATTTTATAATAACTATAAGGTTATAATGATATATATAATTATATGTAAATTAATAATATAGAATTTATGATATTTTTATAATTTAATAATTATTAAATAAATCATTCTTTCTTCCTATATTGATAATTGAAAAATGGAAATGTTACATGTATGAACATACAACATGCTATCTTAATGATTGTAACGTATGTACATTTATTATAACTATTTTAATGATTATTTTTTAAATTATATTTTTTGAATAAATTTGATAGTTTTATTATTATTATTATTCTCTATAATTTAAAATAATGACATCTTTTATCCTGGTCAGTACACAAAATCTATTTTAAAAAAATGAAACGAACATCCGTATAAACCCAATGTGAAAATAGATGAATTAATAATTAAATATTTCAATAAATTAATTAAAAAAATAGATTTAATATTCAATTAATAAACCATAAAAATATTATTTTTAAATAAAATAATTAATATAAGTTTATTATACACATGTTCAGGGAAAAACAAGGAAATTCTGTACTCGAGGAAAGAGGTTGTCATTATTGATTTTACTTCTAAGATATGAAATCATCATTCCCACTTTGTTGTATTAAGTAAGATATAAAAATACCCTTTTAAATAAAATATCATGATACCATAATATATCATGGTGTTTTAGTTTCTAATTTTAATTATTTCATTCATAAGTATTTGATATGAGTGTTACCTAGTTGTAATGAATTTCATTGGTTAATTTCTTTTCATTTTTTTATATTTCTCCTTCTTTATATCTAGTATTATATATATTTGTGTGTAATTAAATTTGAATATATATTATTTTATTTCATCATGTTTTATGAAGATTTACATTTTCTATACATAATCAATTTGTAATAACCTGAATCATCATTGATGTATGAGTCCTTTATATTCCATCCATTATCAGTTTAAATGTTTGAATATGAAAAAATATGAATTCTCTTGGAGTATATGGAGGTATTAAGAGGGTCTAGGGCTGGTATAGAGCCTCGAACCAAATCATTGGGTTTATAATGGCCCTGAAAACATTTAGTTCAAAACGTGCTGGGTCAGCTACCTAGTTTAACAAACTGTGTGAGGTAAGGGAAGAGAGTAGAAATATTCCGCACAGTTTCATTCTAGCCATATGATTAAGTCGGCACATACATGTAGCTAGATTTGAAATTTTGATAGAGGTGAACTACATGGTTTTGTGTGTGGTTAGTCAAATCGTGAGAGAAAACCATATGGGGGCCGCCTTCCTATAGAAAAACATATTCCTAAACCATGTGACATAGATATTTTAGAAAATTTAGCAACAATAAATTAAATTAAATAATTTCATAAGCCTATTTAAAAAAATTTATTCTACAAAAAACATACATTCCCTTTATTTGGAAGCCTTTTCTTATTATTCTTATATTCAACATAACTTCACTATCTGATATCTATATTTAAGGTCGTTCATCTCTTTGGATCCGTAGTTTTAATATCTCAGTTACTTTTAATTCATTCTTCATTATTAGGGAAATTGGTTTCACTATTTAGGTGAATGGCGATTTTCTTTATTATTGTATTCTTATTCTACTTTTTTATTTTCCTCGATCCGATTCCAATCATGTGATCATAATAGATGATCTATCATCTAAAGACCATTGGTAGGTATTGTGATGCCTTTAACATAAATTTGATCTATTTATATATGGAATTAGGTTGCACACTGAATTTATGAACATCACATTAAATGATATTGAACCCTTAAACTATTAGGTATGGCCTTTGTAATTAAAGATTCAAGATAATTTATGGTTGTGAATAAAGAACAATGAAATTGAACCCTTGGTGGGTTGAATATTCAACTAGGCCTCAATGGGTGGTGTTTTAATCTTTTTTGATTTGAAGTGTTCCTTATCCATGCTATTGGTTTTAAATGAATGAGTTTAATTATAAAAAAATTATGAATTTATTTTTATTATCAAATAACATTTAATTGATCATTGGGAAGGGATGAGTGAATATGATCCTTATCCTTAGGATTTGTATTAGTTTTTAACACTTTAGTTCCATGTTTATAATTGAGTTAATATTTATATTGATATTCCCATGTGTGTAAAATGATGAATATTCCATGTAATTGATTTATATAGCATGAACTTATCTTTTTATTAAATTTCCCATGTGGGTGATTATGATAACTACTTTTATGTTTTGAAAATAACCTAAGACACCATGAAGTGACATTGAATAAGAGTTTAATGGTTTTGATCATAGCATGTGTGATCAGTTTTCTTGAAAGATGTGGAAATAATTTAATTCCTGTAAACCATGGGTGATATATTGATTCAAATTATGAATTCCAGGGAAGAACTCATTGAGGCTAGACCTTTGTTCCTGATTGGTACTTGGATTTCCAAGGATAATCTAATAGGGGCTTCACCTATTATAATTATTGATACATGTATTCACATTGGAATTTTAGGGACGTACTAAAGGGCATTGATTTTATAGACATGAGTGATACATAAGCTCCCATAGTGAACATCCCATGACATACTTGTTGTGAAAGAATATTATACCACACCTAATGTGATACATAGTTTATTAAGGATCACCATGGACAGACACATAGGGTGGTGGGTATTTTATACCAAGAGAGACACATAGATCCCTACATAGTGATTATAAATATAGGATTAGGTTCTTAATGGATTAATGAATGGAATTTATTATGATGTGTCTACCAAGATAACTCTCATGATTGATGTCCATCTATTAATTTTAATTTTTAGATGGAATACATAGACATCTCTTGTCCTTATGATTATAGGGGGGATTTCAGGCTTGTACTAGGTGTCAAGACATATAATTTAAATGATACTAAATAGTTAAATGTACTATATTTTAGGTAACATACCATAATGGTAAATTAGTCACATAACTTTTAAATGGAATGGATTTAAATTATTAGATTATAAATGAGAGCCTTTTGTAGGTTTTTTACTTTTGAGTACATTGTTTACATATTATATTGTTTCTTACACACTATTATATATATATATATATATTCATTGACTAATTAGAACCAAATCTATGTGTTTGGATACTAGGATTGCATCTCACACCATATTTGGGCCACCTTTGGGTATGTAAATAAAAAATATGACTGCAGGTGTTGTTCTGGTAATGTGACCTTTAATAGGATCTTGATGATTTCTTGGGATGTGGAGCATGGGACTACGTTGTGGCTCGCTAAGAGAGATGAATAATTTTTTTATTTTTTTTTACTTTTTTCCCATGTGTTGTAAAAATAATATATATTCCTTTTCAGATTATTTATAAGAGAAATATGGAACGTATTGCAATCATCATTGAATGTGATATTCAATTTTTGTATTGTTATCTATTCCTATAGTTATTCTATTGTTTTTTGATTGCTGATTCAAATAATTATATGTTATATTCTTTTTATGTTACACTCTAGTAATTAGAACATAGTCTCCCATACGACACTAATATGACCTCACATCTAGTTAAAAACATGTGGTGTCTAGGGAGATGTTCTTGAGGTCGTGGGGCTAACCAGGCTCATTGATCTATTCTGTGGAATCTGGTTCTAATACATTACAATGTGGTATCAAATACAGGTTTAAATCTTTGGACATGTGGGTAAATGACCCACATGGTTAACAATTTAGATAAACATTCCATTCAACCTATTTAAGGTTAATTTTGAAAATTTTGAAATGATTACGGATACGAATGGAGTGAAAAAATGGATTAAACTAAAGATGAAATAGAAAATTTAGTTGTTTATAGTAGAAACATAACCCAAACCCAACCTTATTATTAATAATTATTCAGTATCTCTTGATTTTTTATGATCTATATGATTCCCATACCATACGTATAGAACAGGATGAGGGGTGTGTTATTATATTGGAAAACTATTACCTTCCCTACTTTTATATCTATGGTTTTGAGTTATAAAATTTGAATGAAATCTTCATCTAAGGTGTGCTCTTGGTATTTCTAGAGGAATGCATCCATGAAATTATATAGTCATACAATATGCTAGTGTATATGACCATAGTACAGAGGTGGTGGTCCATATTCTAATAAAGGATCCTCCAGATGTGACAACGTTAAACTGGTTGTTGAATCAGACCTTGGTGATAAGACAGAGTTCCATGACTAGTTCTTGGACTATATGTAAAAATTCCTGGTGGGGCAATTTGGAATTTAGCATTATATAATTGGTACGATTATATCCCAAATTGTGATTTTATATCTTGATGATTGGGGAACATTTCCGGATGATATCCCTCTAGTGGTTGATCATTTTATGGATTCATTCTTAGATGAATTTTACAAATTTCCTATTGTAAGATAGGTAGAGATCTCCATCAATGTTGTGCAAGGAGATTCCCTACTAACAATTACTCCTTGAAATATGGTTAATACTAAGATAGATTATTTTAAGAAGAATCTAGAGGTTTTATAGGAAAAGGGGTTTTATCAAACTCAGTTTGTCTCCATGGGGTTTTCTAATTCTTTTTTTAATAAAAGTGAACAAAACACTCAGGTTATGTTTAGATTACTAAAAGTTGAACCTCATAATGGTTAATAACTAGTATCCTCTACCATATAAATATAATCTCTTCAAATAGATCTGAGAATATTTGGTCATTTTAAAGATTTATTTATGATTTGAATATATTTAGGTGCATAATATTCCTTTAGAAATACCTCAAACAACCACTCATAGAAGGTACAATCTATTTGAGTATCTAGTTATGTTATTTGGTATCATGACCACATGAATGGACTTCATGAAACTAATTCATAGATTTTTCAATCCTTTTTTGATTCATTTGTGTCAGTATTCAAGGATGATATCTTGGTGTATTACTATAATAGACATGATAATTCCAAAAAATATTTATATCGCATTGAATACACTGGTAGAGAATCATTTATATTTTAATATAGTAATTTGACCCTTCTAAATGAATCATATTCACATCACGGGTTACATTATCCTAGGATAGGAGTATCAGTTGTACCAAATAAAGAGATATATATAGTTTTCTGAAATAGTACAAATAAAATATTAATTTATGGATTTTCTATGGACTTACTTATTATTATTGGAATTTCATATAGGTCATATCATACCCATAAGTTCCCCTAATGATCTTGAATAATATGAGTGACTTTTTTTATAGCATGATTCTCATGAGAAAACCTTTTAGCATCTAACAGGGAAGGTCACATGAGCATTGATACAAAATTTTCAAGGGCCAGGCATGAGTTACATTGTTCACTGTGAGGAATCGTGTATAAAGCTTGGCGAAGTTCGTATGTAGGGGGGTAGAGTCTTTAGATATGGGTCTTTGTAGTTATGTCCACATGAGATGAAGTACCTAACACGTGATCTCGAGTTAGCTACCATTGTTCATGAATTATGTATTTGGAGACATTACTTTCTGAGAGAAAATTTTTCGGTGTAAACGAACCATAGAACCCTCAACTAAATATTTACACAATGTGATCTAAAAATGATGTCGAGAAGAATGGTTAAATTCCTATACTTTTTGGGTTTTTAACTTTCCTTCAGAATAATTAATGTCAATTCAGTGGTCGATGCACTGAGTAGAAGAACCTAAATACATGAATTTCAGTATCATAGTAGAAAGTGGTAACTCAGGGAGTTGTCCTCTAATATCCACATTGAAGTGAAAAACTCGTTAGGGGATGAAATATATTTTGTCCTTTTCTTTTACATATACCCTTCTAGATATAGTTATGAGGATTTAAATATGGGACTCAAAGGTATTGTTCTATAGGAGTGTTTTTTAGGTGATGAACCTCCTCTAAGTGGGACCATAGGAATGTATGAGATGTAGTGAGTTCATGGATACTTATGGGTCTCATAATACATTAGTGTGGAGATAATGATGAAAACTATTTCATAATATTTCGAAGGGAACCTATGTTTCACTATATAGAATTGAGATTTACATTTCCAATTCTAGTAGTCATTTATGACAGGAGTTGTAGCTAATTTTTTCATGAGGTTTTCCACCTTTCAGTGGGTGAAGGAATAACATCTTTGACCAGCCAGACAACCATAGTAGATACCCATTCTTGTGTGAAAATAGAAGAATTTTATAATGGGCTTTACGAACACTTTACTGAGGCTGCCTTAAGGAAATTATGTTGTGTGCATTTTTTTTTGACATGATCATGAACATTTCACATATCCTGCCGATCAAGGAAACATTCAATGTGGATGATTAGGGAATGTTGTATATACTTCAGATAGTATAACTACATAGGGTCTTACATTTAATCATTTCAGATACAGACTCTAGGTTTAAAGGATGACTTTATAAAGGCATACATGGGCATTGTGTACGTGGGTGCTACTAAGCACATAATACCACCATGAGACAAATGTGTAGTCCAATCCCATGATTAAGGTCCTTGAGGAAATGTTGAGGGAATGTGTCCTTGATTTAGGGGGTCTTGGGAGAGTAATATAACCTTGTTGAATGATCCTACAATAATATCATTTAGGATATTATTAAAATGGATCCTTATAAATACTTGAATGATATCCCACTAAAGGAACCACTGTATTGAATAGATGCATGATATCCACATATGATTGTTCTTTATCTTTTTCAAGAGATTATGAAATAATATCAATTTATTTGTGAGAAGATAGATACTATGCAATATAATAAGAAATCACATGATGATCGCATTATATTACCTATAGTGTTTGAGGTTGGGGATTGGGTTTTCTTTTGTGTCTCACCAAAGGTGGTACACATGATAATTAAGAGATAAGGTATGCTTTCATCAAGATATGTTGGGTCGTTTGATATTTTGGAGGTATTCAGGATTTTAGCCTATTTTTTGTAGTTACCTCATAGATATTGGTCAATGAATGATTTCATCCATGGTTCTAAATTATTACATTACTATTTAGAATCATCTCAATCATTTGAGCCCAAGGTGGTTGATTTATAGGTTGATGTATCCTTTTAGGTGTATCTTATAAGCATTATTAATAATATCATGAATGTTTATAATGTCTATCCATTCAACTGCTATAGTTGTTATAGTTGGAAGGTTGAGTATTGGATGGGGCCTAGGATTGGGTGGCTGATTTATGATCACAATGGATAGTTTTATTCATAGATAATTCTTCGCCTCACATGGAAGGGAAATTCAGGGATGATTTGATTTAAGAAGGAAGTTTGTAAGAGCATAGTTTTTAATTAAGGTTTGAATCCTTAATTTTCAATCAATGTTCTTTTTAAATGTTAAAATAGGGAGTCATGTGACTTCTTATGGAGGACATATAGGTTTCTGGGGTGTCTGGGCCTTTTTTCAGATCCTGAAACCTATGAATTTTGGTGAAAATGGTCATGGGAAAGGCTAGATTAAATTGTGTGGAGAAGTCCTCACTGTTTAGCAAACCATGCATGGTAGGGTAAGAGGGTAGGAATATTCAAAATATTATTAGACTAACCATGAAATCCAATACCCATGGATGCACATCCCTTTTTATAATTTTTATATCAGTGATTTCCAAAATTTGAGAATAGACTTTCAAACCAATTGAGAAAACCATGAGAGCTCCCTTTTCCTATAGAATACAATGCCTTGTTGGTGAACATTTTTTTGAACCCTTAACCAAAACCATAATACACCATATATTTTTGAAAATTTAATAATTTTCAATTATATAAAATAATTTTATAAACATATTTATGTACTTTTCATTCTACAAACCAGTGTCCCTCACATCTATTCATAGCCTTCGGTGACTATTCCTACATTCAAGATAACTTATTCATCCAATATCTAAATAAACGTCCATTCATCTCTTTGGAAATGCAACAGTAATATCTTGATAATTTATTATTCATTCTTTATTATTCTATATATCGGTTGTGCTATTTAGGTGAAAGATGATTTCCCTTATTATTAGTTTATTGGTATGTTCATCGGTTTTTTCTTAATCTCAGACAAATCATGAGATATTAATGTATGGTCTACTAACTATGGGCCATATGTTGGTGTTCTTGTTCTGTTCTCATAATTTCGTGTTGTTTATATACGTCATCGTGCTGTGGTCCAAACTTCCTGGTGCAGCCATAAATGAAATTGAAGACATATATTTTTGGTCACGGACTATGTAATGAAATCGAAATGATAATGTTTAGTTGTGGGTAATGAACCATTGAATGGAATCACCCATAGCTGGGTTAAAAATTGAACTAGGCCTTAATAGGTGGATTTTGGATCCCAGATAAATTTGATGTGTTCCCATTTCCAAGGAATGGGTATTAAATGAATCAATTGAAATAAAAATAAAATGATGAATTTACCTAGGTTATGAATATCAATTAAATTTATAAATATCCATGAATGATTTAATATGACCATTGTCCATTGGAGTTTAATTAGTTTTTGAAGTATGCTAACCCTGTTTAAAATTGTGATGTTCTTTATATTGATATTACTATGTGAGTTAAATGAATTCTATGAGATAAATTTGAATGATTTAGCATGAATATATCTTCTAATTGAAATTATCATGTGGGTAACTGTGATCCAAGCATTCTATGATAGGTCAGTGACATGAGAAACCTTGAGGTGAGTTTTAATTGTATTTTATGGTTTTTACTTTATATTGTTAAATAAATTAGATATAATGATATAGAAATTATTGAATTCATGATTGAAATGGGTGATTCAAATATTGAAAGGAAGAATTCCATGGATGGGCTCACTGAGGCTTGAATTTTATTCTCGAGTGATATATGGTTATACTAGGACAAATATATAGGGGCATTGAATGTTATGCCAAGTGAGACATGGATTCTGATTAGAATTCCATGGATGCACTATAGGGAATTTATTATATAGCCCTGAATGACACTTGGGATCCCATAGTAGAATGCCAAATATATAATTTATTTGGAGGAATTATATTACACACCTTGAGTGATACTTGGGTTCTTGAAGATAACCACGGATTCTCTTGTAGGGTGTTCGTTATTTTATATGTAGAGTGATTCTTAGATTGCACCATAGAAATTTCATTGAAAGTCTTAGGTTTTAAAAGGATGACCGAATGTAATTAATTATAAAATGTCTCATATTCTAAAGTAATTTCATGGATTCTGCCTTTGACTTATAAATTTTATATTGCCTTCATAGGCATCTGTTGTTCTTATGATTATACGGGGGATGACAAAATAGCACTAGGTCCTAAGACATGTTATTTAAATGAGATTGAGTTCTATAATTAACTTGATTAAAGGATGAATGAGTTACTTTTAAATTGGAGACTTACCTTTTTAAATGAAATTTATTTAAATGAATAGATTATAACTGAGATCATTATTTCATAGGATGTTTACTTTTGAGTACTTACTCTATAAACTTTATTCTTACCTTCCCATTTATAAATATAAATATATAAATATATATATATATATATTCAATAAATGATTGTTATATAACATCAGTGGTTACCTACTAAGAATATTCTTCACACCCTTTTTGGTCCACCTTTGGGTACCCAAATTGGCTATATCATGGTAGTTGTCGAAAAGGGAAGGAACCCTTCTATAGGTTCATGATGATTTCATAGGAGTATATGCATGGTACATAGTTGAGGCTCATGATGCTAGCTGAATACTTTTGGAATTATTTTACTCTTGATCCATCAGTGGTACTTATAGTATGTATATATGTTTCGGATTATTTATTAGATACAAGTGAAATGTATTATAGTCCTCATTGTATATTAGATTACATTTTGAATAGTTATTATTTCTTTTAGTTATTCCATTATTCGATTGTTACAACTACTTTTGATAATAATATATCATTTATTATACAGTGTTACACTCATGTAATTAGGTCATAGTATCCCAAAAGAACACCTATTCCCTTGATTCTAGTTATAAGCCACTAGAATTTGGGAATATGTACTTGAGGACAAGTGGTTAATCAGGATTAGGGCACCTTTGAGGGGAATCCAAGTCCGGGACATTAGATGATTCCGTGATTAATTTTCTAATTCAATGGAATGATTTTATTAAAGGGCAATTCCTCAAAAACTATCTTTATTTGAGACATATTTTTATGATATGGACCAATATTAATTTTTGAGGTGTATTTACTGCCCTTTGAATTATTATATCATGAAAATACTTATGTTAATGATATTTAAATTATAATTTTTTGTAATTCATTAATAGGGATTAAAATTAACGATTTACCAATATTTAAAAGGCGTTATGATTTAATCTCATTTCATTCATGATTCTGTATGTTCAAAATAATTTTTGAATAAATAACATTTTATCACTTTCAGATAAAAAATCTCTTTTATTCTCCTCCTGTTTGGAATGAGGTTCACATGTTTAATTTCCATTTCCTCCCATATTAATTTTTGAAAGATCAAGAAAGTTATTTGTATGTAATATCAATCTTTTATATTCTTTTAGATAAGCTATCTTTCACTTCCATATCCATGATTTTAGAAATTATAACAAAATGTTCTTTATAAGAATAATTTTTTTCATAATTATGTATTAAAAGGTCTTTGACCTTATTTTAATTTCATAGAAAGAACTTATCATAACATTTTCTAAATGAATCATTTTTTACCCTATTTTTTAGAATTTTTTGAAATTAAATATAATTTTTAAAAATTAAAATTTGAACATATTTTCTCAACATCATGACAATTATTTAATTTGTGCCACCAATTATATTTTTACAAGGTTTTTTTAATGGAATTATTTTTTCAATATTCTATGATTTCTTAGTTTTTAAATGTAATTCTAAAATTGAAATTATTTTTTCCCTCAACCATGTTTTAAATGATATTTCACTGTTATTTGTATTCTTTATTTTCATCAACTACTATAGTTTATTATCCTCTAATGGGTATATGTTCTAATGATAGGATCCACATGATTTATCTGGTTATGTTATGATTGTCTTAAAATGATATTAATTAAACCCATTTCATTCCTATTTTATAATTATGTTTCTAAGAGAATATTATTGAATTATTTTCTTTCCAACATGTTAATAATGTTTTAAAGAGATATTTATAAAACCCATTTCATTCCAAAAATTTAATAATGATTTAAAGATACTGTTATATAAGACATTTATTTCCCATAATTTAATAATATTTCAAAGAGATAAACAACGAACCCATTAATTTTATATGGTTTAATAATGATTCAAAGATATTTTTGTGGAACAATTTTCATTCCATGGTTTTATAATGTTCTGGGAATATTATTATGGTACATTTTTATTTCCCATAAGCTAATAATATTTAAAATATATTGACAAAGAGCCTATTTTATTTCCACAGGTTTATTTTTCTCATGAATATTGGTATGGAACCCTTTTATTTACCATGGGTTAATTATGTTTCATATATATATATTTATGTAATATATTTATTTTCCATATAATAATTCTATTTCAATTTGATTTAATTAGAGGCTTATTCTATTACAAGGTATAATCATGTTTCAAATATGTTATTATGTAATATATTTTTTTCAACATGTTAATAATATTTCAATAAAATTTCTAGGGAGCCAATTTCACATACTAGGTTTAATCATGTTTTGAAACTAATGATTGTTGGTTCAATGTGTTTATGATAAATTAATATTATATTTAATTTTTTCATTATGCCATTATATGAAATTGAGTATAATGATATGTGGTTCCATTATAACCCAATGATGGATGTTTCTATTATAGAAAATGGATGGGTGCATAAAATAGTAACCAAGGTTTGGGGGTTCCATGATAAACAAATGATAAACGAATCTATTATATCACTCTAATACATTGGTTTATCTAGAGATTAAATTAAACCATAATGGGTATTCCATTTTTATGATTAATATGATGATAATTATTCTAAGATACCATTACATTTTATCTATGCCATCTGTGGATTTATAATGTAATGTATAATCATGACTGATTTCACCGGACTCATAATTATTTATTATGATGACTCTTACCATTTTTAAGGCCTTATTCCATGTTTTTATGTTAGAGGATCTGGGTATTGATGGGTATAAATATTAATTTTTTATACTCATGACCTCTTATTTGGTAATTATACCCTTATGAAAATCTTTTACTCACTGATGGAATTCCACTTCTAATGCACATTTTTACCCTTATTGAACATTTTGTATCATCCTTAAAAAGTTAACTTTTCCTGGAGATATAAATATTGAGTTTGAATGAATTATGTATCATCATATTTCCTTCAACAAAGTTATTTATTAACCATTGTGTTGATCTTTTTTATGTAAGATCTTGTTTTATGGTCATTCAGTAAAAATTATAAAATTTTAGATGCCTTTGGAATAGTGTGAGGTAGGTGTAAGATATTGGATAACCCTATTTTTTAGACCATATATCTGTATTACCTTTGATGGTTCTTAGTTGGTAATAATATTTTTAAAAAAAACTATGCAGATTTATACTACTAATCATGCATCTTCGTGAATTGAGCACAATCTTAGTTGGATCTGGATAACCCATTAGTGTTCCCACAATAGAGAGACTGTGCACCCTAGATAGTAATAGTGCATGTTTAGGGTGAATATTTTGTTTAACCATGCATCCCTACCTGTAAGATATGTTCCTAAGATTCAATTACCAAAAAAGATTAATTAAAAATATCTAACCCCATGGTTAGTACTCCTAGAAACATTTTATTTACTAATAGAATTGTTTTTATCTTGGGGTATCTCGAAAGGAGAATTTGACTATTGAAACCAATTTTCATGTTGGAATGATATAGAGTTAATATTGTTCGATATCCTTAGAATAAGATAATAAACTATTGTGTGGATTCTACAAATATATCGTTCTATCCTCTTTATATTTTTATAATCCATCTTACAATTGATGTATCTAAAATTCATTTTTTTTTGAATCTTGATTCTAGTATGTGTTGCTAGAAATTTTGATAATTAATTCTTCATTTTCATTCCCAATTATGGGTATTGTGTGTTGTGATATATTGATTTAATTTTATGTGGTTTCATAAGTTATTTATTTTGAACTGAAAGAATATATTTCATGATATATTTCAATAGATTTAAAAATTATATAAAAATATATATTTGAGTTTATTTTACCATTAATTTAAAATGGGTATCAATATTTAGAAAAAACCACAATTTCAATTTAATTAAAACTTTTGGGTGAATTTGTGAAAAATGATTTATTGATATGAATACATTTTTGATGAAATAATTTGAGGCTGATCATTATTAAATGGCCTAGGTTGTAAGGTGATTTGAAATGGAATGAAATGATCATTACATATGGTTTTCTTTTTAAATGTGAAAGTCATTTTGATAACATAAATTGTATAAATTATATTTTAAATTATTTGAAATTAATAATTTCCAAAATGATTTTTTGATTGTTTTATTGGTGAATCACATTTATGTCTAGTTCATTTGTAGGTAATGTGGAGACACACATCAGGATCATAAAATCCAAAAAAATGTACAGACTATGATAACACTGATAGAACCATGATTGGATAGAATTCACATAATGGCTCCCCTAATGGAAATATGATTTTAATTTGTAATCATATATACATTAATGTTGATGAATAATAAAGGTCAATATCCTATTACTATGAAATAAATGTATTACAAGGCTCTGTTAGATGGTTCATTACTTATATTATTTTATTTCACGTGTTGTTGATTAATTGATCTTTGTTTCATTCCAACTAATTTATATAATGTATTTTAATAATATTTTCATTTATGACTATATGAACTATTTTTCGATATAAATTCCATAAAATTATTATAAAATCCTATTTCGAATGAAAATATGAAAATGAAATTATGTTCAATGCTTTATTATAACTCACCTCATTAATGGTAATTTTTTTAGTACTGAATATAGAACACATCATGAGACACTACATAGATTTATAGATCAAACCCTAACTTTTCCATTAGGATTTTTTAAATTTATTTTTATAAGAAAAATAAACGATAAATATCCACTCTGATGTAGTGGGTATTAGTGATTATTTGGATGATGGAGTGGTTATGCTGACTGGTGGAGCTATTTTTCATATGTTACAAATTAGTTTATAAGACTTTGATCTATTTGAGATTGTTTTATTGATTGAGATATTTATTTTTCATACTGGGTATCATTTTACATGTAAATTTCTTGAGATTCTCCTTTTATAGTGTTGTGGATTCTAACTTGTATCTATTATAATTATCTTTTTTAGGAAAATTTCTTCAATGTTTGAACTTTTATGGTTCCAGGGGCTAGTCATCAACCCGTGGGGATTAGTAATTCTATATTATAGTTGGATTGGGTATTGGGGTATGGGGGTATATGGGATAGTTCATGAATAATTGGTATCATATGTGTGGGTTAATCAAAATTCTTTGATGTTAGTATATGTTTTATAATTTCTATATGGAAATAATGAGGTAGTTTTGAATGAATGTATAACCAGATATCATTGTAAGGATGCTTTAGTAACCAAAATTGTTTTAGACAATTTTCATTATGGAATATTTTGATATGAATCTATTATTTTCCTAGATTTTGACGAGTTTTATGAAATCAAAATTATAAATATTTACTCGATAGAATTTTTATTACTATATCTATTGTTTGATTTGATCAAATATGCATCCTTTTCAACTTATTTAGTATTTTCTATTGATTATTGTTTCAACATGCCTCTAAGAAGATGTCTGAATTATCCTTAGAATAATTATTCTGCTCAACTATTGTGTAAAAATACACCATTGGATTTAAATATTGTCGAGATAGTGGTGTGGAATTTTTAATCAATACAGAATTTACCTAAACATATCCTCAATTGGGATCTAATATAGAAATAGCGATGTTATTAATTTCTTTATCTTGATAAAGAGTCAATTCACCAGAATCCACAAATTTCTATTGATCTAATTGTCATCATGAGGCTTTGTAATGGTTTAAAAAGATAGAAATCAATTTTTATTTCATATAAATGCATGTGGAAACTAAGATAATGTGTACTAACATTATAATGGAATGGAAAAATATGAGATTGATGGATTTGATGTTGATGGAAAAGTAACATGAGGATTTTGATGGAATATAATTTTAGTTCTTTACATAGAATATTATTATCTAAAATCTATGTTCTGAGGGTGATCCATAGATTTCTTCATACTCGAGCAGTAAAACCTGACAGTTACTAGGAATGAAAATTTCATTGCTAGACATATTAAGTATAATATTGAGTTTGGGTATAATGTTAAGATGATGGAAAAATGATTTTATATGTCTCTTATAAAAGACATATGATCTCCAAATTTTCTGAAGAAGATGGAATCTTATTCTAAAGTGCTCAATTGGTTTTGGATGGTTGATATCAACGTAGATATTTTGATTCATTAATTATGAGTTCTTTTTATCCCAGTGGCTATTTTGGGAGATCCATTAAAGGAAATAGGAATAATTATGTTACCCATATTGCTTTTAGACATCATGAATCTTTTATAATTACTTATGTTACTAGTAGTATCCATTTTACATACTTATAGTTCAACAAGAATGGGCCTTCAAACCATGTTTACACCAAGGGTTTGAAATCTATGGTTCATGCAGCCGATTAGGCAACCTACAAAAATTATGTCATGTATCTTTTACACTTTATAGTGGTATGATATCATCACCAACAAAAATTAATATAGTGAAATAAGACGATTCAATATTTAAAGGGTTCCTACAATATACATTTGTTATGATACTCCTTTATGAAGTGGAAGTGTCTATAAAAGAAGATTGTACTGGTCCCTTGAATATGAGACTTACCATCACTTTAATATCATCTTTATTATGAAATTTATTTTATACTAGTAAATCATAATTTTTTATATCAACATGTATTTTTAACAATCTAAATCATTATATGGAGATTTTTTCTTCTATGATTTATATGGTTACACCCCATGGAATGATGATAATGAAGGGTCTCTATTATTCTGCTTGTGTTTTCTCTTGACTAAAAATCGTTCTAACCTATAATTTTCATTTCCTCGATGTTTCAACCTATCTAGAATGACCACTAATATTAATGATGGGTAGGTGGTTCATATGGACTCAATCACGCCACCTCGTACACCCGAGCCAACCAAATATTATTGATGGTATTTGGTGGTTCTAGCAGAGAGACTATACCCTCATGATCTTATAATCATAAAAGTTAATCAAAAAATAAATAAAAAAAATAGTGGCAGAAATAATAAATGAAAGATAAAGAAATATAATAATAATGTAAAGTAATTATAATATATATCCACTACCAAAATAGAACAATGCATGATACACCAGTTGATGGTACATGACTATAACAATAGACATATAATAGAAAAAATATATACTATATTACAAAAATAAAGAAATGAATTTGAACCCCTTGAAGGGATCTCTTTGAGCATATGGGGCCCCTTCTCCATGGTTATGGGAACATGATATCTACTCAAGTACCGTAGTGCAATGGAAAATCGATAACGGTGTGAGAAATAGATCCTAGTAGGTTACCACACCGAATGTCTACAAATTTAACAAATCTATGAATATAATGTAAATTAGTGAAGAAGTATAAATTAAATAATAAACAATGATAAAATAAAAAAAATATTGGATGGATTCGATTCTAATAGGATACATATCTAACTCTACCAGCTTCAGATCATGGTTAGAAAGAGTTTCAAATTGGTAACTATATATATATTAATAATATATATATATATATATATATATTAAGAGAGAGTGTAGTTATTTATTGTATCTACCTATATGAAACAAGTACCTACAAACCTAAGTGGTCATATACATGGAATACTGGTTGCCATATGGACTAGAGTATAAATCATTTATCCATAACTACATTGAAAAAACCTATAAGCCTAGGTCAAAGGGTAATTTCCCTACATATCATTATGATTGGTCGACATCATATTCATCGCTCGATATGGTGAATATGTCATCATGTCAACACTCGCACAGTAGTGAGTGTGATGTCATGTCAACACTCACAATGAATGTGGTACGTCATACCCACCATCCACATAGTATCAATATGGGTGAGAGTCATGCTCAACATCGGATATAAGAATGGATGATACCTCCATGCTCAGAAAGAACCCTTAATAACATTCCATTACCAAGATCAAGGCATAATCATATTTATAATAATAGGAATTTTAAATTACCTATGATGTTTTATATTTTTCAATTTATTAAAATCTTCGAATAATATTCCATTAATTCCATTTACTAAAATGTGAAACAATCAGTGTGGTTGTTCTACCCTTTCATAATTCCAATAAAAACACATAAATTATTCAAGGAAGGAAGACCATCTCATATAATATACTCCCTTTAGATTTCATTACATTTATATAAAAAAGTTATTTAAATGAATATTACTATCATGAATAAACCATTCATGTAGTGACATTACATTGAATCTTTCAAAACATGTAAATTTTTTTATCAATGTTCAAAAGGTACTTAGATAGTTATATTGTCTAACTGAGAAATTTCTTACATGTGAAATCCCATTTATCATTCTGGATAATCCCCTAAGAGAAGCTTAGTCCAATATTCATTTAATTAAGAGTGGTCCATGTCCTACACCTAGAAGTTGAATTGAATAATGTAATCATCTACATGAAATGAGGAGACCTCCACTAAACAACTTGAATGATGTACATGTAGAAAACATTTTCATATATATATGAATGAATTCAAGGAATATAATATCACACTAAAAAAATAAACCATACATACCTTTAGATAACAATTAATACATTTTTGTTTAGAGGATAATATATCTCTTCCAAGGGGGTTTAGTTAAAAAAATTATTTATTAAGAAAAAATTATTTAAATATAATTATGTATAACATTCAATAATCTAAACTCAAATCATCAATATAATAATTTTATAATTCTATCAAACATGGAATAAAAAATCCAATGTTCAAAATAGAGTTTTGGTGGATCCATTATCCACTATGATATTTATTTTAATGGGATAATTCATTTAAAATAAAAGATGACTTCTTAGAATGCATTTTGGTAAATTAAAACATTATTTAATTAAAGGGGATTTCCTGTTAGTACAACCAATGGGATTCTGAGATCATGGTGGGAATCATTGAGTATTTAACAATGTTCAGTTGTAGTTACATATGGGGAATATATAAATTTAAAATGATGAAATAATTGTTCTAGAAACACGCAAAAAAGGCCAATATGAAACTAAACAATGCTATTTTTAAATTTATAGATAAATTGAGGAAAATTACATAGACCATCTACCTCTTAATTAGTAAGATCTACTCATCCAATATCAATATCTAATTATTTATGGTTTTAATTAAATCAATGAAAAATAAATTTTCCCTAGAAATAGGGAAAAAAATAATTCAAAAAACAAAGTTAATCACATTAGAAGAGAAACTTAGAAATTGTTTAATAGTAATCGGTAGCTTGCAGATGCGTATCCATAGAGATGGATGAAATTTGATTCACACAATGGATGGAAGATATCAATCCATTCCTATATTGAGATGAGGATAATCCCAAAGGCACCAGGGTGGTGGCTCAAATAGTTTGAGGAAGAAGTGGAAAAGAGAAATAGTCTTTTAAAACTCATTTAGCGAAAAGATTCATTTCACCCATAAAACTGGGTAACAGAGTTTTGCAGTGTGGTTTGGAAAAACTATGTGATATTCATGCTATAACTACTACCAAATGAATCCACATCACATATTTATCCCACATGGTTACACTAACCATGAACCAACCATTTATTTAAGAGTGCTTTGTTACTGCCAAAGTGGATGTCAACATGTGTGATGGGTGCATGGTTTGGGTAAAATATGCATAGCCAGTGCGACACCTCTGGCACAACTAAAATAGTCAGCACTGTTTGTGATGTGGGCCGCATGATTTTAGAAAAACTATGTGCCTTATGTATAACACCAATAATGATGATTTTTCATGGCAAGAAATGCCTAAAACTCAACAAGAAACCCTATGGGACCCCTATGGCCTTTACATAAGACTAAAAACCATGAATTAATGTGTTTCCACTCTCGTAATACATTATTATTGTAATGTCAAAGAACATTCAATTTAGTAAATGAAATTTTAAATTCTCATGGAATTATACCTTAGCACAAAAACATGAGTCATTACAAAATCCCCATCATAGACCACCTCATCCCTACAAATAGTATCAGAATAATGGAATCATACGCTGACCTTTGAGGGTCATGAAGTCTCATTAAAGTGGTCATATTGTATTTCCAAACTCTCAATAAACCTTCTAGAATTAATTATGTGTATGTTACATAAGATTTGAAAAAACCAAGCTAATGAACTTTCTCCAATGGTATCATTGAAAATGTGTTTACCCGAGCCTATTTAACTAGAGAAATTATCATGTCATTATCTCTTTAATCATATAGCTAATGGTTTCCCCCATTGTAGGTTATAAAAAAATATAGGCCAATTATGATCAATTGTTCCTCCACCACCTAAATTTCATCACAAATCATTCCTCTATAATTGATCAAAAAACACATGGAGATATTTCTTTAACTGGGAGAACCTGATTACAACTGAGGTTATAATAGGAACACCATCATAAAGAAACTATTGAATCCCAATAGTACAAACTGAAATTGGTCATACAATCTTTCCATGAATACACCTCTAATCTTCACACTATGACATCCATAACCCAAATATGTGTTTTAAAATGGTTCCCTTTAACTAGAAACATTAAACATAGATAACATATTGATCCACTCGGTTTGGATAATCTTGAAAATGTTTGAATTAAATGGTCAGAATATTTAAAATTTAAATGTAATGAATTCTTCCAAGGTATCCAATATTTACTTTGAGAATTTTAACAAAATCCCATACCCAAAATCTGGTGATGTTGCCTGGCCAAAACATCACCTTACAATATAAAATGTAATGTCTCATCACGCACAATGGTGTGTCCTAGATAAAGGTATCCAAAAATCATCACCCCTTTTTAAAAATCACCTACAATCCCAACAAAAAGTGAGATATTACAATGGATTCAATGAACTAGTGTCTTATAGTGGTCATGTCAATGTAACTAATAGCTATTGTCCTATATTTCATATAATTCATTCCTATATGGGAAGAAATGTGTCACTCATGATAAAATAAACCTGTTTAAAAACCATGAATCTGGAGTGTAACAGAAATATAAACCCCCTTTCTAGCCCATATAATTTTAAATATTTAGTATGATGTAATAATAAAAATCTCTTAGTGCATAAATTACGATATCAATATATGGGACATGATTTTCACTAAACAGTTATACACCAAGATGAAAATAAAAGTATCCAAAATATTAGAGACACTTATTTTAAATCCATAAAAAATTTATCAATATATTCTCTCACAAAAACCAACAACTCGAAATAAGATTTGTTGAACCACTACTGGTCTACTTCATTAGGAATGATCTTGACATCACTTTCCAATGAACTAACAAAAACCAATCACAATACTTCACCCCATTGAAATTATATTTTCGTACATTCTTAAATACACAATTCACTCCAAGACCATCTGTTTTATTCATGGGTTTCATACACTACCAATCATTTAATGTCATGATGTCATGTGTGTTGTGACAATATTAAAACATTCCACCATCAAAGGAATTCAAAAAGGGAGACCATTTTCGAATTCTCTTCCTTAGTTGTGTTCCTTCAACATGGAATGTCACATATCAACTATAACATATGTGACTCTTTCTAGAAAAGGAATTTCCTAGTCCAAAAAATAATAGAGATAGACTAGTCACTCATATGTTATCTATGCCAAATCCATCATACGAACTTGTGTGAATTTTTTTTCATGAAACCAAAACAATAACTAGAATTTCACAACACCATATTATTTTGGAATACATCCCATGAATTAGAAAAGTATGATTTCCATTAAATATTAGGAATGTATACATCATAGATTACCTTATATGCACTCACCATCACAGGGCTCAATGATTTCATCAATCTTATCTAGTAAGTTACACCGTTTTACAACTCTATGGGTAACACATGTATGAATGCACACCACCCCATGCATTCAAATTAAATAAGAATAATACTTGAAATTATTAACAGTTATTCTGGCCTTTCAGTTCATGTATCAGTTTTTTCATATATGATATTTTTCCTATAGTCGTATTTCCCCAAACCACAATTATCCTGAATGAAGACATACTAAGTCATCCATCAATGGGAAGGATGAGAATGTCATGTGTCCTGTTATGCAGCCTACGATTCACGATTAATGACTAACCTTCTGAAAAAGATAGATAATATATGGACACTCATGTAATAATGGTCAATGATACCAAGAATACCCATCTAAATAATGGTTTCATTTAGAATCAAATAGTCTTAATAGGGACAACAACAACAAAATGATATCAACCATATGAAAATTCATAAAATTTAGAAGGGAATTTATTCAATAAGGGTGGTACCTACCACAAGATAGAACCTTACTAAATAAAACTCATCAAACCAATCATTGGATTATTCCAAACAGATTCCACTAGGCCCTGAGCCTATCATTTTATCCCATGATAAATGGAAAATGGACTATGGAAAGGGATACATTTTTTGTTCCATGGAAACTCATAGAAAAAAATAAAATACACACACACACACATGAGGTTTTTAAACATTATGTTCCATGAAACATTACATTTTCAAGTCAGTAAATTTGTTTATATTCAATATTTAAAATGATCAAATATTTAAAATATATCATCAAATATTGATTATAAAATGAATGTACTTGGAATAAATAAGGTGACATGTGATTATCTCGCTAAGCTATTTGGTGTTCATCATAATGAAATACCAAATAAGTTGTCTAAATTTAAAAGTTTGAAAACATCTGTAGTAGGTCATCTGTAATAAACATGCCCCAACTCACCAACTTGGGTCATGTTGTGCATTTTTTATGTTAATCAAATGAGGTGAATACCTATGTGATAGAGTCACAAGACATCATAAATGAAACCAATTAATTATTAATTAAAATTAAATATTTTTTACATTATAACCATTTAAAAATATAACATGGTCATATTTATATTACAATTTTATTAAATGGTTTTCTATCTCCAATTTATAATGAACTTGTAATCATTATATACTAAATAATAGATCCCATTTAATATAAACCAATTTACATTAAATTTTTAACCGTATCTTCTTTTCTATTATTAACAATGAACTATATATATATACCATCTCAAAATATGGTTTGAATACATGGGTTATTGTTTCCCAGTTTTAGGGTACCTATACACCTTAAAACTAAAAAAATACTCTTGTTTTAATTGTAACCAATTATAGTCTTCCCATGAACAAAAATTACATATTCATGTAATAACTAAACATGATTTCATAAACATTAAACACTGAAATCATGCTAATAATAAATGACATGTGGCATATAATAAAGCATGCTAAATACACACGCATAATACTGGGATTCTAAGTAAAAAACTCAAGAATGTTATATAAACTAGCATGTTGAAGAATTAAAAAAAATTAAAGCTAATTATTTCACCAAAATAACTAACATGGAATATAACATATGCTCTAGTAAATACAATTCACAACATACACTCAAAGAATAGAATCAGAAACAACAAAAATCCTACTAATGAAACAACATGGCATAAAATATAAATGGAATGAGAATCTCTATATTCCCATAATGATGCATGTAATCCTACTTCATCTCCATACTAGGATAATGATAAATAATTTATATTTCTTAAATTATAAACTAAATGAGATTACACCAATCCGTCAAGGTGACATCATAATCAACTATAATAGAAAAAAATATGAAAATCAATCCCATTTTGTATCAAATTGACTTTTCCCCCGTGATGGGGTGACCAGTCACAGACACAGCTATTCACCAAGAGCCAAAACTTTCATATTCTCCAATATACCTTCTCAAAATGTATGTTATACAATTATTAATACAATGATAAAACATTGTAACATATTATATCGAATGACTAATAATACTTTTGTCAGACTGTTACAAACCAAATATATTCTCTTCTAATGCTGGCACCAAATATAGCTCATGAAAAAGCTGTAAGGTCATTCCCTATCTTCACAGTATGTCACAAGTGTCCGGGTATCAATAAATTTTGTTTGGGAATGAATTAATCAAGTAAGAAAGCATAAAACCATAAAGACAATCAATAATAAGAATGTGAAATCTTCATGTCAAAAAAGTCCTATCAAAAACTGGATACAAATAAATGGATTTATATAAAGGAAAATAGGTACACAAATAAATCAAATAAATATAAAAACATCTACAAAGTCTTCACATGACAAGGGGTCCTAACTCCCGAGTCATCTCTACATCATTGTCCCATAAGAGGGGACTGACAACATGAACCACCTTCACCCGACGCTTTGTATTTACCTGTTTCAAACCAAATCAAGTTTTCATACACCTAAGTGGTTAATGTGATGATTGATACTAAGACCAATATTATACCACCCAATGATTCCAATGAGTATTCAATACAAGTTGAAAAATCATGCAGTTTAAATATATAAGGAAAGTGGAGATAAATTCCAAGAAATAAATCTTTCAATTGTAAACAGTTTTCAAAATAAATCATTTCTAATATAAATTTTCTTAATAAGACATGTTATATACTATAATTTTCATCCATACACACCCTAATAAAATTTTAAATACATAAAATCCAATGAGCACCAAAACCAGGACCACCCCAAGGAACTAGATAGTCTCGGGGCCTTTTTACCTCATACCTCGGTGTAAAATATCAATATAAAAATCAGTACTCATGGATGATCCACTATTAGGGAGAATACCCCTTACTTAGTGGTTCTCAGTCATCAAAAAAATAGTTTATTTAGAGTTTTATTTATCCAAAATTATAATTGAACCAGGGATAAAACCCATTTGGAACACTAGTCATAATAATACATATCCGCCCACCTAGGTACTCAGGCTTCCCCCTATGTGATCAAAAAAATTATCTATAGTAAATACATCAATTTTAATATAAAAACACAACTAATAGTCAAAAACTGAAAGTTCAGTATCAATAAATACTTTATACCACCTAAAACACACTATAAATCATTTCTATATTCAAAAAACAACTCCACAAAATCTCACATTGTTTTGCACCCATAATTCCTTGAAATCCCCACATTGCACACCATTTTCACACATTCAAGTAACTAAAACTCAAATTTAATCCCAATACCCTTCAATTAAAACAATAATTTATTTAGGGGTCATCCCCAAACTGACCATGATGTTATATATTTTTAAAACCCCCATTTTCGCACAAACATGGCACTTAAAGTCCCTATGTTGCACAATCACCATTAAACCAAAAAATCAAAGAAATAATCAAAGGAAATAAACATTAAAATAATCATTTTCAGCCCTAATAAATATTAATAAAATCAGATAAGTAATTATATATCACCCCCAAATGAAACAATAAAATTCTTCAATGAAAACCCCCAATTTCACATAAAAATTGCACTTAAATTTTATTTTCATTACATATACAACTAAAAACAATTTTTGAAGAAATAATCAAATGATATAAAAATGAAAATAATATAAAAATATCATTTTATCCCACAATGATTTCAATCATAGTGGAACAACCTACCTAAATAGTTGAAAACTTGAATCTATTGTTCTAGAATTCAATTTCACCACTGTCGCACCTCAAGGAATGTAGATTGAGCCTAAAATCAATTGTTTGGTACAAGAAAACCCAATGTTAAACAATAGGTTCAAAACCCTACCATTTGGTAATTTTTAACATCAATTAAATTGGATGAAACTTCATGGAAGGGGGTGAACTATGAGGGAGATATGCTTAATTGAGATTATGTTATGTTTCTCTACCAAATACCCCTTCAAAATGAAGTTCAACTGAGGGGTTGATAGGATTGGAGGGCTTCAATGGCTGAAATTCTAGAATGGAGGAAGAAAGGGGTGAGTTAGGATTAATACTAGTAGGGTAAAGAAGTAATTTTTACACATTTTTAATGACATTTATAGAGACAAGAAGTTTGTGGGCACGTTTTGGAAAACCGTGCAACCTTCTTTCTCCGCTCAAAAAAATCTCCAAAATAAACAAAAATTTTTGGGGGATTAGGGGAGACATAGGGTGTATGTTAAGTAAAAAATATAAGAAATCTAAATACCTTTAATGATGAACTTGGGTGTGACACAGACTGTTGGATCACATAGTCTCCAGCGTGCCTCCACATATGCTAGAGGTAGTCGAGTAACGGTAAGGTCCTAAAGTGGTGGTAGCGAGGAAGCCATTATAAACTAATGATACAGAAGTAGAAGAATAATATAAACTAAATATAAGAGACATACAATGCTATAATATAATAATTCATGCATATCTGGTGGATGACACATAACTAAAATAGTAGGCGTACAACATAAAACAGTATAAAATACAGTACTTGAATACAAAAAAGAATTAAAATCACTACAGGAAATATATTTTAGAATCATGAGATTCTACGTAGTCTTCTGGTCCAAACACCATTGAATATGAAAGATATAATATGAAATATTACTTAGCCCTATAAACATGATATCATCTTAGGTACCCCATTGCAGTGTCAGCTGGGGCTTGATGTGAGATATAAATCCCAATTTTTTACCACAAAATACGTCTACAAGTAATCCATATAAGTGAATATAATGTAAAGAAGTGTGTGGGTATATATAAACTAATAAACAAAACTGAAATAATAAATATGTATCATTCGTACAAGGTTTCAGTAGTAAACAAATCCTACTCTACCTTCATCTTCACACGGTAGAAAAGAGTGTCAAATCTATAACTATACGTAAAATAAAAAAATATATACATAGTTTAGATCTATACTCAATCAAACTATATAAAATAATTATGTATAGACATGTGTGGACATATATGTAGAATAATAGGTTAGGGCTAGATTGTGGTGTAACTCATCCATCCCTAACTATTCGAATGAGCATAAACACTCAGGCCAAAGGGTACATGCCCAACATATCATAATGTGTGGGAAACATCATGATCATCACTTGATATAGTGATTGTTCTATCACGTAAACACTCAAATAGTTGTGAGTGCACCATCATTTCAACACTTATAAGGGATGTGGTGCATCACTCCCACCATCCACATTGTACACATGCTTTGAGACATCATGTTAACCACCAGATATATGGGAGCATGATACTAACATTTTCAACAGAACCTGAACCATCATTCAACAACCTATATCATATCATAATAATATTCATAATAATAGTTATGATTCATTAGCTATTATTCTTCATATATATCAAGACATTATAATTCATCCAAAATATTCCATTAATTAAATTTAATAAAACCACCAATGATTGTTGTGGTAGTTCCAGCATTTCATAATTCTAATTTAATCATTTAGAATATTTAATAATGAAAAAACATACACAACCAGCCACTCCATTTACATGTCATTCCTGTTATATCAGAAAACACATTTAATAGAAAAATATCATCATTAATAGATAAATTAAGAAATTTGATTTTATTGAATCTATCCAAACATAGATATTTATTTAACAAGGATAAACATGAAGTGAGAGGGAACAATGGTCTAGTTGGGAAATTACCTATATGAGAAATCAAATTTATTAACTAAGCTAATCCCTTAAGAGGACTATGGTATAGTAGTTATTTATATTAGAGTTGGCCATGCCACACACAAACAATCTGTATTGACTAAAGTAAACATTTATTTAAAAGGAGGGGAACTCCATTTAATAGCATGAATTTAGTCCATGTACATGAAGATTAAATATATATATAATTTAAATCAACGAATATAATATTACCCAAAAAATATGGTTTTAAATTACTAGTCATACTTTTTAGTTTAGAAGAGTTTGAACCTCATCTGAGAGGATCCATTATAAAACATGCCATTATTTAACTAAAAATAATTTAATAATAATTAACAATCACATTAAATAATCTTATATCAAATAATAAATCAAAAGATTTTATAAAGAACGCATATATAGAAGAACAATTTCAAGGTTAAAAATGGAATTTATGTGGTTTCATTATCACTTAGGATTTTTATTATAATGGGCCAATTCATTTAAAATAAAAGATTAATTCATAATATGTGTTCTGCTCATTTAACTCATTTATTTAATTAAATGGAGGGGTAGGCTAGAACACCCAAGTAGTGTCCAATGTTTATGTTAACATCATCAAGCTACTTAACATTGCTCACCCAAATCTACCCAAGGTAAATATATCAATATGAAATGATGAAAACATTTTTAAGGAAAATTGTAAAAAAGGTTACCATGTTGTGCAATGATTCTACTTATAATGTAATGTATAAATTGAGTAAAAAATACAATAATCACCAACCTCATACTTAGGATGATATACTCAACCAATATCATGCTATTATTTGGTCTTTTGTGTAATAAATTAACAAACTAAAATTTTCCATAAAAATATAGATAATGAGCTAGAAAAAATAGTGAAATATATTATAAGAGAAAAATAGAAATGATTCAAGTGGAATCAGGAGATTAGAGAGAGAGATATATATATATATTCCAAATATTTTCAACTCAAACTACATATTTCAGATATATAGCCATGGTTATTTTGAGAGGTGGAGAAACCCAAATTCTTCTTGTAAGAGGCTCAATCGGATGGAGGAAGAATAAGAAAATTAAAAATATTATTTCTAAAACAAATTATGATAAATAGGGTCATCTTACCTTTGAATTAGGGTAACAAGGTTGGGTCACATCTTTTTTCTAGACAGTGTGCCAACTGTGCGGCCTATACTACTTATGGAACGTTCCCCACAAGTTTTTCATTCACAGTTCACTATCTATGCAATGAATTTTGTTTAGGTACTACCTAATTCACACTAACAATTATTGATAGGAACTTGGTTTGGATAAATGTTTTGAAACCTGTGTGATGCCCACTGCTGACCTGAAACACGACTTATAGTTTTATTTTAGGGGAAAATAGTCTTAGACCAACCATGATCCCTATATAGACCACCCAACCATGGGATTTTTCAAGACATAGTTAACCCAAAACTCAATTAGATAACCATGAGACCCCTATGGAATTTATTCAATTCATCCAAATAACACTATAATGTTTTCTAACTCCCAAAATTATATTGTGATGATTGGCTGAATGAATAATTCATCTAGTAATCACCGAAATTTAAATTCACATGGAATTCAACCTTGGCTCATAAACACGAGTCATTACACTCATCATGGGACCTCTTGAAGTCATCATTGGGAATGATTGGATGATTTCTAATAAGGCCAAATTGGTTGTTATCTTGTACAAGCCTTTTCCACATCACCTCAATGGGGTGTTTTTTATCTTTTATATAGAATGGGATCCATGTTAATGTAGAGTGAGATATGATATTTTAGTGTTGGGAAGGGTAATATCAGGGTTTTATTTTTACATAGAGTGAGAATTACATAGTGATGACCTCCCTACAATTTTTATTAAGTTTCCCGATGTCTTTACATCAGACTTCTCTGGTGTTCCAAAGGTATGATAGGTTGAGTTATCAATTGATTTAGAACCTAGTACTCAAACATTTTCTTGTCCTCCATATCATTTTTTTCTAGAATAATTGAAATTGTTAACGAACCAATTGGGTGATTTTTTAGATAAAATATGTATAAATCAGAGAGGGTCACCTTATGAATCACATATTCTATTTGAGAAGAATACAGACATAAATATTTTCCTATGTGTTGATTTTTGAAAACACAATTGATTTTCTATAAAAAAAAGTATATGTTACTATATATTGATGATCTATTAGACTAGCTAAAATGGAAAGTGTGTTTTAATGTGATTTATCTTAAATATAGTTATCAGTTTATAAGAAAATAATTTTACATTAAAGATACCTCTTATTAGAGTAGGTATGTACATTAACAGTACCTTATAAATCCATTTTGTCTAACCAATGATCCTTTAGTTTTTATGATTTTATTGAGCATCAATTTCCATGCATACCTAAAAATATTTTTAATATTCTTTATAGATAAAAAACCTTGTATAATATAAAACTTATTGGGTTCATGTGTATCATTTTATAGTAGTTATAGAAATATTGAGAGATCAAAATCATTAACCAAATATTTAAAAATCTATTTTTTATATTAGATAATGTGAAAATTTTAGGACATGTGGTTTTGAAACATGGAATCTTACTCGATCCTTTAACGGTTACTTCTACTATGACATGAGAGAAATCACAAATGTTTTGATAAATTCAACACATCATGGTTCGGGAGGGGTATTACCAAAGGTATTTCATATATTTCTCAATGATGGATTCTCAAATAACCACAGTCACTCAAAATAGAGTAATGTTTATATGTAATTAAAAAAATAAAATGTTATTTTATTAAGAGGAAAGCCTGTTGTGTTCTATTATAGTGTTGACTCTTATACTATCTTGGAAGGGCTATGTGTTATTCTTTGATACATCATGTTTGGGATTCAATTATGTTCTCATGTAGGGTGATCACCTAGATTCCTATTGTCTAGATATCACTGGCCTCATGATAAGAATTATCGGAACCATGGCCTTGAAATCATAGTTGTGATGCATGATCATAAGAGCTTGCAACATTATTTTATTTTTTGAAGAATGGTTTACCATTTATTCCCACTAGTAAATCCTAATCTATAACTTCTATCAAAAATATTTGAACCAATATCTGAGGTGTTGGTTGGATTACCTACAATTTTTTATTTTTATATATCCTGTGAAATGTGGAAGGGAAATGTTGTGGTTGATTCACTGAGTAGGAATCTTCAATCATAGTTTATGAATGAATCATCAGAATAGTGGACCATGATGGATATTTTGGAATCGTTTCCTTTAGTAAACCATGATGAACATTCCTAGGTTATCCTTTTATGTTTTTAGATAAAATCTAATCTAATCTAGATCATTCTTTATGAACATAATCATGAAGATCAATTCCCAATCATTAGGGACCCTCTTTATGGTGGGGATATCATCTGTGATTGGAAATTATCTTTTGAGGGTATCTAATATCACCAGAATTTGTTTTTGTGACTCTTTTTATATATCCATAATTGGGGAATTCAATAATCCATAGTGGGTGGTTCACCAGGGCACCAGAATATTTTTTCTGATGTCTGGTGAAAATTTTGTAGGAGTTGTATGGGGTGGGACGTCACTGAATTTGTTTCACTTTGATATACCTATTATAAGGTTAAATCCATGCACTAGAAAGCTTTAGGTTGGACTTAGTCACTTTCAGTGCAAACATTGATTTATCATGAGATTTCAATGGAATTTGTTGTTTTGTAGTTAGGTTCCCCTCAAAAAATAATGTCATCTATTTTGGGATCAATCAGCCGATGAAATCTCTTTAATAATTAAAAATTCATTATACTACCAATGTTCAGTATTTATGGCATCTATATATATATATATATATGATTTAGTTATATTTTATGGTTTCTGTTATACTATAGTCTCTGGTAGGCATCGTAAGTTTTCTTATCGCATATAGAGTGGCCTCTATGAGGCCTTAGGATCTCAGTTTTGTTTTAGCATATAATATAATATGGAGAAGGATGGATAGATAATAAGATCTATATATATTCTTAATAACATGTCATGTTCTTGAATTTTCTATTTAGGTGGCCCTTGGTATTTCCATTTGTGGATTCTTGAGTTTTCGTTCAGTAATAGTTTCCATTATTCAATTTTTATGAATCATTTGGGGGCCTAATATCGATGTCCCTATAAATATTAATTATGTCAGTAGGATATTGTAAGAGATTCTTTAGTTGGGATGTGTTCTTTCCAAGAAACAACAATGAATATTTGGTTGATTCCGCAATGTATATTAATGGAATATAGACAATAAAAATATTATTCTTACTGTCATAGGCGTGCATTGGATATTTATGTTTGTGAAAAGGTTTTTTTAATAGTTCAACCTCATTTAGGCCTTCGAAACCTTGGAACATAATGGTAGAATGCACCATTGTATGTGGGTCTTTTTGAGGCTGTTAAAGAGTTGGGGAAAGTGGTTTACTATTTAGCTCTTTCTGAATAGATGACATTGATTCATAGTGCATTACATGTATCATAGATTTTGATGTATCTCTCTTACCCTTCCCATTCCATGAGTTGGGGAAATCTTAATGTTGAGACTGTTTTTTTAAATGACCAAACAACTAGTTAGTATTATTAATTTAGATAAAATATTTATCCAAGTGAGGACGATACCTTTGGTATGTATACAATAGAATTATGGTGCAGATTCTCATGAGTTGTGGTAGTATGAGAAAAATAAGAGAGACTAGTGGCCTCACCACTTCTATATGTAATTTTCATAATAGGATTTATATGGATATAATGTTTTTATTTTTAGGAGGTTGTAACAAAACATTACTTTATTTGAAATATTTCAATACCATTTGTGGCCTGTATTATGTTGGTTATTTAGGAAATTATGGGGAATTTGGAATAATTTGGAGGATTTTAAGACTATGAATGGTGGGTGTATTTTTTGGGAAAACCATGCACCTTAACCCAGCTAATTGTATTCAATTTGACAGTGCTCTAGAGGGGGCACATGGTTTGTTCAAACTATGCATCCAAACCATCCAAACTGTTTAACCAGTATAAGTGGGAATTTAAAATTGTGGCACACTTTTAACAAAAATATTCATCCACAAATGGGAAATATGGAACGCTAGAAAATTGGGGTGCTAGTTTGGAGCGCATTGTTTTTTAACTTTTCTTGCGTACCCATCTAACTATTTTCATGGGTTTTAATTAAACTGGAAATTCTATTAAAATAAAAAAACCCATGTTTATTATTTCAAATCCACCCATTCGATCCTATAATGATTTTTTGTCTCTCGTGTGATATCAATAAGTGGAATTAGATCCTCCATAACCTTTTTATAGTGGATGGAAGAGGTTTTGATCTTGTTTGATCTACTTAGGCTATATGGAACTACTCTTGTGTGGTTTCTCCTAGACTATTTTTCACTCCACCTTAGATATTGATAGGCAATAGTGACTTTGATTAATCTAAATATGGTTTTAGGTTCATTATATTATGTTATGATCCTATAAAATCAACACATTTGTTATTTATTACCATTCCCTTTAGCGAGTGTCGTGTATTGTGATTCCTAGATTAAAATGTAGGATGCTTTATAAGAGTTATCTATTTAAATTAAAACCATTTTACTTGATTATTTTATAAAGATTTTCATTTTAAAAAAACATAGAAATTAAATTTCATGATATTTTATTTTAATGGGTATGGAAATAGATAAAAACCCAAAATTTACATTGTATTGGAATTCAGAGCTGAATTTCAGAAAAATGAAGGCTTTATTTTGATGTTGTTTTGATGAAATTTTCTGTTCATGATTTTTATAAATTGCATTAAATTTAATAACGCATTAAAATGGCATCAAATTATTATGAAAAATTATTTGGTTTTTTAGGGAGAAACAAATTATTAAAAAAAATAATGGAAATTATGTTTTATAAAGATTACTTGATAATTTTATTGAATGATTGTTTTTTTCTAAGAACATGTAATCCTAGTTTGGTAGTAGGTAAGGATGAAATACAAGTTATGATCTCGATCTACTAGAAAGTAGACTTACTCTTTCCACAGTAACTAAACAATGAACTTCTTTTTTTACTATATTGACTCCTATAATGTGATGATGATTTTAGTGGGAACACATATCTAGATCAATGCTAATAAATAATAACTGTGAGGATATTATTACCAAGAAACTAACATACTTTGGGGATCTATTTCATAGTAATATCCTTACATGATTTCAATAAAAATTCAATTGATTTATTGAACCTTTTTAGTCATTCTTACTCCATTATATAAACTATTTTATATAATAAAAATTCAAAGTATTTGACATATGTTTTCATATAATTTATATCACTTTGTTATAAATTAATGTTTTGAACTAAAATGTCAAAAAAATAAATTTATTTTTTTATTTTAAAAAACATTATAAATGGTTAATGGTTGTGTTATTGATTATAGAACACTTGGTAATACCCTATAATGGTTTATAACACAAACATGAAATTCACTACATCTAATTTTTATGTACTATTATTCCATTTATATATGAACAAAAATCATCACTCGGTGGTTGTGGATGTCCATGATTCTTTAGACTTGGGATTGGTGATGGTTACTGGTGGGGATAGTGTCTACATGATACAAAGGAGTATTTTTAGTATCTCAGGGTTGGTGTTTTTGTTTCCTTTGAGATGTAAATTAATCTGATTAATTTTTTCAATGGGGTTTTCTAGTACATTTCATGTTGGAGTGTTGATGATGATAACTTGTATATTTTATCTACCACTATTTTTTTGGAAACTGTGATCCCTATAATTTTTTTTTGATTCCATGTTCTAGTCACCAATATGTGGGGATTGATAATACCCTTAGAGATATGTTATTGCTAGCATGGGAATTAGGATAACCAGGTATCTATACCATTTCATGAAAAATTATTTCTATTATAATTTATATTAGATTTTTTTAATGACCATATATATAATATAAAAATCTAGTTAAATTGGGATGGATCCTCTCATGAATTCATGTGTATTATTTTTAAGTGTTTTTCAAATTATCTAAAACTATTAACCTAAACAGTCTTTAGGATCTAATATTTCCATTTTGTAATATTTTTTGAATTTTTTGAATTTTTTTCCCTTTATCTGTATCATATCAAATATTTTAATGTTTATGTTTTCAATGATGGATCTAGAAGTTTGGGTTTGGGGATACTTTGTTTGGTATTTGATGAAATATTTAGTTAACATTAGAGATTACGATGTTTTCATGTGAGGTGCCATAAGAGTTATGGATAACAGTATAAGTCTATATCATTAATTTTGATCATTTGTTCAATGTCATAGACACCCCTTGAAGGTTTTATAGGATGAGATAATAATGTGACTAATTATAACTTAATAGGATATTTATTATATTGGTGTAGATGTAAATATTTAGTTTAATGTGAATTGTGAAATTAAATTAATGGAATGAAGATTTATGGTCTTGATAACCTTTAGGTTTTATTTAAACTTTGATATTGTGCTAATTATGTGAATAAGTGTTTTATCTTATATATATCCACATTATTTATAAGTTATTTGGTGACTAAGGATTAATGTTATTTAAAAATAGGTCTTCATATTTTCTTTATTGAATTATGATGAGAATGAGATAAAATTTATTGTTAAAAACCTTTTTAATGATCATGTTATTTTGGTATGATTTATTTTGAACACGGGGAATTCCAACTAAATTTTGGAGATTAATGTATTATTTCATCATAAAATAGAATAAACACTTTAATAAAAAAATTAAAAATCATAAACTTTTTGGTTTTGGTTAATGTATATTGATAGGTAGAATATATTTAATATCCATTTTAAGGTTATTTAGTCTTTACATATTGATTTAATGCATCATATATGAGAAAACACTTCATCAATAAGCATAATTTTGAGAAAATGATAAGGTCTGGTGGAAATTAGGTAATGAATGAAATTATACACAAAAATTAATAATATTTCTATATTTATTTATTCAGGATAAAATATAACCCTTAAAATCTATGAAAATTTTCATGGAACAAAATGGTTTCTTATTACCATAAATTCTTGATGATATCAATTTATTTTTTCAAACCTCATTGTTTTATAATGATGTCGTTTTAAACATTATCCTCATCATTCACTTTCTTATGATCAATGATATTTTTCAATATATATCATTATTTGAGAATTGAAATTTACTAGTAATTACAAATCTTCACATCCCACTTATGTTATCATATTTGGAACCATGTTATGTGTTATTTTAATATGACATTCATTCGTCAGTTTTCACTCTTATCAATAGGTAGGTTTATAACCCCTTAATATGTTTTTGGTTAGAAAAAAAATATTTTTTAAAATGTAAAAAATTATATTTTTTAGAAAATGTTTGAATTCTGAGGTTCAAATTTATAAAAGGGGGATGATTTAACATCTTAATATTTTTTAAAATAAGTCATTGTTTTGATATTGTATTTGATACATGACACCTAGCATAAATTACATGTGATATATATTGAAAGACAATGAGATTTTAAAATATAACCATCATATTCAATATCATGTATTATATAATGAAACAATCATATAAGGGAATATAAAACCCAATTAAATTATGATATATTAATAATTAAATAAATTTAAAATATTTTTTATCTTCTCAAGTATGCAATACTGTGTTTTAATGTAATTTGATACCTTATTAATATATTATTATATAAACATTACAAATATAAGAGAGCCATTAAATATTTTAGTATGAATAATAATAACGAATTTATGAGAAAAATTATTTTATAAATTTGTAGAATAAATTAATTTGTTGTATATTGATTAGAATTAAAATATGAAGGATTATAGAGGGAATAAAATGTCTTTTAAAAAAATTTATTTTCCTGATAGGAAGATTAGTCATGCATTGTTCATATATTTTAAAATATATTTTTAACTAAGTTATATTTTTTTTTTTAAATAAACATAATTTTTGAAATCCTAAAAAATTATTTTCTTAGGGTTAAGTTATGTGTTTTTCTAAAAAGAATCATTTTTTGATGAATAGTTAAAAACTGAAATTTAATTGGAAATATCCTTTTAGATGAAATTTTATAAAAGGATAAATTATATTTTAAATTGTATTTGAATTAACATTAGTTATGTTATATATCTTTTAAACCAATTTATTTCTCATAAATCATTTTTATAACAAATATTTATATAAAAAAACTATACAATTTTAAACATTTTTTCATTGAAAACCATCTTTCTTGTTGTTTCTGTGGAATTAATTTGAAAAATAGATTTTCCACTTATGTGATTTGAATTTAGAAAAAAATATTAAATAATTATAATTATAATCTTTTATATAAAATAATAATTTAAAAATAATTTTTCCTTAAATGAATACAAAAAACAATAAAATTAATTAGCACAGTTATGTTCACCCCTAATTCACTCCACTCCATCCATATTTTTTTGAATTTTAAAATGACACTTTTGAAGGGGTAAGTGTGAACCCAACACAAGTCCAACCAGATACAAGACCCGGCCACTACAAAAAAACCCCTGAACCAACCAGATACATCCCGCCCACCCCAAAACCAAAGAACCATGCCCATTAAAGTTTTCCACAATTCAAGATTCAAATTTCAAAATTAGATCACCGCCAAATGTGGGAAAATGCATCATGCACCCCATCGCTCATATCACCGTCCGAGTAATCCACCGCCAGAGACATCTTACCGCAATCATCGCAGAAAAACACACCACGAGCCACCCGAGGACTGTCATCCATATGCCTCATCACTTGAATTGTCCCCATCAATCTATTCACCATCATCATCAAAACATCAAGAAAATAACTCCCTTGTCGTCGCCGCCCTATCATCGCCGAAGCTGGAAAATGGAGCGACGAAAAACATGTCAACAATGGAAAACTCCACTGTCCGCACATCACGTTCGTCGAACAACTAGGCTAGAGGCTCTCTCCTTGGAGAATCTATGATTTCCTGACCACCACATCCCAAAGCTCTGACGAACCACAACACCTGACTGGCCTGGAGCGGATAAAAGGTACCCAGGGCTAGGGTAGGGTTAAAGCAGCATGAGATTTAGGGGGAAACAGCCTTTCACGAAGGACCATTCGAGCAGACCAAAAATCCATATCCAAAAAATAACTGCACACAACTCCCTCTATGAAGAGGCTTAACAACCGTAATTGAAACCATACAAATTCATAATCCAATAACTAGAAGAAACGTTAACAGACAAGAGGAATCCTGAATTGAATTTGTAAAAGGAATCGGGGATTTAAACCCTAAAATGAAACCCCAACCGAAACGAGGGAAACTGAAGAAGAGAAACAGAGGAACGAAGAACCCCGCTTTACCCATAAACCCACTGCCACAGTCCCAAACCCATCTGGGGAACCAGAACACCCAGCCAAGATGGGGATGTGTGTCTCGGGTCAGATCAGCAGAGCAGGGGTGGAAGGGGAGAAAGAAAAGTGACTCTATAGAATCAAAAGGAAAGGAACCTGGTGAGAAGGGATCCAGAGAAGCCGAAAAGAGGACACATCGCTGCTGAGAGGACAACATATCCTAAGGAAGGAGATGCCAAAGCCGAAACATAGGCCTGAGTTATGAAACCCTAGAAACATGGACAATGAAGCAGCCGAAGGGGAAGTAAAATTCCATCACTGGCAATGAGAGTGTGAAACCCTAATGGGAGGTCGAAGCCTAAAGTTGAGAGCAGTCCCCGGGGGAGTAGGGAGCCATCCATAATTAGCACTGTTAAGTTAAAATTGATTTTAGTGGGGTTTAGAAAAAAATTGTAAGTGTTAAAATTTCCAATAAACATGTAAAAAAAATTTAGACACATTTAGAACATATAATTTATAATTATCTATAATAATTAATTTTGGACCCTTTTTTCTTGTGGAAAACATGGTCATGCCATTTACATTTCCAAAATTACCAATGTTCCTCTCTCCTCACCTATAAAATGCCCCCCCCCCTCCTCTTTTCCTCGCAAATTTAAACCATTTTTTCACATAATAAAATTAAAAATTATATACCACCATCCATACCAAAAACTTTTAATTATTTTATTATGATAAAATCCAACCTATGTTGAAATTTTGTGGGAAACAAAGAAGGTTACCTAAAGAAGAGGTAACATTCATCAATGAGTGTTTTTATATTATTTCATCCTCCTCCTCATTAAATATTTATTTACCAATTTTGATATAAAATAAAAATTATATTGAAAATACATAGTTTTTTATGTTATGTTAATGTCATAAAACCATCCAAAAATCCATCAAATGAGCTAAGAAATCATTATTCCTGTGTACGGCAGACAACCACCTCAAGAACCATTGCCATATGTTTTTCCATTACCACCTCTCACAGTTTGGTATGATGATGTATATAAATTATATATAAATATATATGATTTTTTGAAAATAATTATACATCATTAAAAATTATATCATATCTATCTTTTCTTTGTATATTAATAAGGGATATGATTACTATGATCATGTATACGTCATACCACCGCCTCACAAGTCGATGTGATTCATTTTTTCACTATTGACAGAATTGGAAGGTAATATAGAAAATTTTAATTATTATATTTGTTTTATAGAAATTATTTTTGATATAATTTATATATTTATCATTATGATAAGATAATATATCATTTTTACCCTGAATAATGGTAATGTCATTCTTCTATGTGTATATTTTTGCCTTGATGGAATGATGTCAATCTATTACATTTTCACTCCACATTAATGATATATATTTATATATAAGTAAAAAAATATGCTATATATTATTTTATTATCATTATTTAAATATAATATTTAACGTAATTTCTCTACATAATTATCATTGAAAACTATAAACATTTCTCATGAGTATATACAACCTACTATCTCCATGATTGTAACATAGTTCATTTTTCATAAGCATTATTCATGATTAATTTTAGAAGTATAATTTTTTAATACATATTATAAATAATTATTTTTTATAATTCATGGTATTTTTATATGATGACCATGTTAACAATAGTCAACCTATAAAATTCATTTTTGTTGAATAATCTAATGATCGTAAAAAACATAAATTTAAATATAATTTATTAATTATTTCTATATAACATTTTAATAATTTAGGTAAATGGAATAAAAATATTTTAAATGGTTTTTATGAATGTAAAAAAAATTATTTTTTTATTATTCTGATTGATGAATACTATACATTATGAGTCAAAATTTATGTGAGGGTTTATCATATAACTTTCACATCAAGGATACATGTACCATATTCACCATATATTTACTTTTTGTGATGTATATACATCCTCACTGATATTTTATAACATTAATTCATTTATTTTCATGTTATTTAATGTTTCGTATAATTATATTTCTTTCATGGGGATTGTGATTCAAAAGTTACCAATGTGGTAATGGTTTATTTCAGGATCACATCATTTTTTGGGATTGTTTATGTTTACATCACTATTAAAGGAATTATTTGATAGTATGATCCTGATTTATTTATATTTTATTCTTATAAGGTTATTGATGATATTTTGATTAAATATGATCAATTTAGGAACTTTTTTACTTAAGTAGTATGAGAATGTATTTTTAAAAAGATCCCACATTATTTCACCATTCTCTTAGAAATCCAATTGCATCAAAAATGTATTCCCCTGATCCCAGTTTCCTAGAGTTAGTGATTTATTTTATGACATTGGAATTATAACAAGAATATAAAATCCCTAAAGGCCAATAAATTTAGTAACCTCAAATAAATTTGATACAAATATATGATTTACATTAAACTATGAAATGAAAAATTACATAGTGTCTCTATTGACCAACCACTCATATCCCTTACACCGTACGTATATCTCGGTCATTATATACCTATTCTGATCCTAGGAAAGAATGAAACATAAATAAAAGGGTGAGATTAGATGACCATTAAGGATTAATATTATGGAGAAAGCTATCATAAATAAGTATAATCATTTACGGTAATATATAAAACTTAAACATAAGACTTTTAAACATAATATTCATCACATATTGAAAAAATAAGACAAATAATTCCATCTAATGATTTCAAAGGATATTATTCTTCTTATATAATCACATGATATATAAATAACTAAAACCCCTTGGAGGAAAGTCATAATGCCTGTCATGATTGCCATACTGACAATTCCTCATACAATGAACATTAACATACCATCAAGGCATTTTTCCAATACACTAGTCTATATCATGACACTTAGCAATCAATTAAGGGGCTATAGAGGTCCCCAGTAATCACATACTATGTCCAATTCAATCCACATATCAATATACTAAAATATAACACAATCATACATATTGAAAAATTATTTCAAAATATTAATAAATTAACTATAAACCATGGATGGTATAAACATAAGAAATTCTTAGTAAAATATATCATAAACCCATAAATTCAATATGGAAGATTTATCATAATAAGTCAACTTCAAATAAGAATAAAATCCAATAAAGTATATTGACATAGATAAAAATAATTTAATAAATTCATTAAAACATTTTGAGGGAAATATCTCTTTTTTAGTTGGAAATCATTTTGGAGATGCAAAATTATAAATGGGAACATTGTTTTTGAAAATATCTTTTTAATATTGTAATGATATCTTCAAAATATTAAGGTTTCATAAAGGCAAAAAAATACTCTAGTGCAGTATAAGATAAAAAAGACATTCATTCCATACTTTTTCAAAAATGATATAAAGTTTCTCGTTTTGAAAAGATGGGAAATATTTCCTTCATAATGTTTTATAAAAATTATAATAGGTGTAAAAATTACTTTAAAAAATTTTCAATAATATTTTCAATTTAATTTTATGAATCATGGGCATGGATAATAAGGATTTCCTAGTAGATACTTACGAATAAGCAATCTTTGATAATCAAGAGACTGTGAAATAAACCCTTACCTTGTACTTTAATAAGTAGAGAGTGATTTAACCTCTTATATTATGGTTAAACCAAGTTATTAAATTATACAAAGAATATATCCATATTTATGATATCATATGTGACCTTATTTTATGATTTTGATAAAAGTATTTCTGTATTAGCATTGTTTCTAGTGTTAACCTCTTTGTTTTCCCCTTTTGGTTTTGTTGTGTAAGTCATATTTTTTACAAATAAAATGTATTTTAGTCATATATGGAGTTATATGATGTTTATTATTATTATTTTTTCTCTAATAGTATAAATGTTCTAACCATTCTTGAATAGGTTATGTAGAGAATTAATCTCACCATGTTGTTGAGAGGTTAGGTCGTACGTATGCACGGGCGATGATATCTTTCACATGATGGTTAAATAGTATGTAATAGGATGATATATTAATTATACAAAATCATTTTCATGTCTTATTTATCATTTAAATACATTCTACTCATTATTATACCCATCCTAATAATGTATTATTGAATAACCAATTACACCACATTGTGGAAATGGTAAATTGTACATATGCAAGAATGATGATATTGTTATTCGTAGGATGTATAAAAATATTTATAAGATTTTCCAATAATTATAAAAAAATTAAACATTTATAAGATATTGGACTAATTACATTAGTTTGGAAAAAACATATAAATATGAATTATAAAAATAAAAGAACATTGAAAGAGGTGATAAAATAACTACCTCTTTTTTGGGTATCAATTATTTATTTTCACAAAAGGACTTTATAGGATGGATTGATACCCAAATTGTGGCATATAGAATTATTTGGAGGATGTTGGGAGTATAAGTGTGTGGGTTTTGGCTGAAAAAAATGTCTTTGGAGGTGTGAATTAAATATAAGTAGAAGTTCCCTTTTAAGAGAGGTGTGGTTACCTTATGAAACTAAAAAATATTAAATTAATATAAATTAATTTTCTATTACAAATGGTCACAAAATAAATTATTTCTATGAAAATATAATTTTGGGTAAAATCCAAATTATCAAATTAAAATTATACATGTTTTGACTATTTTTTTAATCCTTATGTTTTTTGTTTAACCCTTATTTTAACCTTTTTAATATTACCAACATATCTTGTTATTTATACATTGTGTGTTAATGTAATTACCATAACATTTAACATGGCCAAAACTGTTTAATTGATTACAAATTATAACGTATTCTAACCATGTAGTGATGTCTTATATTTTTAAGAATTTTCTATCTTTTAATAAACTATTTTATATTTTAAGTTATGAATTATTCCAATTAGGACACTAAATTCATAACAAATTTATTACATTGAAAAAATATTGAAAAATTGCTAAAATTTCATATTCAACTATAAAATCATTTAATGGATTAAAATATATAAAAAATATTTATTTTCACATTTATAATATAATATATTTGATTCATTAATTAATATATCTAATATTTCATAATTATTAGGTTGTAAATATATTAATTTTTTAATTCCATAAAATTATAAATTAATAACCATGATTTGTGTAATATTTATATAATTCTAATTTACTTTTTATTTTCAAAGATATCACTTATATAACCCCATTTGCAATTTTTTTAGAAATAACATAAATGTTTATAACATATTTTCCTTTTCATTAAAATAAAAGTTATAAGTGTCATAATCACACTCAAGTTGGTTCCAATAAGAACTTCGATTCCCAAGGTTTTTATTGGTTTCCTATATCTCATTATAAATAATTAGGTCATGTTTTAGAGAATTATTTAATATTATAATATTATTTTTACACTTTTTTAACTAATTTACCCGTTTACCGTAGTGAATAAAAATAACTACTAATGTTAGTATTCATAATTTACAAAACTTAAATGGATCTGTTTACCTAATTTTTACTTTATTATTTAAAATAAAGAGTCCATTTTTTCAAATTAATAACATATTAGTTTGATTAAATAATTTATAATTAACTCACATTGACAAAACTATAAAACAAGATTTTTAAAATCAAAAAATCATCAAAAGATTTACAAGTGTTTATATCGAATATTAATTTGAAAATAATAAAAATTTAAAAAATATATTAAATTATATAAACAATCTCATTAAACATTAAAACCAATTAATAGTACAGTATAAAAATATAAAAAATTTATATGACAAAGAATTTCTAAATTAAAATGCAGTATTTTTTACTCTTCCTTAAAATGTCAAACTTTTTAGAATATTACCAAAATTTATCCAACATTAAAATTAATGTCCTTATTCTATATATGATGTTTTTTTTCAAAATTAATATATAAATCAGTTAACAAATTAATTTAAATTGGGTGTGTCATCCAATGATGGAAAAAATTTATTTTCTAAATAATATATCTTTTAACAAAAAGTATTATTTTGTTTCTATATCATGTCTGGGAATGAAATATAATGAATGTGAAAAATATATGGAATATAAAAATTCAAAATGTGGATAATAATTTTCATAACATCTAATCAAACATCTAGGTTATATATTATAATAATATTTTTATTAATATATTTTTGTTCATTAAAATTGTGTCTTGTATTTAAAACAAGCCATCTCATTATAGTCTGTATCATAATCTTATGATGGTTTTGTGTAAAAAGAAAGAAATTGAAAAAAAAATAGTATTTAGAAATATTATAATGTCTTGCATTGATACATTTTATCCTCCTTTAATAAATTTCATCCGTGTAATTTGATCACAGATTTAAAACTAGGGGTTTGACATTTCAAAATACATTTTTTCAAATCCCACATCAAAAAATGGATTATTGATACCACCATTTTTAAATAATGAAATTTAAGTATGAAGTTCACTAGAGATAATATATAATATGGTTATATATAGTAAATATTGACATGAAATAAAAATCGAACCATCATGTTCGGATGGAGAGTGATATAGAATATGATGAAAAAGTTAGCAATCACAAAGCTCGAAGTCAGTGAGGATCTAAGGGTCCATTTGATTGATTGGAAAAAAGTACTTGTAAAAAATTTGGATTTATGATTTTCCCCAAATTTGAATAATTCATTTACTTCATAGATTATGAAAAAAATGAAACATAAGTACTTACTTAATAAGTATAAATTTCTCCTTTAATAAATTTCTACCAAAAACACACTTTTCTATAAAAAAGATTATAAAATTTGATTTATCATATTAATATAGTGTTCGAAAATCGATATTATACTTCATCTACATACTTTTTAAATAAAAGAAAACTATTTTGTACTAACTAGAACATCATGATGGCAAGGGGTAGGTGATTCTCACTTGTCACCCTTCAGTTGCATGTTCAAGTCCTACGGCCTTGCCGAAGGAAACTAGTTGTCACCCAACCTATGTGTTGTCCTTTTAAGAAAACAATATAACAATAACATTAAAAATATATCCATTGAATGTTCAAAATTAAGTTAATGTATTATCCCCAAAACAATAATATCTGATTCTCAAATTAAACCATTCCATCCCTAAGACCTTTCTAAAATGCTTATAACCAATATCATAGTCTAAAAAGGTATTTGATTTAAAAAATCAATTGTGACAAGAGATTCCCCAAACAATTTCATGATGATTTTATTGAATAATTCATTTATAACCTCAAAAACCATAGTGAAATAATTCATGCTTCCAAATACTTGAAATGTATGTACTATAGTAGAATCATTATATATCACATTATTGTTTTAACATTAATATAATAACATATTTCTTCAACACAAATACATTAATTATTCAACATTGACCGAAGTAGCAACATAAGATTGACTTTTATCCATTTTCTTCTTCTATGTTATATTTCCATGATTATTTGAACAATAATTTCAATTACTTCCCATCTCTTTACAATTATAGAATTTCAAATTTATTGCTTCCTAAGTTCCATTACAATCATGAGTTTGGTGACCTTTATCATCACACATATAAAAAACTCCCATTCATTTCTGACAAGTACTAGGATGTTTTATCCCACAATTATCACATATGGTAAAATAACACTTTCCATTTTTCACTTTATATATGTCTTGCAAAACCGTTCTCTTTTTCTCTCACTTCACTTAAAAGTAATAGGACTAAAAGAATTACTTTTTTCTCTTGATATCATATGAGACTATATCATCATACAATGACAAAGATTGATTGACCAATGCTCATAGGAGAAATGGTTTTAACCCATTAAGGAATCAGTCAATCTTACATCTTGGGTTACGTTTGTAGTATGCAACATGCCCTGGTAGCCTTCTGATGTTATCCTAATACAATACAATATTCTCATCCTCCTTTTTCTTCAATCGTAGATATTTTATTTTATATATCAGGTCATTATTCATGAGGAAGGTGTTTTTCTGGGAAAAGTAATTTAATTTCCATCCATTATTTATTTTATACTTCATTATCCTGCATTTCATTTTTAATTAATGACCACCATTTATTTTTATCTCAAGAGAGAAGATTAACTGTCCTAAAAACGTTCTCTCTTTCATTACTTTCCAATGAAAGAAATATTTTAATTAAGGAACATATCCAATGTTCTGCCACAAATGGATTTTTATCACCATTGAAGGATGGAGGCTGTTTTCTCATGAAGTAGTCTATCATTTTTTCTCCGAATTATAAATTAGGGTTATCGATATAACAATGATTGTTATACATAATATTAGTTTGTTAACCCATTATGGTTTTATGCTATTCATTGAAAATTGTATCACCATCTCCTCTACCATTATATTTAATTGGATGGACGTCCTTATATGGATTACATGCACTGATATGACTTATATTTCATGAAAAATATTCCATTTCTAAACAACGGAATCCACAAGATTGCATTATTGATCATAATGCATAATTCTAAACTAGTAATGTACATAAAATAAAATAAAAAATTTAGGCATATTGAATCAATAATCATAAACACGGATTCATTGACTACATAGTTAATAAAAATTATTTCATATTGTTTTGCATTGAATTATGAATTATCTTTAGAAAATACCCTGTGAGTGTCAAACCAGGTATGCCGTATGGCCCATTTTCATGAAAAAGTTACCCCGAGTCATGCTCGGACAACCATATCATATTTTTCACACCAAGGTTTATCTATTTTATAACCACGTCCATGTGTAGTATCAATACATGGATTTATTTTCTAGGAATACTCACATAATATTTACATTACCCAACATTTTTTTATGTTACTCTATACATATCCTCAAATTTTATCAATTAGAAATGTTCCATAAAAAATTCTAAATCCAGTTTCCAAGGTTTGGACTAAAAATCCACTAATACCAACTATAATTCCTAGAGTCTTTGAATTATTTTATTACATTGTCCTGGTCCTAAGAAAATAAAATTCAAAAAGGCCAATCTGTTTAGTAGCCTTGGAAAAAATAGATACAAACTTAAGTTTTACATTACATCCTAAAATAAAAACTACATATTGTCTCCTTTGAACACACATATGTCCCTTAGAATATCCCTTCAGTTTAGTCATAATATTTCTCTTCTAGCCCTATGGAAAAAATTAAGCATATGAAATATTTGAACTCAGATAATTAGTAAGGATAATAATTATAGTGTATTCTTTAATAAATATGCATAATCATTTAAGACAAGTTATAAAACTGAATCAGAAGCCTTTAAAAAATAATATTTAGCACAATATGGAAAAAATATTTTTTTAATTCCATATAAACATTCACATGGATATTCTACTTGTATAATAATCACATGCAATCTCAATTATTAATCTCAAACCTAGAAAATCCATAATTTTGAACATCATTACCATATCGTCATGGCCTCATGTCAAGGCAATTACCATACCATAAATTCCTTATGACAATACACTATTTTTTCACATGGTTCATTACAATGAATATATGGGATATAGGGGTCCCCTCCCATCACATATAATGCCCAATGAATTTTTCTTATGAACAGGTTGAATCATAACATAAACATTCATTTTAAAACTAGTATACAAAATTTCAAAAAATTAACCATAAAACAAGAATTTTATAAACATAGCACATCCACATTCAAATATATCATAAACCATTCAATAAAATATGTATTATTGTATCATAATAGATCAACATTAAATAAGAATAAAATCCATCAAAATATGTTTACATAGATGAAAATAATTTAATAAATTCATTAAAACTAGTTGAGGAAAATATCCCTTTTTTACTTTAAAATATTTAGAAACCACAAAATTATAAAAGAAAACTTTTCTTTTGAAAATGGTCTTGTAATTTTATAATGAAATAATAAAAAATGTATGGATTTATAACCCCATAAAAAAGAATTCCATAATTTGTTGAAAAGCATATAAAGTACTTCATTTAGAAAATGATTGAAATATTAATTTCAAAATATTTTATAAAAATTCAAACATTGGAAAAAATTACATGAACCATTGTTTGTTAATATTTTGAGTTAAATTTTATGAAGCATGTACATGAATGATAATTATTTCTCAATATATACTTACATATAAGAAATCGCATCTAAGAAGAAGCTTATGAAATTATACATTAACATGTCATTTTCATAGTCAATTGTGAATTGACATCCTATATAATGGTTAAGGTATGTTGAAAAATTATACCAAGACCATATCCATCCTTATGAAGTCATATATGACCCTATTTTATAATTTTTTTATAATATTTTTCTATTTATGTTGTTTCAGATGTTAACTGGATCATTTTCCCCTTTTTATATTGTCATGTAAGTCATGTTTACTGTTAATAGGATGTATTCTAGTCATATAAATAATTATATTATGTTCATAATTATTATTATTTCTCATCATATAAATTTTATAATCATACTCGAATGGTGAACATGGGGAATTACTCTCACTGCGTCTTGGAGATGGTAGGTCGTACGCACGCACGAGCAAAAATATAATTAACTTGATGGTCAAATGGTATGAAATAGGATGTTATTTTAATTAATAAATTTAATTATCATTTTTTATAAAATATTTACATCTATTGTAATCATCATTATACCCATTTGAATAAATTATTGTTGAATAACAAATTACACCACAACATGGAGATAGTAAGCCCTACGTATGTGCACATGGTGATATTGTTAATCATTTGACTGATAAAAGGAGTAATAAGATTTTACCATAATTATAAGAAAATATAAAAATATATAATATCTTGGATTTATTACATTAATAATGAAACAACATATAAATATGATTTAGAAGATGATAATATCATTGAATGTGGTGAGGAAAAAATTACCACTTTTTCGGTTATCTCCTTTTTATTTGTAGAAAATGACTCACTAAGTTGGATTCCTATATATTATGTTCCCTATATGATTATGTGATGAAATTTTGTAGTAGAATTGGGCATGGGTTGGCTGAGAAATGGTATTTGGATATGTTTATTTAATAGAATAAGAAGATCCCTTTTATAAGAGAGGTGAGGGGAACTATAAGAAACTCTGAAAATACTGAATTAGTATAAGCTAATTTTCTGTAATAAATGGTCCAAAAAATATTAAATTGAAGATCATATGTCTTCTGGTTGAATACCAATTATCCAATTAGAATTATAATTTTTTTTGAATATTTTGGTATTAATTATCTGTTTGGTTCAACCCTTATTTTACCCTTTTAAGTCATGTCGTGATATCTTGTTATTTATACTTTGTGTGCCAATGTAACTACCATAACATGTCAAAGAACCCAAAAAGTATTTTTTTAGAAATATTAATAATTTTCCTAAAAAGGTTGTCTAATATTATATTATATGTAATTTCATAACAATTAATAACTTATTTTATATTTTATGTTATGAATTATGTCAAATTTGACACTATTCGTACTTGAATATTTTAAATTTATACATAAAAACTAAATTACATATAAAAAATACATCAACTCAATAATGAAAAGTCATAGTCTTCCAGAAATGTTTTTTGATGACATCAAATATTGCAGAACAAATTTATTTTAACATTTATAAAATAATTGTTTTGATTCTTTCATAAACAAGTCATTTATTTCATCATCATTATGTCATAAATAAATTTTAATATTTAATTCAAAAAATTATAAAAAATAAATATTTTTTATTTAATATTTTAATTTTTCTCATGATTATTAATTGTTGAAGATAACACTCATATACACCATATAAAAATACTTTTATTGTTAAGATAAATGTTTATAACATATTTTCCTTTTCTTTAAATTAAATGTTATATGTCTCATAACCAAACCAATGTGGCTTCTAGAGGCCAAATTTACATCCAAGGGGTTTAATTATCACCCTCAACTCATTAAATACGATTAATACAAGTGTTAGCATAGTTTTATATTATTATAATATTATGTTTACCCTTTTTACCTGATTTACCTTTTAAATGTGCTAAATATAAAATAATAAATATTGTTACTATTTTGAATGTCCAAAAAAATGGACGTATTTACAGAATTTGAATCTTATAATTCCAAAAATAGATTCTATTATTCAAAATTCCAAAACATTTATGTTCTAGAAGTTAATTTTTAATTAATTCTCCTTGAAAAAATTGGAAAACCTTTTTTTAAAAACAAATAATCTTAAAAATATCTACATATGTTTATATCAAATTTTAATGTGAACATAATTACAAGTCCCTGAACTATATTAAATGATAAAACATATAATTATAAATTAAAACAAAGTATAATTATAATATAAAAATATAAATAATCTAGATGAAGATGTAGTTTTGAATTAAAATGCAATATTTTTTAACTATTCATTAAAATGTGATACTTTTCAAAAAATTACTAACATTTTTTGAAACTAATTTTTGATGTTAATATTATATATTGGATGTTTATTTTATAAAGTTAAATATATAAATGTGTCAAAAAATAAATTTTAATTTTTTGCTCTATTAAATAGTTGAGAAACTGCATTTTTCTGATAAATACTTTTATCGAAAAAAATTGAATTTCTTCCCATATCTTGTCTAAAAATTACATATGATAATTGTTAAAATTATATGAAAAAGAAAATTCAAAATGATGTTAATACTATTCATAACCTCTAATTTCATGTCAATGTTATATATTATGATAATATTTTATTAATATATTATTGTTCGTTAAAACTGGGCCTAACATGTAACACAGTCCAAATCATTGTTGTGTGTTGCGTAAGCATAACAAGGTGTTTCATAAAAAAAATAATGAAAAAATAAATTTATTTAGAAATATTAAAAATCATTATGGTGTAACAGAAACCCAATTTTATGAAATATTTTCAAAATATATTTTTATCATTTTCAAGATAATTTATTAAAAAATGTTTTACCCATTTTTACTTTTAACGAAATGTTTTCAAAGAAATCATTATTTTATTTACAAAATAATCCCTCCTTGAATGTTTCAAAAAATGTTATGGGTGTATTTTTTAACATATACAGATTGTATGAAGTTTTCCACTATATTGAATCCTAAATTATTTAATACTTATTTTAGAGGATTTTATAGTTATTTTATAATAATTATTCCAAAAGTTTTTGCCAATTTTTATTATAAATTTATATTTTCGGAATTATGATCATATATTCCTAAAAAATGTTTTTATGGATATATTTCATTATATTATTTATCAATGATAGTATCAATTCTTTATTACTATGTTACACTGATGATATGTGGTATTTATAACATTCTCATTATTTATTAGTATTGTTTATAATCGGTGTTTCTAGATATGATAAATTTTATTACCATGCACCTTTTTAATTTTTATGGTTTAAGATTATGTTTATTGATTGGGGAATGTGTTAAAATTTCATATGTCAATTTTTAATTATGAATGTTTATGTAGACTATTTTCACCCCTTTTATATATGTAATTAATTATACATAGTATGTAATGGGTGGGGAATTCTCTAGGACATGGATGCATAATCATGTCTCATGAGAAAAACTGGAATGGGTTATGGCCAATGCCACACCCATTTTAATAGATGACTATCGACAATTCATTGACTGTATTATATTATATGGAACAAGGACTCAATGATATGATTTTGGTTAAAACATTATTTATTCCATCATTATGAATTCAGTTATTATTATTACATGTGATTGTTCTATTTTCTAAAAACCCATTTTTATATTCCATCATCATGTTATTATTTAAGTGGAATTATTTTATCATAAATTATTTTTTCTATATAATGAATAGGTTATTGAATATGTGGAATTGGTTTTAATATTTACCTTTTCATATTTATTATTCCTTATTTATTCTTTTCATCCACTATATTCTTACCCTTACAGAGCATATAATCTCACCCATTTCTTATGTTTTATTTTTTCCATGAAATAAGGAAGTGTTTTTTGAATGGATTAATTGGATACACAAAGAATAAGAATGGAGTTAAAAAAGAAAATACTTTGTATATTTTATGATTTAAAATATATTGTGAATTTCATGTATGTATCTAGTCTACCAGGAAAACTAAACTATTAATTCAATCATGATATAATTCTATGTATCTTAATTTATTTTATTAATGTATTAATGAGCATTTAGATATTGGAGTCAGAGAACTACATTTTTTATCAGAGGAAGACTAGTTGAAACTTTGAAAACTATATTTAGAAAAACAATGATTTGGTCACATAAAAATTTGAAATAATTTGAGGATATATATAGAATAAAATCCTTATATTTTGTTTTGAAATAGATTATATCTGTTTTCATATATAATTAATCCCTTTTTTATATTTCATGTGAATGTACATCTTGAAAAAGATATATATAGGGGTGATAGCATAAAAAATGGATCATTGGCTTGACCTGATCATCACCTAGTGGATAATGGTGGCTCATATTATCCGCTCAGTTTGACAATCCCAGGGGATATTCATTGGATTATTCTTATTTTCATTACAAACTATTATTAACTATTTGAAAATAAATATACCCCCAAATAATCCTTATAAATGAATATGATATTAGATATTCATATATTTTTTCAACATATGTTATGAGTTTCAAAAGTTTTGGGATTATACATTATATTTTATTATGATATGATCAAATACAGTGTATAACATCATTTATAAATGGTTCCAAGTAGAATTAATAAGAATATACATCAATGTATAGTAAAAATAATAAAGGACATCATTTAATTAAAATGATTAAGCTTATATTCTTAGGGGATCTAGTCTACTAAACATTTTCATAATGTGAGGGAATATTATCTTGTAATATTAATATACATAAATATTTATCTATATAATATATCTTATAAGGGAAGAATGTTAGGGAGAGGATGAAAGGGAAGAGAACAAAAAATGGAATAAAAGAAAGAATTATTTTCCCACATGTGATATTTGTGGAATGAAACACCCTAGAACTTTCTTAAATAGAATAAGATCTTTATACAATTTTAGTTATAAAGGGAAAAGTGCTCATGATTTTTAAGGACAAATTCATTTTCCTATATTTACTCATTAAAATATAAGGTGGTGGGGAACTATTCAAAAACAATTACCCAATAATTAAAAGAATATACAATAATATTAGATAATTGAATAATAGAAAATATTATTATATTACAACAAATGAAGATGAGTGATTAATGTGATTTTTTATAGATATGAGAATTATTTTATTTAATTATTTTATCAAGGATATTGTGGATATTTGAGTTATAAAATTTATAAGGATTTTAACATAATACCTTTTACTTAATGGTTTTTAAGATTATATAGATTTATACCGATGACCCAGAAAATTGATTCTATGAAAAGTTAAACATCTTATAAAACACATGATTAAGGTATTATATCACTTAATATGTTCCCAATGTTGACTTCATAATGATATTTTATGCAATAGTACTGGTGACCATGAATGTTGTTAGGGGATTGATGGTTTATTACATCTTTGTCGGTGCTTACTATAAGTATTGATTTATAGAATATATATAAAGGCATGTGATTATATTTTTAGAAGCATTAGTTTCTTATTAACATTTTATGGTGATCCAGTTATTCACATATTTGGAATAATACATTAAGAGCCCCATTATATTATCACAGGAAAATATTTTTGGTTTTTTGATCATCTATATAAATTTGGAATGACATATTTTGGGACTTTATATAAGGTTAACTATTTATGTAATGGATTCATACATCCTTTTAATGTTATTGAAAAAATTATCTAATTAATACTTTTTATATATGGGAGGAAAATCTTATTACTCTTTCAGGGATCTTACGATTTGTTAAAAGGAAATTTTGGCTATTGAAAAATTATAAAATAATCATGGATATTCATTTTATGAGGTAAGAAATAAAGTTGAAAATGATTGATCACAAAAATATGAAATTATGAAAACGTAATTTAATGATATAATGTATCTATATTTATATATCTCCGTAGTCTAGAGAGTAAAATAATTCCCTACTATATGAATGGATCTTGAAAAAAAAAACATTATTCTAGTGACATCATTTATGAAAAATCAAATTGTCCCTTAGGTTATCTCATAATTATAATTTTTGGGTATTTAACCATCTCTAGATCACACATATTCTGATTACCAATGATCTATATCACTCTCTATTAATCATTGGGCTTTATTATTCTCTTCCATGTCTATTTTTTCAATTCCCACCTTTTTCTATAATATAGAATCCTAGTAATGTAATTTCTATATATAAAATTTTTACTTCCCAATATATATAATTAAGATTCTTTTTTATTATTCATTACTATTATAATTCGTTTCAATGCAAATATTTTAATTTTTCACACTTGATTATTGAGAAAATGATTAAATTTAACGGATTCAATTTATTTAAGGTGGTATAATGTTACAACCCATGATTTTTAAATTTGAACATCATGTTTGAGTGTGTGTATGACATGAAAAATCAAGTTTATAACGGAATATAACAAATTAATACTCTAATATATATTTATTTCTAAATAAATTAAATCTCTCATATATCATTTAATGCATGTATTATCGGGTGTGAATGAAACCAAATACTATATTAAAATTTTATTATCGAAACATTAACATTGTAAAATAGTTGTTAAATAGCAATGAATGAATAGTAAGACCTAAATAATTATTTTTTGTGTTTTAAAAATGTATTAATAAATTCGATGGATATATAATAATTATAAATAAAATTATTATAATTTGATTGACAAAGAAATTTTTTATAATGGAATATTTTCTAGAAATATAGATTTGTCCTATATTGTTCACATAATTTAAATGTAATTATTCAACAATTATATGATATATCAGAAAAATTAATCTTAATATCGAAAATCATAGTATCTACATTATACTAGGGTTGTTTTTTGTTATATTTTTTTGAAAAAGTTCCATTTTTTATAAATTGTGAAATATTATGAATTTTAATTTAAAAGTTCATTTTTTTATACTACATATAATGTCGAATAATTTTTTTATATATTATTAATGAATAATTAGTTATATAATATATATATATTAATCCATTTTATTTCAATATAATAATTTTCATTTTAATATATGATAAAAAACATTATAAACTTTTGATCATTTTTATGGTTGATAACCCTTTTTCTCGTCGTGTCTACAAGATTAATATTAAATTTAAAATTTCCACTTATGTTATTTGAAATTGGAAAAATGATTTAAATATTTTAAATAAATATAGATTATATTAACTATTAATTTCAACTTAGTTTTTTTAAAAAATTAATAGTGAAAATTGAAAAAATTAATTATTGTGGTTAAAGAAAAAAATGGGTTTATCTATGGTTAAACTAAAAATATAATTATCAAAATGATCAAAAAACATCATTAAAACCAATTTTGTGGGCCTATGTCATGGTTATAATGTAACATTCTTGATAATACTTTATTTTGTACCCTTTGGTCTGTGAAAAATTGTGTTACTCCTTTTTCGTTTCAATGCGTATTAGTGTGCCTCTCAACTCACCAATAAGTGGACACCCCCTCTCAGGTATTCATAAAACATTCACAACCTTTTTTTCTCTTCCATTTACTACAAAAATAACATTAAAATTCATATCCCATAACCCCATAATCGTATAATTATGTATAAAAATAATCTTGGAAGGAATTCAACGCTAACCTAAGTAGGATAAGAGAAGAATAGTTTTTATTCTTCAATGAGGTTTTTTGTTTTATTTCTTACTCCACAACAACATTTAATATCAAAACATGATGATATAAAATAATTAGTATATTAATTTTTTTTTTATTTTTTATATTGACTTACAACCATTTACACATCAATCAAATGGGTTAGAAAATCATAATTCAAGTGTACGGTAGACTACAGCCTCACGAACCGATGACACTTGTTTTTAATACCACCCCTCTTTATTAGGTATGATGATGTATATAATTTATATATATATATATATATGATATATATAACACTATTATACATCAAGAGTCATTATATCTTTATATCCTTTTAATTTCCATTGCATAGGTGATAGAATAATGTCACTAGTGTGTACGACAGACTACTGCCTCATAAAGTGATATGAATCATTTTCAACTAATGATTTACATTGATCGTAAAAAGGATAATGTTAATAATTATTTTTTATATAAATAAAATAATTAATATATTTATTTTTTATAAGTCAATATGAAATTTTAATATGTCACTTTTTTATACACTAAAAAATGGTAATGTCTTTCATGTATGTGTGGACAATCGCCTTCTTAAAGCGAGGTGAATCTCTATTCATCACCCCAAAATAAGGATGATCTGTAAGTATAATTTAAGAAATAAAATTTTATATATGTTATTATTATTATTCTATAATGTTCCAATATTACATAACTTCTCTCTATAGAGATGATTAAAACATGGAAATGTTACTAATAACTATGTATGACCTACCACCACCATGATTGAAACAATGTTAATTTTACAAAACCATAATTCATGATTTGTTTTAAAAATCTAATTGATATATAATTGTGATAATTATTTTAGGATTGACATTAATTATATTTTTATATAATTAACTCTTTACACATATTCGACTAACCAAATTAATTTATAATACATAATCAAAATTTCATCGAAACATATGTCAAAAAATATATTTATTAACTTATAATATATGACATGATAATAAGTAAAGTAAAATGAATAATAAAATTTTATAATATACTTATCAAAATGAATAATGTATATGTTTATTATACATTGAGATATAGATTGTATGTGATGAGTCAGACTCATGATAAGAGATTCTCATATCACTTTTACTTTTAAAAAACATATGCAATACTTACCCGTTATTTCCATTGTGTGGTGTATTTAATAGTATATTGATATGTTATATCATATATTAATTTATCACAATAGAATTTAATGTTTAATTTAAATTTATTTCAATCATGGGGCTTATTATTCATGAGTTACATATGTGTTAATTTTTTATTTCACAACCATATAGTTATCTAGGATTGATTTGGTTTATTTAGCCCTTGTGGAAATTATTGGATATTTTTTTCACTAAATAAATATAATTTATTTTTATTTGGTTATTCATGTAATTTTGATGCAATAGAAACCTATTACCAATCATTGGTACTTACATTGATTAAGAATATATTTTTATGAAAACATGACATTATTTTACTATTTGGTCAGAAAAAAATTTTCATTAAAGTGCAGGTTTTCAAAAAAAGATTTATTTTTTTTATTTTTCAAAATAATTTACTAAAGAAATTTTTACCAATTATAAATTAAAATAAATATATTTAAAGTAATTTTCATGTCTTTTTCAAAACAATGCTCATTTATCTTTTATTAACCAATAGGAAAAGATTCTTTGTGTTAGTTTGTAAAGAATTAATAGAATTTTAACTTTTCATGATAACTCTATGTTTTAAGAATTATTTTATAAAAATTAATTGTTCATTTAAAAGAATATTTTTTTAAAAAAAATCTCATAATTATTTTTAAAAAAATATTTTTTTAAAAATTCGTAAGTTATTTTCCTCAAATAAATTATGGATCTCTTATGGTGTAAATTTTAATCAATTACATCAACCATTAATTGTACATGTGATTGGCTTATTATATGTATAATTTATTCCATACATATGATTTATCAAAATATGAATTTTAATCAAATAGACAAGGGATGTACAATTGTATTTCCATTCATCATTTTACTCTAGTTTATTTATGATTATGATTATTGATTGGGGTATGTAAAATCATTTCATATGTTATTTTTTCATTATGAATTTTCTTGTGGATTATCTTTCACCCCTTTTGTATAATGACTTCATTTTACATCGTATGTCATGATCAGTCCAACTATATCACCTAGATGCATCAGTAGGTTTCATGATACAAACTAGATTTGGTTTTGGATGAGGCCTTACTAATTTCTATAGATGTCTTGGAATAGGTCCTTAATAGTATAAGATGTCAAATTAAAAGGACTATACCATAGGTTTTAGATCTACATAATTATGGATTCAATCATTATGAATTCATTTATTCATATTTCACGTGATTTTTTTATTATATATAATATCTTGGTTGTGTTTTTTTTCCAGGTGATTATTTATATGGAATTATTTGATAATAATTTACTCCAACAATATAAAAAAATTTGTGGATTAATATTAATTTTTTTCATTTCTCTAACTTCACATATTGATTATTCTATATTTATTCATGGATTCCATTCTACTCTTACACTTACTGAGAAACAGTTATCACCCAATTCTTATGTTTTATATTCCCGATGATATGAGGATGTGTTTTGTTATTGATATGTAGGGATATTTTATCCATAATAATGGAGTTCTAAAAGATAATAATTTCCTTATATTGTGTTTTTATTTTTATTTTCAACTTCATTTATATATCTATCTTGCCATTATGAATAATGAATTCATTCATTCCAGATCCAATTCTTTGTATCTTTCACTTACGCTTTACGTTGAAGGTAATAATAATAATGTTATTGAATGTGGGTAATTTTTATGAAATTATAATGATACTTATGAAATATTTAACATTATAAATGAATATTTATCATTTTATTTTTTCCCTAAAAAAATATAATGTTCATTATTTATATGTATACTACTGGTTCCACATAGTGATGTTATTCATTTTTCTTCACCACATCACATGAATGATATATGTATGTATATTTAAAATAATAATATGAAGTACATGATTATTCATCATTCTTTAAAGATAATAATATACCTAGATTTCTTCTATATAGATCATTGAGATATAGAAACATTACATATGTGTATATATGACCTACCATCATCGTTATCATAATATTAATCATTTTTTCATATCCATTTTCATGATGGTTTTAAAATTATAATTGATTAAAAAATATGGTTATTATATTATAATGATTATTATTATTATGTTGGAATAATGTCCTCTTTTACCACATTTTACACACCCACACCAAATCTATTTTGAAACAATTAAATAAACATCTTCCAAACACATAACATGGAATTAACATATTAAATAGTGAAATATGTTTAAATAATAAAATAAATAAATGATTTCAGTATAGGTAATTATACCTGAAATGATTCAAAATAAAATTAATTATGAATATAAGTTTATTATATAGGATTTAATGCAATCACATTGAAATTCTTGACTTGAGGTATGATTTTTCTTGTCTGACTTTTGCTATTATGATACATGTGTCATATTAACTACTTATTTATATTTTTTGGTTTATACAATTCCAATTTTACATGTAATGTAACGAATTCATCAAAATCCATGGTATATTGTGTTTAAATTCTAAAAATAAATTCCAATGGGATATCACATTAAATCTACATGGTGGTAAAGAGTTTCGTAACCTTATTTCATTTTATTATGTTTTATTAGTTCTTCAATACTTTTGATATTATAATATTATTCATGTAAAGAATTTTAAATATATTTTGTTTTATATAAATAATAATTTCTTTATTTATATTTCATTCACATAATCGTTTCACTGATTAATTATCAAAATCAATGGTATTATATTATAACTGTTATTCATCTCAAATTTTTTTATTGATAAATACATTTCTGACATGAACCGATATTAATTTTAGATTTGTAAAAACTTATATTTGATATATTATATCATATAAATTATTATTCTAATGATATTTAAATATTAACTTATAATTATTTGTAAAAATGGATTACAATTAAAGATTTACCAAAGTGGAAAAAGCTTTATGATATATTCTCATTTATTTTGGTATTTTATATTTTCAAGTTTCTATTAGAGGAAATAATATGATATTATTTTATTGAACCACATATAATTTATTAACCTCTATTTATGAAAGTGTTTCACACGTTTAATTTTCATTTCACCATTATTGATTTATGAAACATCGGGAAATTAATTTCAATGTTATATAGATATTTTATTTTATTTTATATCAGGAATCTTTATATTCCATACAACGTTTTCTGAAATGTTTTCGAATCTATTATTTCTAAAAATAATAAAAATATAATATTATCTTAAATAGTCTCTCAAATTATTGGCAATTATTTTCAGGAAAATGATTTACTTATCTACAAATGAGTCTTTTTTTAGAAATTATTTCATAAAGTTTTGGAATAAATGTTTAGATTTAACATTTAGAACGTGAAAAACATTTCAAATATTTCTAAAATTTATTATCTTTAATCCAAAAGTTATATGTTTTCAAGGTTTTTACATAGATTGTTTTATAATATTTTTATAATATATTTTTATTTTATGATCAAAATTATAATGTTATTTTCTAAAAAATTGTTTTAATAGACTTTTCATATTATTTTTATTCATCTAAGTCAATAGAAACTATTGTTACTAAGAACCAATAGGAATATTTTATAGTGATACCACCATCATTTTTTGGATGGATTATGATTATTTCAAAGAGATTTTTAGGGAACTTTTTTATTTCCCTCGAGATAATCGTGTTTCCTTGAAATTCATATAGAACCCATATTTTAACAAGTCTTAGTCATGTTTCAAAGTGATTATAATTGAATAAATTTTATTCCTAAAAATTAAACATGATTTAATATTATTATTATAGAATACAATTATTTTCCATAGATAAATAATATTTAAATTATATAGATATGTAAAAAAAACTTTCATAGGATAATCATGATTCAATGAAAATTTTATAGAACCCATTTTTTCCCACTAGATAATGATGATTGACATTGATTTTTATGGAACCCATTTCATTCCCACTAAATAATCATTTTTTAATTATATTGTTATAGAACATAGTTCATTATCACAATTAAATAATGAAAAATATTTTCATTGAATCCATTTCATTTCCAGAGGATAATAGTGGTTAAAAGAGATTGGAATGGAACATGTTTACATCCCATAGGTTAATCATGTTAAAAATTTATTTTTATAGAATCCATTTACATCACATTGGATAATCATGTTTTAAATATATTTTCATCATTCCCAATTATTTTCCTTGTTTTAATCATTTTTAAATGAGATTATTATGTCAGATAATTCTTTTACATGGGTGAATCATGATTCAAGGAGATTTATATAGAACATTTTTATATTCCATGGGTAAATAATGTCTGGAAAATAATAACTATTGTTTCTGGTTATTTTCATGAAATGAATTAATTATAAGCATTGTTCATGATAACGTTCATGGATATTGTTTATAATGATGTTTTTCTTAAATATAAACCTATTATGAATGGTTCCATTAAAATCAAAGGATGCGAGGCCACATTATTATCCATGGAATTATGGTTCTTTGATAAACCAAGTATGGATTGGTTGTTAAAGCTCTACAACTAATTGGGTACTCTAGAGATAAAATGTAGACCATATAGTCTATTCATATTATATGAGTGATATTATAATGACGATTCCAAGATACCAACTTCTTTCTTCTATACTTATTATTGTTATGTAATGATTCCATTTATCAATATTGATATCACATTGCTCGTGATTATCGATTTTGAGGATTTTTTCCATTGATAAAGCATTATGTTTTTTTAGTTTTATGATCCATGTATTGATGAATTTTAATATTATTATATTATATTCATACACATTGATTATGTCATTATGGAATTATTATCTCTTATGAAACCTGATAACATCAAATTCTAAAAGCTAATGTTATCCATACTTATCATTTGAGCTCAAACATATTGTATTTATTTAACCTAGGTTATAATGATTTAGGTAGAACAAATTAGTTCCATAAGGCTTAATTATAAATATTTTTTAGAAAAAAAAATCATATAAAAATAAATCAATAGTGGGAATAAAACTCTCATATAATCATGTGTATTGTTTATGAATGTTTTTTTAACTAATTACGAAAAACACTAAAGATTTTTTTATTTAGAAAAAAAGTCCAAAACATTGTACTTTTGATTATGTATGTTTTAAATAGAGAAAATTGGGTTACCATTATTAGTATCAATGTTGTAAATCTAATAATTATGTTATCATTGTTAGGAGTGGGAGTTTGGTTCTCAGTTTTTATAGGTAGACAAACATTAGATCTCATATTTGTGACCCATGAACTGGTTGTTTGAAAATATAATCACCTTGATTTACTGAATAGTTAACCTTATAATATAACGAGGTAGGGTTTAAGAGATCTATTTTTCTGAAATGGTTTTAAAAAATTTAGAGTTGGCCTATCCTTTTATAGGTGCTAGAGAAGACACATATAGAATTTATTAAAGGATTAAAATATAATAATTTGATAACCAATAAAAATTATTCAAAATGGTTATAGAACAAATTCATGTGTAAATTGATGTAAAAATACAGTCATAAAATATTATTTATACATATATAATTATGATACTACACTTATATATTGGTTTAACCACCACTGGTAAAATCATTTTAATCATAACTTTTATAATTGATTTCGAGTATCTTTAAAATTAATTATAAAAAATAAAAATGAAAATTATTGAAAAAATTTATACTAAAATTAAAAATCTATAATAAATTTCATGAAATTCAACTCGAAATATTGGATGATTTGAGTTTTTTGTTAAACTAGTAAATGAGATGAAAGTAAATTTTTGAGAAAAAATGATTTATTATGTAATAAATTTTTTATACCAAAATGAAATATAATATTTATTCAAATTACCTAGAAAAGATAATTAATTAGAGAAATGAATTAATTTTTCATTAAAAACATTTTAAAAAAAATGGAACATTGTAAATAATTGAATAGAAAATACTGATTTTAATAAAAACATTATTTTTCACAAATCATAAAAAATATATGTTTTATAAAAAAAAATCTAGTATAATTTTAACCTGACTATTTCCAAAATGAAGTAAATATTTTCAAATACACATTATTTAATTAAAAGAAACTATTTTATTTTATTTTCATTCAAAAATAAAAAAAATATTCTTGAGAAACAAATCTGTATTTAATTTATATAATGGATCTTCTAAAAATTAATAATTTTTATTATAAAAATTACTTTATATTTTTATAAGTTTTTTAGTAAAATTTATAAAACTACCATGGTTATGTTATAATGGTCACATTTGAATAATAATATTTCTTATATTATAAATATGTTCTCTTAGAATGCGGTGTTTCTTATTATGAAATCTATGAAACAATTAAAATTATTTAAATAAATATATATATTAAAATATCTTGGTGTTATATTCTTTCAAATTTTATATCTTAACTAATAATTCTATATCACTTAGATACAAACAACTATATATCGTTTTTCTTCATGACTTCCATGATGTTACACTCAATCCTCAATTATAGTAAACATTTCATTTTTAATTAAGAAATAGCATAATCGATAAAATTTTATTCATAAATAGGAGTTACAACTAAATTATTAAAAATTATTAATTTAATTTCCTTTATAAAATAAATTTTTAGTATCTAAAATAAAGAGGTAATTTTTTTCTAAACTGATTGGTTTTTTAGGGAACTACAACAACTACCAATTTTTCAAACATTGTCATTTCATTTAAATAAATAAAGTAGTATAAAATATATGTCATATTTATGATTTTTTATTTGAAGTAAACAAATTATTTTATTTTATAATAATATAATATTAATCAATTATTATCATTATTTGTTTATAAGTTAATTTTTATCTTTAAGATCAAATTTTTGATAAGTTATATTTCATTGCATTTTACGAAATAATAATAAAATTAATTTCTACCATGTCAATAAATTTATTATTGTATAATAGATTTATTTTTTTAATCTATAGGTTAATATTTGGTAAATATTTACCTTTTATTTTTAGTAATTTCCAAAATTAATTTTTGTACAATTTGTCACCTCAATAAGTGTAAAACAGGTAAAACATAGTAAAAAATTGGGATAATGCATTAAAATTTTATGAGTGTCGTTTGAATAAAATGATATAATTATAGAAATTATGACTTCTTGTTTCTTCTTATCATTTATGTTTACCTTTATATTATTTTGAAAATTAAATAAATAAAACATTTCTCTCTTGACTTTAATATATCTAAAATTTTAATATTAAAATAAAAAGAGTTACCTTTGTATTTGAAATCATTCTGAGAATAATAAAATTTCTTTTTATAAAATGCTAAGTAATTTTTAGTTTTTATTTTTTGAGTAATTGTCTTAAATTTTCATGGAACAATGAATCATTTCTTTGGTGTGTAGTAAAAAAGCTAAAATTATTTTAAAAAATAATAAAAATTTTAATTTCAATGTGAATTTTAGAGAACTACGAATTATATAATTAAGTATAACATATTTAGGATGTGATAAATTAAAATATCAATTTTACATTATTTTCATTTTCTTTTCAATGTCAAATTAAAAGAATTGTTCCTAAAATGACATTAATTATATGTTATAACCAATAATTTATTAATGACATAAAATCAACAATATTATTAAAATCGATAAATATAATGTTACCTGGTTTAAAATTTCATCATTTGTACTATTTATTGGTATCTTTGCCTTTTATAGTAAGGTAACAAATCCTTAAAGGGAATAAAAATTTTCAATTATAATAATTGACAAAAGGGTTAATATGGGATTAAAAATTAGAGGTATGTGTGAAAACATAACAAAAACATGTCCAAGTTTTGTATGGATTAGATGATTTTGACACACATTTATATTATATAGTAGTTATTCAATTTTATATATATATTATAATGATAAGTAAGTTATATTACTTTAAAATATTCATTAATTCGAAGAGTGTCACTCCCTTCAATTATAAAAGGATATCACTTCATTCTTTTCATTACACCACATTGGGAACCCTATGATAATCAAACACCGTTAATTTATCATTATAAAATACATAATAATTTTATATATATTATTAACCTTCAAATAGATTATCACATCTGTGATTTTGTTTTGAGGAATTTCATTTGTTTATCTTTATTTTATAGCTTCATTTATTGTTGTGTTTTTAGAATGATTTTGGGATTTTGGGATTGAAAGATAGTAGCAAACAATTGGTGTATAGTTTGGGGAAACTATGCGACCTCACCCAGGAAAGCATGAAAACAATTTTATCTTAGACAGAGGCTACCACCTAGTTTTTTCATAATTAGGAATCCCTTGTAGGATAATATTGTGGCCCGTTCCTCTTAGAGAGTGATAGGTGCGTGGTTTTCACGTGGTTTAGTAAAGTATGTGGGAGTACAATGTGACAAATCTAGGTCAGTAAAAACTAGAAAATTAATCTTTCTCCCCCTTGATATTTAATCCTTAAACACCTCAAATCCTTACCATTTGGAATTTCAAACCCTATTAACTCCCTATTTTCATCATTAGACCTTTTAAACACCAATGGTTTGGTGGGTTTTGTGTGGGAATACCAAAAAATTATCAATTAAGTGTATTTTCTCTTGATTTCTCCAATATTATTGGGTTACTTCTCCATCCTTAATTTTTTCATTTCCAATGGGTTTTTTTACTTAATGAGGATTTTATCGTGAGTTTATTAGTGAAATCAGGATGGTTTCTATTCGATCTTGATTTAATAGTGTATTTTTTAGGAATGTTTTTGGTTTCACACCTGTTTCATGAAGATTCCAAGTATAATGTAGGTGTTTCAATGATGTTAAATTATTATATGATATTTAATTTATTTTTTGGGTCCTTAAATGTATTCTATGTATTATTTATATGCTGATAAATATCATTTACAATGGTTTTGAGAAGCATATGTGAAGTGAATATTTTGTTTAAAACAAATTGGTTATTTTTTTGTGTTCATCATTGTTGTGCATATTGATTTTGTGATATGATTTTTTATGAATGGTGAAAATTATGTATTTAAATGTCACATTAGGTGAAAATGTTATTAAATATGTTTTCTAAAATGAATTTGCCTTTTTATGTTGGATTTTTTCATCTTAAATGTGGTTGGTGAATTTTGAATGTGATGTGAATCATGCTGTAAAAAGAGATTAGGTGTAAATATGGATTTTAAATCGTATTTTCCTATGTAAATGTTTGTATTTCATGTGTGAAATCATTATTTTTTTTCCTAAGGGTTTTATGTTAAATCCAAAAGTGGTGTTGAATCTATTTTTAAAAGGTTTTGTATATGGAAAATGGTGGTCGGCATGTGAGATTTGATCAATAGATTAATGTGTATTGTAAAAGCTATTATTTCCTTGTGTGATTATGAAGCTATCTATGTGTATGTGAATGATATGATATATGTGATATATGAAATAGAATTTGATCACAATGGGAAACCTGGTATCTCGTTGTGTGTACTAGAAATAGTACATTGGTTGACTCCGCATTGGCATTTTCTGGATTCATCTACCAAGATTGACACTACAACACTACCTAAACGAGTGATATTATCAAAGACCATTATACCTTTTGATTTTTTACTCTCTAAAATCTAATGGAATGAGAACCAAATTGGTTTTTAATTATTATATGTAGACCATTAGATATTGGAAATAGATCCCCTCAAATAACTCATTCATAAGAACACTATTGGTTTTGGTAGGATTATTTAAATCCCCAATGTACGTGGTTCATTAGGAACCACTCATTATATAGAACAATAATTGATTTTTAATGGTGATATCTAGTGAACATATGAATATTTGATTGGGTGATAGCCATCAGTATATGGTAAACATCAATTACATGTCATTTTCAAAGTGATTTTTTTTAAATTGGTTTTCTTTAAAAGTTTTAAAAAACATTCTTTTCCTTTGATATTTTTTCTTAAATGGTTACCTTATAAATGATTAAATTGTTTTTTATACATGTCCTCTTTCATTTTTCTTCTAATTTTATATCATTTATTCTTTTCTTTTTTGTAGAATCCTAATGTTATTTAGATGACATCTTATACACACCTTTAGGTCTATGTAGACATTGTAATGTGTGGATAGGATAATGGATAGATGTTCCCTGATGGTGATGGGGGATCTAGTTTCTTGTGTTATGCTTCTAGAAGATATCAGAGGTGATGGATTTTGGTTCATGTCCCTCTTATTAAATGGATGTTTTTGGAATGTTTTAGTCATTCCCTTCTCAAAATTTTGGTATTGATTTCTGTTAAGGTCATAAAATTTAATATAAAAAATTTTATATTTCATATCATTATGATTATTAGTTATTTGGGTATTTATTCCAATTTTTTGTTTAATGATATATTATTGTGCAAAATATTTACTAATGTACATTTTTTATACCCATGAATTATCTTCCATCCGCTGGGTTTATAAAATGACCTTCCGGCCTCATCTCCCGTCAGGTCGGTTGTCAGGTTGGATCACATCATGGATTGGTACATGACTAAATAGTATCAAATGTTGTTTCTCTTATTTAGGGTCAAATTATTTGGGATGATTCTGGATTTACTGGAGCGATTGCTTTTGGGGATTCAGGTTTTATTTGTGATTGGGGTGTCTAGCCATCTCACCTCAAGACAAGAATCAATTCTCTATGGGATGTTTTGGAATTTTGATCGACTTCTCCTTAAGGTGAGAGGTATTTTATACACACAACATAAAGAGATTGGTTCAGCGAGGATTGGTTTAGTTGATGTTTTTGGTAATGGGATTGGTTATGATCCGATTTTTTAAAGTATCCTAAATTTTTTGTTGTTACTATTTTTTTAAAATATCTCCTGATAGTTTTATGGATTCAATTACCATGTGTCGGTTGAATGTTATAGTAATATTCTTCGATAAAGAATTTATGTGTAACAATATGATGATGACATAGAGAGTTATCTCTAACAAAATGATCATATAAAAGTGGAATATATGGTTTGGGTTGTCCATTCTTTGGGTTAAAGAGTGGGATCTGGTCCTCCTGTGGTTGGGGGAGCTAAACTAATTATTTGAAAGGACAGAGCTCATGGGTTCCAAATGTAAAAAACTCCTTCATTATTAGGTATAGTATGAAGTTGAGTGTCATAAGAAGATAGATATGTATTCTACATTTTATGATACTACTTTTTCGGTTAGAGTGAAATGTGTTTCATTCATGTTAAATGTTCATAATAAAAGGTTTTGGAAATCAGTAGTGAAATATAAAAAGCATGAGTAGATGGGTTGAAATTACCTATTTGATTTTCTACAATGAGAAGTATTTCCTTTAGATTTTTATTTTTCTAGGTCCCTTGAATTTTTATAATTTTAACAGGGTGGTCATACCATGTTGGAGTACACTAACAAGGGAGTGGTTTCTGGTGTCCTTCATTAATGGTGTGTTTTCTAGTCCACATAAATTGATATCGATGATAGGTAATTTTTTTAAAACCTAATGGATGTGCCCATGTTTTTCAAGTAGAATTTCTTCTTCAGTTAAGTAGTGCTTGACCTCCACATCTTGAATTGGGGATCCTCATTTTTTAGATATCTAAGTTAACATTGGAGGATTATGATGTAACTCCTAAAAGTAGATTAACTCATATGGTTTCTTAGTTCATAGATATTTTTCCAGAGGAATTTTCTAGTTTTTGGATAGAGCGGTTTGTGTAGTTCTCCATTTATTTGGTATCAGGGACATATCTGATATATATTCCCTCATATCATATTACCCCCCATTAATTTTATGGAAAGAAAGGTATAACTGGATGATTTTGAATCCAAATGATTCAGTCACCTGAGAATCACTCCTTAGGCCGTACTGGTTCTATTTGTGAAAAGGCTAATGGATCTATCCATTTGTGTATGGATTATTGGAAATAACATAATGTAAAATATATAAAAAGTATCATTGCCACATATTAATGACCTCATTGATAATCTAATAGGATAGATGTGGTTATATAAGATTGAATTGCATTATGGGTATCACCATGTAAGAGTTATAGATAATGATCCTCCAAAAATGTTCTTCTAAAGCAGGTAAGACCATTTAGAGTTTTATTCAATACATTTGTGTTGAGAATGGTCTAGTAGTCTTTATTACTCTTATGAATTGTTATTTCCATTAGTATCTCAAGTCACTTGTTGTAGTTTTAACATATGACCTACTAGTCTATTTCCGGGCCAATTAGTAGCATCATCTTAATTTGAGGACTCTACTAGACACCCTTGAAGATAATTTTATATATGAAATTCATTTTTTGGGGACCATATGAATCAATAAAGTGATATTTCCGGGTCTTGTGATATCAAAATAAGGGGTTTCCTAGGACCCTATGAATATTAGCACAACGATGTCATGGGAACAACCAAAAAAATGTTTTCAAATCAATGGATATTTTGGCCTGATAGGATATTACATATGAGTTGTTTTTATTTCTCATTGATTTTTTTGTTTGCGACTATTCGTACCTAGATAGGGGTTACATTTGAGCGGATATCAGAATGTGATGAATTATTTGATGATCTTAATCATCGTCCAGCCACCAACCCAATTTTGATATTGTTGGAATCTAGAAATGTGTACATTGTCTTTTTTTCTACTTCTAGTATGGGTCATTGGTGTGTGTGGATGCATGAAGGTATTAATGTAGAATATGGTTCTCCCCTACTCGGACCACATAAATAGAATTACCAACCCTATGACCTAGAATTATCAGTAGTAATTCATTTCTAAAAGAAACAATTTCATTATCTTCTTAAGTATAATTTTTTTTATTCTGATCATAACAGATAGGCCTATATTTTCTCTTATAAAGCTATGATTTTAGGTAGGGTTATTGGGTTTATTTCCTTTAGGGTTTTCAAATTTATGTCCTCTATACCCTGTGAAAATTTAAATGGGGTGGCATACGATTTTAGAAGGAATCCTCCACTATAAGGATTGAGAATGTTCAGTGATGAGTGGACATGAATGGGGGTTTTAACTTAAATACATATGCATATCAAGGATCACATTGGAGTTGATTGCTAAGACAATGTTCAGCAGACACCTTCCCATATAGAATTAATTTGGAAAGATTAGTCAAGTGATGAGTTATATCAGGATTCTATGTATTTTCATAATGGTTAGAAGTTTTCTTGTTAGTGGTCGTTGTTTCCTAGGGAGTTTTTTACTTTAAGGGTCGCTATGTTTTTCCTTCTACATTGATGAAGATGAAGATATTGGATATCCAAAAATATCAGTTTATTTTTCATCCTGGTTCCACCATGATTTTTTATGATATGGGTAGAGAGTATTGGTGTCTAGGTATGATACCATGTGTATCTGACTTTTTACCCTGGTGTTATATATTTTAGGGGGTTAAATAATTACACAATAAAACATTGGGATTTCTTTAAATATTATCCATTCTTACTTTGATTTGGGATAACATCTCAACGGGCTTTATTATTGAAATATTGCATACATCCAAAGGGATGAATTCCATTTGGTTAGTGATTAAAAGACCAACCAATTATCCCATTTCATTATAATCAAATATTTATCCATGGTGGTGGAGTTGGTTCGGTTTTTTATTAAAAATTCAGTGAGGCTTCATGTAATTCCATTAAAATTTAGTCCAAATTGGGACTCCAATTATACCTCATAGTTATGGGAATGTCCCTAGAAGGAAATGGGGACATAGATCATGGTGAGTACAATATACCATCCTCAAATGGATGTTAGATGAAGTAGGGAAATCAGATAATGGAATTCATGTTATGGGAATGTGTGTTAGATTTTAGAGGTTTTTTGAATAGCCATTTTTATTGGTTGAGTAAAACTATAATAATAGTTACCATTTCTTAGTTAAAATGGATCCATTTGAGGCACTTTATAGACAAATGTTTCTTTTATCATTTTGTTGGGATGATGTGGGAATGTCCTCCTTGTTTGGGATGACCCTTGTGAATGAAAATTATAACAAAGTTAAGCTGATTATGTATCAATTTTTTATATTATAGACTCATCACTAGACATATTTTAATCAATGGTGTCAAGCACTAGTTTTTTTTTGGGTCATAGGGTGTTCTTGAACGTGGAACCTCTCTTAGGACATCGTCATTTTGGTAATCCTATTAATCTAATGCCTAGGTATATCACATCTTTTGAAATTACTGATAGGATTGGTAAGCTAGATTAAAATTCATCTTTTCATTCTCTATTTATATCAATTCATTAAATGATCTATGTATATCATCTGAGAAAAATCAATTTGGAACTATCTCTTGTGTTCAATTGGGGGTAGTTAGAGTTGTAGCATGCTTTATCTTTGCTTGAGCAGCTAGAGTGGATTGTGGATTCAGAGGAGAATGTGGTTTATAAAAATTTAATACTATTGGATTGATTTCAATGGTAGAATGGTATCAATTATGTTGACACATGGTATTGTATGTCTTGGATTGAGGAGTGGTATACATTTATTCATAAATCATTAGAGTAACATTCACGAGGTGGAATGTTTATATATAGGGTATAATTGTCACAATAATGATTGTTTTTACTTATTTCATTGTTTAATTTTCATTTGATATTTATACCTCTTTATACCCATGAGTTATTGGTGAAAAATATATATTTTGGTTCTGAAAATAGGTGGTTCAGAGTTGGTGCATGGTTTGTGGAAACCATGCAACCTTGTCTAGGAAACTATGTAACCAACGCCGTCTTAGATAGTTGTGACACTATGGTTGTTGTAGGGTTTGAAAACCCATGTGGTAAAACGTTGGGACTTGGTCTTCTTAGATTGTGAGGGATGAATAGTCGCTAAACGGTTTGGAAAATCATGTGGGAAAACATCCAGGTCATTAAAAACTGGAAATTCACACATTTTCCATCTTCATACATAACCCAAAAACAATTCTATTCTACGCCATTTTGAATTTTCAACCCTAGGATCAATATCTTCTCCTCCATAAACCTCTTAAAATTTAATATGTCTATTTTTGTAGTGTGGTAGCAATAAAAAATCATCAAGTACATCTATTTTCTATTTATATCTCAATTTTTTATTGTTTCCCCACCCCCTTCTTGATTTCTTCTTTACTAGTAGTTTATATGACCAAATGAGCATCCAATCTTGTGATGATGGGTGAAATAATTATTATTGTTGCTTGATCTTTCATATATATAGTCTTTCTAAGGAGTAGTTTTTTTCATACTAGATTCTGGATTTTTTCATCTATAAGGTAGATCTTTCCATGTTTTAAAATTATTAGATGATTTTAAATTTATTTCATTATTGTTTAATTGTTTTATATGGATTAATTTTGTGGTGATGAAAATGAAATAAAAATGTTTTCGAGAATCATATGTCATGGAAGATTGTTTTTCAAAATAAATTCTTTATATTTATTATGTGCTTCATTCTTGTTCTTATAGAATATGTTATATGATTTCCATGAATTGTGTAAAGATGTTTTCAAAGGGTACATTATGTGAGAATGTGTTGTAATCTAGTTTTAAAAAATAAATGTCTTTTTTCATATTTTATATTATTGTGCACATTAAATGTGGTCTTTGAATTGTGAAAGTGACATGATTTTTTGTTGTAAAAGTGGATTTGGTGTTCTTGTGAATTTTTAAAGGAATTTTTATATAGAAATGGTAGGATAACTTATATTTAATTCATATTGTGATTCCAATTTTGTTTTATGAATTTTAAAGGTGGTGAAATTTTTTTATTGATATTTTTGGTATGTGAGTGTAAATTAAAATGTTCTTGTATAAGGAAAACGGTCGTATCCATGTGACATATTATTGTTTGATAAATGTGGATTATAATGTTTTTATTTTTTTATGTTCTTGTAATTTTTAGAATGTGTATTAAAATGTGTTGATTTATGTGATATGTGAAAATGAATTTTAGCACCATGGTAATCTGGGTGGATAAACTAGTACTAGTACAGTAGTTGAATAAGAGAAAGTGGGACCTAGATTCATGTAGAAGGTTTGAAGATACAACACTAACTATACATGTTATATTATTGGAGACCACTATTCCTTTGGGATAAATTCCACTATACTAAATAATTCATGGTAAAGTTATTGGATTTCTCTTATGATATGGAGACTATTATACCATGGGATAGGATACCCTATATGGATCATTCACAAGAACATTTTTGGTTTTGGGAGGATGATTTTGATCGATGAGGTATTAGGTTAGTAGGGTCACACATGTGCTAGATACCCATACGTGATTTCCCATGGTTCTCTCTTCTAAACGTTATTCATATGTGATGTGGTGCTATCCATCAGAATATGGTAATCCTTCTGTAAAATTGCATTTATAGTGAGTTCCTTTAAGAAAAATGTTTTCATTAAAAGTGATTACGTCAAATATGTTTTCCTTAGATACATTTTCAAAAAAATGTTCATAATAAAAATGATTCATGTGTTTTTTATACATGTTTCAATTGATTTATATTATAATGTTATAGAATGGATTTATTAATTTAGTATATAATCCGTTATGAAGTGATCTTACACCCCAAATACACCTTTAAGAGTATATAGATTTTTTTTATGTATGAACTGGGTGAATGGAAGTTGTTCCATGGTAGTGATGGTGGATCTAGTTCTTAGTATTCCACTTCCTTCTGGTATTGGAGGTTGTAGATTGTGGGTGGTGGCCCTCTTGTTACATAGATGGTTTTCGGATGTTATAGTCATTCCCTTATTATTGTGTACTTTTGTTTTTTGTTAAAGTAGAGGACATTGAATCCTAATATTTTTGTATTTTATATGTTTATGGTTTTTAGGTATGTAGTATTTTCTTCCCATGGGTTGTTTATTGTTATATTTTTTTTTGAAATCAGTCCCAAAGTACTTTGTTTATACCGAAGAATTAATATCTAGCCCTTGGGGATTAGGAACACACTTTAGGCCCAATCTTCGGTTAAGTAATCTTTTAAGTTAGATAGAATCCCAGATTGCTTCAGGACATAGAACAAACCAATGCTCCTTAAAAGGATATCTAGTGTATGTTTATTAAAGAAAAGGTAATCATATTTACAGCCTCTTTCAAAAATAAAATTTCTACTTCTCTAAATATTTAGTACCCATTATTCATTAATTAATCTAGTATAATTTAAAATAATTATATTCCATTAATATTATGTTAGAACCAATTTAAATATCTTTTCCATCTAATAAAATGTGAGAACATCGACCATTCATTTGTACGACTTTCCATCCAATAGTAGCGGTGTAATTAGTTCGTAATAACCAATTTACTAGTATGGTTATAATTATTTAACAAAATTATATATAAATAGTTTATCACATAATTATTAAACATTAATTATAAAATCATCTCTACATTCATAGTAATTAATTATTTAGAAAATGAAAACATTTATCATACAACATGTGGACCACCACCATTAAGAAATGATGTGATATTTTTTTACATTTCCACTTTAAATTAAACTCCATAACGATATATTAAATTAATATATATAAAATCTAAATCATGCTAAAAATTATAGAGATGATTGAATTTTAATCAAATTTCATGTTCCCAAACATATTTGAAAAAAAAAGTGTAATAAAATAAATAATTTAACACCCAAAACGGAAATAATGAAATATTATAAATTAACAGATGATAATATATTATAGGAGGATCATATATGATATTATAAAAATTAATATTATTCTTGTATAACTTAATAAAAAATGTAAAATCATTATATAAAACACTAATCGCATATAACTAAAGAAAACACAGTATCTGGAATTTCATAACCTAATTTTATTTCATTCTGTAAGATTACATCTTAACTGTATTTGACATTCTAGGATTAGGGGTGTAAATGTAAATAATATTTTCTGTTGTATTTACACTTATTTTATAAGGATTTTTTGTGGATACAAACAATCAATTCATTTATTAATTCTCACATAAACATTATGACCACTGTAAGGGAATTCATCACAATGGAAACTCCATTAAGACATATTTGGCTTTATGTCCCTCTTTAAATTTATGGGGTTTATATATTATCACATATTTTTTAAATGAATATATATTAACTAAATATTATTAATGTTTCAATTTATCTTTAATATTTCTATTTTTTATTTTTAATACATTACATAAGAGGTAAATATATTTTTTACCATCACGATATATGTGATTTCAGTTTTTTTATTAATAAAATTTTCTAATATCACCTTTATAAAATCCAAATATTTTCAAATTGAATAGTTGTTTATGGAGTTTTCAGGTTTTCACCCAAATTGTATTCTCTTTTACATATGATTAATTAAATAAATAAATAAAAATAAAAGCTGATAATATTTTCTGTTTTGATCAGGTATCTCTTTTTCGAAGACAATATTTTTTAAAACATGATTTTCAAAAAAAATTATTATATAAAAAATAGTTAATGAACATTTATTTTATCATTAAATTTTTTAACAATTTTAATTAAGTATTTATAGTTTCTTATGAAAGGATCATTTATGAAATTATTTATAAAAATTAAAATGTAATGTTTTTAACATATTTGGTGTTGATAAAATTTCACACTATCATAAGTATTTTAAAATATTTCTTTTATTCTAAAAGTATAAATATTTTTTCAATGAAAAAAATTAATGATGGATTATTTTAATGATTTTATTTGAATTTCATTTTTTTACAAAGAAAATAATTTAATTTCAGTCATATATTTCTGGTGCATTTATAGTAATATTTAACCTCTTACTAATATTTATTTCATTAAATTTTTATTGAAATATTCACTTTAATATTATCAGTTAATGATGGAAATTACATATTAATTAAATATCTAAATCATTTTTATGCATATTATTAAACTTTTACCATATAAAATTTCTATATATTATGATTTAAATTGAATGGTATTTGATTTATTTGGGAAATGCAAATATTATGCTTTCTTTAAACAATATAAAAATATTTTGATACGGAATATTGTTTATGAACTAAATGGTTCGTTAAATATATGAGGTATATATTACAAATGTTTTCATTGGTGTTCCATGTTATTAAATTCCCCCTTGATACATTAACTAGTATAATGATGCATTCTAGTTGGCTAGCCCTATTAAATGGATTTTAGGATTATAAAAACCAATAGTTTAATGTTCCATGATAAAATACCTTTTCTAGTAAATATATCATTCATTATTAGAGCACAAAATTCAAAATCATTCCAGTCCCTCATTGATAATTATGTTATTATCATTTATGAGATTATTTCATTTCATATTCTCCAATGATGCATTTTGTATTCATGTTATTAATTGATTCGAATGTGAATTCAACTCTTTATATTTCCATATCCCACCATTATTGATCCATTATTAATATTAATAATAAGTCACATTATGGTTGTGTAAAAACCTCATAATACAAGATTATTGAAAACATTAATCACCTCATAAGGAGGAACGACAATTCATTATTTAAAATTCAATAACTATATATGCCTCTACCAAATTAAATTTCAAATTATAAAAAACCAATAATTGTTTTTTCCTTAATTTGTGTGATACCTAATTACCCTAGACTGACACACACATATTTATTATTCCCCACTAACAAAGAAAATAATTCATTGTATTTAATCCTTACTGGACATTTAAGATCACCTTTATTTTGTTTCCCTTCAAAAGGATATTAAAAGGAAATAATTGAACTAGTATATTTAATGGTGAAAATTTTATTTTTCTTTGTTTTATATTTTATTTCTAATGTAAATAATGGATATCATGTATGTATCTAGGTTTTAGAAATAATAATCTGGTCAGTCCATCATGATTATTTTCTATATATTATTTTCCAATGTAAAAAAGTATACACCATATCTAGTTTTCTTGATTTTTTATCATTGGATTCAGATTCAAAATTAATTGAAAACATGGGAACTATATTATAAATTATAATATATTACATTGAAATTATGTTAATCCCTTATATGGTGTATGAACTTATAAAATTTCATGGTTTTTATGGATCAATATTCAGGGTGATTATGTGTTATCTCAGTTTGTGCAATTATTTTATGATGGATCCTAATGGATGAAAGGGTGTCATCAACCGTTGTTAGATATGGGATTTATCTATGGAGGAAACTAATATAATTTTTGTTAGAGCAGAAAATATCTTGTTCACATTCTATAATCAGACATAGGTTATGGATAATATCATTCCAAATATGGAATAAATGATGTTTCAATGAATGTTACACCTATATTCAATCATTTCAAGTGATTGAAGCCACCGTATTTTAATTAAAAAATAAATATAGTGGAAACCAATCAGTGGGTTATGTAACATGAAAATATATTTCAATCATTAGGATGAAATGAAATGGAAATTGTAAATATGTATGTTTATTTCTTTAAGATGATACAAACAAATGGTGGTTATTGATCCAGAATACAAGGATGAAAGTGGAAATATAATATATGTAATGGAGATATTTAAAATATTGTTTCATGAAAAATATTTCCATTATGAAGAATTATTCTAAGAAGTAAATATGTAATATAGAGGGAAATATTTTCTATTTAATTGATGTAATTATATTAATACTATGAATAGAACTAGTATCTCAAAACATTTCCTTATATGTTAAAATTTATTTTTATTCCATAAAAATAATGAATGATTTCTCTATATTTTATATTATGATGGGAAATATGGAAAATAAGCGCACATTTGAGAAACATGAAAATAGTTATGTCTCAATGATGAATAAAGAAATGAAATATTTTCAATTATTTGGAAATGGGGGATATTAATATTGTGGGAAATTCTTATGAGAATTAGAATGTTTTATTAGAAAGGATATAAGGGTCACGTGGATAATGAATGAAAGGTGAAGAATGAATTAAATCTTTTATAGTGTATCAACTATAGTGAAATTTTGAATTATTTACACCAATATCCCATGCATGAATCAAACTTACCACATAAGAGTCCAATGTCTGAAGGCTATGCTTATGTGATCAATACTGCTATGTTTAATGTTCTTAAATATTTGGACATAGTTAATTTCATCGCTGCTTAAAATTTATTTGACGATTTAGTTGATTCTATAACATTATGATAATTTCGATATTTTATTAATTTTTTGAAAATATAATATGTCCCTAGAACCATATGATGTTAAATATTAGTTAAACTACCAAATTCAAATCTCACAAAAATAAATATTTTTTAGCTACTTCCTATTTTTTAATTATTATTACGGATAATCCCCATTTTAATGGTTGAAGGGGAACCCATACCTGACTCATAGGCCCAAGTCATAAGGCCCAACATGAATTGAAATACATGACCCGAAGGCCCAAAGGCATACCATGCCCGATACATGACTTGTAAGTCCAAACCACAAGAATTTCCCCTCCCCAGCTTCTGCATCATTGATCACCTAACTCCCCAACGTGCATTGCTAATCAGCTAGCATTCCCCCATACAAAGCTGCATGGTGCCTAGTCCTGATTGATATCTTCTCATTCTTCCAATCTGGTTAGCTCTGCTTCTGGTGACTATTATTCTTGTTACTTTGATCCTCTTCTGGGGACTTCTCAGTGTGAATTGGTCTACTCTATGGTCTCAATGGCCCAAAGTCCATGTGGCTCGAAGGCCTTTTTATTGGCTCGAAGGACCTTGAGACGTGTAGGTGCAAACCGGTGGCCCGAAGACAAAAATCAGATGAATATTTCTGGCTACTACAGTACCGAATAACAACTGTTATTTTATAGGCAATAGTATTACTATAGTAACTTCAAAATTCGCCTCTACACGGTTTTAAAACTGGGTCTCTTGGATGGAAAGAAAGAGCACATACCACTCGTGTATGGGATCGTTGGAAAAGATATTTTTGGTAGTTTTATTTGTGACACATAGTCATTCCCAATATTTAAACATGATTATATTACCCTCTATTTATTTTAAAATAATAACTCATATGGATTTTATTTTAAAATATAGCAAATAATTTATTACTAGGATAATTAAATTATGATTTTTTAGGATTATATATAATTCATTATCATCAAAGGGGATACATTATCATCTAATTCATAACTAAAACCTACTCTAGTAGCTCTATTGAATGATAATCATAGTGAATAAGTGAATACACAATATATATATATATATTGAAATTTTAATCTTCACATTCTGTGTGTATGCATTTTGTATGAATACACTGATATATTTCCTAATGAATTACCTAGACATTTAGAAAAACATGATGATGATTTTTCCATTTACATATTCTATGATGTAATACATGTTTGAAATGGTCCTTATGGAATAAAATATATTTATTAGTGGATTTAACTAAGCAAAATGAGGGTTTCATGATAAGGGATATGGACAGCCAACTATTTCACCTTGGGAGTGACTGTAAATTCAATTAGAAAATTTGATCTATGTTTTTTCACCTTGTTTATATATATGTTAATGATATTATTATAAATAGATAGTATCATCTATCTCAAATTGATGACTCATTTGATAAAAATTTTAGTTTTAAATATTTATAAAATATTGACCTTCATATTGGCTATCATCAACTGTGAGTAATGAATTGAAATATTCAAAAGATAATATTTTATATGAAGTGTGGAAATTATAAGTTTTTAGTAATATATTTTTTTTGACTAATTCATTGTTTTTTGTGGATCTACTGAATATATTATTACAGTAATATCATTATAATTTTTTTTGTATATATTAATGATATATTGTTGTTCTAAAATATAATTTTGGTCCTAAAAATTACTTAAGGTTCATTCATGAGATTCAAAGATAAAATTATTTAAATGGGTAATTTAGTAGTTCTCTAATAATACATCAAAAAGTTTCTCTTATTAGGTATATTTTCACCATTGAAGTACTTTCATATCATTAAAAAAAGACATCAGTATTCAAATAATTACATTCCTTAATGAACATAAAAGTTTAATGTGTTTTCATTGGACTAGTAGGATACTAGTGATGATTTTTTCAAAAAAATTATTGGCTTCCATGTTATTTAGAGTTACACATAAAGAGGTGAATTCACATAGTTAAGAAAATGTGCATAATTTTTTGTGTTATTTAGGATAGACTAGTTAATTGTCAAATTATGACTCTACTATAGACTAATTATGGGTTTTGGTATTGTAACACCATAATATTTCATATTATGTTGTTTTATATAAAATAATTCAATAACTTGTGTTATACGCAACACCGAGTTTGAGTGCACCACGACATACCAAACTAGCCGTTCAAAACAATTATTATGAATAGTATTAACTTCATTTTGAAATTTATATACTCCATATAATATTGAAATCTATATTATCTATTTCATAGACATTAAATTTGAAGAGCTTCAACTTCCAGATAAAAGATGTTTTTTTTTCAAAAAAACAAAATTTACCACCTTTTAATAGAAATCCCTTTTTAAATACAATATTTTAAAATTTTATTTGAAAAAATAAACTTCTTCTTTATAATAATGACATAAAATTTTAGTTTGGATAAATATTTTTTTATTTTTTAATAACTTTCATATTTTTATGAATAGTGAAAATTGATAAATTTTAATTGAAAAAGTATTTTTTAGTCAAAATAATATATAGTGTTTAATTATTCATTTAAATGGGTTTTATGTATAATTAGATTATATTTATATCATTTAATCCAATGTTGGTTTTTGAAAGTAATTTTTCAATTAAATTCGACATAAACACATATCAATCTTTGGATAGTTATTACATTTCAAAAACCTACTTTCTAGTTTTGACAATGAGAATATTTTTTAAAATTATTTAATACAACTTATATGTTTTGATATTGATAAAATATACATTATTTTATTATTAAGAATATCAAAATTATCATTGAGGGAATGTTTGGAATTTTTCTAAAAACATTCCTTCTTTGATGAGTAATGTAAATATTGCTTTATTATTTAAAGACAAATTTTTATTTAAATAATTATATTTAATTTAGATTTATTCTAAAGTAAAAATAGATACATAATTCTTATATTAGTTTAGTTTAATTCATTTATTTTATTTTATAATATTACTAGATATATAAAATTTTATTGAAATTTTTACAGTCTTTTACTCACCTTCTAGGAACATTTTAAAATTTGCATAAAACATACTTTTAACAATTCTGTGAATTTAATTTAAAAATTTCGAGAGACACGATTGACATAAGTAAATAAAATTTAGTTCAATAGGAGGAAAATAATTTTTTCTGAACCATATCTTTTGATTTTTATTTACCACTGTTTGAAGTAAACAGGGTAATTAAAGGTAAAAACGTTATTATAATTACATTAACACATGTCCTAATTCTGTTAGACAAGTTTATTTCGAACAAAATAAACCATAGGAATAAAATATGATTCTTTTAATTCACATAGAATAAATTAGGGCATTTATTATTATTTTATTTAATGAATAGTTAAAAGTGTTAAATTCATTTTTTAATATCAAAACCATTTTTAATATGGGGTTATACTGATGAAAAATTTGACTATACGTATTCCTTTTAAATATAAATTGTTTTCCTATATCTAGGTATTTTAATAATTATTTTTAGACATTATATAATTATGTTTATTTATGACATAATTATGATGTAGTAAATACCATATTGACGAAAGATTAAAATAAATGATATTATAAATAACAAAATAAAAGTAAATTTATACTTTTTATGCATTACACAAATTTTATAAGTTAATGTTACATTTAAGGGTTTATTTATTGTATTTTTTCCATGTAATCTAGCTTTTTTGACTTTACAAAAACGAAATACTAAATAGTGTCAAAATTGACATAAATGAGTATTTAAAAAAAATACTATATTATTAAATGATATAATATTCCAAAAAAAATATATAAGGATCATAAAAAAGACTTATATAATTATAGATGTATCATTAATTAACCAATTTATGTTCACTTGGTATTTTATTGTAATTTTGTTAACCATGTAATATAAAAATACAGGAAGACATGTTAAAAGTTAAACTATTTAACTAAGAATCAAATCTAAAATATAATGTTAATATGGTGACCTAGAAATCTATAACACATTTCATTAGAGTATTTATACACATACACTGACTAGAATCAAAATAAGTCCATTTGAAGATAATATAAACCAATCATTATTTTAAAATAAAATAATATTTCATGTTTTTCCTAAAGTGACCCTCACCTCTTTTATAAAATGGTACTTCCCCTTCTCTCGGAATCACATATCGAATGCCATTGGGATCAGAAAAACCCTACCCAAATATCCTCCCAACAACCCTAAATTGAACATATAGGCCATAAATTGATCATAAATCCAACCTAACGATCCCTTTAGATCAAATGAAAAGAAAGCACCTGAAGAAGCAGTAATATATTACCACCTCTTTCAATGTTCTTTGCTTCTTACACTTCCTCTATAATTTTTGTTTACATACCAAAATAATAACTCCATTACCTTCTATATACATTGATGTAATTATATATATGGTAAAACCATATTCATTATTCTATACACCCTATGAATGAAAATTTCACTATACGAGCGTACGTATGGCTTACCGTCTCCATGTCATTGTGTAGTTTGTTATTCAAAACATCATTATTTAGATGGGTATAATAATGATTATTACTTATATAAATGATAAATATAAAATTTTATTGATTATTTATATATAGTATACCATCAAATTACACATTATTTTTCAACAAATAGAATGATATTGTCGCCCGTGCAAACGTACTGATTACAGACTCCATAACCCGATGAGATTTATGTCCCCATCACAACCCTTCAAAAATAATTTTCATTTGATGATTAAAATAATTTTTAATATCATAATATCATTCTGTATATGAATCAAATACATCCTATCCATATTAAACAATACTTACATAACAAAATAGATAAAGGAATATGAATCAGTTAACACTCAAAACAATGATACTACTAAAATATCATTAACGTGCAATATTATACGATCATATATGATATCATATTTTTGTATGTGGTTCTTTTATAATTTAATAACAATAATTTCACTATTATAAATGAGGTTAACCTACCCTCTACCAAGTAAAAGTACATGGTAAGGGGTTTTCACTTAACTTTTATTCTTGTGTGATTCATGCTATATTTGAGACAATTTCTTTTTATATGGTGTGTTTACTATCGATTATTGTATTAGTTGTGTAATAAAAATTTATTTATGGGTATTTAAATAATCATTTTATGATCCTTCTCTCATGGGGTTTATGTTTTTTATGTTACCAAATTAGTAAGGGATTTATTAATTCCAATTTCTTATCATTGGGTTTTATGCACATTTTATTGATAATTTTACTCCACGATTGTGTGTGATATCACTATTTATTTATTTATTTACTAATTTACACTCTCATTTGTGTAGATTTACTTTTTATACACATAATAACTCTATTTATAAATTCTAAAGTCATTGATATAAAATTTATAAGGGTAATATTAACTACATTTCTACTCATTTAGTTAAACATCCATATTGTTCGTGTTTTAATGGAATAAGTATGAATGACATCTGATTCATTTAAACATAATATCAAATAATATATAGTGTATTTATATTATTCAAACATCATTATTTCATTTATTTATCCTTAATCTAACAATATATACATTATAATGGATTTCGTCTCAATTTACATTCCATTGAGACTCCTTTGTTGTTATGCACCAATTCACTTTTATATGGTGTATACATTTTACTTTGAAATATTATATCATGAATCCGTTCATTCTCATGAAATTATAATGTTATTATTAATTTAATTCCTTAATTTTTTTATTTAAGCATCATTCATTTGGTTAGGAACACTTTAACTATAATATTATTGTACATGTCTTAATGATTTATTCTTTTAAATCATTCTAATTAATGTCCATATTTTAAAAATGGTTTTAAATATTTATTTGTATGGAAAAATTTTTGTAAAAATTAAAATTCCTTAAAAAAGTTTCAATGTGGTGTGGGACACGTTGATTAAAAAATCTCTTTTAAATTAATTCTTTGATAAATAGTGCGACATCAAAATGTTATCAAGAAAAAGGGGATATTTATCTCAAATAGTTGTACTGGTTATTTTCATTAATGTGAATATACTTCATTGTATTTTATTTTTTATTGGGTATGATTTATTAAAATTAGATCATCTATATGTTATTAAAAGATTTATGTTTGACTGTGGATGTGCTATTTTTATACCACTCATGGTGTATGGTTAAAGTATTAAAATTTTATATTCTAGTATTAATATGGATGTTTATGGTATGATTCAACCTATTAATATGTGGAATTAATTGTACTAATTGAATGATGGGTGGATCCACCTATAGCTCCTTGATTCATTAGTATGTCTCTTGAGACAAACTAGTGTCTTGGCATAAGGCCTTGACTAAATCTAAATTATAGTCATTGCACGAGGCCTTGACTATGTGGTTATGATTTCTAGTATTATGAATTCCATCATTATGAAATTAGCTATACATATTACATGTGATTATTTGACTAGTATAATATCCATGTGAATAAGTAAATGGGATTATTTAATTTATCTTTTCTACATTATGTTGAAGTTGAAGTTTAAAAGGATTGTGTTTTAGTCTAATACATTATCATAAATGTTTATGTTTATTTATAATAGTTTATGCTATATTGTTATCCATACTAAGTATCTGAGATCAACCCTTTCTTATATTTTCTTTTTTTCAGGATGTGAAGAAGTATATTAGGATTAACCTACAGGGATAGGCCAAAGGAAATGAGCATGTTCAAAGGGGAGAATTTTTTTCTTTATTTCATGATGTAATGTAGAACTTATGTATGTATCTAGTACTTCCAATGATACTAAACTAATAGGTATTTTCAGACATTATCTCTTGTGATCATTCTAATGTTTTTTAATGATTAAAATAATCTCTGTAACTAGGGTTGGAGTGTTACAGTTGGTATCAGAGGAAGTTTAGTACTAACCTTGGAAGCTAGATTTTGAAGAAATCTAATTGGAAAACACTACCCAATTATAGAATTTGACAATTAGTATAGATAAACTTCCAAAAATTTTTGTAATATTAATATTATGTGGGTTTTCAACTAAATACATCCCTGTCTAGAAAAGATCTGGTAGAAGTGGCTCCGGAATAGATGTACATAGAGGTAAAACCCAAAAACACCGCTTAGAGCTAGACTCGAATGAGAACTAGTGCACGACAACGGGCCTTGTTTCACTCGAAGTTATGACATTCGTTGGGATATGCTTAGGATAATTCACATTTTCTTTCCATCCTGATTTGAAGGATTTTTATATAATATGAGATTAAATAACTTTGGTAAATCCAAAGGGGTTTTAGATTGAAAATAAGGTATCATGATATTATCTAAATGATTTTATAACTATGGTTACTCAGACTATTATTTCTGGTTTTAGTCAATGGTCAGATTCCAAAGAAGTCATAGTTTCCTTGAAAATGATTTACAAGTTCAGCATGACGGTGGAAATGAGAAACTAAATTGAATATTAATAGACATAAATGAGATTTTTTTTATGTCGAAGAAGGTTTCCAAAAATATGATCAACTATATATACATTAAACAACTCCCAAATTCAAAAAATAAGTGAAAGGAAGAGAATGGTAAGATCTCCAGAAGTGGAGACTGTGGAGAAAAGAATGATCAATTTCCATTATGTCGGAAATGTGGAAGGAGACAATCCGGAATGTGTCTCAATGGAACAATGAAAATCTTTATGTGTTGGAAAGAAAGACATAAAGTAATGTATAACCAAGGAAAAATTTAAATTACTATGAAAAAAAGATTTAAAAATGATCCTAAGAATCCATTTACAATTAGTTTCTATAAATGTAGGGGGCCTGGGAATTATCCGAGTTAATGGTTTATTCTATATAATAACCACTATGTCAAGGAAGAACCTCTGTATAATAAAATAGATGGGGAAATGTTTAAAAGTATTAATTCTATTTATTAAAGGGATTACTTTAGAATATTTTTCACTTGTACGTGTAACCATGTAGTTTATTATGTGAAAATTCTATTTGAGGATGAATTATATTTTCTTTTGTGGATATAGTTATAAAGAACCATTTGGGTTGATATCCTCCTTGAATTTGAGGCTATTAAAGGCTATTAATTTCTGGGTTGAAAATTCAAGGTATGATATAAAATTTATGGTTAAATTATGTTATGGTTATTTTGAGTACTGTTTCTCATTTTGTAAATGTTATAAAATATAGTTTTTGAAGACGGACAACCCGTAGACCGTGTGACAACCCATCATGTTGGAAACTTTTGCGGGAATCAAACCCAAAACCAAAGTGCGACTGGGATTTATCGCTGACCACTAGACTATGTGAAGTCTCTGGTTAGTGTGACTAATTATTTTTAGTTAAATTATTGTGTTGATAAATAATATGTTGATTTGGGATATTGTGTTTTATCAAATGGATATCCTTAATATTGGAAAATGATTTGGTGATTAAGTGATAAATGTTATTTTGGAAGACATTCTCTTTGTTGGGAATAATATATTCCTAAGGAGAATATAATTATATGGGATATAATTTGAGGAGTAATGGGGGATTTATTTATTTTAGAAGAATCAATGTTTTTTATAGAGATAAGGTTATGAATGGAAATGATTAACCTATCATAGAGAATATATGATTTTTTTAATTACACCTCTGTGTGAGTGTTTAAGATTAGTTTATCTTATTTGGAGATAAATGTTATGATTTATATAAAATACTTTGAGATTAAATTATTCTATGTTTTTGGTTTCAGTCTTAGATTGGATTACATTAATATATTTTAAAGGGAATTTTATATTGGATGGTCTTTATTGAACTTTGGGTATTTTTTGTTTAATTTTGGAAATTAATATTAGCATTTCTTTCTATAAAAGATTATCAATTTTGAGGATCATATGATTTTTTACTAACCATTTGGATTTAGTTAATCTCTAAAGGCAATAGAAATATATTGTTCATCCATTGTGGATTATGTAATTCTTTATAAGTTGATTCTAGCACTTCAGGTGTGACCAAATAAACTCGAATACTCATTGTTTGAACAAAATATGACTTAGAGGTAAAAATTTATTAAAGGATGAAACTATACATAAAAATTAATTATATATATTTTGGTTCTAAGAAAATATCATTAATAAATTTCTCAACTCTATGAAATGGATCTCAAAAAAATGATGTTCCTTTACTTTTCCTACTAAGAAACTAATAGCCATTTAACCCATAACAAGTTTGATGTTTTATTATTGTTATCTTTTTTCAAATATAGTTTTCTATAAATCTCTGTCATAACATTACAGTTATATTGTCTTCTATATCCATGTTTTCTTACATTTAATCCTAGTTTGGGTTATCTCAGGTCACCTTTTTTACTTTTCTTTATTTCTTATAAAGACATAGTTTTATACACTCTTTCTCAGATGTGGGACATTCAATGAAGACACCGAGCCCAATTTTAAAATTTAATGGACACAATTTCCAAATGGGGGGAAGAATGTAACACCCCAAAATTTCATAGAAAGTTATTTTATTTAAAGTAATTCAATAGCTTGTGCAACACGAAACACCATGTTCGAGCGCACTAGTCCTAAGCAATCTAGTCGTTCAAAAAATGGTTATGAATAGTATTAACTATGCTTTCAATTTTATAAAGTCCATATAATTTTAACATCCATATTATGTGTTTTGTTGTCATAATATAAGAACAAATTCAATTTTTCATATTAAAGAATTATTTTTTAATAACATCAATTTTACCACCATTAAATGGAGAACCATTTTTAAATACAATAGTTGACACTTTTATTTGACAAAATAGACTTCTTATTTAGAATCGAGACATAAAACTTTAGTTTGGATAAGGTTTCAGTTCATTTATGATAACATTCATATTTGGATGAATATAGAAAAATACTAAATTTTAGTTGAAAATAAATGTTTTAGTCCGAATAATTTATAGTGATAAGTTGTACACGTGAATGGATTTGAAGTACAATTATATTATATTTTTATAATTTATTCCATTGCTGGTCATTGGAAATAATTTTACATTTAAATTGGATATAAACACATATCAAACTTTTCATAGTTCTTACTTCTCAAAACCCCACTTTCTAGTTTTGATACAAGATTTTTTTTAAAATTAATTAATACAATTTCTATGTTTTTAATATGGTAAAATTTAATCATATTTGAATTTGGAATATCAATATTATCATTGGGTGAGTTTTTGGTATTTTTCTAAAAACTCTCATATTTGAATGAATAGTGAAAACACATCTTTATTATTTAATGCCGAATTTTTATTAAAATAATTATTTTTAATTTAAATTTATTTTAGACTCAAAATAGTTAAATAATAACTATATTATTCCAATGTAGTTTATTTAAGTCATTTTATAATAAGATTAGTTATATAAAATTTTGTTGATCTTTTTACAGGCTTTTACTCACATTCAAGGCACAGTTCAAAATTAGCATAAAACATAATTTTACCACTTCTGATAATTGAATTTCAAAAATTCAAGTGACATAGTTGACATCAGTATGTAAAATTTTTTCAATAGGATTAAAATAATTTTTGGTGAATAGTATGTTTTGAATTTTATTTACACAGTAATGTAAATAATGTAATTAATGGTAAAATGGTATTAGAATTACCCTAACACATGTATTAATTCTATTGGATAAGTTTATATTGACCAAAATAAACCTTAGTAAGAAAATATTATCTTTTTGATCCACTTGGAACTGATTTGGACATTTATTATTATTTTATTTAAAGATGAGTTAAAAGTGTTAAATTCGATGAATAAAATCTAAACTGTTTTCAGTATATAGTTATATATAAGAAAAACTTGACTATAAAGATTAAATATAAAGATAATAATATTTAATACATCATGGAATTTTATTTATAATTTTTATACATTATATAAGTAATTTTGTTTGTGACACAATGATCATGCAGTAATTACATTATAAATTAAATATTCAATTATTGATATTATAAATATCAAAATAAATGTTAATGGAGACATTTGATGCATTAAACTAATTCTATATGTTAATATGACATTTTAGTGCGATTTAATTAATTTATTTATCATTAATAATGTTTTGTTTAATTTTACAAAAACAAAATACTAAATAGTGTCAAAATTGACATAAATGAGTATTTAAAACAAATACTATATTGGTAAATGATATAACATTATTAAAAATATAAGGTTTAGACAAAGGACTAATATATTGATAGATATGTCATTAATGAACCAATTGAGGTTCTCTGTCCATTTTATAGAAATTTTATTAACAATTTAATAAAATAATAAAAGAAGACGTGATAAAAGTTAAACAATTTAACTAAGAATAAAATCCAAAAGATAAGGTTAATATGGTGACCGGAACATGTCTAAAACATATTTTTTAAAAGGAAATCGACCAATACCCACCTTATCCTCGAAATAAATCCATTTTAAGCCATTCTAAAACGAAAATTATTTTATAATAAAATAATATTTCATGATTTCTCTAAAATAACCCTCATCTCTTTTATAAAAAGGTACTTCACCTTCTCAAAAAATCACACCTAAAAATACATTTGGCTTGTACAAACCATGGTTAAATATCATCCCGAATACCATAAAAATAACTTATATGCCTTAATTTGATAATAAATCCAACATAAATAGCCTTTTCATGAAATCCAAATGAAGCACCCGAAGAATATGTAATAATTTCATCAACTCTATCAAAGTTATTTTATTCTTCCACTTACTCATTCATTGTTGTTTCCATAAAAAATAATACATTCACTACCTTTAACATACTTTGATTTTATTATAAATATTTTACAACCATTTTCAATATTTTATCCATCCTAGGAATAAATATTTCACCATACGTGCGTACGTATGACTTACACACTCCACGCTGTGGTGTAGTTTATTTTTCAACACTTTTTTATTTGGATGGGTTTAACAATTAGTATAACTAATGTAAATATTAAATATAACAATTTAATTATTATTTATATATAATATACCATCCAATTATATTTTAGTTCACCATTAATAGAATGTATTGTCGCTCGTGTGTATGTACAACTTACCGTCTCCACGATGTGATGAGATTTCATTCCCCATCATAACCATTCTAGAATATTTTTCATTTTATGATTAAAAATAATTCTTAATAACTTAATATAATTCTTGATATGAATCAAGGACATCCTATACATAATAAAAATGACACACATAACAAAACATATAAAGGAAAACGAATCAGTTATCATCCAAAACAATTATACTACTGAAATTTCATTAAAAAATAAATATTAGAAGATCATATAAAATATAATATTTATGTATGTGGTTCTTGAATAATTTAATAACAATGATTTTTTTCATTATATAGGGGGTTAACTAGCTTCTACTAAAGAAATGTACAAGGTATGGGGTTTTCAACTCACTTTTATTCCTATGAGATTCATGCTATATTTGCCACAATTTTCTTTTGTATTGTTTATGTACCCACCATTATTGAATTATTTGTGTAATTAACATTAATTTATGGATATTTAAATAAAAATTTTATGATATTTAATTCATGGGGTTTATTTTTCCTATGTTTCCAAATCGGTAAGGGAATTTCTAATTTCAATTTCCACTCCTTGGGTTTTACGCACACTCCATTGACTATTTTACTCCAAGATTATGTGGAAAATCACTATATATATATTTATGTGGTAATTTAAACTCCCCTTTGTGTAGTTATTCTTTTTATTCACATAATAATTACATTAATATATTATTAAGTCATTGATAAAAAATTTATAAGGGTAATTTTAACTCAATTTCCATTCATTGAGTTTAACATTCAAGTCATTGGTTTTTTTACCATAATATGTGTTAATGTCCCATGATTGATTTACACAGAATATCCAATCATATTGAGTGTATTTATATTTTTCACACATAATTATGTCACATATTTATCCTTAATCTAAGGATATGACCTTAATATGGGATTTCGTCTCAATTTTCATTCCATTGATACTTCTTTGTTGTTATGCTCATATAGACTTTTATAATGTGTATATATTGGCCTTTGAAATATTATATCATGAGTCAATTTATTCTGATTATATTATAATGTTTTGATTAATGTTATTCCTCAATTGATTGTATTTAATCATAATTCTTTTGGTTAGGAACTCGTTAACCAAAATATCATTTTACCTATTCTAATGATTTATTCTTCTAAATCATTCTCATTAATGTCCATGTTTTGAAAGAGATTTTAAGGATTTATTTATATGAACATGAATGTTTTGAATTTTAAATTCCTTTCAAAAGATTCAAAGTGGTGTTAGACTATTTGATTCAAAAAATCACTTTTAAACAAAATCATGGATAAATAGTGCGACTTTTAATTGTTTCCATGAAAAAGTGGATATTTCTGTCAACTAGTTTTACTGATTATTTTAATCTATTTGAGTATCCTTCCTTGTGTTTTATTCATGATTAAATTTGATTTATTATAATATAATCATCCATATGGTGTTGAATAAGTTATGTTTGACTGTGGATGTGTTATTTTTATACCATTAATGGTTTATGATTAAAATAATAATATATAGTATGCTAGTTTTAATACGAATGTTTATGTTATGTTTCTACCTTTTCAAATGAGGAATGCATTGGACATAGTATGTGTCGGGTGGAGCACATTGTATCTCCTCGATGTATCAATAGGTCTCATGTGACAAACCAGTGTCTTAGTAGAATTCCAATACAAAATCTTATTTATAGTGTTGGCATGAGGCCTTAACTATATGGTAATGGTGTATAGTATTATGCATTCCATAATTATGAAAATAGCTATTTATATTACATGTTATTATGCGACTAGTAGAATATATATGTTACTATGTAAAGAGAATTATTTGATTTATCTTTTACATATTATGGTGAATTAAAACTAAAAATTCTTGTGTTTTAGTATTTTACATTGCCTAAATTTTTATGCTTATTTATAATTCATAACACTATATTGTTATCCCTATTGAGAATCTGAGCTAACCCCTTTCTTATGTTTTCATTTTTCCATGATTTGAATAAGTATAATATGATTAACCTGTAGGGATAGGATAAAGTATATGTTTGTGTTCAAAGGGGACACAATGTTGTTTTTCATTATTTCATGATGTAATGTAAAACATTGGTATGTATCTAGATCTTCAAGGGATACTATAAGAATTTATCTTTCGAGACATGATATCTTGTGATCATGCCATTGTTTTTTAATAATGCTTTGAATATGGGTATTTATGGTTGCGGCCATGCAAGTATATTATGATATATTAATGTAAAGACATTGTTTTTTATTATGTATAAGGATAGAGATATTATATATACATCCCGGTCATCAAAAAAGCGTTTACATAACTATAAAAATCAGGTAATTTAGTTTCTAGATGAAATATTTTCTTGTAATATATTGAGACATTATCTCCATGGTAAATAAATTGAGATATAAAAGGATCAAACAATGAAAAATACATATTTTTTTAGTTTGAGATCAACATGAGGAAAATGTGATAGACCAATATACATAATGATTATGATTTATTAATACAATTTAATCCATGAATGTAAAATAAGTAATTAGATGAATTGGGAAAAAAAATTGGAGTCTATAATAGTTTCATAATTTATAGGGACCATTGGTTCATTTATTTAATAAATAATTATATGTGGTTTATTATAGAAGGGGAAAATAAAACCTTTCCAAATTAATTCAAATTATTCATCATTTGAAATGGTAACTTGTTAATATCCTATGGATGATAATTTTTATGAGAAATTATAGCCATGATTGATGGGAAATTGGATGACCGGGTATATAAGTATAGAATTATAGAAATTGGTAATTGGCTATCAGATACATTTATACCTGAGAGGAAAAGTTAATTATTGTAGGATTCAGATAGCTCTAATTTCCCTATAGACCATTGTAGCACCATGATGTATAGTGATATGAGGGAACATTTTTTGGAATAATATCAAGAGGTAAATTTTGATTATGTGTCAAGAAGATTAATTTTCTAATAGGTGAAGGCTGAAAGGCTTCATCCATTATGAGTCATAAAATTTAATATATTCCATTTTACAAATAGGTTGAAATGATCGTATACAATTTCATTAGATAACCAATGAATACTATAAATAATGATTGGTTATGGATTATTATGGATCAATATTTGTGATCTACATATTTCCCTATTATTAGATAAGATATAACTTTTGAGAAAATTTGATGACACTATATTAATCAAGTAGAAATAATTTATTTTTCCCACAATAAAAAGTGTCTCATCATGATCCTTGGTTTACATCAAAATTATATAAAAGTATTAAGAATTATTTGTATATTGTGTCTCACTTGAGAACTAATTATCACAATAAATCTGATTGATAGTAAAAAATACAATAAAAACATTATATGAAAGGTTAATGTAGTGCTCACCTAAATTTATTAGAATGTGGGAGTATTATTTACATTTTTTAGAGTTTACCTATAATAATAGATTCCATTAAAAAATTAAAATTGTTTTAGATGAAGAATTATATAGTGAGAGATTTTTTACTCAATCATGTTGGGATATGTTTTGAGAAATAATACATCACGACCGAGAACATGTTGGGGGTAGTGTTATGAAGGTAAATACTATTAAAACCCTTAATAAATAAGCTTATTGTATGAAAAATTGTATGCTAATAACTAGTAAAATTATTTTCTATTTCTAGTGGGAGATCACATTTTCCTAATTGTATGATCCTGGAAAGGTCTTATATAGTTTTTTATGTATATAAAACATAACCCAATGTATACTAAAACTTGGAAAATTTTAGAATTAATTAGACTTATTGGTCACTTTTTGGAAATTCCATCGATCCTCTCTATAATACACAATATGTTTCATATCTCATTATTAAAGAAGGACATTCGAAAATCAAAACATGTTATCATCTCTATGAAAATAGAATTCAAGCATGATTTACCATGCTATGATGAGCCTTTCAAGAATATAAACCCTTGATATCAAGTGTTCATGAATAAAATTACTTGTAAGGTAATTAAAATTTAGAGAAATAATAATACATAAAAGAAATGTGGGATCTTGAAGAATTTATGTTGAGTAACTATATTGATCTATTATTGTGGTGAAATTATAGAATTTTTTAAAATGATATTATTTTATGGTGGGAATAATGATACTTCTTAGCATCAATTATTGTATGTTTCAATTTTTAAAGAAACAATAGTGCAACGATAGAGTATTATTTGAGAATGATACTAAAACATAAATTCTAAAATTTTAAAAATTAAAATTTCATAAATTAATTTATTTTTAGAAATAATGATATCCAAATTTACTTAGATTGTAATTTTAGAATATTTTATAAATGATTTATTTTTTATTGAATTTTAAAAAATATAAAAATTTCAAATAATATCTTTTAATTTCACTAAAAAAAGTAATTTTGAAGTACCATTATATGTTTGAATTCTTATTTAAGTTAAAAATGGTCTATTTGAATTAGAAAAATACAATTTTAATCAAACATTAACCTGAATATTATATAATATAATTATTATTCATGAAAACTAATTTTCCTAAAAAAATATTTTCATTTTGATTTATGAATTTATATTTCAATTAATTTCATCCAATTATAAAAATTGATTCATGAAAATATGAAAGAAAATATTTTAATAAATAAGTAATTATGGTAAATATGAATATTTTATTTTTATTCATTATGAATACTATTTATGGAAAATTTATCACCTGAGTGTGGATAAAATTTTTATATTTGGGTTAAAACACTATAATGAGTATTCAAAAAATATCTAACAATTTAATTTTTAATATTTTTGAAATTTAGATCTACATTAATCATAAATGTCTCTAGAATATTTCTCACATTTATAATTTTTCATTGATATTAAAATTTATATAATTTTTTAAGAAGATAAATATAAAATGTCAAACCATTGACCTTAATATCACTAATATTTTCTAATGAGGAATAAAATAGGTAATGTTCAGTTTTAAAAGTTTATTTGAGATATAACTTTATTTATTTTAAATTTTTTTCTATTTAATAATTACTATAATTTTTACAAAACAATGAATTAGTTCTTCTTTAACTAGTAGAATAATTAGTTAAATGATTTAAAAAACTATAGAATTAATTTCATTTATTAGTTAATAATTGTGTCCACAAAAATTTATATATAAATATAACATATTATGTATATTTAAAAGGATTCAATTTAAATTCCTATCCTTTCATGTTTTTATAAAAATTATATAAGATAAATTATTTTGAAAATTATATTAATGATATTTTATAATAAATAATATTTTAAAAAATTATTGACAATTCATAATATATTATCATCATACTAGTGAATGAAAAATAGATTAAAATATCATGCATGGTGAACTTGTTGTCAATGCTAAGAGATTAGGGTCAATACATAACTGAAACATGTCGAAATTATATTGAATTATATGAATTTGAAACATCATAATATTATCTTCATATTATATCAATTTCGGACTACTATTTTTAAAATTTAATTTATATTAAATTTTTTATTTATTCAACTAATTGAGTTCCCATATAATTACATATAAAAGGAAAACCCATCTCTATTTTCATTACAATACATTGAGAAAAAAAGATCATGAAAACCCTAACCATTTCTATTATAAGAATAATTATTTATGGTAGAGATTCCATATAATTTCTAAAATACCATCTCTATATCGATAAAAACGAGGTATAAAAGAATTCTATTGAAGAAGATGTAATCATATTTAATTACTCATCCAAATCTCATTCTTCTAATTTAAATTAATTCATATGTACCCAATATAGAATAATTAATCTTGTATCTTAAATACAATAATATGATATTACGGTTATTATAATACCATTTTCTACCTATTTTCCATTATATGTAATGTGAATTCATTGCACGAGCATACATGCGTCTTACCGTCTCTATATTGTAGTGGAATTAATTTTTCATCAAAATTATACAAGTATCGTTATAAATATAATACTAAAATTTATTTAGGGTATTACTGATTTAATTATTCATCTAGATTTGTAATATAATTTCTACCTACTTACCTTCTAATCTGTTGGAAAACGATAACGTTTTTTGGGAATTATTGTGGAATACCACCTCTATGAAGTGATGTGATCATTTTTATCATTTTTGATTTTCATGGACTATTATAATAATAGATTTAATTGTTATTTATTATTTTTAAATAATGATTAAAATTGTTTAGATTATGAAATAATAATCAATATGAATGTACCCAAACTTCGTCAGCACAACCTATAATATAAACTAAAGCAATAAGAACCCCACACAATGATAATAATCAAGGACTATTAACGAATGAGTGAAAATATGTAATAGCAGTATAATAAATGATAGTATTAACATAAATAATATTATAGTATAATTTGAAAAAATATTTAAAACTATTTTTTAATATCTTATTGTGCATTTGAATTAGGGAAAAAATAAGGTAAGGGGTTTCATAACTCAATTTTTTTTCATTAGATTATATTACTGCTTCATTGTCATTGAAACAATAAGATTATTTTTGTAATGACATTTTAGTATTTTATATTGTATTGTAAGTTTTTCATGTGGGTTTATATTTTATTCATGCCATCAATTTGATATTTAATTCTCATTTCAATGTTATGAACATTGTATATGACATCTTCTCAATTTTCATTCATTTAATACATATTTGTTATAATGTGCCTATTAAATTTTCTATGGATTAAAAATTTATCATAAATGTATTTAAAATGAATATATTTTTAATAAGTATTATTAATGTTTCAATTTTATTTTACTCTTTCATGGGGATACCATTTAAAAGTTACTAAATAGTTAATTATTTAGTTTAAATAACTTTTTTGGATTGGTCTTATATTTGTTGAATGAAATGTTTCATTTATACAATATAAAATACATATATTTAAATATCCTCTAGATATTTGATGATTTTCAATGTTTTTTTCTAAATTTTACTATCATTATAACTTGAAGAAAAGCTATAAATTTATAAAATATAATCTGACCACATTTTTATTTTTTAACAAGTATGTTATTCTTCTATGTTCATAGCTGTTAAAAATTATTTCATGAAATACTTTTAATTTGAAAATATAATTTATTAACTAAAATGTGTTATCCATGAAATTTTATTACCTTTAAATAGAATATTTATAATTTTTTCTAAAATTTTCTTTCTTATCTTTTTTTTCTAAAATGTAAAAAATAATTTTTTAACGTATATGGATTTTAAGTAGTTGTTTATTAACTAAAAATGTTTTATGCTATTTATATACTTCTAAAAATTACAATTTCTTTATAATGAATATGATTTAATTAAACCATATGTTAATGCCTTTAATCAATATTTATTCATTCTCTAACATCATGATAATATTTCATAACAATATTTTTAGGAATTGAAGGAGATATTTAAATTTTATTTTTATTTTTTCATCGATATTTTATAGAAACAATAACATTATAATAATTATATTTGTTAAAAATTAAATGTTTCTTAAAAATACATATTATATGTATCATGGACATAACAATTTCATAATCCATATACAATTCATATATGTGGTTTTTTAATTTGATATTTATTTGATTCACTAATGAAATAGTGTCATTCTGTACTATGTACTCAATTAACAAATTTATTGATATGTCATACTTTTAATGAATAAAATTTATCATTTAATAATAGGGGAATAAATTGTACATGTATGGGTGGGTGAGGTCAAAAATTATATCCCATAGATTCATTGACACCTATCATGAGACAAACCAAATGAAAAGACATGTTAAAAGTCTTGTTGTGTATTTCTACATGTTGTTTAAATTTTATTAGAGTGATGATTTACATGTCTCGTGACAAAAAAAGTTAGAAATTATTTTTAAATGTATTTTTTCCATATTCTTACATGTAGTTTAAAATTTATTTTCATGAGTATGTAAAACATTTTCTATTTTTTTTACAAAAATATTCCAATATAAAAATTCAAATGTTATATGTATCTATATTATTAAGACTTTGAAAATAATCAATCCTTTATGATGTGAGAACTGGTGTATTATAAAATTATAATAAAGTAATCACATGCTCTGGGGAACTCAAGATAGGGTTTTCACACATGGGTTCTAATGTAACCATATCATATTAATGGTTTCATCACAAAACATTTACCCTATGACTATTTTTGTTCGATAGTATTTTCACTATATGATTCAAAATCTCTATTATCTTTTCTTTATAAGAGAGTTCTTACATCCATGGTATAACCTATTAGTTTAGTAAATTTAAAATTTGGGTTATATTCATTCTTTGGGTATATAAATGGAATTTTTTTTGAATTTTATAAAATTCAGTGGAATTTCTAAAAAATAATCCACCGCCTTGGTATGACCCATAATTTTAAAGGGACTAGTAAATATAGGTCTTATATTTCCATTATTTTTTATTATTTTAACCTTATTCCTATGAAATGTTCTTTAGAATACATTTTTCATAACTCTAAACTCTATATCTCATTAAATGATTTCAACATATATTTTTTTGTGACCCACAATTTCCTTCATCTATTATTGAAATGATCTAACCATTTCTATCATCTCCATTGTTATATGAGGTTCCAATAGACCTCATTTCTCAACATCATTATATCATGTGGATTTTACTGACATACTACCATAGAGGGCAAGAAAAGGTGAAAAATGAATAATATAGTGAATGATATTATTCAAAGAAAACTCCACAAAAGGATGCGTTCATCAACTCCACTATTAAAATCCTTATATAAATATATCAACTTGTATTCTATAGATTTATAGGACCTATATGGACTAATACCAATCCATTGATAATAATAAGTGACGAAACTCAATTTTTATCCATATCTTCCATAATAATTCTTCTAATCATCGATTTAAACCATAGATCCTAATGATATAAAATTGAAAGTGGTGTTGCATGCAATATTTCCACATACATTATATATAGAGATATATGTTGATCAATAGATAATTTATTTATAAAATATATAAAATGTACTGATTTTATTAGGTGATAAACTATATGCCATATATAATTGTTTTCATTAGATGTTTTGGAAGGCAGATGAAGAAATCAATGGAAATATTTTCTCATTTCCATTTTGTTCTAGTTAATGGTTATAAATACCCATTATATTTCTATACCATAGAAAAAATATGTTGAAAAACTAGAATCAGGATACTTACTCTATGATATCTATTTTCATGATATCCCCCCAAAATTCACTTTTAGATCTCAATAATTCTTCATTATTCAAGATTAAATAGGGAATGATGAACCATGATCTTTTACAACATCTTTTTCTTCAACTATAGTATCAAAGGTACACATACTCAAATCATAAAAATTAACATTCCACCATGATCAACATTGAATATAGGAAAATTACTCACCTTATAATATAATTCAACCTCTTTCTTCTACACCATCTAAATAATTTATCTGGTGCATGGTTGATCATTCATCTGAGAAAGGAATGACTTTTATCATTTTATTATGATTTCAATATAGTTATTTTGAAAACTCAAAATCCTAATACATAATTTAATCTTCACCATTGTAAAAACTAGAATTTTATTTCTCACTCCAATAATCAGTGACTTTGTTCTATTTCCAATTATAGTAATGTATTGAGCTATCATAATCTTTTATCAACTAGAATAGTCTTCTCTGGCTTATATTCAACTATTCTACCTAAATAAATACATTATAATTTTATGATACGAAAATATTTCACAAAATTACTATAATGATAATTTATTCATATATTCAATGAAAAAAAATTTACATTCAACACTGTGTCATGATATAACGAATTTTTCTCATAAATTCTTAAATGGAATGTGGAAGATGATATCGACAGGATATTATAAATGAGGAAAAATCCCTATAGTAGATCATTTAGCCTCCCAAGATAATCAAGACCATGATGTCACATAATCTCCTAGTATTCCTTTATTTAAACCTTATGGAGTGCCTCTAATATAATGGGATTTCATCTTCTTGCACTACTTTAGGTCTCTTTTGGCACTATTTGGTTTTCCTACTTGTTCATTTTTTCCTTCAGTAAAAATAGAATAGATGATGATGCGGACACATCCCAGTACCTTTAATGATGTATCAAGATCTACCACAAACTATAATCCTATTTCGGTTATATTAATCATGGTTATGATTTCCAAACATAACTAATTTATTTGAAATAATCTTCACATTCATATTAACCCAAAAACGTACCCCCTATTTTTAGTCAAAATTGTGAGTGGATTGGATTTTCATTCTGAATCTCACTAAATGTGTTGGTCGTATTTATCTGACCCAATAAAATAACTAAACTTAATTTCCATGGGTTTTTTTATGCTATTTTTCAATAATTTATGTCTTTGTTGGACCCACATATATTAACTCACATGATATTATATGATCCAGGATTGAAACCATTTTCTGTAAAAATTCACACAGGGTTCATTTACCACACCACATATTAATTCATAGTGTATTGATAAAAATTCGAAAATGATCTTCATACTCTAAAATAATCGTGAAATATATAATAATATCATTAATAGAAATTACAACAAACTGATTAGTTATCAATAGATAATTTATTCATTAAATCAATAAGAATAAAAGGGGAATTTGTAAGTCCAAAATTAATTACTATACATTCATAACGAACATACCTTATATTGAATGATGTATTAATTATATAATTTTTCATCAGACATACCTAGTGATATCTAGATTAATGATCAATCATTCAAAAATATTGAGAACAATGTAGTTGATTAAACAAATCATCAATAAGTAGAAAAAGATAATTATTCTTAGTAGTGATATTATTAGGTTATCAATAATGAATGAAAAGAAAAATTGAATAACCATTATCGTAACATCGTATTGATGATTTTTAGGAAATCTTAGAGCCGCTTTTTGATCCTGATTCGAATGGAATTTTTATTTGGTTTTTTTATGTGAGTTTTTGAATTTTTTTTGAAATTTTAAATCATTTCATGGATGGTTCATTATTTTCCCAAATGTTGCACCTATCTAGTGATAACTATAAATCCATTAGTAGTGTGGTTTTTATATTTTGGAAAAAATTATGAAAAACAATATGCCCACCAGGTAAAAACCTTCCCCTCTAGTTGATGTGTCACAAACCTGGTGAGGGTTCCAACTAACCCCACAATTGTCCTAGACCATGGCAAGGCCCAAAGAGTGGTCCCAATCACCTTGGGCTAGAAACTAGTGTATGGGTATCAAAAATTCACTTTATGGAATTATTTTACCCAAGATAAGCATCTATAAGAAACCTGCATGAATAATACATTACAATATAACATATAATCATAACCAAAAAGGAATACATGAATTTTTAGATTTGAAGATTTACAAACTTTAACCAAATCCAAGATACAATAATGGAAAGAAAAAAAGTTAATCCAAAACTCAAAAATTATTGAGAAAAAAAAGGGACATAACCCTCAACTCCCATCCACCAATACCTACATGGATTTGAATACTAGTAACCATGTCCACCATCACCACCATAGAACTTCATATATATACAAGGGTCATTTATAATAATATCTACAAAAACCCAAGGGTGTATATAGGGTGAGAGGAAAATCATAGTAGGATGCCACCAAAAATAATTATTCCATGATATAACATTAAATGTTAAATAAAAATGGTCATTTTTAAAAAACCAGAGGGAGTATTTCTGAGAAATTTTTGAAACGATAACATTTATAAGAAAAACATTCTCAAAATAGGCTTTCATTGAAATTAAAATGTACAAAATGACTATCGTATACCAAAGGTTATCAACACGTCACAATGGAATAAAAATGTGATAGAGAACAATGGGAAATATCTATATATACTGGAACATGTGGGACCTTAGGATCCTCATAACTTGATGATAAGCTCCTTCAACTAAAATCGATAACATCATTGTGCATGATCCACTTAGGGGAAGACATCCAATGATCTAATAGTCTCCATTATTAATACAATTCTCAAATATTACTCAATAATTATCCATTAGAGTGTATGTATCGCAAGGTCTAGTGGTCTCAGATCATAACACATATTTTAATAGTGTTGTAGTGTAAATCTTGGAAGAAGAAATTAGGTCATGGGCCCACCATTTCAACTTGCATACTAGCTCTAGTTAACCCACCTAGACACCTGAGATTTCCCTTTGTGTTCCATTTCCATTTTATAAGTCACATAAATAATCAATTTCATATGAACAAGATTAGCATCATGAGAACGAATAAAAAGTCATTTCTTTCAAAATCATGTTCATAAAAAATCAAATTTCACTTACAAACCACCATATTCAATAATATGAACCTTCTTTAAATTCACATAGACATAAAATAACAATGTATAAAAATGACACCACATTAACAATTCAAAATACCCAATTAGAAACACAAAAAGAATATCACACAAGATACCCTACCATTTACATAGTCAAAGCCACTTTAAAATTTGTACACTAACTAAATATATTTTAAAATACATGTCACATATCATGCAGAATTCATATGACACATTTATTAAACAAAATAGAGAACCTCGCATGAAAAAAACACTTTTACATTATAAAAAAATTTATCAAATATTTACCTCAAAACCTTTTTAAAACACTTTTTGAACAATTCATAAAATCCATTGAACACATTTATAATGCATAAATATGAAGCGCTCATGAAACACGATAAAATTATTTTATAAAACTATTTTCTAAAACATATTAACTTCAAATAAATATGAAAACACATTTCTCACAACCCACATAATTTATAGAGAACATTTATGAATCTATGATAAAATCAAAATTCATATAAAAATGATAAAACATGGAACCATCTACCTCAAGATTAGAACATACTGAATCAGATGGAAAAACCAAAAATCATTTCAAATGGACCCTGGAATGGAAATATTGAACCAAAAAATCAATATTTCAACCAAAAAATTAATATTTATTCCTTCTTATGTAAAAATAGTCATATAATGGATTATCCTAAATAGGGAGGAAGAGGAACTCTAGAATAACGATGAACCCATTGGAAAAAGAGACTTACATGATGATTTCTTGAAGAACCAACTAGAAAAATACCCATTTATTAGAGATGAATGTGTATATGAGGGAATTGAGGAAGTTAATACGGATATAAATCAAATATGGATCGTATTAGTTTTGATTTTGGATTAAAATAACAGAGGAAAAAATACTAAATTTAAAATTATTATGACCATGATTGTTTGCATATTTTACTAGCATGGTTTGCCTAACCATGCAGAAACTGTACATCCTTATTTATCTAAGAGAAACCTGGCACCATAGTTTTAAGGAGAAAGAAACATTACTATGTGGCATGTTTGGAATCCTAGAATGTTTTGTTATCCCATGTGAAATGATTTCCCTATGTTGATGTATGGAATACCCTAACTGTGTACCAAACATGATCCACCTACTGTCAAAAAAAACATAATTTTCCATATAAAACATAGGAAAAACAAAGAAAAAATACAGTACCAAAAAAATAATATTCAAACATAATCATGTATGGGACAATTATCCTTAATATGAAAAATTCCACCCTTGGAAAGTCACTAAAATGTTTGATCATAGAAAAAAATGGATACTTCCCCTCACCCAAAGACGTACACTCCCATGTATCAATAAAATTACTAACATGATGTTAAATTAGTTGGAGCAATGTTATGGAATTCACAGAAAACACTTTCTTTGTAGAATTTACAATCCTCACTGGCTACTCAAACCTAAAAAAATTATGTTCAAACTCCAACTCCTCCCATTTCAACACTTGGGAAAGATACATATAGTACTTTTTTATCTAAGATACACTGAGCATGTCATGAATTTATATCAAATGATAGGAAAAAACTAACTAGAATTACAACATACCAATCTTTATAGTGATCTCAAATGGCCTAACATAGCGCGACATTAGCTTCCATTTCATACCAAGACGATAGTGACCCAAGTTATGTGTCACTTTCTGTAACACCCGATCACCCACACAAAACACCAAAGATCAATCCATATGATTATAATTATTTATATGGATACTATGAGTTGCTAAAAAATACTACCTAATTAACATAACATTTTCAAACATTTCATGAAGAGGTATTTTCCCAACCACGAGGTCTCACCAAACTTTTACAAACACAATGGAGGCAGACATGACCAAACATAAATAACCTCAATGTTAACCATTCATATCGATGACTGGAATATATTGTTTTATGAAAGCTCAACCAACCATGAACATTTGACCCAAATAACTCCAACATTGTACACAAATTTCTGAAGCACATCTTTAAAGATCTGATTCGCCAGCTCTATCTGGCCTTATATTTTAGGGTGTCATGTTGGGATCAACTCCATTTGTCCCCACATCAACTTCTGAAGTCCTTCTAAATAACTATGACATAAAATGGAGATTTTGGATTGAACACCATGAAGCCTCAGTATCATCAAAATATAATACTAACCCAACTCATCCACATTGGCTGAATCCATGATCAGAATGAAATACAATGACTTTTTAGATTTCCAATCACTACACAAATAATATTCCTCCCCAATATGTATGAGGTAATCCAACAATAATGTCTATATAGATCTCTCCCCAATTTCATGTAGACAAGGGTAGTGTTCAATGCAAACCAGTTGTTATTAAGTGCTATAATTTAGCTTTCTGAAATATATAACACAGCGATATGAATTCACATGAATCCCTCCAACAAACCTAGACACCAGAACTATTGATTTATATCATGAAATATATGGGTGTAAAATGGATGAATGACCCATAGAGGCAGGTGATTATCCAGCATAACCACCTTATGTAATGATGATGGAACCATAAAGAGACTACTAAAAAAAATACCTATAGGAGACAAAGGCCATTTATAAAGAATCTCCCCAAAAATTAAGTACTACATAGAATGCTTCCATAGCACATCCCATGGATACTCTTTCCAAATCAACTACCTAAGTGAATGTTTCCTCTAAACATGTTCCAAGAATGCACCACCACTATGATCCTTGGTCTCTAGATGCATCTTTAAAAACCCATTAAATTATACTCGTAACATGGATCCCGAAACTCTGGAATTATATCCTTTCTGCTAAAAAAATATTTGGCCACCTTAAATTTTCCCGGGCTATAAGAAATATCAATGTCTACCCCCTGAAGGTACTCATCCGAATGAAACTTACTCAAATTCATGTCCTTTAAAGAGAAAATGTTGGAAAAGATATTATTATCATGATAAATTAAAAAATTCTCCATGAAAATATAATGATGAAAAACAATTATGGCATGAATTACCACATAAAAATATAGACATGGGTTGGTTGATTTTTTTCATGTGGTCAGAGTTGAAAAGAAGCATAATCCACCACATTATCTTATTCCGTGAACACACACCAATGAACCATACCGGATGTATCACAATAGACCATGTATACCTTTTTTGAATCTGTAAAGTCAAAAACCCGGGATGTGATCAACCTATTCTTATTTTTTCCAATGATAATTCACTCTAATAACTCCATTCAAACAAAACTCCCTTTTGGTTTAGCACCACAATGGGTGAAAAAATTGAGATAAATATCTATGGAACCATCTATAATTTCATTCCAGGACTAAAACTCTCCTAATCAAAAAGTAATTATTTTTCTACACACATGAATTCGTTGTACTAATCTTCTCATTGTCTACCAAATTACATCATCCCAAGATCAAATGACCCATTATGTATACAATGATGATATGGGAATTACAACTTGAAATTATATTTTAGGTGCCCAATAGTTTCTCACTAACGGAAAATCCTCATTTGAGATGAACACATAAATCACATTTTTCTGGTCCACCCACATTAATAGAAATGGATTTCCCAGCATCATAATCCATAGATGAAGGTAGTATGGAAGGGTGACTTGAACCACCACTTACCTTCTTATCATGTTCATCCTGCTTCTTCTTTCTCTCTAATATACTCTCACTACCCTGTCATGATACTAGCACTATTCTTGAAATACCTGACATCCCAATATGATTGATCTCTACCAATAATTCATAATGATCCACACTATCATAATTAAAAAACAAAAACAATAATGTTAGAGATATTATTTCTCGCCAAAACCCCATTATCGTCATTCGATCCTTCAGTTGCCCACAGAATATTACATTGTGAACAAACAAAAAAACTCTGAAAATTGGTTTTAATTTACCATCAAAGTCCATATTTCCTATAAAAGATAAAAAAACACCAATGACATGGTGAGGGACATGGTCTCATATAAATATTTCTCATTGAAAATGACCTTTATGACTTTCAAACCCATCTAGTCATTTTCCCAAAATTTACCAATGAGTCCCACCACTTCTGAATTAGCCCTTCTTACATTAATGGCACACAATTCAAATTGAATACCATAGGAGTATCATGAAACTAAAACATTTTTTCTATTTTATCAATTCCATCCTCATGTTCGTAGGGGTCTGTGCTTCCTCAAAAGGAAAGAGGATTTTTCTTGAGGTACTCCTATTATTTTTCTATTCCAATACCATGTTTGGCCTCTCTAAAATTACAATTACCAGGTCCCACTCCCTACACAAAAGCAATGAAATCCTAAATCCTTACATACACTGGTCTCTGAAGAATTTTTGGGGGAGAACCCTCTCTGACCTCTTCCCGCTATTGTACTAGAAATATCAGGTTATTCCTATTTCTACAACAATAAATAGTTACAAGAAGAACGATTGATTCAACCATCAATGAAACATTTTGAAAACATTAATCAACAAAAAAATTAATAAACACTTTTATAACTCAAACCAATCCCATAGTCAACAGAATAAAAAACCAAACAACTTCACCCCACCCAGTTTCTATGTATATTATTAATATTGCACATCTCACCTAGAGGTGGAGCCAGATTGGATTCCCAACATCCCATGGAAACTCAAGATCTATAATGTGGTTTGATGGAGAGACACCACACTCATAAACAAAAATTTATGCCAAAAAATATGATATATGGCCTATCCAAACTCTCCCAAATATCATGTCCCAAAGAAAGGGGAAAACCTCATTTAATACTATTTTTTCTCGTACCAATCTAGGGTTAAACCCAAACCGACACATGACCATCCCCATAGAAAGGCAGTAAGAGTGTTCTAGATCTCCATGTTATATAATCTAGTGCATGTGTTTCATCAGTGATTTCTTTTGAATGATTTAACACAAGATAAACTTCTATAAAAAACCAATAATAATCTAACATCACCATATGCCAGATAACCATAACAAAAAATGGATACATCAATTTTCCAATTCAACATTGTATAAACATATAAAAATCCAAAATAATATAATGGAAGGGAGAAAAAGAAACCAAAACTCAATAACTTCCATGCGAAAATAGGTCTATCATCTTCAAGACAGCACCACAACAACACCTACAGGGAGTGAAACACTACAACCAGATCCACCAAAACCAGCAAGGAACAACATTCCTTTACCTAGGTCATGAAAATCATAACCTATATACACTTATGTGTCTTTGATGGGTGTGATACAAATCCCAATAACATGCCACCCAAATGAATTTATGCAATTAATATAATTATAAGATATATCAAAATGAACATTTTTATTGAATTTTGATACATTATTTGAGAAAATATTATTAGCTAAATGTTTCTGTGAAAAGATTCTAAAATAATCATACTTTGAAATTAAAATGAATATAGGGTCCACCATATACTAAAAGTTATAACCACATTACAAAATCATTACAACACAAGAGATCCCAACAAGAAATCTCTATGGGTACTAACAGTAGTGGGACTCAAGGAAACTCATAAATCAGAGATATGATCCTCCAAAAAAAACCATAACATCCTCATGGATGATCCATTAGCGGGAAATGCATCCCAAGGTCCAGTGGTATGCAATAATAATAAAAATCCACAATTATTTCATGTAAAAGACACTAGAGGGGAATTCACCCATTTACAAGTGGTCTCTGATCATACCCCTTATTATTTTATTGTAGTAGCATCAAATTTTTAAGAATAAATTGTGACTCGGCCCCACAATCCCAAATAGTATACTAATTCCAGTTCACCAACCTAGATATCCCATATTTCCATTTTCCTCATTTTTCATTTTACGAGTCACATAAATCATCACTAACATATGCACGTTCCAAGAATCACGAACACACGTGAAAAAATAATTTCTAAAATTTTTAAGAATAAATCGCGACTCGATCCCACAATCCCAAATAGTATACTAATTCCAGTTCACCAACCTAGATATCCCAGATTTCCATTTTCTCCATTTTCATTTTACGAGTCACATAAATCATCACTGACGTATGCAGGTTCCATGAATCATGAACACACGTGACAAAATAATTTCTTTCACAAGTCCATCATATAATCAAGGTTCACAGGGAAACCATTATTTTCCAAAATCAAAATCATCATTAAATTTACTCACACATAGAATCCATTTGGAAACATAATTCACAACAATTTCACTATTCACACAACCCATTTACAAGCACCAAAATTATATCAGACATGAAGACCAACCATTTCAACATGTAAATCCTCTTTCAAATATATAAGTACACCAAATCCATTTTAAAACATGATTTTTATCCCATTAATAATATATAGAACATATTTTAAATACATTAAAAATATTATCACATCTTAAAAATATATTTCTATTATAAAAAACAAATTTCCTCACATATATACCTCAAAAACGTTTTAAAAGACATTTAGCATCATTCACACTATCCATTGAACACATATAATAAGCCAAAAAAAAGATTCACATAAGAAACACAATCAAATAATTTTATAAAACCATTTTCCAGAGTATATTCGTTTCAAATAACTTTGAGAACACATATTTCACCACCCACATAATTCATAGTACACATTTTTAAAAACAAGATGTAAAAAAAAGTCATACAGAAATTTTAACACATGAAAGCACCTAATTTAATCTAGTAACCTCCAGAATATGATGGAAACCCACAACAACGCCTCAAAAACACTATAAATTAATGTTAAAATAAAAAAAATACGATTTTACCCATAAAATCAATTTAAACCCCATATTTGTTCAAATAATGCACTATATTTGAATAACCCAATGTGGGTGGAAGAAGAACCCTATAATGAAACTAATAGAAAAGAGACTTGATCATTTCATGAAGAACCATGGAAAAATACATAATTATTAGAGTTGAATTGGTCCAAGAGGGGGTGTATAAATATCTCAGGGAAAAAATACCCAATGTATTAGATTATATGTAATTTAGTGTTAAAATAATAGAGGAAAATGATTAAATTTCAACTTTTTATGACCTGGAATGGTCGCATGGTTAGCCAGTATCGATTTCCAAACTCTATGACCACTTTTTTTCCATATCTATCTAATATTTACACGTATATGTGATTTCTTGGGGAATGTAACATGGCTATGAAGCTAGTCATGATTCCATGACAGTTCCAATATCATAGTTTTGTTGTCTTCCATCATTTGGCGCACGGTATCCTCTAACTGTTGGGCACCTACTATTAAGAACCAAAAAAATATTTTCGTCCAAAAACTCAATGGAAATCAAAGGTAAAAATACACTACAAAAAATAAACAATTTAATATATAAAAACAAAGCCACTAATGTGAGAATATATCCATACATTTTAGGAACATTTTATTTCTATGTGTGTGTTCTTTTCCACCTAACAATAAAGACAATTTATTTTATTTAGAGAATTATTTTAAAACTAATACACTCACCTTTTAACCACCCAAATTAATTACACTCAATATATCCTGATTTTCAATGATTTTAATGATCTATAGATCCCTTTTTTCCTCTAAACCCATTCTTGTGTGGATCAAATTGTGAAGGATCTCGTCTAATCTCTCTCTATTATGTTGTTCTCTATCTAGTTATTAACTCCCACTTTCCATTTCCTTCCACAATAATGTTTTTTAGATCATCATGTTTTTATGGATAAAAAATACATTGATTTGAATCTTTAATATTTGTAGAATTTGTAGATCTATGTTTTTATTTTTCATCGTTGGAAAATCTTATTCTAGGGGTAGATTTTTGATTCCATGAAAAATGGTAGCTTGTTCTATTTTACTTTTACCATATAATTAATCATATATTCACATGATATGATTAATATTTTATTAAATTTAATTATGAAAACCCCATTATATGAAAATTACAATTTGAAAGTGAATTAGAATGGATTTTTTGAGAAAACCCGCAATTCTAATGGAATTTGAAATTGCGGTGTATTTTGAAATTGATTGAAATTGGTAAATTATTTAGGAATTGATTTTAGAAAAATATATTAAATTAAATTAATGAAAACCCATGATTTTTATTTATTGTAATGTTATGAATTAATAAAAAACCTACGTTTTGGTTTTTAAAATGAATTGGAATTTTGAGAAGGGAAATTGGGAAATTAAACTATGAATGAAAATTAATTCGATATAATATGATTATCCTTTTTCCAATTTATTTATTGTTTATCAACATGAAATCCCAGGTTTTTAGTGAATTATTTTTTTCAAGAAATCTAGGATGGTAATTCCCCTAAAATTTATTGATGATGACAACTCTCACAAAAATATAATCATTAAGATCATATTCTAGATGAAATGTTGATGAGTCCCACTCATCATGAGCTTGAGGGATGAGTGTATACATATTCTATTTTTAGTTACATGAGAGTTAGTGTATCCTATAACTAGAAACTCTTTAACTATAGGGATGATGACCATGGTTCTTATTATCAATGTTTTTATTATAAATTCTTTTATTCTTAAAACATCTTTACTCATTACAAGTGATTTATATAAACTATTATATATTTATTTATTTAATTTTAATACTTGATTAAAAAAATTTATATCATTTTGAAATGAATCATATTTCGTTTTAAATATAAAAATTACTTTCCATTCCTATGTTATTTGAAATTTAATGAATGATTTTGTTATTATTGTTTCATCCTATTATTGAAACACTGGTGGCAAACTACGAGGATTATTATCTCACACCCTACCATTACCATTGGCCTTTTGTAGATTTAGTTCTAATAGGTATTAATAAATGGGAAACCACCTCTTGGAGGGGGTGACAATTGATGAACCCATGGGTGTTAGAGCGATGTTTTTTTTTCAAATTTGAGTTTATCGTGATCTATTTTTAGTACAGTGATGATGTACTATTTAGGATTTATATATTACTTTTTGGCTCTTTTTAATTTCACCCCAAATATTTTTGAGCATTCTAATATGTATCATTATCTTTCACAATATTTGTGCCAAATTCATTACCACATATTTCATTTATGATATCTGGTGGTAATACCTAATCCATGGAGATTAGAAGAACCCTTAGGGTAATGACTATGTGAGATTGAGTAAAAGGATACCAAGGAATCTAGGAAACTTTGTGAAAATGTTATATCAAATTTAATGGTTTTCCTTCATTCCATGCTCTTAATATACAGTATGATCTCTTTTTTGATCCTTAAGAGGTATTTTCAAGTGACTCCCAATGTATCTCTGATTTATTGATCTTTAACTCACTATGGGTGTCTAGAAAAAGAGTATTTAGGGAAAATAATATTATTTTACTTGATTTAGATTTGTATTATTGAAATCCAAATCTTTATTTCTTATCTGATATAATTCATTTCCATGTTACTATTTCTTGAGTATTGATGTATGTTGCCTTTTTGAAATAATCAATGTTTTTTTGGTGTTCTTTATAATCATGCCTCTTAGAATATAATTAAATAGGATCTTGGAGGAAGATGATTATGATCCTATTTGGTAAAATCCCCTCATGGACCATAATCTCATTGATGTTGTTTTGTGTGTTGTACATGCTCTAGGAAAGGAATCTCTACTAATATCTCTTTATATTATAGTTTTGTAACCTCGTAGGGATGAATCTTGGAATCTTTCTTAGGAGGACATTTTCTAGAAAAAACATACTTTACAAGTTTCTAATAATCCTCACAAAGATGATTAATTGTTATGAAATATTGATTTTATATTTTATATCTTTGAAAATCACAATGTTATTTAGGTATATTGTTCTACCTTCATGATCGAAGTACATAGTAGTAAGGGATGAGATTTGATGGTTATAAAAAATTATTATTATTTTTTAGAGTGTAGGGTCATTAATATTATTTCCACTATAATTAAATCAAGATTATATGGTGCTAGATAAGGATGACGATTTTTTCAATCCCGAATAGTTTGATACAGTTTTTACTGAATATGAAAATTTATTTTATAAGATGGTTAATGTTTAACTTGATATTGTATTAAATGAGAAGATTAAAACTGATTGTATCTTCTTATGTTGATGTCTTGGATAGAGAATTTATGGTTGAACTTTATATATATGGTAGTGATGGTTAACATGATCTCCCTTTTACCATTGGTATTTCTATGAGTTCCCATAAAATGAAGAAAAAGTGTAATGAGTATCAAGATGGATCTTCAAGATAGGCTTCTTCTAGACCTCATGCAGTGCCAAACATTAAAGCTTTTATGTTTTTCTAATGTGTCAATACTCTACATTTAAAAGAGGTGTTCACTAAGTCACAAATGATTTCCCCCCCATTGTTGCTCAGGTCATTTACTAAAATTATATTATATCTTTTCTTCCATATTCAGTATAATGGGACCATAAATACCAAAATTAAATTCAGTGAAATTAGATGCTTCATGTTCTATGGGGCTTCAACGATTGTCATCTAGAATGATTCATCTTCACATAGTGTAAGAGTCTCCAGAGGAATCAGATATGGGTATCATGAATATGAGAGGTACCATCACAGTTGCTTCATATTTAGTGACTTTTTTATTTGATACTATTTCATATCATTCTATTAAATCATCTCATATAGTGAACCTGCTAATTCTTTCTATGGATTTTTTTCTTTTGTGATGGATATTAATACACCCAATATTATGAAGAAAGAGAATGGTCTTTATTTTCATGATTTGTTTTTCAAAAAACAAGATATTTATGATACTTTTTATTTTATATTTCTCAAAATGAAGCCTCATGATACCATTTTTTAAATGGATTCGATCATTTATAATAAATCGTATATTGACTGTTATCTTTGATATGTCTCATTTACCATGCCTTGTGGTGTGTGTCACATATTTCTAGGAGAATGGGACTTGAGGTTGATAAGATGAGTACATTATTATATGGTGTTCGAGAAATCATTTTTTTGATTTCTATTTATTTGGAGCAGTGATGTTCGATCAATGATCTTCCCCAATTTGTTATTGATTTTACGAATTTCTTTCCATTTAAATTATCTAGTTCGTAACAAGTAATTCATCAAGTCTTTTCTATTTATATATTCCCTTGTAATTTTATAGAATCTATACATTTTTACCACCTGAAACCACATAAAATAATATATTTAAAGACTCATTTAGATGATTTTTTATATAATAGAATTATATGCCAGAGTGTGTCACATTCGGTGATTCATGTTATCTTTACTAAGAAAGATGATGTAACACTTCAACTATGGGTTGATTAAAGGAGACTTGACCTATTCTCAGTAAATAATTAGTATATGTTTCTATGTATTAATGATTTGATTGACCATTTAATTGGGTCAATGTGTTTCTTAATGATTAATCTTCAGGTTTGGTTATCACCGATTAGGAATAAAAGTATATGAAATTTATAAAACTACACTTTAGAGTAGGTATTTCCATTATGAGTACCTTTTCATTCCATTTGGTCAAACCGATGTTCATATAGTCATTATGGATTTGATGAATAGGATCTTCTATGAGGTTATTGATACTATCACGGTGGACCTTTTTGGATGTCATCCCATTATACTCTATATCTGAGGATGATCATGTGTTTTACTTCAGATTGGTTCTATAATTTCTAAGGAATCATTGAATTTATTCCATGTTCTTGAAAAGTGATTTCTAGATAAGTTATGTGATTACCATGGAAAATGTGTTTTCATAATGTGGAATTTTAGTTCATCATAAGAAGTATAAGTCTATTATGACATTTGAAAAACTTTTAAATGGGTTTACAATTAAGAACATCATCCGTTTAGTAGGGTATCATCACTAGTTGTAAATGACTTCATGAATTTTCCATATCCTAAGACTTATCTAACTCAGAAAAGAGTGATGTTTTCTCATGATGATAAATTTCAGAGTTCTTTTGTCGAGATGAAAGGTCTTTTGACTTCTACATCAACATGGAATATTATAGATGTCTATCAATGATACATGGTCTTCTATGTAGCATCATATTTAGGTTTTAGTTATGTTCTTTTATAGGGACATCAAATTATTCATTATGTCTCTTAAAATTTTATGACCCATGATAAAGATTATTTGACCCATAACCTAGAACACGTAGATGTGATGCATGTTCTAAATTATTGGTGGAATTTCATTTTAAGAGAAAGGTTTACCATGTACTCTAAAAATAATATATTGTGTTATATAATCTCTGAAAAATATTTCAACCTCCAACAATGGTGATAGGGGAATTACTTTTAATCTTTTTATTTCAATGTCATCTATACAAAAGAGAAGTGGAATGTCATTTCTAATCATTGAATAGGAAAAATCCTAATCAGGATGTTAAAAGAATCATTAAATGACTAAAAATTTGTGGTTCTTTTTATATTTGTATATAGCTGTACAGAATGTAGGGGATGATATTGTCTTGTCCAATGATAAGTTTACAACCAATCCTCTCGAGGTGATACATTATGATTATTACCGAAACGATGAGTTCAGCTGAATTAGAGACTCTATTTTTTGGTGGGGAGACTGTTGTTAATAGGTTATTCTCTATAGAGTGTATTTTATGTTTTCAAAATTCATTTTTTTGTTGTTATCTTTGAATTATTTTGTGATTGTGTTATTTTCATAGTTCCCAAAGGAATATAAACCTATGAACAAGAATAATGGTTTTATAATGCGCTGATGACTCTAGTGGATAGGTATGATTTGAGGCATTTCTAATTTTGTCTCTTATTATTATAATTCAACATAGATAATGTTTAAGAACTGGGGACCTTCTTGCTTTCTTTTCCACATACAATTCCATCATAGAAGTGGGATAATATTTTTATGGACTTTGTGGTTGGGTTCCCACATACCCAGAGAATGAAAAATGTGATATGTATTTTTATCAATAAGCTAACTGAATTGGCTCACTATATTGACATTCATGATAAAACAAATAATGAGGATCTGGACAATCTCTATATGAGATATGTTTCTATTGTGTATGATGTTCCGTATCCTATAGTCTCTGATAGGGATCCCCATTTTACTTCCCACTTTTGGAGAGGCATATTAGAAGAATTGGGATCTTAGGTTCATTTGAGTATGGAATACCATCAACAAATGGATGATGTATAGAGACAGATATAAATATTTCTGAGGATATTTATTTTTCATGAATCCTAACTTTTTATGGACCTTTGGATGTCCATTTTCAACTATTTATGTTCTCTAATAGTAATAGTTTCCATTCCATGATTAGAATGGATCTTTTGGGTCTTATATTGACCACCTTATTAATATTTATTATGTTGGTAGGATATTAGTGAATCTTCCATTGTTTTACTGATATTAGTTCAAGATATGAAAACACAACTTTTTTTATTATTATGATTACATTTATGGAATATAGATGGTATAAATATTATGTTTATTTTTGACGTTAAACCATAGATTTTAGTTCATTACCATGATTTCATGAAAGTTTCACCTCAATTATGTAATTGAAATCATGTTAGGCAATGAAAGCATTCTCCCTATTTCATGGGCCATTTTATGTTGGGTAGTCAGTGGAAAATGTGTCTTATAATTTATACATTATGTAATTTTTTTCATCCACACATAATATCTACCATGTATCACTACTATAAAAATATTATTTCAAAACCATATCACATTTCTATGTAAGAGGGATAATGATTTCGATCTTGATTTATCAATGAAAATTCATCAAGTCAGTAAAGTTGATTATGAGGCCATGGAATTTCATGGAAGGATGATACCCTTGGATTAATTGATATGGATGAAAAATTATGATACACATGCCACATGAGAGAGGGAGGCAGTGGAGACACAGAATTTGCTTCATCTTTCTTATATGGAATCATCATGATAGGCTTTTAAAGGATAGAATAATTTTATGGTGGGGAATTTGTAACATATTGTAATTTATTTTTTGGAACTCATTGACACTCCTTTTTATTATTTTTCTTCATGTGTATTTCTCTAATTGTATAACATGAGTGCTAGAATGTTTTTGTAAATTTTTGGATTTTGGTCAATTGGAGGATTATTTTTCCAAACTATGACCCACTAGTGAGAACCATGCGATTATGGGTATTGGGGTTTTTCAGGGCTGGACCAATATTTGAAAATGTATTACCCCACCTAGAAGAAACTATTATCACATGTATAGTGCTTCTTAGTTAGGGTGAACAGTATTTTTAACCATGTGGACAATGCTTTATATCCTAAAATTTATTTTATAAACTCCCAAAACATGTTTTAACCTCCCACTTGACCATAACATCGGATTTCATGATTTCCAAATCCTAGGAGGTAATCATAACCAATTTTGTCTCCTCTAAACTTATTATATGGCATATTTATGTATAGAGGATCTCATTAAATCTATCTATAATAATTAGTGCTATTCTCATTACTTATCGCTTGGTCTACCATTGTTTACTCTATATAGTTTTTCATATAATTGTGTGTGTGATGGATATAAAATATATTGATTTTGATATTTATTATAGTTAGTATTTCTATATCAAATTTTACACTGTTTTTATTGGAAAATTTTACTCAAGGAGTCGAGTTTTGAAACTATGAATAAATATCAGATTTTTTGTTTGACATTCACTATATAATTAACCATTGGTTAACATGATTTTATTTATATTTATTCCAATTAATTACGAAAACCATATTTGATGATTTTTGAAATTAGAAATTTCTATTGAATGTAATTTATTAGAAACCCATAGTTCTGAGGGAATTGGAAATTAGAAGGTATTTCAAAATTTTTAGAAATTGCTAAATGATTTGATGAATTTTAATATAAAAACATCATAAATTTTATTGATGAACACCAATTATTGGATTAATTTTGAAATGTAATGAAATAATAAAAACCCATGTTTTTGTTTGGAACATGATTTGGATTTTTTAATTGGGAAAATGAGAAATTGATCATTGAATGAAGATTTATTTAAAATGAAATGATTTTTCATTTTTCAATTGATTGATTTATTGAAAACATGTGATCATGGATAGTTAGTGATTTATGTGGGGTTATAATTATATGATAGTAATTCCGCATAATCATATTTAAAATTAAAACTCTAAAAAATATAATTAATCATATCATATTCCTGATGGAACATTGATGAGTCATATTTCACGTGATCTAGAGGGATATGTGTACACATATTCCATGATCACTAATATGAGAGTCTGAGGATCCTATAACTAGAAACTAACATACAACATGATAGAAAACCATGATGCTTATTGTGACCATTATTTTTATTAAATTAATTGTTTGGGAAACTTCTTTACTCATTCCTAGATATTTATATAATCTGTTTTATATGATATATTTAGTAAGCCTATTTTTGAAGTGTTTTCCATTATTTTTAAATGAATCCTATTTTGTTTTATATATGAAATGTATTTACAGGTCTATTTTATTTAAAATTTAATTCCTGATTTAGTTATTTTTTGTGAATATTATAATCGAAGACATGGTGAGACCGTTTTCCAATTTTTATCTCACACTCTACCTTCGCCTCTAAGAATTTATAAATATTATTATTCATGCTCTGAGAAAATGATAGTGATCCTATTATAAGAGTCGAATGTTCTTTATCCCTTGGGTCATGTAGTTACATGTCCTTTTTTCATTGGTTTTTTCTTGTCTTCATTCGAGTACTCATATGAAGTACTATTGGGTTGTTTGATAAGCATGTTGGGTCTTTATTTATTTCAATAAGATGAGTTTTGAGAATAATAATTTTTATTTTTATATTATTTTCTTTTTCAGGAAAATATTATCCCTTATTTATCTTTTCTGATTCTACTGGTAGTCACCTAACTATTGGGATCTTGAACAGACTTCAAGAAACGACATTTCTGACATGGTTCTTATGGTAAAAGGGTTTCTATGTTGGTTCGTGAAATTTCTTCTAAACAATAAAAACAGTACCACCCCATGGAGAATCACTAGAACTTATGAAACACATATATGTATTATTTATATTTTGCTTCATAAATTCTTTTCACCCAATCAGATCCATTCTCTATGGGGACGTTCAAATATGTAAATAATCTGGTAGGATTTCTATCGAAAAATAATTTTCAAAATTCAATGGATAAATAGAAAATTATGTAATAAATACATCATTATATTCATGAATAATGTGATGATATTCTATTTGGTGTTCATATCAAACATTTTGATATCACTTGTAACATCCCAGGTAAATAAAGAATAAAGAATTTTCATATTTATTAATATTTACTAATTAAATATTAATTTTACTTTAAAGGGGTTGCTATGATCGATAGCGTACCCGATACGCAACGATGAGTTCCTTTGAAAACTTACGTTGCACACTAGTAATAAAATACGATTATTTTAAATGTTAGTTAACATGTAGCCATTGTACTGGGGGGAATGGATATAAATAACTAAAATATGATGATATATGTTTGTTAAATGTTTTTACATTTATCTAATAAAGGATAAAGGCTTAAAATACGAAAAGAATTCAATTTTAGGCTTATATACTCTAATTTTCATGAAAGGTCCACTTATCACCTTTTGACGGCGAACGGTCATTAAATATAGTTTTGATCGATCTTATAAATTCTATTGGACCAAATATAACTCTTATTTATAATCAGGACATCAAAATTTACTTTGTGTGAATTTTTGGTATCTTTCCGATAAAGTTCATTTTTTTAATGAATAGTGTAAAATGTTGTATTTTAATTCGAAACCTCTTTTTAATCTAATTTTTTAAGATGATTAGATTATATTTTTAATTGGTTTTAAAGTGAAATTAGAATATATTTTTACCATTAAATCCAATTGTGGTTATTGTAATTAATTTCACTTTGAAATCATACTTAAACTAGTGTCAATCTCTTGGTACTTATTGTTTCATAAAAACACGCTATTTGCTCTGACAGTGGGAATTAATTACTAAATTAATTAATGTGACTTATATGTTTTGAATTTTGTAAAATATAATTCATTTTTTAATTCATAATATCAAATATAGCATGGGTGAATTTTTGGGATTTTTCTGAAAAACTTCAATTTTTGATGAATAGTGAAACAACTAAGTGGAACTTATAAAAACTGATTTTTCGTTTAAATGAAATTTTTCCACTTCTGTGTTTTGAATTTCAAAAATCCGACATACATGGTTGTCATTAAAAATTAAAATGTGGTTCAATGAGATTAAAATAATTTTTTGGTGAATAGTATCTTTTAAGTTCTTAATCGCGATTAGTGGTAATTAGTGTAGTTTAAGGTAAAAAAATGTTTTAATAATATGAAATGAACTTGAAACATGTCCTAACCTCATTTGATGTGTCATGGACGACCAAGAAAACCCATGGGTCAACTTGGGGACCCCATTAAAGAACTTTGGTTGGAAAATGACATTAATATCTTTTTATTTAAAGTTAAAGTAAAAATGAGACAAACATGAAATGTTTTACTAAAACAATTTTTACATGGGGTTATACAAATCAGATTTTTGACTATAAATATTAATTGGAAAGATAAAAAGATTTTCTACATCATAGTATTTGTTTTATAATTTTTATACATTAAATAAATTAAATTATGTATGACATCATGATGACGCAGCGATGACCTTATTATTTACCGATTTAAATAAAATGGAATTATAATGTAATATCTAAGACCTAAACATGTCCAAAACCTATTGTATGAGTGGATTTAGAACCCTTATCACCTTATCCTCGAAATATATCAATGTGGGGCCTCTTAAATCCTAATATCATTTTAAAATAAAGTGACTTTTCTTTACTTTCCAAGAGTGCCCCTCCTCTCCTCTTATAAAAGGCCCCCACCTCTACCTCTTTACCCACACTTCAAAAGCCTTTGGCTCGGCCAACCCCTGCCCATTTTGACTCTACAATTCCCCTTCTTACTCATTGAAGCCTCACTTTTGGCATAAGTCTTCCCAAGGAAGCCGTTTAGCTCAAACCAAAAAGAGTTACCCGATTTTAAGGTAATGTTTTCACTTGAGTCCTTTTGTTTTATTTTTCCTCTCCAACCCCCTAAACTCTTTTTATTCATTTATTTTGTAACAACTACAGTATAATAAATATACTAGGATGTTGTTATAAGAATTATTTGAGCTACACTTACACACACCTACATATAATAGTTAAAGAACATACTATTTCCGTGGATGGTGAATTTCATCCTCCCGAAACGATGATTGTTCAACATTCTTTTAACACCTTCAAAGGTGGCCATTAAGATGACACAATATTTATATGTGATATATTATATGTCTATGTTTTCCTTAAGATTATGTATTTTTCATTTTGGGCATACCATTATGGTTTCCATTATGGGTAAACACGATATCTTCATTTAAGGAAGTGTGGACTACCGCCCCCTCAAAGTGATGTGATTCATTAATGCCATATGTGGGACGTATAAAGGATGGATTTAAAGTTATTATATATGATTTTATACTGGAATTATAATATACCTATATATCATTATTATTTATTTCCATTAAAGTATGAGATAGAAATGAAAGTAGCGTTCATGCGTACGTACGGCTTACAGTCTCCATGAACGGTGCATTTCATTTCTTATCCCCAAATGTAATGTACTATTAAAATTACATATATATAATGGATATATATGATGAATGATACATCTAAATGATTTATATAATTCTGTAATTAAAATATACATACCTCTAATTTAGTTTTAATTCCATTAATATGACAAAGAAATGAAAGTAGTGTTCATGCGTACGTACGGCTTACAGTCTCCATGAACGGTGCATTTCATTTCTTAACTCTAAATGATTATGTGATATTATAAACACATGTATATGCTAGATATATATGATATATATGATATCCAAATCAGTAATGTCATTCTGGATATAATGAACCTTTGACCACACGAACAACATGTAATTGTAAGAAGTCCACTTTTGACTTAAGAACCAAATATCGACAAAACAAACATTATTAACTTAAATGATTACATAATGTTTATAACATGACAATAAGTGATATAAAATGAATAAGGAACTTGAAAAAGGTTCATAATAAAATAGAAATTAACTCAATTTTATTATTCAGGACGTTAATGAACGATCGAGTCAAGTCGGACCCGAGGAAAGGGACTTCGTCTCAATCTCCTTTCATTGAGGAATATCTCGTTTTATACACAACTTTCTTTTATATAGTGTATAAACCCGTTTGACTTTTAATTTTATACAAAAGGAATCTTTTTCTACGAAGCATTTTAAAAAACAACAAAAAGGAATGTTTCTTTTAACGTACGCGGTGACAATGACCTTTTCCGCTGCCGCGAGTATTATTTGGTCTTTGGCTTCCTCAACAAGCCGTAATGTTTTTTTTAAATGAAATAAATACCATATACTCTTTTATGTATTTTGGTATTGAAAATGGTTTTTCTAATGGATTTTTTATGTCAATATATTTAAGTGATATATTGTGATCAAACTGTGGAAATGATTTCCTTCAATTATATTTGTTTTATGTCTTATGATTTTATAATGGTACATGGACATTTGATGGGTGGTGACGTGATAAACCATATGACGGGTGGTTCCGTGAATACCAGGATGGGTGGTTACCTTATAACCTCCAATGCATTGGGTATGGAAGTCGTCTGTATGGCTATTCCATTAAGTATGTATGGAATTTGGCTGAATGGCTATTCCATTAAGTGATATGTGTGGAAGTTGACCGTATGGTTATTCCACTTAAGTATGTTTATGTCCCAAGTTACCTTTATATGTTATGTGTACTTTATATGGGTTTTATGATAATCCTTTGGTTACAAAAAGGTATGTAATGATATTTTATTCAGTGAATATTTTTTACTACTTCATGAAGGTGAAGGTATTACTTTGATAAAGTATACATGTTTTATTTGATGTTTTAAAAACTAAAAGGTTTTATTCATTGTGTATCCCTTACAGAGCTTTTTATTCTCACCCTATGTTTTTTTGAAATGTTTTTCACAGGACCTAATGTGGAATAGGGTCATGGATGGAATCAAGGGAATGTCATGCTATATAAAACATGGAACTAGACATGTCTCTTTTTAAGAGTTTTTTTTATTTTAAGGAAACTTAGTAGAAGTGTCTACTTTTTAATCTTTTGAGATGTAATAGTTATGTTCTAATTCTCTAAAACTCTAAACCTAAAAAGATCATCAATGTGAATTATTCATTTAATTCAATATTAAGTAATGTTTAAGGCCGGGGCCTTATAGTTGGTATCAGTGGTCGGTTTAGACAACTTTAAGAGTTAGAAAATTGTTAAATTATAAATTAATTTATGGTATGATTGAAATGATATAGCATTTGAAGAATACCATGTTGCTTTGCCTAAGATATTTCTATGTTAAGAATGGTTTTTCATAGAGAAAATAGAACAGATTTTCTGGGAAGGCATACAGAGGGAAATGACCTTTCAAATCAGTATCCTCAGATGGTCAGAATCAAAACTAAACAGTTTGTTACAGTGATGTCTCATTTGACTCAGGATTTGAAAAGAAGATTGGTGAATTCTCCAGTTTTGGAACTACCTTCCAGGAATGGTGAGTTTGTTATATACAGTGATGCTTCATTGAAAGGACTTGGTTGTGTCCTAATGCAGAATGATCAGGTAATTGCTTATGCTTCATGACAGTTGAAAACTCATGAGGTAAATTACCCGACACATGATTTGGAATTAGCTGCTGTTGTTTTCACTTTAAAAATTTGGAGGCATTATTTGTATGGAGTAAAGTGTAAAATCTATACTGATCACAAAAGTTTAATGTATATATTCACTCAAAATGAGTTGAACATGAGACAGAGGAGATGGCTGGAATTAATCAAGGATTGTGATTGTACAATTCATTACCATCCGGGAAAATCAAATAAAGTGGCTGATGCTTTTAGTCGAAAAAGTAATGCTTCATTAGTAATGTTGCGTTTAGAATGTGATACTTTGGTTAAGGATTTGATGAACTTTGGCATAGAAGTTGTTGGTGTAGGAAGTTCTTCTGTTTTGTTTCAGCTATCAGTGAGATCATCTCTATCAGATAGAATCAAGCAAGCACATAAGCAAGACAGTGAGTTGCAGAAAAAGGTAGAGTTGGTTCAGAAAGTAAGTTCCCTGAATTCAACATTGATAATGATTGTGTTTTGAGATTTGGTAAGAGATTGTGTGTGCCTTGTGATTCACAATTGAAGAGAGAGTTGTTATGTGAAGCTCATTGTTCTCTGTTTTCAGTTCATCCTACCAGTACTAAGATATACAGAGATCTGCGGGAGTATTACTGGTGGGATGGAATGAAAAGTGATATTGTTGATTTTACTGTGAAGTGTTTGACTTGTCAGCAGGTTAAAGCAGAGAGACAGTTAACGAAAGGGATGCTTCAGCCTCTACCAGTTCCAATGTGGAAATGGGAGAATATATCCATGGACTTTGTTGTGGGATTACCGAATACATCTCGAGGTAATAATGCAATCTGGGTAATTGTTGATCGCTTGACTAAATCTGCTCATTTATTTGCTATAAGAGATACTTTTTCCTTAGATCAACTTTCCCGTTTGTATCTTAAAAAGATTGTCAGGTTACATGGAGTTCCTCTCTCCATTGTATCTGACCGTGATCCCAGGTTTACTTCTAACTTTTGGAAAGTCCGTCAGAAGTCGTTGGGTACTGAATTAAATTTTAGTACAGCTTTTCATCCTCAATCAGATGGGCAGTCAGAACGAACAATTCAGACCATGGAGGATATGGTACGAGCTTGTTCAATGGATTATCAGGGAAGTTGGGACCAACATCATTCTTTGGTTGAGTTTTATTTTAATAACAGTTTTCATTCCAGTATACAGATGGCACAATTTGAGGCATTATATGGGAAGTAGTGTCAAACTCCATCATTTTGGGATGAAGTGGGTGAAAGGAAGCCGATTGGACCAGAATTGGTAGAAGAGATGGCAAATAAAGTTCAGTTGATTCAGAAACACATGAGAACAGCTCAAAGCAGGCAGAAGAGTTATGCAGATAACCGGAGGAAGGATCTATCTTTAAAGGTAGGTGATCATGTTTTTCTCAAGGTTTCTCCATGGAAAAGTGTGATGAGATTTGGTAAGAAAGGAAAGTTAAGTCCAAGGTTCATTGGACCATATGAAATTCTGCAGAGAGTTGGATCAATTTCATACAGAGTGGCATTACCTCTGAGTTTATCTCAAGTACACAATGTTTTTCATGTTTCGATGTTGAGGAAGTATATGCCAGATCCATCTCATGTTTTTGAGTCCAGAGGTAGTTCAGCTGGAAGAGAACCTATCTTATGAGGAACAACCGGTCCAGATACTTGACCACGGGGAGCAAGTGTTACAAAATAAGGTAATCCACCAGGTAAAGGTTTTGTGGAAAAACCATATGGTTGAAGTGGCAATGTGGGAATCTGAAAATGCTATACGGGATAAATACCCTCACTTATTTTGATAAGTGAATAAAATTGCGAGGACGAAATTCCCAAAAGGGGGGAATGATGTAACATCCCAGGTAAATAAAGATTAAATAATTTTCATATTTATTAATATTTACTAATTAAATATTAATTTTACTTTAAAGAGGTTGCTATGATCGATAGCATACCTGATACGCAATGATGAGTTCCTTTGAAAACTTACGTTTCACACTAGTAATTAAATAATATTATTTTAAATTCTAGTTAACACGTAGCTGTTGTACTGGCGGGAATAGATATAAATAACTACAATATGATTATATATGTTTGTTAAATGTTTTTACATTTATCTAATAAAGGATAAAGGCATTAAATACGAAAAGAATTCAATTTTAGGCTTATATACTCTAATTTTCATGAAAGGTCCACTTATCTCCTTTTGACGGCGAACCGTCATTTAATATAGTTTTGATCGATCTTATAAATTCTATTGCACCAAATATAACTCTTCTTTAGAATCGGGACCTCAAAATTTACTTTGTGTAAATTTTTGGTATCTTTCCGATAAAGTTCCTTTTTTAATGAATAGTGTAAAATGTTGTATTTTAATTCAAAACCTCTTTTTAATCTAATTTTTTAAGATGATTAGATTATATTTTGAATTGGTTTTAAAGTTAAATTCGAATATTTTTTTACCATTAAATCCAATAGTGGTCGTTGGAATTAATTTCACTTCGAAATCATACTTAAACTAGTGTCAATCTTTTGATACTTATTGTTTCATAAAAACACGCTAATTGCTCTGACAGTGGAAATTAATTATTAAATTAATTAATGTGATTTATATGTTTTGAATTATTTAAAATAGACTTCATTTTTGAATTCGGAATATCAAATATAGCTTAGGGTGAATTTTTGGGATTTTTCTAAAAAACATCAATTTTTAATGAATAGTGAAACCACTAAGTGGAACTTCTAAAAACTGATTTTTCGTTTAAATGAAATTTTACCACTTCTGTGTTTTGAATTTCAAAAATCCGACATAAATTGTTGTCATTAAGAAGTAAAATGTGGTTCAATGAGATTAAATTAATTTTTTGGTGAATAGTAACTTTTAAGTTCTTAATCGCTATTAGTGGTAATTAGTGTAGTTTAAGGTAAAAATAATGTTTTAATAATATGAAATGAACGTGACACATGTCCTAACCTCATTAGATGTGTCATTTCCAACCAAGAAAACCCATGGGTCAACTTGGGGACCCCATGAAGCCACTTTGGTTGGAAAATTTCCATTAATATCTTTTTATTTAAAGTTAAAGTAAAAATGAGACAAACATGAAATGTTTTACTAAAACAATTTTTACATGGGGTTATACAAATCATATTTTTGACTATAAATATTAATTTTAAAGATAAAATGATTTCCTACATCATAGTTTTTTTTATAATTTTGAGACATTAAATATCATGATGCTGCAGCGATGACCTCATTATTTAACGATTTAAATAAAATTGAAAGATAATGTAATATCTAAGACCTACACTTGTCCAAAACCTATTGGATGAGTGGTTTTAGAACCCTTATCACCTTATCCTAGAATTATATCAATGTGGGACCTCTTAAATCCGAATATCATTTTAAAATATAGTGACTTTGCTTTACTTTCCAAGAGTGCCTCTCCTCTCCTCTTATAAAAGGCCCTCAACTCTACCTATTTACCCACACTTCCAAAGCCTTTGGCTCGGCCAACCCCTGCCCATTTTGTCTATCCACTTCCCTCTATTACTCCTTGAACCCTAAAATTGGGCAGAAGTCTTCCCAAGGAAGCCTTTTAGCTCAAACCAAAGGGAGTTACCCGATTTTAAGGTAATGTCTTCACTTGAGTCCTTTTGTTTTATTTTGCCTCTCCAACCCCCTAAACTCTTTTTATTCATTTATTTTGTAACAAATCCAGTATCATCAATATACTAGGATGTTTTTATAACAAGAATTTGAGCTAAACTTACACACACCTACATCTAATGGTTAAAGAAGATATTGTTTCCGTGGATGGCGAATTTCGGCCTCCCAAAACGATGATTGTTCAAAATTATATTAACACCTTCAAAGGTGGCTATTAAGATGACACTATATTTATATATGATATATAATATGTTTATGTTTTCCTTATGCTTTTGTATTTTTCATTTTGGGAATACCATTATGGTTTCCATTATGGGTAAACACGATATCTTCATTTAAGGAAGTGCGGACTACCGCCCCCTCAAAGTGATGTGATTCGTTAATGCCATATGTGGGACATATAAAGGATGGATTTAAAGTTATTATATATGATTTTATACTGGAATTATAATATACCTCTATATCCTTATTATTTATTTCCATTAAAGTATGAGATATAAATGAAAGTAGCGTTCATGTGTACGTACGGCTTACCGTCTCCATGAACGTTGCATTTCATTTCTTATCCCCAAATGTAATGTACTATTAAAAGTACATGTATATAATGGATATATATGATGAATTATACATCTAAATGATTAATATAATTCTGGAAGTAAAATATACATACCTCTCATTTAGTTTTTATTCCATTAATATGACAAAGAAATGAAAGTAGCGTTCATGCGTACGTACGGCTTACCGTCTCCATGAACGTTGCATTTCATTTATTACCTCGAAATGATTATGTGATATTATAAATACATGTATATGCTAGATATATATGATATATATGATATCAAAATCAGGAATTTCATTCTGGATATAATGAACCTTTTACCACACGAACAACATGTAATTGTAAGAAGTCCACTTTTGACTTAAGAACCAAATATCAACAAAACAATCATTATTAACTTAAGTGATTTCATAATGTTTATAACATGACAATAAGTGATATAAAAGGAATAAGTAAATTGAAAATTGTTCATAATCAAATAGAAATTAACCCATGTTTATTATTCAGGAAGTTAAAGAACGATGGAGTCAAGTCGGACCCAAGGTAAGGGACTTCGTCTCAATCTCCTTTCATTGAGGCATATATCGTTTTATACACATCATTATTTTATACAGTGTATAAACCCCTTTGACATTTAATTTTATACAAAAGGAATCTTTTTTTATTAAGAATTTTACAAACCGACAAAAAGGAATGTTTCTTTTAACGTATGCGGTGACAATGACCTTTTCCGCCGCCGTGAGTATTATTTGGTCTTTGGCTTCCTCAACAAGTTGTAATTTTTATTTAAATGAAATAAATACCATATAATCTTTTATGTATTTTGGTATTGAAAATGATTTTTATAATGGATTTGTTATGTCAATATATTTAAGTGATATATTTTGATCAAAGTGTGGAAATGTTTTCATTCCATTATATTTTTTTTATGTCTTATGATTTTATAATGGTACTTGGACATTTGACGGGTGGTTACATGATGAACCATATGACGGGTGGTGCCGTGAATACCAGGATGGGTGGTCACGTTATAACCTCCAATGCATTGGGTATGGAAGTCGGTCGTATGGCTATTCCATTAAGTATGTATGGAAGTTGGCCGAATGGCTATTCCATTATGTGATATGTGTGGAAGTCGACCGTATAGTTATTCCACTTAAGTATGTTTATGTCCCAAGTTACCTTTATATGTTATGTGTTCTTTATATGGGTTTTATGGTAATCCTTTGGTTAAAAAAAGGTAAGTAATGATATTTTATTTAGTGAATATTTTTTACTACTTCATGATGGTGAAGGTATTACTTTGATAAAGTATACATGGTTTATTTGATGTTTGAAAAACTAACAGTTTTTATTCATTGTGTATCCCTTAATGATCTTTTTATGCTCACCCCATGTTTTTTTGAAATGTTTTTCATCGTACAATATGTAGAATAGGTTCATGGATGGGATCTAGGGAATGTCATGCTATATGAAACATGGAACTAGACATGTCTCTTTTTAAGAGTTTTTTTATTCTATGGAAACTTAGTAGAAGTGTCTACTTTGTAATCTTTTGAGATGTAATAGTTATGTTCTAATTCTGTAAAACTATAAACCTGAAAAGATCCTCAATGTGAATTATTCATTTAATTCAATATTAAGTAAGGTTTAAGGTCGGGGCCTTATATCAGTATCCCTCAAGAAGGTTTTTTAAAATATATATGACTTGTATAATTTCAAATAGAGTTTTAGTTCCATCCTTTCACTGATTGACGATATAAGGATTACTTCATTTATCCAAATTATTTTCCTTTCTTCGAAATTTGATATAGGATGTACTCTAAGGGACCTAATCCATTCCAAAATTTATATAATATTTAGTACTATGAAAAATAATAATATTTAAAGGAAAAATATTACCAATAAATTCTATTTTCAATAATATTCATACATAGGACACGGTCATCCTACCATTAAGATTTTTGACTAAAAATCTAATATTTAATCATTGAGCTTGTTATTTCATACCATCAGAAAATTCATATGATATAAAATATTTTTTAGATCCAAAATAAAATAAAAATTGTGTAGTCCACGTGTAGATGATAAGTGTACCTTCCTTAATGTAACTAAGAACATCTACTTAAGTTTATTATAATTTCTTAATCTTACAATACCCCCCTTGGGATCTTCTATCATGAGTTCCCATGACAATTAGTGTATTAGTTAGAAAATTTCCCCATCACATTATAGTTAAATCACAAAACATTTATGGATTATCCATTTCAATTTAATTCATGTGTATGATGAAATTTTTCTCCGAATGTGTAGAAAAATATATTTTCCATTTAACATGCACACTAGTTTTTTCATCCACATGTATCACATTTTCGAAAATCCAACTTTTTATTCTTCCCCATAATAATTTTTTTCTTAGTCATCCTCATCTTCTCACTATTTACATAAGATCCATAATACATGGATTGTTCTTTCTATTTTATCATATATCATTGTATTATATACTAATATAATGAGAATGGTTTGGATGCTTGTTACCATAAATACATTTTCATCAACCATCAATGGAAAAGTAAACCTTTTTTCTTGATTTCATTCTTTGACCACAATATATCTTAGTATCCTTATAATGATAACTTTATAATTAGCATCATTTCTTCTTTCATTTTCTTTTTTACTCTAAATATATTTCAATATCAAGTAACTATTTTTGAGGAAAATATTTTTCAATGAAAATTAACATAATATGTTTCCAATTAATACTAAATATTTCGACCACATAAATACTATTTTGACTCAATGACCAAGGATGATATGAATAAAACAGTGTTGGAAAAAATCCCTCAAGGTATTATTGAAATATTTTTGGTTTTATTTTTTTTTCTGAAAAATAATTTTACCATGGTATTTTGTGAGGTTAAAGATATAATATTTACATTATGTAATGATAAATATTCCTGAGAAAGGAATTGGATTCTCTAATGATGGTACAAAAAATAGAATATCTAAGGCCTTAAAAAATATAGTAAAGTAATAACATAATTGAAGACTAGGTTTCATGAGGGGAGTTTTTTTTAATATTTGGATAATATGGAATGATCCTTTGAAATGTCTGATGAAAAATGAAAAAATTATTTGAATTATAGAATCATCACCAATATTAAATTTATATGGTACATCAAGAAAATTGGTAGGATCACCCATGATATTGGAGAACATCACAAAAAAGATATTTAGTGGGTAGAATTTTCTAGATTGGGTTGAATCACATATTAATAGGCCTGTACCACCTAAGAATATAACATTAGGAAATAATGAAGATCCAAAGGCTCTAAATTCCTTATAGTTATTCGTGAAGGTTGTTCTTGAGAAAAAGATCATGCCAAAACAGATGGTTGATAAGGGTATGAATGATGACTGAATGTTTTATGCATCTTTAATTTTCTAATGTTCACAAAGCTTATGAACACCGAAGATAATTTATGAGTATCAAGAAGGCTATGTGAAATTTTTGAGTGTTTTTTTATTGACAATGTCTAATTGAGCTTCATAAAAGGATGATTCTTTGCAAAGGATGTTGGATCATTGTGAAAGAGGGGGGATTCATGAATTTTTTTTTGATTCATGAGTAATGTATATACATGTGAATAATTAGGCATTTTCATAATGGCTATTTGAGTTTTATGATAGAGGTAACATTATCAAAAAAAATTGGGGTTCACAATTGCATTATATACATGTTAATAATAATGATGTTTTCAGAAATATGTGTGTGCTTTCTGAATGTAGGCATCATCAAAAAACTATAAAAAATGGATTTCCTTGTAAATAACCAGTAATACGGTATTCGTAAAGTGAGTGAGAATAGAAATTAAATTGAGAATATATTTACAAATGGGGACTTATTCATTATTTCAAAATAAGGGACCAACATGTCCACAAACTGTGTATTAATCCATTCAAGATTTGTGATAATAGGAATATGAAGAAGGTGATCATTGACATTGGTAGTGATCCATCAAAAGAATGATTTTTGGATTGAACAATGGGAAGTAGCGAGTTTTCCATAAAAATTGTAAATTTATTGAACCAAAAAATACATGTTATCAATCCCAATCCTTATTTTTTATATTAGTCCTAGTGGATTCGGAATATAAATGCATTTTCTTTGTATTCTCTTATTAAATAGCCTTGTGAGGGTGGAAAAAGTGAAATTGTTCAGTCTCATTAATGATTTCATTTCTATTCATACATTATTATGGGAATGTGAGAGAAGACAATTTTTTTTAATGAATAAACAAGGTCTGAATATATGGTTATTTTTAATATCCCATACCTTAATTCAACCCCCACCCTATCTCATGGAATTTATCCTAGTTGCAACAATCATTTGTATTATGTAGAAAGGAAAATATCTTTGTTTTTCTACCATGTGTTTCAATGTATGTTTTCAATCAGAAAGGGGTTATAATCATCAATGAAAAAACATACAATTATGGATGAATAAAATGTATCACTGCTTCAAATATTTATGAATGAATAGCATTATTGAACCATTCCTGAAATGTCATCAAATATCTACAGTGGTTCTTTCTAAAAAGATGACTGATGTCAATTGGATGTTGACACCAATGGAATCTATGCTTTAGGTGGAGCTCAATCTAATTAAATAAATACAATGGTAATTCTTTATAAGTCATAACTTGATACGTAGGAAAAAATTTCATATTCTTATGATGGAAATTTGGAATTTTGAAAATAAATATATCATTTCCAATGAAAAATGTATGAGGATGTATCACCCAATGATTTTATAGTATGCCTATATTTAAATTTATCTTCATTGATACTATACAATCCAAAAAACATCAAACTTAAAGAAAATTATTGTGATTATTATCACATAGGAATTGGAATGGAAAGAATGAAATATATTATTTGAATTTTTAAAATATATTATACACATATTTATAAAATTACTTATTTTGTTTCCAGTTATTTTGAAATGAAGATAAAAAAAAACAAATGAACATAAAATAAGTGTTTTTATATAAAAAAAGTATTACCAAAATGGAATTAGATATTAATAAATTAAATTAAACACAATTCGTCCAAAATATTAATTAAAATTATATGTTACATATTCAATCAATTTTTTTTAAATTCAACTACAATGTTTTATACAAATAATATAAGAGCTATTCCCATTTTATGCTTAAAATAGTATATTGCCTAAAAAAATTACAACCTTTTAATGTACCACTTATATTAAAACTACGTTTTTAAACATTTAAAAATCCTATTAAATGAAATAAAAAACATTTTCATATGTTTTATTTCATAACTAGTTTATAGTGAAATTTTTGTATTTTTACAAAAATATTAATTTACCAGTGAATATTGAAGATTCATATTATAAAAAAAATTCATTTTCATTTTTTTTAATATTTTATTTTTTATATTAACAGTAAAATCAACTATGAAAATGTACCTAAAATTTATATATCTTTCAAATAAAAAATATTGTACATTTATATAATTGAATAAGTAAATAATTTTTTTAAAATGATAAATTAAGGGTTGGTATTTTTGTGACATATAAATGATAATTCTAAATTTTTTAATTAATAAACTGTTTAAGAAGAAAATATATTTTCATAAACTATTTTTATAATGGTATATTTTTTATTATGATTATAATTATTTTTAAAATAACCAAATTAATTTTTCAATGTTCTATAAAATCACATATAATTTTAAAAATGGTATTTTTTAAGTAGGTGATGATTTTATTTAAAAATTAAATTCCAAATATTTAGAAATTTATATTCATAAAATGGAGATAATTTTTTATTTCTAATCATTGAAAAATGTTTAGGAATAATTTTTGGTATTTTTTTAAAATACTTGATTGTTTGATGAATAGTAAAATACAGAAATATACAGTATAAGTACATTATAAGTTAAAAAAATATTCATTGTGTCATTGATCAATTAATCACCATAATATTGAACTATTAATAATTATTATCATATATTTATTTATAAATATCAAATGATTCATTTTGTGGATCCAAACTAAATAAATGATTAAAATATATAAGAAACACTCTTCTCCTCTCATTGTAAATAATATCCCTCACTATCTATCTCACTCATACTTTCAATGCCTTGATGAATGATTATATGGTGGAAATTTACTCTCTAAAACCTATCCCCAACTTTTTTTTATTTCTTTTGTCCCGAAAATACCATTTTAATGTTCCTTAATAAGGTTCTCAAGTAGAATATTTCACGAGGGAAATCATTCTTAGTTATATATTAATTTATTTTAAATTATTTTCTTCTTATTTTATCATTACATATCATATAGAAAAATTATTGATTACTGTAATATAATATAAATAATATAATTTAATTATTTAATGTAATATCTATCATCAAAAACCTTCTCCACCCCCTTTTATTCGTTAAATGAAAACATCGTAGAAGATCCGAATTCATTTTCTATTACATCCTCCAAGTATGGTCATAAAACCAAAATTATGTTGAAAATCAATATTTTATAATACATTTTAATGTTTAATTAGTATTTTGGAATAAATATATATATATTATTGTAATTAATATGACAAAACAAGTTTTTCACGATTGAAAACCCCCCAAATTGATCTATATGATTATCATTAAAGATCTATCTAATGAATCATTCTCATATTTAATATATATATATATATGAACATTATATTTTCTAGTTGTTCATTAATAATATATTATTTAAATTACATATAATTATTTCCACTATACATTGCCTAATATATATGTGTGAAAGAAAACTACTCATTAAAACCAATGAAAAGAACACTCCCAGTTGATAAAATTGAATCTCACGGATCATTACAAATGCTATTAATGAATTTATAAAATTATAAAAAATCAAATAGTTATTAAAGTGTTTATAAATTAATATATTATTAAATATAATTTTATTATTTAGGATGTTACGTACATGTAAAAAACATTTTCAAACATAAGGTAAGGATTTCTTCCAGAACATACATTTTCATTATAGCTAACATTTCTCTTTACTTAACCTAATTTAATCTTTAATTATTTATATATAATTATTATATATTCTATTTATATGTTATAAAATCATGTATCCTTGTATTTGAATCGTTATTTTATGGGTAAATAAATTTTTTACAAAGTTCCAATCTAAATTACTCCTAATTTAAATCATTCTTAAATGGAACTTCTTGATTTCTTAACAATTTTCATGTAACATCCATAATATATTTTAATTCACCATTATTATTCTAAAATGAAAAATATTTTTATGAAATACAATATTTTTTCATTTATGGATTTATAAAAACAATTATGACTAGAATAAAATATATTTTTCAAAAGAACTCTACATTGCAAAGTAAAAAAAGGTATTTCTCTCAAAAATTCCTCAATGGTTCTATTAGAGTTATTATATATATTTCAACAATCCAATTGATTCATATTCTTATTTATATTTATAATTTATCACTATCATATACCATATTTTATTAAATTTTTTATGATCATGTTGACTATGGATGTTCTATCTTATCATCATTCACTATAATACTCGAAATGGTTAGTGGTTATGTTTAAAAATTGGGGAAGGTTATTTAAATTTCATATATATATATTGTTTAAGATTAAATCAATTCATATGTGTAAGTAATTAGAATTATTATGTGATTTATTTGACCCTCTATTGAAAAAAGATGCATCAATAGGTATCATGAAATAAAATAGAAATGGATATGGCGGAGGCCTTACACATTTATTTTTAGATGTCTTGGTTGAGGCCTCACCAATATGAATATGATGAATGGAACTATTCATTCCCTCATTATGATATTAGTAATTTATATATGGATAATTTTAATTCTCTAGTGATTAATTATATTTTTTACTTATTCATATTTTATTCCGACCATATTATGCTCAAAATTATGTTCTAATGCCATGTGTTTTTAGTTATTCATTGTGCTTTATTATTTATATTAGATTATAATTTATTACTTAACCTTACTGAGCATCTAATATTACACCTTTATTATTTTTTATTTTCCCCAAAATGAGAATATGTGTATTATTAATGACATTAATGGATAATATTGGATTTTATTGATGTTTTGAAAGGAGTTTCTTTGTTGTATTTCATTTCTAGTTGTCATGTATAAAATATGTTTATATTTAGTTGTAAAAATATACTAAAAAATTTGGTCCATTAAGATGTTACATCTTTTTCATAGAAATAATGAAATAAATCAAGGCCAGAGATACATAATATTGGGTTTGCGGTCCTTAAATATTCTACGAGAGAGAATTTATTATAAACATTGAAAACTAGATTCAAAATACAAATATTAGGGAATACAGATATAATATAGACTATATGGATAATAATAGAATTGCATCCTAGAATTTCTATAAGGTATATATTATGTGTTTCTTCCTAGAAATAACATCCATGTATGGATAATACAAGTGGAAGTGTTTATGGCATAGATGTACCTATGAGTAACAACTCTGAAAAGTTGCATCAGTCCTGACTTGGCATAACCTATTACACAATAGTGGTTCTTACTGAGAACCTAATTTGACACTCTTACGGGACCTTATTGTGTTAATTCATATTTTATTTACACACCATTATGAATGACATAATAATTAATATGTCCATAGAGATACAATTTTTAGGATTGTAAGATTAGCTATGTATAATTTTTATTCAATTTTTGACAGGTATTTCACATTTTTGACAATATATATTATGTTTCAGAATGTTACGATCTATTATATTATATTCCATTGATAATAAATGTTTCATATCATAAGGAATGGTAATATTATCAATTCTCATAATCCAAAGGGTATTAGTGATCATTTCACTGATGGGTTTAATAAAGACATTCAAATATAAGTAGTCTCATAAATATTCTCATAATATGAGGAAATAAAACATTTAATAACAAGATAAATAAAGAATTATTTAATTCTTATGGCATCAAATAGGAGTAAGATAAGAAGAGAAAATTTGGTAAAATGATAGTTAAAGGGGAAAAGGGAATGAAGTATTTTTTTAAGAATTGATAATTATAATAGGAAACCCCATTGTATATGCATAAGTGGAAAAGGATTTTTCATCCTGTGTGATGAAAAAGGACTCCATTCTCATGTTTGTAAGGAAGAGAATTACTGTCCAATATTTAATGCTTCAACTACAAGGATGTGGGACACTATAGAAATCAATGTCTCAATCATCAACAGAATGTACACCAAAAAAGGATAATGGATTGTTTTTTGTCTTATGTTACTATAAATGATAATGTGGAATGATTAATATTTGGTTTAATGGATTCAATAATTTCGTTTTTTTGAGATTTTTATCAATAATACTCGGGTAATAAAAATCATGAGATGTATAAATATTATACTTCGGTACTTCATATTTAGAGAATTGAAAGCATGTGATAAATTGAACCAGTAAAAATAAGAAGTGAATATTTTTTTATCTTCATGAAAATGAATAAATTAGACAAGATAACCCTAAATATGCATTTTATGTTGAGATAACATTAAATATATGTTTATGGTAGGGTATTGGTGACCATTTAAGTGGTTATTTAGCCAATGGTTTACGATATTCTAAAATTATTTGATGTTTGGATTTAAGGACTTTACCCAATAGCCTTAGACTATTCTCATTAAAGCATGCATGTTTCCTAGTGTTTTGAAGGGTAGTAAGGTGTTAGTATTTTTTAATGTGATAGTAATAGCTACATTATTTGGGGAATCATATATTAATATTTTTTTATAAATTTTGTGACCTTCCTAGTAAATATTTTTCATTGAATTTGTAAGTAAATATGTTTTATGATTCTTATATTTGAATACTTATAAAATGTATGAAGTATATTATTAATTATTATTAAATTATTATTTATCACAATAGACAAACTATGATAACAATAATAGTTTTTGTATAAATTTATAAAATCAAGAAGATACTTTAGGATTATATGATTAATAAAAGTGCATGAGGAAGAAAATTTTATCTTCAATATCTATCTTGAGATTTAGTAAATGAAGTAGAGATAGGTAAATCACCACCAAAGATAAGATTATATCATCTGAAGGAATCATGTAATGTTTATTCTTTAATTTTATTCTCAATATATTAAAATAAATACTAAACTATAGGAAAAGTATTTTGGAAAAAACATCATCTCATCAATTTTTTTCAGAGAATCAATGGTCAATTATCCAATCACAAATTTATTGTTTTTTGATTTTATTATTTATAATGACTATATACTTTATAATTATTCTTAAAAAAATTATAATTTTATTTCTATTGTATATCCTCATTTTCACTTTCCTCTAAATGTTCTCATATTGAAAATCCAAAATCTATGGTAACCTTCACATTTCTATTTGTCTCTTACGAGGATGCTTTATTATTCCTATTTTTGATGTACGTTTTCAATTAAATAATTTTAAAGTATCAAACCTCATTTTTGAAGTTCAATTTTAAATTGTTAGGATGAAATTAATTGAACGTTGAGAGAATTTTTGAACCAATGATTTTATCATATGTATCTTTTTAAATTTATCTTCTTCAATAGTGTACATTATATTGAACACTCATATTTAAAAAACTATATTGAGATAGATATCACCTAGAAATTGGAATGGAGTGAAAGAAATTGAATTTTTAAATTATGAAAATTTATTTTACGGAGAATTATAAAATAAATTATTGGTTAAATAATTATTTATAAATTAAAATAAAAAATTAATTAAACATAAAATATGTGTTTTTATAAAAAATATTTATTTACCATAATGAAATTCTATAATAATTAATTAATTTAGAAAATATTATTGAAATATATTAATAAACCCTATGTTTTAAATATTCAATAAAATGTTTTTAAATTCAAATAACATGTTTTATATGATTAATTTAAGAATAAATCAAAATTTTCACCTTAAATCTATTTTATAAAGAATGTTTTACTAAGCTTTATTTCCGAACTTTTCTTAGACTAATTTTAAAAAAAAAATATTTAACAAAGTAAACATATTCATTCAATTCATAATAAAAAACTATTTTGGGGTGAAATTTTGGTATTTCTTTGAAAATATTTATTATTAACTGAAAAGATAAAAATACTAGTTTTTATTAAACATACATTTTAATTATACTAATAGTATATTTGTGATATAAATTGAATCCACACCTATGAATTTATACATAAATATTATGTTTCTAATGAATGAAATTATGATATATTTATATCATGTAATAATAAAATTTTTTTTTTAAAAAAAGATAAATTAATTTTTATTATTTTTATGATACAAAAATGATTATTTACAATTTTATAATTAATACTATAATTTAAAAGTAAATTTAATTTCATAAAATATATTTATAAATTAATATTTTGTATTTTTTGATTATAATATATTTTTATGAGACCATAATTATTTTTCAAATGTGTCATAAAATCCGTGAATATAGTAAAATTTGTATTTGTGAGAAAATGATGATTTAATATAAAAATTAATATTCAAATGTTTACAATATTATTTTCATAAAATTTATATCAATATTTAATTCAGCACATTAGAAAATATTTATGTACAGATTTTGGGATTTTTCGAAAATATGTGACTGTTTGGTGAATTGTAAAATACTGTAATTTAAACTATAATTACATTATAAGTTAAATACACTATTAAATGATTCATTGTTGACGTTTTAACAATTATCTTGAACTAATATTAATTATTTTAATATAATTGTACAAAATTATTAAACTATTCCTATTCATGAACCAAAATAATAAACAAATGAATAAAATATTAAAAACAACTCCTCTCCACACACTATAAATACCACCTCTCATCACCACATTTACTCACACAACCAAAGCCATTATTAATTATATTTATTTACCCATTTACTCTCCCAAACCAGTTCCCATATTATTTATTTTATGTTCTCCCCAAAATTCAATTTTAATATTAATTAAGGAGGTTCTCAAGGGGAATAATTCAAGAGGTAAATCCTTTTTGTTCTCTTTAAATAGCTTTTAATTTCTTTTCTTCTTATTTTGTCCATAACTATTCTTTCCAAACATGCATGATAACTGAAAAATATTATTTATACTATTATTTTATTATGTAAATGGAAGATCCATCATCAAACTTTTTCTTCTCCCCCCTTGTAATCTAAAAATGAAAACAACATCTGTAATGTGATAATTTTTCACCATCATGGATGATGCAACATTATTTTCTATTAACACCATCAGGGTTGGTTATAAAACAATAATTGTTGTTAGAATATATTTTATATTCATTTTTTTTGTTATTTGGTATTATAGAAACAATGTATATGAATGATATTAATTAATAAGGCAAAACTAGTTCATGACGATCGATAACCCACTGAAATGATCAAAATGATTATCCTTAAAGTCCTATATAATGAATCACAACCATGCCTGGGAAAAAAATAATATGTAATACCATTATATATTTTGTATTTCATTAATAACATATAATTTCAATTCAATATAATTATTTCCATTTTACATGAACATCAATATAAATGTAAAAGTATGTTGCTCATGAAAACCAAGGAAAAGAACACCCCCAAATGACGAAATTGGTTATCATAGACCATAAAAAATTATATATATGAGCTTAATAAAATTATAAAAAATTACATACATATTAAATAGTTTATAAATTACTTTATTAGTGAATCTAAATTCATTATCATGTGTGTTATGTAAATGTGATGAAAATGTTTAGACATAAGGTAAGGGATTCATCCCGAACCTCCATTTCTTATTTAGAATATGATTTCTCTCTATTTACCACAATATAATTCTTAATTATTTTTATATCCTTAATTTTAATTTTTTATATTTTTTTCAAACTCATATATCCATATCATTTACTATTTATTTTATTGGAAAATACATTTTATACAAGGTTCACTTATCCATTAACCCTGATATACATACTCTATTAAAGTGAACATGTTCATTTTGTTCATATTTACACATAATATCCATAATCTGTTTAAAAAAACATTATTATTTTAAAATCACTAATTTTTTCATTTTTAAAATAACACTTCATTGCAAAGAAAATAAATTTCATTTCCATCTCTAATTCCTCGAAGATTTTATTAGTTTACTTTTTTACAATTTCCAAATATTTTTTGAATATTATTCTTAATGAGATTGATATATTATGATAATAATCTACAATATTTCAACAAATTTAATATTATTATTTTGAATATCGATGTCGTATCATCATACATTCATTATACTATGCAAAATGGTTAGTGGTTATAATTTCAGATTGAGAATATATATTTATATTTCATATGTATATGTTGTTTATATTTATTCATGTCAATATTTGGAATAGATTCTACTTAGTATGTGATCGTTAGGGACCTCTATATCATGTCTACACAAATTTTGGTCTCATGTGACATAGAAGAACTGGATTTGTTTCTGGCTTTAACCATTCATTCTATGATGTCTTGGTCAGGGCCTCAACAATATGTTTACGATGTCTGGCACTATGCCTTCCCTCATTATGACAGTGGTAGTTTATAATACATGTAATTATTCAACTATTATAACAACCATGGTTAATTTTCATTATCATGTGATTATTTATAAGTCATTATTTACTCATATTTTATTCTTACCATATTATGATCATGATAATGCTCAAATGGAATTTATTTTTATTCATTCACCATGCCTTATTATTTATATTATCTTACACTATATTAATTAAACGTATTGATCATATAATCTCACCACTAAATTTTTTTTTATAATTCCCTAGGATGAAAATGTTAGTATTATGAAAGACTTGTGAGAAAAAATTAGTTGTTTATGGGTGTTTATGAAGAAGTTTCAATGTTGTATTTCAATTTATCTTGTAATGTAAAACATAAGTTTATATTTGGTTTTCAAAGTATAAGAACTAGTTTTATCATTTGGGATGAAACCGCATTATCATCGTACAAATGTAATAATACAAGGCACTGGATCCTAGCTGCTGGGGTTGGGGTCTTTATGGATGATCTCATAATGAACCCTAACGTGGCTCCTAATGCATTCCTTTACCGGGTGAATGTTTTTGTGGAATAAATTCTCAATATCAAAAAAATTATTCAATATTTGAAGATTTTCAAGATGATATTGACAAGGCATCCAGATCTATTCAATATGAATTCTTCATTAATTGGAAGATAAATATCCAATGGAGTTTACATTGGATATCTTTCATAGTAATCTTATTACATTTGACATAATAAATGATGATAATGAGTCTGTGGGAAAAATGTCTAAATAAATGGAATTCAATGCCATAAAAAATATAATTATTAATGATTGGTATTAATAATAATATACTGATAAATTCATGCAATATATTTAATCAAATTAGGAAACAAGATATATAATTAAATAATACAATCTCTCACTTGCATTCTTTTTTAGTGGAAATATCATACATCTAACTATGAGGTTCCCTAATAAGTTTCAAGATAATTATTTGTATGAAGTTGAAATTACCATGAATAAATATTCAGACTATGTGATCATTATGGATAAAAATAAAGGGAAATTTATTGAAAAGGAATAATATTCATTCACATGAAAAAGTAGGTTCATAAAAATCAGAGGTTTTAGAGAAGAAAAACTAAAAAAATTAGGGGGGAAATAAAATAAAGATAGTAATAGATTTATCATAAAAAATGGAATAAAGAGACAATTATGAAGAAGAATTTGAAGGAATAATTTTTCATTAGGATGAATTATATGACACTCTTTAATAAATAGATTGTTGGAGAGACAAAACGTAAAGAAATTAAAAAGTTGTTCATGATTCCAAACAATTTATGATGTTATAGGAAGAACATAATTCTGAGTTGATCGAATAAATTAAAAATCTTATTTCTTAAATTATATAGAAATCATAAAGGATCATTGATGTCATTTTCAATGTTTTAAAATAAAGAAGGGTGAAGAATACCTTGATTTATACTTTGAATGATCAAGACATACTCATTAAAAATATTAATGAGGAAGTTTTCACCCTTTGAAGGATTAAGTCTGATCAAGATAAAATCTTAACTATATAAAATTAGTTTTTAAATGTATCCAAAAATTTTAAATGAAATTTTAATTTTCAATTCAAACAGAAAAATTAATGTTAGGAGAAGAAAATAATATATCTAAATGATATGGCTATTATGAGGCATCATTGAGAACAGAAATCGGTAATAGTTTATGTCAGAGTATAAGAATCTGTTTTGAGATTGATGATTTATTTTGGAATGAATCTGAACCAGAATATTTAGAGAACCCAATAGAAAACTAGTAGTTCTTTAGTGGTACATAGTAATGCACCCCACATTAGATTTTATTGTTGTAGAAAAACGAGACACTCGAAAAAAAATTCAACTATTTCCAAGAGGTACCTGAGGGATTCAAATAATCAAAGATATCCCTAAAAAGTTTAATATTACAGGATATCATTTATTGATCACTATTTTTAGTTTGGAATATTCAGTCACAAAACATGATATTTCATATAAAAAATACAGAGGAATGTGATGAATCATACTGAATGTGGTCATAATAATTAGCTCAATGTATCATAAAAAGAGTTGAAGACTCAAAATCGATTTGAACCTACTCAAGATGAATCAGAACCATTATACCCTATGAAATATCATGATTATAAATCCATTCCTGGTATGAATGAGAAAACATGGATCAAAACGAAAATAGATGAGCTGGTAGTGATTATTGGTATTATCATTGAATAATCTGATCATTTTGGTGTGTAGATCCATGATAGTGGATGTATATCCCATATTATGGCTAATAAAGATATTTTTATAAGTATGAAATATGACAAAAATGTGATGTAAAATTTTTAAATAATGAATGAATAAATATTATTGGATCAGGGAAAGCCAAATGTTAGGGAAATGTAATTAGAGGTGTTGATGTCTTTGTTGTTGAACATATCATTCACAACAAGCTTAGTGTCGGTCAACAATGTGTCTTGAGTAACTCTATAATATTTACAATAAAGGTTGGTATCATAAAATGAATAGTTATTTTATTTGTTCAATAAATAAAAATTAATAATGAGGAATCTATACCATGTAAATGGAGAAGACGATATATTCTTTTTATCCTGATTAGAAGAAAACATGTTGTGGTATGAACAACATTCCCATCTATTCCAACTGTCCTTGGAAGATCTTGTAAAAGGTGATATAGCTTTGGATATCCCAAATCTATCACATGATCTTACTCATGCATATGATGGTTTTTAAAATTGTATATTATCAAAAATATTTACAAGGAAAAAAGAAGAAAATTGAACTATAGTTCAGAAATTGGTTAATGCAGATGTATATGAACCTATCTCACCAATATCAATTTATGGGAAGTGTTTCATAAATAATTATTAAAGGGAATCTAAAAAAATATTTTCACGATGATTATGATGTCTCTTGCTAATAATGCTATAAAATTAACAATCATTCAAGTAGAATATAATATTAAAAACATAGGATAAGGCTTCGGGTTTCACTAGTGAGAACACCATAATAGAATGGAGTGGTTGAGAAAAGAAATTAGATCCTAGAAAACATGGATATAATTTTTTTTAAACATAACAACAAGATAAATTATGGATGGAATCAGTCATAACATTGGTCTATATTTACAGCAAGTCTATTCTTTTCAATGTACAAAAATATTCTACATCATTTGTTTAATGGGAAGAAGACAACATTGAATTACTTTTGAATATTTGTAAATAATGTTTTTATTCTCAACAAGGTGAAACATAGTTAATTTGAATCATGGGTATAAGTGGGTGTATTTCATTGATATTTATGGAATAGTAAAGTATATAATTGTTTCAACTATAAGATTTTAGATGTAGTTAATATCATTGATGTCACTAAAGTAATGAATGAATAGAATATTTAACAACACATTGAATAATTCCTTGATGAATGTGATGGAGATGAAATTAAATAAAGGGAAGATGAAGTGGAAAATACTAATTCTGAAGAAGACACATATTATTAGTAGGATGAGTTCAAATACTGAGTGAATTTGGAATAGTGAATGAAGAGCATGACCAAATTGAGAAGAATCAGACATGGGAGATTGTTTAAAGACCAAAAAACAAGAATATCATAGAAATGGGTATTTCAAAAAATGATGAATGATGTTGGAATAGTCAAAAAAATTAATGATTAATATAGAAAGGATAGTCCTAGATAGAGGGTATTGATGTTGATAGAACATTTTCTCCTATTGCGCTACAAGAGACAATCAAATTATTCTTGGTAATAGGAGTTCCAATAAGGTTTCATGTTTCTCAAATGAATGCCAATTCAGTATTTATGAATGAGGTTCTCAAAGAATAAGTTTATATTGAGCCGTAAAATGGTTTTATCATTCATCATGAAGAGAATGTTTTTTTAATCCTCAAGAAGCCTACGTATGGTTTGAATAAAGTACCATGATAATGGTATATTGAGGCTAGACTTGTTTTTGATGATGATCAATTTTAAGCATGTTGTTGTTGAATAAAATCACTATGTAAAAAATCAAAATAATAAAAGGATGATTTTACTCTTGTATGTCATTAACATAGTATTTGTTTGATCAGATGAAGCATGTTAGAATCAATTCTCAAAATTCCTGAAAAGTTAATTTCAAAGTTCTATGATTGGTGAAATGATATGTTTCTATAGTTTATTGGTGCCATAAGGAATGAATGGGACAATCATTTTTCAATATATATATATAATGAGGATATTTTGAGATGATTTAAAATGGATAATTCCAACGATATGATTAATATAGTGGCTACCTAGATGAAACTATCATGGGATGATTAATGCAATGTAGTTAATGTCACAAAATATAGACAAATCATTGAAAGTCTATTGTAATTGAAAACCACCAGACCATATATTGTTTTTCTTACATGCCAAGAAAAAATATAAAAATGAAATACCTATTAAATACAAATAATTTTCACAAAAACAATTCCTATTCATAGCACATGGATGATTTATTTTTTTATACAATAATAAATCTTAGTAAGAGTTATTAGGATATACATATGTAGATTTTTTCACTTCAGCTGATGATTAAAAAGAATTTTCAAGTGTACATTCTATATTAAAGTATTTTCAATTTCATGGAAAATAAAGAAAAAAAATTTCATTTCCATTATAATTTTAGAGGCTTAATATTTTATAGCCATCTGTCATTTAAAATAGTTATTATGGATGAAGCAGCAGCTCAATTACATGGATGTTCTAATAAAGTCTCTGATCAGAATGCATTGATACAATCCATGGTCTATAAATAATAGAAAAAATGATGTTCATATCTCAAAGAAAAAATTACATTGAAGTTGAGTAAATTTTATCATGTATAAGGTTGAGAAATATCTTGAGAAGCTGGAGTATATACAAACAGAACTACATGTTCTGGTCATTAGAATATAGTCCTTACCTAAAAAAGATTATGAACATTATGAAATAGATCCCGAAGATCAGTCAACTGCCCAAACATGAAAAGATGTAGATGTTGCACACCCTCTCCCTATGGTATGGTGTATTCTTCCCCAATTTGTTCATATGTGTTGTTTACCCTGTGGAAAACACAAATGACAAACCATCAGGTTCATTGAAAAGAGGGATTAGTTGTATCTGTAAAAGGGGGAGAATTATCATAATCAATAAAGGGGGAGAATATTATAGGGAGAGTAGTGAGGAATGATGATATTTAATTTTTAAAATTATAATGATGATTGTTCAAATGTTTTATATGAAGATATATGGGGTTCATGTTAAAAATAGTTGATTGGTTTTGAAATGAAGTGATTTATTGAAAAATATTAATGCGACTCTTGGTTATCATGCAATGCATGGATCATGTGGTATCATATTGTGCATTAATTAAATAATTCATCACTATCTGAAACACATAATAATTGTTTTAATAAAATATAATTATCTTTAATGAGGTATCCTAATGTGAAGATGTGTCCAGAAACACAAAGGGGTCGATTTTTTAGAAAAAAACACTCCTGGTAACAATTTATTGTGCTTGGGATAATTTTTTATGGAGAAAGAATGATTCCATGTTATGTTTTGGAGTTCAAAATATATTATTTAAAATGTTTATTGGAAAATATCTAAAATAATGGAATGGATGATATGAAGGCAGTACAACAAATTTAGTATTCAAAAGGCTTCCATTCTGTTGTGTTTTCCAAATTTTTGTGGGTCAAAATTTAGGGGATGGATTAATCATCATGAATGATATATTTCCCTGAAGGCCTCGTAATAATTTGGTAAAGGAATTTTTTTCTTGATGATTGGAATTCATAAAGGGGGGTTTTAAATGGTGTGGATCATCATTAATGAGCATTAAGAATGTGTGAGGAAAAATAGTAAATCTCTTCCACAATAAGAAGAATCGTGAATTGTAAATATCCTAAGTGCGTCGTTAAAAAAAGAGAGGTTTTAGAAGGACTTCAGAATGATTTTTGATATGGTTATGATGATTATGGAAGAATCTATAATAGTAGTCAATGCCTATGAATAGGTATATACCCCCTCAGAAAATAAAGTCAGGGAATAAAAAAATTCCAACGATTTGAAGTCACGAAGGTGAATCATGATGGTTGTTATTTAAAAAGTGTTTTTGTATAAATAATTATTGTATTAGTCATGATATCTGAATGAATGATATAATTATCAAATAATTGAATAATTTCATCAAGGATATGAAATCCAAGTAAATGTTGTGGGATTTATGAAGCCTAAGTGATATTTTTGATTGTTGTGTTCTGTGTGAAGTCTAATTGAGATTCATTGAATGAGGTTTCTTTATGAAGTATGAATTATATTCATTATAGTGGTTATATTTATGAATTTTTTGCTCTATGTGAAGTTAATATATAACTATGAATAATTGGGCAGTATCGTGACGGTTTTTTCAGCCTTATGAATGTGGTGAGCTTCATTAATGTTGTGGGGTTCGTAAAGGCATTCTGTACATGTGAAGAATTGGGAAGTCTTATGAGGGATGTGTGAGGTTCAAGAAGGTGGTGATTCATATGAATGTATTAAAAGGTATTTCGTAAAAAATTATGGTTAATTGGTATTCCTCGGGTGTATTAATGTAGAAAATCAATAGAGAACCGACCTACAGCTGTTGATGTATCAATTATTTAAAATAAAGGGAACTACATGTCCATAAACTATGTATGAATCATTTCTAGAGTACTGTGAAATGGAAGAGGGACAAAGTGATCCTTTATATTGGAATTAATCCATCGATGGGAAGACTGAGGGAGTGACCATTAGGATGTAGTGATTTTCCCCAAATCATTGTAATAGAAGTGAGTATATGAATAGATGTGATCTATCTTGAGAAGTATTTTGGAAGGGACCTTAGTATATTTGGTAGATCAACACATTATAATTTTATTCTTCTTGTTCATAGCACATTGAGTGTGAACCAAGTAATGGTTCTTATTTTTCACACCCAAAATAACCCCCCCCCAATATAGGTTATGTTACCTAGTAGGTCTAACACACCATATATGATAAACTTACATAAAAACTTACATCACTCATTTCATCCTAAATTAATAAATATTATTTTAATAGAACATATCAATTTCTCTTATACAAATCGTTTTTTGGATCCATTGAATGGTGGATCCAGTTTTCATCTTAAATGGTCTAATATTGATAGATTTTCATGGATTATAAAGATTATCCATAACTGAAAGGCTAAAATCATGCACTTTTAGGATTTCTTATACACCCAAAAAGGGTAACGTGGTGAATGATGTCCTGATCTAGAAGACTCAGACACAAGTCATCCAGAAGGCCATCAGGATGTGGAAGCTAGTGGATTTTGTTTTTTGAGATGTATAGGAGGTTCCAGAATAATAAAATAAGCCTATTTTAGTTATTTTGGTAGCAAAATCCTCCCTTATAGAGAAGGTATGCATGAGACAACACTGACATCAAGAGGGCCTCGTCCTAAGGGATAATGTCATGGTTGAGAACACACATCCTAGTTTGTTTGTTGAAAATATTAACATCCTACTCTTAATAGGATGTGTATGGTTACCTTCTGATATATAGAAAATGTTAATATTGGAATCTAGTGACTTTTTTTGGGTACTTCACCCTAGAATTACCAAGATATACCAAGATGTACACCATATGTAGTTGTGTCAATATACGAATATTTGGATTGTATATTTCATCACAAAGTATTCCAACATTCAATATGTGAAGGTGGAGTACCAGTAGACTATTAAACTACTAAAATCATTATTCATTACGGAATAGAGTGGAATGACTTCACTATGGATTTTTTGATAGGAATCATGAGATCTCCTTGAGGAAGTGATGTACTATGTCTGGTCATTGACTAGTTGACCATGGTAAAAAAACATACTATTCTAGATACCTTCTCAGTTAATGATCCAGGGAGGCTATATATCCATAAAATTTTTCACCTTCATGGAGTTCCAATTTCTATCATATTTGACCAATATGACATTTTTACATCATGGTTTTTGTAAGGGTTGTAAAATGCATAGGGTTCATAGGTACTCCTAAGTACAACATATCACCCTTAGGCAGAGGGGAAATCCAATTGGATGATATGGGTGGGGAAGGACGTGGTCTGGGTATGTATCCTTAATCATGGAGGTTCATGTTAGTAACATATTCCACTCATTTAATTTTTCCAAAATAAAACATGTGATGAAATGATTCAGATGGATCCAAGTAAAAATATCTATGGTGGGTCATTCTATTCACCATTACACTTATTAAAGGTAGGTGAGGCAGGACTACTGGATCCCCATCTCATTTAGGATACATTAGAGAAAGTGCATCTAATCCAGATATATATGGGTTTAGCTCAGTGTAGGAAGAATAATTTTATAGATTATCATTGTCAACATATGGATTTTGTGGAGGGATATTAATTCAATCTACGATTTTGAGATTGATTCGGTAAAAAATGTAACCAATGATAGGGAAAACTATCACCTCACTATGTCGAGCTCTTGCGGATCATGGAAATAGTAGTTCAAGTAACATATTTGTGGTAGATACCTCAAATGTAATATGTCTTCAATAATATCTTCCATGTCTCACAACTTTGTTGATATCTTATTATCCCATCTCATTAGTTTAACACTAAGGATACTGGGATTGAGTTGGAAACAACATTTGAGAAGAATCTAATTAGAATTTTTGATATGATAATAATGGCTCTCCAAGATAGTTTGTTTCAACTTGTTGTGGTGATATAAAATAACGACCATGTACATTATATAATTTAGGGGTAGGAGGATGATATACATGCTTAGTGGCTGAAACAATTTACATATGACATTTTTCTACCCTCATAAGGGCATATCAAGGATGTGTTAGCATAAGGATGTGTGGTTATAACATCTCATATTTTCATAGATTTAACGATCCTTATTACTTTTTAAAACCACCTATTTTAATATTCATTATTATATTAATGATATAGATGGGGTTTAATAGATTCTTGATCCCATTCAGAGCCAGGATCTCTGAAAAATAAGAAAAAAATCGTAGCCACAAGGTTAGAGCATGGATAGAACTAACGGTTACCCAAAAACGCATGGGATACCTTGTTGACTATATGCACTACATGTGTATTCTAAAATCATGCATGGTGGGTTGTATTCACGTGTCATTGGTGCTACCATTTTCCACAGTGGATTCGGTATGGCTTGCACGATGTTAGCAAACCCATGTTCCTACACCATTTGGTGAACCTCTTTCATATGAACTGGTTATGTGGTTGTTGAACATTTTGGCTAAATGTATGGCCAAACCATGGGCCCAGATTTTGGAGGTTTTTTCACTATTTTCCCCTAAATTGTTTTAAAACTAAAATCCCAAATACCCATATCATTACTAGTGGTTGGGATATCCTCCCCTATCTAGTACTTTCTTCCTCTATATCTATTGTGATATTTGGTATATCCTTTATATGTTAACCAAAAACTTTATTTTCAAGAATTTGATTGATTAATGTTAGTTATAAACCCCTATTACATCCATTATTAGTTTTTATTAACCTTTCATGTTCAATTTTTGTGTGATATAATTGTCCCTATTTTGAGGGAATTTGATAATTCTTCTCTAATCTCTCTGTAAGAACCCGGGCCTTATTTTTAGGTATGTTTTTTCTTTTTCTGGAGTTTATGAGAAAAGAGAAGTTTCTGGAAATTTTTGAAGTACATGGCATGTACTCCCTTACCTCTCAAGGCCGTGTGCTAGCCATGTCTGGGCCGCACACACGGCCATGTAGGGGTGATGTGGAGACCTCTTAAAGTAGAGTATAGAAAAGCCTAGTACACACTGTGTACTCTAAAAGTACATTTTGTGTACTTTTATTTTTTTCTTTAAATGGACCGGGGTCGCGTCTTAACCCTAGAATCGTCTTCTTCTCCTGCATCATCGACCGAGATCGTCCCGTACGGCCGCATATCTTTGATAAACCCCCGAGCCTCTGTCTGATATTTCAATCGATTGTGGTTGATTGCACTTGAACCATAGCGGTAAGCTCTTCCTTCTCCTAGAGCATAGTTTTCCAATTCCTCCTCTTTCTCAAGTTGTCGTAGGTTGAATGTTTTAATGTTTTTTTGTATATCTATGACATTCTAAGGAGATTCATGCCCCGTGGATCAACTTTGTCGATCTCATAATATCATGTTAGGTGGTTTGTGCCTTTCTGTATGAAGCCTTTGAGTATTTTTTCCAACATCCACCAATACCCTTGAACGGGGTATTGTGTGTTTCTTGTTTTTCCTTGTTGTTTTCCTACATTTCTTATATGCCTGAGTAGATGATATTGTTTGTGAATAGGGTTATTTTATAATACTTTGGATGTTTTCCCCATGCATATTTTCATATGTTATGAGTTTTTGGTCAAGTTTTTCTTGTTAGGCTTTTTCCACTTCCATGCCTAGTTTTTAGGTTGGTGTGAGTGTTGTTTTTCCAAGATATTATGTTGTAGACATCTATCCATGTAGTTCTTGACGATCAATTTGGCCATTACATAGTGCGATACTTTCTAACTTTACACATGGTTTAGAGAACTGAGTATAGTAGACCATAGGGAGAATAGATGTAAAGGATTCTCTAGAGTGTCTTTAACTTTACGATGCAAGACCACATGGGGAATTTACATTGAGTGCTACCTCATAGAGTCTGTAGTTTCTCGATTCGGTCCACATGGGGAATGAGATGTTGAGTGCTTCCCCAAATAACCTTTAGTACGATACGAGACTATATGGGGAATTAACGGTCAGTGCTTCCCCCAGAGAGTCTATTATTTAGATGAACTAGAAGGGTGAGACTATGTGTGCCTCCCAGAGGGTTTCTAGTACTTGTGGGTTGAACCATAGAGGTTAGGCTATGAGAAATACCTAGAGGTTACCTTTTTTTCTACTTTCTTGAGTGGTTGCTTACTTTTTTGTAATGTTAGAAACTGTGGATTGATGAATTCTGAGTACTTCCCTATTTACAATTTACTGTTACTATTTATTATACTTTTACTTTCTATATACTCACTGACTATTAGGCACAACTCTTAGTGTGGTTGCCTACTTGGATTTAGTCTCACACCTTATTTGGGTCATCCTTTGGGCCCAAAAATATTATATTGTTGCATGTATAGATAAGGGAAAGCATCCTTTTACTTCAGGTTCTTGATTGTATTGGAGCTGGAGAGCATATGACCAAGACAAGGCTTGCGCTGGTGAGGAGTTTCTTCTATTTTTCTTTTGTACTTTGGTTTAGTAATGTATTCATAATTTTGACTTATTTGGCTGATTTCATAGACATTTGTACAATGAATCATTTATACATTTTACTCCAGTTGTTTATTTATTTGTCTTCCACTGTTTACTAGTGTTGGATATTTACTACTTCCATTGTTGCATGTGTTGCTTACTTCTGTTGTGTTACTCTGTCTATGAGGGAATAGTTACCCCATTATCACACCCAAGGCCCTCACTGCTAGTCGCCAGCCTTTGGCGTTCAGTGAAATGCGCTTGAGGCCAGGTGAACAACCGGGTATGGGGCACCTCTGGGTGGCTTCTAGAACCAGGAGGTTACAAAATGGTAATAGAGGGATTATTTTTTCTTTATTTAATGTTTGGATCCTATGCCCAGGGATAGGATGGAATAGGTACTTGGTAATAATCTGTTCTTAGGAGTAGCTAACTTGTGTATAGGGAAAATCCAATCTACCTTGTTTATTGCAATTTTACTGGATCGTAATTTTATTGTTGATTTGATTTCACCATTGGGTGATTCACATGCCTTGTGTTGTTATCATTGTTGTTATTGCAGTTCTATTTCTATCGCAGACTGATTAGATGAGGGTATGCCATCTCATGCATCATATAGGCACTTTCTAGTAATCACATGTCATACATTATTTCCATGCCATCTAGGATGAATTAGTAATTGTATGTTTTTGTGATAGGTGATGTGTTAAATATGCATGTCATTGTGATAGTTGCATTGATAAAAATACCTGCTATTTGATAGAGTTTTGTTTGGGTAGAGATTTACTGAAACGAACACAAAATTTTGATTTATGAGGTGTTATGGGCCCTCATAAATCTTAACTTGGTCGGTCATTTTTTTCCTTGTATTTGATAGGTATGATATTCCAATCATTTATTCGTGGGGAGTATGGGTCCTCACGGATCAGAATTTGGCACCATAACTTTTGTTTTCTGTGTTTTCTGGCTTTGGTGTAGTTTCATAGCTACTTCTCTGAAAACCCCAGAATACATGGCGTGTAATTTATTAATACACACAGTGTATTTTTCAAACCATGTTGATGACTCTGTATGATGAAATATGGGGTTGTGAAAAATTGTCGTGAACATGCTATGTATGGTACGTACACTTCGTGTTGTAGTGACTATGTGTCTGCTAGTGTGACTAACGGCACAGATGGATGAGACTTTGACATTACACCCCCTGTTCTTTTCTTACAACTTGTGCCATATAAAATAAGTACCCGGTTGTGTCACGAACAACACAGGTCAGCGAAATCATTCAAGTACACGTCGTGCTCCCATTGAACACACCATGTAGAGTGAGATGTGTAGCCAGCCGTGTAAAAAACAAAAAGAGACATTGAAACTTTATCTTGTACATGTTGTGTGGTGGTCATACATGCCATGTAGTCTAGGATTAATAGGACCATGTGGGTTAGCCGTGTAAGGAGACTCAGGTAGGGGAATATAGTTCAAGTACACGTCGTGTGTGGGGACAACACACTGTGGAGTTGGGGAGTAACACGACCAGTTGGAACAGAAGTACACACCCATGTGAATGGATTAAGAAAACACATTGTGTAGTTTTTATACACTCTGTGTAGTCATGTTTTGAAAAACATGAATGCTTCTCTCTCCTGATCTGCTCTTGTGGTATTGTGTTCTTATTCCTTGATAATCCTGATCTAAGGTGTGTTCATGACCATGGAGAGTCATGCCATCAAGACATCCTCGTGTTGTGCCAGTCTTGGCACTAGCCGTCTTTCCGAACATAGGTTCCCATGCACAATTTTGAGAGAGTATCCTAAGAATCATGTAAACCTTCTGAGGAGATCAGGGTAATGTATCATCGAGCAACCAGGTAGAATGCTACCAATGTGGGAGGAGTGGGAATTCAATGCCTCAATTACAGATAGACCCGATGAAAAGCTGATCTTGCGGCAAGATGGGCCATCTTCAGCATTTTCTCAGATCATTTCATCGGCAGCTGGTGGTTGGGGTTCTTCTACCCCACGTTCAAGAGATGCATCACCATATTCCCACCAATCTGGGAACTGGAGTTCTTCCGTCTTTCCAGGATGAGGTGGAGGTTGCGGCCGTGGTGGTCAGTCACCAGGCTACCAGTGATAGCAGAGTGGATCTGCTCAGAGCGGTTAGGTAGAGTCACAGGGCCGTGGGGAAGGTCAGACATTTTTAGTAGATCATACCCATCAGGTGCAGGATCCCAGTGCCTCTATAGTTCATGGTATGATCTTAGTAGCCTCAGTTTTATCATCAAATCTTTTCGATATAGGTGTTATGAATAGTTTTATCTCTTTTTCTATTTTGGAGAGCCTTGGTCTCTACATATTTTCCTCTACCGATACTTTGACTCTAGACACACCATTGTGGACTAGAATGGCTATTGTACGTTAGTGTAGAGAGTTCCCTCTTGAGGTTGAAGGGTTTCACTTTTTATGGGGCCTCTATGTCCAAGAGATTATGAGCTATGATTTCATTATTGAAATGGACCGGCACATCCCCTTCCAGGAATTTGTCAACTGTTATCACCGCAAGGTGACTTTCATATCACCAAAGGGTGGATCTTTTCTTCATAAGGGAAATTGGGATGTCCGGGCAAGCAGAGTAGGTCCAACGTATCATGGGTTGGGCGCAATTATAGACCCGAATGCTAGTCATTATCTGGATGATCAGGGGACTTCACTGTTAGACTTTCCTCTAGTGGTGGATCATTTTAGGGATGTCTTCCAAGAAGACTTTTCAGGTTTTCCTGTAGAGCTTGAGGTAGTCATCTCAATTGATCTTGTTCCAGGAGTGGAACCGATGTCCATTCCTCCTTATAGGATGGCTACACCTGAGTTGTAGGAGATCATGAAGCAGTTGGAGGAGTTGTCGGTGAAGGGTTTAATATAACCCAGTAATTCTCCTTGGGGTTCGCATGTCCTATTTGGGAAGAAGACAGACAGTACTCTCAGGCTTTGTGTGAACTATCAGAAATTTAACCGGTTGACGGTCAAGAACTGATATCCATTGCCGAGGATCGATGATCTCTTTGATCATATTTTAGGAGTCAGGTGTTCTTAAAGATTGATTTTATATCCGGTTATCATCAATTTCACGTTAGACCATTGGATATACCTCTTACGGCCTTCAGAAGTTGGTATGGTCTAAATGAGTATATCGTTATGTCGTTCGGTCTTACAAACGCAACTGTAGTTTTCATGGTACTAATGAACCGATTGTTCGATCCATACATATACTCTTTTATGGTGGTCTTCGTGGACGATATCATGGTGTACTCTCACACTCGACACGATCTTACTACCCATCTTGAGATCGTTTTGAGTACACTGTGGGAGCATCTGTTATATGCTAAGCTCTCAAAATTCCACTTTGGGATGGACCCGATTGACTTCTTGGGTCATGTTATCTCAAAGGTAGGAGTATCAGTAGACCCAGAGAATGTGAGAATAGTGGTTTTTCTGGGAGCATCAAAAGAACGTCTTTGAGGTGTAGAGTTTTCTAGGGCTGGCTGGATATTACATAAGCTTCGTGCAATACTTTTAACGCCTAGCAGCACCACTGATAGGTCTGATCAATAAAGGAGTGTAGTTTTTGTGGTCAGATTGTTGTCATTCAGCCTTTCAGGAGCTAAAAAGGAGGATTACATCATCACCGATACTTTTCTTTCCAAAGCCAGTCAAGAGCTTCACTGTTTACTGTGACGCTTCAGGTCTTGGGCTAGAAGTTGTGCTCATGCAGGGAGATGGATTCGTTGCGCACGAGTCTTGGCAGTTGAGGCCACATGAGAGGAATTACCAAACACACGATCTGGAGTTGGCAGTTGTTATTCATGCATTACGCTTTTGGAGACATTATCTTATCGGAGAGAACTTTATGGTGTTTAATGACCACAAGAGTCTGAATTACATCTTTACTCATTGTCATATGCATCTGAAACATCACAGGTGGGTTAAGTATCATCAGTCTTTTGACATTGAGCTTGCCTATACACCAAAGAAAGGCAATGCAGTGGCTGATGCGTTGAGAAGGGGTACCCAGATTCTGGAATTTCAGGAACCCAAAAGTGAGTGGTAGATTATGGCTCTATTCTCTGAGATGCATTTGGAGGTGCACGACAGTCAGGGGAAGACATTTCTTTCTTCTGAAGCAGTTATCTCTTCCCTTCTCAATCGGGTTCAAATGAAAAAGCTATCAGATTATGAAGGCCTAGTCCTATAGGAAAGCGTGTCAGGAGAGTACCCTATTCCTAGATAGACGGTAGGCGAGGATGAGGACTTACATTTCTTGGAATACGTATGGGTTCCAGCAGACATACGTGAGGAGCTGATGCAGGATTTCCATTCCTCATTTTGGGCAGTTCATCCTAGCGTCACAAAGATGTATTGTGATATACACCGTCAGTATTGGTGGTCAGGTATGAGGAGGGATGTTACTGATTTCTTCATTAAATGTTCTACTTGTCAGCAGGTAAAGGCAGAGAATCAGTGACCATCAGGTCTTCTACAATAGTTACCAATTCCCGAGTGGAAGTGGAATGACGTCATGATGGACATTGTGACTGGTTTTTCAAGGTCTCCTTGTAGGAACAATGCAGTTTGGGTTTTCATTGACAGACTAACGAAGTTTGGTCACTTATTGATGATCATGGAGACCTTCAGTGTTAACGAGATGGGGAGGTTGTACATCCAAGAGATTGTACGTCTGCATGGAGTTCCTCAATCTATTGTTTTAGACAGGGATGCAAGTTTTACTTGTCGGTTATGGAAGGGGCTTTATAAAGCTTTGGTTACACAGGTAATTTTGAGTACAACTTTCCATCCCCAGATAGATGGCTAGTCCGAGCGTACAATTCAGGTGCTTGAGGATGTGCTCCGAGCATGCATCCTAGATTTTGTAGTTTCTTGGGATAAGAATATACCTCTTGTAGATTTTTCCTACAATAACAATTTTAGGTGACTACTCAGATGGCACCTTACGAGGCTTTGTACAGTAAGGCATGTCGATCACCTTTATGTAGGCTGGAGGGATGATTGGTAGATTTTCTTGGGACCTTGTCTTGTTCAGTAGACCTCAGAGAAGATAGAGTTGATTAGGAAGAGGTTGGATATAGAAAAATCTCCACAGAATTCCTATGCTGATCATTGGATATGACCTCGGGAGTTTGAGGTCGGGGATCAGGTTTTCCTACGTGTCGCACCGAGGTTGGGACACAAGAGGATTCAGAGATAGGGTAAGCATTCACCGAGGTACGTTGGTCTGTTTGAGGTGTTGGAGAGAGTTGGGCCAGTTGCCTATCTGTTGCGGTTACCTCAGAGGTACCGGGCTATGCACGACGTCTTCCACGTTTCTCAGCTCCGATGTTACTTTTTAGACATGTCTCATGACTTTCAACCTGAGGAGGATGAGCTTGATGCAGATGCATCATTTTAGGATCATCCTATCATGATTTTAGATCGCATAAGAAGTTTCTTTGTGGCCTGTCTTTTCCTCTAGTATGAGTACTATAGTAGCACGGGCGAGTCTAGGATGAAACTTGTGAGAGGGAGGCCGATGTACGATCATAGTGGCCGGAGCTGTTCAAGGTTTCTTCTTCTACACTTCTCTAGAGAAATTCGGGGAAGAATTTCTTTAAGGGGGTATGTTTGTAACAACCCGGACCTTCTTTTTATTTATTTTTTTCAGTATTTTTTGAGAATAGAAGAGTTTCTGGAAATTTTTGAAGTACACACCGTGTAATTTATGAGTACACTCTGTGTACTCCCTTTCCACTCAAGGCCATGTGTTGGTCATGTCTAGGCCACACACATGACCATATAGGGTTGATGTAAAGACCACTTAAAGTAGAGTACGGAATAGCCTAGTACACACCGTGTACTCCAAAAGTACACAACGTGCACTTTCTTTTTTTCATTAAATGGGTTGGGGTCGCTTCTTAACCCCAAAACTATCTACTTCTCCAGCTTCTTCATCCGAGAGCATCACGTACAACCACGGATCTTTGACGAACCCATGATCCTCCGTCCATTCTCTGAATCGACCATGATCAATTTCATTGTAACCACATCGGTATGCTCTTCCTTATCCTAGATCCTTGTTTTCAAAATCCTCTTCTTTCTCAAGTTATCATTAGTTGAACATTTTATGCATTTTTGTAGATATACGACGTTATAAAGAGATTCAAGCCTCGTGGATCAAGTATATTGATCTCCTAACATCATGGTAGGTGTTTTGTGCCTTCTTATAGGAAGTCTTTGAGTATTTTGTGCAACTTTCACCAATACCCTTGGACGGGGTATTGTGTGTTTCCTATTTTGCCTTGTTGTTTGCCTGCTTTGATTATATGTCTGAGCATAGGATATTGTTTGTGAATAGGGAAATTTTAATATTCTTTGGATGTTTTCCCATGAATGATTCTTATTATGACAGTTTGGTCTTGTTTTGCTTGTTAGGAATTCTCCAGTTCCATGCCTAATTTATAAGTGGAATTGACGGTGAGTGCTTCCCCAGAGAGTCTATTCTTTAGCTGAACCAGAGGGGTGAGACTGTGTGTGCCTCCCAGAGGGTTGCTAGTACTTCTGGGTTGAACCATAGGTGTTAGTGTGTGAGAACTACCAAGAGGTTAACTTTATTTTCTACTTGCTTTAGTGGCTGCTTACTTGTTTTTAATATTAGAAACAATGGATTGTTGGATGCTGATTAATTTACTATTTACTATTTACTATTATTGATTAATATACTTTTACCTTCCATATACTCACTAAATTTTAGGCATAGATCTTCAAGTGGTTTTCTACTGGGATATAGTCTCACACCCTGTATGGTCATGCTTTGGGCCCAAAAGACTATATTGTTCCAGGTATAGATAAGGGAAAGCGCCCTTTTACTTCAGGTTCTTCATTGCATTGGAGCTGGAGAGCATGGCAACAAGGTGATGTTTCTGATGCAGAGGAGTTGCTTCTGTTTTTCTTTTGTACTTTGGTTTAGTATGGTATTCAGCATTTTTACTTGTTTGGATGCTTTCCTAAACATTTTTACCATGCATCATTTATACATTTCACTCTAGGTTTTTATTTATCAGTCTTCTGTTGTTTACTGTTGTTGGATATTTACTAATTAATTTGTTTTATGTGTTGTTTACTTCAACTGTGTTACTCTACCAATGAGGGCATAGTTTCTCCATTATCACACCCAAGTACCTCACTACTAGTCAGCAGCCTCTGGCGCTCAGGGAAATGCACTTGAGGCCATGTGACCAACTGGGTACGGGGTGCCTCTGGGTGTCTTCCAAAACCAGGATGTTACACTCTCATTCCAAAACAATTAAAGGGTTTACACAAGATGAAGAGAGCTCTAAAAACCAAATACAGGTGGTATATCATATTTTCCTTTGTTTTCCAGACAATTATATTGTGTTTCATTGTGATACATGAAATATTTTTCTAGAAATTCCCCAAACTAACTTATTAATTGAATTTAATCTGTCTTATTCTTAGTATGATCCTATTTAGTGGTGAATCAATGGTTGGCTAAAATATTTGTCTTCATCCACCCTAACGGGTGATCCTTCCTTCTATAACTAGACATACCTATTCCATAAATTGATAAACCAGTTGTGAGGGTTGTGTGGTAAAATATGATTTTTATTGAATGTAGGAGTATAATTGATTATAATTGTCGGCCATGAGTTAGACCAATAAAAATCATTCAATAAATGGAATTGATGAAAATAGTGTACTATAAATGGTTTTAATAATGATATAAATGTTTTCCATGTCAGATGGTATGATCTTGGAAGTTAAAACACCCCCTCACCATATATTGAGGGTAGTATAAGGGTCCCAACATAATGATGCATTGGATGGGATTGCCATGCCTTATAATTTTTATCAATTAACGAATTGTGAATACATTGAGGGATATACTAGATAGGCCTTGCATGGTACACTCTCTATTTTACATAACCTCTAGATGATTGATATTTGGCCCCTATGGGACAACTCATTGATGGGATAGATTATAGAGATTGTTATTCCATGCCATTAGTGAGACTTTAAGGCCTATGAGATATATCTAGAGTGGACCTAGAGGTTTGTCTTTTTATTTTTTCCCAATAATGGGAGTGACACATGGGATCTAATTATGAGTCACCTTGGATAGAGTCCCATAGAATTAGATACAAATATATTGTTTCTATATGTTGATACAGAGGATCCTTAATAGATCTCCTTGGATGTGCTTAGGGTGAATCTTCTTAAATTCTAAAAATGACATAAAAATAAAGAATGTATCTTTGTGACTAAAATTATTGGGTCATACCGACCAAGACAAATCACATTATTGGTGATGTTCCACCTATTAATAACTTAAACATGGTATCCCTTATTACAATTAACAATTTACCTTAAATGTGAATGATTCTATGGATCAAAGAAATATGGTTTATACCAATGAATGTAATGTTGGATGGGTATCCCAAGGGTAACACAGTCTGATATATTTTATTTAACTAATTATTTATTTCCTTTAATTTATTACCATTGGAAAAATTTTCTGTTTAAAATAAAAAACTAGACAGATCTATATACCATTGGTTGTCACTTCATGGGTATATCTAACCCATTTCTTAGTCCACCCATTGTACCAATGCAGACTTTATGATTGTTTTAATATATAAATAGAAGCGGCCAGCTTTTGATGCTTGGTTATGATTGATATGGTAGAGTGTGTGATCAATGGATGGGGCCTATACTCATGATTCTTGAAGGTATTTATTTTTTTCCTTTTTTATTTGGTTACCATTTGGTATATTATTGTATCCATGAACTCATTATCCCATTTTGTATAGTTACATGATCATCATTATTGTTTAGTACCTATTATTCATTTAGCATCTTCATGTAGTTTATTTATATTGGTTGATTTATCTTTTAAATTCCACTACCACTTGTTTACATATAATCCTCTACTAACCGATGTTATATCCCCATGTTTACACTCTTACTAATGAAGGGATATTCTCCCACCAGATACACTCTATGACATCGATTCTAACCTACAACATCTGATGTATGGGGAGGTATGATTGAGGTCATATGGCCAATAGTCTTGGGGCACCGCGAAGTGGATTCCAGGATGGGATGTTGCAGGTCCTTCCCTGGAATTTAAAAATGGACGTGATAATTTCAAAAAAATATCCAGCACACTAAACAATAAAAGAAAATAATCCTTCATTAATTTATCTCACTCATGCATCCAAAAACTCAAAAAAGAGCATCATGTTTATAAAAACATAAAAATATGTGTCGAATTCCCTTTAAGTGGAATCTTATCACTAACCATCAAGCATATATAGTTATCATCAATCAAATATTAGCATGTTCTACTAATTTTCCTTTTCAAATGGAAATATTTAAATAGTCAATATAGACTTAAAATCATTCCCTTAGTATAAAGGGATAGATTTAGCTTTGTAATGAAAATCATTAACAAAACTTTTCTTCCACAGAAAATACAACATTCAAACAATTTCAAAAAAAGATCCAACTCACCAAATATTTAGAGAACAACACCTTTCCCATCATTTTTTACATGAATGTCATAAAATATTTTTAGAAAAAAATCAAAAAACATATCACATAATACCATTTCCAATAAGAATCTTCATTTCGTAATATAATTTTTCTTATCAAATTATACAAAATAACTAGTTTTCCAAATTTTATGAAAAACTCAATAAAAAATTATTCATTAACATAGAAACTATATATAAGAGGAAAAAATAAGTCACATTGAAACACCATGATGATATCAAATATAATAATAGATTCAATTTTAATTGTATATTATTGGTATACCGTGATCTTAAAAATTGAAATTATAAAAATTCTATGGGATCTACGGGAAAATGGATATAAGGGATCTAATAACCAAGAGTTGATCATAAGTTATGACTTCCATATTTACTAATTTAGATTCAATGATCTCAAAATTAATTAATAAGAGAGAGAGGCCACTAACCCTACTGATATAAATGATTCACCCAAATATTAACTCATATCATAATGAATTCCACCTCAATTAATGGTCAATCTAAGAGAAAACTTTTTAAATCATATCACAATCTTAGATTTGTTAAAAATTACACAATTTATGTATTTTTTCAATGAAATCATGAAATTTCATGGGAAAATATTTAGAATAATTATGAATGGTCTGACAACATGAATTCCCTTGATCTAATGCCTCAATATCCATAAATATTTCTCTATGTTAGGAAAAAAATTCATAAAAAACTCCATCCGTTATGCTCTATTTTTGGATCCTAAGTCTCTGGAGAAATAATGGGACCAATGGGACATATTTTGGTTCCTTAAAATATTTTTTAGAATAATTAATTATTATCTCTATACATCACCACATGGTTTGGTAAACTGTGAACCAACTATGTTTCTGATTCTTGTCCGCTAGAGACGCCACAAAATTTACTCATAATTTATAACTAACTATCCACTTACAATTTTAAATGCCTTTTTCCAAAATGGAATTGTTTCTAGAAAAGGATATATGGTTTGGATTATCCATGTTCCATATTTTCACCCTCCTCTATAACAAAAATGTAAGATGAATAGTTTTTCCATGAGTTATAGCTTGGTTTCCTCAATTGGGTTAAACTTGTGTACCATCATAAATTATAAAAAATTATTTCAAATGAACCTTGGAATAAAAGAGAAAATACTTATTGAAAGGTGTGATTCTTGAATATAAATATCCAAAACTAACAAAATAACCAATTCAAGAAAGAATAATAGACTGTGAACATAAACTTCAAAAAATGTTTTATCTACCTAATGTGGATGAAAATTACTCTACATCACAATTGGTGATGGAAAACGCATTAATATCTAATGGAAACCTCAAAATCACAACACATAGAAACCTATAAATGTAAAATTTAAATAAGGGTCTTAAAAATGTAACCACCACAATTAAATCCCAAAAATAATACCACACTAGAGAACAATAGAGAATTATTTTAAATTCCATAAAATTAATAACTCCTTAATAATAACTATATATTATATGATTATAGTATACGAGGGTAAACTAATATCATTCATCATGAATTCATACTCCTGGTGAACTAAGAATACACCAGAACATATCTAAAACTAGATATTTTTTCACGAACACATACCCAATAATTATAATGTACACTAAATTGTAATTATTATCCAAAGACAAGGATCACATCAAACATGGAAAGTGGAAAAAAATTAGTAGGTCATGATCATTCCCAATAAAACCCACATCTCATAGGGAATAAATTAAAATGATTCCAGAAAACAACTACACATGAAACACCTCATTATATCTACAATTTCATGAATTTCATCTCATCCTAGAACCTAAAATAACAAAGACAATAACTATTAATGTGATGACATAAAATAGAAACAAGTAAACATTCAGATGGTTATCTCTCTACTATATTAGAAATATTTTATAACATTAATGTGGGGACATTAATGATAACCCTATTTGAAAACACTATGTATTAGATAATATCCAATGTTATGATAGGGAATGTTGGTTTTTTTACCAATAAAATAAATACCTATCTAGATTCTAAATATAAGAGTGGTTTTCGCATAATGAAATATTATAGTGATAACCCTGAAAAGAGTTAGTCGAGCATACCTTATCCATCATTCTAGTGTTTTGTAAACAATCTCTTATTGTGCACCTAGTTTGACACCCTTAGCGAATAAGTATAGGTAACGTAATAAATTATTTAAGATCCATTATTATTGATTTAAATAACTATTGATAATGGATGGCCTCAGTTAAACATAAGGTGTCATTATATGAAAATAAAATTTATTGGATTAGACATCCGATAAAACATTTTTTCTAATTAGTCACTCAAATTAATGATGATTTAAGGTAATGTTGTCCATTTTGTTTTTATAAATGGATAGAGGATATAATGATAATTATGAGGTGGTTATTGGTATGCTCAGATATTTATGTATACAATTTGATCTCAATCATATTCATCCCAATATACCATTAAATTTCTCTTGGAATATTAATTCAAAACATTAATTATTATATTCTAAATTAGAAATAAAAAAACATTTTGTTTGATGATCACATGTCATATAAATGATTCTTTAATGATTGAATTTTGTAGGAATGATCTCCAGGCAAATTATTTTATTCTTCCTCAAGTATTTCATGATGAGATTTTTTTCATGGTTCTGAATTCGTTATATATATCTCATAATTATTATAGAGTATGGGATGCCAAATATTATATTCTAGTCCATCAAATTATTATCCACCAATGTAAATAAAAGTATATATATCCAATTGATAATAAATCTATTCCATGGGACTTGAATCCTATTAAATTTTTTTATTTATCTCTTATTGTTAGAGAGAAAATAAAAAGTATATATATACTTATTTAATTTGAATTTAATTATTTATTTCTAAAATATTTTTCAATCATTTCATGGTATCATAAAGGTGAGTTTTAAAAATAACTTATAGCCTATATGACACTAATTTAAAAGGATCCATATATAATGTTCTTGAATGAGTTAGATGAATTAACGAATAAAAACTAACAGAATCATGATGAGGGATCCATCCATCAAATTGCATCACTATGGATTATACATGATCTTTTTGTTAAGAAAAAAATGGATCAATATGACACCACATTTATTATTGAGAACATGAAAACGTCATGATGAAGAATAAATATCCCTTTCCCTATAATTATGGTTTATTTTCTCTATTATGAGGTGATATATATGTTTCCAAGATTTATGTTCGATATAAATACAATCATTTGAATGTCAAATGTGATGGCATACACAAGAAATCTTTCCTTTTTAGAAATGGACACATTGAATTTATATGAATTTTATATTGTCTTATTAATGAACCTGATATCTCTTTTTACTTTATGAATAGAGTATTTAGATATTTCATTGATCGGCATGTGTTAGTAATTGTATAATATATTTTTATATATTGAAATTGAATGAAAGAAAATTAAGACCACTTGGGGATTGCATATAAGACCTCAATGATTGAGAAACTATTTAATTTTTTTTAATGTGCATTTTGGAAATTGAATTACTCATTTTTTGGTTTATGTAATATCAATAAATTGTATATCATTGGATCTGTAAAAATGGATGCTATTAGCAGTTGGACGAAACCGATCACAAACACTGAAATTTACACTTTTATTATATTATAGGTCTTGTATCAGTTTATCATGAAATATTTATCATGGATAACTAATCCATACAATGTGATAATATATAAGGGAGTAATGATCCATTATAGTGATTAACATATGGAAAATTTCATGAAACTAAATAGAAGGATGGTTAGAGAACCTATATTCACATTACCCTACTCTGGTGAAGGGTCTGTGACGTATATTAATGAGTGAAAAAATTATATGGGATGATTTAATATACATAATTATATAGTGATAACTTCTACCTCATTGTAATTGATATTTTAGGAGTAAAATAACTGACTAAAGAATTTGATTTAGTATTGTTTTTTTTCATTAAAGATATGAAGGCATTATATTTACAATTCAAGTTGTGATGTATATAGTTATCCTAAAATATTCAATTATATATTCATCCAAAATGGTTTGAATATGTTATAGTGAATTTTGTTGGTGTTGAATAAATATTGTGACGGTTATATACCTTACTTTGAGGAGAATGAATCCATGATGGATAATTCCTTGCGCAGAAATTGTCTAGATAGATAATATATAATGGGGATATAAATTGATCTAATATATATGGATTTAAAAATGAAATACCATTAAATCATAATGGTGTGGGAGAAAACATAAATTGATCAAATGTGTGATCGACCATATATCCATTTATGGATTATATATTTGTAATGTGAAGATGAATAAATGAAAAAGAAGGTGACAAATTTTCTTGAGATCAACCTTGATTATGATGGAATGATATAGTTCTGGAACAGAGTATGTGTCCCAAAAATAATGGAATTGATGAAATAGATATTGGAAAATTCTAATATCCCAGCATTATCTATTAATCATTACAGTACATAGATGTTTAGAGATATGAAATATTATTTCTGGTGAGACAGTATGAAGAGGTTTATTATTAAGTTTATATATTGGTGAATAATATGACAAAATTTTGATTCTAATTGATAGGAGTCTAAGGGTATGTTATAGACAGTAACAATACTATATTAGAAATTAGAAATCATCATCATGGATTTAATTTTCAAAGACCCAAAAACATCTAATGGCCATAATTCTATTTAGGATGTAGTTGAACACCATACATTTTTAACAAAATTTATTACTATCATAGATGATTTATCTCTTGAAGACATTTCTAGGATATAAATTAATGATGTGGAAATATTTCATAGAGTAAAAAATTGTTTTATATTCAATCATGATCTATTATTAACCGCAATGTTAAAGATAATGCTTCATAATCTCTTCATACATAGTTGTGTTATAGTACTAATTATAATTCTCATATAGATGGTCAATATGTGTGGGAAATTCAAACCCTGAAGGATATAGTGTGATAATTTTATCAAAATTTCATAGTATTTGTGAGTAAAACATTCCTCTAATCAAGTATTCATGAAATAATATGTTCCACTTGAGAATTAAAATGGATGCTCATCAATCCCTCTATGGAATAAAGTGTAAAATTCTAATGTTTTATGATGATGTTGGACTAATAAAGCTATTGGGATATAATAAATATTAAAAAAAAAGAATTCAATGATATATCTCTTATGTAGAACATCATAGCAGCTCCTAGTCGACATAAGAGTTTTGTTGACAATCATCAGAATGTGGAATTAGATGTTGGTGAGAAAATATTCCAGAAAATTTTTCTCGAGATGAATTTTATGAGATGAATAAATAATGGAATGTTTAGTTACATGAATATTCATCAATTTTTGATTCATGGATGAGTATGGAATGAAGCTTATCACGTGGCACTCCCACCAATCCTCCACTGTGTTAATGATGTGTTCCATGTATCATTCTTGAGTAGGTGCATATCTTCTCATTCACATGTACTAAACTAGAAAGTTATACTACTGAAGAATGATATTTACCATGGATTACAACTAGTATGAATATTAAATCATAGAGATAATGTTCTATAGAACAACATTACTTAACTGGTTATTATTCTTCATTTGAATTAAAAATTTAAAAAAGCTACATTGGAGCCCAAGGACATGTTGAATTATATATATCATATTTTTTTTCAACTAAAGTTACATAATTTCTACATAGAAATTAATATTATGGGGGATAGAACAAAAAATGACAATATTATATATATATTTCCTTCTAAATAAACCTGAATTATTTGATAACTTTCAATACAATTAACCTATTGTCTAAATAAACATCAATATATTAAACCATTAAATAATTTTTTTCAATTTTCTTGGTCTGAATAGTAATAACCAACTTATAAAAAATATTAATATTGGATATAAATAATGAAAATTTATTTGTTAATTTGTATTAAATAAGATGTACATTTTCATTTAAGTCATTTTTGGTTTAAAACATACTTTCTTCTAATAATTTTTTTACAACATTTTTGCTTGCAAAAATTATCATAGATATATTACTTTTTTATACAATTTTTTATAGGATATTGATATAAAATTTAAAATCCTCATATCAATTTTATCATACAGTGGATTGTGGGGATTTAAAAAATAAAAATTTTGTATAAATACTGAAAAATACTGATTTTTGTAAAACCTACGATTTAATTTCAATTGAAAATAAATTTATGTTTTAAAATTTACCTTAATGTAAAATAATTATCATTTAATTATTTATAATATAATTAAATAAAATAGAATCATTATTAGACTTGACATTAATCTAAGATCGTTTTTTGGGCTTAGAAATACATTATCCTAAATACTATTTGTATGCGAACAAAGTTTTTTTATAATTTAAAATTGAATTTATGTAAATTTATTATTTCATTAAATAAAAATAAAAGACTATATATTCGGTCATATATTTTAAAATTATTTTTATAGATTTTTTAATGAATTAATGTAACTAAATTATGTTTTTTTCTTAAATATACATTTTTATAAAATAGAATTTTGTTGCATGTTATGTTCGTATTTGAAATTAAATTCATCTAATTATATAAATATAATATTGTTAAATCAATTAAAAATGATGATTCCTTATAACTGATATAATATAATATTTTAATCTTAATTCTCCATCATAGTGTGTAGTAAAAATATTAAAATTTTGTTTACAAGATATAGATTAAAACAGGTATATCATGGGGTTAAACCAAGAGATATGGTTCACATTATTAACCAAAATCTTAAAATTATTTATGTTTTAAGATTTGAAAACATAATTGTATCCTAATAGTGAATTATATTCAATTTTATGTCACATTCCCATGAATGTGACACTATATAACTAAAATCTTTTAAAAATTTCTAGTGAGGTTCTACCCTCACTTATCAATGGGAACCACTCCTTCTCCCATATTCATTCCATATGATATTTATATATCAATATATGACTACAAATAATCATTAAAAGAATCATTAACATAATTATATATCTATTTTTATTCTTATAACACCACTCCATCAAGACATAAGGTCAAATCTAATGGTTGTCTCTCAAAGAAGGGGAATAGATCTTAACCGAGAACATTCATTTTGATTTCATATTATACATCCAATAAATTTGTTTATTCCATAAAAATGAATTATCCAATATCACCTATTTAAATATATTCTATTATAATTATTTGAAATCCATTTTCTACCTCATCTATATCAAATGGGGATGAATGTGTCGCTCCTATGCATGAGCTGACTATCGCCTCTATGTTACTATATAATTCGTCTTCTATAGTGATATTTAATGAATGGTTTATTTTATTGACATAATTTTTAAATAATATATTTATCTTATAAATATTAATATCTAATTATAATATCTTATATACCTTCATAAATTTAGATCTATTCAAAAATGATAATATTAAAGCCTCTAGTGCATACATATGGACAACAACCACCATGATGCGATGTGATTATTATATCGTTTAAGTTTTACATGGATTGTAATTATGATATATTTAATTATTATATATGATATTTATTATATTTTAATAATTATCTAATTAAAATATATCATTTACCTTTTGTTCATTCCATTAAACAAAAAATTAAAAAACTCACTCTTATATATATACAGATTACCGCTCCATATAGTTATGTAATTCATTTTCCATCACCACATTATATTAAATAATATCAATATGTATATAGGTAATAAATATGGTACTTATAAAATTTAATTAATTATTTATATATATAAGAAATATGGTCATTTTGATAAGACAAAAACCAAAAAACCAAAACATATATGAAAAATATAGAAGTAATTTCTTTAAATGACGATGATATTGAAACTTATTAATGAATGGATAATAAGATGCCATATGTAGTCAATGATCTGTATTATATGTATGATTATGGTTATGGTATAAAATTATCATAAAAAATTAAAATTATAATACAATACATAAAATCATATAATTATCAAGGTAGATTTCAAGAGGCAGTTTTTTTATTACAATCTCATTTCCACCGGTATTGTTTATGATTAAACAACATGATAAAAATATTTATGACATATCTCTCTCATATCTTAATTATTTTATTATAATATGATTATTTTTATAAATTATATGTTTTCATTTCATTTTTAACTTTTTTTGTTCTCATGAAACTGAATAATGTTTTATGAAAACCCATATTTATATATCTCTTTTTTCAGTAATATTTTCCTCGATGTCTGCATTTTATTTAAGATGATTTCAATAAATTTTTTACTATTATACAAAAAGTTATTTAATGTCAATTTTTACTATATTTTACCTTACCTACCAGTGTATAAAATTAAACTTCTTATCATTTTCTAGACATTATACTGTTTACCTTTTACTAAAAAGATAAAAGAAATTTGTTTTTTAAAATACGCAGTATGAACATTATTCACTTTCTTCATAAACACTCTATTATTTAATAGTTTCTTCAAAAATTCCATATTTCATTGGATATAAATTATCTTCCTTATTAATTTGAAAATTTTTATGTTTTTAGTTTGTTATTTCAAAATTAAAAGGGTTTTTTCGTTTATAAATGTTCTGGTGATATTTTAAAGTTGTTTGAATCAATGACATAATGCAATGTTATTTCTAATTATTTACATGTTATATGACCTAATGTTAAGATATTTATTGTTTCTCTATATGGTTTAGGAAAATTATAATTAAATGTTTATAAAATCCATATAATTTCAATGGGATGTGATATAATGATATGATGACTATTTTATGATCTTACAAAACACATATATTTGTTATATTTTATGAAAATTTTGTCCATTGGCTAATATAGTGCCTAATGGATTTATTAAAGAAGACTATCTTGTTGGATAATAATCACCTTAATTAGGTTTTAAATCAGTTTAGTATATGAATTTTTCTAATAAAATTGTGTTGGGGGTTAAACTGCAATATGTAATTAATCAAATGGGAGTGAACCAAATCCACTCTGATAGTTATTATAGTGATACATGAATAAGGGAATCATTTTATATTCTAATTTTTTTGTTAAAAACATACATATTAATCTTATGATAAGTTATCAAGGTTCATGATTGTCTATTTGTGATTCCAAACACTTATGTATTATGTATTTTTATTGATAAAATATTATTCCATGATTCATGATTATGATATATGAATGGATGGGTATTTTTTTAATTTATAAAATCATTTTCTAATACCACCATTCTAATATTATACTCACTAATGATCATTGATTAATATATCATTTTTATAAACCTACTAAACATTTTATTTCCTGGTTTCATATGTTTTTGTTCATTATGTAATGGATAATAGTTTTGATTATGCTTTGTATTAGAGGGTTTTTTGTGGGGATGAAGTTTATGGGAAATAATGTAAGTCATTTAAGTGACATTTTTTTGTATCTAAGAATCCATATACACTAAAACATTACTATTCTGGGGGAGATCATATTGATATGTAATAAATATTCCAATAATAAGATATTCTAATTATGTATGAAAATATTGGATCACTATATTTATATTTATTTGGATGTTCAAGAATTAAATTCATGGCCGTTGTTCATAGTGTAATTCTATCAAAAATAATTGAATAATGACATGTCATATATGAAATGATAGAAAAAATATACATCTTTTTTATATGATATAGGTTTTAAATAATATTTTATAACATAGTAATAATTTTTAAAAAGTAACTTATATTACTTATCTTTATCACATTAAGGGACTTGATATGATACATGATACCTCACATCACCTATGAATTTGAATAAAAAATATCATGATAATGTCTTGAAAAGATACATAATATTTGTATCCAATGTCCTCAAATTTAAGTGAATCATCATTTAAATAAAATTTTGTCCCACTATTATAAGTTATATACAATTAATGTAAAATAGTAAAATTAAATTATAAGTATTTCATGTTATAAATAATGAGAATTGAATTTATTTATAAATTTATTCACATGATATCTATAATTAAATAGATGATATTTGTAATTGTATTATTAAAATAAAATTTTGTATTACATGTTTATTAAAAATATACAATTTAATATAATATGGAATACAATTATTATTTAATTATGTTAATCATTTAGGTGATGTAATTGTATGTATAAATGTTAATATTTTATCAAAACATTTGGGTGTCTTATTTTCTTCCTTTGGATTATTTTTATTTATTTGGGATATTAAGGGGACAATTTGGAATTAATAAGTAATTAACCATGGAATAAAAAATCACTTTATTCTTAAATTTTTATATCTCTACATATATTAATTAAATTTATATTACTTTTTTTATTATCTTCTTTTATGGAGGCAAATAATAGAGAGGAACACCATTGATATGATTTCTAAATCATAGAAAATATTTATGGTGTTTAGGTAACTATAAAGATTTTATAAATCATTATATTATTTTATATTAAAACACATGAATCATTTATTGGTGGACTAAAGGATTTAATATATGCCTATATTATTTTGGAGGGGTTCTCACATGAATCATTTTTTAGGAAAAACAGTCAGTGAGTGGAATATGATAGGATCCTGTAAACTGATCAAGATTTTTTCTCAATTAATTTCTAAATTTATATTTCTTATGTACAAGATCCATGCTGAAATATATATTTTTTATATTATATCTTATTTTAAGATATTTTATCAAAAAAATAAAAAATATTAATACTAATTTTTTTACATTACTCATGTTCTTGTAAATATATTATTGATACTTACTCATTTCTATCCAATCCTGGTGAAAAAATAAATTTAAATATATACAAATTAAAATTCAATTTTTATTATAATATATGATGACTGTGAATGTGATATTTGTTACCATTGGAATGAAAAAATAGAAATATTTTTCAGAAATTAACCATTACAACTTAAAGTAATCACATGGTCCACAAAAATCTATTTCTTATTTAAATTAATTATTCTACAAACTTTTAGCCCTGATTTTTTTAGAAAACATCATTGTAGGGAATTCATTCGTTGATATTACTAATTATTAACAATGGTAACTAGAATTTAAACTATAATATTTAAAATATATTCCTAGTTGACTATTTTATCTAGTATTATGATAACCCTTTCCATTATTACACATAAATTCATGATTTATTACATATTTTGACAAAAAATACGATAAATAATATCAATAATTATAGTATCTTTAAGATTTAGGTAAATTATATAACAACTTAAAATTGTAAATAAATTATCATTATTGAAAATATTATTAACATTATCATAGTTAAAACATCATGGGATATCTGTGGGATATACATATGAATGTTGTGAGCTATAAATCCCAAAATGGGAATAAACATGGAAAAAAAATTAAGAAATTAAAAACTGACAGAAAATTTAAATATAAATGGGGAAGAAAATTAGTTATAATCATTAACATGAATAATGAGTAATGATATATCTTGATAATTATAAATAAAATAAGTGAGATGTGTAAATAATATAAAACAATACATCATAAACGTAGGTCAAGGTTGACTGCAAAAATATCATGATTGGAAAAGTATCGTTGTTAATTTTGTTTACTCAATAATCCCTTTCATAACATCAAAGTACACTAAAATGTTAACCAATGCATTAGAGAACTATATAATTATTGGAAAACATGTAATTCTCATTTAATTATCATGCATAAACATGCCACATATATTTTACAACTTGAATTTATTCATCGTCATATATTATTCCATGACACAGAAGTGTTGAATTGATACTTATATATCCCTAATAAAAAGTTAAAATTTTATAATGTTTAGTACCTATATTATGAAATGTGTATGGGTATTAACTGACATTTTTTGGGCATGGAAAATTGTGGTGAAATTTCGGTAGCATGAGGATGTCAAATTAAATTCACCAAATGGGTTGGTGAAAAATAATGGGTCCCTAATAATTTTTTAGAAAAATTGATCCTTGGTGGGTAAGTGGGAAAACATATCCCAATAATTGGAATTGGAATGAAATTCCAGAAGAAAATTAAGAGACATAAATAATCAACAAAATGTGAATATCCCTTACATTGAGAGTGTGACTCCAAATGATTAGGAGGAACATATTTAGATATTAGGGAAACATTAGAGGTTGTTATAGAGTAGATGGAAGATGAATTCTGTGATCCAAGGATTTTTAGTGATGATAAATGTTATCTTGGGGGGATTCATAAAGGAAATGAGTTGGGGATTCTTTATCTTTCACAAACATAGGTTTTGGACTCTATATAAAAAAAATAAACAAAACAACATACTATTCTATGGTTTCATTCTATGTTTTCTGAAAAATATGGGTGTTTTAAACTATTTAATTTTGAAAAGGGATAAAAATATTAAAATAATACCCTTGACTATGTTGATGTGGGTTATACTTTTAAATAAATGATTTTAAAGCCTAAAATATATTATATGTTTTGACAGATTCAAAATGTAATTATGAATTAAATAAATAAATCCACATTATTTTAAATAAAAAACATATATTGGGTTGTTCATACAATATATAGTATTTTTTATGTCAGTTTAGGTAATTATGTGTTCATAATACACATTTTATATTTATAAGATATTTAATTTTTACCAGAAAATTTATATTCCTCTGAAAATTATGAAAAATTTACAACATGGTAATTATAAAATTATTATTAAAAAATAATATTAATTTTATATAATTTTTTTATAAATATATTTTCTTTCACATTTAAAAAAATAGTCGATATTTATTAATAAATGACGGATTTTAGAAAAAATTTGTTTTCTAGCCCCTAAAAATTTAAATTTAAATTCTTCAAAATTATATGTTAATTTATATAATATTTATATTATTTTATAACAATATATTAATAATTATTTTTTATTTCAAAAATATATAAATTCATTAAAATAAGTTTCTTAGATGAAATTCAATACCAATTAAAATTACAATTTGGGTGTTATTATATAAAAAAATATTTTATAAAGTATTGATAAGAATTAAATATAAACATTATTCTTTTGAAAATAAAATATAAATTATTATATTATTATGGTCTTGAATGAAATTATTTTAATACAATGAAAAAAATCTAAAAGGGTAATCTATGGGATAAAGGGACTTCTATTGTGGTGGTTTAGCGTACATGGTTTGGGTTGTGTTCTCTATAGGCTTGAACATCTTCCATAAATTGTTTTACTCATGCTTAATTTGGTGGATCTCGTATAGGGCTTGGTCAAGGGAAAATAGAAATGATTTGGCCTCCCTCATAATCTTTATTAAATGGGCATCATAGGGTATGATCCTACAGGTTGGGGCCATCATATCCATTTTCTATGTCAATTGGATTGGTTAAAATCCTATATTTATACTAATAAAAATATCATTGTTCAAAGGATATATTATTAGTCATAATATTTAAATATGCTCTTTTAAATTCCATGGGATGTTCTTAAAACCAATAATTTCATGTATTTTATATAACCATATTATAAAATAGGACATTTAATTATATTTCCAGAGTTGTTTTATTTATAATGGATTAGTTTGTTGTAGTCACCCCCTTTATAAATCTCAACATTAATATTTTGATTTCACATAGTAAAATTGATACAAGTTACTATATTTCATCACTTATACTTTTTAGCATGGTAATTCTTTAAAATCATTGTGTTTCCATAGGACTTTAACCAATTGAGTTGACTTATTTCATAGAAATTTGTCTCTACGATCTAGGATCGCCACCTGCTACTCCTTATATGGGAGATCATTCTTCAATGGTACAACATGTATATTGAGTACATATGAGGGGTATGGTATTTACATCCTCCAAAGGGATATATATGTAAAACATCATGTACTTGATATAGGATAGGTGGAAGTATTGGTCATGCCACCACTCTGATTCAATCAACGACCTTAAAGGGAGCTCTGTATATTAGAAAAATAATTTGACTAAAAATAAATCACCTGACTTTCTTCCATGGATATATGTGGAATAATTACATATTTCCAGTATCAAACTATATGTCTCATAAATGATTGACATTGTATCTCCCAAATCTATTATGACTAGCCTTGATGAGCTTCTGAATGGTCTTATCCTTTCCTACTATTTCTTTGACCATTTCAGGACCCACTACTTTTCATTACCAAACATCTTCCAAAAAATCAGGTGTTCTGCACCATCTCCTATAAAGGGATTTATAGGGAGACATTTTCATGATTGAGTGGAAACTGTTATTATATGAGAACTCAACCAGAAGAAGATATTGATCTCATCTTCCTTTGAAGCCAATTGTGTATTCTCTCAGTGTATCCTTGAGTTTCTGGATAGTATAATAATATTAGGAATCATCTTGAGGGTGAGAGGACGTCCTAAATATCAACATATTATATATAAAATGTTCAAGAATCTTCTAGAACATGGAGGTAATTATGGGATCTTAATTGTATATAATCGATAGTGGTGTTCTATGCAGCCTCACCACATACCAAATGAATGGGCTTGAAGGTTTACTGAGTGAGAAGTAATCTCAAATCACAATGATGTGTACAATATTTGAAAAGAGATCCACCACAACATAAATATAATTATTTCAACTTATTTTCTTTAGAATAAAAGTGTAAAAATCAATTGTGATGTTTTCCCATTTCCATGTTGGTTTGGTTAATGGTTCCACCACCCCATTAGATTTATTTTCTTTACACCTTTACTTTCTGACACAGAATATAATATCCCATCCCATAACATTACATAATATTTAGTTAAATAATGAATTCACCTTGAGGATCTTTTCAGGTTTATATATTTATAGAATTAGGCCATAACTATTACAAAAGAACTCAAATATTACAAATTAGACACTTCAACTCACTTTTAATTTTTTTCACAAAATGAATCACCTTAAAATAAAACAAGATTTATTTATTTTTTTGATAAATATCTTCTTATCGATCATCTGAACAGCCATATTTCTGTTACCAATCCTTAAAAACCATAAAAAAATTTTAAGAATATTTGTATGAGCACAAAAATCAATGTAATGCCAATAAGATATTGAAAGAAAACATTAGTCCATTAATATTTATATTCTTTTGAAATCATACATTTCACCCATATACCATAAACTCTTTTATGTACCTCATGAATTCATAAGATTCATGAGAAAATTCATAGTAATAATAAATCATAAAGGTAACTAGTGTAATCCCTATCATTAATATATTGTAACTTCTCAAACAACATAGGGAGTAACCTTCATGGTTATGTTTGAAATACCTATGGCAGTATATTCCCTCAATCTATTTGGAGAAACCTAATCAGTTAACTCTAAATAATTACCCAATGCATTGGAGGTCTATTATATGATCACTCACCGTCGATTTACCCGAGAACCACCGATATTCCAATACAATTTCCATGAACCATAAAATAATTATAAAACATAAAACAGGCATAAAAGAAATATTAAATTTCAACATTAAAATCACATCTTATTTTTACAAGCCACACAATCATAAATGAAAACTTTTTGTATTGAATTAAAATTGTAAACATTAAATGTTAACATTAATATATAATAGTTACTTGAAAATGATAAATAATATTTATGGACTATATGTAAAAAACATTTTAGTTTATTGAAATAATTAATCCATTTTAAAAGAACAATTAAAACATTTAAAAAGATCATTTTTAACCATATTGTCTCATACCACTTTGAAATTTTGAAATAAATTAACATTTTAAAACCTTCTTATCTATATAACTAAATCCTTATAACCACTTTCAAAACATGGACATTAAACAGAAATATTTAGAAGACTAAATCGTTAAGACATTTAATATGATATTTTAGTTAAAGATTTCATTACCACTTGAGAAACACATGAATAAAAATAATTGAATAATAGGATTAAAAAACATTAAATATCTTGAAAATATAGTAATTCGTGATATAAAAAGTGAAAAGGGTTTCATGTAATCATTAATAGATAATAAATGTACACAATATGAATATATGCCTTAATAAAAGGAGATTTAGATGATATCCCATACCATGAGTCTGAATCGTTACGTACAATCGTTATATTACTGAATAATAAACATATGATTATTTATAATTTCATGATAAATTTTTTTAAATTTAATTATACTTTTATATAACTTATTACTGTAGTATAAAAATTACATATTTGTTTAATTTCATATCGTATGTTCTATCAGTATCCTTTACTTGGTTCGAAAATGAACATGAATTGATCTGAATAGTATAGGTGGGAATAATTAAATAATATCTAAAAAATATTTTTTATAATAACTTTTATATATTAATAATAATATAAAATCCATTCATTAAATATGTATGTGAAAAATGAACAATATTACATTCATGGAGACCATAAGCCATACACACACACGAGTAACATTTTCATTTTTGATTTATCATTATGGAAATAAATTAATTACTATTTTACAATTCAAAAAATATCATAATATTATTACCATAATAGTAATTATTTAAATATACTTATATATATATCATACAAGTTATGGGGTGAATAAAAATGATTTACATTGCTTCATGGAGGTGATAGTTCCCACGTACGAATGAAAAAACGTTATCATTTTTAAGTGCATGGAATGTAAGAACATAATTGAAATATTATTTTGATAAAATGATAATAATTTCATATATATCATATATAAAAGCTTATTCCATCATTATAACAATTATTTATATGCAGTAATGAAAAATGGACTAAATCGTTTCGCCAGGTGGTAATCCACCGTGCACAAATGAAATGTTCATTTCCATTAGACGAAATTGGAGATAGATTTAGGTGATGAAATTACTGTGATAACATATCAGTACATTAAAAATACTATTTTTATTTTCTCATTTTAAATGAATAATATTGTGAGGAAGTGGAAGCAGAAATAAAATAGAAACACTAAAAAATGATACCTCATCTTCTGTTGACCACATTTTAATAACAATATAACACGTATAAGAAGGGTTTTCTCCCATAAATAAGACATAATGAATTTGCAGATGGATTCTATGAAATTTTTTGGTCAATTTTAGTTTGAAAAAATATTCTTTGGATGTGTGAGTATTATAAAAGAGATGGTAAATTTTTGTATGATTGGGGAGGGGCACCCTTGAAAACTTATAAAATATTAAATTAATATAAATTCAATTTTGGTTGCAAATAGTATAAAAGTAATTTATTTAGAAGATAAGATTATTTTTGGTCAAATACTCATCATAAAATTAAAATTTTATAAGGTTTTAAAATTTTATAATCCTTATATTTTTAATATAACCCTAATTTTAACCTTTTTACTCTAACCGGTATATTATTTTATTTACAATTTGTGGGTATAAATATTTATATTAACATGTCAAACATATCCAAAACAAGACATTTAGGAAATATTTGGAATTATAATAACCATATTTCTGAGTTATATAGATTTTGATATTTATTATGTTTTAATAAATTATTTTATATTTTTAAATATAAATACTTTCAATTTTGACACTATTTATTAGATGACTTCTACAAATATCAAAATAGGAAGATAAGTTCAAAAAAAAAAATTAAATCAACATAAATATATCAACATTATCCCAAAAATTGTTGGATGCCAAAATTATTTCACATAATATTTATTTTAATATTTATAATTTCATTTATTTGATTCTTAAATTAATTATGAAATTACTATATTATCCTTATGTCTTAATTAAATTTAATAATTTAATTTCATAAAAATATAAATTAATCTCCAGGATGTAGGTAATCAATTTTATTGTTCCAATTACTTTTTATAGTCTATGTTTTTCCGTGTATAAGTCCATATTGAAATACATTACTTTTTAAAAACATAATAGTAACAAAAATGACTATTCATGGAATATAATATTAAAAATGCAAAAATGTCATCAAAGTGGGTCCATGTGGTCCTAAAATCTACCCATGAATAATCATGGTTAGTATACAGCTATTTAATTATATTTGGACTGTGTTTAGGGTGGTTTTCTATTATTTTAACATTATTTTTAACTTTAATTACTTAATTTAATCTTAACCATGTTAATTAAATTAATTACAAGAGTTACTATTCATAATATCCAAAAACAAGGAGCTATTTATATAATTTAGACCTTATGATTACAAATATGGAATCAGTTTTTCCACATTCCAAGCACATAATTTTTATTAATTATTTTAAAATTGATATCCGTTAGGAAAACAAGGAAATTAGTATTTAAAAGTAAAAATTATCAAACGATTGGCATGTGTTTATATCTAAATTCAAAGTGATGATACATCCAATGACCCAAATTGTATTAAATTATAGAAAAATTATCTAATTATACATTAAATTCAATTAAAAGGATAATCTAACAACAATAAAAAATTCAATGAAAGGCAGTTTTGAATTAAAATGTCGTATTTTTTCAGTATTCATTAAGAATGATTTTCTTTCATTAAAATACAATAAAATTAAAACAAACTGAATTTTGATGTCCCAGTTCTAAAAAAGACATTTATTTTTTCAAATATAATATATAAATGTGGAAAAATTAATGTTAAAAAGGGTTCACCATCAAAAGGTGGAAAATTGTATTTTTCTGAAAAATACTTCTTTTATCTAAAAATTGAATTTGTCATTATATCATTACTATAAAACATATAATTTTTACTTTAAACATTATATTGAGTATATTTTATATATATTCCATTAATAAAATACATAAAATGTTATTTAATTATTTTTATATGCTCACTTATCTGTATTTAAATTGGTTTTCAAAAAAAATTATTTTAATTAAAAAGGGTTTTATTTACATTTATAAATAATTTTTCACACATGAAATAATTATATTGATGTGTAAAAAAATTTATAAATTAATTAAAAATGTTTCTTCTTTCAATTTTAAAAAAAATTATAGTGTAACTTAATAATATTTCATTGATTTCTTATGTTTGGTGTAGCATATTCTGTACTATATCGAACAAATTATCCCCATTTAAAAACTCGTGATGTTACATACATGAAATCATGACCTATATTCCATGATATCCTTTTCATATTTCACAATAATAGAAATCTCATAGATCTCGATACATCTATTTTCTTCTTAAAGGTACAGAGATGTTCTAGCAATGTGCATCATCCAAAAGCTCCTTCTTTTACTGAGGATTTGATGGAACAAAAATTCTTGACCCAAATCTCAAAAATTCCTCTTAATTAAAAATTAACTATGAATATTTCCTTTTTCTTACAGTTTAAACTGTCTTTTTAATTCCCACATTATTCCCTAATTAATACATTATCTTCTCTATAATTGACGATTCAAAAATCATTTGTGAATGGATTGATGATATTTCATCATTTATGACTCCCATGATTATACAATTTAATTCTATGAATATAGGATCTTTATTAATTGAAATAAATGATAAAATTTCTAGATATATTCAAATTTGAGTGTGTGGCACTTCATTCTTCTTATTAGGGTTGTATTTTTTCACTATTCATTGTCTTTGATTAGCTTTAACCATAACTGCTAGTGCATATTCATCTTTTTCTGGGTGATTAAAAACATCAAGCTCTTATGATCAATATATATTTAAAAATTCTCCCCAAAGTGATAATGCTACCTGATTTTCAACATGATGATCACTATATCCAACTCCAGATCACACATTAGTTAGTTATATTTGTTAACATTTAAATGCCCTAAAATATTGGTTATCACTTTTTTATTCTTCATCAACATAGAGCCCAAATGATTCTTTATTGCATCACTGAATACCAAAAAATGTTCTATACTTGTGGGTAGTGTGAGTATAGGAGCAATTATAACTCTATTTTATAACTCTTTGAATAATTATTCGAATTCATCATTCAATGAAAAATTAACTCCCTTATGATTTATCTTGGTTAGGGGTCTGATAGTCATGATATGCTTCTCAAAAATCTTTTATAGTACCCATATAATCCCTGAAAATAATAAATATATATCCTAGATGATATCCTTTACCATCCTTGAATTTCCTTTCTCTATTAATGTTCTATTTATTTCTCAATACTTGTTATAATATTCCCCATTAATGAGACTTCATTCATCCAAAACTCACATTTATTATAATTTTCATAAAGATTCTCCGTTCGTACAATTTTTATCATTCTGATTAGATTCTCCTCATGATCCTCCTTAATTTTGTATTATATATGAATATCATCTATAAAGACTACAAAAAATGTTACATGGTAATATCTAAACACTCTATTAATCATTTCCATGAAGATTTACTGATTTTTAAAAGTTTTGAATGTCATTACTATGAACTCGTATTGCGTGTACCCTTTTTGAAAATATTTCTAGTGGATATCCTCATTTTTTACCATTACATTGTAATATCCCTACTAAAGATCCTCCTTATAGAAGTATTATGCTCTACATGGCTAATCAAAAAAGTAAAAAAAATTTGGAAGCGTATATTTTTCCATTATCATGAACTTTTTTTCCTCATTATAATAAATGAAAATGTGAATTGACCCATCCTTCTTTTTGATGAAGAGGACTAGTGCACCCCATTGTGATGAAAATGGGTGTATGAACCCCTTATCCATATTCTACTATAGTTATTTCTTTATTTTTTCCATATTACACAATATAAATTCTATATGGTATTTTGGTTGAATATAATTTCCCATGTATGTGATCTCATAAAAATTGAACATCTCAGCATGGAGGAAGACATGACATTCATAGAGAGACACTTGAGGCTTTTACCTCACAATAGGAATGTCTTTAATGATGAGTCATTCCATAGACCCATAGATTTTACCATGATAATGTTTGTTAGGGTAATATTATCCATGTTTGAGATGATGGTTCTAAATAATATGAATCAAATCCTTGTATTTGGGTAGAAAAGAGGAAGATTCATGATACAACGAGTGGTTTCTTCCTCTTCGTAACATAGGTTGAATCTATATAGGGAATGTCAATACAGACCCAATAATTCACCAAATTACACCAAAGGGAGTGTGGCATGGTTTACTGAGATGTTATTCCCATAGAATTAGACTTGAGAGGAGTTATATACTGAGAAATAATTAATTCCCCCATTTAAATTTTTCTATGAAATCACCACTTCCAAGTAATATAGCGGTGTTTGAATAGTTGTAATAATATTTTGTGATATGAAGGAGTGTATAGACCTAAAATAAAAGAGTATGTTTTTATCCATGAAGAAATAATATGTCTACCAATCACCACATCACTGTTGGTATCCCGCTCAGTGCTTGTGATAGCATAAGCTCACCGTTCTTACCATTGGGGTTTTTTGTGTATCCGTAAACCCTTAGCATAGTATATTGGTTTTAAAATTTTCATAATTATTTTTAGATGAAACAATTAAAAATTCATATGGGGTTGATGGGAGAATAATTTTCATCAATCTCATTTGTCAGTTTTTTCTTTTGAAAATCGATAGTTATGTGTCGTTCATTCCTGCTCTTAAAGTATATCATTTTTCCAATGAGCCTATACCCAGGTGGTAAGGGCTCCTTCTTGGCATGCAAGAGACCCAAGTTCAAAAACAGGTGGAGGCGAATTTCTGGGGGTACTGTTGCTGTAATGTAGCAGTATTGTAGAAGTTATTGTTCGGTACTGTAGAAGCTGGAACTATTCACCCGATTTGGGGCTTGGGGCCACCAGTTTGGGCCTACGGGTCTCTAGGGCCTTCGGGTCAACAAAGTCCTTCGGGACACAGGGCCTTCATGTCACATTGACCATAGAGTAGCCCAATCCACACAGAACAGGAACTAGAAGAGGATTAGAGAAACATGAGTAGCATCCACCAGATGTAGAGCTAACCGAATTTGAAGAATGAGATGGTATGGAAGCCGCCAATGGGACCTTGCACCATGCAGCTTTGTACAGTGCAATGCTAGCCGATCAGCAACCTAAGGTGGGGAGATATGTGATCAATGATGTAGAAAGATGGGGAGGGTCATTTCAAGTGGGTTGGGCCTATAGGTCATGTATTGGGCATGACATGCCTCTGGGCCTTCGGGTTATGTATTGCGAGTTTTTCAGGCCTTGTGACGTGGGCCTTCGGGTCATGTACGGGTTACCCTTAAAACTGTAAAAGGGGTATTGTCCATAAAAAAAATAAGGCCTTCGAGAAATTACAACCTAATGAATATCCTTATCCTGTTTATGAATTTTTTTGGGTGATTCATTTGACACTTTTGACAAGTGGGATGATGAAATATATTAAGACTATTATATTCTCCATTAGACAACTATAATTAAACTACAACTTCTTCCTCATATACCTATGATAACATTGAAATTAACCAATTTCAATTTCAACTTTAAGGGTACATCGTAAAATTTATTCAAAGATATCAATGTCTTAGATCGCTAGGGAATTTCAAAGACAACATTTTCCCCCATTAGAGATGTGTACGTCCTCACATTAAGGGGTTAAGACAGAGTAAGAAGTGTATCATTTATTTCTTTTGATGTTATAATCATACATAGTTATTGTTTCATTATCTATTTGTTTTAGGAAAATTATAACTGTTTCCATTTTATGTTAGGGCGTGCAATGAAAATATATATCAGAAAACATTTTATGGAATTCCATTGAACCCATCCCTTCAATCACTTCCTCATGCTTGGAGTACTTGATTAATGTCCACCACTGATATTCTTCTCCATATATAAGAAAAACAACCATTATAAACTTATCTTGTTTCGATAATTTAATGATGGATACGATCTTTTCAATGGAATTGACTCACAATTATAAGATTAAGGGATATGATGATCCAGTGAATGTAGGAGGCCTTGGTCATATAAAGCGCTCAATTTTGGTTTGTTCTTTCTCATCGAGATATTAGAAGTGCACCATATCTAGCTTGATATTCAAAACCTATGTTAGTTGAGGGAGTATAAAGGCATGTTTCTTAATTATCGCTCATATCGGGTTGATAATCTCATTGGTGTTTTCATCACATTTAACATAACATTGGTTTTTTACAAGATTCCTTTCATTTATGTGTATTGGATAAAATAAAGGGAAAATTAGGGATGAGTGTTTTTAAACTATTTAACATGTTAATGTTAATATACAAACATTAAATAGGTAACCTATAAATTAAATTAATTTTCATTACATATATATTTCATAGCATCAATCTATGTTATTCATGATCTATTTTGAAAGACATATTCTTACAGTAATTTTTTGTTTCTATAATATGTTTCATAATGATCTTATGAAGATACCAAATCATATACACTAGGACATTTAAACTAGATGTACAACAATGCATGTTGTCGTACACTAGTTCTGATTCATTTCTAGCTCAATGCGGTGTTTCGGGTTTTACCCCTTTGTACATTTGTTCATTATCCGAATCCAATTGTAATATTCATACAAAGATGTATATTCTTGAAAAAAATACATACTATATACATATTAAGGTTTGGGTATTATTTCATATAACCCGTCTTATCTATAATTCTTTCTCTAGTATTTTCTTATCATAGTCCCAAAAATAAATAAAATTTTATTCTGTAACAAACTAGGCCAAACCATTTCATTATTGCACCATAATTCATGATTTATTACATATGTTTACAAATAATACATCTTTGATGATCGATAATTATAGTTTCTTTGTGAACTTGTCACAATTGAAAAAATCATAAAATAATAAACACATCATCATTATTGAAAACTTCATTTACATGCACGTACATAAAAGTGCATGGAATAACTGGGGGACATACATAAGAAATGGGTGAGCTATATAGCCCATCAAGTAAATAAACATGGAATAACCTAATGAATGTAATACTTGTTATAAAATATAGATATAAATGGTGTATATAATTATTAATAATTATAAACGTAAAAATGATGAAGGATAGAGAACGATTATCATAAATACATCATGGAAGATGTAGAAAAACGTAAATCATTGCATTATATACATAAGTCAAATATATATTCTGAGAAATGCCAGTTTGAAAAGTCCTGTGATGTATTAGGTTCACTACATAATCAATTGCATGAAGTATAATTATACTGAAACCTTACCCAACAAAATATAGTGCTTTATAATTTTGGGCACACCAGTAACTATCATTTCATTTTCATGATTCAGTGTTACGCATAAATCATACACTATAGACTCATTAATCGTAATATTTTATAACAAAATCCTTGAGTTAAGAATAAATATATAAATATTTAATTACCAAATAAATTTCTTAAATTTACATAATTTTTAACACCCTTTTTAGGAAATGGCTATGGGTATTCACTACACATTTTTTTGGTATGGAAAATTGCAGTGAAATTTCTACAGCATAATGGAATTAAATAAAGATTTATAAAAAGGTTTGATTATAGATACTGGTTTACCTAATAATGTTTTAGTAATTTGGATAGTAATATTGATGATAAAAAACATATCCTATCAATCAGAATTGAAAATAGAAGACATGGGATACTGAAGGGACCAGAATAAAGTAGAGAAGGAGTGTATACCTTACCATGATAATATGACTCCAAATGATTGGGACGAGCTTCTTGGGAGCATTGGGGAATCATGGGGGGACTTTAAAGAGGGAAGTTCAATGTATGAAAGTTATAAAAGGATTTTGGGTGATGATAAACTAGATCATGGGTAGGTTTATATTTGAAATGAGTGGGGTAATTCATTATCATTTCTCAAACATTGATTTTGAACACCATATAATAAAATAACATAAATAGCAAAACATACCTTGGTTTATTTACATTGGTTTGACCAAAGTCTCGATGTTTTAATTATTCTATTGGGATAAAGTCCAAAATTATAAAAATAATTCCCATTATTATTTATTGGGAACGGCTGGGTTTTATGACGATAAGAGTTATCAAACCCTTATAAAAATTACATTCAACTTCATAAAAATTATAAGCTCATTTATAATTAATAAATATTATATTATTATTATACTTTACTAAAATAAGATTTATCTTAAAAATAAATTAATTCATAATAATAAGTAACTTAATTGAAATTGAATAATAAATAAAAATTAAATATATGTTTTATTATATAAAAATTAAAAACATTTATAAAGTATAGATAAAATGTAAATATAAAAATTATTCTTTTAAAAATAAATGACAATTTTTTATATTATTATTATATTGATTCATATCCCTTTAATACACTAGAAAATTCCTTGTGAGAATGGTGTGCGTTGATGAGACTTTAAAGGGGTGGTTCAACATACATAGATTTGGTTGTTCTCTCAATGATCTAGAACATCTCTCATAAATGGATTTTCCCATGCTTTGGTTTTTAGATATCAGTTTAGTCTTAGATAAGGGAAAATCGATTTGATATTAATTCCCTTGTATGTTCTAATAAATGGGATTCATTGGGTATGATCCAACTGGATGAGTCCATCACTTCCTTTGTCTATTTCAATTGGATTTGTTAAATCCATATATTTATAATAATTATTTGATCAATTTTTATGTGCTCTGTTCCAAATAGTAATGATTCTTAATTGAATTTTCAATCGAGTGGGATACAAAAACGAAGTAAATATAAGGAGTGTTCAATAACCGTATTACATAATATGATATTTAATTAAATTCAAAGGAGGGGTTTATTTATTGATGTTCAGTTTGTTACTAGTACTATCAAATTTTTTGAATTAAATTATTGGAAATTATATACTTCATGATTTAATCCACTAAATTTCTCACCATAAAAAAATATTCTTCATTTTTTTCTAACATGTTCTTGAAAATATAATAACATATTTCTTTAAAAAATATAGATTAAATTTACAGTTACATTTTTTTACAAAATCAATAATTTCATAATAGAATATTAAAATTTTTATGCAATGTAAAATTATAACTATTACTTATTTATACTTAAAATTAAATTCTCAAAAATTATAAAAATATATAAATTTTAAAAATGATTGATGAGTTTTACATAGATAAATTATTTTTTTATGTATAACATCAAACATATTTAAAGAATAAAAAATATTCCAAAAACCCTTCAAAATTAGGTAAAGTTAATTTCAATTAAAAACATTTAGAACATTGTCAATGTGTAATTATAGGCACATCAGGAAAAAATCATAACTAATAATAACAAAGTTAAAAGTAAAACACTAGTAATTTAGTCTAGGGTTATTTTTAACATAAAAAAATCCAATACTTTTAATAAATATATCAATTATAAAAAACACTTCCAATATATTTCCTCCTTATTCAATTGGGGACACATTTCATTAATGTTACAATAAGGGAATTCAATCATCAATTCATCCCCTTATTATATTTCAAGATAATAAAAAAATTGTTATAGATTCAAAACCCATGAAAATTTATATCCATATATGATCATCCATTTTTATACACTATATGGGATCTATTAGTAAATATATCAAACCATGAGAAATTAATTAATGGGCGATATCAACATATTTTCTAAATGATATATATATGGATTGTTTTTATTATATTCCATTGGTTTGATGTGCATTAAATATGGTCTTTGTAATATTACATGAACCAATTCATAACCTAAAATCAGATTCTTACTATTAATTGTTTAGTAATATGTCCCAACTATTTTGATGTTGATTGAGTTAAATAATTATTAGTGTGATCATGGGAAAAAATATTTTCTACTATATTAAAATTACCATAAAATATTCATTTAATGCGTATGTTAAAAACTAAACAATATTATAAATAGTTTCCATTAATTATTGAATAATATTTTAATTATAAAATTTATTTGTGTATTTTTTAATAAAATTATAAATATACTACATTTCACATTAAATAAAAATACAATTGTTATTATCTATAAAATAATTATAATTATAATACAATATATTGAAATTCTTCATATAATGGATGAATTGGTCCATATATATTTCTATAAAATCCTTAAAAATATACTAATTTAATCATTAGTATAAATTATTGGTGTTCTAATTATCTTCATTCCATGAGAACAATCTTTACATGGAGTTTTTCAAAATTATTGTGTAAATCCATACATTTACTTAATTTAAATATAATTTATTGTTAAATTATTTTGGGTGAAAGTTGAATATTATTTAAAAATTATTGATGATTCATGTTTAAATATAGGATTTATTTGGTTTCATACTAAAAATGTGTATATTGAGTATTTTGATAAAGATGCATAGATGACTTTAATTCCATTAATGTAAATGTTCACCAATAAAATACCATCCATAGATTAATTTTCAAATCCAAACAACATTAATAATTTTTTAATAAATTTTTGAATTAATATCATTTAATAATTATTTCTCATAAAATATACTGATGTTGATATTGTTAATTCCTCTTAGAATATAATTTTTTTATATTAATAATTAATATTTTTTAATATAGTTATTATTATAGTGATGATGTGTCATTATCTTGTGAATTATTTTTTGGAATTATTATTTTAATTTCAATATTCTCAAAATTGGGATAAAATGAAAAAAAAATAACTTTTTCCCTCCCCTAACATGTCATGGAATCTTTTATGAGAGAATTATGATTTCGTTTTTTAATCCCCTTTCACCGAGGATGAAGAAAGAGGAGATACAGTGGTAAAGAGTTTGGTAGTTCATAAATTTTATCCTTTTTTTATTTCTTCCACTATTATATTTCTTTCCATTTCCAGTTGTGAAAATTTATTATAAAAAATATTTTTTAAAATTTGAGATTTTTTATACAATGTAAAATGATTAAATGAAGAAAAAAAATTCTATAAGGGTAAAGTAGTATTATATAGTTCAAAAACACTATATTTAAATCTAAATTTATGGATAATTTATTTCTAGTATGAATTTTTCCCATCCATGCATATAATTATTCTTTAATATTGTATTCATGGTTTTAGTGAAAATTTGTTGCTGAATATTAAGGTGTTTCTAAAAATATTATGTTAATAATACTTTGTGAATATTCTCAAATCTTGATGAATTAGGTGGTTGTATACTTTTTCCTACCGATTTTTATAATGATCCCTGCAATATATGAATTATTTTTAATTACTAATTGATATATACTTATACATTAACATTTAAATTTAATTTTCACTATTAATTATCTCTTTTTGGTTAATAAATATTATTTTGATAGATCACATATTATCTTATACTAAAAATAATTTTAGTGGAATTTAAGGAAAAAATGATTTAAATATTGGATATTAAAATTTATTTATACAATGCTTGGATAATTTTAATGTCATTGTATTTTAGGTTTGATTTCACTAGAATTTTAAATGTATTTAAAATATACTTTTTTATAACTGTGTCATTATTTTTATATAATAATTTTATTGATAAAATAAAAAAACATGAAGGTTTTAATCTCTATTTCCATGTTTAATATTATATTTAATAGATTCCTAGAGCTGAACAATGTTGTTTTTAGTTATGAAGACTATTCATGGATATAATAACTTTCATAATGACCTTATATTAATTGAAAAAATTTATTCTTGGGATTACTGCAAGATCCCCTTATATAAAAAAATGAATGATTTGGTTGATGAAATCATGTTTATAATTATAATCACCTTGTTAAAATCCCTTAATATTTAAAATTAAATAAAAAACTTATATATGTAGGATTCATTCTTAGATTTGAAACATAATGCGACTAAATGAGATAATATTTTGAAATTGTTTAGAGAATGTGTTCTCTAATAGTTATGATTGTGCATCGTCTCATTATGTGAACTAATTTGACTATGATTTTGAAATATCATAATATAGGAATAATATTGCATCAAGAACAATTAATATGGTCCCTTGGATATAATTTTAGATAACCCCCTTTGAACCTAGAGTGATTATCTGATGATGATAACACTGACAACATGGATTTCATATTATTTACAATTTTAATAAGTGTTTTATAATATTTGAGTTTTATTTATTTAATTTTTTAACATATGTTTTCACAATGGAAACAAAAAATGTCGTTTTTTAAGAAAGATATAATTTATTCAGAAAAATTGTTTTATTCACTTAATATCAATATAGTGTGATAATTTCACTTTAGATTATACAATATTGAATTTTTTGAACTATAAAAATAAGTTAAATGTACACATCATTTATATATGAATATGATATACACATACATACTATATAATTCCATTTTTTTGACAATAATATGTTCCCACATTATAGTTGGTAGGGAAAATGGTTTGTTGTGATATTATACAGTTGTTTACATGTATAAGTACCCATGTGTATTGAGAATATTGTGTATATTTTGTTATATATTTTGGTTAAAAAATATTTCATAATCTTTATAGGCCGCATTACACTCTATTTACTAATATTATTATTGTATGGAATGTTATATTATCATCTTGTGATTCTTTATAAAATATATTTTTTGATTTTTGTTGTTGGATTATCATTATAAAATGTTAAATAATGATTTATATTTTATATTCTCAAAATAATTTTCTTCCTAGAGATAGATTTAAATCTTATAGATTAATTACTGTGAATTTTTCATATAATATATGTTTATTATTCATGATATTAAAATGGATAAATTTTTCTTATGATTTTTTTAGATTCAGTTGGCACTTGTATATATATTTGGTTGTAAGGCCATTTTCTAATAAAAAAATCACTATTATGGTTGAGTTAGAACATCACAAATATCTAGAACATAAAATTAAACATTAAGAAAATAAACACCAACAAATGCATCGAATAAAAACTAACCTAAAAACATTTAATTCAATATAATAAACTCATCAATGGCTTTCACTGCAATCACCTTAAGAAGTATATGCTAAAATAAATCACATGAATTGAAAATATAAGTTCCAACTCATCATAAACATAAAAAAATAATTATTACATCACTATCAATCACCCATTTCCCATCTAAGACAACCACTTCATTGATGAACTGCTATCCCTAATGACCCATCAACCACTATATTAGAGCCACCACCACCAAACATAAACATGAAAATACATATTAATACATTCTGAATATCTGTAATGTAGTCAAATAAAATGAACCAACATCCTTGGGTACCCATGTAATCATCCACACCATTGTCCCAAAACCTCTTCTATAACTCAACTACAGAGAGATTCCACTAAAAAATACAGATCACCACCAAATTCAATAATCATCAACCATTAAATACCAATACATAAATGAATTTGGATCAAGGAGAAGAAAATTGTTAACTAAGGACTAGAGGAATAAAATAATGGAACAATAATAATGTATGAAACAATGAAATATATTGTAATGCCCAAAAAGGGAAGAAAATTAGTATTTTCTTTCATAGTAAATGACATCAATAATATCAATAATAAAATCCAAATTCACCATGATGGACTTTATAATAGACTATATTAGTATAGACTATTGTGGATTATGAATATTGATTAGAGGGGAAATCAAATTGGTTTGTGCCTCTAACTATCAACCACAAAACAAACCCACGATACTCAAAACATAAAACAAATGGTTTAGAACCACCCAAGATAGTACTTTATATGGAATTTTATAATCCATCAAGGAAACATAGGGTTCAAAGAATATTGGTTTCTAAAAACTATGGATGACAGAAATACCTTTGGAGGATTGTAACGACCCAAATTTTTTTTAATAAAAATTAATATAGATCTAATTAAATGTATTGTTATATAATATGGTTATATAACATATAAACTTGCTTTGTTTTTTGGTTTTCTAATTTCAAATACAATTATGAATTGTTTCCATTGATAATATATCAGTTTAATAGTATTCACATAATTAGTATAAATATAAGGATTGAACAAATACAATTTACTACGATAAAGGATGTGATGGCCTCATCTAGTAAAATTGATCCATACAAAGCCCATTTTTTGGAGATTCTAAAAGGGTGGAGACACTAGAATTCGATCTTGAACAAGACCATGTCATGCTTCAACATGTTAATCTTGAACAGAACTACCTATGGGTGAAGTGGATGATAATGGATATTACCACTAGAGTGATGTTATCTGAGCATCCAGAAGATTCTATCACCATCACACACCATACCCTTTGTTCTTATGTTGGTGTAAAATAGGTTTATGTAAGAAGACCCCCACACTATGATTATGTGCGTTATTTTTGTATACAATAAATAATATACATTCATTTTATTATTGTTTATTTGCAAATAGTTTTTAAAACAAAAATAGTATTTTTTTAGTTAATATTCAATTAAGAAATCTATTTTGGTGAATTAATTTATTTTTTAATAAAATATTATTTTAATAAAATATTATAACTAAATTAATTCACAATAAATTTTAATTATAATTAAATTTTTATGAATAAAATTGTAATTTTTATAAATGTTTGAAAGCTGTTTTTTGTCAAACCCCAATAATTTTTTATAAATGACAGTTTTTATTTTAAAAGAAAAAAATTAAAATATTTATAAAATTATTTAGATAAAATTCATATTATTTTTTGAATCTTGATGTCTAAATTATCCAAAATTTAATTTTTCTTTATTTTCCGATAGAGTCGAATTTTTTGGAAAAAATTAAATATCGTTTAAATATATAATGTGTTTTATGACATCATAATGGAAAAATAGTGATATAATAAAATAATATAAAGGGTTTTTTCAGACAATATATATTTTAACTTTAAAAAATGTTATTTTTAATTTTTTTATTAATTTTATGGGGCCCTGGTGGACCCTCTATGACTTATAAAACATTTTATCTTTTTAAAATGTTTTCCTTGAGAGTGTGCCTCACCTCCATATTAGAAAGATGAATATTTTAATAATTTCTTGTACTGGCCTTATAATGATTTTTTTCACTCCCCTTTTCAATAAACCATGGTAAAAGCCACGGTTTTTTTATTTTGATTAATTTAATGTGTAGTGTCCAAAACCTAAATGAAAAATAATTCCATATCCTTTCCTATATAAACCCACCCATGACCACCATATCTTCACTAAAAACCCTTGGAGAACGTAACTACTATTCCCACTTTTCTCTAAACTATTTTCAAGGTGCGCTATGCTCCCATGAATCCTATCTCAATCCCTTTCCAAGCCTTTGGAACCACACTTTCAAGAAACAAATATCTTCCACTATAGTTTTTTATCTAACATTATTTATGTTTCTATACCCTTGACATCCTAATTGAAATTTTGGGGAATGGTTTTACACCTCCCATATACATCCCTCTTTATTTTTAAATGATGTTAGACCCCTTTCCACTTTCATTAATGCCTCCCAGGAACACTTATTTCCATTCCAAAATTCTGTATGAGATTTATCTCTCCTCATTTAAATTCAAGCAATTCATTCATATTATGAATCCAAATTACATTACATATGTTGGGACATGTATCTATATTACCCCATTAATTTCAATTTCATGGACCTATAATGATACACCCCTTTCTATCTCATCAACAGTTTTTCATGAATTCTTATTTCATGCCATTATGCTTCAAAAATTGCACTGCAATTTTCCAATCCAAATTCATTGGGTAATGAATACCAGTCCCATTTCTCTATCAAGGGTATTCACCATTATGCACATTTAAATATTTAATATATTGTTTAGTGTATTAATTATACATTCCATTATCATGGAATAAATGATAATGTTTATTGAATCTATGTTATATGATCCATGTGGTAGAATTATGCATGTAATGAAATAATTAAGAAAGGTGTGCCCTGATAGCACTTCAATGCAATGGCTAAAGACTAGTATCATTATATGTTATGTCAAATGAGTGTTTAATCATTATAATTCATGTTCAATGATTTTTTACTCATGATCCATGTGCAATGAACTTTGGATCATGCTATTGTCATTTTAAATGGTGTTTCCATATTTCTTTATTATGATAATCGTGCTATATCATACCTTTATGTTCATATTTATCTTATGATCAATAGATATGCCTATTTTCTAACATGTACTATATTCATCATGTTATTCTTTCTTTACTCCCTTATTGTTCTTTATATGTCAACCTTTTTATGCATTTCCTCAGGTTATCCCATGCAATGCTAAGTACGAAAGAATGTGTGTGGTCATGTAAAAGAAGTTTTAAATAAAGATGTGTATTTTAGGTTTTATGTTTTTATGTAATGTTACTAAGACTTAAATAAACTAGAAAAATATATATTCTATGCTGTATCATGTGATATTTTTATGGAATAAATTATTTTTAAGTGTTAAATAAAGACTAGGGTTTTTGTAGATGGTATCAGATCATATGTTTAGTTATTTTTGGGTTTAAGAGTATAAAACCCTAGTGAAAGCCATAGAAATAAGACTATGTATAATAAAAACATCACAAAATTTTTATCAGTATTTATTAGGTGGTTTATCAAGAAAATTCATCCCCGTCTGGATACGAGCAGGTAGAGGTGGCTCTCGTATAGATGTATGTAGGTGTAAAACCCAAAAAATCATCTTTGAGATAGAATAGAATGAGAATTCATGCACGAAAATAGTTATTACTGCACTCTTGGTTACAACACTTTGGGGGGGATATGATTTGGTAAATTCATAATCATACTACGAACTATTATTAATGAAATAAAATAATTTCTCAGAAGAATATATGTAGGGAAATAGATCATGGTAATAAAGATTGAATAATATAAATTCATAAGTTAAGGTAAAAAGGTAATTTTTAAGTCCTCTTCTTTTTTCCTTGGATTACCCTTTAAGTGTTACCCATAACATTCCTTTTAGTCCAACCAATTTCCTGTAATAGGTGCACATAGTCTAACAACTGATGTGAAGATCAACGTGATGATTGTTCTAATGAGATGCCCAATCCGATGGGAGTGGGAATCATGAAATGCTTCATAAAACTATCTCAATTAACTCAAGTTATTAATAGAAACATTGGTCAAGAGAAATGTTCAGCTCCCCCCCCCCCCACAATAAGGAACAAGTTAAAAACTGAGAGCATCATGTGAAAAAGTCATCCTACTATAAATAGGCCATATAATCCCTCAAGTGTTGGACAATGGATCAACTCCATTGAAATGATCTTCTCCATCCATAAATGTTACTAACAATAGAAGGTTCTTCTAGCTGCTTATCGTATAGAGGGTAAAGCAGATCAATGGTGGAAATTGATAAAAAACACAAAGCTCGATGGGGAGATCAAGGAATTGGAATCGAATGATTATAGAAAATGTTTTTCGATAACGATTTTCCTCTCACCCGCCGACTTAAGATGGAAAATGACTTCCTTTCCCACAAGAAAAAAGGTGAATAATCTATCATAGTGTACATGGAAAACATCAAAATTATTGAAAGATATGTCTATGGCATTATCGTTCCCCCTAAATGCATGTTTGACCGCTTCATTGGTGGGATAAAATCTAGATAACAGAAATCCCTAACAATACATGACTTTGAGAGCTATGAGGAAATTTTCCGATGTGACCTCAAGGTCGAAATGTTGAGCAGTGAATATCAGGGGTATCTTAGGTATAAAGAGAATAATGTGGAATTTAATTCTGGTGGTCCAATGGATAAATATAATAGTGATAAGATAATCCAGCACCCTACCTACCAATGGTGTGGACATATGAAACCCAAAAATTTCTCTAATGGGATGAATAAGTTCTTTAGATGTGGAAGATAATGTCACATGGACAATAACTACCAACACGAAAAACTCACGGATGTGATAGAGGATAGTAACACTCAGTTCAACCATTAATGCATTTTACATTGATCCAACTATAAATAACCAATGAACTATTTAAAGTAGTTCCCAATACCAATGAATTTTAGAGGAAACCAACAACCTCCAGGAGAGCAGGGGTGAGATTTTTTCATAAATACCGCCGAAGGGAACCTCAAAAACATAGTGGTGACTGTTACGCTAGTTGTTTACTTAAGAATATATAGTATAATTTTTTATTCCGGTTCAACATATTATTTTATATCCTGAAATCTTAGTATAAAAATCTGAACACCACCTAAAATCATGGAATTAAAGATGAAAGTGAGAATCGAAAATTGGGAAATCATTGCTTCCCATGAATATATCTTCTCCGATGTCATAATTTTTGGATGGAACATCCTGAAGAACCTTTTCATACTCCCTATGGTGTAATTTGATGCAAATATTTTCATGGATTTTCTTTACATATATAGATCCAACATAAATATTCATTAGTGTGAAATCGCTCTACATAGGGAGAATTGACCCCTGATTCAATACAACTGCAAGGAGAAGGATGAATCTTCTTTAGCACCGTCATCTCAAGAGTTTATATTATTTCCCTATGATAATGCATATATATCTCAGAGTATTGAGTCTAAAGAAGATGCCATCCATGAATACATGCATATCATGATGGAATTCAATAAATTGTTTCCCAAAGAATTTCATGGTATTTATCCTAGAAGATTGGTAAATTCTAAATTGATCTAATACCTAGGGAATTGAAAATATCCAAGACTCTATATTGAATGGTTGTTGTGGAAATTTATGAGCTCAAGAAATGACTAAAAGGGAATCTCGATAATGGGTTTCAATTCCCATGTGTTTCACTGTTGGGTGCACCAGTCCTCAGAATCAAAATGAAGGAGTGGTCAATGTTCCTTTTCATTGATTATCGTGAGCTCAACCAAATCAAAAAAATGTACAAGTATCATATGACATGAATTGATGACTTGTTCAATCAGATATATGGAACACCATAATTCCTTAAGGAGGATCTATGGCTTGAATATTATCAAGTAAAGGTGAAGAAGGTCGATACCCCCAAGACAACTTTTTGTACAATATACAGGCACTATGAATTTATAGTAATGCCTTTCGTACTCAAAAATTCTCTTGTAATAATCATGGATTTGATGAAAAGATTGTTTGTAGATTACCTGGACTTATTTGTTGTATTCTTTACATATGATATTCTAATATAATCAAAACCCAAGGATGAGTATGAGGATAATCTAAGAACCATACAAGAGACCTTGCTAAAGGAGAACCTCTTTGAAAAGTACATCAACTGTGAGTTCTTGTTGAAGGATGTCTCATTATTGGGTCATATCATCACATTCAATGTGATATATGTGGATCCCTCTAAGAAAGATGCAATTTAGGGATGGTCGAGGCCATCAAAAGTAATGGTTATCTATAGCATCCAGGGGTTATCTTGATATTAATGTCGATTTGTGATAAATTTCTCACAATTGTCCAATACACTTACCATTCTTACTCAGAAGGTTGTATAGTTCTCTTGGAGTGATGAATGTGAAGAGATATTCAAATATTTGAAAATAAGGTTTATCATTGTGTCCATGCTCACACTACCCACAAGTGGAGAACTTTTGCTTGTATTTAGTGATGATTTGAAAAAGGGCATGGGATGTGTGACGATTAAAAATGACAAAATCATTTACTATGATTCATGGAAATTTATTCTTCATGAGAAAAACTATCCATCGCATTATCTAGAGTTAGATGCAACAATTGTTTCTTTAAATATTTGGTAACATTCACTCTTTGGGTAGATGAGTGAAATATACACTGATCACAAAATCCCCAAGTATATATTCACAATGAAAGTGTTGAATATTCACCAACGAAGATAGCTAGAGCTGATCAAAGACTATGACCGCTCAAAACATTACCCTTCTGGGAAAGCAAAGAAGTTGGCATATACTCTAAGTCGAAAGGACCTATCAATTCTATTTGTTATGATATCTGAAAAGGATCTAATAAATTAAGATTTGATGAAGATGGACATGGGAATCATAAGGAAGGGAAAATAATTAATACATTAACCAATTATTCATCAAACATCTTTTTTGGAAAGGTTAAAGGATACTCAAAAGGATTATGTGGGAATTTAGAAGAAATTGGAATCAATCAGAAAAGTGAAATCCTTGGAGTTCAATGTTAATGAAGAAGGAATTGTGGGATTTGGGACAATACTATGTTTTCCATCAAATCTGAGTTAATGAATGATCATTTGGATGATGAACATAGTTCAAATTTCTCTATTCACCCAGTATACATAAAAATGTATCAAGATCTCTGAGAGTATTATTTTAGGGATAACATGAAAAAGAAGATCACTTAGTATACATCAATGTGTCTGGTTTTTCAGTAAGTTAAATATGAGACAAAAATGACTAAGGGGATGATGCAACCATTACCCATACCAACATGTAAATGGGAGAATATCACCTTGTAATTTTTCAAGGGATTTCTGAAGACATCAAAAAGAAACAATACTCTATGGGATGTTGTGGATAGTCTAACAAACATTGGCCACCTCAATGATACATGGTAGTATTTCTCATTGGATGAACTGGCACATATAAATATCAAAGAAGTGGTAAGTCTTCATAGAGTACCACTATCTACTGTATCATATCGAGATCCATGATTCACCTCTATGTTCTACAAGAGTCTTTACATTCTCTGAATACAAAGCTGAACTTCAGTAAAACTTATCATTCCCGAACTGATGTCTAATCTGAGCAGACAATAAAAACACTTGAGGACATATTGAGATCATGATCAATGAACTTCAAAGGAGGATGGAATCTGCAAAATCCATTTGTTTATTTCTCTTACAGTGACTGTTTCCACTCAAGAATCCAAATGGATCCTTATGAACACCTTTAGCAGAAGAGGTGTAGAACACCAACATGTTGGGATGATGTTTGGGAGATAAAACTCCTAGGTCTAGAAATGGTTGAAGAAATGGTGGATAAGGTTAATACCAACCAGCATCACATTAAATCAACTCAGAGATGAAAAAAGAGTTATGCTGATAATAGTCGATGAGACCAAGTGTTTTATGTTGCAGACATGGTTTTCCTCCACATATCTCCATGGAAAAGAGTTATGTGATTTTGGAAGAAGGGAAAGCTTAGTCCAAGGTACATCGACCTTTTTGATATCCTTGATTGCACTGGAGTATTTTCTTATCGACAATCACTCCCACCAAACCTATATAAAGTACAAGATGTATTCCATGTATCACTCTTGAGGAAGTACATTCCTAACCCATTGCATGTACTCAATCCCAATGTGGTAACATTGTAAAATGACCTCTCCTAGGAATAGATGTCGTTGATGTTCATAGATCGTAGGAAAATGCTCTATGAAATAAGACAATGCCCATCATCAAGGTATTGTAGAGAAACCACAATTTTGAATAATCAATGTGGGAATCAAAGGAAGTGACAAAGCAGAGTTACCCTTATCTATTTTAGTGTGGTAAAAAATTATAGGGGAAAATTTCTTAAAGGGGGGAGATTGTAACAACCCAAACATTTATCAATGAAAATTACTCTTGATATAAATAAATGAATTATTATGCAAAATGCTAATATAACATATGAACTAACTCGGTTTTATGTTTTTATATTTCAAAATACCTTTATGAATTGTTATCATTTCTAATATAGCCATTGAATAGTGATCACATGATTAGTATAAATTTAGGTCTTTAACAAATCCAATTTACTCTAAAAATGGAAGTGATGACCTTATCCTGTCAAATTTCTCTATAAGAATCCCATTTTTCAGAGCTTAGAAAGGGGGTGGTGTCACTAGGCTTTTCTCTTGACCAATCCTAAGTCGGGATTCAGCATTTTAACCTTGAACGAAACCTCATATAGTAGAAGTGGAATTTAATAGAGATTACCACCCTAACGAGGATATTTGAGCCTCCCTAAGAGTTTGTCATCATCACACACTTTACCCCTAAGTCATATGTGGGTGCTATAAGGGTTTATGTAACAAAACCATATCACTATGATTATGTGAATTATTTTTTTATAGAATAATGAGTATACATTCATTTTATTATTGTTACTTTCTAAATTGTTTTTAAAGAAAAATAAATATTTTTTAGATAATATCCAATTTGGAAATAAATTTTGATGAAATAATAAATTTTTAAATTAAATAATATTTTAATAAAATATTAATAATAAATTAATTTTAATTAAATATAAATGATTGTATAATTTTTATGATTACAATTTTAATTTTTATTACGGATTGAAATCCATTTTTTTCAAAACCAAATATTTTTTTAGAAATATCAGTTTTTATTTTAAAAATAAAAAATTCATATATATAAAAACTATTATGATAGAATGAATATTATTTTTGGAATTTGGATTTCGAAATTATACAACAGTGAATTTTTCATAATTTTTTGAGATAGTTGATTTTTTGGTTAAAAATTAAATATCTTATAAATATATAAAGTGTTTTATGACATCATAATGACCCAGTAGTGATATAAATAAATAAAATAAAAGGTATTTTCAGCCAATATATGTTTTACGATTAAAAAATTGATTTTAGACTTTTTTGATTAATTTTATGGTGCCTTAGTGGACCCTCCATGACTAATAAAAAAATTATCTTTTTAAAAATATTTCCTTGAGAGTGTGACTCACCTCCACATAATCAATACTTATATTTTTATAACATTGGAAATTTGCTATATAAAATAATTTTTTCCACTCCCCTTTTTAGAAACCCTTGTGAAAATTATGGGTTAGAATATGGTTTTGATTATTTTAATGTGAATTGTCTAAATTCTAAATAATAAATAATTCCCTCTCTATTCCTATATAAACCCACCCAATCTCCCACTTCTCTTCACTAAAACCACTTTTAGCACATCCCTACTCTGGCCTACTTTCTCTAAAATCCACACAAAGTGCCTGAATCTCCCAACAATCCTTTCTCAATCCCCTCCCATGCCTTTGGGATAACACTTCCATGAAATAGATTTCATCCTCTCCAATTTTTTGTCAATGTTTCTTTATATTGATATTCCCTTTTCTAATCAATTACAAATGTGGGGGTATGATTCCCCACCTCCCCTATACATCCCTCCTTATGTTTAAATTATGAGATACCCATTTCCTCTCTCATTAATTCTTATCATTTACACCTGTTACCATGCAGAAATTCTATAAGGGATTTCTCTCTCCTCATTTACATTGATGAAATTATTTTATATTATTAATATAAATTCCATTACATTTGTTGGGATGTGTATATATATGGACCACATACTATCCATTTCATGCACATATTATGAGACACCCCTTTCAATCTTAGCAACCATTTTTTATGAATTCTTATGTCAAACAGTTATGCTGTTGAAATTGCACAACGATTTTCCAAGCCAAAGTCATTATTTAGTTAATACCATGTCCTTTTCCTTATTAATAGTATTCACCTTTATGCACATTTACATATTTATTATAGAGTTAAATGTATGAATTAAACATTCCTTTATTATGGAATAAATTTTTAATTTTAATGAATCCATGTTATATGATCCATGTGGCACAGTTATGCTTGAAATGAAATGATTTAGAAGGGTGTGCCCTGAAGTGCTCAAAGGATTTTTGTAAAGACTATTATCATGATACATTAGGTTCAATGAGGATTTTCTCAGGATAATTCATGTGAAATTAAGGTGTACTCGTGCTACATTTTCTATGATCCATGGTTGATGCTAATATTATATTAAATTTTGTTTCCACATTTCCATGTTATGATAATCATGTTATACCATGCCTTTATTTTCATGTTTCTCTTATACTCCATTTAAATGACTATTGCCTAACATGTACTACATTCTTCATGTTATTCCTCGATTACTCTTTTACTATGAATTATATCTCATCCTCTTTTTTTCATGTCCTCAAGATATCTCATGAAATACTATGTATAAAAGAATGAATTTCTTCATGTAAAATATGTCTTCAATAAAGATGTGTGTTTCTGTTTTTAAGTTGTTATGTAATGTTCCTATGCCACAAAACCCCCTATACCTTTAGATATTTTATGTTGTATCAAGTGAAAATTTATTTAATAAATTATGATTATATTTGAAATAATGAGAACAGTTGTTATAATGAGAGATAATGGGGAACCAAAAATAGAACACCACACACTTTAAGAACATTAAAACCCCTAAAACACCGAGAGAATAACCAAAAAAATCAATCCTGACTCCAAAAAAGATAAATAAACGTATGTTTTCCAATAAAATATCAAAAACTAATTGGTATTGTAAAAAATGAGCACAAGGAAATCATGGGTATAAAAGCTTATTGAAATATCCATTTTCGAACATTTAAGGGTGAATAAAAGTATTATCACACTAAGGGAGGTGATAAGAAGAGTCACCCTAATCATTAAAAGATAGATAGAGTGAGGATAAAGAGAAAGTACTTTGGGAGAGAATGGATATGTTATGATGAGCTACGGAACCTATGTATCCAATTGCAATTAGTAATATTCTTTAGTCGTAATTGAATATTTATTAGTGCATACAATTAAAATATTCAAGTTCGAATATATCAATAAGTATCTTAAAATTTTAATTATTCTTTATTCCAATCATGCACCTTTATAGCCAAGTAATTCACATAAAAAGTCAAATATTTATCTTCATTATTTAATACCATATATTTTTCTTCTATATATTTAAATGTATAAAAAGTATCAGTACTACCAAATGTGATTGTACCAGTGTTAGAAATTATTAGAACTATTGAAATTTTATGATAAAGACTTCATTTATCAGCATTAAAAAAGCACTAATAATGATTATATTTTACCACTGCTAAAAAATAACTTATAGACATACAATTTATAAAGGCTTTTTTTCATCGATATAGTGTATGATTATCATCCCTTAATTTTTAGCATTTATAAAGTGTAAACATTATCAATTATTTTTCTAGTGCTGTTAATGGTCTTGATCAGCACATGTTCCCCACATCTAAGTTAGAGGAATTTAGTAGCTTCTTTATATATAATTCCTCCTCAACCAAACCTCAAAAGCCTATTTCGGGGATGGTATCCCAAATATACAATACACTCACTCATATGCTCCCCCCAGGCCCTCACAGGCCTTATCTCAATATATACATCCCACCAGCAATAACCCACTTCCATACATATGTTCGGGTCCTATATGACCCAACCCACCAGGCCCACCATCTTAGCTTATACAAATCTTGTCCCATAACCCCAATTTTTTTATATATTCCAATAAAAAACAAATGTATTACAAATATTAAAAAATTAAAACAATTATACCAAAACATTAAAAATGAATCAATTAAAAAAGTAAAAAATGTATTAATTAACATATTTTTAATAACATTAATCTATTTATTATAAATATTTACAAATAGATCGTATTGAATATAGATATAAAAAATCAAAACAGGAAATAATTAAAAAAATAATATTTAAAATAAGTACATTAAAAAATATTAAAAATTAAATTATGTAAATAATTATTAATGAAAATGACTAAATTTAATATACATATATATAAATTATAAAATATTAATAAAAATTATATATTAAATATAGATATCTAAAATGACTAAATTGTAATAATTAAACCATAAAATTAAAAATTATTAAATTTATAAATAATTTATTGGTTAATAAATTATTCATAAAAATCAATATAACACAAATACCAATTAATTATTAATCTTTATAAATAATATAAATCCTATATATATATTTAAATGTAATAATTGAAAGCGTATCAATGAAGATTTAATATTTTATTTTTTTTATACATAAATATTCATTAAAATGTTTAAAAATTTTAACACAGAAATATATTTATATATATATTTATATATATATATTTATTTATCAAAATATTAAATATCTAAAAAATTATTTTTATAATAATAAATATTTATGCTTAAATTAAATAAATCATATTTTTATTTAATATAGTTATATATTTAAATATTAATAATAATTGAAAATATTGACTAATTGTATTCAGTAATGAACTTTTAATTTAATTTCATATGACTTTTTGACTTAAATAATATAAAACATCTGTTGCATTGATTTCACACACATATATATGTAATTAATACATTTTTATATACAATTCTCATGCATAAAATATTTATATTATTTTTAAAATTTTAATTATTTATTTTAGAATTATATTTATTAATAAAGTATGATTAGAATATGTAATGATTTAAATTGATTAATTTGATAATTTTTTATATTTTTATTCAATATATATAGTTTATACATTTGAAATGTATTTTCAAATTTTTGTTCATTCAAATTAATATTAATTTCATTAATATTCGCTACATAATATATAATTTCTCAAATTTAACCTACACAAATATTTACGCAATTAATAAAATCTTACATAAAAACACATAAATCTCTTATTTATGTAATTTTTTCAAATTTCCATATTCATTTAGTGACATAATATATTTAATTTATTAATTCTATTTCTATTGATTTTTATTTATTTATTTTTAATATTATGACATAGAGTATTATTTTATTTATTTTCTTTAATTTGGAATTTGATCACTGCATAATGTTTATTTATACATTTTTATTCATTGGGTTTTAATATTTTCACTATGCACTCATCTTCATTTCAATATATAACAAGAATTTTTAATAATTTATTTAATTAATAAAACATAACCTTTAAAGAAATTAAATTCCATTCATGTATAATTGATCAATTTAACTCATTAATAACATTCATGAATTTAATATTACATATTAATTAGTAATGTTCAAAATATATTAGAAAATAAACATTTAAAAATATTTATTTTTATAATGGTATATTTACTATATTTATAAAATTTTATATTTACAATTATAAATACATAAATATAATTCATTTTAAAGAGTATATATAAAATTATTTATAAGTAATTTTATATTTCCATAATAATAAAATTGTAATAATTATTTTTAATTAATTAATATATTTATTATATTTTTATTATTTAAGTATTTATTTATTAAATATTTTTATAGAATTGTATAAATATATATAATTGTATAAATACATATAATGAAAAAAAAATATTTATTAATGATTTTAAGTGAAAGATGGTGCTTCGAGCTACAGGGGAACCCTTCCGCCATGATGGACTATAGGGTTTTCCATGGTGCTTCTTTTCTTCCTCCGAATCAATCGCCTCGCTCCTCTTGGCGGCATAGAGCCGATGATCCCCTTCTCAATGTCTGCTCATGGCCCTCGGGTTTCCATAGATGATTGCAACCCTCGGTCGTCCGTCGAAGCCTGTAACCCTACAGGTGCGGTGAAACTGACTTCCTCGACTAATCTTCATTCGTCGTCGGGCGTCAGATCTGCAGAGGTATCACAGTGATCCATTGAGGCTTCGAAGACTTCGACGTGATGCAGTGATTCACGGACGTCAACTGGTTTGGGTGTTTCTTTGGAAATGACGGATGTAGTGCTGCGGGATTTGCCTTGTGGTGCTGATTCTGGTGTGGTGGGGAAATAAAATCCAGGGTGGAATCCAGTTGAAGTTGGATCATTGGCATTGTTCAAGGGATCATGTCCTAGTTGAATTCTTTGTAAAGGTTCATTGGCTCATGTTGAAGCCAACCCGATAGCATTTGTTGAGAGAATTTCAATTGGTAAAACCTCTTTGATTGTACGTATTGTTCTTCCTAAAGGTGCACATCCATGGAAACTTGATGATTTGATTCTTAGAATCTCACCTTTGTGGGGTTTCTCTAACTGGAAATGTGTTTCTCTTGGCTGAGGATTTTTTCATTGCTTTTTTCCATCTGATGATTTGAATCTTTGAGCATGGAGTACGGGAAATATATTTTTGTAACCTGGTTGGCTTCATTTGCATGAATGGTCTTTGTATTTCAATGTCTCGCATGCATGGAATGCTTTTTCTCTTCTCAGGATTCGTCTTCATGGACTCAATTGGGTCCTATGGAATCTGATAATTTTTCCTGATATTGGAATGGTAATTGGGACTCCGATTCTGCTTGACAAGGAGACTGAAGATGTTCGGTTTGGTCACTTTTCTAGGATTTTGGTGGAGGATGACCTTATCTCAACTTTGATTGACAAGGTATCTCTTTCTACCCCTTCTGACAATATTCAAATTGACGTTGAGTATGAATAAAAGATTCTCTTCTGCAATGAATGTATGGCTGTGGGACACTCTTTAGAGTTATGACGAAAGTATGTTTCTTATGAAGAATGTGGGGTGAGAGGTCATTCTACAACATTCTCTCATAGGATGTCCAAAGTGAAGAACTCGATGTTTTCAACTGCTCATGATGGTGATTCATTAAATGGGAAAGATCCCATTGTTGTTGATGTGCCAATTTCTGGGAAATCTGATGCTGGAGAAGAAATTCTAGTTGATGTATCTCTAAAGGAGGATCATAGTGACCCCTCTAATACTAGGTCTGACAAGGTTAAAGAGGTTACTCTAGTAGAGGGCACTCACATACGGCCACTTGGATTGATTACCCAGATATTTCTCAGGTTGATTTCTCCAATCATACTGATGCGCAACAACAAATTGATTGTTAGCAAGAAATACAAGATCTTTTTATGGTTTCTGAACTACCTGTGAAATGTGGAAATGCTTCTAATGATGAACAAGAAATGATGGGTACCCCGATTTGCATTTTGGGCAGTGATGGAAATACCTCTTACAAGGATACAATATTAAGTGGCGTGAAGAAGATTAATGTTGGAGAGTTCACCTCTATCCCCTCAAAGAGGAGACCCCGTAAGGATTATTCTAATGTTCCCAGAACCGTGTCGACCAGATCATCGTATAAGGTAGTGGATGCAAATATCTTTAATGTGTTACATTGGAATATGTCTCAATATGAGTGGTAGTCTGCTAGTGACTCTAATTATAGAAATTATATGTCGTACTATGATTTGTAGAACAGTTCTTGGTGGTTTAGGGCATTTCTGTTTGTTTGACCCCGTCCGCCGCTCTAATGTACTTTTTCATTCTTTTTAATAAATGGTCAGAAGCTTTTCTTTGGGATGGCCTTCTCAGATATAAAATATATTTATTAATATATAATTACAATAAATATATTTAAATAATTAATATTTTTATTAATATTTTTATATAGTTGTTAGAAATATAAGAATATAAAAATATATATAATAGTATGAATATATTTATAATATTAAATTAACATTGAAGATTATATTTACAAATATATAGATTTATAAATATATATAAAATATATTAAAAAAATTCATATTAAAAATTAAATATATTTATATTTATATAATATATTTTAAAACATATTTATATAATTATAAATAAATAATTATATTTTTAAAATGTTATATAATTATAATAAACAATTTTAAATAATGAATATACTTAATATATTTATATTTATTTTAACATATCAACATTTCTTTTTATGTGTTTTAATTTTTTTATTTGATTACCTAGTGATTGGGTTTCTTCACAAGACATTTCTGACGTTTTTTCTCACTTTTTTAAGGTCTCTCGGCTTGTGCATTGTTCGTGAGTGGTTTGAGAACGGTTTGAAAATGTGGGTGACCTAAAATGTAGGGGTCGCACGGTGGGCACATGGTTTTTAAAACTGTAAATCCAAACCTAGAAACACTTCTAGAAGCTCTATTTTGGACACACAAATAACACTAACTATGAAATATAACTAAGGAAATCATGCTGATGGTAATTAAAGATAAGAGAATCCTAATTAAAATCTTGAAACCCCCTAATTAACTCCAAACTCCTCCCACGCAAACCTAAATTGAATCTTTAGATTTTGGGAGCCCTCTATATCCATTTTTTCCCCAAACCACATCTCTTGGTGGATCAATGTACCTACTCAATAGGTATCTTATATTTTGGTTTGTTTTTCTAATATATTCATGGATCTTTCTTATTATCATGATTTATTTTTTTATAGGTTGTGAATTATTTAAGATTTGTTGGACCATGATTGACTGGGGTAATTATATATCCAAGATCTCCTATATCTTTTTTCAAGACCATTCTTCTTTGATCCGGTGATCACCATCAATGGTATCTCATCTTAGATATGTTTTGGTTGGATTCTCTACATTCCATGTTGGTATTTATCTACATTTCCTTCATTTTGTGATTCATGTTTTCTTGATTATTCATAGATACATGTTTCCTAATTTCTAGTATATATTCTGAGAAATTCATCATTTTAATTATTTATTTATTCTACTTTTACAATATTCTCTTTTAATTGATTGTGGAATTAATTGAACGGATGTAATCTTGATATTTATCAGCTTTTTTTGAATTATTCATATTTCATATTTGTTTAGATTTACATTCAATTAACATTTAATGGATATTTTTTTGGAAAATAAAAACATTAGCCTGAGTTTTTATCTCTTATATGTGCTTCCATGATTTGAATTAAAAGAGTTGATCTATTTGACATTTTTCAAATAGTTTTAAATACTTGAATTACTAAAATTATGAATTACCCACTAAGAATGTTCTAATCATTATTCTGAAATTAGGGTTCTTGGGTTATTTGAAATAAATGATTTATTCACATCGATAGAGGGTGTAATCCATTTTTTAAAATTTATTCATTTATTATTAAATTAAAATACATCCTTTGAATTTTTTGAGGATGTTTTGAAGTAAATGATTCAATTAAATGAATGTTTGGAATTTTAATGTTGAATTGTGATAGAAAGCAGGTATTATTACCCTTTAAAATATTTAATTTTTTTAAAAGTATTTACAGTGAGTTGAGGATTTTTTTAATGGATAGTTTATAATTTAAATGACGAATTATGAAAATAATCTCATACAATTAACCTTTTTGAATTTGGAAATTATATAAAAGGATTTAAATTTTATTTATGATTCTTAACATCCTGGTTGGTACATAGATATGATCCCCTCCTATAATAATCCCTTAATTTATATTTCTTCTTATAAATACCATTTTTGGGTGTTGAAAATGGGTTTATTTACATGGAGGGAATAGAGGTTGAGATTTAGATGATATTTAGGTCTAGATTCCATTTTAATAAAGATCCCCCATAGTGATCCTTGTATTATCATTATATCACTCACCTACTTTTGAATCTTCATGAGAACCTGGAAGGTTAGATGGTGTGACCTAGATATATGTTTCACTATAAGTCTCACACACTTTTATTTGATCCATAGAGAATATGAAAGATCAGGCTATGGACTTGCATCCATGAAAGAATGTGTCTGGTGAAATAATTTTCTTTACACCCATCAGACTACATATTAGACCATCAATTAAGTCATGTTGTAATTTAATTATATATTATTTGGTAGAATCACTATCACACATAGGTTGTACAAATGAAATCAATAAACATGATCTCAACCCATGATAGTTTTTTTCTTCACTATTTGGTACTAACGTTTACATGCTTTCTTGTTATTATTCACCTTGAATATATTGTATTAATTCCTATTCATATTTATATATGTTGTTCATATTCACATCATTTCTTGAATAAGTTACATTTTCATGAGAAATGGTTTTCAATTCATTTCATGAAAATTTTTACTATTTAAATAGAAAAATTAAATGTTTTATAGGTTTATTTTAATAAAGGATTTTCAATCGATTAAAACTATATTTTAAAAATAATCCCCACACACTCCAACTTTTACTGTTAGAAAATTTTAATTTGCTTATGAAGTAACTACACAGAATATTTAGTGGAATCCTATAGAAATTGTTAGCTCACACACTCATTTTACCTATTGGTGTTTTAATCCGCTTATAATCATATAGAAGGTGTTCATGATTTCTTGTACCATTGTGGGTGCGGGCTTTAGTTTCAACGGGTGGGTGACTTGTTATATGGTGGGTGGTCATAGACCCCCAAGAGATAGGTTTTGGTTGTTATGTTCCACGTTTAGTTTTCTTAGTGTCACTTTGTACATGATATTTATGTATTTATTGTGATATATATAATGATGTTTATATATTTTACCCTATTTTTGTAATATATTGAGGGATAAATAATTCACAATGTTTATTTATTGATTACCTAGTTATTATTGTCGACCCATGGTGATTGGGAATTCTCTTAATGTTATTGGTGAATCACCTTAGGTATTAGTTGAAATTGTACTCTTGGATGGTTTATTGAAAATGTTATTAGAGTAGGCGTTTCTTTAAATCGAAATACTCAGATTTGATATCCTTGAATTATTTTTGGTGAACCATGGTGTAATTGTGATTAAGAAGATGCCAGGACATAGGATTTAGTCCATGAGCAGGTTCTTGATCACCACCACTTCATTGTTAGACATGAGTTAATAGGGATGTAAGGACTTGATCCTTTCCTTTGAATTATTGGTTTCCTTATGATTATTTATTTTTATATTCCCAATGAGACTATCATTAATTTTTAGTATACCATATGTTTTATAACCATAATGGTAGGAAGAAAAAATTTGATCTATGATTTCACTATCAGGTAAAATGTGAGGAATTAGTGTGGCTGATTAAGAAATCCAACGATGAATGATTTTGAGGTTGGTGTATAGTTTACCTGCCCATGGGACCAAGACTTTTTCTACTCTAGCTTTATTTTAGACATTAAACATTATATATTTTCTTCCTAATGACTTAACTTATGTGAGTTAGGTTATGTGGGTTATATGTGTGGGTTCTTTTATACACTTGTTTGGATATTTCAAATATAATCCATTGTTAATTATTTTAAATCCATTATGAAAACTAAATATTGTCTTAAAATGTTTTATATATTATTTTAGATATTTCTTATATTACCAAAGAGTGAGTTTTATTAAATTCTTATATTGGAAAACTAATATTTAAATAGTATTACTTGATGTGGTAAAATTTTGGTTTAAAAATAAATTTTGGATTTTAATGTATTGAAATGAATTTTATTTTGTTAATTGAAAAATAGTGATAATGATTTTGTAACCATGTAATAAATTAAAACATTTGGTAAAGGGTTATTGAAAATATAAATGTTTTATATCATCATTTATCATTTTGAAATAAAATGGTAATGTTTTATACATTTTAAAATCTTTTGTTCTCTGAAATAAATGTAATTTTTTTTTGAATTGGTTGTGATAATTTTTAATGCTTATATTATCTTTTTTATTTGTTCTTTGATGCCTATGATGATATGTTTATGTTTGTTGATGTTCAAAAATGTATCCCAGAAATTATTTCATGAATTCTAGAATGTTGGTCCTATAGTCTAGTCTTAATGGTAGTTCTTCACATTTTTCAAAAATATGAATCCCTTCTCAGTGACTCTACTCAGACTCCATATCGACTTGTGTATCTAGAGACATTCCAACATTTGATCCCCACCCTTGAATTCCCAGATTTTCATCCACTGTATTATAAAGGTGATCGAGGATCACTTGTGGTATTGTAGTGGCTTGAAGATGTTTATGTGTTCTTTGATAATCTCGAGACTCTTAGATATGAAAGTAATATTTTTATAATCATTATTTAAGGGACCTAACATACACTGGTTTGAACTTATGACTTCCTCTAGTATTTATAAAATACTATCTTGGAAATTTATTAAATCATTATTAATTGAGTGGAAGTATGTTGAGGAAGTGGATATGGAAAATGTTTTTGAGTTCTAATGGATTTTTCACGATGAGATGTATATTGTAGAGTATGAAAATAAATAATCATGTTTGTTATGTATTATACCAAGAATTATTTGAAAAAAATCTAGTAAGGCTATCATATTTGGAGATTGTATTCACCGATACTTTGTAATTTTCATGCCTATAGAGTGGTTGATCTATTATCTAGAGATTAATTAAAGGGAATTATCATCTTAAATAGATATAGAAAAACAATATGCATGGAAAAATTTCACATTTGAAATTTTGTATGCTTAGTCTCCTTGGGAAAATAATAGGAAAACTATTTTTTCTTGTGTGGAGAACCTAGTCATTCTATGATGTTTTTTTCAAAATATCCTTGTGTTTGTAAATGGTGTAGAAATTTGGGTCACCTTAAGAGGTTATATAAGTTATTAAGAAGAAAATGGATGATTTGGTAAGAAATATCACCTCTTGTCTAAATGGAAGAATATGATTCATGATAATAGGTATCCATCTATAGACAATAGAGTGAATTGTTTCAAGCAATAGAGGAACTTCTTGTTTTTAGCTTGTTGTTTTCGATGTGGTAGTGGAAATTGTTTGAGTTTTTACTTCTTGAGTCATGTCTCTTTTTGTAAACCGTTAAATTTTGGATCATTATGATTGTATATTATGGATAATGGTTTGAATATTTTGTTTATTAGTGATGTAATAATGGTGTATTTTTTTTAACATCTTTTTTTGTTCCTTGGTGTCCTCTTGTTTTGGCATTGTTTTAAGTGATCGATTTTGATAAATTGGTTGATCTACTGGGTGAGATTGTAGTGCCTAGTTATGGGATATCCTAGATGTAGCTCCATGAGCCCAGATATCCCTGAGATAGTGTCTGTTTTAAATTACTTTATCTTCATTACAAAGATTTATATCCTAATTGATTTAGAGTTTAGTAGTTTTGGTAAACAAGAAACATACATTAGAAAGCAATATAAAAATTATAACATGTTTTTTTCCTATTTTTAAATAAATAAACTCTAATATATCTTTATTCAATCTAGAATATTCTTGAATATCATTCATGGTGTGCCTAATAAAATCTTGGGGATGGTAAAAACAAGTGTTATCTCAAATGCTTTGTAATGGTAATGTATAAATGAAGAAATAATGTATCAATGTGAATAAAAATTATGGAATGGTAAAAAACAAAAAACAAATACCATATAACCAATAAACTAGGAAGGAATTGTTTAAAAAAATATGACAAGGTAATAAAAGGAAACATGTGACATCCAATTTACTAGATAAGTAATAATAAAAATTGAACGGTAAGAAAACTGAATCACATTCCATTTAATAATTAAATATTAAATAAAATTTACCCATAGATATTTTGAGAAAAAATATCATGGAATCATAATAATTGAAACTAAATAATGGTAATTCTATTATAATGGATGTCGTTTATAATGAAAATGAAAACCTATAAAATCAAGACATTTCCCAAGATAGTTTATGCTTTTCAGATTTGCACAATGAATTTGTCTCATGAGAACCTATCAATTTGTTAAGGATATATATATTGTCTAGGATCCTCCTATAATTTCCTGTACAAATATTTCTTAAAATAATAGTACAAAATCCTTATCATATATCTTTATTTAATATATAATATGGAATTATCTATATTTCCCCATAATAATCAAATAAATGCCAAAGTAAACACCATTTGTAAAATGGTACACAGTTTTGGAAATACTATATCCATTATATGAGAATATAGATATTATAGTAAATTTAAAATGATAAATGATTTAAATATTTTTTTTGAAGATAAACTTATCAATAAAAAATGAAGTGATATAGAAAAGATAATTATGAACAAGAGTCGTAAGGAGAATTATCTTCAAACAATCCAAAGTGTCCCATTAAAAATTAAAAACATTGATTCATAATATCCATAAAGTTATGATATAAAATTAACCACATAATATCATGGGAATATTTGTATTCATGAAATAAAATTACAAATTATGTATATACACCAATTAAAAGTGAATTGGTGCATAATAACTAATATGAAATATTAAATGAGATGAAATTACCTTACAACATATTAATTGGGAAACCCAAAAGTAGTCATAATATAAATAACCATTTAAATACCATAAATATAATATAATTCCTAATATTCACATTTATTTTTCATTATTTACGCCATATATAATAAATTATGTACACAATAATGAAGTGTGCCTCACAGAAAGAAAAGTGGGCCAAGAGCCTCCTTCATTACGTCACACTTATATCATGTGTCTTTATATTCTCGAATAATAAACATATGTTTATTATTAACATTATTTTGGAAATTTTTAATTTTTATATTTACCTTTATAACACTTATTAAAATGTCTTATAAATCCATATAAAAATTATGTTTACATATGGTGTTTGACCAAATTCGGTTTCTGTGTCCGAAACTACATTCTTATATCAACTATGGTCAAACAGATCATTATATAACAATCAAAAAATAATAATCATGACATAATTATCACATTTATACATAAATTATAATTTTAAATCTAGTAATTATATATATTTGTGAAAAATTAACAAATGTTACACTCATGTAGAAGGTAGGTTGTACGTACGAATAAGTAACATTCCCATTTTTCAATGATCATTATGGAAAGAAGGTTGTAATAATGTATAATTAAATAATGATAATTAAATAATAAATTGATTATTTACTAATCGTATATATTTATATATAGATTTATTGTGCTGTAAAAGGAACTGTAATGTGTTTCTAAGTCGGTAGTCCACATGTCTACAAACGACATTATCACTTTTTAATTGTGTGAATGGGTAATATAGAAAATGATATATATATATATATATATATAAATGTATTAATTTAATTAATATAATATATATAATTTTTTATGTCTCATAGGTATAAAAATAATCATTTTATATACATTCCATGTAGGATGTGAACGAATCACATCTCTTTGAGGGGCAGTAGTCTACACTTCCTCCCAACTCCCATATGGACTGAAGGCCTTAATTTTTGTTGATTTTGGATATCCCCCCATTCAAAGAATGAGAGGTAACCCTTACAAGTTTCATTGGCTCAGAGATTACATGGACCATAGTCTTAAGATATATTACATGACCTGAAGATCTTAGAGAATTCTACCAGACTGTAACTACAAGGAAATTCCCCTCCCCAACATCTGCATTATGATAGTAGCTCTCCAACTTTTGCATGGTTGTCTGGCTAATCATCCCAAGAAAGTAAAAAATGTTCATAATGGAATGGCCATACCCTATAATTACTTTTAATCTCTTGGCTCTTCCCTGGTGAGTGCACCCGCTCGAAACCCTCCTCCTGGACTAGTCCTTTTTTTTAGAGTCTATCTGGGGAAACTGTATATATCCTGAAGGCCTTGAGGTGGCCTGAAGGCCTTAATAGTGGCACAAAATCCCTACTAACTCTAAGGCATGGGTGGCCTAAAGGCCTTAATGACTCTAACCCCAAACTGGTGGCCCAAGGAGAAGACATTACCTCTTAATCGATTAAATTCTATTAGTTTGTACCAAAAGGATTAATTAGAAGGATTTCATTCCAACATGAGGATTCAAGGTAGTGTTATCGGATATTTTGAATCGTTATGGGTATATATTGGATGAACCTATTTTTTGGATTTTCGAAGAATGGGTAGATGTCATGGACCTTTATAAGGGAGGAAAAGGTCACACTAGGAGTTTTTCAAAATTAGTTAGGTGTACCTGCATTTTTACCTAAAAATGTCTTAAACCCCCAAAAAAATATCAATAATGGAATGTTAATTTCCTATTTATGTCTATAAAATGGGTATTTGACTAGTTTATAGGTCTTTTGGTATCATAAATTTGAGGTTTAGGACGTTATTAAACATAATTTGATCTTAATAATTATAATTAATTTTAATTAGTTTCACTAATATTTTCAGTAAAGAACCAATTCTGGAATTATTAAAAAATATATAATTTTTTGACTCCAAAAATTGAATCTATATTCACAAATTCCAATTATATTTGTAGAAAAAATAATTTAAAATCCATCACGTATGCAGGATGACCATGAAGGATTTTAATGTAAAAAAGTCTTAAAGCTTACTATGTTTTTATAATTAATTTCAACGTCGAAATGCCTAAAATGACATAAACTGTATTAATTGATAAAAAATATTATCTAATTCAAATTTATAAACAATTAATTTTATAATTTACCATTATAAATAATTTACATAGAAAATAATTTTTGCACTAATATTCTGTATTTTTAACTATTCATTTAAAAATGTAATGTTTCAGGAAAAAAGTAAAAATTCACCAAAACCTAATTCTTATGTCATAATTTCAAATATTATTTTTATTTTGACATATTAAAAAAATTATGTGTTAAAATGAAAATTTATAATTGGTTCTCCCTTAAATGGAAGTAAACTGTGATATATATATATATATATATATATATAAAGAGAGTTTGTTATTATCTTATACATATCAAATATAATTGTTGAATATCAAAAATATTTGATTGAATGTATAAAATATTTATTTAATAATCTAATATATTAATTTTAATTAACTATTTTTATTAAAAAAAACTCCATTAGAAGCATGTAAATAATAATATTTCTTTTTATATTCAATTGGTTCGTATTTTCGTTTCTCATTAGTTGGTAACCAATGAATTCATTTTATATTTATATAAACCATAATTTTTTATAATTTCGTTAATAATATTCATAGATTTTAACATAATAGTTAGGTTATATCATATTATATTAAATAATAATATTTTTATAATAAAATGTAATTTAGTGAAACTCGGTCTAGCGTGTCATGGAAAATATAACAGAAGGTCGTTATTTCATTCAATTAAATCTAACTTAGTGTTTGATTCATTATAATATATATAATGTATTAAATATACATAATATTGTAAATATATAGTTGAATCTTAGAGTATTATATTCCCATACATGCTTGGTGATACATGTCATTCACACTATCGATTATAAAGATGTATGTTGTAATTTCGGGGGTTTACATTCTCTCCATCATAATTAAATAGAAACATAACAATTGTAACATGATATTCATGAAAAAATATTAAATGTTTCATATGACGATGTCTCAAATCGTGAGAAGGATTTGTAAAACATCATCTTCAAAAGAGGGAATGTGAAGTACAAAGTTCACTTGGACTACCATGTAACTAGGACTCTAAGTAGAAGAACATTAGTGGAAAGTAGTGATACAAACATCTAATGAAATGGTAAATGTATATAGTGAGTGATTTATTTCATCAATCATAATCAATTTGATGATCAATACAAATTTTAGTTCCTAAATTCCATAACTCTTGGTTAATTTTGATGGACATCTGTTCAATATAAATTATGGTATATGGACAAAATTTCATTACTAAGTCATTTTCATAATGTACGGTAATTTTTCTACTGACCATGAATATAAAAAATAATCTTACTTGATAGGTTTAAATTTCATATAAAAAATCCTAACATTTGGTAATTCTTCAATCAAATTCTAATTCATCTCTTTAGTCCATGAAATTATTTAACAGTAATGATTTTTTATGCCTGAAGCACTAAAGTATACATTAAAAGGATCTTAAGGCCTATAAAAGAGTGGAAACCCTATGTAGTTGTCTTTAAATATATTCCAAAACAAATATGGTTAGTATACTAATTTCTAATCTTCGAAAATGATACTACTGGTTCATAATTAACACTTTTAAATTAAATTTTTAACTAAAAAATTAAAAATTCACAAGGATAGTACTTATGTCAATTGTTAGAATGATATCCTCTTCCTCCATCAATCATCAGCTCAAAACTCATGGTATTACTAGATATTATTGGTTGAAACATGGATTTTATGCCATCCTTTTATAAAACAATATTAATATAATTTATAAATTAAATCTAATGGACATTTGTGAAGTAATCTTATTTAATAAATATCATTTTAACTAATGTTTTCAATACAACCATAATACATACATAAGTTCTTTCTTTGTCTAGGGTTTATCAATAATATTGTTTATAGAATTTCAAATCATGACACCATATATTCAATAAAAAACACATTAGGTTATCTTATGATATTCATTTTCACTATCTATTAAAATCATTTTTAATCGTTTTTAATGAATACATAGATTATCCTAAGAAGATGCACCCCCCCCCTAAGAGTGTCAAACCAGGTGTAGTGTAAGGCCCATTGTCTTCTAAAACATTACTCCGAGTAAATTTTGGAACACCATGTCACATTTACTACATCTAGGTATATATATGGTATAATTATGTCTGCTTGTATTATCTAGATAGAGATTTAGTATTAAGAATCACTACATAATCTATACATTTCCTAAATTCTAGGATGTTCATATATAATTATCCTCAATTTATTCCTTAGGGTTATGTTTTCTAACCAATGTTTTCTAAAATATATTTTCCCAGGTTTCTAATAAACATCATCTAATTCATATTATAGTGACCATACCCTAAAAGTCTCGGAGATGATGTCTACTTTCAATTAAATTTTCATGATTACAAGGAATAAAATATCAGATGATCAAGTGTTTAGTAGTCTTGGTGAACCAGATACATACATGAAAAAAGAATACACTAATTAAAAAATATATTTCTTTCTCCTTTATAGATATATATCTTTGAATATAACTTTATTCCATCTAGCATAACAATGAATATCTTCTATAGTCGGCTTCTTGGATTCCTGGGGAAAGAAAAAAATGTAATGGTGAGATCAAGTACTCATGAAGGGTAATGAATATTAGAATAAATAATGAATCAATGATAATAAAAATTAATTTTCCATAAATAAATTAACATAGATACACTATAATAAACTAACTATTAATTAAGTGATAAAATAATGTGTCAAGTTAATAAATGGAAACACATTCCTTCCAAATAACTAGATAATTATATTAAACCTGGAATGGTAAAAAAAGTAAATCAAATTCCATTTAATCAATGAACTAAAAAACAAATGTATCCATAGATATGTCAATGAAGAACTTATAGATGAATAATAACTGAAACCACATGATGTTAAATCATTCTTATTGGATTTCATGTATGAGGAACATGAAAACCTATAATGTCAAGAAATTTCAAAAGATGGTTTAGTCTGTTATGATTTTTAAACTAGTTTTTCTCATAAGAACATATCGATGCATTGAGGATCTATATAATGTTCAGTCTCTACCCATAATTTTCTATCCAAATAATTCGTGAAAAAGAAAAGTTAAAATAAATTATTTACCTAAATAAATCTCCATACTAAATAAGGATGACATAATTATCAATATTTCTCAAAAATTACAATTAACTATCAAATTAAAAACCATATGTAAAATGTTATATTGTTTAGGAAAAAATAATATTCATTTTATGATAATATGGATATTCAAGTAAATTTATAATTTAAAATGATTAAAATAATGTTATAGTTTTAAGGTAAGGTTAAAAATAAAAAGAGTATCTGTGATAACAAAGATTATTAATAAGAACATCCATTATAGAATAATCATTAAACATGCCAAAGTGTCCCATACCACATTGAAACATTTTAATCATAATAACCAAAATGTTATCACATTAAATGGAACATATAAAATCATGAGATTATTTTTATTCATGATGTAACATTAAAAATAAATTATATAAACCAAATAAATGTGAATTGTCACATAGTAAAAAATAAGTGTCAATGAAATGTAAATTGAGATTAAAGTCCCATACAACATATGAATTATAGAACCCAAAAGTAGTAATAATAAAATGAAATGTTTATATAAAAATTAAAATATAATTCATTATATTAATTTAAATTTATTAGTATTTAAACCGTATATGAAATATTATCTGCACAATAATAAATTATGCCTCACATAAAGAACATTAAGACAATAATTTCTTAACACTCCCCTGATATGTCTCGTGTGAATTTATATTATTGTATAATAAAATTATGTTAAATATTTAATTTATTGAAAACTATTTTCAATTTTTTCATTTCTTTTATTACATTTGTTAAAAACATTTATACAACCACATAAAATATTATGTTTATGTCTAGAGTTTTGACCAAATTCAAATTAGGTGTCAAAAACAACATTAGTAGGTCAACTATTCTAAAAAATATTATTATATAACATATCTAAAATTATAATCATTAAATAATTATCATATATATACAAAATTATAAAATCGAAACAAAATTTTATATATAGTTATGAAAAAATAACCAATATTACACTCATGGAAACAGTAGGTTGTACGGACGAATGAGTAATGTTCTCATTTATCAATAATCACTATGGAAAAAATAAAAGTAATAAAATATAATTATATAATTAATATGAAATTATAAATTCTATATATATTTAATTATATAAAATTACATTTCGAATTCTTGTATTATAAAAGGAATTGTATCATGTCAAGGAGGTGGTAGTCCACACGTCCACGAACAATGATATTAATTTTTAATTATGTGAAAGGGTAATAAAAAAATTGTTATATATATGTCGATATATTTAATAATTTCATGAATATAAAATAAATTTCATTTATGTATAATATTTTTTATCATAATAACTTTTTATATATTCTAGGTAGCGTATGAACGAATGGCATCGCTTTGAGGGAGAGACAGTACACTCTTCCTTAAATGATATTATCTTATTAAAGAAAAATGGAAAGTTTTAATGTTTTATGTTATAAAATGATTAAATAAGTATAAATACATAATAAATATCATATATATCACATATTAATATAGTTTACATCATAATTTCTTCCATGATTGGTGGTAAAAGAAAAAATTATCAATCATCGTTTTGTGAGGTAGTAGTTCACCATAGATTGAAACTGAATGTTTCTTACCGATTAGATAGAGATGTGGGTATGTGTTGGTTGAACCCCTTAAATAAAAATATCTTATTATATTTAGGATATATTTTTATATAAACATCCAAAATAAATACTTTAGGGTTTTTTTGTGGGTATGAAATTAGATAGATTGAGAGAATAAATTACCTATTAATTGTGTAACTTCTATTGGTTTATACCAAAAGGCTTCCATCGATGGATTTTATCCAAATGGGTGGGTCAAAGGTAAAGGGGAGGGATTTGATTAACCTATATAGGAAGATATTGTCTGAACCAATGGGTTTTTTTAGGCTTGAGGAATGGGAAGAGGTGGTGGTCTTTTTATGTGAGGAGAAGGACTCACTTGGTATTTTTTTAAAGATGTTATGTGTGCCCACCTTTTTACCTAAAACATTCAAAAAAATTAAAATCATTAAAATAAGTTTAATTGAAGAATTTTTCCCAGATAATGGGTTTCAGATAAGTGGATAGGACATTTGGTCCCATAAATTGAAGGTTTAATCATTTATTAAGCTTAATTTTACCCCAAAAATTGTAATTACTTTTAATCATTTTCACTAATATTTTTTTCTAAAACAGATTTCATCTTATTAGATATTAGAAATTATTTTAATTCAATATATGGAATCCATTTTTGAAAATTCCAGTCATAGATGTGGCTGAAAGAAATTTAAAATTCAACCCACATTCGAGACAACGATTTTGGTTTTTAAAGTAAAAACACTTGATAGATTGATATAATTTTACAATAATTGTCAATGTCAAAATAATTTAAATGAAATAAATTGTATTATATGATTAAAATAATATCTAATTAAATTTTAAAACCAATTAATTGTATAATTTAACTTTATAAATTAATTATACGAAATATAATTTTTGAACTAAAATTCTGTATTTTTAACTATTAACAAAAAAAATAAATTGTTAAGAAAAATATCGAAACTGTACCCAAGACTAATTCTTATTTTTATATTTCAAATATGAATTTTAATATGACATTTTAATTAAATTTAAGTATATATATTAAAATTTAAAATTGGTTTTCCAATAAAAGGCTATAAAATTACCTTTATAAGAACATAGTTTTTTTATGTGTAAAATGGGGTTTTTTATCTTATGCATATCAAACATAGTGGATGAATATAAAAAATATTCATTTGAATATTTAAAATTTTTATATATAATTAAAAAATTCAATAATTTTAATGAACATTTTTTATTACGACAAATCTCTTTTGGATGCATATAAATAATAATATTTCTTAAAATTGTCATTTATTTTCATTTCTCAGTTGTTTGTAACCAACGAATTCATTTTATATTTATAAAAAACCTGAATTTTAATAATTTAATTATTAATATTAATAAATGCTAAAATAAATGTTAGGTTATATCGTATTATATTTCATAATAATATTTTAATAATATATCATTATTTGGTTAAACTCAGTCATGTGTGAAACATAATCTATATAGGAGGGTTTCTCTTGCAGGCAACGCAAGATGTATCTGTGTTTTGTGGATTAAAATATATATTATGTATTTTATATATATAAAAAAGTAAATAGATATTATATTCTCAGGATTTAATATTCCCTTACATTCATTGTGATGCATGTCATTCACTCTATCGAATACAATGTTATACCTTAAAATTTTGGGGTGTTACACTAGATTTGTGAGATATTTACATTTAGACATTGATAGACCATGGGAATTTACATGGGTAACTAGGGAGATGTAGATTTTTGACAGACCAAGAACATGGTTTTTCTGGAATTTGATTTGATGACCTCATTGTGGTAACATGCTTAGTTTTGAGAAATCCTAGCTTACTGACATGTACATACCCTAGTTAGAAATCCTTGTTTGTTTTTTTACCTTTTGTGATGATGTTTTATCATTGATTTTTATCCCTGTATAATAGATAATGTCACTTATTTGTGATTAAGGGTCATGATCTTCATATGTTATACCTTTTTAGTGAATCATTAAATTCTGGGGAGACATATACTAGGTCCCTAGTCATTCTCTTATTCACAAACAAGTAACAATCTTTGTGTTTTGATCATGGAGTCCAATGTGTTGTTATCCATTGGGTCAGTCTGTATTCGAGACCATATATCTTCCACAATAGAAGATGAGTGAGTGATTTATTCTTATATCATCAAGTTCTATCTTTTATATTGGACTGTTTCTTGGGACAAAAAGAATTATGTTGGGGAGGTTATAACATCTAGTTACTTTTTTATATGATTGGACACATTGATTTGATTGCACATTAATTGGTAATGTCATAGTTGCTTTTGGAGTTTTTCTGGTTTTTTTCTAGGTTTATGGAACTATTCTGGGTTAGGAGATGATTTGATCCTGGTTTAACAAATTGTACATCCTGGATAGTAAGCGGTCACAGAGTTGGTTCATTGTTTAAAAATGTGTGTATCCAAACCATGAAACACTTCCAGTGGCTCCATTTTTGGTACATGTATAAGAGCATGTTATTACTAATTGTTTGACTTCACCCATGAAACATTTCATATGAAAATTAATGTTATTAAAATATTAATTAATATCCATAAACTGCTCTAATTAACCCAAAACTCCTCCCACATGAAGAAAAATATATTTATCAGATTGTGGAAGACCACTAGATACATTTTGGATTCCCAAACCTCATCTCTTGGTGGATTGAATCACCAATAAAAGAGGATTTAATCTCTTTTGGTGATTTATTTTCTTTTTTTCTTGGATAACCCTTATTCTCATTACTTATTCTTCCAAAAGGTATTAAAATCTATGGGTTTGGTTGGATCTCAATTTACTGATGTGGAATTTTATTTCAAGGATATTCTCTATCATCTTTCAATATCTATGTTCTTATATTTGGTGATCGCCATCAATGGAAGCCCATCTCAGATTTGTTGCGTTTGGAATACAAAATTCTTATCTTGGTATTTCAATGGTTTTCCTTCATTTTGTGATCTAGTGTTTATTGATAATTTATAGATTAATGTTTCCAGATTTTTAATACATGTTCTATTAAATTTATCAATTTCATTTCTTTATAAATGATTATTTTAACCTAATATATTTGAATTGATTATGATATATCTGAATGGATATAATCTTAATATTTATTTCCTTTTAGTGAATTATTTAAATTCTAGGTGTGTTTGAATTTATTTCTAATGAAATTTTAAAGGTACTTTTTGTGAAATTTAGAGAATTGGCCTAGCTTTTTATTTCGAAAATGAACTTACTTGATTTGAATTAAATTAATTGAACTATTTTAAATTTACAAAATTGTTTTAAATGCTTAATTTTTTTAAATGACCAATAACACCATTTAATTTTTTAGTCCTTATTTTAAAAATAATGTTCTTGGGTTACATGAAATAAATTATTTATTCACATGGAAGGTCAGTGTTAAGCCATGTTATGATATTTATTCAGTCCTTTTTAACTTTTAATTCAATTCTTTAAATTATTTAGGGATGTTTTGAAACAAAGGACTACTTTAAAATAACATTTGACATTATAATGAAGAATTGTTAAAGAAAAAGGTTATTATTTCCCATTTGAATATTTAATTTTATAAAGGGATTTTTAATGAATTGATGATTGTTTAAATGGGATTTTTTTAAATCTTAACAATAAATTTTGAAAGGAAGAGAGAATAGTTACCCTTTATGAATGTTAAAATTATTTAAAAGGATATGAATTGAGTTGGTGATTCAACATGGAACATTTTCCAATTTATTATTATACTCTCATGTAAAAATCACTTAATGTGCCTTCATGTACATCCCATTGTTCAGTGTTGAAAAATGGATATTTACATTTAGGTAATTGTTGGTGATATTGATATTTGATTTATGGCTAGTGCCCATGTTTGATAAGGATCGTCGTAGTGATCCCTGTAACAAGACATTATCACTCACCTACTTATGACTATTTATGGAGACCTAGATAGCCAAATGGGATGACCTAGAAATATGATTCACGAGTGGACTCACACCCTTCTATTGGATCTATAGATAATAAAAAAGGTTCAAGCTATATATTATCATAAAAGAATGTAGGTGTCTATGGAACTGGTTTTCATTATTCCTCTGATTTCCTATGTATGCCCAAACATTGATTCATGTTTTAATTTTTTTATATATTCTCAGGTGGAATCACTATCATTCTTAGGTTGTACTCATGACATCTATATACATGATCTCGATACATTAAAACATTATTTGTCACTTTTTAGAACTAGTGTTTCCTTGCTTGCTTGTTATTATGTACCACGAATCAATTGTATTTATTCAAATCAATATTTACATATCATGTATCTATTATCATATTTTCATGATTATCTACCTTTATCTTGTCCAATTGTTTTCAAATCCTTTTAAGAAAATTTATATTTTTTAGTGATGAAATGGAATTTTTTTAGGTTTAGTTAAATAAATGATTTTTACAGGACTAAAACTCTATTTTTAAATTAAATATCATACTATACCACTTGTACTTATCTTTTATAATATTTTTATTTCCTTCTAAAGTAAATACATATAATCTTTGGTGGAATCCAACTAGGCTCTTTAGCTCATACCCAACTTTTACCTTTTTGTGTTTGAATCCCATTATGATCGTATATCAAGTGTTCATGATTTATTTTCCCTTTGTGGTTTTGTGCATGGCTGACTAGGTGAGGGTGACATGGGATATGGTGGGTGATTTTGGACTACCAGAAGACAAGTTATGGTTGTCATGTTCTTCTCCCAGTTTTATTAGTGTCTCTTTGTACTAGATATGTATGTATTTATTGATATATATATATATAACGATGTTTCCACATTTTACTCTGTTGTTGTTATATTTTCATTTAATAATCATTCCCAAAAGTTATTTTTTGATGATCATGGGATTGTTGTCGACCCTTAGAGATCGAGAACTCTATTGGGGTTGGTGGCGAATCCGCTCATGTATTAGTTAAGATGGTTTTCCATGTCAGTTCATTATGTTTATATTTAAATTTATTTATTAGATATATGTAAGTAATTATATACATATATTTATATAATTATATAAATATATATAATGACAAAATATATATTTATAATTATAAAATTATGAAAATTAATTAAATAATGAATATAATTACTATATTTTATTATATTTACATTTATTTTCTAAATATATACAAAATTATATAATTATATATAATTATATAAATAATATATATATTATAAATATATTTATGTTTAAATGATTATAATTTTATAATAATTATGTTTTAATAATTAATATATATATATATATAAATATATATATATATATTATATTTATAATATTTAAATTAAAATTGTGATATAAATACATTTATAACTATATAATTATATTTATAATTATATACAAGAATTTATATAAATATTTATTTATTTTTATAATTATAAACAAATACCATAATCATCAGTGCTAAAGTTCTATTGTTGGTTATGATTTCTATTATCTGCACTTGATTAGCACTAATGAAAATGTATCTTTATCATCGCCAATGCAGCGCTGATAAAATTTATCATTATCAACACTAAATCATTACTACTGATAGAAAGGTATTTTATCAATCATTATTACTGTAGCATCGATAAACCCCTTATTTAAGAGTTCTTTTTTGGAAACACTAATAAATGAATCCCTAGTATTTTAAAAATTACCCTAACTGCATGGATGTTTTCATGTCATTCATGATCTCGGAGAATTCCGGTGTTGAATAAACTCCCTGATCCTTTTCTAGGGTGAATAAATCCTCAAATTTAATGTATGTAATATTTTCCCCTACTATCTCATTTAATTATTGGATGGGTTAAACCCTGTCTAATAGTGTTTTGTTATCATTTATCAGGTGTCTAATGGATCCATGTTTAACTCAGTCATTGAGTTCCCTATCATCATTTATCCTCTTCTAGAAGATCCTTATTTATAGTTCTCTACATTTGTAATTATACCCAACTAAGGATTTCATAGGTTTTACTCAGTTCTTAGGTTGTGTTTTTGTATTTGTGTAGCCAACTCACTCTATGACCATTGGTATCCTACTGGTATTAGAGTAACCCTATTTTTTGATATCTTAATAATCCCACCATATTAGTTCTTATCTACTTATCCATTGCTAATCCTAGAAATGGTAGAGCGTGTTCACGACCTCACATTAGAGGCACATATCTATTATGGAATTCAAAAAGTAGAAATATATTTTAATAAAAATTTCATATATTCTACCATAGTCCAAATTTTACTAAATAGTTTATAATTATCATCTAAAACTCATGGGATAAAACATTGTTGTACATATTCTAAATAGATACTACATTTTTCATTCAAGATGAAAAATTTTACTATTACATATTATATATTTATGAAATGTTTTCTAATTTAAAATAAAATATTTTTTTATGTTTCAAATTTAAATGATATAATTATTTACCTTAAAATACTATAAATGGATAGTATATTTTGATAGATGTGTGACTAAGTTGAGTCAGTAATGAAATTTGAGGAATTGCATATCCTCTGACAATATTTATGAAAAATTATATTATGAAATTATTAAAAAGATTGTTTTATATTTATAAAATGTATTTATTTTATATTTTTATTATTATATATTTCATGAAATGTTTTCTAATATATATATATATATATGAAATTAATTTGTTTTATGAAAATCCCCAATTTTCATTAATTTAGTAGTTTCCAACATTCAAGGATAAAATCATTCATTACATTGATATAACTTATTTGTTAAAGAATGGTTATTGGAATTGTAATAATTCTTTCTATACAATATATATGAATTTTCTGTAGTTATACAAAAGCTATAATATATTTAAAAATAATTAATATCATGAAAACATTTGAACTTCTAAACTTCAAATAACATTTTAAAGAAATGATATCGGAGAATAAAGTTGAATGAATATTGTCATTATCGCCAAAAATTGTTGATTTTAGTAATGGAATTTTTATATATTCACTTTTAAGATATACATATTATCCTGAAGAAAATCATCATATAAAAATTATTCATTCAAATATATGTTCTCAAATGTATGAATTTTTTTCATATTTTTCATTTCAGTTTTATGTGCTCAATTCTAGTAAAAATTAAAAGAGATAATGTTTCAGTTACTTCTACACAGTAATTAGATCTCTAGAAAATCAAATTAAATGCCATGTATAATCTTTGTAGTGAAGATAATAGTAAAATCTATTCGAACTATATACATACTTTAATATTCATAAACTCACTTGTGATATCACTTGCGAAATGGTCTAAATAAATACCATCCAGACTAACTTAGGTGTTGGGGGAGTTTTCTAGGGGACATTTTCCTATAGAATGAAACCATTATAAATACATCCTTTTATCATTTTATTTAATAAAATTATATTTCTCTTATAATGTCACAACCCCATCCCACCAAAGATGCCCCTCCTGAGATAGAAATGGTGGAAGGGAGATAACGACCCTCGATTCCCACCTCTAGTAGGCCCCCGAGTGGCGACTAGCACCAAGGGTATGAGTTTTCACAAATATGAGAGGAATTACCCTTTTTAATATTTAAGATCGAGAATTAGGATGAGTCAACCACCAAAAGAAAAAGAAAGGAAAGACATGTAAATAAACCCAAACCAATCCCACATGCATGTTTAAATAGTTCTGAAACTAGGTACAAGTAAAAGAAAGCTCAAAAGTACAATGCCAAAAGAAACAGCAACTGTAACAACTCCAATTGTCCCGGTTTGTAGGGTCCAGCACGGCCCTAGTAGCCCTCCTAGAAACCTAAAAGTAATCGTAGGGCGAGCATAAAAGTATACTCATTAGGTAAACCTAAAGCTCTCATGCACAAGTGTGGAGACATCCTAATGTCCCATGAGAAAAATAGAAGAAACCAAAACCTATCAAGAAATTCTATCCACCCAACCTCACCAGCCACACTCACCAAAACACAAAACAACAGGTAGTAGTAGTATATGAGAACAAGAGTATTGGGTTCCCCTCACCATTTCCCATTAGTTAGCTACTCTTCGTAACCACAAACGTCCCGACGCTACCACGCTCTTCACGCCCGGACACACCTGGGCCTCAAGAACCACATATCCCACCCACACACACATGGGCCTCCCAACCATGTATCCCACCCGCACACACCTAGGCCACACAACCACGTATCCCACCTAAACACACTTGGGCCTCACAACCATGTATCCCACCCGCACACACCTGGCCCTTATCATGAATATTCTTGGGAAACTGTACAACCAACCCAATGATTCTTTGGATAAAACCATCCCAATCGAAACCTGCCTAAATATTCTTAGGTGTAAGGACTCCTCAAGACATCATAGCCTATGGAAGAAGGAGTAGAAAGGAGATAGTAATTAAGTGGAAAACACCCTCTCCCATGAAATTGGAGTGTTTGGCACTAAGTTCTCAACATTGGTGAGGTGCGACAAAACACAGAAATACAGATATATATATATATATATATATATACCAAAAACTCATCCCAACCTATGGCTTCTAAATAGAGAAACTGAGCATGTTCCTTGGCACTGCTATATTGAAGAATGCATACAACAAACCATCCCAAACCCATTTAGCTTTTCATGTTTCAATAGAGTCAGTTTATTAGTTCCTTAAATACTGGGCAATCAACCGCATCCAACCATATCATTCGTTTGAAAAACATATCCCTACCATCCACATAACAATTTAGAAAAACACAAGCAACACAACAAGTCTCTTCTTATTGACCAACCAATCCCATTGATTATTATTTCTGTTCCATTACCATGCCCTACCACTCATTAACTCTTCCATATTTTATTTATTATTCACAACCCATAGTTCATTCACATTCAAACCCAACCCTACAACCCCGCTGCCAAACACCATAACCATAACTACACCTTACATCATAACCCTTTGACACCATTTATCATAGCCCCACTACCCATCACTATCATAGCATTCAAACCAACCCACAACTAAGCCAACTGCAGCCCCGATGCTCACCCAATCCACAACAACCCACAAAAACACCCCCTTCACATATATTAACCCCAAACAACACCCACATGTTTATTATTTCATTTTTGTTCAACCGGGGTGATCACAAAAGGGTTCCATATTTTCATTTAATCATCCAAAATTATGTGATTAACCAATTTCCACATTCCATAATGTTTCCATCCATAAATGGTCTAGAAAGATAGGGCAGAATTTAATTGCACAAGCAAAGGCCCCGAATGACTATGATTTTCCGTAGGCATAAGCCTATTCAATTCACAACATAATATCACAGGATATAAAATAATGTAACAGTAATAAAAAACATCTCACTCCTGTTATAAAAGACAGTTATTATCTTCATTAAACTCGTTCAAAAGTGTTTCACATAAAAAATAGGACACCCATCCCACATGTTGCACAAATTATAGAGACTAAGGTAATATCCCTACCTCAACAGGTTCTGATAACGACGCTCCTTCGGATCAACTTTAGAAGACGTCTGTCGGCGTCCGTCGCTTCTAGAAAAACCTGTAAAAACCTCCTTGGGTGGAATCTGGGAATTAAAGGATTAAAGGAAAGCATCAAATCCAACTCAGAAGTTCCGTCTTGTCGTTATGATCCCGTGGCCGCTGACAGATCGTAAATTGGTGCTCGGACGAAGAAGTTATGGATTAAAGGAGCCTTTGAGTCTCTTGGGAGAGCTCTGCTAGAGGGAAAGGGGAAGAGAGGAGTGAGTTAAAAAGGAGTGGATCCCTCCTTTTATAGGTGAGAAAAACAAAAGTACACGGCGTGTACTTTATGGTACATGGCGTGTACTCGGCCATTTCAAACGGTCACCACCCGGCTTCCAACACGGCCTTCAACACGGCACGCGACCGTTGACTGGTGAACACACGGTTTGAGGGTAACACATAAGCTGGGAGGGACTACATGACATGTAGTATGGGGTACATGGTGTGTACACATTTATTTCACACATAAAGTACACAGCCTTCAACACGAGGTATACCCAGTGGGGGCGTACACGGCGTGTAGTTTCAAAATTCTGAAAATTGTGGGAAAAGTCCATTTTACCCTCCAGAACACTTCATGACGCTCTTTTTGAAAAATAAATGGGCCGGAGTGGTCCGGGAAATTACATCAGATACCTCTTAAAACATTATCATCCTTGAGAATTCAAAATCCAACCCAGAGGAACCCAACAAGATACCTCTTAGGGCCATCGTTATAATAGGAACCCATCCAACAAACCTAATCATATGTGTTGGGAATTTTTTCTCCTATGTCGAGATATTATCATCTTTATGCAGCACTGACTCACCTGCACGGGTTTAATCGCATCTTCATTAATGTGTCTCGATTAATAATTGGGTCTTCCCACTTTCTTACATTCGGATTTTTCAACTTGCACTACCCCCAACACCACACAACCAAAAAACTGCATGAACATGTGGTTTGGGGAAATTCCTTCTCCTATGTCGAGATATTATCCACTTTAGGCGTCACTGACTCGCCCGCACAGGTTTAGTCGCATCCACATTAATGCGTCTAGATTAAGGATCAGGTTTTTCCCTTTTTTCCACACATCTGGAGATGCTACACACTTCTAGAGAACAAGGAAACAAAAGGTCTCATAACCGACAATCCAAGCATTCCATATATCAAATTTACAGAGTATAACATCAAAACAAAGCTCAGAAGAACAAAGAAAACACAAGTCAAAAGAACTCTGGGTACTAAGTTTGCATCTAAGCCTCTCTCTCCCAAGTGCTCTCCTCGAGGCCACCATGCCTCCACAACACACGAACCAAGGGAATGGTTTGTCCATGGAGCACCTTCTCTTTACGATCCTCGATTCTGATTGGTCATCCCTCGAAGATCCCTTCGTCTCCCATATCTAACTCTCCCTAGTAGATAACATGAGAGTCGTCGTGTATGTATCGACGTAGCTGGGAGACGTGGAAGACATCATGAACCTTCTCGAACTGAGGTTGCAGGGAAAGCTGATATGCCACCTCACTGACTCACCTCAACACCTCAAAAGGTCCGATGAACCTATGTGAGAGCTTGCTCCCTTTCCCAAACCTCCACTGCCCCTTTCAAGGTGAAACATTCAATAACACATGATATCCAACCTCTAACTCCAAGGGACTCATCTGACGTCAGCATAAGACTTCTGTCAGTCCTGAGCTTCTTTCATCCTCTCACGTACAAGCTGGACATTTTCTGTGGTGCTCTGCACTACCTCTAGCCCAAGGGCACCTATCTCACCGACATCTGCCCATCAAATGGGTGAACGACATGGTCTTCCATACAAAGCCTCAAACGATGCCATGCCAGTAGTAGAGTGGAAGCTGTTGTTATAGGCAAACCCTATTAAAGGCAGGTGTCGTACACATGACCCTCCGAAATCCAGAATGCATGATCACAGCATGTCCTCCAATGTCTGGATATTCCGCTTTGTCTGCCTGTCGGTCTGGGGGTAGAAAGTAGTGCTAAGGTGTAGCTGGGTTCCAAAAGCAAGTTGTAACCCCCTCCAGACTGATGAGGTAAACTGAGTATCCCAGTATGAGATGATAGTATTTGGAACTCCATGAAAACGCACCACCTCGTCTACGTAACTCTATGCTAAGGCACTCACCGAGCCCAACTCCTTAACTACTATGAAGTGAGACAATTTCTTCAGACGATCCACCATCACCCAGAGAGAATCATAACCTCCCTGAGCTCTGGGTATTCCTGTGACTAAGTCCATCGAGATGTCATCCCACTTCCACTCAGGGATATCTAATGGATACAACAAACCACTGGGAACACGGTGTTCAGCCTTTACATGCTGACACACTAGGCACATAGCCACAAACTCCACCACTGCTCGTTTCACCCCGAGCCACCAAAACTGTTCTCTCAGGCCTCAATACATTTTTAAAACATCCGGATGTAATACCAAGGCTGAGCTATGGAACTCATGGAGAACTCCCTCATGCATCACCTCCGGAACAAACAACATTCCATGGAAAAGCATCTGATGTTGGTTGTCCTCTGGCCATACTTCTGGAGCATTTCCTTGATCGACACGATCCTGCATTACTTCCACCTCGGAGTCCCCCCCCACTGAGACTCTTCCACCTTCTGCAACAAGGATTATTTCACCGTCATCTGAAACAAACAGACTCTAACACCTTCTATCCTTGCATCCAAGTGTAAGGCAACCAACTCTCCCATCTATCTCCAAGCATCAGTGGATTCCTAAACCACTTCCTTATGCGACTTCCTACTCAGCGCATCAGCCACAACGTTGCCCTTACCTTTAGTGTAAGAGATCTTGAAGTCATAGTATTGGAGAAACTCGACCCATCTCTGTTGCCACAAGTTCAGGTCATGTTGGGAGAAGATATGACGTAAACTCTTGTGATTTTTAGAGGACCAAAAAGCACTACCCAAAGTGGTAATGTCGCCACAAATTCAGTGCGAACACTACTTCTGTAAGTTCCAGGTCATGGGTGGCATAGTTATGCTCGTGAGGGCGCCACTGCCTAGACCCATAACAGATCACACCCTTCTTCTGCATCAGTACGCACCCCAAAACAATGCCAGAAGCATCACAAAACAGCTCATACAATAACCCTTCCTCTGGCAATCTGAGTACTAGAGCACTGACCAACTTCTCCTTCAGTTAGTCGAAAGCTTTCTGGAACTGCTCGCTCCATAGAAAGACCTGGTTCTTCCTAGTCAAATCTGTCAATAGAGCAGCAACTCGAGAGAATTCTGAAATGAACCTCCGATAGTAACCTAATAACCCCAAGAAACTACGATCTTCTGCCATGCTCTTGGGTGCTACCCAAGAAAAAATCGCCTCCACCTTCGACGGGTCCACTGACACTCCATGCTGAGACACTACGTTCCCCGAAAAGTGTACTTCTTGTGTCAAGAACATACACTTCAACAATTTCCCGTAAAGGAGGTGGTGTCGAAGGACTTGTAAGACTGCCTGGAGATGCTCAACATGTTCCTCCTCTGATCATGAGTAGATCAGAATGTCATCGATAAACACAACAATGAATCGGTACAGAAACTCTCTGAAGACAAAGTTCTTAAGCCCCATGAACATAGCTGGTGCATTCGTAACTCCAAATGGCATCACTAAAAATGTGAAGTTCCAATACCTACACATGAAATCCGTCTTCGAGATGTCACTGTCCTTCACCCTCAGCTGATGATATCCAGATCGTAGATCAATATTAGAAAACCAAACAGCTCCCCTCAGCTGGTCGAAGAGATCATCTATCCTTGGAAGGGTGTATCGGTTCTTGACTATTACCAGATTCAACCTTCAGTAGTCTATTCATTACCTGAGACCACCATCTGCCTTCTTCACGAACAAAGCTGGAGAACCCCATGGCGACATGCTGGGCTAAACAAAAACCTTCTCCATCAGATCATCAATCTGATTCCGCAACTCCTGCAACTCCGAAGGTGCCATCTGATAAGGGGCCATCAAAATCGGATGGACACCAGGTTGTATGTCTATTACGAACTCAAAGTCATGTTGGGGGGGGGGGGGGTAGAGTCACAACCTCCTTGGAAAAATAGCGAGGAATTCCCCAACAACCTCTTGGACATCCATCATCTCTGCATCAGTTGATACCACTAATAAACTGCCGAACATGGAATGGAGAGGCTTTACATGCCGGCTTCGCACTTGATAGCTCCTCTCGCCAACAAAATATACACGATGCCCATCCATGTCGGAGAACACGACTCTTCTTCGGAAGTAGCTGATAATGGCACTAAAAGAAAACAACCAGTCGATGCCTATGATGACATTGTACGGGTGCATATGTAGCAAAAGAAGATCCCCACTAGATTGATGTGGTCCCAATGTCATCCCACATCCCCAACAAACACAAAATATGCTAGTCTGGCCTCCAACTGGTGTACTCAACACCAGGGGTACGAAAAGTCTCTCTACATCTAGAACCAAAGAATGGGCTAGATCAGGTGCAACAAAGGAGTGCTAAGCTCGTGAATTGAACCAAGAAGAAACAAGAGTACTGAACAAACAAATCGTACATCGCACCACCTCTCATCCTGCTGGAGCTGCCAACTCTGCTGCGTGAAACTGTCCATGCCCAGATCCTCTACCTCTCTGATGTCATCCACCTCCCCAACCACACCCCGGTCAAGGTCCCTTGGGAGAAACCTAAGGTCGGCATCATCTAGAAAAGTCTACCCGTATAGGATCATGGTCTTGCTGCTGCTGCAAGGTCCTCATTGGCAATTGGTGCTGTGAGGTGGGCGCTGAATCTACCCACCACCACCGTAATGAGCTGGGGTCGGGCATTGACTCTGAATGTGCTTGAATCCTCCACAAGAAAACACCTAGGTCATGGGCTCATGAAAAAGGGACGAGGACATGAAGATCTGAAATAGAACTACTGGGGCCTGCTCCCCACAGGCCTGAACCTAGAAGGTCTCGTCGCAGGAGACCTACTGCTGACTACCTTCCCCTTCGACGAACATGGATGGATCCCCCCACGTGGTGCACCTCCATACGAGTGCATCCTCTCTACAACCTCTACCTTCTTCTGTACTACCAAGTACGTCGTAAGGGTGAAGGGGGTGAGAAAATACTGGAGCGAAGGACAAAGCACCTCCTCCAAACGTCTCTCCCGAGACTCCTCATCCGGAAATAGATTCAACGAAAAGCGTAGGAGATCATTGAACTTGATCCCCAACTCTCGGACTGACATACTTCCCTACTGGAGGGAGAGTAACTCCTGCGGCTTCTCCACCTTGATCATGGAAGAAAAGAATTCCTCTCGGAATTCTTTCTCAAAGTAAGCCCATGGAACCTCTGCCTCTATCATCTCTCTGAGGTAGAGCGTCCACCACTGTCGCGCCGCACCTCTCCGCTGACTGACTACTAGGGATACCCTGTACTCCCTCGGAGCACGGATCAAGGTAAAAGAAATCCCTAGATCCACACGACACCCCACCATCTCCGTATCTGAAGTACCACCCTCGTACTTCTTGAGTGTTTACCGCTGGAAATAATGGAGAGTCTTCTACCACTCGATATCTTCCTCCTCTCGGTCAATCCTCAACTGATCGTGTACCTGAATTTGCTGGGCCTCGGCCGTCTGAGTCACCCGGGGATGACGTCAAGGTTCCATAGCTGTATGGTAAAAAAGTATCACCTAAGCCCATGTAGCAACGAATTTCTCAAGGCTTCATTTTGTCATTTTATTCAATTTTTTTCCCAAAAAACCCAAATCAAGTAAAACACAATCATGATGATGCAAGTACCTTCCCTAGGGTCTCTACCCTGCAATAAATGTAGTCTCACCTGGTCATTTGGTAGGCTCAGATTCCTTGCATCGGATCATGGGGGCCCTAAAATCCCATGTCTTAGCCAGTCTTCCCTGGACTATGTCACGCACCAATGATCAATCAACACTATTTTTCTACCATCCCATGAAATCCTCACGGTGCCAAACTCTGAACTCGATCCTAACTCTCAACCATAACCTCTGATACCATTCTGTCATGACCCCCTCCCACCAATGATGCCCCTCCTGAGATGGCAATGGTGGAAGGGAAATAATGACCCCTGAATCCCACCTTCAGTAGGCCCAGGAGTGGCGACTAGCAACAAGGCTATGAGTTTTCACAAATATGGGAGGCATTAGTCTTTTCACAATTTAATATCGGGAAATAGGATGATTCAACCACAAAAAGAAAAAGAAATGAAAATAGGTAAATAAACCCAAACCAATCCCACATGCATGTTAAAATTGTTCTGAAACAAGGTACAAGTACAGGAAAGCTCAAAAGTAAAATACCAAAAGAAATAGAAACTTTAACAACTCCAACTATCCCGACTAGTAGGGTCATGCACGGCCCTGGTAGTCCTCCTGGAAACCTGAAAGTAAACCTAGGGTGAACATACAAGTATACATAGTAGGGAAACCTAATGCTCTCATGCACAAGTGGGGAGACATCCTAATGTCCCGTGAGAACAACAGAAGAAACCAAATCCTATAAAGGAATTCTATCCACCGAACCTCACCAGCCACGCTCCCCAAAACACAAAACAACAGGTAGTAGTAGTATATAAGAACAAGAGTATTGGGTACCCGGCACCATTTCCCATTAGTTATCCGCTCATCCAAATGGAGAACGTCCTGACGCTACCACACTCTTCCTGCCCACACACACCTGGGCCTCAAGAACCACATATCCTGCCCGCACACACCTGGGCCTCCCAACCACATATCCCGCACACACACACCTGTACATCACAACCACATATCCCACCCGCACACACATGGTCCTCACAACCATGTATCCCGCCTGTACACATCTGGGCCTCATCTCGATGATTCGTGGGAAAGAGTAAACCTGCCCGAAGAGTCTTGGGCTAAAACCACCCCAATCGAAACCAACCTTAAGATTCTTAGGTGTAAGGTCACCTAAAGCCATCACATCCTATGGAAGAAGGAGCAGGAAGGAGCAAGTAACTAAGGGGAAAACACCCTCTCCCATGAAATGGGAGTGTTTGGCACTAAGTGCTCAACATGGGTGAGGTGGGAAAAAAACAATGATACATATATATATAAATATACACCAAGCACTCAGCCCAAACTATGGCTTCTAAACAGAGAAACTGAGCACGTGCCTCGGCACATCTATATCGAAGCATGCATACAAAAAAAATCCCAACCCCATTTAGGTTTTCATGTTTCAAAAAATCAGTTTTTTAGATCCTTAACTACTGGGAAATCAACCGCAACCAACCATATCAATCGTTCATAAAACATATCCCTTCCATCCACAAATCAAGTTAAGAAAACACAAGAAACACAACAAGTCCCTTCTTATTGACCAACCAATCCCATTAATTGTTATTTCTATTCCATTACCAAGCCCCACCATTCCTTAACCCTTCCACATTTTATTTATTATTCACAACCCATAGTTTGTTCACATTCATACCCAACCCTGTAGCCTCGCTCCCAAACACCATAACCACAACCTCAGCGTACATAATCACCCCTTGATACCATTTATCGCAGCCCCACTGCCCATCACTAACATAGCATTCACACCAACCCACAACCAAGCCAACCGCAGCCCTGCTGCTCACCCGATCCACAAAAACCCACAAAAACACCCCCTTCACATAAATTAACCCCAAACAGCACCCACAGGTTTATTATTTCATTTTTGTTCAACCGGGGTGATCAAAAAAGGGTTCTAGATTTTTATTTAATCAGACAAATTTACGTGATTAACAAATTTCAACATTCCATAAAGTTTCCATCCATAAACGGTCTAGAAAGATAGGGAAACATTTATTTTTACAAGTAAAGGCCCCCAAAGACCGTGATTTTCAGTAGGAATAAGTGTCTTGAATTCACAACATAATATCACAGGATATAAAATAATGTAACAGTAATCACAAACTTCCCAACCCAGTTATATAAGCCAGTTATTATCTTCATTAAACAGGTTCAAAAGTGTTTCACGTAAACAAGAGGACACCCACCCCGCATGTTGCACAAATTAGATAGACGAAGGTAATATCCCTACCTCAACAGGTTCTGATACAACGCTCCCCCAGATCAACTTTAGAAGACGTCTGTCGGCATCAGTCACTTCTAGAAAAACCCAGTAAAACTTCATCGGGTGGAAGATGGGAAGGAAAGGCTGAAAGGAAATCAACAAATCCATGTTCAGATGTTCCGCCTCATCGTTAAGATCACGTGGCCGCTGACAGATCGTAAATCGTAGCTCAGACGATGAAGTGATGGATGAAAGGAGCCTTCAAGTCTCTTGGGAGAGCTCTGCTCGAGGGAAAGGGGAGGAGAGGAGTGAGTTGAAAAGGAGGAGGGGATCCATCATTTTATAGGTGAGAAAAACAAAAGTATACAGCATGTAATTTATGGTACATGGTGTGTACTCGCACATTTCACATGGTCACCATGCAGATTCCAACACGGCCTTCAATGTGGCACACGACCATTGATATGTCAACACACAGTTTGAGGGTAACGCATACGCGGGGAGGGACTACACGACCTATAGTATGGGGTACACGGCGTGTACCCATTTTTTTCACATGGCAAGGACACGGCCTTTAACATGGGGTATACCCGGCGATGGGGTACACGGCGTGTACTCACACTACATGGAGTGTAGTTTCAAAATTCTGAAAAGTGTGGGAAAAGTCCATTTTACCCTCCAGAACACTTCATGACCCTATTTTTGACAATGGAATGGGCCGGAGAGGTCTGGGCCATTACATATAATCTAAATTAAAGATAAATTTTGAAAAATAAAGAACGTGAATAAGGGTGTTCTTTTTAAACTAAATATATTAATTCACTCAATTCCCATTTCCCCCATTTCAGTATTTTTCTATGATAGTGTTGCGACATAATATTAATAGTGAAATAATATATAATCAAACATAAATGATATAATGAAAGGTTTTTATAGTTATAAGATGATTACTAAGATAAGGATAAGCCACAAAAAACCTGATGTAAGTATATTCAAGAAGAAATACTTTTTATTAAGGATAAAAAACTATATCATTGTTTGTGAGGAGGTAAATTACATATTTAATGAAACATTTCATTTTATAAGAGTTAATATATTATAACATGCCAATTTTAATCTATAATGTAATTATTTTGGAATGTGTTAGCATGGATTTTATCTAACTTTCCTAAGGATATTGCAACACATTTGTATAGTGATGCTTTTTAATATACACTTGGGATTAAAATTGAATTTTTTAGACATCTAAAGGATCATTTTAGGATAAAATTATATATAAGAAATTATTGTGAATAATTGAATTATCATTAATTAAATCCATTAACTAATTATAAAAACTATTAGGGGGTTTATAGTAAAATACTAATTAATTAACCATTCAATAAGATATAGATTCATTGCTATAAATATTTCATAGGTATATTCAAATAAAAATAGATATTTTTTATCATTTAATAGAAATATATCTCTTTAGTGGGATGTATGTTAATGTTGTTATTTACACTATGACATCTATAAAGTCATCAACAAAAATAATGAATAAGAAAATCATTGTTCTATATAGAGAAATAAAACTATAGAGGAGATGTCGTTTTTTTATATTTATATGTTTGGCCTGAAAATTTCAAAATATTATAAATATGAGTTTATCCTTTTTTAAGATATATAAAACCAACTTGGTTTTAGTATAGTAGTATAAAATTTTTATAATGGTATGAATCATATGTGCATAGAAAATGGTATATAAATCTGGTATAATATATATATATATATATGTAAAAAAATGAAATAAATATAGATGAAAAGTATAAATGAGAATACATAACAAATTATCTAGAATATATTGATTATTGTGCATAAAAAATGACAAATTTAGTTTTCAGTGTAAAATTATTTATGTAGATATAAATATTATACATTTTTAAAATGGATCACTAATGTGTGAGTGGAATGGAAAATTTAATCTTCTAAGAAATGTTATGGTTATTAAAAATGAAATATTTTCATATTTCTACATGAATAATTTAAATGATATATGTTAAATATTCTAATGGATAAGTTGAGAAAAAAAGTTTTTAGACATTATTTAGATTTATAGACTATAATATGGGCATAATGTTACTCAGTTATATTAAAAATATATTTTTTGGTATTAAAATAAAATGTGGTAAACAATGTTATATTGTAACAAGGAATCCAACTTCAATTATATCGTTGATAACAATTTGATCCATTGGTTTTGATGAAATTCTATGCTCCTTGACCATGTTCCAAAAATAGTTGATTACATGAACATGTATGTTATGAGGAAGGGTATATTTATAAAAATTTATAAATCCATTACATAAAACAATTGAAGGAAAGATATATGATTTTCCACGGGAATTTTTCTTTCTAGTGATAATAAATATTATTTACCAATATATTTATAATGGATTATTAGACTAATATATGTCTATTAATGATTTAATTTTGAAAAAATCCATATTATTGATTTTTTCAATAAAATAATTTATAATTATATGTGAAATAGTTAATTTAAATCCCTTGATTTATGATGTAAATTATATTGGAACATGGTACATGGGAATAATTGAGATAGGAAACATTTTTTTAAGGATACACGTTATTAGAAAGATATCATAATTAAATAAAAGAGGGATCATAGATTAACCGATAATTATCATATTTTAAATTTATAATATGATTGAAATTTCATACTACTTTTTAAAGATCATGGAAGTAATCCTATGTGAAATTTGTTCACTAACAAGTGACTGTCACCTAAACAATCCCACCCCCTTAAAGAACTACTAATATTTCCAATGAAACCCCAACAGGACCACTACATACCATGTAAAGAAATGAATATAAATAAACTCATAATACTTATTATAATCTCTCCTAGAATGCTTACAAAAACTATCCTATAAGAAACAGTTTTTCCCACATAACATCTAATCAAGAAACTACACCAATAGCCTCATGTTTACCCAAATCAGTTTATATTCATATCACACTTAAGTAAATTTATAACTTTTAATGAGTTATAAATTATGATATTAAAAAGTAGGGTTCCCCATATTAATATCAACTATTACATTCTCCTTTTATTATGAATATATTTTATATATTTATTAAATTTTTTAAAATAATATTTAATTAAGCTAGTAGGATGGATATGAATTAATAATGGAAGCATACTAATAGTATGATAAATTATTATAAATATGGAGTTAAAGGGTTCATTTTTTATTCAGTAGAGAATTTATAAGAACCTTATCAAATTATTTTCCCATGATTATATTGTTATACTTGATGAAAAGATGCATATCATAGTTATAGGAACATTTTATTTTTCACAGGATAGATCCAATCTATTAATTTTGGATTAAACAAAGGAAAAATTGAATATTGACAATAATTAGGATGATACTATGATTTATGAATTAATTGAAATGAATATTAAATTTAATTATGTTGGATTTCAACTAGAATAAATTCAAATTGAAATTATTGATGGACATGTTAATTTTCTCATGTTTTTTGTGAAGATAAATAGTTGTTTTAAGAGACCATTGTGTACGATTTGTACAAATTTCAAAAAAAAATTGACAAATTGAATTTATTAATTATGAAAGTTGGAAGCATATGGAGTAACACGATATTTATATAACTACATGGTTTTCTGAATTATATCCCACGTGATGATAATGAACATAATTATTGAACATATGATGTAAAATAAATGATAAATTCAGTGGGAATGATATCAAATAAGAAAATGTTTTTCCAAATGATTTCATATTATCTATCAAGGCCTTGAATCCCTCATAAAATATTATAAGTGTAGTGTGGACCATTACCTAAAATTAGAATCATGTCATTATAATATTTTAGTATTCTTTCCTATCATTCCATTGTTTAGAACACTATATGTATATCAAGAAACTATGAGGTATATAAAATGGAATATAGATACAAGAATTAAAAATGGGAAACTACATCATCCAACAGACTCTCCTCAGTTGACGGAAAGTGATTAAAAGTATCATAAGTTTTTATATGTGAGTAGAATACTCTAGTATGTTTTATATAAAGATGAAATAAATTGTTTCTGGGTACATAGTAGTACTCATTTTATATATCAAGTCTTGTTGTAAAATAATAACTCACATACATGGTTATGCATAAACTGAAAATATGTTATGTGTTCTAGTATTATATCTCAATTGAAAAAACCTGACAATTGTATTTTTGTCTATTTATATCCATTGATATAATATCTAAAATTGTTATTTTATATAGTTGTTGTAATGTAATATTATCTTTTAATTGAAGAACATAAAATGATGGCCATGTTTTGTGAGATGATAAATTATTTTCCTACTCGTGGAATCTTTTTAGGATATAGAATTATAGTTATGGTGGGGTCTCCCATTTTTCAATAATGATAAAACATAGTTTAGTTGATACTTTTCATGATGATTGTGTTTTTATGAAAACAAATAAATTTACCACACTAACGTAAATACCAATCTTAGACCACATCATTTGATGTGAATATAGAATAAGTTACATCACTATCTCTATCAAGGGGTGATCATTTGTCCAATAATGTAAAATATATTGACAATATTTCTGGTAAACCAATTTAAAAAATCATTAATAAACCATGTTAAATAAAGTGATCAATTTTCATTGAATTTCACAAATGAATTTTATTATACATTAGACAGTTTCTTTCTGGAATTCATGTAGAAAAATAGTTTTTGATAATGTTGCTTATGTGTTTAAAAATGTTCCTAGGAAAAAAATTTGGCATCAAGGTTTTATTGGATATGATTTACATAAGGATAAGTGGTGATTTTTCACCATTCAAGGGTAATGGGATTACTTTTCCTCCTCTAGTATCGTACACATTATCCAGATGGGAAAATTGTAATATGGAATTTTTCTAAATGGTTTAAACGTTACATTGGTGTAATAGTAAAAAATTAATAATGCCATGTATGTGCCAAATTTAATTTTACATGGACTAAAATCACAAAAATTTCATGTTTTGATATAGGATTTGATGTCTGTTTCTTTACATTGCATTATACATAAAAATGTGTGACTTACAATGAAAAGACCCTGATTCTTCTTAAAATCAATATATAATAAATTTATACACCTGATGATGTTTAAAAATATGAATAAGTTGGTTAATGTCTTTTTATTGGAATTAGATATGTTCTTCTAAACATCATTCTTTGATATAATTCACTACATGATGGTTCACTTTTAGAGTGGTTCAACTATGTGGTAGTATCCATTATTGATGGATGTAAACCATTGAGTGATTTATATATATATTTAAAGGGTATGTAAAGAATCAAAGCCATCCAAAAATATGTATTGTAGAGTTATATAATTTTGAATGTGTTATTGATTTATGTACTGATTACTTATTAGATATTAATAGTATCAGTCTCCCAAAGTCTCATTATAATAGATTATTTATGTGATAAGGCATTCCCAAATGATAAATTGATACAATTACTATGAGAGATAGAGGGTAATAACACCTTTACCTTTTTCATAATAGTGAATATGTTGATATATATATTAAATAAAACAATGAAATTCATTGAGATTTGAATTTATCACGGGATGAAGGATGGATATCAAATAAACATAATCAATGGTTTATAGGATGGTAAGAAGATTATATTATTAATTATTTATCTAAAAATAATAATTCAATTTTCAAATGACTTTGATGGATAGCTATGGGAACAAAATATAATTTTATATTATACATTAGTTTTATAATAAATGGTTATATATTCCATATTAAATAACATAGTGACTATAATATGACAAAAACAATATATCTAGGCTTGTGGTGAATGTAATGAACATATATTATTCTGAGTATATAAAACCAGTTTATGTGAATATGCCATATTTTCATATTAACAATTAGATATATGTTTTGTATTATTCAATATTTGAATTTCCAATATTCTTTTACAAATGTGATAAAAACACAAGTACAATAAAAGTTGATGAAATGGGAATCATGAAGGAAAATTTCAGTGTAGAAGGGGAAATGATTGACTTTTCCAAATGGAATCACAACCAGAAAAATTAATTTACAGATATTATCCATAAAACAAAATTCGGTTTATTTTTATTATAGAGACTAAAACAAATGTAGGTTTTGAGGAAAATCGAATCGAGGATGACCCTTTCACTGGGAGATCATAATCAATTCATCACAGTCCCGATGTAGAAAATTTATTATATATTAGAGGGACCACGATGATTTGATTTGTAATCTTGCTAAAGGATCCAAATCCCATTAACATTTTAAAAAAATATTGAGATATCAATGATAAGGTTAAATATTTTTTTAATATACTATAATTTTCCTAATAATATTATATGTTCTCCATAATATTAACATAGTTTAAATTAAATGTATGACTACTCTTATAGAAAATTTTTTCTGAACAATATGATGATACCAATCTTGAGGAAGAACATCATGTTGACACTAAAAAATAGAATTATTTGTGGAACAATGAAATGTTGATGAAAAATATAATAATAATGTGGCCTCAAAATTTTGACTAAATTTATCATAGTAGGAAGTAAGGGTAAAAAATTTGAGGTTGGATAGAATCAACCTAATGAACTTATTGGCCCCAAAAAGCCAGTGTTCGTTAGTTACGATGAGGATACAATAAGGATGGATGTTTTGGATGTTATAGAGTCATGGTTCTATGTACATCCTATAACAACGGTACCCCTTTGGGGACCTATAATAGTAATCTTATGGTATACATTATCTATTTTTTAGATTAATTATAATAAATTATGGATTTAATTTTCATTATTTTATGTAGAGTTCATTTATTTTAGACTACTTTTATAAGATAATATTTTTCACCGCCAATGGAAAAGTGCATAGATTCCTTCAAACTCTTTTTAACAAGTACAATCATAAGGATGATGAGGGGAATGTAAATCCCCACCTAAAAATACTTATGAACCCATTATAAATTAGGAAACATGGAATTTCTTAATTAGTAGTCATGTTAAAAAATAATTTAAGTACATTTCAGTCTATAATATACTATTTTAAATTATTATTTTTTTATCATTTTTTATTCACAATTGTTAATTTCTAAAACAAAAATGGGGTGATGAAAATAATCAACATGCATTAAAACAAATGTACCCCTATCTCAAATAAATTATTGGGTATGCTTCACTATTGAAGAAATTAGAATGTATTCTTAATAAATAACAAATGTATTATCGGATATAAAACGATATATTTTAATTTTTTTATTTGTAGAATGATGAATCAAGATATAAATAAACATTAATCCACCATCATGTGTTATTGATATAGTCCCATGTTAATAAAGAGGAAAAAATAGTTGATAAAATACAAAAAGGTATAGAAAATATGTGTATCTATAAAATAATATAAATTAAATTATCATTATAATATTACTATATAAAATTATCTATTTATGTTTATATTTTTTATGTGAATTATACATAAGAATTGACAATAAGTATGCCTGAAGAAAAATTACATTTTGTAGTCTAGAAGAAGATGGAACAATATGGTCATGTTAGAGGTATTGGTTTTAGAGTGTAACCAAGAAAATTTTTCTTGAATATAAACCCGAATTAATATACTTATTATATGATTAATTTATTTTAGGTACATATATATTATTTTAAAGATAATAATTTTTATAATGGTTTGGAAGACCGATATATGGGAAAAGATTGAATCCATTCTATAATGGAACAAATAATATCACATGAACAACTAAATTTCCCCACTACAATTATGGTTAGTCATTATTATTAACTACATAACATACATGAGGAAATCAATTTGGATATTTCCTATTTTCCAAAATGTGAATCAAATATCTTCTGAAAACAATATATTTGTAAAAATTTTCTAGGTAATTTTATATATGATTTATATCTATCAACTCCTATGAACCCCCTGTTGTAAGGTGTACGATGTATTATATCTGAGTAAACATGATACAAACCAAAAAATTACCAAATTATCACTTGAAAATGTGGATTAAATTATATTAATATCCAAAATCTAACATTTTTATCCCGCTTGTTGATCCAAATATTATAAAGTTCGATGATTTAATTGAAACATTGATAGCATGGTTATATAATCTTATAATGATACATGAGATATTTCTTTAACAAAAATTTTCACATGAAAACACTATAATATTTGTTGAAAATAGTCTTTAAGTGAGTTGTGGTATTATAGATGGATAAAACTATTGGGAAATGACAGTTCAAATCAGTACAATCTAGTGAATAAAACAAGAATAAAACCCTTCTCATAGTACTTTTTCCCCTCTAGTTCTAGTGAAGCATATATTGTCATAACAAATTCATTGAGATACCACATTCAAAGAAGGATATTTATCATAAATTTCATATGAGAAGCAAATATTTTGAACTACCATTGTAAATGAAGTTGGCCTCAACTATATAAATTAGATTCTCAAGTTGGAATGGCTATAAGTCTTAGATATATATACATTCTTAAGTTAGGTTACCATAATACATCATTCCATAAAATAATGTAATATATTGATTAATGTTAATAAATATTCAATTATTCTAAATGTGTTTATATTACTATCATATAAATGGAAAACACTATGAATAATGATTTGGACTCTTTCATCCTGTAATAATATCAAGAGTCAAAATTAAATTGGAGTTGAATGAAATTTATAATAATAAGAAATAACTAATGAGTAATTTATGATAAAAGTAATAGATGATATACTCTTTTTTATGGGAAAAATGCGGGGGTAAATCTATAAAATCCAATAACAAAAAATATTTTTCCATTATATATTTGGTTTTTATTTTTCCAGGCTAAATTGGATACTGATCACAAAAAATGTTGAAACCCCAAATATTTATTTTTTATGTCCAATTCATGGATATCCATCAAACAAGCCAAACATGATATGTATTTTGAATTATTAATGCACTTAAATCAATATTTTATTGAAAAAAAATCATAATATGTTTCGTTATGTGTTTTCTCAAGAATTTATTTTATGATATATCACTCACTAAATATTAGCTAAATCATGGTATGAAGTTAGTGACTAGATATAAGAAGCTTGTGGATAACATAAAATTGAGGAAAATTAAGTTATATATAGTAATTTTAACTATAAAAACATATTTACAAAAATTACTTACTTCGAGAAATGTTTCTTTTGTGTTCAAATCATGATAATAGAAACATATACCATCAAAATACAAGCATCCACAAATAGTTAATTATTTATGGTAATTTAAATTTCATTAAAAATATCTAAAAACATGTTTTTCAATGTTTTCATAGTACTAAAAAGTTTTCCATAAATCAATATAATTAAAAGGAGTTAATTTTTTTGAGCTCAGCTTGCAGATTACATGGTGTCATAATGTTCTCCCACATTTAAGTTAAGTGATTACCTACTATGTTTGTGATCTAGTATCAATTATAAACATAAAAATATATTTCAGTTGTGGATAATTAGTATCATAATGCTTATATATAATTATTAATATATTTTTCAAAGATTAGTATAAAGCATTATATCATGTTTTTATAAACTAATGGATTGAATATAGGGTGTGAAAATGTATATTGACATTTTGAAGAGGTGATATCCTATGAATTATTTAGTTAACTTTCTCTTCATTTTATCTACATTATTAATTATTTTCCTTATCAATTGTATTAATATTTATTTTTAATAATTTTAAAAAAATAAAACACATCCCTTCCGCTAAAAAGAGAATGTTTTCTCATATTATTTTCAAACCCTGGTAAAATGATTCATAATTTATTTTTTAGGTGTATGAATTTACCAAATGATAATCTTACACATGACATGTTAATTATGAGACAAATTTTATGTTTTCAATATAAATGTTTCATTTAGTTTAAAACACACTTATCATATCATAAATATATGATATAAACACGTTTTGTTTTAAAATTTTAGTAAAGCCATCCGTAATTCATTTTTTAGATGTAAAAATTGACCACCTATTAATTTGATGCTGGATGTGGTGAGTATGACATAAAGTATGTGTTTTCAATAAAAAAGTTTCATTTTAGTTTTAATCATAAATTAAATAGTAAAAAACAATATAAAGTTATTTAATTGTTATCCAAAAGAAAACAAATTATCCATATTTCATATTTCATGTGTAAATAATTACCCCATAGAAATATACGGCATGATGTTGTATATATGACTAGTAGAGTGTGTAGTCAATAGAATGGTGGAATTTTAGTTTATAATATGTGATTGTGAAATTACGGATTTACTCACCACTAAGATGGTTGTGAGCCTGGTGTGTCACATGGCCTTAGGCGCACCTCCCCATATACAAGATTCTACCAACTAATAGTGAGGGTCTAAATATAAGATAATAGGGAGAGTATACCATCATGTTAATGTAACTCAACGGTATAAAAGAAATAAATAACAAGCAATATTGGAAGAATAAATAATAAATAAACAATAAGAGGAAGACATATATTATAACAAATAAATAAAATAATTCCAATTCCAAATTTCTTGATGGATTGTATCACAGATGATGATAAATGTACAAGTAGTGCAAATTAAAAACCAAAATACAATATATTAAAATAATAGCTTCCCAATGTCTATCTCCCTGGGAATCTCGAGAAATAGCTTGGTCCAATGCTCCCTAGATCCCAAGTACTCATCACAACACAATAAATGAATACATAGGCTTGTGAACAAGAGGTCTACTCATGCACAAAATGACACTTGAGCAGGGTGATAGATATAAATATCCAATGATCAGCACCCACGGGGTGAACCCCAATCCATTTCTGGTAATTAATAAATAAATTATAGTGTCCCACAAGGTATAAATGAAAAATGATAACAATGATAAATAACGACAACATGGTTTGGGTCCTTATATAGACACTCATCCCATAGAACCTACTTCAACCCTAGTCAGATATCTATGACATTGGGTACATCCTTTTGTATCAGGGTGGATCACAAAAATCATTATCATATTCTTTTTCTAAGGATGAATAAATTATAAAATGTCAAAAAAATGTCTTCAACCCTCATGATTTCCATAATCTTAAAAATGGGTATTATGTGACTATGCATCTAGTTTTTAGACATCCCATATAATCATACACAATTCCCGTAGAAATCCTGGACATGTTTTCCTTTCGCTTATGAAGAACAGAATATCATGCACCAGGACCTTTGGAACCCACAAGAAGAATGATTTATATTTATATAAACTCAACATGCCATCATCATCAAACCCTCAAGTATCAATTACATTGATATAATATAAGATCAAAATGTAAGAAAGAAAAAATCACAAGGATAGAATCAAACAAATCATATTTATTATGATAAGAAAAAATAATCAATTATTCAAATTATTATCGGTCTAACCAAACTCATTCATTAATCATGGTTCCAAATCATCATCATAATTATAACACACTGATTTAAATTATATTTTATCCCAAAGTTCATTCCTCAATAATAAATCAAATAAATATATTATTATTGCAATTAAAAAGATTATGATGGAAATCAATAAAATTGCAAAATTTATTTTATGGCTCAAAATTCAAAAATAATATATTGTAATTAAATCAAAGGTTATCACATATATCTGGTGGCTACTATTCTTATTCACTCGGTATATAGACCCAAAGGGATTTAATGTAAGTTTTAAGGGTTAAATTATTATAATTTAACAGGGATAACTTAAATTATCACGTCATTCCTATTGCATGCCAACATGATCACACATATCTGAAATAAAATAAATTATTGGATCAGATAAAAGGAATTTATTTTAGACCACCAACTTATGGAACCAAGAAGTAAGAATAATTTGTGGCATTGGGTACAAGCAACATGTCATATAGTAAAAGTAAGGATTAACTTAATACAAGAATTATAACCATTAGATCAAATTGAATAAGAAATTAATAAAATGAATGTGGTTTTCCATATGAATCATCTATCAGGATCATTTAAATATAGAGTGTGCGACATATAGTTCAAGAAATAATCCCATGGTTACCTATTTATATTAACTTAATTTTTCAATTAATTCATTAAATTAAAGGGAAACTCACACCCTTAGGTTGACTCACACATTACAACATAGGGGAAAACCAATGAAACAAACAAATCATTGTTTATATCACTAATCGATACATTTTTATTTAGAAGAAAATGCTCCTCCATCGATTGAGTTTATTATAAAAACATGTCGTTCTTTTAAAAATATTTCATTTATAATATTAAATATTTTGATGAATAATCATAAAACACTATTTAAAATCTATGTAAAGTGAAAAAGAAGAGAAATTCATGAATTCTTAAATTTAAATGGTAAAATTGAATGGATCTTACCTCAGAGAAGAAAATCCAATTCCAACACATTGGCTCTTAACACATTAATCGGTGACCACTCGAAGCTTCTCCTTCCCTCTTATGTGCATATACACCGTCGCATATACATAAGGACATCATACCTTTTTGTACAAATTCACATGGCCTTGAATATGTATAATGGGATCCTTACATATATACTTATATATAAATAACCCCATTTCCACATACACTCGTATTCATTTTTCATATTATACAAAATTAGAACTAGACAAATATATATATATACTCACATCAATGGATGAATATACATATAATGGTGGAACTTCCTTATATATATTTCTACTTATTCATACGTTGGTAAGACTCCTTTGACAATGGGAACCCAAAACCAATGCTGAAAAGTCAAACGTACTAAAGGAAAATTATCGATAACATAGAAACTAGAAATGTATCAAGTTAAAATTGAGAAACAATGAAGGACAGTAGTGGACCAACCAGAAATTGATTATGGGTGGATAGAAATGCTCTGAACTACTTATCCTTCATTGGTAGATGCAGAAACAAGCAGGAAGGAATCCTGTGAGATGCACTGAATTCATTAACAATGGACGGAAAAATAAAAACCTAGATAACCCAAGACCTAGGGTTCAGAAGTACTAAAAGCAGATGACAAGGAGAATAAAAATCAAGGCAAGAGGGAAATGGAGGGATACATTTACCATTGCATTAATAATCGATAAGAAATCAAGAATATATCTAGTGGAAATCTTTAATCGAAGAGGGAGCCATAGAGGGGGTGTCACGTGCACTGGAGAGGAGAGGATGGGTCTACATCACATACTAGGAGGGAAAGAAATAAATTGAGGTTTTTTTAAAAACTATATATTATTATTATTATTATTATTAATGATACTATTTAATTTTTATCATTTCCCATTTAATTTCATTTAAATTATTTTCATTATATTTTTTTTAATTAATTTAATTTCATTAAAAAACACATTGCATTTTTTGGGTCGCATGTTTATCCATACTGTGCCCCAAACATGAATTGAATAGTGTGAGCATACTCCCCATATGAAAATAACCATGGTGCTAGGTTTATTGTTTTGGGTAAACCTTGCATTACTAGTGTTGATAATTCTACTCCTCCAAATCAGACCGTACAGTTTTATAATGAGGTCAACGTGGTTTTAGACAAATTGTTAAACCCTAACAGCTCTTCTTGACTTGAGTTTTCCGAGCTCGATGCTCTCAAAAATTGATGGAACATAGCCATGAACCACCTCCAAAAACAACACATTGAAGTGATGAAACTCTTGAGATTCCTCTCTAAAGCCTATTTTGTAGAAGGCCCCATCTAGTAAATGAAAAAATAAAATTATGTTGTATTTTAATTGGTTTCAAAAACATGGTTCATTACAACCTCCCCACCATAGAACTTATCTTCGTTGAAAATCCTTTGGTGATAATTAAAACATAACCCGACCTACACAGGTCATGATTCCCTTTTTAATCTATCATTTTTTGTTTCCAAACACCAAACACACCTTAAATAATTTCATAAGAATATGACTCTACTGAAATTAAAACATAATCCAATAATCATTTTCCAATTGAAACATAAAAGTGGTGCTTACATGATCTCGTTATATAGATACATGACCACATATTCAACTAATTATACCTTTAAATGATGTTTCTCCCCACTTTGTAATTAACATTGGAAATGGTATACTTTTGATCCATGATTCCTCCATCGATATAATTACCTCAAAAATGTGTGCCTTTAAAATTTCTAGTGATGCTCCATGAGTGATTTTGGAAATTGTCAAATGGTTATTTCATTACAAGAATCATTTATCCAGGACAATTTTTATTTTATTGAAATTCCCTAGCTTACACAAATAGCACATGCCTCCTCCGGGCGAAGATAACCGAAATAATCTTTCACTAGATGTACACATTGAATGAGTGGGAAAACATGTCGAGCCACTTTAGCTAACTTATTCTGAAACACCTATCTTGGATAGACAATATCTATCAACAAAACATAAAATCCTCCCACTAATACATTCTATGTTTATAATATGCACAATCACCAAAGTCCATACTAGAAATTTGATGGTGCTCTTTGGTCTGACAACCACCAAACCATTTTAAATAGTTGTTCCATGGTGTGGAAAAGGGTATAATACAAATTCATCCTACTTGAATAATTACCTAAATAAAAAAACTCTATTCTTGACCAAAAGTCCAAGAAAATCTATGATTCAATGAATTGGTATTCAAGGAACTAGCCAAAGGTAGACTGTACTCCAACAATTCAAGTGAGACATTGGTAAAGGTAAAAACATCCACATAAAAACACTGACTAAGAAAAGAATAGAATCTATGTAGTGAACAAGTCAAAGGAATGAATTATCAGTGTCCAAAAGTTCCTCCAAGGAAATTATACTTGGGAACATAGGTCCCCTCAAGGGTAACCAAAAATCAGATTAAAACAGCTATCAATCATGAAACTAGAGAGAGATCCCATTTCTATCCCAGTGGTTTCTTTTATTGTTTTAGTAGAACATAATAATGACTCTCACTTAGTTCGTCAAGGATGATGTCAAGATAGGTGACAAGATTGTCACATAGAAGAATACACTAAGATGATTTTGAAGATTATCATAAAGAAAATGGATACACCATTATTGGTAGACACATTAGGTGAAGATCTACTAAACTTTATGATGCACTGAAACAAAACCATGATGTATTTCTCAACTGAGGAATCAAATGAACAATCAATATTTCAACATATGTCCATAAAATAATAAATTGATTCCAATTTTTTCACACACAGCTAAAAAACATCAAAGTCATTTGGTCAAGCAAGCATCGATATGATTTAAACATGAATGTCTAAAAGGAATTTAGTAAATCCCAACCATTTTTAAATTGTCCTCTTTGTTTTTCACCTTGTACATTGATTTACATAATTAATAGAACTAAACAGATATTTTCCACCATAGGGTTGTATTCATCATCGATAGAAGTGACAATCCATCCACTCAGAAGAACACTATATCATATTCACCTTAAGAGAACATAAAATGATCATCTATTCTACAATCATTTATGTCACATCATTTGTTTTAAAACCCTAAACTAACTAGGACAGTATGTCAAAATACCTGAGTTTCCATAAATTCCTCATGAACATTAGGATGAACTTGATTTCATGATGACCGGGACAGTCTATCTTGGAGATGACCGAAAAACTCACTCATGATATTAAATCTCTACACATACAAGATACTCAATAGGTTCATTACATCATCAAATAAAATAGACGCTACCATTTATTTCATCTAATGAAATCTAAATATTAAATAAGAAAACATCACATCCAATATACTTCCAATACTATATCAGAAATTTTTATTCTAGTATCAAATGGCCCATGACAAAGATTTGGCCCCATTTCATATTACACATACGACTATAAAACAACAGATGGCCACACAAGTCGCACAATGAAAGAGGAACTGGGTCATGAAACCAAAAAAGTTGAAGAAAATTCCCATGGAATGTCTAAACATCTACAACCAAGCATTAATCGATGATCAATCCCAAAACTAAGGCCAAGAAAACATGACCACCCATCCAAAAAATGGTTCCATTAAAAACCAATCCGTACTAAAAAATACTACATAGTCGTATACAAAATACATCACAATAATCTATAATAGATTGATTGTATGGGTTTCCACTCTCCATCCTATAATGTTCCCATAAACCTTATAGACTACATTCCAGCTCCCATATAATAAAAACTAATTCACTTTATTACTTGAAATCATGCACCATATTTCCTTAATAATAATTAAACAAATGTAACATGGTTATATCTAATGGTCCAGTTACATGGGTTGACATCTATCAATTTATATAAAACTAAACACATTATAGTTTGGTATTTGGAACCCATTTACTATCAAATACCCTTTAGAATTTTAATTCAATAGCATTTACATTTAAAAAAATTCCAAATGTATATATCCCATGCACAAAGGGTGGTTTGAGTATATATGTGAACTTTTCCCAATTATAATACACCAATACACCATGCAATTTAAAACTGATACACATTTAATGGAAACCCAAATATTTATCCGATGTAACCATATATTAATACATAAATATAGAACTGATGTGTTATTATAAGAAGTTAACATAGATAACGTATTGTAATCACAAAATTTGGGCATATAAATTGGCAAGACATTTAATGTAAAGAGGTCACAGTGCACATATAATGATAAAAAGATGACTAAAAATATAAAGCAAAACACCAAAGCTGTTACACAAATGGACATGCTAATGAAAATAGAAGCATGGAATAACACTCAAAGCACACAATCAAATCAGTAGGCATTCTACAAATGAGACTATATGGCATGGAATATTCATGGAATATTAAATTTTATGTTCCTAATATGATTCATGCAATGGTTCATCCTTTTCATACCAGGCCAAAGGTAAGAATACCATAAATCCCATAAATCAATATGAAGTAGAAAATAAACCAACAACTCAAGGTCAAATCATATCAACTCTAATAAAAAAATATCTTGAGCAGTAATCCCAGCCCCTGTCAAATGGCCATTTCCCCGTGGTTGGGGTGATCTTCCTAGAAACCACTATTTTCCATGTGTCGATAAATTCCTAGTTTCATGTTCACCAACCCAAAATAGTAATTGAAATGAAAAACCAACCTCTAATTGCAAATTGTAATGTCCTGACCCAACTCACCACTATAACGGTCGTTGGACTAGTGGGTCACATAGCCTCATGAACACTTCCTAATATGCCAGAGACTACTGACTAGCAGAAAGGATCCAAAGAGATGATTTTAGTGATATTATACCCTCATGTCATAGTAGCACGATGAAATAATAGAAATAAATAATAGAAAACATTTGAAGTAGTAAAAAAAATGAAACATTATAAAAAGATAGATATTATAATAACCTTTTAAAATATGGTCAATACCAATTTACAAGAATTCATGTATTCTTGATGATTCTTAAAGTACAAGATGTCAAAATTGTAAACTATAATACAATGTAATAGAAAATAACTTCACAATGACTAGCTCCACGAGCATCTCTATCACCATCTCGGTTCTATTCTCCCTATCTCTCATGTACTCACCACCTGAAATGTAATGAATCCATAGACCTAAAAATAGAAAGTCTACTCTACAACCAAATGAAACCCGATTAGGGTGTGAGGTATAATTCTCAATAGGTTATCACCCGGGTTTATATCCAATCCATTTCATGCAATTAATAAATTAATAAAAGTGTGCCACTATGTATAAATAAAAAGTTAGATCAAAATTAAATAATAAAAACAAGATCTTGGTTTCCAAATTGACAAATAGCCCATACGATTTAATTTTTCCTAATCCATATCTCTATGTTATTTGGTAGATCCTCTGAAATTTGGATGGATCACCCAAATTAATGGTAGACTCTTCTACAATGAATAAATCACTAATAACATCTCACAAACAAATTCCATCATCCTACATTGCTTCATGGATCACACCCTTGAGCATCAAGTGAATTTTCATATGGTCCTCATACATCACATATAATAATATTCTCTACCATACTGAATCAAGTACATATGCTCCTTTCTCTCATGATATACAGATAATCATGCACCAAACCATTAGAAGTATTCAACAAACCTGAGTAGTATTTGGATAAACTCAACTTGAACTAAGAATCAAAGCCTTTGGTATCAATTAAAACCATATAATATAACCTCAATATATATAATCCAAAATCACAAGTCCTGTATCCAATATATCATAAATAGTATCATAATAAACAATAACAAATTAATCAAACTTTTAAATGTTAAACCGAACTCATTTCATTAATTAGGGATCCAAATTATAATCTTAATTACATTAGACTCATTTAAATTATAATTTTACCCTATGTTCATTAAAATATTATTTAACCCAAATTATCTAAGGTGACTCTCCTATAATAAAGAAAATATTATTATTCCAATTAAAAAATATAACACAGAAATCAGTTGAATTGCCAAATTTATTAATGGGCTCAATAGTCAAACAGATATGGTCACAATTAAATCCTAGGCTATCCCACCGATAAGGTGGTTACATGTCTCAGTCTCGCTACCTACAGATGCAACGTGATTCAATTGTGGTTAAAAAAATAAAATATTATAGTTTAAAAGGGATTATTCAATTTATATAGACGTACCCATAGCATGCTGGCATGATTGAACATATCATGTTTACTTTAAATAATTATAACATATAAAAAGGGATTTACTTTAATTATCCCAATTTTTGAACCCTGAAGTAAGCACAAAGTGTGGAATTGGGTATAATGAACATTTCATTGCCTAAAAGGAAGAAAAGAACTAAGATATTAAGTATAAATATTTAATAAAATTTAATAAGAAATTAATATAAGGTTTATGGTTTTCTATATGATGCATCCATGAAGGTAATTTAAATATGGAGTGTGTGAGATATAGTTCAAGGGAAAATCTCACAATTCCCCATTTATATTACATTAATTTATTAACTAGGGCATTTAATTATAGTGAAAATTACACCCATATGGTGATCCATAAATTAAAACATATCAAAAATTCAATATAACAAACAAACCAAGGTTTATATAACTAATCAATACCTTTTACATTAAAATACAATAGTCCTCCATAGAGGGATTTAATTATAAAAACATGTCAATTTTTTCAAAATAATAAATTATAATATTAAACATTTCATTAAAGAATAATATACTTCTATTTATTATCTATGGAAAATGTGAATGGAAATAAATTCATGCATTCTTATATTTAATGTGGAAAGGGAAATGTATCTAGTATCCAAGAGTATTGAACCAAGATGAACACTTAGGTTCTTAATTATTTTATAAAATACCACTCAAATATGCTCTTTGAAACCTCCAAGAATATGTAACATGGGATATACATAAGGACACCAAGCCCCTATGTATATATTTTCATGGTATTGAATATGAATATGGGGATCCTTGTATATATTCTTATATACATGCATACCCATTTCCAATTACACCCATATTCATTTTTTATATTATAAGAAATCACACATATTCTCACATATATGTATATATATATTCAATATCATCGGTGAATATACATATTGCAGGAGAACTCTCATAGATACATGCCTAACCATGCATGCATAGGTTAGTGGACTTTTACAAATTGACCCTAAATTCAACATGGAAAGGTCCAACATACTAAATAAAAATTAACGGTTACATGGAAACTAAAAAATCCCAAAATAGAAATTGATAAAAAATTAAGGATGGAAGAACACATGCCTGAAATTGATGATAAGAATACCAAAATGCTATAAAGAATAAGGACATCATTGTTGGATGTCAGAACACACATAAAGGAGTCCATAGAGATGGACTACATACCCTAAAAATTGATGAAATCAAATAAATATGGTTAACACAAAACCAAGGGTTTTTCAGAACTGAAATTGGGAAATGTGGAGAAGAAAAATCAATGGAAGAGGGAATATGAGGTATCTATGGGCCTTTCCTTGAATAATCGATGGGAAATCGATAAGAGATCTAGTGGTAATTTTTGATCGTAGAGGGAGTTAGAGAGGGGGTTTCACATGTGTTGAAGGGTAGGGGAGTGGTCTGCATCATGTACTTATATTGGAAGACCACTATTTATTTTTTACATTAAAACTAAATAATAATAATAATCAGCATCATCATCATCATCTTGAAAATAATCATATTATTATTGTTAGGACATTATTTTTTTCATTTTCATTTAATCATAATTTATTTATTTTTAGTTTAATTTTAATCTAATTTATACAATTTAATTATAAAACCCTATTACATGGATTGGGTCATACATTTATTAGAATCATGTGCCCACCGTGTGATAAAAAATGTGATCATACATCCCATTCGGTGAAAATTGTGTGGTTTAAGATCATAGTTTGGGTAAAACATGCATAGCCCTTTTGGGGAATTCTTCACCTTTGAAACAAACAACATGCTTTATTGTTTATGTACACATGGTTTTAATCTAACTGTGTGTCCCTTCCATATCTTCCTAACCTGAGGTTTCATAGCCTGATGCTTTCAAAACATGATAGAACACACAAGGAACCCCTCGATCCATGTACCACATCCAAAAAATAGCACATTGAACTACTAAAACTCTTAGGAATCCAATACAAGGATCGGTTTGTAAAACAACCCATCCAGTAAACAAAAAAAAATTAATTTAATTTAGATTTTAGTCTGGTTCAAAAACATAGTTCATTATAATGTGAAACAACCAAAATCAATAAAATAAACTTCAAATATTTTAAATTTATAAGAAAACAATACATAATTAATTTTTTCTTTGTTGTAATTGGCCTCACATCAATCTGATAGAGGATGTGGTTGATATTACTAAGAGCGTGTGTTTTTAGTAAAAAGATTCCATTTTAGTATATGGAACAAATAAAATTACTAAAACTAAGAAAAAAAAATTGGAATACTTTCAAACATTATAAAAATGTCCCATACTTCATTTTTAATGTATAGAAATTAACCACACCGCAATCTTAGACATGAAATGTATGGTATGTCCCAAAGTGTGTGTTTTCTATCGAATGGTATCATTTTATCTAAAACACAAATATAATAGACAAAACTAGGAAAAAGAGAATTTTTATCTTCTAAAATTATTAGAATTTCTGTTAATTTATTTTTCACATGTAGTAATTGACCATACATTAATCTAACACATGATGTAGTTGATATTAACCAAAGTACATGATTTCAATACAAAAGTTTCATTTTAGGTAAAAATGTACATCGAATAGTCAAACCCAAGAAAATATGATTAGATTAATTTTAAAAAATATGAGAACAATACATAAGTCATTTTTTAGGAATAAGGATTGACCAAACATCAATTTGTGACATGATGTCATTGATATATCCTGAATAGAGTTCTTTAAATAAAAACATTCCATTTTAGGTTGAACACGCAAAAAAATCCAAAACTAAGAAAATGAGCTTCGATTATTTTCAATTTTTATGAAAATAATCCATGATAAATTTATAACATGTAGGAATCAACCACATTTCAATCTATCATAATATATAGATTTTATGTATCAATGTGTGTGTTTCCAATAGAGAAGTGTCATTTTAGTTCATATTTAATATCACATAATCAAAACTAAAAAATAATATCTGATTGGCTTCAAATATTAGGAGAACAATCCATAATATATTTATTCAATACTAAAATTTAATGCACATCAATCAGACATAATGTGGATGCTAGGTCCTTAAGTGTTTTTAATAAAAAAGTTTAATTTTAGTTTAAAAAACACAAAAAATAGCCTAAAAAGAAAACAATATCTTATTTTGTTGACATTTTTCAGGAAAATATCCTTACTATATTTCTGAAATGTTAGATTTTACTGCATTAAATCTTCCACATGGTGTGGTTAATATTAATCGAGGTGTATGTTTTCAAAAATAAAATTATTTTAGATTAACAATATTATCAGGTATCCAAAACTGAGAAAATGAGCTTATATTTTTTCAGACTATATTAAAACGATTCATATTATATTTCTGAGGTATAGGAATTGACCACACATCAATCCAGCTCAATAATGTTGTGAATATGACCTGAAGTGAAAGTTTTTTAATAAAAAAGATTCATTTTAGTTTAAAATAGTCCAAATAGACAAAAACGAGAAAAAATAGCATATTTTAATGTTTTGGACAATGATTCATTATATATTTCAAAAATTTAATAATTTACATCATGTAAATCTAGCTCATGATGTGGTTGGTATGACCTGAAGTTTGTGTTATAATATTGAAGTGAAATTTTAGTTTAAAACTCATATCACATAGCCCAAACAGATAAATAAATAGAAAATTGTTTTGAAACATTTTAAAATTGATCTATAATATATTTTTAACATGTATAAAATAACAACTTTTCAATTTAACACATTATGTGGTAAGTATGATTCAAAGTGTCTGCTTTCGTGATAAAAGTGTCATTTTAGTTTTAAATGCATATCATATAACCAAAACTAAAAAAATGAATATATTATTTTTTTAATATTTGGAAAATTGTCCATAATATATTCCTTACGTTTAGTAATTGACCTCCCTACTATTAGGCTAATGGTGTGTTTGCTATGACTTGAATTTTGTGTTTTCAGTATATACGTGTCATGTTAGTATGAAATTCATATCACATTGAAAAAACCGAGAAAACATCATTGAATGTTTTATAACATTACTAAAATGATCCATCATATTTTCGTATCATATTTTAATTGAGCACAAATCAATTTGACACATGATATGTTTTGTATGACTCAATGTTCGTGTTTTAAATATAAGTGTCACTATAGTATAAAACACTCCTCCTATAGTGAAATATGATAAAAAAATATCATATTGTTTTTAAATTCTAAGACAATGATCCATAATTTATTTGTGACATATAGTAATGGACCACACATAAATTTGATAGATAATATGGTCCAAATGGCTCAAAGTTCATTTTTTCAAAATGAAAGTGCTATTTCAGTTTAAAACAAAAATCACATATAAAAAACCCAAAAAATGATATAAAATCACTTCCAAAATTATATAACAACTTATAATTCATTTTTTGTCATGTTGTAATCGACTACAAATCAATTGGATAAGAAATGTCACTGGTATGTCTTGATGTTCATGTTTTAATTGTAATTGTAATTTTATTTTAAAACCTGACTCACATCGATAAATTTGCTTAGAAGTGCTCAACTTGTTTTATAATTTTTTGATAATGACCAAAAATATATTTTAACCATTTATAAATCAACCAAATATAAAAACAACACAGTAATAACTGATAATATCAGTAATTTATAAAATAATTAAAAATATAAATATCATATATGGATTGTATAAAATGAAAACTAATATTTTTTAATTTTATTTAATGATATTAAAATAATAATAATTTTTATTGAAAAGAAATTATTTTATACAGAGTCTGATCATTGAAATTTTTTTCTAGTTCTTCTTTTGTATTTGGGTTGCAATTTTTTATTAATTTAAAATATTAAATTAATGTTTAAAATATTGACATAAATTTTGAATTCAAGTGAAACTACTATATATTAATTTTATTCCAATATAGTTTATAATATGTTTCCATTCCACGTTATGTATTCTAGTTTGGATTGGTTTTATTGGGTTGTGGATGTTGTTATATAGCTCTAACAGTGTAAGAACTAAAATGGAATTTAAAAATTCTAGGTGAAGAACTGATAAAGGTTCCCTTTATCATTAATTGATCTACCACTGTTATATGGTCTGTTTATTGTCACATTATCTATAAATGATAATGGGTCCTTTTATCGTCTCTTGATAAATTGCTGATAAATATACCATTTCTCTGTGCTTCAAAAAATGATGATAAAGGTAATCTTTATGAGAACTTTTTCTTGTGCTAATAAATGCGGAAGGCCTTCAATATCACTGATGTGATGAAAAAGATCATTTTTATCACTGTTAAAAATGTGTATTTTTATGTGAAATTTTGATGTTACCATCGAGATTTTTCAAATACTTTATTTTTATAAAATTTATCAATTAGAGTCATGATTATTTTCCATTCCCCTTATTTACATACTGGGTATTAGAACTATGATGATATATGTCATTGAAAAAGAATAATTTTTTATGAATGTTATAGGAAACTACGATGTCATAATTAAAAATTTTATCCCATTTCTAAAATGAAAGCATCCCTTCATTATATCATAAGGACACATTCCTATGTCGTATAACAACATTATTATATCCAATAGTTCATGTGTTCAGTGACTGATTGCCCCCAATATGGGGTATAAAACAAAAGAACTGTAATAGTACCATAATAGTTAATGTAATACTACCTCAAGAGTGTTACAAAATCATGTACTATAGAAATATATGTAATTTTAGTAGTTACAATAATAGTAGTGGATATTGTAATTGTGGTGGGTATTATAGTAGAACAATTCATATAAGGGGACTTTGGGTTATAAAATTAGGCATCTGGGTTATATAATATTCTTCCAAGAATATTGGAATTTGGGAAATTAAATTTTAATGAACTATTTGGGTTCTTTCATTATATATGGATATTTATGAGGAATTCCATTCTTGAATAATGTGTGTGTGTGTTTTTGTAGATTGTGATCCCCTCTGTCTAAGAAAATACTATATATCATATATTATTTTACATGTAAATGTAGTTCCTGGTAAGAAAACATATCCATTTCTTATTTTGTTCCATTTTAATCATTTTTTATACAGAATATATCTTTCATTATAAAATATTAATATTAAACCATTTGGAAATGAATTTAAATTTTTGTCAAAGTCTAGTTGAAATTTTTAGTCATTATAACACTGATATGATGTTAGAATTTATTGTATTACTGAATAGTATATAATATTGATTTTGGGTTATGTCATATGTATTTCACATTTATATAGTTATTTTAATTATATATAACATTCAAATCATCAATGGAATATTAATTTAATTTTGATATAATTTTATACAGGTCTACGTTATACAATCTATAAAAATGATATTTGAACTATAATAAATTTTAAACATCTTGATTAGGTAGAAGTAATTTTTTATGATAATATAGTTAATTAAAATTAATTAAATACTTTATTGGAACTCTTCAAAGATGATATTAACATTTTTACACTTTATATAAATACTTTTTATATAAGGTCACTCTTTTTTATTTTTGTTCATCGTATTCTTCATTATTTTCTTAGATAATTTCTATAGGAGCAATAGAATCTTGAAGAATATTAATGATGATGTTAAATTATAAGAAATTAATTTTGGTGATATAAAAAAGAGTTAATACATAATTTTAATGATTAATTATAAAGATATCCAAAATTTAAAAAAAATATATTATTATTCCACAGAAATGAAATATGAAATTTTATAGTTGATGAATTTAAAAGAACTAAAAATATTAAATTTCTAAATAAGAAGAACAATTATATGTATATTAAACTATTAATATGTATTTCCAAATAAAAAAAATTTTAAAAATTTTTTATAAAAAATATTTAAAATATAAATAATATGAGTTTTTTTATCGTCGGAGGTAAGAAAATAAAAGAAAAATTACTTTCATTAAAAATTTAACATATCTTGAGAATATACATAAAATAAGTTAGTAAATAATGTTCCCATCATATTTTTTTCAAGAAACTAAATGTTTGTATATATATATTAACTATGTTTCATGTTTAATACATTTTTATGGATTCTGATTTTTTTTAAGTATTTAAATTGATAGACCACCCTACAATGTATTCATAACATAAAATCAATAATAAAAACGTTCTGATCAAGGTAAAATAAAACCATTATCATTAAATTTTTTTATATAGATATGGTTTTGTGAAATAAAAAATATAATATAATATAATTTAGGAAAAAATAAAAAATTGAAAAAATAAAATAGAAAATATTTGAATGAAAATTTACAATATCAAAATCCTTTATATATTTATTATATTTATCAAGGTTTATGAATGTTTTTGTTTTGGAAGAATATATCTATCATTTTTTATATGTGATACTTGTATTATATGGTAGACATGTTATTTTATATATGGAATATAGTATAGCCCAGGCTATAGTCAGTTTTACATTGTCATGGTTTGGATTTCAGGCTTCAATCACTTATAGAATCATCACATGACAATGAATCAATATATTATTTTTTGTTAAAGGAAATTAAAATATCATATTTATTAAGGTGGTTTCATAAAAGGTGATAAGATTAATTCTAAATTTTTTTCATTCTAAAATGATATAAACATTTTAATTTTAATAATAGTATTATATTTAATGAAGAGGGCCTATAAATTTTATTTTATAAAAAACATTTAGTATAACTGGAGTTTATTATCTATTTAAAAACTATTTCTAATATCATTCAATCAATCACATTAGTGGAGTTCATGTCACAATAATTTTGATGAATAAAATGAATTATAAATGAATTTTGTGATTCCATTGGTTGGTTGATACAGTATAGGTAAAAACCCATCTTTGTTTACTAATGAAACTTGATCGATTTACTATTAGTGGATACAAAACATAGATAGTTATGTATCCAAATTTTATGATATTTGAATTAATATTTTTGATTCCTGTCTTCTTAAATATTTGGTTCTCTTTTTTGTTTTTTCATCTATATATTATTGTTATAATGGTTTTCTATAATATAAATCAGATTCTATTTAACACATTTTTAATGAAGAATTAAAAAATATGTATATTAAAAATTCCATGGTATTATTATATAAAAATATCTATGGGTACAAAAACACATTTTATTTTGTAATACGATTATAAAAATAAATGGGCTAAACAACAGTCTATATTGAATCATTTTGGAAAAAAAATGTTATTGGGGAATATTTCATAGTTTTAATTACAAAAAAATAAACCTCATTTTTTAAAATACCATATTGTGGATTCCTATGTAAAATTATATCATTTATGGAAGAGGTGTTAAAATAAGTTAATATTATATCATGGTTAAATTTAAATCATAATAGTTTTTTGATATAATTTTTTTTATAAAATATATTATTCATATATAATATGTCAAATATCAGGGTGAATCACTCAAGTAATTCATTATCTATAATAGTCTGAGTAGAGAAACAATACTAAGGTGTATGGTGCTTAGTTTCCAAAAAATAAGAAAATTTTCCCCTTAAAATATTTTCACCAATATGGGATCAAAGGTTCCACATCAAATCCATATGTCATTAGATAATTTAAAAAATTCTTTTGGTAGAATATATTCTTTTGTAATGATGTTATATTTCATATTAGATAAAAAAATTTATTTTTAACGTAAAACATACCTATTAAAAAAATATAATCTTTATATAATATATATTTTATATATTATTTTAAACAGTTTAATATTTTTTTCATAAATTTCATGTTATGAATAATAGAGTTATATGATTTATATGATGTAAAATATTTAATTTTAATTCAATCATGTGAATGATCCAATACATTAGTTATAAATTTTATAAACTATATTATTTTTTATTTATACATAATATGAGTTATATTCCTATTGTAATTAATGTTATAATTGATTATTGATTAATTTATAATGGAATTTTAGGTCTAGAATCTCACAACGATAAGGACTATAGTTTGATAAATGAATACAGAGTTCCTTATCCGAATAAGAATTCTCCTGTTGAAAATTTTCTTTTATATAATTTTATTCATTTACAGTACAGGATTACATATATCTTATTATTGGTATGTATTTATATATGTTTGGATAAAATTTTATTTCATTATTTGGTTAGTACCATAAATCAATATTTTTTTAAGACATTATACATTAACATGTTTTGATAATATTGATTTAGTTGATGAAAGATGATTCAAAAACAAAATCACTTAAATAATTCATACATTTTGGGATAACATATTTTATATATATTGGATGGGATTCAATAGTTACAAAAATTAAAAAATTATAAATATGTTATGAGGTAGAATAAAAAATTGTGGAACTACAATAAGTGAGATTCTTTAAAATGAAAAAACATTTCATTATCTATGTTAGACAATCTTGTGTCTTAATAATAATGTAGGTTGTACATGGATTGGATTATGTGAGGTATAGTGCATATGAATAACCATATTAATTAAATAAACCATTTCCCACTATATTGATTATGAGACACGTTGATATGAAATTGAAAAACCCTAGATTTTTATTGTGAAATTACCATAAACAAAGTTATGTGTTTCATAAAATGGCTTACAAGTACGACCAAAGTAAGAAAAAAATTCCTTATTACATTGAAGTATAATTTTACAATGGAATAAACAATAAAAGATAGAAATATTATTTTTTATTTTGGATATTTAAAAAAGTAATAAACCCCAATGTAAATAAAAATACAAAATGATAAAATATTCATCATTATGATATATCATGAATATAATTTTTTAAATAATAACTAAAAATAAATAAATTTAATAAAAATATTGGGAATGAAATTGCTGAATATGTTGAATTATTTTAGTTAATTGAGTTTCACTATACATAAAAATATATTATGATAGTTCTGGGACAACTGGTTATATTTCCATTAAATACCCAATTATTAGGTATGCATATATCTAATAGTTTTCTTGAAGACCTGTTATAGTAATTTAGATGTTAAAATTTTGATATAAAACTTTTATTATTTCTTTAATTAAATAATATAAAATAGAATATTTTTTGAAAATAAAATAAAAACTCATTCTAATTCATTTTCAAGAAAAATATTAATTAATTTTATTAACATTAGAGAATTCTTTAATTAAACATATAAAATTACCATATTTATTTTAGTAATAATGGCCTAAAAAATTAATTAATAGAAAATAAGTAAATATTATTAATTCTATATGAATAAAATAATTTTACATTTTGATTTTATATTTTCAAGGAATATGTTTTCTTATGAGTTGTGTATTTTTATCCAAATCTATTTTATTGACTACAATTAAAGAGTTGTTTTAATAAAAGAAACTTTTATATATAAAAATAAAACATAAATTCATTCAAATATTATTTTTTTTAATAAAAAATAAAAAATATAAATAATTGTTACAATGTTTATTTTTTCTAATATTTTTTTATAAAATTATTATTTGAATAAAATTGTAATATTTGATTTGGAAATTAAAAATTTTAAATTATGTGTATGATTTTTATTAAATTTATTAATAATTTTGAATATTAATGTGAAAATATTATATTATAGAACATTTTTTATAAAATGATAATTACCATATATAATTAATAAATCATGTAAAGCTATATAAAGTGGTTTATTGACATGGAATATATTTTTAATAATGAAATTCATATTTAATTATTCCTGGATTCCTTTATTATATTTTGAATTCAATCATAATATTCCAACCAATGTTTCCCACCTACTCCCATGTTCTTTTAGGATTACCCATAACCAAACTATATATTCAAAAAAAATGTTCCTAAATTTAATCTATAAAAGGACCACTCCCCTTCCCATTCTAAAGTACATATCTCATTTTTATTTTTTGAGAATCACTTGATAAATTTCCTCTCATAATTTCCCCTTTCATTTTTGGTATATTATATTTAAATTATACACGATTAAATAATTTGTTTTAATAGAAGTTGTTATGAGTAAGAGTGATTCCGTCAAATTATGTAATATGTTTTTCTTCATTACATTCAATAAAACACCATATATACCCCAAATAAATTAAATTTTTCACTCTATTGATATATTGTTAGCATCATTATTATTATTAAAAAATTATATAACATTCCTATAAATTTATTCTCATAAACATTTTTTAGTATTATGTATTCGTATTTGGGTTCATTCAACCACCTACAAAAAGAAACCAAAAATGTGTTTATTATAAATCTTAACCATAACTCATACCTAATGATCATGAGAATATTTAATTAATTATAATTTTATTATTACAATACCATTAAAAATAATGGAATGACTGTATTAAAAATATATAATTATGAAAAAATTCACCATGTTGGAACTAGTGTAAAGTAATCAAAACCACAAAAAAATGATGATTTAAATATATTGTGAATTACAAAATAATACGAGTTTACCTAATTATTATGATGAAATGTATTGTATTTTTATTAATAGAATATATATTCAATATTTTTTATGTTAATCTTAGATTAAATGTGAATTATTTTGAATATATAAGTAGTTCGGTTGAAAGGATGAAGTAATAAGTAAAGAGAGTGAAGTAACCCAAGATTGGTTAAGTGTTCCATGAAAATGGGGGTTTTGAAAAATAAATTGGAAGGATGGTTGGGATACATATAGGATTTCCTGTGATGAATGAGTTTTAGATAAATTGAGGATCTTTTTATAGTTGATATTCTAATATAATCACATAGGTGACATTGGAATATTCTATGTTCCCTATAAATTAATATAATCTATTAGATCTATTACTCAACTATTGAAATTTTTATTTTTTTCACTTATTTTTGGAATAAGAATTATTTAAATATTTTACTTTAATAAAATTTTATATTTTTGATTATACTGTGTTTTTAATGGGTTTTCACTTATTAATAATTGATTTATTGGCCCAAAACTGATAAAACCTAATAATTGATAGCTAAGAAAGTGTTAAGGTTGTAATGGTGCATCGAAATTCTTAATGAGAATACTATATTTTTAAAATTTTAATAGAATTGTGTTCATTATAATTTTAGGTTTTCAATTAATTAAAAGATATATGTATTTCATTAAAAATATTTAGAAAAATAGAAATAGTATATGCAGGATCTATCATTAAATAACATTTGAAATTTTTTGAGGAAGGAACCCAATGATAATTAATTTGAAGAAATTCATATATTATTTTATCACTTGAATTATAATTTATATAAAATATCTCTAAAAAAATATTAAAAATTAACATGGAGTATTTTTTGAAGCACCCCAAAATTCTAATGAAATAACCTTATATTAAATAGCGTGAATGACACGCGAAACCGAGTTTGTAAGGGGACATAATAACTAAATAAATGAATATATATTTACAAATTTAAATATATATTATATATTATATATTTTTATATTCACAAAACATTGAGTTTTTATTCCTTACACACAAAAGACATTTTCTTCGAAAGATTACTTTGTATACAAGACCATGTTTTAACCGAACAATAATATATTATTTAAATATTTTTATTTAATATATTAATACATAACATATCCATTATATTAGTGGTTCTCAATAAAATTAAAAATATTATGAAAATATATTGTTTACACTAATATAAAATTAATTCATAGGTTACAAACTAAGTTTAAATGAATATAAGAACCGATTGAATATAAAAGATAATATTATTTCATTATGCTCGCAATGAATTGTTACCCAAATAAATCAAATTAATTACAATTATTGAGTTATATAAATATTATATATATATATATATATTATATATACAATATTTTTTTTATATTTATCCAATATATTTGACATGCTAAAGATAAAATCAATGCTAATTTTATGTATAAAATACTATATTTTAATTAAGGCATGTTTACTAACTTTTAATCGAATACTCATTTTAAATCAAAATTTTCACACTTTTATAAATATAATAAATCAAATTTAAATTAATATTTTGAAAAGAAACATAAAAATTATCCTTGGATAAATATTTGGTATTTTTCAATGAAGATTCATTTTTTAATGAATAGGGAAAAATATGAATTTTAGTTCCAAACTACTTTCTCTTCTAATAAAATTTTAAATATAAATTATGTTTTAGATCAGTTTTAATGTTTAATAATTTCATATTATTATAAATTAATAAAATTTAGTTCAATGGGATCAATTAAACGGTGGAATTTTCTATAAAACAGTGTATGGTTTTGGATGTTTTTACTTTTAAAATCGGTATTGTCGACATATAAGATGAATTTTTATTACATTATTCCAATTATATAATTTTAATTTGGGAAAATGGATTCTATATTTTTAATTTGAATAATTTTTAATTTATAATAATACCAACCTTCTTTTTTACCAAAAATATTATTGAAAGTAATTAAAATTAATTAGAATTAATAATGTAAAATTTAGCTAATAAAGAAATAAACCATTAATTTAATGGAAAAAAGACCTAAAAAATTGTCCAAAACTTGATAAATAGAAATAATTTGGAAATTAACCTTCCATTATTGAGTTTTGTTTATTTTTTGTTACTTTTTGAGGAAAAAATAATAGTACACCTAACTACTTTTCAAAAATACCATGAGAGTCCTTTTTCTTCCCTATAAAAGACCACCACCTCTACCGCTTCCTCATACCTATTAAAAGACATATTAATGAACAATAAAATCTCCAAACGCTTTCCAAAATCCTTCTTTTTATCAATGATTTATCTACTTATACATAATGAAATCCAATGAAGCCTTTTTGTACAAACCAAAGGAAGTTTCCCAATTAAGAGGTAACATCTTCTCTCAAGCTCTCTAGTTTCATTTCTAATATCCACACCCTAAAGTCTATTTATAAAATTATTATATAACTAAGATTGTATCCTAAATATACAAGTATTTTTCTTTTGTAAATGGTTCTACATACACTTACACACACCTCTATATAATGGGTAACTAACATATTGTTTCTATGTACGGTGAATTATTGCCTCATAAAATGAAGATTGTTCATTTTTTTATTACAACTATTCATCGAAGAAATTATGTTGGAAAATCTATTTTTAAATGTTATATATAATATATAAATCATTCCTTCATCCTTCAGTTGTTTTTATTTATAAAATTATTTTATGTTTTTAATTTTTTGAAAATATGATAATTTCATTTGATGAAATGTGGATTACCACCCCCTAAACGTGGTATGACTCATTATTTCAGTTAATATAATATATAAAAATTTATATAATAAAATTATTTATCACATATAACATTTATAAGATAATATATTTATAGTATACATATGTGTAATTTTTTTCATTCTTTTAATACAACAAATAAATTAAAGTATCATTCATGTGTGCGTACAGTTTACTGTATCCATGATCGGTGTGCTTCATTTCTAATATCCAAATATAATGGACTTCTAAAAATACATGTATAATTATTATATATGATAAATAAGTCATTTTTTATATTATTGACATTATTAAATCATGATATAATTTAAAGTAACAACAAATCGCATATCGAAACATACATGCAAAAACAAAGAATTTAAAACCCGAAATAGTTAAACTAATGAAAGATTGTTAAAAAATAAGTAAAAAATTTATTAAGAAGTTAATATATGATATTATTTTAATAAGTGTATTTATTTTATATTTTATTGATATTTTTAAACTAATTTAAATTTAGATATGTTTCACACAACAAAAGTAAGGTTATTGTAAGGGAATTTTCCCTCAATTTACATCCAATGGTGACTTATTTTTAGTAATGAACCAATTCATTCATATTTGGATTGTATAAATTCTTTTTCATTTTATTTAATGAATCCCATTCTTTCCTTGATAGTCAAAGTTCCTTCTAATTTCATGCCTTTCGAGAGATTATGATTCAAATGTTTCCAAGTGGTATGAGACACATTGGAATATATAATGATTATTCTCCTAAAGAATGTCCTTAATGAATATCTTTGATATCTCACGTCCTTTGAGATTGATAGCATTCCACTGAAACAATTAATTTATTATAATCATTATTCATTGGAAATTTCCTTGAATGTCCATAATCTCACATAATGGATATTATTATTTCCAAAAAATGTATATCATTTTACATATGGTGTTCACATAGACATTTATTTGATTAACTAAGAATTATTGATAATTTTGTATATTCTATTCAATACATATACATTTTGAAAAGGAAAATTATTTATTCAATATATGAAGAATTCATTGGACATGAAATACTTGGGTTGGGGAACATTTAAGAAAATACTTACAGGTTGGGGAACGGTTATTGCAATACCTTCAATGAATAAGTAGTCTCATGAAGAGAATTAGTAACAAATAGTATAAACATTCTGTTGATGGTAAATTTGTACGATCAAAATAATGATGTGAAAGCTCAATTACAATATGGGGTGAATTTTACATTTAAAAACATTCATTTTTATCCTTATGGACAACTATGATTAACAATGTTAAACAAGGGAATTTCACAAGAACTTTTTTAGTTCGATTAAACAAACAAGATAGGTTTTGGAAATATGGTTCTGAAAATAAAAATTATGGATTTTATATAAAGAAAATATTGTAACAGAATGATTATATAATCTTACGTATCAATGTATATAAAATTACAAGAATGTATAATAAATTAATACTTAATTCCTTTATCAAAATATAGCGAAAATATACTTGAAACAAAACAATTAACAAGTATGAGATATTTTAACCAAAAGAGTAGGGTATCCAAAAAACATTGTTAAAGATCACTTGATTTATTCTTTCAAAAATTTTGCCTTACCCACACCATGGTAAGCCCTCGCTAAGAATATCAGAATCTATATTTCTTTCGTTACAAGACCTTAATCATTAAGGTAGTCAGCACCTTTGTCTTCCTACCACCAGATGTCCTTGTACTTTAAGGTAGTCATCACCTTTGCCTTCTTATACAGAGAAGCCCTCTATTGTACTCAGCAATAATCAATGTTTACCTAATCAAGCTGATTAAGATGTTCAGTAAGCACAAGGTATGATATTCTCTCTCTAGAAATCACTTCAATAGTATGAAATCTCTTGATTAATGGAACATTGATTCTCTATGTTGATCTGATTAAAATGAGATCTTATATATAGAAATTTATCCACTAGTCTACTCCCTCCTCCAATGTTTTTATTTTTACTTGAATCATAGAGGGACCTATAGATATTTCACTGAAGCAACGGTTGGTTAGAAACTGAATGTACGACATCCTTTTATTACAAGTGTACAGAAAAATAAATTTCTTAAACAAATATATATTTTTTATTATAAGGAAAATTAGAATTTAGAATTTAAAAAATTAAACATTCAGAGGCTATAAGACAATTATATATAGATTTTGTTTTCCAATGAGTTTAGAATCTAAATTCTATAAATTTTTTAGTCTGAATTCCAATGTATTCAGAATCTAAATTCCAAGTAATTCGGAGTCGGAATTCAAATCCATTCGGTGTATGAATTCTTAAGAATTTTATGTCTGAATTATTAGGAATTTAGAGTCCACATTATGAAAAATTTTGATTCCTCATTTTAGAGAATTTGGAGTCTTAATTTCAAAAAATTCAAAGTCTGAATATTATAGAATTCAGAGATTGAATTTTAGAGAATTCAGAGTCATAATTTCAAGAGCATGAGACTCAGCCCAGTTGGTGATGACATCATAAGTGCATCCTGGAGAACAAGGATAAAATACAGGTAGATTCTATATTTTTGGGGTATTGTAGTTGGTAATTTAGGAGGAACTACAACAGTATTGTAGCAGGAACTTTAGCAGGACTGTAGTTTGAACTGTAGATGGAACTGTGCAGAACTGTAGCAGAAACTCTTTGGAACTATAGCAGCTTGGAGTATTCCCTTGTTTGGGACATTGGGCCACCAATTTAGTTCTTGAGTCCTTTAAGTCCTTTAGGCCACCTCAATGCCTTTAGGCCACCTTATGTGCAGATGTAAACAAGACAACCTCCAAGGAACAAACTTTAGAAGGAGAAGGAGAAAAGATATTTCGCCATAGCAGAAGCTAAACAGATTACAAGAATGGGATGGTATGGCACCTACCATCAGAAAAATCCTGTGAATGCATGGAAAATCCTAGCCTAATAGCCATGCTAATGTGTAGAGCTTATTTCATGATAAATATGATGGGGAGGAGCAGTTCTAAGTAGTTAGTCTGGGTTGAATGTAATGTTTGAAGCCTACTGGAAATGAATTTCTCTATGGACTATAGGCCGTGTAAAACATATGCCTACGGGCCTTGTAAGGCTTCCACCTCACCCCTTGAAAAGTGTATTATCATAAATCAATAAAAAAATTAAGGCATTCGGGCCATTAGAGTGAGAAAAGACATAATTTCAAAGAATTTGGTGTCTGAATTATGAGGAATTTGATATCTAAATTTTCGAGAATTCAGTGTCAGTATTATGGGGAATTAGGAGTCTAAATTCTGAGGATTTCGGAACCTGAAATGAGAACAATCTATACCGAAGGAATTATAATATTCTGATGATTTACATAAAAATTCGGATTTTATACTTTATAACTAAAACATGTTATATTTATAGAAACAAAAAAAATGAAAATATTGGTAAGGATAATAATTTCTTTAGAGAAGGAATATTTTCCTTATTAACATAATCCTTAGTTAAACACTATTTTCCTGGTTATAAATTGTTTAGTGATTTTCAAAACATATAGGAATGGAAAATTCATAAGGAAACCGTATTAACTCAAAAAAATGTATCATGTTCTTAGGAAACATGGTGTTTGATGATTAAAGATTTCCCTTATAGAGAATTATTTTATTTTTTACACCTGATATTTTGGGTTGATATATCTTTCGATGCATTTAATTTTTAGTTCACTGATTTAATGGCATGTGTTATCAGTTTCATAACTTTCCATATTAATATTTCTTTATTACATTATAGGAAAGACATGTGTTATCAAAATTTTAACTTTCCATGTAAATTTGTTTCCATTGATTCACTATATATTTCACTTTATGAAATCTTACTAAGAATTTTAGATCAACATTATTATGTTTCATTTTAATTTTTCTTATGAAAAAAATATTTGAATAATATTTCAAGGATGTAATATATTTTATTTTTATGTATCATGTCTGTATTTGGTATTTCATAATGTATTAGAAGTATCATGTAAGTAATGTAGATTTCCAAGAATACTAAACTAAATGGAAAATCGATATTTGACTTCTTGTAATAATGAGAAGGAAATAAATTAATGTACTATCCTCAGGATTATGCGGTTAGAGAGTTTCAATATGTATTAAAGAGGGTTTAGTTTCAACTGTGGAAACTAGATTTAGAAAACATTGATTGGGGAACACAACCAAATGATTGATATTCAGGATAAGTATATAAGAACATCCTGTATTTTTTTCAAGTTAGGTATTATTTTGGTATCCCAAGAAATAAATCATTATCTCTAGGTAGTAGTAGATTTGATGTAACTAGAATCAATAACATCGATAATGTGTTTTAGTAATGAATCGGGGTATCCTGGTATATGAAAATGTGTCGTATTGTGCACCTAATAAGACCCTCCTAGGGGATACACCTAGGGAATTTCACATTTTCATTACCTAACATTATAAAGGATTTAGAAGTAAATATATCCCCAAAGAATTTGTGTTTATGATTATGAGATTATCTATAAATATATATATTAATTTATGTTACACCATATTTGGTTTTATAAAATGATCATAATTGTATGAGCTAATCTAGTATAAGACATTATTTAAAAATGGTGCGTGGAAAGAATAATTGTATATGTACTCAAGGAAAATGTAGATATTTCCATACGTAGGAAACCAATACAACTGGTATTGGGACTTAGAATATTGTGAAAATATTAGGGCATATTATGAATATTATGACATGTATCCTTTTTGTGATAGATCAACGTATTCCATAATGAGATTCTATAATTTTGGATTGCTTTAGGAAATAAAGGCCCCTATAATTTTGTGGGACTATTGATACAATGGAACCTGATCAATGGACTATGATTATGGAGAATAAATTCATGCCACTACATTGCAATGAAAATGAAAAGGTTGCACATAAAGTGAATTTTCTCCAAGGAGGTGCTAATCAATATTTTTCCATGATCCCAAATACTAGGCTGGAAGAAGAAATTGAACTCCTATAATTGATATCTTTTAAGGAAACTTTATTTTATAAATACATCCCTAATGATCAAAAAATTTGATATGAAGATAATGTTCTATAGTTTAAAGTAAAAGGAGAAATAAAGTGGTGTGGAGTATGAAACCACCATTACAATGATTTTAAGGTATGTAATATATTTCATTAGAAACATAGAATGTAATATTGATCATTTCATTGAATAACATAAGGCAAATCTCAAAAGGGAATTAGTTTCTCAGAATTTTTCTTCATATGATGAAATAATTTTATGTGCTATCAAGATAGATATATAATTCTCTATGTTCAATTGCTTCAATGGTACCCAAGGGTACATCAGTTATTCTGAACACCATGAAAAATTTAATGACTGAGAAAAGATGATGGGAATAAAACATTTTCCAAAATGAGATAACTATGCAAATAATCATGCTAGTAAATTCTTGAAATGATTGGTTGTTTTTTATAAGTGTGGAGAAAATGGTCCCCTGAAAATATAATGAAATAAAGATAATGAAAACAATTCCATTCGATGATACATCTATAATGATATGGATCACTATGAAAATTAATTCCCTAAATTTCTGGGGAATAGTCCAATGAATAAGCTATGGGATTAAGGTCATGTATATGTAATTGACGCAACCGAAGTAGAATGAATAATGTTATTATGGTTTTGGATTTTGGGAATATGTGGTAAATGTATTTTTTATATATTTATCATTATATGATTTGAAATATCTATGTATTTTATTGTATTAATTTTCATTATGTATTTCAGATAATATATTGAATGGTACCAAGAGAATTTATTATGAAAAAAGAAAATTTGGGAAACACATGATTGAGGGAAAAAATCCCTTAATATTTTTCTGATATTGTGATAATGATGATGAACTGACTGATTTTCACATGTTATGACAACCTTAGAAAATAATAATGACTTTATGAAAAGTTTTCTATACTGACATTGTTGTAATTTAAAATACTTTTGGATTTATGGAATATATCCAATAACATGTGTCTTACATTAGGAATAAAGAATAATGCGTGTTTCAAATAATGTTTTGTGGTAATTTGAGTTATTACCATATTTTTAGAGTGTACATGATGATGTTATTCAGATGTTTGGACTGTGAAAATTTAAAGATTCTTCAAATTCCTTAAAAGAAAATTATAAGTTCATTTTTTAAATTCAATTACTTTCCTTCCAATGTGATTGGATTATAATATATTGGAAATGTTAAATATCTATAAAATGGTTTAATATGATCACTAGATGATATTTTATTTTGTCAGTGTATTACAACACCATATGGTACATCATGTGCAAAGAGATAATGTTGAAATAGTTCAAGGTCTAATCAAAGGAAAATATAATTTTTATACAAATGTATATTTTCTTATATTATCATACAGTTAAAAAATTACATTACTATAGATATAAAATGGTTTTGAAAAAAAATTCTTACTATCATTATTTCTAATGATATCAATAACATTTATTAACACCTATGGTTTATGGTTTTCTGGTAAAAACATTCATCTACATATATTCTGTTTCACTCTCCATCATAACTTCATTTTTATTTTATTTTTATGTATCTCTAATTCCATTTCAAAAACATGATCTCCAAATAGGGATCATGGTTACGTGACCATTGTACTTTTCATTCCATATTATTAAGAAGGTGTCATATAAACCATTCTTTATGATTTGGGTGTTTTAAAAATTGTTTATTTTAAAAACCTATATTCGATAGTGTAAGAACCTTATATTCGATAGTGTACAAGACACACGACACCAAGCACATAAGGAGATATAATACCCTGATAATTTAAAAAATATCATATATTTTAAATATATTTAAGATATTATATATTTGAAAATTCAACCAAAATTGAGTTAATGTGCAATATACACAAGAGATAATTTCTTCAAATGCATACATTACACACAACACCGTGATCTAACTAAACAATTGTGTATTATTAAAATTTTATTATTTAATATAATTAGACATATCATAGACATTAAATTATTTTTTATGAATATAATTAAATATATTATGAAAATATATACTTTACAAAAATATAAAATCGATTCATAGGTTGAAAAATAATTATATGTGAATATAAGAACAAATTATATATAAAGTAAAATGTTATTATTTTTATGCTCACAATGATGTTTTATCGTAATAAATTAAATTAATTAAAATTATAGAGTGATATTAATAATATTTATATATATTATATGTCTAATAAAATATTTTTTATATTTATCTAATAGTTTTTATAGTTGTAACATAAATACTAACACAATTTTATGTATAAAAAAGCAATATTTTTATTAAGGCATTTTTACAACCTTTTAATGTTGAACCCATTTTAAATCCAATTTTTGACATTTTTATAAATATAATATGTCAAAATAAAATTATTCCTAGTAATATAGACATAAAAATTATCTCAATATAATTGTTTTTTATATTTTTCTCTAAAGATTCATTTTTAATGAATAATGAATATATTGAATTTTAGTTGAAAAACTAATTTTTCATATTATTTAGTTATATGGATAAAGTATGTTTTAAATTAATAAAAAAGTTTAATGAAATATTATTTTTATCAATTAATTACATATTGTTAATTGGGATCAATTTAACTTTGATATTGACTATTAAAACATAATAATTTTTTGGATTTTTTTATTTTGAAATTCTACATTATTATCCACATTACTTGATAAATTTTAAATTAATTCATATCGCATCAACAATTGGAATTAAAAAAAATGGATAACATATTTTGAATTAGTTTAATTTATAATTTCTAATAAGACCAATTTTTTTGAACAAAAATTTCAGAAAAATAATTAAAATTAATTTCAATTATTATGGTATAATTAAGCATTATAATGGACTAAAAGTTAAATTTAATAAACCAAATAATTTATATGCTTTTCCAACACCCATTTTATGAAAATAATAAATCTATTAACAATTAATTATTGATTTTGTTTTTTTTGAAGAATTTGTTAAGGTAAACACATAGGTACAACTAACTTCTTTTCAAAAATACTAGGTGATTTATTTTCCATTCATATAAAAGTCCAACACCTCTCCCACTTCCTCAACCCTCTAAAAACACATAGGATCATCCGATATCCTTCCAATAAACTTCCCAATATCTAAATATTCCACCTATAATCTTAAACATTGGATGAAAGTAGTTTAGGGATATCATTTGGTATAAACCAAAATAAGTTTTCCTATTAAGAGGAAACTTATTCCGTCAAGCTTGCTAGTTTCATTTCAATTATCTCCCCCCCACTGAAATCACATTATTCAATGATTATATAACAAAACTAATATAATAAATATTTTTTTTTATATTTACAGTTTTTGACCAATACTTACACACCTCCATCTAATGGGTAACAAACATATTGTTTCTGTATACAGTGAACTACTACCTCATGAAATGATGATTATTCATTTTTCATCAATCAGTTATCATGGAGGATATTATTATGGAAACTATAATTATATATTCCATATGGTATATTTATAATTTCTTTATTATTATCTATTTTTTTGTAGAACATTACATATTCATTCCACCTTGTGTAAATACGATAATTTTGTTTGAGGAAGTATGGACTACCTCCCATCAAAGTAATATCGATTGTTCATGATGTACATAAAACATATAAATAATGGTTTTAATAAAACTATATAATATATATATGATACCAAAATTATAATATACAGATTTATAATTCAGGTTTCATTATTTTAATATAAAAAAATGAAATTTGTGTTCACGCATACGTATGACTGACCGTCTCTATGAACAATGCACATCATTTATAATATACTAATACAATAGACTACTATAAATAAATATACAATAAATAAATATATAATATAATTAGGTTATATTTTACAATCTAGATATTATTAAAATATGATCTAATTAATAGTGACAAAAAATCACATGTCAAAATATATTGGAGAAAACTAGGAAATTAACACCCAAATAGTTAATATAATGAAATAGTGTTAGAAAACTGGTAGAAAATATTTTATGAAGTTAATATATGATATTATTAATAGTATAATAGTTTTTTACAACCTATTAACATAATAAAAACCAATATATAGGTGGATAATGTCTACAAAACAAAAGGAAAATTATGTTAAGGGAATTTAGTCTCAATTTACATTCCATTGAGAATTATTTATAACTATGCACCAATTAACTTTTATTTGGTGTATATGATGGATTTTTCATGTTATATCATGAATCCAATTATTCTCATGACATGAAAAGTTGCATTTAATTTTATACCATTATATAGATTATGATTCAAAGGTTTCAACATGAAATGTTAAACTTTGGAATGTTTAAATATTATTCTCCTCATAAATGATCTTAATGATTATCATTGGAATATCATTTTATTTTGTGAGTGTTAACTTTACCTTGAAACAATAAATTTATTTTAATATTTTTTAATTGTACATTACCTTTAATATCCATAATCTAACATAATGGATATTATTATTTCCTAAATAGTATATCATTTTACATAAGGTTTTCACTTTTATATTTATTTAATTAACTTGGAAATACAGATAAATAAATATATTCTATTAAATATGGATACATTTTGATAATGTACTTTATTTATTAAATATATGAGGAATTATCTGGACATTAAATATTTGGTTGGGGAACTATTTAAGGAAAGACCTACATATTTGGGATCGCTTAATAAAATCCCTCCAGTGCATTAGTTGTATCATGTGGTGTATTAGATAGAAAATTAGTTTAAACTATCTCTTGATGGTAAATGTATCATGATCTTAAAAAATATGACATATGATATTTTAGAATTTACATAATTAAGAATTTACTTATTATTTTCCAATGGTATTTTATGTCAACATATCTATGGATTCATTTCATTTTCAGTTTTTTGATTTAATGGAATAAGATTTTAAGTTTCGTACATATCAATATTGATATTCCCATATCTATTTATTTTAATGGAATATGTGTCAATATAAAAACCATTAAATTTTAATTTATTTCTATTGAATCATTTTTTTCCACTTTACATTCTGTTATGGATCATTTTAGTTCACCCTTATTATGTTTTCTATCTCATAGTTAAGAAGAATATGAATTTGAATATGATTTGAAAGATGCCGTTTTTTCTTCTTTTTTATGTATCATGTTTTTATATCCATTTTCATAATGTATTAAGGGTATCATATATGTAATATAGATATCCAACATAATGAAACTAAACGGTCCTTTGAAATTTGATTCCATCTAATCATGCTAATGTAAAAAACTAAACGCACCATCTCCATTCTTCTTGGGTCGAGGAATTACTTAGTTAATATTGTCCATGGGATTCATAACATCAAACAAATTATTATTATCCTTATCACTGATGTAATTTAAAATATATAATAATTAATTTTGTGCAGTTATATGATATATAATAAGTAAATTTTCATAGATAAGATTAATATAATGATATGGAACATAAAACATGGAATTCATAATAGAAATTTGTGCTTCTTAAATAAAATAGAATATCCATTTTAAATACATATATTATTATCAATATTTCATAGAAAATACATATTTTTAATTTAAATTATGTTGTACTGATCTATAGTGAATTTATATATTTATGATTGAATGATTAAGTCCATGATTCCAGCCATTGATTTTTTTACTGGGATTTAATGATGTTTGTGTCATGAGACGAAGCTCAAAATACCTATTAAATTAATATATATTATTTTGAAGCTGTGTGAAGAAGTTATATTTCTAATATAAATTCAATGGAATATCAATATTGTTATTTTAAAAAATTATATGTTGAGAAATTAATATAGAATTAAATTTTAATTAATTAGATAAATATATGAATATATTATGTAATATTTGAAAAAAATATAATTCTTCAATGATTTTTGAAGAATTAATATTATCAAATTTTTAATGTGAATACCATTCTACAATAATTAATGGATAATTTTGATATTCAAAATACAGAGGAATATATTTATTTTTATTTTATTGTTCATATACATAATATATGTGCTCATAATTATTTTATTAGAATAGATTATGAATTATTACAATTTAATACCACATAGAGTGAAAAAAATAACAAAAATTGCCTATGATTTCAGAATATAATAAGGGACCAAATAATGATATATCCAAAACTAATGTTATTCAATATCAATGGGGATAAATAATCAAATAATAGTTTTGTGTGGGGATTTTAGAAAAATTCTAGGAAATTATCTTGAATATTTTATCATCATTAAAATAGAAAAAATAAAAAAGAAATAAGACTGAATAAAAATGGGTAATGATGGGAAATGACATAAACTAATTGTCATTTTCTTCAAAAAAATTATCTTTCAGGGGTTAATCATGAGAAAAAATTGTTCCAAAGAGAATAAAGAATATGTGTTCTTTCCTAGTTCTTATATACATCACTTTATCATTTTATAAATAATGTGAATGTTGAAGTGAATGTTTTGATGTATTTACTTAATTAAATAGTTAATATCATAGATTTTAGGTAGTGTATCTATTGATATAGGTGGTGTAGTTTATGGAATAATTAATGATCATTTTAAAAATATATTTGGGACACCCATTAGAAATAAGAGGGGTCCTTCATAAAGAACCTATCTTGAGATAATTAATATTATCAAACAAATCTTTTAGTACAAGGATGATATTATAGCACCCCCGTTTTCATGAATGTAATCCTTTATATTTGTTTTTTAAGTATATAAATTATTTGTGTGATGTTTTGAAGTGTTTGGAATAATTTTGGGTTGTTTTTTGGGTTTTAATGGTTCTCAGTTTGATAAAGGTTAGTGGAAACTATGAAACACCATTAGGAAACTATACATAGTGAGATAGGGGCTAATGGGATGGTGCAATGTTAAGGCCCATAGTTTGGACAAATTGTGTGACCACCCAAATGTAACCATGATATGTGTAATAAATATATTTTTCATGGATGGTTAATGATTAATATAATTGTGAGAGCGACCATGTGAGGTGATTCTTGAGTTAGATAATGGAACATGGTAAGTTCATGGTTTTCCTCATCTTGTGACAAACCGTGAAACAATTTAAAAGATAGATCCTAAAAAGTGGATATTACTCATTTTCAACCATAAAACCCTTTTTTCCTTTATTTCAGCCATAACTCCATATTTCTTCTTCCAGAAGGTTATGGAGTCTTTCTATAATAATGTATAAGTGATCCAAAGTAAAAAACATGATTTGTAGAAACCCATTTCCATTGGTAAGCATTTTTTTCATTAATTTTTGGAATTTTTTCTTACATATAATTAGCTTACCTCTCTCAAATTCTTATATAAATTTTTATGTAGTTGGATCATGGTTTTATTATTCAAATATTGAAAATATATGTCGGTTTTTATGATACGTAACGAGATCTAAGGGGGGATTTTATGATTCAATATGGTTTTTTGGTGTTTCCATGTCATTCTTCATTTTAATCATATTTTTAAAATATGTGTCTTCACTCATGACTCCATGAATTATAACATGAAGTCTTGGTATCAAAATGGTTATATTTCTTGAATTTAGTTGGTAAAATTGGTGGGAAAATCCTTGTTGAAACATTCTTTAATAATGGGTTGGGTATTTTTGGATTTGTGGAAAGTGAATGTTGATTGTTCTTTGCAGTCATGATTTTAAAATGATTATTTTAAAATATGGATTTTTTTCATTTAATAAAATGTATTTTTTGAATGTTTTTCAATAAAATAAAGATTTTTATTTAAATTTTGTTGAATGGTTGATTTGAAATGGTTTTGGGTACATGATTTTATGTGAGTTCATGCTTCCAACTTGAGGTTGAATAAGGGGTGTCTATCATTAGGGTACAAAGGTACATGACCCTAGATAAGGGGAATGTGTCATTGAGACACAAGTAGATTGTCCACATAGTGAAAACACAGGGCATTGAAAAGAAACCAATCATGAGTATGGAACAATCACCAGGTAATTCATGTTTGGGTGTGTTTCAAAATCATAGAATGGGTATGCCAGAAAAGGGATGTGAAATGGTTTTATGAATTATTTTTTTACTTTCCCTGAGAAAATTATTTTTGAATAGAAGAACATTCTTTTTGAAACATCTTGGATTTTATATAAATTATTGAATAATTTTTATGTTTTCCATATAAATTAATTAACATAATTATTCTAATTGGTTCTATCATAGTGGCATTAGTAGATAATTATTTTTCAGGAAAACATACTAAATTTAATTACTCAAAAATGTTTTGAGAATTTCGATTTTTTAAAGATGTTGTAAATAGAGAGATAGGTAAAGGGAAAGCATCACACTTCATTAGTTGTTCTTCTTGTTACATGGGCATGAAGTTGGAGTTTTATCCTAGAGTTATATATTATATTATTTGTGTTTTATCTATTTTTTCATCTACTTTTTACATTTATATTTGTAGTATTATAATGTGACACTTTAATTGTATTTTTGTTTGATATTCAATTCATATAAATTGATTTATATTAATATTATCATGAAACATTTTGTGGTTATTCTATTATGGTGTGTTTTGTTGTTTCTTTTTTAAAAGAAGTATTCTCCACCAAATATTTTAAATCCATTATAATTTGTCAGAAATATTTGCACCTTGGGTATTTCTCTTAATGATAATAATATATTATTAATTGAATCAGTCAAATGAGGAGGGGTGGGATGTTACTAGTGGTATCAAATTTTTTTATCATTGACTTATAAGTTGTATTATTTTTTCAATCCTTGGTTATCAATGTGTTCTATGTTGGAATTGAAAATTCATTCGAGTTTTATCGTTGAGTAGGGTTGGTAAAAAAGTGTAGGATTTTTTTATTTTAAAAGAAGATAATATAAATATTTATCTAACCATTCTATTTTAAAAATAAAGATACCAAGGAGTTGGTTACATAAGTGTTTTGTACTAATATATTGAATATATAATCTCAATTACATTGGTTTAGAAAATAAGATGAGCATGATGTGCATTTTCTAAATGACATATCACTAGGAGTGAATATTTCATTTTGAGAAATGATATATTATTTGGTGAATAAATGTTATTTTTTAAAAATATTTGAATTATTTTGAAATGAGATATTTTGTAAAAAAACTCTTGATATTGTTATATTGAAAATGGGTTGATTATCAAAATCGTGGTGGAATTTCAAAAATATTGTTGAATGTTGAAAATTTTGAATTTTTTAATGCAATGATGTGATGGTAATGACATTGTAAAATTTGAATCTATTAAGATTGCAGTTTATAGAGAGTGAGTCATTGGTATTTGTTGCATTTCTAGAAAATGAATCCCAGTAGGTATCATAAAATCTAACCAGAAGAACCTGCTGAAAATATTCTCACACTTGATCCACAGGTGAACCAACACTGGTTTTAGAGTATAGTCCATGAATTTTAGGATTTGGATAGAGGGATCATGGGGGATTAACCAAGACAAATGGATCATTCCATTCAATTCTAGAAGAAAAATCCACCCATTATTCAAGGTGATTTAGATCCAAAAAAGGAAGATGTGTGGCCTAATTGGATGAATCGAATCTTGCGTTTCCAAATCACACTAATATAGTTGAAAGTCATATTTTCAATGTATATTCTAGAGTAACTTGTACACAAATGTTGTTATTTAGTAGTTCAAGATAAATTATTCCAAGGCCTTTTATGAGAGTGTTTTGAATAATAGTATGAAAAAATTCTATATTCAAAGGTTTCAGATTGCATGCATGAAATAATATTTCAGATTTAAGTAGGAGAGAATCCCAGTGAATGTGTGTGTGGATAAATTTATGAATTTAGCTCTTTTTTCACATGAATTCAGTATTAGTGCATCCATGATGTCACACATTTTTTAATCAGGGTTATTGAAGGCCATTCATTTTGAATATTTATATTCTTTGAAAAAATGGATTACATAGAGAAGTTCAGTAGATATATGGTGGAAAAAAGATACATCTCTAGATCTATATGGGTAGGGAGAATATTCATACCTATGGGAAATAATGGTAACTCTAAAGATAGAATCAAGTTGTAGTGGGAAACCAATTTCTAATGTGGATGTGTAACTTGAAATCATATGGTTTGATCAGTGAATCTTTATCCATGACCCATGTGAAAATATAGGTTTTTTCATCATAGTTCGTTAAACTATTTAGTTATGGAGTGTATTGAACAACCTATAGCATGTTATTATTGAAATTATATGTGGAATATTTGATCCAGTTGTCACAGTGCTTTGAGGTCATGTGTTCATGAAACTACACATGTGTTGTAGACATTTAATGCTTCAACCGATCCAGGGAAAAAAAATACACCTCATTAGTAGAACAGAGAAAGACATGAAGATTATATAAATACATTGACTCTTATAAATGGAAATTTTAACAGGGAAATAAAGAACAAGGTGTAGTAAGTAATAAATTACATTTATCTGAGTATGTTTTCATGTATGACCATTTAGGACCATCGATGGTGAGAGGTATGATTCTTTTGAATTAGTATCTTTTGAAAGCCTTGTTTGACATGATTGTGTCCTATACATTTATTTCTTCTTTGGATATTGATTTTCTAGGTGTACTTGTGTAGATGATGCCTTAATTTTTGAAACATCAAACACCTCTTGGTCAAAGAGAATGTCAAGCCTTTGTTTATAAAGTGTGTTTGTATAACTATTGATGGTTATAAGTTGATATGGGATTTCACTATGATTGAAATGGATGAATCTAAAAAATCCTTGTTATGGATTGGTTGGAAATTTCATGGGTGACAACAACTTTTATACATAACGAATCTTTTCATGATTGATGACAGTGTCGATAATCTCTTTAAAGGTGTCTGGAATGTAAAGGTAGGTGCAATAGGCTTGATGGCACCAGCTATTGGAATTGTATGATAAATGTTCATTGTAATGACATTATAACCGATGGAAGATATAAAATATTCCAGGTTTCCTATATTTTATTATCAGTTTCTAGATGTTTTTCCAAAATAATATTTGGGTTTCCACCCACAGGATAAGTGGGGTTTACGAGTGATCTTCTTTTAGTGACCAGTCCTATTTACCTTCCATATTATCATATGGAAGTAATTGAATTAATGGAACTGAATGTATTGTAGGAAGATATGGGATTAAATGGATTCTTTAGGATAAAAATTTGTCTATGTGAAGAACATGTATTTTTTTCAAAAAAGGTAGATAGAACTCTTTATTTTTGGGTTTACTATCACAATCTAAGCCTTCTTATAATAGATAATTGGTATCCACTTCCACACATTGATGGTATATTTGATCGATTAAGGGTATCTCAGTAGTTCATTAAAATTTACTTCTGATTAGGTAATCACCAATTGTTGGTTCAGAATATGGATATTATTTATAATAGCCTTCAGAAGTAGTTATGTTTATTATGACTAAGTGATGATGACTTTAATTATTATTAATGACCCAGTGGTCTTTATAGAATTAATGAATTGGATATTTCAAGGATATCTAGATTATTTTTTGGTGGTATTTTGGACGACATATTATTATATTCAATGATAATGGTTGGGCATGAGAAGAACTTGGTGACAGAGTAAGAAATTCAACAAGATCCTTGTTTGTATGAAAAATTATCAAAGTGTGTTTTTTGTTATAATAGTTTTGTTTACATAGACCTTTAATCTTTGAAATACTTGTTTCTGTGGATATATAAATGATATAAGATGTTATCTCTAATAAAAATCTAATAAATGTCTTTGTGATACAAAATATCATGGGTCTAGGATTTTATTACTAACTATTTTTTTTGATTTATCATGACTATCTTAATGAATGTTCTAAAAATAAATAATGTTCTATTATCATGGTGTAATCAATTTTATAAGTCTTTTCAAGAGATTAATGTTTAAATACTTCTGCATCAATCATGATTTTTTTAGAATGATGAAATGGGTTCATGTTACATTGTGGGGCTTTAGGATCCTGGTTGGGATGTATTCTCATGCAGGGAGATCATGTTGTTTTTTATGAATTAAAATAGTAATTTTTTCATTAAAATAACTAACCAATACAAAATTTTTAGTTAGGTTTCATAATCCATTCTTTGAAAAACTATTATCATTGCCTATTTGGTGACAAATTCAATGTTTTTTTGGATCATAATAGCTTGAAAAATATTTTATCACAAAGGTATTTGAACTTAATATAAAGAATATGGATTGAGTACAACCGAATTTTTGACATTGAATTGAGGTATATACCAGGTAAAGGTAATTTGATGGAAAATAAATTAACCAGAAAGTCATTCCATTACATGTAAAAATAAGAATCAGATCAGTGTGAGTTGGTGTTAGTAAAAGAATAAATGAATGTGTAATGTGAATACTGGGGTGAGGTTGGGGTTTTATTTTCAATTGAATTTTTTCCTGATTTGGATGTGACATTTAAACAGGAAGAAATTCCAGAATTATAATGTCTTTTGATATGTTCAAAACCCAATGGAGGGGATACCAATGAGGTATGAAAGCAAGAGGGGAGTTCAATTTTGTTGATTCCAGATTATATGGTCTTACCTATGACTTGTCATAAAAATAATATCCATTCTTACAACCATTCGAGATGGGATTTTCATCAAAGAATAGATAAGATCTATAAGGAAATAAAAGCATAGTTTTTGTGGATTATTATGAAAATTTTGGTGGTTCAATTTCCTTCAATATACTTAATTGACTGGTGGGTTAAAGCATTCCATTAGTGACTAGTGGTATTATTTTAGTCCATACCTTTCCCTATTCGTAAATGTGAGTTGATAGTCATGTATTTTGTAATAGGTCTCATAATAAAGGATAGGAAACACAATCTGATTTCGGTGATAGTGGATCATCTCATAAGGTCAGACCATTTTGTCCATATTCATGAATCTCATATGGTGGAGGAATTTTCATAAATATATATCTGATAATTGTTAAAGAGGCATGACATACAAGTTGTGACAGTGTTATAAATAGATATGAAATTTATGTACCAATTATATAAATCCATATAGATAATCATTGGGACACAGTTTACTATGAATATGGTTTGTTATCCTTATATGGTTGGTAAATTCTAAAGGAATATATAAATATTTGAAGACATGTTGCGGGCCTATTTAATGGATTTTAGTGGCTCAAGGAAGGAGAATGTATTATTGGTATAGTATACATATAATAAAATTTATTATAAATTTATACATGTAGAACCATTTATAGAATTTTATTGGAGTTTGTGTCATTCTCCACGTTGTTGGAATCCAATCATTTTTTTCATTTTTTGGTAATTCTCTTTATATCTACTCATCTCAACTCTTTTGGATTCTTAGATATATACTTTAGTGGATATATATAAGGGGTTTCGGCCAGTATTGATATGATATGGCAATTTTGAGTTTTGGAAATGAGATCTAAGGCGTGTTTTGGAGATTCAATATGGTTTTGTAGGCATTTTTTGGTTGTTCTTTGTTTTTGTCATAATCTCTAAAGTAGGATTCGCCAATATCAGAACTTATTATTAAATCATTAATAATGAGTTTCAAATTTGTTAAATTGGTTGATTTTTTTTTGAATATTAATGTTAAAATCATGGTTGAAACATTCTTTACTTACAGTTTTTGGATTTGTGGATTTGAGGAAATTGGTTGTGTAAAGTGATTTGTTTTATGGATTTTAAAATGTGTATTTTAAAATATTGATTTTCTAGATTCATGATAATGGTTTATTTGAAAGTTTTTAAATAATATATTGGATTTAATTAAATGTAATTTAATGTTTGAATTGAAATTGTTTTGATATACATATGTCTTTGTGAGTTCATCTTATCAACATGACCATGAATATGGGGCATGTACTATTGGGAAGTAAAGGGATGTGGACCTAGAAAAGTGGAATCTATCATTACTAAAAAAGGCTATTGGAAACTTTGTGATGACTTTGTGGATGGATCATAAACCACTCATGAGTATGGAAATGTCACATGGGAATGGATGTTTGGGTGTGTATCTGAATCAGATTATGGGTCTATCAAAAGATACATGAAATTATTTCATGCATTATTTTTTATCATTCCCTGAGAAAATTGTTTTTTTAGAAGAACCATGTTATTTTGAAACGTCTTGGGTTTGATATAAATTTTAAAACTATATTAATGTATTTTATATAAATGTTTTTATATAATATTTCTAACTTATTAAATACAAGTGTTGTGAGTAGGGAATTCATTTGGGGAAAAACTACTGAATTTCATTGCTCACCCTTACTTTATAACTCTAGTGCTTGTGAAGATGTTTTTTATCATGGAATATGTAATGGTAAAACATAAAACATTCTTATTTTTGATTCATGATACATGGTCATGCACATAGAGATATATCATGGGGCTATCTCTTGTAGTCTTTTGGTTTTGTTAGTTTTTTTCCCGCTTTATACTTTGATATTCGAATTCTTCCATTGTGGTATTATGATTGTTGTTGTGATTGATATTTAATTGGTATAACTTGTTATAATAGATCATTTTTTGTCTGTTTTGTTATGGTTTTATTGGTTGGGTTGTTTTATTTTTTAAAGGGAAAATCCTCCATAACTATTTTGAAGACCTAATCATTTATTGTCTGCCTTTGGCACCTTGGGGATGTCACATAAATCCATGTAGAAATTACTCCTTTACTATAGTCAAAAAGTGGGTGGTAGATATTAAAAATATCTTCCTCAATTTTTTTTACATTATGATATTAGTTAGTAATATTATTATCACTCTAAACCCAAACAGATAATAGATATGGCCGCCGATATCAGGTGTGAAGGTCGTAAAAATAATTTTTATTTCTCACAATTTATTTTTAATCATTCTTGTAGTGTTAATGTGTTTAAGGATAAATATGGGATATATTAATCATTATAGGTTCATATCATTGGGTAATTAATGTGAATATAATTTCGTAAAACATTGACCGCAGTAATTTACACCCCAACCTCTACTAGAGTAGTTGAAAAATCAACTAAAATATCAATATATATATAATATGTATATAATAAATTTTTATAAAAGGTAATTTTATTTAATAATGATTAAAATTATGAGACTATAAATTCAGTGGCTTTTATTTATGAAGAGAGGGAATGTTCAAAGAAACCAGAATCCCAAGTAAGGGCCTTTTATCTCAATTTTATTCCTTCGAGTCATATTTCATAATATACACCTATTTCCATATAGTTGGTTTATATTCTTCCACTTTAACATATTTTATCAAAATAATCATTTTATTCAAGGGATTAAAACATATATTTCTATATCCATATTTTAATTTATTTTAATTGAAACATCACCAATTCCACATGGGTTTTCATGAGCCAATCCCTCTTTCATTAAGTCAAAATTTTTCTTCATTTGAATTTCAATTTTATGTTTCACATAAATTTATCATTATACATATCATATTTTATTATATTCATTATCCCATGGGAAATTTAATTTTCATATCAATTTTGTTTAATTAGTTTTTTATTAATATTATTAAAATGTAGTGTTTATAAAAAAATTTATATTAAGTGTAATATATATTTCTCTTAAATATCAATATTTTTTAGCTAATATCTTATATAAATTCTTATTTTTCATTAATTATATAAGAAATTAAATTTTCTCTATTTTATATGGAAAATTTTAAAACATTTAAAAATGCAAAAAATTAAATTCTTTCTGGTTTTATGCCATTTTTTCCTCTCCATATTTATTCTATATTTAATTTATTTAACATAAAATTTATATTAGTTGGATTTTTTTAGAAAAAAAATATGTTCTAAAAAATATTTTCATATATTATAAAAATGAAATAAAAAGTGATTTTTATATTTTTATTTTTAAGGGATATGAAATCATAAGGAATAATGTTTTTTTTAGATAATGATGTTGAATAAGATATTATTCTTAGACGATATGACACCATTGAAAATCATTCATCGATATTCATTTCACTCATGGTTTTTTTTCAATAATGGGAAATAATTCAATTATGGGATGGATAATAGTGCATAAGTGGATAGGGTAGTGGTGTTAAGAGAAAACTAAAAAATATAATATATGTTTGTTAAATTGATGGAATATAATTTGGGTTACTTTAATGGATTCAAAAATTGGTGAATCTCTAATGTCATGTGATAGAGACCCAGAGTCCATCATTGATAGGTGGAACCAAATGTGTGGTCAAAGAATATAACATATAAAGATATCACACTATGGAATGAAATTTTATAAACATATTGGATAAAGTGTACATTGAAACCCATTGTTTTTTCCTTGTGACTATATTTTATGTACCTTGTAATCTATGCTTCTAGTGTTATAAAAATTTAAACTCATCACAATTCATGTGAAATTAGGCCATATATCTTTTTTTCTATGTAAATAAAAATGTATCTAAGTATGATGTTGGTTAATTCATTCGACCCACATGAGGGTGTCACACCACAAACACCATATATCTTTGAGGTATAATCTTAGTGTGTATTTTATATACATTTTAAATAATTTAATTGAACCACAAATCATGTATTTCATGCACAAAAAATATACAACATGCAAGGATACATGTAATGTAACATCCCAATTAATTAATGAATAATTTATTTTCATATCTACGTCTATTTATGAATTATATAGTATTTTAGAGGATAATAATTCCAATCTCTGGCATAGAATACTCTAATATTTTTAAAAGATTGTTTTACCGCCTTTTGATGGTGAACCATTTTTAAATCTATATTTTGAAAATTTTACAATCTATATTTATCAAAATAAACATATTCATTAAAATTGGTACATTAAAATTTACTTTGGATAAATTTTTGGTATTTTTCTCACAATGTTCATTTTTTTAATGAATAGTGAAAAATACTATATTTTACTTCAAAACTGCTTTGTCATATAATTTAATTATATGGTTATATTATCTTTATAATTGTAATTAAAGTTTAATTAGAATATATTTTTACCATTTAATCCAATATTTGTCATTATAATTGATTCCACATTGGAACTGGGCACAAACAAGTGCCAAACTTTTAGTAGAAATTGTTTCTAAAAAACCCGCTATTTGTTTTGACAACGGAAATCATTTTTAATTTAATTACCATAATTTTTTGTGTTTGGAATTTGGTAAAATGGATTCCATATTTCGAATCAGAATTTCCAAATTATGTAATTAAGACACTTTTATTTTTGGACATTATGAATAGTAATGACGGTAATTATCTTTAATTATCATGATTAATTTGTAATCGGGTAGTTAAGGGTAATAAAATAATATTGTAATAATAAAAATTGACCACAACATGTGTCATAATTCTACTGGATGTGTCATGGCTGATAATGGGTTTCCTTTTTCCCAACTTTGGGATCACATGGAATCACTTTTGTGTGATAGTGAATTTATATCTTTTTATTTTTTTAAAGAAAGTTAAATATAACAAAGTATGTAACACCTAAGTAAAAAATTTTAATTTTGTCTACATAAATGATCTCTTAGACTATAAATATTCATTTTAAATCTAAAAATATTTCCTACATCATAGTATTTGTTTTATAATTTTTAGAAAATAAATAAACTAAATTTTTTATGACACCATGATGATGCCTTGATTACCTAATTAATGAAAGATTTAAATAAAATGAAAAGATAATATAATATATAAGACATAAACTTGTCAAAAACCAATTGGATGAGTATATTTATAACCCTTATCACCTTATCCTCGAAATATATTAATGTCAGACCTATAAAATCAGACACTCATTTCAATATAAAGTAACATTTCTTGACATCCTAAGAGTGCCCCTCCTCCCTCTTATAAAATACCCCCACCTCTACCTCATTACCCACACCTCTCAAGCCATTGTATCATCCAAGATCTTCTCATTTTATATCTCCACATACCTATATTTATCCTATAATACTTTCCTTAGGAAGGAAGCTCTTAAATAAACCCTTTTGGTTCCAACCAAGAGGAGTTACCCGATTTAAAGGTAATGTCTTCACTTGTGTTCTTTTGTTTTATATTGCTTCTCACACCCCATAAAATATTTTTATTCTATCTTTTTTAACAACACCAGTATCTTAAATATACTAGGATGTTTTTATGTGAATTATTCATGCCACACATACACACACCTTCGTCTAATGTTTAAATAATATATTGTTTCTGTGGATGGCGAATTTCTGCCTCACGAAATGATGATTGTTCAATCTTATTTTAACACCTTTCATGGTGGCCATTAAGATGTAACTATATTTATATATGATATATATATTTTTTATGTTTTGTTTATGCTTCTATATTTTTCATTTATATCATACCTTTATGGTTTCTATTATGGGTAATGGAGATATCTTCATTTTAGGAAGTGCGGACTACCGCCCCCTTAAAGTGAATTGATTCGTTAATTCCATATGTGGGATGTATAAAGGATGTAGTTAATGATATTATATATGATATTTTATTATAATTATAATATACCTTTATATCAATATGAATTCATTTCATTAAATATGAAATAGAAATTAAAGTAGTGTTCATGCGTACATACGACTTACCGTCCCCATGAACAGTGCATTTCATTTCATACCTCTAAATTTTATATAATATTATAAATGGATGTATATACTGGATATATATGATATATATGATATCTAAATCATGAATATAATTATGGATATAATGGATATTTTACCACATGAACAACATGTAATTATAAGGAGTTTTATTTTGACTCAAGTACCAATGATCGACAAAACGACCGTTATTAACTTAAATAATTACATAGTGATCATAACATGGTAATAAGTGATATAAAAGGAATAATGGACTTGAAAAAGGTTCTTAATAAAGTAGAAATTATCTCAAGTTTATTATTCAGAAGATTAAAGAACGATCGAGTCAAGTCGGACATGAGGTAAGGGACTTTTTCTCAATCTCATTTCATTAAGGCATATTTTGTTTTATACACAACATTCTTTTATACGGTGTATAATCCCCTTTTACTTTTACTTTTATTCAAAAGAAATATTTTTATTTGAAGCATTTTACTAAATGACAAAAGGTAATGTTTATGTCTTACGTATACGGAAATAACGACTTCTTCGCCATCGTGACCATTATTTGAGTTTCAGCTTCCTCTACAAGCCATAACTTTTTTTAAATGAAAAATAAATACCATATTTTAATTTCCTTTCATTTTGGAATTGAAAATGTTTTTGATAATGTTTTTATTATATCAATGTGTTATTGATATTTTTTGATTGAAATGTGGAAATGTTATGTTTCCTTTATGCATGTTTTATGTGATACGATTATGTTATGGTTCATGGGAATTGTTTATGAAGATGGGTGGTTATGTGATAAACTCAGGGTGAGTGAGCCCGATATAGCTCTCAAATGCATTGGGTAACACGAAGGAGTTAAACGCTAAGGTTTCTACGAAGAGAGTTATGGAATATTCTGTGATGGGTATTCCAAATGTAACCATGAGGGTTGCTCCCTTCGTAAGAATGTTATGAATGCCTCAAGTTACCTTTATGTCTTATGATTTCTTTGATTTATTCATGATTTGATGAGGTATGTTAAAGGGCTTATGTTTTATGAGAATAGTATGATTTCATTAATTCTTATGTATACATGGACTATGTTTTTCATTTCCTACTTTTATATCTCTTACTGAGATTTTTATGCTCATCCCAAGTTTTTAAATGTTTTTCACAGGTCAGGGGAAAAGTATATGATGTGTTGATAGTGTTGAGTAAGTTTCACGAAAGAATCCATGTTTTATTTTGAATATGTCTCCGATGATGGGAAAAATGAATACTATCTTTTATGTAACCACCTTGTTTAAATGAGGAATGGAATGCATGATTTATGATATAATTATCTAAAACCCTAAACCTGAAAAGATCCTCATTGTGTATTCTTGAAATAACTCAAGATTAAGTAATGTTTAAGGCTGGGGACTTATAGTTGGTATCAGAGGTTGGTTTAGATAACTTTAGGAGTTATAATTATATTAAATTATTATCCAAAAATATTTTTTTATTGTCAAATTGAAATGATATTGCATTTGAAGATTACAATGTTGCTTAATCTAAGACATGTTTGTTCAGAATGGTTTTCCATAGAGGAAACCTAGACGCAGTGCTAGAAAGGCATATAGAAGGAAATGACCTTCCGAATCAGCATCCTGAGATGGTCAGAATTAGAACTGAACAGTTTGTCGCAGTAATGGCATAGTTGACTCAAGCGATAAATGGTGGTGGTATCCATGCACGAGATCAACCAGATCAACCGCAACGGAACATGTCAGTGGTGGAACATTTCATGAGAAAAAATCCACCATCATTTAGAGGATCATCTGACCATGTGTTAGTTGAAGGGTGGATTAAAGTACTGGAGAAGATTTTTGATGTCATGGGGTGCTCAGACAATCAAAAGATTAGTCTTTCTATTTTCCATTTGGAGGGTGAAGCATATCAGTGGTGGTCAACGTTTAAAAATATCAGGGACTCTAATGAGATTGATGCTCTTGACTGGTATGAATTCAAAGGTATATATCTTGAAAAGTATTTTCCTACGGTTTTTCAACATAGAATGATAAAAAATTCTTGGAATTGAGGCAAGAGGATGACTCGGTGGCTGCTTATGAAGAGAGGTTGACTCGATTAGCAAGGTATGCTTAAAATTTTATCCCAGACCATGATAGTAAAATCAATCATTTCTACTCATCAAATGGTTCCCTTTTTATCTTAGGTATTGTGGGAATGCATTATTTTTTCCCAAATTTCAGGACTCCATCCTCATAAATGATGTCAATGAATATTTCATCTTTAATAGAATTAATTTTCTTTTGTAGATTCTCACCAACAGATTTAGTGATTTTTTACCTTCTCTGGTAATCAAGGTTTATTGATCATTTGAATAAGTAAAGTTGTTTCCCCTTACATATGATATTCGTATTCATCTTTAATAGATCCATAAATATAGGATCTCTCTCAGTACTCATTTGTGATATAATTCTATGATCTTTCAGGCTTAATTGATCCGCCACCATATTTTACTTTCTTGGGTGGTACTATATTGAATAATCATAATAATTGAGTAACTCTAGATCTCTCCTTTTCTTCATGTAGAGTTATTTCTTTGTAAAAATGTATTTCAAACTATGGTGAGATATACATAACTCACATCTCCAACCTTATATATATTATCTCTATAATTTGAGAGAAAATATTACACTTTCTAACTCAAGATCCTGAGTTGCGTAATTTTTTTTACGAGTCTTCAACTGCCTTGATGCATAAGCAATAACATTATTATTTTTCCTAATGATGCAACCTAGATATTTATTTGATGCAACACTATATATCCCAAATTCATAATTTCCAAATGGAAGAGTCAAAATTAGAGCATTGATCAATCATATTTTCAATTCTTTAAAGCATTTTTTACATTCTTCTTCCCATAAAAACATAACCCTTTTACGTGTGATCTTGGTTACTCGGTTATCCAATCAAGAGAAATTCTGAAAAATGAATCGATAGTATCCTTAAATACCATTAAAACTACATACCTCAGTTATGTTCATTGGTGTAGTCCATTGTTAGATTTCCATTGTCTTCGCATGATCAACTAAGATTCCATTAATAATGAAAATATGTCCATTAAATGAAACTAATACAATCAAAAATTCACACTGGCTAAACTTCCAATATAATTTATAACATCTAAGAGTTTTCATAATAACCCGCAAGTGATTCTCATGGCCTTCATATAACTTGGAGTATATAGAGATACCATCAATAAATACCACAAAAAAAATCATGAAGATATTCTTTTGAAACACTATTAATTAGATCCTTGAAAATTAGGGGTGCATTAGTCAGTCCACGAGGCATTATTGTAAACTCGTAATTCTCATACCTGGTACAAAATGAGGTCATTAGAATATATTCCTTCCTCACACATAGTTTATGAAATCTAGATCTATGTTCAATAATTATAAAATATTGGGCTCTAGGAAGCTAATAAAATAAATCATCAATTCATGGAAGAGTATAATTTTTCATTGTTGTAATAGCATTGAGTTCCCAGTAATCATTGAATAGCCTCATGGATCCATCATTATTCTTGACCAAGAGGACAGGGGATCCCTATAGAGAAACAAAAGGTCGAATAAATCCTTTTCCACTCAATTCATCTAGTTGTATATTTTTCTCCAGTAATTACATATTAGCCAATCTATATGGAGTCTTTTATATAAGTTTTTCACCAGGAATAAAATCATTAGTGAACTCAACTTCTATATCTGTAGGATGTATAGGTAAATACTTTGTAAATACATCAATTTATTATTGAACCAACATACTTCTTAAATATGAATATTTCATTCCTCACCAATAGATATTGTTCTCTATTCCACTCCAAGACTTTCATTCAGTAGATCTAAAAGAGGTAGATCTTGAAAAGAATCATATAGTGAGGTTTCTTCTCAAAATATAAGTTATTCTAAACCATTCTAAAAAAATTAACTTAATTATACTTAAAATAGATCCTTGTATCATAATTTGGAAATCAATTCATACCGGGAATTATATCATAGTTGATCATTGGTATGATGATAACAGTATAAACTAAAAAAAGTTTATCTGTCATGAGGAGGACTGATCGACACATCATTATTTCAATGATGCATCCCCTAAGAGTTTTGACTAAAAACCCCTTTATAAATAAATTTGGACATGACTAATTTTAATGGAAACTCGGAAGATATAAATTAATGTGATGATCTAAAATCAAATAAATAATTTTCTATGTTTGAGGAAATAATTAAACTACCTTCCACCGCATCATTAGTAACTTCAAACTCTATAGTTGTAATTGTATCGGCTTTCCCATGCTCTCATAGCCTTTTCTAAGGATTGTTTCCTTAGTTCATAGGATACTTATTTTTATAGTGTTCCATATCGCTATAATTGTATAATTAATCATTATTAACTTATCTCTTCCACTAGAATTATCTAGACTGATGACCCTTTTCCCTACACTAATAGAAAACTCCCATGCCTTTCAATCATTTCATATGATTTTTATTTCCACTGTTCTCGCATAATGAAAATTGCTTCATTCCCCAATTCTACATTGACTCTTATAATTTTCCATGGCTATTAGAATTCTTGTTCTTATCTTAATTTCCCTTGAACAAATTTTATCTATCGAATTCCTTCTCTCTTTCGATGGAACTTAATGAAATTTAATCATATGATGAAAATGCTTGAGAATCCACTTCCCTTTGAAGACATGGATTAAGACATTCAATGAAATGATCAATCTTGTCTTCTGAATCATGTACATGATCTATAACATACATAGATAATCTTGTGAAGGTATCTTCATACATTGAACCACTCCCCTCTTCCCTTTTCGTTAGGCTAATGAATTTCCCATTAATTTCTATTCTTTTTTCATGAGGGAAGTATTTTCCAAATAATATTTTCTTAAATGATCTCCATTCCATATCTTTAATTTAATCTTCCTCTATGTTATTCTGGATCAAGGACCTCCATGTATCAGCACCACCCTTCAGAAAATATACTTCCACTATTACCTTTTCATTTTTATTTATTCTTAATGCAAGAAATATCTTTTCAAGGGACTTTATCCACTACTCATCTACCACCAGATTAGTAGTTGCATTAAAAGATGGGGGTTCTATTGCATGAAATTATCCAATATAGGTGTAACATGGTTACTCAAAAAATCTTGATTATGGTGTGCAAATATTGACATTATCTGATCTGCTCCAATAATGACATTTTTGACTTTATTAGTTTGTAAATCCCTCCATTGTACATGGGTATTGATTCCCTTTCATCCATCAAGGACCATCACTAAATAATGAAATATAATAAATTAGATCAATGTTCATAATTTATAAATTGAAAACACTTAAGATAATATAAATATTTATCCACAACTAATCTCATAATCATAATCATTATTTATATTTATTTTTAAATCCATCATAATGGTTTGTAAAGAAAATGTGAATTATCCTAAGCATATCCCCGGAGGGTGTTAAACAAGGTGAGTAGTAAGGCACGTTGTCTTGTACTTGGATACCCTAGGTTAAGCCTGAATCTTTTTGTCCGAGTTGATACTCCTTAGAACATTAATACCAAAACCATTCCCACTTTTAGAGTCTATACGGTGATGCGTTTTCAATGAATGCCAACATAATATCTACATTACCAAAATTATTGGATGTTATTCTATGATTATCTTCAATGAATAACATAGGGTTATGTCCACTAACCTATGTTTCTTAAATATAGTTTCCAAGGTTGCTACTAAACATTATATGATACCAATAGTCACGCCCCGACCCCAGAATCCTAAAGCTGGTACTTTACTTATTATAGTGGCATGATAAAAAAAATTATATCCAAATGGAATGATTACTTTTGTTTTTTTGGATGAACAGATTATATACATGTACCTCTTATTACATTTGGATAGATAAAAAATAAAATACATAACAAAAACTAATAAACTATATCCACAAGAAATTATTCATGGTTCTATTCTTCATAACTAGGGGAAAGTAAAAAAAATGAAATGGGTGAGCTGAACTTCCTTGTAAGGGATACAAATAGTAGAATCACGAATCAATAATAATTTAATCATAATCAAATCTGCGTAGTTAATATGGCATGGTGAATAAATTAAAAACGCATTCCATTAATGAACTTATAATGAAACTGCATACACAAATTTTGTCATAGTGAAAACCTCATGGGTATTATTAACTGAAAATGAATAAAGAGAATTCTTATTATATGTATGTCATGTATATAGCACATGAATCATTATATCATTGTGATTGTTTATGTCTGTGGGTAGAAACCTACCTTATTTTTTTGAAACAAACTTGAATAGTTTGTCACCAAATTATTTGTCTCGTGATACCTGTTGAAGGATCGAGAGGATATAGAGGTCCCCTCGCATCACTGCATATCCTAGTAATTATTTATAAAAATATTTAATATGAACACAATATACCTTATCAGTATACATATATTGAGTAGAGGATACAAATTCATCATTATTTCTACAGTTAAAACATCATTCAAAATAAACACCATATGTAAAAGGTTTCTCTACTTATGAAAAAATCATATCCATGAAACTAGAATATGGATATATAATAAATTTACAATTTAAAAAGAAAAATGATCTCATGGAGAATTTGGTAGATCACATAAGATGATTATGTTCACAATATCATGTAAATCACAATGAAATGGAAACCAAACCGAAGTCTCGTACAACATTGTAATCAATTGAGTTAATAATCATGAAAAGATTCACTGAATACCATGAATATAAATAGAATAATGATATTATATATCAAATAAAATTAAATATACACCTCATACAATAAATATGTGGTGAATAATGGAAATCACATGGAAATACAAGTGAGATGAGAAACCCCATACCTTATGCCTAAATGTGTTCTCGATTGATCTTAATGACTTGAATTATCAAATTTAGCTTCATTTAAACATAATTCCAGAACCTATATTACTAGTAATTTTTTTATTATAACCTCATTAGGTTCATTCATGTCTTTTTTGATGGGTTTAGGGGGTATATGTTTATTTTTTGGAATCATTTTCTTCATTGGATTTCATGATTAGTTTACCGGAATTCATGAATAGAAGTTCATTTTAAATGTGGTTAAACATATGTAATTTATAATATATATTATTATTGAAATTAAATATATATAAATTATCTTATAATGGTATTTGGTTTTACACTATGAGGATAACTCATTAGTTAAAATTAAATTAATAGCGCTTGGATTAACTTGGCGTTTTTGAGCATAATGAACTTGTTCAGTATTTTTATTTTATATTATTAGTGTCTAACAATTCTATTTGATTTAAAAATATGAAATAAATATATTATGATTTATTTAAACAATTATAATGGTTTCATGATCAGTCTTGATGATACTAATAGAAATTGAAAACTCATAATCCGTGAATGTGATGAATTATCACATCTCAGAGAGTGTTTTTATTTTTAGTATAGTAGGAGGTGGAAAATAGAGATGATAATGAAATATTACAATCACATAATTAAATTCCAGTTCATGTAAGGTACTGTAATTATTGTTGCATTTAGATAATAGTTTTCAAGGAGAGAGAGCTCGGGTGATGGTGATGAAGACTTGTAGTGATGAAGCCCAAGATGACAGGAGACGATTCCACCCCATTACCGGTTGAAGGGCGGAGGAGGAACGGGTCTCATAGTGATAAATCTTGAGGAAACATTTAATCCCTTTCTCAAAACCTAGCTTCCCCCCATAATTCCTGATGATATCATTATGCCTGAAAGTTCCAGATCTGCATCTAGGTGATCCCCAGTAATCGATTTCATTGTCGTAGTTTTACGAAGCATCGAGCCATCTGGAGATGACATTGGTGGCATGTTTCAATAATATAAGTCCATATGTAGATGTCTTTGACCGGTTCATCTTTGGTAAGTTGTATTTTCTTGACCACGCAGTTATTAGTCTTCTTGAAAATCCCCACTTCATGATTCAGTTTTCTTCGGAAGGTGATTTGATCCGGGCTTAGTCCAGTGCCCTTCATCGATGCAATGACTGTTGGTTATTCCTCCTTTACTGGTCTTTTGATTTGTGTATGAATCGAGATCCATCGACCATAGAAACATGGGTTAGTCTCCCTCAGCTTTCCCTACCTGTCAAAAATCATGAAATCCATCATATTATTGATAATATGGTGGGTCGGTTTCTCTTCTCGGATGTTAGAACGTCTACTATAAGTTATCTAATTAATCCATGCCTCTGTATTTAGGTGGATGTTGCAAGGCCCTCAGTCGATTGGGTATGTATATATGTTGGAGAAGTGTTTAGATGGATGTAGGCTATCATCTTTGAATCATGGGTGGAATAATGTAACAAATGGTATCGACTGAGACATATGGAATAGAAATTCTATTGTGAGGTGATGAACATGAGAGTCTTGAGAGAGAGGGTAGGAAATTACTCGGGTCTGAGTTTTTGTCTACTGTAGGTGTGGTCTCTAGAAATTTAGATGGTGTGCTGGGTGTGAAAAAATCCTCTGGTCTGAGTCTGTTGTTAGCTACAGGTTTGGTCTCTGGAAATGCAGATGGCATGGAGAGTGTAGGAAAGTCTTCCTGTCTGAGCCTGCTGTCTGCTACAGGTGTGGTCTCTGGGTATGCAGCTGGTGTGGAGAACTAGGATGCATTACCTTTGGAACATGTAGGGATTTCCCTAAATCCATTTGTTGATGCAGTGTTTGATAGGCTTCGACATGATCTGAAGTGGGGGGATGGTGTGAAACAAGTTTTTGCAAGTGTTGGTGACATTGGAGGCCCATAAAGTGTCAATGCAGTTGCAAAGGACACACAACAAGAGGGTTTTGTGACTTTATGATTAGTCCATGTTGCTGATGTAAACTCGGATGATGTTGGATGTGATTTTGGTCCGTTGAAGGTAGTGGAAGCTGTTAAAGGTGTGAAATGGAAGACTATGAGTTCTGGGGATGTGGGTTTCACAATTGTTACTGAAAATCGTTTTCAAGAGCTGGAGCAGGAGACCGTGGAGGAGGGCATTCCAATGACAGAAGTTGTCGGTGGGTAGCTAGAGCCTCTTTTCAAGGAAGATGGCACTGGATCAAATTCCTCACAGTAGTGGGAAATGGTTAGTTATGCATCAATGGAACATCCATGGTGTCTTGCAGTGATTGACACCAATGGCCAACTCTAGAAGGGAAAAGGAGAGAAAGATAGTTATTAGGAGGTGATTAACGCTGGTAAATTGGGTGATTGTCCGGAGAGTGAAAAATATAATGATAGTGGTATGGCTAGGCCTTCTTTTAGTGATGTGGTTCATAATGGGATGATGAAGATGACCGTGACTCAAGAATGAATGACTACTCTATTGTGACGTAGGTTGAGGAAGGACTACCCATGCTTGCCAAACCTGATGCCCACCCGTTCTTCCATTGGAAACTCTGAGATTTTATCATTGGAACGGATGAATCTATGAAGGGGGTAAGCGAAGGTTCTGAAGCACTATGAATGTATAGAATGGTAATTTTCCACAACGGAGGAATATTTCTATCATGGATGTGGAGACGGGTTTGGTTTTGATGATATGTAATCTTCTCTCTTGACTCGTGGAACTTGATTTCTTTCCTATTCTTTTATTTTAATAAATGGTTTGGGGTTTATCCCTTGTATATGATTTTATAGTAATTATTGATGTATTTATATGAGGGGGTGAGAGAGCAATAAAGGAATGGACCATGTAATGGATGTTAAAATAAAAATGAAGAGAGGTTCAGCTCTTGAATGCTCATTGTGAATCTCTTTAAGGCCATTTTTTTGGCCTATTGGTGAGACCGGTATGTCTTGGATGTGGGGGAGGTCTTTAAAGGTTTATTTGGTAGAAAAATGAAATGGATCAATGTTTGAGTGGTTTTGGAGGAATAGGGGGTGAGGGGTCATTTATATAGTAGAGGGGAGGAGGGTTTACATAATATTTTAATCATTAGTTTATTATTTTTTCATAAGACAAAAATGAGTGATGATTCCATGAAAAAAATGAGTAATATGTGCATGTCCATTTAACCATGTGTTCTTACGTCAGCAATACATCATCCATGACTCAATAAATCTTGAATTTATAATTTATCATAATTTATCATACATTACTATTCACAAAAATTCAAGTATTTTAGAAAAAATCCCAAAAATTCACCAAATTTTTTTTGCATGTAGAATCCAAAAAATGAACTCCATTTTTAGGAAATAATTATCTAAATATATGAAATTTATTTTTTAATTAAAATAAAAATTTAATCAAAAAAATACAAACACATAAAAAAGCACCATCATTTTTTGTGCCTATATCTTATTTAAACTTTCATGGGTAATGTTATCATTCATAAGTGTTTTACTAATATTAATAATGGTAGGTTACAATTCATAAGTGTATGTTACTATTGGTAATGGTAATTTACTATTCATTGAAAATTAACTTCATTCTATCAGAATCCAAATGTCATCCTGATCACAATCTTGTATGTCTATTTTTAGAAATTCAATACACAAATGTGGAAAATTTATGTTTAATGGATAGGTTATGACTTTATCATATAAATAACCCTATGTTTTTTCACAAACTCAGTTCCTGATGAAATATAGGCTACCTAATGAATAAAAATTATTTAAGAGAAAAATATTGTAAAATGTTTGGGGTGTAATATAACATGATACATGATGTGTCATAGTAAATAGTGTAACTCTATCCTGGTTCTAGAAAAATTATTAGTAATGATCAATTCAATCTCCCTTTAAACTCATGAGTGGTCATCATGTTGTAATATAACTATACAAACATCACACACTTCATATTCAAGTCCTTGAGTGGCATTTCTTATCTTTATAATTCCTATATAAAATGCATGTAATATTCATTTATCTGTAATAAACTATATACCTCAATGTCATTCTTGAGATACTCTTAGAAACTACATGTCTTGCATTCTGGGGGTCAATTGATACACCTATCACTATGATTATGTGACCAATGGAGTGAATTTGATCCATCTAGAAGTGGCACTTTGTGAGATTAGAATAAACTTGACACTCTCTCGGTGTATTCAGTACGTTTTCAAGATGTTTGGCATGGTCTAGTCCAGTGTGATAACCCATGAATACATTTTCCATGAAACCAATAAAAAATGAATAATGATAAGGATGGAAGAATAATTTCATTAGTTTCATGAATATTTTTGGTGCATTTGTGATACCGAATGAGATAAATAAATTCTCATATGTACCATAACTACTATGGAATGTTGTGTGAGGTATTTCAGATGGACTAACATGCACCTGATGATAACTCTATCTCCAATAAATCATTTAAAAAACCCATTATCCAATTATCTATTTGATTATATTTTCATCTGGTGGTAGAGGATACAAATTTATAAACATCATCTAGTTCAATTAACGCTATTACCAACATAGCATGAGTTTACCGTCCACCTTTTTTAGAAAAATGGTTGGCGAACCCCACGAGGATGTATTGGGTAATATAAAACCAATGTCAAATAAATCCTATAACTAACTCATGATCTTCGGAATAATTGTAGGATCCATCCCATATGGAAGAATGGATACTATTGTTGCTTCTTGAACTAGCTCAACTGAGAACTCTCCCTCTCTCACTAGAGGTAATCCTAGAAATCCATCCGATAAGATGTCCCCAAAATGATCAACCACTAGAGGTAAATCTACCTGATGTGTTCCCTGGTCATCTAAATATAAACTCATAATATTGGGTTTCATCCCACCAAACCCACAATGCTCAGGTCTAACTCAAATCGCTAGTATGTCCCAGTCAACTTTTTGAATAAACTCACCACCCACTAATGATGTGAAATTCCCATTTCAGTCATAGAAATCAATAAATGTGTAGAGGGAAACCCCTTAGTCAATCCTTAGAATGATATTATAATCTATAATCTCATGGATATAGATGTCCAATATGAGTGTAACCCCACTGATATCAAGGGGGAACTCCCTGAACTACATACACCCTCCATTCTAATCCCCAATGAAGTTTCAAGCGTGAAAACACCATTAGAAGATAGAACAATAAGCCAAAGTCTCTCCAAAATGGGAAACCATATAATGCTATGAGAATCCCCTATATAAAAAGGTGAAGAATCTAATTTAGATTCTACCAAAATAGTATCTATGATATTATAATGTTATGGATCCTTCATTTATATGTTTGATGCCATGTGTAAATATGGATTCTACCACGACCCCATGATACTTCCTAGCTACACTAAACATATCTGTTATGTCATCACTATAAAACAAGGGATATAATACCATATCAATGAAAACCACCTTGGCTTGATCATCCATCTCCACTCCATATCATTTCATGAAGATACACATTTGAACTCATTCATGAACATGGAGTTAGTGCAGACCCTCTCTCATTGGATGCCGGTGGAAATGTTTTACTAAAGCAATGTAGATGGACCATATTTCTTCAATATTTTCACTCTAATGGATATCACATACAATGTGGCCTAATATTTCCTACCCTAACACACTTGTAACACCTCTCTTCACTACAAGATTATATGCTATGTATATAGCTATCATAGTGTGGAAGCTCCCGAGGACGCTTCTTACTACCAGTCTATGTAGTACTAGATCTTGGTGTCTGCTAAACTGAATTAATATATAAATTTTACTGAAATTTTGTAATGATTATTCATTTTTACTCAAAAATTCACCAGTTATTTGTCGATTACGACATCAAAATGGTTTTCAAGGTTTCAAAGGAAAAGTTGGAAAAACTGACCAAAATACCCATTACACGCCATGAAACTCTATCACACGTCGTGTTGACAACTTTAACAACACAAGAAATATTGTGAATAATTTACTGATATAATATCATGACATTAAGAAATTAAATGAAATTATTTTCCATACAACATCATTTAACATTCATATTATTATTCATACATTGAAGATCAAGTTGAAGTGAGGAACAAGTTGTGAGTACTAGTTACACATCGTGATCTGAGTCAAATTGATAAATGTCAAAGATCCAGAACATGATTTGTGAAAGATTTAAAATTCCCAGGTAAAATCATGTAAAATAAATACATGATGTGAATAAAATATTCATATAATCAAATATTCTATTGATTACTTCCAGTAAGCGTGATATGCACAGAATGTTGAAGCCTATTTTCTATTTCATCAACTTATTTATCGAATATCTTCCACTGTTTCTCCAAATAATCATATTTTATCAATTTCATTTAATTTTTTAAAATTAATCAAACCCCATGGATTTATTTTGGAATATTTATTCATCTTTTTTATATTACCAACATAGTGCTATGTGTGTTCTCCATCTCGATTGTCAATCAACAATGAATCTATGATGTGATTGTTCTTGTTCTTATCTTAAGAAACTGATTGATTATAATTGAAATTATTTTAAAGATTATATATCTATACATTGATTTCATTAAAATAATTTTTTCAATCTTAATATTTTCTTGTTTGTTAATCTCTTAATATTAATCCCTGATGGCCTATTATCCATGTTTGCAACTCATTATTTATTTGTAATCAATTCTATACGGAGTGATAAATCATAATGGTTAGGTACTCATTTTAGGTGTGATTAGATGTAATTAATATTTTATTCTAAACATGGTAACCATAAGGAATAGTAATCAGGTTAAACAAAATTATTTAATCCAGTTATTTTAGGGGACCTTGACCATGAGCTGTTTAAATGAAAGTCCCAAACCAGAATGGAGTAAATTAGGTTGTGACCAACAACCTATGATACATTATTATATTGATGATTGGATTTATGCATCTAGGTTGCACCTATCTCCAATCCAAGTAATATATATCCTCTTGATAGATCTTGTAGTCTTGATCATAAACAACTAGTAACCTTATCTTTATTTGTATTCTAAACCATAGGTCTGTACAAATTTAGAATTAAGGACCATCTTTTCTCCTAAACCCTAAAATTTAACCTGATCCCTTAATGATATCTATTATAATCCCAAATTATATTAGAATTATTTTATAAATTCTCAAAATGCCTTGTGAGGAATCCTACTCAATAGGGTTCCAAGCTTAATTCTTACTAGAATGTCTCAAATCCTCAAGGGACTAGCCTCACACTACCAATATATTATGCCCTATTAGAATGTGTAGATTGGGAAAAATAAATCTAATTTGATTGAATCCTACATGAATTAAATGATGTGAGTGGGCACATAAATTTTTTTATCCTTTTCATGGATTAAAAATGTTTCTGTTATGGAACTATAACCTATGTAAAATAACATGGGTTTACCTATCCCTTTACTCCCTTCTCTTTTCTTTTCTCATAAAATTTATTTTCGGAGCCATAGAATCCTCATTCATAGAACATATTGAATTTATCAAGGCCCTTTGACTCATTCGAGGATCCTTGATGGACAAGAACAAATTGCCTTCGAACAAGAAATGGGACAGTATATCTTTACACACACTCATTCAAAAATAGCTATACAAAGTAATCCTACTGTTCAAAACTTGACCATCCCACCAAAAATGAAACACATAATATATGGATAAGAGCATGTGATGTAATACTGCACAATCATGCATTATTAACTTCCATAAATCCATGTTTTTATGCCCATTATAGGACTCCCTCTTATATAGACACAAAATTTTGAAATTAAACCTCGACTAATCTGTATGGTCCTGAACATTGGTAAGTCCAGTGAACTCCAATGTGTAGACCACCATGATCCTAACTCAAACTTCCTTGAGGTCTGTGATATCATTCTGAACTGAGGTTTATCTTCTGATTCCATAATAATTTAATATATTTCCTTCTCCTTTTGAGACTGAGCTAAAGATTGGATCCAAAGTCCAGCTCAAGAGTCCAACATGACTTGGGATGATCTAGCCAATAAATTCTTGGACATGTACATTCCCCCAATTCAAAAATAGAAATTATGAAATGGAATCAATAATTTTTCACAAGACAATATAGAGTTATCAAGGGAAATGGATGTTTTTTAAGGATCTTACTCAAAAGTTCCAATATAATAGACTTGATATCAGGATTTAGCTCTAGAAATTTTATGAAAGCCTCCAACCAACTTCTCACACAATTTTTTTTTTCACCACTGATGGATGGTTAATGTCCAAAACGCTCAAGGCAATTTGAGAAATTCTAGATGAAGTCTCCCATAATTCCATTCTATGGTAGAATGATAGTGCACAACATTAGAATGGGACCCGTAATGTTGAAGAGCATACCCAACTAGATGCACAAGTACTTGGTCAATAAATTGGACCTATTCAAATTAGTAGTTGCACCATAAACACCTCTTATACCAGTCATGTAAATTAATTCATGAAAAATGTGTGGTGGCCCACAACATTATCAATAATGCATAGTAATTTTGGATGAATAACCAATTCAAGATTGTAATTACATTTATTATAACCATCAAGTTCAACAATTTCAGTAACTACATCAATACATTGAAAAAATGATAGTCCAACAGCAAAAACTAAACAATAACTGATTCTACCATCATAGAAGTGTTCAAGAACCATTTAGAAATCAGATATATCCACATTTTCCACTGATGAATCATGTTCCTTGACCACCACAATAAGAATCCCAAAAACCATTCCTTCTTAGTGGCCTGCAAAAATTTCACCCAACTCCACCAAGACCTCCCCAATCTTCCATTCCTCATCATTAGAATATGGGAAGTCTACTCTCATACATTATGTAAAATAACATTAGAGAATTACCACACAAAATGGAAATGTTGAACAAAATGGTAGCATATTGTAATCTTGAACATCAAATGGATGAAATCTCAAATATCTTGTTAGACAAGTTCTTGGTACACTACTCGGTAATATAGAGACATACCCAAAGGATAGCCAAAGTTAGTGGTTTTGAGATGTGAAAAAATGATGTATTTTCTGCAACCAAGCTATGGGGAAGGAATAAATGATGAGGAATCCAAAAAGAAAACAAAAATCATAGAAGAAGAAAATGACAAACAAGCTAATGGATCTGATCAAGTGATACCTTTTACAAAAGATCTTATTCAATAGAAACCCTAGAAAAAATTATATATTTCTCCATCACCATATAATCCACCAATCCATTTACTTAAAAGAAAAAGGAAAGGTTTAATTGAAGTGAAATACATGAATTTTGCAAAATGTTCATCAAAATACACATTAATATTTCTTTTTTTGAGGAAATTATCCATATACCAACTTATGAAAAAATTATTAGCAAACTGATTTCTAAAAAATAAAAATGGAATACATTGGAGTCATCTTAGTGAACAAAGAATTATCTACTATTGTTATGTAGAATATTCCACCAAAATTTTGAAACCCTGGGATTTTATAAATTCTATGTAAAATAATAGAATGTGACATCAGAAGATCATTGTGGGACATTGGATCTAGTATCAACCTCATGAATATGATTATATTTCAAAATATATGACATGAAGAACTCAACCCCACTAGAGTAGAGATTTTACTAGAAGACCAATTAGAAATATATCTCGGAGTAATTCACAAAGATTTATTAGTCAAAGTCATCAAGTTCAATTTTCCATTAGACTTCCTTGTTCTAGACATATAAGAGGGAGGAGATGTTTCAATCATCCTAGTCTGACCATTCCTATCTACTGGGAAGGAACTGATTCATATAAATCAAGGAAGACTAATATTTTGAGTTGGTAAAGAATAAGTTTTGTTCAAAAATGTATGCGAATCACAAAAAATATATAATTTTTTTACGGCCATGATATCTTTCTCATAGATGATAGAGAAGGAAACTTACACAATGAAGAAAAGATTGATTAAATTAACCCTAATGAAGATGAAGTGTTCAACTATGAGTAATTAATCTATATAGAACCTATTCTAAAGAAAAACATCCCCTATTCATATTCTAAAAAATTCATCCATAGAAACATGAACTGAATCTTTTTCTTAGACACTCAAGTATTCCATTCTAGAAATAGCTACTACACTATTAGCTTTAAATAAATTAGAACAATCTCAGTTATAAGAGAAAATAATTATTTATGTCTTGAAAAGACATAGGATTTCAATTTCTTACAGAGTTTCTCACGTTAAAGGGAACTATATTTCTTTATGTACACATAAAATTATACTAGTGGAAGGCTCAAAACTAAAACGTCAACTATAAGTGGGACTCATACTACTAATGAAGAAATTTGTAAATAAATAAGTAAATCATATTATTGATGCAATAATAATACTTTCAATCTTTGATAGTGGTGGGTGATCCCGCTACAAGATGTTCCAATGAAATATAGAATCATATTTGGAAATATTGATTAATATGGATTAATATCAACTCACACCATCACTACATGGTGATTATTATTAGATTACAAAAAATCTATATTTTGAAACCTGAAATAATCATTTACCATTACAATTTATGGAACAAATGCTAGAGAGACTCACAAGATATAAATTTTTTTATTTAATGGTTATATATTTGGTATACAATCCTATTGTAGTCAATGCTGAATATTACTCTAAAACAAAATTTACATGCCTATTTTGTTCCTTATCCTACATGTGCATGCCAGCTGGTATGTGTAATGAACCAATGTATTTTAAAAGGTGAATGAAACATATATTTCATGGTATAGTGGAGTAATTCATAAATAATTTCATGAATGACTTTTTAATATATGGATTATGTTGGGCAGAGTAGTTAACTCAAGAGGGGATGGGTGAATTGAGTTACTATAAATAATTTTGTTTAAAAGATATTAGTTTTAAAAATAATTAATTCCCCAAAAATAGATACAAACCAGTTAATCAAGGTTATACTTTTATACGGGTTTGACTATTTAATCATCTTCTTAAAAGATTGATTAATTTGCAGTAATCTTAATTTGTGATATTAATAATACTTTTGAATTTATCCTACTAAGACAAATCAAATATAACTTCTTTCCAAGACTAACTATCAAATGAAATTTTGTGTTTTTTTTATTATGTAGTAAATCAGTAAAACAGAGTAAAATAAATTTAAGTGGCATGGAGGATATAAAACTAGTGGTTTAGTCTCAAGCCGAGACCTAATCCACTCCACTTGGGGATCACCTGCCACCAAGCCGTTTATATAAATAAACACTGATCCACATCCTTGATCGGGGTTAACAACAGTACATGTATTGTCCAAGCCACACAGGGACCTCTTCCACAGTTTTCATGGGTAAACAAAGTAATGACCATGCCACACAATGACCTCTTACATAGTTGTCGTGGGTAAACAAGGGTAATGAACATGTTGTGAGGATTTTAGTATCCTCCAGTTCAGGTCAAGAGACAGTGTGTGTGTGTGTAAAATAAATAGAGTACAGACACTGATCGAAAGTAAAAAAGGGATCACTAAGGGAGAGTAAATGTAAGTTTGGAATGCTCTAGTGATTAGCAGCGCAGCTCTAGAATCCTTGGATAATACAAAAATTCTTCTAAGTCCTTCTCTGGTTTTTGTGTTGAAAAACAGAGTGTCGTAGTTAAGCTTGTGTTATTCACAAGTAATGATGGTCTCTTCATCCCAGTACTTCGTGTGTTCTTCAGTAGATTTGGATTGCATGCATGGGAAAATTGCTTCGTTCAAGATCTTGCAATGTGTTCTTTGGGGTCGTGCTCACTAGCCTATTTTCTTGTTCAGTATCATGCTCTGTAGTGTGTATCTTCTTCCACTTGGGCACACTTCTCATTATCTTTGAAAAATTATGAGATTTAGCCGACATGTTCCATATGTGTCGTACCTCATACCTCATACTATGTCTACAATGAAACATTAAATATGTCAGTGCATTAAAGTTGTCAAATATAGCCTTTAAAAAGTTAAATAGAAAAATGAAAAAACTGTTTAGGAAACGGTGTCACATCAGATATGAAAATGGTGTCTCCTTCATGGTATATGCTTCACGGTGTCTCCTTCACGGTGTCTCCTTCAATGTGTCTCCTTCACGGTGTCTCCTTCACGGTGTCTCCTTCACGTTGTCTCCTTCATGGTGTCTCCTACATAGTGTCTTTCTTCATGGTGTCTCCTTCACTATGTCTCCTTCAGGATATCATACATATAGTTTCTGGATTCACGGTTCCTTGATGACTTTGTCTTGCTAACTTTGTCTGGCACTTAGGCAAAATATGTGTCTGTCTTATGGTGTCAGTTATTAGTGTCTTGCATCATGGTGTCAGGCTTATTGTTTCACGATGTCTCGTGGTAATGGTGTCTCGTGGTCACGGTGTTTCGTGGTCATAGTGTCTCATGGTCACGGTGACTCATTGGTCATGGTGTCTCTTTGGTCACAGTGTCTGACATAGAGTGTCAAGCTTCACGGTGTCTTGTACTTAGGCAAATAACAGTATTAAGACTTAAATAGTTATATGAAAAAAATAAATTGAGATTAGCTATTATCAAGTATGAGATAACTTGAAACATAAATACACATGATTAATAAGATTTTTGAGATTTGTGATTACTGATAATATTTGTAATTATTATTGAGATTTTTGATCATTAAAACTTGATTAATACATGAGGATTCCAACATTCTCCCCCTTTTGATGATCACAAATCAAGTACAATTAAAGGGTAAATTAAATGCAGCTACAGAGAAACTAACATATAGAATAACAGATAACATCTCACATTTTCTCATTCTTTTGGGATTATCAAAAATTAGAATCAATAGACAGAAAAAGATCATATAGAATAAAAAGTGTTCAGAATACAACAGACTGTAGAAATAAAAAACAATATCAATGACATCCCCGTCAAAAAAATTATCATTCACTGGTCCTCTTTAGGGATTGGCCTTCTCTTTGCCTTTATCAACAGTAGAAGAGGAATCCATAGGGGAAGTTGCTGATGTAGAAGAAGGAATAGAAGTGGTAGATAGATAAGGTAAAGGGAGACCATCGAAGACTGATGGATCCAAAGTTGGAGTAGTTGAAAATCTAGGTTGTGGCTGATCAGGGATGACAGGCCTAATCTGACTAAGAGCCTAGCCAACAGACATGGTTGTGAAAGCTAAGTTAGAAGTTGAAGTAGGCAAACCAGGTCTAAGAGGGGCAACCGCAGGAGCTACAATTGTTGTACTCTGAACATGGAGATATGGACGCAGAAGCTTGATGAAGTCTGTGATTATCTCTCCTCCAGACTGCATAGCCTTTTCAAAATCATCTTTATTTTCCATGAATATTCCGACAATCTGGTAAACTCAATCAGCTTATGGACTTGGTTTTTGAAGGCTTGGGTTACAGGAGGGATTCTTAGATTCTCCACAAGGTATTTGAAGTGATTGTTCATATCATTCTTGGAGAAACTCCGGTTCAAATAGAATTACATTTTCTTATAGATCTCTTGTTGAGCATCATTGGCATTCTTTGTGTGAATTTGAACCAATTCTAGCACTCTACCACAATTATTAACCACATCAGATAAAGAAACCATATCAAATACACTTATAGAATTCTGAATCTCTTCCTTGACTATAGATCTGAGCAGGGAACTATACAAATAAGGAGAAGAGGTTTGACCAGTGTAAGTAGAAGCTTTGACAGATATGGTTAGAGACTTGAGCTGATTCAAGACCTTTTGAATACAACCATTATATTCATCTGTGAGTTTGTGCAGGTTCTCCACAAGAACTCTCATGCGATGCAACATCTGCATGTGCCTTTCGCCAATCCTTTCATCAATGGACAACAGATATGGGTGAATCTGGGACACAATATCTCAAGAGATGTTTGAAACATAAGGTTCAAGAGAAGGAGGAGTAGGAGTAGGCTCTGATCTTGAATGTATCTATTTCTGCATGTCTTCCACCATGCTTTTCTATGTTTGCAACTTCTGTACTGAGCAACTTTTTCTCGACTCTTAATTCTTGAATTTCATGAATCATCTTGGGTTGAATATGCTAGATAATCATTTATAAAAGAAGTAAGGAATCTTCATGACTCAGTTGGGTCATAGGACAAGGTTGAGAGGACAAGAGTTTCTCAACTCCAACTAGGATATTTTCTCCAAGTACTTTCATATCATCTTTACTGAAAAGGTATTTCTATTCAGGTAAATTTGTTGGTGCAGAATGTGGTACAGGTGGAGGATCAGGTTGAGGTTTAGGTTCAGGTTGAGGTTGAGGTTGAGGTTTAAAGAATGTGACAGATTTCAGTTGAAACAAAGAAGAAAGATCAATCCATGTGGCAGTAACCTGTTTAGTTTCACTCACATCATAAAACCTAGGGAATTTATACTGAGTTTCCATTTAATATGACTCAGTTGGTTGAGATTCTTCGTCAGACTCAGCTTCATTAGTATCAACATTTTTAGGTTCCTCCCCCTCAACATTTTCTTCCATTTCAGGACCTTGTGGCTCAGGTACTTGATTTAAATCCACTGGTTCATCTCTAATTTCCTCATCCATTTCTTGCATAGCCAACTGAAAGGCTATATCCATCCTCTCTTCAGCAGAGCGTAAGAAATTAGGAACTAATTGTTCCATAGGAAGGTATTCCAGATGAACTTCTTGGTTAGAAATTAATTCTTTTTGAGTTGCTTCTTTCCCAGTAGAGAGTTCTCTTACTACAAACTCCTCCATAACAAGGATTTTTTCAATATTTGTTTCTTCTATCACATGATGCTCATGTTCTAGGAGAACTAATTCTATTTCAGTCTCAGGTTGGGTTTCCAGATTTACAACATCTCTAGGAACATGAGGTTCTTCTTCAAGAACAATAGGAGGAGTAATAGTCCTTCCTTCCTCAACAACACCTTCTTCCCGTTGAGGTACATCAACTGCCTCTTCCTCTTCTTCTTCATCTTATGGATACTCAGAAACATCATCTGGTTCCAAACTAGGATCAGAAATGTCCATTCACCTTGTTGTATAGTCTACAGGATTGAACTTCTCATAGAGCTTATCATTATCATCAACCCATTCCATCTTCCAGGGGTTCTAGTATATTGTCATCCACTTAATTGTAGGTTTGGATAAACAGTATTCACAATTCATAAGTTCTTCTTCATTTAGTTTAACTACTCCTTTGGAAACAAGAATTGCTAAAATCAGCCTAGAGTAAAACAGAGATGTGGATTTGGATGTGACCTTGATCAATTCACACATATGGTGAATGATGTATTTCCACAGATTTATCTTGTGTCCATTCTTCATAAGATATATCATAAATAAATCTTGATACATTATGAAAGCAAAGTCACCTTTCCTTGGGCTAATCATATTTTGAACAAATTTGAACAATAGCCTTGTCTCCCCATCAATTTCAGCAGTTATGGCCCTTTGTTTTGTGTCATTTCGAGTGAGATTTTTCAGTGCATTTTCCAGGTCAAAGAATTCATTTTTAGGTGGGGTATCTCTCTGATAATCATAAAAAATTCCTTCGTGAGGTATCCTAAGGCATGAATCCCATTACCTTGATGAGAAGGAGAATATTTTTCCATTTATCCAACTCCTCACTATATAGCTTTCACCAACATCAAAAGAAAACTGGGCATACTGATAAAACTTAACTACCAGCCTCAGATAAATGGGTCTTTCCTTCTTAGAGAAGCATTCGAGTCATCCTTGTTCTCTTAATACTTTCATGACTATAGACTTTCTAGACAAAATCCACTCAGGGTAAAATTCTTTTTCAGATACAACACTACAGTTTACCAGGTTTGTATTCAAGGGTCCTTCGGGAGCTAGCTTCGGTGCTCTCTTCTTTTTCTTTGAGTTGCGCTTCTTAGGTATGGATGAAGATCATCGCTTCATCCTTGGCTTTCACTGAAGGTTGAGATAGGGTTTCAAGGTTGAAATGATTCGAGATAGAGTGATTAGGAGAAGGTTCGGATGAATAAACGAGTTAAAGAACTTGTGTTTTATCATTTGGGAATATCAATTGTCAGAAAAATAAAAACGCGGTAAAGTAAAAAGTGGTGAAATAAAAATTACCAAGATACTAGTTAAAAGAAAAGCATAAATAATTTTCACAGTGAGACCCGAATGGTCGGTACGGTGCGATGATAAATGGTCGTCACGGTGAGACAGTCCGTTGTCGTCACGGTGAGACAATGAATGGTATGTTCAGTCACAGTGAGACAGTGAGTAAACATTTCAGTCACGTTGATACAGTAAGTGATAGACCATGAACACAATGTGCTAACGGTGAGACCGTAAACATGAGACAATAACCAAGAAATAGTGAACATGAAATAATAAAGTAAAATATAGTAATGTATTAAACAGTAAGACCAGTAAGATATCTATTTGTGATTGATCATGCCAAGAACATGTATGATGTAATATATTCTCTCAGAATTTAATGGTTTGGTGAATATATTAGCAAGTTGATGTTCAGTTCCAATGAATTCCAAGGTGATATCACCTTTTTGATAATGATCTCTCAAAAATTGATGCCTTACATGAATATGTTTTTTCTTAGAATGTGAAATAGGATTATTTGAGATTTTGCTAGCACTTGTGTTGTCACAATTTATTGGTACATGTCTAAATTGATATCCATAGTCCAGTAATGTGTGTTTCTTCCACAAAATATGTTCACAACAACTACCTGCTTCTATGTATTTAGCTTCTGCAGTAGATAATGCAACATATTTTTGTTTCATTTTACACCATGATAGTGGTGACTTGCCTAAACGGTGACATGTTCCAGAGGTTCTCTTTCTATCTAACTTACAGCCACCGAAGTCAGCATCAGAATAACTAACTAGTTAATATGATTTTCCTTTAGGATAGAATAGTCATAGATTGGGTGTATGGTTGAGGTATTTGAAAATTCTCTTTACAGTATATAAATGAGATTCTTTAGGATTTTCTTGAAAGTGAGCAAACATACACACATTGAACATAATGTTATCAGGGCTATCAGTTCAGTAGAGTAAACTTCCAATCATTCCTCAATAAGTGTTTTGATCAACAGATTTTCCATATTCATCAAGATCCAGCTTACAGGTGGAACTCAAGAGAGTGTCACTACATTTTGTGTTATCTAATCCAAAACGTTTTAAAATATCTCTAGTGTATTTTCTTTGATTCAAAATAATTCCATCATTTTTTGGAAAGATTTGAAATCCATGAAAGAATTTTAGTTTACCCATTAAACTCATTTCAAATTCATTTGGCATCATTTTAGAAAAATCAATACATAATGAATTTATTGAAGATCCAAAAATAATATCATATACATAGATTTGAACATTCAAAACATAACAAGATATTCTTTTTATAAAGAGAGTAGGATCATCGTTTCATTTTGTAAAAACATTGGAAATAATAAAAGTACTAAATCTATCATACAAAGCTCTTGGAGCTTGTTTAAAACCTTATAAAGCTTTTGATTGTTTAAAAATATGATTGGGAAAATGAGTATTTGTAAATACAAGGGGTTTTTAAACAAAACAACCTCAGCTATATACCCATTTAAGAATGCACTCTAAACATCCATTTGATATAGTTTGAAATTCATATGTACATCATAAGAAAGTATAATTATAATGGATTCTAGTCTGGCCACTGGAGAAAAAGTATCCTCATAGTCAATTCCTTCTTCTTGACTATAGCATTGTGCAACTAATCTAGCCTTATTCTTAACTATATTTCCAGATTCATCTACTTTATTTCTAAACACCCATTTAGTGCATATGACAATAGTGTCCTTGGGTCTTTCAACAAGTTTCCAAACATTATTTCTTTCAAACTGACTGTGTTCTTCCTGCATAGAAATTACCCAAAATTCATCACTGGTAGCATTAGCATTGTTTTTAGGTTCAAGCTGTGACAAGAAAGCTTGATGCTCAACCTGATTTCTAAGAGAAGCTCTAGATTTTGTTCCTTCCTCTAAGTCTCATACAACAAAATCTAAGGGATGGTTTTTAAGGGTTCTAACCTTTCTAGAAAAAGAGGGACTAGAGATTTCAGTTTCATTAACAGATTCAAATTCATTATGACCTGATTGCATAGAATTTCCAGAATTTGATGTTTTCACAGATTCTTTCACAGTGGTATTTGAGGATTTTGAGTTGATGTTCATATTTGATACATCATCTTCCAGATTTTCTAGGGTGGTTCTAGGATCATGTGGATCTATTTCATCAAAATTGATATGGACATATTTTTTCACAAATTTAGTTCTCTTATTGAATACTCTATAATCTTTTCTTGAAATTGAATATCCTTGGAAAATTCGTTCATCACTTTTGGATGAAAATTTTTCAATATAATCCTTAGTGTTGAGGATAAAGACATTGCAGCCATAAACTCTAAAGTAATTCACCTTTGGATTCCTATTATTCCAGAGATCATATGTGGTCTTTTTGAGAATTGGACTAATCAATACTCTATTGATTATGTATCTTGATGTGTTAACAGATTCAGCCCAAAAGTAAATTGGGAGGTCATATTCACTATGAATTATTCTAGCAATTACTTGCAGGGTTCTATTTCTTCTTTCTACAACATCATTTTGCTGAGGTGTTCTAAGGGTAGAGAAATTGTGATTATAACCATTTTGTGAGAAAAAGGATTCAAACACTTGATTTTTAAACTCAAAGCCATGATTACTTCTTAAACATTTTAGTTTCAGTCCACTATGATTTTCTACAGATTTGACATACTTAGTAACATAAGAGCAGGCTTCACTTTTGTGATCCATGAAGAAGGTCCAGGTATATCTAGAAAAATAATCTACTAGAATATAAACATAGTGCTTCCCATTTAAACTAGAAACTCTAAATGGTCCAAACAAATCCATGTGAACCAATTCAAGAGGTTTAGAAGTAGAGACTTCTTTCTTTGTTTTGAAAGAGATTTTGTGGTGTTTTCACTTTTGACATGGATTACACACTTTGTCATTTGGAAACTCAAGTTTGGGTAAGTATTTAACTAGGCCTTTTCTAGTTATCTTTTTAAGGTAGTTAACATTACAATGTCTTAGTCTCCTATGCCAAAGACAAGATTCTTTATGAAAACACTTAAGTATGAAGCATGTTGAGAATCTAATGAATCTAAATTAACAGAATATACATTCTCATTTCTTGATGCAGAAAATAAAAATTTATCTTTACAATCAAGGACATTACAAGCATCATTTTCATATTTAACATGATATCCATCATCACATAATTGTGATATACTATGAAAATCATATTTTAAACCATTAACAAACAATACTTTAAAATTAGAATTGAATCAGAGTTACCAATATGGCCTAAGACAATGATCTTACCCTTTGTATTGTCACCAAATGTGACATGTCCTACAGCTACTTTTACCAGGTTCTTGAAGCATGAGTAGTCTCTTGTCATGTTCCTTGAACACCCACTGTCCAAGTACCACATATTTGTGTAGGAGATCTTCAAGTATCTTTCCTATAACATGATCAAGAAAAGATATATTTCGGTACCCATACTTGTTTTGGTCCAGTAACATTAGTAATAAGTGCTTTATGAAGCCATATTTTTTCATAGGTTTCCTATAGACATTATGTAAGGTATTTGAAAAATACACTCTATTTGGTCCACGAAAACATGAAACTGTAGAACATGCATCATGACTCGAGCTAGTTGAGCTATGTCCAGAACTGGGAACAAAATTATATGTCCTAGACATTGAAACAAAGTTTTCTCTACCATGGTTTCTTTTACAAGGATGGTAACCAATTCTGGTATTATATTTAGGAGAAATTTGTTTTCTTATAATTTGGGTATGGGTATTTTTACCATTAGTAAACTTTTCTAAGTCACTTTCTAATTTCTCATTAGACATTTTTAGTTCATTTTTTTCTTTGAGAAGTTGTTCATTTTTCTCTTTTTCATTAGTAAGTTCAGATTTAATTGTTACAGTGAGAGCATGTTGTTTCTTCAATAATTTATATTATTCCATTAATTCATTGCATTTATCTTCAAGCATGTTTTAATATTCATAAATGTTTTCATTGATCATATTTTCAGAGTCACTTTCATCTTCAGAATAATATGAATTTTGTACAGAAGAGTTCATTGTTACCTCAGATGTGTTTGTCATAAAACACAGTTTGGCTTTGTTTTCCTGTTTATCATGTGAAGTGTCTGAGTCACTTGAACTATCCTCAGAGGCACTCTAGGTTTCCTTCATTTCCTTTTTCTACTTCTTGTCCTTATCATCATATTTTTTCTTATATTTGATCATTGGATAATCATCCTTTATATGTTCATTGTGCTTACATTTATAACATACAATCTCATCAGTTTTTTCACTTCTCTTGCAGGCATTTTTCCAGTTTCTTTTGGATCATACTTTCCTTTGAAGATAGGATTTCTGAAAAAGTTTTTCTTCTTATAAAATTGTTTGAATCTTCTTTCCAGTTGAGACATCTCCTCATCATTGTCTAGTGATGATTGTTCAGTAGTGGAACTGTCTATTGAAGCTTCTATTTTTCCTTTGTCTTTGTGCTTTGAGGGGGAGGTCATGAATGCAACAGATTTCCTCTTTGGTTTATACTCCTCCTCTTTTTTGAATTTCAGCTCTTCCTCATACATCATTAGTTTCCCAATGAATTCCTTTACAGGTAGTATACTGATGTTGGATGACTCTCTAATTGAGATAGAGGTTCCCCTCAATCAATCAGGTAGACGTCTAAGAATTCTCATGATCTGTTCTTTGGTAGCAAATTCTCTTCCTAGAGATATCATTATGTTGAAAATATCATTGAACCTATGATGCATATCAGAAATAGGCTCATTGGGTTTCATATTAAAATTATCATATTTTATAGTATAAGTGTTAAGTCTCATTTCCTTTACACTAGATGTGACTTCATGTGAGACAGACAAGGTATCCCCAATTTCATGAGTAGTTTTTCTAGCAGAAAACCTATTAAAATTTTCATCTCCTAAGGAACAGTATGAAGAATTCATATCTTTGCAACTATTATTGTATGAATTTTTGGCAGGTTTATCCCATGTAATTCTATCAGTCGGAGGAAGTTTGTATTCATCTATAATGGATGACCATATTTCAAAACTCATACTCTCTAGATGCATTTTATTTTTAATTTTCCATTGAGAATAGTTTGTTCCATTAAAGAATGGTGGTATTTTTGTTTCAGAACCTTCCAATATATTTTCCATACTATGAAATTACTTTAAAAGAGATAGAAATTTAGAATTAACATAAATGTACTGATCTTTAAAGTATAACTACAATCACAATTGAATAAGATTACACAGATTCCTAATAAAACAACCTTTGATACCAAATGTTGGTCAGAGTAGTTAACTCAAAAGGGGAGGGGTGAATTTTGTTACTATAAAAATTTATATTTAAAAGATATTAGTTTTACAAATAATTAATTCCTCAAAAATATATAGCCCGGTTAATCAAGGTTATACTGTTATAAGAGTTTGACAGATTATACAACTTCATAGTAGATTGATTAAATCTTAGTAATATTAATTGGTATTATTAATATTACATTTGATGTTATCCTACTAAGAGAAATCAGATATAAATACATTCCAAGACTAACTATCAAAGTGAATGTACAGTTTTTCATGATTATGCAGTAAAGTAGTAAAACAGAGTAGACTAAATTTAAGTGGCACAGCGGATAAAAAACAAGTGGTTCAGTCCCAAGCTGAGACCTGATCCACTCCATGTGGTGATCACCTGCCACCAAGTAGTTTATATAAATACACTTTGATCCACACCCTGGATCGGGGTTAACAATAGTACATGGACTGTCCAGGCCACACAGGGACCTCTTCCACATTTTTTTTGGGTAAACAATGTAATGAACATGCCACACAAGGACCTATTCAACAATTGTTGTGGGTAAACAAGGGTAAATAATATGGTGTGAGGATTTTATAATCCTCTTATTTAGCACAGGAGACAGTGTGGGTAAAATATACAGAGTACACACATTGCTCGAAAGTACATAAAACAATCACTTAGAGAGTAAATGTGAGTATGTAATGCTCTAGTGATTAGCAGTGCAGCTCTGGACTCCAGGGATAAGACATTAATGCTTCTGAGTCCTCTGTTTTTTGTGTTGAAAAACAGAGTGTTGTTGTTCATCTTGTGTTATTCACGAGTAAAGATAGTCTCTTGGTCACAGTATTTCATGTGTTCTTAAGTAGAGTTGGATTACATGCATGAGAAAATTTCTTCCTTGAAGATCTTGTAATGTGTTCTTTGTGGTCGTGCTCAATTGCATGTTTTCTTATTCAGTATCGTGATATGTAGTGTGTATCTTCTTCCACTTGGGCACACTTATATTAATCTTCAAAAAAGTATGATATTTAGCCAACAAGATCCATATGTGTCATACCTCATACCTCGTACTATGTCTATAATGAAACATTAAATATGTCAGTGCATTAAAGGCGTCAAATATGACTATTAAAAAGTTAAATATAAAAACAACAAAAGAGTTTAGGAAATGGTGTCACAGTAGATACGCTAACGGTTTCTCCTTCATGGAATCATCTTCACGGTGTCTCTATCATGGTGTCTCCTTCCCGGTGTCTCCTTCACAGTGTCTCCTCCATGGTGTCTCCTTCACGGTGTCTCCTTCACGGTGTCTTGCTTCACAGTGTCTCCTTCACGGTGTCTCCTTCACGATATCTTGCTTACGGTTTCTGGATTCACAGTGCCTTGATTACTGTGTCTTGCAAACAATGTCTGGTACCTAGGAAAATAGAATGTCTGTCTTATGGTGTCAGTTATTAGTGTCTCGGTTCCTGGTATCAGGATTACTGTATCACGTTGTCTCATGGTCACAGTTTCTCGTTGTAACGGTGTCTCGTGGTCACAGTGACTCATTGTTCATGGTGTCTCATTGGTCACGGTGTCTTACATACTATGTCAAGCTTCACAGTGTCTTGAACTTAGGCAAACAATTGTATTCAGACATGAACAGTAATATGCATAAAATGAATTGAGCTTAACCATTATCAAGTATTAGATAACATGAATCATAAATACACATGATTAATAAGATTTGTGAGATTTGAAATTATTAATAATATTTGTAATTATTATTGAGATTTGTGATCATTAAAACATGATTAATACATGAGGAGTCCAATAGATTATATTTCAAAGACTGTCTATGAAATCCTGAGTTAATTTTATAGTGTTGTGAAAAGTAATACATAGTTTTAAAAAGGCATAATGAAACTTTTTGGGTCAGGGAGGCATAGTCCTCAAACAAAAAATATCCATGGATTGAATTTTTGTGGATCCCATCTAAATTAATGTTATCATGGATTTACAAGAACCATGAACAATCAATTGCATGAGAATATTTCTAGACCTTTCTTGATTCTATAGGTTACTCATGAATGATTTTGAGAATGTTTTCCACCGTATGACACACTTGTTTTCAAAAGAAACTCAATTTTAATTCATTGAACAATGATGGATGGAATTCAGAACTTTGAATAATATATGGGTAGCTACTCCTATAATCATTCCACAAGATAGTGAAAATAAATAGAATTGATGTGTGATGCAAGTGACTTCTTTGTCAGTGATATCATGTGATAGTGAGTCAGTTTCATATATTTTTCATATAAAATGTGAGTAACACACTGAATGATGCATTGTTGAATTCCACAACCACATAGAAATAGCTTCTAGTAGTATTATATGTTTTTGTGAAATGTTTCTACTATCTAGTTTGGTAAAATGTGATTTTTCACACTAATCATGCTTCCCTGAAGTATTTTATGATTAAAAATAATTTCAATATGAGACTAATACTGTGAATTTTATTGCTGTAAGAATCCAGAGTTTCCATCAAGGATACCACAGGAGTTGAAAATCTTTTAAAAGATCCTAAATAATAGCTTCCACTACCTCTTATAAAAGAAGATTAATATCGTGACATTGAAGTGGAATTACTAGATGAAAGACTTTTAAGAATAATTAAATATTCATAAACAAGGTTTTATAATATTGAATATTATATTGGAATATGATATTTATTTTTAGAACTCTCATACCATCATTGGTAATGATTTTTTATTACGTTCCACACAACAATTGGGATAAACCACTCTTTTTTAATCATTTTTTTGATTTTTAGTAACGTCACTGCATTCCATAGGAAGATACAAAATGTTTTATAAACCCCTCATGTATAGCACTATCTATGGGAACTCATGGACTAGAATGAACATTGCCCAAAATTCTACAGAGTGAACTTTTTTTCCAATAATAAACCAAGATTAAATTACTTTTTATCAAAGTTGTGGTCAATGCCAATGAACTGAAAACATTAGTGAAAAGAGTGAAATGCCCAAAAACCCAGCCATGTAAGTGAAAATCAATGAATTTTTTGGGATTTATATCATGGGAACATTTTCTAATTCACATGGAATTTCATATATCCATGTTGGTGTTGACTATGATTCCAATTGGGTAGAAGCTGAATGTAAAGCTCATGAAAAAATAAATATAATCATCAATTTCTTGAAGAAAAATGTTTTTCCACAATACATATTTCAAAGACTAGTCATTAGTGATCGAGAAATAGATTTTAAAAATAAATCCATCAGACAATTTATGGAGAAATATGGAATCAAGGAAATCACAGGAACTCCCTACCACCAGTAAACAAGTTGGAAAGTTGAATTATTGAAAAGGGAAATATAAAAAATTCTATAAAATACAACACAATTTAAAATGATAGGAGTGTGAAATTATATGATTCAATTTTGGAATATCACACTATGTACAAAACACTCATTAGTACAACACCATTCTGATTGCTATATGGGAAACCCTATCATTTTCTATTAGAACTAGAGCATCACTCATATTGTGAAATCAAAAATATTATTCTTTATTGTAAAAAACATGGGGAATCTAGGATGCTACAATTGGAGGAATTGGATGAAATTTGAAATGATTATTATACAAAATCCATGATATATGAAGAAAAAAATTCATTATCAACACATTACATTATGCAAATTAATCACATGAAATAGGGTATTATGGTTTAACTCGTGTTTAAAATTATTCCCTCATAAAATAAAATCAAGATCTTCCAGTCTATTTGTGTTCTTTCAAGTATTTCTTTATGGGGAGATCGATAATCCAAATGAATGCACACCCCAATTCATTGTATATGGTCAAAGGTTAAAAATATTTTATGAAACCTCCACGAAGGTTGTTTCTTTAGTTTTGAAATTCATCTAATCATGAAATCATGATTCTCTCATCATTAAAAGATGTGATGACTGAATGGTTTCCAATTTTAGGTCCCCTGGGCTACAATACTTTAAAATAATAATGGGATAAAATAAGTCATTCTAGGAGAAAAGGACTGGGGTAATATCTAATTTTTTGAAACAAATAAGAAATTAAACATTGTGTAACCTCAACACATGGCGTTTATTTTTATAGAATTAATTTTTAATAAAATTCAAAATATTTGATATGAATCATAGTTACACATTCTTAATTTCCTGGATCATGTTTTTAAAAATACATCCTGAACCTACGGTTCATAACCGCACACCCCTCTCACCACCCACTCATATATGTCCCCCTTCCCTCTCCAAACTACCTCCTCCCTCCCTCAAACCTCCCTCTCCCACATTCTTTTATTTTTACCACTCCCTTCATTCAACCATACACCCAAATTGAACACACCAAAACTGTGTGACATTTCCCTACCAATTTCATGTATGAATAAGATGAACCACCTTTAGTGAAGATCCCATGAGGTACTGCACCTCATGAACCCCCACAACCTGTTGGAACTGGGCATGCAGTGGAAGCCCCAATCAGGTAGGTTTTTAAAAAATTTCCACTGACGGTCGACATAAACTTGTCGACGTGAAAGAAGAGAAGCCAGGTCTTAGCCGAGGACCATGCGTGGAGGATTTTAAGCACAAACATAAATCATAAAATACCTAGTGTAGATATGAACCCACGCATTATGTTTCCTCATCATTGGTGATCGCTAATTGATGAATTTGAAGTCTAATTCCACTATATCTTCCACACATCCTTCAAGGGATCCATGGGAATGCCATTCGTCATAGTTCGGGTGCTAGTGCAGAATACCGACGATTCCTTCAACATTCCAACGATCACCACATCACATTGCTATCACTTCCTGAGAGAGATCTCAATTCGAGCTACTTAGAATCATTGAATCTCTCTCTAGAGTGTGGGAGAGAGGATAGGATAGGGAATCTCCATGAATAGTTTTTGGAAAAGTCCCCTCCTCTTCTATTTGTAGTTCTCAATTAAAATACCTGGTACCGCCATACCGGCCCTGAATACCTAACGCACTATCAATGACATTTTATGACTACTAAACTAAGCTAGAAATAATATTATCATTTACTTGTAATATATTAAAATATATTACATGATAATAATTGAGTTATTAACTCGACTCTTCACTCCCATAAATATTAATTAAACCTTGAATAATTTAATATTCGTCAATTAATATTTTTTCATGTATTTACATAAAAATCATAAATATATTTAATTAATAAATTCTATACTCGTTATTATAAACTCGAATGATATGAATTTATTTCTGAATTGGTGATCGTTTAACTTTGGACAAATCCCAAACCTCGGTGGCGGGGCCCACCATGTCCAAAAATATTATTCAACTAAATAGGGCATATTCTTGAATACGCTATTGTGTGTGACCCTCTATGCCCCTATTTCGACAATCGTGAATAGTATTCACAAACCAAGAGTGGGATCTAGCAACCAATCATGGCCCCTGAAGAAATAAGAATTTTCACAGTAGTGACAACCAACCTACGGACATGCACTGTGTAATATAAGCTCTTTGTCTGTAATATCCCATAAAGCAGGGCGTACTCTTGTGTCATCGCAATTTTCTTTATTTATAGTTTGTTGATGTAACTGGATGGATTTACCCTTGAATTCTATGTCTGTGGTCTTTTAAAGGTACTTCCATCCATATCAACATGGCCTGAGATATATTACATCCATAACCCAAAAGCGACAAATCATTTCTCGACCATTCAACCAATTTCAGGCTACCAATGACGCACCTGACACAAACTACCTCTCCACGACTTCATTGCCATAATTTTCATCTTGGATCAAAGTACACAATCCAATGACATACATTGGTAATGATCTCATGTTAAGAGACCATTACACATGATCTTATATAGGAACATCCAATGACACCCAAAACATGTTGTGTTCCTCTTGGCGGGTCATTCCTCATGAACTCACTACTAAAGACCAAAAAGTACAAACTTCATGAGAAAAAGTCTCAATGCTTATGAGACCTCAACACCTGATGGTCAAACACATACTATGTCCAATCAGTTATATGTATCTAGACCATATAACATATATTTAAGATTAATTTCATAGTATCTAGAGGTTATTATTATAGCCTAGGAACTGCTATAACCTTTCGATACGATAATTAATATCTGGACATTACCATTTCAACAGTGGATGCAGAAAAGTATACACTATAATGGTAAGATAAAATAATGCATAGCTTACTATATAAACGATATGATAGTCAAAAACACTGAATAGTACGGTCTAGGGAACCCACTATTTCAACACTCCCACTTGCACTAGAGCAAACATGCCAACAAAACTTGTTAGCTACTCACATGATTTCTATCATGTTTCAATTGAGTTATGGCTTTAGCTACTGGGTCGACCATGGTTCTTCCACGTGGAAATTCTATTATAGAGACCTCATCTCTTAGAGGAAAACTTCTCAAGAGATAGAATCCTGAGTCTATACCTTTTATCCACTCTCATAACTTGACATCATGGCTAGTAAGAATAACATAACTTACATTATTATAATAATTTTCTCACTAGTTGATATTCCTAGAATAAGAAGAAATAATTGCATTTAATTTCTTCTTAGGTTTCATAGAAGCTTCAATGTACTCAATCTTGTAGGTATGGCCACCACTGGCTGATATGATCTTGAATCTCTCATTGTCGTTACTCTAACAACAATACTAGATCACATTGATCTATATAAGACAAGTTTGTATCCATGAAAACTAGTATACTTTCTTCTCCACTTACCAGGTACATATCTTTTGTACTTGACGAAGTACAATTAGATATTTCTTACTGCATCCCTTGCATTGCTCATAGATATAACTGATATTTTCATATTGTAAAATATACCTTGGAAATATCGGTTCTTCTACATATCTTGGCATGGTTGATTAATCCATCACTCTGACGTATAGATTTCAAATCACAACTTTTATCTCATCCCATGTCATGTATAGGTTATCATGGAGAGATTATGCCATGTGACATAGGAATCAATTCATCTCTCAAATTTTTCCAACTTGTATTTTTCAATACAATTCCACTATACGTACGATTGACTAGGACAATGAAACATATATATATACCTCAGTAGATCATGTTCCCTAGAACATAGGTTTCTACTTTAATTCAATCATAGGTTAATAAATTTTATTTTGGACTTTTCTAACTGTGATACCATTGACTTTTTTCCATATGTTTCTGAATATATTTTTTTTAGAAAAAATTTATGCTCCCACTAACCTCACTTGAAAACATGTCAAACATTTTTTCAAATGTATTTTCTATGATCATGTTTCTTACTTTAATCCTAAACTGGATTTTAGTAACATGTTACCTTTATTATAATTTTTTGATGTGACCATCCCATTCTGGATGCGTCATAGAGACACCATACATGATTTGTGGTCATGAAATCTAATGATAAATAATTTGATCATAAATATTTTCTATGATAAGTAAAATTCTAACATATTTAGTCATAACAACATGGTAAAACCAATCAGTCCTTATTTGTACTACACTTGTACCATCCATGTATCAACTCACATGTATACCCACCGCAGTATTCAAAATAATATGCCTTTTTTCACTTTGATACATGGAATCTATTAATTGAATTTTAGATGGTCTTATCAATTTTAGCTAGTTTCTATATACTCCTTACTTGTAGGAAATATTATTCACATTAAATATTAGATCACCGATCGCAGTGAATATTAAAACCATCACCGTGGTTTTATCCTTCTTACGCAGTATGTGTCTTTGGAACATACATTGTTTCACATGCATTTGTTGAACTAGTATTTATGTAAAATATTTTATGCATCTTGAGAATTGACTAAACACAAGTCAACATAGATCCCACTATATCTAATAGTTATTTTCACGCTTATATAGATATGTAGTCCCTTAATTGACTACAAATTTTCTACCTTAGGGATATATACCTTATCCTAAGAAACTGTTAGGATAAGTACCATAGATGCACAATGTGTTCATCTTGATGCATTTTTATTTGTATCCGAATAAACTATTTGTATCCAAACACATGTCCTTATGAAATAATGGATTTCAATCATACTATGAATCATATGATATCCATTTTTCATTATAGTTGGCATATTGTTATGGGATATCATTTTTTTTGCAAATCATTTCATGAAATATAATGGAAGTTTCTGCTAGTTTCAACATTGATACTACTTACATCAGAATTATGATGTATTACATATGTGTTTAGGAATTTCTCCACACTATATGTTTATTGATCAATGTTGATATGTAATACTTGATCATCAATCCTCCTAATTAAAAACAATGTTGTGATTTCCATAAGGTAATGTGTGTTTACTAATTACTCCATGCTACATTATCATGATTGATGAATGCTTGGCCGAGATATTCTTCGGTATCCCAACCCGACACAACTCATATATCTTGACAATGAATATACATCACTTTATTATTTCGTAATTGTTTAAAGTAATCTTATGAAGTATACATACCTCTAGATTATACATGGAATAGTTCATGTTTACTTGTTGAACTATTTCCAAAAGCTTTGTGACATACCTTTATTTCAAAAGTCTCCATTCTTAAAACTAAAAGATGACGATAATAACAAAAGTTTTTAGCTGTTCCAAGCCTAAATACAACACTTGGTATATTCATAACATTCATTTTTATTATTACTTGACACAGAAATATCCTGTCACAACTGGGTATAATTATTACACTTATATTCATCACTAATTGCCTATGATTCATGTATTACTAAACTAGTGATTGAGTTTACCAAAAAACAAAATTCATTCCATAAACTGAAATAATGTCTCCACACATCCAAGGAAACATGAGATTACTGTTTGTGGTTATACTTAATAATATTTCAACGTGAATATTTCACATGGAAATTAATGAAGTCATGTACTTCTCACCACCGGCCTAGGTATCACCCTTTCACAGCCATTTGGAGAATACACCTGACTTCTAGTAGGGTTTCCATATAAACTTTTTTATCATATTATAATACTCATATGTTACAAGCATGTTGTATTTAGTACCCAAGGAATAAAACCGAAACATTACATTGATGAATACACCTGATATAGAAGTGGAAACATCCTTCTTTAAATCTGGTTATTGCTTTTAAACATCCATATTATTATTTTATAATATGAAATTCATATAACCTCTATTAATAACTCATTAATTGAAGGATGTTGTTAATATGTCTTTGGCATTAAATGCCTTTGACCTTTTCACATTGTCTTACAATTTATCTACCCAAAGAATAAAAGAATAATTGTATTTTATTATTATTCACTTGGAGAACCTTACCTAAATTTTTAATGAAGAGTTTACTCAATACTTGTTCATTTTGTAACATAAATCAAGACATGAGAAATGTAGTGAAATGATATTTAAAGATCATGATTAATCATTCAATTTACTCATGCCAGTGTAAACATAGCCTTATTCAAATCATTTCTTCGCTTTCTCTTTGCAAACATCTCGGAGATGAGATTTTATGTTGTATCATCTATGTCCTGGTGTAGAGACTTCAACTGAAACCAGATGTTGTTGAAAGTAGAATGATTTAACTATCATATGCTTTGTACATTAGTATACTATAATCAATTTTCACTCTCGCTTCATGAGGTAGTTTAACAATGTTGGGGACACTGACACCTTCAGTTTTCTATATCATAGTAATATGTGCACGCGCCTATTCTATTCATGGAAACTAATGTTAGTGTGGACATTTACTTTTTCCATTATAATATCACAGTTTTAATCTTATGGTATAACCTGCCATTTTCTACAAAAAATAATTTTAGTAGATTAGTTCCTTTTATCTAGATTATCGGTATAGACAGTTTGATTAATTACTTAAATCAATTAATATCTCATACTATTTTATCGGATTCTAGGAACCCTCTGTGCTAAAATCAGAATACTATGACTATTGAGTATTCTAGTGGAAAGGGTCCCGCAACCACCCCTCATTGTCTACAAGATATGGCTATTCCACTACTTGGAGGGATCTTGGTAGGCTTTTGGCTGGCTGGCCACTTTAACTTGTGACTCCATGTTTTGTTGAGTGAAGTGTCCGCTTCATAAAATTAGAACTTCATTTACTCCACGCTTGCCTCTAAAATACCAACAATCTAGATATGGCTATTTCATTGTTGCACTTTTAGTTAATTCGTCCCATAATTCTTATAAGGACTCCCCAGTAGTAAGAGGAACCCTCAGCAATGGCATGATCGGCACATCAAACAGTCGGTTTTTTCCAAATTTGAATGATTGAAGGCGGTTGTGACCTATTATATTTTTGAGGGTTTTGTTATTGTTAATGTGATAAGAGAAATAATTTTCTAATTTTATAAGCATGTACTATTTTATGGCACTCACAACTAACCGTGCAAAAAATAGAAATTTCATCGTGTCACATGTTCATTTTATCTTGCATGGTGGTTTATTATTATTCTTTGTGATGGATTTCTAACTACACATTCACAAAGTAATAAACCATGCAGAAATAAAATGAAAAACCTGATAATGAGCTGGTAGTAATGGTTGATCTGTTGAGTGAATAATGGACCAACTGCAACCCTAGGGGTATGTACCATTAGTTGTGTGGCTTGCAACATGAACAAAAACATCTGCTCATCCAATACAAACAACTTCTATCTTGTGTGTCACCGTCTCTTGGCATGAATTGTTTCATATGTCATCTCATCATTTTACAACATTACTCGCACGCAGGAGAGGGGGTCTCTGGGTAAAAAAACATAACTCTGATAATGGGTTCACATGCCCTTATACATATAAAGACTCTGAGACGACACGCAGATCATCTTTTTATTTAATTAAACTTATTATTACAATAAGATTGCAATAAATAAATAATTAAAAATTCACCAAAAATGCATTGGTCAGACTCGAATCAAGATCGGACATATATGCATTAAGCTCACATATATTCAATACATGGAGTAGAAAAATTAAACTTGTATTAAAATTAAGTTTGAGGGAATTTTAATTGAATTAAAAATTTCACTCTAATTTTAATCAAATTACCAAGTCGTTCAGTCCCTATTTAATTAATTTAATTATAAAAACTAAAAATTAAATCAATTAGTTAATTTAATTTATTACCAAATAAATTAATTATGCTTCTTTAATTATAAACTAATGTTAATATTTAATTAATTTAATTATGAAACGAAATTAAATAAATTAACTTTTTATTCAAATAAAACTACCCGAGCCCCATAAACCCCTGGGAGAGACTGTGTGGGTCAGGGAAAACCTGTCCAAGCCCATCCCGGGTTGTGCCGACTCCGTTCCTGGCTGGGCAAACCCACCCGATCACCAAGCAAGAAAAATGAAACAGAACCCACTCCCGAACCTAGAGGAGGGGATACCTCATAGTGGAGACCAGGTTACCCTAGGTGAGGCATGAGCATGGTGCACGGTGGTGCAGCACACTGCTACGGAGCGGTGTGTTGTGGCGTGGGCTGTCAAATGGTGCATGCATTGGGAGAGAGAGTGGCCTTGGTATTTGGGGTCGCCGCGTATCAAGGAACACCAGCAGAAGGTTGTGCCTAATAGGTGCACTGGGTCTGGCTACAAAGTGGGAGAACAGAGGAGGCAGGTGCTGGCTGGGTGTGGTTAGCCTTTGCGATGGGGATAAAAGAGGTGGCCTCTTCGGGCTTCTGCATGAAGGAGGCACCAAGACCTGAGTGCTGCAGCTGCCGCGGGTAAGAGGACTAGTTCTGGGAGTCGACCTCAGCCAATCCGAGGGGGGAGGAGGCACACCCGGCGGGGTTTTTTTTTATATACATTTTTTCAAAAAAAATTTTTTGAAAATACATCTAGGTTAAAAGAAATTATTTTTTTACCCCCCAAAGGCGGCACCTGGTGTGCCGCCTTTGGGGAATTTTCCGCCCAGGTAAAGGCGGCACATGGTGTGCCGCCTTTGCCCAAAAAATAACCACAAAGGCGGCACACCATGTGCCGCCTTTGGTTAATTTTTTTTTAAATTTTTATTTTTATTTTTTTTGTTTTGTTTTGTTTTATATATATATATATATAACATAACTTTTCAGCAGAATTTTTCTGCTATTTATTATCCAGCGGTTCTACCATTACAGCAGTCTGGATTCTGACTGATACCCTCACCCAGGACTCCCTTTTATAAGGGGGTTTGCCCTGAAAACAATACTGCATTTCCGATTTGGGATTCTGGTTCTCCTTTTCCTGCACAGTACATTCTGCATTTCCGATGTGTGATTCTGTTTCAAGTACGCGACTTCGAAAGACTATAAAAGATAAACTATAAGACCAATACAAATAAAATTTTAAACACTGATTAAAAATATAAGAAATAGTTGAAAACAAAAATAATTTCATAAAAAATGTTGATACAGATTAATTTATAAGCTTTCAAAACCACCCACTTGAAACTTAAAAATATTTCAAGTACGTGACTTTGAAAGCTTATAAAAGATAAATTATAAGATCAATACAAATGAAACTTTAAACATTGATTAAAAATATAATAAATAGTTGAAAACAAAAACAATTTCATAAAAAATGTTCACCAAAAACAATTTATAAGCTTTCAAAACCATCAACATGAAACTTAAAAATGTTTCAAGTTTCCAACTTTGAAAGACTGTAAAACATAAACTATAAGACCAATAGAAATGAAACATTAAAAATTGATTAAACATATAAGAAATAGTTGAAAACAACAAAAACTTCCTAAAAAATGTCCATAAAAATTAATTTATAATCTTTCAAAACATTCTACTTGAAACTTAAAAATGTTTCAAGTACACGAATTTGAAAGACTATAAAACATAAACTATAAGACCAATATAAATGAAACATTAAACATTGATTAAATATATAATAAATTAATAAATTTTTTAATTTTAACTTAGTCCTTCTAAATTTGTCGTAGCATTCAGATGCATTCCAACAATGAAAACCTCAACCAGCTTATGTGCTTTACACACAATAGAAACATCTTTGCAATTTTGTCAGGCCCCTGAGTATAAATCAACCTCAAAAGCTCTAGATAATTTTTCTTGGTAAGGTGAGATGAGAAGGGAGGTATTATACCATCAGGAAGAGAGATTCTAGAAATGTGAAATGCTATGACAAACCTTTAAATGAAATGTGTCAGTTCCCCACTAGATGTGCATGTTCCTTCAAAATTTTCAGGCTGGAGATAATCCACCTTAAGTTTCACATAGTCTTATGTCTTCCATGTATTAATGTCAAACACTTAAACCAATTTGTTTACTTTATGGGGAAGTAAAACCTCATTCCTTTGAATATGCACATTACCATGAATATATAAAATCATCATTTTGCAAGAAAAACTACTAATCTCATGTTCACTGAAATACCCCTTAACGTAAGAATGATACAAATAGTGTAAGTACCCAATAGCAAGATTCCAATCCATTTTGACTGGGCTATGTGGAATCATGGGTCTTTTCATCTGATTAATAATTTAAAAGGTTTCAAAACCACCTTTCTAAAACTCAAAAATGTTTCAAGTAAGTGACTTTGAAAGCCCATAAAATATAAACCATAAGATCTATTGAAATCAAACTTAAAACATGGATTAAACATATAATAAGTAATTGAAAATAAAAACCATTTCTTAAAAATTGCTGATGAAATACAATTATAAGCTTTCAAAAATACTTCTTTCAAATCAAAAATATTTCAGATATGAGACTTTGAAAGCCTATAAAATATAAACTTAATGACTCATATAAATGAAACATAGAACATAGATTAAACATATAAGAAGTATAAGAAAAGTAATTAGTTAATTCTGGTGAGGGGGAAAACAATTAGACCCTAGAATTGAAGGATATTGGGGATTACAAGGAAACATCAACCCCCACGCCCACCCCTTCCACCCATTCAACCAACTTCGGTAACTCCTATAGAAGTAGCTTTTCAAAAAAAAATGAAATGTCACCCCACCACAGCTTCCTACATCCATATTAACCCCCCAATTCAGTTTCATTAAATGTGGACAGCCCCCATTTTTACCAAAGTGAATGATGCACTATTAAACCACCACTTTGTGCATGTCTACGACTTCGAACATTTTGATTTTTTTGTAAATTAGAAACTTCAACATATAACTCCATCATTGCACCATCAGACCGTTGGGAAAATAAAGTTCCCGCTTGGATGTAGTGCTCATCAGAAGCCAATGGACAAGCAAGATTCCATAACGTGGCAGGGAATTGCAAATGTCTATAACTAAAAGACTTTATCTCTTGATGAGGACCGAGATTTAAGCAACCACGAATTCTATCTTGAAGATCAGTTATGGTAACACAATCAGATGTGTTAACCATAGATGTTGGCTGTATACTATAAGAAGCTCCTTGCTCGGTTTGAATTACCTTTCCATAGCAGTAAACACAAGAAAACATGTCTCTCTACATGAAAAATGTTTACTGATCACTGAATATGTCAATAATGTTTTGTTACGTGTTAAATAAATTTTTTTATCTTCTTAAAGGTATTTTAGTACTTCATGAAGTAAATATCAATCATCTAAAACATATCCCCCGGGAGTGTCAAACCAGGAGTGCAGCAAGGCCCGTTGTCGTGTACCAGGATACCCCGGGTCAGGCCCGAAACTCCTTGTCGGGGCTTTCACCCTTAGGTACAGCTGTGCCAGAGCCACATCATCCACTTGTAGTATCCAGACGGGGATTTAATTTCTTAGATAACGACATAAACTTTCATGACACCAAAATTTTTAAAACCTTCCTAAATTAAGCCACTAATGTTTTGTAGAACAATTTTTTAACATTCCTAAAGATATGTTCAATGATCTCTAAAAAATAAGATTCATTACAGTGCAGTTTAATCACTAGTTAAGTGTCGGTCACTACTTAAGTGCTGGTTAATCACTACTTAAGTGCTGGTTAATCACTACTTAAGTACTGGTTATTCACTACTTAAGTGCTGGTTAATCAGTTAGGAGTTGGTCATTCACCACTTAATCATCCCTTAATCTTTACTTAATAACCCCTTAATCATCCGTTAATCGTTAGTTAATGACCCCTTAATTGTTAGTTAATAAACCCTTAATCATTCCCTAATCATCCCTAGTTAATCACCCCTTATTCACCCATTAATCGTTAGTTAATCACCCCTTAAGCATTCCTTAATTACCCCTTAATCATCATGTAAACATTCCTTAATTACCTCTTAACCATCCCCTAATCATTCCTTAATCATTAGTTAATGACCCCTTAATCACCCCTTAATCGTTAGTTAATCACCCCTTAATCGTTACTTAATCACCCCTAAAACATTCCTTAATTACCCCTTAATCACCCCTTAATCACTCCTTAATCATTCGTTAATGACCCCTTAATGACCCCTTAATCACTCCTTATTTACCCCATAATCATTAGTTAATCACCCCTTAAACATTCCTTTATTACCCCTTAATCACCCCTTAAACATTCCTTAATTACCCCTTAATCATCACTTAATCATTCCTTAATTACCCCTTAATCATCCCCTTAACCCCTTAATCACTCCTTAATTACCCCTTCATTCCTTAATTACCCCTTCATTCCTTAATTACCCCTTAATTAGTTAATGACCCCTTAATCACCTCCTTAATCGTTAGTTAATCACCCCTTAAACATTCCTTAATTACCCCTTAACCATCCCCTAATCATTCCTTAATCATTAGTTAATGACAACTTAATTACCCCATAATCGTTAGTTAATCACCCCTTAATCGTTACTTAATCGCCCCTAAAACATTCCTTAATTACCCCTTAATCACCCTTTAATCACTCCTTAATTACCCCTTAATCATCACTTAATGATTCCTTAATTACCCCTTAATCATTAGTTAATCACCCCTTAATCACTCCTTTATTACCCCCTAATCATCAATTAATCATTCCTTAATTACCTTAATGACCCCTTAATCATCCCTTAATCATCACATAATCACCCCTTAAACATTCCTTAATTAATCATCCATGGTTAATTACCCCTTTAATCATGACTTAATTATTCCTTAATCATTATCTAATTAGTCTATGATTATCTCTAAAATATTAATAAATTATTATTATCCCTAATTATCATTCATTAATAATATTATATTATACATACTTTAATCTAACATGAAATAATTTATCCCTCATCATCATTCATTAATAATATTAAATTGCATATACCTTAATCTTACATTAAATATTAACTAATTAAAACATTAATAATATAACTATTTATTTCTTTTCTTTAAATAACTACTACTACATACTTAAATATTTAAAATTAACTAATTACAATTAAATAAATAAATAACTTTAAAATAAAAAAAATACATCTAAATGAAGTTTGACACAAAAATCTTGTACTCTTTGCGTCTCCGGAAGCACCACGAAGGAAAACTCAACTTAGAGAGAGGAGCTCTCAAAATTTTAGAGAGAAGAGGGATTTGTGAGTGAGGAAGGGTGGGTGGGGCGGCTCCCTTTTATAGGGATATTTTTGGCGAAGGCGGCAACTGGGAAGCCGCCTTCGGCCATTTAAAACATGAAAGGCGGATCTTCCGAAGCCGCCTTTAGCAGAAACAATATCGAAAGGCGGACACTGGTGTGCCGCCTTTCGTTTCCCCAATGGTGCAAGGCGGTTCCTGGAGAACCGCCTTTGGCCCGGCGGAAACCGAACCGAAGGCGGCACACCATGTGCCGCCTTTAGGATGTAAAAAAAAAATTTTAAACCTTGATGTATTTTTAAATTTTTTTTTTGAAAAAATGTAAAAAACAATAACTCCACAGCCGGCAGTGTGCTCCGTAGGTGGGAGACAACCCAGTGGGGACCAGGGTGTGCTATAGTGCGACGGGGATGGAGAGCAGTCGCATCGCCTCTACATGGGCGAGGATATGGGCGGTACGTGTGGCTGCGGGGTGTGCCTTGGTGCGGTGCTGTAGTTATGCTGCATGTCTGCGGGAAGAAGGCAGAGGAGGCCAGGCCGGGAGTGGTGTGCCTCTTGAGGTGGCTGGCTGTGGCACTGGTCCGCCAGCCTGGGGCAGCGCCTCGCTGCGCACAAAGGGAGCCACACAAGCGGCTCCGCCGAAGGGAAACAAAACCCCCTTTTCTTATTTAATCGACCTGATGTCCAACCCTTTTCCCCCCATAATTTTTTAAAAACAAAATACTTAATTGAAGTCTTTCTTTTATGCTAGTATTACACCCTTTTAGTTTTTTTAAACCCTATATTAGGCTTTGGAAAAATAAAATTAATATTATAATAATAATATTATAATTATAAAATTGATATTATTTTCATTATAATAAAATAAACTATTTTAATTATTATAATAATAATAAAATTAATTTTAATAAGATAATATCAATTCAAAATTGATTTTTTGGTGAGTATTTCTGTCATGGGATTTCCGATCGAAATATGAAACATCGTCGAAATTTAATCTTGAATCCAAATTTGAAACTTCAAATGGCTGCAGACTGGCCATCTGATGTCTGATTTAGATTGTGTCTACGGTGTTGGGACTGAATGACGCCCTCTTCATTAATTAATGAAAATTTAATTTATTTGGTTTATAATCAACACACACTCCCTCTTATACCACTTGTTGGAACTTGACAAGTAGCGAAATCCACATACAGGTGGGTTTTTAAAATTATTCCAGCGACAATCGACGTAAACTTGACGACGTCAGAGACGAGAATCCCAGTCTTAGTTGAGGACAACGCGTAGAGGATTTTAAGAAGAAACCTAAACCGTAAAATACCTAGTTTAGATCTGATGTCGTGCATGACATCCGCTCGTCGTTAGTGATCACAGCTTGAAGAATCCGAAGACGAATTCCACTAGATTGCCCACATGTTCTTCAAGGAATCCACAAGAGTACCATTTTTCATTGTCCATGTGTTAGCATAGAATACTGACGATGCCTTCGACATTCCAATGAACACCTCATCACTTCGCTAGCACTGCCTAAGAGAGAGCTCCATCCGAGTTCCTTGGATCCAGAGCATCTCTCTCTATAGTGTGGGAGAGAGGAGATGATAGAGAAGCTCCATGAATATTTTTTTGGAAAAGTCCCCTCCTCTTCTATTTATATTGCTCAATTAAAATACCCGCTATTGCCTTACCGGCCCCGAATACTTAACACACTATCAATGAAATTTTGTGACCACTAAACTAAGCCATAAATATTATTATAATTTACTTTTAATATATTAAAATAAATCACATGATAATAATTGAGTTATTAACTCAACTTGTCGATCCCATAAATATTAATTAAACCTTGAATAATTTAATATTCTTCAATTAATATTTTTCATGTATTTACTTAAAACTCATAATTAAATTTAATAAATAATTTCAATACACATTATTCTAAACTCGAATAATAGGAAATTATTTACAGCGTTGCTGATCGTTTAACATTGGACGAATCCCGAACCCCTGGTGCGGGGCCCACCATGTCAAAAACTCCTATTCAACTAAAAAGGAATGATTCTTGAATATGTTATTGTGTGTGACCTTTTAGGCCCTTATTTCGATAGTCGGGAATAGTATTCACAGACCAAGAGTGGGATCTAGCATCCCATTATGGCCCCTAATGAAATAAAGATTGTCACAGCAGTGAAAACCAAACTACGAACACGCACTGTGTAATATAGTCTCATTGTCTGTAATATCTCATAAAGCAAGACGCACTCTTATGTCATCACCATGTTCTTGCTTTATAGTTTATTAATTTAAGTGGACATATTTTCCCTTGACTTCCATGGCCATGGTCTTGTAATGGTATTTCCATCCATATCAACATGGCCTGAGATATATTACTTCTATAACCCAGAAGCGACAAATCCTTTCATGACCATTCAACCAATGTCATGCCACTAAATATGCACCCGACACAAACTACCTCGCCACAACTTCATTACCATGGTTTTCATCTTTCATCAAAGTACGAAGTCAAATGACATACATTGGTAATGATCTAATGTTAGGAGAGCATTTCAAATGATCATAGATAGGAACATCCAATGTCACCCAAAACATGTGGTGTTCCTCTTGGAGGGTCAGTACTCATGATCTCACTACTAGAGATCACCAAGTGCGATCATCAAGAAAAGAAGTCTCAATGCTTATGAGCCCCCAGCACCTGATGGTCTATCATATACGGTGTCCAATTAGTAGAATGTATCTAGACCATAGAACATATATTTAAGATTAATGTCATAGTATCTAAAGGTTCTCATTATAGCCTGGGAACTACTATAATCTTTTGATATGACAATAAATCTTTGGACATTACCATTTCAATAGTGGACGCAGAAAATTCTTCACTATAATTATTAGATGTCATCAGGCATAGCTTTCTATATACAAGATGTGGTAATCAAAATCACTAAATAGTTTGTTCTAGGGAACCCACTATTTCAACACCACCTACCACAGCTTCTGCCTCCATTTCCACTACAACCCCAAATCATACCGCTACATAACAAGATACCCAATATGCCTACAGTGTGTCATATGATGATGATATCCCTCATTAACACCATATGATATACTTTTCCAACCCAAAACATCATTTTTCACTCAACAATTTGTAGTAAATATGATAAGAAACATTAAACCAATCAACATGGCTTTCCCCACATACATTCATATAATTCCAGTGGTCCTCTAGCTCCCCATGTGCCTACATTTTTCATGAATAATTGAGGTACATGAGATGATGTATCAGTAGAAATTTCAAGACTTTATTTCCAAATTTGACATCGTAGTTTACATCCTCTAATAGTGAGAATGATCCCTTGATTACAAAAAACCAACCAACTCTAAGAACCAAGACTCCATATCTTGCGTAGATCCCTATCACATGCCTTCTTTTCCAGAGACAAGTCTCACGGTAGTGTTAGCCATATAGAATTCCTCATTCTCATAGTTTCCATGGGAAGCCCTACCATCAAAATGGCTTCTCAATTTTAATTTTATTAAAGATCTCATACATAGAGTAATATAGGGTCACTAATGGTAGGATATTTCATCACACAGATGGCCCGTCATTGAGGTTTTTTTTGCACCACCCTACCTCTCACTTCCCTTAGGTCGATGGAATATTTTGACATTCTGCTACTGCACTACATAAAACTTCTGACCACAAATGGTGACACCTTCCAGAGGGAAATGAGGGAAGTTTGAGGATGTTGAAGAATTATGGGGAGAATATTCTACATAACCTTTACCACATACAACACCCACTTTCACCTTATGACTTACAACATCTATTCCCACCCCTGAACCCACCCATTTTCCAAAATCGACCACCGCCTATCCTAAAAATACACCGACCCCATCCTATCCAACAGATCAGTAGGAAGAGCACATCTATGTCCTCAATAATATGTGACAAATCTCTTAGCACCTCCATACCCTTTCATCAATTTCTCCCAGTTCACAGCCACTTTTTCACCACCATCAACCCCTTCTGATTCTTAATCATAACCAATAGCCCCAGATGACCCCTCCTTATCCACCACTCCCTCACCAGCCACTTCCCTAGCTGGCTTTCCAATGAATCTTAGAGACCCTACTGCATGATAAGAATATCTAGAAGAGTGGGAGCATCCACCCCATCCACTGAGGTTTCTTTCATCAATCCACCTTTCAAACCCATTACCACACTATAGAACGATACCTCCCCATCACCCTCCACTCTGATAGCTACCAACAGAAAAACACCACCATCAGAAGTCAATCACCAATCCCCCTCATCCATTACAAATATTGACTTGGAAAGGTAGTTGTAGCGACACTCCTTTCATGAGTGTATTGTCGATGATGTCGGTGCTAAAATTTACTTTTTTTAGTGTACCCCAGTCCCATCCCTCAATAATTTTATGCTGGTAGGGTGATCATAAGTTGTTTTTGTATAGGATTTACTCTCATTCATATTGTATCATTTCGCTTTTTATAGATATGGGATGATGATATTTCTTTATTTACATGGTTTATTTTCAATTCATTATACTGTGATATTAGCCATATATCACCTCTATTTCACCTATGGTTATCAATGCACTTGTGACACCATCATTCCTTCTTTGATGATTGACTTAGTACAATGATGATGTTATGAACAAGAATCAGGAGCTCTCCCGTTATATACCTTCAATGTAGCCCCCACCACAAGCACATATACTTTTTCTTCCACACCATATCCATTATAAGTATTCAATTTATTTGATAAATCCTACAGAAGGACAAAAATATATTGAAAATACTACCCCTAGTAGGTGAAAAATACATAGGATAGCTGAGCTGATGGTTGTTACTGACAGATACCTTGGTCAATCAATCTAGATAAGGATGTTTTTTGTTAGAAAAGTATTAATATAAACCCATAATTCATCTATATTCCCAATTTTTGTCTTTATGCTTTCATTTTATTCATCCTTTTATAGCTTTTCCAATTTTAATCATGAGTCACTTTGTCCCTTATTGTATAAAACAAACCTAAATTTATATCACATGTATTTTGTAACTATAAACTATGTACACCTTCCTCTTTCACTACTTTAAAGATGATACAAACATATAGACTAATGTTTTCTCAATTAATGGATTTTTAATTCCAACCACTTTTGTAGTTATCCCAATTCAAAATTCAAAAACACACAAATTTACCCCACAAATTCCACTCTATTCATTGAGGTCATAATTCCTTATTATTTCTTTTTCCAATGGCCATTTCAGCATTCAAAGATTTATCAATCCTAACCATACCATGGTGCATCAATGGATAATGTAGAAACTAACTCATACTAAGTTTGGGGGAGTTTTTTCAGAGTTTTAATTTCGATACACCTGAATATTTCCACATAATAATCTATCTGGGAGGCATTCTTCATTCAGAATCATGATTGAAAGCAAAAACTCATTACACCCATTTAATTAAAACAAAAAGCTAGGATGAAAATTGTTGAAATTTCATGTTTTTACCATGATAAGATTTCGATAATAATTGTTGAGCTTAGTAATATAATTCAAATTCAAAATTTTTTAAATCAAATTTAATTTATTTTTTAATTTATTTTTACCCTTATTGATTTCCATTTTTATGTATTTTACTCCCATTCTTTATTGTATTTTGATCCTAAAATTGAATATTTCTTCTGAAAATATTTCTTGAGTGACACCTAGGACATGTAAATATGTCATAATATGCATTGAGATCTTATGAGGCTATGATTGAACAAATACAATGTTAATATAATTTAGTCTATCATTTTTTATCTACATTTTCTAGACACTGAACTTACATATTTCCTTTATTTACCTCATGGTTAACATGAAATACATTAGTAGGATGCATCCATTCCAAGACAATTATCCCTTCCTACCATAATCATGATATAATGCATGAGTTTACTTTGAATAAGTGTAAGATGAGGTTTTCTACTTTTAGACATGGGATTATTTTTCCAAGGACATGAATTAAGGTACTAGCTAGTCTCTTTGATTGTGATCCCTGAAAATATTATGGGAATTTATGTATATCAGGTTCCTTTGAAAAAAGAAAAAATTAAAAGTGATTTGGGTTGTGTATTAGGAAGATCAAAAATTTCCATTTCCAGAATGATGAATCCCCTGAAAAATCATATGTGGTAAGTATATGGATGTGAGATCTGGCCTAGACAAGACTTTAGAAAAATAAAAAGGAAAAGAATAAGAATAAAGGAAAATCATACCTTTTCACTTACAAGATAAATTAATAGATCCATCAAAATCATCAAGGTGAATGGACTTCAGTAAATATGGAGGTTTTATTTCATTACACTTATCATAGCATTCATGCCTTATACATCGAAGACTGCCTTCCTTTTTGAGCTTATTTTTCATTATTTACCCTCATGCCCATATCATTAGTGTCACTTGAACCTAATTAATGAATCCCTCATGATTTATTTTTGTATACAAAGAAGAGATGATAGAACTAATTCAAGCCTATGGTTAGGAACATTTAATTAGGTTATGAGAATAACACTAGTTAAATTTCACCCTATGTTATAGGAGAAAATATATTCTGAGGTAAATTTCAAATGGGTATAGAATTTTTTGAACTATTAAGAAAACATAAATAAATAAATAAAAATTTGTTTAATGAACTAAAATATGTGGAATCACTTATTTTCTATGAAGGTATGATTCTAGAGACTTTTTCATTCTACTCGCACGTAGTTTTATTTAGCTCATTTTAATGAATGTTTTCTTTTTAACAAATTCTTACCTTTCGTAATCCCTAATGACATCTTTTTTCTTGAGGACAATAAATTTTTCAATTGTGAAAAAATTTGATAATCTAAAATCATATATACATTTTAATTTCATTTTTTAGGATTATAAATGTTTTTACTTGATAACTTACCAAGTATGTCTTGATTATTGAAAAAATAGGTTTTCTAGGTTTTAAATGAAACTATGGAAAAATTGAAAAAAAATGCACATTAAACATGTTGAAACAACATTAATGGATGTATAGTCATCTTTTACAACATGGGACAAGTCATGGAGAAATTCAAGAACGAATTTCAAGCCATAAATCCAATACACAGTGTGTATAACCATTACACATCCATTAAATTCAATATTATTATTCATGCATTGAATATATAACTGAAGGAAGGAATTTTTCATGATTCCCACTTAAAAATAGTGATATATGTAAAATTTACAAATATCGAAGATCTAGAATGAGATTAACATAGAATTCAAAATTCCCCAAGAAAATCATGGATTTGAATTACATGACATGAATACCAATTACACATCCTGTAATATCCGGATATATACCTCTAGCAGACCTACTACATATAGAATGTTGGATCCTATCTTACTTTTCTCAATTTCACTCTTAATTTTAGTCAAAATTTTCTCCAAAAAATCATATTGTATCAATTTCTTTTACTATTTTGCAATTACTCAATCCTGAAAGATTGATTTTTGAAGAATTATTCATCCCTTTTACATCACCAGCTATGTGCTATATTTATTCTTCATCGTGATCATTAATCAACATCAAATATACACTATGTTTGTTCTTTTCCATATCTAAAGTAAGTAATTTATGACAATTTTAGTTGTTTTGAAGATTATGTTGCATGATCTTGATTATAGGCTCGCTAATGTTTTAATATCATTCCTTACATGTTTTTTAATTTCTAATCCTATTCTTTGTTGGAATATTAACCATGTTTGTGATTCTTTATCTATTTATAATTGATTCCTCAAGGAGTTGATATAACCCTTAGAATAGGGTCGAGGGTATGGGTGTTTAAATCTAATTAATATTTTATTATCAACATGGAAACCTTATAGAAGAGAAATCATGTTAAACAAAAAAATTAATAATTTTTTTAAGCAACCGTGTCCATGGGAAGATTGATTGAATGACCCTGGAAAGATTGGAGTATAATAGGTTACAAACAATAGCCTATGATGAATTCTTCTTTCTATGTGAGGCTCAATGAATGTAGGTTGCAGCTATCATCAGACTAAGGAAAAGTTTTCCCCTGTATAGATCTAGTTGGATTGACCATAGCCTGCTAGTGACATTTGATTTCTTCACAACTGAAACCTTAACATGATACCAAGTTATAATTAACAATCATCCCTTATCCTATACCCAAAAATTTAACTTTACCCATTATTCATCTCTGATCTGAACCAGAATTCTCATATTCTTATTTTCCAAAGCTCAAACTGCCTTGTGAGGAATCTTAATCAGAAGGGTTCTAATATTTAGATATACCCTAACAATCCAATCTACTTTTTGGACCAAACCCACCATACCACTATATTATTCCATAGTAGAATTTTTTTTGGGATAAATAAATATAATCTAACTATATCACATGTAAATTAAATGATGTGTGTGGGCGCGCAAATGCTGAACCACCCTAGAAATCATCCCCAGCCTCTCTCAGGTTACCCATTTTGATTAGAGAAAACATTACTATTCTATAATACATGTAAGATGGAAGACATTAACCTACAATCACATGTAATAACAAAGACCATCCTTGAATATCCTAGTTTTAGATCACTCCTCACCAATCATCATAAGTGTGATGCAGTAAAACTCTATAAAATCGGTCGAGTAATACAAAATTGATAGTGATTCATACTCATGGTGAAAGATCTATTGGGATCTATCAGACATCAATGTCTCTGAATAGAAATTATAATAGTAATCTATATGAAAATCCCTTTATTCCTTCTTCCGTTGAAGTTCTTTCAAAGTTATAACATCGCACAATCTATTCGAGTAATAAAAAATAAAATATTTTGAGATATTTAACCTCTTATTTGGAGGATACATAGGTTGATCCATGATATATATCATGTCTTTGAGCCATAACTCCATAGAATATGGTTCACTATACACTAAAAACATGGGTGGATGTTGTAGATGGAAGTCATGCATAAACTCTTCCATAATTCAGGTAGGTCGTTCTACTCCCTAAATGGTTTTCATAAAGCTTATATATAAATACTGGGCGTCACATTCATCAGATACACCTTTCCATAAAATTTTCATCATGTTGCGGCCCACCATATGCCACTATATGCCACCAGTTGCCACACAAATAGGTCATCCCCTCCTTGACGCACACCCACATTCCTGAATAGGTCATCAGACTATTGACTATCCACATAGGCCACCACATTTTATTTCTCTTGATTTTTCCCTCACTCGCACAAACTGTGAGAAATTTCCCAAAATTTCACCCATCCTAATTACTACTCCAATCCAAGCTTTCTTAGGTGTGGAGTTATAATAATGTAAGCTCCCAAAAAAAAGGTGCACCATTTTTACATGCATCATAAAATTTATTCATTTAATACTTTATCATTTTGGGGTGTTTCACCCCCCCCCCCCCCAGAGCACAATGTCGTCATTTTGGACCCTACATCTCATCCCAGGAAGTGCCCAACACTAATGGATGAGTTCCTACTCTGATACCAGAATTACAAATGAATCCCACGGACAACATAGGCACCTATGCTTAACATATTCATTGGGTAGTCACCCTCCAGGTTCCACTAGTTTCCCCACATACATGTTGTCCCCTCCTTAGGTCCTAGCCACATGCCCGAATAGGTAATATGACCAAGGACTATCCCTATAGGACAACATATGTTATTTCTAGTGTTATTTTTCCCCTCATTAACACATCCTAAGAAACATCCCTAAAATTCACTCATCATGTTCACAACTCTAGGATATGTATTCTTAACTCAGGATTTATAATTATGTAGGCTCAAAAAAATGTGAACCTTGTCGACATATGTCATATAATTTTTTCATTTAACCCTTTTATCCATCTACGGTGTTACAACAATAATACTCCATGGAACTATGCGTAAACACATGTTTTTGATACAACTACTTGTGTGGCAGCTGGCACTAGTATATGATACACTAGTGTCCCATAGCTCACCACCTCTAGAGGGTTTTCATCTCTAGACTTCTAGTGTATGACTGGATGACACTGCACAAGAATACCTTTACAAATTCCAAGTACATGCATCAGAATAAAATAATTATGAAGGTTTTCAGATATTTGATGCATAGAAAGAGATGGGATAGGTATGTGCCTTATTATATAAGAACACACCCCTCTACCTAATCCAAGAGTTGGGGTTGGGTGATTTTTAACTCATATAAAATCAAGAGAAACCATATACATCTCACTACTATGGTCGGGTCTAGGTCATTTTTGATGCTATAATAAACAAATGTTTCATTTAATTTTCAATCAAATTTATATATTCATTCTCATTTGAATTCATACTGATTCCATATTCATATCACAATTCATTGACAAAATGGATGACCCAATTTTATACCAAATTCCATTTCATTTGGGCCTATACTCCTCATGAACAAAAGTATTGAATTCATCTGGTTCACAACATAACACATTATAGTATACCTATAAAAATATCAGGTATGTATATATATATATATATCATGACAACTATGAAAACAACATGAAACAAATAATGTATCCAAAATGGATTGGAAAAATTCAAGGCATGTGATTCATATAAAGTGACTAAAATTATACAATAGAAGTAATTCCCTGATATCATCAGGTTTTAAAATAATATTACCCACAATAATATTAATAAAAAACCAAAATTGAAGTGCCTCATCCAACAGTTGAATCAAATTAATTGTAAAAGTCAAAATCCTAAAAATAAAATTTTCATTTGAGGAAATTTTGCCTTTTCTAGTATGTGGTCTTGCAACACTGAAGAATACCTCATTACCAAACTCCAATTTCTTATCATCTCGTTTTTTAACTCAAAATAGTAATGAAAAATATATAATACTTCTCTAATACCAATTTATTTTTTCCTTGGACCTAGATTCCATTGGAAGGGGCCCTAGAACCGGTTGGCCACATGTCCTCATGTGTATCTCCCCAAATGCCACAGGTTTTTGACTAGTAGTGAGCACATAGTGTGAGCCTGTGGGGAGTCTACACTCTCTTACTATAGTGTAACACAATTGAATAGTAATATAATTCAAATAACAGATGTAGTATATCATATAGAAAATAGATACTCAGTAGGAATACATAAAAATTTTAAAATCAAGATCACATAAAATTATGGTGATGATTCATTTCATATGTCTCTAATAAAGAAAAAAACAATTATACATAGAATGTTTACAATACATGGAATAAAAGTAATATATCCCAAAAAAATATCTTATCTTGAATCACAAGCCTCAGCTCAGTCGCATGCTCCCCTACTCTTAAGAAATCATCAAGAACCTGTAGTATGGTGACGACCCTTCTCCAAGCATGAAATCATATAGTCTATTCGCGTACCTAACGGTTTCCCAAACAGGGTGTGATACATATTCCAAGTTGAAAACCACCCATGGTAAAGTTCCATCCAATTAGGTAATATATATATATATATATATATATCTGTGTGTGTGTGCGTGTGACAATAGTGTGTGGGTGGTAAAATAATATGAAAAGGAAGTACAGAAAGTAAACATCTTATAATGTTAAGGTTCCCATTTATAATCAATTCATTTCATTTTGATAGTATGTCATTGATTTAAAATAGATGCATTTTTCATTTATAATTAACATCATTTAACCATTCAAATTCATTTATTTTATATGTTTTGAGACGTATTGTAATGTCTAACATCCTCTGTGTAGATATACAACCAAGGATTCTGAAGACGGCCATCCAAAAGGTAGAAACAATGATCGGATACAATCGTGTTATTTAGCTTCACGGATGTTTCATATAAATCATTTGATTCATTATTTAAATTATGAACATGATCTCTTCCTTGGAATTTCTAATTTGGAATACATGTATCGCTCAAGGTATAATAAAAACTGATGAACCATAATCTTATTCTGGGAAATATAACAACAACTAAGGTATCTCTTTATGTGTGGTATAACATCTCTTCCCTTGGTTTCCATCCTAGGAGGTCCACTAAGGGAGCCCAAGTATCACCCATTGCAGAATGATCAAATACCCCTTTGAGTACGCCCATGGAATTTTCATTATAATCCATTTATCACTTGATATATGATAGTCATGCCTCTGTTTCCAACCATTGTAGTCCTCAAGGGATAGAAATTATCAATCATACATAAGCAAGGTACAATCCCGTTGAGTCCATCAATGGAATTCATCATTAAATCCATGTGTCACCAAAAAAATAAAATCATTAAACATTATTTAATCAATTCATTTTAATAAATTAATATATAAAATTCAAGGTAATCCCAAAAAACACAACCCTTCAAACACACCATAAAATGTGATCCATGGTATTGGACAATATTAGAAGGATTTCCACTTAACTACTCATATGTGAATATCATTATAACGAGAAATTCAATCTTAAATAATCAATTTAATGGAAAGGATCATGGTTCATTTTAATTTCAACCCTTCCCATTAATCAATTCCATTATTATTTACCTCACAAATGATTTTACATATCCCTTGACAATTAAAATGGCATTTGATAGTTTAATATCAACATCTGAGGACAATGGTTAAGAAGGGACACCTTAAAAGGGGGTCCAATTTTTTATTCCATCAAAATTTCCCATTTAAAAATGAAAAACACCCAAGGGGTGGATTCAAGTCAATGTGATACACCTATAATAATACATTAATGATCCGCGTTAATTGAATGGAATATACCAATCAATTTAATTCAGTGATCCGAATTCATTCCAAAGAGTTCGCCAAGAAATTGGAACACTATACACATACATATATAAACACTTAAAAGTTTATTGAATTTCATAAGACCACCTACAATAGGACCCTAGATAACAGATCACCCAGTCCCAACTCATGATTTAATTTGAATCGAGAGATAATAAAAGAACGAATGAATAACCTAATAATAGGGCATACTATCTTTCTCCAAAATTTTAAATATGTTACCAAGTCTAATAAATATAGGAAAAAAGGAGTAGAGATATTACCAATACATATCCAATGAGACAAATATCCCATAATTCTGAGCTCGGACATAAGTGATATCCCAATTCCAGGATTAGACAACAAAAATAACTCCCAAATGGGGTTTCTATCTTTAAGAGGAATAAATATAATATATTTTGAAAAATATATTAAATTAGGTAAAAAATTTAACTTCACCCCAAACACTGGGTGACTTGGTTATGGTGCACATTTTGACTAACTGTGTGCCAACTGTGCATGGTATATGGTAGGGAAGGGGCACCCTGTATGATTTTTGGCACAATTTGACTAACCATTGGAAAAACACTCAACACATCATTGTCAAAATTTCTGACATGGATGAATGTCTATGTTCCCAAAATCACTGGGGTTTTTATAACCATGTGGCCTTCCCCAACTCACTATCCAGCCACCCCTGGATTTATCTAGCCTTGTCTTCTTTCCGACATGGTTTGAACTAACCATTTCCCAGGCTTATTTCAGCCCAAAACATGGGTTCTAGGATCTCTACCTAGCATGGACACCCCTAATACATTTTTTTTTCCTAAAAGTCCATTCACATTAGGCTATATTTAAACATTTAATCTAAATTTTGAATGAAATTAAAGAATTTTTACCTCAAATAAGATCTTTGTTCATATAAGTAGGGTATATCTAAACATTTTGTTCTTAACTAATTTGAAAAAACCAAAGATGAATTCCATTAATTCCCACATCACATCAACACACTATGACACTAGGTTTTTAAACTACAACAATGTGTGGTAGTGGTTTCATCCAGAAAACCAAATTTAAAAAAAGTTGGATACTTACTTTTCTATATGGTAATGCTATAAAGATTTTATTGAATATATAATATGTTGTTAATAATATATAATTCCTCATTCACATGTTTCTCTATCGTAAATTGATAGAACAACATTATGTTTTGAAAAATTATTTTCTCAAACATACCATTTTTTGGGAAATGGATGACATAATGAACAGTAGAGGAAATTTTTTTGAATATAAGTATTTTATATGATTCTTTATCCATGTTAGACTTACCTAAATGAAGATTAATTATTTTATAGGTTTTACATCCTTAATCTGTATTAAATGTGTTGTTGAAATAATAGTTTCCTTAATGAGGTAACAAAAAAACATCAAGAAATGGTATATACAACATTGAAAAATTATTCATGTTTACTATATTTTTATGTATGCCCTCATTATCAACATAATGATACAAAATAATTTCATGTATTCATCATACTTAATTCTAATATAAAAAATATATTTTTCCATTCATCAAAAAAGAAATATCATCAAGAAAATATTATGAAATGTTTCAGAAACATATCCATTCCATCATGCTAATTTAAATCATTATCTCTTCCACTAATAAATTTTCTTGTGGTTCATGTGCTCTTAGAGGTTATAAAATTATAAAAATATGTTCTCTTTGATTTTTCCATTATCAAATAGGGTTTTAAATACTGAATTATTGGGGAAATGGTTTGTATAGAATGGAGAAAATTATTTAGAGGTTCATATGAGTTTTTTCATATGAAAAAATTAATTTCATTTAATTTTAAATCACTTAAGAGTCTCTATGTTTGATGTGTAGGATAATCATGATAGAATATAATATATACCTCACTGAGATGTGACTAGTACTCAGAATAAAAACATTATAACTCAAATTAAATTCTACATAAAATATATTTAATAAGTATAATCTACCATTATAAAAAATAAAAATATAAATAAATGTATTTAAATTAAAAAAACTAAATTTGATTTGATAAAATAAAATCTATTAGTAGGAAATGTGGGAGTAAAATGTATTATTATTGATTTTATGTATAAAAAATTCCATAGATTTATCACCTTTTTATATAAGACCTATTAAAAAGTGATTTTTTAAATCAATGTTATTTATTCTATCATGGTTTGTTGGTTTTCATGAAATATTGATAGAAATTGTGTTCTCAAATTTTATTGGAACATGATTAAAATTAAATCCAAAATTTATTAGGGTGTGTATCATCAACAGAAAATGCCTACAAAAACATCTCACTTTAATATATTTTGTCTCTTTAGATGACAGTGCTATAAAATATTTATTCTCACCTAACCATGGTAATAAATATTTACCATGAATGTGACAGGTTCCTGATGTTCTCTCCCTATATTGACAACACCCACCTAAATTAGTATCTAAATATGATATTAAAATCATATCAATATTTTAAAAAAATAATTAAAGGGAAACAATTCCATTAAAATGTCTCATAATCATTTTAATTGTATTTAGTTGATTTCCTTTTGTATTAAATTAGAATTTTTTATAAACACATTATGAACAGATAATATTTTTCTTAAATTCTCTATGATAATAAAAACATTAAATGATTCCTCTATATAATATTTGGTCATCTAGTTTCCATTCACATTCATATCAAGTTTATGGTTGGAACTCGTAGGAGTTGAATAAGACTTTTAGTTTTTATATCCTGACCTTTTAATAGAATCATATATGAAATTTCTTCAGTTCGAAATATGTCGAAAATATTGTTAATATATTTGAAATAAAAATACAGTTAACTGAACCTTTATCCTCATTTAAAATTATTTCTACAAAAATTTTGAAATATCATTACATATGTTTTTGGTTTGTTTACCCAAAAATAACATCATTAACATATATTTTGACAACCATTTTACTTTTTATGAATATTTTTAATATAGTGAGGTTTAATAATCCAAAACTAAAAACATTAAAAAAATAAAATAACTCAATATTTCGTACCATGCACAAGGTTATTGTGTTTATCGTTATATATCTTCGGTATGATTGAAAACATTATTTTCAAAATGAGGGTATTCAAAACCAAGAGGTATTTGAAATGAAAATTACACCATTACAAATATTTTTAGAATAGTAGATTTAATAACCATATAATTTAATTTAATATTTATATGAGATGTATATTATAGTATGATTCAAATTTCTACTAACTGTGGTGCTGGAGAAAAGGTCTAAACATTATCTATACCATCCTTTTTAATATAAAATTTTTCAACTAACATAGTTTTATATCTAGTGATGACAACATGATTTAACTATTTGTTCTTAAATAAAGATTTAGTTCCAATAACTGGATATACAGAGGGTCTTTCAAAAAATTCCCAAACTATTTTACTATTAGAATGGTTTAATTCTTATTTAATTTCTAAATCCCATCTTGTATTTTATAAATCTTTTCCTATAGTTCTTTTTTCATGGTAGGATAAAAAATCATTGAATTATAAAATGTTTCCTACATTTATTCTTTTATCAACTCCTTCATATAAACATCTTATAAATATTTCAATAAGATGGTGCATATGGGTTCTATTTTTTACAGGTAATAAAAAACTTTGTTCAGTTTTATTAACACTCATTGGATTCAGTTAATTAAGCATAAAATCCAAATCATTACCCTTTTTATTTTTTGAAACATGTTCATGTCTCATATCCTTAATGCAATCACTCAATTAATCATCTCGATTCATTTGGTTATCAAATTTTCCACATTCATAAAACATTAAATGACTTGAAACATTCACAATCCTTAACCTTTAATTAAATACACAAAAAGATTTAGAGGTCGTAGAATAACCATTGAATATACCATCATAAAATTTTGAATCTAATTTAACATGATAGTCATTGGTGTTTAAAATAAAAACCATACATCCAAACACTTTAAATTTTCCTAACATTTGTTTTCTATTATTCTATATTGCATCTGGGTTTTTTTGTTATGATATTATTTAATTAAAATTCATTTAGTGGAATAATAAGTTGAGTTAACAGATTTAGCTGAATAATAAGTATCCATGTTATATTAATAAAAAACTATTCTAGATATTTATTTTAAGATCATATTCCTCTTTTTGATAACACTATTTTATTGAGGTTTTGTTGGGTTAAAAAATGTTCAATTTAAGACCACAATTTGAGAAGAATGAATTAAATTCAGTATTCTCAAACTATTTTCAATGATAACATTTTAATAACCTAAATGTTGCAACCTTTCCTTTTTTACAATTTTACAAAAAATTAAAAAAATTAAAAAAATAGTCATTTTTAAATTTAAAGAATTAAATCCAATTAAATCTTGAAATGTCATCAACTTATACAAAAAAACGTTTTTCCAACAATTAATTCTATATCATTATGTCCTAACATATCTATATAGTATGATATATAGATCTATAAGTAACAACATCTTTAATTATATTGTGAGATGATTTTTATTTCTTTTCCATTTTATATGCATTGCATATAATTTTTAATTTAGTTTAAGAATATGAAAATTAGAAAACAAATTTATTTAGGACAATTTACTTATGGAATGAACATTGCAACATACATGAAATGAAGGAAAAATACTATATTCATTTAATTGTAAATTTAAATTTTTAATATCTTTTCTACAAAAATAATTAATATTTGAAGTATATACATTATCAATTTTGGGTTCTATAAACCTGAGGTATTTATCAATAAAAGATAAATATATATTTTTTTAAAAAATATTGAATAACTATCATTATAATGTTGTCTATTTATTATTAGTACTTACCTTAATGCTTTTGTAAAATAATTTATATTTTAAGTATTAATTGTGTATTTCTAATAGATATAATGAAAACTATCTTTCCTTTTTCATTCTCATCAAATTTGGATTAACCTCCATCAATATTATATATATAGTGAATTTTCAATAAATACCCTCTTATGTGTCTTGAAAAAAAATATCCTTAGACCATTTTTCATTAATGTTTTTGTGGAATGTTCCCTACAATGAAAAATAATATAAAAATATTTTTTTGGTTCCAAAATACTATTCGGTCCAGAAATTATAAATGAAATATACATGGTAAAAAATATACTTTTTTTTCCAAAAACCCAGTAGTTAATTATATAAATATTTTTGTATGAAATGAATTTTTAATTCCAAAAAATCAAAGAATTATTCCTATTACATATGTTGGCATATTTCTCTACTTACTTAAAGTACAAAAAAAAAATTGTGGTGTGGTTTTTTCTGATACAAATACAAATAATATAAATTTTTTAATATTTTGAATTTTCACCCTCACATTCTATTATTAAATTCTTTATTTTATGTTGTTTTTACGTAATAATGTTTTTAGTAATACTTAACTTGGTAAAAATAGTTTGAGAGTATTTAATTTTTTAAAACACTTTTTTTATGTTCACAGATGTGATATATTATTTAGTACTTCATACAATATCATTTTAAAACTGTTTTCTAAAATCTAAAAGTATATTATTTAAATCCTAACCTTCATTAAAAAAAATTTGTTTTATTTTTTTATATTTTTTACCTTTTAAGATTTCATACTTAGTTTCTAAAATGGTACATTATTTGGTTAATTCATCGTATCGAAAAATTTCATTTTCAAACTCAAACTCTTTATCAGAATAATAATTATAATGTTTTCCATCCGAATATTCTGTAAAACACATGTTGTACTTATAATAAGATATTTTATCTTCTTTTTTTAAATATGAATACACGCTACAGTCTTCATAATCCCACCATGTGGATTTCATATCATTCTTGTAACTATTACTATATCATGCCTTATTTAGATTCATTTTGTATGAATTTTTATTTTATTTCTTTTGTGGATATTCTAAACTAATGTCTCCAATATATTTCTCACTCATAGAATCATACATAATTATAATTTCTACCATACTTCTTGTACATGTTGAAAGATATTCAAAAACATATTCTCATGTTAAAACTTTTTGAATATTTGAGAAAATAGTGAAATTTAATCATTTGATATAAAATTAATTAAGGAATCATTTTCATTAAATGATTCAGATATCTATATAACCATGTTCGTTTTCTTATATTTTTATATAGAAACCTTAAAGGAAGAATTTTCCATCTTTCCCAGTTTATGTTCTCCAACTCTATCCTACATTTCATCCCACTATAGTATTGGAGTTCTAATGAAATATTTTATTTTTTTAATTCAAAAAAATTGTATATTTTTAGATAGAACCTAATAATACCCCAAAAATTGGTGGTAAAAAACATAATATTTCAATTTATTATTTGTATTAGTAATAAATGGTCTAATATATACTATATTATTAAAAATTTCAATGGGTCCACCATTTAACTTTGTAATTATTCATTCATGAGTCATTAAAAAGGAGTCGAACTCATTCTTGGGAGTTTAATATCTAAAAAAATTATTATTTTATATATATTCATAGGAATCCATGATGGTACTACATAATTCATGGGTTGTTTCACATTTATGAGATTGGGTAAATTCATTTTTACATAGTATTTATATTCATGAATTTATAGCTTTAGTTCTCAAATCATGTAATAATCCAGTGATAGAATTAGTTGTTTTCGATTTTGTTTCTTGAATTTTAAAAGGATTCACTACTTGGAGTAAAATTTTAATCCATGTTTCTTGAAATAGATGTTCAGTTTCTCCTTCCCTCAATCTCAATTATCACTATTGAAATAGGGAGTTGTTACCATTAACATAAATTCTATTTTATTATCTATAGTATCTATTTGAATGAAAACATTTATAAGGAAAACATTGACATGTATGTAATCAATATTCATGAGCTTTGATACCCATTATATTACTGATAAATTTCTAACTGAAAACTCAATAGGGGGTGGTGTTGAATTGTGTTCTTTGCAATTTAATTACATTAAAACCACCCTCATCAAGGTATACATGTTCCAATATTTTCCTTTAAAATAAAATTTACTTGAAATATAATACTCAAAGGAAAATGATATAACATAGGAGATTTATAGTGATTTTGGGATCATAAATACCCAATTCCATTCAATTTTAATAAGTGATGATAAAATCAAAATGAATAAAATCTGATTGAATTGTGAAGTATATTGTGGAATGTAGAAACTGAAAATTGAGAAACACGCATCCAAAAATGGTGGGGGATATTTGGAGTATATCTTTTTGGGGTTCGTTGATTTGAACAGATAATCTTGTATGAACATCACACAATCATTTTGTGGAACACACATGTGGTTTTATATAATTACATATTTTTTCTATCTTGTTAATTTTGTTTGTATTTACATTTGCATTACTTCTTCATGTAGAAGCTAAAATTTCTATAGATATATTTTCTTTGATTTTGAACATAATAATATTTGTTAATCACAATATTCCAGTAAATAATCCATAAAAATTATGATAAGAGGAGTTCTTAATGTAATGTTTCATTCTTTTAAATTTTTTTAATAATATTCTCTGGAGGAGATATCATCAAAAATATTAATCGTCATATATTTCCAATCCAATAAAAAATATAATTTTTCCAAATAGATCATCATTTTTAGAATACTAATTTTATGATATGCTAAAAATTAGAATATGAATTATTCTATTATTTTGATACTGATATGTGTGTAATCATTATTATTTTCACGATAGATTTAACTTCATAATATAGACAACTAATAGAACATATCTTCATAATAAAAATTTATGAGTATCTTCATGAGATAACATACTTAATATTTTTCACTTAATAGATTATCTTGAATTAATTATTTGTGTATGAAATGTTTTATAAAGAAGTTTTTAGTTGGTTAAAAGATAATTCTTCATACAAATGACTTCATCTAAAGAAAAATAATATTCATAATTTCATTATATCTGATCAGTATTACATTGATCATTTGAATATAACTATGGTTCATCATAATATAGTATCATGCTTCTGTAAGGAAATTTTTCATCATAATATAAATAAAACAACCAAAATTCAGTTGAATAAATGAAATTACTTACAACAAGTTCCATGAAATATATAGTTCAAACTTCTGATAGGATAAAATATAATACACTTAAGATAAAAAAATTATAATATAAATAGAGATTTTCAAAATCATAAAAACAAATGAACAGTAGAGATATACTAGATCAACATAAGTCCATCAAAAAAATCACATAATTCATCTGGAAAAAATACATTAACAAATTAAATTTTTGTAAATCCATTAGATTTTATAATTCTAATAAAAATCCTATATTATCTGACGAAATCGAAAAATAACTATAGCATGTGGTATGTAATGGATTATATAATTGAATTGGTTATTTATTTTATAATGATTATGAATGTTATAATTTACCTTTTACAGATGTTCATCACCCAATAGAGGTATGTAATCCTAAACTATTTTCTTTATTATTTTTTCCATATAAAATGAAATTAAAACAAATTCCAATAAACCATAAATATGTATTTTTAAATGATAAATAAAATATAACCATCAATATCATTAGGAAACATTAAAGTGATCAGAAAAATAATCTTCTCAGCCTACTCATAGAAAATATAAGATCCAATGGATGTATCAAATGGGGATATACCGAGACATGGTCAAAAAAAGTATTAACATAGAATTATAGTGTAAAATGAGTTGAAAAATTCTCACACTGAATCCATCCATTTAAAAAAAATATTGATATGGAAAAAAAGATATTTTGGGATTATTTACCCCCCTTTGGACTCAAAATGGGTTTTTCCGATTTGAATTGTTTCAAAAAATAAGACTTATAACTTTTTATAATATAAATGTGAGTAAACATCATGATAGGTAAATGAATATGGAATGTGATAATTGATTTTAGAAAAATTAATTATGTAATAATGAAATATAAAACCCTCGTACCAGTCATTTATAAAATATCAGATAGAATTTCATGAAATGAAGGAAATTTGTTTCTAAATAGTATTTATAGATACATACACATGCCTACTATATTAATGACAAAGTGAGTTTCTCTCTTACAAGCATGTTATTTAGGATTTCACCACTACATTCCATCACTAATTTAAGAGATCCTCCTAGAATCTCATTACTAGACTCATATCATCTTTTTCACTATTTTGGGTTGACTATCAATGATTTTGATAGTTATGAATTTATTTAGCATTTGTGGGTTAAGGATTTATATTATATGCAGATTAGTATCATTGATATGAAATCACACAATTAAAAATGATTTTTAGGCCTCGAAATAAAGGGATTTCTTGACTTCATGAAATCCTAACACATCATCACCCTATGATTCCAAAATTATTTGAATCAATAATATTCCTATGTTTTGAATTGATATATGACATAAATAGTTTGAGGAATTTCAGATCTAGTGTAATGTCTTAAGGAGATCTCCCTATAATTATTTACTTAGTAGTATTGGATGAAGCGTCATATAACCATTTTGTCACCCAACCAGCATAATATTTTGTATTTGTTTCTTGGAATCATTTCAGTCCACCTTCATCAGGTCCTTATTTTATCTATTTTAGACATCAATGGTATTAAAAGACTATATTTTCGTATAGTTCCATATTCATTCTACAGTAAAATTCCTAATATAACTTCTTTTTTCACCTTCAAAATATACCCATCCCCTCAAGATATTATTTGAATATTAGATTTGGTCTATGGGATTTCATTTTTATTGAAAACACATAGTTATTTACCCTTATATAATTTTTAATGTGGGTTTTTGCGACTGGATGCATGACCTAATGTACCTCATAATCGATTTTTTGTGGTGATATTTTAGTTTCTCATTTTTCAAAACTCATTAATTTTTTTTCATTTATTGAATATATGTTTATAGGCTATCTATTTTACCTTTTTCCCTTTATTATGCACATAAATTTCATTAGAAAGAATTTTTTTATTTTTCAATTATTAGGTTTGTTCCATTAATATTGCATTTTGTGGATCACAAACTTATATGCTATAAAATTTTTCATGTCTTAGTTTTGTGATCATTTCGAATTATCTTATTGGAAATGATTTGGATTATTTTTTATTGTATTCAAGGTGAGATCCAATAAAATCACTCCCTTTAATGAATAATGATTTCATTTATTATTCAACTTCTAAACACAACATATCATTTGAGTGTGTCCTTTTTTAATGATTTATATTTTAGTAGATGTTTCGTTATATATAGATTCCCAGAGCTAAAATTATTCCCAATTATAAAATTAAAAATTTATTGAGAGTGACAACCATTGAAACTTTTATCTAAGAGAAAATTATCATCAACTATCTTGATAATAATTTTACATATCATAGGATTAAATTGGAATTATTAAATACTTTTAAATAATTCATGGATAAATTGTGAATAATTTAAGTTATTATATTGAGGATTTCAAATATGTATATCTTGATGGATTCACTATTTTTGGAAAAAAATTATCATTTCATTTCAAAAATATCTAATGATTTTAAAACATTCAATGAAAATGGTCTTCCATATAATTTGTAAAAATGATATTTTTTTGGTTGAGAAGAAAATTCTTTCCCATGTGATCTCATAAAATGGGATTCTATATGATAATTGAAAAAGAAAAATCATCATGGTGTTACCTTATCTCACTTGTGTATAAGATATAAAATCATTTCTGGTATATACAAGATTTTATATGCAATTCTCCAATGACTTTGGAACCATTTCTTTTCAATTTACTAAATTAATTCTATATCAGATTGAATTTTATGTGGATTAATATCAATGGAAAACAATTTAAGGGCTTAAAATTATGTTAACCATGTGCCTATATAGTGGAACCACCAACCCAAAACCACCGATTTTAGCTATTATATGACTCCTCTAATTAACTTTTATGATCCAAACATAAGAAAAGTATTAATTGGATTAGCCATTACCTAGATTATGCATTAGGTACCTAGGATTCATCCTCAAGATATTATTACACTAATAATAAGATGTTTCTTATATAAAAAATATTTCATTATAATAATTCATATCTTAGTTTCCCTATAATAAAGCAACACTTTTCTCTAAGATTATAGAAATTATATATCTAAAGATAAAGAAAAAATGAAATACCAATATTTGTTTATTGAATGTTTCCAACAAAATATATTAATTTGAAAATAATATAAAGGAATGATATACAGAATCTAGTTTCAAACAACATGAGTAAATTTCCATAAACTATTAAGGTAAGAATTCATATAAAAATACATTGTATGACTCATTGAAAATTTAGAAGTGTTACACATTTCAAATAATGTTTCTTATGAATACGGATATTTTAATTCGTATTATAAATTATCAACATCCATCAAATAATAAAAAATTATGGTTTTAGTAATAATGGGTGAAATGTATTTAGTGTTAAACATTTTCCACCCATTATTTCATGTAGGAAACATTGTATAACACCCTAAATCTCCCATGTATATGATTACATCATTTTTTTCAAAATAAACTATCATATTATCTGGGAAATATTATGTTGTAGTGTATTTTTGATATTAGGTACATCAGAAAATATCAGAAAATCCACAACATGGTATTTGGTTTCTATGTTTATAAATTTCTCTTAAATATCACTAGACACATATTAATTTATGGGATAACTTAGGGGAATATCTTAAATAAGGGGTAAGTCATAAACCATAGTAAGAGTATAAAAAGGGTAGGAATGGGGTGAGAAATCATGAGAGTCAACAATCCTTGCATGGAATAATAATGAAAGGATCAAAAGGATTTATATAAAAATATGGAATTAGGTTATAATATCATTTCAAAATGATAAAAAATAGAAAATAAAATTTTTCACAAACATATGGAATGTCATAATATTTATATGTCACTATTCTTCTCCAAGATAACATATCATTGTAGAAAATTACAATTAAATATTGAATATAGAAAAGAGTGTATATAATGATAAGAACATCATGCTCATGCATGAAATTGTAGGAAATGATAACAACATTATTCATATTGAAATGGAACTTTTGATATTAGAAAAATTAAACACTCAATTAGGTGGTTATATAATTTTTTTTCACACCCATCATCATAATTCATCAAACATATGTCTTCCACATTGGACTGAGAAACACATAAGGACTGAAAATTGAATAAAATCAGGATTGTTCATATAATAATTCCCTAAATAATTAATGATTGAATTATCATTTATTATCCAACGAAAAAATGAGATTAAAGCATCTTAAAGATTTATTATAAAAAGATGGGAATTTTACATGGAAATATATCTCTACATGATGTAAAAATAATAATATAAGGTAATGAAGATGTAGTGAAATCATGATATTTTATCAAATATTAATAAATATAAAAATGTGGTTTAAAGGGTTTTAGGGAATATATTTTCCATAAAACTAAATATAAAAATTTATTTTTTTTAAAAAAAATGATTTTTAAAAATCATAGTGAAAAGAACAATATATATTTGATTAAAGAATCATTAGAAGAATTTAGGGAAAATAAGGGATAAATTAAATAATATTCTCAACCATGTATTGTAATGTCTAAATTGAGGAAATAATAAAAAGTGAAAAATGGTAGGCTAGTATCATACAAAATGAATAAAGGGAAGAATATAGGATATATTGTAAAGAAATAATAATTTAATAAATATTAATAGATAGATAAATATTTATGTATAATATATAATTTTAACATTTATAAATTCTTATTAAAATGAATTATGGAATAACAACTTCCATGAATAAGAATCATTGTGGTTTAATGTACAATCTAATCACGATGTATCAAAAAATAGATAACATGGTGTGTCATGATTTAATTTTTTCTTCGTTAAATGTATGTTGTTGCTTCATAAAATTTTTAGGTGGTTTGGTTGGATCAGGAGTGAATTTTAGTGTGTAATACTAATCCAATAACTAAAAAACCATAAACTCAATGAGGATATGGTGAGGTGACTAGAGTAGGGGAGGATGCCGAATGTGTAGATTTTGAGGCATTCACTTTGGCGGATCTGTGTTTCATGCCCAGTGGTGAGAATATAGTGGTTATAATTAAAGGGGTATCATAGGGTGATTGACCCTCTACCTTTTCTAGGGTGATTTCTTCATATTAATAAGGTCATGCCTCACTATACTCATCCAATGTAGTGAAACAACATAATAACTATAACTAAATTGTGATCCCCTACAACTTGGTTAATTTTAGGATAACCTATTAATTTTCCATATAACCTCTATATTACCTTCACTCAATTCTTTTACATCCCTCAAATAAACTGGGAATCCATGGGGAACCCTAATTAATTTTTTGATCCCCATAAATCCTCATTTCATTATAGATTAAATATTTTTTCATGATTAATGGTTTTATAGGGTATGCCTAATGTTATTATATCTTTATATCTTTATATCATAAGGATAATTTTTATTTTCTCTGTCCATGAAACTAATTTATAAATATAGTAATTATTTTATGGATTCAGTGGGCCTTGTATTTTTATGTGGTGATTATTGGTGGTTTAGATTTATCATGATAATGGTATGACATATTTATAGTGTTATAGAAGTTATAATAAGCATTATGTAATAATTTTCATTTGGGATAATTTGTGTAATTTGGAGACCATTAATTATGGGAATCATTATACTCTGAGGAATTTTATATAAATTTTTGAACTCTTAGAGAGGGAGCATGGGTGATTCAGATTAGACTGAAGGATATATTCATTATAATAAGGATAAGGTGTGTTTTTGGAATGGTTAAATGGGAATAAAATTAAATTTTTAAGATCATATATGGTTATATTTATGATTTTTGAGGTTTTATAGGTTCTGTTAATAAAAAGGGCTAGTCATGAGTGATATGGTTGAGCTTCGAATGAGACATGTTCTAGTAATGAGTGAGATGACATGGAATAAAATGATGATGTGGACAGTCATGGGATATGTGGATGAGATTATTAATGCAGTTGGATATTCATGAGTGAGATTGATTTTTAAGGGATAAAATTGTGCTAGTCATGAAATATATAATTAATATTGATTTGTGATGTTGGAAACCAATAGTGATATGGTTGGGCACATGATGTGTTGATACTATAGGTGGGATCTATATTTTTTATAGTGTCTTTGTATATCCTTCCATCTAGAATCAGGATGAGATATGTGGGGTAAATGTTTAAGGAAGCCTAGTTAGTTTATGTGTTGGTATGTATGATTATTTATGCATTTATTTTCCATTATTTAACATATTTGATATATATTATTTACATAGGTTTAGGGCATGATGGTTGTATTATAATTGTGTTATAGTCACTCCCTACATTGGTATGTCAATTCATTTCGAAACATCATGGTCATGGAAACAACTAATGGAAATGATCTTACATATGGATTAGGATCAAGAGGAGTAGTTTGGTCAAGGTGATGTTGAAATAGACACCTATACCATTAGGTGGATACTACTAATTATTAATTTTACTTTATTATTATTATTCATAAAGATCTAACATATGTGAAAATCACTCTTTTTAATATTGATAAAAATTATTTTGTACCATTTTTTTTTAAAATATATGTTATTATTTGTTCGTAAAATTTTTTTTAAATTATTTTTTACAAATTTTTTCATTTGAATGTTTTTACTAATATGTTTACCACTTACTAAAGTCATATTCTCTATATGATGCCACGTATCCATTAGAATCGTGCACATGAGGAGGTTCTTATGAGGATACTTAGTTCCCAAAAACAGAAAAGTAGTAATACCTTGAGATCTAATGAAATATTTTTTTTAAAAATTTAATTTTGGTGTTGGCTTGTGTTATAAAAAATACAGAGCCCAAAAAAACATGAAATAAGATTAAAATTATATTTTTTAATATGGTAGTTATATCTTATCCATTCTAATTATGGGTATGAATAATATTGAATAAGTTTTAAAAATATATCATTTAAAATTTTTATAAAATGATTTATTTGGTGACCAATTTATTCAAAATGAAAATAATAACAATTTGAAAATTAAAATAATATTTGTTCTGAATACAAAATTTTCTCTCCAATAATGAATATAATGTAAATATACATAAAACATATCTTTTGGTGAATTTATTTAATATATATATTATATTCAATAAAAAATATATCATTCATATAATGTTTTCTCTAGACAAGATATAAGAATCAGTCCAATTTTACACATCAAAACTATATTTTAAAAAAAAAACATTTTGTCGCCTTTTTTCACATATTTAATTAATAATTTTTCACCTATTAGTATATTTATTTGGTAAAATTATAATTATTTAATAAATAATCATGTCAGAATTATCTTGTGTTTATTTTTTTTGAATTTTTTCAAAAAATAAATTTTTTAATTAATAGTGAAAAAACTATTTTTTATTAATAATAATTCGTTTTCTATCAACAAATTTACATGTTTCATTTTATTTTAATATAGTTAAAAAAGTAAAATTATTTTAAAAATATATCTATGGAAACCAATTTATGTCATTGGAATCAAATTTTTATTGAATTTTTGTAACACCCCGAGATTTTATGAAAAATATTATTTTAATTTCATTAATGTCTTGTGTTGTATTCTACACCAAGATTACCTTGCACTATACCCAACACCGTATTAGCTTGCAGTATACGCAACACTATTCTTGGACCGTGTTACACACAATTTTGATAATAGTTATTCTACGCAACATTGAGTATATATATATATATATATTCAATGTATAAATGAAATATGGTTGGATTCTGTTATACGAAACAACGAAGGATTCTTTCACAACACGCAACCCTGACTTGGCTCGCATTACACGCAATTGCGACCTTCCTCGATAGCGTGTCTTGTACGCAATACCGGGTTTTAATAAACAATGATATATTATTATAATATTGTCATGAAATAGCCGTAATAAATAGTATTAACTAAATTTTTAATTTTATAACATTATTATTCATCTTACACATTTTCTAGAACATGGTATAAGAACAAAATAAATTTTTCGGGTAAAATAAGTATTTTTCAAAAAATGAAGTTTTGCCGCCTTTTGATGGCGCACCCACTTTAAATCTAGTTTTTGACATGTTTATATGTTCAATTTGACAAAATAAAATTCTTCTTTTGAATCAGGATGTAAAAATTTACATTAGATAAAGTTTTTATATTTTTCTGATAACTTTCACATTTTAATGAATAGTAAAAACACGCTATATTTTAATTAAAAACAACTTTTTTCATCATAATATCTTATGTGGTTAAATTATAATATTGAATGGTTTTAAAGTATAAATAGACTATATTTTTACCCTTTAATATAATGTATGTCATTAGCATTGATTTTACCTTGAATTCGTAGGTTAAATCAATTCAATCTTTTGCAATGTTTTAAACAAAAACCCACTTTTATTCGACAATGGGATTAATTTTAATTTAATTTCTGCAACTTCTGTGTGTTGAATTTTAAAAAAATGGATTCCATATTTGGAATTAGTGGGTCCAAATTATGTTAATAAGATACTTTTTATTTTTGGGAATTATGAATAGTAACTACGGTAAATTTTATTTACCATAGTTAAAGGTAAATGGGGTAATTAAGGGTAAATATAATATTATAAAATTACCCTAACACATGACAAAATTCTATATGATGGCTAAAAGTAAACCCATATCAAATAAGGGTCGGATTAGATTCATTTTAAGGACTTTTGACCATGAAAATAATTTAATTATTATTAAAACCAAAGAAAGTGACAACATGTCACTTTCTAAAATCTTATAAGTATAATAATTTTAACTTAGTAATAAACATCATAAAACTTTGAACATGAATAGTATCCAGAAATCTAACAAAATTATCTACATCATGAGAATTTATTTAGAATTTTTTTGGGATTAAATAGTTATCATTAATTGTGACCCAATAGTGATACATAAATTATTTATCTAGTGAAAAATCAAGAATATAGTTTGTATTAAACTAATAGTGACCATAAAAGGCACAAAACCCTGACCAAAACTTATTGGTCATGTAAATTGAAACTCTAATCATCCAATGGTCGAATATTTGACCATTTGGAGTCTTATACAAGCAATTATGACACTTATATTATTTTATTTTAAATGATGCCAAAGTTGTCACCTTCATAATTTAATAAATATAACAATTTAAATATTGTTATTTTATGATGTTAAATTCGAGTAAAAGTATTATTGTGAAAGGTAATATATTTATCTTCATCATAGGATTTTATTTTAAATTTTTATGCAACAAATAAGTATATTAAATAATTATACAAAAATGATGTAGTAATTATTTTATTAAGAGATAATCCAAATAAATGGTTTTAAAAATAATAAAATAAATACTATATGAACTATTTAATGTGATCCACTAATTTTATAGATACATATTAACTTTTATTAATATATTAAATCTTTTATTTTGAACAAATGTTCTGTATATATTTTATTTATATTCAAATAAATGAATAGTGTCAAAATTGACACTATTGTTATTTTATAAAAATAACATATTATAAAATTGTTTAAAAATCACAAAAATATTTAAAAATTATAAATTTAAATTTATGTGGTCTATAATGTTATAAAGTAAACAATTATGGAAAATTCACAACAAATAAGTAATTATTTGTTATAATTTATAATTTAGAATTTTATTACCACAAATAAACTTAAATAGATTAAATAAGGATAAATCAAAATGATAAGGTTTAAAATATGATCCAAACATGTCTAAATTTGATTGGCTGATGAGATTACAACCCCTATCACATATAATCTTAGAATATGAGTCATTTTTGGAGGTTTTTAAGTGGGGATAGATTTATTATAAATTAATAATTTTAAGAATTCCAAAGGTGCCCCTCTCCTCCCTTATAAAAGGGCACCTCCTCCCTCTCTTCCTCACACAACTTTGAGCCTTCAAGATCGGCCAAACCCTGCCAAATTATCTTCCCCACTTCCCTAGAAACATCCTAGAGGTTTTTTTCTTCCTCAAAGACCAATTTTAGTGCCCTAAGAGGAGATCTCAAAGAGGCGCTTCAAAGAAGAGGTAATTTCTGTTACCGATTCTTTCACCTTTATTTCTTCTTCCACTTCTTCTTCTTAGGTTGTTTCATTATGAAGTAATAACATCAGTATCACTCATATACTGATATGTTATTATAAGTATGAAACAATCATATTTCACCATATATCCATCCTACGGAAAACAAAATCACCGAGCGTGCGTACGTACGGAATACCGTCTCCACGCCGTGGTGAAATCTATTTTCCACCACCACCTTACTTGGATGGGTATAATGGTGTAAATAATAACTATATATTATTATTTTAAAGTTATATTGATTCTGAAATAGTATACATACCCTCCAATATAGTCCCACGATCATGAGAACGATATCATCGCTCGTACGTACGTACGGACTACCGTCTCCACGACGCGATGAGATTCATTCTCCACTTTATCCATTAATGAATGATTATAAAGTATATATAATAAGTAATCATGAAATATATTACATAATAATGATACTGGATTTATGTTTATATATATATATATATGTCATCCACTTAATTCCGCTCAACTCAATATGGAAACAAAAACAGAGTTCATGCGTACGTACGACCTACCGTCTCCATGAACGGTGTATTTCTTTCCATTTACTGATTTATTATATATATGTATATTCTGAATATTTATATATAAATCATGTTTTATATTCCGGAATTAAGTAATCATGATCTAAGTAATCATATGAATAATTACAAGTCAAAACACGGACGACAAATGAAACAATTTTACCCAAAACGCTCTTTAACATGGAATTTACAAAAGAACGGGTAATATAAAGTCATAAGTGAACAATATATGATATCATAACAATGAATATGATTCTTTAATAAGTCAATGAAATTATTTAAATCATTATATAGGAGGTTCGGACACTTACGAAGCAAATCAGACCTAAGGTAAGGGAAATATCACAATCTCATTTTTATTCGAGATTGTTTATACTTCAGAATTTACTGGGGTTTATTTTATCATCCACATCCATGTTTCCTCAATCTGTAATATTATTTCCATCCACCTACAATTTCTTAAATCCAATTTTACCCTTCGGTGAGTTTTTAATAAAAGATATTAAAGGAATCTTTTGTCATTTTTCGTACGAGGTACTTTTTGACTTTTTCGACAAAAGTACGAGAAGAATGTTTTTTTAACTTATACGGCATGAATGGATTTTTAAAACATTATTGAAAAGAATCTTCCATTACAACATTTCAAGTTTATTTTTAATCAACTACTTTTAGTTTAAAATTGTATGACATGTTAAGAAAGAAAAAATGTTTTTTTAAGCAGAAAGGATATTTTCCTCAAGAATGGAGTTCAAGTGTTTTATCAAAATTATTTTCCATCTAAGATAATAAAGGGTTATATTTTTATCCCTATTATTACATTGATTTGATTATGTTGTGATGGAATTATATTTTTATGAATTCCTTTATCATATATGAATTGTTTTATGATGTCACGATGTTTAAGATTCCCATTTTTATTACATGGGTTATGAAATGATGTATGATTTATGATTTTGTGGAACACATAAGAATGGTATCATTATGAGACGGGTGGGACCTATATCTCCCTCCAATGCATTGGTTAAAGATTTTATATCTCATGAGATATACATGGCTGGAACGGTAGGTTATACCGGTTTAGTGAAACAGGACTAAAACGAGGGTGACTCGGTTCAGAAAGGGACTTTGTCCACTAAGATAGTCTTGGAAATGAGTCTTGACTAACAAGAAATGATTATCTATGATTATGTGTGTATGTTACAATGTTTCATGTTTTAAGTTATGATTATTGGGATTATATTTCACTACTATGATTTATCCCATGTTATGAAATTATGCTCTCTTTTGCAGGTTAAGATTTCCAAAAGTTATGTGCTTATGTATATGATGTGATTGATATTTCTTTTGTTTACCCTTACTGAGCATTTGAGATCACCCTTTTATGTTTTCTTTTCCCCAGGATATAAAGAAAGGTTTTAGGTATAATAAAAGATCATCTTTATGGGAGATGTTGAAGATCTTTCACCATGATTAGAAGATTATATTCCAAGTTTCCAAAGACACTAAACTATTACGATCGTTGTGTGTGTGTTTTTGTTATGTACTAAGTATTCCGCAAATGTAATGTAATGTCAATGTACGTCAAGCTTCGGGTCTCTACAGTTGGTATCAGAGGGAGGTTTAGTCAACCTTTGTAAACTAGGATGCGAAAACATTAGTGAGATCTCTAGAGATATTTCTAAGGTATGTCTAGGGATGCCCCTAAGGATAAGTATACGAATAGGATATAGTCCTAGAACTATGGTAATGATATTAGATTAAACCAAAGATGTTATATATTGAAGTTACTCCCCCTTTATTATGATTTTTGCCTCTCACAATATTCTTTTTTGGGTTTTAGAAAATGGCTGGAAACAAGACGATTCACGATAATGGAGGATATGATGGACAATGGAATGATATTCTTCATGAGCAACCAAATGAAATGGGATTTAGAAGTCCAAAAATCATTATTATGCCGAATCAACAATCTCATAATATGATCAATAAAGTAAAATTTGGTAAGTTTCCTGACTCGGATAATAAGAGAAAGATCGAGTTTCATGATGATCATAGAGGAAAGAAAGTTCAATTTCCCCTATGTAAATCATGTGGGAAGAGGCATCAAGGAGAATGTTTCAAAGGAACTGGAAGATGCTTTGGGTGTGGAAAAGAAGGACACAAAGCCAGTAAGTGCAAAGGAAAAGGTTCAGTTAACACCAGGGATGAGGATAACGGTATTACTACGATATCAACAATGGTTAAATGTTTTAAATGTGAAATGTACGGGCATTATGCAAACCAATTCCCTAAGGGAAAGTCTCAAGAAGAGAATCAGTATGGTCGTATGGGTAGTATATATGTTGATGATGATGAAGAGACTACAAATGATATGTGAGATGAAAGAATTGTTGAAGCTCAGTCAATGGTTTAATAATGTAGTTGAATGATTACATGTTTATCATGTGTAATGTTGTATAAGTAATCTCATGGTAATATGGAATAAAGAGATATCTAAAGATTGTTACACTATTGTCTTTCCTTGAGTTTTGAAAGTGTATGATTAATGGTACCAGTATCCATGAAAGGTTATTCAGATATTTTTGGAATGTAGATGATATGCGCATAATGAAGGGATAAGACGACAATGAGATGTTTGATTGTATTCATGAGATCATGATTGATATAAGGACTAAGTGATATCATGGTTTGAGTATATAGAATTTTTAGGATTTTGGTATGTGGAAGGTGTTAACTTTTAACTGCATTCATGATTTCACTATGGTTCAATGGGTATTCATTCTTCAAGAGAATACATGATTAAGGTATTCACAAGTTTGTAATTTGACCCAAAAGATATATCTTATGATATATGGGGGATAAATGATGGAATTCACGTGATTGTTCTGTGACATTCCAAGTAATCATTTTCTTTATACTATGATCTTGGACCGAAGTATTTTAGATAAGCCTAAAGATTAGAATGGATTATGTTGGACATAAGTTAGGATAAAACGTTTTTCGATATTATTGATGGGATGTTATAGTAATATAGCTTTAGAAAAAGGACAACCTGCAGGATGGGCGACAGCCCATCGCGTCGGACAAGGCTGTGGGAATCGAACCCACAACCAAAATGCGACTGGCCTTTATCGCCTACCACTAGCCTACAAGAAGTCCATGTTTAGTAGAAACTAGTTTTATTATATTAAGTAGTATGATATATGAAGTATAAGTCCATTTTAGGAACCATATATGATTAATCTCACTATAGAATGACTTATGTATATTTAAAAACTTTTGCTAACCTTTTGTTTGAGACAGATGGAATGACCCGTCATTCTATCACATGATCGGCTAACACTTCACGAATAACAAATTCAACTTCATTTATTTAAGAGATGAAGTAGAAATTGTTTAAGGCACGAATAAGAATGAGATTGTACCAAAATAAAGTAAGTATTTATTCTAATTCAAATTCTTCAACTTTAGGGAAACGATCTTGAAAACCAAAAATGTTGTCCTAGTGCTCTTATATCTGATTAATCAGATGGTACCTTAGATCGTCACAAATTTATGGATTTGTGATTGTTGGCTTTTCCATAGCCATGTTCTCTACCACTCTCCATCAGAACATGATGGTTATATTTCTCTTCCATATCCATATTTTCACCTATGTGGAAACCCAGCGATTAGTTTATTTGGGTAACTGTTACGTTTCATACTTTTGTTTTTAAAGATTGGTTTTGGTATTCCTTTTTTCGATGTGGGTTTCGATTAAAGAAACTTTCGAATAGTAAACCATTTATAACCCCGATGAATTTCGAGGGCGAAATTAATTTTAAAGGGGGTAGAATGTAACACCCCGAGATTTTATGAAAAATATTATTTTAATTTCATTAATGTCTTGTGTTGTATTCTACACCAAGATTACCTTGTGCTATACGCAACACCGTATTAGCTTGCAGTATATGCAACACTATTCTTGGACCGTGTTACACACAATTTTGATAATAGTTATTCTACGCAACATTGAGTATATATATATATATATATTCAATGTATAAATGAAATATGGTTGGATTCTGTTATACGAAACAATGAAGGATTCTTTCACAACACGCAACCCTGACTTGGCTTGCATTACACACAATCGCGACCTTCCTCGATAGCGTGTGTTGTATGCAATATCGGGTTTTAATAAACAATGATATATTATTATAATATTATCATGAACTAGCCTTTATGAATAGTATTAACTAAATTTTGAATTTTATATCATTATTATTCATCTTACACATTTTCTAGAACATGGTATAAGAACAAAATAAATTTTTCGGGTAAAATAAGTATTTTTCAAAAAATGCAGTTTTGCCGCCTTTTGAGGGCGCACCCACTTTAAATCTAGTTTTTGAAATGTTTATATGTTAAATTTTACAAAATAAAATTCTTCTTTTGAATCAGGATGTAAAAATTTACATTAGATAAAGTTTTGATTTTTTTCTGATAACTTTCATATTTTAATGAATAGTAAAAACACGCTATATTTTAATTAAAAACAACTTTTTTCATCATAATATCTTATGTGGTTAAATTATATTATTGAATGGTTTTAAAGTATAAATAGAATATATTTTTACCATTTAATATAATGTATTTCACTAGCATTGATTTTACCTTGAATTCGTAGGTTAAATCATTTCAATCTTTTGCAATGTTTTAAACAAAAACCCGTTTTTATTCGACAACGGGATTAATTTTAATTTAATTTCTGCAACTTCTGTGTATGGAATTTTAAAAAATGGATTCCATATTTGGAATCAGTGGGTCCAAATTATGTTAATAGGCTACTTTTTATTTTTGGGATTATGAATAGTAACTACGGTAAATTTTATTTACCATAGTTAAAGGTAAATCGGGTAATTGAGGGTAAATATAATATTATAAAATCACCCTAACACATGCGAAAATTATATTTTATGGCTAAAAGTAAACCCATATCAACTAAGGGTCATATTAGATTCATTTTAAGGACTTTTGACCATAAAAATAATTTAATTATTATTAAAACCAACGAAAGTGACAACTGGTCACTTTCTTAAATATTATAAGTATAAGAATTTTAACTTAGTGATAAACATCATAAAACTTCTAACATGAATAGTATAAAGAAAGATAACAAAATTATCTACATCATGAGAATTTATTTATAATTTGTTTGGTATTAAATAGTTATCATTAATTGTGACACAATAGTGATGCAGAAATTATTTATCTAGTGAAAAATCATGAATATAGTTTTTATTAAACTAATAGTGACCATAAAAGGCACAAAAACCTAACCAAAACTTATTGGTCATGTAAATTGAAACTATAATCATCCAATGGTCGAATATTTGACCATTTGGAGTCTTATAAAAGCAATTATGACACCTATATTATTTTATTTTAAATGATGCCAAAGTTGTCACCTTCATAATTTAAAAAATATAACAATTTAAATATTGTGATTTTAAGATGATAAATTCGAGTAAAAGTATTATTGTGAAAGGTAATATATTTATCTTCATCATAGGATTTTATTTTAAATTTGTATGCAAAAAATAAGTATATTAAATAATTATAACTAAATGATGTAGTAATTATTTTATTAAGAGATAAACCAAATAAATGGTTTTAAAAAAAATAAAATAAATATTATATGAACTATTTAATGTGATCCAATAATTTTATAGATACATATGACCTTTAATAATATATTAATGCTTTTAGTTTGAACATATTTTCTGTATATATTTTATTTAAATTCAAATAAATGAATAGTGTCAAAATTGACACTATTGTTATTTTATAAAAATAACATATTATAAAATTGTTTAAAAATCACAAAAATATTTAAAAATTATAAATTTAAATATATATGGTCTATAATGTTATAAAGTAATCAATTATGGAAAATTAACAACAAATAAGTAATTATTTGTTATAATTTAAAATTTATTATTTTATTACCACAAATAAACATAAATAGATTATATAAGGATAAATCAAAATGATAAGGTTTAAAATAAGATCCACACATGACTAAATTTGATTGTGTGATGCGATTACAACCATATATCATATAATCTTCGAATATGAGTCATTTTTGGAGGTTTTTAAGTGGTGTTAGAGTTATTATAAATTAATATTTTTAAGAATTCCAAAGGTGCCCCTCTCCTCCCTTATAAAAGGGAACCTCCTCCCTATCTTCCTCACACAACTTTGAGCCTTCAAGCTCGGAAAAACCCTGACAAATTCTCTTCTCCACTTCCCTAGTAACATCCTAGAGGTTCTGGTCTTCCTCAAAGACCAATTTTAGTGCCCTAAAAGGAGGTCTCAAAGAGGCGCTTCAAAGAAGAGGTAATTTCCGTTACCGATTCTTTCACCTTTATTTCTTCTTCCACTTATTCTTCTTAGGTTTTTTCATTATGAAGTAATAAAATCAGTATCACTCATATACTGATATGTTATTATAATTATGAAGCAATCCTATTTCACCATATATGCATCCTACGGAAAACGAAATCACCGCGTGTGCGTACGTACGGAATACCGTCTCCACGCCGTGGTGAAATCTATTTTCCACCACCACCATACTTGGATGGGTATAATGGTGTAAATAATAACTATATATTATTATTTTAAAGTGATATTGATTCTGAAATAGTATACATACACTCCAATACAGTCCCACGATCATGAGAACGATATCATCGCTCGTGCATACGTACGGACTACCGTCTCCACGACGCAATGAGATTCATTCTCCACTTTAACCATTCATGAATGATTATAAAGTATATATAATAAGTAATCATGAAATATATGACATAATAATGATACTGGATTTATGTGTATATATATGTATGTCATCCACTTAATTCCGCTCAACTCAATAAGGAAACGAAAACAGCGTTCATGCGTACGTACGGCCTATCGTCTCCATGAACGGTGTATTTCTTTCCATTTACTGATTTATTATATATATGTATATTATGAATATATATATATATATATATATAAATCATGTTTTATATTCTGGAATTAAGTAATCATGATCTATGTAATCATATGAATAATTACACGTCAAAACACGGACGACAAATGAAACAATTTTACCCAAAACGCTCTTTAACATGGAATTTACAAAAGAACGGGTAAAATAAAGTCATAAGTGAACCATATATGATATCATAACAATGAATATGATCCTGTAATAAGTCAATGAAATTATTTAAATCATTATACAGGAGGTTCGGACACTTACAAAGCAAATCGGACCTATGGTAAGGGAAATATCACAATCTCATTTTTATTCAAGATTGTTTATACTTCAGAATTTATTGGGGTGTATTTTATCATCCACATCCATGTTTACTCAATATTTAATATTATTTCCATCCACCTAAAATTGTTTATTTCCAATTTTACCCTTCAGTGAGTTTTTAGTAAAAGATATGAAAGGAATATTTTGTCGTTTTTCGTACGAGGTACTTTTTGACATTTCTGACAAAAGTACGAGAAGAATGTAATTTTTAACTTATACGGTATGAATGGATTTTTAAAACATTATTGCCAAGAATCTTCTTTTACAACTTTTCATGTTTATTTTTAATCAACTACTTTTAGTTTAAAATTGTATGACATGTTAAGAAAGAAAAAATGTTTTTTAAAAGCAGAAAGGATATTTTCCTCAAGAATGGAGTTCAAGTGTTTTATCAAAATTATTTTCCATCTAAGATAATAAAGTGTTATATTTTTATCCCTATTATTACATTGATTTGATTATGTTGTGATGGAATTATATTTTTATGAATTCTTTTATCTTATATAAATTGTTTTATGATGTCACGATGTTTAAGATTCCCATTTTTATTACATGGGTTATGAAATGATGTATGATTTATGATTTTGTGGAACACATAAGAATGGTATCATTATGAGACGGGTGGGACCAATATCTCCCTCCAATTAATTGGGTAAAGATTTTATATCTCATGAGATATACATGGCTGGAACGGTAGGTTATACCGGTTCAGTGAAACAGGACTGAAACGAGGGTGACTCGGTTCAGAAAGGGACTTTGTCCACTAAGATAGTCTTGGCAATGAGTCTTGACTAACAAGAAATGATTCTCTATGATTATGTGTGTATGATACAAAGTTTAATGTTTTATGTTATGATTATTGGGATTACATTTCACTACTATGATTTATCCCATGTTATGAAATTATGCTCTCTTTTGCATGTTAAGATTTCCAAAAGTTATGTGCTTATGTATATGATGTGACTGATATTTCTTTTGTTTACCCTTACTGAGCATTTGAGCTCACCCTTTTATGTTTTCTTTTCCCCAGGATATAAAGAAAGGTTTTAGGTATAAAAAAAAGGAAGATCTTTATAGGAGATGTTGAAGATCTTTCACCATGATTAGAAGATTGTATTCCGAGTTTCCAAAGACACTAAACTATTACGATCCTTGTGTGTGTGTTTTTTTATGTACTAAGTATTCCGAAAATGTAATGTAATGTCAATGTATGTCAAGCTTCGGGTCTCAACAATTTTTATATAAAAATATTTTATACTCTTCAATTATTTCTCTTTGGAAAGATGATTTTTGGTCACTTATATTAGATTAATAATAATTTCAATTTTACCAATTATGTGAATTAAATTAGTAAAATTGGATTAAATATTTGGAATTAAAATAAAAAATATTATATAAAAATTTCAACATAATTTTTTACTATAATGAATAGTAAAAACTGTAAAAATCAATTACTGTCATTACTGTTAAAACTAGATTACGGGTTTTAAACTAAAATGACAAAGAATAAAATTAACTAGAAACTTATCAACAACCAATTTTGTGGATATATTTAGACATTATCACATATACGGTTATATAATTTTCTATTTTTTGTCCTTTTTTCACATGAAAAATGCGAGTGCACCATTTTCTTTTAAAAAAATCATTTGTCACACTCACCTAATATAAAAAAGGTTACACCATATCCTCTGCAATCCACACTTCCAAACCCATTTCTTTCATCAAATAACTACCCAAATATCTCTATAAATTTTCACATCACATTCAAGGGGCCTTTTTATATTCTAAATACAAAATATGATGAATTTAGGTGATACCAAAATGGGTTTTCAGAAGAAGAGGTAAACTGTTTAATGACATATTTCGTTTTACTCCTTCTTCTCCCTCCATAAAAACTTATCTATATATGATAAAATAATAATTATAATATAAATTATACACCAATATGTTATTTTTTAATAAAATAACATATATCCATATCAACATCCCTCAACAAAAATACAACATCATCATTCATGGTTATAGAGAATGATCACATCATGAACTGATGCTTTTCAATTTACATCATCACCTATCACAGATAGATAAATTATGGATTAAATGTTTACATGATATAATTATTTTATTAATATATGATTTTATTTATTATAACATATTTACCATATTATTTTCCATTTTATGAAAGATACGATAAAGTCATTCGTGTGTACGATAGACTATAGTCTAGTGAAGAAAATTGTTTTTTCATTACTATTTTTCATGGAAAATAAAAAGTGAATGTTTAATGAATATATATAATATATATATGACATTGAAATTAATATTTAAATGTAATAATTTATGTAAATTTATTTCAATTTAACAGTTTAGAAAATGGAAACAATGTTCTGGCATATATAAAACTTATCATCTTCATGAACATTGTATTTTATTTTTCATCTCTAAATATTATAGATTACTATAAATACATGTATATGGAATATATATGATATTTATATCAGGTATAAAATTATTTATATGATGGATCCATGATAAATATAATAGGATGGAAAATAACAAATCAAATCCTACATGAAAACAAAGCAAATATTTCCCAAAACATGATTTTATCTTAAAATTGATAATAAATGGGTAATAAAAAGTTATAATTGAAACATATATGGTATGATGTGTGTATATATATATATATGTGGTTATTTACTAGAATTATAATAAATTCATGGTTCTTTATAATGCAATTTTAATCATGTTAAAAGGAAGTCGAGACATCACACACACAATTTTCATCTCGCTTTTTATATCTCTAAGACATATTCCTTATTTAAGTCCTATTTCATTTATGTGGTGAATATAATACAACAGAAATTATTTTTTAATTATATTAATTAAAATTAAGTGAATTTATATATTCTTTTGAGTATATAACTTTTACGGGATTTAAGGTTCAATAGTTATCAAAGCTGTAAGATATTTTTGCTCAATTGGATTTCTTTGGGACATACATTAAGTTATGAACCTATATTTTTTTATGAGATGTATATACATAAATTTGGAATTTATTATTATAAAATTTTTTATTATTAATATATTTTATATTCCATTTAATTTTAATCATTTATTCAAATAATGATTCAATGTTACCAAGGTTATAAGGGTTTTACGATAAATCTCACTGTTTATCCGGATTGTTTATTTTTAGCTTATCATGATGAAATATATTTATCCATATCTAAATAAACAAATTTAAATTATTATACTATGGTTGTTTTATGGTAATAAAATTTTTCCTTTACTTTTATTCTATTCATGTATTCTAAAGTTCAAAATAATTTTTTTATTAGAAATCAACTGTATTTTTTTGATGATAAACTTTTGTTTCATTCATATCCATATTTTCTAGAAAAAATAAAAAAATCTTTTATCATTTCCAAAATTATTTATCAAACAATATTTTAACTATTTTTTACTTATTGAAAAAATTATTAAAATTAATTTTTATGCTATTTAAAAAATTATTTATTAATTGAGTTTTTCCAAAAATCTGAATGAAATTATTATTTTTACTTGTACGGAATGAACAATATTTTCCACTCACATGAACAGTAAATGTTTTAAATATTCCATTATAAAATTAAATTATATTCATTGAATACGATTTTCAAAATTTTTTATTTTTTGAAAAATATTTTTCAAAGAATTAATGATATTTCCCTCAAGAATTTGTTTAAAATATTTTCAAATATTCTTATATAATTTTCACTACACATTTTCAAAAAAATATTTCCATAATATTTTATGGATTTTTGGAAATTTTCAAAATGGAAATTTTATTTTATTTATTAAAATATTTAAATAATTTTAAATATTCCTTGTCAAGATTCCAATTTTATTTTCAATGAAAACGATTTTGAAAATATTATATTTCATAAAAATAACTTTTCATAATGGAAATGATATTTTACTTAAGAAATGTTTCAAGTGGTCTTTCAAAATATTTTTTCATAAAATATGACAGTTTTTAATGTTACTTATGCTGTCATGACCCATCCCTTGGGGCTCGTGTCGTGACTACCCAAAACACTTCTTCCATAGGCCATGGGATTGTGACTATCACTGGAAAGGAATATCCCTAAAATAGGAAGGCATTGACATTAAACCTGTACAAACACACAGTTCAAGAACACAACAAGATGAAACCATGAAGTAAAAATGTAGTTGTTTAAGTGTGTAATGAATGTAAAGGGGATGGAATACAAGAAAAACTAGAATAAAAATATCTATAATAGTAAAACAGGTCTTTAAATCACTCGCCGAGGACCATACCTGAAGGGGGTAGGTATAACCCATCTCTGCAACTCTCACGTCAACCATCACCGCCATCCACCGTCAGGTCCTAACTCCCTTAGTCTTAGTCTAGGATACCCATCATCTACACAAGACATAACAAGGTGTGTTCTAAGCCTGTGTAGGGGTGATTTCAACTATATATAGTAGAGACACTGAGACTCATGATGGTCTCTCATAATTCAACAAAGTAAATCCCCATAACATGATCTCAATTAGAAATCCCCAAGAAAAAAACATAGATCGAACAGGGTATAACTTAAGTGCATAAGTACATATGATTATTCATAATTCTAGATTATCTTATTCTTTCAAGGTTTCTACTACGGATTCACACAGGATCACTCGGTGCTAATCCACACAGGATCACTAGGTGCTGATCCCTAGAGGATTGTTAGGTGTTGATCCACACTGGATCACTAGGTTTTGATCCACATGGGATCTCTTGGTGCTAATCCACAAAGGATCACTAGGTACAGATCCACACAAGATTGTTAGGATCTAATCCACACAGGATAGTTATTCATTCTTCATGTCTCATCCAATAACTAGATTCACGTACATAGTATTCTTGATTCTAGGAGCATCTTCTCCTCAACCCAAATGTCTAACATCAAATGACAAAAAGTCCCCATAAGAAGTAACCCAATGATATATCATGTCATAAGGGTTCCAATGAAATAGAAGACATGTCATCTGGATGCTCGGTCTGAGTATTATATGCATTTTATTGTCGAGGGCCCAGTTGGATTCATGTACAATCCGTCTCAGTAATAGTAAAAATTTCTCCAAAACATAGGTGGAGTATCTCAAATAATATTCTCGTTCCATGGATTCCAGTGCCTTAGATGGTTCATCAAATAAATGTCTGGTTTTTGAGATACATCCTTTTAAGAGTATTTGGTCCGAAATGGGTCTGGGTCCAGTCCGACCCGGTCAGACCGACCCAGCCTAGTCAGAACTGGCTGGGCTACCGATCAGACCTGTCCGAACTGGCTAGGCTACAACGAAATCATTCTAATAGGACACAGACTGACTCGACCTGAATCGGTTGGGCTGGGCCATGGAAAGCTCGGCCTATTGGGCAGCGGACCGGTATGGCCCGCCAGCTGGTGCGACCCACGCGAGGGGTCGTGTGGCCCCTTTTTCCGGAATGGCTCAAAGAGTTGTTTGGATCGTTCAGTTGTGGTGCTTTGTGGTGTTGTCTGGCTATCCACAATGCCCATAGAGAGAGGATCCATTAACCTTCTATCACATCATTGATGACGAGAACTCGACTAGTGGTGTGTGATGGTGTACCGCCTATCCACCAACTTAGCCGACCCAAATCCAGATGCCCCTTTGGTCTTCAGTATCGCTGTGTAGCATAGACCTTCCACCATGGTCGACAGTTTTTGGCCACCACCTTTGTCAGTCGGCACCAGTTTTCATTTTTTCCATGCAGGCGCTTCTTTAGCGGGTCTTCGAGGACACTTTGGAGTGCAGTTTTCACTCCCCTCTACACCTACAGGCCTCTATGGATGTCGTTGTAACTGCATGCCTCCAGGTTTCAAGGTTCCTTCATTTTTATAAATCCTCCCTTGAATAACAAAATGATTAAACAAGTGGTAGTGGATCCAGACCTTCTTCATTTTTAATGCACACCCTACGTTAGAATCATAACGTGGTGGATATTAATTCATCTTCAGACACATTTAATTAATCTAGAAAAAAACGTATAATTAATCAAGATAAAACCCCTACCTCTAGAATCGTCAGAGGTGTGGTGGTTGTGGAGGTTGATGAGTCCTCGTTGGATGAATTCATCCGTGTTTGATGATCCCAGATTATTTCCACCAAAGATTATGTCCTCCTTCAGTGGAAGATTCGGTAGTACTTTGCAAGAGGATCCTCATAGTCGTATCTCTAACCCCAAACCAAGCCTCAATTAAATAGAGTAGGAGGGTGAGTAACGCATCGAATTAACTACTGAGGTTGATTAATTAATGAACCTATTAATTCCCTATAGTGTGGTTACACAACTGAAGACTCAATACATTAAATGGATTGAAAAAAAATCGGCCCCACCACTGGCACTCAACATGATATAATAAAATAAAATAACAATATTAATGTTATTTTATTATTTCCTTAAAATTCGAAAAAAGCTAACTTTTTCACTCGACCTACTACGGTTGATGTTAATCCTCACGTACGTGAATCCTAGTGCTCTGTATTCACCGGTTCCCTATGATTTTTAATCCAAAAACCAATTCAAAAGATAAAAAACTCTACCCGTATGTTTACTAAATATACCTTAAAAAATGTTCAAAATTTTGTTCCGGGAACACTGGGCATCAGAATCATGCACCTTCAATTTTTGTATACACATAATAATCCCAAATATTTTAAAAAATATATGGAATTTCCAGGACATTACATTCTCCCCACCTTTGGTAATTTCATCCCAAAAATCCATAACAAAACGAAGAAAACAAATCAGGGAATTGAGCTTACATTTCAACCTCCATCTTCCATGTGTTCTCCTGGAGGTTCTCATGCTCCCAAAGAACTCGCACCAGAGTAATTGGCCATCCACGAAGGATCTGATTTTTTTGATCCTCTATCTCCACCGGGAACTCAAAAAATGTTTCCCCATGATGAATTTACATCTCACCCTAGTCGATAATGTGTGATGGATCGTGCACGTACCTCCATAGTTGTGACACATGGATAAAATTATGCACCTGCTGCATTTTTTAGGGAAGATCTAGACAGTACACCACCGCGCTTACTCTTCTGAGGATCTAGAAAGGTCTAATGAACCTCAACGATTACTTGTTTCCTAGGCCAAACCTCCATAATCCTCCACTAGGTGAGACTCGTAGGAAGATGTGGTCTCCTTCCTTGAACTCCAAAGGTCTCTGTCTCCTATCAGCATAAAAATATTTCCTTATTTTTGTAGTCTTCATCCACTCCTGGATGATCTGCACCTTTTCCGTAGTAGCATGCACCAACTCTGGACCCATTGTGATGACTCCCCTAGGTCTGTCTAGCCTAGAGGTTATCTACAAGGACACCCATATAGGGCCACACTCAGATCCATGTCGGTGGTGGAGTGATAAATTTTGTTGTATGCGAACACCACCAATGGCTGGTGATTCTCCCAACTATAGCCAAAATCTAGGACACAAGCATGAATAATTTTTTCAAGTGTCTGTATGGCCCGATCCTTCTGACCATCTATCTAGGGATAATTTTTTTATCAATTGTAGCTATGCCCCAAAAGCCTCTTGCAACCCCTTCTACAAGAGGGATGTAAAATGAGCATCATCAACTGAGGCAATCGATGTCATTATCCTATGATGTTGTAAAATATTTTTTACGTAGAGATGTCCTAATCTCTCTACAGATCCTTGCTCTCGAATGGGAAAAAATATGGACAACATAGTGAGTTGATCAATGGTCACCCATTTGGAATCACAGCCCCTGTATGTACATGGTAGCCCCATCATAATTTCCATGAATATACCATCCCACTTAAATGATGGATCCTCAGGTGGTTGATTTAACCCTGCTGGTACTTGATGCTCAGCATTCACTTGCAGACAAGTGAGGCAACATGATACAAACTTCGCCACTAGTTTCTTCTTCACTGGAAACCCGTACTGATGCCAGAGTTCTTGGTAAATCTTCAATACTCTGGTATGTACCGCCAAAGGGGATGTGTGGAACTCCCTCAACACCTTCTCTCATAACGTCACTGGTACCATGGTGCATCCTCTGAACAGGATGACGTGCTCCCCTCCTTCATAAATCCATCAAGAGCCAGTCTTGAGGATATCTGAACATGTTGGGCCTCACAATATATGTCCCCAAGCTAAGCCTTCCTTTCTCACTGTAGGAGTGGGGTAGTAAAAATTATAGACTAGTGGTAAGATGCTCCATCAATATCTATGAACAATAACAAAAAGATGTCTATCAAGCATGTTGCCTCACCCAGATACTATAGACCATACCTCTTGTTGAGCGTGTCTGCTACTATTTTCCCCATTCCAAGAGTGTAGACTATCTCAAAGTCATTTTCTTGGATGAACTCTACCATTGTCGCTACCTCGAGTTCAGGTCCTTCTTTGCAAAGATATACCTGAGACTCTTGTTCTTATAAAACACTATAAAACATTCACCAATCAAGTAGTGCAACCACATATTCATCACAAAGACCATTGCTGCTAACTCTAGGTCATGGGTAGTATAGTTCTAATCATGATGTCTCAATATCCATGAGACATAGGTGGTCACCAATCACTCATGCATTAGGAAACAACCAGTCATGTCCCTAATTTGTTGTAGTACACTATATACCCAACACCCTATTCTGGTATCCTCACGATATGGGCACTCATTATACTCTACCTTAGCTATTGAAAACTATGATGGCATCACTCTAACCACATAAAGGGTTGTACCTTCCATGTCAAAGTTGACAAGGGTGTCATAACCCAACAAAAGACAAGTATAAATTTCTGGTAGTACCCAGCCATTCCAAAGAAACTACACACCTCAGTCACACTCTTGGGTGGCTCCCAAGAAAGAACTTCCTCTATCTTTACCAGATCCACTGTAACTCCATCATTTGAGATAACTTGCCCCATAATGTGGATTTCTGATATCCATAATTGGCACTTTCAAAGCATTCCTTAAAGCTAGTACTGTTAGAGTGTATCCATAACTACATGTAGGTGTGTGGCATAATCCTTATACAAAACTGAGTATATCAAGATGTCATCAATGAATACTACCATGAATTTTTTGAGGTAGGGTTATAAGATCCTGTTCATGAGCCCCATCAACACTGCCAGAATGTTGTTCATGAAAAAGGGAGTTACTAAGAACTCATAATGGCCATATGGATATTTGATGTCTATCTTCGATAAATCCACATATCGCACCCTGATATGGTGATAGCCTAATCCGAGGCCCATCATCAAAACCCATCGATATCCCATAAGATGGTCTAAGAGGTCTTAAATCATCAAGAGTTGATACTTGTTCTTAATAGTCACCTAGTTAAGGCACTAATAATCCACACAAAGCCTCAAACTCCTATCTGCTTTCTTAGAAAACAAAATCTGGGATGCCCATGGAGAAAAACTGGGCCTTATGAACCCGTTCCTCTGCAAATCCTCCAACTGTACCCACAACTCACAAAGCTTCATTGGAGCCATCTGAAATAGTGGTGTAGATATCAGTGACGTACCAAGGTATAGTCCAATATAGAAGTCTACCTCTCTACAAGGTGGTAGTCCTAGCACATCATCGGGAAAGACATCATCATATTGTTCCACTGCAACAGGATTACTTGGACTCATCATGTCAACTGCTTTGAGGGTAAAGCTAGCCAACTGATGTGTGATCTATTTCACCCTCCTCTGAGTATGTCCATCAATTGTTGTAAAGGTTACCTTCTCACTAGTGAGGGTAAACATGATCCCATCCCTACAGACACATCGTACATTGGGCCTAAAATTGTCAATCTAAGAATAGTCTATGGATAGCCAGTCCATACTAAATATTATGTTGTATTGCCTCGACTCTGCGATTAGGAGAGCTCAGTCGAATCTCTTGCCTACCATAGTGATCTCACATAGTCTTTAGTATTGTGTGATCATCGAATCATTTCTTTTAGGAGTCTCTAATCATAATGATTGAGAAAACAGATCTATCGGAATCTCTAAGATCCGTACGAGTGTTGTTGAAATAAAAGAGTGATTGACACCTATGTCTATAAGAACTACATCTAGGGTGGAATAGGCACATATCGTACTTCTAAAAATCTCCGGAGTACTGTGGTCATAGGCCTCTGTAGCCTGAAGCTGAGCTCTCCCTTTTTCACCATGTCTCTAAGGTCGGGGTGGACCACCTGCGGTGGTGGTGGTAGAACCTCAAACAATCATCCACCTTGTGCTACTCGACCTGTTCCTCTTCCACATATACATCCCTACGGTCCCCCTCTCTCAAACCTCAATCGCTACCTCGGTGGTCCCTTATTCATATATTGATCATCTATGTGAGTATTAGGATAGTCATGATCCATGATTCCATGTCCTCCAAATGATTAAGTGGCTTTAGTCCTCAGAATAGCTCTTTTTTCCTTGTGACCTCCGCACCTCCGACCCTGCATCTTGAGGTCGTCCACCAGAAGGTCTCTCCTGCTTATACCCATATGTCATCTGCCTAATTCCTTCTACAGATGACTCAGCTACCTATTATCTGATGATGGCTATCACGGTTGGTCCCTTATCCTATCAGAATCTCTCTTCCAATAATTCTTGCTTTAGCACTCCATCCTGTGTCAGAATATTATGTGATATCATCAACACTCTGATCTCCAGATGGAGAACCTACTCAAAAGTTAGGGCCCTATATAGAGGTTCTCGTTCCACATCGATGGAGTGGCATGAGTGGTTAGTGAATCTCGTCGAGTACTGCTCCACTGATAATTTGTCATGCTCTAAGTACAGTAGCTCCTCGATACAGACTGAGTTTAAAGGAGATGGTATGAACTCTTCCCTAAAGAGGATATTGATGTACAACCAAAAGTGTGTCACCCCTTTATGCCCCTAGAGTTTCAAACTCTACCATCTCTTTACTGCCCCCTGAAAGTGTCTAGCAGCTAAGATCACCATATAATCTACTATCCTCTCAACTTAGCGAAAGACACATGCCATAGCCTCCAGCCAGACCTTAGCTGCCTAGGGATCTGTCTCTCCTCAAATCCATGGAACCCTCTATCTCTGGAACTTGTGTAGTGTGCTCAGTAAGAGTGCATAGTATGATAATGGGGTTGGTGGAAACTTCTACCCTATGAGTGGTGGTTCTACTTGTACACCACATGAAGGTTATAACACAGTAAGAGGACCCTACAATGAAGCCTTTTCCATCAGTGGGCCATCATTGTGTACTCTCTTGAAAATCCTGGTTGGTTGTCTATGTGGAGGAATCTTGAATAGAGACAGGTGTCCTACAGTCAATAATTTATAACTAGTGAGATGACTCAATAGATATCAAAAGTAAAAAAATTCCAAAACACACGTAATCTGTGTTTTCATTCACTGAGTCAGAAATCCAAATTTAGGGTCCGGGTGTACAGATTTATTCTCCGCCCCACCAACATTGGACTCACTGAACAGAAAACCACACTCAAAACACGTAACACAATTTCTCTATTGGAAAAATCAGAGTCCTAGTTCTTCGGTAGAACCGGCTCCTCTGATACCACTTTGTCACGACCCGTCCCTCGGGGCCCGGGTCGTGACTACCCCAAGCCCGTCTTCCAAAGGATAGGGGTTGGCAACTAGCAATGGAAACTCATATCCCTAAAATGGGAAGGCATTTCCTTTAAATCTCTACAAACACATAGTCTAGGAACACTATAAGATTAATCCACGAACTAAAATTGTAGCAGTAAAGTGTGTACTAAAATTAAAGGGTCCAGAATACTAGACCAACAGGAAGAAAAATAGCCACAATATTAAAAAATCTCCCTAGATAAATTGTCGGGCTACCTACTTGAAAGGGGTGGGTATATCCTATCTATTAAACTCCCCCATCAACCATCACTGACATCCACTATTAGGTCCTATCTCCCCATGTCTCGGTCTAGGCTGGCCTTCATCTGCACAAGACACAATAAGGATAAGGTGAAGACTGTGAAGGGGTGAGTATAACTATACCTAGTAGGGACCCTGAGACCCTAGAAGGTATCTCCTAATTCCACAAAGGTAATCCACAAATATTGATCTCAATCACAAAGCATAATGAAAAATACTCAGCTCAAACCAGGTTTAATTTAAGTGCCAGATTTTAGATGATTAGTCATAAAGCTAAATCATCTTATTCTATCATGTGTTATGTTGTTGATCCACCATGTACTGCTTGGTGTTGATCCACATAGGACCGCTAGGTGGTGATCCACAAAGGATTTTTAGGTCTTGATCCACACATGATTGCTCTGTGCTGATCCACATAGGATCTCTAAGTGTTGATCCACTAAGAATCTCTAGGATTAGATCCATAGAGGATCACTAGGTGATGATCCAAATAGGATCACTAGGGGATGATCCACATTGGATCTCTATTCATTTTCATGTCTTATCTATCCCCTATATTCTCGTACATTGTACGCCTGGTTATTGGAGGATCCACTACTCAATCCTCCATTCTTACATCAATCAGCATGAATTACCAAGAAAAAGTAACTAAATGATTCATCATGTCATAAGGGATCCAATACAAAAGACAATGCGTCAATCAAACTCATGGTCGAAGATTTAATGGCATTTTAGTGTCAAGGGCCCGGTTGAATTATGGTACGATCTTACCCAGACATACTCCAATATTCTACAAAACTCAGGTGGAGTATCTCAAATGTACCGCCTCATTCAAAGGGTTCCAACATCACAGACAGGTCGTCAAACGAATGTCTGGTTCGAAAGATACAGCCTTTTAAGTGTATTTGGACTGAAATAGGTCCGAGTCCTGTCCAACCCAGCCAGGCCAGTACAGGCTGGGCCATAGCGGTCTCAGCCTGCTAGGCCACATACCGACCATCCCAAACCAGCAGGGCTGGGCTGCAGTAGGATGGGCCCACTGGGAAGTGGATAAGCATGGCCCGCCGGCTTGTGCGATCCGTGCAACGGGTCGCGCGAGCCCTGTTTCTCGAATGGATCAATAATCTGATCGACTCTTTATGTGGAAGTGCCATGTGGTGCTTCCTGGCTATCTTTATAACTCGCAATGATCTGTTTCCTTCACCTTCTATCACATCCTGAACCTACTGTGCATTACAGCGCACCTCCCATCTACCTACATGGCCGACTGAGAGTCGGCTGCCCCTTCATTCCTCCACAGCACCATGTGGTTCCGCCATTCCACTATAGCAGGTAGTTTCCATCCACCACCCTCATCTGCTGGTGATGGTAGTCAGCACCACCATGCCCATGCCGCACTGGTTCTTCTTCCACAGGGGTCCAATAACGGTCCATAGTTCCATTTTCACTCTTATTTGCACGTACATGCCTCCTGGGATGTCGTTGTTGCTACGTGCCACCCGGTTTCAAGGTTCTGTCAAGTTGATAAATCTACTCTTGGTGAACGCAATGATAAAACAAGCAGAAGAGGTTCCGGGACTTGTTCGTTTGGCTCACACCTTCGATGTTTTCATCATAACATGGGTGAGATTAATTCGTCTTCAAACACTTCAAATTAATCTAGACAAAAACCCATATATTTAATCAAGATTAAACCCCCTACCTCAAAAATTGTTGGAGAATTTTCAGTTGTGGTGGGAGATGATACCTCATTGGATGATGTCCCCAGTATTCATCGATCCCAGATCATTACTGGCCAACCATCCATCCCCCATCGGTGGAAGATGCCACAATACATTTCCATATGTTCCTCATAATTGTATCGATAACCCCAACCCGAGCCTCTATTAAATAGATAGGGAGGGTGATTAATGCATCAAAATAATTAATAAGGTTCATTAATTAATAAACCTCTTAAGTTTGAACGGTGTGGTAATGCAACTAACGTGTTAAACCATTAATTGGATTGACTATCCATCGGTCCCACCACCACCACTCAAAATGAGGAAGGAAAATAAAATAACATTTTTTATGATATTTTATTATTTCATTTAAAGTCACAAAAACTATTGTTTTCACCAGACCAACTATGGTCGAAGTTGTGACTCCCTTAAGCAAATCTCAGTGCTTCAGATTCAATGATGCCCTCATATTTTTAATCTAAGTACCAGTTCAAAATATATAAAACACCACCCACGTGTTTACTAAACACACCATAAAAATGTACAAATTATTTTTTTTCGCACACCGGGCCTCAGAATCGAGCACTGTCAATTTTCAAAAACTCATAATAATCCCAAATAAATAAAAAAACTATAAAGAATTTCCGATTCTTTACAATATCACCACTATAGAAATTTTTTCTTCAAAAGCTACAATAAAAGTAGGGGAACAAATGGTGGTGATGATTACACATCTGAGACTCCCTCTCCCAATTTCTCTCCTAGAGGTTCATGTGTTGCCAACAAATTCGCACTTGAGGAATCAAACAGCTATGAAGGACCCACTCATGCAGATACACTATCTCAACTAGTAACTCCACAAAAGTATCTCCATTATCGATGTCTAGATCTCCCCCGTTGATAACATGTGATGGATCATGCACATACCTCTTCAGCTATGACACATAGAAAACATAATGCACCTGGTGAATCTGTGGGGGAAGAGAAAGATATTATGCCACCTCACCTAATCTTTTGAGTGTCTATATGGTATGAAAACTCCACAAGTAGTAGGTGGTCCTGCAAACTGCATCCAATATCATGGACACAAGAAAAAATCATATCCTTGAGTGTCTTTATGGTCTTCTCCGTCTGGGCTTCTATCTGATGATGAAAGGCGGTGCTCATTAATAGTTGTGTCCCGAACGCCTCCTAAAACCCCTTCCATAAACAAGATGTAATATTATTGTCACAATCCGAGACAATAGACATCGGAATCCTATGGATTCATACAATTTCATGTACATAGAGGCATCCAAAGATCCCTAATGATCCCTTCTCTCGAATGGGTAAGAAGCTGGCTAACTTGGTGATTCAGTAAACAATCACCCAAATGGAATCACGGCCCCTTGAAGTACAAGGTAAACCCGTCCTGAAGTCCATAGGTATACCATCCCACTTCCACTATGGTACCTCATGTAGTTGTTTTAAGACTTCTAGTACATGATTCACAGCCTTCACTTGTTGAAGTGTGAGGTATACGAATACGAACTCTGTAATTACTTTCTTTATCCATGGCCACCAGTACTAATGCATGAGGTCCTGGTACATCTTAACCACTCAAGGATGTACCACAAAAGGGGATGTGTGTAAATACCTCAACACCTCCAATCATAAGATCCGTGGTATCATGGTACATCCTCTGAAGAGGATGAATTTCTCCCCAACATCAAAAAATCCATTCAGAGCATGTCCTAAAAATATCTGATCACATCAGGCCTCGGAGTCTACGACCCAAAGATGAGCCTCCCTAACTAACTGAAGGAGTTGGGGAGTAACTATCATAAACTGAAGGTACAATTCTCTATCACATTTCACTATGGATAAGTACAATGTAGATAGCCACTTTTTCACCTCACTCAACAACTATAGACTAGACCTCTGGCTGACTACATATGCTACTATGTTCCCCTTCCCAGGAGTGCAGACTATCTCAAAATCATAGTCCTTGAGAAACTCTAGCCATTTTCACTACCTAAGGTTGAGTTCCTTCTGTGAGAAGATATACCAGAGACTCTTTTGGTGAGAAAGTACTCTGAAATGTTTTCCCATTAAGTAGTGTCACCACATCTATAGTGAAAACACCACCACTGCTTACTCCAGGACATGGGTTGTGTAGTTCTGATCATGTTGTCTCAACATACATGATATGTAGGTGATCACCACTCACTCTTGTATCATGATACAACCTTGTTCGATCCCAGATGAGTTGTGGTACGCTACTTATCCAACACCCTCTTCTGGTAGCCTCAATATGGGGAACTTGTTAGCCTCTGCCATATCTCTTGAAAACACTGCTGACATATCTTTATCCACACAATGGGTTTTCCCTTCTTTGTCAAAACATAAAAGGGTGTATCAAATCTGGAAAATTTAGGTACGAATATCTAGTATTCAGTATCCAATTCCAAAAAACATTGCACCATGGTCACACTCATGGGTCGCTCCTCAGAAAGCTTTGCCTCTATCATTGTCGGGTCAACTGCCACTCCAGCCTCTGAAATAACATGCCTTAGTAAGTGGAATTCTCATTTCAATAATAAGAAAATTGAGAGACATCCATAAATCTAGTGCTCCTAGAGTGTATCCAGAACTATCTATAGGTGTGTGGTGTGCTCCTCCTCTGACATTGAGTATATCAAGATTTCGTCAATGAAGACGACCACAAAGTGATAGAGGTAAGGATGGAAGATCCTGTTCATGATCCCCATGAACACTGCCAATGCATTGGTCACACTGAAGGGAATTACCAAGAACCCATAATAGCCATACCAATATATAAAGGATGTATTTGGTAATTTCTCATCTCGTACAATGATCTATTGATTGCTTAATTTAATGTCTATCTTAGAAAACCATCGATCTCCCTTTAGTTGGTCTAAGAGGTCATCAATCCTCAAGAGTTGATACTTATTCTTAACGATCTCCTATTTAAGGCACTGATAATCCACAAAAAATCCATAGACTCCCATATTCTTTCTTAGTGAACAAAATCAGGGATGACCATGGAGGAACATTGGGCCTTATGAATTCCTTCCCTTACAAGTCCTCCAATTGTACCCGTAACTCTCAAAGCTCCGTGGGAGCTATCACATATGTTGGTGTAGATATCAGCGTCATCCTGGGGTATTGGTCGATGTAGAATTATACCTCTCTATGAGGAGTTATCCTCGATTTATCATTAGGAATGATATCAGAATATTGGTCCACCACAATAGGATAACATGGACCTTCACATACACTTCTCTAAGGGTAAGGCTAGCCAACTAATGTCTGATCGACTGAACCCTTCTCCCTGTAAGTCCATCCAGGGCTACAAAGGTTACCATCTAACTGGTTATGGAAAACCTAATCCCATCCTCGTAGACACACTACACATTGATCCTAAAATAGTCAAGCTGGGCATGAACTATGGATAGGCAGTCCATACCCATGAAGATGTCGTAAGGCCTCAACACTGCAACATGGAGACCCCACCAAAAACTCTCACCTCCTAGAGTGATATCACACATTCTACACTAGTGTGTCATCATCACATCTTCCCCCATAGGAGTTACTAATCATAAGGATCGATCCAATGACTCCTTCACAATCTCTGAGCTCCGAACAAGGGTCGTGGAAATAAAAGTGTAACTGGAAGCTGTGTGTATATGAACTGTTGCTAGGGTGGAATAGACACAGATCCAACCTCTAATCATCTTTATAGAATCATGGTCATGGGCCTCTGCCACATAAATCAATGCTCTCTCATATCCACCTTCTCCCTTTGGTCGGGGTGGTCCTCCTTGGGGTGGTGGTGGTAGAACCTCAAACCGTCATCCATCACCCAATGCATGACCTCCTCTACCTTGTTCGCTGCCCTTCCGAAACAAAATATTGAACCATAGACAATGCCCCAATAGTCCCTTAGTCATCTACTGATCGTCTATGTGGGGTGTCAGATATTCGCAATCCATGTTTCCCTATCTACCGAAATAGAAACATGATTTAGTCATCAGAAGACCTCATTGCCCTCGCAAGCTCCGCACCTCTGAACCTGCGTCCGGGGGTCATCCACCGGAAGGTCTGGCTCACATAGACCTTTGTGTCATCTGCCTACTACCTACTATAGATGACTCAACTACCTATCGTTTAGTGGTGTCTCTCACCATCAGTGCCTTCTTTGCAAATAATCTCTTCACCAATAATGCTCACTCAATCATTCAAGCCTGAATCAAATTACAGAGCAATATCATCGATGCTATGTTCTCCTTCCAGAGACCCATATTAATGGTTCTGGCCCTATATAATGGGTTTTTTACTATATTGGTGGAGTAGTGTGAGAGTTCAGGTAATATCTCCAAGTACCGGGCCACTGATAGGCTTCCCTACTACAAGTGCAGCAGCTCCAAGATACGGACTAAGGGTAATGTCGCTGGTAGGAACTCTTCCCTAAAGAGGGTCTCAATGTCTATCCAGGAGAGTGTCTCCTCGTTATGTGTCTAGAGTGTAAAAATACACCATCTCCTTATTGTTCCTTGAAAGAGGTTAGTAGTTAGGATCACCATCTGATCTGTTGGCATCTCAACAAGGTGAAAAACTTGTGCCACTACCTCTATCCAGTCCTTAGCTTCCTGGGGATCTATCCTTCCTCGAAAACATAGAGCCCTTTATTCCTAGAACTCATGAAACGTGATTAGCCATCATGCAAAGTCTGCAAGTGGTTATGGTGGAAAAAACATCCCAAGGAGTGGTGGAGTTGTTGGTACCCCACATGAAGCTGTCAATATAGTAAGGGGGACCTGCACCGAAGCCTCGTCACTCAGTGGGCCATCATCATGTACTCTATCCGGAATCGTGGATGGCTATTTATGAGGTGGAATCCTAAATAAAAAAGTTACACCATAGTCAATATGTTATACCTAGTGAGCTGACCCAAAGAAGATCCAATTTAAAACAATTCCAAAACACATGCAATCGGTGTTTTCATGCACCGAGTCAAAAATCAGAATTCAAGGACCTTGTGTATGGATACGTCTGCCACCACACCGACACTGGACTCCCTAAAATAAAAACCACACTCAAAATACATAACATTATTTCTCTATTGGAATGATTAGAGTCCTAGTTCTTTGGTAGAATCGACACCTATAATACCTTTTTTTCATGACCTGTCCCTCAGGGCCCTTATCGTGATTAACCCAAGTCTACCTTCAATAGGCTAGGGGTTGGTGACTTGCACAAGAAAGGTGTATCCCAAAAACGGGAAAGAATATCTTTTAATCCTATAGTAACACACTAACCATGAAAAAAAAAGATGAAAACACGAAGTAAAACTGTAGTACTAAAAGTGAGTACTGATAGTATAGAGGCTGGAATACAAGACCAACTAGAAGTAAAACAGCTACAATAGAAAAAAAAACTCCTGATATCACTTAATGAGGAACCTATATGAAGGAGATAGGTATAAACCATCTTAACAAATCTCCCATAAACCGTCTCCACCGTCCACTATCATGTCCTAGTTCCCCAAGTCTCAGTCAGTTTTCCCATCATTTGCACAAGACACAATAAGGTGTGGGAGAATCCCGTGTAGGGGTAGGTATAACTATACCATGTAGGGACCCTGAAACCCCCGAAGGTATCTTAGAATTCCAAAAAATGAAATCCACAAATCATGATCTCAATCACAAAGCACAATGAAAAGGACTCAGCTCAAACTAGATATAACATATATACAGAAGTACATATGATTAGTTGTAATGCTAGATCACCTTATTCTATCAAGGGATTGGATGATGATCAACATAGGATTTCTCAATGATGATCCACACAGGATCTCTAGGTGATGATCCATAGAGTATTTCTAGGTGATGATCCACACATTATCATTAGATGTTGATCCAAATAGTAAAACATGGTGCTGATCCAAACAAGATTTCTAGGTCCTGATCTACAATGGATAATTAGGTGCTGATACACACAGTATTTCTAGCTACTTATCCACACATGATCTCTAGGTGTTGATCCACATAGGATCACTATTTAGTTTTCACATCTCAGCCAGCAACTAGATTCTTGTACATAGTACATTTGATTCTATGATGATCTGCTACTCAATCCATCGGTCATACATAAATTGTAAAAAAAGTCTGAGAAAGAGGTAACCCATTGATCTTCCATTCATAAGGGTTCTAATTCAATAGATGGTGAGTCAATCGGACACCCGGTCTGAGAGTTAAGGGAATTTTAGTGTCAGGGACCCAGTTGGATTCAGGATCCATCCTACCATATCATACTCCAATATTATCTAAAATCTAGGTGGAGTATCTCAATATGAATGTCTCTTTCCATGTATTCCAATGTCGTATATAGTTCATCAAACAGATGTCTATTTTGTGAGATATGGCCTTTTAAGCATGTCTGGGCCACACTGGGTCTGGGTCCAGTCTGACCCAGTCGGACCTACCGATCCTGACCCGGCCCAGCTCGAAACATCTGGGCCATGGATCGGCCCAACCTGAACTGGCTGGGCTACGACAGGCTATGTCTGCTGGGCCGTGGACTGTCCTGACCCAAACCAGCAAGGCTGGGCCGCGGCGTGCTTGGCCCACTGGGCTGCGGACCAGACTGGCCCGCCGGCAGACGTGACATGCACAAGAAGTCATGTGACCCCACTTTTATGAATGAATCAAATAGTTATTCGGCTTTTTAATTGTTGGCACCACATTCCACTTTCGGGCTATCCATATTTCCCCATGGATCGAGCCCCTTTTCCTTCCACCGCGACATAGAGGTTGCGGCCTCCACATATAGTGCCTGATGGAGTAATGCTCATCTGCCAACGTGGATGGATGAGATCGGGTTTCCCCTTTAGTCTGTCATGGTGCCGGACTTCCACCACCAATGGTGATTTCCAGTAGCCACCCTCATCCGCCGGTGCTAGTTGTAAGTGCCACCATGCCAGTGTCATGTCAGCACTTCTTCCTTGGAGCTCTGGTGATGCTCCAGAGATTATTTTTCACTCTCTTCTATGCCAATGGGACTCCAGGATTTCATCTTCCATGTGTGCTTCCTGGTTTTAAGCTTCCATCATGTTCAAAAATCCATCCCTGAAGAACGCAATGATAAAACATGTAGTGTAGGGTCTGATCCTTGTTCATTTGGCCCGCTCCCTCTACGTTAGCATAATAACATGGGTGATATTAATTCCTCATCAAAAATATAGAATTGTTCTAGAAAAAAAACCCCATAGGAATTCATAAAGATAAAACCTCATACCATGGGAAGCATTGGAGGTGTCGCGGTTATGGAGAGATATTAGTTCTCATTAGATGTCGATGGCGTTCGTTGATCCCGGAACATTTCTGCCCAAGCTTCATTCCTTCATTAGTGGAATAAGTCGTAGAAATTCAGAAGTGGTTTCTCATAGATATCTCCATAACCCCAAACAGAGCCACAATTTAATAGAGGGGGAGGGTGGGTAACACTTTAAAATAATTAATGAGGTTCATTAATTATTGAACCACTTAATTCCCAATGGTGTGGTTACACAACTGAAGATTCCAATAATTAAATGGCTTGACAACCCATCGGTCCCACCACCACTACTCAACGAATGGTTAAAAAATATAACATAAAATTTTTATGTTATTTTATTATATTTTTAAAAGTTGAAAAAACTAAATATTTCTCCCGACCTACTGCGGTTGAAGTTAAGCCTTTCCTTATGATTTCCCAGAATTGCATATTCAATAGTGCCCTCAGATTTTTATTCTGATCATCGATTCAATTTATAGAAAACACCACCCGTGTGTTTACTGAAGTTACCTGAAAAACATCAAAATCTTTTCCTGGCACACCGAGCCTCAAAATGAAGCGCCGTCAATTTTTGAAGACTTGTAATAATCCCAAATAATTTAATATATATATTTATATATACATAATTTATGAGTCATTACATATGCTTCCTCAGGGATAATATGGAATGACAAAATCCCTATTGGTACTCTAGAAGGTTAAGGTTTATGTTAATGAAATTTTTATGAAACCTTTTTATTATTCAAGGGTTATGCTATCGTGAATAAATGAAATATTTACGAAACTCATTTTATTTACACGGGTTATGATATGAATATATGATGTCTATTTTATTATGTTGATGAATAGATAAGTATTGTTTTCATTTATAGATGTCTGGGTATTATATCTCCCTCCAATTAATTAGGTAAATCATTATATCTAATTGGAATAAAATGGGGAAAAAGTCATTGTTATGTATCTACTATAGGAAACAAGAAATTCAAGATTCACTTAGGGAAACATGTGCATTGAGATCCACAATGGGAATTAGGTCATGATTCATGATCTAATATTTTGATGGTATCCTTAGTTAACCTTGATATATTAATTAATTTTTTATTTTTTTATGGTGCCACACTTTTATGACATGATCTTATGGTTTATTACTGATTTATAATTATTTTTCACTCCCATGGGCCACAAATTTTGAAATGGAAAATATTTATTCCGCGAGTCATTATTATGATATATGAAAGGTTTGGTATGAACATTGAATGTTATATTCATGACCACATACCCTTATTATTATCTTATACTTTCATATGATCATATATTGATATCTCTTATGTTTAACCATATTGTGATTTTTGGGTCAATCTTCGTTAAGTTTCCTTCCCTAGGTTATAATGAAAGGTTTAGTAGAATACTGTAACATCGTGAGTTTTTTAAAAAGAAACACTATGTTTGATAGCCTACATGATCCACAACATAGATATTTAATGAACACAAAATTATTGTTATTTGAATGTTACCATTATAACCATTACTTTAGAATAATTGGAATGAACACGATTAGATGAATTTTAAAACTTTTGTTTTACTAATTTAAATATAATATCTTATTTGGTTAACAATTATTTATAAATAAAAATAAATTCTTTCTTAAAAGAATTTTATTTTTAATAAAAATATTTAACTGCATAGAACTATGTTTTATAGTAATAAAATAAAAAAAGAAAACATTTTTATATTGTATTAATGATATATAAATATATATAATATTCAAACTGATGTTTAAAATTTTTTGTATGTGTTTTCTAGAAATGATAGATGAAAAAATCTAATTTTACACAAAAGATGTATTTTATAGAAATATATTTTTATCTCTTTCTGATGGCACACATTTTTTAAATCATGATTTTGAAACATTTATAACTTATATTTAATAAAATATTATTTTCATTCAAAATAGGAATATAAATACATTGATATAATTTTTGGTAATTTTCTGATAAGCTTCACATTTTGATTCATAGCGAAAAAATACTGAATTTTAATTAAAAATAAATATTTCAAATAAATAATTTATAGAGTTAAATTATATAATTTTTTTTCTTTTAGAAAAGTTTGATAAATTTAATATCATTTGGTCCAATTTAGTTAATTGGAATCAATTTCACATTAAATATATATTTAAAAATATTTCAATCTTTTAAAGGTTTTCACTCTAAAGCCATATCTTTTCATTCAGTGTAATGGATTAATTTAAAATTAATTATAATTAATTAGAAATTTTTATTATTTAAAAATAGATTCCATCTATTGAATTAGAATGTCTAAATCTTATTAAGTAGACACATATTATTTTTGGGCAACATTAAAAGAAATTTAGTAATATTTTTTACCACGATTATGGGTAAATTGATTAATTGAGGGTAAAAATAATATAATAAATATTATGAAATTACACTCACACTTGTCCTAATTTTACTGGATGATTTATTTTCGACCAAAATCATCATAGGGCAGATTTTATGTCCTCCTGTATCCACATAGATGATTTCAATCATTTTATAGTATTTCATTTTGACAAACATTAAATATATCATAGTCATGTTTTTATTAATTATTACATCATTAATAAGAGTTAATTTAAGATATAACATCAATTATAAATAATAATTTAAAATTTAAATTTTCTATATATGTCATGGAAATTTATTTTCAATTTTTTTTAAAATAAATTATTACCATAAAGGCTGACTTATTGATGATACAATCCTTGTTTAATTAAGAGATATATCAAATAAATGTTTTTAAAAATGTTAAAATATTAAAAAATAATATATAATTAATTTCATAAAAAATTATACATAACCTTTACATGCTAGGGATGATTAAAAATATTTGGTTCAAATATATCACTTTTTATAATATTTTTAAAAAAGAATGTAATGAATAGTATGAAATCTAACATTAATGTTATTTTAAATTAAATAATATTTAATAAAATGGTATAGAATACAAAAAAACTAAAACTAGGCCAAATTATTTAGATAACTATTAAAAATTCATAAATTACACATTTATGTTTATTTTGGAATTTTATTAAATTTATTTTAACAATTAGGTAGTAAAAATATGGTTCTCACAATAAGATATAAAATGATTTAATAGCGGTTAATTTAAAATGATAATGATATGAATATGGAAAAAAGATATATAAAAACAATTCTTGGTATTTTTTATACCCATACTATTATTATCTTCGAAATAAATCAATTTAGAGGAATTTCATAACTAAAAATTAATTTATTTTAATTTAATTTTTTTCCAATTTTAAAAATGTCACCTCAGCTAAACTATGAAAGGGAACATCCTCCGTCACTTTTTTCAAAAAACCATGAGACTTTTATCTATAAAAAACACTTAAAATTTCTTTTGGAAATATCATTATACAATTTATAAATATCCAGGTCTTCTAGAAAGGCCAACCCTAGATCATATAAATAGAAAGCTAAAGAAAGTCTGCTGAAGAATAGGTAGTTATTTTTACTAACTCATTGTTGTTTGTTATTTCTTCTACATACTATAAATGTGTTCTTACATTATAAATTAATAAATATTTATTAATATATATTTTGAGATTTTATTAATGTTATGGTACAACCATATTCAACCTTTTACCCATCCTATTAAATAATAAAGCACTATGGATACATATGTATGACTTACCATCTCCGCACTGTGGTGTAATCTATTTTTAATCACCACTTTAAGTTAATTAGTATAATAATATAAATAATGGATAAATATATTACTTCTTAAAATAATTTTTTTTGTATAAAATTAAAATAACATCTACTTCCATACCCTTTCATAATTAAGGGAATGATATTGTCAATTGTGTGTTAGTAAGGCCTTCTATCTCCATGATGCGATTCAATTCATTTTTCATGTTAATCATTCCAAATTGATAAAAAAATTGTATGATGAATAAATATGATATCTATGACGTTAATATCATTATATATTGGATTTAACTATATCCTATGCACAAGAACTGAGACTTATATAACAAAACACACCCAAGAAAATGATTTAGTTAACACAAAAAATAAAGGTAGTAATAAAATATTATTAAAAATATAGGTGACAAAATGATATAATAGGATCATCTACATTATAATAAATATAAAAATTGTTCTTTTATAAATTATTACAATTCATTAAACCATTATACTAGAGTTTGATGCACGTACAACCAAAAACAATTACGAGGTAAAGGATTTATTAACTCATTTTTAATTCAGTGGGATAAACATATATTTTATTTATTAGTACATGTGTTAAATAAATTTAAATTATATTATGATTTTTTTCCAAAAAAAATTATGGGGATTTATAGTGGACTCTAAAAATAAATTAATATGATCTAAGAAATGATCTTTTTATGGGTTATTTCATAATCAGATTATTATTTTATGAAATTGTTTGAAAGGAATATTTTTGTCATTTTCCAAATGAGGTACTTTATGACTTTTCTACAAAAATACATAAGGGATATTTTATTTTCTTATGTGGAATGAGTGGACTCTTAATATTTCATGAAACATTAATGTTTTGAATATTAATTTAAAATCATACATTATTCTTTTCTATGAAATTTTTTTAATTCTAAATTTATGTATTTTTAATTGAATGATTTAAAGTTAAAATGGTATCTCTCTCAAAAAAATTCTATGATTTTATTAGAGTATTTTCATCTATGTAAACACCATTTATTAAATATTATTCTTCATTGAAGGTGATATATTATAATATAATCCACCATATTTAATTTGATTTTCTATGATTAATTTGACTATGGATGTACTATTGTGACACCATTTACCATATTACCGAGAATGGTTTTTGATTATGTCAAAATATTCGGTATCTTTATTTATATTTCGTACGTAAATGTTGTTTACAATTCATCCAATTCATATGAAGATTTCATTAGACATAGTATGGGATTTGGGGGCCTATTATATCCCCTTGATAAAGAGTTAGGTTTCAATATACAAACTATACTAGGTTTTATCCAAGCCCATACCCATTTATTAGATTCTTGGTATGAACCCTCGATAATGTTAGATTATTGGAATAAAGCATTGAAAATATTATATTCTTAGTTAGAAGCCATAATAGTTTTATTTAGATGTATAAAATTATGCATTCAATCATTATGAGATTATTCATTGATTTCTATGTGATTACTCAACTACTATAATATCCCCAGTTATGTTTTCTAGATCATGTAATTATTTACATGGTATTTATTGATTATATTTTATTCTATCCATAATTTTTTACTGTTATTGATTGAATAGATTATGTTTCAGTTATATAACTTTCCATAATTTTTATTTATGATATCTTCTTTTGTATTCTTACCCATAATGATAGTTTTAGGACAACACTTTCATATGTTTTATTTTCTCCCAAGATTATAAGAAGTATAATACACCTGATATGCAGGGATAAGCATGGCGAATAATGGCGTTCTTAAAGTAATAATTAATTTTATTTTATAATTTCAATTGTAATATATTTTTCATGTGTGTATCTAGTTTTTCAAGATTACTAAACAGTTCAGTCCTGCAGGATGGTATTCCTTGCATAATATGCCAACGTAATAAAGTAACCGTTGTGTATATGATATTGGTGTCTGGGTATTTATAGTTTCTATCATATGATGTTTAGTAGATACCACTGGTAATGAAATAATAGATTAGTGAACATAACCCTATGATATGATTTAAGGATAACTATAGAAGAAGTTTCCAAAAAAAACCTTATTTATGAGATTAGTTGTTCTGAAATTTTTCATTTTGTGCTATGTATTTCAATAGTTTTGGGATTATACATTCTTTTTTGTAATGATATGATCTAATATAGTGTATGTAGTCATTTAAATGTGGAACCTCATAGAAGGCGTGGACACCTAACCATGCCCATGATCCAAAGTGTAAGAAGGATCAATTATTTTATGGTCTTATACCAATCTTTTGAAGTGAAGAAGCCTTCAAAAAAATATCATCATATGAATACATAATATTATGTTCTAGTGAGAAAAATAAATAATTTTATATATAATGAATTATGAGGGAAGCAAGAGATCAATAGTACATCAAAGAGAATGTTGTATACTAGAAATAGGATAATGAATTATTTTCCCACATATGATAATTATGGAAAGAAAGACCCTAGTACATGCATAACAAATGGGATTTTTTATACAAGTGTGGTTAGAACGGCCATTGTGATTGTAACATAATGTGTAAAGGTTTCCAATATACTATTATTTAACTATAAGAATATGGGACACTAAGAAAACAATGTCTCAAGTGTCAAAATTATTTACCCCAAAAGACTATAATGGATTATTATCATGTTTATGCTACTTCCACATATAAATATTAATTAATAATAATCTTTTGTTTGGATTTAAGAATTATGTTTGTAAAATTATGTTATCAAGTATATTCAGGTTAAATCAATCATGATATATATAATGATTTTACTATAGTACATATTATTTTAAATACTATAGAGAATATGTTGAATGGTACCGATGACCAGAAAAGATATTTTATAGAAATAAGATCTTTTATAAAACACATTATTAATGGAATATATCCCTTAATATATTCTTTATTTTGATATAAAAATGAAAAATTGTTTTTTTATGGAATAATATTAGTGACTATGAAGGTGGTTAGTGATTTTATGGTCTATTTTATCTTTTAGGGGATTACTCAATGTTTTTATTTAAGAAATATACCTAAGATTTTATTATTATAATAATTGATGATTTTTAAGGATTGAAGGTGATAAAGGTGTTCATATATTTGGTATGTGACAAAAAAATAAACATTATTTTTTTAGAGAAAATCTAATGTTATGTTGAATTTTAAAATTTTGTGACTTTCCTAATAAATATTTGACATTGAATTTGGAAGGATGTATTTTGGATGACTCTTAATGTTGTAATCGATTAATTTGAAGATAAAATATTGTTTTTTGAGGTTAAATTATTATTTATTGTATTCATTGTGCCATACTTTTTTATTTGAGTACACATTTAGATAATTAAGAAAATTACTTGTGGGCCTTATGATTCATTAATGTTCTTCAGAAATATAAATTTATCTTGAATATTCATATTCAGTTGTATTAAATTAAGTTAAAAATACATATAATCATAACAAATGAATGAAATTATACTCATGTCATGGAATGTAATCCTATATTTTTATTATCTCATGTTTTTATATGAATATTAAAGTATACTTAAATCTAGGAGGTATATTTTTGAACAAATACATTATCTGTTAACGTTCCTTTATATTACATCAATTGTCTTTTAACTAATCACAGATTTATGGTTTTGTGATTATTAAATTTTTCATGACCATGTTCCCTATCACTCCCCATAAGAAAATGATATCGATTTTTCTCTTACATTTCCATGTTTTCCTACATGGAACTGTATTGTGTGTTCTCTCAGGTGACCTTCATACTCCATTTCCTTATTTTAAAATATTAGTTTCAATAATCCTTCATCTAATGTGGGGTTTCAATAATGGAAATTTGAAAATTCATACCATAGTTACCAATCCAATGAAAAAATTATGAGGATGAAATTTATTATATTGGGGATAATGTAACATATCTAGATTTTTTAAGGGAAATAATATAGTCAATTGCATACATGATACACCACATCAAGATTAAACAAACAAATAAATAATATTATTTAAGTGTAACCCTTATAATCTGGTAGTTTGAATGGTGAGAATGAATAACAATATATGAATTGTTAAAATATTGTATGCATACTTAAATATAATGATTTAAATTGAAAACCATTTTTTATATGTGAAATTAAAATATTATTTAATGGAAATATTTTTCTATCAATACTATTTTAATTATCACAAATTTGTTTTATACCCGTAAAATAAACAAAACAAAAAATTTGGTTTATATTAATGATATATATATATAATTCAATATTATATTTAACATTTATTTATTGTGTATTATAAACATGATATAAAAACTAATCAAATTTTAAAAATAAAAGATAAATTTTTATAAAAAATATTTTCTGAAAACCCTTTGATGGAACACTTGTTTTCAATCTAGTTCTTCTACTTTCTAAATTATATTTCAAAAAATAATATTCTTATTTGAAATTGGAATATAAATATTTACATTTATTGTAATTTTGTATTTTTTAAATGATTCATGTCTTGTTTAATTGTGAAAAAATACTAAATTTTAATTGAAAAAATATTTTTCATATAATTATTTTATAGTGTTAAATTATATGTTTAATTAACTTTAAAATATTATTACATGTATTTTATAACATTTAGTACTATTTTGGACCTTGTAATCAATTTCAGCCAAAATTTTCATATAAATGTTTCATTATTTTGAATGTTTTTACTTTAAAAACACATTTCTTAGTTCCATCTGTTTGATTAATATTAAATAAATTTTATCCAATTATGTGATTTTGATTTTTGTAAAGTGGACTGCATATTTATAATTTTGATGTCTGTATTTATTTAATAGGTCCATATTCTGGACAATGTTAATTGTAACATTTTTAATTTCATTCATTTCCATATTATGAGTAAATTGGACAATTATGGGCAAAAATAATATTTTAAAAATTAAAAAATTTACACTAAAATGTGTACTATTTTCTAAAAGAAATATTATTGAAAAAAATTCACCCTAGAGCCAATTTTATTGTCTCTTGGAGCTAAATGGATAGCTTTTTATACTGTTATAATATTTTATTTTACAGAAAGTCAAATATAATATACTCAAGTTTTTAATAAGTATTTCATTTTTAATATGTGATAACTAAGAAGATATATTCGAAAATAAATATAAATTTGAAAAAAAATCATTATTTTCATCATTATAATTTATTTATAAATTATCAAGAAAGAAATAATTTCCTTAAAGGATTACAATATGATGATGGTGTAACTGTTTAATTAATAGAAATGTCAAAATAATATTTTTACTTTTTTGTAAAATTAATATAATTTAAAATAATTAATTTCATTAATAAAATTATAGATAAGTTTTTCATGTTATTGATGGTTTAAATTATTTTTTTAATATATAATTTTTATGATATTTTTTAAAATTTCTGTAATTATTAGTGTCAGAATTGACATTAAAGATATTTTAAAATAAATAATATTTTATTAAATGATTTAAAAATCATTAAAATTTAAAAAAATTCGAAATTATTTGGATAAGGGTTACAATTTCATCAAAAATTTATTTATGATTTTTTTTGTATTTTATAGTAACTATATTAACCCTTAAGTATTAAGAGACATATTTTCATGGTAAGAGTTAAAAAGATTAAGTAAGGGTTAAAGCCAAAAGATTAGGGTAATAATATGACCTAAACATATCTAAAAATTATTGTTTTATATTATTTAGACCCATAGAAATATTATTTCTAAAAAACTAACTTTATCACAATTTTAATTTAAAAATTAATATATTTTAATTTAACAATATTATAGTTACCAGAATTTTCCCAATCCTCCATAATAAAAGAGAACCTTCTCTATCACTTCTTCACAACACCTTCAGACATCTATCTTGACCAAACCATGACCATTTATCTTACCAAAATCATTATAAATAATCTTGAGTTCCATATCATCCAAAAATAACAACCATAGAACCATTATAAAGAGATCTAAAGAAAGTATGATGAAGAATATGTAACCATTTTTACTAACTCATTAATGTTCAAATATTCTTCTACTTCCTCTTCATGTGTAATCTAAATAATAAAGAAATAACTCAAGTATAATCTATATAATGATATATTATTATTATTATTATGGTAAAATTATGTTATACATTTTATACATTGTACAAAAAACATAATGCATCATGGGTGACTATGTATGGATTACCATCTACGTGCCATGGTGTAATTATTTTTCAAAACCATATCACATGAATAGGTATATTGATGGATTTAATTGATATATAAGAAAAATATTATTTGATATTAATTCTTTATAATTAATATAACATATAATTAATTACACTTTTACAATTAATGGAATGTTACCATCACTCGTGTGTACATATAAAATATCATCTTCAAAATGACATGTGGTTCATTTCCCATATTCACTGTTAAAGAATATTTATAAAAATATATATAGTGAATAGATATTATTTATATGACCTTAATATATTTATGTATATGAAGAAAATATATGTTATGCACATGAATTGGGACTTAAATGGAAAAAAATTCATAGCAAAAAAATGTTGTCCACCCCTAAAACAAGGGTAAGAATTTAAAATTATTAACTAGCATGTGATAAAATTTTATAATATGATTATATAAGATCTAATATAAAATAAAAAATGTTAGGAATAAATTAATAATATTATTTATACCATTATACATCTGGTTAAATCATGTACAACCAAAAGGAGGTGTGAGGAAAGGGATTTCTAAACTAAATTTTCTATCAATTGTTTAAAAATACATTTTATTTATTATGATATGTATGAAATGAGTTTTAATTATCCTTTTTTGTAATAACACATGTTTTATGTGTATTTATAATTTAATAAAATAATATATTTATTTTATTAATGATTTTTTCACAATATGATTTGTATTTGGGATTGCTTATGTTTAAATCTCCACAATAGATTATTTTTCTTCAATGTGCAAGTTTTAAAAAATAAAAATTATTTTTAAATGATATCTTAAAAATGTTTAATCTAGTTTTAACCATCATCAAATTTTTATAAAATGGTTTGAATAGAATATTTATTTCTTTTTTCAGACGAGGTACTTTTTAATTTTTCAACAAAATTAAATATGAAATCCCTTTTTAATTTATGAAGCATGATAATATTTTTCCATAAAAATTTTGCCTTAATATTTTGAATGTTCTTTTAAATTTGTATATGGTTCTTTAAAAGGTAAATTTTTTTCTTTTATTAATGAATATATTTTTAAATAAATTATATTAATATCAAAAATGATTATTTCTCTCAAGAAATTTCTATGCTTTTATAAGAGTATTTGTATATTTTTCCACACCCATTGATGAATCATATGATTCACTGAGATTGATATATTTTTATATTGTCTACAGTATTTTATAAAATTATTTATGATTATTTTGATAGTGGATTCCAATATTGATAATATTCACAGTATTAGTTAGAATACTTTGCGATTATATTTACTGACTGGGGAATATTATTTAAAATTCATATATATATGTTGTTTAACTTTCATCCCATTCATATGAGGAATGCATTAGACTATGAGAGTGATAGGTGGGGCCTAATATAACCCCTTTATGTATTGGTAGGTTTCATGAGACTAGCTAGACTGAATTTTGGCCATGACTATACCCATTTATTAAATTCTTAGTAAAAATCATTGATGATATTAGTATCTTGGTATCAATCATTGAGAGTATTATATTCTTGGTATGAATCCTAAACTATTAAATTTTTCAGTCCTTTAGGAAGTGATTCCTCGTATAATATGCCAATGTTAAATTGTAACCACTAACTCTGGTCTACAAGGATTTGGATCTTTACATGTTTTCCTATGGTGAGTACTATATGATAAGATCATTGTAAAATATTTTTAAAAACATTCATAAAATAATAAAATTATGTTTCTAGTATCCAAAGAAACTAATCAATTAATTCCATCAAGAATGTATTTATGAAATGTATTGAATATTCTTCTAAAAATATGTGATATGTGTGTATGAAAATCCTAGTTCCCTATATCAAGGTATTTTGAACATGATGTTAAAAAATTATATTTTATCCCCTATTATTTTTATTGTCTTATAAATTAGGGTTTCGTATAATGGAGATAGAAATAATGGGACTCATGTATGGGATCTAAGCAGGTACCCAGTCAACACTTATGTAGTGGACCTCTGAGTTATTATGGTTGTGGTATTTATATTATTGTTTATGATATTATTATTTCATGATAAACTTTGGTTTTATTTTTCTGTTACGGTTGATTGTATTATTTCTTGGTCGGACCAATCAAATTGGCTGAGTTCAGATATCATGGATTAGTCTATAGGATCAAATTTTATAAGAATGATTTACTCTGATTGGTAAAGGAAAAAATTAGTTGCATATATATAATAACATATTTGGATGTTTTCAAAAAAAATTATTATAGGTTAAATTTAATTAACTAAAATTGATCATGTCTATTTTTTGAATTTATTTGTATATAAGGGTGACTAACATAGAGGTTCTATGACACGTTCTTTGTCCTTTTGAAAGTCTTAATAGGTTTTATACCGAGGGGTGAGAATTCATTAGTTAATGGTTCTTAGTAACATATTGTGTGTGTTATCCGAATATATTTTTATGTAATTGTAATATTAATGTTGTTATTGGTTTTTTGTATTATGATTCATTGAATTCTAGATAATTTAACCAATATTATGTATCATTGTACCACCTAAGGATCTGATTCATGTGTTTTTTGAGGTGGGGGTATTTTTATGGGGCCCTTAAATGTATAGATGGGTTAGGATGTGAATGACCTAGTGGATTCTATATAGTTAATGTAGTAGATCCACATTATCTGGTTGTTTCTTAGTTGGTTTGGGTTTATGGTGCCATTTCTAATCCATGTGGACCAACTATGATCAGTTTTTTCTTGGTATTTTATGATAAATCATCTTCAGGTATTCCAGATCCTGGGAGGACCATTGGAATCATATCATTGAATTTATATTATAAAATTTCTTTTTATAATAATTTAGACTCATAATGAGAAGAGGATGAAGTTGGTTACTTACATTATTCAGGGGTATGCAAATAGGTGGCGTGGTTTTATGATCTTGGTTTGGAGGAAAGAGGTAATAATATGGGAAGACTTAATAAACCTCTTAATTTAAGAGTTATTTCCAAAAACCTGAATTTAGATTGAGATCTTGGATTCATGGAACTCTAATAGGGATAATTTTTTGATATATTTTTTTTGTTTAATGATCCATGTAGTTGTTTTCTTTTTCTCCCCTATTATCTATTATTTATGACTACAAGGCCCAAAGGTTTGATATTTATTTATGTCTTGATAAAATAAAGTAGGTTTGGATCTTTAACATTAAATATTTTTTCATTATTCTCCACTATGACATTACAATCAATAAATGTTTAGATCTATACATGGTGGTGGGTTTTCATCCAATTTTTAAAGCATTGGTAAGTGGACGTTTCATTATTAATGTGGGGGAATACTAAATAAGTATGATGATGGGGTTAGAAAGGATATTACTACATTTCTAATAGTATTTGGAGTAAGGTAGTGATTCTTCAATACCCTCTATAGGATGAGGCTCCATTGGTGTTATAATTGCTAGAAAATTATACATTTGAACAATAGTTTTACAACCCTATAAAGAGAGTACTTTTAGAGTAAAAAATGGGGCATCATTATCTAATATGTTTCAAGGGTATTGGATATGAGTTTTGTAATAGGTTCTAAACACACTCAATCCTCAAGGGATAGGTCAATAGAACCCTAGAGGGATGATTGAGTTACTTTAGGGAGATATAGACATTAAGAATATGGAAGATCTCTACAGTAGCAGTTACAAATTACACAGGGTTCTATTCCACCTGTAAGTCCAGCATCACAAGGGTTAGGGAATATATCTAAGGATATATTTCTTTTTACATTTGAAAAGTTTCTAGAAGTATTCGTAAATGTAATTAATATTTTTTGATGAATAGTTTTGGTTTTGTCCATGCAATGTATTACATTTTTTATACAAGGTAATCTCACTCATTTATTTTTATGAATGTTTTTATTGTTTATAGTTTTTGTGATGTTCTATCTCAAGTTGTAAACCCCTAATAAACCTGTTGAAAAGAGGTGAATACATATACATAGATATCCAAACATTCATAGAGTAGTGAGTTTATATGTAAAACTATGGGTTTTTCTGGTTTTAGATATAGGTGGGTTTGATGCAATTTTTCCTTGGACTAGTGAGAGTGTAGTTATGATAACATCAATTATAATCAAAGTGAGGTATATTTTACCTCCCCCAAGTGAGTGGATTAAATTATTACTAGATAATATATTTTAGAGTTAGGTAAAATAGAATCATACATGAATCAAATTGGATCCATTGCTGAAATGTTTATAAATATAGTTCTTATAGTAGATCTAGTGACAATTTGATCCATTTTCATCATGTGATAGATCATTGTGTGGGAATATTTAAAGAATATTTCTCATCACTCTCACATGATATGGTGATTTAATTTTATATTGATTTTTTATTGTCTATACAACCCATATTGATTTTCCTATATCAAATAAAACCTACTATGTTGAGAGATATTATGTTTCAACTCGATGACAATGACACAACTGGATTTATCAACTCAATAACTTATCCATGGGGAGATATATATTTTTTCTATAAAAATGTATATGTTATCATTTTATCATTCACGTATTATTTAAATTTTATGTTGTTTACCAATATAATCTAGTATCAATATTTAGAAATTTATTTTTTTTCAATTAATTGAGGGGGGAGTCATTTTCTATGAATGTTCGATGATCTAGTTACCTACAATTATGGGTCATTAGTGAGGATAAGATAAATGTGAAATTTATGATTAGTAATGTGTTATATGAGTTTCTCATGATGTTATTTGGTGTCACAAATTCATCTTCCATTTTCATGGATCTCTTGAACCAATTCATTGACACATTATTATACACCTATGTTATGATCCACATTGTTGATATTATAGTTTATTTAAAGACCCTAGAGTTTCCTACCATGCATAATTGGATATTTTTTATATAAATCCATAAAAATTTACATTAATTTATGTACCTGAAGTGAAAATTATTTTACCATGAATTTGTTTCCTTGGTAATATTATCTCTATGATGTGATTTCCATTAAACTGGAGAAGTCTGAGGTAGTTATGCTATTGTTGTGGCCTAGTATTGTGTTCAAAATATGGGGCTTTCCTATATTTTATGGATATTATAGGTGGTTCATTCAAAAATTATCTATCCTTGAGAAACATATGATCATAATTAGTATGATGTAAGTGATGTTTGTATGGAAGAATTTGTGTGTGGGTACCTTTTAGTAGATAAATATTATGTTGTTGTTCACTATGATTCTAATTCATCTAGACTCATGTGTTCGGAATATGTCCTACTCAAATTTTGTAGTAGTGAATATGTTTTAATCAAGGTATATCGGGTATTTTATTATGTTTATCATCATATGTGACCAAATGAATAGAACGGCCACACTCATGACCATGAGTAAGCTATAATGTTATATTCCTTGACGTGTTTTCATTGTTATCTCTTTGGTAGGATATTATTAATCATCTATGATAATAAAATATTGTAATATATCTTCTTTCAATGATAGATAAACCTATGATACATATTTCGGGTTGATTTCATTGGATGGTCGACTTTTAGATGGTATATGCCTAGGAGAAGGGGACAATTTTCACAAAAGATCTTAGTAAAAAATAACTTGAACTGGGGAAACTAAAATTAGAGAAAGAGTGGAAGATTATGAGACTTATAGTGGATTTTATTATGTATGAGACTATGAAACAATGTGCAGTGACTTATTCTACTAAGGTAATCACTTCTTTATTTGTAAATTGAGTAATGTCAATACTAGATTCTAATCTATATTGTAAGGTGATTCCAGGGTTCATGTATGGGGATATTATTTTTCCATGATATTCCTTACACAAGAATAAAATTGATCATATATATATATATATATATATATATATTAATTTTGGATACAATTTCAATGGTTTATGAGTTTATAAGAAATTCTAATGACTTACAATTGGTGTTAAATTTTGGATTGACCCCGATTTATCGTGACATGAAACACCATTATAGGGGGTAAAGAATATATATTAAATTTGTGGGGTTCATTTGTCATTATAATACTAGACAGATACCATGATGTTTTATTAAGTCTGATGAAGTTCCAATCAAGAATTAAGATGAGGCTACTACCTAATTAATCCACAGACTACCTAGGACCCTGATGAGTTTATATATCCATTGGTAATGGTCAATCAACTCACTATGTTTTCCCTTTTTTGGATCACGGAGTCTTAGTGTATGTATGCATTGGGTATTATTTTGGTACAAGAAAACTCATGGTAACATGTAGTGCCTACTAGCACTATTCTATTTCAATATGTCTGTTTAATGTTCTAGTTTTATAAATTCTGATAAATGGTATTGGGATCGTATCTATATTTCATCATATCATATCACTTGTAGATAAACATATAAATCAAGAGAAGGATCTTTATACTTGAGTATATTTACACAGCATATGCGATCGATTTTAGTGGTTAATGGGTTTATTATGTGTACTTGGTTGAATTTGGATATGAATCCACATTTATGATTATAATATAATTTATCCTTTTCAGGATCTTTGTTGATTCCCATTTGGTTTAATGATATGTTATATTGAGTTGACTGAATAAATAGTGATCAAACTGATCGTGGGGGGGGGGATACATCTGAGTAGGTGTTTTTAATTAAGAAGAGGTTAATTACCACATAGAGTAATAATTGTTATTATTCTGACCAAGGTTAATGACCATGGGAGTTCATCATGGGTGATCGAGTATTCTTATTGGTATCACAAAGAATGTGGTATAAATGTTTGGGGAATATTGGAAAGGTAGATCCATGGGTTTTTATTCTTTTTTTGTTGTGTAACGGATAAGGACAATAACTTACTGGTTATATGTCCCTCAATGAATACAGATTATTAATGGTTTTTTTCATGTGTGACAGCTCCATAAGTTTGAATAAGAAACTGAACATTGATTGATAGTGATGATGTCGAGTTGAAGATAGATGATTCATTCTTGTAATGTTCATTTTGTATCATGAACTGAAGATAGAAAGTGTTATTAGGAATGATAGTGACTTATGTTTGAGTGATATGATAGAATTAATGTATCCAAAATGAGATATGTGAGATGAAGTCCAATATAATTTAATAGTGCATAGTGTAATTTGGAGAATACCCGAATATTTTTTTCTAAAAGATAAGAATACTTTATATATGAATTCATATCACCTTATAAATTTCTAGGTTTATTTTTATTCACTTTTTTATTATTAATATGTATTTGATCACATCTTGGGTGATTTGTGTGTCTCTATTGGATAAGGAGTGGTTTTTGGTGTGTTGACCCAATCTTACAGCTGAAAATAGTAAATTCTAAGTAGTTGTAGTGTGGAATAAAGAATTTTGGTAGAGCTATTGCTATGGGTGGTAAAGCCAAGAGAGAATCCCTTGGGGATTTCATCATGGAGAGTCATGGGTGGTGGCATGTGGAATGGACTCGGTGCCCTTGCCACATAGGGGTGATAGGGGAACTAAAACACTACCCCATGTTGCATTTTTGTGACTTTGGATAAGGTCCATGTTGTTGTATACATAGAAAGGCAGCACTATAACACCTCCTCTATAATTGTGATATGATCACCCTTCTTCTTATTTTTAAAGGGAATCCTTGTAAGATTCCCTTGAACCCATGTTTTATATTTCCTATCATATTCCCAAACCCTCATTAAAATTATTAAACCATTATGCTCCCTTGTTGTTGATTTTATCCCAATCCTTCTCATTTCATCATTAATTCAATTTTCATTCATTTAGGATGGTTATTTTGTGTAGTTTTTTCATTTTCTTATGAATAGATCATTTTTTCTTCTTGTTTCTTCTTATCATCCCATTTTAGAATCCTAATTTCTAAACTTATTTATGTTTTGTGGGACTCAATGTGGTTAGAATAGTTTTGGTGGAAATTCGTAGTTGTTTATCATTATCTTGAGGTTGGAAGTCATTACATTGTTATAAAACTTGTATGGAGTCAGTGGTCACGATATTAATGTGAATGAGTATGAATCCAAGTGATACCTTTACTTTTGGGAATCAAAGTACTAGGTGGATCTGTATTTATTTTTATGAACCCATAATGGGGAAGTATAACTAATTTGGTTTTGAATTATGGAAATGAGACTAGTGTTGGAGTTATGTGTAGGTTTTTTCTCAAGGGTAAATGTTCTGGAATGAGTCTTCAATACTAGGATATGACTATATTTACATTTTTTGACATTGTATTGGTTTATGTAACATTTTTTATAGTAATGATGAATATTAATAAGCTTTGAATTAGGAATGGACTTGTCAGGAATAAGGTGAAATTGTATTGTATAACATTTTTTGGATTGTATTAGATGATATGGTTGGGCTTGGTAATGTAGTCGGCTAGTCATGAGTGAGAGGATTTTTTGAAATGAACAATGGAATCTATTTTTTGATATTTAGGTGATTGAATTGTGTTGTGGGAAATTATTAGTGACCTAGTTAGGACAGAGATGTTGGATTGGTATATATGTGTAAAAGATTCATTATGGAGGCTTGATATTAAAATATTTCCATCATGCAGAAGAAAGAGGTTGGGATCGGGTTTTTAGAAGGTAGGTTAGAACAATATAACCCAGTGGGTTGTTTTTTTATTTATTAATGTATTTCCAATCATCATATTGACTTGGTATAAATTTTGTACTTATTTTAAGGCTTCATTTTTGTTTTCTATATAGGTTTATACTCATTGCCTATGTAGGTATATCAGCGTGTGTACAAAATTTATGGTCTAGGATGGAACAAAGGGAAATAACCACTCTTAGGTATGTGAAGTGGAATGAGTAGGTTAGTTGAGGAGAAGTTAGGAATGATTCCCAAATCATTTTATAGAAATTAATGATTAGAATTTTTCTTTATATTTATTTCTTATATATATCTATCACAATATTTGATATATCTTTTTACCTGTGATGTTGTTTATTATATAATTATTTTTCATTTAATTGATGTTGTTATTATTGATTTTAATTCATTTTTACTCATATTTTATGCTTTATTGTTATAATATATGTGTTTTCAAAGTTTTTTATCCATTACTAAGGGAATAGTATCCTCATTATTCCACTTATTCCATCACTATTAGTCTATCAAATTTTGTGTATGAGGAGGAACATATGAGGATACAAATAACCTCCACTCGGACTGGGTGATTCAGATTGAAGTGTTAAACTGATAATTCTTTAGATAAACCACTAAAATCTAAAATTTTAAACATTAATTCATTATATAATTATTTATCTTTATTTCAACTCTTAATTTTCCTTTTTTCATGTTTTTATCACTGATTAATTAAATAATGTTAACATAGATAATTTTTAGGTTCATTGGTTTATAATTCAAAAAATTCAATGATGTAGGGAGAGTAGTTGAATATTTATATTCAATTGTAATATAAACTCCATTTTTTGAATATTTTTCAAATAATCAAATAATTTATGGAGTTTAATATAGTAGTAAATCGTTTTCATAAATATAAACATCCTTGATGTGATTATTTTTTTTTGAAATTAATACAATAGTTTTCATTTAATTCTATTATTATCATAAATTTCATATCAATAATAATAATAAATATGATTCAATTATATGATTTTTTATATTAAATCATAAAATAATTAGTTTTTTTGTAACCATGATCAGTGTAAGTGAAAATAACATATCATCATTCACTAAGTGAGTGAAAATCTACCGTGACAAAATAATGTTTTTAGGATAGTTTTATAAATAATAGGTGCTCTAGTGGATTTTAATGAATCCTATATATAAAAATGTATATTATTTTAATTGTATCAGAGTAATCATTGTAGATAAATAAATGTTATATAATGGGGAATGAAGTAATTTAAATGAAAATATGGGGTTTGAAACACTTACTGCTCACCATGTGTCACCACTCTATTGTTGAGAATAAAGCCTTCTGAGAGGGAATTTTGGTCACACTCAGATAATAGAGTTGTTTCTAGTAGATTTTATGGTGATATTTGTCATTATAATTGGAAAAGGAATTAGTTTTATATTTTTCATGAAAGGGGTGCAGAATAAGTGGTTATTATTTTAAGGGGGATGGGTATTTTAGAATAAGTTATTTAATATTTTATTATTTTTTCCAAAACCTAAGAATAATATTAATTCTTAGGAAATTAATTTATTTAAATTTGAAAATATAGGTTTCTTATAATTTCAAATCCATCCAATAAAAATGGAATATTTAAATTATTTTATCAATCGAATATAATCATAAAATAGTTTTTAATCAAATTAAATATAACTTAGGATTTAAAATTCCAAATGAACATACAAGAATTTAACTTGTGACTTTTAATTTTAGTTTTTCACCCATTAATTTATCATTATTATTAGAAACAAAATTTATTAATATTTATATCAGGATGATTATATGAAACTTATTTTGATCATATAAACTGTAAATTGTACCATTTACCAAAAAATATAATTTTTTATAAGTCCCAAAAAATAATCCTAAGATAATTTAAAAATTCTTAATTCAAAAAAAAAGAATGAATTTTAAATAAGAAATATTATATATATTATATGTTTAAAATTAATGTAAAATTATATAATAAATTAGAATAAATGTTTTTGGAATAATTTTTATTTCCTTTTCTATGAGTATCCTCATTTATTTTTGTTATTATCATAATTCTTATGTGATTGATAATTTTTTTTACATATATTTTTTCTAAAATAAATTTCAAAAAAAGATAAAAAAAATTATAACATAAAAATTAATATATTTAAAAAAAATCATTTTATAGAATTATAATATTTATAATGACCTATTTTACTCATTATAAATACCAATTTTATTGAATTTTACGTTTCTCATCGGTACTTTTACCAATTCAATGGAAATTGTTTTCCAAAATAGTCAAATGTTATTATATTGATCAAATAATATATAATGTCTCTGTTATTGGATTATAAGACTTAGGAATTGTTTTTGTGAATATTTACAAATCCAAGCGTGAGGTCTGCAAGAGATTCTAGAACTTATGGAGGCTGGGATTTGACATAATTGGAATATTATATATGTTATATCATACAAAAAAATAATGAATAATGGTTTTCCAATTTTTGGGACATCAGATGTGAAATATTATTGTCTAGTTGATGTCGGAACATGAGGATTACCCACAAAAAATCCTAAGGTCAGTATTCATCTACCATTCCAAGGAAAGTGACTATTTTAAGGTTCATTAAGAAAATAAATTATTTATTTTATTTAATTTTATAAATTATCCTTAATCATAACTTCTTTAAGTTAACAATAATGGAAAAAAATTAGGGATATCCGCATATACCTTGGAGGATTTTAGAAGATCAAAATCGGCCTCCGTCATTGGGGATCGAGATTGGGAAACAAACGATCATTAGATTTAAGTGGATTGAGGGGAGAGTAACATAGTATTTCAACCTCATCACTAGAAAATTAATTATTCATAGATGATCGGTCAATAATCTAGGTATGGAACATTATTTTTTAGATTTATAACGTTTTAATTTAATAAAAAAAATTATTTATCATCTTTCATTCCCTGATTATTTTTAGTCTTTGTATGACCCCTACCACTAATTTTATATTACTGATCAAATAATTATTTTTTGTGACATTATATCATCCTTGGATACACTAAATTTAGGTTCATTAGATGGTATGATATGTTGATGAAGGATTCACATTGATCATGTGTTTCCTCCTGTTCCATTCTTTGTATTCATCATTATTTGCACTCGGGGTCATGGTTCAACATTTCTATGGTGGATTCGATCATTATTGAACCATTGGATACATGTTAGTTTATTTATACAATATGGGATGATTATCTTGGAACAAATATGTATGGATTTGGGGTATCATGCAATACATCCATTGATTTCGGATCCATAACAGTGATGAAAGTTGTGCAGTGTGGGTGGGTGGATCTGTGTAGGGTTTAGGTGGATGGAACATGTACACCGATAGTGAATCCGGATTAGACATCCCTTCATCCAAAACCCACCATGAGAACCAAGGTGGGAGAAGTTTCAATGATGTGGCAATGTGTGTAGTTATTTACTATGTTTTTGTTAAAAACAGACTGCAAGGCATGTAGTCTAAAATTATACATCATTTAGTCTCCTAGATATGGTAGCTAGATTTTCAATGAGATAAAAATAGCACACATCATGTGAAACCTACCACACACCATGCATACCTATTCTGGAATATTTGGATCTACTCGTGGATTACAGAAGCATGGATGTTTCCTAAAACATGATCATTTATAGAGTGTAAGGAAAGATCTTTATACTTGAACATGACCATGATACCTAAAGAGGGTCTATGAATACATGTGTGGTCATAATAGAATTTTTAGGCCATGAGTGGATCAAACAAACCATGTGAAATAAGCACACACCATGTAGTGGGATAAGGATCTCCAAGTCATGTTGAGAGGAGAACATGGAAAGGTGGTGAGGTGAGGTCACATGTCATTTTGGCCCCCATACCCAACATGTACTTCTCTATATTACTTCTTCCTATCATATCTCTTTCTTTGAGAAACATATTTGGTCGCATTAATAGCCCATCTAGAGTGTTTTCCTTTTTAGAACATTTTTGTATCATTCCTTATGGATTAAGAGAAATGTTTTATTGTTCACCAAGTGTGAATATTCTTCATGTGATGCAAGATTGGTAGTTATTATCAGGTTGAATCACCGAATAAATTTTTTGGGGATAACAATACCCACCCCCACTCATCATATGATGGAACAAGTCATAAAACTCTTTTACCAGGTTGATTGGGTCCCCCTAATACTCTATAGTGTGAGTCAACTACATATCGAGTGGCACCCCTACCACCCTAATGATCAGGTCCTCTACCAACTAAGTGGACCCCCCAGACACACAAGGATGTGAGTCCTCTACCTATCGGGTGGAAACCCTGATTAACTAGGTTGAGATTCCTTCACCAATTGAGTTAACCCCCCCCCCAACATTCATGGGAAGAGTTCCTCTATCTACTTTCTGAAACCCCTATCACACCAGGGTGTGGGTCCTCCCTCTACTGAGTGGAACCGCCATGATCACTAGGTTGTGGGACCTCTATGAATTGAGTGGTACCCCTATCTCACAAGATTATTATTCCCGTATATAATATTTGATCCCCCTAATTAACTAGTGTGTGAGTCCTCTATTCGATATTGGTCCCACATGGTCAGTAGAAAAGCGGTGAGGTTTGAGTCCTCCACTTGTAAATGTTGTGAGTTTTTGAGATATGTAAGGACTGCAGACAACGGTCCCTCGACTAGGACACATTATAGAGAAGAGTTAACCCTCCACTCTATTTCTTATGTGTTTTAGTGGAAACACCACTAGTTATAGTGTCCCTTAACTATTGAGAGTGTTATCAAGGTGTGGTATATCCACACTGATGTTGTAACATTTATGCACGATGTTGCGAATGAGAGAAAAATCCCTAGAGATACATGCTAATTGATGTTTATTAGATTTTCTATCGAGGCCTAGATCTGTATTCTCAGTCATTTAGGATTCTAGTGGATCATATTTAGGTTATTGTGTTTTTTATTGTGTTTTCATTAATAGGAATTTTTTGTTTAGTTGACATTTTTGTAGCCCTCTATTACTCCCTTTATGGTTTTAGGTAAATCCAACGAGTTATGTATATACTCATCCCCATTGTGGGATTTTCAAACGTGTTTCAGTTCATAAGAATATGAAGGATTTTTCAGTGATGAAATTGGTGGACTAGAGTGATACTTGAGTGGAATGGCCACATATGGTTGTAAAAACATGTAAATTATGAGTTAAGCTCGCTTGGTTTTCCATTATATTAGTCTCTATCTTGTTGGGACTTTATTTATGGTTGGGTATGTATTTTTTCTTTGTGAATTGGATTAATTTATCATACTGTTAGTTATTCCCTAGATTTTATTTCATGTATGGTTATTCTCATGATGGTGTACCCTTTGTATTATTTCGTTGTAGTTTTTCAGGGATTCGGTTGTCTGTGTTGGTGCCTTAAGATAATGGCTCCAATTTAAATATATTTCCTAGATAGAACATGAAACCTTACCCTGACCTATTAGAAGTGGGAATGTGGTTGTCAAACTCAACTTAAAACTATCCATGTGGGCCTGGGTGGATTGGATCAACATAGAGTGGTATCAATGGTGTTTATCCCTCGGGTTGTTTATTAGAGTTAGACCCATAGTGAAGATTGGTTTGGGTATATTGGGATATAGTGTTGATGTGTCTCTAGTTTGGCTTTTAGAACAGGGAACCCAGTGTTGTTGTAGTTCATGATGCATCCACTCAACATGAATTTGACTACGTACTTGTAAACATGACATACCATGACGTTGGTCGCAAGGTACCATTGATACATGCATCATATATTAATGATTCCATTGATTTTACTTCTTAATTCATCTCTCCATGTGTTATATTTGACCATGGATTGTCTTGATATATTTAAATATTACTTTTTCATAATATCCAGATATGTTTTTTGAATAGTTTCATGAAAATTAAAACATGACCGATGAGGAAGAAATTCATGTACACTTTTATTAAGTGACTCAACTAGGAAGGCATAGAGAATTGTTACGGCTATTTGATTAGTGCATGGTTTATTACATAGATAAATTGGATGATATTTTAGGTGTTATGAAGTCTTTGGATATAGTATAAGAGGATAATTGTACATTCAGTATTATATAATTATACGAGTTCCAACAATGGTGACCATTGAGGTTTTGTAGGGAGGTAGACCCTCACGAAGTAGAGGTGTGACTCTATTAAATGGTTCACATTTTCTGAAATTAAGACCCATCAGATAGGATGATAGTGCTTGCAACCATCCAACATTGTGGAGAAATAGTTGGTTCTATTGGTGTCAATATATGATGCATAAAATGTGCTTCATGGGTTCTAGAGATATAAATCAGACAAGTTTCATGGGGATATATAATCCCCCATCTCATGAGTTAGGGGACTATTGAAAACTTTTCATGTAGATTTTCCACATTGATATGTCTCCATTTGATGGTGTACGTTTTGGAAAGACATATCCAAGGTGATTCAAGTTATCAATTGTGCCTTTTATTGGTGATGTTTTACATTGAATTGTATATGTAATATATAAGGACACATATTCCCCCCGAGATGTGTTCTTATGATGTGATTCATAACCCTGTAGGTTAGTTACTACCTACAAAACATAATAATTCCAATTTGTGGAAGATTAGTTCCTTTGAAAGATATGTTTGAGTTAATTTTGATGTGGTAAGATATTAGATAAAACCTTGGGGGTTGTGAATACGAGGGAAAGGGAAATGATAGAATTATGTGGTAGGAGGATGTGACCCTGTTGCTTTAAATGGGGTTTAATGTATTTCATGTTTCATGAATGATCTAGGAACAATTTTAGAAATGGGTCACACACCAAAATTTCCTTAACGTTTTTTATGTTCATGGTTTATAGATAATAGTGGAGTAATTTTTTCTCAACCATTATTTTTGGAGGGTCCTATAGAATATGATCATCGATTACACATCTACTGATAGTGTAACAAAACATTAGTAAAATAGAGATCCTAATATGGAATCTTTTCATAGATTGGGATGAATCCCTACATTGTTTATTCATCATGGAATACCTTCCTACAATCATTTTTTAGATTTAATTATCTAGTGAGGATTACTTTTTACTTCTAGGGTTGAAATTTAATCTTCCTTCTTGGGTGAGATGGAATCCACAAAAAACATTAATGAGCTCATGTGTAGGAGGTTACATTCATTTCCTAATGTTTTGGCTCGTATTACCCTTGGTTCAATGGAATTTATGAGCTTTCAGTTCATGGGATATTAGAGAGGTATGTCAATGTCTTCTCTACAGATGTTCCAATATTACGTCCCAATTGAGAGTTTCTCTCCTATAAAGAATTGTACTTGGGATGGCCCGATATCTACACGTTCTTATTAGATGACCCAATGTAGTTGTGAAATATGGAGGGGTGTTTGGAGGAATCTATATATAATGGGATTATTTCTCCTGGTGTGTTATCCCCAGGCATCCCAAATATGTTCACTTTAGAGGCATATGAGATCATGAAATTATGTGTGGATTGATGCCAACTAAATTAGATGAATCCCATAGTGAAGTATTTGCACCCAATAATTGATGATTTATAAGACCAATGAAATTTATTGAAATTTATTTTCTATATTTACATCGGTATTGGTTATCAATATATCTTGTTTCAATTAGAGTATGTACCGAGCAAAGATTCATAAATGAAAAATGGTAGCATTGGGTTCTTGGTCACAACCATCATTGTATTGAACACCTATGCATAGTTTCTGGTACATATGAAATGGATCCTTAATACTATACACATCAGTTTGATTAAGTCTTCTCCGGTGACACCCTCATGTACTCAATGTGTGGGGAAGATCATTCAAGACACATTAGGATGGTATGGTGAATTCTTCTAGAGTATTATCTATATTGGGAGATTTCATAGAGTCAGTTTTTAATTTGGGAGGTCCACTTCTTATGATATGTCTTCTCAGACATGGGACTAACAGTGAACCCATCAATGTTTTTGAAAATTCTATCTTGAGAGATAACTAAATTCGTTTCCATGGTGGAAGATAATCCATATGATGTTTTCCATCCATGGTTTCGATGAGTTTTGAGGGAGTAGTTGGCCGCATGGTGGTTTTCCCTATTGGAAAGGATGGTGTAGTATATCTCTAGTAGATGTTTTTTACCCCACCATATCATCTACATGTTAGGGTGGATTATCTTGTATATACGTTCTATGAGATCATGTGGGACTATATATCCCTAGGACTTGATCCTGTTAGAATTTTTGTAGGTGTGGATCATGTCATCTTTGTTTGAGGGTAGAAGTTGACTCCAATAATGGAGTTAGAGGAGGCGTGGTGGTTTTTTTTTATAAGTGCATTTAGGTGGCGGTGCGCATGTATTAGAGATGATATAGAATCATATATTTTGTCCAAGGATGTTGTATCTTATTTCCATGTTAATCCCTTTATAAATAACATGCCTTTATATGTAATCTGAGGTGCCAAGATAAAAGTGGTATTGGGATGGTATCATTGTTGTTTTTGTGATAGTGATTCCATTAGTATAAGGGTTTGATGATGCTAGATGAGTGATCTTAGACATTATTACAATGTTTTCCCACTTCTAAACCATCAATGAGATTATCATAGTGGAGACTTTTAGATTCTTGTGGGTATTAAAGATAGTTTGTCTTCATATTTTTCCCTCAGCAATAATTTCATATTGTGATGATAACATCATGAAATGATTATGGAATACATGTATGGGGATTTTCTAATTAGTTGATGTTGATAATAATATTTCTACCATAATAATATGGCTAGGTAAATTGAACAATTAATGTTCAGAGGAACATGTTTGGGGTTTTTATGTTTCCGTTGTCCATATAGAGGAGGATCATGTTCCATCAGTGGTGTTTTTCTATCATAATAGCTAAAACATTTCCATCGATTAACCACCATTTGATGCCATGTACGAGACACCATGTAGGTCCCCACTGTACATGTCAAATTCTTTTTGAGAGTCCACTTGTGGTCCTATAATTGGTACAAATGATGATTGAAAACTGATCATTTTTTATAGGGGAGGATGAGTATTGCTAATATCCTTCTTGAGTCCCCTATAGTAACCCAAAGATTACATTTGGAGTTTGAATATGGAAACATGTGTTCTGTATAATCTCACCTTGTAGAGGATTATAGAGATTGGGATAGGAAATCAAGATATCTCTAAAGTTTAAAGACCATTCCTTCTTATTACAATGGTGGGTTAGAGAAGTTTTATGCAACATGACATTATGACCATAGTTAGACAAATAAATCTATTCATTCCACTTTTAATAGATATGAAAATAAGTGAAAAACTAATTTCAAGATGTTTACCAGGATGGGATGGACATAAATGGTGGAATTAACACTATAAGTTTCATGGTGGTATTTGAAAACTAGAAATAGAAAACAATTTGGGTGTAAGTTTTTCCCTTGGTTACATGTCTATTGGTAGCACAAGAACTATTAAGGGTGTTCTTTATAGTGAGATCTTAGTATCCCCACTTTTGAATAGACCTTCTCTATTCAATATGAAAAGATTGTATGGTGTACTGAATATTTTTCCCCTATAATACTTTTGAATTTATTAAGGAATATTTTTTAAAACAAGTGCTGAGTCTGTATTAGATCCTAAGGATCTGGGAGGGCTTCTTTTGATATAATTTATATATTAATTATATTATATCATGTGCAAGAATTCTTTTGGAATATTTTTTTTCACATTTTTTTTAAATTAGATAAAAAATATAATACCATAGTTGACTCTAGAAAAAGGTTTTTACCATAAGATAAGTTTATGTGTAGTGTCCATTAGAGGTTTTGATGGATGTGATTATTGGAGGGTGTGTTTAATAATATATATAACTCTATATATTAATTTTTATTAAATAATATAAATCTAAAACATTTTAAACTGGCCATTCTAAAAAATAAATTGGGTTAGCTTCATATCCACGGGATGGTTTGAGAAGAGGAAAAAGGAGTTATTCATTGGCATATTGTGATTAAATGAAAAATAGTGATAAAATTGTAGAGAATAGTAAGATAGTGAATGCATGGGATACTTTTTATAACTGTAAAATAAATTATTCACTTAATATTGATCATGTATTAATGTAGGGAAAATTATATTTTGGATATAAGAATGGATTATTTTACCTTCTTTGATTGCTGATATTCTATAATATTTGCATGATCCCTTACATACATTTAATATGATTGATCCAATAATTCTTTACTTCCCCATTATATCATCCCTACATACACCTATTTTATGATTTTTGGTAAATATCATAGTTTCAATGATGCACTAACATTGTTTATGGGCCTTATCCCCAATCGTTATTCATGTTCTCTACCATTAAAACATGTGGCCAATATTCGATATTCATGTTATGTGTTCAAGCGCGATGAAACCCCCAAATTCATTTTGGTTATGTGAAAAATATATGAGATGATAAATTGTGGTTAGAGAAGGATGTATTGTGGATTTCATGTGGCACCTCCATAGATTTGGGATTCAGAGTGGTGACAGAAGTGTTGTGGTGAGACAGGTGAAGCTTTATAGGGTTCAAGTTGCTAGAATCTGATGAACTTGGAATTGATTGGGAAAAAAACAACCACACTCTCAGAACCCCTATTGGGAATCAGGGTATAAGATGTGGTTGGTTCATGGAAAATAACATAGATAATTCATAAATATATGTATAAAAACCAACTAGTTGCATGTATTCCAAGAATACACATTGTGTAGTCCCCTAGCAGAAGTATTTACAGTTTCTGGTGGAGATAAATATATCACACTATTTGGACCCCACAACATGGCATGTATCCTTATGCAAGAGTATTAGCATGTACTTTGAGTTTATATAGCAATAGTAATGGACAAGAACATGGGTACATCTAGAGTACATGAGAACAATTGTGTACTCAGAAATGGCCAGGATGTCGAGGTAAACCTGATGTACGGAGTCACATATAGAAGAGCATAGGCAGGCCTCTGGGGGATTAGATGCACTATGTATAATCAATAAACATTTTGTATTGTTTAATATATTTCTAACCCATTTCAATATGATAAAAAAATCCCTGTGGAGATGTGAGGTCAAATGCCATGTGGACCCCCATACATACTGTATACTTCTCCTAGTAACTTCTTCCTCTCATATCTCCTTCTATGGGAGTCGCATTTTAGACTGTTAGTAACCTATCCTAAGGTTTTTTATGTATAGAACATGATGGTATATTTCATCGTGTAATATTATAAATGATGTGGGGTTATCCATGTGTGAATATTCTTTTGAGAAAACATGATGAGAATTTATGGCCAGGCATGATCCTCATAGAGAAATACTAGGGTTAGAAACCACCTCACCCCAAACTATCATACCAAGAGTGGGTCCCCCGTACTATTTATCTGAGACTAGTGGTACACCATAACACAATATTCCTTATTCCCTCTACCTACCAATAGGAACCCCCAATAATTCACTATACGATTATTCATCTACCTATCGTGTAGAACCCCCAGACCTACTACGGTGTTGGTCTTCTACCTATTGAGAGGAACCTCCATGATACACTAGGTAGTGGGTCCGCTACATTTCAAGTGAAACTATCCTGATGAAATAATCTGTGAATCCTCCATCCATTGCTCCCCCACCATCGAACTACAACATGAGTCCTCTAGAAAGATCCTCCAACTACAAAACGGTACCCTTTATCACACCAAAGCATTTTTTCTCTTTCTACTATCACCCCCAATCACAAAATTTTGTTACTACTATATTTGATATTATTCCCCCTTAGGCTATGGAATATTTGTGAGGTTCAATACCTCTTAATGTCTTCCATTTTAGTTTACAATAGATTCCCAAACTGTAGATAGTGGTCCCTCAACTATGTAATTTAATGGTGAAGAGAGATCACTCCACTCTATATCTTATGTGGTTATGTAAAACCATAACTAGAGATAGAACCCTCTTTTCTATTGCGTGTAATGGTGAGATGGAGGCCCTCCATAGAGATGTTGGGGAATTTTCACATTATATTAGGCATTTGAGATGGAACCATGGATCTTCAGGCTGTCTCATCATTCTTTACTAGGATTTAGATATGGAGATCCCTTGTCACTCTTATTTGGGATTATTTTTTAGCATATATGGTTTATAATGGTTTTTTATGATGTTTTGATTGAAAAACCTTATGCATTGGGATATATAATGCCTAATCCCTATGGTTCTACATTTATAGTATTTTCATTGTTTTTCTAGGTTTGTATATACTCACCCATGCAAATTATTTTCCATTACAAGTAATGTAGATTGTAGATGTCGAGCTACTTAGTGGTCATATTGGTGGATCATAGTGATACATGAGTTTATATGGCCTGTAAAGATTTCAAACATTAAGATCAAAACATTAGATATCTTATTTTTCCTTTTTTACAATTTTTGTCATGTTGGGACTTCATTTTTGTTTTGGATTCTATTTTTTACTTACTCTTTGGATTAATTTTTCATACAAATTTGTATTCATCAGAGTTTATTTCCTACATGTTTATACTCAATATATTTCAATCACTTTATAATTACAATGTGTGTTTTCAAATATATGATTTTGTGTATACATGCAGGTACATTAGGTTATGGCCTATCATTTTATTAGTATTATTACTTGGTTCTTAACAATAACACATCGATTACTGAATATAGACTTAGGATAGTCACACTCAGCTTACTACTAACTAGGAGGGCACCGGTGGGTTAGTTCATGACATAATCCTTAAAATTCCAACAAATGTTTATCATTTCCCTCATTATTAATCCACCTATTATTCTCTCAGTGGTTTATATATTCTTTTTTAAAATTTAAAAATTGTTTCTAATTATTCAATTTTTCCATAGTATTTTCTTTTTAGATGATAATTTTTGGGGATCATGATATACCAGAATATCAAGTTCAAGTTTTATTACATCTTATTATTTCCCTTTGAACTATTTTAAATTATTTTGAATATATTCACACTTAATAAAAAAAATTTTATTGAAGAAATAAGTTGATTTTTAATTTGTATAATTTATAATAAAACATATTAATGTAATAAATTTTTAATATTTCTATGTTCATGGAAATTACATTTTCCCCATTAGAAATTCCATTAGTTAAATTTTCTATAGTGCACTTCGATTTAAATATAGGTGGGTAATTTTGTTTCATTTTTTCCAAGGGTTTATATGTTTCCCCTTCATTATTATATTTATCTATAGTAATTTGAAAATATTGGTGGCCTTGTTTTTTAGAACATTATCACTTTAATCAAGTATTTCCATAGGTCACTCTTCATAAGATATATCATGCTCGTGTTGTAGAACCTCTATATTCATTGTATGTTAATGATATTTTATGTATACTATAATAAGAAATTTTTTAAATACATTATTTAATTTGGACCTGTTTATTGAATGAAAAATTTGTAGTCCATATCACCAACATGATCATGTATTTCAAAGGGTCATATATTCCATTGACATATATTTTCATTATTATGAACCCCATAACATTATTCCATTAATTTATTTTGGAAAAAATTTATCCTCTATGTCAAAATACAAAACCTATAAATGATTATCTTTACAATGTCTCATAATATCAGTGTATTATTTTAAATTATATGGAATTATATTGAGACCGCATGATTTGATGACACATGATTCAGATGCCTAGAGTGCTTGGAATGTTATTTTGAACTTATTTTAAAGTACGTTAAAAAAATGCGTGGTCAAGATTTTCTATCTTTTGAACAAGTGCATGAATCAACAATCTGAGGGCACCGTTGAACTCAAAACACTATTATTCTTCTAGAAAGGACTTAAATTTAACAAGAAATGGATAGATGGAAAAGTTAATTTTTGGGACATTTTAGAAAAATAATAAAATATCTTTAAAAAGATATAATATTTTTCATTAACACCATTGAGAAGTGGACAATGATGTTGTGGTGTGGCAATGATGTGAAAATGAGGTGAAATTAAGGATTCCCTTTAATGGATTATTGTGCTAGCATAATCGCTACGCTGTTTCATAAATGAAACAGTGTACTGATGCAACATCGTAGTTTACAAGATACGTTGTGATGTGTTTCTTTTTATTAAATGAATGCATTGGAGAGTGGAGAATTAAATATAGGGAAATATCTAATGAACCTCCTGAGAGATTTCTCTTCAATGATGAATGATGAATGTCGGTGGAACTTCATCAACTTCGACATACTTTGATCAAATAAGATGGACAACGACGAACCATGTTGACCCTGTGAAACCTCGAGGATGGAATGAAAAGACAAAAAATATCAAGAGAGGTAGTGATTTGAATCTTTTTAATGATTCCAAAATTTTATTCCAAATGATGAAAGTAGATTAACCCACAAACAGGTTAACCTGTGAATCATGTATCTTTGCAGAAGTGTGACTTCATCTGGGATTTGATTATTCAAGATTGTATTATCACTTGTGTTGGATAAATTAAAATCCCCAAACCTACGCCATGTTTTTAAACTCCTACTATTAAGTCCATTAGCCTACACAAACAATCCTTGATCCCCTTTGTATGCGTGTTCTTCATGGATGATTTATCATAATGGTTGCAAAGTGAGTTTGAGGTCATCATAATGAAGGTGGTTGCCTAATGGTTCTGTAGACAAAGATGGGTTGAGAAATGGACCACCAGAGAAACTCTGGTGTCCCATAGAGGAAACCACATATGGCAGCCCACAATGACAGCCACAGGTAGATGGAGGTGTCAAGGAGGTGGTGGCCCATGTTTGGGCTGTCTGAGGGAACAATAGAGTCCACAGTCACTCGATCTTGGTGTTGGAGACCCGAGTCACCACGCTAGCCCCGTTTTGACCAAATCAAACCATAAACTCATACCAGAGTTGACCGGGTGGATGGTGTAATATCTCAGATCTTTTTTAGGTATGTTTTTCTTTATTGGTTTTTTTTTTGAGAAAAAGTGGAGTTTTAGAAAATTTCAGGAATATACTTCACGTACCTGGTTATTGCGGGTCACTGTGTACTAGCTGTGTAATGGCTGAGTACATGGATGTTTGTGGTGACCTAGAGACCACCTAAAGCGGAGGCCAGAAAAGGAAAGTACATGTCGTGTACTTTTAATAAACATGTGGTGTAATTTCTTTTTTCATTAAATAGACTAGGGTCACGTCTGATGGATAAAACACACTTCTTCTTCATCTATCTTGTCCAGAAGCTTCAGTATAGCTGTGGATCTTCTCCGAGCCCCCAACTCGCCATCCTTTCTCTGAATCGATTGTCATCAATTACATTGGAATTTCTACTGTGAGGTCTTCCTTCTTCTATAACTTCATCTCCTGATTTATCTACTCTCACGAGTAATCCATGGTTGGATGTTTTATTTGTTTTTATAGATATACCGTGTTCTAGGAAAATTCACGGCCTGAGATTCACGTATATCAAAATCACGGCACTGAGGAAAGTGGTTTGTGCCTTTCCATAGATAGTCTTTGAGATATATGTGCAAAAGTTCCCAATACCATTGTTCAATGTATTGAATGTTTATGGTTTTTAGCCTTTTTATTATCTTCTATGCGTTGTTTGTTTGGATATAAAATATTTTTTGTGAAAAGGGTTAACCATTACATGATATGGATGTTTTTCCCACGTTTTCTAGTTATTGATCGTTTTGTCTAGCCTTGCCTATTAGACTGCTACTTTCTTTCCATGCCTAGTTTTGTAAGGATATAGTGATTATTATCTAACATACTATGATATGTTCTAGTTTTTTTATCCATGTAGTTCATGAGGTTTACATTGGCTACTGATTATCATTTGTGCATGATTGCTTACACGGGACTGCGGGAACCTAGTGTAGTGAGACCACATAGGAAACATACATTGAGGGCTTTCCCAAAGTGTCTGTTATAATTATCATGCTATGAGACCACATGGGGGATTGACATTGACTGATCCCTCATAGTGTGTATAGTTACATTACAAGGCCACGAGAGGAATTGACGTTGAGTGTTTCCTCAGAGTGTCTGAACATTTTTGTTAAATACTATAGGGGGGTTTTACGGTGAGTGGTTTCCCATAGGGTGTTTGTTTTATCATCTATTGTAATGTGAGACGGAGGGGTTAGGCTTTGAAAATTACCCAGATGTTTTCTTGTATTTGTTTTTGGTTGATTAAATACTTAATAGTAAATTTTTGTACATGAAAATGTTTGATTGTTTACTTTTGAGTACTTCCTTGTTTATTGCATCTTTTTTCTTATTGTCTACCATATATATATTCGCTGGCTATTAGGCACAGAACATTGGTTGGATTTATACTTTTATTAGTGTCACACCCTATTTGGGTCATGTTATTGGGCCCAAATAAATTATATTGATATAGGTATAGGCAAGGTCAAGCACCCTTCTACATTAGGTATTTGATTTCTCTAGAGCTCGGGAGCATTAGACCAAGCTCAGGCTTACGATGTTGTGGATCTGTTTTCTTTATTTTATTTTGTAAATTGGTTTAGTACTATATTAAAAAATCTTTATTGGTTAGGATTTATTCCTAGACATATGTATCATGCATCATATATATGTGTGTTCTCCAGTTGTTTACTACTTTCGCAATGTACTTATTTCATGTTTTACATCTTACTTTATTGTTATCTGTTTTAATTACACTGTGTTACTATGCCAATGAGGGTATATATTTCCCACTATCACACCCAAGGCCCTTTCTTCTTGTTGGTAGCCTCTTCCGTTCGGGGAAATGTGCACAAGGCCATGTCACCAACCGGGTATGGGGAACCTTTGGGCAGCTCCTAGGACATGGATGTTACAAAGTGGTATTAGAGGGATTATTTTCTTCTTGACATAGTTTTTTGGAGCCTATAGTCATAGATAATAATGAATGTGTGCATGGTAATAATTTGTGCCTGGTTATAGATAACCTCTATATAGGGAAAAGCCGATTCACCTCATTATTGAAATTGTTTCTGGTTTTTCTATCTTATAGTTGATTTGATATCACCGTTTTGTGATTCACATGTTCGGTGCTGTTATCGTTTGTGTTATTGACGTTCTATTTTTGTTTCAACCCCATTTGATGAGGGAATTCCATCTCATGCATCATAGAGTATCTTCCTATAGATCACATGTCATTCATTCCTTCCATGCCATATTATAGTGAATTAGGGATTTCATGTCATTGGGATAGATGTTGTGCTAAATATGCATGTTTTTTAGATAGATTCCTTGATAGAATACCTTCTATTTAAAGTTGTATTTTTTAATTTTTTTTTGGAATGAACGCCATACTTTTGTTCATGAGGTGTTATGGGACCTCAGGGATTAGAATTTGGTGGATCATTGTATTGATATTCCTTGTGTATGAAATGTTTAAGATGTCATGATTTGATTCACAGGGAGTATGGGACCCTACAGATCGGAATTTGGAACTTTAATGTAGGTTTTAGTGTTTTTTTTGGTTTCTAAAGTAGTTCCAAAGGATTACTATTTTTAAAAACCATCAATACATGGCATGTAATGGTGAATACACGCTACGTTTCTTTCTATTTGGGAAGGAACTATTTTTCTTATGTACATGTCATGTACTATATGTACACGTTGTGTAGTTTCTAACAGTGTCACTGGCTGTGTGGGAAGAGACATGAGGTTGGGAAATCTTGGAGGGACACGCTGTGTACCCGATATACAAGTCGTGTTTTAGAGACCATGTGTCCACCTGTGTGACTAATGACATGGATGGATAAAACCTAGGTTACACATGCCTTGTTAGGATTGAACATGTCGTGTAGTGTCACCCTTGTATCTAGCCATGTAACGAACAACATGGGGTGATTAATTCATTCTAGTACACAACATGTCCATTTGGAACACACCGTGTAGAGTGAGCCATGTAACCGGACATGTAACTAACAACAAGGGCTGGTGAAGTTCGTCTAGTAAACGCCATGTCTGGAAGTAACACACTGTGTAGTCTAGTTCTAGGAGAACTGTATAGATTATCCATGTAGAAGAACATTGGTTGGGGAAGAAGATTCAAGTACACACCATATGTGAAGACAACATGTCGTGTGTATGGGGTGTTACATGACCTGGGTTGGAAAAAGTACATGACCATGTGAAGGATTACGGGAGCACACCGTGAAGGCATTGTAAACATCTTGTATCCATATTTCGAAAAATTCGAATGCTTTCTTTCTCTTGTTCCATTTTTACACTTCAACATTTCAGTCCCTGTTAATATTGGTCTAAGGTGTGCACTTGACCTAGCATAGTCAAGCCACCAAAATGTACTCTATTTGACCGCCAGTTACAGGGTAGTGATCCAACATCGGATATAGCAGACCAGGGACTACCAACGGACCCTCCAGTTTTTCCAGTCTTGGCACCAGCCTTCATCCCAGATACAGGTGCCTTGGAATAGTTCCAAGAGAGATTTTTGAGGTTTATGAAGACCTTCTATGGAGTTCTGCATCCTACCCCATTGATGGAATAATTGACACTAGTCTTTTATAAAAAGTATCTTCCAACATTCTTAACGGATGGAGGAACCATGTATGTAGAGTCATGGCTAGAAACCATGCTGAAAATCTTAAAGCATCCAAGACGCCTCCAGAGAGGAGGATCATGGTCGTATATACTTCAAGATTCCACCAAGAGATGGTGGGATGTGATCTCACAGGCCGGATACCAGTAGGTTGTGGTGTAAGACAAGTTTCAACATACCTTCTATGACTAGTTATACCTGGAGACCTTGGGGGATGATCGAGCCAAAGAGTTCATGAGTTCGGAGTAGGGTACTCATTCAGTCAGGGAATATTCTTCCTGCTTCCCATATCTGCAGTGCTTCACACCCTTTCTAGGGGGAGATGAGTTATTCCCTACATTGAATATTGATTATGGTCTTAGGAAGGATATTTGGGCTTAGTTGAACATCTTTAGGTTGACTTCTATATATTCCATAGTCAACCTGGCATTGATCACAGAGCATAACCTGAGGGATTCTGAAGCTATGATCTAGTGAAGTTCCACATCTAGATTTAGTTCTTCTTCAGCCAATAGTAGGAAGATCCAATGGAGTTTACGTGTGGAGATCTGAGTAGGTGAGATGAACCTTCAAGTAGACAGGTGGTATGCTACCGGTGCGTGAATGTCAGTCATACTAGGGATCATTGCGCAAGAAACCAAGTGGAGTGTCGATCTGGTAGCATGATAGTCCATCTCTAGCGCTTCTGTCATATCTTCTCACGAGAAGCTGGTGATACTGGTTCTTCTATGACTCCTCATTCAGAAGAAGTACCACTAGTTTCTCACTGGTCTAGGAACTGGAGTTCTTCTGGATGTTCAGGTTTAGGTGGAGGTCATGGTCGTGGTAGACAGTTTCCAGGATTTCAACGACAATAGGGTGGATCAGCTTGAAGTGGGTAGGTAGGGTCACAGGGCCACCATGTTGGTCAGAGTTTTTTAGTGGTTTAGACCCAGTCAGATCGGGATCTCATACCATCTAAAATTTTATGTACAATCCTAGTTTCCTCAGTTTGAGCTTCTAATATTTTCAATATAGGGGATTCCCATAGCTTTTTATTTGTTGCAGTTTTGGAGGGACATGGGCTCTGTATCATTTATTATGCATATATCTTGACATTAGAAACTTTTTGGGGGAAAAGAACAGATAGTTTGCAACAATTCAAGGAGTGACCTCTAGATTTTGGTGGGTGTCACTTCTTTTGGGACCTCTATGTCCTAGAGATGACATATTATGATTTCATTATGGGAATGGACTGGTTAGTTCCCATCCAACTATTGTCAACTTATATCTTCTTAGTGTGAGTTTCACAGCACCAGAGGGTAGATAATTTCTTCATAATGGAGAATGGGATGTTCAGGTGAGCAGGGTGGGACCCAAGCATCATGGGTTGGTAGTAGTTACATCCCATATTGCATGTTTATATCTAGAGGTCCAGGGGACTTCACTGATGGACTTACCTCCATGGGTGGATCATTTTAGGGACTTCTTTCCAGAGGACTTTCATGGTTTGCCTCTAGAGATAGAGGTGGAATTTTCTATTGAGCTTGCGCCATGAGCGGCCCCAGTTTCCATTCCTCCTTATAGGAAGGATACACTAGAGTTGTAGGGGCTCATGAAGTAGTTGGAGGAGTTATAGGAAAAGGATTTAATCTGAAAAAAAACTTCTTATTGGGGTTTTCCTATCCTTTTTGCAAAGAAGGTGGACGGTACACTCATAATTTGTGTGGATTATAGAATGTTGTACTAGTTGACGGTCTAGAACCGATATCCTTTGCTGAGGATTTATGATCACTTTTATCAGCTTCGATGAGACTGGGTGTTCTTGAATATTGACATGAGATCTGGTTATCATTAGATTCAAGTTATACCATCTGATATACCTCCTACATACTTCTGAATCAGGTATGGTCTATACGGGTATGTGGTTATGTTGTTCGGTCTCACGAACATGCATACAGTCTTCACAGCATTGATAAACCAAGTGGTGCATCCGTATAAGGATTCGTTTGTGGTAGTCTTTGTGGACGATATAGTTGTGTACTCTCACACTCGACAGGACCATGACACACATCATTATATCATTCTGAGTACACTGAGGAAACATCATTAATATTCTATGCTCCCAAAATACCACTTTGGATAGAAAAGATTCCTTTCTTGGGTCATGTTATCTCAGAGAAAAGAGCATCAGTAGATCCAGAGAAATTGAGAGTATTATTTTCTTGGGAGCATCCTAAGAAAATCATTGAGGTATAAAGTTTTCTAGGGATGTCTGGTTACTAAAGACATTTTATATAATACTTTTCAGGCTTAGAACCACCATTGGCGGGCCTGACTTTGAGGGATATGAAGTACTTGTGGTCATATTATTCCAAGTCAGACTTTCAAGAGATGAAATGGAGGTTGAATTAATCATAGATACTAGTATTTCCAATACTAGGAAAGAGTTATAATGTACACTATGATGCATCAGGTATTAGGCAGGAAGCAGTTCTTATGCAGGGATAAGGAGTCGTTGCGTACTGTTCTTGGTAATTGAGGCCACATGAGAAAAACTACCCGACCCACGATCTCGAGTTGGATGTAGTCTTCATGATTTATGTTGTTGGTGACATTATCTTCTGGGGGTGAATTTTTTGGTTTTCACTGACCACAAGAGTCTCAAGTATATATTCAATCAGTGAGGTATGAATTTGAGACAAAAAAGGTGGGATGAGTACAACCAGACCTTTTACATTGAGCTTGCCTATATATTTGGGAAGGGAAACGCTGTGGTTGATAGTTGAGAATGAGGACTCTGATACAGTTAGTTCAAGAGGCCAGTAGTTAGTGGACTCTTATGACTCTGTTCCCTGAGATGCATTTGGAGTTGCATGACAGTTTGGGGCGGACTTTTTTTTATTTAGGGGTTTTACCTCTACTCTACTTGATTGTGTGTGAATAAGACAGCTATCAGATTCTGAAGGCCCAGTCCTATGAGTGAGTGTTTTAGGACAGGACCCTATTTCTGGATGGGCAGTAGGTGAGGATGAGATCTTTAAATTTTCATGGACTTGTGTGGGATCCCATAGACATATCTGAGGTTCTAATACAAGGAATTCATTCCATAGTTTTGGCATTTCATCTGGGTGTCACGAAGATGTATCGCGGTCTGAACTGTCAGTATCGGTGGCCAGGTATGAAGGGATATTTTGATGGTTTTTCATGAGGTATTTTACTTGTCAGTTGGTGAAGGTGGAGCATCAGTGACCAGCAGGCTTTTACAGCAGTTACCCATTACTAAGTGGAAGTGAAATGATGTCTGGATGAATTTTGTGACAGGTTCACTGAAGACGCCTCAAGGTAATTATTCTATATGTTATGTCATTGATAGTCTCACGAAGGTTTCCAAATTCCTATGGATTATGGAGACCATCAATTTTGATGATTTGGGAATGTTATACATCTGAGAGATTGAATGTTTACCAGGATCTCCACACTCCATTGTTCCAGACAGAGACACGCATTATACTTCTCTAGTATGGAATGGAATACCAAAGGCTTTGGGTACATAGATACTTCTAAGTACTACTTAACATCCCCAGATAGATGGACAATCCGAGTGTATGATTCAGGTGCTTGAGGACATTCTTTGAGAATGCATCATCGATTTTTGAGGTTCTTGGAAGAAGCACTTACATCTTGTGGAGTTTTCCTAAAATAATAGTTGTCAAGAAAAAATTCAGATGGATCCTTTTGAGGCATTAAATGGTTGGCCATGCAGATCACCCTTTTGATGGATGAAGGTAGGAGAGGCTGCAATGATGGGACCTCATCTTAACCAGGAGACCTAAGAGCATATAGAGTTGATTCAGAAGTTTATGGTTAATGCACAATCCTGACAGATGTCTTATGATGATCGATGGAGATGACCTCTGGAGTTTGAGGTCAGATATGAGGTTTTTCAATATGTCACACTGAGGATGAGACATAACAGGATTAGAAGACAAGGTAAGCTTTCACCAAGGTACCTTGGACCATTTGAGGTGTTGGATAGAGTCAGGTCAACTGCCTATCAATTTCAGTTACCTCAGAGGTATCAGGATATGCATGATGCCTTCCACTTTTCTCAGCTTCGACGTTACTTCTCAAACCTATCTCATGTTTTCCTACCCATTGATGTTGATTTAGAGGTTGAAGTATCATTTGAGGAGAATCCTATATGAATTTTTGAACAAGTGAGATGGTACCCTATAGAAATTATATTCCTATGGTATGAGTGTTATGGAAGGATGGGAAAGTATAGGACGAGATTTGGGAGGGGGAGGTCGATGTATGATCATAGTGGTGAGAGTTTTTTATGTTTCTTCTTCTTTTCTTCCATGCTAGTTAAATTAGGGGTTGAATTTATTAAAGGAGGGAAGTTTGTAAGAACCCATATCTTCTTTTCAGGTACATTTTTCTTTTCAAGTTTTTTTGAGAAAAAGAGAAGTTTCTAGAAATTTTAAGAGTATATGTCGTGTACTTTAACAAAACGTCATGTGCCGGGTTGCTGTGTGTGACTGTTTACAGGCCATATAAGGGACGAGTACATGGCTATGTGTGGTGACTGGGAGACCAACTAAAGAATATTTCATATAAGGTAGTTACACGTTATTTACTTTTAAAGAACACATCAAGTAATTTCTTTTTTCCATTAAAAGGGTCGGGGTCGCATCTGATGGATAGAACACACTTCTTCATCGTCTGTCTCATCCAGAAGCTTCCATACTACTACAAATCATATCTGAGCCCCTAACTCGTCACCTGTTCTCCAAATAGACCACCTTCGGTTGTGTCATAATTGCCATAGTGAGTTCATCCTACTTCTATAAATTCATCTCTTTATTTCTCATCTCTCATGATTTATCCTTAGTTTAACATTTTATGATTTTTTGTATATCTATGGAATTATAGAGAGATTGAAGGACTTAGGTTCATGTATATCAGTCTCATGATGCCATGGTCTATGTTTTGTTCATTTCTGTAGATATTCTTTGAGTTATATGTGCAAAAATTCCCAATACCCTTGTTCAGGGTATTGCGTGTTTATGGGTTTTAGCCATGTTATTGCCTGTTATTCATTGTTTGTTTGGATAGAGGTTAATTTTTGTGAATAGGGTTAACCTTTTCATGATATGAATGTTTTTACCATGTTTTCTCGTTAGGGACCATTTGTTCTATCCTAGCTTGTTTGGCTGCTACTTTCTTTGCATGCCTAGTTCTGTTAGGATGGAGTGATTATTATCTGACATGCTATGATATATTGTAGTTTGTTAATCCAAGTAGTTCTTGAGGTCTACATTGGATGATTATTATTGTTTGTGCATTATTTCTTACACAGTTCTGTGGGAACCTACTGTAGTGAGACCATATGAGAAATGGATGTTGAGGGATTTCCCAGAGTGTCTATGATAATTATCACACTACGAGACCATAGGGGGGATTGACATTGATTGCTTCCTCAGAGTGACTATAGTTATGTTATGAGGACATGAGAGGAATTGATGTTGACTGCTTCCTTAGAGTGTCTGTAGATTACCGTTAAAAGGCTATAGGGAAAATTTACTGTGAGTGCTTCCACAGAGAGTCTTTGATCACACATGACTATAGGGGGAACCGATAGTGAGTGCTTCCTCAGAGAGTATTTGTTTTATCTTATCTTGTAATGTGAACTAGAGGGGTTAGGCTGTGACAACATCCTAGAGGGTTTCTTGTATTTGATTTTGGTTTATTAAATACTAAAAAATAAATGTTTTTAAATGTAACTATATTATTGTTTACTTTTTAGTGCTTCCCTGTTTATTACTTGTTTTTACTTATTTTCTTCCATATAGATATTCGCTAATTATATTGTACATATCGTTGTGTGGTCATCTACTGGGATTAGTCTCACATCTAGTTTGGGTAATGGTTTTAGTCGCAAATCGATTATATTTCTGCATATATAGAAAAGGTAAAGATCCCTTCTACATTAGGTACATCATGCTATGGAGCTGGGGATCATGGGACCAAGATGAGGCTTGCGATGTTGTGGAGCTATTTACTTGATTTTCTTTTTTTACTTTGGTTTAGTACTGTATTCTAGAAATGTGATTTGTTTGGATGCTTTCCTAGACATATGTATCATGAATCATATATATATGTATTCTCGAGTTGTTTACAACCTCTACTGTTTACTTATTGCATTTTTAATGCTTCCGCTATTGTTATCTATTTTACTTTTGTTGTGTTACTCTGCCAATGAGGGCCTAGTTTCTCCAATATCACACCCAATACCCTCGATGCTAGTTAGAACCCTCTGACATTCAGGAAATACACTTGAAGCGATTTGACCAACCAGGTGCCGTGAACCTCTTGGTGGCTCCCTGGACCATGATGTTGTAGACGGGGCCGCTAGGCCGCATCAGAGACCGCATGTGGCGTAGAACGCTATTGGTCGACCTCTATAGAAGAGTAGGTGAACCTAGATCCCAGCCACCTCCAAACTAGGCTGAAGGGAGGTCCACCTCTAGTAGACCGGATGGACCTGCTGGCCAGACTTTCACTACTAGGCCAGGTCGGATTAGTTCAGTCCAACCGGGTTGGGTCGGTCCGACCGGGATGAACCAGACCCAAACCCCACTGCCCCCATTTCACTAAAACAATTGTATCTCTCAAATCGGGCATCTAATTGATGCATCTTCAAGGGTGTTGGGACCCTTCTGAAGAGGAGTTCCTTTGGAGATACTCTATGTTAGTTTTGGTGTAAGTTGGTATATGGTTGGGTTGGTCATACTAAAATCTAAAATTCCCTTTAAACACAATTTCCCTTATCTTACAAACTAGGTTTCAATTTTAGGTAGTGTCTATTGCATTTAGAAACTAACAATGATACAGTCCTTTAGGGTTACTTAATATCGGATTTCTAGGTAGTTGAGATAAGATCGATGGCTTGAGGAGCGGATCCTCTTGGAATCAAGTGTTCTATGTGTGGGAATCTGGTGGATGACTGTGATGTGAAGAATGAATAGAAATCCTATTTGGTTCAGCACCAAAAGATCATGTGTGGGTCATCACCTAGCAATCCTATGTGGATCAGCACCTAGCGATCTGATATAGGTCAATACAAAGTGATCTTGTGTGGGTCTGTACCTAGAAATCCTCTGTGGATCAGCCGCAGAGTCCATCAATAGAATATGTTGATGTATCTTTAAGAATAATCATATTTACTTTTGTAAATAAGTTTTAACATGTGTGAGTTGTGCCTTTTTCTTTTTTCTATGTGTTTCTGATCATTCTTTGTGGTTTTTCCCTAGTGGTCCTTCATTTATTTTTGTTTTCCTTTATGGATTAATAAAACACCTTCAAAAGTCTTGGGGTCCCTACTGAGTATTGTTATTATCACCCCTACATGGGCTTCACCAGCACCTGATGTGTCTTGTGTAGAAAATGGGCATCTTTGACCAAGACATTGGGGAGAAAGGACTATATGGTTCATGGAGGTGCATCAATAGACGTAATGAGATGTATTGACATCTGACAGATATTTGTACGTACTATTAGATTAGGAACCTTGGAAGGTGACCTCTGGAGCACGTACTTCTTTTTTTTTGCATTCCTTTTAATTGGTCTTGTATTCTGGCCCCTTTATTTTCTATATAAAGAGTTTACTCTTAGTAGTGATAATTTGTGGTGGTTGTACCTTTTTCTTTCCTTTTTGGTTTTCTTTGTATGGCATTCCCTATCTTTCTGTGTACATGATTAAAGGAAATACTTTCCCTTCATGGGATATACCTTTCTAGGGATAGTCACTAGCGCCTAGCCTATGAATGGTGGGATTGAGGTAGTCATAGAATTAGCCTTAGGGGACAACTCATGAAAAAGTGGTATCAAAGGTTTCAGTTCTACCAGAAGAACCAAGAGTCTCTTTTTTCAATGGGGGAAATAGTTCTAAGTGTTTTAAGTTTGGATTTCAGTCTAGGGGGTCCAGTTTTGGTGTGGTAGCTGACATATCCATACACCAGGACCCTGAATTCTGTTTTCTAACTCGTTACACAATTACAGTAGTTGCATTTGATTTTTAAATGTTATTCGCTTGATCTCTTTTGAGTCAGCTCACCAGGTATAACTTATTGACCGTGGGGAATCTCTTTTTCTACAAGATGCCTCCATGAAGATAACTATATAGTATTATAGTGAAATATCATGAATTAGGTCCATTGAGTGAGCATTCATCGGTGTAGGGACTACTTACTACAATAGCACCTTCGTGTCATGTTCCAGCAGCACCACCCCCTAGAGAGAAACAGTTGCTACCTGCCTCACCAGTGGATAGTGAAAATTGACTGAGCATGTTGCATGAGTTCTTGAGATAGAGGCTTCCCAGGTTTATAGTCATGAAAGATACTCAAGCATCCAAGGATTGGATGGAGGAAGTTGTGTGGGGTTTTCCCATAGTAGAGACACATACAGACTATATGGTGGTTCTAGCCATTAGCCATATTAAATGAACAGTATGGAGATGGTGGATCGTGACGTTCCAAACACACGAGGAGGAGACCCTTATCTATTCAGACTTCAAGAGCCTCTTCATGGACGATTTATTACCAGCGACACTACACTCAGTGTGTTTTTAGGAGTTAATACACCTACAATGGGGTAGCCTGACAGTGGCCCAGTACTTAGATGCATTTCTCGGCCACTCCTGCAACTCCAATGACAAGGTATGAGAACCTTTCATCAGGAACCAGACCATTGAGAAAGGACTATGATGGGAGATGTGGGTGTCGATGATTTCACATAGCATCCTGATGTAGTCTGGAGTGAAAAAGATAGCCCTATTAGTGGATAGCTTCCTAGAAGATCAGGCACTGATGGTGAGAGCCACCCACAGATGACAGGTGGCAGAATCATCTTCAACAGGTAGTAGGAAGATGATGTAGAGGCCCAAATGGTCCAGAACATCAAGATGATAAACTCATGACGTAGGGTCAGATGTGCGAAGCTAGCGAGGAAGAGAAGCCATCTATGGGATAGTGTTTGTTACTCTTGTAGTGGACATGGGAACATGGATTGTGAATATCCGGCTCCCCCACGGATGACCAGTATGTAGTAGAGGGACCACCAAGACAATGACACAAGTTTGAGCGAGGTGGAATGTAGGGTGGAAAACATGTTAGGGGATCAGGACAAGCAGCAGGCGGTGGATGATGTTCGAGGTACCTTTACCACCACCACCCCCATGAGGTACACGACGAGCTCGAGGTGCAGATGGAAAGGGGTAGGGATAGCTTCTGGGGATTTTGTCCAATAACCACGACACTCTAAGGATGCTTAGAGGTATGATCTATGTATACTTCACCATAGAGATAGTTTTTATAGGCACAGGTTCCAGTAACTCTTTCCTTAACTCGAACCTTGTTCGTGGCTCGGAGATTCTAATGGAGTCTTTGGCTCAATCCTTACAATTAAAGACTCTTACGGGTGGGGATTCAACGATTAGATATCTGTGAAAGTAGTGTGACCTTACTCTTGGATGTGAGAGCATCAGCTGGGATCTCCTAGTAGCAGTGTCAAGGCATTACGACATCATCCTAGGTATGGAATGGTTATCTAATGTCCATCCTCATATCGACTATTTTATAAAAAATGTGATGTGTGTCTAAGGGGTTGGGAGAAGGTTTCCTATCCCAGTGAGAAGGGATCCTTTATAGAACAGGATGGAAATTCTCAGAGGAGTGTATAGCGGATGACTCACATGTTGGATAACCTCACCTTCAATGCATCGTACTAGAGAAGTCTATGTTTTTCTATAATGTTGGCTGATTATGTGGATGTCTTTCTAGAAGATGTCCCATGAATTCCTCCTCATAGATTGGTAGGCTTATAAATTGTCTTATACCCATGAAATACATCGATATATACACCGGCATATCGGAGATCCCCCATGGTTTTCTAGGAGCTGAGGGTATTTATGGAGGACATGCAAAGGAAGGGGTCTGTAAGGCCCAATGATTCTTCATGGGCAGCCACAATGTTGTTTTCCACGAAGGCAGACATGGGATTGAGGCTATGCATGGAAGTCTGACACCTTAACTAGGTAAATGTGAAGAAATATTATCCACTGCCAAGGATTGAGGACCTATTCAACCTGCTAAAGTGTGTGAGATGGTTCTCATAGATTGACCTCAGATCAGGCTATCATCAAATATGGTTACATTATAAGGACATAATGAAGACATCCTTTAGATTGTGGTATGACCACTATGTGTTTTTTTTATTCCTTTTGGTTTGAACAATGCCCAACCAATTTTCATTGGACTCATGAACAAGATCTTCCCATCTTACCTCAATTGTTTCATGTTAGTGTTCATGAATGACATCTTGGTGTACTCAACTTTAGAGGAGGAGCACGATACACACCTACTGATAGTCATAAATTCACTCCGAGAGAACCAGAATTATGATAAGATCTCAAAGTGATAGTTCTGTATTTAGGAGGTCCACATTCTAGGACACATCATCTCATATAATTTATTTTTAGTAGATCTGTTGAAGGTAGAGGCAGTGCTTTCTTGGGAGCCACCTAGAAGTGTAGATTCTCTTGGGATTGTCTGAATAATACCAGAGGTTCATGCCTGTCTTCTCCAAAGTAGAAGAACCTATGATAGGTTTGATGAAGAAGATAAAACCCCTCATGTGGATAGAGAAATTATAGCAGTGCTTCCAGTAGTTGAGGAAAATATTGACCAGTGTGCCCATATTTAGGTTTCTAAAGGAGGGAATTGACTATATGGGATACTTTGATGCAACAAGGACCAGAAATGGTTGTGTTCTGATGCCGGATCAAGTTGTGATCACCTAAATCTAACATAAGTTGAGGAAATAGGAGAATAACTATGCATCCCATAAAGGGATCAATATATGGTTTACAATGCATCTACGTCCAGAAGATAGTGCGGCATATCATGGTTCTTTTGATGATTGTCTCATACCATGATGCACACTTTACATCCTGGTTATGGAGGGGGTTGCATGAGGAATTTGGGGGTTAGCTACGCTTGATCATAGTTTTTCACCGACAGACGGATGGTCATACAAATAAGATGATATAGAACTTGGAGGAAATGCTTTGTGCATGTGTCTTAGATTTTGATCACAGTTGGGAGGACCACCTACCACTAGTGGAGCTTTCATACAACAACATCTATCACTCCTCCATTTTCATGGAACCGTTTGAGGTCATGTACGAGCGGCCATGCATGTCACCTCTATGCTATAAAGTCCTGGGAGAGTTGGAACTCATGGGTCTAGAGATATTATAGGATACCATTGAGATGGTGCAAAACATCCAAGAAAGGATGCAGACTAAGCAGAGTAGGAAGAAGTTGTTTGCCGAAAGAAGATGGAGAACCTTGGCATTCGAGGGGGGATACCAGGTTTTCCATTGGGTCTCTCCCTGAAGATGATTTATTAGATTTGTATTGGGTGGAAATCAATCTACAAGGTTCTGCATACCATTACATATTTAGAGTGGAGTCGGAGAAGTGGTTTACCACCTAACTTTTCCTCCACAGATGCACTAGGTGAATGATATTTTCCTCGTGTTGCTGATGAAGATGTATGTGTATGATCCATCACATGTCATCGACTAGGGTGAACTGGAGATTGATGATGGGTAGAAATTTTTGGAGTTCTCAGTGGATATAGAGGACATAAAGGAGTGGATCCTTCATGTATTTTTGATTCCTTTATTGCACATTCAGTTGCAGCATAGGAACCTCTAGGAGAAAACAAGGGAGATGTAGGATCAAATTCATACTCAATACCCCATCTTGTTTGATTATCCCTTATCTTGGATTTCAAGGACATAAATCCCTAATGTGAAGAAAATGTAATGTCTTAAAATTTTCATGTCAATATATACATATATATATATATATATATATATATTAATCATATTGAATTATTTTAAGACTGCTCACTTTGACGACACATGATTCTGAGGCCCGGAGTGCTCAGATTGTAATTTTTAACTTATTTTAAAGTATGTTTAGAAAATGTGTGAGCGGGTTTTTATATCATTTGAACTAGTGATTGGATCGAAAATCCATGGGAACCATAGAACATAGAATTCTGATATTTTCCTAGAAATCGATTAACATCGACCGACAAGGTCCGACAAGAAATTTAATTTTTGAGTCTTTTTAGAAAAAAATTAAATAAATTTAAAAGGTAATTTTATTTTTATTTCCCACCATTGAGCAGTGTACAATGATGCTGTGATGCAGAAATGAGATGACGATGAGGTGAAATTAATGGATCCCCTTAATGGTTTGTCGTGCAAGTGTAACTGCTACATAGTTTCATAAATGAAAAATCGTAATGGCACAATGTTGTAGCATAACAGAAACGCTGCAATGTGTTTCTTTTTATTGAACTAATGCATTGGAGAGTGGAGAATTAAATATTGAGAAAATATCTAACAAACCTCTAGTGAGATTTGTCTCCAATGAAGAATGATGAACATCAGTATAATGTCATCAACTTCTACGTATATTAATGGACGAAGTTAGACAGTGAAGAATGACGTTGAACCATTAACACTCATGGACAAAATTCTACAAAAACAAATATCATGTGAGGTAGGGTTTTGAACTTTTTAATGTTTCCCCATTTTTATTCCAAATGAGAAATGTGGATTAACCCATGAATAGGTTAATCTAAAAACCATGTGTTCATTTGGGATAATATTATCATTTGTGTTGGTTGAATTAAAATCCCAGAACCTCCCCATGTTCTTAAAATTCAAACATGGAGGGCGCAGGCCGACATGACCAATTCCTGAGCCCCTCTGCATGTGTGTTCTTCGTGGATGGTTTCATGAAATGATGGGAAAGTGATTTTGAGTCCATCATAGAGAAGGTAACGGCCTAATGATTTCGTATACGCAGTTGGGTTGAGAAATAGATCACTAGAGAAACTTTGGTGGCCAGTAGAAGAAACCATCGGCGGCCCGTGGGCAAACGGTGGTGGCACACCCGTCAGCGAGTCGCAGTGGTATGGAGACGATGGCCTGTGTTTGATCCAACTGGGGGAAAGGTAGAAGCCTTGGTCGCTCGACCGTGGAGATGGAGACCAACAACACTACACTGGAACCTCATTTACTAATTCAACCTACAGACTCGGTCTGTATGTGATGTGGAGGATATGGCAGCTTGGCCGCGTTATAGACCACATGGGGCCCGGTTGGTGGTGGGCCGCGGTCACTCCACTGTGGCATCAGAGGATCTAGACACAACTCCCAGCCACATCCTGGCCAGGATGAAGGCTGATCCGCCTCTGGCAGAACTTCTCAGACCCACCCTATCAGTCTAGGCCCGGTCCGAGCCAATCCCAGAACAAAGCGAGTCGGGGCGGTTTTGTCCGACCAGGTCGGCTCAGATCTGGACCCAACTAGACCCCATTTCACTAAAACACGTGTATCTCTCAAACCAGGCATCCGATTGACGCGCATTAAGTGGCATTGAGAACATTGTGACATCGTGGTCCTTCTAAGATACTCTACGAGAGTTTTGGAAGATGTTTCACTATAGTTGGGTTGGATCTGAATCAAATTCTACCAGACTTTTTTTTACAAAAATGCTCATATCATACAGACCGAGCGTACGTTCGATGCACCGTATGTTCTGTTTTGTCCCTTATGAAGAGATGGTATTTGGTGTTACTCTATGTGGTAATTAATGGTGGTTGAGGTACTTACAATGGATTGAGGAGTAGATCCTATCAGAATCAAGCATGCTAAATGCATGAATTTAGTGGTTGGCTGTGACATGAATAATGAGTAGTTCTTCTGTGTGGTTCAGCACCAAGTGATATTGTGTGGCTCATCACCTAGATATCCTATATGGGTTAGCTCTTAGAAAACCATTGTGGGTTATCACCTAGCGATATTCTGTGGGTCATCACCAAGTAACCTTTTGTCGATAATCAGTAGAGCCTCTCAACAGAATAAGATTATCTTACTTTATGTACAATCTCCTTTACTTTTGTACTTACATTATTCATAGTGTGAGATGTTTATTTTACTTTCTGCTATGTGTCTGAGATCATTCTTGGTGGAATTACCTCGGTGGTATTTACTTTGTGGTGTTTTTATTTTGTGGATTACTGGGAGTCCTTTAGGGGTCTCAGGATCCTTATTGTGTATTATTATATGCACCCCTTGACAGGGTTTTCCTGCAAATATTGTTTCTTGTGCACAAGACTGACAGCTTTGATTGGTACATTAGGTAGCTAGGAATAGACGGTGCTTGGAGGTGGATCAATAGATATGGTGTTCTATAGTGACATATAACAGAGAGTTGTACCTACCCTTTAGGTAGGAACTGTTAGGTCCACAATACTAGATACCCTGTGGTGGGGGTGGTGAATTAGGGTATGACAGATTAAAACAACTGCCCCATTTGGATCTTGTTTTTCTATTAGACAAAACCCTATTCTCTCTCCTTCCCGATGTAGAGTGTGAATAAACCTTGAAGCATGCACAAGACACAATGATATTTACTTGGTTCACACTCACTGGGCTATTTCAAAGGAGCATACATCGACAGTGTGTTGATGAATCATTTCCACTATAAGCGCACTACTATTTACATGTTCAAAGAGGACTCACAGTCCCTCCTGGTTTACAACCACTCACAATTTGAGAACTTACTACTCTCTCTACAGAAGTGAGATTACTGCTTCTTCAGAAGATCCACTCATAGTTTATAGATTTGTATGTCTTTTCATTACCACTGATGAATTCATCTTCCACTGTACGTATATGCTCTATTGAAGTTCAATGTTCATCTACTGATGAATACCCCTTTTACCCTAAACAAAGGACAACTCACTTTTAAAACACCTTGGAAAAGCACTCTACTTCGTAAGGCTCCCAATTTTGCAAAGCTCAAACAAGCCTTCATGAAGCTCCTGCCTTTTCGCGAAGCACCCTCGCGAAGTACTCTCGCGATGCAATTTCACGAAGCTCAAGTCATCGTAGAGCGACTTCCCTCATGAAGCTCACTGAGACAACACAAAGCACACTAATTTTGTGAAGCTGGATTAGTCATCCTGACAATTTTCTTTCATGAACCACACTCCCTTAGGGAACCTCCTTCGCGAGCCGAGAGAAAAATATTTTCTCTGAAAACTCTTTCTACTTCACTCGAGGGGGTCGAGGCCTATTTATAGGTGATTCCACCGACCCTTGAACCTTCCACACGAAGTCCACACCACGTCATCTCAAATCACGATGCTCCAAAGTTCCTGCCAAATTTCTCTAAAAATCATGATGCACCACAACAATTTTCTGACCACAGAGCTCATCGTAATCGTATAGCTTTCTATCATTTACTTAGTTCCTTCTTCACAAAGATCCATAGGTAGGCCACCAAGCTCCTACGTGTAATTCCCTTCACCACCGCAATCTTATTCAACTCTATCCTTCTTGAAGCCTACAATAATCACGAAGCATCACCATACTTCTTTTGTTGTAATTTCCATTTAGTTGGGATTGTATTATAGCCATTTTACTTTCAGTTTATACACATTACTCTCAGTAGTGATACTTTGTTGTGGTTTTACTACTTTCTTTCCTATTTGGTTTTCTTTGTGAGGTATGTCATGTCTATGTGTGTACAAGTTTAATGGTAATGCCTTACCTTCAAGGGATATATCATTCCAATGCTAGTCGTCTACCCCTAGCCCATGGAAGGTGGGATTGGTGTAGTCACAGGAATGACCCATGGGGATGGGTCCTCAAAATCATTATAGATTTTCTATTAATTCTCATAATCTCTTATGTTTTGTTGAATGTTCTGGACTCTTTCAATCATCTCTTATACCAACTATAGTTTTAATAGTTTCTTTTATATTATGTTTTCCTAGCATATTAGAGAACTATTTTACATCCCACAGTGGGATTTATATATATCAATCTAAATTATTGATGGAATTAAATTTTAATAAAAGAATATGACCAGAAAAAGATATTGATATCGTCATCTATTAAATTCAATAAATAAATATCTGATCATGTCCTCAATATATGTATATTTCCTATAAAATTGATTATTAATATAATGATTATATATCATAAATAAGATTAAGATAATTTTTAATACCTTTTGAGGAATCCTATATAATCATCAGGTGATCCTAAAATATTGATCCTAAAAAATTATAGTGTTGTTTTATGAAACTACACAACTTATATGATATATATCTTTTAATATTTATTGATCGATATATGTTGGAGAAAGGTGATGATGTGAATATTAATTATAATATCATACATGAAATCCCCTATGGGTTTTTTTTCATTTTTCTCCCTGTAATACTTATGACAAAATCTATTGTGGTGTTCACCCATCCCCACATAGATATGGGTAATGAATTTATCATCCCCATTAATTTATTACATTTTTTATTTATCTTTTTACAATTATAATATATTACATTTATATTAAGAAATATTCTACATCGTATTTTCATAGTTGATGTTCTTATTAAGACCTGTATACAACTCAATTATTCATTAGTTGATGGATAATTTCGATTTATGTGAATTATATTATAGCTTTTCATTATCCTAGGATCAGATATTAAAAATAATAAGGACTCATACCTTATAACACAATCTTCATTGATGTTGAACTTTGATATTTTCCCTTTATTTATCTTTTTCCCTATATTTTACAACTTCATATAGTCTTTTTTAACCTCCTTAATCTTATATATGATTGATGGTTAAGTAATCCAATGAGTAGATATGATATTTTTCCTTCCATTATGATTCCCATGTCATTAATTTTCATTTATAAAAAGAATATATTAATTTTATTCCTCATCAAGGAACATATTATTGAATATTATCTTATTAGAGAATCTATAACATTCATTTATTTTCATGGATGTTAATGGAGATATTATTCATAGATAGTTAGTAGGTATATCCATCTTTATTCAAACATGTTTATCTCCATCTATGTGAATAAACTCTTTATATTTTTTATTTGTATATATGTAGTATTTTTATCCATATAGATAATGATTCCAAATGAACAAGGAATTGATTACTACATCAAACACAAGATCACTTGTTGGGTTATTTTTCCTATCTATATAAAACTATATTGGTCTATAAGAAAATAAATTATCATTTTCTAGATTACAAAACCCATGAAGTTATAAAAAATAGTTAGTTTATATCATCAATCCTACACCCTCATGTTGTTCATATGACTATAGTTCATTTGAGTATTCTTCTCTTAAACTCTTATAATCACGGTTCAAATTAATTTATATCGAAACTTTTCACTCATTTCCATGTTATCATTGCCATTGAATTTGAAAATCATGAAACATTTATCAAAAATATTCAATAATTTTACTCTAATTAGATTAAACAATAGATATTTAGCACTATTAATAGTTATATCCATTAATCAATTGCATTATTCAATGATGGATATATATATATATACTCTTATTGTTATAACATTCTCCAAATATGATAGTTTATATATATATAATTATTATTTACTATACCTTACCTGCGAAACATTGGTTTAAATGTAATTTAAAAAAAATCACGTGTTTTTAATTCTATTCCTTACTTTTCAAAAATATGACAAATATATATATATATATATATATATAGGTAATATATAAAAACACTACTAATGATTTTGGTGTATATTATTCAATAATTTTTGATTTTAATGGAATTAATATTAACATATAATATCTAAATTTTTTATTTAATGTGGTATTGAGAATATTCGACTTTTATTCTTTATTTTGTGATGTCATGATCAATGTTAAATTTGGATATATATTAATACATGTATTTGAGAAAGTATTTCATTAATCTATAGATGATGATAAATTCTCTTTATAAAAATCAAATTAAACTCATGATAATCAATACAAATATTCACTAATCCAATATTTTTCTAGAAAAAATGAATAAAACCCCTCATAGAGAATAAATATTGAATATAAAACACTTTACCATTGGTTAATTTAGTTTCTTATTCAACATTTTTAACCCAATGGATATAATTCTATATAAACTCGATAAAATGAGAAATACTCTGCTTATAGTAAATATAGATGACTAAACCACCCATTAAATATGATTACTAAGAAGCTATTTATAGAATAAATAAATATATTTACCTAGAATAGTAACATCCTCAGTGAAAATCATTTCATTTTCCATAAATTTGATCATTTTATAATTCCTCATAAGGAAACAATATCTATACTCAAGAAGGATTTTCCCAAAGGAATTCATAATTAAAATTGAAGTTTTATTGAAATAGAGGATGATTGGGGACATTAAAATTTATTTCTATCCTTAAATAGTAAATATGAAATTTATATAATGAAAATTACCCCATTCCCAACATGAACTAATATTCTACCAAAGGTATAATGGCATTTTTTAGAAAATTTCATCCCAAAAAAATAATTTTTGGGGATGATTAACATATATAATATAGAATAATTTTATCACTTTGTGTTTTCATCTGTAACTCAACCTATATATATTAAGGCATTGTTTGAATATTCAAAGATAATTTTTAGTGTGAATGAATTATTTAAGCTAAAATTAAATAGAAAATTTCAAATTATAGAATGAATATTATGTACACCTATAAAAAATAAAATTGCATTTTTTATAAGGGATGTATTCAATGCATATGGTCTTCTATGATCACTTGGTTATAAAGATTGTGGTTGTTAGTAATCTTATGTTACCCTTGGTGTGGGGAAATGATTTGTCTAGTATCGAATCTCCTTGTAATTATATCATTATAAATATAGTGTGTAATTAAATGGAACCATTTATTCATCCAATATATTGATCATCTTATTCACTTCCCTTCAAAAGTCCTATAATTGATTCCATTATATTATACACATGAGTCATTTCCCTATTCCTTTGAGTTTGTCTTCAAGATTCTTCTTCACACACATTTTATATGTGAGATGTTAGATATTATTCCCTCCATGAGATTTATCAACTAAACCCCCATATTTAAAATACATGGCGGTCTTATTATCTCTAGTGCTATAACACTATTCATATTCCATGATCTTCATCTAGACAATAAGGGAATATTAGATACATTTCTTATATATATTAAAATCTCAAATCATAAATTATTTTCAAGGACATTATTTTTAACTCCAAAAAGAACCAGTCATCTATGCTTTTATGGTCAATGAAAAAGATGGAGATATACCTTGGAATCCCATTAATTGATTCATTATATAACAAACAATACTTGTTATTCCAATGATTGATCTAGATAAATTATTTCACGATTTAAATATGGTGATTGTATGGAAAATATTAAATGTAATAATTTTCCATAAATCATTAGAATATATTGCATTAATTTCATCCTTGGGATTGGTATTTGTGGTCAGTTTCCTCTTCTAATCAGAAACTCCCTCTAAGTGATAGATATCCCCGATTAATTCCTCTCACTCAGAGTTTGGATCATAATGAACATTTTATTGTTGTATTTTACCCATAATTCTATAACTAAATGACCATAAAACCCACCAAAGATGGTTTATCATTGTCACATAATGTTACCCACTATAAATTGGTACTTATATAAATAATCACACACTCTACATGGTTTATGCAATTTCTAATAAATTATTTCAATTGATAAATCACTACCTAGAGGTTTTTTACACATTCTCTCATGATATTAGGCATATTTTTAGGTAATAATATCATTCCTATTAGTTGTTGAAATAATTACTATTATCAATATCCATCTACTAAAATAAATTAACTTTTGTTATGATCATACTATAATAAATAAGAATAATGAGAAAAACAGAGGTCATAAAAAAAATAATTGGATAAAAAAGTAAATGTTATATTATGACTTCTTGATTCTAAATCCATGTTATATATAATGTATATATGATTATATTATCTAATATAACTCTAAAAAGTACTATTACTGCACTCTTATATTAATTATAATTCATTTCATATCATAGACATATTTTTAAATTATTGTGAGAATATAATTTACTAACACAGTCTCATTAATATATATGTCCATCGTCATTGGTAAATTAGATAAATAATAAAAAAACTAAATCAATAAAATTATAATGTACTTTAATTATCATAATATTTTCTGAGAGAAAATCCTACTATTATAACAACATGAGATAACTTGGGGATATACATAAAATATTGGGTGATCTGTAAAGCCCAATATGGGGTAAATAGGATAATTACAATGAGATATATTATGACAGAAAATAATACATGAATGTCAAATTAAAGAAAGGGTCATAAACCATCATAGAAATACATAGAATATTAGTCAAAAATCAAAGAAGCATGATAAATGTGAGAATCATAAAATACTGAAAAACCCAAATCCATTTTCATTATAAATATAAGAACTGGATAACAAATAAGACATAACATCATTTTAGAAAAATGTTAACCACATCATTCTTATGTATATTATTGTATACAAATTTAATCATATTATGTTGACATATAATACTGTCGACAAAGATAACAACATCATGAAAATGAATATGGATTTCATGATATAATGAATTACATAAAGAGTTTGTTGCATATATATTTATTGGCTCACCCATCATTATGATGCACCAAAAATATGTGTTCCATATAGAAATTTAATATGTATAAATTATAAACCTGATATAAACCAATGATGGGTGATGTAACATGTTAATAAATCATCAAAAATTGAGATACCATGTGGGATCCAATTTAAGTAATAGAAGATTGAATCTTATATATTCATAATAAAATTAGGTATAATTGTTCAATAAAAAAGATGTTAATGTGATGAAAAGGTCATAAGAAAATATTAGGAATAATTCATTAATATAGGCTCTTTTATAGATCTTTTATATTAAGTAATCAATGTTCATTAAAGGGGTTTAGAGAATGGAAATTCCATAATTCCAAAATAATCCCAATTTCATTTGTATTAATATAAGGAGGGTTTTTTGTAATAAAATATATAGATAGTAATATTTATAATAACAAAAAATTATTATAATATTTTGAGGAAAATGTGATAGAAATAAGTAATCATTCTCTTGTAGGATTTGTAATTATTAACATGCGGAAATAACAATAAGGGACATAATGGAATATAAATCCAAAAAAAGGAAGAAAAAAGAATCAAAATTTATATAATATTTTCATATATTAAATGTATAAAGAGAAATAGATATATAGAGAGAGTGTGTGTGATATACAACATGTATTTAAAAATGAGAATGAGTGAAAAGGAATAGGAAAGGAACTATAACAGTATGTCATAAATTTAATTGGATACTCCATTTAACTATTAAATAGTATTGTTTCATTATTTAATCACATTATTTTTTACCATTTATAATTAATAATTCTCTTATAATACATTGATATAATGATTTAAAATTATAATAACTTAATATTTTTTCATTGACCATTTTGACCTATTGGTTTATTTCTTAAAAAACAACTTTGATATAGAGGGAAAGTTTGAAATAAATTTTCCATTTATATAGTATGATCTATAATTATTTTGGAATTTCATTCGTATAATTTAATAATCGAGGGAGTTAAATATATATATAGATAGTTAAAATTCATGGAATCTTCTTTGTTAGTGTTTTTTAATGGTTAAAAAACTATAAAAATTTATATTTATGGTCATTATTATCTTCCTTATTTTACAATTATTAAAGTGCATATATGTGGATTGGGAAATTAATCCATTATAATCTATTAATATTTTTTCCAACAATTAACCATTATGACTAGTAAATGTAAAAATCCACTTTATTTGGCATCTTATTTGTACTCGTATGAATATTAAATGAATGAAAAAACAAAGCATTTAGATTTATTTCAAACTATTCTCCTTTATTTTATTTGACCACACCATGGTGTGATCATGTTGAGTTTTTGAGAAAAATATAAATTATGTATAAAAGGAATTTCCATGGGTGAAACGGTATCATTCATAACTCATCACATGTACTGGTTATTTTTAATCATGAAGAAACTTATGGTATTTCAATATCCATATCCCATTGAAAATTAACTATCTACCAAATTTTTTTATTTAGATTATATTTTAATGGATACTTATTATCTTAAAGGATTCTCCTTCCCCAATTATGGGAACAATCCTTAGTATTATTTGGGATGTAACATCATCACCATAAAATATTATTTTTCTTGATACTCAAGACATTTAATATGATAGAATTTGAATTATCATTTTTTCACACTAAATTTATTCTATCAATTTTAGAATGATCAATAAACGGATGATATGAAAAAATATATTTTATCTTTTTCCACATCAATTATTAACCTTTTTTTGATCAAAACTAGATTTTATTTCCTCTATGTAAATGAAAAACTACATGTATATGAATATTTAATTCTTTATCCTGGTCTCTATCACATTGTATAAAACATTCACCATAATATCTATTAAACTAGGTGAATATTTATTTATTGTTGGTTACAAAAAATGATACCTATGATGAAGTAAACAAAAAGGCCCTAAATTTTTATTCTCTCATCATTATCAATTAATAATATTCATGATATTCATATAGTAACTACTTAATCATCAGTCACCATTAATGTATTTATTATAAAATTAATTTAATTTCATAGAAAAACTATATAATATCAATCATTACTCATGAATCATATTGAATTGTAACTCAAAAATATATAATCATGATATTTTAATTCATAAATTCTATACTAGAATCAAATGAAATGAAAAACCATAAATCATATATTTTTTAACAAGTAATTCTTAGGAATCATTTTGACCTATCATGTATTCCTCACATATTAATCCAACACACTTTTTAACCTCAAATATTATCATTAATATGGATCAACCCTTATGTATGTTGAAGATTAAACCTTATGAACTATCATTTTTATCATTGAGTAAATTTATATATTTCATACAATGACTTGATAACTCTTAAAAAGATATAGAATAACTCACACATGTCACAAATAATTGAGAACTTTTTCAAATATCACTCTTCAAATTAACTACATTTAAACAACTTTTACTACATGTTCATATTGACCAATGAACCTTGATGCCTCAAATAGTGACATGAAATTTTCCAAAATTCATAATCTATGTTTTGGGAAACCATTATGTTTTTTCGTTAAGATAATTATTACCATTACTTATTGAGAAATTATCCTTGACATGTCACATTATAAGTCAGTACATTTTAAATTTATTTTATTCCTGGCCTTCATTCCCACTACATTTCAATATTAACATCAAGTGTGATCTTACATGTGCCTCAAACTATTTGAGTGACTCTATCCAAGTAGGGTCTAACAAATTTAAAATTTCTAGTATTAAGGATCTAAAATAACCTTTGGTTTTTAAAACATATTCCTATGTAACCTATGATACAAGAAGTGTTGACCATTCATTGATTATATAAAATTTATAATTTCACAAAAATAATTCTACATCCACATCTGAACAACAATATAATCCTTTCTCTATATAAAATCAACTCAAAAACATTATCAATATCTTAAAAACCCAATTATTATAACATATTTTTGAAAAAATACAATAAATTCTCAATAATAACATAGGTTATTAAATCTCCAATATTTTATTTGTTAATAACTCCAAAAAGTCACATAAAATTATAATAGATCATATCATTTCTAAATGAGAAATTTAAAAAAAAAATGAATACTTAATGGACAAAAAAATTCAGATACTTAAACAGATCATAGAAAAGAAAACCATTGAAATGTTATTTTGATGCTCTCCCCTATAATTAACACAATCAATTATAACTACTTTGAAATAATAAAATCCTTGGATTCAATATAGTAATACATAATATTTTTGATCATCCCCCCATAGAAAATATAATATAATAGAGTTAGGGGTATAACATTATTCCTCAAGTGAGAAGAAATAAATTAATTTTCATACCCATACTCAATTTAATGAAAATAAATTTATAAACAAAAATATTTTAAAAGTTAATAAATTCCTAATTTAGTAATGTAGTTAGGGAGAAATAATGAAAATACATTGGCTATTTTGGATTTTTATAAAATATATCATGCTAATATTTATATACAATTAAGCATAATAACTATTGATAACATAGAAATTATATAGTGGATATTATTATTATTATATATTACAGGACAAAATATTATCTAATGGAACCAGAAAAAAGATTTGGTGGTCAGGAACTGAATATTTTACCCGAAAAATGCCAATTTTTCAGATCTTATATGGGAGATAGAATCACTGAGCATTTCCATTGATCAAGATCAAGTATAGATTCAACAACTAAAACCTAAGAAAAACTAATTTTGAGAGAAGAATGAGGTTTTCAATACAACCTCCCCAACCATATTTACTAAACCACCCTAATAACATAAAAAAGTCACTCACCTTACCCTTTGGGCGTACATTGGTGTAATAAGAGGTTATGTATTTGGGACCTTATATTATTAATTTCTATAATTTTCCTTTAAATAATGTAATGATATTATTTTTCCCTTTACCTCATCACTTTAAATAGATGGATATATATTGAGATTAGTATGAACTTGATTTTGATATGAAGAAACCAAAACTGTATGTTTGGGTAATATATTTTTTCAATTAATTTTTTTGATAAATTAAATAATCATAATTAAAATATTTTGATAAATTAATATTTAAATATAAATTATAATATATTATAATGAAGTCAAATTAAATTTTTATAAATGTCAGAAATATATTAATGTTATAAAAACTAGTAATATTAAAAACAAATAGATTTTTAAGTGTAAATTCTCATATTTATAAAATCATGTAATAATTTCAGTTTTTTTAAAATGATTTCATAAAAAATATCAAATGGTTAATTCTATATTATTTTCTATAATAGTCAAATTTATAGTTAAAAATTAAAAATGAAATAAATATACACTATCAATCATAACATCATAATGGCCCAAATTTCATATAATAAATACTATAAATGGAATCTATGACAAAAATTATGTTTCCTATTTAGAATAACATATTTTAGAAACTATTTAATGTATTTTATAAATATATAGTGAATCTTCCAAATCCATTATTTATTAATGGTTTTAAAAACCATTCTTTGTGGACAGAAATCACCTCCGCATCCAGAATGATATTATTTTAATGATCTTGGTTATTATCCTAATAAAATGTTGAAACAAAACCCTCTTTGGGAGAAACTATGTGGAAAACCCATTGGATGTTTTTTGGTTTAGATTATTTTTTTAATTAGAGTCCAAAACCAATTTATTTAAATTAAGAATTGTCAAATCTTTTTCTATAAATATATAACCGACATCCCATTACATATAACACCCCAAGATTTCATAGAACATTATATTTTTAATTTAATTTAATAGATTATATTGCACGCAACACCAAATTGTCTTGTGTTATACACAAGATTGAGTTTTTGTGAAACACTACAATAATATTATAATTATTTAAACGATATACTTATTTATCAATTCAATATTGTATTATTAATAGTAAAAATAAAAATAAAAGTTTATTTATAATTTTTTCACATAAATAAAACATATTTATAATTAAATTTATATGTTTTTTAAATTAGTTATATATTTAGAAAAACTATTTTCTAAAAAGAACTACTTTTATTTCCTGTTGTGAACAATAATAAAATAAATTTTAGACACTCCTAAAAATTTAATTAGGTAAAATAGTGTTTATTTTTGAATTTGGAATATCAAAATTATCTTATGATGAATTTGGGTACATAAAAACAAACTTTTTCATTAAAATAATCATTTTAATTAAAATTTATCTTAATGTCACAATAGATTCATAATACATATATTATTCCAATTTATTTCATTTGTGTCATTTTATAATAATATTGGATATATAATATTTTATTGAACTTTTAAAGGTTTTTTACCCACCGTCGAGGCACATGTGAAAATTTGTATAAAACATAATTTTATCACTTCTGTGAATTGAATTTCAAAAATACAAAAGATAATGTTTTCATATGTATATAAATTTATTTTCAATAGGATGAATATAATTTTTTTTGAATAATAACTTTTGATTTTTATTTATCACAGTTAAAAGTAAATATGGTAATTAGAGGTACCAAAAAATACTATAATGTTTTAAAATTACCCAAAAACATGTCTTAATTGTATTGAAAAACTTATTTTTAACCCAATAAAAAATTAGGACCAAAATACGATCCTTTTTGATCCATTTGGGTTATATTAGAACTTTATTATATATTATTTAAAGAATATTTAAAAGTGTTAAATTCAAATTTTATTAACTAAACCATTTTTAATATAGGTTTATACATAAGATAAATTATACTATAAATATTAATTAAAAATATAAAATTATTTCATAAATCACTGTATTTTATTTATAATTTGTATTCATTAAATAATAATATTTATTTATGACACAATGATGATGCAATAATTACCTTTTTAGTGAAAGATTAAACAAATTGATATTATAAATATAAAAATAAATGTAAATTGAAACTTTTGATGAAATAAACGAATTTTATAAGTGAATATACATGGTAGTTTTGAATCAATGTAAATTTTTCTAATTAATCACGTTTTTATGACTTTCAAAAAAACAAATACTAATTAGTGCCAAAATTTACATAAATGAGTTTTTTAAACAAATACTGTTTTATTAAATGATATAATGATCCTAAAAATATAATATTTATCCAAAGTACATATATAATATTATATATGACATTTATGAACCACATGAGGTTATATTGGAATTTTATAGTAACTATATTAACTATTTAGTATAAAAATACTAGAAGTCTTGGTAAAGGTTAAACTATTTAACTAAGGGTTAAGTCTAAAAGATAAGTTTAATATGGAAACCAATACATGTATAAAACCAATTTTTTGATTTTATTTATACTCATCCCAGCATTATCTATGAAATAAATCAATTTGGATCTATTACAAACCGAAAATAATTATATAATAAATTAATATTACAAGCTTTTCCTAAAGCTCCCCTACCTTACTTATAAAAAGGATATAACCCATTATATTAAATTAAATTATTCAAAGACATGTGAATTAAACAAAACCTACTTAAATATCCTCTCATATACCCTACTATCAAAATAGAGGCCTTAACATGTGCATAAATCCCACTTAAGGAGTCGTTTTATTCAAATACAAATGAAACACCTAAAAAAGTTGTAATTATTTTATATCCTCTTTAAAAGTTATTTTCTTCTTTTACATCACATTTCTTTATTTTTTCCATAATAAAATAGTATCTCTTATACCTTTTAGATTCATATATTTTATTATAAATATTTTATAACCATATTCTATATTCTATCCATCATATGAATGAAAAATTCACTATGAATGAGTACGTAAGGCTTACCATCTCCACATCATTATGTAATTTGTTATACAACACTTTGTTATTTGGATGGATATAATGCTTAGTATTGTGCATATAAATATTGAAAATAACAGGTTATTTTTTTTGTATCATTAATATAACATCCAATTATGCACTATTTAATCATTAAGGAAATGATATAGTCGCTCGTGCATACACACGACGTATCGTCTTCACGACACAATGTGATTCATTTCGATGGTACCCATTCAAGGATGACTATAAAAATATATATTATTATTTAATATGTAATATAAGACATAATAATTCTACTAATATATATATATATATATACATACATATATTTCATTCACTTACTTTCATTCAATATAATAAGAAAACAGAAACAACGTTCATGCTTACGTACGGCCTTCTGTCTCCATGAATGGTGAACTCAATTTTATATATCTATATAATTTATATATTTATATTATTATTATAATATATATATATATATATAAAAATCATATTATATGTTTTGGAAGTAATTAAATCATGATCTATGTATTATGATAAAAAATAACAAGTCAAGACATATATGATAAACAAAACGATACTACCTGAAAGGTTGCATTAACATGGAATTGGTGATAAATGGGTAATATGAAGTCATAAAAGAATCATATATGATATCATATATATTATTCTGATTTTGGTATAAGTTATTCATATGTTTAAATACAATATACACATGTTTCGGACACGTACAGAAATTATTCGATCTAAGGTATGGGTTAAATCCTCAATCTCATTATTATCCGAGATTTCTTATGTGTAAGTATTTCCTGGGACACATTTATCATCCAAGACCATGTTTCATAAAACATTTTTCAAAAGGATTATTATTAAGGGAATCTTTATCTAAAACATCATTTTAATTGTTATAAATATTTATTCTTCTAAATCTTTCATATTAATGTCCATTTTTTTAAAATGGTTTTAAGTATTTATTTATAGGGACATGATTTATTTAAAATTTTAATTTCTTTCAAATGTTTAAAAGTGGTTTGGGGCACTTACATTCAAAAATATATTTTAAATGTAATCCTTTATAAATTGTGTTACTTTTAAATTATTTCACGAAAAAGTTATATTTTTTTATATGAGTATTACTGGTCATTATCAACTATGTCAACATCCTTTACTGAAAAAAATTTTGATTGAGGTTTATCTACTATAATAAAATCTTAAATATTGTATTGAATTATTTATGATATGTTTGACTGTGGATTTTCTATTTTTATATGATTCATGTTATATGGTTATGTATTGAAATTTCGTATTCCATTTTTAATATGAATGTTTATATTATGTTTCACAATTTTCATATGATGAAGGAATTGGACTTAATAAGTGATGAGCGAGGCCTGATTTATCCCATTGATGCATCTGTAGGTATCATGAGACAAACTAGTGTCTTGTAACAAGTCCTTGATATAATATTTGTCAATGATCTTGGAACAATGCCTTGATGTAGTAGTTATTATATCCAACATTATGCATTCCCTCATTATTAAATTTGTTATTACATGTGATTATTCAACTAATATAATATCCATGTCCATGTTTATATGGTAATGTTTGACTTATTGTTTCCATATTATGTTCAATTTTTATTAAAAGGATGTTGTTTTTATTATACATATTTTTTAAAATGTTTATAGCTTCCGCTGAAATATTTACCATTACTAAGAATCTAAGCTCACCCCTTTATTATGTTTTATTTCCCTAGGATGGAAAGAAGTGTAATATGATTGATATGTAGGGTTATTGTATGTGAATAATTTCATTCTCAAAGGATTATGTATGATGTATTTTATGTTAGAAATTGAAATGTTTGGTTCTTGTATGCAATCTATTTTCCAAGACTGGTAAACTTATTGGTCTATCGGGACATGATCCCTTGTTATAATTCCAATGTATTAAAATAATGCACTAGATATGGGCTTCTAGGGTTGGGGCGTTATAGATGGTATCATAGAAAGTTTATCAATATCCTTGGGAACTAGATTTTGAAATACTCTTATTATAGAACATTCACATAAGATAGAAATTGTTTATTAATATATAAGAACTTCCTAGAGTTTTTATAAGGTTGAGATTTTTTGAGTGTTCCATGAAATATATTCATGTCTAGATATTAAAAGTGGAAAAGATTCTGGTATAGATTCATCTAGGAGTAACAACACTGTCAAGGTGTTCAGGGCCTTACTTGGGGTAACCTGGTACATGACAACAGGCCTTACTGCGCACCCAGTTTGACACTCCCGGGTTATGTTCTTAGGATAATTCATATTTTCATTAAAAACCATTATGAATGATTTGTGAGTAATATGTCTTAAATGGAGCCATATGTATGATCATGAGATTAGATCTTCATAATTTATGATATGAATTTTACTAGTTTAGAATCATGAATTATTATTCATAAACTTATTTCGTGTATGCCATTGTTTAGAAAAGGCTCCTAGTAGATGGAATGACTACCCCGACAATGAACATATTCCAAAGAGTAAGAAGGATCCTATATTTCATGGTGTTAAGGCAAAATTTAAAAGGGTAATAGCCTCCCATGTATACAAATCATATGATGAAATAATATCATGTATTAATATAATAAATAAAGAATTATATGAGACATATGTCTTTGAAGGGAAGCTAGAGAAAAAGATGATGGTAGAGATAATGATGTATAAAGGGAAGAAAGGAAAGAAGGAACTTCCCACATGTGATAACTATGGAAAAAATCACATTGTTAAATATTTGTAGGGAATAATATTTTGTTATAAGTTTAGAGAAAAGGGAAAAATTTGATTTTAAGGGTACGAAAATTGTTTCAAATGTACAATGCATCAAATACAAGGTGATGGGACACTATGCAAATCAATGTACCAATCGCCAAAGGAATGTGAATCAAATGATGTTATTAGATAATGATCAAGTTATGATATTTTTGTAGATTAAGATAAATGATTAATATGCCTATTAAATAATTATGTCATTTGAATATTTTATTATAAAGGTACTTTTTATAATAATTATAGAGTATATAAGGATTGTACTATATTATTATTTCATTGAGGATTTGAGATAGTATGTTACTATGAAAAGTGACTCAATTGAAATTTAATTTTTTTAGAAAATACATGGTTTAGGGAAAGATAATCTTTAATAAGGTCTTAATACTGAGTTAGTGATTTTTGGAATAAGAGTTTATTGACTTGGATAAATTTTATTGGATATTCTTGACTACTATGGAACTAATTAATTTTTTTATTCCATCATTGTTGTAGTTTAAATTTTTTTTTGTTATAACGAGTATATCTAGTCATTTATAAAAAATAAGGGAGCATAAATGTAATAAATATGATTTTATGGTAGTTCAGGGTGTTAATATGTTTTTAGAGAATACTTGATGAAGTTATTCACATGTTATTATGTGGAAAAAAGATATCTTCAATGTGATTACCTTCCTTATATATTTTGGATTATGTGTTTGGATAGAAGTATTTTTGATAAGTTGAAAGGTTGGAATTGATTAAGTTAGATGTTGCATAATATTATTTAATATTAAAAAATATCTTATTATTAGTTTTGGTTTTTTATAAAAAGAAGAAATCAGAGGTCGTGTGATAACCCGTCACATTTGACAAAGCCACGAGACTTGATCCCTCAACCGAAGGGTGACAAGGGTGCATCACTTACAACTAGCCTACGTGATATCTGGGATTGTATAATGTATTTTTTTAAATGTATGATAGAGTAATAATAAATTAATTTTTAGATCCCTATACGATTATGATAAATAAAATATTTTTGAGTTCAATTATCTTTTGGAGAGAAAGATGTGTTTTCCATAAAAATTAGTTAAAGGATGGAATTCTACTTGTCAAGTATTCTTTTTCTATTCTATGAAGAAAATAATTCAAAAAAATTTGGGAAAAGATATTAAAACAAAATATTGTTATCCTAATACCTTATTTTTCATTGAATCGTTGATATTTTAAATCATCATAGATTTATGAATTTGTGGCCCTCAATTTTGTATTTATTTTTCACTTGTTTGTGATTAATGGCCTCAATCACTCCATATAAATATTTCAATTTTTTCTTTAATTACGTGTCTTTAATTTACACCAATGTTCTCCAATTTGAAATCGTAGTTTGGTGGTGAATTGTTCATTTCCATTTCTCTGTTATTAAGTTTAAATTTTATTAACCCTGTTTCTTAGGTTGGTTTTACACAAAGGTATTTTTTATTTAAAACCTTTTATTATTGAAGAAAAATTTAAAATCGCGAGGACACAATTTATTGAAAATACAGAGAATGTAACACACAATGATTTCATAGCATGTTATCTCATTAATTTAATTTAATATCTTATATTTCACACAACACCGACTTGGCTTGCGTTATATGCAAGATTATGTTTTTATGAAAGAACACATTAATATTAAAATTATTTCAACGATATATTTACTAATAAATTAAATATCATAATATTAATAGTAACAAAAAAATTTTAAATGTTATATATAATTTTTTTATATAAATATGACACATTTACACTGAAATGTATATGTTTTTTTAAATTTTGTTATATATTTAGAAAAAACTATTTTCTTAAAAGAACTACTTTTTATATCCTTTTGTGAATAATAATAAAATTAATTTTACACACTCATAAAAGTTTAATTTGGTAAAATAGACTTCAAATTTGAATTCATAATATGAAAATTATTTTAGGGTTATAATTTTGTTTTTTATGAAAACATTCATTTTTTATAATTTGTGAAAAATAATACATATTATATAAAAAGCGACTTTTTCATTTAAATAATTTATTTTAATTAAAATTTATCGTAATGTAAAAATTGATGCATAATACATATAATTTTCCAATGTATTTAATTTGAGTCATTTTATAATAATATTGGTTATATAATTTTTTTTTGAAAATTTTAACGTCTTTTAGCCATCTTTAAAGAACATTTGAAAATTTTCATAAAATGTAATTTTACCACTTCTATTAATTGAATTTTAAATATCCCACAGACAAGGTTTTCATTAGTATGTAAAATTTGGTTCAATAGGATGAAAATAATTTTCAGTGAATAGTAACTTATAAATTTTATTTACCACAGTTAAAAATAAATATGGTAATTATAGGTAAAAATTATATTATAATATTTTAAAATTACCCCAAAAACATATCCTAATTTTTTAGATGAGTTTTTTTTACCAAATTCACCCTTAGGGAAAATAATATCATTTTTCATATATTTGGGTTAGATTAGGACATTTATTATATTTTATTTAAATAATTGTTAAAAGAGTTAAATTCAAATTTTAATAACTAAACATTTTTTAATATTGGGTTATACATAAGATAAATTATAACATAAATATTAATTATAAATCTAAATTTATTTCATACATCATTTTATTTTATTTATAATTATTAGACATTAAATAATTAAATTTATTTATGACACAATGATGATGTAGTAATTACCTTATTAATGAAAGATTAAAATAATTGTTATTATAAACAAAAAAATAACTTTAAATAGAAACTTTGATGACATCAATGAATATTATAGGTTTATATGACATGTTAGGTTTGATTCAATGTATTTTTTCTAATTAATCAAGTTGTTATGACTTTAAAAAACCAAATACTAAATAGTGTCAAAATTGACATAAATGTGTCTTTAAAATAAATACTATTTTATTAAATGATATAATAATACATTAAAATATACTATTCAGAAAAACGACATAAATAATGTTAAATATTTCATTAATGAACAACTTGAGGTTCTCTTCGAATTTTATAGTAACTATATTAACCATTTTTCATTGAAATACAAGAAGTCATGGTAAAAGATAAACTATTTATCTAAGGGTTAAGTAAAAAATATAAGGTTAATATGGGGACCTAGAAATGTCTAAATCCTATTTTTGACCGTATTTCAACCCATACTCACCTTAAACTCAAAATAAATTCATTTGGAGCTATTTGAAATCGAAAATGATTTTATAATAAATTAATATTTCAATATTTTCCAAATGTTCCCCTCAACACTCTTATAAAAAGAGTACTTCACCTTATATTATATTCAAAACTTCAATTCCATTAGGCTTGTCCAATACCTAATCAAATATTCTCACCACTACCCTAACCTCATTCTATAGGCCTTAACTTGAGCAGAAATCCATCCTAAAGAGCATGTTTGTTCAAATAAAAAAGAAACACCTATAGTAGAGGTAATTATTTTATCACCTCTTTCGAAGTTATTTTCTTATTTTACTTCCAATTTCATTGATGTTTCCATACTAAAATAATAAATCTAGTACCTTATACATTCTAATATGTTATTATAAATATTTAACAACTACATTCCTTATTTTATCAATCCTATGAATGAAAAAGTCACCATATGTGTGTACATATGGCACACCATCTCCACACCATGGTGTAATTTTTTATTCAACACTGTTATTTGGATGGATATAATGATGAATATTAAGTGTATATATATAATTGAAATAACATTATAATGTTTCTGTATAATTAATATACAATCCAATTCCGCACCTTTTAATCATTAAGGAAATGATATCGTCGCTTGTGCATATGTATGACGTACCATCTCCACGATGCGTTGAGACTCATTTCCACATTAACCATTCAAGGATGATTATAAAAATATATATTATTAATAATTATGAAATATATAACATAATAAAACTACTATAAAATATATATTTATTTACATATATTTCATTCACTTACATCTATTCAATACGATATGAAAACGAAAACAAAGTTCATGCATACGTATAGCCTACCATCTCAATGAATGGTGTATTCAATTATATATATATATATATATATATATCTATTATATATATTTATATTATGAATATAATATATATATATGTGTGTCATATTATACATTCTGAAAGTAAGTAAATCATGTTCTATGTAATATGATCAATAATAACGAGTCAAAACAAGTACGATAAACCAAGAGATATTACCCAAAATGTTGAATTGACATGGAATTATTAATAAAAGGTTAATTTGAAGTCATAAATGAATCATATATTATATCATAAATCTTATTATAATTCTGATATACGTTAATAATATGTTGAAAACATTATACAAGATTTTCAGACATGTATGAAGAGTATCAGATCTAAGGTAAGGGTTAATTCTTCAATATCATTATTATCCGAGATTTTTTATGTGTAAGTATTTCCTAGAACATATTTATCATCCAGGTCCATGTTCACTAAATAATACTTCAATAGGATTCCATTTAAGGGAATATTTAACTAAAACATCATTTTAAATATTTTAAATATTTATTCTTCTAGATCATTCTTATTAATGTCCATGTTTTAAAAATGGTTTTACATATTTATTTATATAGACCTGAATGTTTTAAAATGTTAATTCCTTTCAAATGTTTCAAAGTTTTATGGGATAATTTCATTAAAAAATATCATTTAAATTTATTTCTTTATAAATTGTGTGACTTTTAAATTATTTCATAAAAAATTTATATTTCCCTCAAATATTGTTACTGATCCTTTTCAACTACATCTACATCCTCTACTAGATATTATTATTTACTGAGATTGATTTATTATAATAAAGTATTTAATATTTTATTGAATTATTTGTGATATGTTTGACAGTAAAGGTGCTATTTTAATAGAATTAATGGTAAATGGTTATGTATTGACATTTTGAAAGCTAGATTTAATACTAATGTTTATGTTTTTTTACCCCTTTCTTATGTGGAATGCATTCATTATAGTATGTGATGGGTGGGGCCCACTATATCCCCACTATACATCAGAAATTCTAATGAGACAAACTAGTGTCTTGGAACAAGTACTTGACAGAATATTTGTGAAAGGTCTTCGCACAAGGCCTTGATGTATTAGTTATTGTTTCCGATATTATGCATTCCCTCTTTATGAAATTAGATATTAAATGTGATTATTCAACTAGTAGAACATAAATATCCATGTTTATATAGAAATTTATGACTTATTTTTTGCATATTATGTCCAATTTTATGTTTAAAATGTTGTTTTTTATTAAACATATTCCCTTCAAAGTTTATATCTTCTGTTGAAATATTTACCCTTAATATGCATCTGATATCACCACTTTCTTATGTTTTAATTTCCCAAGATGCAGAGAAGTGTATTATGATTGATATGTAGGGTTAATCTAGTGGAATAATTGCATCCTCAAAGGATTATATATGATGTATTTTATGTTAGAAATTGTGATGTTAAGTTAATTTATGTGATCTATTTTCCAAGACCGCAAAACAGATTGGTTCTTCGGGACGTGATTCCTTATAATAATACCAATGTAATAAAATATTTCACTGGCTCGGGGTGTCTCGGATCGAGGTGTTACATTACTCTTTAATCAAAGAACAATTATCGTGAATTTTCTCTCTATAACAATCATTAAATCCCCCCATGTTGTTTCAAATCTCTTAATAATATTTTACCAAGTATTTATAAGACACCTATCAAGGTAAGGTATTCACTTCTATTCCAATTTATTCAATGACTTTCTTCATTTTAATCCATTTTATTTCAAATTTTCAAGGTGAAATATGATTTCACTCATCCCATTATTGTCATTATGATTTCAAATTAATTAAAGGAAAATATTTGATCTCATTAACCCCATTTATAAACCATTATGTATATATTGGAGCATACATTCCATATGTATATATTACATATAATTTGATGAATATTCAACACATAAATTTTTTATCCATGGTAGAATCACAGGTCTAGTATCTTTAGAAACATGAACACATAATAATGTGAATTATATGTAAACCATATCATCTCCCACTATGTTATTCATATCTATCAAAATTCTTAGACATATCAAATTTATTAACTTTATTCACATCCTATGAATGGAAACATAATAATGTCTATGCTTAGATAATCATTATGGTAATATATGAGAGATATCAGGGGTATCTTAAACATAACATGAGAATAACCCTAAGAGAAAATGAGAATATCATTTTAAAACAATACCCTATACTTTATAAATCATAATATGAGAAATAGAATAAATCTAGGATGTTTAAAAGACCAAAATAATAATGGAATCGAAGAACATTATCTATGAGGGAATAACGTTGGCATAAGAAAATTCTTTTCTGAAAACATACAAGTATAAAAAATCATTACCCTAGTTTTCTAGGCTCCCTACAAAGACTATGGTAGTGAATTGTGTTCACTCCTAATTTTACCATATTAGTAAATGATCACTCTCATGACTATCATAGTGGACAAATTCCCTTACTAAACTGGTTTCATTCCCCTTTCCATTTCTATTTATCTCATGAGATTTCCATATTTACCTAACTCCTTTGAGGGTTGTATATTTCTGGGCCCACCCTCTACATAAATGAAATCAAACAAATTTATTCCAAAATAAAACAAATCATTAATTACTTTGTAAAACATTAGATGAAAAATTGTTTCATAAACATTTAACCATTCCATCATATCATAAACCATTAAAACGAAATGGGTTTTATAACATAATTATCCCTTGAAAAGGAAACATGTTTCATTGAATCATCCTTAAATCAAAACCATCATAATCGATCAAAATAATGAAAGTGGATGGTATCTTTGGAACATATAGAAAACTAAATCATAAGTGATATTAGAATATTTCCAATTGGATGGGAATACAATTAATATATATATGAAATATTTTTGTGGAAACTAATTTTTTCATTATAAAATAACATATTTAAAATGTAAAAACTTTCTGAATATTAACAAAATTTTATTCTATTAAATTAACCATGGAAACCTATAAAAAATTATTAATATCATTGAATTTTCATGGTTTTGGAAAATTAAACTCATGTATTTTATGTGAAATCAAAAATTTATTTTACTTTTTGTAAAAATAGTCAAAAAGTACCATAATCAGAAAATAATTAAAATTTTTAGTTTAATTGATTTTATCAAATAGTTAAAAAAATGAATTTAAAATCCATAAAATATTTTTAAAATATTTTTACATTAAACTTTTCCAAACATATAATTTAGAGAAAAGATATTTTCAATCATAGACACCATTAAAGTTGATATTAACATAAGAATTAATCATTCATTATTTTGTGTATGTAAAGATAGTAAAATATAAAATTAAACTTTTCTAGTCTAAAAATAAATATTTTATAATATAATTTCATGAGATTCAAGATTGGTTGATGATGAAATTTTATCCTCAGAAACACAATCACAAATAATCTTGAAAAAATATGAAATTTTGACATAAAACCATTACTGCTTTGGTAACATTTTAATTATACTTCCCAAAAAATATAAGACACTAGATATTTTTCTAAATCATCAAAAAGTTCATGAAAATTTATGAATGGAATTATTATGTAATATATTCACCAAATTAATGAAACAAGTGGTTAATATTTAATAATTCCCACAAAAATGAAAGTGAGATGAGAAACCAATAAATCAAGTTCAACTAACATTGAATTTTTTCTATCCTCTTGTATAATAGATTTTTAATTATTATAAATCAATAAATGAGTCATATAAATACATATAATATCATTTATGTTCCACTTATATCATTTTATCCCCAATTTATTAATAATTCCTTATTTAAATTGTCATTTCAGTTTGTCAGCTATTTCTGTATTCATGATAATTTCATTTTAGAAGTTATGGTCCATGTAAATTGATCATGGTTAAAAAAATATAATTATTGTTAAAAATGAAATAAATATCATATATCTTCAATATAAATTTTTTTATTATCATCAATAAATGTTAGATATTGAAAAATTAATTACACCTTTCATTGTTTTAGTAGGATTTTCTTATGCGTGAACGTTGTTTTCACTATTTGATAACTAAAATGCATGAAAAGTAAGTAATAATTTAAATTTAAATAATTATTATATTATATAAAGGATATAAATTCATAAAATACATCATTATTACCTTCCATGTAAAACCAAAATGAAAACCAAATCACAACCCTTCATGGAGGTGATAGTCCACTGTTACACATGAGCGACATTATCATTTCCAAAAGGAGATAAAATTTTGAAGGTATATATATCATATTGTCATTATAAAATATTATTATGTCCAACATATCATATATAAAAATTATACCCATAATTATACCATCTATTAAATATTTTTATGAGAAATTAAATGTATCGATTTTTTGGGATAGTAAACCATTCATATGCATGATTGATATGATCACTTCCCATTGGAATCTACAGATTATGGGTAATGGTAGATTCATTATAATAAAAAAAATCATTTTATTTAGCATTCTTAACTTATCAATTTATGAATAATTTCATACATTTAGAAGAACTATAAGAAGATAAAAATTACATGTTCTTGGGAAGATGATTAACTATTCTTCATTGGGAATCCTTTAGATCCTTTATTAAAGACCATTTAGATAGTATTTTAAGAAGTTATGATCAAATAACTAGTTTCTAGTGGAATATAAAACATAATTTTTATCTTTTTGATGAGGTAGAAGGAACAAAATTGGGTAAAGAAGAGAAAATATGATTCCATTTTATTAGAGAGGGGAAAGACATACATGTAATTTTCTAAAAGACAAAAATATAATATATAAATTCTCCATAAATAAAATTCCAATATACTATGAATTAGAGGGAAAATATCCTAGTGTCAAAATATGATAATCGAATGAAATTTTGATTGTTTTTGTTTCATTTTAATCCATAACAATTTTTTAACCCCTTAGATAATCATTTTTTACCATAACTATAATAAAAACCATTAAAATTTTCATGTTTTAAGAATTATAAAATAAATGTACAGATATAATATAAATTACAATGCATGATATTCTCAAATATATTCCAATCATTAGATAAAGTTAATATTTTCTTTAATTTTTAATCATTTTAAAAAAATTATTTCTTATAAAATATAATTGATGACTATTTTAGAACTATTCATTTAATTTCACATTAAAGACACATTGAAAGTGATAAAATTCACCCATAACCTCTTCACACACCTCTAATATGTCATATGTGTCCAATAAATCATTCGACACAAAAAATAAACTAAAATTTGAATACTTGGAATATTATAAAAATTATTTATTTTATTTTTCATCATATTAAATAAATGTTATGTCAGTGTTTCAAAAGAATTTAATGTAATTATTTAATTACTAATAGTAAAATTAATTAGTATAATAAAATATTAATTGATCTTTAAATGAAAAATATTTAACTTTTGTCAACCTCCATTTATCATTATATACAAAATTTGGTATATTAAATTAAAGAGAGGGAAATTTGGTATTTATCCTATTATTTAATTAATAAAAAGGTTATATTAAATAAATATGGAATAAAATATACATGTATTAGATAAAATGATATAAATGGTAACTCCTCCAATAGGATAAATTAATATGTTAGAAAAATTCAAGGCCATATCCCACTATTTTAACCCTATTTTATATGTTTTACCATAACAAAAGAGAAAAAATTTACTATACTAACTATTCTTATGGACCAATAATAAATGGTACATATTTAAAAAAATTATCATCAGAAATAAAAATAAGGAATCCATTTTTCATGATATAATTTATATTTTTGGCATGAATTCAATTTAAAATATTCATTCAAAATTACTTGAAAACAGATTTCTAGAAAAAATTATTTATATAGCATAACTATTAATTTGTTCTTATCCCCTACATATAAAAATTATTAGAGAACACTTAAAAATGTTATTGAATATATAGTATATAAATTTAATTAAAATTAATCCCCAATTGTTATTAAAATAATTTTGTAAATAATAACACTGTGTGTATAAAAACATTTTTTAAAAAAATATCACATTTACATTCTAATGATTTAATTTTAAAAAATTAATAAATAACAAATTATTTTATTTTATATGCATGTAAACTATAAACTTTTTATAATTTAGATAGTAATATTCATACACACCCATTTAATGGAATGAATATAATAATATTTTATATTATAGTTTATTTAGTCTTAGGGTTGTGAGTATTGTAAACTATCAAAACAATTAAATATATTTAAAAATAGATATATCATAAAATTTCATGGTACTAAATTACAACCCCATTAAAATTATTTTTTCTATAAAATTATATCACTATTATATAATCAAATGAGGAATTATCTATTTTGTAACATCCATTTCTTCTTATGTAGCTTCTTATAATTTATTATTCCTCTAGATAAATTTTACAGGTTGAGTAGTCTTGTGCTGCATCGCATTATCTTTACATTCCATGATTCTGACTAACTTTCATCAAGGGAAATGTCATGATCCAATTGTAATGCATCACAGTTTATAATTTTTTAAAGATTAGGTATTTTCTTCCTTGGGAGAGAAATTTGGAACACATCGTGAACATTAGAGTGGTCTTGTGGAAGATTTATGTGATATGTTTTTTCCCCGACTCAATCAACAATCTAAAAGAGGAAAATATACTTAGGGATCATCTAGAATTTCATCACAAATCATATAAATCTTTCTCATGGTAAAATTCACAAAACACCTTCTCACTACTTTTTAACTCTAGATCACATCGATCATTATCAATATAACTTTTATATTGACTCTGAGTTGATGTTTTGTTGAATGGAAATGACTGAATCATTAATTTACTCAATTAGATCAAGTCCCAATAGCTTTCATTCTTAAACTATTTCCCAGAATGTTTACGTTCTACACTTTTTCCATTGAGTGATTCACAAATATTCAACTAAATTCTCAATTTAATGTTATTATTATATGAAAAATCAACTAGGGGAAGGTATAGATCAAAAATATAATTGAAATTCCATAAAATAATATTTTTTCATATCCTCTATGTTTTTATGGTTTTGTTTGATGGAATATTTCTATTAAGATAATACATCATACTAAAATTCAACTATGTATCTATAAAGAACCAACCCTTGTCAACTAAACAAGTCACTGAAACCATCTTTTCATTTAAAATAGGTAAAATATAGAAACTAAAATGATCAATAAAATTAATAAGAAAATAGAATTCATCCCGAGTAAAAATTATAAATATATTAGATACCATAAGAGACATAAAATATGATCCAAATAGGCTATACTATAAATTAATTAAATTCTATATGATGAAAATAGTCACTTCCAGACTAACCCAAACTAATATAAGAAATGATAAGAGAATACAAAATGCTATAAGATGGACTTTCATTTACCTGAATCCAATAATAGAACAACTATAAACAGCCAAAGACACACATTAGGTGTGATAAAAACCCTATTAGGATACAATAATAATTTCTATATAAGTATAAATATCAATAATGAAACAATTATATCTTTTAAAACAAAACACTTTTATAATGTATTTTTATAAATCCAAACCTTTATAATGATTTTCCAATTTCAATCATTTTGTTTTCTTAAAATATTATTACATTTTCGATCTAGAAATATGACATTTATATGTGATAAAAATAGTACATCATATCCATGCATCAATAGGTACACATCTCCATGAAGTAGCTTATCATATGAAGATATCTGATATAACCTCATATAAAAAACTTTTAGAAACAATATATAATAATAAAAATCATGTGATAAATAACCATAAATGAAAAAAAGAAACCCCATATTGAGATTTATCACATGGGTAAAATAAAAAAAGAAACTCATAATACAAAATATGCATCCACCATATATATTAGTTATCAAATCTAACTTGTAGATATAACAAAAATTTTCTTCCTAGTGTTTCCACACACACTAAGGTTACTCGTGTCTCTATACCGACACACCCTAGGTTCAAAAGCATTAATTTTCCAATAAATTTTAAAAAACGTGATGCAAATTTAATAAAACCTTCTAAAATCCTTGGTGATCAACTTTATAGTTTGAAACCAGATTTTAAAATAAAAAAATCCAATTATAAAGTTGAGGAACCTTTTTGAAAACATCATCCATTCCAATAAATCATTTGAAACAAAGAATCAATTATTAAAAATGAAAATAAAAATGGAATTTTTCATTAATGTTATTAAATTAATGAATCTAAAACATTGTACAGAAAACCTATAGTGAAACGATTGAAACCTAGCTTATATCAACAAAGGTGACCAGATATAAGAAGAACAACAATTAAAATACTAGGCATGCCAAGAAAATTAAAACTATTGATAGAAAACACTATCTAGTCAAACATACTTATCCAACCGACTACTAGAACAGAAAAAATAATAACCATAAGGATTAAATATTCAAAGAGTATAAATCTATCCAAAATAGTGATCAATCAATAAATGAAACAATCCTGATGTTTGGGAGTCACCAATAATTTTCTTTGAGAGATTTAGGTTAAGAGGGTGAATAGATAATGTAAGATCCTAGATAAAAATAAAATAATTATTTTTCATATTTATTAATTTTGATTAATTATATAGTAATTCTACCTTAAATTGGGTTCTATGTTCGATAGTGTACCTAACATGCAATAATGTGTTTCTCCAAAATCATATGTTTTAGACAAAATACTATTATACAAAAAAGTACAATAATAATAGTATTATTTAAAGTGGAAGTTATCAAATAGTCACTTAATTGGTGAGAGAATATATAATTATATATATTGTGTTTACACAAGTTTATTAAATGTTTTTACATTCATCAAATAATTTTTTAATATTTAGAATCCAATTTTTGGCATAAAACACTCTAATATTTTTTAGAAGGTAGTTTTCCACCTTTTGACGAAGATCCAATTTTAAATATATATATTTTTAAAACATTAATAAGTTATATTTTACAAATTATAATTATTATTTTTAATGGGGACATCAAATTTGTCTTTGGTTTAATTTTTGGTCTTTTCTGATAAATTTAATATTTTAATGAAAAGTGAAAAATAATACATTTTATTATAAAACTAATTTTTTATCAAATTTATTTATATTGGTAGATTATCCTTTTAATTGCTTTTAAAGTATAATTATACAATGTTTATATAATTCAATCTAATTTAGATCACTGGTATCAATTTCCCATTAAAATGGATATAAACACATTTCAATCATTTTATTTTTTTTACTTTTAAAATACTCATTTTCTCATTTTGAAAATGTGATTAATTTTATTTTAATTAATAAAACATATATGTTTAAAATTGTTAAAAATGTATTCCATATTTATAATAAGTAGTTCCAAATTATTTAAATATGTTACTTTTATTTTTTGGATAGTATGATAAATAACTTTGGAAGTTTTTATTTAACCTAGTTAAAGGTAAATATGGTTATTTAGCATAACCAAATATCATGATAAGAACAATAAAAATGCCCTAAAATGTACAAAAATATAAATGGATGAATAAATCATACCATGAAACATAATTATAATTATTTTTTCTTTTAATGTACTCTTTTACTTGAAATTGATATAGATATTACTAAAATAATCTAAAGTTAAATGAAATTGAAAAAATGTCACCCTCTAATTTCTTTTAAGTATAATAATTTTTATTTAGTGATAAAATAATATAACTTAGATCATAAATAGTATACATAAATATAATTTACTTATATACATCATTATAATTTATTATAAATTTTTAAAGGTTAAATAATTACACTAAATGTTGTCACAATTGGGATATAATAATTATTTTTCTAATAGAAATATCAAGTAAATGACATAAAAAATATTAAAATAAATTCATTTTGAATTAATTATGGAACTACAAAAAAACATAGGTGACTATTATATGTTATAAGTCTAATAAATTGTTTTTTTGAGTTTATCTCTCTTTATGGATTTTATTTAAATTCCAATTAATGAGTAGTTTCAAAAGTGACACTATTGATATTTTATAATAATAATAATTTATTAAATTATATAAAAATTAGAAAAATATTTTAAAATTACAAAGTTATTATTATAATTTCTAAAAGATCATAATTTCTCTTTGGTTGGAAAATTTACTCCATATAAGTAATATTTATAGCCTCTTAATTTTTAAATTGTTGTTACCATAAGTAAAATTAAAATAGATTAATTAACTGTAAAATGAAAAGATAACATTTAACATAATGTAATTACATGTATAAAAATTATTGGATTAGAGGATTTATAATAATTATACTTTTGTATTATAAAATAAATTGGGGTCATTTTTAGTAACGTATTTATTTATATTAATTGAAATTTTAAGAGTTTCCAAAGGTGCCCCTCCATTCTCCTATAAAAAGGGACCAATTCGTCTATATTACTTCTACTTAAAAAACCATTAGGTTTGGACCAGATCATGAAAACAACCTTACAATAATTCCTTCCCACATTCTTTAGGTCGTATTTTAGGTAGAACACCCTCTTTAGTGGTGTTAAGCTGTTAAGAAATATGATCATCTGATGAAAATGAAATGTTTTTATTAAAGTATTTTTCTTTTATTTATTCCACCAAATATTTAAATCTCTAAAAACCATGATGAAATAATAACTATAGTATCCCTGATATACTCATATTTTATTATGTTAATATCATCACCTAAATCTATATCCACTTCTATCAAATGGGAATGTAAATAATCATTTGTGTGTATATGTGAATTATCACCTCTACAAACCGATATATTTCGTATTCCATAACCATCTCTAAATAACGGTTATAATGATGTAATTAATTTTCATATGGGATTTTGGTGAAATATTTATCATAATAAGATAATAATAGATCAATTATGTTCTATCATTCCATGCACATAAAAATGATAACGTTGTTTGTGCATACATATGAACAATGACCTCCACGAAGCAATGTGATCTGTTTTTATTCACCGCATCATTTGGAAAGTATAAATAAGTATATTTAAATTATTAATATGATATTAATGATGTAATTATAATTCTATAAAGATAAAATAATACTTATCTCATTTCCATGCGGATCAATGTGAAATAGAAAACGCTCATCATCCGTACTACCTACCTACCATCTTCTTGATTATAACGTTGTTCATTTATCATAGGAATACTTGATGTTTTGATTTAAAAGTATAATTGATATATATAAATGATAATAATTTAATGAATATTATTATGGTAGTATGGACTAATGACCTATTTCAACATATTCGACTTACCGAAGTAACATTGAATTCAAGTACCAAATATTGACAAAACATCTATCATGAATATAATTAATTACGTAATAAATATAACCTATTAAAAATTGATATAAGAAATAGTAAACATTAATAATTTTATATATAAAGTAAATAATTAACCAAATTGATAAATTCTATAATTTAAGTATTTTACAAGATGATTTGGACTCAAGGAAAGATATTTCATCTCAATCTCCTTTCATTGTGTACTTTTTTTTGTAATATGCACCTTTATTATTTTATAAGGTGCATATACAGCCACTATGACATTTAATATCTGTATATTATAAATACTAATTTTATTTTATGTTTTTTCTGAAATATTAATTAAATTATATTAACATTTAAATGTTTAATAAGGTATGGGACACCTTGAACATTTAAAGATTTAATTAACTAATATTTTATTTCATGATATTAATTTACATATTTATTTTTATGGATTTAAAAGGATTATATAGGAAATTTTATGTCTATATTTAATTTTATAAAAATTTTATGAAATTTATTCTATTTATATGGAGTGTTTGGCTTATTTACTAATGAAAAAAATGAATGATGTGTTTTAACATATAGGTTGAAAATGACTTTTCTGTCACCATAATTGTTATTTGAAATTTGGATTTCTCTACAAGACTCAATGTTTATACAATAAAAAGAAATTTTGTATTTATTTATTCTTGATATTTTTTTATTGAAAATGGTTTTCGAAATGGATTTATTATTTCAATATCATGAAATATTTTATTGTGATTTTTTTAGTGAAATGTTGAAAATTGTAATCTCTTATGTGTTATGATTATATAATTGTACTTAGATATTTTATGTGTGGTTATGTGACAAATGAATGAAAGGTTATTCCATGATACACTAAATATTGGTGGCTACATGGAAACAAGTAATGAGTTGGATATGGAAGTTGGTCATATGGATATTCCATTTATAAGAGTGACATGTATGGATGTTGACTGCCTGGTAATTCCATTTATGTATGATTATGTCCCCAAGTTACCTATGTCTGTTATATGTATTTTCTGTGGTTTTATGTTAAATTTTTCCAATATAAAAAGTTTATAAAATTAGATTATTTTTCAATGAAGGTATTTATTACTTCTTAAGGGTGGATATTATTACTTTACAATAAATAATATATGGGATTACATGTTTTCACAAGACTAATTTATCTCTTTCCTTATGTATAAATAAGATTTTTATGATCATCCCAGGTTTTAATATTTTTTTAGTGGATTTAATGGATGATAGATACCAACATGAGATAATTGGAAAAGTTATAACTATTTAACATGAAAAGAAACCTGATTTTTTAAAAGTTTTTCTTTTATGGATATTGTGTATAAGTGACTAAATTGTAATATTTATGTTGTTATGTATGAGTTATGACCTATTTATCTCAAGATCTAAACCATAAAATTTCACTAATGTGAAAGAAAGTAAAATTATTTAAATAACTCAATATTATGTAAAATTTTAAGGTCATGTTTTTTTAGTTGGTGTCAGAGTATAGATTTAGATAAATTTAAAGGTTAGGATATTATATGGGTGTATGTCAACAATCCTTTATAGTGAGGGTTGTTATTGTATGGAAAATTTTGAATTATTATAGTAATATAGGTAGATTAAATAAAAACATAAATAAACTTATATATAAGTAAGATGATTGTATGAGTATTATAAATATTTTTTTATTATATTTACACTATCGAGTGTCCTTTTAAAAATTCTCTTCATGTTTTAGTCATAGTCTTTTCACCAAATTAGAGATCATTTACCTAGATTCAAAGAATGATCTCTTGAACATCCTTATTATCCGTCCCCAATGATTTGATGACCACTATTATTTTAAAATCTTGTTCGAATTATTTAGACAACATCTTAATTATTCAAATCACTAATAGTAAATTGTTTGAGTTATGTAACACCAGCTCATTTATAAGACAATTTTATAGAACAAGGTATATTTCAAATATTATTTCAAGATATAAACTAGTACAACTTATTCGAAAGGTGAAACATAATATGCGGTGTGAATGTTTCCCTTTTGAAGGTTGGGAAATATGCTAAAAGAGAAAAGGAAGTTAAAAAAGATCTAGAAATATGGATTCTATATATGAATTATGTCCTTATCTATAAATTATGAAACATGATCTGATTTATATTTATGAATCTTGAGGATATAATTCATATATTTGATTTGTAGGAATTAAGTATTATTAAATAAGGCATAAATGAATTTTTAGTGGAATGTTAATTCCATTGAAATATTAATATGTCTATATAGAAAGGATTTAATATTTATGGTATACTTAAGGATGCTGAAATGTTTAAATATATTAATACTTTTTGAATTATGGGGTGCTTTTAGGGAAATTTTTTGTTGTGTTATATGTAACCCAGATGTTTGTTTTAAAAAAAATTATTTGAGGTATAATTTTATTTTTTGGAAATAATTACAATGTTATGGATAACATTTAGGGTTCATATGATCATTTATTTTGAGGAAATTATGGTTTATTACTTTTTGGGATTAAAAATTAATGTTGTGAGATAAAGGTTGAGTGTAAAAATCTTATGTTTATTTTTGAGGACATTATTATATTCTGGGATTGTTATAATAATTATATAGTATTAGAAAACGGATATCTCATTGGATGGGTGACAACACATTGTATCGAGAATGTATGTGGGAATTAAACCCACTACTAAAGGGCGGAAATGGTGCATCACATACCATTACCCTATGTAAATTCCATGTTAGTATACCTTTTTATTTTTTATTTAAACAAGTTGATGGATTAATAATATGTTTATTTTTTAACATATGTTTTTTCAAATAGATAACCATGGGATTAGAAAATGATTTGGTAATTAAGTGATAAATATTTCTTCAGAAGATGGGAAACCTATATGAACAAGGTATCATAAATACTATGAGATTTTATTGACTTATTTATTTATAGAAATAACTATCACATATTATATATCATTTGATTTAGGAAATAAATTTTTTTTTAATGTGATATTAAGAGTTATTGAAGTTATTTGTAGATAAATAACAAAAATTTATCATGCATGACTGTTGTAAAATTCTTCTGAATTTAGGATTTCTATCACATTTTGTATTATATTAAAGAATTTTAATGTCAAATATTTATCAAATGATCTATGTTGAACATTTGGTTTTAATTTTTAAATTTTTGGAATAAAATATTTTTTTCATCGTACATTGGTTTATTATTTTTGAATAATTATCTTATCCTGTAATAATAATTTTTGGTTTTCATAGTGCCTAATGATAAGAGTAATAGGTAGTTATATTGTTGAGGATTTTTTGATGCATAATAGATGATTCAAATGATTCAGGTATGAAATTCATCACGACTCCTTATCCTTTTGAGATAAGATGAGATAGTGGTGGAAATTGATTAAAGGATGAAATTTAGCTTTTCACGTAATAATGATTATGTATCTTTTCAGTCTAAGATGTGAATGGATTAAAAAACTCTATGAAAATGATATTTGAGAAAAAAAATATTCAATTTATTTTTATAACATTAAATGAATGGCCTTTTAACATATCAAAATTTAGGGTTTTGGGATTGTTAATTATCTCTATGTTATGTTTTATATCACTCTCCATCAAAACATGATTGTTAATTTTCTCTTCCATATCCTTGTTTTAGTATATAGAACATTAGTTGTTATTATGTCAGGAGATCTTCATATTTAAATTTATTTCATTTTATTTGGTAGTTTTATTAATCATTTTTCTAGTGTGGGATTTTAATAAAGTATATTTTAAAGGTCATACATTAGTTACATAACCTAATTTCTAATTTGGAGGATGAAATTTCCAAAAGGGTGGAAAACATAACATCCCATGTAATTATAGAATAATAAATTATCATATTTATTAATTTTTAGGAATTAGATATTAATTTTAGCATAAAAGGGTTTCTATGTTCGATACTGTTCACAATATACAATAATGAGTTTATGTAAAATCATATATTATATGCAAGACTGTATTATACCAAAACAATAATACCATGTTAATATTAGTATATTAAGTTTCAACTATTACCTAGACATTTAATCAGAAATAATGGATAAAATTAATTATATTATGTTTAAAAAAATTATAATTTTTTTAGATTCATCTAGCAAATTTTAAAAGATTAAAATTTTAATTTTAAGGATAAAATGCTTTAACATTCTTTATAAAAGGCGGTTTTCCACCTTTGGATGGAACAAACATTTTAAATATATTTTTTGAAATGTTTTTATATTATATATGAACAAATAAAAAGCTTTCTTTGAATTGTTAAATTTAAATTTACATTGGTTGTATTTTTTGTTTTTTTGAAAAATTTCACATTTTAATGAATAGTGAAAAATACTTCAGTTTATTTCAAAACATCTTTTTCATCTAATTTATTTATACTGTTAGATTATCAAAATAATTGTTTTTAAAATATATTTAGATTATTTTTTATCATTAAATCCAATTTAGGTTTTTGGAATAAATTTCACATTGAAATTGGATATAAACACATGATAATCTTTTGATGGTTTTTACATTTAAAAAACCAATTTTCTCGTTCCAAAAAATGATTAATTTTATTTTAATTACGTAAAATTCTGTGTTTTAAATTTTATAAAATTGATTCCTTATTTGGAATTAATTGTTCCATGATAGATAAATTGATTCCCTTTTTGGACATTATGAATAATAACATTGGTAATTTTTTCTTAACATGGTTAAAGGTAATTCCGGTAATTTACGGTTAAAAAATATTAGGATAAGGGAAATAAAATTACCATAAAACCTAAAAAAATAAAATTGGATGAATAAAATTATTCCAGTAAAACCTAGGTATTCTAATTGACTCTATTAAGGCACTCTTATCAATGAAAATTATGTAAATATTTTTAAAATAAAATAAAGTGACTTGAAAGTGACAAAATGTCACCCTCATAATTCATGTAAGTATACTAGTTTTAAGATAGTGATAAACATGATATATATTAGATCATAAATATTATCATAAAATAAAATAAAATTATCTACATCATGGGAATTCTTTTAGAATTTTTTGAAATTAAATAATAACCATACATTCTTACACAACAATGATACTATAATTATTTTATTAATAGAAATATCAAATAGATGAAATAGAAAATATTAAAGTAAATATATTTTATTTTATTAGGGTACTTTAATTAATTTACATGTGTCTATGACATATTACTGTTTTATTAAATAGTTTTATTTCCAAATTTATCTCTCTTGTTTTAATTTATTTAAATTCAATGTAATGAATTGTGTCAAAATTGACACTATTGATATATTATAAAAAAAAAATTTATTGAGTTATTTCAAATTCATAAAAATCATTTAAAATAAAAAAATGTTTATTATAAGGTCAAACATGTCGTAAATTGTCTATTTAAGTATAATTTACCCCATATAAGTAAAAAGTTTCCTCATAATATTTAAAACAGTACTACCATAAGTAAAATTAAAATAGATTAATTAAGGTTTAAATGCTAATATATGATTTAAAATAAAATCAATAAATGAATAAAAATTATTTTTTGGGATTATATAGAACAATATTAATCTTATATTATAAATATAACAATTTTGATCCATTTAGTGATAACAATTAAAATATATTAATTTAAATGTTATGAGTTTGCAAAGGTTCCCCTCACTTATCCTATAAAAAGAAACTCATTATCCTATATTACATACACGTAAAAAACCATTTGGTATGGCCATGATCTGAAAAAACACTTATTATCATCTCTCCCCACATTCATGAGGCTTTATTTAATTCATAACATTTTTTATATGTGTTGAGGTGTTAAGAAAGATGATCATCTGGAGGAAAGGTATTGTTTTTATTTAAGTATTTCTATCTTTTTTATTCTTCCACTAACATAAAATCTCCATAATCCATGATCATATAAAAACTTTATTATACTCATTATAGGTATATGTTATTATATTAATATCATCACCTAAATCCATCTTTACTTTTATCAAATCAGAAAAAATTAATCATTCATCCATACATGTGCACCATCACCTCCACGAACCGATATAATTCATTTTAAATAAATATATCTTAATAATATTTATAATTATTTAATTTGTATTAATATTATATATTAATTAAATATTTATCGGTATAATATAATACTATATAAATTATGTTCTTACTTTCCATTCACATAAAAATGATAAAGTTGATCGTGTGTACATGTGAACTATCAACTCCATAAAGTGGTGTGATTAATTTAAATTCACCACATCACATGGATAGTATATATAAGTATATTTAAATTATTAAAGTGATATTAATTATTTTTTTATAATTTTTGAACGATAAAATAAAACTTAACTTCTTACCATAATGATTAATTAAAAATGCAAAATGTTACTCGTGCGTACGTACAACCTACCATCTCCATGATTATAATGTTGTTTATTTTACATAAAAATAATAAATTGTTTGATATAAAATTTTAACTGATGTATAAAAATGCTAATAATTTCATTTATTTTACTCTAATGATGATGTATTAATTTTCTTTTTGATCATATTCTACTTTCTGATGTCATTTTGAACTCCAATATTGAATATTGAAAAAACATCTTACATGAACATAACCTATTATTTAATTGTTATAAAATGTTGAGAATTTATATAAAAGTAATAATAAACGTTTATATGTTTATCATGAAATTTAAAAATTAACCTAATTGAATTATTCAGGAAATTAAGGATTATACATGATGATTCAAACTCTGGATAATGGACATCATCTCAATCTCTTTTCATTGAAGAATTTCATAGGAATATGAACCTTTAATGTTTTATATAGTGTATACAGAAACAATACGACATATAATATCTATATTTTTGGTATAATAATGTTATTTAATGTTTTGGTAAATGTATTAATTCATGGAGATTAATATTTAAATCTTCAAAGTGGTACAAGACACCTTAAATGTTTAAAGATTTAATTATAAAATAATTTTTCATTATGATATTAATCTAAATACTTATTTATATGTATATAAAAGGATTAAAAATAAAATTTTATATATATCTATAATTTTATTAAAAAAATAAAATGTAATATTTTTATATGGTGTGTTTTTATTTATTTACAATCGACAAAAGCAATGTATTGTTTAATCATATACAGTGATAAAAACTTTTCTGTCTTTATAACCATTATTTATAATATGGATTCCTATAAAATCCTTCATGTATTGAAACAAAAAATAAATACCCTATTTTATTTTTTAGAAATTTTAGTATAGAAAAATATTTCTTAAATGGATTTATTATTTAAATATCTTGAAATTATTTATTGTGATTTTATGCTTGAAATTTGGAAATTTGGAATATTTTATTTGTTATAATTATATAATGGGACATAGAGATTTGATAGGTGGTTACATGATAACCTAGGGATGGTTAGTTCCATGATAATCCAAGGATGGGTGGTTACATGATAACCTCCAATACATTGGGTATGAAATTTAGTTGTATAGTTATTCCATTTAGGAGAGTGACAGGTATAGAAGTTGATTCCATGGTTTTTCCATTTAGGTATGATCATGTCCCAAGTTACATTTGTATGTTATATGTGATTTCTATGATTTTAAGGTAATATTTTGATTAAAAAAGGGTATGAAATAATCTTATTTTCAAAAGAAGGTATTTACCACTTATTAAGATTTGAATGTTTTACATTATGATAGAGTATCTATGGGTTTATATGTTTCACAAGAATAATAGTTTTTCTTCTTTATATATCCCTTACTGAGCATTTTATACTCATCCTATGTTTTAGAATTATTTTAATAAGATTAGAGGGAAAATAAAGACCAATATGTGGTCATAGGGAATATTGTGACTATTGAACATGAAGAGATACCATGATTCTTTGTAAAAAAATTTAAGGATATTTAGTAAAATTGACCACAATGTAATATTTATGTAGGTAAATATGAGATATGAACTATTTATATAAAAATATATACCAGAAAAGATTCTCAATTTAAAATAATGTAAAATTATTAAGATAACTGATGATTACATAATGTTTTAATGCTGGGTCGTTATAGCTTCCAAAGAATTAAATGAAAATTCACCAAACAACACTCTAAAATATCTACCAACAAAAAATTACATGGAGTATACCCACATTACACATAGTGTATCTATAGACTCCCTCATTTTTATTTAAAACTATGTTTTTCCAATTGCATGATGTGAACATGATACCCGATTTCTAAAACATTCACATTGTGTATAATGTATAGAGGTTTTATTTGATGACCATTATATGACATTCATTCCCATTAAATGTTGTCTAATTTCATATAAAATAACAAAAAAACATTGTTTTGGGATGAAAATATGAACAAATACTTGACTTCACCATTATCGGAATCCTCCAAATTCCTTCTCATTATCACCCAAAAAATGAAAAAAGAAACCCAAAACAACGGTTAAAACATACCTGACATAAAGGGTAATATGGTGTTATAATCTCCTCATAATTAACTCTTTATGTCTTGATAAAGCCCTAAATATCCTTGATATAGAAAAAGATAATGCCACAACTACCACATCGACGACCCCAAATCCCACATCTCATGGATATCATGTCCTCACTACAAATGTTACATAACTAGGAAGATCATTTTATCATGCATTACCTTATCCGTTTTATCCATAATTTGTCCTAGCTTCTCTACCAGTGGTATCAGGATCAAGATCAACATCCCCCATCTAATCACGTGGGAAAAATCTGGTTTACACCTCATTAACTAGGAATAATATAACATATCTTGGATAGCTATCAAACCAGATGATTAGTAAAATCGATAGGACATCCTCCCCATATATCTTATAATCAAAAAGGGGCCACAATCCATGGTGATAACATACCCTAATTAATCAACTTGTGATGTATTATGTGAGGTAAAAATCTAAGAATGACCCAATAGCTAACCTCTAACTCTAATGACTGATGACCATATGTCTCATAGGATTTTTGATGACTCTATTAAGTGATCAAATTATTCATGATTAACTACACAATTTTCATGGTCTCATGAACAACACCCATCCATACGAAGGACCGATCTCCCTCTTCTACCCATCATAAGGGAGATATAAATGGACTCCCATAAAAATACTCCAAAGGATCTATCTTTACTGAGGAATAATAAATATTGTCATACGAAAACTCAACCAAAGGAAAAATCATTCCCAAGTTACTCTAAAATCATTTATACAATCCCAGAGCATGTCCTAGAGAAAATGGATAACCTTATTTGACTATCCATCAATCTTTGGAATATGATTTATGTTTCATTTTCTTTGGGAACCCATTTCGTCCATAAAACCATTACAAAACATATATGTGAACCATATATTCTTGTTAGGAACAGTTATAGAAGGAACCATGTGAAATCTTATAATATCTCAATCATTAAATTCCCAATGATATTACACATTAATATTTTTTCTTAATAGGTAGGGAATGAACTTATTTCATGTGTCTATTAATGATCATAGAAAATGAATCCTTCCTAATAGGTGTCAATGAAAAATTGATGAATAAATCCATAGAAATATCATCCCACTTCAATACTAGGATGGGAAAATTTTCAAACAACCCAACATGTTAACATATCAATTAAAATAGAAAGAATTAATAGTATTAAACAAAATAAATAAAATATAATTTTAATAATTCATTTTGACTGTTTTCTTAATATGATAAATGGTCAAATCCAATAAACAAAGTGTCCTTAAAAACATAGTTTTACCATCTTTTATGGTACACCCATTTTAAATATTTTTTTAACACCTTTATATTTTATATTGGAAGAAATAATTTTCTTCATGGTAAGAGGGACATCAAAAATTACTTTGTTTTAATTATTGGTTATGTTTTGATAAATATCATATTTTAGTGAATTGTTAAAAATAGTACATTTTAATTCTAAACATCCTTTTCATCTAATTTATTTATGTTTCTAGATTATAATATTTATTTATATTCAATTTTAATTAGATTAGGTTTTTATAATTCGAACCAAAATATTTTATTGTAATAAATTTAAAATTGAAATTATATATAAAAACTATTCAAACTTTTGAATGTTTCACTATAAAAATCCCATTTTTATTTTGTCTGTGGAATTATTTTTAAATCTAATTTTTCCAATTCATTTTATTTAATTTGGTAAAATAGATTACATATTTGGAATCATAATTTAAAATTTATTTTATAAGTAAATTTTAAATTTTAGTTATAAAAAACTTACCATAGTAAAAAAATTATTTCTCATTGTATAGGTAAAATTGGGACATAGGTGAAAGTTAAAATGTAAAATCTTAATAAACATAAAAATTGAAACTTTTAATGGTTGAATAAGATGTTTATATAACCTAACCAGAAAAAACATAAATTTAAATTATAATTCATTAAAGTTAATTCCACCTCAATGTGGTTTGCTATAAATACAAAAAAATCAATAATTTAATAATGTGAACCCACCACTGCTAAAGTGTATATACCAACACCCAAATCCCCCTTTCAACGCTTAAATCCATATAGGCCCTCAAATATTTTTTGAATACTCTCTTCCTCAATCTCCCCACATCCATGTGATTCTGGTCTCCCCAAAAGTAAAATTCAATGTCTTCAAGGGTCTTTCAAAGAGATGATATTCAAGAGGTAATTTTTTCAAAGTACCTCTCTTAATTTATTTTTATTCTCTACTTTCTCCCCACCTCCTTAATCCATAAATTAATGAAAACTCAAGAGTAATGAATATAATGGATTGTTATGATTCTAATTGAATATGTCATATCCATGTAATTTCTCACCTCCACTTATTCAAAGAAATAAAATTATTGTCGAAGTAATGTCAGTTAATCAACTTCAAGGATATTTTTATTATTATTCATCTAGTATTGCATTAATTGTTGTTTATAAATCAATTTATCTAGAAAAATTATATTATAATATGTATATTATAACTTTTTTTATATTTCTAAAATTTTATATTAAACATACCCTCATGCATTCCATATTGTGTATATACAATAACATTGCTTGTGGAAGTGTCTTCTACCTCCCCCTCAAAGCAATGTGAATCATTCACCATATACATAAAACATATATAAGATAATTTTAATAATCATATGTGACATATAAGAAATATATTTGGTACAATAATTATAATATACGTATTTATCATTCACTTTTAAATATTTTTATACAAAAAAATCAATGTAGCGTTCATGTGTGCGTACGACCTACCATCCCCATGAACAATTCATTTCATTTATTATCTCCAGAATTTATAGATTATAATAAATACATAATTACTAAATATATAATATAATTAATTCTTGTATTACACTATTTATATGTTAAAATAATTATTTAATTAATATAGGACTAAAATAACAAGTCAAAACATACTTGGGAAAACTATGCAATTAACACCTGACATAGTGAAATATGAAAGATTGTTAAAAAACAAGAAATAAGATATTTTATAGAGAAGATATAAACTATTATAAACATGATTATGGTTCTATAATAAGTTATATTCTCTCTTTAAACCATTATATTAAATGTTAATGGATGATCACACAAATTGAATTCCAAGGTGAATTATAATTTCAAAATCACATTATTATCTGAGGTTGATTATATATAAATATATACTCAGACATATTTATCATCCATGTCCATGTTTCTTAAAAATTTATTTCAAAATATTATTAATATTTCTCTATAATTGTTTAAATTCACTTATACCCATGTTTTTATTATTATAAATTTTTTTGAATGGAATCATTCATTTGTATACCAAATTAGGTACATTATAACCTATTCAGAAAATTAATGAATAAATGATTTTTTAACTTATACTATGATGGAATATATTTTCCTTCATTGCGATTCCTTAACATTTTGATGATTTACATACAACCCTAAAAGGTTATATTCAAAATAAATGTTTTCTATTATAATTGTGAATAATTTAAATGACTTCAAAGTGAAAAGGGGGTATCTATTTCAACGAGTTTTTATTAGACTAATTTAATATATGTCAACAACCGTTGTTGGGTTTTATACTTAATTGAGATTTATTTATTATGATAGGAAATTCCATATTTTATTGATGTTTTTATTATATGTTTTAATATGGATGTTCTATTTTTATACCACTCCAAGTTTATGGTTAATGTATTAACATTTCACACGCTATTTTTAATATGAATGTTTATGTTATGTTTTCAACTTCTTTATATGAGGAATGTGTTAGACTTATAAAGTCACTAGAGGGGCCCACTATATAACCTTTATTCATCAATTGGACTCATGCAGGAAAAATAATTTGGGTTTTTACGTGTTTATCTATGGTCATGTAAAGAGGCCTTGATAGTATGTTTATGATGTCTGACATTATGCATTACCTTATTATACGATTGGTTTTTGATATTACATGTAATTATTTGACTAGTAGAATAACCATGTGAATTTTAAGTGGAATTATTTGATTTCTTCTTTCTATATTATGCTGGTAATTTTGTCTAAAAGTCATGCGTTCTAATTTAATACCCTTTTTTAAAAGATTGTTTTTTCTTATGATATATTCGTTCAAACTTTTTATCTTTACTGAGAACCTGATCTCACCACATTCTTGTGTTTTATTTTTCCTTAGGATGATAAGAAGTATATTATTTTTTATTTTCAGGGATAAGAAAATGAAAATATTTTTTTTCAAATGAGACACTATGTTGTTTTTCATTAAAAGATGTAATATAAAACTTACGTTGGTATCTAGTTTTTTCAAGGGTTATAAACTGATTAGTCCTTCAGGATTTCCTTCCTTGTAATTATTCCAATAAAATAAAATAATAAACTACATCTAGGAAAATTGGGTTGGAGAATTACAGTTGGTATCAAAAAAAATTTAGTAATTAACCTTGAAATTAGACTTAGAAGAACAAAGATTAGGGAAAAAAACCTAAGATAAAAATTGAGTTTAAGTATATAATAACATCCCAAAGAAACCATAGTTACTGTTATGAGACTACGTACACATATATTTTTCAATTTATGTCATGAATTTCAATTGTTTTTGGATTATACATTATGATATGTTCTAATATAGTGTATTCCATTATTTATAATTTTATCCTAGTTGAAGGAATGGAAACTGTATCAACACATGTAATCCAAGTAGAGATATAGCTTCTATATAAGATAATGATAGTGGATCTGGTGAAATTTTTTTGGTTGAATATCTTATAACCATACTTGTATAGATGACTAAGTTTATAAAAAAAATAACCTTGACCACATGGACCACCTTGATCGACAATGCGGATGATCCATGTTAGACCTCTTTATGAGACAACAACCTCAATCATTCAATCGGACAAAAAAACATTTGTTTATGAGTAATGTATAAGTTCCTTAGAGAAAATATTTCTTGCATTGGGGAGTAATTATTAGGAAATATTAATCCTGGGAGGTTATTATCTTTTATGAGATTTGGATTAACAGTTGTCATTAATTAAAGAGACAATGGAAGATGATGAAGTAGAAAATATTGAATGGATAGAGTATTAAAAAAAAGTTTTCTGAAAAATACTCTCCCTGTGAACAACGATCTAATATGGGGAGATAATTTCTGAGTCTGAGGTAGGAGGAGGATATGAATGGTTCAAATTATGAAGATAACTTCACAAGGATAGAAATGTAGGTTAAAAACTATATACATAATCTAAAAGGTAAGATTGATCGATTCATTGAAAGGTTAAAACTATTCCTCTGACGAGCATTGGTATTTAAATTTTTCTCATTATACAAAGATATAGTATCATATATTATCAAGATAGAAAATAAATTCTATATGTTTTATGAATTTAATGAAATGAAAAATAATAAGAGGGTCATTGAACATTCTAGAGAAGAAAATAAGGGGATGAATGGAAAAGTTGACAGTCCAACCTATAGTAATTATGGAAAGAAACTCAATAGTACATTTCTAAAGGGAATGAGTGTTTTTATAAAGTCTAGAGAAAAAGGCCACCATGGTCATTATTTTAGGGGGAATAAAAAATTTACCATCTTCAATGCCACAATTGTAAAGAGATGGGACATTATGAAAATGATATTCCTAAGCATCAAGGAAATTTTCCCGCTAGAAGAAAAAGAGATAAATTCCAAGATTATGATATCAAAACTAATAAATTTGGCATTCCTAATGATGTTATGGTAGGTACTTTAATAATATTCTCAAATATTGTAAATTATTTATTTGATTTGGGATCATCTCATTCTTGTATATCATCCTAGTTTTCCAAGAATAACAGATTATTTCCTTTTTATTTAATAAAGATGTAGTTAGTAAAAACTCCTAAGGGTAGTCTCAATGCAACAATGATATGTCTGTAAATTCCCATTATGAAATGTAAACTTAATTTAGTTACTGAACTTGTCATCATTTCTATGATTTACATTGATATTGTAACAGCCCAAGATTTTATGAAAAATATTTTTTTTTATTTCACTAATGTCTTGTGTTGTACGCTACACCAAAAGGAGCTTGCACAACACACATCCTTGACTTTCCTTGCATTACACGCAATCGCAACCTTCCTCGATAGCGTGTGTAGTACGCAATACTGAGTTTCACGAAACAACGATATGCTATTAAAATATTATTAAAACTAGCTGTTATGAATAGTAATAACCACTTTTTAAAATTTTAGAAATTTTAGCTCTCAAAATGGACTTCATTTATGGATTCGGAGTATTGAATTTAGCTTAAGGTGAAATTTTGGTACTTTTCGGATAACTTTCATATTCCGATGAATAGTGAATATTACTAAATTATAATTAAAAACAAATTTTTTAATCGAAATAATTAATAGTGATAAATTATTAATTTTAGTGGTTTTAAAGTATATTTAAAATATATTTTTACAATTTAATACAATGTTGGTCATTGGTTGTAATTTCACATTTAAACCAGACATAATCAAGTGGCAATCTTTTGATAGATATTGTTTCTTAAAAATACGCTATTTGTTTTAACAGCGGGATTTAATTATAAAATTAATTAATGCAACTATTATGTTATGAATTTGGTAAAATAGACTTCATTTTTGAATTCGGAATATCAATTATAGCTTAGGGTGAAATTTTGGCATTTTTCTGAAAAACTTCAATTTTTGATGAATAGTGAAACCACTAAGTGGTAGGTTAAAAACTGAATTTTGCATAAAACTTAATTTTACCGCTTCTGTGAATGGAATTTCGAAAATCCGACAGACACGGTTGATATCAGTAAGTAAAATGTGGTTCAATGAGATAAAAATAATTTTTTGGTGAATAGTAACTTTTTACTTTTTTTACCGCTGTTAATAGTAAATAGGGTAACTAAGGGTAAATATGATATTACTATTACCCTAACACATGTCCTAATTCTATTGGACAAGTGTAATTCGACCAAAAACAAGCTTAGGAATAAAATATGACCATTTAGGCCCACTTGGATTAGATTAGGACATTTATTATTATTTAATTCAAAGAAGAGTTAAAAGAGTTAAAATCAAAGTTTATTTACTAAAACATTTTTAATATAGGGATATACATATGATAAATTAGATTTTAAATATTCATTAGAAAGCTAAAAAGATTTCCTACATAATGGTATTTTATTTGTAATTTTTAGACATCAAATAATTTAATTTATTTATAACACAAAGATGATGCGGTAATTATCTTATTAATGAAATATTGACATAATTGATGTTATAAACACCCAACTGAATGTAATTTGAGACTTTTTATGAATTCCACTAATTTTATAGGTTACTATGATATATTAGTGTTGATTTAATAAACTTGGTTCGAACATATAATTCTGTTATGACTTTCACAAAAATCATATATCAAATAGTGTCAAAATTGACACAAAATAGTTTTTAAATCAAATATTATATTATTAATTGTTATTTTATTCCTAAAAATCTAAGGTTTGGCCAAATGACTTAGATGAGGATATATATATTAATAATAAACAATTTGGGGTTCGTTTGGCATGTTATAGTAAGTGTATTAACCATATAGTGTAAGAAAACAAAAAGACACGGTAAAAGTTAAATTATTTAACTTAGGGTTAAATCTAATTGATAAGGTTAAAATAATACCCTAAACTTGTCGAAATCCTATTGGATGATAGGATTTCTACCCATCCTCACTTTAGCTTCGAAATAAGACCCTTTGGAACCATTATAAACCGATTTTGACTTTAATATAAAATAATATTTTGAGATATTCCTAAGGTGCCCCTCTCCTCCCTTATAAAAGGGCACCTCCTCCCCCTCCTCCTCACACCAAATTGAGCACTCAAGCTCGGCCAACCCCTGCCATTTTCTCCTCTAAACTTCCCTATAATAATCCTAGAGTTCCTGGTCTTCTTCAAAGACCAATCTTAGTTCCCTAAGTTGAGGATTCAAATAGGCGTTCCAAAGAAGAGGTAATATCCATTACCGATCTTTTCAATTTCTTTCTTCTTCAACTTCTTCTTCTTTAGTTGTTTCATTATGAAGTAATAACATCAGTATCACTCATATACTGATATGTTATTATAAGTATGAAACAACCCTATTTCACCATCTATCCATCCTACGGAAAAAATAAATCACCGCGTGTGCGTACGTACGGAATACCGTCTCCACGCCGTGGTGCAATCTATTTTCCACCACCACCTTACATGGATGGGTATAATGGTGTAAAGAATAACTATACATAGTTATTACAACATCATATTGATTCTGATATATTGTATAATCCACTCTAATTCAACTCAATATTTATGGAAATGATATCATCGCTCGTGCGTACGTACGGACTACCGTCTCCACGACGCGATGAGATTCATTCTCCTTGTTAACCATTTAAGAATGATTATAAAGTATATATAAGAAATAATAATGAAATATATGACATTATAAAGCTACTGGATTTATGTATATATATATATGTATGTCATCTACTTACTTCCATTCAAGACAATAAGGAAAATAAAAACAGCGTTCATGCGTACGTACGGACTACCGTCTCCATGAACGGTGTTTTTCATTTCATTTATCTATCTATTATATATATATATATATACTGAATATATATGATATATAAATCATATTTTATATTCTGGAAGTAAGTAAATCATGATATAAGTAATAATAATGTCAAAAACAACAAGTCAAAACACCTACGATAAATGAAACGATTTTACCCAAAACGCTTCTTTAACATGGAATTTACAAAAGAACGGGTAATATAATGTCATAAGTGAACCATATATGATATCATAACAATGAATATGATTCTGTAATAATTCAATGACATTATTTAAATCATTATATAGGAGGTTCGGACACATACGAAGCAAATCAGACCTAAGGTAAGGGAAATATCACAATCTAATTTTTATCCGAGATTGTTTATTCGTAAGTATTTACTGGGGTGTATTTTATCATCCACATCCATGTTTCATCAATATTTAATATTATTTACATCCACCTACAATTGTTTAAATCCATTTTTACCCTTCGGTGAGTTTTTAGTAAAAGAAATGAAAGGAATCTTTTGTCGTTTTTCGTACGAGGTACTTTTTGACTTTTCCGACAAAAGTATGAAGAATGTTTTTTTTAACTTATACGGAAAGAATGGATTTTTAAAACATTATTTCCAAGAATCTTCCTTTATAATTTTTCGAGTTTATTTTTAATCAACTTCTTTTAGTTTATAATTGTATGACATGTTAAGAAAAGAAAAGTGTTTTTGAAGAAGAAATGATATTTTCCTCAAGATTGGAGTTCAAGTGTTTTATCAAAATTATTTTCTATCTAAGATAATAAAGGGTTCTGTTTTATCCCTATTATTACATTGATTTGATTATGTTGTGATGGAATTATTTTTATGAATTCCTTTATCTTATATGAATTGATTTATGATGTCATGATGTATCAAGAATCCCATTTTTGTTACATGTGTTATGAGATGATGTATGTTTTATGATTATGTGGCACACATAAGAAAGGATTCATTATAAGATGGGTGGGACCTATATCTCCCTCCAATGCATTGGGTAAAGATTTTATATCTCATGAGATAGACAGGGCTGGAACGGTAGGTTATACCGGTTCAGTGAAACAGGACTGAAACGAGGGTTACTCGATTCAGAAAGGGACTTTGTCCACTAAGATAGTCTTGGCAATGAGTCTTGACTAACAAGAAATGATTCTCTATGATTATGTGTGAATGCCACAAAGTTTCATGTTTTAGGTTATGATTATTGTGATTACATTTCACTGCCATGATTTATCCCATGTTATGAAATTATGCTCTCTTTTGCAGGTTAAGATTTCCAAAAGTTATGTTCTTATGAATATGATGTGATTGATTTTTCTTTTGTATACCCTTACTGAGCATTTGAGCTCACCCTTTTTATGTTTTCTTTTCCCCAGGATATAAAGAAAGGTTTTAGGTAAAAAAAAGGAAGATCTTTATGGGAGATATTGAAGATCTTTCACCACGATTAGAAGATTACGTTCCGAGTTTCCAAAGACACTAAACTATTACGATCCTTGTGTGTGTGTTTTTTTTATGTACTAAGTATTCCGCAAATGTAATGTAATGTCAATGTACGTCAAGTTTCGGGTCTCTACAGTTGGTATTAGAGGAAAGGTTTAGTCAACCTTTGGAAACTAGGATGCCAGAACTTTAGTGAGATCCCTAGAGATATTTATAAGGTATGTCTAGGGATGTCCCTAAGGATAAGTATACGTATAGGATACAGTCCTAGAACTACGGTAACGATCATAGAATTTAACCTAAGATGTTAGATATTGAAAATACTCCACCTTTATTATGTTGTTTTCCCTAGCATGATTTTTTCCTCTCACACTATTCTTTTTGGGTTTTAGACGATGGCTGGAACCCGAAGGAACCTTGTTGATCAATGCAATGGACAATGCAATGATTGTCCTCCTGAACAAACAAATGTTATGGGAGATGGAGTGCAAAATCTTATTGCTATACTTACACAAGCTATGAATCATTCTGGATTTCCAAATGAGCAGAGAAGGGAACAACATTCTATTGAGTCCTTCATGAGGCAACGTCCACCTTCTTTCAGTGGGTCTTCTGATCCACTTGTTGCTGAACAATGGATCAGTACCACTGAAAAGATATTTTCAGTTCTTCAATGTTCTGAACATGATAAAGTCATCTTAGCAGTATGATATATGAAGTATAAGTCCATTTTAGGAACCATATGTGATTAATCTCACTATAGATCGACTTATGTATATAATTTTTGCTAACCTTTTGTTTGAGACAGATGGAATGACCCGTCATTCTATCACATGATCTGCTAACACTTCACGAATAACAAATTCAACTTCATTTATTTAAGAGATGAAGTGGAAATTGTTCAAGGCATGAACAACAGTGAGATTGTACCAAAATAAAGTAAGTATTTATTTTAATTCAAATTTTCAACTTTAGGGAAATGATCTTGAAAACCAAAAATGTTGTCCTAGTGATCTTATACCTGATGAATCAGATGGTACCTTATATCATCACAAATCTATGGATTTGTGATTACTGGCTTTTCCATAGCCATGTTCTCTACCACTCTCCATCAGAACATGATGGTTAGATTTCTCTTCCATATCCATATTTTCACCTATGTGGAAACCCAGTGATTAGTTTATTTTGGTAATCGTTACATTTCATATGTTAGTTTTTAAAGCCATGTTTTGGTATTCCTTTTTACGATGTGGGTTTCTATTAAAGAAACTTTCGAATAGTAAACCATTTATAACCCCGACGAATTTCGAGGGCGAAATTCATTTTAAGGGGGGTAGAATGTAACAGCCCAAGATTTTATGAAAAATATATATATTTTTTTATTTCACTAATGTCTTGTGTTGTACGCTACACCAAAAAGAGCTTGCACAACACGCATCCTTGACTTTACTTTCATTACACGCAATCGCAACCTTCCTCGATAGCGTGTGTAGTACGCAATACTGAGTTTCACGAAACAACGATATGCTCTTAAAATATTATTAAAACTAGCCGTTATGAATAGTAATAACCACTTTTTAAAATTTTAGAAATTTTAGCTCTCAAAATGGACTTCATTTATGGATTCGGAGTATTGAATTTAGCCTAAGGTAAAATTTTGGTACTTTTCGGATAACTTTCATATTCTGATGAATAGTGAAAATTACTAAATTATAATTAAAAACAACTTTTTTAATCGAAATAATTAATAGTGATAAATTATTAATTTGAGTGGTTTTAAAGTATATTTAAAATATATTTTTACAATTTAATACAATGTTGGTCATTGGTTGTAATTTCACATTTAAACCAGACATAATCAAGTGTCAATCTTTTGATAGATATTGTTTCTTAAAAACACGCTATTTGTTTTAACAGCGGGATTTAATTAAAAAATTAATTAATGCAACTATTATGTTATGAATTTGGTAAAATAGACTTCATTTTTGAATTCGGAATATCAATTATAGCTTAGGGTGAAATTTTGGCATTTTTCTGAAAAACTTCAATTTTTGATGAATAGTGAAACCACTAAGTGGTAGGTTAAAAACTGAATTTTGCATAAAACATAATATTACCGCTTCTGTGAATGGAATTTCGAAAATCCGACAGACACGGTTGATATCAGTAAGTAAAATGTGGTTCAATGAGATAAAAATAATTTTTTGGTGAATAGTAACTTTTTACTTTTTTTTACCGCTGTTAATAGTAAATAGGGTAACTGAGGGTAAATATGATATTACTATTACCCTAACACATGTCCTAATTCTATTGGACAAGTGTAATTCGACCAAAAACAAGCTTAGGAATAAAATATGACCATTTAGGCCCACTTGGATTAGATTAGGACATTTATTATTATTTAATTCAAAGAAGAGTTAAAAGAGTTAAAATCAAAGTTTATTTACTAAAACATTTTTAATATTGGGATATATATAAGATAAATTAGATTTTAAATATTCATTAGAAATATAAAAAGATTTCCTACATAATGGTATTTTATTTGTAATTTTTAGACATCAAATAGTTTAATTTATTTATGACACAAAGATGATGCAGTAATTATCTTATTAATGAAATATTGACATAATTGATATTATAAACACCAAAATGAATGTAATTTGAGACTTTTTATGAATTCCACTAATTTTATAGGTTACTATGATATATTGGTGTTGATTTAATAAAATTGGTTCGAACATATAATTCTGTTATGACTTTCACAAAAATCATATATCAAATAGTGTCAAAATTGACACAAAATAGTTTTTAAATCAAATATTATATTATTAATTGTTATTTTATTCCTAAAAATCCAAGGTTTGGCCAAATGACTTAGATAAGTATATATATATTAATAATAAACAATTTGGGGTTCGTTTGGCATGTTATAGTAAGTTTATTAACCATATAGTGTAAGAAAACAAAAAGACACGGTAAAAGTTAAATTATTTAACTTAGGGTTAAATCTAATTGATAAGGTTAAAATAATACCCTAAACTTGTCTAAATCCTATTGGATGATAGGATTTCGACCCATCCCCTCTTTATCTTCGAAATAAGACCCTTTGGAACAATTATAAACCGATTTTGACTTTAATATAAAATAATATTTTGAGATATTCCTAAGGTGCCCCTCTCCTCCCTTATAAAAGGGCACCTCCTCCCCCTCCTCCTCACACCAAATTGAGCACTCAAGCTCGGCCAACCCCTGCCATTTTCTCCTCTCCACTTCCCTAGAATAATCCTAGAGGTCCTGGTCTTCTTCAAAGACCAATCTTAGTTCCCTAAGTGGAGGATTCAAAGAGGCGTTCCAAAGAAGAGGTAATATCCATTACCGATCTTTTCAATTTCTTTCTTCTTCAACTTCTTCTTCTTTAGTTGTTTCATTATGAAGTAATAACATCAGTATCACTCATATACTGATATGTTATTATAAGTATGAAACAACCCTATTTCACCATCTATCCATCCTACGGAAAAAGAAATCACCGCGCGTGCGTACGTACGGAATACCGTCTCCACGCCGTGGTGTAATCTATTTTCCACCACCACCTTACATGGATGGGTATAATGGTGTAAAGAATAACTATACATAGTTATTAAAACATCATATTGATTCTGATATATTGTATAATCCACTCCAATTCAATTCAATATTTATGGAAATGATATCATCGCTCGTGCGTACGTACGGACTACAGTCTCCACGACGCGATGAGATTCATTCTCCATGTTAACCATTTAAGAATGATTATAAAGTATATATAAGAAATAATAATGAAATATATGACATTATAAAGATACTGGATTTATGTATATATATATATGAATGTCATCTACTTACTTACATTCAAGACAATAAGGGAAGGAAAACAGCGTTCATGCGTACGTACGGACTACCGTCTCCATGAACGGTGTTTTTCATTTCATTTATCTATCTATTATATATATATATATACTGAATATATATGATATATAAATCATATTTTATATTCTGTAAGTAAGTAAATCATGATATAAGTAATAATAATGTCAAGAACAACAAGTCAAAACACCTACGATAAATGAAACGATTTTACCCAAAACGCTTCTTTAACATGGAATTTACAAAAGAATGGGTAATATAATGTCATAAGTAAACCATATATGATATCATAACAATTAATATGATTCTGTAATAAGTCAATGACATTATTTAAATCATTATACAGGAGGTTCGGACACATACGAAGCAAATCAGACCTAAGTTAAGGGAAATATCACAATCTCATTTTTATCCGAGATTGTTTATTCGTAAGTATTTACTGGGGTGTATTTTATCATCCACATCCATGTTTCATCAATATGTCATATTATTTCCATCCACCTACAATTGTTTAAATCCATTTTTACCCTTCGGTGAGTTTTTAGTAAAAGAAATGAAAGGAATCTTTTGTCGTTTTTCGAACGAGGTACTTTTTGACTTTTCCGACAAAAGTACGAAGAATGATTTTTTTAACTTATACCGAAAGAATGGATTTTTAAAACATTATTTCCAAGAATCTTCCTTTATAAGTTTTCAAGTTTATTTTTAATCAACTTCTTTTAGTTTATAATTGTATGACATGTTAAGAAAAGAAAAGTGTTTTTGAAGAAGAAAGGATATTTTCCTCAAGAATGGAGTTCAAGTGTTTTATCAAAATTATTTTCCATCTAAGATAATAAAGGGTTCTGTTTTATCCCTATTATTACATTGATTTGATTATGTTGTGATGGAATTATTTTTATGAATTCCTTTATCTTATATGAATTGATTTATGATGTCATGATGTTTCAAGAATCCCATTTTTGTTACATGTGTTATGCGATGATGTATGTTTTATGATTATGTGGCACACATAAGAAAGGATTCATTATAAGATGGGTGGGACCTATATCTCCCTCCAATGCATTGGGTAAAGATTTTATATCTCATGAGATAGACATGGCTGGAACGGTAGGTTATACCGGTTCAGTGAAACAGGACTGAAACGAGGGTTACTCGATTCAGAAAGGGACTTTGTCCACTAAGATAGTCTTGGAAATGAGTCTTGACTAACAAGAAATGATTCTCTATGATTATGTGTGAATGCCACAAAGTTTCATGTTTTAAGTTATGATTATTGTGATTACATTTCACTGCCATGATTTATCCCATGTTATGAAATTATGCTCTCTTTTGCAGGTTAAGATTTCCAAAAGTTATGTTCTTATGAATATGATGTGATTGATTTTTCTTTTGTATACCCTTACTGAGCATTTGAGCTCACCCTTTTTATGTTTTCTTTTCCCCAGGATATAAATAATGGTTTTAGGAAAAAAAAAGAAGATCTTTATGGGAGATATTGAAGATCTTTCACCACGATTAGAAGATTACGTTCCGAGTTTCCAAAGACACTAATCTATTACGATCCTTGTGTGTGTGTTTTTGTTATGTACTAAGTATTCCGCAAATGTAATGTAATGTCAATGTACGTCAAGTTTCGGGTCTCTACAGATATAATCCTTAATGCAGATTGGATTTCAAAATATGATGTAAAAATTTATTTTTAAAAAATTAAATTACAATTTCTAAGGAAGAGGAAGAATACCTTATCTTTAATGAAATAACTTCATCACCTGGATCTTATAAAAATATACCCCCATAAGCATCAATGAATGAGATTATTGGGGAGGAATAGAAAATAATATATCGGTATGAAGAAGGTCATATTCAAATTAAGGGTCTACTTATTTTAAAGGAATACATTGATGGATTCCCCAAATATTTACCTAGACACCCTCTTGAGCATAAAGTTGAGTTTTTTATTGATTTATTCCCTAATACAAGACCAATATCAATGACTCCCTATATAAGGTCTATAGTAGAATTAGTGGAGTTAAAGAAACAATGTTAATAGTTGGGTAAAATGTTATTTATTCCCCCTAGTGTTTCACTATGATAATCCCCTTTTCACTTTTTGAAAAATTAATATGTATTCAGGATACTATGTATTGATTATAGGGAAATCAATGCTATTATAATAAAGAAAATGTATCTGCTACCTCATATCAATGATTTTTTTTTATCAAGATCCTGGAGTTCAATTATTATCAAAGATTATCCTTCATTCTAGATATAATGAATCATGAGTAAAAAAGTAATATATTCTAATAACAGATTTTCGGATGAGGTATGGTCATTATGATTTTATAGTAATTCTATTTGGATAGACTAATACACCCATAGTTTTATAGATATAGATGAAATAAATTTAATGGAATATATAGATGATAATTTTTGGAATTCATTGATGATATTCAGATATATTCTAAAATACATGAAGACCATGAGAATCAAATTCAACTCAAACATGAGAATCTTATAAAAGAATAATTATATGTTAACTTTTTCTTGTGTGATTTATTGCTTCAGGAAATTTCATTTCTTGGCCATATTATCTCCAAGGATGGAATCTGTGTTGATCATACAATGACAAAGGCAATCCAAGAATGTAAAGAACTAATGAGAATAATGAGTGTAGGGAAATTTATTAGTTTATTTGGTTACTATCGTTGTTTCATCCTAGAATTTTTCCCGATTAGATAAGTAGTTTATAATCCTCAAACAAAAAGGGGTTAAATTAGTTTGGACAATAAAGTTTGAATAATTTTTTGAATAATTGAATATAAGATTAGTTAATAGGATTTGTGATTTATAGTGACGCATCAAGGAAAGGACTGGGTTGTTTCCAAATACAAAATTATTGGGTTTTATTATTACACATCAAGTAAATTAAAAATTCAAGAACAAAACTATAGAACTCATGATCGTGAGATAACAATATCAATATTATCTTTGAACGTATGTAGACATTATCCCTATGGTGAAATATGTGAGATATATACCAATCACAAGTGTTCGAAATATATTTTATAATAGAAGGAAATCAACACAAGACAACTGATATGGCTTGAGATACTTTAGTATTAGGATTTCTGAATACTCTACCACCGATGGAAGGGAAATTAAGTGGCAGTTGATTTGATCAGGAAGTACCATGGATTTCTAAACCAAATGAAAGTTGAGAGGGAACCTATGTTCATGGATCTAGTAAATATGGATATGAGAGTTATTATAAAAGGTGAGACATCGCTACATTATCAAATAGTTTCCAAACAATCTTTACTAAGAAAGATAAATAGTTCCCAATATGATGATTAGTATTTTCAAAAGGAATTTAATGTTGTGATTGATGGGGGATTTATAGACTTCATATATGAAGATGAAATTATGAAATTTGGGAAGATTCTTGGGGTTCCCTCTAAACCTGAGTTAAAATTAGATTTTTTGGATGATGTATATAACTCTAATTTCATTATAATCCCAGAAAGAACTAATATGTATAGGAATTTTAAGGAAGACTTTTAGTGGGACAACAAGATGAGGGAGATTGAAATTTATGTATCCCAATGTTTCGTTTGTCAACTAGTGAAGGTTGGAAGACAACAACCTAGAGGATTCATTAAACCTCTTCCAATACCTGTGTAGAAATGGGATGATATTATGATGGACTTTGTCTTGGGGTAACCAACTACTCCAAAAAAATAAATGATGCGATATTGGTTATTGTTGATCATATTACCAAATCAGCACATTTTCTGGCTATAAGATAAGATTTTCCACATATAATTAATGCCAAAATATATATTAATAAAGTAGTAAGACATTATTTAGTAAACCTATTGATTGTTTCTGATCATGACCTCTATTTAAATCAATATTTTAGGAAAAAAATTTAGAAGTCCCTAGATACTAAGATTCATATGAGCATTACCTACCACCCTGAAATTGATGGACAATCAAATATGAAAATAAATTTTTTAAAGAGATGTTAAGATCATGATCACTGACTTTCAAGGTATGTGGGATCAATATTTACCACTTGTTTAATTTTACTACAATAATAGATTCTATTAATGTATTTAGATGGAACCATATAAAGCATTTCATGGAATGAGATGTCATACACCAACATATTAGGGTGATTTGGGTGAAATAAAAATCATAGGCCCATAACTTGTTGAGGAAATGACGAAAAAGATAATGACTTTCAAAAACATATCAAAGTAATTCAAAGTAGGAAAATGGATTATGTTGATAACTGAATGAAGTACTTTTAATTTCAAAAGGAGATCATGTTTTCTTAAAGGTATCTCAATGGAAAAGTGTTATAAGATTTTTTAAGAAGTAAAAATTAAGTCTTAGGTACATCAGACCTTTTGAAAATTTGGAATGAATTGGAGTTTTCACTTACCATTTGGAAATGATCCCATGTTTATCCAATGATCCGGATGTGTTCCACCATTGAAAATTTCAGAAATACATGATATAACCAATGCATGTACTCACCTAGGAGGAAATAGAACTTGAACCTGATCTATCTTATTTTGAATATCCTATCAAGATTATTGATACAAAAGAATATGTTTTGAGTATGCTGAAAACATGATTGGTAAAGGTTATTTGGAGAAACCATAAAATAGAATAGGTGATGGGGGAACCTAGATAACTTATTAAGAAGAAACAATTGAATATTTTATAAATTAATATTCTATAAATTTTGAGGATGGAATTTATTAAAGGAGGGTATAATGTAACACCCTATGATATTATGGTACATTTTCAATAACAAAATATATATTTAATAGGTTGTGTGGAACACAACACTGAGTTCAAACACATTAAAATCTATTATAACCTAACTATTAAAATGGTAAGAGTGAATAGTATTGACAACATTTTAGGCAATATAATTTATAAAAGTCATTTTTTGTGTTTTCAAGATCTGATATATGAGAAAATCAAATAAAAAATATCTTTGAAAAATATTCTACAACATTATTATGGCATACCCATTAGAAATATTTTTTCGGAAAAATAATACTGAAAAAATAATATTCTTATTTTAAATATGGATATCAAAATTTAAAATGGTTAGATTTTTGGTAATTTTCTTATAAATTTCATATTTTAGTGAATGATGAAAAATACTGCATTTTATTTCAAAATTGTTTTTTAATAATTTTTGTACTTTTCTAGTTTATCATTATAACTGATTTGAAATACTTATTAGATTATATTTTTATCAATAAATCTAATATAGTTCAATTTAATCAATTAAATCAATTTAAAATTAAACTTTAATACAAAACATATCGTGGTTTTGAACGTTTCATTTTAAAAACCATCTTTTTTGTTTTACCTGGGGAATTAATTTTAAATCTATTTTTTCAAATTTTATAAATTTAAATAGATAAAATTGATTTAATATTTGGAATCATAACATCAATATTAAATTATAAGGTCGATTTCATTTGTAGTTATAACAAATTTACCATGGTAAATAAATTATTTACCATCGTATTGGTAAAATTTTGACAAGGTTGAAAGTTTAACGCGTAAAAGATTAACATTCCTAAAAATTGGAACGTTTAGTTTTTTGTTATGGTCTGGTCCGACATTATCCTTCCACAAAAAACAATAATTAAATGTATAGTTCATTTAAATTAATTCCCCCTCAATGTGGTTATCTTTGAATAAAAAATAATCAATATTTTAATCACTTGAACCTACCTCTCCTCATGTATAAATACAACCCCTCACCTGCACATTTAGACCCGAAAATCCTTTTAGATCCTGAAATATCTTCCCAATACTCTCCTCCTCACTCTCCCAACATCCATTATATTTAGATCTATCAAAAAGACTAAATCCTATGTCTTCAATGGACATTCAAGGAGGTGATATTAAAGATGTAATTTTCTCAAAATACCTCTCTTAATTTATTTACTTTTTTTATGCTCTCCTCACCACCTTCATCAATTAATGCATGATAAATATTGAATAACATATATACTATAGTGTTATTTATCTAATTTAATATCTAATATCCATGTTGTTTCTCACCTCCACTTAGTTAAATAATTGTAATTGTTGTCGAAGTTATTTCGGTTAATCGACTCTATGAATATTGTTTTTATTCTTTTTTCATTGACGACTAAATGGCCGGTGTTAAACCTATTTTTCTGGTGAAATAATATTTTAATATGTACATTATAAAATATTTCATATTCTGAATATTTTATATTAATCATAAATTCATGATTTCTATATTTTGGATACAAAATAACATCATTTGTGGATGTGTGGACTACCGCCCCCTCAAAGTGATGTGATTCGTTCATGCTATACATGGAATGTATTAAGGATAATTTTTATAAACATATTTAACACATATTTAAAATATATTATAATGGAATTATAATAAAAATATGTATTATTAACATTTCAATATTTTAACATGAGAATGAAATGAAAGTAGCTTTCATGAATGTGTATGACCTACTGCTATAAACAGTGCATTTCATTTCTTATCTCCAAACATTATAGACTATTATAAATAAATATGTACTCAATATATAAGATAATTAATTCAGGATTAAAAATCATGATATTATTAATTCATGATCAATTTAATATAATAATCAAATAACACGTCAAAAAATTCAAGAAAAAACATGGCAATTGACACCCAGAATCATGAAATTATGAAAGATTGGTAACAAAATGGTAATGAGATATTTTTAGAAGATGATATAAAATATTATAATCAAAATTATAATTCTATAATAATATATTAACACTCTTCAAACGATTATAAGGGAGGTTAAAGTATGATCACACAAAAGGAATCACAAGGTAATGGTTAATTTCTCAATCTCATTATTATCTGAGGTTGTTTATATGTATGTATCAATTAGGATATATTTTTAATCCATGTATGTGTTCCTTAAAAAATTATTCCAACATATTATTGCTATTACATGAAAATGATTTTATTTAATTTATTCCCATGTTTGATTTTTTAGAAAACATTTTGAAAAGAATCTTCTGGTCATTTTCCAAAATGAGGTACTTTATGACCTATTCGAGAACATGAGTAAAGAATGATTTTTTAACTTATAAAGTACAAGAGTATAATTTACACATTTATTAAACATTATCATTTTGAAGCATACCATACAATATTATAAGTTTATCTTCAAAAATAATGTTTTCCTTTATAAATGTCTGGCTTTTAAATGATTTCAATGTAAAACAACGATATATCTCTTGAAGAGTTATAATGATTTTATTATATTATTTTCATCTATGTAAACATACTTTATGGGATTTTATGTTTAATCTTGGTAAAATAATTATGATACAATATTTCAAATTTAATTCAATGTTTTATGAAATGTTTGATTGGGTATGTGTTATTTTTATACCATTCATGATTTATGGTTAATATATTTAAATTTCATATACTAGTTTTAATATGATTGTTTATGTATTGTTTTCACCATTTTTATTATAGGAATGCATAGGACATAGTAAGTGATGTGTAGGTACCTCTATATCCTTTCGATGAATATGTATATCACATTAGATAACCTAGTTTAGGTCTTTAAAGGTTTATATAGGGCCTTGGCATAAATCCTTGATGGTGTGGTTATGATGATTGGTAATATACATTCACTCATTAGAAGATTAGTTTGGGATATTAAATGTGATTACTCAACTAGTAAAATATCCATGTGAATTTTTAAATGGAATTATTTGATTTAACCATGACATAATGTGCTAAAAATTGTGTTTCAAATTCTTGGGTTTCAGTTTTATTCCATACCTTAAAATTTTATGCAGTTTATAATAGATTCCACTGTATTGGCTATCCTTATTGATCATTTGAGCTCCCCCCTTATTTTTCATTTTTTGAACATGATACAAGGATTTGTATTTTGAGTGAATTTATGGTGTAATCTATGTAATATAAGTGTTTTCAAAGGATATATCATTATTTTTAATTTCAATATGTAATGTAAAACTTATGATTGTATAAAAAAATTTCAAGGCTACTGAATTGATCGATACTTCATGATTTGATATCTTGTATTCATGCTAATGTAATAAAATATTTCACTGATTCCATGAATCTAGGGTCTAGGAGTTTCAACTTATGCTGGATTTCATGCTACATAATGGTGTCCCTAGGGTGTATGGACCATCATGAACTTTGTTCACGATCTAACAACTCTCACCTATTTGAAAATAGAACAACCAACATACTATGGAATCACATAGATCCATTGGGAGAACAACACTATAAAAAACTGTAATTTTCCATGTATTTTTTTTAATTATATGGAAATATTACGTGTTCACAAAAATTGACGGTGCGTGATACCGAGTCCCGGTGTTCCCAGAATAAATTTATAGAAAAAATTATAGGTGCGTTCAGTAAACATGCAAGTGGCATTTCGAAACTTTTGAACTGGTGCTCAGAATTGAAATGTAAGAACATCATCGATCTCACATCGCTGATATTAACTTAAGGATACCTTCACCTTGACAGCAGTTAGTCGAGGGTGGATGTTAGTTTTTTGGATTTATAGGGGAGAGTTTTAAGAAAAATAATATAAATAAAATAATGAATTTTATTTTTATTAAAACCTCCCATTTGAATACATGGTGGTGGGGACAACCCAAACTCCCATTTAATTTGAGAAAAACTCTTGGGTTTCCCCAATTGATGTGTCAACTTTTAATTAATCATGTAATAAATTATTGAACTTGATTAAGTGGATCCTCACCTCTTGGTTGGGGATTATTGGCAAGGAGTGAACATGGGGGAGGGCCTTTGGAGAAAGATCCTACAATGAAGAAAAAACCTCTGATGAGGATGAAGCCTGAGCTAGGACCGAGAGTGTGTTTCTTGAATAATGGACATCAATGTATTCAACATTTTCATCTACTTCCTCACACCATCTCCAACAAACAATCAAGGTAGCGGTTTTGAATATTTTTTGTTCTTGTTTGTTCTTTGTGGTTTCATGTTGATTCAATCCTCATGAACATTTTACTATTGGTCTAACGTGGATGATTAGGGCCAAAAAACACAGCCTGATCTGTCCGCAAATTCATCGTAGTGTGACGTGTTCTTCAACGGTGGTGGAAGGATGGTGGATGACACACCAGCTGGCTACATAGAACTGGGGAAGTGCACGTCTGCGCTGCCGATAGCGATGGAGGTTGTAGCCCATCGGCCTTGGAGGTGGGAGGACATCGGCCCGCTTGTTGGATGGTCGCGTGGAGTTAGGGAAGCACGCATCCACACCGCAAGTTGAGCAGGAGGTCGCGACAGAGCAGGGTAGCTGTCGGCATGTCGACCGGCCACGTGGTGAAGTGGTGGCGCGCGTCTCTGCCGCTAGAGCTAGAGACCGCAGAAGCATGCACACAGCAGATGTTAGAGGGTTTCCAACAACCAGCTGGTCGTAGGTGAGTCACGGTGCATGTTTGCGCTACTAGGAGGAGGACCAGTTGGGAATCTGGTCGGACGCACTACACTGATCAGGACCACTTTGACAGTCCTGCGTGCCAACAGGGCCACCGAACAGCCCTGGGTCCATTCGAAATGCTGGGGGCACTTCCACCCCAGATAGAGTGTAGGGTGGTCCCCTCCACGTCGGACCGCACCCAACTGAGTGGGGTCAGGCTGGACCTAGTTGGGTCGGTCTGGTATGGGTCGGGCGAGGCCTGGTGGGGTCGATCCGGGTCGGGTCGGGCCGGGCTGGGGCTGGTTCGGCCAGGCCGGGCCAGGTTTGTCCGACCGTCCCTAAGCCCATCCAGACCTCGATATTCCTATTTAGTCATATCATTATAACCAGGCCTTCGATTGATAAAACATCTTTTGTAACACCCCGAGTTTCCATGATACGCTTCTCATTCAATAATGCAATAGCTTGCATTGTACGCAACTTTGAGTTCTAAAACACCGCGACTAATCAAAGTAGCCGTTATGAATAGTAATAACCACCTTTTAAAATTATAGAAATTTTATATTTCAAAATGGACTTCATTTTTGTATTCGTAATATCAAAATTATCCTAAGTTGAATTTTTTGTAACTTTCTGAGAACTTCCAATTTTTTTTATGAATAGTGAAAAATACTTAAAACAACTTTTTTAATCAAAATAATTTATTGTGATAAATTATACTATTTAGTGGTTTTAAAGTATAATTAGAATATATTTTTACCATTTTATCCAATGGTGGTCATTAGAATTAATTTAACATTGAAATTGGACATAAACAATTGCCAATCTTTTGATATAAATTGTTTCTTAAAAACACGCTATTTGTTGTGACAACGGGAATTAATTATAAAATTAACTAATGCAACTTATATGTTTGGAATTTTGTAAAATAGACATCATTTTTTAATTTGGAATATCAATTATATATTATGGTTAAATTTTGGCATTGTTCTGAAAAACATCAATTTTTGATGAATAGTGAAACCACTAAGTGGTAGTTAAATAACTGATTTTTTGTTTAAATGAAATATTACCACTTCTGTGATTTGATTTTCAAAAATCCGACATACATGGTTGTAATTAAGAAGTAAAATGTGGTTCAATGAGATTAAAATATTTTTTTGGTGAATAGTAACTTTTAAGTTATTAATCGCGATTAGAGGTAATTAGTGTAGTTTAAGGTAAAAACAATGTTTTAATAATATGATATGAGCTTGAAACTTGTCCTACTCCTATTGGATGAGTCATGGCCGACCAAGACAACCAATGGGTAAACTTGGGGACCCCATGGAGCCGCTTTGGTTGGAAAATGACATTAATATATATTTATTTAATGTTAAAATTAAATTGACACAAACATGAGTTGTTTTACTAAAACAGTTTTTAAGTGGGGTTAAACTAGTCCAAATTTTGACTATAAATATTCATTAGAAAGATAAAACGATTTCCTACATCATAGTATTTTTTTTTATAATTTTTAGACATTAAATAAATTAAATTATTTATGACATCATTATGATGCAGTGATGACCTCATTATTTAACGATTTAAATAAAATGAGAAGATAATGCAAAATACAAGGCTTACACTTGTCCAAAGCCTATTGGATGATGATATTTCGAACCCTTATCACATTATCCACGAATTATATAAGTATGGGACCTTCAGAATCCGAAAATCATTGTATAATAATGTAACATTTCAATCATTCCAAAAGAGCCCCTCCTCTCCACTTATAAAAGGCCCCCACCTCTCCCACCTCATTTACACTTTCAAGCCATTTGGCTCGGCCAACCTCTGCCCAAATACTCTCCCAACTTCCCCCTATTACTCCAAGAAGCCTCACTTTGGGCAGAACTCTTCCCAAGGAAGCCTTTGGCTCAAATCACAAAGAGTTACCCGATTTTGAGGTAATGTCTTCTCTAATGTTGTTTTGTTTTATTTTTCTTCTCTAACCCCCTAGACTCTTTTTATTCATTTATTTTGTAACAAAAACAGTATCCTCAATATACTAGGATGTTGTTATAATAAGGATTCGAGCTACACTTACACACACCTACATCTAATGGATAGAGAACATACAGTTTCTGTGGATGGCGAATTTCTGCCTCACGAAACGATGATTGTTCAACACTCATATAACACCTTCAAAGGTGGCCATTAAGATGTCACTATTTTTATATATGATATAAAATATGTTTATGTTTTACTTATGCTTCTGTATTTCTCATTTATGTCATATTTTATGATTTCCATTATGGGTAAAATGCGATAATTTCATTTTAGGAAGTGCGGACTACCGCCCCCTCAAAGTGATTTGAATCGTTAATGCCATGTGTGGGATGTATAAAGGATGGATTAAATGGTATTATACACTATATTATACTGTAATTATATTATAAATTTATATCATTATGATTTCATTCCATTAAATACGAAATAGAAATGAAAGTAGTGTTCATGCGTACGTACGGCTTACCGTCTCCATGAACGGTGCATTTCATTTCTTACCTCTAAATGTTACGTGACATTATGAATGAATGTATATAATGTATATATATGATATATATGATATCTACATCATGAATATAATTTTAGATATAATGGATATTTCACCACATGAACAACTTGTAATTATAAGAAGTTTATTTTTGACTCAAGTACCAAAGATCGACAAAACGACCGTTATTAACTTAAATAATTAAATAATGTTCATAACATGGTAATAAGGGATATAAAAGGAATAATGAACATGAAAAAGGTTCTTAATAAAATATAAATTAAATCTAGTTTATTATTCAGGAGGTTAAAGAATGGTCGAGTCCCGACAGGATGCAAGGTAAGGGAATTTCTTAACCCAATTTCCATTCTTTGGGTTAATCTCCTACTTTCAAATTATGTCATTATATTATTATGTCATATCTTGTTTTTGTACTTTATTTATGTGTACTTATAGTTAATACACATAGTATATCTATTTTATTTTAAAAATGATCTTTTTATGGGACTTCGTCTCAATCTCCTTTCATTGAGGCATATTTTATTTTATACACAACTTTCTTTTATACGGTGTATAAACACCTTTGACTTTTACGTTTATTCAAAAGGAATATTTTTTATACGAAGCATTTTTCTAAACGACAAAAGGGAATGTTTTTCTTTACGTACTTATGCGGCGACAATGACTTCTCCGCCTTCGTGACCATTATTTGAGTTTCAGCTTCCTCTACAAGCCATCACTTTATTTTTAATGAAAAATAAATACAAAGTTTTAACTTGCTTTTATTTTTGTATTGAAAATGGTTTTGAAAGCGTTTTTATTATATCAATGTGTTGTATTGACAATCTTGTGATTGAAATGTGGAAATTTTATTTTTCCTTTACGCATGTTTTATGTGATACGATTATGTTCTGGTTTATGATATGTTTAAACCTATTCATATGAGGAATGCATTGGACTTAATAAGTGACGGGTGGAGCCCGCTATAGCTCCTCGATGCATCGGCAGGTCTCATGAGACAAACTAGTGTCTTGGCACGAGGCCTTGACAAAATCATATTTGTGGTCTTGGCACGAGGCCTTGACTACGTGGTTATGATAGTCTGGCATTATGCATTCCATCATTATGAAAGTTGTTATTGATATTGCATGTGATTATTCGACCAGTAGAATATCCATGTGAAGAAGTAAATGGCATTATCTCTTTTTACTTTTGCCATATTATGTTGAAGTTCAAGTTTAAAAGGCTTCTGTTTTAGTTATACATAGCCTTAAATGTTAATGTTCATTTATGAAAGCTTCCGCTACATTGTTAACCTTACTGAGCATCTGAGCTCAACCCTTTCAATGTTTTAATATTTTTCCAAGATGTGAAGAAGTATTTTATGAATGACCTGCAGGGGTAGTCAGAAAGGGATATGATTGTGGACTATGAAGACCATGTTATTGTAGTTTGTTTACTTTTTGATGTAATGAAAGACCTATGAATGTATCTAGTGTTTCCAAGGCTACTAAACTAATCAGTCTTTCGATACATGATCTTTTGGGATCATGCCAATGTTACGAAGTAATGCACCGACTTTGGGTAGCTGGGGTCGGGGCATTACAGTTGGTATCAGAGGTAGTTTAGTACTAACCATGGAAGCTAGATGTAGATAAACTCTGATTAGAGAACATAGCCCAAAGTTAGACTTTGAGGATTAGTATAGAAGAACTTCCTAGAATTTTTTTATTGTAGAGATTTTGTGAGTTTTCCGAGAAATACATCCCTGTCTGGATACGAGCAGGTAGAGGCGGCTCTGGCACAGATGTACCTAGGGGTAAAACCCGAAAACACCACTTTGATCTAGACTCGAACGGGAACTGGTGCACGACAACGGGCCTTGCTGCACTCTTGGTTACGACCCTCCCGGGGGATATGCTTAGTATAATTCTCATTTTATTTACAAACCACTATGAAGGGTTATGAGTATAAACTTCCTCAAAGGAAACATTTCTTTTTATGATTATGGATTATATCCATAAATAGTTCAATTTATGTAAATTATTTTACAAATATGGAATTATGTATTTTATTTCATAAACTAATCTAGTTTATGCCATTGTTTAGAAATGGAGCCTAGTGGAAGGAATGGAAACCGTATCAATGAACGCACTCCGTGTAGGGATTTGCCTCCTGCTCAAGATAATTATGGAGGAGCTAGTGATACAACTGGTGCTGATCAGCTTCTCACCGTACTGGGACAACTCACGCAGGTTATGAATAATAACCTTACTCATATGGAGCACCCTGATCCACAACGTGGAGGATCAATGCTAGACCGTTTCATGAGGCAACAACCACCAACATTTAATGGGGGTACAAATCCATTAGTAGCTGAGCAATGGATAAACTCCTTAGAGATAATATTCCACGCCTTGGGGAGTAGTGAAAGGGAAAAGGTTATCATGGCAGTTTACCGCCTCAGTGGAGATGCTGATCAATGGTGGTCATTGATTCAAAACATGAAAGAAGATGATGAAGTATCGAATATGGAATGGAGGGAGTTCAAAGAGCTTTTCTTAGAAAAATACTTTCCTCGTGACCATCGAGCAGATATGGAAAGGCAATTTCTGAGTCTGAGGCAGAAGGAGGATGAGAATGTTGCAAAGTATGAGGCTAACTTTACAAGGGTAGCGAGGCATGATTCCGATTATATACGTAACCCAAGGAGTAAGATTGATCGTTTCTTTGATGGGTTAAAACCATTTCTCTGTCGAGCATTAGTATCACAATCCTTCTCATCATACGAAGATATTGTCTCGTGTGCTATCAAGACAGAAAAGGAATTCTCTATGTCTTATGACAACAAAGTAAAGCAAGAGAAGAAGAGAACGGTGGAACAAGGGACAGATAAAGGGAAAAAGGGAAAGAAGTATTTTCCATTATGTGATAATTGTGGGAAGAATCACCCTGGTACTTGTCTAAAAGGAATGGGAGTTTGTTATAAATGTGGAGAAAAAGGTCACCAGGCGAGTGATTTCAAGGGAAAGAAAAAGGCTATCAATGTTGAATGCTACAATTGTAGGGAAATGTGGCATTATGCAAATGAATGTCCTAAGCATCAAGGAAACTTACCTCAGAAAAGGCCAAGGGATCAAGGCCAATCTTATGTTGTGACTAAAGTTGAAGCGGAATAATTAATGTATTGGTGCTTTTGGACTCAAGGATTATATTCTGGTTATAATAATAATGTGATATATATATAAGGATTGTACTGTAGTACTTGTTGATTTCAGTAAGGTTTTAATATGATGAAGGTAATTATATTTTTAGTATGTGACAATAAGGGAAACTTTACTTTGTTTGGGGAATCTGATAAATTGATTTTGGAATTAAGAGACCTTTTAGAGAAAGTCTGGACAAAGGTATTTTGGATAACAATAAAGGTAGGAGTGGATTAAGTTGATCTTTGGATAGTATTGTTTAAGGTTAAAAATTTATGAAGATTATTTTTGGAATATTATTATACTATAGTTTTTGGAAAAGGACAACCTGCAGGGTGGGGCATAACCTGTCGCGTCGGACAAAGCTGTAGGAATCAAACCCACAATCATAGTGCAACATGCCTTTATTTCCTACCACTAGCCTACAGGAAGTCCCTGGTTATTACAAAATAATTTTACTAATCTAAATGGTATGTGTTAACATTTGGAACCTTATACAATTAGGATAAGTATAATATTTTTGAGTTCTGTTAACTTTTTGAGTGAAAGATGAGTTGAAGGTTGAAACTCTAATTGTCAAGCATAAATATATATATACCTATCTCTTATTCAATGAATAAATTAATTCTCAAACTTTAGTAAAGGGATATTAAAACAAAAAAATGTGTTATCCTAATACATTATGTCTTGTTGAACTGATGATATTTTAAATCAACATAGATTGAAGTCTTTGAGGCCCTAAATTTGACAGTTGATTGTGATTGATGACCTCAATCACTCCCTACAAATATTTACGTTTTTCCTCCAATTATATGTCTTTAATTTCCACCAATGTTCACCTAATCGAGATCATAATTGGGTGGTGACATTTTCATTTCCCTTTCCCTCTTATTAAGGCTAAATTTTATTAACCTTATTTCCGATGTGGGTTTTCCACAAAGGTATTTTCTATTTTCAACCTTTTATTTTCAAAGAAAATTTTCAAATTGCGAGGATGCAATTTATTGAAGGAGGGGAGAATGTAACACCCAGAGCTTCCATGATACGCTTCTCATTCAATAATGCAATAGCTTGCATTGTACGCAACTTCGAGTTCTAAAACACCGCGACTAATCAAAGTAGCCGTTATGAATAGTAATAACCACTTTTTAAAATTAAAGAAATTTTATATTTCAAAATGGACTTCATTTTTTTATTCGTAATATCGAAATTATCCTAAGTTGATTTTTTTGTAACTTTCTGAGAACTTCCAATTTTTTTATGAATAGTGAAAAATACCTAAAACAACTTTTTTAATCAAAATAATTTATTGTGATAAATTATACTATTTAGTGGTTTTAATGTATAATTAGAATATATTTTTACCATTTTATCCAATGGTGGTCATTAGAATTAATTTAACATTGAAATTGGACATAAACAATTGCCAATCTTTTGATATAAATTGTTTCTTAAAAACAGGCTATTTGTTGTGACAACGGGAATTAATTATAAAATTAACTAATGCAACTTATATGTTTGGAATTTTTTAAAATAGATTTAATTTTTGAATTTGGAATATCAATTATAGCTTAGGGTGAAATTTTGGCATTGTTCTGAAAAACATCAATTTTTGATGAATAGTGAAACCATGAAGTGGTAGTTAAATAACTGATTTTTCGTTTAAATGAAATATTACCACTTCTGTGATTTGATTTTCAAAAATCTGACATACATGGTTGTCATTAAGAAGTAAAATGTGGTTCAATGAGATTAAAATAATTTTTTGGTGAATAGTAACTTTTAAGTTCTTAATCGCGATTAGAGGTAATTAGTGTAGTTTAAGGTAAAAACAATGTTTTAATAATCTGATATGAGATTGAAACCTGTCCTACTCCTATTGGATGAGTCATGGCCGACCAAGACAACCCATGGGTAACTTGGGGACCCCATGGAGCCGCTTTGGTTGGAAAATGTCATTAATATATATTTATTTAATGTTAAAATTAAATTGACACAAACATGAGTTGTTTTACTAAAACAGTTTTCAAGTGGGGTTACACAAGTCCAAATTGTGACAATAAATAATCATTAGAAAGCTAAAACGATTTTCTACATCATAGTAGTTTTTTTATAATTTTTTGACATTAAATAAATTAAATTATTTATGACATCATTATGATGCAGTGATGACCTCATTATTTAACGATTTAAATAAAATGAGAAGATAATGCAAAATACAAGGCTTAAACTTGTCAAAAGCCTATTGGATGAGGATATTTCGAACCCTTATCACCTTATCCACGAATTATATAAGTATGGGACCTTTAGAATCCTAAAAGCATTGTATAATAATGTAACATTTCAATCTTTCCAAAAGAGCCCCTCCTCTCTACTTATAAAAGGCCCCCACCTCTCCCACATCATTTACACTTTCAAGCCATTTGGCTCGGCCAACCTCTACCCAAATACTCTCCCAACTTCACCCTCTTACTCTTATAAGCCTCACATTGGGCAGAACTCTTCCCAAGGAAGCCTTTGGCTCAAATCAAAAAGAGTTACCCGATTTTGAGGTAATGTCTTCTCTAATGTTGTTTTGTTTTATTTTTCTTCTCCAACCCCCTAAACTCTTTTTATTCATTTCTTTTGTAACAACACCAGTATCCTAAATATACTAGGATTTTGTTATAATAAGGATTCGAGATACACTTACACACACCTACATCTAATGGTTAAAGAACATACAGTTTCTGTGGATGGCGAATTTCTGCCTCACGAAACGATGATTGTTCAACACTCATATAACACCTTCAAAGGTGGCCATTAAGATGTCAATATTTTTATATATGATATAAAATATGTTTATGTTTTACTTATGCTTCTGTATTTCTCGTTTATGGCATACTTTATGATTTCCATTATGGGTAAAATGCGATAATTTCATTTTAGGAAGTGCGGACTACCGCCCCCTCAAAGTGATTTGAATCGTTAATGCCATGTGTGGGATGTATAAAGGATGGATTAAATGGTATTATACACTATATTATATTGTAATTATATTATAAATTTATATCATTATGATTTCATTCCATTAAATACGAAATAGAAATGAAAGTAGCGTTCATGCGTACGTACGGCTTACCGTCTCCATGAACGGTGCATTTCATTTCTTACCTCTAAATGTTACGTGACATTATGAATGAATGTATATACTGTATATATATGATATATATGATATCTACATCATGAATATAATTCTGGATATAATGGATATTTCACCACATGAACAACTTGTAATTATAAGAAGTTTATTTTTGACTCAAGTACCAAAGATCGACAAAACGACCGTTATTAACTTAAATAATTAAATAATGTTCATAACATGGTAATAAGGGATATAAAAGGAATAATGAACATGAAATGGTTCTTAAGTAAATATAAATTAACTCTAGTTTATTATTCAGGAGGATAAAAAACGGTCGAGTCAGGACAGGACGCAAGGTAAGGGAATTTCTTAACCCAATTTCCATTCTATGGGTTAATCTCCTACTTTCAAATTATGTCATTATATTATTATGTCATATCTTGTATTTGTACATTATTTATGTGTACTTATAGTGAATACACATAGTATATCTATTTTATTTTAAAAATGATCTTTTTATGGGACTTCGTCTCAATCTCCTTTCATTGAGGAATATTTTATTTTATACACAACTTTCTTTTATACGGTGTATAAACCCCTTTGAATTTTACATTTATTCAAAAGGAATCTTTTTTATACGAAGCATTTTTCTAAACGACAAAAGGGAATGTTTTTCTTTCCGTACTTATGTGGCGACAATGACTTCTCCGCCACCGTGACCATTATTTGAGTTTCGCTTCCTCTACAGGCCATCACTTTCTTTTTAATGAAAAATAAATAAAAAGTTTTAACTTGTTTTTATTTTGGTATTGAAAATGGTTTTGAAAGCGTTTTTATTATATCAATGTGTTGTATTGACAATCTTGTGATTGAAATGTGGAAATTTTATGTTTCCTTTATGCATGTTTTATGTGATACGATTATGTTATGGTTTATCATATGTTTAAACCTATTCATATGAGGAATGAATTGGACTTAATAAGTGACGGGTGGAGCCCTCTATAGCTCCTCGATGCATCGGCAGGTCTCATGAGACAAACTAGTGTCTTGGCACAAGGCCTTGACAAAATCTTATTTGTGGTCTTGGCACGAGGCCTTGACTACGTGGTTATGATAGTCTGGCATTATGCATTCCATCATTATGAAAGTGGTTATTGATATTGCATGTGATTATTCGACCAGTAGTATATCCATGTGAAGAAGTAAATGGAATTATCTCATTTTACATTTTCCATATTATGTTGAAGTTCAAGTTTAAAAGGCTTTTGTTTTAGTTATACATTGCCTTAAATGTTAATGTTCATTTATGAAAGCTTCCGCTATATTGTTAACCTTACTGAGCATCTGAGCTCACCCCTTTCAATGTTTTAATATTTTTCCAGGATGTGAAGGAGTATTTTATGAATGACCTGCAGGGGTAGTCAGAATGGGATATGATTTTGGACTATGAAGACCATGTTATTGTAGTTTGTTTACTTTTTGATGTAATGAAAGACCTATGAATGTATCTAGTGTTTCCAAGGCTACTAAACTAATCGGTCTTTCGAGACTTGATCTTTTGTGATCATGCCAATGTTATGTAATAATGCACCGACTCTAGGTAACTAGGGTCGGGGCGTTACATCTTTAGCACTGAAATCCTTGGATCGATGTGGTCCTTTTGGTTTGAACTACTTGAGTTTATGATAATGTTGGAGTACGACCGGGATGTATCAATCCCATATCCAAACCAGGTTCTCAGAACTAAACGGTTAGTAACTTAATATCAGGATTTTCTTTGATGCACCGTCTATTGGATTGTGTTCTTTATTACGTCACTGACATGTGGGATACTTATTTGTGGGACTTAGTGGAAGTTGAAGTATCAACTGAATTCTTGAGGAGCAGAACCTCCCAGAATCAATCATGCTTAGTGTGGGAACCATGTGGCTAGTTGTACGTGAAAAATCTTCAGATCCTCTGTGGGTCATCATTAGAACCTTTGTGGGTTAGCGCTCAGTGATCTTGTGTGGGTCAACACATACTAATCCAATGTTGGTCATCTGCAGATCTTGTGTGGGTCATTTTCACATCCTTTGTGGGTCATCTTCGATCTTGTGTAGGTCAAAAGAAGAGCATCTCGACGAAGAATGATGATCTAGAAATACAGCTAATCATCTATACATCCGTACTTAAGTGATACCTAGTGTGAGCTGAGTATTTACCTTTTTGGTATTCTTCTCTGTGGTGTTATTTTTTTGGTAAACTTCTGTGTGGTAATACCTTATTGGTATTCGTATGTGTGGTGTTAACTTTGTTGTACTTACATTTGTGGTGTTACCCTCGTGGTATTCTTTATTTCATGGAACAGTTGATCTTTTGATTAAGGATTTGGGACTTGTGTTTTCTCATGAATGAGATGGGTGTACATGATAAATTAGGTATATGTATGGTAATATACCTAATTAGGGTTGACTATTGTATTCAAGCTTTCTGTATTATCCTTTATTGATTTTTAGAGACCTTCAGGGGTCTGGAGGTCCCTACAAAGTTTTTTATAATCACCCTTGCACGGGCTACACGTTCACCTTACTGTGTCTTGTGAAGATGATGGACAACGATGACTGAGTACGAGGGTACTGAGACTAAAGGCTTATCAGAGGTGTACCTTATACAAGGTGTACCGTAGAGTTGACCATCCGATAGTTGTACCTACCCTTCAGGTAGGATCCCTAGAAGGTGTTCATAGAAGTAGTTTTTCAGTCTTTCTAGTTCTTTCTGGTTGGACATGTATTCTGACCCCTTTACATACTGTACTCACTCTGTTTCTATATAGTTTACCTTGTGCTTGTATGTTTATGTGTGCTTGGATTGTATGAGTGTGCAGGTTAAAAAGCCAATGCCTTCCCAGTTTTAGAGATATGCCTTTTCGGTGCGAGTCACCAGCCCATGACCGATGGAAGGAGAAATTGGGGTTGTCACAGCATGGGCCCTGGGGGATGGTTTATGACAATTTGGAATCAGAGGATTCGGTTCTGCTGAAGAACATGGACTCTAATATTTTCAGTGTAGCAATAATGTTATGTGTTGTGAGTGTGGTTTTTAGTTTGGGGATTCTGGTGTTGGTGTGGTGGTTGACGTATATGTACATCGGGTCCCTGAATTCTGATTTCTGACTCAGTCCACAAAAACACTGATTGCGTGTGTGTTTTCGAAGAGTTTTATTTGTGATCTCATTGAGTCAACTCAGTAAGTATAACTTATTGACCATGGATCACCTATTTCTTTTTAGGATTCCTCCACGCCGACAACCAGTCATGGTTCTAGGTAGAGTATGTTATGAAAGCACACCAAGCGATGAGGCTTCGGTGAAAGGCCCCCTTTTGGCGTTTTACCATCGGGTGGTGTACTAGCAGCACCACTACCCATTGGGAATCTGATACCACCGACTCCAGCAGTAGAGGGTGCATGCCGATTGAGTTCATTGCACAAGTTTCATCACCAGAGGCCCCCAATGTTCCGGGGTGAGATCGATTCACATGAAGCTGAGGACTGGCTAGAGGTATTGGATAGAGTTTTTCGACTGTTAGGGACACCAGTTGATCTCATGGTGATCCTTTCCACCAGTCTTCTTCAGGCTGCAGCTGGAAGATGGTGGATCTTGACGCTCTAGGTCCACAATGAGGGCACTATTTTATGGGCGGACATCAAGAGAATTTTCAAGATAGAGTTCATCCCACCAACATTACACACAATGTGTATACTATATCTTCTCCACATACAGTATGGTAGCATGACTGTGGTTCAGTATTGAGCAATGTTCACCGACCTCTCATGCTACTACACTATCATGGTGTGTGACCCTTTCTATAGGGTCCGGATCTTCGAGTAAGGGATCATATGAAATTGTAGCACCCTGATGATTTCTCTCATCATCCCAATACAGGAGGGGGTGTTAGAGTGAGCATTCTTGGTGGAGATATTTCATGCGGAGCAGTCAGCGGTTGTGAGACCCATCACCAGACGTTATGTAATTGAGTAATATGCAGCTGGAAGTAGACAAATGAAACAGAGGTCCAAGAGGACCAGTCATATTGGTGGACGAATGAAGGATACATGGTCGGTTGTGAGGGGCTCTCGAGATATATCAGGACAGACGAGGAGCAGGCAGTGTTTCTCGTGCGGCGGGTAGGGTCACTTGGCTCGCAATTTCCTAACACGTCATATAGACGACCAGAAGATGGTTGAAGTACCACATGGGCAGAGTAGAAGATTCGATCGATGAGGTCCACAAGAAGGAGGCGGACATGGCAGAGGATTCGTCCATGCTGCAGACATTGGGCGGTGATTCGATATTCTACCACCACCACATCTAGGTGGTCCACCATGACCATAGGGAGCAGGTGGGCAGGGAAGAGCTCAGCTTCAGGAAATTGAGGCCTATGACCATGGTGATCTAGAGAAGATTAGATTTATGATCTTTGTCTACTCCACTTTAGTTTATGTACATATAGACACAGGTTCAAGTCACTCTATTATTTCCATGACCCCCGTTCAGAGCTCGAAGATACCGGTGGAGTTGTTGGCATAATCATTACGGTTAGAGACACCTACGAGAGCATATTCAATGATTACACACTAGTTCCGGTAGTGTGCGCTTAATCTAGGTGGTGAGAGCTTAGTCTGGGATCTTCTATTAGTGGCGTCGAATCCTTACGACATCATATCTGGTATGGACTAGTTATCCACAGTCCATGCTCATATTTATTGTATTAGGAACAAAGTGCGTTGTATCCACATATACAGAACCATGTCTTCCTTCACTATTGAGAAGGGAATCTCTGTAGTACAAGATGGACATACCCAGAGGAGGGTGCAGCCAATCACACATCATTTAGATAGCCTTACCCTCAGACCTGTTGATGTTGAAAGTTTGATCCATCCTATAGTGGTGGATTGGTACACTGATGTTTTCCTTGATGATTTTTCGAGTCTACCTCCACGCAGAGAGGTGGACTTTTAAATCGACTTGTACCCTGGGATGGAACCATTATCTACCCCAGCATATCGGATGGCTTCTATGAAGCATCGAGAGCTGCAGGTATAGCTAGATGACTTGCAGGGAAAGGAGTTCATTAGGCCTAGTGTTTCTCGTTGGGAATCCCTGATTTTGTTCGCCAAGAAGGTAGATGGGAGTTTGAGACATTGTGTGGACTATCGGTGCCTGAACCAGGTGAGTGTGAAGAACGAGTACCCAATTTAGATGATTGATGATCTATTTGATTAGATGAAGGGATCAAGATAGTTTTCGAAGATAAACCTCAGTTCATGCTATCACTAGTTCATGGTACGAGATGAGGATGTGTAGAAAACGACCATCAGACGTTGGTATTGGAATTATGAGTTCTTGTTATTCCATTCGGCCTGACCAATGTCCCAGAAGTGTCCATGGGACTCTTTAAGTGGATCTTCTTGCCATACCTCGATCGCTTTCTGGTAGTATTCATCAACGACATCCTGATATACTCAGCTACGGAGGTTTGGAATTTTTTGGGTTTGGAAAATTACTACATGTGGTTTGTGCCTGAATTTTCCAGAGTTTTGGAAACCATATCGGCGTTGAAAAAGAATTAGAAATCCTTCATGTGGTCAGAGAGATACCTGCGGTGATTGCAAGAGCTAAGGAAGAGACTGAAGAGTGCCCCAATCTTGAGGCTACCAGAGGAGGGCATTGGGTACATTGTCTACTATGACGCATCATGGACTGGGCATGGATGTGACCTGATGTAGGAGTGAGCAGTGATCGTGTCTGACTCTGGACATATGAGACAACATGGAAAAAACTACGCTACCCATGACCTAGAGTTGGATGTAGTGGTCTTCGTCTTAAAGATGTGGCGACATTACTTGATGGGAAAATGTTTTATTGTATACTCTGATCACAATAGTCTCAGGTATATCTTCTCTTAGAAGGACATGAACTTGAGACAGTGGCGTTAGCTTGAGTTCCTCCAGGACTATGACTTTGAGATAGTCTATACTCTTGAGAAGGGGTACATAGTAGCAAATGAAATCATGAGGAGATCTAGTATACATCTACTGAGTGAGGTGAATGAGTAGATATCCTGTTTGTGGATATCAGACATAAATCAGGATAGATCAAATAATCTTTAGTCTAGGACAGTCACTCCTTTACTCCTTCTGTGATTCAGGGAGGCGCGGCTTGGGGACACTAACTGCGAGGCTCGATGTGATTAGATATCCATAGTACATGTACCTGATGTATTTTTTGATGGAGGGGAGCACATTATCCTCTTTAGAGGATGTACTATGGTACCAGTGGAGCATAGAGAATAAGTGTTGAGGGAGTTCCATACGTCCCCTCTAGCGATACATCCACGAGGGGTGAAGATGTACCAAAACCTTCGGTGTCAGCACTGGTGTCCAGGGATAAAGAAAGAAGTGGGAAATTTTGTCTCAATGTGCCTCACTTCTCAGCATGTGAATGTAGACCATCAGGTTCCAATGGGCTTAGTTCACCCACTAGAGGTGCTAGAGTTGATGTTGGAATGAATTTGTATTGATTTTTTGATAGGACTTACACGCACTACCATCGGTAATGATTCTATCTAGGTGATCAATGAATGACTCACCATGTCGGACCACATCAAACCTATTAGAGGGAGGAATTAGTAGAGAGCCTAGGATGCATATACATACATGATATTTTATGGATTCACAGGGTGACCTTGATGATTTTATCTGATCATGAGGCACATTTTACTTCCCAACTATTGAATTGGTTGTAGGAGGAGTTCAGTAATGAACTTTGAGTGTGCACTGCCTTCCAACCTCAGACGTATGGGGAGACATATAGGACCAATCAGACCCCTGAGGAAATATTGTGTCCTTTCCTCGTTGATTTCATCCAAAGCTGGTAGGATCACTTGCCTTGGGTAGAGTTCTCTTACAACAACAGCTGTCACCCCACTATCGGTATGGAACCTTTTGAGGCATTGTATGGTCGACATTGCAGATCAACTCTATGTTGGACATACGTAGGGGAGTCAGCACACATGGGACAAGAGATGGTATGGACTACCACAAAGAAGGGGCAGATCATCTAGGAGTTAATGACGACTGCACAGAGAAGGCAGAAGTCTTATGATGATAGGAGATGAAGATCTAAAAAGATTGGGGATGGTGAACATGTATTTCTATGGGCCTCTCCTCAAAAAGGTTTTTGGATATTTGGATGGGGATGCAAGTTATCTCCAAGGTTCATCGGACCTTTTAGGTACTTATAATATTTTTTGAGGTGGGTTAACGCTTAGCTCTTCACCCTCAGTTACACTAGGAGCTTGACCTTTTCCGTGTATCTTAGCTGAGGAGGTATGTGCATGATCCCTCTCACATCATTGACTGGGGCGAGCTAGACATCAAGGATGGAGCGACATTTTTGGAGGATCCAGTAGAGATCGAGGATCGACAAGAGAGTGTCCTACATGGGTGCTCGATACCTCTAGGGTGCGTATGTTGGCAGCACGGGACAGTTCAAGGGAACACATGGGAGTGTGAGGATCAGATTTGTGCTCAGTACCCCACCTTGTTTCCCTAGTTTGTATTATGGATTTTGGGGAAGAAAATCCATGAGGTAGGGAGATTGTATAGACCTAGAATTTTTAGTGTAAATTTTTATTAAATTATATGAAAATATTACGAGTCTGTGAAAATTGGCATCATGTGATTCCGAGTGCTGGTGTGCCTGGAATGAATTTATGGACTTTTTTAAGGTACATTCAATAAACGTGTGAAAACAATTTGTAACTTTTGAACCAGTGCATGGAATTGAAATTTGAGAACACTGTTGATATCACAGTACCAATATTCACTTAAGGAGACCTTCACCTCAACCACAGTCAGTTGAGTGTGAAAGTTAGTTTTTCGGATTTTCGTGGGAGAGTTAAAATAAAAATAAAAAACAATAACTTTTATTTTTATTGAAACATCCCATTTGAATACTTGGTGGTGGTGACCACCCGAACTCCCCTTTAATGTGAGAAAACTCTTGGTTTTTCCCCATTTGAAGTTCCAAATTTTAGTTAATCATGCAATTAATTCTTGAACATAATTAAGTGTCTCCTCACCTCTTGGTTGGGGGTTTTTGGCTAGGAGAGAACTTGGGGGAGAGACTTTAGAGAAATATCCCCCAACAAAGAATAAACCTCTGACGAGGAAGACACTAAAGATTGGATCAGGAGAATTTCGTGGGAACAATCGATATTGAAATCTTTAACATTTTCGTCTCCTTACTCACACCATCTCTAACGAACAATCAAGGTAGGGTTTTTAATTTGGTTGTTATTTTTTGTTCTTTATAGTTTCACATTGATTCTATCCTCATGAACCGTCTTAAATTGGTTTAACACGGAGGTTATGGGTCAAATAAACCTGGGAAAATACCTCGAAAAACGTTTCATGGTATGATGTGTTCTTTGATGGATGTGAAAGGATGGTGGCCGACACATCAGTCGGTGGAATAGAACTGGGTGGCGTATGTCTGCGCCACCAATAGAAAAGGAGGTCATGGCCCGTCAGTCGTGGCGGTGGGAGGATGGTGGCCAGCTCATCAGCCGGCTACGCAGAGGTAGGATAATGTACGTCCACACCTCTGGTTTAGAAGGAGGATGTGGCCCATCAGCCGCAGCGGAGCAAGGTGGCGGCCGATATGCCGTCGGCCGCAGGGTGAAGTGGTGGCATGTGACCCCGCCGCAGGAGTTGGAGACAACGACTGATTGGAAAACTCCGAGGTTGGACAATGTTTGGTATCCTCTCATCTATAGTTGAGCAAAAACGCATGTCCATGCTACTGGGACGAGGACCAGTCGGTCGCGTCACTATGATTGATACCACTCTGAAGTTCCTGCGTACCAGCAGGGCGACCGAACGGCCCTTGGTCCATTCAGAATACCGAGGGGGGGGGGGGGGGTCTCCCCAGGTTGTGTCTAGGGAGGGCCCTACCACGATGGACCACACCTAGCCTTGCAGTCTGTCCCCAGTGGGCTGCACCCAGTAGGTCGGTCCCGCCGCGACCCTGCTTGTCCGGGTCAGACCTAGATTCACCTTTTTGGCTAAATCGTGAGAACCATGTGTCTGATTGAAAAAACCATCTATGGAACCATAATCCTTGGATTGAGATAGTCATTTTGGTATACTCCACTTGAGTTTTGGATAATGTTGGAGTACAACTGAGTTGGATCGAACTTGAATCCAACCGGGCCCTCAAAACTAAAAGGTAAATAACATACAGACCAGCATCTGATTGGCGCGCCATCTATCAAGTTGGTTTCTTTATGACATGATGGAACATTCAGATACTTCTTCATGGGACTTCGTATATTTATTAGATCTGACCGATGGTTTGAGGAGTGGAACATCCCAGAATCAAGCATGCTTAGTGCGGGAACCCTGTGGCTGGATGTACGTGAAGAATCATCAGATCCTATGTGGGTCATCATTAGAACCTGTGTGGGTCTATGCTTAGTGATCCTATGTGGTTCAGCACCTGTCGATCCTGTGTGGGTCATCTCCAGATCCTGTTTCGGTCATCCTCTATTCTTGTGTGGGTCATCTTCGACCCTATGTGGGTCAATAGTAGTGCTTCTCGAAAAAGTAATATGATCTAGCAATAATGCTAATCACCTATACATCTACACATAATTTATTCATTGTGTGAACTGAGTCTTTAGCTTTGTGGTATTATTTTGTGTAGTGTTACCTTTGAGGTAGACTTCTGTGTGGTGATACCTTTGTGGTATTCTTCTGTGTGAAGTTACCCTTGTTGTACACTTCTGTGAGGTGATACCTTTGTGGTATTCTTATATGTGTTTTTTCCTTTGTGGTACTTACCTTGGTTGTGTTACCTTAATTGAATTCTTTCCTTCATATAACAGTTGTGCATTCGGAAAATAATTTGGGCCTTGTGTTTCCTCATGAATGAGATGGGTGTACATGATAACTTAGGTATATGTATGGGAATATAGCTAAGTAGGTTTGAATGTTGTATTCATTCTTTTTGGTTTATCCTATATGAATTTTGAGAGACCTTTGGGGGTCCCGAGGTCCCTACTCAGTATTGTTATACTCACCCCTACATGGGCTACACCCACACCTTGTTGTTTCTTGTGTAGATGATGGACAACACTGACTGGGGATGAGGGTACCAGGACTGGAGGCTGCTCAGAGGTGAACATTAGACGAGGCGTACCACAGAGATTACTGTTCGAGAGATGTAACTACCCTTTATATAGGATCCTTAGCAGGAGTTCATAGGAGTAGTTTTTCATTCTTACTTGTACTTTCGAGTTAGGGTTGTATTCCATACCCTTTACTTACAATACACACTTTGTTTACTCTATATTTTACCTTGTTCTTGTATCTTGTTGTGTTCTTGGATTGTATGAGTTTTAAGGTTAAAATGGAAATACCTTCCTAGTTTTAGTGATATTCCTTTTATGTGCTAGTCGCCCACCCATGGCTTATGGAAGGCAGACTTGGGGTAGTCACGACATGGGCCTTGGGGGACGGTTCATGACAATGACCACTCACATAAGTTCCACCCACCATAAAGTCTTTCACTAAATTGATTTCAATTAGATTCTTTCACTATCTCGAGTTGTACTCAATCATCAAATGATTTGTAAACATTCAATGAACCCAATAACACCTGTCCACTCACCTATTCCTCTTCCTATCTCACATCGTCAAGAAAACTCATTATAGACCACACATTTTCACATTCCATCATGGATTACTTTGGTATTTTCTTCTCAATTAATTGGATCCCAAATTTCCATTCCCATGGGTATAAGAAATATGAGAATAAAAACTCTTAAGATAATCCACCCCGCTTCCCTATCTCAAATTTATATCCCTCTGATTAAAAATATATTTGAGGCTTTTATGCTCTAAATTTACCATAAAAAACTCTCTAATAAGATAGTGATGAAATGTTTTGAGTGAATCCATAACTGATACTATGTTAATATCATCGGTACAATAGTTCTTTTCTTGGGGAACCAACTAGATAGAGATATAAACCAAATCACGTTTCACCTAAATCTAGAAACTCCCTAAAACTATACAAGATGAATCATTGAAAACATCATAAACTGATCTCAGTTTTGGAAGAATCAAAACACATGATGATATATAACTCATATTTATATACACAAAATATCTATAACACTTTTCATTCAATTAAAAATTTAGAACCTTATGAATTAAATCTATCATCAGAGAAGCACTCATGAAGAAGTTACGAATAAAAATTCAATAATAACCATCCAAAATAATGAACCTCCAAATCTGAAACACATTTAAGGGATGACCTCTGGACATAACTACCTTTTCCACTATAGGAATTTCTATGATTCCCCTCTTAGATGTCGCATTCCCCAGAAACAACGCTTCCCTAATCCAAAAATCACTCATGGAAATCTTACTATGCCGATGATGTTTATTCGAGGATCAAATAATGATATTAAAATAGTACATGTTCTCCTCCCCTGAGAATAAGTACACCAAATTATGATCTTCAAACACATAACCCTAAGAGTACAAAAAAATGAATTATTTGGTTCATCAAATCCATAAACAACACAGTAGAATTAGTGAGATCGAATAGAATAACCACAGACTCAAAATTCCAATATCAAATAAAAAATTGCGTATTATGTATATACTATTATGGTAATCTCAGCTATTGATACACTTACTATAGTTAAATCTTATAAATCCAACAACCCCCCCCCCCCCCCTTTAAGTTTTTTGAATAGATCATCAATCCTTGTAGAAGGATTCTTGTTCATTTTAGTCAACCAATTTATATTTCGATAAGCCAAAAAAATAACATGGGTCTTGTATTCCTTCTAATCAGAGGGGATATGTGAACCACATAGTGATACTATAGGATGAATAAATCTTTTAGTCTCTATGTCCTCGACTGAGACCTTCAGTTCCATGAACTCAGCTGGTTCTATATTGTATGATAGTATAGAAACTGGTGTCATACCATTGAACAGTTTAATAGTTAACTTGACCAATCTTTATAGAGGAAAACCCCACAATAATCTAGAAAAACCTCGGGATAGTCACACAAAACTATAAGAAATCAACTACTTAGGTAATTCTCAACTAAATGAATAAATAGATCTAACCACTAGAATGATATTCCCCTAGTATTTGAAACAACAGGCCCTACCCTACCCGATCTTGAGTACCACTCACCATGGAAAACATGAGTGACCCCATATGTAGATAAGAAATGAAATTTCCAGTTATAAAATTATAACTATTCTTTAACACTAATCATAAAATTCATTTTGATAGTCATGATTATTATTTTATAACCTATCACTAAGAATTCCCACTCCACCTCAATGTTTGGTATCGTAACCCGACACGTGGGACACCAGAAACCTTGTTCGAACAACTATCTCAAAGGGTTGTAAATATCCAACTTGAATAGAAAAAGTCATGAAATCAATCCTAACACATCAAGTAACATTGAATATATAAAGTAATTATTAGTTACCATATCAAATATTATTATCACTATAGAAGATGAGATAAACATTATTCCTCTAACAATAACTAGTACAACTTTTGATTCGTTTAGGGCATAATTCTTGCATAATCTCATCTGGTCTTTGTCACCTGAAAATATTTCTTAACCTATGTATTAGACCCACCACCCATGGAAGAATATTTAGAAATCTTACAACCTTGGTGAGAGTGGATATTTCTGTTCTTATTTGAGATTCACAATAATTTCATAGATATATATGTCATCCAAAAAATGACTTGTCTTTCAACCCTCCACATTTTTAGGCTTAGTATGGAATTTACTTCATCAATGGTACTAGAAAACTTGTTGTTTCCTTGTCATTTCCCCTAAAACTAGTCTTGAGGAAAACAATCCACTATTTTCTTTATTCTCTGGCCAGAAGGTCAACCCTTGAGAACTAATGATTCAACTAAAGATCCCCCAAAATTTCATTCCCAACTATATCACAATCAACCCTTGATACCTTGTAATCTAAATTTATAATGGTCAAAAGGTACTTGAGTATCATCATTAGCTGGATATCAGGCCATGGTACAAACATGATCCTATGATTCGCCAGGTACTTGTAAGTGATGGGATCTAGTTCCAGATTCCCTAACATAGAAACACATGAAGAATACTCCATAATGGTATAATCTATAAGAAATATCATTAGAAACTGTAGATTATTTTTTTTATCAAATGTCTCAATATAAAATTATTGTTTAAATATTTTTAGGATGGAAGCCTAGAAAAGATCCTAGTGCATCATAACTTGAACAATAGAGTCTAACCATATAATTCTCATTCCCTCCAACATATGTGTTGGAAAACCAACCTTAGATTCTTTTGGCGTCTTCATGAAATTGAATATACTCTCCATACATTCAAGACACTCCTCCTTTTCTTAGGGTCCTTTATCACAGGGAAATATAATTGTATAATTCATAGAAAATTTTGTGTCGTGATCCACTACGTCACCCGGGTTCCATACACTAACTTGATTCAATGTAAAAATAGTGTGGTTAATAGTTTCTACCAACACTGGTGGATATTCCACCTATACCAATAGTTTTTCCCAGCAGTTTGGAAAATCCATTGGAATTAATATCCTATACGAATAGTTCTATGAAAACATAGGTATACAATAATATAAGTTAGTTTTACCAATTATTTTAGTGAACTGTCTGAAAAAACTGCCTAAATACCAAATGATTCTTATGAATGATTGGGATAAACCTACCTTAAATTCCCTTACTCGAGAGAATCCTCCCATCCCGACTTCCCCTCACGTTTCACTCCACTTCTCCATCGATATAGAATCTCCCCTCGATCCCGAATTCCCCTCGCTGCCACTCCCATCCTGAAACCCCCCACCGCCGCTCTCAACCCCTCACAATCCCCTCCTCCCATTCCAACTCACCTTTGACTCTTTCTGCTCAATGCTCCCTAATCTTCACTCCCAGTTATTTGCTTCCCATCCCTTATGCACCCCCTCCTTGTCCACCTATTGTAGAGAATCCCCTCCAATGTCGCACACCCCCTAGGTCAATATTTCCCTCACCCGACGTGAATCCCCAAGAGGTCGAGATTTTCCTCAACCGATGTAAATCCTTATAGGTCGAAAAGGATGAGTATCCCCTCTGGTCGAGTATCCCACCTAGGTTGAGGCTCACCCCTAGTCGAGAATCCCCATAAACATTTTTATTATTCTGGTATTCTATTGTGGTGAGTCCCAATTCTTCTTCTGGTATGGTTAATTTATTCATTGTTTAGTTTGAGTTTTTTATTCAATTTTTGTCACTTCATGTTGTTTCATTTATCTATAAAAATGATTGTTTTTAGTTTTCTTAAAACATAAAAATAATTATCATTTTAGTGTTTGTAGATATAAATCATTGGAAGTTCACATATAAGATACCACAAGAACATTATTTCATTGAGATTTAGGTTAACAATATATGATGTGTTTCTAGTTACATAAATAATATCATATTCTATGTGAAGTAATTTGGAGATCATAAAAATGTTATGAATATTTTATGTGTAGAATTATTCATACCATTGATGTGTTGTGGATGTAGTTGTCATGTGAATGGAGTGTTATAATCTGAAAATAAAAAATGTTTTCTAATGCATAATATTTTAATATGTACATGATGTACATGAAGGGTAATTGGTTTGTGGATAATTTTTTTGTTCTTTTTGGATTCACATACAGTTGAATGGGAAACCAAATTTTATAAAATTATAATGTGTTATCTAGATGAAAAGTTCCCTAGAAATATGGTATTAACTCATGGGAAATGAGTTGAATCTTTTTTAGAGATAATCCTAAAAAGAATGTACTTTCGTATTTTATCTATATTCATTTTTTCAATGGAATAACAACACATTATAAAGGATTCATTTTGAAAAATTATTTTCCTTGAAACAAATATATGTGTGTGAAGTTCTTTTTATGTGAAATTTCCATTTGTGTGTTGTTTTATATCAAAAATTATGGTAATAAGGTGGGTTTGTCAACTTCTATGTTATAATAATGATTGAGTCTTTTTTTACTAGATATATTTTCTTTTTATCTCAAAAGTGACGGATTTTATATGTACATTCTTATTTCCCACAATATAAATAGGTTTATGTTGAGGAAACATGGTACTCACTTCATTAACATGTTTATTATTATTTGAAAATCACATATTCACATGAGAAATTAGATAACACTCATTGTTTTTTATTTTTTTGGTTGATCTATTTATAACACATCCAACTATATGATTGATCATTTTTTTCTTGTCATGTTTAACCTTCTTCATAGGTTTGGATCCATTTATAACAACTTATTTAGAACATGATAACATTGGAATTTTTCTTTTACCACTCGTCAAATGCTTTTGACTAGGAATCACATTCATACTTTTGATAACTCCATGACCAGCATAATTACACCATCAAAAAAATCTTCAACTAATTTCTATTTTCCTTAGAAAATATCTTAGGATCTTCATTAAAAATTCTAACTAATAATATAATTCTACAATATCTTTCTTGGATGGTTTCCATTTTCAGTTTAAATTTTATATCATAAACTTTGTAGATCTTTATTTCTATTTATAAATAGTTCATCAAAAATCCATTTTTTATTGAAAATCCACATTAAGGGTACGTGGGAACAAAAAAACATGCTTTGTCATCAAGTCACAACCTCACAAATTTTTAAATAGTCTATGATGTAGCCTTTACTACAGAAATAGAAGTATATTCTAAATACTAAAACACTATGATGATCATCTCTCTTCAATGAACTCTTGGGAGTGTCTTTCTACATTTTTCTTCAGTTTACACCTCAAGGTTTACTTTTTTCAATTTTCCAACCTATTCAATAATGGAATCCTCTTGTCATTAACATATGCCACATTTTGAGGGGGTGTCTAGGGGGTGCGGTGGGGTCTATCCATGGGGTGGGGGGATATCCAGGGGGTGGGGTTGTCGATGGGGGTGGGGTGTCTAGGGGGTGGGGTCTATCAATGGGGGTGGGTGTCTAGGGTGTGTTCAAGGGGTGGGGTGGTGTCTAGGGGTGTAGGGATGTCCAAGGGGGTATGTGGTGTCTAGGGGGTTGGGGGGTGTCCAGGGGGTGGGGTAGGGGTAGGGAAAATCCATGGTGGAAGGGGGTGTCCAAGGGGTGGGGTGTCTATGGGGGGGTTGTCTATAGGGGATGGGGGTGTCCAAGGGATGGGGGTGACCAGGGGGTGGGGGTTTATAGGGGTGGGGTGTGGGGGTGTCCAGTGGGTGGGGGTTTCAATAGGGGTGGGGTGGTGTCAAGGGGTTTGGGGGTTGTCCAGGGGGTTGGGGCTGTCCAAGGGGTTCAGGGGGGTGGGGTTGTCCAGGTGTGTGGGGGTGTTCAGGGGGTTGGGGGTTATCCTTGGGGGATGGGCTATCTAAGTGGGTAGGGGTGTCTTGGTGGTGGGGACTGTCTAGTGGGTGGGGGTTGTCCTTGGGGGTGGGGCCTTTCCATGGGAGTGGGTGTGTCCAGGGGATGGGGGTGTCCATGTGATGGGGTGGTGACCAGAGGGTGGAGCTGTTTGGGGATTGGGGGATTGTACTAGGGGTGGGGGTGTCCAAGGGTGGGGGTGTTCAGGTTGTGGGTTGGTGTCCTGGGGGTGGGGGTGGGGGTTGTCCATGGGGTTGTAGTCGAAAATCCTTAATCTTCATAATGACATTATAATAATCTTATATAAATCTATAATTTTCACTTATCAAACATTGATCCTCATTTCTAGAGAGTATCGTGGATCTTTTGGGTCCACCTCAGATGTGATTTGGCATCTGCCGCCAAAGGAAAAGAAGTTTGGATCATCTTGGATCGTTTGCAACCATTTTACACCATTTGAGGTTGGTTTATTATGCCCTCTTTGTTTAGCATAATTTAATTTTGGGATTTTGTTGATTTACGTGCCCATGAAAAAGCTATATTAGGTATGAATTGCATGAATAAGCCTACTTTACTACCTACCCTCTTATGATTTTCCTTATATGATATCATTCATTTTTAAGTAGTTTTTAAACTAGATATGTAACCAATGGATATAATTATTAATATGTATTGTCTGATTATTTTTTATTTCAGGATTTACTAGAACCCAAATGAATGAAATTTTCCAAGATAATAAAAAAAACAAGAAAAACTAAATCTAATAGAAATGTCTCAAACAAACTTTTGTCAAAACAAAATCAAACTATGCAGAAACATGAGCCAAACTGATTATATACCATTAATAGAAAAATTAATTATTAATTAATAGGAATGTACTATTTGATATTATCATTTTGAAACATGGATCTATTTCCCCCTTGCCTGCAAGAACATGATTTTACCCCTGGGGTGTTATCGTTATTATATGATGGACGGTGATGTGTAGAGTCACAGGAGATAGGAATGTTTTAGTTTAGTTTTTATTTTATTTTAGTTATCGCATTGGCCACCTAGGTCTTTTACTGCTTTCTATGGATAGAGGGTAGTTATATTCTACAAATGGGATAAAATGGGACTTGATTGATTCAGTCCGACGAACATGATCTGAGGTAAGATTCTATTGTTACTACATGTCTTGCACCTAAAATATTTAGGGTTTTTAGTGTTTTTGGATCCAAATTACTATTTCGGTAGGGAGTTGGATCATTTCAATTTGGTTTAGGTGGATTTGGTTCTCCCCTTCCAATATAGGTAAGGCTTTAATGTCATTGGATGGTTTCTCAATGGTTAGGTAGCATCCTTTTTGTGTTTTAAGGTTCTTAATGTCCTTTTTGTATTGTGATGATCCCTTCTTGTTGGTTTTGAGTCACCAAGTCAAGGGAAACTCACTTAGGTGTACATAGGTAAGTATGTATATGTATGTGGGTTCCCTCGTTACATGTATACTCACCTATGGAAGTGATTATGCACATATGGGTCAAGGTTTTCCCTTGAATATATATATAAATGAATACGTAGGTGAGTGGAGACTGGTATATGTATATACGAATATGTGCAAGGATCCCCTAGCACATGCTCATGGCCATGAGGGTGTGTTCATAGGGGCTATGTGTCCCTGCATATGTGTTATGGTGCATATACCCAGTTGGGGAGAAACAACTTTTAGTTAAAAGTTCCAAGAGCTGAATTGGATATCTTAGTACCACCTTGAGGTAGGGTCCCTCTCCTAACCTCTTTAATTCAAGAATGATTTAAATTATATTTATCTTCATAATAAATTAGGCTTAATAATATTGAGTTTCATATCTTTAATAACTATTATTTAATATAATTGTTTCATTTGATAAATAAAGTCAAATTTTAAAATAAAACCTCACCAACAGAGGTGAGTTGTCTTCAAAAACTCACAGTGATAGTTATGTAGATCTAGTTTCTTAACTTATTTCATTTTATTTCTGCTGAAAGAGTTTTATAATTGATGTTAAATATAATTAAATTAATTGTGTGATAAAGAAATTCCATGATTTTATAATAAAACCCCTCCAATGGAGGTTCACTGTCATCTAAACCAAATAATAGTGATGGTTATTTGTATCATTCATAGGAGAGATACATACACAACATTTCTACATCTAGTTCTTATAAATTGATATAAATTCCTAGTGTGATCCACACCATTAATAGTTGTACATGAAAACGGCCAACACAGACACACATCTCTCTTTTATTGGTTTTCTCATTTGAAAAAAACATTATTTTATATTAATAAACTATGTGAATGCATATAATCATGCATCAACTAATTTCCCACCATAATAACCCAAATAAAAATTTACACAATAGGCTCTATCTCCATCCTCGATCACCACCTAATATCATCACCTTCTATCCTTGTTGAGATACTCTCTCCTAATCCAGTAGAAAATATTTTTTTAATGTGTATGATAGATTCATGTTTCCAAGACCTAGAATAAAATGTTTCACTCAATATAGGTCATCGCTCGACTCCCAACATCTACCATACTATTAAAGTTAGTGTGTAATACCACTATATATCACATACCAACTTTCTCATTAAAAAAATCCATGTTAATACATTAGGATATATGTAAATTCATATTCTATAATAATACCAATTTAACCCTTATAGGTCTAATATCAGATTCCAAACGCTTCATTATAACTCATTAATGGGTATATCTAGATCCTTATCATTCTAGGTGAGTCCATTATCTTGATCACTACCTTATCAATCATGGCAGGGTTGGATATAATGTTATAATATTATAACATCATTATCACTCACATAAGGGTCCTTCCAACACCTTATCACTCAAGGTGTTTTTATTTCATAAGATATAACAATATAACAGTTAAATTTTTTCACTTAACATGTGTATGAAATAAAAATAAGGGAATTTGATCTACATTATATCTCAACGGATAGGAACAAGTTTCTAGTCACTCGAGACCTATTCCCCCATGCCAAAAATGTCTCTCCATCCAAGTGAAAAATTTCAGTCTTATTGGTACTCATATATCTTAATCCAGGGAATTAACTAGAGTCCTTGAGACTCAAATAAGTCTCATACCCAAAACAATAATTACCTCATGATGACCTCAAATAATATATTATATTCTTGGAACATTCATTGAATCGAAGTCTGCCTATGCTTACAATTTTTCACATTCACACTAGTCTATCCTATCGTTCACATAGTCTAGAGTCATCTTTACAGAATTATCTGATGCATTGATGCACATCACATCATCCAACTAGACCAAGAGGATTATTCACCTCATGATTGTCCTAGTCACAAAATCACACCATGTCAAACCCATCAACATTCTTCTCTCATCCACATGGGAATCCTATAGGGTCCCTCAGACCCGTCCTAGTCACTACTCACTGACCATAATAAGACATATTTTAGACCACCCATATCCCAATAAATATCTAATCCCATTGGAGACCTAGTAACATGGTGATTTCATTTCAATAAAATCTCCGAAGAACCTTATCTAAATCTTGGTGGCTTGTGAACACCATATCTATAGGTCTACTATATTAATCTGTTTCCATTCATTTAATATCCTTAGAGTCCATGACTCCCATGTACCATAGTTATAATCAATTTCTTGGAAATGTATGAACTAATAATCTTATTAGTGATTAATACTCTATAGAGGATCTTAATAATTTCTTTATAAACATGGAATTCAAATGATTTTCTATGTTGATCATTCAATATAAGAGAGAAATATCCACATCATCGAATATTTCCCAGGATTCCATTGATTAAAGTGCTTTCCTATGAATACAAAATAATGATAGTATGTTCTAATAAGGCTCTGTGAGATCTGCTATATTTTACCCTAGAAAAGACACATATTGGCATAATTAATAAATTGATGCAGTCCCCGCCTCTCCAGCCTATCATAGTGCCTCTAACTTGGTATCAACATCATGGATATCCTGCTCTACCACATCATGGATCATATATTGTCCTTATACTATCATAGATTCAATAGTCAACATGTATCATCGGTGGAAAAACTCCTATTGGATCCTATCAATTTAAACACTCACAGAATTGAATGAATTTTTGTGAGTCACTAATTCTATTTCATGATGAGAGAATTTTTATAGGGAATTATTTTGATGTTGTACATCTAAACATGAAACATCCACTACTAATAGATTCAATTAAAATTCCCTATTATCAGACCTAATGGTGACCACCTTCTTTACCCTATCTTGTAGTACATGATATTCAAGCCCAATGAAGTTGAGGGTTTTGAACATATACTAGAATTGCTCCAAATGGTCCTTGAGCACTTTAAAAGGCCCCTACAAGATCATTATTTATATCTATCCCCACACTTTTCGACTAAATTTTTTATTGAAATGTAGAGTGATCTAAAAATTATCCTTCTCCTAGTCAAGGAACATATATGTATTGAAGAACAATGTGGTGAGTGAGGGACTCGTACTCGCATCCATTGGTGTGAATGGTGTATAGATGGTTTATATGGGAAGAGATGATTTATCAAAAGGATCTCGGATCTATGATCCTTGAGAAGTAATTTCCATAATTAATCACATAATGTCTACTAGTAAATCTAGATAAATAATGTTGTCAAATGAATAACAATTATGTTAACCACTGAGAATTTACCTTTTTTTAGTTAATTTAGTAGCTAGTTCATTCACCATAACCTTGACCCAAGGGATAATAGAAATGTGTTCCTATGACACACATCATTGATGCCAAAATGACGCATCATACACTAAAAAAATGTTCAAGCAGAATTCTAGGGACACCACCACTCTAAAGGGGTGGAAGCATAAACAAATGTCCAAAAAATTGATATAAATTTGATTAAATATTCAATTTCAGGATAAATTCTTATCATATTCCATTGATACAACCATCTGAGATAGGTCTTTATGGGAATAATTTCCCATATTAAGATATTTTAATTGTATTCACAGTCATTTCAGATCAAAATGTATGATAAATAATGCACCCACTTGAGACATCAAGTTCAACCCTTATTGGAACTCGGTCGTTTTATACTCTCTATGGACCTGTTCATGACTGGGGGCATACTGAAGGGATGGATGGTGTATCTTTCTTGGATATATATTTTTTACTTATTATGGAACTTGAATAGAACCAACATAGTTAAGTAAGTCCAGAAGAGACACTTACAAATTTGATGATTAAAGTAAAAAAACTCACTACTTGATGACATTAGATGAGGTTACTTAGCTGACTACCTCACACATCCCTTTAGGTAGGTGTATGGATTAATTTCCACAATACATGACAAAAAGTGATGTCTAGGCGTCAAGTCATGTTCCCATATACAAACACAATTTTCATTCCACCCTAGATCATAGGGATTGCAATAGACTCATGTCGAGCCCCTCCTCAGCATAATTCTAATATGATGCCCCTTCCTCTGAGAATGAGATATATCTGTGTGAGAGGTTCACTTGGCTTTTCATGGGTGATAAGGTCATAATAAATTAGCAAACCTACTATTGAATTTCTCATCCTTGTGTACATGAGCATGATATTTATTGAAATACACTAGTACAAAACCCATTACCTTAAAAGCTATGCACTCATACTTGAGGTGTTCCTTATATTACCTATGCTATGAAAAAATTATAAGTTCATTTTACCCTGATTTATTTATTTTCTATCTATCCTATTGTTTCTTTATTCGTGTCCATAAAAATTAAATCCCTACACACTAGGTTATATGACCTTAATGGTTATCCCCTTTGGTTAATGTTAGGAGGAAATAAACTAAGATGTTGTTGGATCACCACTCATCTAATCACTAAATCAAACATCGATCCAACTTTTGTATAACCTATCCATATTCTTGATGGCATAACCCTAGGAGTACATGAAAAATTCTTGAGCATATTCTCCCTTGAAACATCCTTTCCTTGGTTCATATCCACTAGGTGGTGCGTAAATCCAGGAGTCACCATTGGACCACAGGCATGCCTTCCCTTACACTAGAGGATGCCAATTAACAATGAGGTTCAAGGGTCGTACTATTGGTAGACTATAACCCATTTCTGAGTGCACAAAAATAGATGAAAATAAACCAACAAACCTATATGATAAAAAATTAGATCAAAACTGAAAAAAATAACTGATTTCAAATTTAATACATAAAAACTAACACACACTGGTCTCCCACCTAATTGGAACCATATAAAAAAATGAATATAAATTGAAAAAGAGACTCAAATCCATCCTCGAGTCTCACATCATCTAAATCAAAAAACCATCTAAATACTCCATCATTATCATGTAACAATGATCGTTTACCTAATTTGATTCTATATGCATGTAATAATTCTTCTTGGGGACCCATGTGTCATGGCCTCCCGAGCATTGTGAGAGTAAAATATAGTAGGTAACCACTAATATAGTGTGATAAATTACTAGTAAATGTGTGTTTGTCCATGTTATATTCCTAGATAAATAAATTTATAAACTATTTAATATAAATAAATAAATCACTATTGATCCTCAGGCTCTAATGTGAAACTTGTGATTGACCACATCTCCCTCATCTTATGTTGAAGTTTCTCTGAGCATGTTGTGAAACTGTCCCAACTAGTATATTATTTAAAACCAATTACCATACGATTGGGGAAACCCAATATCATATTCATATGTTCAAGCACTGTTTCTAAGGTGAATTGAAAAAGGAAATCTAAATACAGCAAGCCCACAACCAATAACCCCTAAGAAATCAAATACTCTCTGGAAACTGATATATTCCTAAGAATCCTAGGAAGTAAAACATCATCTAATATCATCCAATTTCCATGATCCTAGGGAAATAGTGTTTCAATGATCATAGATTAGATTCCAAGAAATCTTGGGAATTCCCACATCTGTAGTCACATTATCAAATCCAGGGAGATTATATAAGGAATTCCATAAAAATGAAAAAATGAATCCTAGTATCATAATAATTCCATACTCATCAATATCAAGGGTGAATCTTTGTATCCTAATAATTCCACACACATCCGGATCATGGTTTAATCCTTTCATCTTAACAGTTTTTTTTGTTTTATTGCATTGAGTTTTTATGTTTGATTGCGGTGAGTTTTTTGTGTGTTTTCTATATGATTTCAGGTTATTACAGTGAGTTTATGAGACTTTTTTGTGTTTCCAGTGATATTTCTTTGTGTTTTCAGTGAGTTTTTGTGAGTTTTATTTGTGATTGTAGGTTTTGTGTGTGTTTTCTTTGTTTCCAGGGTGTTTTTGTGTGATTGTAGGTTGCGTGTGTATTTTTTGTTTACTATGGGTTTTTAGTGTGATTGTAGGTTGCAGTTTTTGTGTGATGTCATGTTGTGGTTTTTGTGTGTTTTCTGTGTGTTTGCAGTGAGTTTGGTTATTTTTATTTTGTTTTTAATGATTTTGCTTCTGAATCCCAATGTGTTTTTTGTGATTTCTGGTTTCCTACATGTTTATGTGTTTTCTAATTTCATGTTGCAAGTTGAAAAAATGAAATTGATTATAGGCTGAATCCCTATTTTTATAGGTTCGGGGTAGCTGGAAGAGGCTAGCTGAAAGAGAGGGCTGCTTTTTTTGCTGAGAATAGGAAATACCAACGGTTCTGTGAACCATTGGTATATATATTTGGCAGTGTATTCCAAAAGTTTGAGAGCCGTTGGTAAACCTATATCCCAATGATTTCAATGAAAAAATTAGGATAAATTTTCATATAGGTGGTATACCAATGGTTCATAAACCGTTGGTTTATAACCATACTGCTAGTCATATGGTAATGGTTCGCTGAACCATTGCAATAGGTGTATACCAATAGTTCACTGAACCGTTGTTCTAGTTTTAAAAACCCTACAAACCCCTAATTATTAACTTTTGTGAAAAATATTACCAATGACTGTATTGAACCATTGGTATTTTGAAAATCCATGAAACTATCCCAACAATTCATGTTGGAACCATTGGGATATATCTATTCCGATGCTTCAAATCCCAATGGTTTGGTGAACCATTGAGATAATGTATCCCAATAGTTTCTCTTCTTTTACCAACGGTTTTTTACCATTGGTATAAGCTTATTATATAGTAGTTAAATATAGGTTGCATTGAATGATTCACCCATATAGCATGTCTTATAGTTTCCTCTATTATATTTGGAAGTTACCTTATCAGAGGAATTGTCTAAAAAATACAAAAAACTAATTAGTCTGTATCAAATTCAAAAATCATTAGTCCATATTATGGTATTTATAAAAAATATTTTAAACATTAATAATTCAATGAAACCACAGAAAAACATACTTAATGGGGGACATGTCAATTAAAATAAAATTCCCACATAGATCATTTAAATGACCTCAAAATTCAAGTCTAAAAACTCGTAACAGTCCCTAAAACCCCATTATATCTCATTTTCAATAACAGATTTATGCTGGCCAGGCCCCTTATCCGCACATACTATTTGAATACTAGCAGTACTAGGTTTATTCAAACTAAGACACAGAACCGAACTTACTAATTTATTAAAAAAATTATGATGAGTATTAATATAGTACCAAATTATATTGAACCAAACTAGGTCTATAAGAAAAAATACCAAGACTTGCATGTCACAAAATATAGGAAAAATTTGAAAATAGAAACTAGTCCAAAATATAAGATAAACAGGGCTTACATCCATAGTATGAAGAAAAAATAGAAGATATACCACAAAAGAGATAAAAACACATACCAAAAATAGCTAAAAGATAATGAATGCAAAATCTCCATGTGACCAACAATCATCTCCAAACAAACCCATACTAAAAAAAGAAGAAACAATAGAAACTATAAGACTACAAGAACCTATTTCCTTTTTCTGAATACTACAATATAACATCTTCAAATTCTCAAAGGCACAAGTAGGTTGTCGTAATAATGTCAGCAGGACACCACCATAGTTTTTATACATGATCAAATATAATGAATTCATAAACTCTATCATTAGAGACAAAAAAAAGTTACAATGATTTTTTATAAATCAAAAACATTTGTAAATATTTACCCATTCTCTACCATTAATTTTCATAAAATACCTTTATATTCTCGATCGAGAAATATGACAAGTAAAAGTGATTAAATTAATAAATCACATCCATGCATCAAGAGGTAAACATATCCATGATGTAACATATCATGTTAATTCATGTGATAAAAAAAATATAAAAACAAAAGAGAAATAATCCATAATAAAAACAATTATGTGATAGATAGCCATAAGTAAATGATTAAAAACCACCACATATTTGGATCTAGCATGTGGGGTGATGTTTACAAGACACTCACAATTATAAACAAGCAGAAATTGGATCTAATAGATATAGATTCATGTCTGTTGATATAACAAAAAATTACCTCCTAGTGGTAAAACACACAATAAGTCTATCTATGCCTCTTTCTAAACACACCCAAAGTTCCCAATGTTAAAATTTCAAATAAATAGTATAAACCATTCTCAAAATTTCTAAAAACAATTTCATAGTGAAGATGATCTACATTGGAGTTTGAAACACCATTTCTAAAACCAGAAAATGTAATTTTAACCAAAACCCCTAAAATAATTTATCACTTTAAAACAAGTAACAACCTAAAAAATTTATCATGAATGATATATAATTCATCAAATTAACCCATTATATAGATAAAACTACCTCAAAATGTTATAAACCTTGTTTATATTAATATTTGTGACTAGAAAAAAAGAGGCTGTCTTTAGAAATAAATGAAATTCCTTAAAATAGAAATGGTTCGATAAAAACCACTATATGATCAAAAATTAATTGTAAAAACACAGCCATAACAAAAAAAAAAAGAAACCGAATAATTACATATCAAAATTAAATTAATTAGACCATAATGAAGATTAATCACAGAATGAATAAATCCATATAATATTGTGTCACCCAAAATCACACTTTAGATCATTCATTTTGAGGGGGAGATGATCTCCCAGATGTTGAAATTAAAATTGATTCGATATAAACAATAAAAAATCAACCCTTGAGAACTTACATGGTGTGTAACCCCATTAAATGTCTTTTAATCCTTGAATCTCATATATTCTAAAAAATAAATAACATTTTTATTGAAAACCATATTATTCTAATTACAATATGTGATCATGTTACATGTAACTTAAACCATTATCATTTTGTATCTAGTTCTTGATTTCTATCCAGTATCCATTACACATCGATTGCTCCCAATAAATTTCATGTAATTTCCCAATGAATAGAAAAAATTAAATCTTCTATGCTAAAAATAATAATAAATATCTAACATCACCATTATTGTTTTCCCTATAATCCCTTCTCAGTATAACCCAAGAGACAAAAATGGAAAACCCTAATAAAAGTTAAAACATACCTAACAGAATGTTAATGAGGTGTTATAGTATCCATAAAATTTTGAATAATTATTTATAATGTCAAAGGAAACATCATATCCTAATCAGAAATAATAGAATGTGGTACCCCATGAAACCATACCAATTCCTCAATGTATATTATATAGTGTTGATTGTGATAGATTTTTTTTGATATTAATGATATTTTTTTTAATTTTTAAGATGATTGACTACATCCAAAATATCAATATGTCCTCTATACATTTTACAAAGTTCAATGGAATAATACATGATAACTCATTACCATTAACATTATGGTATATAAAATGTTTATAACATCCCCATTAACATACCCCAATTACCCTTAACTTGATAACATACCATGAACTGAGATGCATTATCTTTAATAACTCTCTTCCTAATGTACCACATTAAATAGTCTTTCATACCTCAAAAAAATTTATTTATCAGGATGAATATAGAAAGATCAACTATGATTCTTATCCAATATACCATTATTAAAATAATTTAAGGAATTAATTGTTCGTGAACCTTATCATAAATCAAAATAATGGATTAATTCTATATAATTTTTCACCTGCTTCTATAGCTCCACATATTACTTCATTGCCTCTTTAATTATCACATGGATAGATGGTTGAACACTTATTTAAGAAAGATAATATTTATCCCCTTCCTTTTATATTTCTAGATATATGATTTTAAAATCTAGAAATATTGGATATTTTGAGACCATCATCCTGGATATTCTAACAAGATCCTTTTGACTAAAATAATCAGCCACCTTGGTCACTATCCGTTGGTTGTAATGTATTGAGCCGTCATAGTAGTTAATCAACTCCTAGCATCTTCTCTAGTTAATATTCAACTATTTTTATATTAATATATAATTTATTTTTCTACAATTTATATATATATATATATATATATATATATATCACACATTCCTCCATAAATACAATGCATCTATATATTTAACAAAAAAATTACATCCACTAACAGAAAATTATGATTTCTATTAATTTTTCTCATAAAAAATAAATTTTCATGGAGAATAATATATATATATATATATATATATTATTTTAAATGATAATTCATATATGTACCTCATTCCATGTATTACTTTATATCCCAATCCCTTAATAATTTTAGAGTAATTTAAAAATAGTTATGCTCAACAACCTTTTCCATAGTTCCTTGAAATTTTCTACATGTTCATATGTCCAAAATAAATTTCCTCCCTTCTAAGTCGACTTGTTTTATGGGTTTGATAATCATGTGTTATTCTCTAAAAATAATCAATAAAATCCAATCGAACAAAAAAAATTTACATCTCAGTCACAATGGTTGGTCTGGGCCAATGTTCTATATCTTTACTCTTTCATGGATCCATAGATATAACCTCACTTGAGATTTTATGTCCAAAAAATGTTTATTTTTTAAAAAATAATATATATAATTTTTTAATTTTTTCCTACAAGTTATCTTTATTTAGTGTGTTTAATAAAATTTTCTAGTGAATCTCATCATCCACCCTTGACATTGAATATATAATAATATCACCTATAAATAATTCAAAAAATCGTTCAAAGTAATATCTAAAGAATCTATTCACTAAATCCATGTTGATAGAATGAAAATTATTAAGACCAAACAACATCAATAAGTATTCCTAGTGTCCCTACATTATAAGGATTGTTTTCATGGTTATATCTTCCTTATTGACCTACAATATATAATACACAGAATAAATATCTATCTCATAGAAGTCTTGATAACTACGTTTTTAATCAAACTAGTCATCAATATGTGGTGGATGATATTTATTCATGATTTTGATCATATCATGTTCCTAATATTCATTACAATGTCACATTGATAAATATTTCTTCTCAAGAAAAGAACATGTTCACCCAAAGGTGATACATGTGGATGAATAAATACCTAGTAAATATTATCCTACTATTTCTTCATCATTTATAGCAACTTTATCGAGGCCATTATATAGAGTGTATTAAAAATAGGTATAGGAATAGGTATGAGTTCTATTGAGAAATCATCATCATAATTCAAAGGAAGAGTATAAAACTCATCTAAAAAAAATATCTCTTGCAATAGGGATATAATCAATGTTTAGTTTCTCCTCCACCATCCAAGATAAACACCATTTTTCAATAGGATCATATACACTTACAATGAAATAAATTTTATTTTCATGTGCATGTTTAGTGTCACCCTGATAGATGTTCATAGTTTCATTAAGAATATCTTATATGACTTACCTTATTTAGAAATTTATGTGTGATATATTTAAATAAATTCATTCCATGCATAATAATACATAAACATAAACCATAGGTAGAATAAAAATATTTTTACGAATCATGGGCTGAATAACATCAATTATAGAAAAATCTGAATTTGGAATCTATAGTAATTTATTAAATATTTTCATTACAATCTAAATATTCAATCATTGATTATACACATTTAAAATTATAGATTCTTTTTCTGATATACATGAATTCGTAAAACATTTCTTAAATAGGGAATTTTTATATTCAATCGTTCCACCAACCAACTAAACTTCATCATTCAAGCTATAAACCCTTAGTAAAACTAAAAATGATAGAATGAATATCAATAATATTTAATCAGATTGATCATCCATGAATAATCATTCATATTATGTCTAAATCATGACACATTCATCTCAATATATTAGACCTTGGGTTTAACCTAGTTAATTGGTTGTCATCATTTATTTAAATCCTTCAAAATGGTTCTTTATTAAAATGTGAATAAACCCAATAATATCCAATGATATTATAATTCCATGTGCATAATAATGGCACATGAACCATTCACTAAAATTGTGGAAAATATATACTTGGAAACTCATTTCAAGTTTATTTACCATAAATATAGTTTTTTCAAAACAATATTCACATATATTATAATGACGTATATTTTTTCTAAGAAATCCAAATTCATTTCATTACCTTATCTTAGGATGTTCTCTTATACATAGGATTATGTTAAAGTACCCACATTAAGTTTTTCCATCCTAGTTTCCAATGGTTCACTGAACCTTGATCTGATACCAACTATCGACCCCCATAATTTTCATAGATCGATATTAATTTGTTTTAGATGAATATCATTTAAATTTCAAAGTAACCAATTCAAGAATCATATAGGTATAAAATATTTGGATACATATATTCATCAAAAAATATTTCATAAGTGAACCACAATATCTTCTCATAGTTTATTTATAAATATAAGTGTTCTTAGACATATCAAACTTAATACCTTTATTTATATCATGGGAAAATGAAACATAATAAATGATTCATTTCCGATTCATAGTAAGAGTCAATATGGGAGATTTAAATGATCACCCAAAATTAACATGATCAAAAGGGTATTATAATATGATCATCATAATAGAAAATAAAACACTGAAAATCCAAAATCATAATAATGGGTCAAGGAATAAATATTTTCAATTCATAAGATATGAATCATAAATGAATCAATAAACCTGATCCATGACAGTATAAAATTTTAATAAGAAAAAATTTATAGAATATACATAAGAATTTAAGGTAATTTTATTTGTTAGTAAATTTTTAATACTAAGAAAATCACAGTGGATTGGGTTTATAACACATTTCATTATTTTAGTCAAAGAACACTCCCAATACTATTATAGTCGATAGTGTCCCTTGGTGAACATTGTTAACTCTCCATTCCAGTCCTATTTTTCTCATGAGATGTTTATAATTAAAAAATTCATTGTAATTATATATAACTATATTCTAACCTATCACATAATGAATATAATTATTATTTTTTCCACAAGATCATAAATCTTTCACCATTTAGTAACCTTTGTAAAGGAAATGGGTGACATAACCATTTTATCATTTCATCATAGAATTACTCATGGAAAAGAAATGGGTTTCATAACATAATTAATCCATAGAAAATAAATGGTCTTGATTGAAACATCCTTAAATCATAGTCATCATAAGACATCCCAACAAAATAATTGATAACATATCTATAATATTTCACAACTAAATAACTCTTTCATTATGAAATCACCTATTTAAAATAAAGAAACCCAAAAATACTATGGGAAACATTTGGTTTTAAAAAATATATGGTAAACATGTGTACTAATATTAGAACAATATAATGTTATTTTGGAATGGAAATTTTATTCATGTCATGTTTGATAAAACAAATATTTATTCCAAATTTTCATTAAAAAGATACCTCATTCAGAAAATGACAAAACTTTTCATTTTGAACCATTTTTAAAAAATTCAAATTTGTGTAAAAATTACTCTAAACTCAAAAAAATAATACTAAAACATTATTAAAAATATTTTAAATAATAAATGGTTATATAAGAAAGAATATTCTTGAGATAAGGGAAAAACAAGTTATATTTTTTATTAAAAACATTATCTTGGTCTATTGAATTAATAAAAAGAAAAAAAGAAGCAAAAAATGTACTACTTTAAAAAAATGGGGAAATAAAAAAATTTCTATTATTAATATGTGGATTATCAAATTTCATCATCAGTTACATAATCCTAAATAATATCAATAAATAATGAGACAATAACATGAAACCCTTACCACTTTGGTAACATTTGAATAAAATTCCACCTGAAATGAAAAACGATATATGCACTTTTAAATCCCCATAGATTGTATAAAATCATAATAAATGACTGAAATGGGTATTATATACATGACACAATGTTAACATGCGTTGAATATTAAAATAACCATATAAAATTAAAAGTGTGATGGGAAGCCCTTACCTAAAGTTACACATTCATTGGAAGAGCACTATAATCCTAAATAATATATTTAAATTTTTTATAATTATATAATACTCTTATTAATATACTTATAATATCAAATATGATCAACTTTTTACAATTTACTACTCATTTATTAATAATTCCTATTTCAAAATATCATTTCAAGGTGTTAACTGTTTTGTTCTTCAGGAGAATTTTGGATTAGAAGTTATGGTCCGTGTTATTTTATAATATTTCCATAATATGAATATTTTTAATCATGATATAAATGTAAAATATATTCATTATAAAAATATTTAGAGTTTTCCATAAAATTTACAGACTAAAAAATGAATTACATTGTTCATGGAGATGATAGGTCATAAGTACACATGAATGTTGTTTTCAAATTTCAATGGATGACATAAATGAAAGTTAAATAAAAATTAAAATTTTAAGGATAATTATAATTTAATATAAATTATATATATTAATAAAATATATCTTTATTATCAGTCATGTAAAATCGTAATGAAAAATTAATCACTTCGCTTTGTGGAGTTGGTAGTCCATGCCTACGCATGAGAGATTTATCATTTTCCAACGGACTGGAATGTAATAATGTAGATTGGATATTAGCATTATAGATTGATAATTACGACATAAGTATCATATATAATAATTATTTACATCATAATACTCAACAATAATATAAAATGATGAAAAATTAAATGTATCACTATGTAGATACAGTAAGTCATGCATACGGACAATCGATACTTTCACATCACATTTCATGGGAAAAAGGGTGAATAATTTTTACTTCATATTCATAATAAAAATTATGTATATTTAGGATCCATAATGTATCATTTTATAAAAAATATTATTTATTTATTTGAATTATAAATAGAAACAAATTGAATGAATATTGTGTAAGATTATTACCTCTCCTTCACTAAGAATCTTTTCGATCCATTATTTAGGACCCTTGGAATACTTTTTATGAAGATAAGAACCTATAAATAATGTAATAGTAATTCTATAAAAAAATTAGAAGGTATTTGGTTATTTTATAATTCTCAATTTTTTAAAATGATTAGAAAGAATGAGTGTCATATTATGATAGAGGGGAGGACACAAATGGAATTTCATTACTGATTAAATTATTATAAATTTATTCTATATAAAAATGATTCAAAATGAAAATTAATTTGACTGAAAAAAGTGTATGGTCCAAATAAAATCATCCATTGAAATTATTAGAAGGTATGGTTTCATTTTAGACAATACCTTTTTTATAAAACCCTTACTAAATAATTTTATACTATAACCACAGTGACAACTATTTCTGTTATAATGTGTAAATGAATGATAACATAAATAATTAAAAAACCCATAAATGGATTATAGTTGATATTTAAAACCATATATCATACACTTGGATGAATTTCAATTTTTAGGAATTTTATATCATTTAATATATTATATTTATTATCAAATACCCTTAATTTTAATTTTATAATTATTCATTTTATTTGAATTTTAAGAAACAACGAAAATGATTTAATTTTAATCTTATCCTTTCAAAAATTAAAAATATTTCATATATATACAAAAAATTCATGTATAAAAACAATTCAGTAAAATTATATTAATTTTAATATTTCAGAAATGATTTATTTTATTTCTCAATTAATTTAATTGATAGTCTGTCTGTGTTGCATACAAATTTAATTTAATTGTTCGTTCACTAAATATTATAAATAAATTAATAGTCTAAGAAATAAAAATTTATCATTCAATTAATTTTTTTTAACTGAACTTATCCTCATTTTATCCTTATATAAAATATTGGATTTATTTAATGTATGTGAGAGGAAATATATATTTATTATTTTTTGAAACTAATATAAGGTTCATATTCAATGAATAATTGAACCATGTGTCCATATATTCAAGAAATTTATGCAAATAGAATCCATACACTGACACAATAGGATATTGAATTTTTTTTTTTAAAATGTAAAGCCTCATCCTAATGCTTTATCCCTATTTTACCAGTTTTCCGTTTAGCGATGCAACTACAATTTACTATTGTAACTATTCATGCCTAACAAAAAATAAAAGGGGCCTATTCAGAAAATTTTATACTCTTGATTAAAAATATTTAATAAAATTTTCAAGATTCTATTTCTATATATGTCTAAAATTCATTTCAAAACAAGCGTTCAAAATGTGATGAAAATTATTTTTTAGAAAAATAAATTTTTAGGAAAAATATGGAATTTATTCACATCCAATGCATAAAAAATTAATATTTTAAAGATAAATTATTGTATTGAATATATAAAATTTACATTTCAATAAAATCATTTACCAATATTTATTAATTTAATTTATAAATATAAAAATATATTGGGTGTATAAAAACTATTTTTTTAGAAGAACATCCCTCTTACATTAAAATGAACTCATTTTTATTTATAAACAATTGATTATTAATCAGTATATTTTATACCTCTATAAATCATAAATTGTTCATATTTATCTAATACTATTCAAAAGTGTAAACTTATTAGCCAGGATTTGATGGATTACTATATTACTGTTTCATTAGATTTGGGGTTGTGTATATGAAAATATATTAAAAAAATTTATTTGAAATTAAATATATCAAAAATATAGGGGTGTTTCAATATAAACATGTTATAACCCAAAATTTTTATAATGAGTTTCCTTAACAAACGATTATTTTGTGAATACCCATGTCCATTTCCACTCAAGGTTAATCCCTTGGTTTTACCTATCCTAAATTCATTTGGAATATCCATGAATGAATATCACACACCTTAATCATGGTATTAAATGTGGTGAAAGTTATTTTTATGTTTTATGATCTATGTGGAACACAAATGTTTGCACAAAAAATAAATTTAATAGGTCATACTAGAATTAATTTCACGTCTATTCATTAGGTAATGTTTTTATCTCTTGAGGTATCATTTTCCATTATTGGGATGTTATCCTAAGCATAAAATGTTATTATGTCTCAAGAATTATCCATAAAATATACTTATGATTCCATGTTTTATGATCTTGTTGCATTCTAGTGATGCCTTGATGTTATCATCTTACTCCATGCATCAATGTATATGATTTTATTTCTAAATTTTTTATGTAAACAAATTTTGTACCTTGACTCACTTGTATATCTTCAGTTCATTTTATTCCTTGATTGTTTTCTTACTATCAATTATAGATCTCCCCGTTTTTATATATGTCCCTAGCTTATCCCATGTAGTACTAGAAGATCAATGATATACCAGAAAATGGTATAGATATTTTAAATTATGTTGTTTCATACCTATTTAATGTTATTGTTATATTTATATATTTACCAAAATTCACTATGCCTCATGATCTTTTGGGATTGTGTTATGTGTGCCTACATCTAATAAATCGTTAAATAAACTATATAAATGAATTGGGGTTTCATTGTTGGAATAAGAGAAATTTATAATTGTTTTTTAGATTAGGATTATAAAAAATATTTGAAAACCAAATAGTTAAGATTAAGAATATAAAAACATAACTTAATTTTGGAAAAGTATAAAATATATGTTCACATAAAAAAATACATATGTGGAAAAAACAAGTAGATGTCTCTCTATCATTGTTTTACCTATTGGTAATAACCATGAAGACTCTAACATCACCTGGTCTATGAAAATGAATTATTTATGCATAACTAGTAGGATTTCCCTATTATATTTTCATTCAAAAATTCATAAACTCTTTACAAACCATTATAAAGGGAAAAAATTACTTTGATATTTAATGATATAAAATAAGTTACATATAACTTATATTTAATCCTCAAAATTCATTATCTATGGGAAATATTTCATTTATGATTTATCAATGATAACTTATAATTATCCCTTTTATTTATTTAATTGTTTGAAATTAGTATCAGTTATTTTCAATTTATTTTTGTCAATGGCTATAAATAAGGGGAACCAGGTCAACTAAAAATAAGATAAAAAATGTGAGGACTACCCAATGAGATGCCCAACCCAATAAGATATTATTTTTGGGAACATCATTATAATAATTAATAAATTATTATATGTTGTGTATAGAAACATGAATCAAGGGGAACACCCATATTCCCCTAAGAAAAATAATGTTTCAATAGATACTCTTATAAAAACAACAACTCTAAATTTTAATGGACATTATTATCCCTTAATCAAGGAAAATGGATCAACTCTATTTAAATGATATTGTATTCTCTTAAATTCTCTAATAAAGACAATTTCATCCAAGATATTTGTCTAATAGATGGATTAGTTTACCAATTGTGTGTGTTAATCAATAATACATAGCATGAGGATGAATGTGATGAGATGGAGTGAAAGTAATTTAAGAGAATGTTTTATATAAATATTTTTTTCACACAATCAACCCTTAATAAGAGATAGAGTTTGTTGGCCTCGATAAAATGGGTTAAAAATACATCAAGGCATATGAGGAGAACATCAAAAAATTTGTTAGAAATTCATATAGATTTATAATTCTCCTAGGAAGTAAAGTCATCTAATTATTTAGTGATCTAAGGTTGAATCAATGAAAATCATCAACAATTCAAAACATTTCTGGAAATGAATAAATTTACATATGTACCCAAAAAATTGAAATGGAGAATAGTGAGTATCAAGGGTGTAATGGGTATAAAAATTGGAAGAGGATATTGAAATTTAATTTTGGGATAGTGATGGAGAAATATCATTGTGGTGAGAAATTCCAACATTATACTTTTCAAAAGATGATAAATAAGCACCCTAAAAATATAATAAGGTGGAAAAGAAAATTCTTTAAATGTGGTAAGGATGGGCACCAAGCTAGTGAATTTTCATGGGGGAAATCCCTTAATGTGATAGATAAATTGAATTCTCTAGTCAACTATAAACATTTTGTACATTAGTTCAACTATAAAGAACAAAGGAACTATATGAAAAAAATTCACTAATCCAATCACTATCAATGATAATGAGGGACAAAAACCTACAAGGCCCAGAAATAAAGTGAAATCCTATTTCATCAAAAAATATTATGGTGGATCTTAAGAAAGAATGGTGACTAGAAATCAAATTATTCATTAAATAATATGAAATATAATGTTATATTTGGGTTCTATTCATTCTTTCATAAATCAAATTATTATAAATAATATTCAATCACCACATAAAAACAAGGACATTGAATTTCATTGAATGGTGAAAATGGTTAATAATTTCCCAGAAACAATATAAATTCTCCCCTATCAATTTTTTTGGTTTATTTTAATATATTTTCCAGAGATACTCACTTTAGAGGAATTATATTATATTCTAGTTGTGGACTAGACTTCCCTATACAGACCTAACACAAATATTTTTGAGAAGGAAATAAACATTAGTATATTGAATTTCCTTAGGATTCTATAAAATTTTAATGGGAGGGATGGATATTCTATGGAGTTATAATATCAAGGATAGATATTTTTGAATTTTGAGAAATAATATCAATACAAAATGATTGAAACTGATGAAAATTTTATCTTTTATGACATTCCAACTTTAAAAGAATTCACTGATTTTCCACAAAGAATTTAATTCTTCCTCTATGATGGGATGTTGGGATCTAAATTGAACATAAGCCCAAATATGAATCATTTTCAAAGACACTATATAGAATTTTATCTATTGAACAAGAATATTGAATAGATAAACTATATATGAATCTATATAATGGGTTTTCACACCCATGTTCTTCACTGTGGGGTGAGTCCATCATTTTCATCAAGAAGAAGGATGAGTTAATGCTCATTTTTGTTGATTATTAGGATCCCAATAATATCCAAATGAAGAAAAGGTATCATCTTACATAGATTTATGACTTGTTTGATAAAATACATGAGGCCCATTTCATCAATATTTTGGATAAAAATATGGATATTATCATGTAAATGTTATGAAAGATTATATCCCCGTGAATTTTTGTCACACATTGTACAGGAACAATAAATTCATATTTGTGTCATTTGGACACATTAATGATCTGAATATCTTCTTGGTCATAATGAATAAATTCATTTGGGATTGCCTAGAAAAAAACTATTTGAGTTGTAATATATGATATTATGATCTAATATAAACGAATGAATGAATATAATGATTATTTAAATGTTTTACTATTGGCCCATTGAATAGAGATGTTATATGTGAAGTATAGAAAATGAATTTTTTAGATAGATCATTTCATATTTAGAGGGAATATTACCACCAACAAAGGGATATATGTTGCTCCTTTATAGAAAGAGGAAGTTAAATGATGTCCCATACCAAAGTCTATGATTGATGTATATAGAATCCTCGGATTATCTATGTACAATCATCAATTAACGAGGCTTTTAATTATTTTCAAAACAACTAACCAATCTAATATAGAAGGGAGTGATGTTTTTCTTGACAAATTAAAATGATGAGAGGTTAAATGATTTAAACAATACTATAATCAATACAAATTTTCTCACATTAGCCACTTTAGGGGAAAATATTTGGGATCTAGAGTGATGTATCCAATAAAGTAATGGGTTTTGTGGTTATAACAAATAAAAATTTTATATCATATGTCTCTAGAAAAATAATTATTCTTGATTATAAATACCCGAATAATGATATGGAATTGGTTACAATGGTTTATGGATTGATGATTTTGTTGTATTATATCTATTGAGATTTGTGTGACATATATACTGATCATAAAATCCTCACTTATATATTGACACTAAAAGAACTTAATATTAACCAATGATAGTGAAAATATATGATCATGTTATATTATCTTTTTATTAATTATTGTCAAGGTATGAAGATTAAATTGGTACATGTTTTGAGTATTTCGGATCCCAGAATCCTTTCTAGAGAGAGTATTGAAATGGATCCAATATTATTTGAAATTATAAGTATGAACATAGTAATCATAAAAGTAAATTCATCCCAAATTTCTCAAAAAAAATATAATATCCATCCATTTATGAAAGGATCAAGGTAGGATAGAAAGATAATGAGGACATACAAGGAATAGCAATGAGAATTATATAGTTCATCATTTCTAAATATATGTTTATAAGGCTTAGAATGTGGATATGGGCCCCATAAAACCCGAAACTAAATAGCAAACATCAAGATGATGTGAATAGTTCATCTTTATTTATAAATATAAGAAGCAATGAGTTGCATAGATATCTGAACCATAACTTCAAGTGTGATAACATAAAGACGGTGATAATAGAATTTATATCTTTTTGTTTGGTATGGAAATAATTTAAGGTTTAATGATCGATATATAAGGTTATGATGAAACTGTTTTCCATACTTGTATGGAAAAATAGAAACATAACCATAAATTTCCTCATTGGGATCCTTATGATATCTAAAAGTATTAGTTACATTTGGATAATATTTTATCATGTTACAAATTCAAAACATTTAATTTTAATAATGAAATATTTATCTTTGGGACATCCTTCCATGATATTCCTAATAGAACTAGTGATATTTCACAGAGAGCGACTCTCTATTATATAAAATTTGGATCAAAAGTTTACCTAAATGTTATGGAGAAGCATTTATGTTGAAGTGGACATAGATCTGAGCATTAGTACATCTTATAAAACTTAAATACATATTCAATCTAAGAGATCCACTAAAACACTATAGGATATGCTAATAACATGTGAAAAATATTTATAGGGATTTTTTAATCAACACCATCCACTTATGTAGTAAGTGTATAATAATACATTTCCTTATATCATTCAAATAAAAACCTATGATTCTTTGCATTCAAAGAGTTTCTGAAATCTATAATTTTTAGACAATGTTGAGGATTGGAAGATGATGTGACTTTTGTTTATCTGATAAATAAAAAAATCTTCAAACCATTCATCTTCATAGTAAATCCACAAAATGTTTATATAATCCTTAAATTGATAGTCATAAATAGGAAAGAGTGTTTCAGGTTGGAGATAAGGTGTTACTTTTTATATCAATGTGGGAGAAATTTATGAGGTTTAGAAAAATAGAAATATTAGTCCTGGATACATAGGTAGTTTTAAATCCTTGGTTTCATAAGATCCATGGGATATCGACTAGAACTACTAAGTGACCTATTTTATGTACTTTATGTGTTCCATTCATCCCTTTTAAACAAGTAAATACTATACCCCTAGTAAGTAGTGAATCTATAGGTAGTACCGTTAGAGAAATATATTTCATACAAGGAATAATATATATAGATCTAATATCATAGAGACAACATTATATGATACAAGAAAACTTTTTCTGAACCAAAGTAAAATAGTAGGGCCATCAGTTTAGGGATACAACATATGAACCAAAATAAATGATGAAACATAAGTACCCTAATATATTTAACTGTACAAATGAAATTTCAAGGCCAAATTTTTTGTAGTGGGTGAATGTACGACCCAAAAAATTATTAATGAAATTCCATAAATAATGATTATATGTTTTATTATTTAATTTTGTTAATGTTAATAAATGAAATACCATAGTTATTTTAAAATAATAAAAAATTTATCTTGTCAAAAATAAAACACTATTAAGCATCATAACTATAAAAATTTTAGCTATTCTATAGTCACATTTAAGAATAGTATATATAGAGGATAAAAATAATATTATATTGACAGGTAAAGAATATGTTATAGTCTCGAATAATAGGATCAAACATTATAAATAAAAATTATAAAATATTTTGAGGGAGAAGGAATCACTAGGATTTTCCCTAGAAAAAAACCCAATAAGATATTAAACAACTAAAACTTGTAAAAACCCATTTATATACGAATTTAAAGCTTACGGAGATCACCACCCAAACCATGCTCATAAAACCACCCCATGAAAGTAACACCACCACACACATTATCCTTAGGGAGTAAACTAGTGTAATAAGATGTCATATATCTGTACCCTAGTAGTATGGATTTTTATATTTCTCATTTTAATAAAAAAGGTATTGTTTTTTAAATTTCAATTATTACATTATTAAAATTATTACATAATTAGTTTAATGAAAACAACATTTAGATACAAAAACCAAATGTTTATTTTTATAAAATATATAGTTTCAAATTAAACATTCTTTTTGATATATTCACCAATTTAAAAATAAAATTTATTTTCTGGAAATATTATTATTAATGATTATTTAAATAAAATTAGTGTATAATTTAATGAATTAAAATTTAATTTTTGTTGTGGCATAATGTTTTTATTATTATGAAAACTGGTATTTTCCACTAAAAATGATTTTCATTTAGAAATTTACCTTCTCATATTTAGAAAAAAAATAATTAAATAATTATTATTTTTGAAATAATATCATTGAAAATTTTTTAATGGTGAATTTTTCATAAATGAATTATTTTTGTGATATAATTAAAGGTGGTAAGTATTATGACATCATCATTGACCAAAATTGATTTAATAAATATTATTAAATGAATCAATGAAAAAATAATATTGTCCCTCTATAATAATTTTTTTGAATTTATTTTATTAACTTTAAAAACTAATAATGTTTCTTGCAAAACCAATATTATATTTTATTGTTTTAAAAAATAATCAAAAAAATACTCCCTTACTCATATTGATTTTTATTGATTTTGGGGTTTCACAATTAGTCTAATAATATATTTAAACCCATTCATATATTGTAGAGAGAGTGGATAAAACCCCTTTGGTGATTTTTTATTTTATTACGTAGTGTCCAAAACATATGTTTAGAAACTAATAATTATTTTCTCCCTCTTTGAGTATAATGTCAAAACCAACTCCCCATTATACTTCACTAAAAACCCATTTATAAAAAATTTTCTCTCTCATTCACTCTCTAAATACCTCCAAATGTGTTTCCATGTCCTCAATAAGATCCTACTGTGCTTTTAGAATCACCCTCTCAGGGTAAGGGGTTCTCTCCTCTTCCACTTAATTCAAATAAATTCATTGTATTATGACTTTTTATTTCTAATTTATCATGTTGAAATATGTTTCTACACATCACATTACAATATATATTATTCCCATGTAATTACAGACCAACCTTCACTCCCAGTAATTCTTTACTTGAACTATAGTGTACACCAGTTACACTGTCAAATCTATCCCATGGTTTTCCTTTCCAAGAGTTTGGGTTATGGATACCCATCACCTTTTCCAATCAAGGATATTCACATAGTTATAGATATCTTTCAATGATTTGGGATGCCAGTGAATGTAATGATCACTCTATAATCATGGGATAATATTTAATGAAAGACATTATTATTGTGTATGATCTTTATGGAACACTAATGCATGTACATAATATGAATGTGATGAGTGGACCCATAATTACATAGTCCAATAATGAATTGGGTAATTTTTTTATCACATGAGAAACCATGTATGCTTCATGGATGATTATAATAAAAAAATATGTTATTATGTCTTAATAGTTATCCTTGACTTATTCTTATGATATCATGTTTTATGTTTTTCCAACATTTACATGTTTCCATGATGTTATAATATTATGTCAAGGATAGATGTTCATGATTAATAATATCACCTTTTTTATCAATATGTTATCTTCCATGGCTCGTATATTTAGCTCAATTTCATGTAATTCATTTATTATTCCCCTACAGGGATATATATATCACCACTTTATACATACATTCCCATGTTATCCCGTATATTATTAGAAGATCAATTGAATATAAAGTGTTGTTATAATAAATTAAACTATGTTATTTCATGATTGTTATATGTTATTGTGTTTTCTATATGATTACATAAATTCAATAGGCCTATCAGTATTTTGGGATTGTGTTATGTGTGTCCTAATGTAAGAAATCATGAAATAAACTATATAAAAGAAATGGTTTTTATACTCAAACCATCAAAACTATCCTTGGAAATTACCAAGGTGAATATATCCGCAATTAGATCCCACAAAGAAATTAATTTTGGCCTCACATAGTCATTTTTATCCTTTTATTGGATACAATGTTACCTAAATTCAATGTGTTTAGATATATAATGTTGTTGTAGATTCATGGATTGATTAATTATATATTAATTATCACATGAAATTCTTAAAGGATTCTCAAATTTCACATCCAAACCATAATATTTTTCTTTCATATGGATCGTATATGTACATTCACTTATAATAGTGACACTCCCAACCTTTTAGGTGACAAAATTCATTGATTTTTGCATCTTTAACTTTCATCTTACACAAATTTCTTCGACAAAGAATATACCGCCTAATGTTTATATCATAGGATCAAAATCTCTATTTAAATGATTATTATTGTAAATAATTTGGTCAATGTTCCCACCACTTATGTGAATTAACCCAAATTAAATGTCTTTTAAATATATTAATAAACTCTCTTAGTAGTTATCAAGTGTAATTATTTCATATTTTTTAAAATCCTAGTAAACAATGATACATCATCAAAAATATCATTTTTCGGAAAAGTGACATATGACAAATATATAATTACTTTTCAAAATTATATATGATTCATACTCATCCTTATATCAACCATTTTTATTTTCACCCCAACTATCTTTGGTGTGGATTTAACTTTGTAATCTTCTATTCCTAACTTCATGTAGAATTCGATGGAATCTTATTCATTGTATAAAAAGATAAAGTGTTATTTTCTACAAATAGAAGTCCATGATTAGATCTAGTTTCACCTAATATTGGCATTTCAAATTCATTATTAAATTCTGATAATAGTTTCTAACAATTATTTTCTTTTTACACCTACAATTTTTTTTGACCATCATAAATAATGATAGTAACATAACATAAGGTCATCTCCATCACATAGAAGTTTCCCTAGAAAATTCATATTAGTGAATTTCGTGTCTTTTAATTGGTTACCTAGATAGAAAGTATAGAATGTTGGATCCTATATTATCTCATATAGATTATTATTCAACATAGACAGTATATTTTGTTCATTGTGAGGGATAAGACATTAATGTTACTTAATATATACATCAGATTCATGATAACAGTTTAAAAAATAACTCAAAATATCAATTTTAGTTATTCTTTAATGATATTGAGATAAAATAGGCATGACAATATTTATGGATTCAATTTGAAAAACTATAACAAATTTCTCATAAAAATTCACACCATCGACTTGTTAGTAGTATTATTAGACTAGTTTTATTTTTACTCTTGATACATCACCTTTATAATTGATCTTGTTTCTAAACACCAACATAGTTCTAATTCCATTACTAATTTTGGTCCTTATATAATATCCCATTTGTAAATCCATTCAGTTAAATTTATCTCTATATTTATTTCATCTAGGCATTCATAGTAAGAAATATCCTTAGTAGCTTATTATGGATCAACATGATACATATGTGTTGTTTTGTTATCAATTCCCAATAATCTTTTAGTATGAATTTGTGTGTCATGGCTTATGATTATTGTAACACCCCAACCCCAGAAGCCCGAAGCTGGTGCATTATTTTAAAACATTAGGATGATTACAAGGAATAAAATACCTAAGGACATATTAGTTTAGTAGTATTGAAGAAACTAGATATATATATGGAACCCATTTTATATTTGGAAGGAAAAAAATAGGATACATAAAAAGAGATAATAAATTGCATCCTTAAAAACCCAATAAATGATCTCTTCTTCATAACCATGGGAAAGAAAAACAAATGAAATGGGTGAGCTTAAATGATCACTAAGGCTTAGGAAATATAGTAGAAAATAACATAAACACAAACATTAGGCATGGTTAATAACTAAAACACATTCCTTTAAAAATAAACATGAACGCATTATTGAAGGAATATTACTTGAGTATGTATATCCATAATAAAACCTAACCAATGGTATTCAACTAGTCCAATGACCACATGAACTTTCAATTAATAGCTTCATAATGAGGAAAATTCATATTCTGAGCATTCTAAAATATACCATCAGGGCCTCATCTAAGATATTTATAATGATTAAGTCCTCATCCATAACTATAAATATTCATTTTGTCAAGGCCTAATGCCAATTCCATAGTTTGTCTCATGAGACCTACCAATGCATCGAGGGGCTATATCGGGCCACAACCAATAAATAATAAGTCCAATTCATTATTCATATGAATGGGGATAGACATAAATAATATAAACATTCATATTTAAACCCACATATGAAATGTGAAAACCTTTCCTCGAACATTAAGCATAAACACTATCCATTCAGAGTAAATTGGTGAATGGTTTTAAGATAGCACATCCACAGTAAAACTAATAATAAACCATTCAGTTAAATATGGTATATAATATCATAGGGGAAAAATCTCAATGACGTAAAATATTCAATAAGGGATGTTTTCTTATATAAAGATACTTTTAAATGAGACCGTTATAAAAAAATTTATGGAAATAAACATTTCTAAGAGTCCCATACATCCTTGAGACATTCAAATAATAATACCTTAGAATATAATTAGAATTAGGAGACTCTTGGAATGATATTCCAATGGTCAGTACATAAAACCAATGCATGGAATATGTGGTGAACAAGGCATATACCTCCTAAAAGTTAATGTGAGATGAGAAAAAACATTTTACTTTTCAAGGATGTCTTATTTTGGAAAATCATTTGAATTTTCCAAGAAATAAGATTATAAACTTGTTTATCATATAAAATGAAATAGTAGGAATTTTAAATTATATTTTAGGATAAAATGATTTCTTTTTGTAGTGAAATCATGTAAAAATATTTCTAAATAATCCTTAGAAATAAAACATTTTAGGGAATTTTAAGAGAAACATTAAAGATGATTTTAAAGTGGAAAGGAATGTTAATTTTAAAAAAACCATAAATTAACCAAGATAAATTTTAATGATTAAATTTTTTATTTTATAAAAATAATGGTTGCATAAATATATTCTAGAGTGCACTTGAAAACGGGTAATAATTCCAGATGTTCCCTTGAATCGGCTTTCTTTATCGGGATGAAATTTTTAAAGATTCTTTTAAAACATATAACTTACTAAAAAATAAAGAAGGATTATGATTGGTACACATATATATAAAATTAAAAAAGAAATTATGAGGATTACAAAAGAATAAATAATAATTTCATTGAGGTGAATAGTGAATAAGAGAAACCTGAATTTAAAATGGATGTTCGGGTAGAAAATACATACAATTTTTTCATCAATTGAATCGTATGTCCCAAAACATGTAATATTAAAATGGTACATAAAATAACATGAAAATAAAGAGTTTAATTATATGATACATAAATGGGTATTATACATACATCACAAATAGGTAAAAGTATTGAATAAGGAATGTCTAAAAAATTGGAAGTGAGATGAGGAAACCCCTAACTATAAGTCTATTGGTGTTATTCACATGATCATGGTGTACTATATAACCAAATTAAATTAATTAATTAATATTACATGAACCTATTATTTATTTAATTGATTTATTATAGACCTATAATTTCATTAATTTCCAGATTGATGGGTTTAAGAGGATCTATTTATTTGTTTGGGGTCGTTTTCTTCATTGGCATTCATGATTGGTTTACATGTATTCATGAATGGATGTTCATTTGAAATGTGGTCAAACATCCATAATTGTTTATATATATTATTAGTGAAATTAAAGTGATCTAAATGATCTTAAAATGAATTTCGTTATATACCGTGGTAATTATTGTTTGATAAAAGATAATGATAAACTCTTGGATTAATTTTGAGGTTTTGTCTATAATGTACCTATTTTGGATTTATAATTAATAATATGAGGTTATCAGGATTAATGAAAATTAAATAAGATGAAATAAATATATTAAAATCTGTTTCAACTATAAAAATGGTTTCATAACCATAATTGAAGGTGGTAATTATAATTGAGAACTCTTCGTCCTTGAATGTGATAAATTAACACATCTCGAACGGTGTTTTATTTTTTTGTATAAGAGGAGGGAAAAAGAGTGACGATGATGAAATATTACATTATAATAACAAAATTATTTTTAATATAAGGTATAGGACTTATAATAGCATTTTGATGAAGGGATATTAAAATGAAATGAAATGAACTAGAAATAGAAGAAAAGTTGAGAAAACCCTCATGAAAATTCGACAGCCTAACGACGTCGCTTAATAATTCATAAAATATTTTGCATAGTAAAAAATTGAATATAACAATTAATAGATAATATAAAAATTAAAGGGTATATGCAATGACATATCTCATTATAAACCAATTTAAATTAAAATATAATAACATAATAATGGTGCTTGAAAAAGAAAGTGATTTTGAGATAAACATTCTACAATATAAAGGCTATGCAACATGGTTTTAGAAAACATTAAAAAGACAGGGGATAAAGGTAACCCATTTATAAAAAATAATTAAATAGTATAGGGAAAAAAATATATGGAAATAACAACATGGTAAGAAAACTGTAAATACATTCCACATAAAAGGGAACGTGATTGGGAAAAGAGAAGTTGAGAATTCTCATACCTTTTAGAGTAACTCCTAACAAATGATGGTTGTGACGTTGGGGGATTAAGGAAGCCTTGGGAGGACTAATAGGGGGGATAACTAAATGATATTCTAGGATAATGATTTTGGTATAAAAACAATGAAGGAATGAGTGGGTAGTTATAATAAATAAGATGGAGTTTTTTTTAATTTAAGGGGACTCACCATTAGTGGTTTTGAAATACTATGGTCTTTTCCATGGTTTTTCCCATATTATTGGTCCATTAAGATACCTCATATTATATTCTACTTTACACTAGTTGACCATAATTTTATTTTAATTATTACCTCATTATGATGTCATTAAACATACAAAAAGCTCAAAAGTGTATTTTTAATATTTGTGAAAATTCAGGTATTTTAGAAAAATCAAAAAAATTATCCCCAACCCATTTTCAATGTTTAGAATTAATAAATGAAATCCATTTTTGGAAAAAAAATTATAAATATTATTAAATGATTTTTAAAATAAATTTATAATGTCTTCTAAAAAATAATCTTAAAACTATAACTCGTTTTATAACACCTTGATAAATTTATCGAGGTCCTATAAAATTTACTTATAACCATAAGAATAATGTAATAATTCATGATTACATTTTATGAAAATACATTTCCATTTTAAATTTTTAAATTAATCATTTATTCTTAAAAAATATATTTATGACATACAAAAATACCAATAATTGTTTTATGATCGTTGTTTCACTTTTAAGATGTAATAATTGTATTTATACATTCTTGGGTGAAGTTTCAATCTTTTTAGACAATTTAATATTCATTACTATTCAAAATGGTATTTCACTATTTATAAGGGTATGTTACTATGCATCAAAAATTAAAATTTTCTTATTATACTCTTAATATCTTACTGAATTCAACAGTGTTTGTCAGTTTTTTCAATATTCAAATTACATAAGTTGAAAAATTATTTTTTTTAGGTTATAATAATGTGTTGTTTTTTAGAGAATCAATGTTTCATTCAATATATATTAAATCTGTTTTTAAATTTTGGGGGGGTACATTATTTCCTCATTTCAAAAAATTTGTTTCTTCAAATTTTAAATAGAACATCAAAAGTAAATGGTTGGTACTTGAAAAAATACATTATATAAACCCACATCAGGAATCTGGTTAAAATATCCTCTTAATAAGAGAAAGGGGAAATTCATCGATTACTACAAAACAATGCTTTTTAATTGGGTAACATGGTCATGGAAAAATAATAAAAACATCACATATTGACATTAAACTCTAAATACCCATTCAATGATCAACGTAATCCTTTTCGTAAATGGTTGAAAATTGAAAAATATAAGGATTAAAGACATTAGAATAATGTTCTCTAAATTTCAATGATGAACATATCATTAACCATTAATCAAGAATAATTAGCTCTAAAATTTACATTACAAACATGTGAATAACTTCATCATTTATCCTCTTGAAATTTGGTAATAACGTGAATTACCGTAAAAAAATATTGGAATCATACATTATACTCTATTCCTTAAGAAAGATACATGTTATTGGATATATTACTTAAATAAAAAATTCCTTTAAACTTCATCTATGATAGAATATACCACTTCTTGAAAAGTCAATAATTTTTTCCCTGGTAGTAAATACTAATCTGAATAAATTATTTCTCCATCATTACCTTAATATCAGATATATATTAAGAGTTTTATTTCCCTCAATCATGTTTTTTTCAAAGCAACTTTACTTTCTGCATATTTAATTTTTTTTACCTTTCAACAAATGACATTAAATCCTTAATGAAAAAGTACTACATTATAATCCTCAAATACTCCATAATTCTTATAAACAGTACATTTCTAAAAAAAATCAAATTACATTATTCTTGAGTAGGCATATTAATCATTTTACATCATCTGTGGAATCATCATAACCAGATAATTATCTAGAATCATCATTTGGGGTATATTCCATTGAATCTTTGGGCATTTATTCGAACAGTGTCCCATCATCATGTAGGTGAAGCATTGAATATAGGAAAATTCATTCCTTGTCTTACAATACTGAGAAAGGTGGCCTTTTTCTCCACACTGGAAGAAAAATATTTTTCCTCTCAAGCATATACCAAGGTTTTTCTTACAAAAATTATCACATTTTGGAAAATACATCTTTCTTTTCTTCCCTTTATCTATATTATTTTCTACCATCATATTATTCATTTTCTTCCCTTCAAATCCATATGAATCAGGGAATTCATTACATACATTGTCAACACATGATACTATTTCCTCATATGATTAGTATACATGGGAGACAATATTTCTTTGAAATAATTGATTAAGACCATTGAAGATATGATCCTTCTTACACTTTTCATCACGTTCATTGGTGAGGTTATCATTCCCACTACTAGGTGAAATTTTTATTCAATTACATATTATATATTGGCTCATAAAATTATGAAAACTCTATATTTCTAAACATAGTGTAACACATAACATAAATTTATGCATCATAAATTCTAGAAACATATACATTGGTTACATTAATGAATAAATCCTTCATAATTGTATGTAATAAGCTTATGAATTTACTGATGAATATCCAATGGGAGTGTGGAACCAAGAGTTCATCCGGGCCCGTTATCATGCACTAGTTCCCATTCGAGCCTAGTTCAAAGCTGTCTTTTGGGTTTTACCCCTAGGTACATATGTGTGAGAGTGACCTCTATATGTTCATTTCCATATAGGGATGTACCTTCTTGATAATATACATAATCTATTACTTACCAAAATTCTTGATTTTCCTTGTATTCATATCCCCAATGTCTATCATAAGGTTTCGTTCACTAATCTACTTTCTCTATATCGAGTTTCCATGTTTTCTAATAAACATCATATGATACCAACTGTAATTCCCTGAACCTATAAGCATGAAACCAGTGCATAATTTCAATACATTGGCGTGACTACAAAGAATAAAATCTTGATGGACCAATCTATTCAGTAGTCTTGAAGAATCTAAATATATAAATAGAACCCATTTTACATTTGGAAGGAAACAAAATATGATACATAACAAAATCTAATAAACTACACCCATGAAAATAAAATAATTGATCTCCTCTTCATAACCTGGGGATGAAAAAACAAATGAAATGGATGACCCCAAATTCTATGTAAGGTTTTGGAAATATAGTTAAAAGTAACATAAACACCGACATTAGGATTGGTGAATATCTAAAACATATGCCTTTAAAAATAAACTTGTGCACATTATAGAAGGATTATTAGTTGAGTAAATAATTCCATAATAAAACATAACCTTTGGTATTCTAGTAGTCGAATTACCAAATGAACTTTAAATTATAATATTCATAATTATGGAAATTACTTTGCCATAAAATCTAAAATATACCATCAAGGCCTCAGCCAAGACGTCTAAATATGATTAAGGCCTCAGCCAAAACCATAAATATTCATTTTTTCAAGGCCCCATCCCAAGACCATAGTTTGTCTCAGGAGACCTACCGATGCACTGAGGGGTAATATAGGACCCCACCCAACACTTACTATGTCCAATTTATTATACATATGAATTGGAATAAACATAAATAATATAAATATTCATATTGAAATTAACATATGAAATTAAAATAAATTTTCCTGAACATGAAGCATAAACACTATCCATTCAGAGTAAATTGGTGAATGGTTTTAATATAGCACACATAGTGTCAAACTATTAACAAACCATTCAATTAAATATGGTAGATAATATCATAGGAGATAAATCTCAATGATGTACATGATTAAATAATTTAAGTTGTCTTAGATGAATATACTTTTAAATGATACCATTAAAAATTTCTTATTGAAATAATCCTTAAACATTCCATAGTGGCCCACACCAACTTGAAACATTAAAATAATAATCCCTTAGAATATGATTTAAATAAGGATAGTCTTGGTATGATATAAAAATGGTCATTAAATACACCAAAATTATGGAATAAGTGGTGAATAAGCCATATACTTTCTAAAAGTTAACTTGAGATGATAAAAATACTTTTTACTTTTCAAAGAAGACTTCTTTTGTAAAATCGTTGGTGTTTTCACTAAAATATGATTATAAACATGTATATCCTAAAAAATAAAAGTTAAGGACATTAAAATAGTTTTCTGGTAAAAAATTATGTCCTGCTCATGTGAAATCATGTAAAAAGTGTTCTTAAGAAACATTATAAATAAAACATTTTATTCCATTTTATGGGAAACATTAAAGATAATTTTAAAGTGGAAAGGAATGTTTATTTTCATAAAACAAAAAATTAACCAAGTTAATTTGTCATTATGAAATGTTTTATTTTATTAAAATAATGGTGGCTTAAAAAATATTCTGGAGTGCACTAAAATTTGGGTAAGAATTCGGTAAGTTCTCTTGAATCAACTTTGTTTATCGGGATGAAATTTTTAACGATTATTTTAAAAAATGTAAATACTAATAAAATAAATAAAGATTCTAACAGATACACATATATATAAGATTAAAAATGAATTTATTAGGAGTACATAAGAATAAATAATAATTTCATTGAGGTGAATAGAGAATAAGAACAGACCAAATGAAAATAGAGGTTCAGGTAGAAAATACATACAACTTTGTAATCAATTGAATCATTTACCCCAAAATTAATAATATTAAAATGGTACATTAAATACCATGAAAATAAATAGATTCATGATATGATACATCGATGGGTAGTATGAATACACCATAAACATGTAAATGTACTGAATAAGGAATGTCTCACAAAAATGGAAGGGAGATGAGGAAAACTGTTACGTTAAGTCAGTTGTTGTTCTTCACTTGATCATAGTGCCCTGGATAACCTAATTAAATTAATTAATTAATATTTCCAGAACCTAATTTTTATATAGTTGATTTATTATAGACTTATTAAGTTCATTCCAGGCCTTCTTGACGGGTTTAAGAGGTTCACTTTTATTGTTTCGGAGTGTTTGCTTCCTTGGTATTTATGATCAGTTTACTTGTATTCATGAATGGAAGTTCATTTAAAATGTGGTAAAACAACCATAATTGTTAATATATATTACTAAACAAATTAAAATGATATAAATTATATTAAAATTAATTTATTTTATATAACATGAGGATGAATTTTTTGATAAAAGATAATGATAAACGCATGGATTAACTTTGTTGTTTTGTGCATAATGAACTTGTTCAGAATTTCTATTTTATATAATGAGGGTGTAAAGATTAAATAACATTAAATAAAATTAAATACATATATTATTATCTTGTTCAGACATAAAAATGGTTTTATAACCATTATTAAATATTCTAATAATAGTAGAGAACCTATCATCCTTGAATTTGATAAATAAACACATCTCAGACGATATTTTCATTTTTAGTATAAGATGTGGGGAGAGAGATGATAATGAAATAGTGAATTATCATAATAAAATTATGGTTAATTTAATTTACTGTAATTATCACAATATTTGGATGAATGGAGATGTAAAAGAAAAGAAATGAACTCGAAATAAAAGAGAAGTTGAGAAATCCCTCACGGAAATTCGGTAGCCAAACGATGTATCTTCATATTTTATGAAATATGTTGATGAGAGAAAAAGAGTATATAATTATTAATTAGTAATATGTAAATTAAGGGGGATATATAATGAAATATCACATCATAATCCAATTTTAATAAAATGATAATAACATAACAATATTCATTGAAAAAGAGAGATTTTGAGATAAATATTCTGCAGCATAATGGCTGTGTAACATAGTTTTAGAAAATATTAAAAAAAGAGGGTACATGGGTCACCCATTAATAAAAGACTCATAAAATAGTATAGGCTAATAATAATATATAAATAATAACATTTTAAGAAAACATTGAATGGGAAAACAGAAGTTGAGAATTCTTTTATATTGAAGAGTAACACTTAAGACATGTTGGTTGGGACCTTGGGGGATTGAGGAGTACATGGGAGGACTAATAAGGAGGTAAAACTACTATATCCTCAAGGATTATGATTTTCTAATGATGGATAATGATGGAATTATTGGGTATTTATAATAAATGAGAGGTTATTGTTTATTAATTTAAATGGACACCTCTTAGTGGTTTTTACAAAATCATGGGCTTTCCCTTGGTATTGGCCGATGGAATTAGCCACTTGGGACATTGAACATCATATTTTATTGTACATAAGTCTACTAGAATTTTATATTAATAATTACATCATTATAATGTCATTAAACATTTCGAAAACTCATAAATCTATTTTTTCTATTCACAAAAAATTCAGGCATTTTTGAAAAATCCCAAAAAAATCACTCCAACCATTTTTTTATTTTTAGAATTTAAAAACGAAATAATTTTTTTAAAAATATGTTTCTAAATATTTTGAATTAAATTTTTAAATGAGATCATAATTTATTACAAAAAATTAACATTAATACCATAACTGAATTTATAACACATTGAGAAATTATTTATAGTCTTATAAGATTATCATATAACCATAAGATAATAATGTAACAATTTATGCTCACATTTTATGAAAAGACATTTCCATTTTAAATTATTAAATTAATCATAAAATTGAAAATAAAATATTTTTTACAAACAAAAATGCCAATAATTGTACTATGATCATTTTTTCACTTTTAAGATGACGAAATTGTATTTATACGTTCTTGGGAGAAGTTTCAATTTTATGGACAATTTACTATTGATTACTATTCATAATGGTATAATACTATTCATAAGGGTGTGTTGCTATTCATCAAAAATTAAGTTTGTCATATCAGAATTCAAATATCATACCGAATGCTACTATGTATGTCAATTTTTTCATTATTCAAATTAATGAAGTTGAAAAGTTATGTTTATTGGTTAGGTTATAATAAAGTGTTGTTTTTTTTAAAAAAATTCATTCATTCTATATTAATTTTATTTTTAAATTTTTGGGGTTTTATAATTATATTTTTTCTCACATTCTTGTTTATCCATTGATGTTGTAATTTCTTATACCCAATAGATCATTCATAATATATAATCTTATTTAAATCAACATTAGCTTGATCTAGTTCATTTCTTATTTATTATTTAGTCACTTTTCTTGTAATCTACATGTTTTCCGTGTATGTACTTGTAAAATATGATTCATTTACCATACAAAAAATCTTTTTATTTTCAATAAAAATAACATAATAATATTCCACTATATATTTTAATAATTTTTTTATATCTCCAATATCATTTTAGAATTATATCAATATCCTAAGAAGGCTCATTCCTTGACTTTGTAAAAAATTATTCAAAAATATACATTTTTAACCATTATAGAGGTTGGAATAAAAAAATGAACTATTTAACAACAGAATTATTATTTTACAAAATTTCATAACATATAATATTGAATTTAGGATTTAAAAACAACTATTCTTAATCTGCAAGAATATAATAACTCATTCTATGGAGATTTTTTTTGAAATTATTTATTCGATAAAAATGGTTTATCCAATCTAAATAATGAATATATAATTAATCTTTAAAAATATTTTTTATTGATGTTTATATGGATAACTATCTTCATTATTGATCCAATTCATATTGATATAGGGTTATATTAAATTACTAGTCAACCCCCTTCCATTATCAGTTCTAGTATTTTTGATGTATACATGTAATTTTTTATCAATGTTAATTAAAAAGATATAAAAAATCATCAGTGATTCTGAGTTTTTATTAATAAAAATGACTATAGACATATTTATCACATCTTAATTAAATTTTATTAATTAATAATCTCCCCTTCATGAAGGATATCTCATTTACCCACATTAATCTAAATGAATTAATTTAAGTGGCCTAGTGGAATGAATTTATAATTTTTTATCACTCCCTTGTATAATTTTTCATTTTGAAATAATTAAACAAAATTCAATATTTCTCTCATGGGTTGATTTAGTGCTCACAAAATATCTATTATAGTAATATTTCTCAAATTATATTAAAAAATAATGATAAATATTTTGTTCAATGTTTTTTATATATTGATATCAATTAATAAGAATATTCTAATTTCATAATCTGAAATAAATTACCACCAACACTTCCTCAATTTGTTATAACTTTTTTATTCTTTAATCTCCCAATGATACAAAATTTCACCAAAAAAATAATTCATTGCCATAATAAAAAAATTCACTAACACTCATCAAATTATATCATAGTATATAAAAAACACCTTTCTACATTAATTTTTTGGCCTCAATATTCTAATCCCAATATATATGATATTCAAATAATAATTCTGAAAAATTGTCTCTATCTCTATAATTTCCATTAATTTTCTTTAATATTTTTTATCTCCTATCATATGGGATGAATTTCTATGATAATGTATCGATGGATGTCTTCTGCGGATTTATTTAATTGTATCGTCATTAAGAAGTGGGTTCCCATGTATACCACATCATTGAATAATATTTTATATAGAATCTTGATAAGTTTTTCATAGAATTAATGTCATACATTCATTAAAATAGTCTTCTTATTGGTCACTAATTTCTTAATATTGGAGTAATGATTTCAAGGTTTATCATAGACCATAAAAATCTAATTCTAGTATTATAATTTTCACTATTAAGTGAAATGGATTAGGAAACATTTGAATATGTATTTATAGATTGTAGATTTTCCACTGGGATCTCCCACATAGTATCTAGAGAAGATTATGTATAAATATACATGATATTTTAAGGTTATTTGATAACTATATAGGTTTTATTATCTTGAATACTCTCATATTATATCTTATTTAACTTTTCATCCTTTACATCCAATTTTACCAAAAAAAATAATTAAAGAGTTTTTCTTTTTCAGTAATTATCACTCTGAGGGTATTAATTTGTTTAGAAAAAATTATTCTTATTCTTTAGTAATTCATATTCACATTACCTATCCTTATCAATGAGTTAAACCATTTTATTAAGATTAGTGTTTTTTCAGGGAATTATACTTATTTATATTCCAATATATGATTACAATAACTCTTTATCCAACTCATCACCCCTTGAAGAGAATTCATGTTCATTAACTAAAGTAATAGTGGTTTTGTGTTATTACCTAGAACTCCCATCTTCTAACTCAATACATAATGTGGAAAAAATTATTCTTCTTCTTTACTGAATATATTCATCCTAGTTCTTATTTAGAACCACTTGTTTCCACTAATAATCATTTTGGATTTTAAATTTCTTTGGGATCATCTACTTCTTTCTAATTATAGCCAATTTCTAATTTTTTATTTTTTATGAAGATAATTTTAAAAATACCATATTTAAGAAAATTTAATATATTTTTTTGTCATTTTACCATTATAAATATCATATCTTTTACTAATTTGATGTTAAATAAGATTAATTTGCATGTTATGATATTTATCATGATATTCATCAATATCATATTCCAAGAGGACTCCTACTATTCTTCTAGGATTTAAATTTTTTCACAACTTCAAATTCCATCTCCTCAATGATACTACTCAATAAATAATAATGATTAACCATTTCATAATAAACAAGAATGTTATGTACTTAATAAAGGGACATCCTAACACTATATTCCATGACTGTAACCTTCCCATCCAATGTGTTGGGAATGTTTCAAGTATGTTTCCGAAAAATGATTTCATCTTTCATATTGTCTCCAAAACATTTTATTTTATTGATAATTTCATTTAACCATGTAAATCATCCATCAATTATGTCATCATTAGTGATTTATGTTTTTAGTAAGAGCTCTATTCTCAATATAGAACCATAAAATAGTTCTCAATTTTATTCTATCTTCCATCTATAGTAAGGGATATAGAACCAATGTTACCTGATTAGAAGAGAAATGGTGAGAGAAGACCACATTTTAGGGATTCCCAATAAGAAAAATACAATAATGGAATATATTATTACAACATATAAACATGAATTGTATTCAAGGAGTACAATTAGGAACAACCATGAATAAAAAGGAATGATATAACTTGAATTAATGAACCAGTTAATGAAGATTAAATTTTAGTGTATTAAGCATTGATATTACCTATTTTTTCAATTAAACAAGGGTTTAAAAAGTTCAATTATATAATTGTACTAATGAAGATAACTAATTTATTTTGAGCTTGATAAAAAGAGATTAACTATCAACTACTAAAAACCGAACTATAATAACATCTACAATTTCTAGTATAAGAGAATGAAGATTGAGAAATTGTTATATTATTTTATCTTTTAAAACATTTTCATTTTGAAATTTTGAAAACAAATTTTTTTGGATTAAATTTATATTATTCTTCACTTATTTTGTAATTCTTATATCCTTCATCGGAACCCAATTGGCTAGGATACCAATTAAAGTGACCACACAGTGACTTATCGATAAAAAGAGGAGATGAACGAGAGGTTTATTATTTATATTTTATTATCTTGAAAATGACTGTAATTAATGGTTAATATTTGCAACAACTATTTAGGGTATATCACACTCACCAATTGGAAGATGAAATAAAATAAACATAAGGAATACTATAGTTTTTTTACAAGGATCAGTCCCAATGTTGGTTACTACTTTCTGTATTGTTCAGGTCGAGTTTCAGATACAAATATCACTATTATAGATGATTGATTATAATTGGTGATAATATATCATCCTTTACATAACACTAAGAATAATGTTTTTTTACTAAATATTAAACATTAGTTCTTGTTCAACAACAACTTCACTAGTAAAAATCAATATTTTTAAAAGTAGGGATTTCAGAAATATTTCACTAAATCTTATTCCCAAATATCAATTTTAAAATTATGAAAAATATCTTACATATTCTCTTTGATGTTTTAAAATTTTTATATAAGAATTTTTCCCTCAATATTCAGGTCTATGAAATCAAATGAATTAATAGTATCATGACATGAACATCCCCATTCTTCTAATTAATTTAAAATGGTTAACATATACATGAGATAATTTAAAAATATAGATTATTCCTCCACTTTAATTGTATGTCTGAAGTTAATTATCAGTTAATTGAACATTATTTGATATATAAGGAAAAATAAAATGATATTTCATCCCTGTTATCTCTCTTATTTTCTCAACATTTTTTAGGTAACATTCTTTGATATAGTATGTTTATATTTAAATATTTTGAAGTACATTGAAAGGTCTACAAAGCATGGAAAAATATGCTCTTAATTTTTAATCTGCTTTCTTTATCAATTATAATGACTCAATATAATCTTCTAGTGATTACTTCAGTTTAGTAACCATTACTGACATTCAATTATATATAAATTAATTTTAAAAAAACATAAAAATCCCAATAATTTATTATTGTGAATTTTAATGAATGATGTATTAACAACTATTATTATAACATTTTAATAAATTAATTCTAAATCGGCATCACATACCTTTGATCATAATCAATATAAAATTTTCTTAATTGATAAACATTAGACATCAACCATAGTCATCTGGTCACCTTTGTATTCTTGAAACACCATTGTAAACCTTTTGTATCTTCTTTACCAAATATCACTCTATATACACCATGCAGATCAACTATTATCAACTACCATTTTCACGGATAAAGAATTATTCTAAATAAGTATCTTTATATATTTTTACTAAAGACGGTGATATTTCTTACATATCACAAATCTTACTATTATTTATCATAATGACCTAGGTGCTCAATAAACTGTAATTATTCCCACTAAATGCATTTACTCACTTTAGATTGGATTTTTCAATTGATCAATGAACCGTGATAATATATTGGGTGACTTGAAACTTTTAAATATTCTTAGTCTACAAGTTCAAGGATGCCCTTATGTATTTTTTATATAGACTACAATAACATTTATATATAGTGAATTTCACCATGATTTATCATACTTTCACATCATACTTTTGAAATATATAGTGTTTAAAGAATGGGAAACTCATATGTATCTACAGTATTTGCCTTGGTACGATTCTATATTCCCTAAACTATTTGAGTGACTCTTATATATATATATGAATATTATAACAATTTTATAGTTTCCTTATGTATTTAATGTACATTCAAGAGTACCCATGTGTATATAGTTCTTTTCCAATTTCTCCATTAATAAAATATTATGAATTTCCCTTGAAGACTTCTTCATCCACCTAAAACCAATAATCTAATGGAACTATGAAAACACATTATTACATGTAATGACTTGAATTTTTTATTTAAAACACAATATAACATATGATTTTAAATTTTGAATAGAGTTTATAAAATAAAATTATTTTGGGACATTCTTTTTTACACATTAAATACAATTTCATTCAAAATAATATCTGTATATATTTTTCATTAATATTTATATAATAATTGATTCCTCAAATTTATGTTATTCATGAAAGATATATTTTTTACTATTTTATAAAACATTAATTTTTAAAAAATATATCAAAAAAATCCCACAAAGATAATTTATAAATTATGATTTGGAAAATGAAATAGATTTTGTAAAATTTTAACTATATATATTTTTAATATAAGAGTTAAATGAAGACATATAATATATGGAAAATTTTATTTGGAATATTTACTATTTTATTCTCTATATGTGATTATATTCTTATTTTTTTAATTCTTACTTTAATATGATTCATAATTTATTTTTACTTATCATTTATATTAAATAATTTTAAAAATTAGATAACAAAATTTTAACATAAAAAATAATATAAGTTAAACATACAATATTAAAATTCATACTTATTTTTATTAAAAGATATATGATTTTTGAAATGATTTTATATAATTATAATTTTTATATTTACATATTTTTATTCTTTATAAATACTTATTTTTTCGAATTTTACTATTCCTTTGAATTCATTCATCATTTTAACATTAAATTATTATTATAAATAGTGATATAATACCTATACTTTCTATAACTAATTATTATTTCCATAATTATTCTAAAAATCATCTTTTGTATTAATGTTATTTTTATTTAATTTTATAATTTTAATCTTTTTTCTAATAGAATTTTTTTTAAAATGATTTTTGTTTTTTTTCTAATTTAATAAAATTGTGATGTACAAAAATATAAAGTTATATTTTCATTATTCATGTTAGTTTATTTCACTATTATAATATTTTGATTTATGTAGTAAATAATCATATGAAATATTTTCTATTTTATATTGATATAATAAAATACTGTTTCTCCTGTGAATAAATCATAATACCCATATATTAAGGATTGGGAAGATAAAGTTTTTAAAAATAGGATTTCTTCCATAATAATGATTTATTGAGTGAGACTCAAGCAATTTACAACATACCAACCCTAAACCTACAAGAAATATAATATTTATAAATGAATTATTAAATAAATTTTTAAAAATTATTAATATTCACATGATATATTAGTGATATAGGATGGAAGGCCATTATTGGAATTATATAATATCATAAAAGACCCCCATTTGAATGACCCCATACATGTTTGTTTAGAAAATTAGTTTTGACATTCAAATGAAACTAACTTGTCGAAATTATAGAGAAATAAAAAATTTGAATTTTATTTTAGAATATATTAGAAACCATTTAAAGATTTATATAATGTAATTTATTGAAATTAGAAGGGGCTAAATTGATAATTATTTGATTTATAAGGAATTATCATTACTAGATGCTGACATTGAGATTTAACAATGGGAATTCCCCCAAGAAAAAAGTGTATATCTACAATTATGGGATGATGTCTAGTCATAGTAAGAATTGAGCTCAATGGAATGTTAAATAAAAATTTATTATGGTTCTACACATTTAAATATTTTGTAATCATCAAAATGGGATATTACTGCCAATAAGAGGGAGGGGAATTAGTGTTGGAATATCTAATTTTACCAATTTAATATTTTATCATTTATCACTTATTTAATTATTTAAATAATAGATTTACCACATTATTTATCTCACCATTTCTCATTATGTGTGTACATCAAAATAAGAAATCAATAAAAAACGAAAATTTTGGTTTTTTGATGAGGCTTTACTCTATTAGGATGATAATTTTCTCTATGTATATAAGATGTTGTCCCATGCACACACATTTACCTTGTCATTATCAAAAGAAACATAAGAAATATTATATCTTTAGACCCAATATCCACGCACTGACCAATTAGAAGGAAAGAAATTTATTTTAGTTTATAAATCTTAATAGAATATTGGTTTCCTTGTCTACCTTGTGAATTATATCTGTAATCTAACACCCATGTGAATCCTATATAGTTTAACGAATATTCATTCTTCATCAAAATAATCAGTTTGTATTCTTCAAATATGAATCATACTTCTACAATATATAATGTTTACAGGGTTTATTACTCACATCCATTGACTAGGATATAATCAGTAGTAGGAAGGAATTGATGGTACACTTCATTTATTCTTCTTCTTCTTCTTCATATAGTATACTGAAACCTTTTCCTGCAATGTAAGATACATATTTTATATCACTAAATATTTTATACATAGGTATTATTTTATTTATATATAGTATAATCTCTCCATCCACATTATTAATCATATAGAATATAGTTTTGGAAAACATAATAGAGAAGTCACTTTGTTCAATGTCTATGATTTTCATCATGCATGCACAATATATAGATCTATGTCTCTCTTTATTCTCCTTATAATTTTTATATCTATTATTTCACCTAAATAATCCCATTTTAATTAATATATTATAAATTATTTTATTTATTATAATCATATAAATCAAATTTCATTCTTCATGGATCATCAGGAATACACAGCTCCTATATTTTCCTAACATCATATCATGCCTTCTATAACCCAAAAAAATATGAACTTTTAATTTGTTTACTTTTTTGTCCACTTGATCATGAACTATTGAAATATGATGTGAAAGATATTCTGTTATAATGTGGAAGCATCATATTTATCCATATGCAACACTACATTTTGTTTAATGTTGAATTATCACATGAATCATAAAAAATGATCATTATATTTTGATATTTGTTTCAAAGATTAATATATTCTTATTGTAAGATAAGAATCTATAAATTCTATAGATAATTATTTCAAGAAATTTTGTTATCTATTTAAGGATAAATGATCACATTTCTTTAATCTCATTAGATCAGTAACCCAATGATATATTCCCTTACACATTTGATTCAATAGTGGATCATTTTTGGTGGTTTATTAGATATGGTATCCCCTTATGTGATGACATGGCCACACATCCCCATATGTGAATCCATTTACATTGATCCATTAGATCCTTAAATTGTGTATAATTTACTCTTATGAATGTACGATCTATATTTATGATAAAAAAATAATAATTTTATACCGTTCTCGATCAAGATTACTCAAGACCCAAATATTATTTATGAACAAAACATCTTTGTATACGTAGCTTGTGATGATGATTATACACCTCTTAAATGATGCATGAACAATATTTAATCATGTTTACACAACATAAAACTAACTTTTTCTTCATAATCATTCATATTCATGAACTAAAACAATTTGTTTTGACTTTTAAGATCATATGAATCATATGAAAGTAATATGAGGCTTAGAATTTGATAGTTCCATGATTTTATTTTTAGAACTTACATAAATTAATATAAACTATATTAAACTCAAAAGCATATTAATTATCAATTTATTACAAAACAATGGATACTTACATTGATATATAGCGTCATACATGATCCTTAGGGATATAATTACACACAAGTTTAATGTAAAATACAAACATCTAAATTTTCATGCACAAATTTTCTAAAAGGTTTACATGTACTTCAAAATTATAATGTGTCTTTAGAATGTTATACATATTAGAGAAAAAGTCATATTTTATGAATTTATCCATAGTTTCCAAATATAAAACCTTACATTATGTTCCTTTAGCACCTCTTGAACTCATTTTGAGGTCTTCTCACCAACTCGGTAATAACTCAAATGATCGTCAAACCACATAAAAATATTATACTCTAAAATAAATATAATTTAACACATTATATAATGGTTTCCTTACAATAATGAAATACATTATTAATTTTTTTATTACAATATCTTTAAATCCCAAAAGGAGTTGGATTATACATATAAAACATTTAGTATCATCTTCCTAAAAACATCTTTATTCTTTGAAATAGAAATGACAACATCAAATGGCATCACCAATAATTCATTCCATTATTTGAGTGAACCTATTATGTCTAATATTATAACTTCATTACTCATTTTATTTTTAACACAACATGTGGTATTATAAACTTTCATTTATTCTATAATATAAAAAGATTCATCAATCCTAAAGTAATCCTTATAGGTCATTACACTAAAAATACCATATTAGTGTCTCTATGATTCATCCACAAATCTTGGGAAAATTAAAAAACATCCAAGAAACAATTCATACCCATATTTTTTTTGGAATTTGGTGTTGGTACAGAAAGGAATGGAACAATTGTTATAAATAAATTGGGTACAATATTCTAAAAGATGGAAACATATTAAAATATTTGTAATGAAAGGGGACTAGATCAGCAGGAAGATCATAAATTCAGGTAATATCTGTATTAACCCCTTTATTCGAAAGGCCATCAGAAACCATGTAAGCTTCTCAATAAATATGAGTGATGATGTAGTTGACATCGTGAATTGTGTGGATACAACCCATCTGGTGGGAGGTGATCGGCCACGCAAGATGTATCACACCATTCAAAATTGCTTGCACAATGGTGGTCGAGCCACTATCAATACAATGGTTTCTACAACGATATTGTTTGAAAAAAGAAACAGTGTGAATCATACACATCATTTTGGATTCTAGTGAAGAGGAAATGCCACATCTATCATAAAATCATCAAAGGATTTGATCAGCGTGATTCCTAAAGATTTCCCCACAACCTACAGGGCCTGGAGTGCCTTTGGAAGCACCATATACAATAAAATTAACTCAACCAAAGATAGGGGCATGACAAAAGACATTGAAAGTGAGACAAGGATGGCAGTAATTTCCATCAGTATGTAGTTGTTGCAGAATTCCAAAGTTGTGCACCGTGTTGTTGCAGTGTCCCTTTTGGATCGAAGCTGCTTCACGTATGAAAATGAGAATCTGAATTTGCCCTGCATTAAGACATAATGGTAATTTATTATGAATAATAGTATTTCTATCATATCAGATCACATGGTGAAGCTCTACGATAGAAACAAGTAAAATATTTTTAATCTACTGAGAATTCTCCATATCGAGATATCTCATTAATTGGGATTTTATAGAATCATGTATCAACCACCTTTAGTTAAAAATGTCAAAAATATAATTCCAAATAACAAAATAGGTGGCCTAATAAAGAAAGAGAAGATTGACATTGTCCCTATGTTGGTTGCAGAGACAACATTTAGAATAGTGTTTAATACCATACAATTGAAGGTGATCATCACTGGGGATCCTATTGTGAGCAAGTCTCCAGATGAGAGTAAATCATGAAGGTTTTATCCATGTTTTTTAAAAGATATTTCTCAACCCAAAATCACATTTAGAGTTACAAAAAGAGTGGTTTGAATAGTTTTTTAATTAAGAATTCCACTGTGAGTAGGTTCCCAGACTAAGAAGTTATCAGTGATGGTGAAAGTATAGTTATCAATGACATTCATGATGGTGTAAGGAAGATGATCATTTGGGATCAGAGGACATCTCTGATAGATAGGATAGTGTTATCATGAATTTGGCCAAGAGAAATTATATAAATTAAATGAGTTTCAGTCCAATTATCCAACCAAAAAATTAAAGAGGAGTCTCTAGATACTATCCACTGGGCATTATTCATAATGGTGGGAAAAAACACTTTTATGGAAGGATCAATGGAGGAGGAAAGAAAACATTAGTTCCTTTCTTTATTTTTAAAGAAAAATATTTTTAAGTAATATAGTTTAGTTAAATTTATTATGCAGGAGATCCCATGTGATACTGGCTTTAAGAGCCTCTTTAAAGTGTCTGATATATTTAATGTCATGGAATCCTTTATCAATGAGTTTACAACAAGTTAACCATGTTATGGTGACAATTTTTCTTTCTACTGTGCTACATGTCCAAAAAAAATTAATAGAGGAATTTAATTTTTTAATAAGTCCAATAGGACACTTTTAGACAACCACAGAGTAAACCATTTGAGAGACAATTGTATATTTTACAGGATAGATTTTTCCTTCCATAGAAAAATATATTCCCTTCCAAGAAGATAGCTGATTTATAACCTGAATGGAAATTTTAGAGAAATGTGATGATTTGGGTCTTTCCTAGAAGATGGGGACACCTAGTTATTATATATGAGGAGATCCCTCCTTTGTACCTAAGTAACATGTAATGTTTCATTTTCTATTTGGTTGAAATTTTTTCCCAAAGATGATAAAAGATTTATTCTAGCAAATCACTTGTCTAGAAATATCCTCCTAATGAGAAAGTGATTTTTTGAGGTTTTGGATGTTTCTTTAATCACCTTTAATAAAAATAATGATATCATAAGCATAAAACAGGTGTCTGGAATCATTAAAATTTCACGATACATAAATGGTCTTGTGTTTATTTTGATCAACAAGACAAGTGAGGAAACAACTAAGATAATTCACTACAATGGAGAAAAGGATAGAAGAGAGGGGTCCCCATATCTTAGAACTTTATTTAATTCAAAATATCTACTAGGGGAACCATTTATCAGAATCTAAATGGGATCCAAATTGAATAAGGTTTTGACAGTAGTGATAAAGGCATTACTAAAACCAAAATATTGAAGCACTCTAAAAATAAAACTCCAGTCCATAGTATCAATTGATTATTTAATTTCAAGATTAATGGAAATATTACATCATTTGTTGACATTTATTAAAGTATTAAAACACTCTAATGTAATACAAATGTTTTTTCGGATAGATCTACCCTTCATAAACCAAAATTGATTCCAGGAGACTATTTTTTCAATGATGGATGTGAGCATATTTGGAATTATTTTTGTTGTGATTTTGTTTAGGGTGTTGATGAGATCAATGGGACTAAAAATTTGATCTCAAAATAATTGTCAACTTTGGAGATTGGAGAGAGGAATTAGGCATTTAGACCATGAGGAAGAACACCATTGGAGAAAAAAGAGTTGACAATATTACAAACATCAAATTAATTAATATCTCAATAGTGCTAGAAGAAACCATTATTAAAAAAATGAGGTCCATGAGAACTATCAGGATTTAAACTAATGAAAATATCTTAAACATCCTGATTTAGACTAGTATTAAGAAAAAAGGTGTTATCTTCATCATTGAACACTGTCAGAATGATCTCAAGTAAGATGTCCTTGTTTTTATCAGGTCTATTAAAGATTGATTCAATATAAGATACAATATTAATAGCCATGTCCTATTCATTTCCAAAGATGTTTTCACCATATTTTAGAGAGGAAAAAGGCCTAAAACCTCTTCATTCTCTTTGTAAGGAATTATGGAACTTAGTATTTCTATCACCATCAGAACGCCTTTTAACATTGAAGGATTGTTTTCTCATGTTCTCCTTAAATGTGAGCATTGAATTGAGCTTTATCAATGTGGTTCTTTCGTAATTTGGATCAATGCTAAAATCATATATAATGTTGTGGATTTAGAGTTGGGTGAGATCATTATCAAGGAAGAGGATATCCTTGTTGATTTTTTTGGCGTGGAAGCTCCACCAACCTTTATGTATCTATTTATGAGGAATTAGTTTGATAGAGTATGAAAATGAATCATTGTAGTGTTTCATGGAAAGCCAAAAGGTTTCAATGATGTTAGTGCATTCAATGTTAGTGAAAAAAGAATTATTAAATCTAAAATGAAGAAGATTTTTTATAGTGTCAGTGGAGGAAATGAAAAAAATAGGATGGTTACCAGAGTGGAGCTTTTGAAGTGTGGTGCTAGTGATGGAGTTCAAAAAATCTAAAGCAGGAACATTCGTGAAGGCTCTATCCAGTTTTGAGGAAACCATACTGTTGTAATGCTTCCTATACCAATTATATTTGGCACCTATTAGATTTATTTCAATGATATTGTTGTCTTTAATATTGTATTTGAATTATCTCATGGAGATAATGGAATTTAATGGACCGATTGTCTCATTTTAGTTGACGATAAAATTAAAATCTCTAATAACTAACCAAGGAGTGTTGATGTTAGTACCTAGATTAGTAAGATCATCCCAGGGGGCCTTCTATCATGATATCTATTCATGGAATAAAAAAGGATCAATAAATAGAAGTTCCATCAAAAACAAAATCACAAGTTAGAGTTTTCTATGAGATGTGAAGAATATTATCATTATGAATAGAATAGTTTGAAAATATCCATAGAGAATCAACCAAGGATGAGTTTTTTATTGATCCAGTAAAAGAGTAGCCATGTTGACATAAGTTATGAAACATGGAGGAGAAATTTGTTTTTTGGTTCAGAAATAGAAAATAACATAGGGCAATGAGTATTAACTATTCTATTTAACTCATAAACGTTTTAGAGTTAGAAATACCCTGACAATTCCAGAAAATAATCTTCATTTGAAACTATAGTTAGAGAAAGAACTCCCTTTTTTGTGTTTCCCAAACCCTTGTTCCTAAAATAACATCTGATCTTCTTGTTAGTACTTGGGCTCTTGTTCATTTACTGACTACTTTTAGATTCATTAGGAGGGTTGTTTGAACTATCAATTTTAATTATAACCTTCAATGGTGAAACCATAGTGCTTTTATTGTTGGAATTATGGTCATCAACAGGTTGACTATTCAGATTTCCAATGTTCATAGGAAAAATACTAGAATTACTTGATTAATAAATATATACTTATTTATTATTGAATGGTAAAGAGGACATACCTTAAATTGTTTTAGCAGAAAATTGATTCGTAGAGGTACTAGAGTATTTATCAAGTTTCTATTTAAATGTAGGAGGAAATAATGATGTGTTCTCAAGGATCCTATAAATCTATTGCAAATACATCTTATTTGAAGCATCATCCATTCTAACCTACAAGCCTCAGTCATCCAGATCCAATGGTTCGTCTAGGGGAAAGGGAGATTTTTCCATATCCATTGGCTCTGGAGACTTGTAAAGGCTATTGCCTATGCCAAATTACTGTTCAGAGAAACCACTAAAATTTATACTTCCTAGGTCTGAACCCAGTATGGGTTTTCATTGACAATGATTAGGATCATTCATAGAGTTATTCTTGGACACATGATGTAGAATCACATGTTTTTCACCAAAGTCTTTAGAGGAGTCTGGAGGAGAAACTCTTATAGCTATTGTGGATATTACAGGGTTAGATGGGTTGTGAGGTCCACCAGACTGGATAATTTTTGTAGAACCTGGCTCCTTTCCCATACCCATGGATGGTATCAAGTGGTTGCAATATGGGGTCTTCTATTGGTGTTCTATTCCATCATAAATCATTATCCTATTTTATTTTCTTCTCCAACCCTTATTGATAATAAATACAAAGTTTCAATAAAGTGGATATTATCAATTCACTCTTTATAAAATGTTCCATAAATCTTCCTACTAAATGTTTATGTGACCTATAATCTATATAAAAACCTAAGTGCATTATATAGATATTAATGTTATACATAATTGAAAAACACGATACAAACTCCTATAATTTTCTATAACACATTTAATGTGTAAAAAATATCATCAGGATGAAACTAAATGTTGACAATTAATAACTATTCTAATTAGATTTACAAACTCAAATCAAGTATTCATATCACTTTTCAAGTGAAAAACATTCAATTATATGTAGTATATTTTTAGAAATCATCACATTGATATCCTCCAATTTTCTTTTTTTGACTAAATTTATTTTCTACCACTAAATATTTGATATCATTCATCGATAAATTTAGATGATATAATATTCCAACAAACCTTGAAAATTAATATCTAATTTCCATTCTAGAAATTCAATATTTTTCTATACATTTTCAGTCTAATAGCCTCTGAAGGTAAAATCCTACTTAAAGGGTGATATCTATTATCACATCACCTTGGAAGACTTGTTTATTGTTTATTGGAATGTAATGTGATAAATCATACCAATATGGTGAATCTTTTTTTTCATGAATATTTATTCTAGATTGTTTCACTTCATTAATTAATATATTCATAAAATTATTCATTTTTAATTTCCTATAATGAAGGAATGAAAATAAAAAACAAAAAAAAATATGTTAATTATCTTTTTCCTATATTGTGAGAAAAATATAGATGAGAATATTTTTTTCAAACATGATACTCTTTTCTTTTCTACTCATATGTTGAGAGTTTTTTTATGCATGATATTTTTCTCCTCACGTCAGCATTCTTACAAGGTAGTATATGTTTTTTTATTCTATTCTTGTATGGGATCTTTTTTTTAACAAAATCCATCAAAAAACCGGAATCACTTCAGGAATCCTTCATATTCTGTAAGATTTATTCATAGTTTTATATGGTTGTTATACAGAAAAAATTTTGGTGTCTAGAACACATTGTACTTCAACAAAACACTTCTAAATACCTTTGGTCATCATTTATTTAAATCATATCTTGAATAATTAATTATTAATATTCATGTGTAATCTTCTTTTTTCAATATGCACTTCCCTTCTTTTTTTCTCTAAATATTTTTTATTTTTCATATTTATTTTGTCCTATTATCAAACTAACATTAGAAGATGACTCATCATTCATTCTATAATATATATATTCTCTATAGTTATCTTTACCACACCACCTCATTTTTACCAACTTAATGTTTACTCTTCTTCTCTACTATGGGTTAAAATATTATTCCAGAAATCAAGAGCCAAGTGTCTATACCTATTATAGCACCATTGAACATCAGAAACTAGTTTTTTCTTCTTCGTCTCCAAATATATCTATAATTGAATGATTTTTTTTTATGATGAACTTTTTGTTTTTTGGGATTCCATTGGGGAACAGTTTCTCTTATAATATCTTTCATCCATTACAAAGTGAGTGGTAGGTTCCCCAATATTTCCAACATCCACATTAAAATATATTTTTATTTTCATAATACATTTTTAATACTAACCCTATTTATCATGATTATTTATTTTTGATGTCGAATTTATTTTTTAATCCGAGGCTACTTTTAATCAAACAATATATGTTCTCAGAATGTTCTGGAAACCATAAAATTGTATTTTATCACATGATTCATCCTTGTAATAACTAATATATAAAAATAAATATTTATCTTTTTTAAGACATATACTGAAAAAATTTCCTTGTTATCTAATTTAAAAACATGATCGCTCAAGGTGAACTGGGTGAAAACCCTAAATTTGGTGAAGTAGATGATCCCTCGGATCTTATCTAGGGGATGTACGCAGACCATGATGGTGATGAGAGGACCCATGTTGGGCCTATTAGTCATAGGGAGATGTTTGCAGCTGCAAAGAAGGTTGATGTTATCATGGTAGTGTCCTCAAATGAATTCAATGGGATAAAGAGGAATTTGGCAGAAGTGGTGAAAAATAAAATGGGACCCTTCTTCTCAGATTTTGAAGAACCTATGCTTGGGAGATTAGTAAAGAATGGGAGGATTGCGCATGTGTTGTCCAATTTGAATGCGGTCGAGGAACGGGTTAATCTATGCTGGTATTCGATCATTGCGAGAGTCATCACTCGTAAGGTTGATCGACTGTGGAAATATCAAGATTTGATGAAAAGGATTGCAGAGATTTTTGGATTGGACAATTAGAAAATGATTGCGATGGGAAGGGGGTACTACCACATCGTCTTCCCCTGGGATGAGGGTAAGCGGAATGCATGGAGCAAATGCATTATTTCCTTGAGCCTCAGCTTCCTGAATGTGTAAGAATGGGATGTAAATTTTGATCCAATGATTGTCTGCAATACTCACACTCAATTATGGATCAGAATATACAAGCTAAATTGGTTATATTGGAACCCTAGGATCATATGGGACATAGTATTTTCTGTAGGCAACCCCATTCGAATGGACTGACAGACAGACAATCTAAGGCTTGTACATTATGCCAGAATCCTAGTTGAAGTTGGCATGTCGATCATAGTTGTTGAGGAGGTGGTGCTTACAATGAGGGATGCAAGCATGAAGCTTGACATTTTTTAGGATAGGAATCCAACGTTTTTCTCGAGCTTTTTGTTCTTTGAACATATGGCTGCTGAGTGCAAGTAGTAAAAAGAATGTCTTTTTTGTAAGACGAAGGGGTCACGATGAGAGCATGTGCAGAAGAAGAAAGGGGAAGGAGAAGTGCTCTATGGAGCCCCTAGAGAGAAAGGGAGATGGCCAAGGGCATAGGCTGAATTCAATTCTGAATATGGGGGGCTCTAACTATGTGGCCATGGTAAATGATATTCTTAACAATGGGGTTCAGAATGGACCTGTAGTAGCTGCGGAGGGACTGGCTGAGGGAACATAGGCGATATCCACTTCCCCCTGCAGTGTTCCGGTGATGGGTATTCATGCTAACCTTCCTTAGTGTGACTTCCCTGGGCATATGGAGAAGGGTACATCTGGCGGGCCAAGGTCTGAGCATGATGCCACTCGGGCTGGTTCACCTAGTATTATAGAGTCTCTAGAAATTTCCAATGATACAGATTATCATCCACATTCTGATTCAGGAAGAAATTTCACCCAGATTTCACCCTCTAAGGTTGCCCGAAAGAGGCACTCTTTGGGAAGTTATCATCCTCTCAAGTAAAGGAACACCTTCATGCCCCTTAGTGTAAAGTAATGGGATAATGAGGTGGATGATTCTCAACCCACTGATCCTATGATAATCTCTACAAGGGGTGCCACTATTTATCCCAGTGGTAGTTCGGTTGACAAGGGCAGTGATGCTTGGCGCACAGAACTTGTTACAGTCTTCCCAAGAGATGTTAATGTTGTTCCTAGTGGTGGTGCTGGTAATGAGGATAGTAAGTCCAAGCTGATGGAGTGACAACGAACAACAGAATTCTACACAGATAGCCCAGGGGAGGCTGCTATCATTTCCAGTTATAAATTGGCACTTGCTGCCACTAATCAGAAGTAGTGAAATGGTAATGATAAGGGAGTCAGTGGGGAAAACCAGGTGATTATGGCACCCCATAGCATTGTTCCCCATGGGCATGGTCTAAAGAACGGTCAGGGTGGGCAATGGAATTCATGGAAAAATCAAGCCTCGTGAGAGAAAAAAGGGGGGACCCCGATAAGAGGCATGGCCAATAAAAATGAGGATCCTCTATTAAAATTGTCATGTGCTGGGAAACTCCTGCACAGTCAGGGCCCTTAGACATTATATTATGACCTATAAGCCGATGTTTGTCAGTATTTATGAACCTAAAGTTTATTTTGAAAATAGGAAGGAATTCAAATGGGGCTCCCTGTGATACATCTTTGTCTCTAAAAATCAGCATGCAGCCTCTATTGACCACCTGTGGGTGTAATGGAAGGATTCCATTAAGATTACTTCATGTGATAATGGTCGTCAAAGTGTTTGGGTTAGCTGAAACTATGCTGGACATGACATTTCAATATCTTTTGTTTATGCTTCCACCTTTTATATCAGGAGAAGGGATTTATGGGAGGAACTCAAAGTAACCTCGAGGAGGATGACAAAATGGATGCTTATTGGGGACTTTAACACAGTGTTGAATCCCGAGGAGAAAACAGGAGCCACCATTAATAGTACTGTTGCTGCTGAATTTTCTTGAGTGCATTGATTACTACAACCTGGATCAGGTGCATATAGATGGTTCTGATATCACATCGTACAGGTACACATGGGATGGGAAACAAGCCAGCAATCTTGATAGATGTTTTGTACATATTGATAACCACGGTGCAATCCATGGAGTTTCTAGTTTCACACTCCCTAGGCATTATTCTAATCATAACCCAATTGATTTGATGTCAACACTTAGTTGACAAGGTCATACCCTATCCCCTTTTGTTTATATAATGGATGGATTGTGATTCCAGGAAGCATGGAATTTTTCTTAGAGGCATGGAGGTCTGAAGTCATTGGGGGTCCTCTTCATAAATTTTCTCTGAAACTTAAGCATCTTAAGGGGTTGTTAAGGGAATGGAGAAAAAGTTTATTCTCAAAATTGATGAGGATTTTAGGAAAGTAGAGGAGGAGCTGGCCAGGGTTCAGATCTGTCATGAAAGGCAACCTATCCTATCTAGAGAAGAAATGACAGCCCAAAGTAGACTTTGATGAAATACTAATAATGAAGGAAATATTGGTAAGAAATCCACTGAATGTGAAATGGTTAAAATATGGATACAAGAACTCCAAGTTCTTAAATATATTGAACAAGGAAAAAAGGGCACATGCATGGGATAAAGTGATCTGCATTGGTGGGCATTTATACACTGAAGAAATTGAGATAGCTCTGGTTGTTGTTGAAAACTTAAAGAGTATTTACTCTGATAATGGACAGTCCAGTAATCACCGCATGGTTAAAAAAATCATCCCCTGTATTGATGACCAATCGAATAAGCTTTTAATCTCCCCTCCATGAAAAGAAGAGATCAGATCTTCTCTTCTATATCTAAATCATTAGAGTGCCCCTTGTCTTGATGGATTCACTAACAAAATGTTCAGGTTCTACTGGGACATTATGAAGGATGATATTGAGCATTCCATTAAGGATTTATTCTCCCATTGATATATTCCCCATGGACTGAACTCCAAATTCATTTCTCTCATCTCAAAGAAAGAGAATGTCCATGACATCATGGACTTCAGGACAATCTCTCTTGGGAACACACAACCCAAAATCATCTGTAAAATTCTAGTGAGCAAGATGTGTGGGTTGGTTGAAGACATGATTACTGGTAATCATTTTGTATTTTTTCCTTGGGAGAAGAATCCATAAGTGCCTCTTCATCGCTTCTGAGAGTGTCAACCTGATGAGGAAAAAGACAAAGGCAGATAATATTCTCTCAAAATAGATATTACCAAGTCCTTTGATACTCTTAAATGGAGCTTCCTTCTTGATGTCCTTGGAAGGTAGGGATTCTCAGATGGGTTTGTTCATATGATTTGTGTCAAACATGGCTCTACAAGGCTGTCAATTCTAGTCAATGGTTCTATGAGAGGATTTTTTCCAAGCACCAGGAGAGTACGACAAGGGAACCCCCTTTCTGGAATTCTTTTTTCCATCACGGAGGATTACCTTAGTAGATGATTTAATGATATCTCTCAAAAAGGTCTCTACAAGCACATTAGGGATGGTGTGCATGGCCATGCCACATCACAACTATTGTATGTAGATGACATATTATTACATGGATAAGCATCAAGAAGAAATATATCCTCTATTAAAGGCCTTTTTGAATCACTATGAAGAGGTGGCTGGTCCATCCATTTATTGGGATAAGTATTTAAATGTTTTTAGGAATGTAGTCTCAGTTAAGAAAAGGAACAGAATTGTCATGTATCTTGGGGTGAGGCAGGGATCCCTACATTTCCAATACCTTTGGGTCCCACTATTCTGGGGAAAAGTGAAAAATAAGTACATGGAGAGGATTTATGATGCTATTGTTCATCAGATGGCCAGCTGGAAAGGGAAGGCTGTATCCCTGGCTAGGAGAGTATTCCTTGTTAACTCAGTGATCACATCGAAGTTTGTCTATTCATTCTCCCTATATCTATGACCGAGAGAGAATCTTAAGGAGCTTCAGAGCATGGTTTGGAATTTTATATAGACATGGTCACCACATGAGAGGAAGTTGATTATAGTGGCATGGAAGGAGTGCATCAAGCATATGAAGATGGGGGGTCTCAAAATTAATGAACTCTTTACACTCAATGATGGCTTGATTGGGAAATTCACTTGGAACATGATTTCTCATTATGACAATGATGACTTTTTGTCGAACAGAATCACAAAAATCCTTCTCAATGGCTATAATTATTATCTTTTCTCATCAGTTGGGCTTCCCAAAAGAGTGATTATATAAGGATTATGAAAGATACCAAATGGTTGGGGTGCAAAGACTCCATGCTAAACTGTTGGAACAAAAAGTGGCTCACACAGTCCCTTTGTGATCTCAATGACACACCTGAGGCTGCCCATTTGTCTATCTTGGTTTTTCTCTCCCAGATGCACTCTACTGCTTTTACTATTCCTATACATGTGGAGAATGAAATCAACCAGTATACTTTTAAAGATGAGAAAACCTTGATCTAGACACAAATTAGAGATGGTCAATTTAATAGAACATACTTCTACATGAACCTTTGTGGGTGCCATACTCCCCCACCTTCGTGGCTCATGCAATTTATAGCTTGATTCATTGGACCATCCAAATTCTTTCTCATTTAGAGAATCTAGAAAAATTGACTCCCCGCATCTGATCATCTTAAGAGGGATGGTTTTCAACTGTCTTCTATGTGTTCCCTTTGCAAGTCTGATGAGGACTCATTGCAGCATATTTTTACAGAATGCAGTCAGGCCAAGAGACTATAGGACTATATTGGATCCTTGTTTGGGATGGTGTTTGAAACCTCATGGAAAATTCTGGATCTACTACCAAGCCTGCCACATTGCTGCTGTAGTGACCAGGTTTATAACTTCATGTTGGCTACTATTGCTTCTATTATTGAAACTATATGGGAACCTCGAAATATAGCACTTTTAAATGGCGCACACTCAATGGTTCAGCAAGGCAGTGTGGCTGTACATTGTGAGGTTTATGACGCTTCGACTGTACGTGATGGCTCCATGATTAATACTATTTCTGATATGCAAACTTTATGAACTCTTTCTGTTTCAGGTCGATCACACATTCCTTAGATACTGAAATATATTCAGTGGATACCACCCATTGTGCCCTGTCATAAGGTCAATGTTGATGGGGCTGTGATGGGTGCACCAGGTTCATCGGTTTGTGGTGGTGTGTTCCGTACATATCATGGGTTTGTAAAGGGATGCTTCTATAATACCATTGGAAGTGGCACTGCCTTTGAAGCTGAATAATGAGAAATGATTTATGCTATTAGGTACACTGTCCAGTTTAACTGAAATTATATATGGATTGAATCGGATTCATAGACTGTTGTTCATTATTTAATCATTTACCATGATTCATCTTGTTCATTCATATTTGTATGAAACTGATTTTCAAATCCAGATCTGTTCTTTGAAAGAAAAAACTTTATTTCATTTAAGGATCCTACTTCATTTGAGTTTTTTATACAAATTTTTACACTTCTTGATAATAATTCATCCATTATTTAATTATTATATTCATAATTGGTGATATTATCCTAGAATATTCTAACTTAAACACATTTAAAAATAATTAAAACCATAGGATATTTATCTAGGATATCTATCAAAACATCAATTGATTCATTGTATGGATTATTATAAAAATGAATTTTTCCACATGTGATTGACACTTATATAGAACATTATTGGGGTGAAATTACCTCCTATTAATTTAGAGATACTGACCCACATGAAGCATAATGGTTGTTTAATTTCAATGTTATCATCTCAAACACTGAATCATCTGGTTCTATTCTACAATTTTCTTCATTATAATTACAACATGGTGAAATAATATATTCTCCCTATTTTCACATGAGATTTTCATTTTTATAAATTACATACTTATGGGAAATACTAATAATAAATGTGTAAAAAAAATTCCTCTTTCATTTATATAATGTAGTGAAGACTCATATTTCATTTCTGATTACATTAAAAAACTTTTACCGTCTCATTTTAAATTTTTATTTAATGTCACAGGAGATATATCATCAATGTTAAATTTTCAATAAAATTCATATACTTCTTTAAATATTTTGTTAACATAACCTTTTAAAAGATAAACTCTTTTATCAGAAAACTCCGACTATGAAAATCCAATTGAGGTAGGACTAAATGATTTGTTACTAATTATATAGCTCAAAATGGTTTATTCCCAACATTAACAGGTGAGTTGAATCGATTTTAGTAAACATTTTTGATATAAATTATTCTGTTATCCACTACCAATAATTCACTTATTAAATAAATTTATTTTACTCTTCATCATCACAAATTTCTTTTGTATGAATTAAAATGTAATATTTAATGTATCACGCTGGACAATATTTTATGTATGTTATTTTCCACCGATAGGAAGACTATATCTATTCTGTATGGTGATTATTAACCATCATTCACACATATTCCTTCTTATTAACAAATGAAGAATGGGAAAGGGTATAGTCATAAAAAATATCTTTGAGAAGACTATATAATAGGAAATAAATTTCTTGTATTTATATTATCTCAATATGATATAGGATTCATCCTACACCATGTGATTTTGATCATAAAAAAATATTATCTCTCTCCTAGATAGTCTATGTTATATTCTTCCATGGTCATAGAAATTAGTTGATCAACCTCAAATATTCTTCAAACATCATAATCATATTAATGATATAGGTTAGTTTTTTTAAATTATTTTAAATGGATATACTTATTATTAGTCCAGGTTAGATGATCCTCTAAATTATCAACTTATTCCCCTTCAACGTGCAAAAAGAAACAGTATCATGCAACATCATATCCCACTCTCACTTCATTTTTCAATATGTATATCTTCTAGATTTTAGATGTAGTGTTGGTTATCCATCCACTTCTTTAAAATTATAGATACCTGTTATGAACACATAGTACAACACTCACTATATTCCACATCTAGAATATTCATTATATATTCACTCAATCTAGTTATTTCAGCCTTTATATTCTCTTTTTTATCTCCAATACATCAAAAAATAAAACACTTTTAATTTATATAATTTTTAACATTCCGGTTCTAAAAATATTACTCATTAAATATATATTTCTTCATTATTCAAGAAAAATAATCCCCATTATTTTTATTATTCAATATCACAACTTTTTCATCAATTAAAATCTACAATTTAATACATTTCAATTACACATCCATGTTTCCATGGACTCATGCATTGTGACATGTGAAATATTCACTTTAATTCATGGAAGTATCATCTTCATCCTTATATAGAAACACCTCTGACTTAATGTCATATTACTGTCATGAATCATAATAATTCTCAACCATAATTTGATATTCATATAACTGGATAACATATTTTCATCATCTAATTACTGAATCTCCAAATTCATTAGAATAAAATTTCTAGAATCTCAATATATTGGTAATTATATTCAATTCCCTATTGTGAATAACCCTGAATAAATGACCTTGTAAAAAATCCCATTATATAGATGATATAATGAAATATCTCCTAACATGGTTCTTTATTCATGGAATCCCCTTACATTATAAATAATTTTTTTACCCACATACATTAATTCAATTTCATTGAACCAAATTTTCCTTAAACAGTGTATAATTATTGTTTCTGCAACTAGGATTTATACATACCTTTTAAAAAAAATTACATAGATATCAATCACACTTATTTAGGACCCCAATAAACATTAAAGCATATCAATTTAGGTATATTCAACATGTTTTGATTTTATTCGCATTTGAATTATTACATGAACATATAAATTCATATTTCCCTAACATCAATTTCATACATGGGCTCCTAAAAACACATAAACACACACACATATATATATATATATGTAAAAATCATACATGTATAAAGAATATTTCAAAAAAATCATCACAAGTAATATGGTTAAGATATTTTTATTTTATCTAGATTTCCATATGTCCTTGAATTTCATTCAATATCTCTTTAGTTGATTGTGATGTCTTATCAATCACTCAATAAAAAATTAATAAGAAATTCAAACCTCATACAAATATTCTATTATCACTTAGATAGTATTTACCACATTCATTAATAGATTTCTTCTCATTTGTGACAACCATTTTTATTTATAATTTTTTACAATCACCTTAACTACCAAAACATAAAATTGAATATACATAAATTTATCGGTAGATTCCTAATATAAAATACCCAATTCTTTTTCATTTGAATAATGGTAAAAACTCACATCAACAATCATCTTTTCTACCATGTGATTGAAAAACTTTATTTACATTTATATAATGTAAATATTAATTTTATTTTTCATGCGACATGTAATGGAATCAACTCACATAACTTCCCATGCGCAAGTCATTACACATCATAAAAACATTCTAGGGAATTCCATAATTCTTCCCAAAAATCGGGGAAAATTTATTAAAAATTCATGAAAAAAATTATACATATATTTATAGTATGTTACTTCATTTAATATATTGTATCCTTATTAATTATAGATTCACAATAAAACATGGGTTTAACGTACATTGGATAATTTAAGGAGGTGTGATGAAACCATTCATTGTGAATGGACATAGATTGAAGAAATACTATATAAACATTATGTATGAACCATTATAAGAGATCACACTCATCTAAACATTATACAAGTGATCAACCAAGTCATACATCACTATTAAATTGTTTATTGAAAACCTAAGTTTATATATTTTAAATATGATCATAGTTATTTTGAATAAATTAATGTAACTGCATGATTCTGGTGGGGGAGAGGGAAACCCCAATACAAATTTTTAGGAGTTTTATTATTTTATTATTGAGTTTTTTTGTTTTTTGAATGATTCCTATGTGTTAACAATACCTTTTAAATGCAATCGAATACCCCAATTATTTTCATTCCTTTCCACTAATGTGGAACTCCTTTGATTCTAAATACTCCATTTAAATGGTTATTGAAATATACTTATTATTGAGTAAAACAAATTCAAGAATTCATTAAAACCCCCCACTAATAATTAAATCTATCATATACACCTAAAATTAAATTTTTATTACAAAATAGGGTTCACCCAATTAAAAACATTGCCATATAGGTCTAAAATAATGATTTTCAAGAGACTGCATCTAAACAAAGCCACCACATTTAACAGTATGTGACTTCAAGAGAGAGAGAAAAACCAAAAATTATCATGAGCCACAGGTGAATTAAGGTAGTCCACCACATTATTTCCCTCCCTTCAAGTTTGATAAAGATCCACCCATGAGTCAAGATTCCTTTTTCGTTTCTGAATGGTATTGGTAATAGAAAAATGAATTTTTGTCTTATATTTTAGTGATCCTTAAAAGATAGTAGAATCAGTATTCTCCAACTATAGATTGATGTTGTGCACAAGGAACAACTCGATTCATATAAGTTGTACGCTTGACTCTTCCCCCAAAGAGTCTCCCATCCAAATAAACAGTTGGAAGAACAAATCACTAACCCATGCTGGTCTCAGACCACCCCACCTCCCTAAATGACACCATTATTACAATACACATCCATGTTCAGATTAAAACCACTAATCAAAGGTCTTCACCTCACCATTCACCACTAATTGGTTGGGTTTGGAGAAGAAAAAGAAATGGGTGATTCAGCTAAGATCTTCCTAAATAATGAAGATCATTCCCACCAATTACAACACGGTATCAATTTAGAATATTTGATTACAATGCCCTGCTAAGAACCATTAATACCTTAATGCTGGCTATGATTATTGGCTTTCCAGATGGTCCAAAAACCAAGTAATAGGAGCAGTTCCCTCTCCAATCATTTATATAAAGTAATATTTCTCTTTATAGACAATGTATGCAAAAAAAATTCATAATTGGTTCCAAGGGATGCTAGTCCAATTTCCCCCACCAAGGGGCCTCCAGATATCCTCCACCCATTCACTCTAAAAAATAGGTGTGCAAAAAAATCTTCATTGTGATGTTTACAACACGAACACCTCGAAGCCAGTGAGATTACTAACCTTCCAATATGATCATCTATAAAGAGAATACTATTATTAAGTTACTATAATAATAAAATAAATTTCATTGGGATGTCATTGAACCATGTCATTGTAGTATAACCCACTTGTAGGCCACTTAGATGTATCACCGAGTGGTAAAACCTCCCTGATAATTCACCTATGGTAGACCCAAAAAATTATCTTATCATTATTGGTTTCAATTCAATTATATTTAATATTTTCAACTAATTATAATTTAGATTTTCCTAGGTGAAAGAAAAAAACTCATATCATGGGTGAATGTGATATCTAGGGTCAGGTATCTAGGAAATTCGAGTGAGTTACCCATCCAATTATCATTCTAGAAAATAATTTGACCACTACTAATGAAATATTTTGAATGGATCCTTAGTGTTAGTATGTGTCTGGAAATCAATATCCATAGCTGGGAAAAACCCACCTTGCTCTTCCATTGTTGAGACAATGACTTTAATAAGTAAACATGGACCACACAAACCGCCCCCCCATGAAATCACATCCTATCTTTGAATGAATGCTTTTTATTTCTTTTGTGACACTACTAAGGTTGATACCACTATCTCCCACCCATTTATACATCTTGTTCTATGTCATCCATTGGTATCATCCCTTGGTATGGGAGTCACAAATGAAACCTTTTGAAGATCTCTTAAAAATTTCATAGTAACTTCTCTGGCATATTGATAACTTATTGTACATTCACATAAATTGGATAAAGGAATACTTCCACAAGGGTGATACATCCTCTGAAAGAACAAAATTAGTTTTTCCTATTTGTAATGTGTGATGTGAATTTATCCATGATCCCATCAAGATGCTGAACACAAATCCCACCTAGAGCTTTCGATTCCCGAGGTAATCAATGGTAAATGAACTCATATTCAACCTCAGCATATCCTCAATAATCGTCTTCCATATTTATAGACACTATTTTTATAAGAAGATACTACTCCTGTCTTGGTTGATATAATAATCATTCTATCTACAATTTATGTCCATGATTTTGTTGAATTTTTAAATGTTAATATTGTTTCATTCAAAAATAAGATCATGTCATATGAAATTAATGATGTGAGAACTTTCTTTAATAGAATATATATTATGGTATGGATGAATGAAACTATAGTAGATTTATTTCTACAAATATCTTCTCAAGGTTTCATGAACCATGCTTGACTACCAAGGGGACAAAGGACCTCTTTTCCTAAGTCTATGAGCTTAATTGAAAACCGCATATTTCTTTCCCATGAATAAAACATCCATCCAAGTGGTGATAACTTATCTTAAAAAGATATAAAACTCCCATCCTGAGATGACCATGTTGATAAAAACATTATTGGTGAATCCCCACTCCATTATATCATAGGATTTGTACATATAAACCATGATAAAAATATTGGAGATGTGTGTATTCTTTTTAATATCCCCAACCAAATCATGTACCATTGCAATGTTAGTTTGGGTTGATATTACCATGATAAATCCTTGATGTTTCTCTTAGATACACTGATGTATGTAAAGGTGAATCCTTCTGTTGATAATGCTTGGAAGAACCTTGTAAAGTAAATTAAAAGAGATGAATTGGCCTATAGTGATTAAGTGAAGAATGTTATTTCATATTCAGAATAATATCAGGGTTCAAGTGCAGGAAACACAAGGTGAACATGTACCTATAAAGAAGTAATGTATTAATACACAGAACTCCCCTTTCACTAACTCTAAATTTGTTTCATAAAAGAAGCCTTGAAAACCTTCTGAATCCTGGGAACTATGAGGGTTCAAATCAAAAATTTCTTCCCATATTTTGTCTTACTTATATATACATTCCAAAATCCTATTGATATTATTGGAAACCTCTCTAGGAATTTTATAAAAAAAATAGTTTTATCACTAGGATATCCCTCTTACACTTTAGTATTTGAATCTACCAATAACATCATAAAATATTCATTATCCAAGCCTCGCACCACCTCCATATCCTTGGATAAGGACCCTTCATCCCACTATTTTTTTGTCACATTGATCAACTTTTTCTCATTGTTACAAGATATAAATAATGTTTTATTATTATCACATTCCATAAGAAATTTCTCCATATACTTGTTATGATTTTTTCATTCTTATTCAAAAAAAATTCTACTACTTAGTTCTTCATGTTAATTCTACTACAAAAACATTCATCATCCCCTTTCAATTCCAACTCCCTCTCAATCAGATCAATCTCTATTTTCATATCTTATATATTGGTAGACTGTGTGATAATTCTACTATGAAATGACTATAAATATCTTTTGAGTTTCTAGATCCTATTATGGGGGACCATCAATCTTCATTCATTCAGGGGTTTCATTAAGGACTCATGAACAATCGAGTGGAAGTTGGGGTGAGTTTTATACTAATTAATGTAATAGAAACCATATATGTCCCCCAATCTCTATTTCAGATGAATGGCAAGTGAAAAATGGTCTATCAAATACCACACTTAATGTTCAACTCCTATATTTTGAAATGTTTAAATAGCCTAATGTTTACAAAAAAACAGCCAATCTGCACTAAGTGTATTGATTTCCTTTTTGATTGTTACGAGATGTATATTTTTCCCATTAAAATTTCAAGTCTTGGAGGTTATTCTAAGAGGAAAAGGAAACAATGAATTGTAGATATCTTCGTGGATTAAACCCACCTCATTTTTTCTCCATCTGGTAAACAGTAACATTAAAATCACCCACCCCAAATCATGCAGAGTCTCTCAGATCAAAGTTATAGAACTCTTTCTATAATGCCTCCCTTTCTCTGTCATCTAATTTGGTATAAAAAAAGTTAATAAGAATTCAACTTCCAATTTATTCATCTTAACTGAATTCTATTAGACAGAAACACCAATAGATCCATATGATTATTGAATATCCCTAATTTTTTTAGGTGTCTTAGTAAAATCATTTCAGATTAATAAGCGTGTGATTGAAGTGACTAATGTATTCTTTTTGAAAATTAATTTTTATAATAATACTCTACTTGGAACTAATCAAATATCTAAACCTTGTATTAATCCCATAATATCCATTGAAAACCAAGATAGTTAACCACATAAATTTCTAAAAACTTTTAAAAACATGACAATATAGTGAAATTAATGATCACATTTGATATCAAGTGTGGTGGATGTTTTTTTTTGAGAAGTAAAGGGGGAGAATTACAAATCAAGGAAATGTGGATGGGGAATATAAAAATATATCAAATGGTAAATAATATTACTATATTCAATAAAAATATTCATCCATATATATAGGGAAAAAATCTTTTCTTAATGGATCATGAAAAATCAAAGAAAATTTTGATGATATAGAGAGAAGGAAGAATAAATATTTATTAAAGTTGATAATCCCTAAAGTGTGAAATGATCATAAGAATAACAGAGAGTTGATAAATGAATAATTATAATGGTAATTCAGGGAGGATATATATCTTGAGTGATAACAAGAAATTATGAATTTCACATTGTACAATGTAAAAACTCTTTATTTTTCCTCAAAGTGTTTAACAAAATCACCGACCAACCTTTACCAATATAAACAACCTACATGTCCTTTTGATTAATGATGTGTTGAAAAGTATCATTAAGGTTTCATATTGAAAAATATTTTACCTAATAGAAGTTCCATGAGTCAAATATCTCTTTTATGGTGTGTATCCAAAACCATTAGTCCAAATTTTGGTTTTTATAAAACTAAATAACAGATCAAAATAAATAAAATTTGTTTTACTTCTGTCCCTAAACCAGATAGTCATTTTTTCAATTCTATGGGAAATGAAAATAATCATTCATTAAATGATATTTCATCGGAAAATGAACATAATACCACCCACTCCAAAGATATTGAAATATTTTTTATTTTATAAAGAAATCCATGAATCTATGAAAAAAATCACTCTAATTTAAACTACATATTGTATATAATCCAATTTAAATTGACTTACTTTTATTTAATATAGTTTATATTAAATGATAATTCATCTATAAGACTACCGAAGAGTCATTAATGGATAAAATTTATGCAACAACACTCAAAAAAATGAATCACATCTTAAATATATACTCATTATTAATAATAATTCAAACAATAAACATTTCAAAAAAATTTAGTTGTTTCATATTTAACATTGAGCGATGATATTGTGATGAATAAGTAGAAAAAAATTTAGGAAATTATAATCAGCATTTTGTTTAACAAGAATTGGAAAATTTTCTATAGTTGAATCGGATTTGATATGACATAAATATTTATCATAGTATAAGAAAAAGAACATGAGTTCAAAATATAATTTTCTCATAATAGAGGTTAAAAGCATTGATTTATAGTAGTTATTGAATAATTGATATAAAATAAACAACATTTTTATTTTAGACATAATTTATTCAAATTCTTGATGTCTAAAAAAATCTCCATAATATTGTAAATTTATATTATGTGATAAAAAGAAATTTTAAATATTCTACAATACAGATCATAATTTTCATTTAAAACGGATGATAAAAATATCTTCAATAATATTTTTAATGAATTTTTTTTGAATAAAATCCGTTAAAAATATACTATAAAATATTCTTAACGATGGTTTTTTAAATAAACAACATAAAAAGCATATGATTAATTTTTTTTAATAATTGATGGTTCTAAAATATTTTTAATTCCGTTTATAGAAATAACAAACAGTAAAAATAAAATCATAACATCATAATTTCATTTTCTAACATCACAACCACCAAATTTAACATTACATTATATAAATTAATCCCCCCAGACAAGAAAATATAATTATTTTTTCATTTTATTCATGTTTATTTTATTCCCACCTATGATTATATTCCATTTAACACTCTTTCTTCTATTTCCATTTTTTTCTCCCTTCATTGTAAAATATATAGAATCCAAAATATTATCCCAAAAATTAATATTTCACCCCCCATTCCACATTCATAGATTGTAAATCATTATGGAATGTCTATTTAGATGAAGGATATATATATTAAAAACGTAAATGATGAAAAAACTTACAATTTTAAATAAGTACTTTTTTTAACATTATTATTTATCAAAGAACCTTTCATGGAGGTATAATCCTTTGAATGAATTATTTTTGTTCATTTTTATTTTTAAGTAGATTTAATAATATTTAATTATTATTATTATAAATATATATTTGTATGATCATTAATTTTTTATGACTTATTATTATAAACTAGAAATTTTATCTTATAAAAATATGATTTGTATTATTGATTCTCCCAAAAAACATTTATAACATCCCATGATATTTAAATTTACATTTATTATAAATAATTACTATCTTCAATAGCATGTTCCATACACAACACTAATCTTAAAACGAATTTTTTATACACAATAAATATTATAATTTATATATGACTATTATAACCTACTCTTTGGTTTGAATATTATGAATATGAGTAACCTAATTATGAAATTTATATTGAAAAGTTTTCCTTATTTAAATTTATTTATTAATGTATAGGAAATATATTATCATTTTTGAATTATATGAATTAAATCATATAAGATTAAGAATTGTTAAATTTTATGAGGGTATTTCTTATATAAAATTTGGGAATACTTCTTTTTTTAATAATTCATTTAAAAAAGTAAATTATAAATTTTATAAATTTAAATTAATAGAAATGTGTACATTTTTTTATTTATCATATTAAAAAAATTATGGTCAATTTTTTTATTTTTATATGTTGTTGATTTTTTTTGAATAGTAAAAAAACTAATTTTACAAATAATGTACATTTTATGACATTATCATGATATAATAATAATTTAAAAATTTATGAAACATTTTTTTAATAAAAGTTTTTATATAAACTTAATAATATTTATTGAAAATCTAATTTTTAATTTAAGAAATTATTTTTCATATTTTGGAAATCTAATTAATTTATTTATACTAACAAAAACTACATTCGATATTTCTCTTTAAATATTGTTTTAAAAAAACATATTTTTAATTTTGATTTTATATTAAAGTAAAGATAGAATTATTTGAATAAACATAAACTACATTTTTAGGTGTAATAACGCTGTACATTACTGTAGCCTAAAATATTTTCATAATCTTAAAAAATAAAATTTTCAAAAAAATTATTTTGCATTTCATTTTGAGAAATTATATTAAAATTAATACTTAAAAAATATAAATATTTAATCTTATAAAATAGATTCATTATATAGGATTATTAATTTATAATATGGTAAATATTCCCATTTCATTTTTATTTATAATGAATAGTAATACCGATAAAACATCATCAACCAATTCAAGGGTAAAATGTGATATAAGGGGTTAAAACTAGGGGATAAGGTCTAAAAAAATCTCAATAATGTTCCATTAATTCATTTAATTAGTGTATTTTTACAATCCTCAACATTATCAATCATATATGTTAATTTGGTTCTATTTTCCTTTGGTAAAAACAATTATATTATTTTACTTAATTAAAAGGTAAAAAATGGATCCATCTTTCTTTTAATATATCTAATATTAATTCATAAGAATAAGATTATTTTTTGAATGGTTCTAATTATTTATTTGGAACGTGAATAAATTAGTTTTATTGAAGTAATTTTTAAAAAAAATATTCATATAATTTTCTAAAACACTCATACATTTTAAATATAATGCTTATGTATGTAGGTGAAATGTCAAAGTATACAGTTTAATATTTCTAAGATAAATTAATTCATAAAATTTATGAATCATGATAAAATGTAATTAATTTTTAAAAAAATTTAAAATAAATAACATTATTTTATTCGTGATGTTATCAATTACAAAATATGTGAATTTCCTATAAAATTAATTTTATGAAATTCTGGTTCAATTAATATATAATTGAATGTTTTAAAAATAATAAAAATATTATTAGTTTTAAGATAAATTTTAATTTACTCTAATAGAACCAATTTCTACATATGTTCCACTTTCTCGTTAAAAATAAACTTTTTGACATTTTTATACTAAGTATCATGTTACAATGATTAGTATTTAAAGGGAAGACAAGGGGTTAAACAAAAGAGATAAGGGGTAAAGTTACATAAATAATACCTTAATTCCAATATGTTGGATTGATTTTTACCCTATATCACACCAAATTCATAATTTAGCGCTTTTGGATCTTGTTTTCTATTAAATTTATCTTAAACTATCTTAATGTTTTGAATAATTACAAGTTTGCTACTCCCCTGGCTAATAAAAGGGAACATCCTCTTCTCTCTTCTCCACACCTTCCTCATCCAATTATCTTGAATATTCCCTACCAAAATCACTTCTCAAAATCCATTAATCACATTATACTATTTTGGATTTTCTTACAATACCAACCCAAGGGTATTAAAAAGTGGTCAAATACATTTTTCTCAAAGGAGAGGTAATAATCATCACCAATACTTTTATAATTATTTCTTCTTAAATCTATTCAAAATATTAGTTAACCATATTAATAATTTAGACTAAGTAACACTCTATTACAAAAATAAAATTATGTTAATAAAGTAACCATTTTCTATTAATCATTAATACCATTATAAAATGAAAATATCATTGAACATACATACAATCAACCATCCCCAGGATGTGAGGACAATCCATATTTTTCACCACCTAATATTAATTGTTATAATTGTTCATATTATAAGGACTGAGCCTTAAACATTACATATTCTTGAATTTAATAAATAATTTACATTGAGGCTATTTTAAGGTTTGCAGTTTTAGAGAATTAATCCATTATTATTACATATCAACTTTTAAATTACTTGTATACACTACTACTCGGAATCCATTTTTTCAGAAAATAAAAACTCTTAAAAATAAACATGTCTAGATTTATGTTTTAGACAGCATGAATTTTCATTGATACCATCCTTGACCCTATTAATTTTTATGTCATGTATAAAACATTTAAAAAACATGGGATGAGTATAAAAAGATCAGTAAGTGTTATAAAATAAAGAAAGAAAAAATTATCCTATCATTAAATACAAATTAATGAAACCATACTTTTCAATCATAACATACCTTACAAAATCATAAGACTTATGAATAACACACATACATCATAAATCATAATATATATTATGGAATTCATAACATATTTACATTGTAGCAATCATTTCTACATAGGGAGTCACGTTTTGAATACCCATCATTATATATTCCGTAAATCACTTAGGAGAAACATTCATGTTTACCTCCATCATGTTACCCAATGCATTGGAGAGCAATCTCGGGCTCACACGCCATAGTTTTATCAGGGAACCACCAATATACGTAAACAATTACCAATCACCAGAACCTATTCCAAACACATAACACATGAATAAAGGAAATAAAAAATTTCTACATTCCAATCACAATATATCAAATCAAGATATTGAAATAAACAATGAGTTATCAACCCATTTAAAAATTTTAATAAAGATATTTTTCTTAATCAAAGTGTACCATACGACTTTAATGATATTAATGAATTATTATTTGAAAACATTAATTTCCATATAAATAAATCCTTTTTTAATAAAAGGACATTACTGGTGAAGATTTAGAAGAATAAATCTTTAAAACCATCAAAATGATATTTTAGTTAAATATTTTTATCAAAATGAGAGGTGCTTGAATAAAAATAATTGAGGAATAAAATTTATTAAGAAGATTATAATAGCCTGAGAATAAAGGGATTCATGATATAATATTCCAAAGAAAAGTATATACTCCATATAAAATTGAATTGGTTCATAACAATAATGAAGTCTCAATGGAATGTAAATTGAGACAAAATCGCTTATAAAAATGACATCCTTAGATTAAGGATAAATCAATTACATAATAATTTGTGACTAATATAAATACAATAAAAATTATTGTATTTTTAGTGTAAATAAATCATAGAAAATTCACACATGTTTTTTAAACAAAACCAATGACTTGGATGTTTAATTGAATTAATGGAAATTGAGTTAAAATTACTCTTATCAAGTTCATATCGATGACTTGAGAATTTATTAATGTAGTAATTATTTGTATCAAAAGTATATCCACAAAAAGGGGATTTTAAATTTCAACATAAATAAATAAATAGTGATTCCACACATAATCATAGAATGACATAATTAATAATTGGAAGATTAACCCAAGAAATGAAAATTGGATTAAAGGGTTCTCATACCGATTTGGTAACTAACGAAACATAAAACCCATGAAAGAAGGATCATAAAATGAAGTTTTAAATACCCATAAATTAAATTATATTACATAATGAATAAAATAACTGGCAGTACATACACCACAAAAAAGGAAATAGTTGCAAATATATCATGAATTTCATAGGAATAAAAAGTGAGATGAAAATCCCTTACCACGTTGTAATCAATTGAGTCGTGTGATAAAAAGTTAATAAAAACAAAATTATTTACAGAATGACATGAATATAAATAGGATCATGATAATATATATCAAATGTAACTACAAAATACACCATATGCAATAAATTAGTGGCGAAAATTGGAAATCTCATGGAATTAAAAGTGAGATAAGGAATCCCTTACATCGTGTCCGGCTTGACTCGTTTGTTCCTTGTTTGTCCTGAATAATAAACTAAAGTCAATTAATACATTATTAAAAAAGTTTTTCAAGTTAATTATTCTTTTTAATATCACTTATTACCATGTTATAAACATTATTTAATCATTTAAGATAATAACATTCGTTTTGTCGATATTTGGTACTTCAGTCAAAAATTGACTTCTTATTATTACAAGTTGTTCACATAGTCAAAATTTCATTTTATCTAGAATTATATTTATGATTTATATATCATATATATCATATATATCTATTATATACATGTATTTATAAAATTAAATAACATTTGGAGGTAAGAAATGAAATGCACCTTTCAGGGAGACAGTAAGCCGTACGTACACATGAACGCTACTTTCATTTCTATTTATTATTTTAATTGAATTAAAATATAATGATAAATAAGAATATTATAATTACAGTATAATATCATATATAAAATAATTAATTATATCCTTTATATGTCTCACATATGGCATTAATGGGTCACATCACTATGAGGGGGCGGTAGTCCGCACTTCCTCGAATGAAATTATCGCGTTTACCCATAATAGAAAAATTAATGGAATGATATAAAAGAAAAATATAGAAATATAAATAAAACATAAAAATAATTTATATCATATATAAATATAGTTTCATCTTAATGGCCACCATTATAGGTGGTATGATATATTCAAACAATCATTGTTTTGTGAGGTGTTAGTTTTCTATTCACAAAAATAGTATGTTCTTCACCCATTAGATGGAGGTGTGTGTAAGTGTACTTATAATAATTCTCATAAAACATAATATTATATTGAGGATACTTTTTTTGTTATAAAATAATGTAATAAAATGATTTTAGGTTTTTTAGAAGTAAAATAAAATAAAAGAAGTAAAGAGAACATGTTACCTATAATTTGGGTAAATCACTTTGGTTTGAACCAAAAGGACTTCTTGAAGTTCCATCTGCCTAAGGTAAATCTTCTAAGAGTAGGAGAGGGATATTTTGAAATTATTTGGGTAGTTTTTGTAATATCCAAGGGGCTTTAGATGTTTGAGGAATGATTTATATGTGAGGTTATTTTTTTAGGGGGGAGGGGAACTTTAAAAAAGTGTGAAAATATTATTTTATTACATAATGATATTCGGTTTCTAAAAGTCCAAAACTAATTAATGTCGAATAAAATATGAAAAATGGTTGAAATAAAATCATCCAATAATAATTGGACTGGTTTTAGATGTTATTTTAATATTTATAATCTTATTTATTTAAATTATTTATTAATGAGGTAAACACTGCATCATTTTTGTGTTATAAATAATTTTATTTATTTGATGTCTAAAAATTATAAAAAAAGTTCCATGATGTAGGGAATTTTTTTATATTTAAAATGAATAGTTTTAGTCTAATAAATAATTTATATAACCCCATGTAAAAATTAATTTACTAAAATATATTTGTTTATGTCATTTTTCCTTTACATTAAGATAATTAAAATAAAGTGTCATTATCACTCCCAAGTTGCTCCATGGGGTCCCAAAATAGACCCAAGGATTCCCATTATCGGTCATGACTCATCAAATAATGTTAAAAAGTGGTAATGTAATTTTTTATTATTATAATATTCTTTTTACCTTGAATTACCCTATTTACCTTTACCATGGTAAATAAAAGTCCAAAACTACTATTCGCTATAAATTATTTTCATCTTATTGAAACAAATTTTACTTACTAATAACAACCATGAATTTAATATTTTCTAAATCCAATTCATAGAAGTAGTGAAATCATATTTAAATAAAAAATTTAGTTTTTTAACTACTACTTAGTGGTTTCACTATTCATAAAAAATAATGTTTTTTAGAAAACTACCAAAAATTAAGACTAATCTATATTTAATATTACGAATTCAGAAATTATTTCTATTTTATCAAATTAAAAACATATAATTTACATTAATTATTTTAAAATTAATTCCTGTTCTCAAAACATATAGTGTGTTTTTAAGAAACAATAACTACCAAATGACTGATACTTGTTTATGTACAATTTAAAAGTGAAATTAATTCCAATGACCAACATTGGATTAAATGGTAAAAACATAATATAATTACTCTTTAAAACAAACTAAAAAGATAATATATTTTTTTAAAAAAAATCAGATTAAAAGGCTCATTTGAATTAAAATACAATATTTTTTCCCTATTCATAAGAAATAAATTTTATTTGAAAAATACCAAAAATTTACCCAAAGTAAATTTTGATGTCCTGATTCTAAAGGAGAATTTCATTTTGTCAAATAGAACATATAATAGTGACCAAAAATTATATTTAAATAATTTTCTCCATTAAATGGTGTTCAATAAATCTTATAAAGTAAATTATGTTTAAAATTAAATTCATTCACATTTTAAGCCTCTAACTTTTATTGTAAAAATGTAAAACCATTTAACAAACATATATAATAATTTTGTAGTTAGTTCTGTTCATTCCCACCATTATAACAGTTAGTTGTTAACTACTATTTAAGATAATAATATTATATTGTTAGTGTGCAATGTAAGATTATAAAGAAACCCATTGTTGCGTATCTAGTACGCCATCAAACATAGAATCCCCTTTTATGTAGAATTAATATTTAGTACACAAATGTTAATAAATATAAAAAATGTCATGTAATTTATTTACCTAGGATGTTACATACATCCCCCCTTTTGGGAATTGCATCCTCACAATTTTAAAACTGGGCTTGGAAACTTCATTAAAAGTCCCACATCAGAAAAGAGTAAGTAAAACTATCACTTTAAAAGAAATAAAGAGAAGTAAAAAAGGTCACTAGAGATGACCCATACAAGGATTCCATGTAGGTAAACATAGATATATAAGAGAGAACAAACATTCATGTTCTGATGGAGAGTGACAGAAAACATGATTAGGATAAAGTTAACCACCAGAAAATCACAATCATATGATGTGTTAAACGGTCTTTGATTACCGATTAGGAAACATAAACCCACAACATTTTTTTACATTATTTTTCAATATTTTGAGGAATTAATTTACTACATATAATAAGAACAAAAGGAAATTTACTAAACTTCAAGTATAGTTTCATCCTTTAATAAGTTTCTACCAAAACTAGTCTTTTCTCTAAACAATGAGCATTTAATAAGACTTGGTCACATCAAGAGAACAAGAACCATCTTCTTGAGAATCACATAATCCATAAAAGAAGAACTATATATATCCATTGTCATTATACATCAACTTAAACCAAAATGGTTGGTGTGAGATCAGATAATAAACAAAAAAGTCAATATTTAACAAAAAGAAAAACTAATCTTAATCTCCAAAATTTTTCAACCAAAACCCAATGTTCAACAAATACCATTCAATAAATAATTGTCCAAAAAATTATTAAAAAGCAAACCAAACTAATATTTAATCCCAAATCTCATAAGGATTTAATTACATAGTCTTTCACGGTAAATCTTAACATTTATCTTCAAATAATATCATTTACTCATAATGTCTAATATTGAAAATTAATTAACCTAATCACATATTCTCCATGATAGGTTAATCATTTTCATATATAAACCAAATTGTAATATGTCCACAAAAAACATAGACTCTTCTAAACTCAAATTTCAACCATTATTTGACAATTAAAATCCCATAGTATATTATCATCCTTAGGCATATAGTGATTCCTTAAATGAGAGAACATATTCTACAACAACTGTTATCACTTAATCACCCAACAAATTTCCTATACTATGTATATCCATTTGATAAAAAATGAGTTCCCAAAATAAACTTATTATTCTTATATAAAATCATTTTACTAAAATAATAAGTCATGCTAACTAGGGACATCATGTAGGCCAGTGGTATGTGATTCTCCTTTATCGACCTTCAGTTGAGGGTTTAATTCTTTTGGCCTTACCGAATGCGATGGGTTTTAACCCAACTTACGGGTTTTCCTTTTTATAAAACTAAAAAATAACCCTAACATGTTTTAACCTCAATGGTTTTCTTGTACCTCTCATTTTCATCCCAACTCATTGTGTTCCCAACGTCTTAATTCTTGAATTCTTATATATATATTAATTTTTATATTTCACCAACATTTGATAAAAATAAACGATCCCCAAAATTAAGAACATCATACCTTGATCATGGTGTCCATTTGGTTTCATCATCATCGTGTTCACGTAGGTAGAAGGACCATGTTTTCCAATAATGATTTAGAGATCTTTCAAAATTAATTTCTTCCTTCATCCAAAGACACCATGTACAAAATGGATCATATAGGTGTCCACAAGAAAAACAATTTTGTAAAAATAATTATGTATGAAATATAATTTCAAAAAATATATTAAAACATGATTTCTAAAAAAAAGTATATCCAAATTCGAGTTGAAGCATTCAATTAATGGTCCTTTTAAAATACCATAGGTATATGTTGAGAGACAATATTGTAAAAGAAAATATAAATAAGTTGCGTAAGGTTCTCCTTCTTCATCACATTTTTTCAAATCATAATATTCTTCAAAATCTTGTGATAAGGTAAAATATTTGACAATGCCTTGATTATATTTACCTTTCTTTAAAATATGATAATATTATGAAAATAGAAATTGTTTAGATATAACCCATGATCCAATATGATAAATAGGTATATTAGAGGTGTTTGATATCTCAGACAACTACTTTCAAGTGAGTTGTATGCTAAAAAATTTCACAATCATCTGAACATGCCTTTGCAATAATTATTGAAACCAAGTCATTAGGAAGAGATAGTAATGTCATTTGAGATCATCCTCCTTCCATTTGTAACTGACATTCCATGATCGGAAAAGTTATAAAACAAGGATTTAAATGAAATAATAGAAATAAAGACTAACCATGTAACTAACGAAAACTCATAATCCCTAAAGATTTCTAAACCCACCTATGATACCAACTAAAAGGACATGACCTTTAACATTAAATAATCTTGAATTAAATGAATAATTCTCATTAAGGATATTTTCAGGTTTAGAGTTTTAGAAGATTAGGCCATAACTATTACATATCAACCTGAAAATTACATGTAGACACTACTACTCAGTATCCATTATTTTCATAAAATAAAAACTCTTAAAACGAAACATGTCTAGTTCCATGTTTTTGACAGAATGAATTTTCCTTGATCCAATCCTTGAGCCTATTCATGTTTATATCCTATAGAAAAAATTTCAAATACATGTGATGAGCATAAAACCCATAGTAAGGGTTATAAAATAAGGAAGGATAACAGTAGTCTATCAATAATTAAAAATCAATGAAACCATAATTTTCAATCATAACAAAATTTACGAAATCATAAGATTTGTGAATAACACACAAAAATCATAAATCATAAAGGTATATTATCGAATTCATAACATACATACATTTTATCTATCATAGCTACATAGGGAGTCGCATTTGGAATACCCATCATAGTATATTCCCTAAATCCCTTAGGAGAAAAATTCATGTTTACCTCCATCACGTTACCCAATGCATTGGAGAGCTATCTTGGGATCACCCGCCCTAGGTTTATCATAGAACCACCTGTATACGTATACAATGCCCAATAACCATAACATATTCATAAAAAATAACACAAGAATAATGTAAATATAACCTTTATACATTCCAATCACAGTATTTCAAATCAAGATATTTAAATAAACAATGCTTTATCAAACCATTTTCAAAACCATTTACAACATTTAATAAAGAGATTTTTTAATCAAAGTGTCCCATACCACTTTGAAGCTTTTAATGAATTATCATTTGAAAACATTAACGTATATATTAATATATCATAAAAACCATTTTTAAAACATGGATATTACTGATAATTATTTATAAGAATAAATCTTTAAAACATTTTAAACGATATTTTAGTTAAAGAATTTTTAACAAAATGAGAGGCATATGAATACAAATTATTGAGGAATAACATTAAATCAGAACTTTATAATATCCTGAGAATAAATTTATTCATGATATAATATAACAAAGGATAGTATAAACACCGTATAAAATTGAATTGGTGCATAACAATAATGAAGTCTCAATGGAATGTAAATTTAGATGAAATCCCATATAAAAACCTCATACTTAGATTAAAGATAAATCAATTAGATAATAATGTGTGAAAAAATATAAATACACTCAATATGATTTTATATTTAGTGTAAATAAATCATAGGAAATTTACACATGTTCTTTTTAATACAAAACCAATGACTTGGATGTTTAACTCAATGAATGGAAATTCAGTTAAAATTACTCTTATCAAGTTCAAATCAATGATTTAGAGAATTTTTCAATGGAGTGATTATGTGTATCAAAAGTATATCCACACAAAGGGAAGTGGAAATTACAACATAAATAAATAAATAGTTATTATACACATAATCATATCATTACATAATTAAGAATTATAATATTAACCCAATGAATACAAATTGGGATAAAAGGTTCCCATACCGATTTGGTAACTTATGAAACATCCAACCCATGAAAAGAAGGTTCCTAAAATGAAGATGTAAAACCCCATAAATTTAATTATATTACTGAATGAAAAAAATAATGGGCAGTACATACACCACAAAAAAGTAAATAGTGGAAAATATAGCATTAATATCACGGGAATAAAAAGTGAGATGAAAATCCTTTTCCACGTTGTAATCAATCGAGTCGTATAATAAAAAGTTAATAACCACCAAAGGATTCATAGAATAAGATGAATGTAAAAAGGATAATGATAATATATATATAATGGTAGTAAAAAATACACAACATGCAATAAATTAGCGGCGAATAATGGTAATCTGATGGAATTAAAAGTGAGATAAGAAATCCCTTACCTTGTATCCGACTTGACTCATTTGTTCATTGTTCTTCCTGCGTAATAAACTAAAGTTAATTTATAATTTCTTAAGATCGTTTTTAAAGATTATTATTCATTTTTTTATCACTTATAACCATGTTATAAACATTATTTAATAATAGAAGTTAATAACGTCCAATTTGTAGATATTTGGTACTTGAGTAAAAAAATGGACTTCTTATAATTACAAGTTGTTCACATAGTCAAAATTTCATTATATACAGAATTATTTTCATGATTTAGATATAATTTATATAATATATATACATTATATATATGTATTTATAATAGTATATAACATTTGAAGGTAAGAAATGAAATGCACCGTTCATTGAGACGGTAAGATGTACGTACGCATGAACGCCACTTTCATTTCTATTTGTTATTTTAATTGAATAAAAACATAAATATACATTGGTATATTATAATTACAGTATAATATGATATATAATATCATTTACTCCATCCTTTATATGTCCCACATATGGAATTAACAAGTCATATCACTTTGAGGGGGTGGTAGTCCGTAATTCCTCAAATGAAATTATCTTGTTTGACCATTATAGAAACCATAAAGGTATTAGATAAAATAATAATAACAAAGCCTAAAGAAAACAGAAAAATAATATATAACATACATAAATATAGTTTCATATTAATGGCCACCATGATAGGCGGTAGTAGATAATCAAACAATCATCATTTCATGAGGCGCTAGTTTTCCATTCACAAAAACATTATGTTCTTCACCCATTAGTTGGAGGTGTGTGTAAGTGTCGTTCGAATCCTTCTCCTAAAAATATCCTAGTATATTAAGGATACATGTTTTGTTATAAAATAATGTGATAAAAAGATTTTATGGGTTGTAGAAGTAAAATAAAATAAAAACAGTTAAGTGAAATTGTTACCTTTAATTTGGGTAACTCCCTTTGGTTGGAACCAAAATGACTTCTTGAAGTTCCTTCTGCCTAAGGTAATGATTATGAAATGAGTATAGGGAGATTATTAGATTATTTAGGAAATTTTTGGATGATCCATGTTGATTTATTGATGTGATTAATTAGTTATAAACGAGAGTATTTTATAAGGGGTAGGAGGGGCTATTTCGGAATGTGTGAAAATATTATTTTATTATCTAATGATATTCAGTTTCTAAAGGTCCAAAACTAATTAATTAAAGTATAAGATAAAATGAATAATGGTTGAAATAAAATCATAAAATAAAATTTGACCGGTTTTGGATGTTATTTTTTTATTTAAAATATTATTTTTTTAAATGATTTATTAATGAGGTAAACACTGCATCATTTTTGTGTCATAAATAATTTTATTTATATGATGTCTGAAAATTATAAAAAAAATTACCATGATGTAGGTATTCTTCTTAGATTTATAATTAATATTTATAGTCGAACATATAACTTATATAACCCCATGTAAAAATTAATTTACTAAAAGATATTTGTTTATGTCATTTTTGTCATTACTTTAAGTTAATTAAAATAAAGTGTCATTATCACTCCCATGTGGCTCCATGGGGTCACAAAATATACCCAAGGATTCCCATGGCCGGCCATGACTCATCCAATAAGTTTAGGACCCATGTTAATGTAATTTTTTATTTTTATAATATTTTTTTTCCCTTGAATTAAACGATTTACCTTTAACCGCGGTAAATAAAAGTCAAAAGTCACTATTCAGCAAAAATTATTTTCATCTTATTGAACCACGTTTTACTTACTAATAACAAACATGTATTTTGGATTTTCTATATCCAATTCAAATAAGTAGTAAAATTTTATTTAAATGAAAAATTTATTTTTTAACAACTACTTAGTGGTTTCACTATTCATCAAAAATTGAAGTTTTTCAGAAAACTACCAAAAATTCATCCTAACCTATATTTGATATTACAAATTCAAAAATAATGTCTATTTTAACAAATTTAAAACATAAAAGTTGCATTAATTGATTTATAATTAATTCCAATTATTAAAACAAATAGTGTGTTTTTAAGAAACATTAACTATCAAAAGATTGATACTTGTTTATGCCCAATTTCAAAGTGAAATTAATTACAATGACCCAAATTGGATTAATTGGTAAAAAATGATATAATTACACTTTTCAACAAATTATAAAGATAATCTAACCATATAAACAAATTATATTAAATTCCACATTTGAATTAAAATATAGTATTTTTAATTATTCATAAAAAATGATTTTTATAAAAAAAATACCAATAATTTACCCAATGTAAATTTTGATGGCCTGATTTTAAAGAAGAATTTTATTTTTTCAAATTTAACATAAAAAAGTGACCAAAACTATATCTAATGATGGTTATCCATTAAAAGGATGTAAATCAACCTTTTAAAGTAAATTATGTTTAAAATTAGATTCATTCACATTTTAAGCCTCTACCTTTTATTGGATAAATGTAAAAACATTTAATATACATATATAATAATTTTTTATTTAGTTTTGTTCATTCCTACCATTACAACATCTTTTTGTAAACTACCATTTAAAATAATAATATTATATTATTAGTGTACATCGTAAGATTTCAAAGAAACCCATTGTTGTGTATCATGTACACCATCAAACATAGCATCCCCTTTAATGTAGAATTAATATCTAGTTCACAAATATTAATAAATATGAAGAATTTAATTTTATTTATTTACCTGGGATTTTATGCATATAAAGAGTAAATATGATGATTTTTTGGAATAATTTTCTAGAGGTTACTAAACAATAACCTAGGTTCCTAGACAAGTAATTAAAAATAGAAACTTGTTTGATAAATATAACTATGAAAACCTAAAATGATTATTTTCATAATGAATTATAAATAAATGAGTAATTATATGTTTTAGGTGAATCATATATTCTAATATGTTATGAATGTTAATCAATTATAATTTTATAATTAATCTAAATTTATTATGTTATAGGACAATAGAATGTAAGAAAACATTCAGAACCTAAGGTAAGTGTTTACCATATTACATTAATTTTTGTGAGATATATACTCTATGTAGAGAATTTTTATGTTATGTGGTAAATATAAATAACATTAATGAGTTTTATTATTATTTTAATTAAAATAATACGAATATAAAAATACATATACTATGTTGTCCTTCATGAATTTTTCATTGAGTAATTACTAAAACATTATGAGTTCTTTGTCACAGTATTGTTGCATTGAGAAATGTTTAATATTGTACACCTATATGTGTTTATATAGAAAATATAATGCGTCTTTTTTTATATTATATTTCAAATTTATTTATATTCATTGTATTGAATGTTTTGGTTGATATACTTTCTTTCAAGGTGTTTATGATTCAAAAGATACCTAAGTTTTAAAGATTTAAGTTATAGACTCATTTATTTCAATGATTACTTATAAATAATCTCAATAGATGTAAATTATTTATTCTTTATATTTTAAACCCATTATTTTTTCTTATCCTTTGTTCATCACTAGGTTTTTCATGATTGTTTAAAATTTACACACATTGGTACATGACATCATTATGAATTTTGATTATAAAAAGATATCAGTATTTCTTCTTTATTGGTTAAGAGTATTTCTCCTCTATGTCCACATTGTTTAAATAATTTTACGGATTTTTCAAAAAAATGAATTTTTTTAAAAGTTTTATTTTTGGTGAAAATAAATTAATTATAAAATATTTTAAATGAATTTATTTAAATGATTACCAATTAAAAAATATCTTTTATTAAATAATAAACATAATATTATCTTTTAAAAAAAATTATTTAATATTTTTTCCCAAAATCATGAATGTTATTTTCTTTTAAGATTCCTTTAAAATATTCCTTTTTAATTTTCAATGAAAATTTCCTTCTCAATATTTTTATTTTATTAAGATACTGAATGAAATTAATATTTTCCTCTCTATTAGAAAAAATTTAAAAAGATATTTTGATGGTATTTTTGATTTATGAAATATTGTTTAATGTTTTTAATACTCCATAATGTATATGTTAAAACAATACCATCGATGATCTTTCTTTAGATGGATTGTGATGATATTATTTTAAAATGTTTTTGTGAAACACGTTTCATTCCACAGGACAATTAAGATATGATAAAATAATGAATCCTTATAAAATACAATCCATATCCTTTTTATAGATTTTTTATGATTATGTGTCAATTAAATCATTGTTAAACATATTTATTCTTCATGGTTTGTGATACAAACAAATGTTGAATATTTTTATGATCTTTATGAACAATTTTGTATCAATTTCATTATTTGAAAAGTGGGATAAAAATTATATATACCTCAAATGAATTGTATAAATAATGTTATCTCATGAGATATTATGAACTAGAATAGTAATTGAACACAATATAGTAAGGAACTCTTTCCAATATGATCGGCTTGGATGTGATAAATGACTATTTAAAAAAGGTTATATGCTTATATGTTTTCAATAAAATTATGTATTTTGATTATAGTATTCTTTTAGGGATACAGATTGATTATTTATGATTCCAAATTCTTATTAAATGTACTATTTATTATGATAAATCCTTAATAAATAACCCATTATTTATAATATTTGACTATTTGGATAAGAATTTTTTTCATTAATGATCATGATATCATACCCCTAATCTTATTTTATTCACATTTTTTTGTCAATGAATGATATCTCATATGGTTACCCTTACATAGCCTATGATCTCACCCTTTCTTACATTTTCATTTCCCCAGGTTATGAATAATGATATTATGTAAGATATGTTTTTAAGGGTACCTTGTGTAGAGTATTTTTTTAAATATATTGTTTCCTTCTTACAGAATAAGAATATCTTGGTATTATATTAAAATTTTCCATCTAATGAGAAAGATCAGGGTTTTATGATGTGAATTGTTTTTCTAAATTCCTTAAAACATAAAACCCAAATTATTTTGGTTAAATAAGTGAATCAATGATGAATATTTATTTTATAATTATGGAATATTTAAATTTATTCCCTATGGTTGGTATCAATTTCAATATGTGAAGAATGTGATTTTAGAACTAAACCTAGGAGGATGGTTCTCCAATTATATCAACCATGTTGGGATCATCATTATCTCATAATATCATTAAAAAATAATAATATTTTAGGTAGGTTTTTTAGAAAAACATAAAAAAATTTCCTCTTTGACATTTATTTAATAACAGATGTGTAAAATCATGTTTCATGTTGGTTTTTTAAAAATTGACATGAATGATGAATTTTCTTTCAATTTTTAAATAACTGAATTGAAAAATCTCAAAAATTATTCTTTTATAATAATTTATATTCTAAATATATTTTAACATCTGTTTAAATAATAGAAATTAAAAAAATTACTATATCCTATGGGATGATGTAGCCTCATAAATCGAAGTTAAAAACAAAAAAAATTGTTGATATAAATAACTGATTTTTCTAAATGTTGTATTGTATTTTTTATCTAGGATTGGATTGTAATTTATTCAGTTGAAATATTAAATTTTATACTAATCTATCTTCACAAACATCATTTGATTTTTTTATACAAATATTTATACACAACTTTCATTGAGGAATTTAACTTATACCACTTTATATTTTAATCTTTCATAGCTAAAATTTAGTCATCCATGGTTTTGTATTAGTCTAATTTGATTGGCTTCATAGATAAAATTTAATCATCTATAAACATTTCAAAGTGGAATTTATCATGAAAGACATGGATTTTAATTTTTTATCTTATTTTTTTGAAGGATCGAAGTGATTACTCTTATAAAATTATGTATTTATTTTTTCATAACATGACCAAAAACAATATCTTATAGTGCTTTAATTTAATCTAACATAATTTTCATTCCTTTAGGTTAATATGATGTGACGTATATGTTGCTTTTCTATTTACAATATTCTTTCCTATAAAACATATAGTAATTCAAATCACTACTTAATATTAAACTCATGATTATAAAGTTATGTAATATTAAAAAATAAATAATGTAAACTATTTAATATTTAAAATATAATATTAAAAATTAATGTAATATTAAATAAAATAATCTACACAACATAAATACTATATAATATTAAATTATAATTAAAACTACCGTAGAATAAAAATCTACAAAATACTTATATTATATACTCATGATTATAAAAATTAATACAACTAATTTAAAAATGCATACTCAATAATATAAGATCAAAAATTGTTAAAGAATAATATTTATTAATAAAAATATTTTTTCATATGTTAAAAATAAATTCAAAAAAATATATATATTAATATAATTAATAAAAATTACTCAAAATTATGAAATCATAATTATATTAAATTAAATTTCTTTAACTCTATAAATTATATTTAAAACATTAAAACTACAAAAATAATTAATAAATAATTAATATAAATATAATAAAAATGAACTATCAAGAACACATCTAAATTTAAAATTATAATGTTTTAAAGATGTAAAATATCTTAATCATTATCTTCTATTATCCTTCAATCAACTTATTTATTTATTTAATAATTTTAAATTCCATTGACATACACACTCACTAATTTTACTCACTCTAATCTTTAATCAATTTTAATATTTAATTCCAACCATATTTTCATTAATTTAATTATTCAGTACATCATTGCATAGACTTTTAATTAGTCTACTAAATAATACGTATGCCTCTAATGTGATAAAATATGATACTTGGGGAGATGTTACTGCATTTAAGGAATAATTTAGTATATTTCCTCTATGAAATTTAATAAAAATTATCTCATTTTCATAATAATGTGTCCTTCATTGATCAGGACGATGTGTAAATATATTGTAACTTGAAATTAATTCAGTAAATGCAGCCTTCAATTTCTCCTTGAAATTATCTTTTCACAGAACCCATGAACAATCATTTTTGAAAAAAAATAATATTTAAAATCCCTGTAAATTTTATTATTTTATTAAAAATAATAAACAAATATTGATTTTTGAAATAATTTTCTATATATTATATTCATATTCATAATTAACTTATAATAAATCTATATTCAATATCAATAAATTTATACAATTGAAATAATATTAATTAAATATCTTCACAATAATTAAAATTTCAATTCTCCTAAGAAATCATCTTCGAATCATCTCCAAAATTTAAGAAATTGAAATCGTCATTTAATTCTAGATAAAATATCCTTATAATTTTTCAATGAAAATTTTCATACACCTTTAGCAATTTCATATTATATACAATTAATTCCAAATAATGAATCAAATATATTCCATTAAATTAAAATTTAAATTCAAATATAACATTTCATTCATTTCTTCCTTGATAGACACTTTTAACTGCATGAACAATCATTTCACAATTTTTCATGAAGTAACATCACCCCATATATACTAAAAAATGAATTTTTAAACAATTTGGTTAATCATACTAGATGCATGATATAACGATCTGAACCTTAACCATCAAATAATCACATTAATTCAACTATATTTACCATTCATACATTCCCAATGGTATTTTTAGTTTATATTTTTTGAAAATTCTATCATAATGTATACATAACAACCCACAAGCATACAAAATGGACATAACTAAAATTGCATCTTTTTTATATTACAACATCCATTAAAAAATAAAACATGATGTCATTTAATTAAATATTTTAACAACATTCATTTTGGATTTCTAATTTCTCTTAACCAACATTAAAACCTATGAAAACCATTTTGAAACATTGGACATGCAAAAAAATATCAGTAAGGGACATAAAAATCATTAAAGAAATCAATAACCAATTAATACTTATAAAAAGATAAAGTACATTCTTCTCACACTTTAAAATAGAATATAATTTCATTGTGAAAAAATGAGGTTTCCATAAAACATATAAGGCACAAAAAATCATCTATGTGACTAGGGGAATCATTTATTACTATACATACTAATTATTGTAACCCACATGACTAACATATGATGTAACTATTATAGTTAGCCTTGGAATAACCATGATGGTCAAATTAAAAAATACCAAATGCGTTAGAGAGATATCATATATTCATCTATATTTGGTTTATAATGGAACCAGAAGTCATCAAAAACAGTTTCCAAAAACTAGTATATGATAACAAAACATGAATACTTTTATCATAAAAACAATTCTTTAATAAAATTATTTTTTAAAAAAATTATATTGAACACATGAAATTGAAAAATCATTGAAAATAAAAATGAAATAATGTAAATAATACTTCAATATAGAAATTCATAATTAAAGAAGGTAAATGTTTTCATTATTTTTATAAATAATATTTTTTTAATTTCATAAAAAAGTTACATTTATGAGGATTTCAAAAGGAAAGTCTCTTGCCACTAGTTGGACTTCTTTAAAATGTATCCAAAACTAATTTGTAATAGTTTAAGTATTGTATTAATTTATTAAAGAACTATTTTAATATTTATAATACCTTATATAATCTTCTTATAATAAATTTCCACTAATATATTCAAAACATTTTATTATTTTCATTGTTTTTTGTGTGTTCGTTTCATGGTTTCATGATTTGTTCATTATGAATTTTCTTGTAAAATTGAAATAATACTTTAAAAGGGATAAAATATATATATGTGTGTGTGTGTGTGTAGTTTTAAAGAATTATTACTATGTTTAAACTATCCATTAATGTGGTAATATAAAGAAAAACTCATCATCCATGAATGTAGTGAATTGACAAACCATGAACGAGGATTACATTTTTCAGGAATAAAAGGTGAAAATAAGAGATTTTATGCTTGATATACCTTTAAAACTACAATATTATACTTTATTTATGATTATATAGTTCTCATGAAACATTTGACAGGGGAGGATATGGTATATGTGATTAACAATTTAAAGAGAAGGAGGAATTTACCTCTTAAATATTTCCCCTTTGACAACCTCCTTAAACACTTGGTATTTTTCTTTTTGTGATATCTGAAACACTAGGATATAAAAAGGGATTAAGGGAAGTTAATTTTTTTGAGGATATAATAGAAAGAAGTCTTAATTTGATGAAATTAAGTGAAGTAATGTGTCTTGTTTTATAATTTTAGTAACAAGAAATTTTGGAATTACATAAAATATTAAAATATAATATGGATATTTTGGGTGTAAATACTTCAAAAATGGACTAAAAATCCATGGATATTACATTATAGATGAAATATTATACAATTATTCCTTATTAAATATTTTTTATTTTTAAATAATTGTATAAAATATTTTATTCAAGAAATATATTTTTTAGTCAAATTTAAAAAATAGTTATAACATTGACATTAAAAACATAAAAGATATTTACAATTAAAATAAATATATGTTATTATATCATATACATGTCACCATTTTCTATATAATTCATGTATCTACTTAATTATATCGTATTGTATTTATTTTAATATTTCTAATTTCATTTTTTATTTTTATATTTATTTATAATTACTTCACCACTACTTTTCAAGGTTTTTATGTATTAGTTTTTTACTTAAAATTAAAAATTAATTATCAAAATTAATATAAATATTTTAGATTTCCGAAAAAATTAGTCAAATTTTTTTAGAAAAATTTATATTAGAATGTTATAAGAATTTAAAACCATAGTATGAGAAACATAACATTCATTAAACAAAAATATAATATATAGTTTAATGTGGTCCAAGTGGATCTAAAAGGACGAAAATTAGAAAAAAAATAATTTAACTGATTAAACGCAATCACAAACATAGATTTATTCAATTTTTTTAGTTCATTTAATATTTCTTATAATTAAAATTAAATTAAATTTATTGATTTTGATTCTCCTTGCACAAGAAGTGAACCAATGTTGCACAAGCATTAATGTTATTTATTTAATATATACAAATTAAAAATAAACTAATATCATAAAAATAGATGAAATAAGTTCAAGATAATATTTTATATTCATTCTTTATATACAATTACTCATATCTATATCAATATGACTTCATTAATTTGTTAATTTTACTTTTCATGCCTCATCGAAGCATTGAATTGGATTTTGGATATGATTCATGTCATATAACTCTAAAATTTTAAAATATCAAAAGAAACCTAAATTATTCTTTATTATTAATAGAAAATATTATTCAAATAATTTATATAAGTAAATTATTATCTATAAATAACCAAGTTTAATATTTCCAACACTGCTTAGGCACTACGTCGGCACTGATAAAGATTTTTATACTTATCATGAAAATAATAATAATTACATTTCAAGAATTATTTATTGTAAAATATTTATATTAGAACTTCAAAATTTAGTACTTCCATAATATCAAAAAATTTAATATCATTGTTATGTCTTGATGATTTCATAAAAATAAATTTTTATAAATTAATATTTATTTTTTACTATTCGATAAAAAAATATTTTTTAAAAATAATTATCAAAAATTTATACTAAGATAATTTAAAGATGATGAATTAAAAATGAAATTATTTTTCAAGTTATAATTGTAAACTTTTCTACTTAATCTTTTAAATATTACCATATAATAAATTATCTTAACAAAAATATTTATTTTAAGTATTAATTAAAAAATAAATTTAAATATTTAATCAAAAAATATTAAAAAATATTAAAAATAATTATTATTTTAGTGCCTTCATTTTTAAATTCAACCCCCTATAAATTTTAGCCTCTCAGTTAATTAACTTATTAAAAAATGGAGATACATTTCCTACATAGAATTTTTATATTCCCACGTTTCTTCTTCAACCATATGGTTTCCCCACAAAGACCTAACCTGGAAAATTACATTGTTCTGTAATACTTTGTCTCTATAATCAAGAATCATAATAGGATTTTCCATATAAGGAATTTTCTCTTCCACCTGAACTATATATTGTCTCAAAACATGAGATAAATCTGGAACATTCATTCTTAACATCAAACCCTAGAAATGAATCTATACATGGGATAAACATGGAGGAAAATCTACTCAGTAGGCAACTAGTCTAACATTATTCAAAAAATTAGAAGGACCAATGAACAATAGACATATAATTACACTCTTTCCATAACACATCACACTTTTCTATGGAGATATTTTTAAGAAAACATGATCACCTACCTCAAGATAGATGAATTTACTCTTGTTATCAGCATAACATTTCTACCTGCTCTAAGTTATCCTCAAATGTTGTTGGATCATCATCACTTTCTCTACCACTTCCTCTACTAATTTTGTTCCCACCAACGTAATTTCCCTGACTTCATCCCAAAATGATGGGGTTTGGAACTGATTCCCATATAATTCCTAAAAAGGTTCCATCTATATACTGGAATGAAAATTATTTTTATACAAAAACTGAACTAAAGAAAGATGATAATCCCCACATCCCTATTAATTCATTGAACAATTATGGATAATGTCTTTCAAGGATTGAGTTTTTCATACCAAATTTCCATTAGACTGAGGATGAAAGTTTCTGTTGAAATTTAGTTTATTTCCCAACAACTTCTAAAGTACTTTCAAAAAGATAGTTGTGTACATGGGATCCTGATCAGATAAAATGGTGAGCAGAACTCTATATAACCTGAAAATATCTTTGAAATACAGTCATGATAGTTGATCTAGAGATATAATATCTCAAAAAGTAAAGAAATGTGAAGATTTCTTCATTTTATCAACAATAAATAAAATCTTATTTTACCTCGATAATTATTTGGTAGTCCCCCATGAAAATACATAGATATAATTACCCATTTCAATTATGGAATTATAAAAGGTTGAAACCTACCATTTGATAGTTTTATATCTGATTTAACTTGGTTACAAGTCAAACAATTCATGGTAAAATTAAAAATATCTTTATTTATTCCATCCCATGAATAATACCCCAAATTTTCTCTGTACATCTTTAATCATCCAGGATGAACTGAAAAATAAGAACTATGTGGTTAACATAATAATAATTTCTTTAAATTGGAATCACAAGTCACACGTTGTCTCTTTTCAAATATCATGACATTATACTTCTCAAAATTAAATTTAGGAATCTTCCCTTTCTTAACCAACACTACTATTTTTATAACTCACATTCTTCTTTCTGAACATCTTAATTGTGCCAGAAAAATATGGCTACATTGACACCAGAAATAAAACTGAGAAATTTCCAGCACCCACAACATTTCGGCCAAAATTATCAAATCATTAATCAAATATTCTTATTCCATATGTAATAGGGTTAATAATGAATGATGATTTTGATTCAAGGTATCTTCCTTCTTTTCACTTTCCTAGATGGTAAATTATTATGTAATAATAAACATTTATCATCTCCATCCACCTTCTATACCTCATGTTCAATTAATTATGTGTAAATATATTCTTTAAATGATTATTATGTTTATATATTTCCCACCTAGCTATATAAAAATGATTTATCAATTTTTTTTAAATCAAAAAACAATAGATAATTCTAAATAATGTGTAGGATAGTTTAACTCATGAGGATTCAGTTGTCTTGAAACATAAGAAATTACCCAATCCTTCTCTATCAAAATGAAACCAATTATATCAGGTAAAACATCACTATAGATGAAACAATTCATCATTTCTCAAGGGAAAGGACAAAATAAGAGCATTAACCAATCTCCATTAATGTTCAAGAAAAAACAACATATTCTTATATTAAAATAAATTTCATTATTTTTTATGTATACATAGCTATATTTATAGATAACAGTGAAATTTTTTCAGAACATGATTGGTAATAGCCTATTAATATATGAAAACACTGAATTTCAGTAACATTATTTGGTCTTATCCACTCATTTTCCACTTTTTTGGTAGGATCAAATGTTAAACCATTCTAATTTACAATGTGAAAAAGAAAATAAATCTTTTGTAACAAAAAATCAAATTTTATAAATTTTCCATATAACTTAATTTCATTGAGACTATAAAGCATAACCCTTGGATTTTTTTCATGATCTTAATAACTTATTTAATAAACCCAAATATCATTAATAAAATCAACCAGAAACATATCAAAAATTTCATTGAATATTTTATTCAGAAGATCCATAATACATCATGGGAATATTTCAAACCAAAGGGTATGTGAACAAAATCATAACACATATATCTAGTGAAAAATTCTACTTTTGGAACTTCATAATCCTTCACCATTCGATTATAGTACCTGGATCTCAAATGGATCTTTTTAAAATATAGATCTCTCTATAGTTGATCAAACAAATCATCGATTTGAGTAAATGGATACTTAATCTTAAAATTATCGTTATTCAAATAACTATAATCAAAGTAAACCCTCAAGGAACCATCACTATTTTTAAGAGGAAAAATGTGATCCCCCCTATGGTGAAGTACTACAATGAATAAAATTTTTATCAAGAAACTCTTACAACTACTTTTTCAATACTATAATTTCCACATGTTCCATTTTATATAGGGGTTTTGAAATTTCCTTATCATTATGAAAGAAATTCAATTTTAAATTTAACTTCTTGATTTGGAATAATACTCGGAAACTCTTCAAGAAAAACATATTGGTATTCACTTACCATTGGAACATCATTTTTCAAAACATATCCCTTATCTTAAGAAATATGTGAATGATAATAATCATTGAAATCTTTTTACATTTTATCATATTTTTAATATGTAATCAGTGATATGGTTTCACTCTTTTGTACAAACTGAAACTTTTTTAGAAAAATGTTTCATTTAGCTATATAATCAATCGTAGTATGGTAAAATGATATCCAATCTATACTCAAAATAACATGAAACTAAACTAGGGATAAAACAACATGATTTGTAGTTAATTTCATTCCTTATAAAACTACAAGAATATCCTTATAATTCTTTTTATTATTTCCCCATATTTCTTACTATAGGTTTAAGTTTCCTTTCTTGAGTTGAACATTATGATTTACTATAAAATTATTTCGAAACCAATTTCAAAAAAGGGATTAGAAAAATATATATAAACAAATAGTTTACTAGATACCATATTATCTGATAACCTAACATATACTTAAGTTGTCACAAATTTATTCACTATACCATTCATCTTATAGTTTTGTTTCTTCCAATCATTTAGATCTGTCTTTGAGCATATATGTGCATAATTCTACAAATCCCTACATTTAAAACACCATACTGATTTTTTAACAAAATTATACATAAGATCATTTTCATTTAAATATAATGACATATATCAAAACAAACCACATTTGAATAAATTCCATAAATTTTTTAGTCATCCCAGGGTTATTTTTACAACACTTTCCTCAAAATAGAAACTATAATTTCTTACCTTCACATATCTTTGATTTATTCTTTCCCATATATTTCCATTTGAACCATTTGTTATATGGTTATCAAAGTACACTTGATCATTAAAAAACCCTATTTATACCCACTTATCACATCAACCAATTGTATCGTAATTTTCAAAATCATAGGAAACCAATTCCCTTCAATATCATGTCTTCAATATTGAGTAAAAACTATTTATTTTACTATCAAGATCTAAAATAAAATTTGGAGGGTATCAAACCAAATGAGTGAAGTTTTCCTCATAAACAACCACATAATATTATTACTTTTGTTTCAAATTAATTAATTTTATTTTCAATAAAATGTGAAAACATATTAGGAAAATATTTTTGAAGGAAAATATTCATAAATTCATCTCATTTCATTCTATCAATCTATTATCTTTCCCTAATACTAATTACCATTTAGCACCACTAGTTGGATTGACCTTAAAATGATAAATATTTAGACTAACATTTTCATTATCAAAGAACCCATGAAATATAATGTCATCTCAAGGGATTTAATCCACCCTTTAGTTACCAAAAGGAATGAAGATCCGCTCATGGAATGTGGGTGTTGCCTCATAAAATGTTCCACTAACGTTGTTCTCCTTTATTGTAGATTTAGTTGTTTCCATACATGTATTCCACCACTATTTATAGAACACACAAACTCTCATGTTACTTTCATAAGTTTCTTGGTTCCATTTCCCACCATTATATATTGTGTATTTGGAAAGATAAAATCATCTTGGTTCTTTTCTAAATTAGCTTCCCAATTTCATCTGTGGGAAACCATTCCTAACAAACATATCCTCGAGGAATAAAAATGGAAATCATAAAATTATATATTATTTCAGATTAATTATAATGTAAAATATTTTATTTTATTATATTAATATCATTCTAACCAATGATGTTATCTAAACCTTTCTTTGAAACCAACTATAAGGACTTGGTCTTTAACCATTACAAAATCTTGTAATTTCAACTAGAATCACATTCATATATTACCAGATATCATTTAGATTTTTTGTTTCGTGGAATTTATGTAAAAATCTATACATAACAACCAATAATCAAACAAATTATATAATACTAAAATTGTATCCATTTTTTCATAATACAATAGGGTTTAAAAAATAAAACATGATTTATTTTAAGGAAATATAATCCCAATGTTCGTCTTGGATTCTTTTTTTCTATTACCAAACCATAAAACCTATTAAAAACATTTTAAAACATGGAATGTGCCCAAAAATAACCATAATGGAATAAAATTAAGGAAATATACTATTAGTCCATCAATACATATAAACACAAGAATAATGTAATTATCACACATAAAAATAACATATACAAACATTTGAAAAATGTGATATTTCAATAAAATATTGAAATCATAAAAAAATGTTTCATAAACATGTAGATTCTTTTTTTACCATATTTACTGAGGATTCTAACCCTCACAGGTATCATTTTATTGATAACACTCACAACTAACTTACAATTAAATCATTAGGACTACCTTGTGATGTAACTATCATAGTTATATTTAGAATAACGGGTGAGGTCAACTTCAAACATACCCAATGAATTCGATTCCTATCACAGACCCACCTATATTTTGTTTACAATGGGACCACACTTCATCATAAAAATTCCCATGAACAATTATATAATCATAAACTATGAATACTTTCACCATAAAAGTAATTCCTTAGGGGAAATCACAAATATATTAAAATCTCACACACAAGAAAAGGGAAAAAAATTTAATTGATATTAATAATGAAATATTATAAATAAGACATCAAAATATTAATAACTAATGAAAAAATTAAATCCTATCATGTTGTAAAATCTAAAAAATAATCTTTTGTGATTTCGTTAAAAGCGACATTAAAAGAGATTTTAAGAGGAAAGTCCCTTTCCACATGTCTGGAATCCTTCCAACATATTAAAAAACCCTATATAATTGTTTAAGAGGTGTTATTAAATTATAACATAAATATATTATTATTTATAAAACCTTATATGATCTTCTAATAACATATTTTCACCAATTTATTAACAATATTTCATTATTTCTATTGGTTTGAGGGTGTTTATTTCATTGTTTCATGTTCGGTTCATAATGGATTATATTATAAAATGTAAATAATACTCCTAAAGAAATAATATATATATATATATGAAATTTTTAATAATTATAAATTAATTAAATAATTATATGAATATAGTAATAAGAAAAAAATACTCATAATCCACGAATCTAATGAATTCACACCATAGATAAAGATTTCATTTTTTAAGAATTAAATTAGAAAATAAGAGACATAATGATAGATATAACGTTTGAAAAATAACATTACATTATATTTATGACAATTTAGTTATCATGAAACTATGTATAGTGGTGAGGATAAGGTAGAAGTGAAAAAATCTTTAATAGATAATGAATATTTTACCTCTTGAAAATTTCAACTTGAGAACCTCCATAGCCACTTGGAATTTTTCTTTTTGTGAGAATATAAATAGTAGAATGTGTGAATAGATCATTAGTATATAATTATTCATATTATATTCTAGAAATAAGGATCAATGTGATGAAAGTAAGTGCTGGAATTATTCTATTTTATAATTGAGGGGATATGAAATTTATGATTTACGTAAAATATTAAAATATAACATTGGTATTATGTGGGTAAAGACAAAAAGAAACCCTAAAAGTCCCAACATATTAAATTTTAGAGAAAATATGATGTCTTTCATCAATATTCAATAATTTTTTAAACAAATTAATAAAATATTTTATTGATGAAATATTTTTTTTTAAATTTTACTATATTCAAAACTATGGCTTAATAAAATTAAAAATGAATAAAATTTGAAAAATAATTATTATATATTATAAATATTATTTTTTTGTATATAATTCATGGATAATATTAACTATCTCATATTATATTTATTTATAATTCTCTAATATCATTTATTTTATTTTTCCATTAAGCTAATAATTACTACATCATCATTGTTCAAGCTTTTAATATATTTATTTGTTGCCTAAAATTTAAATATAAATTATCATTATTAAGATTAATATATTAAATTTTAGAAAAATATTTACGGTTGAAAATTATTTTGGAGGACCTAATATTAAAAATTTATACTAAATGTAAACTATTCTGTGAACAACTTGATATTTGTTTATAATGAACGGGAATCTTCGCGAATGGCCTTTTTAAACCCTCTACACCCAGGAACCCCCCTCCCCATGTAGTGGTCATCCAGAAAAGCCCTAGTCAAGAAGTAATTATTTCTAGCCAAGATTTCTTAGCATCCCACTGGGTAATAGTCTAATCAAAGATGGTTTGACACAGAAATCAGTCAGCTATGTGGTATGTTCCCTTCTTCCCATCCGGTGGGACACCAAGTTACTCGGCTAGGTGAGTGGATCATGGGAGGAACAAATTTACCCAAAATAAGGCTCCCATGAATCAAACTCATATCTCACTGAAACTTACTCATTCATCAAATTCAATTAAAAAATATAAGTCATTTTATGGTTTAATAATTTAAAATAAAATCATTTTGCTCAATTTTCTTATTATTCCAGAAGCACTACATCAAGGTTTCACAAGAATTAAGGTTAATTATTTGACATATAAAAATTAAAAAATAATTTACAATAAAAAAATAACTTAATTTGGTTCAATTTATTATTTTATATTCATTATTTATGTATATTTTTTCATATCCATGTCACGAAAACATCATTAATTTGACAAATTGACATTTCATTCCTTTTCAAGCATTTCACAGACATTAGGAAAATATTCTTTTTATATAACTGAAATATTTAAAAATTATGAGACAAAAACATAAATTATAAATAATAATTAATTAAAAAATTTTGAAAATAATTTTTATCACTAAATTACTATCTATAAAGAAAAAAATATTACTTTTCAAATGTTATGTGAGCACTGACAATGATTTTTATACATATCATGAAAATAATTTGTATTTTCATTTTTTTGATTTATTTCATGTACAATATTTATATTATAAATTCATAAATTATTAATTACATTATATTATAAATTTTTATATCATAATTATGTCTCGATGATGTCATAAAAAACAGTAATTTTTATTATTCCCTAGAAAATTATTTTTTCCAAAAAAAATATCAAAAATTCACACTAAAATAATTTCAACATGCTGAATTCCAAAAATAAATTGGTTTTACTCATATTAATATTTTATAATTTAAAAAATTAATCTTTTAAATTTAACAATATAAGAATTTCGATTAATAAACTATTTATTTTAAGAATTAATTGAAAAAAATGAATTTAACTATATAATTGAAAAATACTAATAAATATGAAAACATATTATTCTATTATTACCTAGGTTGTTACATGTAATCATTTTAATATAATTTTTCTCAAATGTGAGTTCATAAAATCCAATACTATGCACCTTTTAATTCACCATGAATCTCCAAGATCATGTGTTATTGATTTTGGTTCAGTGCATTGGAAACTCATTTTTTGTTTAAAACATTTATATTTCAAATTAATCATATGTGACATCAAATTTTAATTTTTAGTGTAATAATAATTCTAAAAAATATTTTCTTTGCATGAATCACCTTTAGATAAAACATAAAATTTTGGAATATCACTCTTTATACAGTGGAAACTTTCTTAACATCATTATAACATATAAGGGTTATCCTTTAATATGGCATCAAATATAAAAGTAATACAAAGAAATGTATGAGTTGCCCAATAAAAATCAACATATTGAAAGGTATATACCGAAAATATAATAGTAAGTATTAATTATATAATATATTTCCTTTATCAAAAAATTCAACCATCTCTTTAATTAATCAAATATATAAGATATTTTACCTCATAAAAATCATTCATATAAGGATTCTATCGGACATAACCAACGTATATAAAATTTTTAACTATAATGAATTATATATATATATAATATAAGAATCATATAATATAAACTAAAAGACTAATAATTTCATTTTGGAAACACTAAACCATAAAAAATAAAATAAAATTTTAACCCAATTATTTAAAATTAAAATATTAAATAAATAATTAAATTGAAATAATTAAAAAATTGTCTACTTCCATAAAACACATAAAGTAAATACCAAAAAAACCTATATCAAACATAATAAACACTAATAATTCATATGAACTTAATAAATTCAAACATCATATAAAAAAATGGAAAATAATTTTAAATCATGAATATAAACACATAATGGGAGGGGTATACTAATTATCAAGACACAAAAAAATGTTTTAGTGATCCACAAAACATTATCCCCTTTATTTATAATTTAAAAAATAAAAAATGACCTCATTCATTTTTTAATAATAAAAAAGATAATATAATATATATTAGATCATGAAAAAACAAATTAAGATAATATAACATATGCAATAGAGACATGTATAGTAAATGAATTTATTATCATTTATTAGTCACATAAGTTAAAAATATATATTAAATAATAAATTAATATTCAGTAGGGGAATAAAATATAAAAAATAACAATCTCCCCGAAATTTTAAAAAATACATTATAAATAAAATATTTAATATCACTAAATGGTAATTTTTAAACAACACCCGTCAAACTTGTAATAGAAAAATAACCCCCCCACCAATCCAAAGGTACCATTTTTGATAATATATGGTAATAAATTATTATTCAATGTTAAATCCCCCAATATTTAATAATTAATAACAAGTATCTGCAAAGCATATTCAAAATATTTGAAGGATTGGTAAATGATTTTTAGATAAATAAGTAACCAATGGATTATCTCTTTTTTGAAAATAAAAAAATTCTAAAAGAAGAAAAAAAATATATAAAAATACACCTCAGAATAATAATTTATTTTCAAAATAAGTATACAAAAAATATTCTAAGAATTTAATATTAAAACATTAAACAATAAAAAATAAACATGTCAGAACATGTCAGGATGTACTAAATATTTATGTAAGTAAATACTATATTAACAAAAGATAATATATAAATATAAACTAACATTATTGTACATGAAACAACAATCATTCAAGTGAATCAGATTAATAATAAATTAACCACATTCTAAATAGTTATTCTAATAAAAAAAAATTTGCCTTAGATTTTTGTAATAACCATTAATCAAACTGAATATAAATTAAAATACAATCATTGGATATGAATGTTAGTTAATATTCAAGAAATACATTAAAAAAATTACATATGAGATTCAAAATGTATAATATATAAGAGTTAAAAAAATCTATAGAACAATACAGGGTAATGAGAAGTTCATTTATGCACATTCGACTCAATACGAAATAGTATAAGATGTGATAAAATTGATTTGGAACAACATCTATAAAGAATAAAAATTACATTTAAAATTTATTTTATTACAAAACCATGATTAAATAATTTTATCATTTAAATAGTTTATATCGTATCTACACATGGAATCATGATCTAAAGAACATACAATCTTTGTACTAGGTTCATCAACATTATGTATTTCAAAATTATAAAAAGAATATGCATTGTTTGGAAGATCAATACAGTATTCATCAAAATAGTGTTAAGAAATATTATTCCTATATTGTTTTGGTTATTAAATTTATGAAACTTTATTGATGATAATTGATAATCAATTTTAAATAGTTCCAATATTAATATTTTTTCCTCAAATATTATTTTTTAAAGTGACATGACCTCCATAATTTTTAAAAATGGAATGAAATTTATGAAATTTCAACTCTTATTTCTTTATCATCCATTATCAATTTATCATTTAGAATTTTTCAAATTAAATATCCTTTCCTAAAACTCATAATTTTTTTTTTGCTACCCATATACTCTTGGTTCCAAAAATATTAGAATCTAATGACCTAGGAATGAAAATATGATTTTTATGAGTAATATTTCTAACCTTAAGGTTGCATAAATCCTTTGAAATATAAGCATGTTTGAAACCATTTAATTAGGTAGATTTATATTACTTTTTATTCTCATTGTATATATAAATAAAACAATGAAATAAAATATTACAAGTCAATTTTTTAGTATTCAAACTGGGCACATAATAATATCTCTAATGATTTTTTTCCATCATTTTATAAAATCCCTAGTTTAAATTAATTTACACTATTATTATTAATAATTATTCTATGTTTATCCTAAACCATAGTAAATATAATACATTCCACCTTAAAATAATCAATTTCATCCGAAAAATCATTAATTATTTTATCATGAAAAGTACAGGAAAAATCTGATTTATCAAGTATGTAATATTTTTCTAAAAGTTGTTTAGGAAAATAATTTGTTTCAATAAAAAGCATTCATAACATTATAAAATATTTTCTTATTCTTTAATTAAATTGTGATATTCATCTTATAAAATGAAATGATCAGAATTAATCTCATTAAAATATTAATTTTCAAAATGATTGGTTGGTGTAAAGAATGACTATACCCCATTATTCTAATCCATAAAATTTATTTTTGAATATTTATTTGATTGATCATCTTTAGAGTGAGAATCAACACAAGAGTACCCAATAGCAACACATGTATCCCCCTTAGATTTATTTCCTCCTTTCTTAAAATTTGATAATACATATTTCTTTTGAAACGTCTTCTGCATTGATACAATGGTATTAACACTTGATATGGTTATTTGTCATGTATTCATAGATTTTGGCCTCTTTTATGTAGTAACCATACCTCTTATATTTTTTATAAAATTTCACAAATCATGATCAATTATTTTAAAAATATTTAATCCTTCAAAAAATTAATTATTTTCTTTAAAACAATTTAAATATCCAAATTCTATATCATATGATTTAGAATATGTTTCATTACCCTTTTTATCATTATTTAAACTAGTAACCCTAAAATATTCCTTTTTATATTGACTTTCATGTGATCATTGGTTTCTTTTCTCATCTTAATTACCAAAATCAAATATTATAAAACTAACTATTCCAATTAAAACAAACTAAAAGATAAATATCTTTTAATAGTAGTATTGATATCACATTATCTATTTGGTAAAACTCAAAGAACTTATAAATCATAATTAGGTGCTGGTACAGATAATCCCATATAAGATTATGATTTTTTTAAATAGTGATTATTTCATTTATTTGAGTGATAATCATTCCATAAAAGATCATAAATTTTTTTAAACATATCTATTATATGTTTTTAATTAATTTTATTATCTTCATAGTACTATTATATAAAGTAATAACTATTTATGAAATATTATAAGTAGTATCATATTGATAAAAATAGTTGTGCCCATATCATCCTATTCAAAAAATAATTTCATTGAGTTTTTAAAATTTCATTGAGTTTTTAAAATTTCAATAGTAATCTACACATTTATCTACACCCTATAATTTAGTTTCATCGGTAGTAAATTTTATGGTCCTGACCACATCAAAGGTAAATTTCAAAACAATATTCTTCAAATAGATAATAATTTTATATTTCTAACAACAACAACATTCTCCGTTGAAATAAGGAGATATTCCCATTTACATTACTTCTCTTAGGTCATCTATTTAAATCAAAAAATTTCTATTAGATTTTACTAGCAATGGATTGTTAGGTCAAAAAGGATATGTTATCTTTAAAGGGAATGCTATGATAAAATAATGTTGTATCAGTTATATATTAGATAAAAAATGATATAAAGTTTAATTGAATACATTAACATTCACAAAAAATTTATCTTTTTAGAAAATTCAATATTCATAAGGATTTTGTTTATATATTCCCATTTATTAAAATAATAAGTTTAAATGAAAGGAAAACAATAATTCTAATACAAAAGTTTTTTATACTCGTTTGGGGTTATAAATAATATAGACTTATACAATAAATAATACCTATTAAAGGGGGAGTGAATTGTATTGTGGTATTTTTCCAATAATTAATATAACTCAGTGTAAGAAGATGGCACATATTATAACAACCCAATATTTTGATGGTGGGACGTTACATTCTATATCATATTCAATTTGTAACAAAAATCTTAAATAACCCACAAAATATATGAGCCATATAACCAAATCATTAAATTTGGGTGTATGAATAATATTAAGTGATATATGAAATATAAATATATTAGCTACATATAAGAAATTTCATTATTTATTCTTAGTAAATAATGAATCATTTTTTAGAAAAATAACTGTAATCGTGATAAAAAGTTGTCTTAAAAAATTATTTTTCTTTCTTTTTATTATAAAATATTATAATTAATTTGTAGAAATTTTAGATTTTTTTTCAAAATTATCTTAATTTTTTAAATTATCATATCATAAATAACTTATGGTGATTTTTTTTATTTTTAGTGAAAATTTATTTTTAATGAATAGAGAAAAGTACTACTTTTAGTAAAAAAATCATACATTTTCAACAAGTTATTTAATTTGAATCTCTCATGATTGTTTTGAACATGATTTCAGGTAACATAAGTATTATTTATATTTATTTGAACCAATTAATTACATTTAAATCGAATTTATTTTAGAATTTAATATAAGTTAATTTTTTGGTTTAAAACATGTTTTTTTTTCGAAAAACGGTTTTAATTTGCGTAATGTTTCTTCATTTTCATTATGTAAAATATAAAATAATATAGAATGAATTAAAATAAAAGTATAGATTATGTAGCTATAAATATAAATTTAAATTAAAATAATAATTTTTACTTTTAAATGAGTTAATATAAAATTATCTTTTTAGTAAAATATACACTTCTTCAAAAACTACATTTCGTTGCATAAAGAGGTTTTATTTTAAATTAAATTATTTCACTTATATTAATTAAATTCATTAAAATGGATTCCATATTTTTAATTAAAATTAATTATATTTTATAATAATCTCCACTTAATTTTTATTAATATAGAATAATGAAAATAAAATAAAGACATTTTTTCATAGTTAATGTTAAAACGGGTTTACCATGGGTTAAAACTAAAAGATAATGGTTAAAAGGGCTTACAAATTTTTTCCAATTCCTATTTTATTCACATATTTATAAGATTATTACCTTAGGTTCTATTTTTATGTGTTATTGGGACACTTTTCCAAGAAATTGACTAACATAATAATTTGAGTAATGAAAAAGACGAAATGCCACACTATTGGTTTTAAATTTCAATTATGTATTAATATTGGGACAAAATAAATATGTGAATTGATATTTATTATTATTTTAATCATAATCTAATTAAATTCATGAAATAAATTTATTATTAATTTTTAGTAATTATATAATTACTTTTAACTCTTAAGAAATACTAATACAATTATTATTTTATTACTATAAAAATAAAATAAATGATACTAAAAATATTCAAAATAATATAAATTGAATAAATTTGTTACTCAATGATTTTTTGATAAATATATCCTAATACAACGATTTAAAATTAATATATTCTAATTCAAAATTTTCCATTAGATTTCTTAAATTAAAATTAAATGAATATTGTCAAAATAGACATTATTGTTATTTTATAATAAATAATATTTTATTAAATAATTTAAAATTCCTAAAAAATATCATCTACCATGTTATTGGAATAGTTTTAAATGTAATGATATTTTTTTTCTTGGACCAGTGGTTCATTAATAATAATTAAATTGATCTTTGAATAGTAAAGAAACATTGTTACCATGGTAAAGGGTAAACATGATTTTTCAGATTTCATGTTCTTGTATTAAATTTAATTTTCACAAAACATAGGATATTAATTATATAAATTTACTTTCGCACTTCGAACATTAGATAAAAATATATATATAATAATAATCATTTTATTACTTATCTAAACTGATAACTTAGCTAAATAAAAATTCTTCATACTACAGTGAAAATGGAAATAGTAAAAGGTTAAAGAAATACATTTTAAAAACACATATATTTATAATGGGGGAAGTGTAAATAGATGATGGAATCAATAAAATCCTTTAATTATCTATTTTGAAGTCACATTGGGTGATAATGACTTCTCATTAAAGAATATGTTTGGGTATTTACAAAAATGACACTCCTCCTCCATTATAAAACCCCAACTCCACCATTTAATTAATCATAACTTATAGGCCATTTTGATAAAATAAACCCTAAAAACCACTCTCATAAATCATAATACATGTTCTCTATATAATATTTATCCCAAAAGAAAAAAATAGTTTCCTTAATAAGAGATCCATAGGGCATTGTTCTAATCGATGTTAATTATCTTCACTAAATTATTTCTTCTAACATTTTTTAATTAAAACATTATTTCATGTTTTAATAATTAAAATATAATTACACTATTTTAAATCAAAAAATTATATGTTATAATATTAATTTGATAACTTAGTACAAACTCTTATTCCATTAAATGGGAAATAGAACAATCTTTCATGTGTATAACCAACTATATCCTCACGGACCGATGTAATTTATTTTCCATAATAACCTCTTAAGACTATTTATAGTAATGGATTAAAATTATATATAATAATATTTTAACATAATTATAATTTTTAAATTATTATATCACATATAAATTTTTACATTCTCTTTCATTGGGTATAAAATAACATCTCACATGCGAATGGAATAATACCACCTTAAAACTGATGTGATTCATTTTTCTCTAACTCTATTCATAGAAGGTAAAATGGATAAATTTAATTTATATATATGGTATTAATAAAATTAATATAATATAAATTATATTATATTATTATTATTCTGAAAGTTTAATATGTCATTTTGTTTCTTATCTTTAATCTTAGTGAGAATTGACAACATAATTCGTCTATACGTGTGGACTACCACCTTCATGAAGTAATACTATTTTTTTCATCACCATATCACAGGTAATATATATATTTTTATTTAAAAAAATAAGGTATTTTTTATATGATCATAATTCTGTTATGATAAAATAATATGTATCTAATTTCTATAATGACTGTTGAAAAATTAGAATTGTTCACATCCGTACATACAGTGTACCGTCTCCATGATTGTAATGTATTTAATTTTTATTAAAAATGTTTTATGATTTGTTTTAAAATTATATGTAATGAATAAAAATTAAAATTATTTCATGGTTATTATTCAGGTGATGGTGGAATAACAAACTGTTTGACCATGGTCAATACACCGAATTTGTCTTAAAAATATAGATTGTATATCCTCAAAGAACCCAACATGGACCTACCAGATTAAGTATATAAATAATCCCTAAAAAATAAATTAAATAAATTATATAATTATAAATTATTATACCTAGAAATATTTATTATGAAATAAAATAATTTCTATAATTTTATTATATTGAAGTTATAGGATACACATGAAATATCCAGACTCGAGGTAAGGAACTTCATCTAAATTTTCCTTCTTTGAGACATATTTTATGGTTATGAACGTAATTTATTTAAAATTGTGTATATAATACCCCTTTTACATTAAATATCATTAAATAATTTTAAATATTATTATTTTATGTCTCAATTTTATTTATTTCATGCAATGGGATTTGAATTGAATGAAACTAAGTGGTAAAAACTATCATAACTCAATTTCCTTTTGTTTCAGGTTATGAATCTTCTTCATTGACTCTATTATGATAAAATTATGTGTAAATTTATATATAAATTATTTTATTCAACATTTCTAGTATTTATGTGTGTATTTACATTTTTACACATAATCACTCCCTTGATTAATTCTCAATTCAATTATTTGATCTTCTTTAGGGTTATTCATCATAAATTCTATTTCATTGGGTAATATGTTAATGATATGCACCTAAATTATTTTAATGGGTATAAATACTTACCTATGGTCATTTTATAACATGAATATTCCTATTTTAATGGAATTTAAATTTTTATTTGATGTTATTCTTTAATGGGTATGAATATTTAGAATTCACCAAAGTGGAAAAGGCATTATGATACAATCTCAAATCCTTTGAAAATTTTTTATGTTGAAGGTTATTTCAGTGGAAATAATATGATATTATTTTCTTGAAACATGTTTCTTTTACTCTAATATATTTATGAATGTTATTGAAAATTTTAATTTACATTTCCTCCCATATTTATCGATGAAATGTCAAGAACATTTTTTATGTTATACCAATCATGTATCTGTCTTTTAAATCGGGAATATTTCTCTTCTGTGTCAATGATTTTTAAAATTATATAAAAAGTGCTATTTTATAAAAATATATTATTTCATAAATATATTTTACATGGTCATTTAAATTATTTTAAAAAGGTTTCAAAAATAATTTTTTAAATTTTTTCCAAATGGGCATCTTTTTACTCCTTTTAAAAAATGTTTGAAAATAATTTTTATTTATAAAATTTATATCATGATTGAATTTTCCCACTATCATGACCAATATTTTTATTGAATCCTACATTATAATGCTCCATCTTTTCTTAAAAGAAAATTTTTTTCTAATATTTTGTGATTTTTTAGACTTTAAAAGTCCTTTTCCATGTTAAATGTTTATTTTCCACATGAATATTTTAATGGAACTTTTTATTTTATTTACATTCATAAAAATCATCCTCGATTTATGTTACATACAATATACATGGGATATTTTATATTCATACCATCCTTATTTATGATATGGATTGTAGGGTTGTCAGGGAAGTCATTTTTTTATACGGGTTAATTAACAAGTGAAACAACATTGATTATCGTTATGATATAAAGGTAAAGAACCCTTAATGTTTCATTCATGAAAAATAGTTTGAAAATATTAATGATGAATGAATGATATCTATATATAATATACGTGGATTTAAGCCCCATTATTTCTCATTAGAAATCCTGATATATATTATACAAAAGGTTTACCACTATTATATCTTATATAAAATAGATGATCATGATATGGATTATACAATGTGTTGAGAACCATTATAGTTCTCTAATAGATTGGGTACTATTCTACACCATTTGGAAAACAAAGAGGGAACTACCATAGGGTTTCTCCATTGTATTTAACTATGATTAAGTTATTTTTTACATGGGTTTAAAATGGGTTATGAAGATGATATTCTGAGATACCAATACATTTTCATTGTTATTTATATAGGTATAAAATGTATCCTTTGTTGAAGTTTAACATCACCTGGCTCATAATTATTGATCCTCATAACTCTTTATATTGATAAATATTTAGTAAATTTTACGTGTATATTGATACCAGTTTGATGGGTATGATTTATCTTTTTTTATACTCATCCACTATGATTATTTCATCATACCCTTATACTCTTCATATTCTCCTTGATTAAATTCATTTAATATTTTTTTTTAACATTATTGATCCTTTGATTTCACTCTTCATTTATTTCAATTTCCCAAAGATAACAATAAATATGTTAAATTAATTATTTATTGAAGTGATTCATAAAGATTATGATGATGAACTAATATAGAATTTGAAGATCATGGGATGGTGGGAAAATAATTGCATGATGTCCTGAGTTTTTGTTTATGTAGAGTTTGTATTAATTATATAAATAACTAAATTTGATAGTTCATTTGTAATTTATGTTATTTAATATTTCCTTTTGAAATTATAGGGTATTCACATAAAAAATTGGGTCATAATTATCATTATAGTATCCATAAAAATAATGATGATGTTTTTATTACCAGGTCCATGAGTGTGATTTTAGGGCTGTTATAGTTTCTATCAAAGATGGGTTTAGATAAATTTGGAGATTATGATGATATTTTGTGGGGTTTCCTTAAGTGATATGGATATAAAAATTATTTTATCATTTTAATTTGATCATAATTTAAATGTTGTAGACCCCCCAATTTGTGGTTCTCAATAGTGAGATTGTACTGTGATTAGTGTCATTTTAGGAGATGTTTTATTTGGTTTAAATATATGCAAATATTTGGTATAACATGAATTACAACATTACATTTTTTAAAAAAATTATTTATGGAATTTATATCCTTTAGGTTTTATATGATTTTTGATATTGAGTCAATTATTAGAAAATTTGTATTATCGTATAGATAACCATGGGTTTGAAAAGTGATTTGTTGACTAAGTGATTGATGTAATTTCAGAAGAAGGTTGCAATAATTTTAGGAATATATGATAAAAGTTATAGGATAAACAATTAGTTTAAAAACACTTTAATAATGAGGTTATTGAGTATATTTTTTATATTTGTTTATTTATTTATGTAATGATTTCGCATCAACAAGAGGTATTACTATTAAATTTTAGTTATTACAATATTATTTAATCATATTATGGTTTATTCATTTTGGGAATGATTTTTTCAAGTGCTAAAAATTTTGTTTTTGGTTAAAGTTTCAAGATAGAAGGAATATCACATTATCCTTTTATGGTTATTTGATCCTTTAAATGTATAATTTAGTGATTCATTAATAAAAATTTTACCTTTAATTATAATCATTTTTAGAAAAAGATTATACTGTGTTGAAAATTCATTATAGAATTATATTGATCATAATGACTAAGTATATTACCTTGTTTTATTAGTTTATATGGTAAGATAATCCCTAAATCAAAGTAAAAGAAATTTAAAAAGAAAATGTTATCCTATTATTTCCATTTTTAGTGAAATGGTAGTTTTTTTCTCACCTCAATGGATTATAGATTTGTGGTTGTTTATTTTCTCTTAATCATATAGTTTATTATGATCAATTACCTCTATCACTCTATGTCACAATTTGGGAATTATTATTTTCAACTATGGATATATATTCACATCCCACTAATGTTTTCAAAGATGAAATTATACTTATGACTTTTTTCTACATGAAATCCGTAGCTACCTCTCTCAATTTTTCAAGTGGATGTTTTATTAACAATTTTTATGATGTGGGTTTTCAACAAAATATTTTATAATTTTAGAAATTTAATTATTTAGGAAAAATTAACATTTTGAGGTTGAAATTTATTAAATCGGTGAAGGTTGTAAAACACTTATATTTTAAAAGAGAAACATTATATTCAGTAGTTTATTTGACATGAAACACCAATATTAAATCCAAATAAGGCGCAAGACTAGGAAATCCTGATCCCCCAAATTACTAATAAAATAGAAGTTCACTTTAAATAATATAAATAGATGAATACAAACCAAAAATGAAATTACATATCAAAATGATTAAACCCCTTTCAATAATCATAATCATTTTCTGGACTACCATCAGCTGATTCCCATTTTGAGTATGAGTTATATTGCTTGAGAAGAGTGATGTACCTCTACCTTATCCTAAACTGCTCGGATGTGAGTTGATTCATATATGATATCTTAGTATCACACCTTCGATTGGGTTTATCATCAGACTTCCATGAATCCTTAGTGGTGGACCTACTAGACACAACCCCTAGTATGGGGGAGTAATCCTTCCTCGTCCTTCTCTTTGGTGGAGCAGAGATGACACTCTCATTTACAATCATCATATTTAACCCTATCATAAAAATCTTAATATAGGAAACTTTAACCCAACTCAAGGACTTTGAGACATTTTAATCATATACTTTATCTTCATCAGAGACATCCCCCATCTCCTTGAAATATGTACAAAACCATATCTTTTCTGGGAATTTCACTGTTGATCAGTTTTTTGCAACCTAATGACATTTTCATCATCAGTTGACGATGGATTAGGTAGGACATTTGCATGCATAATACCTCTACCAATATATTGAGTTTTCCTATTGGTATCAACCATAGCCATATCTTGAATTTTTTCCATCAACATGATCATCACATGACTTCTCAATTTGTAGCGATAAAACTAGTCTGGGTAGATAAGTCTAGCCTCGCCATAATAACATTCTAAGAAACCTAAAAATCTCTTTTTTCAACATGAATTTCATTAAAAATATTCAAGATCAAGTCTAATTTAGAAACCAAATTCACAGTACCATTGACCCCATGCCCTTCATTCAAAGTAGACACCAGGGCATGTTGAGAAACACAATGATCTTGGGGTGAAAGGTCATTTTCAAGTACCTAATACCAATTGGAAAGATGGACATCCACAATATCTAAATTATAACTAATACCACTTCCATTATGGAAAGACTCAAGCAGCAAAGGGTCCCCAATAATACCCTCTCTATCCAAATTGCTTCCTGGATGACCATGAGTTGAAACTACTCCTACAAAATTCTCAGTTGTAACAACTCCCTGATTCAAGGTATCCCTTGATATCCTCCCCACCCTCATGTCACATTTAAATAAATCAAAGACTTCATAGAACTTTTGTTCATCATATAAAACATGTGGTTTCTTTAACAGAGTTGCTTCACCCTGAGCTCGCAATACCAACATCCTTTCCAGCCACCTGATCAGAATCATCATGACTCAAAACCATCCTAGTGACCACTTTAGAACCATCACATGCTGTAAGATTCTCATTCCTCTCCTCCTTCATCATCATTCTAATAGAACCACCATGGAAATATGAGGATAGACTTCCTAACTGGTTACAAGACACAAAAAAGTCTTCCCATGGCTCAAAATTAATAGCTTGTTTCCACTAGAATTCATATCCATCGGTTATCTATACCCAATCAATTGATGGTTTGGAGACATCAACCTCTACACACACACGGGGATAGATGGAATGACATAAAACCTTCATTATGATATCATATCATAGGCATAAAACCACTATATTTACACGAAGATTCAAAATAGATGGGTTTGAGAATGTTAACGAAATAGTGGGGAAACTTACCAATATTGTCATTGATGGGTTATCATGATTCAGACAAAAATTGAAGTTAAGCAAGAGAAGATAGAAGAATGATAAAACACAACGTCGATGAGAAGTGTAACATGACATAATGATATCTTCCATTGACTAAAATGGAATCATAATATGCCTTTGATCTAAAATAAAAACAATAATGTTCTCCAGTAAGCCCTAGGATTTGAAAAAAATGATAAACGCCCAAATCAAGGGCCAATAATGACGGAATCGAGCCACCAGAGTCTGGAAGAAATTATCTGAGGTATTATTGAGCTCCTAAGATGATAAATATAGGTGAGGGTATCCAAATTATAGATCTGGCACTTTACAAAAAACCTGGATCCTAGAGAAAGGAGGAAGGAACTCCGGATTCGAGAAAGTAATAATGGGAGGTAGGTGCAGCTTAGTTAAAGATCGAGCAGGAGAAACTCCAAGTCCAATGGGGATGGAATTCTATGTCATTAGACATTATAATCCAGGTAATCATTGTAAGAGATTCAAATAAGAAACACACCTAGTCAAAATTCTATAATTGAGCTTAAATCAGATGGGGTATATATGACTAATATAACCTAACCGTTAAATTAAAAGGTATTAATAGTATTAAATAAATTACGAAATATATATTTAAATTCCAAAATCAATATAAATTTAGTTATAAATTCTTAGTAAATAATACATTAATTTAATCATAACAATTTTATTCATCAAATATTTGTTTTTTTTAAATGAATTTTATTTCATTTTGGAAGAATAATTATAAATAGTTTCATGAACATTATACAAAATTATTTTAAAAAAATAACTTACTTTTTTTAATAATAATGTAAAAGTTAACAATGGGTAATTATTTTCTATTTTTTGGATAACATTTAGTTTTTAGAGAATAGGGAAAATAGTGATTTTTTAATAGATAGCCATAATTTTCAATAAGTTACAAAATTTAAATATGCAACTATTTTTTAAATATTATTTAAATTAACATAATTATTCTTTATCAATTTTAAATACACTTAATTTTATTTTAATAATATTTATATCTAATTTTACTATCAGTTTATTTTTATGATCAAAAACAGGTACCTTCATTAGCATTTTTTTATTCTACATAATGTTTCTCCATTTTAATTATATAAAATAATAAATAATGAGGAATTATTTTTAATAAATTTATATATATTATATCTACAAATATCAATGGACATTATTATAATTATTTTTAGTAGTCATTGAATTGATATTAAGTAATCTTTTTAATGAAAATTAAACATCTTTATGAAAAGTTTTTGTCGCATCTTTGAGATTTATATTAAATTAAATTTTTCCACTTCTACGAATTGAATTTGATAAATTGTATTAGATATATGGATTAATATTAATTTATTTTATATATTAATATAATAAATAAATAGTCATAATTAATTGTTAAAAAAAATATTTTACCTTCATAAAGGTTAAAACTGGGTTTATCTAGGGGTTAAACTAGAATGATAAGGGGTAAAATGACCTAAAAAGTATCCAATTCCGATTGGATGTCCACATATCAACCCGTATTACATAAGGATTTATTTTTATGTTTATTTTCTATACTCTTCCATGAAATTGACATAAATAATATTTTATTTAAGGGAAAAAACAAAATATCACACTCTTGATTTTAAATTTCAATTATGTGCTCAAATTGGGTAAAAAGAAATATTTAAACAGTTATTTATGGTATTTTGGGAAATAAAGAAATTATTATCATTAGGATAATTTTTTTCATTTAAATTAATAATATATTAACTTTAAATACATAAAAACTCAAAAACTAAAATGTCTCTAACTGAGGGTGCACTAAACTAGTGCCCCAATTTAGTATACCACATGACCTCAAGCATTCCTCCTTATGAACCAAAGGATTCCAACAAGTGGTTAGTGTATAAGATTTATTTAGGGATACTAAAAACTCTTTTTTAAAGTATTACATAGCAGAAAATATAAACAATAGTATAAATAAAACAAAAAGAATAATTAACGTAAAAAACAAACCCCCAACTGGGTACAAACCATATCAAATAGAAATATTATTTTTCATGATAAATTTCATAGTGAAAAACCAAAAAAGAAAATAACAAAGAGGAGTCCCCATAATGGACTTGGATATAATTCTTGTACCTCCTCCATGAACATACTAAACCTGACTTGCTTATCTAGCACAATGACCTTTCCTTTTTCCTTACCTATAACCACGAAATATTCTCAAGTACCCAATAGTGTCCCGATCATGATGTGTGTACATATCATTAGGACACCAAAAATAGTGTCTATAAAAAATCCAATCAAATAGATAGTGCATTCAAGAAGTAATTAATGGATTATAAAGGAAAACTTTTTAATAATCCATTCTAGATTATGATCCTTAAAGTTATTCTTCCCATTAAGCCCAGTTCCGTTTATAATCATATCATGGTTTAGTAAAATCTTTTATAATGTATTGAAGGTATATTTCATGATCAATATTATCTTGGAATATATGAATAATAAAGTCTTATCTCACAAGGAATCATGTAACACCCCAAACCCTGAAGCCAAGAGTTAATGCATCATATTATTACATTTGAAAGATTACAATGAATCAAATCATGAAGGAATAATCAATTTGGTAGTCTTAGAAGACTAGATTATATTCATGATAATTATAATACCTGGGGAAAATAAAATAAAATATGATACGACATTAAATAAACTGCATCCTTGAAATCATATTCATTTTTTATTTTTCCAAACCTGAGAAAAAGAATCATAATAAAGGGGTGAGATCAGATGATCAGTAAAGGTATGTAATACAATTAATTTTATCATAAACATAAACACAATGAAGGGGTAATAACTGAAATATTCTTCCTTTAAAACATAAATATGAGCATAATATGGTAGGAGTGAAAAAGGAGTAATTAAAACCAAACAACTGATCACATGAAACTTTTACCTAGGATATTCTACTGGTTAAATAATTAACTGATTTATCAATTAATAATACCATAATTAATGAATTCATATGTCAAACCTCATAATCCATTCATCAATTCCTTGACGAATACTTTTAAAAATACTAGGTTAAGGCCTCGTCCAAAACGCAATTATGTTTTGTCTCATGATACCTATTGATGCATCGAGGGGATTTAGATGGCCCCACTCATCTCTTTATAAGTCCAATGAATTCCCCATATTTCTAATAAACTATATCATTTAATCATATTTTTCCAAAGTAGTTTAAAATATTGGAATAATAATCATAGAGAAAAATACACTTATTAAATCATTGATAAATTCGTAAGGAAATGATCATTAAATATTCCAAAGTATCAAATACCACTTTAAAACATATAATTCATATTTCCATATATTATCTTAAAAATAATTAGACCCATCGTCTAATATATAAAAGGGAATTACATGCCCCGCAAGAATGGAATATATGGTGAACAAGACATTAATTTCATTGAATTAAATGTGAGATGTGAAAAACACATTTACTTTCAAAAGAAATGTTATTTTGGAAAATAATTTGTAATTTTGATAAAATAAGATTTTAAAAATGTATTACTGATAAAATAGAAGTTAAGAAAATTGAAATTATATTTGAGTCATAAATGATTTCTCAATGAGATGAAATCATGTAAAAAGGGTTTTTAAAGTTTCTTTAGAAATAAAACATTTTAGTGTGGTTTAAGTAAAATATTTATGTGATTTTAATGTAGAATCAAATTTTTGTTTTCATAAAATGGGAAATAAACTAAGATGATTTTCCAAGACAGAATTTATATATTTAGAAAAATAATTAAAAATAGGTATGAATTCAAGGAGTTCCCTTGAATTAGGCTTGTTTGTCTAGAAGAAATTTTGAAAGATCCTTTTAAAACATGTAACTCCCCATAAAAGGAAGAACGATTATAAGTGGTATATATATATATATAGAAAATTCATGCAGAATTTATTAATTGTACATAATAAGAATTTATAACATCATTTGTGTAATGATAAAAAAATTATAACCCAAATGAAAATGGATATTCGGGTTGAAAACACATATCACATTGAAATCAATCGAATCATATGCCAAAAAATTAATAATCTTCAAATGAAATATTTAATAAAATTAATATAAAAATATTAATGATATGATACCTCAACAGGAAGTATACATACACCAAACAAAATAATTCATGGCAAGTAAGGAATACCTCATAGAAATAAAAGTGAATTTAGAAAAACAATACCTTATGAATGAATGTGCTTATCTAATAACCTTATGGTCATGGAATATTAAAATAGAATCATTAATAACTCTATTTACAACCTATTAGAAATGTATTTAGTTTATAAAAATTTTATTAAGTTCATTTATGTTCATATTGATAAGTTATAATGTTAAATTATTTCGTTCTGAAGTGTTCGATTTATTTGTTTTCATAATCCGTTTTCTTGTTTATAGAGTACATGTGTAATGGATAAAATTCTCCAGAATTTAGTTAATATAATATTTCTTAACATCCTAAATTTTAAATGGTTATTCATATAATTTAGTTTCTTTGGGAGAGTATGAATCCTTGGATAAAATTTTAATGATAAACACTTTGATTAATTTGGTGGTTTTTCAATCACCACGAACTCATTGTTTTTATAATTTAATACCTTGGGTAAAAAATGGTTCCAGAATATTAAATATGATATAATGAATATATAATTAAATTTTTCAACCATGAAATTTTTTTTAATGACTATAATAGAATTTGGTAATAGAAATTTAAAACTTTTCTTCCTTTATTGTGATAAATTAGCACATCACGTACCGTGTTTTTAGTTTTAGTATAAGAGGATGAAGAATTAGTGATAATGAAGGAATATTCCCTTAGAGTAAAATCATTATAGTACGTTTATGTTAGTGGAATTATTATAGCATTTTTATTAGGTTTGGTGAGGATATAGAAATAATATAATAAAACATGTTAAAGAAATTGAGAGCTAAAGGAAGATAGTTTTACCTCTTGAGTACTCCTCCTTGAAAACCTCCTTATATCCTTTGTTTTTGGAAATTTGGTGAGACATGAAGTTCTTGGAAGTATGGAAGGGTCTTAAAAATAGTATGTGGTAAAACATATGCCAAGATAAATCTTTAGTGGTGTGATAGGAAGAGGGGGTGACGGATTGTTTTTATAGTGGAGGAGAAGAGGGTTTTTCTATTATTTTAATTATTATTTATTTATTTTGGATCAAGACTGTGAATAGTCCTGGTTGATGTGACTGAAAATAGTCATAAATGCATATTATTTCAAACCAACTATGATTACATCATACTTACATCACTTATGAATCAATAAATCATGTATTTATCTTTTATCGAAATTTAATATATTTTCACTATTCTCCATACATTCAAGTATTTCAAAAAAATAAAAAAAATTAACCCTATACATTTTTAATGTATAGAATCCTAAAATGAATTCCATTTTATGAGAATAATCTTATCAATATGATATATTTATTTTTTAATTACAATCACCTTTTACTTGAAAAATACAGTTTTTAAAATTATAACTATTTTTATAATACCATAAAATTTAAACTAAAGTCTCATTAAATTATCCCAAAATCATAGGAAAATAAAATATTTGTTTATGAATATATTTTATGAAAAAAAAATTATGATTTAAATTAATTTAATAATTATAAAATTTTAAATAATTAATTGGTCTTCACAAAAATACCAACACATAATTTTTAAAGTCTAAAATATTTACTTTCATTTATAAGGTGCCTAAATTTTATTTATAATTACATGGTTGAGGTCACTCTTCCTAAGGGTACATAAATACTCATAAGGGACAAGTTACAATTCATAAGGGGTTTTCACTTTTCATAAGGGTATGTTACTATTCACTAAAAATTAAGATTATTCTATGAGACTCTAAATATCTTACTAAACACAACCGCATATGTCTATTTTTCGAAATTCAAAAATAAAAATAGGAAAATTAAGTTTAACATCTTGGTTATAACTAAAACAAAGTATTATTTTTCTAAGACTTAGTGTTTGTGTGCATATAATCTATATAATGAATTGAAATTATTTATGAATAAACATACCATAAAATCATGGTGTGTCATGATAATAGAAAATATATTCATAACATAATTTAGTATTTATCAAAATATTTATAATTGTTAATATATATTATTATCTATTGATAAAAATTATTATTTTTATAATCAAATGCACATATTCATATTTAGAAATTCTTTTACACAATATAATTCAATAAAATATATTTTGTTTTTTAAATTAATTCGAAATATATAAATTTAAAATATAATTATTATTAATTCAAACTCTTAATTTTAAATTTTTATTTTTAATTGAATAATGTAATTAAAATAATATTAAAAATATTACTTTGTTTCATTAGCCCTCCCTAAAAAGAACTATATCCTTTCAATTCAAAACTGCACTTTGAATATTATTGGTTGATAAATGAAAATTCTCTTGTGGGAAACCCACATCAGAAATATGGTTAATAAAATATTCTCTTAAAATGGGGGAAAGTGAAATTCATATGTTACCACAAATCTATACATTCGAATAGGATAACATTAGTACAAAGTGAAAATATGGACATTGAAGAATAATCTAACCATACGGTTCTGATGGAAAGTGATACATAAAGTGTTTAGATGAATTTTTATTAGCTCAATGCCATATAATATAGTTATGAAAATGTTCATTCATATCATTAAAAATATTGATAATAGGAATACATTTTTTATGACCCTTATCCTAGAGTTGAGGAATTATTCCTCTCTATTAGAATATGAATATATGTTTTTATTTTATAAATAAAAAATTATCATTTAAATTCACATAGAAATATTTATAATTCATATCACAAGTTGTGTCATGTAGTGAAGTAATACATTAACCTCTAAAAACATGTAAACTGATCAACTTAAATAATTAATAGATGGTTAAACTTTCCATATCTATTCAACAATTTAGAAATATTGTCTCATTATTTCCATGATGAACATGTCATTAGCCCTTAATTAAAAAGAAGTAGATCGAAATTTTCACATTCCAATCATGTGAATAACCTCATCATATATCCTCCTAATATTTGGTAATAACTCTAATTACCATAAAACCTTATAATAAACATGCATTATTCTATGTTTCTTTAACTAATATAAATTTTATTAGATTTATTCCTTAAATCCAAAATTGTTTTAAACTCCTTTGATGATAGCATATAACAATTGTCTATAAGTCAATAATTAGCTGCAAGGTAGTCTGTACTTATCCAAATCAGTCATTTCTTCATCATTATATCAACATCAGAAATATATTTATGGTTTTATTTTCATCAATAATGCATTTTCCAAAAACATTAACACTTACTGAATATCTTTTCATGGTACTATTCAACATATAGTCTCAAATCCTTAATGAAAAGGTATTGCAGTATGGTCCTCATATATTCCATAATTCTTATAACCATTACATTGCTGAAAAAATATTTAATTTACATAATTCATTACTATGAATGTTTATCGTTATTCTTCATCTATAGAAACATTATAACTCAGTCAATATCTAATAATATCATTTGGGGTATATTCTATTGACGATTAGGACATTCATTTACGTAGCGCCCCGTATCCTTACAGTTGAATCGTTGAATATTGGATAATTTCATCCCTCTCTTGCAATTATGAGAATGGTGTTCCTTTCCTCCACACATAAATGAAACTCATTTTCGTATTAAGTATATTCCAAGGTATTTCCATTCGCAATTATAACATATGGGAAAATACATCTTTCCCTTCTTCCCTTTATGCTTCTTTTTCATAGTTTTCCTCTTCTTCTCATATTTATTTCCAAATACATAATATTTATAAAAATATTTAACCTTCTTATTAAGACATGATTCTATCTCCTCATATGATTAGAATTTTTGACATATTATTTCCCATTTGAAAGACTTGATTAAATCAATCTAATAAATTACCATTCATACTCTTTGAATTTTATGATTTGTTGTGGTTCTCATTACTTTTAGTATGAACTATTTCTAAATAATGGAATACACTATATCAGATCAAAACATTCTGAATAATAATGTATAATTCCAATACTTGCGAAATAGATATCATAAATTGAAAAAAATTTAAATAGCTATTATCATAATAATAACCGCTATTTTTTGGGGACATATTTAATTTTAAATACATTAGGTTGGTTTGTAAATAACATAGGAATTATTATAACCATATCCCCTAGGAGTGTTAAACTAGCTTCATTATAAGGTCTATTTTCATGTACCTGGATACCCTGAGTGTCATTCAGAACACCATCTCCGAGTTGTTAAACCAAGGTACATCTGTTACAGAACCACACCCACTTGTAGTATCCATATAAAGATGGATTTTCTATGTATAACCACATAATATATACCTTAAAAAATTATAGGATGTTCCGGTATACTTATCCTTAAAGTATATGTTATGGTTATTTCCTCCAATCTATGTTATCTTAATCTAATTTCCAAGGTTGCTGTTAAACTTCCTCTGATACCAACTGTAATGCCCTGACCCCAGAAGCTTGGAGTCGATGGATTATTTTATTACATTGCATGATTAAATGGAATCAAATATTGAAGTTCCAATCAGTTTAGTAGTATTAAAAGAACACATAACCTTCATGATACCTATAATACATAGGTAAAAGAAAATAAATCATGATATAATAAATTATTGAAAGCATGTTCAACGTTTTATTCTTCAAAACCGGAGTAAAGGAAATATAAGAAATGGGTGGGCTCAAATTCTTGGTAATGTTATGTGATAGAAGGAAAGTTATCACAAACAAAAACATTAGTTATGTTGGATAACTGAAAATGCATGCCTTTAAAAAATAAAAATGGGAATATTATGGTAGGAGTGATGGCTGAGTAAATAAATCCATATAACTTATCACATGAAACTTTTATGGAATTCATATTCTGATCATCATAGATATGTCATTGAGGCCTCGACAAAGACTTATGAAAATACTCAGGTAAGTCCTTAGACAAAACCCAATTCAATTTTGTCTCGTGAGGCCTACTGATGCATTGAGGAGATATTGTGGGCCCCACCCATAACTTTCTTATTAGAATAAATTCCTCATATATATAATAAAATATATATTTAAATAAAAGTGTCCCATAACACTTTGAAATTTTTGTATCATAAACATAGATGAAAATACTCTGATTAAATCATTGATAAATTCTTAACAAAAATGATCATTAACCATTCCAATGTGTCACATACCACTTTGACAAAATATAATATTAAATTTAAATTATATCATAAAAATAATTAGACTCATGATATGCTCTATCAAAGGGAAAATGATACACCAAATTAATGTCATAAGTGGTGAAGAAGTCATAAATCTCATAGAATTAAATGTGAGGCAAAAAACCCCTTTTACTTTAGATAAAATAGTTTTTTTGGAAAAACAATTATTTTTCATAAAATAATATTGTAAACATGTATATCCCAAAAACTAAAATTAAGTAAATTGAACTTATATTTTAGGCATAAATTATTTACCTCTGAATTGAAAACATGTAAAAAGTGTTTTTAAAGGAACTTTAGAAATAAAATATTTTAGTTTGGTTTAAGAAAAATATTAAATAGATTTTAATGAATAATGTCATGTTTATTTTATTAAAACTAGAAATGACAAAAGTTGTTCATAAATATAAAATTTATAATTTTAGAAATATAACTATGTATTAAAACTAATTATAGTGTTCAATATAAAATAGCTAATAATTTGAAAAGTTCCCTTGAATCGGGCCTGTTTATCGGGAAGAAATTTTGAAATTTCCCTTTAAAAAAAGTAAATACCCATAAAAGAAATAAGGGTTATGATTGGAACATATATATAGAACATTCACAGAGAATATATGAAGAGTACATAAGATTAATTACGAATTTCATATGTGTAAAGAGAGAATGACAGTTACCAGAATGAAAATGGAGGTTCGTGTAGAAAAGCTTACCACTTTGAGATCAGATGAACCATATTCCCCAAAATTAATAATCATAAAATTATACATTTAATACCATGAAAATAATTACATTAATGATATGATACATCAATGGTATGATTATATTAACAACAAACATGAATTATTGGTGACTATGGCATATCTCATTGAAATGAATGTGAGTTTAGAAAACCCTTACTTTATGCCATCATGTGTTCTGCTCTGGGCCTTATGGTCCTAAAATAAAAAATAATACTCATTAATACATTAATTAATAACCTTTTATACATTTATTTAGATTATATTAATTTTATTATGTTCATTTATTTCCTTATTAATATGTTATAAGGTGAATTTTGTCATTCTCGAGTGTTTGATTTCATTGATTTCATAATTGGTTCACTTGTTTCTGGAGATTTTTTGTAATGAATATAATTATCTAGAATTAAATTTATATAATATTTAGGAAAATATAGTTGTTTAAAATTTTATACATACCATTTGGTTATATTGGTAGAGGATGAATCATTAGATAAAATTTTAATTTTAAACACTTGGATTAATTTGGTGCCTTTTCGTTGACCATTATCTCAATTTTATTTAAAATTTAATATCATTGGTAAAAACTATTTAAAAAACATTAAATACGATATATAAACTTTATTATTATATTTTTCAAAAATAAAAATTATTTCATGAAAATAATTGAATATGGTAATAGAAATTGAAAACTCATCGTCCATGAATGTGATAAATTAAAACATCTCAGATGGTGTTTTCATTTTTAGTATAAGAGGCAGGGTAAATAGAGATGATGTAACACCCCGAGATTTTATGAAAAATATTCTTTTAATTTCATTAATGTCTTGTGTTGTATTCTACACAAATATTACCTTGCGCTATATGCAACACCGTATTAGCTTGCAGTATACGCAACACTATTCTTGTATCGTGTTACACACAATTTTGATAATAGTTATTCTACGCAACATTGAATATATATATATATATATATATATTCAATATATAAATGAAATATGGTTGGATTCTGTTATACGAAACAACGAAGGATTCTTTCACAACATGCAACCCTGACTTGGCTTGCATTACACCAATCGCGACCTTCCTCGATAGCGTGTGTTGTACGTAATACTGGGTTTTAATAAACAACGATATATTATTATAATATTGTCATGAACTTGCCGTTATGAATAGTGTTAACTAAATTTTTAATTTTTTAACTTTATTATTCATCTTACACATTTTCTAGAACATGGTATAAGAACAAAATAAATTTTTCGGGTAAATAAGTATTTTTAAAAAAATGCAGTTTTTCCTCCTTTTGATGGTGCTCCCACTTTAAATCTAGTTTTTGATATGTTTATAAGTTAAATTTGACAAAATAAAATTCTTCTTTTGAATCAGGATACAAAAATTTACATTAGATAAAGTTTTGATATTTTTCCGATAACTTTCATATTTTAATGAATAGTAAAAACACGCTATATTTTAATTAAAAACAACTTTTTTCATCATAATATCTTATGTGGTTAAATTATAATATTGAATAGTTTTAAAGTATAAATAGAATATATTTTTACCATTTAATATAATTTATGTCATTAGCATTGATTTTACCTTGAATTCGTAGGTTAAATCAATTCAATCTTTTGCAATGTTTTAAAAAAAACCCGTTTTCTTTCGACAACGGGATAAATTTTAATTTAATTTCTACATCTTTTGTGTATTGAATTTGGAAAAATAGATTCCATATTTATAATCAGTGGGTCCAAATTATGTTAATAAGCTACTTTTTATTTTTGGGCATTATGAATAGTAACTACGGTAAATTTTATTTACCATAGTTAGGTAAATCGAGTAATTAAGGGTAAATATAATATTTTAAAATTACCCTAAAAAATGTCAAAATCTTATTGGATGACTAAAAGATGACCCATATCACCTAAGGGTGTGATTACATTCATTTAATTAAATTTTTTCAATGAAGATAATTTAATTATTATTAAAACCAAAGAATGTGACAACATGTCACTTTCTTAAATCTTATAAGTATAATAATTTTACTCTAGTGATAAACTTCATGAAACTTAGAACATGAATAGTTTCCAGAAATCTAATACAATTATCTATATCATAGGAATTTATTTATAATTTTTAGGGATTAAATAATTATCATTTATTATGACACAAAGATGATGCAGTAATTGTCTTATTAATGAAATATTGACATAATTGATGTTATAAATGCCCTAATAAATGTAATTTGAGACTTTTTATGACTTACAGTAATTTTCTAGGTTAATATGAAATGTTATTGTTGATTTAAGTAACTTTTTTAGAACTTATCATTCTATTATGAATTTCATAAAAATCATGTACCAAATAGTGTCAAAATTGACATAAAATAGTTTTTAAAACAAATATTATATTATTAATTGTTATTTTATTTCTAAAAATATAATGTTCGGGAAAATGACTTAGATAAGATTTAATATATTAATAATAAACAACCTGGGGTTCTTTTGGCTTGATATAGTATGTTTATTAACCATATAGTGTAAGAAAACAAAAAGACACGGTAAAAGTTATATTATTTAACTTAGAGTTAAATCTAATTGATAAGGTTAAAATAATAACATAAACTTGTCTAAATCCTATTGGATGAGAGGATTTCGACCCATACCCACCTTATCCTCGAAATAAATTAATTTGGAGCTATTTAAAACCGAACTTAACTTTATAATAAAATAATAGTTTTAGTTATTCCAAAGGTGCCCCTCTCCTCCCTTATAAAAGGGCACCTCCTCCCTCTCTTCCTCACACAACTTTGTGCCTTAAAGCTCGTCCAACCCCTGTCAAATTCTCTTCTACACTTCCCTATCAACATCCTAGAGGTTCTGGTCTTCCTCAAAGACCAATTATAGTTCCCTAAGAGGAGGTATCAAATAGGCGCTTCAAAGAAGAGGTAATTTCCGTTACCGATTCTTTCACCTTTATTTCTTCTTCCACTTCTTCTTCTTAGGTAGTTTCAATATGAAGTAATAACATCAGTATCACTCATATACTGATATGTTATTATAAGTATGAAACAATCCTATTTCACCATCTATCCATCCTACGGAAAACGAAATCACAGCGCGTGCGTACGTACGGAATACCGTCTCCACGCCGTGGTGAAATCTATTTTCCACCACCACCTTACTTGGATGTGTATAATGGTTTAAATAATAACTATATATTATTATTTTAAAGTGATATTGATTCTTAAATAGTATACATATACTCCAATACAGTCCCACGATCATGAGCACGATATCATCACATGTGCCTACGAACGGACTACCGTCTCCACGACGCGATGAGATTCATTCTCCACTTTAAACCATTCATGAATGATAATAAAGTATATATAATAAGTAATCATGGAATATATGACATAATAATGATACTAGATTTATGTGTATATATATTAATGTCATATACTTAATTCCGTTCAACTCAATAAGGAAACGAAAACAGCGTTCATGCGTACGTACGGCCTACCGTCTCCATGAACGGTGTATTTCTTTTCATTTACTGATTTATTATATATATGTATATTCTGAATATATATATATATAAATCTTTTTTTATATTCTGGAATTAATTAATCATGTTCTTAGTAATCATATGAATAATTACAAGTCAAAACACGGACGACAAATGAAACAATTTTACCCAAAACGCTCTTTAACATGGAATTTACAAAAGAACGGGTAATATAAAGTCATAAGTGAACCATATATGATATCATAACAATGAATATGATTCTGTAATAAGTCAATGACATTATTTAAATCATTATAAAGGAGGTTCAGACACTTACGAAGCAAATCGGACCTAAGGTAAGGGAAATATCACAATCTCATTTTTATCCGAGGTTGTGTATACTTTAGTGTTTACTGGGGTGTATTTTATCATCCACATCCATGATTCCTAAATATGTCATATTATTTCCATGCACCTACAATTGTTTAAATCCAATTTTACCCTTCGGTGAGTTTTTAGTAAAACATATAAAAGGAATCTTCTTTTTGTTTTTCGTACGAGGTACTTTTTGACTTTTCCGACAAAAGTACGAGAAGAATGTTTTTTTAACTAATACGACATGAAAGGATTTTTAAAACATTATTTCCAAGAAGCTTCCTTTACAAGTTTTAAAGTTTATTTTTAATCAACTTATTTTAGTTTAAAATTGTAAGAAATGTTAAGAAAGGAAAATGTTTTTGAAGTAGAAAGGATATTTTCCTCAAGAATGGAGTTCAAGTGTTTTATCAAAATTATCTTCCACCTAAGATAATAAAGGGTTCTGTTTCTATCCCTATTAATACATGGATTTTATTATGTTGTGATGGAAATATTTTTTTTATGAAATCATTTATCTTATATGAATTGTTTTATGAAGTCACGATGTTTAAGATTCCCATTTTTATTACATGGGTTATGCAATGATGTATGCTTTAAGATTTTGTGGCACACATAAGAATGCTATCATTATGAGATGGGTGGGACCTATATCTCCCTTCAATGCATTAGGTAAAGATTTTATATCTCATGAGATAGACATGGCTGGAATGGTAGGTTATACCGGTTCAGTGAAACAGGACTGAAACGAGGGTGACTCGGTTCAGAAAGGGAATTTGTCCACTAAGAAAGTCTTGGAAATGAGTCTTGACTAACAAGAAATGATTCTCTATGATTATGTGTGTATGCCACAAAGTTTAATGTTTTATGTTATGATTATTGTGATTACATTTCACTGCCATGAGTTATTCCAGGTTATGAAATTATGATCTCTTTTACAGGTTAAGATTTCCAAAAGTTATGTGCTTATGTATATGATGTGATTGATATTTCTTTTGATTACCCTTACTGAGCATTTGAGCTCACCCTTTCATGATTTATTTTCCCCAGGATATAAGGAAAGGTTTTAGGTATAAAAAAAAGGAAGATCTTTATGGGAGATGTTAAAGATCTTTCACCAGGATTAGAAGATTATATTCCGAGTTTCCAAAGACACTAAACTATTATGATCCTTGTTTGTGTGTTTTTGTTATATACTAAGTATTCCGGAAATGTAATGTAATATCAATGTACGTCAAGATACGGGTTTCTACAGTTGGTATCAGAGGAAAGGTTTAGTCAACCATTGGAAACTAGGATGTGAGAACTTTAGTGAGATCCCTAGAGATATTTCTAAGGTATGTCTAAGTCTAGGGATGTCCCTAAGGTTAAGTATATGTATAGGTTATAGTACTAGAATTACGTTAACGATCATAGAATTAAACCTAAGATGTTAGATATTGAAGGTACTCCCCCTTTATTATGTTGTTTTCCCTATCATGATTTTTGCCTCTCACACTATTCTTTTTGGGTTTTAGACGATGGCTGGAACCCGAAGGAACCGTGTTGATCAATGCAATGAAAAATGCAATGATTGCCCTCCTGAACAAACAAATGTTATGGGAGATGGAGTTCAAAATCTTATTGCTATACTTACACAAGATATGAATCATTCTGGACATCCAAATGAGCAGAGAAGGGAACTTTATTCTATTGAGTCCTTCATGAGGCAACATCCACCTTCTTTCAGTGGGTCTTCCGATCCACTTGTTGCTGAACAATGGATCAGTACCACTGAAAAGATATTTTCAGTTCTTCAATGTTCTGAGCATGATAAAGTCATCTTAGCAGTATATCGTTTGGAAGGTGAAGCTGATCAATGGTGCAATCTTATCAAGAATTTGAGGCCAAGAGATGAAATTGAGTCCATGGAATGGGACGAGTTCAAGAACTTGTTTTTCAGTAAGTACTTCCCTCGTATTCTTCGAACAAAGATGGAAAAGGAGTTTCTTGAGATGAAGCAGAAGGATGATGAATCTGTTGGTATATAGGAAGTGAATTTTACAAGACTTGCAGGGTATGCATCTGACATTATCATCCAACCCGAAAGTAAAGTTGATCGATTTTTTAGTGGCTTAAAACCAAGTCTTTGAAGTGCATTAGCTATAAGAGACTTCAGTAGCTATGAAGAAATTGTGCGTTGTGCTATCAAGGTAGAAATGGAAGTTGGTGTTACATATCCATCTCATGGTTTTGACAAGAAACGAAAGATGGAGTTCAAGGAGAAATCTCAGAATAATGGTGAAAAGAAGATGAATGTTTCCTTATGAACAAAGTGTGGAAAGAAGCACGGTGGAGATTGTCTTAAAGGGACTAGAAAATGTTTTAAGTGTGTAAAAGAAGGACATAGAGCAGCTGAGTGTCGATGTAATGGAAATAGGATTTCTAATGATGTGAATAAAACAAACACTGTAGAGAATGCACCACCAACACTTCAATGCTTCAAGTGCAAGGAAATGGGGCATTATGCTAATAAATGCCCTAATCCAAGGGTTAGTGATGATCGACATGAGCAACCGCTTAAGGCAAAGAATAATGGGAAGTCACATGCGATCACTATTGGCGATGTTGAATATGAAAACGATGTGGTGGAATGATTAACTGTTTATGTAATGGGATTCCAAAATAATGTTGTATAATAAAGTATTGGAATATTTATGTATTGGTCTAATGTGGTATTCAAAGTGATTGAGATATTTTTGGAAATAAGATGATATGCTCATAATGAAGGGAAATTGAGAAAACGAAATGTTTAACAGTATTCATGAGCTCATGATTGATATAAGGACTAAGTGATATCATGGTTTGAGTATATAGAATTTTGAGGATTTTGGTATGTGGAAAGTGTTAACTTTTAACTGCATTCATGTTTTCACTTAGGTTCAATGGGTATTCAAGAGAGTATATGATTAAGGCCTTTGAATGTTTGGAATGTGACCAAAAAGACACATTTTATGATATATGGGGATCAACGATGGTATTAAATCTCTGGTAATCATTTTCACTATATTATGAGAGTGGACTGAAGTATTATGGATAAGCCTAAAGATTGGAATGGATTATGTTGGACATAAGTTAGTATTGTTTAAGGATAGAAGTGTTTTCGATATTATTGATGGGATGTTATAGTAATATAGTTTTAGAAAAAGGACAACCTAAAGGACGGGTGACAGCCCATCGCGTCGGACAAGGATGCGGGAATCGAACCCACAACCGAAGTTCGACTGGCCTTTATCGCCTACCACTGACCTACAGGAAGTCCCTGTTTAGTAGAAACTAGTTTTATTATATTACGCAGTATGATATATGAAGTATAAGTCCATTTTAGAACCCTATATGATGAATCTCACTATATATGGACTTATGTATTTTTTGATAACTTTTCTAACCTTTTGTTTGAGATAGATGGAATGACCCATCATTCTATCACATGATCTGCTAACACATCACGAATGACAAATTCAACTTCATTTCTTTAAGAGATAAAGTGGAAATTGTCCAAATAATGACAAACGGTGAGACTATACCAAAATCACAAAAGTATTTCTTCTAATTCCAATTTCATCAACTTTAGGGAAATGATCTTGAAAACAAAAAATGTTGTCCTAGTGCTCTTATATCTGATGAATCAGATGGTACCTTAGATCATCACAAATTTATGTATTTGTGATTGCTGGCTTTTCCATAGCCATGTTCTCTACCACTCTCCATTAGAACATGATGGTTAGATTTCTCTTCCATATCCATATTTTAACCTATGTGGAAACCTAGTGATTAGTTTATTTGGGTAACCGTTACGTTTCATACTTTTTTTTTAAAGTTTGGTTTTGGTATTCCTTTTTACGATGTGGGTTTCAATTAAACATACTTTCGAGTAGTAAACCATTTATAACCCCGACGAATTTCAAGGGAGAAATTCATTTTAAGGGGGGTAGAATGTAACACCCCGAGATTTTATGAAAAATATTCTTTTAATTTCATTAATGTCTTCTGTTGTATTCTACTCCAAGATTACCTTGCGCAATACACAACACCGTATTAGCTTGCAGTATACACAACACTATTCTTGGATCGTGTTACACACAATTTTGATAATAGTTATTCTATGCAACATTGTGTGTATATATATATATATATATATATATATATTCAATGTATAAATGAAATATGGTTGGATTCTGTTATACGAAACAATGAAGGATTCTTTGACAACATGCAACCCTGACTTGTCTTGCATTACACGCAATCGCGACCTTCCTCGATAGCGTGTGTTGTACGCAATACTGGGTTTTAATAAACAACGATATATTATTATAATATTGTCATGAACTAGCCATTATGAATAGTGTTAACTAAATTTTGAATTTTATAACATTATTATTCATCTTACACATTTTCTGGAACACGGTATAAGAACAAAATAAATTTTTCGGGTAAATAAGTATTTTTCAAAAAATGCAGTTTTTCCGCCTTTTGATGGCGCTCCCACTTTAAATCTAGTTTTTGACATGTTTATAAGTTCAATTTGACAAAATAAAATTATTCTTTTGAATCAGGATATAAAAATTTACATTAGATAAAGTTTTGATATTTTTCCGATAACTTTCATATTTTAATGAATAGTAAAAACACGATATATTTTAATTAAAAACAACTTTTTTCATCATAATATCTTATGTGGTTAAATTATAATATTGAATAGATTTAAATTATAAATAGAATATATTTTTACCATTTAATATAATGTATGTCATTAGCATTGATTTTACCTTGAATTCGTAGGTTAAATCAATTCAATCTTTTGCAATGTTTTAAAGAAAACCCTGTTTTCTTTCGACAACGGGATAAATTTTAATTTAATTTTTGCATATTTTGAGTATTGAATTTGGAAAAATGGATTCCATATTTGGAATCAGTGTGTCCAAATTATGTTAATAAGCTACGTTTTATTTTTGGGCATTATGAATAGTAACTACGGTAAATTTTATTTACCAAAGTTAAAGGTAAATCGAGTAATTAAGGGTAAATATAATATTTTAAAATTACTCTAACAAATGTCAAAATCTTATTGGATGACTAAAAGACGACCCATATCACCTAAGGGTCGGATTAGATTCATTTAATTAAATTTTTTCAATGAAAATAATTTAATTATTATTAAAACCAAAGAATGTGACAACATGTCACTTTCTTAAATCTTATAAGTATAATAATTTTACTCTAGTGATAAACTTCATGAAACTTCGAACATGAATAGTCTCCAGAACGCTAATACAAATATATACATCATAGGAATTTATTTAGAATTTTTAGGGATTAAATAATTATCATTTATTGTGACACAAAGATGATGCAGTAATTGTCTTATTAATGAAATATTGACATAATTGATGTTATAAATGCCCAAATAAATGTAATTTGAGAATTTTTATGACTTAAACTAATTTTCGAGGTTAATATGATATTTTAATGTTGATATAAGTAACTGTTTTCGAACTTATCATTCTTTTATGAATTTCATAAAAATCATGCACCAAATAGTGTCAAAATTGACATAAAATAGTTTTTAAAACAAATATTATATTATTAATTGTTATTTTATTCCTAAAAATCTAAGGTTCGGGAAAAAGACTTAGATAATATTATATATATTAATAATAAACAACTCGGGGTTCTTTTGGCTTGATATAGTATGTTTATTAACCATATAGTGTAAGAAAACAAAAAGACACGGTAAAAGTTAAATTATTTAACTTAGAGTTAAATCTAATTGATAAGGTTAAAATAATAACATAAAGTTGTCTAAATCCTATTGGACGAGAGGATTTCGACCCATCCCCACCTTAGCCTCTAAATAAATAAATTTTGAGCTATTTAAAACCGAACTTGACTTTATAATAAAATAATATTTTTAGTTATTCCAAAGGTGCCCCTCTCCTCCCTTATAAAAGGGCACCTCCTCCCTCTCTTCCTCACACAACTTTGACCCTTCAAGCTCATCCAACCCCTGCAAAATTCTCTTCTCCACTTCCCTAGAAACATCCTAGAGGTTCTGGTCTTCAACAAATACCAATTATAGTTCCCTAAGAGGAGGTCTCAAATAGGCGCTTTAAAGAAGTGGTAATTTCTGTTACCGATTCTTTCACCTTTATTTCTTCATCCACTTCTTCTTCTTAGGTTGTTTCATTATGAAGTAATAAAATAAGTATAACTCATATACTGATATGTTATTATAAGTATGAAACAATCCTATTTCATTATCTATCCATCCTACGGAAAACGAAATCACCGTGCGTGCGTACGTACGGAATACCGTCTCCACGCCGTGGTGAAATCTATTTTCCACCACCACCTTACTTGGATGGGTATAATGGTGTAAATAATAACTATATATTATTATTTTAAAGTGATATTGATTATGAAATAGTATACATACACTCCAATAAAGTCTCATGATCATGAGAACGATATCATCGCTTGTGCGTACGAACGGATTACAGTCTCCACGACGCGATGAGATTCATTCTCCAATTTAAACCATTCATGAATGATTATAAAGTATATATAATAAGTAATCATGAAATATATGACATAATAATGATACTGGATTTATGTGTATATATATGAATGTCATCTACTTAATTCTGATCAACTCAATAAGGAAACGAAAACAGCGTTCATGCGTACGTACGGCATACCGTCTCCATGAATGGTGTATTTCTTTCCATTTACTGATTTATAATATATATGTATATTCTGAATATATATATATATATAAATCATGTTTTATATTCTGGAATTAAATAATCATGATCTAAGTAATCATATGAATAATTACAAGTCAAAACACGGACGACAAATGAAACAATTTTACCCAAAACGCTCTTTAACATGGAATTTACAAAAGAACGGGTAATATATAGTCATAAGTGAACCATATATGATATCATAACAATGAATATGATTCTGTAATAAGTCAATGACATTATTTAAATCATTATACAGGAGTTTCGGACACTTACGAAGCAAATCGGACCGAAGGTAAGGGAAATATCACAATCTCATTTTTATCTGAGGTTGTTTATACTTTACTATTTACTGGGGTGTATTTTATCATCCACATCCATGTTTCCTCAATATGTAATATTATTTCCATTCAAATACAATTGTTTAAATCCAATTTTACCCTTCGGTGAGTTTTTAGTAAAAGATATAAAAGGAATCTTTTTTTGTTTTTCGTACGAGGTACTTTTTGACTTTTCCGACAAAAGTACGAGAAGAATGTTTTTTAACTAATACGGAATGAAAGGATTTTTAAAACATTATTTCCAATAAGATTCCTTTACAAGTTTTCAAGTTTATTTTTAATCAACTTCTTTTCGTTTAAAATTGTAAGACATATTAAGAAAGGAAAATGTTTTTGAAGTAGAAAGGATATTTTCCTCTAGAATGGAGTTCAAGTGTTTTATCAAAATTATCTTCCACCTAAGATAATAAAGGGTTCTGTTTCTATCCCTATTATTACATGGATTTGATTATGTTGTGATGGAAATATTTTTTTTTATGAATTCTGTTATCTTAAATGAATTGTTTTATGATGTCACGATGTTTAAGATTCCCATTTTTATTACATGGGTTATGCAATGATGTATGTTTTAAGATTTTGTGGCACACATAAGAATGGTATCATTATGAGATGGGTGGGACCTATATCTCCCTCCAATGCATTGGGTAAAGATTTTATATCTAATGATATATACACGGCTGGAATGGTAGGTTATACCGGTTCAGTGAAACAGGACTGAAACGAGGGTGACTCGGTTCAGAAAGGGACTTTGTCCACTAAGATAGTCTTGGAAATGAGTCTTGACTAACAAGAAATGATTCTCTATGATTGTGTGTATATGCCACAAAGTTTAATGTTTTATGTTATGATTATTGTGATTACATTTCACTGCCATGAGTTATTCCAGGTTATGAAATTATGATCTCTTTTACAGGTTAAGATTTCCAAACGTTATGTGCTTATGTAGATGATGTGATTGATATTTCTTTTGTTTACCCTTACTGAGCATTTGAGCTCACCCTTTCATGCTTTCTTTTCCCCAGGATATAAGGAAAGGTTTTAGGTATAAAAAAAGGAAGATCTTTATGGGAGATGTTGAAGATCTTTCACCAGGATTAGAAGATTATATTCCGAGTTTCCAAAGACACTAAACTATTACGATCCTTGTGTGTGTGTTTTTGTTATGTACTAAGTATTCCGCAAATGTAATGTAATATAAATGTACGTCAAGATACGGGTTTCTACAGATGATGATGAAATATTCCATTAGAAAAATATAATTTTATTACATGTAAGTTACTAGAATTATTATATCATTTGGATTAGGGGATATGAGGAGATAGAAACAATATAATGGAACATGTAAATGAAATTGAAAAAAAGAAGAAGTGAGGTCTACATCTTGAGTACTCCTCCTTGAGAATCTCTTTAAGTCATTTGGTTGTGTAATTTTGGTGATACCAGTAGATCCTGGATGTGGGGAAGATTCTTGGGAATAGTATTTTGTAGAACATAGGAAAGGCTCAATGCTTTATTTATGTGAGAGGAAGAGGGGGTGAGGTGTTGTTTTTATAGTGGAGGAGAGGAAGGGTTTTCCATTATTTCAATCATTATTTAATTATTTTGGATCAAGATTATGAATAGTTTTAATTCACATGACTTAAAATAGTAATAAGAACATGTTATTTTGAACCAACTATTCTTAAATCATCATTACATCACCTATGACTCAATAAACCATGTATTTAGCATTTTTCGTATGTTAATGTATTTTCGTTATTCTCCAAAAAACATATATTTGAGAAAAAAAAGTCACCCTAACCATTTTTTAATGTGTATAATACAAAATTGAACTCCATTTTATTACAACAATTTTACAAATATGATAAATTTATTTTACAATTATATTTAAAATTTACTCAAAAAATACAATTTTTACTATTATAACTATTATTATTATACCCTGAAAAATTAACTAAGGTCTTATTAAATTATCCAAATATAATAGGAAAATAAAATATTAATTTATGAATAAATTTTATTAAAATTATGTAATCTTTAAAATTAACTAATTTATTTATTAATTATAAATTTTTAAATAAATATTTATTGTTCACAAAAATACCAAGAATTAACTATTAATTTTAAAAATATTTATTATCATATATAAGGTGCCTAAATTTTATTAATAATTACATAGCTGAGATTACTATTCGTAAGGGTAAATTTCTATTCATAAGGGTAAATTTACTATTCCTAAGGGTATGTCACTATTCATAAGTGTATGTTACTATTCACCATGCAATATGTTGATTCTATCATACTCTAAATGTCTTAATGAATGCAACCATGTATGTGCATTTTCTGAAATTCTAAACAATGGATCATGGGGTGTCATAATAATAGTAAATATATTCATAACAAAATTTAGTATTTATCAAAATTATTATAATACTAAATATATATGTTATATTCAATTGATAAAAATGAAATTTGTAATAATCAAATACATGTACTCATATTAAGATATTTATTTACACAAAATAATTCTACAAAATCGTATTTGTTTTTAAAATTAATTGGAATACAATACATTTGAAATATTAGTATTATTAATTAAAATAATTAATTTTAAATTAATATTTTTCATAAATTAATTTGTTTAAAATTATAAAACATATTACTGGGGTGTTTAACAAAACATCTCAATAACCACATTATCCTCACCTTGAAGACATGGTCAAGGTGGATTGCAACTGTTAGGGGAATAAAACTCTATCCCCTTCCCTAAACTGTGCATTTAGAGGGAGGATCTTAGAACCTCAGAAAAACTAGACACTTGGGCGTAGAACCTTACGTTTATACCCCTCTCTACCAATCCATGTGCACATTATTATTAATTAATTTCCACAAAAACCACATTATAACCAAGTATATCCTATATCATTGGAAACATCACAAAAATATCATATAAATGGGAAAATTAACAATATTCCACAAGCCATTTACACATTCATCATTTATACCCCAGAAATATTTAGCCCCATTTCCCATTTAACATTAGTATATAATTACGCATATTTAACCACAAACATGGTATCTTAACATATTATCATTAATCCATTTTATCCCACTAACATTCCAAATAAACAATAAATTACCCTTTAACCAAATTAGACACAACTATCCACAACCCTCGTAACTCATTACATAACCCAATTAACACACACTCTATGGATTTAAAACATAATGAGACAAATTCAAACCATACATTTCTGTTAAGCCATTCAGAAGGGTCGACTCACCCCATGGGGCTCTAAAATAAGTCACAACATCCTCCATAGATCTCACAGGGATGATAAGAAATTTATTTAGGTATTTAGACAATCAATACATCACATTCTTCTGATAGTGCCAATAACACATTAATTATAGGGAATGAATAAAACCCTACATGCACCAATCTAAATACAAAATATGGGATATAACATGTGAACCACATAAATAATATTTATTGGTGAAAATAACCTTAATTGGGGCCTTAGATCCTGATCAAAATGTCGTTCTATGATTCACCCTAAATCTCATCGAAAAAAAAACAGTTTTAGTGCTTCAGATATAGAGAAGAGAATGATACAAACTCTAATCATGAAAACTAAGAAATAATGAGATTTTACTGACTTGGATCTTCAATTTCAATCTGTCAACACTCCAAATGATATAGGATCAAAGGATAATAACCCATTTAAAGTTCATTTAATCTTATATCAATACTAGGGTTCGAAAGAGAAATATGGATGAAAATCCAAAGTGGGAAATAAAAATCCTATCATGAATTTTTTTTATATATATCAATGTTTCTTGGATGCATGGTTTACCCACACGGTTTCCCAAACCATTTTCAAACCATGTAGATTGTACTGTCTGAAAATAGTCCCTTTGCATAGTTACTTGGGTGGATCCTCCTGGTTAGAACTAATCGTGCACAAACTGTGAAACAACTCAGAAACTCATTTTTCTTCCCTTTTTCGTGTCCTGCACCCCTGAATCACCCCCTAAATTTCACATGAATTTGGAAAAAAGTTATTTAATCAAAATAATGTACTTAATATGAAACATAAACAAAACATATCTTATGGGTAAATTCAGGATCTGATAACCTCCCCACCTTGTAATGGATCTTCCTTAAATCGCTACTTCTAAGAATCACTCAGTTCAAAATGAAAAGAGATCAGTCCACTAATCTCACAAATATTATTCTCTCTACCATGTTTCCTCCTTGATTTTTCTATGCTTCTATATAACACAAACCAAAGAAAAAACCTTTCTTCGCAAGACCTTCTCAATATGATCCACAATATGAATCAAATTCTCTTGAAAGGATGCATTAGCCTCAATCTCGACATCATCAGCATTTTTCACATGAGATGGATCACGATGATTCTATCAGAGCTATAAAACATTGAAAACATCTTGCATTACACGATACTAATGTGTAAAATATTGTTGGTAAGCTACCCGTCTGATCCTATCCACAATCTAAAATGGCCCCACATACCTAGAAACCAACTTACCATACTTTTGAATTCAATGGTGACCCAACCATGGAAAGAATTGAAGAAACAAACTATCACTCAACCTGGACTAGAGAGGTCTACGATGTCAATCTTCATGTGAATTATTCCAACTCTAGTCCAATTAAATATTATTTTGAATTAATTTAACCTTTTCTAATGTCTTCTACACAAGACTCGGTCCTAACATCTTAGACTCTCTACCTTCCAACCAACACAACTGAGATCTACATGGTCTTCCATAGAAACACTCAAAAGGATCTATCTAAATTTTGTCCTGCAAACTATTTTCATAATAAAATTATACGAGATAAAAGTTACTTTCTCATGAACCACCAAAATCCAGCACACAATCTCTCAACATTTTCTCAAATACCTGGATAGTACGTATTTACTTCCCATTAATATGCTATTGATAATCTATACTCAAAAACAAATATGTATTAAGAGAATTCAATAATACCTTCATGAAATGTGAGGTTAAATGTGGATCAATATCTGAAACTATGGTTCTCGGCACTCCATGAAATCACAATATCTCTCAAAAATATAAATCACTCAATTGGTCCACTGTATAAGTCTCCTAGATCGGGGAGAAATGAGATACTCTCATCAACTAGTCTACAACATCCCATATTACATCATTCTTCTAAGGTGTCCTCATATGAACAACTATAAAGTCCATAATAACAAATTTCCACTTCCACTCTGGAATGAGAAATGACTATAACAACGCACTTGGATGCTGATGTTGATCTTTCATTTACTGACATAAAAAGAATAATGCCAAAATACCCACAACATCTTTCTTCATTCTCAAACACTGATAATACCTACATATATCATGGTACAACATGGTCGAACTAGGATGCACCACCCATTTTGATACATAGAACTCACGAATCAACTTCTCTCGTACACATTTTGGTACTAAATCATGACCATGAATATAAGAAGCTCCATCAACACCAGAATCCCAACTATAAGAGGAATACTTGCCTTTAATATTGTCCTTTATATCCAAACACTCCAGATCCACTAGATAAGATTCTTTGTCCTGGCTCAAAATGTAATATTCAACTGTAATGGATATGAGAGTCATCCTCCCATGCCCATCATGTAATTCCAAACTCATCTTAGTAAACAATGCCATCATCTTCCACTCTGAACTGGATTTCTGAACCACCTGATCTTGATTTTTCTAGATCAGAGCATCAATAACACTATTTACATTACCAGGTGTATATACCAACTCAAAATCAAAATATTCTAGGTACTTGACACACCTACATTGTGGAAGATTCAAATACTGTTGAGAGAATAGGTATTTGAGACATTTATGGTTGGTAAACACCGTAAAGGGTTCTCCCAACAAGTAACACCTCCAACACTTCATTACATGAACCACAAAAGATAGTGCAAGGTCATGAGTAGGGTAAATGAATTCATGTGGAATCAAATATCTCGACTCATAAGCTATAACCATATCATCCCTCATCAACACTACTCCATGTACAAAACCAAACACATCACAGAGCTAGGAGTACTTATTACCCGGTTCAAGTAAGGTCAAAGTTGGTGTTATAGTCAACCGCTTCTTTAAATCTCAAAAATAATTCTCACAAACCTCTATCCATTCAATCATAACCAACTTAATTCTTCACACTATTAGAGGAACTTCCAAACCGTAGAAATCTCTAATGAACCTCCATAAATAACCGGCCAAATCCAAAAATAGGGTATTGGTTCTTCAATGTCACCTGGTTTAGCTTTCTATAATCAAGACATAGCCTCAATGATCTATCATACTTATTAGAAAATAGTACAGAAGATCCCTAGGGTGATGTACTAGGATGAATAAACCCATCAGGATCTAACTCCACTATCAAACACATCATTTCATTGATATCTATTGGTTCTATTCGGTGTGGTTGAATGGAAACCAACTCCACTCTTTGTAGTAATTAAATTGTAAACTTGACGTATCTCTCATGTGTTATTCCTGAGAAGTACTTAGGAAAAACATCCTAAAACTGATTTAATATAATAGAGAATAATAGATACACGTTATCCCCATCATCTAACGCAAGGCATGCTACTTAGGTTGTGCGTTCTCCCAACTGTTGTTACAGTGGCCTTGTCCGGCCCACCCGAGTATCCTACTCACCATGGAAGAAATAAGTGTCTCCATAAATAGATGTGAATATTACCTAATGTTGATAATAGTTGATATAGGCTTGATATAATACCAACCAATTTATACCTAAGATTAGGTCAAAACCTAACAACTGTAGAACAAATTGATCCCACCAAAAATGATATCCATAAAACTCTAGTGGACAACCCTTACACTGCCTGATGTTTTTTAATCTTACCCCCAATGGAGTATCAAGTGACATTACCCCACATGCACTCTACACGGTTAAACCCAACACAACTACGAACTGGGTAGAAATATAAGAATTCCTAGAAATTTTATCAAATATAGTACTAGGGAGTGTCAAATCTATATGGATATTACCTCAAATAGTAGACAATATAGTCTCACAACCATCTAGTGTAGTCTAAAATGCATGGAGATGAACTACCATATACCCTAGGTTCCATCCTATGTACCTTATACTGCGCTACCCTGCAAGTATAAATGATATTTCTTGGGAGTTCCACATCCACCACCCCTACCAATGTAATCTACAGAGCTCCAACTACCCACCTAATATGCGGTAACTGAACCTCTACCGGCACTCGGAATATTTCTTTAACATACATCAATTTCCAAATATCGTGAGTTCCTGCAGATCCTCTTCACATGGTTCAGCCTACAACATGCTCATCACTCGACTGTTGGTAGGGGACACTGGCCATGAATGTTCCCTGACCTTCCACACTGAAAATAAAACACCTTATCACCACCATGTGAGGGTGACCTCCTCTTTTTTCTACTATGTGCACTTCCACCGAGCCCAAAATTTCTATAATGATGCTTTTTACAATCGAAAGCCACATCAGTTGATCTCTCAGCTGGCACCAGAAGGTCACTACCCCAAGCTCCCTTCAAGTTCTCCTCTGAGATAAGGGCTTGATACACTACCTTGTAAAAACACCTTTTTAGGTGTATGATATTCACCTGAGAGCTATTCTCATGTATTTTCCCATCCTAGATATGTTTTTCCATAACTACCATGTCATTTATAAACATTGGAACAAAACTTCTCCAATTAGGGATGAAAATAGAATAGTCCATTAATGACATTGTTCCTTTGGTCAATCTCAAAAAATCTACAGCCTTCACCTACCTCAAGGTTTTTGGGTAAATGTGTTCAAGAAAATTCTCTTGGAAATCCTTCCACATCAATATTTTAGCCTTTTATGTTTGAATAATGATTTCCCACCAATGCTTTGATTGGCCTCTAAGTATATAAGATGATAACATGATCAGCTTCTCAAGAGGAGTCTCTAAATGGTCAAGAATAGTCTTGGACTCTATCCAGAACTCTGCTGCCTCTGGTCCACCCTCTCCATTAATGGTCAGAGGGGACAGCAGCAGAATCTATCTAGTCATATCATACATACAAGGTGAACCCTTCCATGGCTTTCATTCCATCATCTGCTTAAAATTATGAATTCCTTGAGGGAATTATTTACCCTATCATCTTGAACCACTTGGTACCATTGCTCTGCTACTGGGGGAGCATTCTTATCAATATCCTCTTGTCAGCCAACCAGCACACGTCTTTGTGGTGACATTTCTCAAAAATACCAAACACAATATTTAAAAAACAAGCCATAAATATTTCATGAAAATATAAACGAAGGCTCGTCACTAGCCATAAAAAAATTCATTTCTCACATTATACCCAAATGAGCCTAGTCACAAACAAAACACTATCCTTGGACACCCCACCAAGGTCATGGTTCACTCGATAACCAACTCATGCAGTTGTAAAACATAAATTCCACATCATTCAAATCATTTTATTAAATCCAATTTTCTTCATTTTCAAAAAATAAAATTCGTCCTATTCTCTATTTCCCATACACATGTCCCATGTGTGTGCCTAATATAAGGCATGTAGCTTATTTACATAGGTTCCAAGAATGATGCATGAATACACTACTTCATTCCATTCCATCCACGAGTAAAATAACATAAAATTGACACATCAAACCACATGTTCATCACCAAACGGTGAAATATCCGCAAATTTAATAGAACACTACAAGAACCAAAATTCCCACCCAAGGTGACTTAGGATTTCCCCCGTACATAAGTTAGCTACTCCCAAGAACTAGTATATTACCAAGGCCTGACACTGTCCAAATATATTGTCCAGCATCCCCAAATTTTAATAAAGAGAAAATAAATCCTTTGACACCACATTGTAATTTCCCCAGTCTAATATCCACTAAACAGGTACCCCAAGATGGGTCACCATAGGATCTCAAGCATGCCTCCCTATACGATAGAGGTTATTGACCAACGACTAGGGTCTAAGAGTTGTGTGGGGATACTATACGCAATTTTTCAGAGTAAAACACATAAAAATATAAAAAATTAAAAAATTAAAAATTAAAAAAAAAGAACATGCATAAATAACCAACCCCCAACTGGCTAAAAACCCTATCCAACACTAAATAAGTCATTTCATGATACAGTACCATGGGAACCGCCCAAAAAGAAAGGAAAATAACTGAATCCCCAAAATGGTCCTAGATCTAAGTCACAGACAATATCTATGAACATATCAAATCTGACACACTTCTCTAGCATATGGCCCTTACCTCTTTCCTGTCCTGCAACCATCAAATCTACTTGGGTACCCAACGGTGGCCCAAAAAAGGTGTGATTACAACTCAGTAAGCCACCACCAAAGATGTCTAAAAAATATACAGTCAATTAGATACTGCATTAAATTGGGATATAATGGATAGTAAATAACAACAATTAACTAGTCATTCTAAATTATGATCCTTTAAGTTATGTTATCATTTAATCAAAGTTCACTACTTAGTCATCTCACAGTTTAGATCACACTATTATCATATGTTCGATGGATTATGTGTGTTTAAAATTCTCAAGGAATATGGGAATAATCATGACCTAACCCAACAGTCATCATATCATAATAACTATATTATCCTCACCTAAAAGCCTAAGTCAAGGTGCAATGAAATTGTTATGGGAATAGAACTATTTCCACTTCCCTAACTCATGAATTTAGAGGGAGGATCATAGAACCTCAGTCAAACTAAGCATGTGGGTGTATAACCTCATGTTATTACCATACTCTACCATTCCATGTGCACATTCTTATTTATACATTTCTATAACAATAACAATAAAACCATGTATAGCCAATATCATTGGAAATATCACAACAATATCAAATAAATGGGAAAATTAACATTTTTCCATAATTCATTAAGTCATTAATCATTTATAACCCATAACCATTAATCCCCATTTCTGATTTCCCATACCTATCTCACTAATCATATTAATGAAAAAACATTGTCTTTGAACATATTTTCATTAATCCCATTTATCCCATTTACGTGCTAACCAAACAATCCTATAGAATTTAACTAAATAAGACACAACTATCTGTGTCCCATCTAACTCATTACATAACCAAATTAACACATTCGCTAAGGCATTACCACATCATGAGTCAAATTCATACCTTATATTTTTTATCCCATCTATAAGGATCGGTGCACCCCATGGGTGGCCCAAAAATAACTAAAAACACCATACATGTATCCTATAGGGATCATGAGAAATTAATTTGGGTATTTATACCTTGAATACTTCACATTCATCCAACGGAACCTAGAACACATCAATTATGGGAAAATAATAAAATCCTACATGCACAAATATAAATAAAAACAATGGGATATAAATTTTACACCACCTACCTCAAACTCATTGGTGTTCATTGATCCCAATCTAAACCCCCTTTGATACATCACCCAAAATCACACCAAAGAATAATGGTTTTAGATATTCAGATAGAAAGAATTGAAAGATACAAACCCTAATCCAGAAAAGGAAGAAAGGAGGGGATTAGAATTATTAGAATTTTCAATCCATAATTGAAATCACCCCAAATGGCCAAGGATTGAAGGAGAATCACCTCTCGGAGGATCATGGAAGATTGTCTCATCACTGGGGTTCAAAAGTAAAAAAATAAGAGATGTCCCAAGTGGAACATAAAAAACTCATAATGGCATTTTTTTTAAATTTCTCCATGTTACTGGGTTGCACAGTTTACCTGCATGGATTACCAAAACATGCGCAAACCATGTAAATTTTACTGTCCAAAAATAGACCATTTCCATGGTTACATGGGCTGATTCGTAAGGTTATCACTAACTGTTCACAAACCAAGAAACATTCTGGAAACTCCTTTTTCTACCCTTTTTTATGACCCAAACTCTCGGAACACCCCCTAATCATCACATTAACTTGAAAAAACACTTATTTAATCAAAATAATGGAATTAAACTTAATCATAAACAAAACATACCTTATGGAGAAATCTAGAATATCACAAACACAATAATTATTTAATTAATAGAAAAAAATAACTTGTAAAAAATATGTGAAAACAAATATAAATTGATGAAATTATTATACATTATAAAAAATTTATATAAATATTACATTATATGATGGTTTTAGAATAATATATTCTAATTTAACATTTTTATTATTTCTTTATTTCAAATTAAATCATTATTGTCAAAATTGACATTAATTTTATTTTATAATAAATAATATATTATTAAATGATTAAAAATTCTTAAAGAACATATCCAATTTGAGTTAGTTTTATATGTTTTGACATATAAAAAATGGTCCATTCATGAACTAATGGTCTATTAATAGACCATTTGAACTTTTATGACAATTTTATTAGACCCTAAATTATTAAAAAAACATTATTACCATAGTAAAGGGTAAAATAGGGTTTTTTGTGTTTTATGCCCCTGTATTAAAATTAATTTTCCACACATATAGAATTTTATTTTATTAATTATATTTCATTTATTAATTATAGGGTATATATTACTTAATGAGTATCATTTTGTTTTTATTCGTAAATTATAAATTACCTAGATAAAAAACCGAATTACCGTGGTGGAAAATAAAATGGTAAAAGTAAGAAAACATGGATGTCAATGAAAAAATATGTTTAAAAAAATTGTTTCAGAGGTGTTTCTAGATGATATAATTTCTAAAATACATTAATTATCAATTTTAGTGGAACTTGGATGATATTGGAATCCCATTTTTGAATAGTTTTGGGTATTTTAAAAATTATCACTCATCCTCTATTATAAAAGGCCACCTACTCCCCTCACTTATTCACACCACATAAGCCATTTGGATCTATCAAAATTATAAATATTCCCTAAAAAACCATATATATTTTATTTATATTATTTTAATCCCGTCATACCAACCCTAGGGTCCTTGATAAGATATCCAAAGTGTGTTGTTCTAAGATAACATAATTATCTTCCCTAAATGCTTTCTTTTTAAGTTGTTCTATTACCACCACCATTATTGTATAATAACTGAAATATATTGAAACCAGTATATAACATACACATTTATGCTATAATTTTTATTTATTGACCCACATAAAAAAACTATTCCTTCAAATTAGAAAGGAAACCATCATTCACGTGTATGGAGGACTACTACCTTAGGGAATGTTGAAATTCATTTTCCATCATCGCCTCTTATGGATTTTTATAATAATGGATTTAAATTATATATATGATTTTTTGAAAATAAAAAAAAATATTGAGTTAATATATCATATATATATCCTTAATTTACATTCGTTATAGGTTATGATAACATCACTTGTGTGTACAGCGGTATACCACCTCCTTAAGTGATGTGATTCATTTTTCACTAATTCTATTTATGTAAGTTAATAAGAATAATGTTAATAAATCTGTTAAAAAATTTATATATTAAATCATTATAATAATACATAAATATTTATTATTATTAAAAAAATATCATCTCATTTTTTCTTACCTTTCCACTCACTAAAAATGATAATTTCCTTTGTGCATACGTGTGGCTATATGCAACCATGAAGCGATGTGATTACCTTTTTCCATCACCAACTAACATGGATGATTTATATAAATATATATAATTAAATAATATGGTATTTATGATATTATGATCATTATTTAAATATAATATAATACTTACATACATTCCATAATCATCGTTGAAAACGGAAATGTTTCTCTTATGTATATATGACCTATCATCTCCAAGATTGTAACATAGTTTATTTTTTAATCATATTTAATTATTGGTTTAAAAATAATATATAATGTATAAAAAATATAAATATTTAATGATTATTGTTTTGGTATGATAGAAAAATAACCCCTTTAACAACATGCATCGCACTAATGTTTCTGCTAGAATATGGACCGAACATTCTCAAAAAACCCGATGTGGAATTAGCTTATTAAGTATTTAAATATTCCAATAAAATAAATAAAATTTTAATTTTATTATAATTTTTTAAAAATATAAATGGTTTTTAACAAATCAAATAATTGATAACCCATTATTATAAAGGAGTTAAAGGAAAATCATAGAATTTTTGGACTCGAGCTAAAAGAGTTTGTCCCAATTTTACTTCATTTAGTAATATTTTATAGTCATGTAACAAATTTATTTTTTATGGTGTATATAAATAAAATTGTAAATGAAATATCATGAATAATTAATACATAATGTTATTTTACATTTCAATTTGAATTTTTTAATCTCAAGCATTTTTTCTTGAAATTTATCAAGTGGAAAATAATTTTCGTAACTCAATTACATTTGGATGGGTTATAACTCCTCTTAATTGACATTTTTTTGTTAATATTATGTGTGAATTTTTCTATAAATTACATTATTATGAATTTCCACACATTATGTGTGAATTAACATTTTTACACATAATCACTCCCTTATTAATACTAAATTATGTGGAATGATATTTTTAATGTTTATTCATCCCAATTTATATTTCTGTGGGACTTAGAATTATTATATGGACCTATATTATGTTAAAATGTGTATATAATTCCATTTTTACATATTATATCATGATTTTACTTATTTTAATGATATTTAATGTTTCATTTGAACTTATTGTTTTGTGGGGATCATGATTGAGGGGTCACTAAATTGGAAAAGGGTTTATGAGACAATATCATTTCTTTTAAGGATTATTTATGATGAAGGTTATTTGGGTATAAATAATATGATATAAGTTTCTTAAACTAAATGGTTTTTATTCTTCACTAGTTTTGAATGTGGTTCACATGTTAAATTTCCATTCATTCTACTATTTATATTTAAATATCATGAAATATGTTTGTATGTGATACCGATCTTGTATATTCATTTTAGATCGGAGATATTTATATTACATATCAATGTTTCCTAAAATGATTTCAAAAACATTTCCTCTATAAAAATAAATTATTTCATAAATATATTTCAAATGGTATTTGAACTTCATTTAAAATGTTTTTAAAATTAATTTTGTTAATTTTTCCTAAATGGGTAACTTTTTATTCCATTTTAAAAAATCATTAAAATGAGTGTTTATTTTTTCATTAAATTAATGAACTAATTTTCCCTCTATTGTGACTAACATTTTCCTTTAATACAATTTTATATTATTCTATAATTATTTTCAATGAATATAGATGTCACAATATTTTGTGATTTTTTTTCATTGTAATTTTGAAAGTGAAGTGGTTATCTTCCTGAAGAATGGTATAAATGATATTTTAATATTAATTACATTCATTAATTTTAAAAATACTTGAGGTTACATACAATATATATGGTATACATTGTACTGATACTGAATTATTATTTCATAGGTTGTATTGTTCGATTTTTATGGAACCTATTTCTTTTCCATGGGTTAATGTATCTATGAATGAAAATTGATTATTACTATGGTAGAAATCTAAAAATCTATAATTTTTTATGATGGAATGGAACATGGTAATTATTGGTCAATAAATGTGGATCTTGATATAGATTATAAAAATTTTATATACCCATTATAACTCATGAAATACGTGTTATCTCAATACAGTTTATATGAAGGGTTGTTCTTTATATTAGATTTACAATGCATTGGGTAGAATTCATTATCTTTAGGGGGAGGAAGGAGGTAATTACTGGAGGGTATATCCTATGTATTTTACTAGGATCATATTATTTCTTTCATGTGTCTAAAATGGGTTGTTATGATAATTTTACAAGATACTAATATGTTTTCTTTATTCATGTTGATAGTTTTAAATGTTTCTTTGATCAAGATGGACATCACATGGCTCATGATTGATGATTCTAAAGGTTTTTTCCTTTGTTAAAGCATCAATTACAAGCCATATTTTTATTGATATAATATTTTTGGGTATTAGTTCTCTATTGTTATGCTCAAGTACATTTATTTTGTCATTAGAACCTTATGATGTTCTCATCCTTATTGATGACATTAAATTTTTAATGCTGAGTTTTATGCTTACTAAGAATTTAGGCTCAACCATCTTATGTTTACTTTTCCCCATGTTATCAATAATGTTGTAAGTTGAATTATTTTATGATGGTTTTCCTATATATGGTAATGATGGACTAATATGGAAAATGAAAATCTGGGTATTGTTGGAAAAATATTCTCTTGATGTCATGAGTATTTCTTTTGTAAGAGTTTATCATAATTCTCTAAAATTCCAAACCTAAAAAGTCTTTGCATTTGTAATTGATACAGTATTTCTATTTAATGTTAAATTTTTTGTATGAAAAGAATGGTGACACATTTATTATCATCAAAACCTTAAATTAAATTATTATTTTTTTTAGCACAAGATCTAAGAGTGTGGGTTTTGGCTGTTATATATATGGTTTTTAAGGTACATGAGTTTATATCAATATATCCCTCATAGGTATTTTATATGGTCCCTATCCAAAATATATTACATGAATGGTGAAAATAATATATATATATATATATATATATATATGATATAAATATCTGAATATATCTTAGAATACGGTTTTATCCAAAACTTATAGTTAATGAGTCACATTTAATTAAAATTGTAACTCTTCAAAGTGTATTTATAAAAAATACAATGTTAAACCCTATTGAGTAAGGTGTTATATTTATATTCAATACATATTAAACAATAATATTAATGAACTTATTTTCATTTGAATTAAATGTTTTTATTTATGTCAATAATAAGATTAGAGTGATGATACTATAATGGTCAACAATGACTGTTCATATAGTTGAACTAATGGTTGTTTAAGACGATAATGAAATACAACCATTTAGATGTATCCATGTGGTTTTTCGGTGCATTCAATCAAATTCATAGTGTTTTGAGTTGATTTTTTTGAGGTATTTTCCATATAAAAATTATATTAATTGTTTTTGGATATTGGATAACATTATATTTTCGTTGAATCATTATATTGGTGTATTTTAAATTGAAAATACCCTATGTTAATGATATGTAAGAAATTTTATCTTCGAAGATTATTTTTCAAGAAATTAAAAAAAATATATCTTAAATTTATGACATTAAAATAATATATGAATTTTTTTATGGATACAGAACACATGAGTTGGTTGAATTTCCCACAGATTGTCATCATATGTCCTCTCTTTCCCTTATCACAGGGTAGGGAATCATTTAGTGGTGTGGTGAATCCAGTGGTAATTTTTCCATCCTCTCCTAGATGAGGGCCAACTCAATGGTTCTGTGTTGGATGGAAGCACGTGCAAGGATATGAGGTAGTCTCTAGGTGTGAACAAGTGGGAGAGGATGGGATCTAGCTCTATCTTCCATTTGTTGTTTGATTGTTAGTGTTTTTGGGTTTTCATTCAATCTATGTTGTGTTCAGAGCATGGATGAGATGCCACAGGATCGTCCTTCATTGGTAATGTTTTATGAATGATTCTATTTTCAATTTTTTTTTGTTTTGTTCTTTGATTCAGTTTCTCGGTGTATGATAATATGCCTTCAGTGAAATAATGCTATGGACAGGGAGATACTATTCTATATCTCTTGTTTTTATCTTCTTGATAATTCCCATTCTATATACTGCTGATGAACTTTCCCAAAATTAGCTATCAAGGTTTTGTTCTAAAGAATGAGATAGAGGTTCTGTTAAATTACATTCAAGCAGTGTAGGATTTTCAGGAGTATGATAGATACATTGAAATAAGAAAATAGAATAATCATGTCAAATAGGTTGAGGATGAAATCAAATCATTGAGGTTGGAACAATAATTTTTGTCTTGAAATTTTCTAGTGTGATGTTGTTGAATTTTTTTCTTGGTGATCTGCAGGTTCTAAAAATGATTACCTTTTGGTCATACGGTTTGTGTTTAAGGTAATTTTCATCGACTTTATCTATAAAGTGGTTCTTAAGATGAGGTTCAGAGGAGAATTTTTCTTCTAGAATTACTATTCGGATTCGGATGTTTGAGAGGGTATGTCATTGACATTAGTTCCAGGATCGTTCATTCTTGCACATAAGAACTTGATGAGCTATAATGAGTAGGTGGAAGATAGTCTTCATGGTTATGTTACAGGCTTGGAGCCTTGATTTATAGTTTTTATTGATTTGTTTTTGTCCTTGGTCTGATTTTGGAGGCTTGGTTGTTGTTTAAGTCGTGATGGCGTGTTGGGTTCCATTGTAGCCCTTAAAAGGGGGATTATGGTAATAAAATACATTAATTTGTAGTCAGCCACATAAGCTGGTGGAATTGGAAAATTGTAATATCATACATTTTTCTTTTATAATATTCCATTTTTAGAGATTATTGTGATATTTTAAAAATTCACATAAAACATATGACTCTATTTATGAAATTTTATATTTTAAAATTTATATAAAATATTATCTCATGTGAATTTTTTGAAAAAATAATCATATTCATGAATCACAAAAGATATTATCCTTTGGTAAAAAAATAGTCTAATAATCCAAAATAAATATTTTAAAGAGTTTAATAAGATATTATATATTCATACTTCTATATTCTTAATTAAGGGTAGATTAAATAAAATTATTCCTTATGTAATGTTATTCTTGTATCATACATCATGATCCATCACATGATCATGATTCTTACTAAGATCAGAGGTGATGAATATGTGGTAGAAGAAGTTTATGCTGATATTTCCATGTATAAAAAAGGAGATTTGGTATCACTATTCACACATACAAATCCTAGTTCCGTTAAAATAATAAAATTTGTTGGAGTTTTAATTTAAGAGTAATACCTTATAATTTAAATATCACATGAAGGAAACAAGTTTAGTATTCATAAGAACATTGAGAAATAATTTGAGAGCAACATTTACCTGAGTCATATGATTTTGAATAAGTTAATATGGTAAACAAATAAAGGGAGTATCTATATTGAATATTTTAAATTATATTCACATGAACACTGAATAAGAATAAATAAAAAGAAATTATGAAATATAAGGTGTGAAAAATTTCTTGAGAGGGTGGTTGAACAAAATCCTGAGAGTTTGGGGATGTTAAAAACCCTAACACACTGATTCACCCCCTGTGTCTATAATGCTATGTGGGATCTAAAAATTGGTATTTGAGTAAGGTTATCCCTATAGATACTCTATCAAGCAAAAAACTAGAAAAAAAATTAACCGAAATGTCATCCTAGTATTTGTTGGGAAGGTTTATTGATATAATGATAGAATTGATCCCTATACTATGTCTTAGGGGATCGATGTTTGAATATTTATTTAATACAGATTTAACAAAATTGACGAACCCTTAAAATATACATTCACTTACAATATGAACATTGAAAATGATATAAATTATATGAATGATTTTATGTCCTATATATTTAAAAAGAAGCTACACAAGTCATGGGATGTGAAAAAGTTAATGGAATTTAGAATTATATTCAATTTATTTTTTGAGGAAATAAAAAACGTAAATTAGGTAAGGCTAAATATCAATAAAAATAGTTTTAATGATTCTTGAGAGTGAAACAGTTTATGAGTTTATTATTATAGTAAATCTTATTGTTAGTATAATTAGAGTGTTTAGACAAATATTAGAAGCTTATTTTAGTGAAAAAATGAATGAGTGTGCTTCCACAAATATAATTGAAATAAAATTTTCAATACTAAAATATATAGATCTGTATTACTTTTATATTTATGAACTCCACATAACTTTAATCCACTTTGAATTCAGAATTGGACCTTCACATAAGGGAAAAGGAAATTAGGAAAATTATATTGTGATTATATCTATAAATTATTTGAATACCGAGGATAAGTAATACTACTCAAATAAATTATATGTCATGGAATATTTTGAAGAAACATTTTCTTTTATGTCGTGAAATTTTAAAAAATGAGTAAGAGTTAAGAATGGAGGTAAACTTTCATCCAAATGTTTTAATTTTATAAATATTTTTCCTTTTCCATCTATTTGTCCTATGAAATTTGAAAAATAAATTTATACACTGAAGGCTTTTTAGAAACCACTTATTCAAATTCCACCTTTTCTTAGTATAAATGAATGGTGATGTCTTATTTGAGTTCCATTATTAGGAAAAATCAATTCTTTGTAGAAGGTTTTTTTTGTCATGAAAGTGGTAATGAGGATAATTTTGGATATTTCACTCTAATGGTTCTCATGGTATAAGAGGAAGATGTAGTTAACCCATAAAAATATGAATCTAAGAATAACGGGGAGTTTTTCTAAGAGGAAATAGACATTTTTATGAAATATAAAATCAATATGGAGATAAATGAGGAACCCCAAATCAATATTATTCAAACATATTCTAAAAACAACATAATTTAAATATATTCATGGATACACATCCTTAATTGTAATATAATCAAATCATCATTTCACACTTTTATTCCAGATATATATTTTTTTTTGAGTTTTACATATTTAGGAAAATAATTTTACTAGGAGAGCCCACGTTCATTGAATCAAATGGGTAATTTAAAATTATATACTAAATTACTTAATCCATTTTGAGTCTTGAAAATCACTCATAAATACACCACATAGAATGATCATCAACATAAATTGTACATAATTATTCATTTCATATCATTGTGAAAATAGAAACATTTATATAGGTGGGATTAAATGAAAAATAAGAGTAAACATAAATAAAAACAGTCAATGATCAAAATTTCTCATAAGATAATAATATGGGTATAATAAATATAAATGATAAAATCGTACCCAAAAAAACATAGATCATAAAATTATGTTTATGTCATGAAATAACATAACGAATTAACCAAAAGAGTGTTTAAAATTGATTCAAAAAAACATGCGCCCTAAGAGAATAACATAGTCATAATATTATGGTCCAAACATTGGTACTAAGAACATGACATTCATCAGTTGAACCATGATAACATATGATAAAAATAAAGAACACCATTAAAATATTGAACACAAATATTATTCGGAATACAATTTTCATTATCAAAACTATAAATTACAATGATTATATAAAAGTAAAATGTACATTTGAATTATTTATCTCATTATATAAAAACTTTTATCAAATGCATTTGAGGGTGATATGGGATCCCACTTATCATTCATCCAAACATATTATTTCATATGAAATAAATCATTTATCATATCATAATGAAAAAATGGAAAGTAAATAGGTTTCATTCATCACATTATAAATATCACATAGAAATAAAATAATTTTCATTCTTCACATCATAAATATCCCCTATAGGAACATGTGTTTCATATCATTTTCAAATGGAATCACATGATGAAATAATTAAAAATACCATCAATAATGAAAACATGGTAACCCATTGAATATTAATGGGTAACCAAATATATTCAGTAGAATCCATGGTAAATACCCTATAATTAATATGATGAGGTATATATTGTCTAAAAAATATAGATAAAATGAAAATTTTATAGTTAGTAACATCTATTATCAATTGACGTATTTAATCTATGAGAATGCTCTCTAATCAATGAAATAAAAAATAGTTAATTTAAAAAGGAAGGGAATTATAGGAAAGTAATGGATATTAAAAATGGATGGTATGTAATGATGAAGGAATTTATAGTTATTTTCCCAAAAGAGGATGTAATGGTGCATTTTCAAAAAAAATAGTAGGAAAAAGATACTTATATTGTTGTAGTAATAATAGAATGTTAAGACTCTGAAAGAAATAATTTTACTCAAAACAATTATTATGGATTGGGTAATATTTAATTACACCCCCCTTAAAATGGAGGGAACATATTTGAACCTTGAAATACCATGAATAAAATATTTTTTATGATATAATATATCAAATTTTCATTTTAACAAATATTCAAATGATATTTGGTGTATACAGCAAAACTTATCTCAATAAAATAAATTTAAAACTTAATACCCTTAAATTAATGACTATGTAAGAATAAAATAAATTTAAGAGAGGTTCCATGAAATATAGACTAATATAGTATAAATTGTTATATATTCATTACACTTAAAATAAATTTTTTACTGACTAAAGCATATAAAATAATTTCTAGAGTCCAATATCAAACATATCTTACGAAATTGAAAATAGGGGAAAATAACCATTAAATACTAGGTACCTTTGGATTTAAATCCATTAAGATAAATAAAACAATATAGATCAAAAAACCTCATTAATTAAATAAATGTGGTCAATTAATTTCATCAGTCATTAATCACACCAAATCAAATATATCATGGCGTAAAAATGAATTATATTTCATAAAAATAAGTTTACAATATAAGACCCCTTAAAACCATAGAAATATTTGAGCCAAAAAACCTTTAAGGGGTATGATTACAAAGTAATCATTTAATAAAATTAATATTTTTAATATCTTGATACAAACTAACAAACATGTGGTGAATAAAACCTTCCATAAAAACATGGTGAATAACAAGAATAAAGTCTTAATGGTTGAAAATTTTATATAAGAAACCCTTAACTTGTATTCATACTTAGTAAAATAATATATGAACTATATTATGATGAAAATAAAAGTAATTACAATATATTTTAAAATAATAATGTTATTTTTGTTAGTGTATATGATACGCAATACCAAGCCTAAACGAATTGTAATATATTATTGTTTAAATATTGTTGTTATAACTTAATCATTCAATTGGTGGGTATCAATTTAAATTACTAATTTAGAAAAAATATATATAACATTACAACACAATATGATTGAATTTATAAATTATAAGTAAATAATTACTCAATTTTTAGAAAGTTGATTTATTCTTCCAGAACTATGTTTTTTTAAATGATTTTTATTTATTTTTATGATAAAATATAATAATTAATTTATTTTATGTTTATAAAATCAATTTTATAAAATAAATGTAAATTTTAAAATAATAATATCAAAAGTAACTTATGGTTATTTTTTGATTTTTGTAAAATATTGATTTTTAGTGAATAGTGTAAATAACTATTCTTTGTAAAACTATCATTTCTTCATAAAAATTATGTAATTTAAATGTACCGTTAATTTGTAATTTTATTTCAAATTGACATATGTATTATTTACTTATACATAGTCCTATTAAATATATTTAAATCATTACTATAATATATTTCTGTATAATATTATTTTTCAGCATAAAAATGCATTTTTTAAAAATTGTTTTAATGTGAATAATGTTTCTCCATTTAAATTAATTAAAATAAAATAAAATGATTATTATGTAAATGATATTTATATATTTATATATATTTAAATATTAAACAAATTCATGTAATAATGATTACTACACACATAGTTAATATAAGGTTAACTTATGCTTGAAAAATACATTTCTTGAAAACCTGTTTTCCAATAAATGTTGCATGTTCATTATTAAATTTAATTATTACTGTCATATGAGTTGAATTTGGTAAAATTAATTCATAAATTTTAAATAGAATAATTAACATCATATAACAAGGTAAACTTAGTTTTTTCATAATGAATTGTAAAAACTGTAATAATCAATTACTATGGTTACGACTAAAACTGGTTTACCAGGGGTTAAAATGAAAAGAAAAGAATTTATATAACATTGAAACATTTCGATATTCTATTTTATGGGAAAATTGAGACCTTATATTAAATAAATATTATTAATGAGCTATTTTTGTCATTGTGGGTGTGTAAAACGTGGGTATATATTATTATTTTAAAAAATTACATGTGTTTCCTCTCCCCCACTTATTAAAAAAAATCATTTCCTCTCCAATTTACACTTATAAATCCACACTAATATTCATGTCATGGCCCAAAAAAATTTTCCACTTCCATCCCTACGTCCTAAAATCAATATTTTGATTAAAATCCAATCTTGGAAGGCATTAGTTATAATCCAAAAGATGTGGTCCAAGTAAAAGGTATCATTCATTACCAATCATTTTTCTTCTTCTTCCACCACCATAAAATATTATTAAACCATAGTGACATAATATACTAATTATATATTATATAATTATATGTTATAATGATAATGTAATAAACTACATCCATATCCACTATGATCAAATAGAAAACCCAACTATCATTCATGTGTATGTCGGACTACCGCCTCATGAATGGATGTAATTTGTTTTCCATCATCACCTATCACAACTATTTATTATAATGGATTTAATAGTTATATATTATATTTTAAAAATATTAATCATTTAGAAAAATAAATATAACATATACTTCATTACTTAACCATCTGTTGAAAAATTATAATGTCGTTCATGTGGACAATAGCCTATTGCGTCACGATGTTATGTGATTTGTTTCTTATTTACTCATCAAGTGGATGGACTATATGAAAGTGTTTTTAAATAAATAATTCAATATTAATGATATAATTATCATTCTATAAATATAAAATAATACTCGCCTTATTTCTAACATTATCGTTGAAAAATGGAAACGTTACTCTAACATATATAATGCTTACCATCTCCATGATTATAACATAGTCCATTTTTCATTACCTTGTAACATGGATGGTTTAAAAAATATTATTTATTTATAAAATTATTATTACTTCATGGGTATTATTTTTTAGATGATGGATCAATGACCCATTTGAACTAGGTCCACAAACTGATGTCATTTTGATTTTATGAACTGAACGCCCTCAAATCCCCCCAACAATGATTTAATTATGTCATTAAATGAAATAAATAAAATGGTATAATTATAAAGGATTAATCATATAAATGGTTTCTAGTAATAAAAAATTGTTATTATACAAGTTATTAATATTTTTTATTATAATTTTATTATATTAGAGATAAAGTACAGACACGATGCGTCTAGACTAAATGTAATGGATTTATTTTATAACATTTACTTTCATGAGAAATATTCTATATTAACCAAATATTTATTTTTTGAGATGTATATACTACCCCTTTGATATGTTATACAATCAACATATTTATTCCCATAATATTTTTAACACCCTAGTAACTTTCTTAATAATTTTAAATAATTTAAAATTATGTTTTTAATTAATAATAATACTTATATGAAGTTATAATTTATAGAATTCAAATTAATTAATGTTCAAAAAAACAAATAGTATTTTTCAGTACTATATTTGTGTAAAAAATTATTTTAATATGAATATATATATTTGGTTATTTTTACAAAATTTAATAATATCAATATATAGTTTAATTAAATATAATATATATACTGACTATTATAATTATATTGATAAATATAAAATTATGTTACAAATATGTTCACTATTTATATGACACCCCAAGATTTTATGGTATATTTATTCATAAAAAAATTAAATTCATTAGATAACCTATATGCACACAACACTAAGTCACTGCAAAACAAATCTTATTTATAGTTATAACCTACCCATAAAACATAATTTTCCCACTTCTATGATTTGGTTTTCAAAAAATGAATATACATCGTTGAGATCAGAATGTTTTTTAATGTCTAATAGGAACAAGTTAATTTTTGTGAATAGTAACATTACCCTTATGAATAGTAATGTACCCTAATGAAAAGTAATGTTAACCTTATGAATAGTACCTTGACCCTTATGAATATTAATATCACCCATGAATGTATAAATAAAATTTATGAACCTTATAAATGGGAGTGAATGTTTTAAAAATAATAAATTTTGTGTTTTTATTTTTGTGAGTAATAAATTTTTATTTATAAGTTTAAATTAATAATTTTATTTAAAAATAAATAAATATTCCTAAAATGTATCCCTAAATAAATATCTTGTTTTTCTATGATTTTATAATAAATATTTAAAACTTAGATTAATATCTGAAATTATTATAAAATTAGTTTTAAAATTAAAATCAGTATTTTCTATGAAAATATTGATTTTATTTAAAATATTAAATTTCACATATTTGAAAATATATTTTGATAAAATGGAGTCCATTTTTGAATTATACACATTTAGAAATGGTTAGGGTGAATTTTTGGTATTTTTATGAAATATTTGAATTTTTGGTGAATACTGAAATTCTGTAATTTACGAATTATGATAAAGAAATGAATTTATGCATCATTATTGAGTCATGGAAAATGTAAATGTATAATAGAAAAAATATTTTCATAATTTTTTATATGTAATTAAATGATTTAATCTGAACAAATTGAAGAAGTTGAGTTATTTTCATCAATTTTGGATAGATGATGTGTATTGGGCAGAAATTATAAACTGCTTAATTTGGAAATATTTATATATTTTAATCAATTTGATAATTCACGATTATCATTTAAATTAGAAATAAAATTTATATGATTCCTTTTTTGTTGGATTCCAATATTTATTTTGTGTATCATTGTATTCAGGACAAGGATTTAATTTGTCCATCCAAGGGTCCCACAAATTCAATCAAGTTGGACAATTATTCTGGATGATCGTGTGGACCCCACCAAAATGAATTGATTGTAAATTTTACAAAACACATCCAAGTGGTTTGATTACAATTGTAACAGAAATACAATTGAATGGGGGAGTTTATATGTTAAAGAATATGAATATTTTCCTTCACTAAGGCAGCCCATGGATGCTCAATTTTTGGGGTAGAAAAATTGTAACATTCCTCTAAAATAAAATCTCATAACTAATTGGACATATCTTATACAACATAGAAAAGATAAATCTAAATTTTTCTGATGAAACATTAAATAAATTTTCTAATCTATTTTAAGAAAAATCCATTCCACATTATACCAATAAATTTCCCTACCATGATTAAGAATTCGGTGGACAGAATCTGCAGAAAATATTAAAGAGATATTTCGAAGATCATAAATTTGAAGATCAAAGGATGGGACCCCCTTGGCCTAAAAAAGGAGTCATTCACCCATGCTTAAGAAGGAGTTAAACACCAACATTTTAGTGGAGTCCTATGGACATGCTCTTAAATTATTAATTTTTTTCTTTTCTTTTTATTTAAGTTTTATTTTATATGTAACCCATTAATTTTTATATTAAATTATTTCCCTTTCTTCTTCAAACCCTTTTCTCTTACAATATCATTCTCACTCTCTGTCTTCCAAATTATCATCGTGATATCTATGAAATCCTCTATGTAATGTTACTAAATCGAAGCAAGGACCTGGAGTAGGTTTCACGGTGTTATTCATTATTGTGCTTCAAATTGAAAATGTTTTAAATATATTTGTTATGAAGGTGAAAATATTACACATTTGTGACAGTTGTCCCCCACAACACTATTTCTATATCCATTTATTTTCTATGATTAATTAATTTTCCCTCCCTTCACTTAGGTAAACCCATCATACAGTGGAGTTGGGGATTCCATAAGGGTTAAATGACATACGGTGGAACCAGGTCTTGTAGTAAAAACATTCTCGGTTGAGGTGTTACCCTACATTACTACAAGAAGAGCTGTGGTTTGGTGGGTCGGACACATTCTAAAATCACACAATCAATAAATCAGTAGAAATAATTTTTTTAATGAGGTTTTATAAAACAAATTATCAAATTTAATCTAAAAAATAAATAAATAATGAATGAACTAGAGTTATCAACCCTCGGGCCAAGACCTTTATTTATAATCTGTAATCTATCTAGATTTGTATTTAGATTTAAATTATGTATTTCATTATTCCAAATTTTCCAAAATCCCAAAAATATTAAGATAAGGTGAATTATAATTTTTCAATGAACAAACTATGACTCTCCTCAAGAGATATGACCCAGGTCAGCCACTCTGCTGCACAAGGAATATAAATTGCTTTTGCAACACTCTACGATAGGCGTGCATTTAAACTGTCATCATTTCCAGGGAGCTAAACAGTTATTTAAATAACTTTTTCAAAATTCAATTTTCTAAATATTTTTATTTCTATTAATTAAAAAATTTAAAAAAACTTTTCCAGGATTTATTAAAATTTTAATTATTATGCATGGGATGATTACCCACAGGTTCAATATCAAGAACTAGAATTGAATTATAGTGATATAAATGCCTCAGTGGATAGAATTAGCAATACTTGTCAAGACCCGACCCTACCCGGGCTCGAGCAGCAACTACCCCAGGCCCGCCTCCATAGGCCAGGGGCTGGCGACCAACGCCGAAGGCACAACAACTTGGGGAGGCCTTTGCCTAAGCACCTGAACACACCCACACGCAGCACACTCAATGCAAAGTGCATAGTAAAAGAAAAGACACATAAATAATGGGAAACTGCTATAAATAACCACAAGAGTGTATTGACCTCTAACTGTACAAGGTACAAGCTGAAAGTAAACTAAAAAGGGAAAAGGGGAAAACACGCGCCCAACCAGAAAAGGTGCCAGAACCCAGCAACAGGTAAAAAAAAGAAACAGCTAGCGGATCTCCCACCTGAAACCCGGGCACGACCACCGCACGCGGTCCAAGTTCCCAAGATCCTATGCTCCACCGACGTCATGCTCCACCGAATTCACGCTCCACCTGTCCTTCGTTTGCAAGGGCACACCAAGTGCGGGAAAATCCCAAGTAGGGGTGGGTATAAAAATACTCAGTAGGATACCCCGAAGGCTCGAGGGAGCAACAAAAGGAGGTACCGATGGGTGAGCGGTAGAGCGAATTGGAAAAGTAGAGGAGTACAACTGAAAGTGCAGTAAAGAGTCCAGCTCAACCCAACAAGAGAAAGGAAGTAGACTCATCCAGGTACAAGGAGCTGGAAACGGTGAGAAGATGAACATACCATCGAGTCTTCTCTACCTATAGCAGGATAGTAGACTCACCCAACCACGAGAAGCTAGACACGGAAATCAAGTGGCATACCCCATGCATATTCGCCTCTCCTGGAGGGAGAGTAACCAAGCCCAATAAGTGGGTACTCGAACAGGGTATATACATATCCTTATGCTCAATAAAGAAGCCTGAATAACGTCGTAAGGGGATCTCCATACCGTAGCTCAGCACAAGAAAAGAGTAGCCAACAGTCCCAGACATAACCATCATCGTCGCCCAACATCCCACACATCTGACCCGAACTACAAGACAAGGGGCTCAATCACCGCACTTCGACACTATCCTCTTTGGGTGGCACTGACTCGCCCGCACAGTTTTAGATAGCGTCACAAGAATGCGTCTCTGTGGGGAAAGCGCCTCTCGTATTTGAGAGTTCTGGGTTAAGTCAAACCTCGCCTCGTCACTACCCCGCAGTCGAGAGGTCTCCTCAAAGTCAAAGTCGTCACAACACTGACCAGTATAACAAAGGGTCTCGCTCCGGTAATCACGGAGGAAAGCCTCAGACTAGCCTAGTAGAAAGGACTGAGCCTGGAATGCCAACCGGTGTCTCCACTGCCCACCCATAGTGGAGGGTAATTCATAATATGATATCAGGTGACCCACTTCCCAGGCCTGCTGGAGGGTAGACCATAATACATCATCCGGCGACCCACTGCCCAGCCCCGCTGGAGGGTAGACCTTAATAAGATACTGGGTGACCCACTGCCTAGCCCTGCTAGAGGGTAAACCAGAAGACGTCATCAGCCGACCCACTGCATAGCCTCGCTATAGGGTAGACCATAACACATCATCATGCGACCCACTGCCCAGCCCCGCTGGAGGGTAGACCTTGAATAAGTCGATAGGCGACCCACTGCCCAGCCTTGCTAGAGGGTAGACCTGGAACTAGACGACGGGCGACCCACTGCCCAGCCCTGCCGGAGGGTAGACTTGGAATAAGTCGACATGCGACCCACAGCCCAGCCTTGCTGGTGGGTAGACCTAGAACTAGACGATGGGAGACCCACTACCCAGTCCTGCCGGAGGGTAGACCCTAAGAGGTCATCGGGTGACCCACTACCCAGTCTCTGCTGGAGGGTAGACCCTAAGAGTGTCGGGTGACCCACTGCCCAGTCTCTGCTAGTGGGTAAACCCTAAAATTCAGTGAGCAACCCACTGCCCAGCCCCGATGAAGGGTAAACCCGAAGAAGTCGATGAGTAACCCACTGCCCAGCCCCGCTGGAGGGTAGAACTCAGAACTGCTCTAGCCATCTCCACTGGAGGGCACAACACTGGTCAACCGAACACGGAATGGGTATCGCGCAACCACACAACTCCGGTACAACTCACCCAAAGGGTTTCAGCTCCTATTCCACCACGGGGTGCCACTAGCACCACTAATGACCGATCCATCGAGAACGAAACCAGGGGGAGACCACTCAACCCTGCTGTTCAAACAAACGAGCACAAATCCAGGGCAAAATCTCCACCCTCCAAGTCAAAAAAATGAGCACAGAGGGACCCTCTACGTCGCGAGAGGTCAAAGTATGCAAGGAAGAACATGGCACGTACATGGGGCCCACACGACGTGTGGCCCCATGTCAACCCCAACTGAGCACACAAACGTTCTCAGGTACAAACCACACGTACCACCAAGCACTCCCGTATACTCCCAGAGTATACCTCGTTCTATCCCAAAGGCTATTGTGTACAAGACACCCAGCGTCATCGCAATGGCGTGACGTAACAACTCCACCTCAATGGCCCAGGCATGACCAACCACAACTTGGGAACCATTTGTATCACTCTCCCAGGAGTGCGCGATCACACGCCAAGGGTCTGCTACAAACAAGGTAGGACGAATTGCCACTAGAGCACCTCTCATGCTCCACATTCAATAAGATCTCGCTAGAGGCTCCACACAACCAAACAGATCACACCGTTGTAATCCTCGCGAAAAAACACGCGAGATCGACTACTTACTCGCCTCCAACGGATACCCGATGGAAAAGTCACCAACACCGCCTCACGCCCGAACGACGTCCTGTGAACCCGAGCCTCAGCCCCGAAAACAGTCGGGCGCATCACAACATTGAGATTCCCTCGGGAAAACACGTCAAAAGCACTACTCACTTGAGTGCAATGGATATCCGGAGAAAAAGGTGCATCCCGGCGCACCGCACACGAGCGGTGCCACATGGGACCCGCATCCCGGTCCTGAAACTCAACGAACGGATCACACCATTGCAATCCTCTCGGAGAAAAACACAAGATGGACTATTCATTTGTCCAAAATGGTTGCCCGGTGGTAAAGCTGGAAATCACCGTAAACTCCCGAAATGACCCTCGTGGGGCCCGCACCATTGTGCGGAATTACAGCGGGCAGACTGCGCCAACGCGTTGCCCTGGGAAAAACACCCAACATCGACTGCTCGCACGCCCCGAACGGGCGTCCGAGGGAAAAGTTGCCTAAAGCTGCACGCAGCTCGAAAGACGGGCCGTGGAGCCCATGCCTCAACATCGGCCTCAATGCCTGAAACCACCTTGGAAGCCTCGGCCTCGATGCCAGGGTCCCAACGCCACTGACGGTGCTCAAAACGGACGTCGGATGCGTCCGCGCCGCTCAAAACAAAATTGTCGGGGAAAACGCTCGTCCACTTAAGGACACGTCGCGCCTCTGTGGCCCCTCATTTTGGGAATTTAAAATTCCCGAAACTAGCTCAAAACGTTCCCCTCATCGTCAGTATGACATTGCCGCAGACGACAAGTAAAATAGACGCTCGTAGCTATATTTATGGGTGTCCGAAGCCGGAAGGGACAACCCTTGGGTTGGACAGGCCTAGCTGGCCGGTCCACCCAACCTGGGCCGGCCCGAGCCGGCCGACCCGGCTTGCTGCGCCGGCCCGCGGCTTTGCTGCGTGGGCCGACCATAGACCCGTGGTCCCCTCACAGTTCTCGCTTCAGCCGAATGGCCATGAGGCCGGTCTTCGGTTGTCGAGGAGACCCGCTGGAAGCGGGTCTCGGTTCCTCGCAAGGGGTCTCGCCGCGACCCCTGTCAAGCCAGACGACCACGCCCCGCCGCCAGCACGAAGCGCCGCGCCGCCGTCCACACGCCGTGCCGCCGCCTGCTCGCCGCACCGCCACCTGGAATCGAAGCCACTGCCTGCAAGCCGTCGTGCCAGAGGTCGCAGCTGCCGTCCGGCTCACCGCGCCACCATCTGGCATGGCCGGCCACCGCCATACCTGCCGGAACACCCCCGAACTCCTCCAAAAACCCGCAATCTTCGAAGAATGATTGAGGGTTCCTCAGAACTCCAAAACCGAAACCGAAAGATGCTTCGGGGAGCTTAGAACACTTACTACGCACACATGGACTTTGTTCGGGGATCAAACAACAAACGACACATATAATTGTGGTTGAAAAAGGGTTCGTAAATTAAAACGCAACCAAAATCCTCATACCACTTGGGTGATGCTCGGAGCTTCACGGGAGTCCGCCGCCTCGTTGCGCCTTGCCGGAGCTTCTTTTCCGGAGTTGGAGGAGGAGAGGGAGGAGCTTCTCCTTGCTGCTGCCCAGGTGAGGGAGAGGAAGAGGGAGGTGGTGACTTAAGCGTTTAAATTGAAACGCTTAACCACCCGCTCGTCGGACCGAACCCGAACCCTCAGCAGGGTCAAGGTTAAGCCTCCCCTGGGGTAAACACTACCTCCTGAGCACAACGGTGGTCTCAGAATTTGAATCTGAGACCACGTTCAAAAGTTATTAAACCTAGCACTCGAAGCCGACAAATTATGAAAACGCCCCTGGGGCCATTTTTCACTGACGGCCCGCGCCTGCGAAACTTATACCCCTCCTAGGGTAAACGGTACGCTATGAACTCAACGGTGCCCTTGGTTTTCCAATCCAAGCCACAGTTTAAGAGATACTAGCGTTTCTCCCTTAAACAAATTTATTTATTTATTTAATCCGTTTAACATTCCAGAAGCGGGCATGGGGTCAAAACGTCCCGCGCCGAAAAGTTTTATGTCATTCATAGGGTAAACACCCCATTCCGGACCCATCCGTACACTCGGATCTATGATCTGGAACTTTGTTTAGGATTTATCTCATTTATTTAGCATTTCCAGTGTGAACGCACTGAAAATTTAATTCCGGCCACTCCGGGGCTCGAAATCGTACGTCGTCCGAAGGAGCTGCTCTGAAATATCATCAAGAATATTCTAAATTCTTTCACAGAAAAAACCGGGTTCTTACATCATTCCCTCCTTCTAGCTTTTCATCCTCAAAAAGCAAAACTAGGGGGAAACATAGGGTACTAAGCCCACACCTGGCTTTCCCATACCCAGAAGAACCCATGCACAGCTCTGTGCCACCACACACAGACCAAAGGATTAATCTATTCATGCGAGGTCGACCCTTGCCTATGTCGTGCACCCACTCTAGACTTTGGGGTTAGAGAAAGGCGGTAGGGTACCTCTCCATCCCTTTGCACGGTCTCAAACGACCCGAAGGCCCTCGAGGGTAGCTCACCTCCCCGGTCAAACCTCTTCGTCGCACGCCGTGACTGGAATCACCGCACGCACCTGAAACCGGGCCCGGTGATTCCCTCCTTCAGAATATCCATATGGTGAAACACCCAAGGATATCTGGTCATACAATATTCCACAACCGGGACTCTCTTACACGCTCGGTTAGCGATGAAGTCGACACCATCGACGAAAGGAAAAGGTCTCACACCTTTTTCCTTACCAACACAGGGTTACAGCCAACACCCTGCGTCACCCTGGTAACACCTCGAACAAGGAGAAGGGAGAAATGCCTTTCACATGAAGAGCCTAAAAATCTTACTACAAGAAGTAGAAGAGTCTCAAGGGGTACCTCTCGCCATCCCGTTCTATGCAGGATCGTAGAGATCCAAAGCTCGCGGCTACCCGCGGTCCCAACCGTCAGCTCCTGGAGCCTAACGTGGACCACCTAGTGGTGGTGGGAAGACCTCGTAAAGTCATCCTCCACCACTAGCTCCTCCCGCTCCTCTGATAGCACTACCTCTCTGGGCACTACTCCGATCACGGCGATGCCTCTGCCTTGGCAGTGCACCTGCTGCCTGCCTGAAGCTCTCAGCAACTCGGGTCGGGCAGTCTCATGCCAAGTGACCTCGCCCGTCACAAGCATAGCACTGACCCTCTCTGGGCTGCACTAGTTCCCTTCGGCGCCACTGTGGTGTACGACCACGCCCATGAGTCCGGTTGTCAGTAAGCCACCTACGTCGAGGTTCTGCTTACCGACGCCCACAGGCTGCGGCAGACGTCTCATCTCCAACGTGCCTACTGCCACCACCAACACTAGAACGTGACAGGAAGCCCTCTGTCACCAGTGCCTGCTCTAGCACCCCGGCATATGTGGAAATGCCCAAGGGTACTATGATAACACGAATCTCTCGACGAAGACCATGCTCAAACATCCGCGCTCGGAGGATGTCGTCATGGACCAAGTCCGGGTAAAAGCCTGCACAGTCTGCAAAACTAGTCGCGTACTCGGCCACTGTCATCCCTCCCTGCTGAAACTGCAGGAGTTCCTGAATCCTAAAGGAGCGCAAGGAGGGGCAAAACTCTTCATGAAACAAAAACTGAAATTCATCCAATGAAAGTGACGACTTTTCAAGGAACTGAGTCACCAAACTCCACCAACGCCAAGCTACTCCACGAAAAAGGATGGCTGCCAAAGCCACTCTCTAATCTGCTGGTGTCTGCACAAGCACAAAAGGGTAACCACCGCCTCTAGACAAACCTCTACTACCTGAGGGTCCGGATCACCACTGAACCTCAGCGGTCTCTGCCGCTGGAACTGACGAAACGGGCTCAGCCTGTGCTCAAACTCAGCCTGCTCTGCTGAAACTGCCTACTGCTCAACAGGTGGGGGTGCTGCTACCGGCCCACCCAGAGAAAGGGTCTCGCATGAGGGGTCCTGGACTGAGGCCTCGTAGCTCACAGGGTCTTCCTCACAAACCAAAGCTGATATCCTGGCTGGCTGTCCAGGCGGAGACATCCTGAATATTATCAAGGAGTGTCGCGGTCAGATGAGCATATATGTATATACCAATAGCAACGATGGGGAGCTGGCTCAAGAAGGACAGTAAAATACTCGATCCTATGTGATGCACAAACCAAATTTTCCCTGAAACAAGTGTCTCAGCATGCCGAGTCGACAAGTGGTTTATCAAGGTCCTGGTGGATGGATACGTCGGCCGCCGCACCATCACTGGACTCTGTGGCCTAAGAGCCGCTCTCGAGACACATTAACACTGTTGCCCTATATCCAAACCAATTCCTCTTTTAGGGACAGCCACACAATGTCTCAAGGAACGAACTACCTCTGATACCACTTTGTCATGACCCGACCCTACCCGGGCTCGAGCCGCAACTACCCCAGGCCCGCCTCCATAAGCTAGGGGCTGGCGACTAGCGCCGAAGGCACAACAACTCGGGGAGGCCTTTGCCTAATCACCTGAACACACCCACACGCAGCACACTCAATCCAAAGTGCAGAGTAAAAGAAAATACAAGTATATAAAGGGAAACTACTATAAATAACCACAAGAGTGCATCGACCTCTAACAGTACAAGGTACAAGCTGAAAGTAAACTGAAAAGGAAAAAGGCGCAAAACACGCGCCCAACCAGAAAAGGTGCCACAACCCGGCAACAAGTAAACAAAAAAAGAAATAGCTGGAGGATCTCCCACCAGAAACCCAACCACGACCATTGCACGCGGTCCATGCTCCCAAGCTCCTACGCTCCACCGAAGTCATGCTCCACCTGTCCGTCGTATTCAAGGGCACACCAAGTGTGGGCAAAGCCCAAGAAGGGGTGAGTATAAAAATACTCATTATGATACCCCGAAATCTCGAGGGAGCAACAAAAGGAGGTACCGAAGGGTGAGCGGTAGAGCGAACATGAAAAGTAGAGGAGTACAACTGAATGTGCAGTAAAGAGTCCAGCTCAACCCCACAAGAGAAAGGAAGTAGACTCGTCCATGCACAAGGAGCTGGAAACGGTGAGACGATGAACTTCCCGTCGAGTCTTCGTTACCTATAGCAATAGAGTAGACTCACCCAACCACGAGAATCTAGACACAGAAATCACATGGCATACCCCTCACGTCTTCGCCTCTCTTGGAGGGAGAGTAACCAAGCCCAAGAAGTGGGTACTCGAACAAGGTATATACTTATTTTTATGCTCAATCAAGAAGACCGAACAACATCGTAAGGGGATCTCCGTCCCTTATCTCAGCCCAAGAAAAGAGTAGCCAATAGTCCCAGACATAACCATCATCGTCGCCCAACATCCCGCACGTCTGCCCCGAACTACAAGCCAAGGGGCCCAATCACCGCACTTCGACACTATCCTCTTTGGGCGGCACTGACTCGCCCGCACAGTTTTAGATCGCGTCACAAGAATGCGTCAATGTGGGGAAAGCGCCCCTCGTACTTGAGAATTCTGTGTTAAGTCAAACCTCACCTCGTCACTGCCCCGCAGTCGAGAGGTCTCCTAAAATTCAAAGTCGTCACTACACTGACCCATATAACCAAGGGTCCCGCTCTGGTAATCATGGAGGAAAGCCTCAGACTAGCCTAGTTGAAAGGACTGAGCCTAGAATGCCAACCGGTGTCCCCACTGCCCAGCCATACTGGAGGGTAATTCATAATATGATATCGGGTGACCCACTGCCCATCCCTGCTGGAGGGTAGACCATAATACATCATCTGGCGACCCACTGCCCAGCCCCGTTGGAGGGTAGACCTTAATAATATACTGGTTGACCCACTGCCCAGCCCTGCTGGAGGGTAAACCATAAGACTTCATCAGGCGACCCACTGCCCAGCCCCGCTGGAGGGTAGACCATAACACATCATCAGGTGACCCACTTCCCAGCCCCGCTGGAGGGTAGACCTGGAATAAGTCGAAAAGCGACCCACTGCCCAGCCTTGTTGGAGGGTACACCTGGAACTAGATGACGGGCGACCCACTGCCCAACCCTGCCGGAGGGTAGACCTTGAATAATTCGACAGGCGACCCACTTCCCAGCCTTGCTGGAGGGTAGACCTGGAACTAGACGATGGGAGACCCACTTCCCAGCCCTGACAGAGGGTAGACCCTACAAGGTCATCGGGAGACCCACTGCCCAGTCTCTGCTGGAGCGTAGACCCTATGAGTGTCGGGTGACCCACTGCCCAGTCTCTACATGAGGGAAAACCCTAAAATTCAGGGAGCAACCCACTGCCAAGCCCTGCTGGAGGGTAAACCCGAAAAAGTCTATGAATAACCCACTACCCATCCCCGCTGGAGGGTATAACTCAGAACTGCTCTAGCCATCTCCACGGGAGGGCACAACACTGGCCAACCGAACACGGAGTGGGTATCGTTCAACCACCCAACTCCAGCACAACTCACCCAAAGGGGTTTAGTGCATGTTCCATCACGGGGTTCCACTAGCACCACTACTGACCCACACATCGAGAACGAAACCAGGGGAGACCACTCAACCCTGCTGGTCAAACAAACGAGCACAAAGCCAGGGTAAAAGCTCCACCCTGCTGGTCAAACAAACGAGCATAGAGGGACCCTCTACGTCGCAAGAGGTCAAAGTACGCAAGGCAGAACAAAACATGTACTAGGGGCCCACACGACGTGTGGCCCCACGTCAACCCCAACGGAGCGCACAAACGTTCTCAGGTACAAACCACACATACCTCCAAGCACTCCCGTATACTCCCAGAGTATACCTCGTTCTAGCCCAAAGGCTATCGTGCACACGACACCCAGCTTCAACGCAAAGGCGTGACGTAACAACTCCACCTCAAAGGCCCAGGCATGACCAACCACAACTTGTGAACCATTTGTATCACTCTCCCAAGAGTGCGCGATCACACGCCAAGGGTCCGCTACAAACAAGGTAGGACGAACCGCCACCGGAGCACCTCTCATGCTCCACATTCAATAAGATCGCACAAGAAGCTCCGCACAACCAAACAGATCACACCGTTGTAATCCTCGCGGAAAAACATGTGAGATCGACTACTTACTAACCTCCAACGGATACTTGACGGAAAAGTCACCAACACCGCCTCACGCCCGAACGGCGTCCCGTGAACCCGAGCCTCGGCCCCGAAAACATTTGGGCGCATCACACCATTGCGATTCCCTCAAGAAAACACGTCAAAATCACTACTCACTTGAGTGCAATGGATATCCGGAGAAAAAGGTGCATCCCGGCGCACCGCACATGAGCGGGTGCCACGTGGGACTCACATCCCAGTCCCGAAACTCAACGAACGGATCGCACCGTTGTGATCCTCTCGAAAAATCACATAAGATGGACTATTCATTTGTCCAAAACGGTTGCCCAGTGATAAAGCTGGAAATCATCGTCAACTCCCGAAAAGGCCCTCGCGGGGCCCGCACCATTGTACGGAATTACAGCGGGCAGACTGCGCCAATGCGTTGCCCTCAGAAATACACTGATCATCGACTGCTCGCACGCCCCGAACGGATGTGTGAGGGAAAGGTCGCAAAAAGCTGCACGCAGCTCGAAAGACGGGTTGTGGGGCCTGCGCCTCAACTTCGGCCTCGACGCCTGAAACCACCTTGGAAACCTCCGCCTCGATGCCAGGGTCCCAACGCCACTGACGGCGCTCAAAACGGACGTCGGATGCGTCCGCGCCGCTCAAAATAAAATTCTTGGGGAAAACGCTCGTCCACTTAAGGACACGTCGCGCCTCTGTGGCCCCTCGTTTCGGGAATTTAAAATTCTTGAAACTAGCTCAAAACTTTCCCCTCAATGTCAGGAAGACACTGCCGCATACAGAAAGTAAAACGGACACCCGTAGCTATATTTATGGGTGTCCGAAGCCGGAACGGACAACCCTTGGGCTGGACCGGCCTAGCTGGCTGGTCCACCGGGCCAGGGCCGGCCCGCGGCTTTGCCGCGTGGGAAGGCCACGGACCCGTGGTCCCCTCACGGTTCCCGCTTCAGCCGACCGGCCACGAGGCTGGTCTTCGGTCGTCGATGAGACCCGCTGGAAGCGGGTCTCGGTTCCTCGCGAGGGGTCTCACCGCGACCCCTATCAAGCCGGACGACCACGCCCCGCCGCCAGCACGAAGCGATGCGCTGCCGTCCGCACGCCGCGCCGCCGCGTTCTCGCCGCGCTACTGCCCGGAACCGAAGCCGCCGCCTGCAGGCCACCGTGCCGGAGGTCGCCGCTGCCATCCGGCTCACCGTGCCGCCGTCTGGCATGGCCGGCCGCCGCCCAACCTGCCAGAACACCCCGAACTCCTCCAAAAACCCACAATCTTCGACGAATGATTGCGGGTTCCTCAGAACTCCAAAACCGAAACCAAAAGATACTTCAGAGAGATTATAAAATGTACTATGCACACATGGACTTTTTTCGAGGATCAAACAACAAACAACGCATATAATTGAGGTTGAAATAGGGTTCGTAAATTAAAACGAAACCAAAATCCTCCTACATCTTGGGCGATGCCAGGAGCTTCACGGGAGTCCGCCACCGCACCGCGCCTTGCCGGAACTGCTTCACTAGAGCTGGAGGAGGAGAGGGAGGAACTCCTCCTTACTGCTGCTCTGGTGAGGGAGAGGAAGAGGGAGGGGGTGACTTAAGCGTTTAAATATAAACGCTTAACCACCCGCTCGTTGGCCTGAACCCGAACCCTCAGCAGAGTCAAGGTTAAGCCTCCCCTGCGGTATACACCACCTCCAGAGAACAACGGTGGTATCATAATTTTAATCCGAGACCCCGTTCAAAACTTATTAAACCTAGCGCTCGAAGCCAGCAAATTACGAAAATGCCCATGGGGCCATTTTTCACAGACGGCTCGCGCCCGCGAAACTTATACCCCTCCTAGGGTAAACGGTATGCTCTGAACTCAACGATGCCCTCGGTTTTGCAATCCAAGCCACCATTTAAGAGATACTAGCATTTCTCCCTTAAACGAATTTATTTATTTATTTAATCTGTTTAACATTCCATAAGCGGGCGAGGGGTCCAAAAGTCCCGCGCCGAAAAGTTTTATGCCATTCCTAGGGTAAACACCCCATTCCGGACCCATCCGTACACTCGGATCTCTGATCTGGAACTCCGTTTAGGAGTTATCTTATTTATTTAGCATTTCCAGAGTGAACGCACTGAAAATTTAATTCCAGCCACTCCGGGGTTTGGAATCGCACGCCATTCGAAGGTGCTTCTATGGAATATCATCAAGAATATTCCAAAGTCTTTCACAGCAAAAACCGAGTTCTTACAATACTATCGATGAATTTGGAAGAAAATTTGAAATACAGTTTTACTATGTTCAAGCAGAATGTTATCAACCTGATCATGAACCGGAGAAAGATCCGGAGCAAGTAGTGGAAGAAATTTCCCCACTAGTATTTGATGTTGAAGAATCTGATGGGGTAATAGATGATGTTTCTGAAGATCAATTCCACCTCTCTAAACCAATTCAAGAGGAGATATAAGAAATATCCTTTTCTAATGATTTACAATAGTGTGATCATGTGAATTTGGAGAAAATTTGGAGTGCATGTGTAGAAATTGAAATGAAACGCGATCTCCTAATACCTTAAAATGTATAAGAGAAACCACCTTTATATCTATCTCTAGCCTTGGAAGATGGAGAATACACCCAAGTGGTAGAATTCAAAGAAATACTGGAGGAGCCTGACTACCTACCTCCATCAAGTGAAGATCGAATCCGATAGAAACTTAGCACAGAAGAAGTGATTGAACCAAATGTAGCTCAGGGGGAAAATCTTATCTTGAACTCTATCATTTTTTATTTTATTTAATCTTATTTGAGAATCACTCCTTATGATTTTGAATTTTCAGATTTGGTCAATCCCGGTATCAGCTTGGAGAAGGTGAAGAAGGAGAAATTTCACCTCTTGGAGAACACATAGAGCTCCCTAAAGACATTAATCATCTGCATGAGGATGCCAATGAAAAGATAAAATTGGTCATGCCGGATAAACCAAATCTAAAATATGCCTACCATAAAAGGGAATATTTTGAAATTAATAATCCAAATTTAAATTTTGATTCTACCGTTCATTAATCATTTCATGTAGAACATCTAGAGCTACCACTGGATTTTTAAGAATACATTCCTCAAGTAGAAACTGAAGAGGAGGAGGTTCCATAACTCATCCTACCCCCTCCAAGAAATCTATTCCACATTAAGAAGGGGTCAGATCTGGTATACTCTATACATGGAATTCTCCCACACAAGAACAAATAATTTCAATATGCGAAGAAAAAAATGTGTTAGTTCATTTCCAAGAAGATCCACCCACCATTAGTTTATGGATAACAGCTGGTACTTCCCTCTAGAGGCATTAAAATAATCTAGGTCCCACTTCTGGGATCATATCAAGAATTATCTATAACACCTCATGCTTCCATGGTACGTTTCCCATTTAATAATACAACAGCTTGCATTGTACGCAACTTCGAGATTCTAACACACTGCAACCAATCAAACTAGCTGTTATGAATAGTAATACCCACTATTTGAAATTTTATAAATTTTATTCTGGAATTCATTTTTGAATCTGAGAAATCTAAATTATCTTAGGGTGAATTTTTTGTATTTTTCTGAAATCTTTTAATTTTTGATGAATAGTTATAAACATTGTATTATTGGTTAAAATCGAATTTTCATTTAAATAATTATTTATTATATTTAAATTTATTTGTGGTCAATATAGATACATAATACCTATATAAGTTCAATGTAATTCATTGGAGTAATTTTATAATAAGGTTCGATATATAAAAATTTTATTGAACTTTTTACCGTCTGTACTCTGAATGGCCCGAAGGCCTTCTTTTTTATTTTATTATATATAATCCTCCTTTTAAGGGTTTAAGGGGGACCCATAAATGGCCCATAGTCCCAAGGAACAAGGCCCAACATGACTCGTAATACATGACCTGAAGGCCCAGAGGCATACCATGCCCATTACATGCCTCATAGGCCCATCCCACTAGAACTGCCCCTCCCCAGCTTCTACTTCATTGATCGCCTTTACCCACCTCCTTGGAGTATTTGTAAATTTGAATAAAACATATTTTACCACTTCTGTGAGTTGAATTTCAAAAATAGGAGACACATGGTTAATATCATTAAGTAAAATTTAGTTAAATAAAATGGAAATAATTTTTGGTGAATAGTAACATTTGACTTTTATTTCCCATGGTTAAATATAAATAGGGTAATTAAGGGTAAAAATGATATCATAATTACCCTAACACATGTCCTAATTATATATGGTGAGTATAATTCGACCAAAACAACCTTAGGAATAATATATGACCCCCTTTGGTCCTCTTTGATTAGATTTCAAAATTTATTATTATTTTATTTAAAGAAGAGTTAAAGAGTTAAATTCAAAGATTAATAACTAAACCATATTTAATATAGGGTTACACACAATATAAATTCGACTATAAATATTAATTAAAAATATAAAAAAAATCTACATAATGGTATTTTATTTATAATATTTATACATTAAATAATTTAATTTATTTATTATACAATGATGATGCATTAATTAACTTAATAATGAAATATTAAAATAGTTGATATAATAAATGTCCAAATAAATGTAAATTAAGACTTATGATAAATTACACTAATTTAATTGATTAAAATGACATATTAGGGTTGGATAAATAAATTTTATTCTATGTGATAAAGTTTTAATGGCTTTCAAATAAAATCAAATACTAAATAGTGTCAACATTCAGATAATTGAGTTTTTAAAAGAAATACTATATTATTAAATGATATAATATTAATAAAAATATAAGGTTAGGAAAAAGGACATAGATAAGGTTATATATTAATAATGAACCAAATGGGTTCTCTTGGATTGTTATAATGAGTTTATTAACCATATAATATAAAATTACAAAGATAAGTAGTAAATGTCAAACTATTTAACTAAGAGTTAATTATAAATTATAAGGTTAATATGTGGATCTAAAACTGTCCAAACATATTTGTTGAAAGATTTTCGACCCATCCCCACCATATCCTCAAAATAAATCATTTTGGATCCATTTGAAACTGAAAATGATTTTATTATAAAATAATATTTCAACATTTTCCTAAAGTGACCCTCACCGCTCTTAAAAAAGGGTACTTCCCCTTCTCTTAATTTCACACATCCCAAGACATTTATATCAGACAAACCCAACATAAATATCCTCCCATGTTTCCTCCCTTTATCCTATAGGCATTCCTTTGATCAGAAATCCAACCTAAGGAGCCCTATTGATCAAATCAGAAGGAAGAACCTGAAGAAGAGGTAAATATTTCATCGCCTCTTTCAAGTTCATTTCTTGTTCCACTTCCTCTTTATTTGCTGTTTACATTATAAAATATAACTCCAGTATATTATATATACATTTATGTAATTCTAAAAACGTTCTAACCATTTTCATTATTGTATCCTTCATATGAATGACAAAGTCACCATACGTGCGTACGTACGACTTACCGTCTCCACGTCGTGGTGTAGTTTGTTATCTAGACACTTCATTATTTGGATGGGTATAAAAATGATTATAACTAATGTAAAAAATAAATATAACATTTTATTGATTCTTTATATATTATATACCATCAAATTACATATTATTTTTACATCAATGTAATGATATTGTCGCTCGTATGTACGTACGGATTACTGTCTCTACGAACGCGATGAGAATCATTCCCCATCATTATACTTCAAAAATAATTTTTATTTTATTATTAGAAAATTATAAGAACATAAAATAATTCTGGATATGAATAAAAAACATTCCTTCCATAACAAACCTGGCTTATGTAACTGAGCATGTAAAGGAAAACGGATTAGTTATATGAAATGATGATACTACTAAAATATTATTAACAAAGCAATATTATAAGATCATATATGATATTATATTTATGTATATTATAATTTTATAATTTAATAACAATGGTTTAACTATTATATAGTAGTTCAATGTACCATCGATTAATAAAAAGTACAAGGTAAGGGTTAATTTCACAATCTCTTATTTATTTGAGGTTTCTTTTATGTAAGTATCTGCTAGTATCTCTTTATCATCCACATCCATATTTCTTACAAATGTATTTCAAAACATTTTTTCTATTTACTAGACTATAGGTTAAAGTCATTTATACCCTTGTTTGTCATTTTATAAAATGGTTTGAAAGGAATTTTTCTATCATTTTCCAAACAAGGCACATTATGACCTTTTCATCAAATTAAGGTAAGAATGTATTTTTTTACTTATATGGCAGGTGTGGCTATTTTCTACCATTTTATAATCATCTAAGCTTACCATAAAATCTTATAATAATATTTTAAAAATAAATGTTTTATTTTATAATTATATGACATTTAAATGATTTCAAAATAGGAAGTGATATTTCTCTAGAAAAAGTTTTGATTTCATCTATGTCAATATCCTTTGATGGAATTTAATTTTGTTTGAAGTTGATTTATTATGATACAAATCATCCATATTGAATTGAAGTATTGGTGATATGTTTGACTATGGATGTGTTATTTTTACACCATTCATGGATTATGGATAAAGTATTGACATTTCATATGATAGTTTTAATACGAATGTTTTTGTTATGTTTAAACCTGTTAATATGAGGAATGAATTAGACTTAGTAGGTGATGGGTAGAGCCTAATATAGCTCCTCGATGCATCAATAGGTCTAATGAGACAAACTTGTGTCATGGCACAAGGCCTTGATAGTGTCTTATTTGTAGTCTTGGCATAAGGCCTTGACTATGTGGTTATGAAGTCTGACATTATGCATTACATCATTATAAAATGGATATTGATATTTCATGTGATTATTCGAGTAGTAGAATATCCATGTGAATAAGTAAATGAAATTATTCGATTTTATCATTTCCACATTAAGCTGAAATTTATGTTTAAAAGGCTTTTGTTTAATTCTAATACATTGCCTTAAATGTTTCTGCATATTTATGAACATTTCTGCGATATTGTTAACCTTACTGAGCATCTGAGATTACCCCTTTCTATGTTTTATTTTTACTAGGAAGTGAAGAAATACTTTATGGTTGGCTTGAAAGGATAGGCTAAGGATATAAACTGTGGTCAATGGGGAAAATGTTGTTGATGTTTTTATTTCATGATGTAATGTAAAACATATGAATGTATCAAGTACTTCCAAGGATACTAAACTGATTAGTCTTTTGAGACAAGATTCCTTGTATGATTCCAATGTTATATAATAATGCATCATCTCAAGGTAACTGGGGTTAAGAGTTATAGTTGGTATCATAGGAAGATTAGTACAAACCGTGGAAACTAAATTTAGATAAACTCTAATTAGAGCACATTACCCTAAGATAGACTTTGAGGATTGGGATAGAAGAACTTCCTAAAATTTCTGTAATGTAGAGATTTTGTGTATTTTCTAAGAAATAAATCCCTGTCTAGATAAAATTAGGTAGAGGAGTCTCTGGAAAAGATGTACCTAGAAGTGGAAACTCTGACATGGAGTTTTGGGCTTGACCCTGGGTATCCTGGTAACCGACAATGGGCCTTGCTTCACCCTTGATTAGGACGCTCCCGAGGGATATTCTTAGGATAATTCACATTTTATATAAAAACCATTATGAAGGATTTATGAGAATATACCTCCTCAAATAAAACATTATTTATGATTATGGTTTATATCCATAAATTGTTCAATTTATGTTAAGTGTTCTACATTTTTGGAATTCTGTATTGTGATTCATAAATTAATCTACTGTTTTCCATTGTTTATAAATGGCTCTAAGTGGAAGTTATAAAAACTGTATCAACGAACTTAATCCATCTAGGGATTTACCTCATAATCAAAATAATTATAGTGGAGATGGTGATTAAACTGGTGCTGATCATCTTATCACAATATTTGGACAACTCACTCATGTTTTGAATAATAACCTTACCCATTTGGAGATCCCTGATCCACAACATGGAGGATAAATGTTTTACCACTTCATGAGGAAACAACAACCAACATTCAATTTGAGTAAGAATCCATTAGTATCTAATCAATAGATAAATTTCTTAAAGAAAATATTTCATTCTTTGGGAGTAGCAAAAGGGAAAAGGTTTTCATGCCATTTTATCACCTCACGAGATATGCAGATCAGTAGTGGTCACTCATCCAAAACAAAAAGGAAGACAAAGAAATATTGAACATGTAATAGAGGTAGTTTATTGAGATTTTCTTATAAATATACTTTTCTCGTGACTATCGAGCAGATATTGAAAGGCAATTTCTGAGTCTGAGGAAAAAGGATGATGAGAATGTTGAAAAATATAGGGTTAACATTACATGGTTAGCAAGGCATGCCGAAGATTATATATGTAACCCAAGTAGTAATATTGATCGATTCATTGATGGGTTAAAACCATTTCTTCATCAAGAGTTAGTCTCAGAATCCTTCTCATTGTGCGAAGATATTGTCTCATGTGCTACCAAAATAGAAAAGGAATTATCTAAGTCTTATGACTTGAAAGGAAAGCAAGATAAGTTGAGATCATTTGATCCCTATGAAAATGGAAATAATGGAAATAAGGGAAATGTTGAATATCCATACTGTGGTAAATGTGGGAAGAAACACCAAGGTACTTTCTTGAAGGGAATGGGAGTTTGTTACAAGTGTGGTGAAAAAGTTACCAAGATCATGACAGTAAGGGAAAGAAAGAGGCTGTCAATGTTGAATTAAACAATTGTAGAGAAAGGGGACATTATGCAAATGAATTTCATATGTGCTAAGAGAAATTACCTCCGAAAAGTACAAGGGAGAAAGGCCAAGCATATGAGATCAATACTGCTAAGGTTGAGGCTCTGAAGGACGTGATGGTAGGTGATTTAATGGTTTCCTCAAGTTTATCCAATGCATTATATGATTCTATATCATCACATTGTTTCATTTCATCCCAGTTTTCTAAAAAAATTATATATTTTCAATTTTACTTAAGAAGGGAGTTTTCAATCAAAACCCTTAAGGAAAGTATTATCGCAACAAAGTTTTGTGAATCAGTTCCCATTAGGGCATATAAATGTTCTTTATATGCTGATCTCATCATGATATCCATGATTTAATTTTATATAATCATTGGAATGGATTGGATTCCGATGATGAAGTGAAAATATATTATAAGAATAAGGATATTACAATTTTTGATGATGATAAAGAGTACCATATATTTAGAGTAGAAACAACACCACCTGATTCTTATCTAGATCCACCCCTAAAAGATCTACTAAATTTGATTATTGGGGAGGAAGAGAATGAAATAATAATGGGTGAGGAAAATAATGTTATAATAAAGGATGTACCTATTGTACAAGAATATATTGATGTGTTTCCAGAGGATTTAATAAGACATCCTCCAGAATGAGAAATTGAGTTTTCCATTGATTTAATTCCTAGTCCAAGGCCCATAATGAAGACCCCTTATAGAATGGCTACTATAGAATTAGTGGAACAAATAAACAACTAGTCAAATTTAGTAATAAAATATTTATTTGTTGTAATGTTTCTCCATGGGGGGCCCCAATCCTTTTGGTTAAAAAGAAAGACAGATATATGAGGTTTTGCATTGACTACAGGGAGATCAATGCTATAACAATAAATAAAATGTATCCCCTACCTCGCATTGATGATTTATACATCCAAATTCATAGAGCTCAATATTTTTCAAATATTGAACTTCGATCTGGATATCATCAGTTGTGTGTAAAGAAGGAAAAAAAATCTGAAAACAACATTTCAAACCAGGTATGGGCATTATGAGTTTAGAGTAATGCCTTTTGAATTGTCTAATGAACCCTCTATCTTCATGGATCTAATGAATATAGTTTTCAAGGAATATAATGATAACTTTTTAGTGGTATTTATTGATAATATCTTAGTATACTCCTAAATCTACTAAGATCATGATAATCACTTGTGTTTTATTCAAAAGACTCTTAGAAGAAATAAATTTTATGGAAAGTTTAAAAAGTGTAAATTTTGGCATCAAGTGATTTCTTTTCTTGGCCATATTGTCTCTAAAAATGCAATATAGGTTGATACTTCAAAGACCAAGGCAGTCCAAGAATAGCCAGCACCAATGAGTATAACATAGGTACGCAGTTTTAATGGTTTAGTAGGTTATTATCGACATTTTTTCCAAAATGTTTCCCTGTTGGCTAACCCATTAACCAAGATCACATGTAAAGGGGTTAAGGTTTTTTAGACAAAAGAGTGTGAATAATGTTTTAATTAACTGAAGAGAATATTATTCAGTGCTTCTATCTTTACTCTACTACCAAGGAATGATGTGTTTGTTATTTATAGTGATGCTTCAATGAAATGACTTGGTTTTTCCCTTATGCATAATGATAGAATTATTTTTTATGCATCAAGAGAGATAAAAACTCATGAGAAAAATTATCCCACTCATTATCTTGAGTTAGCAACTATAATCTTTGCTCTTAAGATATAAAGACACTATCTCTATGGTAAAAAATGTGAGATTTATACTGATAATAAGAGTTTTAAGTATATTTTCTCACAAAAATAACACAATGTGAGCCAAAGGAGATGGCTTGAACTAGTCAAGGATTATGATTTCACAATACACTACCACCCAAGGATGGAAAATAAGGTGGAAGATGGTTTGAGAAGAATGGATCACGGATTTTTTAACAAGATGAGAGTTGAAAGGGATCTCATTTTCATGGATATCATACAGATTGATATAGGAATAACCATGGAAGGTGAAACATCAATACTTTTCCAAAAGTTTATCAAACCATATTTACTATAAAGGATAAAAAGTTCTCAGACTAATGATGAGGATTTCCAAAAGAAGATTAAAACTATAAATGAGGGTATATTGAGTGACTTTATATATGAAGCTGGAATTTTGAAATTTGGGAAGAGACTTTGTGTTCCTGATATACCAGATCTAAATAGAAGCCCTAGTCGAGAAGTAGCTATTTCTAGCCAAGATTTCTTAGCATCCCACTGGGTAATAGACTGATCAATGATGGTTTGACACAACAATCAGTCATCTATGTGGTATGTTCCCTTCTTCCCAACCGACGAGACACCAGGTGACCCGGCAAGGTGAGTGGTGCATGGGAGGAAAATATTTATCAAAAATAGGGCACCCATCAATCAAACATCATACCTCACTTAAACTTACTAAGTCAATAAATTCAATTAAAAAATATAATTCATTTTATGGTTTTATAATTTAAAATAATATCATTTTACTCAATTTTCTTATTTTTGCAGAAGTACTACATCAGGGTTTTACAAGAATTAAGGTTAATTATTTCACATATAAAAATTAACAAATAATTTACAATAAAAAAATAACATAATTTGGTTTATTTTATTATTTTGTATTCATTATTTATCTATATTTTCTCATATCCATGTCAAGAAAACTTCACTAATTTGGAAAATTGACTTTTCATTCCTTTTTCGACCATTTCAGAGACATTTGGAAAATATTCATGTTATTTAACTCAAATATTTAAAAATTATGAGACAAAAACATCAATTATACATAATAATTAATTAAAAAAATTGAAAATAATTTTTATCACTAAATTATTATCTATAAAGAACAAAATATTCCTTTTCCAATGTTGTGTGAGCACTGAATCAGCACTGACAATGATTTTTATACATATCATGAAAAAAAATATAATTTACATTTTTTTAATTTATTTCATGTACAATATTTTTATTATAAATTCATAAATTATTAATGAAATTAGATTATCAAGTTTTATATCATAATTATGTCTCGATGATGTCATAAAAATTCTGTAATTTTTATTATTCCCTAGAAAATTGATTTTTGAAAAAAAAAACTCAAAAGTTCATACTAAAATAATTTCAACATGCTGAATTCAAATAATAAATTACTTTTATTCATATGAATATTTTATAATTTAAAAAATTAATCTTTTATATTTAGCAATATAATAATTTGGATTAATAAAACTATTTATTTTAGAAATTAATTGAAAAAATGAATTTAACTATATAATTGAAGAATACTAATAAATTTGAAAACAGATTATTCTATTATTACCTGGGTTATTACATGTAATCCTTTTAATATAATTTTTCTTATATTTTAGTTCATAAAATCTAATACTATGCACTTTTTAATTCACCATGAATCTCCAAGATCATGTGTTATTGATTTTGGTTCAGTGCATTGGAAACTCATTTTTTATTTAAAACATTTCTATTTGACATTAATCATATGTGACATAAAATATTAATTTTTAATATAAGAATAATTCTAAAAAATATTATCTATACATGAATCACCTTCAGATAAAACTTAAAATACTGGAATAACACTCTTTGTACTGGGGAATCTTTTTTAACTTCATTATAACATATAAGGGTTATCCTTTAATATGGCATCAAATATAAAAGTAAAAAAAATTGTATGAGTTGTCCAAAAAAACATATTGAAAGGTATATTCCCAAAATATAATTGTAAGTATTTATTATATAATATATTTCCTTTATCAAAAAATTCAACCATCTCTTTAAAGAATCAAATATATAAGATATTTTACCTCATAAAAAACATTCATATAAGGATTCTCTCTAACATAAAAAATGTATATAAGATTCTTAACTATAAAGAATTTCATATACATAAAATATGAGAATCATATAATATAAACTAAAAGACTAATAATTTCTTTTTGGAAACACTAAAAGGTAAAAAAATTAACCCAATTATTTAAAATTAAAATATTAAATAAATAATTAAATTGAAATAATTAAAAAATTATCTACTTCCATAAAACAATTAAAATAAATACCAAAAACCCTATATCAAACATAATAAACCCTAATAATTCATATGAACCTAATATATTCAATCATCGTATAATAAACAAAATAAAATGGAAAATAATTATAAATCATGAATATGAACACATAATGGGAGGGGGATATTAATTATCGAGACACAAAAAAATGTTTTAGTGATCCACAAAAACATTATCCCATTTATTTATAATTAAAATACTCAAAAATGACCTCCTTCATTTTTTAATAATAAAAAATATAGTATAATATATATTAGATCATGAAAAAACAAATTAAGAGAATATAACATATGCAATAGAGACACGTATAGTAAATGAATTTATTATCATTTATTAATCACTTAAGTTAAATATATATTAAATAATAAATTAAAATTTAGTAGGGGAATAAAATATAAAAAATAATAATATCCCCAAAATTTTAAATAATACATTATAAATAAAACATTTAATATCACTAAAACAACACCAGTCAAACTTGGAATAGAAAAATAACCCCCCCCCCAATCCAAAGATACCATTTTTTAAAATATATTGTAATAAATTATTATACAATTTTAAATCCCCCAATATTTAATAGTTAATAACAAGGATATGAAAAGAATATTAAAAATATTTGAAGGATTGGTAAATGATTTTTAGATAAATAAGTAACCAACGTATTATCTCTTTCGTGAAAATAAAAAAAATTCTAACACAAGACAAAAAATATATAAAAATACACCTTAGAATAATAATTTATATTCAAAATAAGTATTCAAAAAATATTCTGAGAATTTAATATTAAAACATTAAACAATTAAAAATAAACATATCAGAACATGTCATGATATACTAAATATTTATGTAAATAAATACTATATTAACAAAAGATAATATATAAATATAAACTAACATTATTGTACTTGAAAAAATAATCAATCAAGTGAATCAGATTAATAATAAATTAAGCACATTATAAATAGTTATTCAAATAAATAAATGTTGCATTAGATTTTTTCCATAACCATTAATCAAACCGAATATATATTAAAATATAATCTTTGGATATGAATGTTAGTTAATATTCAAGAAATACATTAAAAAATTTAGATATGAGATTCAAAATGTATAATATATAAGAGTTAAAGAAATCTAAAGAACAATACAGGGTAATGAGAAGTTCATTTATGCACATTCGACTCAATACGAAATAGTATAAGATGTGATCAAATTGATTTGGAACAACACCTATAAAGAATAAAAATTACAATTAACATTTATTTTATTCCAAAGAAATGATTAAATAATTTTATCATCCAAATAGTTTATATCTTATCTACACATGGAATCATGATCTAAAGAATATACATTCTTAGTACTAGGTTCATTAACATTAGGTATTTCAAAATTATAAAAAAGAATATGCATTGTTTGGAAGATCAATACAGTATACATCAAAATAGTGTTAAGAAATATTATTCCTATATTGTTGTGGTTATTAAATATATGACACTTTATTGATGGTAATTGATAATCGATTTTAAATAGTTCCAATATTATTATTTTTGTAACACCCCAAGCTTCCACGGTACGTTTCCCTTTGAATAATGCAATGGCGTGCATTATACGCAACTTCGAGATTCTAACACACCACAACCAATCAAATTAGCAGTTATGAATAGTAATACCTATTTTTTGAAATTTTATAAATTCTATCCCTCAAAAAGGACTTCATTTTTGGATTCAATATATCAAAATTATCCTAGGGTGAAATTTTGGTACATTTCGGATAACTTTCATATTTTGATGAATAGTGAAAATTACAAAATTTTAATTAAAAACAACTTTTTTAATCAAAATAATTAATAGTGATAAATTATGAATTTGAGTGGTTTTAAAGTATATTTAGAATATATTTTTACCATTTAATACAATGTGGGTCATTGAACATAATTTCATATTCAAACTATACATAAACAAGTGCCAATCTTTTGATAGTTATTATCTCTTAAAAACACGCTTTTTGTTTTAACAACAGGAATTAATTTTAAATTAATTTCGGCCACTTCTGGGTTTTGAATTTGGAAAAATTGATTCCATATTTGGAATCAGGATTTTCAAATTGTGTAAATAGGTAACTTTTATTTTTAGACATTTTGGATAATTATTTCGGTAAATATTTTATTTACCATAGTTAATGGGTAAATCCGGTAAACAAGGGTTAAAAAATAGTATTATAATAATACTAAATTACCCTAAAACGTGTATTAACCCTATTGGTTGATACATGGTCGACCGTGGGAATCATTGGGTCGATTTGGGGACCCCATGGATCCACTTGTAAGTGATAATGACACTTTATTTTAATTAAGTTAAAATAAATACAAAAATGACACAAGCATATATCTTTTAAAAAACAATTGTTACATGGGGTTATATATGTTGGATGTTTGACTATAAATATTAATTAGAAATCTAAAAGGATTTTTTACATAATTATATTTTGTTAAAAAAAATTAGAGATTAAATAAGTTAATTTATTTATGACAAAATGTTGATGCAGTAATTACCATAATAGTGAAAAATTAGAATAATTGATATTATATATACCCAAATAAATATAATTAGAAAATTTTATTGAATTAAACTAATTTTATAGGTTAATATGACATATTAGGATTGATTTAATTAAATATTTTCTAAGTAATCATTATGTTATGTCTTTCACAAAAATCAACTATTGAATAGTGTCAAAATTGACACAAAAGAGTTTTTAAAACAAATATTATATTATTATTTGATATTAAATTCCTAAAAATATTAGTATCTACCAAGAGACTTATATCATAATAGGTATATCATTAATGGACCACTTGGGGGTCGCTTGGATGTATATAGTAAGTTTATTAACTATATAATATAAAAATACAACGTGACATGGTAAATGTCAAAATAATTAACTAAGACTTAAAACTAAAAGATAAGGTAAATATAGTGACCCAATCCTGTCTAAATTCTATTGGATGAATGTTTTTCGACCAATCCTCAACGTAACCATTGAATAATAAACTTTGGATCCATTTGAAACTGAATATGAATTTATTATAAATTAACATTTCTAGCTTTTCCAAAGGTGCCCCTCACCCCTCTTATAAAAGGGTACTCCTTCTTCTCATTTCTTCACACCTTCAAAGCCTTTTGGATCGGCCAACCCCTACCCAAATACTCTCTCAACTTTACTCACTACAACCTAAAGGCATTATTTTGATCAGAAATCCAACCTAAAGAGCCTTTTTGATCAAATCAAAAGGAAGAACCCGAAGAAGAGGTAATGTTGTCATAACCCATTTTCAAGTTCCTTTCTTCTTCCACTTCTTCTTTTTTTGTTATTACCATTCTAAAATAATAACTCCAGTATTATATATATACTATTATGTTATTATAAATATGGTACAACCATATTCAGTATTCTATCCACCCTTTGAATAACATGTCACCATACGTGCGTGCGTACGGCTTACCGTCTCCTCATCGCGGTGTAATTGTTATTCAATAAATTATTATTTGGATGGGTATAATAATGATGTGTAACTCATGTAAATAATAAATATAACATGAAAATTATTCTGTATATATGATATAACATCCAATTATATACTATTTTAATATCAAAAGAATGATATTGTCGCTCGTGCGTACGTAAAGACTACCGTCTCCAAGAACGCGATGAGATTCATTCTCTATCGTACCCATTCAAGTATAATTATCATTTGATGATTTAAAAATAATGTTTCAGAACTTGATATCATTCTAGATATGAATAATATACATCCCATTAATAACTAATATGGCTCACATAACAAAGAATATAATGTAAAATGAACTCGTTAACACCCAAAATGACGATAATTCTATGATATTATTAACAAATCAATGTTAAAAGATCATATATGATATAATATTAATGTAAATGATTCTTGTATAATTCAATAACAATTATTTCACCATTATACAGGAGGTTAACCTACCGTCGACCAAGGAAAAAGTACAAAGTAAGGGATTTTTTTATCTCACTCTTAATTTCGTTAGAATTCCATTATTCGCCACTTATTTATTACATGTGGTGTATGTGTACTACCCGTAATTGTATTCATTGTGTATTATACTTTAATTCATGGGTATATACATCATAATTTTATGATCCTTCTTTCATGGGTGTATGTTTCTTATGTTACCTAATCGATAAGGGAATTCAAAATTTCATTTTCCACTCATTTGTCTTTACACATATTTCATTGATTATATTACTCCAAGATTATGTGTGGAATCACTATTCATTTGATTATGTCATAATTTCCACTCCCTTTCCTGTGGATATACTTTTGATACACATAATCACTCCATTGATAATTTCTCAAGTCATTGATATGAATTTGATAAGAGTAATTTTAACTCATTCTCCATTTGTTGAGTTAAACATTCAATTCGTTGGTGTTGTTTTTACAAGAATATGTGTGGATGACCTTTGATTGTTTTACACTGAATATCAAATAAAATTTAGTGTATTTATATTTTTCACACGTAATTATTTCATTGATTTATCCTTAACCTAAGGATACGGCCTTTATGAGAGATTTCATCTCAATTTATATTCCATTGAGACTTCTTTGTTGTTATACACCAAATCACTTTTATGTGGTGTATATAATGTACTTTGACATAGTATATCATGAATTCATTTATTCTCATGATATTACAATGTTTTGATTACCTCAATTATTTGTATTCAAGTGTCTCTCTTTTGGTTAGAAACTCTAACTAAAATACCATTTTTTTTAATTTTTAAAGAATTATTATTCTAAATCTTGCTCATTAATGTCCATGTTTTAAAAATGGTTTTAAGGATTTGTTTATATGGACATTAAAGTTTGAAAATTAAAACTCCTTTTAAATGTTTCAAAGTGGTATGGGACACTTTGATTCAAAAATCTATTTTTAAATGGCTTCTTGAAAAATAGTGTGACTTTGAAATGTTTTCAAGAAAAGGGGGATATTTATCTCAAATAGTTTTGATGGTTATTTTCATCTATGTCAATATCATTAATTATTATCGATTTAGGTACAATACAATATTCCATATTGTATTTAATGAGTTAAGTTTGACTATGGATGTGCTATTTTTTATACCATTCATGGTTTGTGGTTAAAGTATTGACATTTCGTATGCTAGTTTTAATATGAATGTTTATGTTATGTTTAAACCTATTCTTATGAGGAATTAATTGGAATTAATAAGTGATGGGTGGAGCCCTCTGTAGCTCCTCGATGCATCAGTAGGTTTCATGAGACAAACTAGTGTCTTGGAACAAGTCCTTGGAAAAATCTTATTTGTAGTCTTGGCACGAGGCCTTTGCTATGGGGTTATGATAGTCTGGAATTATGCATTCCATCATTATGAAAGTGGTTATTAATATTGCATGTGATTGTTTGACTAGTAGAATATCCATTTGAATAAGTAAATTGCATTATTTCATTTTTCTTTGCCATATTATGCTGAAGATCAAGTTTAAAATTCTTTTGTTTTAATTATAAATTGCCTTAAGTGTTTCTGCTTATCTATGAAATCTTCTACTATAATGTTATCCTTACTAAGCATCTGAGCTCACCCCTTCCAATGTTTTATTTTTCCCAGGATTTTGATGAAGTAATTAATGAATTATCTGCAGGGATAGTATGAGGGGATATGAAGACAAGATGTTTTTTATGTAATGTAAAACATTATGATAGTATCTAGTGTTTCCAAGGATACTAAACTAATCGTTCTTTCGAGAATTGATCTTTCTTGTGATCATGAAAATGTTATGTAATAAGGCACCGACTCTGGGTAACTGGGGTCGGGGCGTTACAATTTTTTCCTCAAATATTATTCTTTAAAGTGACATGACCTCCATAATTTTTGAAAATGGAATGAAATTTATGAAATTTCAACTCATATTTCTTAATCATCCATTATCAATTTATCATTTAGAATTTTTTAAATTAAATATCCTTTCCTAAAAAACGTAAACATTTTTTTTTCTTTGTTACCCATATACTCTTGGTTCCGAAAATATTAGAAACTAATGACCTAGGAATGAAAATATGATTTTTATGATTAATATTTCTATCCATAAGGTTACATAAATCCTTTGAAATATAAGCATGTTTGAAACCATTTAAATAGGTAGATTTATATTACTTATTATTATCATTGTATATATAAATAAAACAATGAAATAAAATATTACAAGTCAATTTTTTAGTATTCAAATTGGTCACATAATAATATCTCTAATGATTTTTTTCCTCATTACATAAAATCCCTAGTTTAAATTAATTTAAACTATTATTATTAATAATTATTCTATGTTTATCCAAAACCATTGTAAATATTATACTTTCCACCTTCAAATAATTAACTTCATCCGAAAAATCATTAATTATTTTATCATGAAAAGTACAGGAAAAAAAAGATTTATCAAGAATGTACTATTTTTATAAATGTCTTTTAGAAAAATAATTTGTTTCGATAAAAAAGAAATCATAATATTATAAAATATTTTCTTACTCTTTCATTAAATTGTGATATTAATCTTATAAAATGAAACGATCAGTATTAATCTCATTAAAAGAATAATTTTCAAAATGATTGGTTGGTGAATGGAATGACTATACCCCATTAGTCTAATCCATAAAATTTATTTTGGAATATTGATTTGATTGATCATATTCAAAGTTAGAATTAACACAAGAGTACCCAATAACAACACATTTATGTTACCTAGATTTATTTCCTCCCTTCTTAAAATTTGATAATACATATTTTATTTAAAACTTATTCTACATTGATACAATGGTATTAACACTTGATATGGTTATTTTTTTTGTATTCATAGATTTTGGCCTCTTTTATGTTGTAACCATACCTCTTATATTTTTTTAAAAATTTTCCAAATCATGATCAATTATTTTAAAAATATTTAATCCTTAAAAAAATTATTTATCTTCTTCAAAACAATTTAAATATCCAAATTTTATATCATATGATTTAGAATATGTTTCATTACCCTTTTTATCTTTATTTAAACTAGTAACCCTAATAGATTCCTTTTTATATTGTCTTTCTTGTGATCATTGGTTTCTTTTTTCATCTTAATTACCAAAATCAAATGTTTTAAAACTAACTATTCCAATTAAAACAAACTGAAAAATAAATATGTTTTAATAGTAGTATAGATTTCACATTATCTATTTGGTAAAACTCTAAGAATTTATAAATCATAATTATGTGCTGGTAAAGATGATCCCATATAAGATTAGGTTTTTTTGAAATAGTGATTATTTCATTTATTTGAGGGATAATCTTTCCATAAAAGATCATAAAATTATTTAAACATATCTTTTATATAGTTTTAATTAATTTTATTATCTTCTTAGTACCATTACATGAAGGAATAACTATTTATGAAATATTATAAGCAGTATCATATTGATTAAAATAGTTGTTCCCATCTCGTCCTATTCAAAAAATAATTTCATTGAGTTTTTTAAATTTCAATAGTAAACTACACATTTATCTACACCCTATAATTTAGTTTCATCGGTTGTAAATTTTATGGTCCTGACCACATCAAAGGTAACTTTCAAAACAATATTCTTCAAATAGATAATCATTTTATATTTCCAAAAACAACAACATTCTCTGTTAAAATAATGAGATATTACCATTTACATTACTTCTCTTAGATTAACTATTTAAATCAATAATTTTCTATTAGATTTTACTATCAATGGTTTTTTAGGTAAAAAACGATTTATTATCTTTAAAGGGAATACTATGATAAAATAATGTTGTATCAGTTATTTATTAGATAAAAAATGATATAAAGTTGAATTAAATACATTAACATTCACCACAAAATATTTATCTTTTTTAAAAAATTTATATTCATAAGGATTTTGTTTATATATTCCCATTTATTAAAATAATAAGTTGAAATGAAAGGAAAACAGTAATTCTAATACAATAGTTTTTTATATTCGTCTCGGGTTATAAATAATATAGACTTATACAATAAATAATACCTATTAAAGGGGGAGTGATTTATATTGTGATATTTTTCCAATAATTAATATAGATCAGTGTAAGAAGATGGCACATATTATAACAACCCAATATTTTGATGGTGGGACGTTATTTTTGATATCATATTCAATTTGTAACACTAATATTAAATACCCAACAAAATATATGAGCCATATAACCTAATCATTAAATTTGGGTGTATGAATAATATTAAGTGTTATATGAAATATATAAATATTAGTTATATATAAGAAAATTTTTTATTTATTCTTAGTAAAAATTGAACCATTTTTTAGTAAAATAGTTTTAATCATGATAAAAAGTTGTCTTAAAAAATTATTTTTCTTTCTTTTTATTATAAAATATTATAATTAATATGTAGAACATTTAGATTTTTTTCAAAATTATCTGAATTTTTTAAATTATCATAACAAAATTAACTTATGGTGTTTTTTTATTTTTAGTGAATATTTATTTTTAATGAATAGAGAAAAGTACTATTTTTAGTAAAAAAATCATACATTTTCAACAATTTAGGTAATTTAAATCTCTCATGTTTTTTTTTGAACATGATTTTAGGTAACATAAGTACTATTTATCTTTATTTAAACCAAATAATTGCATTTAAATCGTATTTGTTTCATAATTTAATATAAGTTAATTTTTTGGTTTAAAACATGATTTTTTTTTTCTGAAAACGGTTTTAATTTGTGTAATGTTTCCTCATTTTTATTATGTAAAATAAAAAATAATATGGAATGAATTAAAATAAATGTATAGATTATGTAGCTATACATATCAATTTAAATTCAAATAATAATTTTAACTTTTAAATGAGTTAATATAAATTTATCTTTTTAGTAAAATATACACTTCTGCAAAAACTACATTTCGTCGCATATAGAGGTTTTTTTAAATTAAAATATTCCACTTATATTAATTAAATTCAGTAAAATGGATTCCATATTTTTAATTATTATTAATTATATTTTATAATAATTTCCACTTATTTTTTATTAATATAGAATAATGAAAATAAAATAAAGACATTTTTTATAGTTAATGTTAAAACGGGTTTACTATGGGATAAAATAAAAAGATAATGGTTAAAATGACTCAAATTTTTTCCAATTTAAATTTTATTCCAATATTTATAAAATTATTAACTTAGGTTCTATTTTTTGGTGTTATCGGGACACTTTTCAATGAAATTAACTAATATAATAATTTGAATAAAGAAAAAGACAAAATACCACACTATTTGTTTTAAATTTCAATTATGTATTAATATTGGGACAAAAGAAAGATGTGAATGATATTTATTATTATTTTAATCATAGTCTAATTAAATTCATGAAATAAATTTATTATTAATTTTTAGTAATTATATAATTACTCTAAACTCTTAATAAATACTAATACAATTATTATTTTATTACTATAAAAATAAAATAAATGATACTAAAAATATTCAAAATAATATAAATTGAATGAATTTGTTACTCAATGATTTTTTGGTAAATATATCCTAATAAAACGATTTAAAATTATTATATTCTAATATAAAATTTACCATTATATTTCTTAATTTAAAATTAAATGAATTTTGTCTAAATAGACATTATTATTATTTTATAATAAATAATATATTATAAAATAATTTAAAATTCCTAAAAAATATCATCTACCATGTTATTGGAATAGTTTAAAAAATAATGATTATTTTTTTATTCTTGGACTAGTGGTTCATTAATAATAATTTAATTAATCTTTAAACAGTAAAAAACATTGTTACCATGGTAAAGGGTAAACGTGATTTTTCACATTTCATGTTCTTGTGTTAAATTTAATTTTCCAAAAAACATAGGATATTAATTATATAAATTTAATTTCTCACTTTGAACCACAAATTAAAAAAAATATAATAATAAACATTTTATTACTTATCTTAACTGATAACTTAGCTAAATAAAAATTCTACTTACTACAGTCAAAATGGAAATAGTAAAAGGTTAAGGAAATACATTTTAAAAAAAATATTTTTATTATGGGGGAAGTGTAAATAGACCATGGTATCAATAAAATCCTTTAATTATCTATTTTGGAGTCACATTGGGTGATAATGACTTCTCATTAATGAATATTTTTGGGTATTTACAAAAATGACACTCCTCCTCCATTATAAAACCCCAACTCCACAATTTAATTAATCACAACTTATAGGCCATTTGGATAAAATAAAACCTAAAAACCACTCTTATATATCCTAATACATGTTCTCTAGATAATATTTTTCCCAAAAGAAAAAATAGTTTCCTTAATAAGAGATCCATAGGGAATTGTTTAAATTGAAGTTAATTATCTTCACTAAACTCTTTATTCTAACTTTTTCAATTAAAACAATATTTTAGGTTTTAATAATTAAAATATAATTACACAATTTTAAATCAAATAATTATATGGTATAATATTAATTTGATAACCTAGTTCAAACTCTTATTCCATTAAAGGGGAAACAGAACAATCATTCATGTGTACAACGAACTATATCCTCACGGACCGATGTAATTTATTTTTTATAATAACCTCTTATGAATATTTATAGTAATGGATTAAAAGTATATATAATAAAATTTTACCATAATTATAATTTTAAAATTATTATATCACATATAAATTTTTATATTCTCTTTCATTGGGGATAAAATAATGTCTCTCATGTGAATGGAAGACTACCACCTTAAGAACTGATGTGATTCCTTTTTCTCTAACTCTATTCATAGAAGGTAAAATGGATAAATTTAATGTATATATATGGTATTTATAAAATTAATATAATATAAATTACATTATTATTATCCTTAAATTTTAATATATCATTTTGTTTCTTATCTTTAATCTTAGTGAGAATTGACAATATAGTTCGTATGTACGTGTGGACTACCCCCTTCATGAAGCAATACTGTTTTTATCATTACCATATCACATGTAATATATATATATATTTATTTAAAAAAAATAAGGTATTTTTTATATGATCATAATTCTATTATGATAAAATAATATGTATCTACTTTCGATAATGACTTTTGAAAATTTAGAATTTTTCGCATCCGTACATACGGTGTACCGTCTACATGATTATAATGTAGTTCATTCTTAATAACAATGTTTTATGATTGGTTTTAAAATTATAAATAATGAATAAAAATTAAAATTATTTCATGGTTGTTCTTCAGGTGATGGTGGAATAAAAAACTGTTTGACCAGGGTCAATACACCGAAGTCGTCTTAAAAATATAGATTGTATATCCTCAAAACACCCAACATGGACCTACCAGATTAAGTATATAAATAATCCCTAAAAAATAAATAAAATAAATTATATAATTATAATTTATTATACCTAGAAATATTTATTATGAAATAATATAATTTATATAATTTTATTATATTGGAGTTATAGGATACACATGGAATGTCCAGACTCGAGGTAAGGGGCTTCATATCAATTTTCCTTCTTTGAGACATATTTTATGGTTATGAACATAATTTATATAAAATTGTGTATATAATACCCCTTTTACATGAAATATCATTAATTAATTGTAAAAATTATTATTTTATGTCTCAATTTTATTTATTTCATCCAATGGGATTTGAATTGAATGATACCATGAGGTAAAAACTTTCATAACTCAATTTCCTTTTGTTTCAGGTTATGATGCTTCTTCATTGACTCTGTTATGATATAATTATGTGTGAATATATATATAAATTATTTTATTCAATATTTCTATTATTTATTTGTGTATTTACATTTTTACACATATTCACTCCCTTGATTAATTCTCAATTCAATTATTTGATCTTTTTCAGGGTTATTCATCATAAATTCTATTTCATCAGGTAATATGTTAATGATATGCACCTAAATTCTTTTAATGGATATAAATACTTCCCTCTGGTCATTTTATATCATGAATATTCCGGTTTTAATGGAATTTAAATTTTTATTTGACGTTATTCTTTAATGGGTATGAATATTTAGAATTCACCAAAGTAGAAAAGGCTTCATGATATAATATCCAATCCTTTGAAGAATTTTTATGTTGAAGGTTATTTCAGTGTAAATAGTATGATATTATTTTCTTGAAACATGTTTCTTTTATTCTAATATATTTATGAATGTTATTGAATTTTTTAATTTACATTTCCTCCCATATTTAGCGATGAAATGTCAAGAACATTTTTTTGTTATACCGATCATGTATCTTTCTTTTAAATCGGGAATATTTATCTTCCATGTCAATGTTTTTTAAAATGATTTAAAAATTGTTGTTTTATAAAAATAAATTATTTCCTAAATATATTTTACATGATCATTTAAATTATTTTAAAATGGTTTCCAAAATAAATTTTTAAATTTTTTCCTAATGGGAAACTTTTTACTCCTTTTAAAAAATGATTGAAAATTATTTTTATTTATAACATTTATATCATGATTGAATTTTCCCACTATCATGACCAATATTTTCATTTAATCCTACATTATAATGTTCCATTTTTTCTTCAAATAAATATTTATTCTAATATTTTGTGATTTTTTAGACTTTAAATGTTCTTTTCCATGTTAAATGTTTATTTTCCACATGATTATTTTAATGGAACTTTTTATTTTATTTATAATCATAAACATCATCATTTATTGATGTTACAACAATATACATAGGATATTTTATATTCATACCATCCTTATTTATGATATGGATTGTGGGGTTGTCATGGAACTCATTTCTTTTATACGGGTTAATTGACATGTGAAACAACATTGATTATTGTTATGATTTAATAGTGAAGGAATATTAATGTTTCATTCATGAAAAATAGTTTGATAATATTAATGATGAATTAATGATATCTATATATAATATACGTGGAATTAATCCCCATTATTTCTCATTAGAAATGCTGATATATATTATACAAAGGGTTTACCCCCATTATAGCTTATAAAAAATTGATTATTAGGATATGGATTGTACAATGTGTTGAGATCTATTATAGTTCTTCAATAGATTGGGTACTGTTCTATAGCTTTTGGAATATAAAGAGGGAATCACCATAGGGTTTCTCCATTATATTTAACTATGATTAAGTTATTTTTACATGGGTTTAAAATGGGTTATGAAGATGATATTCTGAGATACCAATACATTTTTATTGTTCTTTATATAGGTATAAAATGAATCCTATATTGAAGATTAGCATCACCTGGCTCATAATTATTGATCCTCATAACTCTTTATATTGATAAATATTTATTAAATGTCACGTGTATATTGATCCCTATTTTATGGGTATGATTTCTCTTATGTTATTCTCATCCACTTTGATTATTTCATCATACCCTTATACTCTTCTTATTCCCCTTGATAAAATTCATTTAATATTGTTTATTTTTAACATTATTGAGCTTTTGAGTTCACTCTTCATTTATTTCCATTTCCCAAAGATAACAATAAATATGTAAAATTAATTATTTCTTGAAGTGATTCATAAAGATTATGGTGATGAACGAATATAGAATTTGAAGATCATGGAATAGTGGGAAAATACTCGCATGATGTCCTGAGTTTTTTTCCTGTACAGTTTGTCTTAATTATATAAACAACTAAATTTGATAGTTAATCTGTAATTTAAGTGATCTAATATTTTCTTTTGATATTATAGGGTATTCACATCAAAAATTTTGTTGTATTTATCATTATAGTATCCATAAAAATAATGATGATGTTTTTATTACCAGGTCCATGAGTGTGATTTTAGGGCTGTTATAGTTTCTATCAAAGAAGGGTTTAGATAAATATGGATATTATGAGGATTTTTTTAGGGATTTCCTTAAGATATATGGATATAAAAATTATTTTATAAAATTAATTTGCTCATAAATTAAAAGTTGTAGACCCCCCAATTTGAGGTTCTCAATAGTGAGATCTTACATTGATTAATGACATTTTAAGAGATGTTTTATTGGGTTAAAATATATGTAAATATTTTGTTTAACATGAATTACAACATTAATTTTTTTTAAAATGATTAATGGAATTTATATCCATATGGTTTTATATGATTTTGGATATTGAGTAAATTATTGGAACATTTCTATTATCGTATAGATAACCATGGGATTGAAAAGTGATTTGTTGACTAAGTGATTGATGAAATTTCAGAATAAGGTTGCAATAATTTTGGGAATATATGCTAAAATTTATAGGATAAACAATTAGTTTAAAAAAACATTAATGATGAGGTTATTGAGTATATTTTTTATATTTGTTTATTTATTTATGGAATGATTTAGAATCAACAATATGTATTACTATTTAATTTTGTTGATACCAATATTATTTAATAATATTATGGTTTATTCATTTTGGGAATGATTTTTTCAAGTGCTAAAAATTTTTTTTGGTTAAAGTGCCAAGATAGTAGGAATATCTCATTATCATTTTATGGTTATTTGATTTTTTAAATGTCTAATTTAGTGATTCATTAATAAAAATTTCATCTTTAATTATAATCATTTAGAGAAAATGATTATATTGTGTTGTAAATTCATTATTGAATTATATTGATCATAACGAGTAAGTATATTAACTTATTTTATTAGTTTATATGGTAATTTATTCCCTAAATCATAGTAAAGGAACTTTAAAAAGAAAGTTTTATCCTATTATTTCCATTTTTAGTGAAATGGTAGTTTTTTTCTCACCTCAATGGATAATGGATTTGTGGTTGTTTATTTTCTCTTAATCATTTAGTTTCTTATGATCAATTACCTCTGTCACTCTATGTCACAATTTGGGCATTATTATTTTCTACTATGGATATATATTCACATCCCACTAAAGTTATCATACATGAAATTCTACTTAGTATTTTTTTCTACATGACATCTATAGCTACATCTCTCAATTTTTCAAGTGGATTTTATATTAATACTTTCTATGATGTGGGTTTTCAGAAAAATATTTTATAATTTAAAAAATTTAATTATTTATAAAAACATAAAATTTTGAGGTTGAAATTTATTAAATCGGTTGAGGTTGTAAAATACTTATATTTTAAATGAGAAACATTATATTCAATAGTTTATTTGACATGAAACACCAATATTAAATCCAGGGAAGGCGCATGACCAGGAAATCCTGGTCTCCTTAATTACTAATAAAATAGATGTTCACATTAAGTAATATAAATAGATGAATACAAACCAAAAATAAAATTACATATCAAAACAATTAAACCCCTTTCTATAATCATAATCATTGTCTGGACCAGCATCAGCTTATTCCCATTTTGACTATGAGATATATTACTTGAGAAGAGTGATGTACCTCTACCTTATCCTCAACTGCTCGGATGTGAGATAATTCATGTATGATTTTTTGATATCGCACCTTCGATTGGGGTTATCATCAGACTTCTGTGAATCCTTATTGGTGGACCTACTAGACACAACCCTTGGCATGGGGGAGTAATCCTTCCTAGTCCTTCTCTTTGGTGGAGCAGAGATGACACTCTCATTTCTATTCATCTTATTTAACCCTCTCATAAAAATCTGAATATAGGAAACATTTACCCATCTCAATGCCTTTGAGACATTATTATCATTCACTTTATCTTCATCAGAGACATTCCCCCATCTCCTTGAATTATGTACACAACCATATCATTTCTGGGAATTTCACAGTTGATCAGTTTTTTGCAACCTAACGACATGTTCGTCATCACTTGATGATGGATTAGGTAGGCCATTTGGATGCATAATACCTCCACCAATATATTGAGTTTTCCTATTGGTATCAACCACAACCATATCTTGAATCTTTTCTCCATCAACATGATCATCACATGCCTTCTCATTTGTAGTGATAAAATTAGTCTGGGTAGATAGGTCTAACCTCACCATAATCACATTCTAAGAAACCTCAAAATCTCTTTTTGCAACATGAATTTCATAAAAAACATTCAAGATGAAGTCTAATTTAGAAACCAAATTCATAGTACCATTGACCGCATGCCCTTCATTCAAAGCAGACACCAAGGCATGTTGAGAAACACAATGATCTTGGGGTGAAAGCTCATTTTCAAGTACGTAATACTAGTTGGAAAGATGGACATACACCATATCTAAAGTATAACTAATCCCACTTCCATTGTGTCAAGACTCAAGCAGCAAAGGGTTCCCAATAATACCCTCTCCATCCTCATTGCCACCTAGAAGACCATGAGTTGATAATGCTCCTACAAAATTCTTAGTTGTCACATCTCCCTGATTCAAGGTATCCCTTGATATCCTCCCAACCTTCAAGTCACATTTAAATCTATAAAATACTTCATGGACATTTGGTTCATCATATTTAACATGTGGTTTATTTAATAGATTTTCCTCACCTGAGCTCGGATTACCAACATCCTTTCCAGCCACCTGATTAGAATCATCATGAATAAAAACCATCCTAGTGACCACTGTAGAACCATAACATGCTGTAAGATTCTTCTTCCTCTAATCCTTCATCCTCATGATAATAGAATCGCCATGAAAATATGAGGATAAATTTCCTAACTGGTTACAAGACTCACAAAAGTGTTCCCATGGCTCAAAATGAATTGCTTGTTTCCACTGGAATTCATATCCATCGGTTATCCATACCCAATAAATTGATGGTTTGGAGACATCAACCTCTACACACACACACAGGGATATATTGAATGACATGAAATCTTCATTATGATATCATATCATAGGTATAAACCAACCATATTTACAAGAATATGAAAAATAGATGGGTTTGATAAGGTTAACGAAATAGTGGCGAAACTTACCCATATTATCGTTGATGGGTTATCCTGATTCAGATGAAAATCGAAGTTAAAAAAGAGATGATAGAAGACTGATACAACACAACGTTGATGAGATTTGTAACATGACTTAATTAGATCTTACATTGACTCAAATGGAATCATAATATGCCTTTAGTCTAAAATGAAAACAACAATGTTCTCCAGTAAGCCCTAGGATATGAAAAAAATGATAAACGCCCAAATCAAGGGTCGAAAATGATGGAATCGAGCCACCAGAGTCTGGAAGAAATGATCTGAGGTATTATTGATCTCTTAAGATGATAAATATAGGTGAGGGTATCCCAATTATAGATCTGGCACTTTACAAAAAAACCTGGATCCTAGAGAAAGGAGGAAGGAACTCCGGATTCGAGAAAGTAATAATGGGAGGTAGGTGCACCTTAGTTAACGATCGAGGAGGAGAAACTCCACATCCAGGGGGGATGGAAATCTAGGTCATTAGACATTATAATCTAGGGAATCACTGTAAGATATTCAATGAAGAAGCACACCTAGTCAAAATTCTATAATAGAGCTTCAATCAGTTGGGATATATATGACTAATATAACCTAACCGTTAAATTGGAAGGTATTAATAGTATTAAATACATTATGAAATATATATTTAAATTCCAAACTCAATATAAATTTATTTATAAATTCTTTGTAAATAACAAATTAATTTCAGCATAAAATTTTTATTCATCAAATATTTGTTTTTTTAAATGAATTTTTTTTCATTTTGGATAAATAATTATAAATAGTTTCATGAATATTATGAAAAATTATTTTAAAAAATTAACTTTGTTTTTTTAATAATCATATGAATATTAACAATGGGTGATTATTTTCTATTTTTTCGATAATATTTAGTTTTTAGAGAATTGTGAAAATACTGATTTATTAATAGATAGCCATTATTTTCAATAAGTTACGAAATTTAAATATAAAACTATTTTTTAAATATTATTTTAATTAAAATATTTATTCTTTATCTATTTTTAATACACATAATTTCATTTTAATAATATTTATATTTAATTTTACTATGAGTTTATTTTTTGTGATAAAAAACGGGTATCTTCATTAGCCTTTTTTTAATTTTGCATAATGTTTCTCCATTTTAATTATATAAAATAATAACTAATGAGGAATTGTTTTTAAGAAGTTTATATATTTTATATCTACCAATATCAATGGACATTATTATAATAATTTTTAGTAGTCATAGAATTGATATTAAGTAATATTTTTAATGAAAATTACAATTCTTTAAAAAAAGTTTTTGTCGCATCTTTTAGAATTATATTAAATTAAATTTTGCCAAATCTATGAATTGAATTTGATAAATTGGATTAGATATATGGATTAATAATAATTTATGTTATATATTAATATAATTAAAAAAATAGTCATAATTAATTGTTAAAAAAATATTTTACCATTGTAAAGGTTAAAACAGGGTTTACATATGGGTTAAACTAGAATGATAAGGGGTAAAATGACTTAAAAGTGTCTAATTCCTATTGTATGTCCACATATCAACCCGTATTACCTAAGGATTGATTTCTATGTTTATTTGGGATACGTTTCCAAGAAATTGACACAAATAATAATTTATTTAAGGAAAAAAACAAAATATCACCCTCTTGACTTTAAATTTCAATTATGTGCTCAAATTGGGTAAAAAGAAATATTTAAACAGTTATTTAGAGTATTTTGGGGAATAATGAAATTAATATCATTAGGATATTTTTTTTCATATAAATTAATAATATATTAACTTTAAATACTTAAAAACTAAAAAACTATAATGTCTCTAACTGAGGGTGCACTAAACTAGTGCCCCAATTTAGTTTACCACATGACCTCAAGAATTCCTCCTTATGAACCAAAGGATTCCAAAAAGTTGTGAGGATATAAGAGTTATGTATAGAGACTAAACCCTCCTTTTTAAAGTATTATATAGCGGAAAATATAAAAAATAGTAGAATAAAAAAAAATAATTAACATGAAAAGAAACAAACACCCAAATAGGTACAAACCATATCAAATAGAAATATTCCATTTCATGATAAATTTCGTAGTGAACAACCAAAAAAGAAATAAACAAGGAGGACACCCCATAATTCACTTGGATCTATTTCTCGTACCTCCTCTATGCACATAGTAAACCTGACTTGCTTATCTAGCACAATGCCCATGCCTTTTTCCTTACCTATAACCATGAAATCATCTCAAGTGCCCAATAGTGTCCTAGTCAGGATGTGTGTACATCTCATTAGGCCACCAAAAATGGTGTCTATAACAAATCCAATCAAATAGATAGTGCATTCATGTTGTAATTAATGGATCATAAAGGAAAACATTTTAATAATCCATTCTAGATTATGATCCTTAATGTTATGCTTCCCATTAATCCCAGTTTCAATTATAATCATATCATGGTTTAGTAAAATCTTTTATAATGTATTGAATTGATTTTTTAGGATTAATATTATCTAGGCATATAGGAATAATAATGTCTTATCTCACTAGGAATCATGTAACATCCCAAACCATAAAGCCCATAGTTGATGAATTATATTATTACATTAGAAAGATTACAAGGAATCAAATCATGAAGGAATAATCAGTTTGGTAGTCTTATAAGTCTAGATTACATTCATGATAATTATAATACATTGGGAAAATAAAATAAAATATGATACAGCATTAAATAAACTGCATCCTTGAAATCATATTTAATTTTTTATTCTTGAAAACCTGAGAAAAAGAAACATAATAAAGGGGTGAGATCAGATGATCAATAAAGGTAAGTAATACAATGAATGTTGTCATAAACATAAACACAATGAATGGTTAATAATTGAAGTAGTCTGCCTTTAAAACATAAATATGAGCATAATATGGTAGGAGTGAAAATGAGTAATTAAAGCCAAACAACTGATCACATCAAACATTTACCAAGGATATTCTACTGGTCAAATAATTTACTGATTTATCAATTAATAATACCATAATTAATGAATGAATATGTAAATCATCATAAACCTTTCATCAATTCCTTGAACATGACATTTGAAAATACTAGGTTAAGGCCTCGTCCAAAATGAAATTATGTTTTGTCTCGTGATACCTACTGATGTATCAGGGGGATTTATAGGTCCCCACTCATCTCTTTATAAGTCTAATGAATTCCCCATATATCTAAAAAAATATAACAGTTAATAAAATTTTCCCAAACTAGTTTCAAATATTTGAAAAATAATCATAGTGAAAAATACTCTTATTAAATCATTGATAAATTCATATGGAAATGATCATTAAACAATCCAAAGTATCAAATACCACTTTAAAACATATAATTCATATTTATATATAGTATCTTAAGAATAATAAGACCCGTCATCTAATATATAAAAGGGAATTTCATGCCCCACATGCAAGGAATATATGGTGAACACGCCATTAATTTCATTGAATTAAATGTGGGATGTGAAAAAAACATTTACTTTCAAAATAAGTGTTATTTTGTAAAATAATTTATAATTTTCATCAAATAAGATTCTAAAAATGTATAAATGATCAAATAAAAGTTAAGGAAATTGAAATTATATTTGAGTCATAAATGATTTCTCAATGAGTTGAAATCATGTAAAAAGGGTTTTTAATGTTTTATTAGAAATAAAACATTTAGTGTGGTTTAAGGAAAATATTGATGTGATTTTAATGTAGAATGGAATTTTTGTTTTCATAAAATGGAAAATAAACCAAGATGGTATTTGAAGACAAAATTTATACATTTAGAAAAATAATTATGTCTTTAAAACTATTATATTTTTCACTTCAAAATAGGTATGAATTCGAGGAGTTCCCTTGAATCAGGATTGTTTATATGGAAGAATTTTTGAAAGATACTTCTAAAACATGTAACTCCCCATAAAAGGAAGAAGGATTATAAGTGCTACATATAGATAGAGAAAATTCATGCAGAATTTATTAATAGTACATAATAATAATTTATAACATCATTCGTGTAATGAGAAAAAAAATTGTAACCCAAATGAAAATGGATGTTCGGGTAGAAAACACTTATCACATGGAAATCAATCGAATCATATGCCACAAAATTAATAATCTTCAAATGAAAAATTTAATAAAATTAAAATAAATATATTAATGATATGATACCTCAATAGGAAGTATACATTCACCAAACAAAATAATTCGTGGCAAGTAAGGAATACCTCATAGAAATAAAAGTGAATTTAGAAAACCATTACCTTATGAATGAATGTGCTTATCTCTTAACCTTATGGTCATGGAATATTAAAATAAAATAATTTATAACTTAATTTAGAACTTATTAGTCATTTATTTAGTTTAAAAAATTTGATTAAGTTCATTTATGTTCATATTTATAAGTTATAAGGTTAAATTATGTCATTCTGAAGTGTTCAATTTGTTGGTTTTCATAATCGGTTTGCTTGTTTATAGAGTACATGTGTAATGGATATAATTTTCCAGAATTTATTTTATATAATATTTATTAACATCCTAAATTTTAAATGGTTATTCATATCATTTAGCTGGTTTGGGAGAGTATGAGTCCTTGGATAAAATTTTAATGATAAATGCTTGGATTAATTTGGTGGTTTTTCAATCACCACGAACTCATTTTTTTATAATTTAATACCTTGGGTAAAAACTGATTCCAGAATATTAAATATGATATACTGCATATATAATTAAATGTTTTAACCATGAAATATTTTTAATGACTATAATTGAATTTGGTAATAAAAATTTAAAACATGTCTTCCTTTATTCTGATAAATTACCAAATCACGTACTGTGTTTTTAGATTTAGTATAAGAGGACGAATAATTAGAGATGATGAAGGAATATTCCCTTAGAATAAAATCATTATAGTTCATTTATGTTAGTGTAATTATCATATCATTTTTATTACGGTTGGTGAGGATAGAGAAATAATAGAATAAAACATGTAAAAGAAATTGAGAGCTAAAGGAAGAGAGTTTTACCTCTTGAGTACTCCTTGAAAACGTCCTTATATCCTTTGGTTTGGACTTTTGGTGAGACATGAAGTTCTTGGAAGTTTGGAAGGGTCTTAAAAAGAGTATGTGGTAAAACATATGCCAGGATAAATCTTGAGTGATGTGATAGTACGAGGGGGTGACAGATGGTTTTTATAGTGGAGGAGAAGTTGGTTTTTCCATTATTTTAATCATTATTTATTTATTTTGGATCAAGACTATGAATAGTCTTGATTAATGTGACTAATAATAGTAATAAATGCATATTAGTTCAATCCAACTATTATTACATCATCCTTACATCACTTATGACTCAATAAATCATATATTTAGCTTTTATCGAAATTTAATATATTTTCACTATTCCTCATACATTCAAGTATTTCGGAAAAATCCAAAAAAATTAACCCTATACATTTTTTATGTGTAAAATCCTAAAATGAATTCATTTTATGAGAATAATTTTATGAATAGGATATATTTATTTTTTAATTACAATCACCATTTTCTTGAAAAATATAGTTTTGAAAATTATAACTATTTCTATAATACCTTAAAATTTAAGCTAAGGTCTCATTAAATTATCCCAAAATCATAATAAAATAAAACATTTATTTATGAATATATTATATTAAGAATAAATTATTATTTAAATTAATTTATTAATTATGAAATTTTAAATAATTATATGTTCTTCACAAAAATACCAACACATAATTTTTAAAGTTTAAAATATTTACCTTCATTTATAAGGTGACTAAATTTTATTTATAATTACATGGTTGAAGTTACTCTTCATAAGGGTACATAACTACTCGTAAGGGACAAGTTACTATTCATAAGGGTTTTTCACTTTTCATAAGGGTAAGTTACTATTCACCAAAAAATTATGTTTATTCTATGAGACTCTAAATATCTTACTGAACACAACGGTGTATGTCTATTTTTCAAAATTCAAAAATAAAAATAGGAACATTAAGTTTAACATCTTGGTTATAACTAAAACAAAGTATTTTTTTTCTATGACTCAGTGTTGTGTGCATATAATCTATATATTTAATTGAAATTTTTTATGAAAAAATACCATAAAATCTTGGTGTGTCATGATACTAGAGAATATATTCATAACATAATTTAGTATTTATCAAAATAATTATTATAGTTAATATATATTATTATCTATTGATAAAAATTGTTTTTTTATAATCAAATGCATATATTCATATTTAGATATTCTTTCACACAATATAATTCGATGAAATATTTTTTTGTTTTTTAAATTAATTAGAAATCTATAAATTTGAAATATAAGTATTATTAATTAAAACTCTTAATTTTAAATTATTATTTTTCATTTAATAATGTAATTAAAATAATATTATAAATATTACTGTGTTTCATTAGTCCTCCATAAAAATAACTGTATCCTCGCAATTCAAAATTGCACTTCGAATGTTAATGGTTGATACATGAAAATTCTTTTGTGGGAAACCCACATCGGAAATAGGGTTAATAAAATATTCTCTTAATAAGGGGGAAAGTGGAATTCATAGGTTACCACAAATCTATACATTCGAATAGGATAACATTAGTTCAAAGTGAAAATATGGACATTGATGAATAATCTAACCATTAGGTTCTGATGGAAAGTGATACATAACATGTTTAGATGAATTTTTATTAGCTCAATGCCATATAAAATTGTTATGAAAAAGTTCATTAATATCATTAAAAAATTTTATAATAGGACACCATTTTTTATAACCCTTATCCTAGAGTGGATGAATTATTTTTCTCTATTAGAGTATGAATATATGTTTTTATTTTATAAACACAAAATTGTCATTTTAATTCACATTGAAATATTTATACATCATATCACAAGTTGTGTCATGTAGTCAAGAAATACATTAACCTCTAGAAACATGTAAACTGATTAACTTAAACAATTCATAGCTGGTTAAACTTTCCATAACTATTCAACAATTTAAACATAATGTCTCTTCATTTCCATGATGAACATGTCATTAGCCCTTATTTAACAATAAATAGATCTAAATTTTCACATTCCAATCATGTGAATAACCACATAATATATCCTCTTGATATTTGGTAATAACTCTAATTACCATAAAACCATTTTGTAAACATGCATTATTCTGTATTTATTTAACTAATATACATTTTATTAGATTTATTCCTTAAATCCAAAAAAATTTTAAACTCCTTTGATGAAAGCATAGAACAATTGTCGATAAGTCAATAATCAGCTCCAAGGTAGTCTGCACTTGTCCAAATCAATCATTTCTTCATCATTATATCAACATCAGAAATATATTTATGGTTTTATTTTCATCAATAATGAATTTTCCAAAAACTATTACACTTACTGAATATCTTTTCATGGTACCATTAATCTTATAGTATCAAATCATTAAGGAAAAAGTATTGCAGTACGGTCCTCATATATTCTATAATTCTTATAACCATTACATTGCTGAAAAAAATATTTAAATTACATAATTCCTTATTAGGAATTTTTATCATTATACTTCATCTATAAAAACATCATAACTCAGTCAATATCTAATAATATCATTTGGGGTATATTCTATTGATTATTGGGACATTCTTTTACGTAGTGCCTCGTATCCTTAGAGTTGAATCATTGAATATTGGAAAATTCATTCCCTCTCTTTCAATTATGAGAATGGTGGTCCTTTTCTCCACACATAAATGAAACTCATTTTTGTATTAAGTATATTCCAAGGTGTTTCCTTTCACAATTATAACATATGGGAAAATACTTCTTTCCCTTCTTCCCTTTATGCTTCTTTTTCATAGTTTTCCTCTTCTTCTCATATTTATTCCCAAATCCATCATATTTATAAAAATATTTATCCTTCTTTTTAGGATATGATACTATCTCCTCATATGAATAGAATTTTTGACATACTATTTCCCTTTTAATGACTTGATTAAACCAATAGAAGAAATTATCATTCATACTCTTTGAATTTTGTTATTTGTTGTGGTTCTCATTACTTTTAGTATGCACTATTTGTAAACAATGTAATACACTATATCATATCAAAACATTATGAATAATAATGTATAATTCCAATACTTTCGAAATACATATCATAAATTGAAAAATTTATAAATAGCTAATCTCATAAAAATAACCACTATTCCTTTGGGGACATATTTACATTTAAATCCATCAGATTGGTTTGTAAAGAATATATAATTATCATAACCATATCCCCTAGGAGTATTAAACTAGCATCATTGTAAGGCCTATTTTCATTTACCTGGTTACCCTGGGTCGTATTCGGAACACCTTGTCTGAGTTGTTACACCTAAGTACATCTTTTCCAGAACCACACCCACTTGTAGTATCCATATAAGGATGGATTTTCTATGTATAACCACATAATATATACCTTACCAAATTCTAGGATTTTCTGGTATACTTATCCTCAATGTATATGTTATGGTTATTTCCTCTAATCTATATTTTCTTAATCTAATTTCTAAGGTTGCTTTTAAACTTCCTCTGATATAAACTGTAATTCCCTGACCCTAGAAGCTTGGAGACGATGGATTATTTTATTACATTGAATGATTAAATAGAATAAAATCATGAAGGTACAGTTAGTTTATTAGTATTATAATACCATATTACCTTCATGATACATATAATACATAGGGAAAATAAAATAAATCATGATACAATAAATTATTGAAAGCATGTTCAATGTTTTCTTCTTCAAACCAGGGGAAAGGAAACATAAGAAATGGTTGGGCTCAGAATCTTGGTAATGGTATGTGATACAGGGAAAGGTATCACAAACATCAACATTAGTTATGTTGAATAACTAAAAATACATGCCTTTAAAAAACTAAAAAGGGAGTAATATGGTAGGAGTGATAACTGAGTAAATAAATCCATATAACTTATCAAATGAAACTTTTACCATGGATATTCTACTAGTTGAATAATTACATGATATATAAATTAATAAAAATATAATTATGGAATTCATATTCTAGTCATCATAGAGATGTCGTTGAGGCCTCGACCAAGACTTATGAAAATACTCAGGTAAGGCCTCGGCCAAAACCCAATTTAATTTTGTCTCGTAAGACCTACCGATGCATTGAGGAGATATTGTGGCCCCCACCCATCACTTTCTTATTAGAATAAATTCCTCAAATGTATAATAAAATAATAGTGTCCCAAAACACTTTGAATTTTTTGAATCATAAACATAGATTAAAATACTCTGATTAAATCATTGATAAATTCTTAAGAAAAATGATCATTAACCATTCCAAAGTGTCCCATACCACTTTGATAAAATTAAATATTAATTTCATATAATATCATAATAATAATTAGACTCATGATATGCTATATCAAAGGGAATTTCATACACCACATGAAATGAATAAGTGGTGAAGAAGTCATAAATCTCATAGAATTAAATGTGAGGAAAAAAACCCCTTTTACTTTAGATAAAATAGTTTTTTTGGAAAAAAAATTATTTTTCATAAAATAAAATTGTAAACATGTATATCACAAATAATAAAATTAAGTAAATTGAAATTATATTTTAGGCATAAATATTTACCCTCTGAATTGAAAACAAGTAAAAAGTGTTTTTAAAGGAGCTTTAGAAATAAAATATTTTAGTCCAGTTTAAGAAAAATATTAAATAGATTTTAATGAATAATTTCATGTTTGTTTTATTAAAAATAGAAATGAAAAAATTTGTTTAAAAATATAAAATTTATTATTTTTGAAAGATAACTATGTATTAAAAGTGATTATAGAGTTTAATACAAAATAACTAAGAATTTGAAAAGTTCCCTTGAATCAGGCCTGTTTATCGGAATGAAATATTGAAATTTCATTTTAAAACAAGTAAATACCCATAAAAGAAATAAGGGTTATTATTGGTACATATATATAGAACATTCACACAGAATATATGAAGAGTACATAATATTAATTACGAATGTCATGTGTAAAGAGAGAATGAAAGTTACCTGAATGAAAATGGATGTTTGTGTAGAAAATGCTTACCACTTTGAGATCAGATGAACCATATTCCAAAAAATTAATAATCATAAATTTATACATTTAATACCATGAAAATAATTTTATTAATTATATGATACATCAATGGGATGTTTATAATAACAAAATAATAATAATTAGTGGCGAGTATGGCATATCTCATTGAAATAAATGTGAGTTTAGAAAACCCTTTATGTCATCATGTGTTCTGCTCTGGACCTTATGGTCCTAAAATAAAAAATAGTACTCATTAATACATTAATTAATAACCTTTTATACATTTATTAAGTTTATATTAATTTTATTTAGATCATTTATGTCCTTATTGATATGTTATAAGGTTGAATTCTTTCTTTCTCGAGTGTTCGATTTCATTGTTTTCATAATTGGTTCGCTTCTTTCTGGAGATTGTTTGTAATGAATATAATTATCTAGAATAAAATTTATATAATATTAATGAAAATATAGTTGTTTAAAATTTTATACATATGATTTGGTTATATTGGTAGAGTATGATTCATTAGATAAAATTTTAATGTTAACCACTTGGATTAATTTGGTGCTTTTTCGTTGACCATTATCTCAATTTTTTTTAAAATATAATACCATGGGTAAAAACTAATTACAAAACCTAAAATACGATATATTAAATTTATTAAGATATTTTTCAAAAATACAAATTATTTCATGACCAGAATTGAATATGGTAATAGAAATTGAAAACTCATCGTCCATGAATGTAATAAATTAAAACATCTCAGATGGTGTTTTCATTTTTCGTATAAGAGGAAGGGTAAATAGAGATGATGATGAAATTTTCCATTAGAAAAATATAATTCCAGTACATGTTAGGTACTAGAATTATCGTATCATTTGGATTTGGGGATATGAGGAGATAGAAACAATATAATGGAACATGTAAATGAAATTGAAAAAAAATAGAAGGGAGGTCTACCTCTTGAGTACTCCTCCTTGAGAAGCTCTTTAAGTCATTTGGTTGTGGACTTTTGGTGAGACCAATAGATCCTGGATGTGGGGAAGATTCTTGGGAATAGTATTTGGTAAGACATAGGCAAGTCTCAATGCTTTATTTATGTGAGAGGAAGAGGGGGTGAGGTGTTGTTTTTATAGTGGAGGAGAGGAAGGGTTTTCCATTATTTTAATCATTATTTAATTATTTTGGATCAAGATTATTAATATTCTTAATTAGCATGACTTAAAATAGTAATAATAACATGTTATTTCGAACCAAATATTCTTAAATCATCATTATATCACCTATGACTCAATAAATCATGTATTTAGCATTTATCGTAAATTAATGTATTTTCGTTATTCTCCAAAAAATCATGTATTTTAGAAAAACAAATCACCCTAACCATTTTTTTAATGTGTATAATGAAAAAATGAACTCCATTTTATTAGAATAAATTTACAAAAATGATATGTTTAATTTATAAGTATATTTACAATTTACTCGAAAAATACAATTTTTAAAATTATAATTATTTTTATAACACCATGAAAAATTAATAAAGGACTCATTAAATTATCCAAAAATAATAGGAAAATAAAATATTAATTTATGAATACATTTTAATAAAATTAGGTAATATTTTAAATTAACTAATTTATTTATTAAATATAAAATTTTAAATAAATATTTATTGTTCACAAAAATACCAAGAATTAATTATGAATTTTTAAAATATTCATTATCACATATAAAGTGCCTAAATTTTATTTATAATTACATAGCTGATATTACTGTTCATAAGGGTAAATTACTATTCATAAGGGTAAATTTACTATTCCTAAGGGTATGTCACTATTCATAAGTGTATGTTACTATTCACCAAACAATAAGTTGATTCTATCAGACTCTAAATGTCTTACTGAACGCAATCATGTATCTCTATTTTCTAAAATTCCAAATAATGATTCATGGGGTGTCATAATAATAGTAAATATATTCATAACAAAATTTAGTATTTATCAAAATGATTATAATACTAAATATATATGTTATAATCCATTGATAAAAATTAAATTTGTAATAATCAAATACATGTACTTATATTAAGATATTCTTTTACAAAAAATAATTCTACAAAAATAGTATTTGTTTTTAAAATTAATTGGAATACAATAAATTTGAAATATTATTATTATTAATTAAAATAATTAATTTTAAATTAATATTTTTCATTACTTAATTTGTTTAAAATTATAAAACATTTTATAGGGGTGTTAAACATACCATCTCAATAACCACATTATCCTCGCCTTGAGACCTCAATCAAGGTGGAATGCAACTTTTTGGGGAATAAAACTCTATCCCCTTCCCTAAGCCGTGCATTTAGAGGGAGGCTCTTAAAACTCATTCAAACAGGACACTTGGGCATAAAACCTTTCGTTTATACCCCACTCTACCATTCCATTTTCACATTATTATTAATTCAATTCCAAAACAACCACATTACAACCAAGAATATCCTATATCATTGGAAACATCACAAAAATATCATATAAATGGGAAAATTAACAATATGCCACAAGCCATTTACACATTCATCATTTATACCCCAGAAATATTTAGCCCCATTTCCCATTTCACATTAGTATATCATTATGCATATTCAAACAAAAACACAGTATCTTAACATATTTTCATTAATCCCATTTATCCCACTAACATACCAAATAAATAATAAATTACCCTTTAACAAAATTAGACACAACTATCCACGACTATCCTAACTCATTATATAACCCAATTAAGACACACTCAATGGATTTAAAACGTAATGAGTCAAATTCAAACCTTACATTTCAGTTATCCCATTCAGAAGGGTCGATCCACTCCATAAGGGCCCTAAAATAAGTCACAACATCCTCCATAGATCCCATAGGGATCATAAGAAATTTATTTGGGTATTTAGACACTCAGTACATCACATTCTTCTGACAGCACCAATAACACATTAATTATAGGGAAATAATAAAATCCTACATGCACAAATATAAATACAAAATATTGGATATAATATGTGAACCACATGCATAAAATTAATTGGAGAAAATAATCTTAATAGGGGCCTCAGATCCTGATCAAAATTCCCTTCTATGCTTCACCCTAAATCTCATAGAAAAATAATGGTTTTAGAGATTCAGATATAGAGAAGAGAATGATACAAACTCTAATTAAGAAAACTAAAAAATAATGATATTACCCTAACTTGGATCTTCAATTTCAATCTGAAAACACTCCAAACGAAATAGGCTCAAAAAATAATAACCCATTTAATGTTCATGGAAGCTTGTATCATCACTAGGGTTCGAAAGAGAAAGATGGATGAAAATACATAGTGGAAAATAAAAATCATGTAATGAATTTTTTTTATATTTATCAAAGTTACTTGGATGCATGGTTTACACACAAAGTTTCCCAAACCATTTTCAAACCATGTAGATTCTACTGTCTTAAAATATCCCCTTTGCATAGTTACTTGGGTGGATCCTCCTGGTTAGAACTAACCGTGCACAATCTATGAAACAACTCAGAAACTCATTTTTCTACCCTTTTTCGGGTCCCGAACCCCTGAACCACCCCCTAAATTTCACATGAACTTGGAAAAACACTTATTTAACCAAAATAGTGGACTTAAACTAAAACATAAAGAAAAAATATCTTATGGGTAAATTCAGGATCTGATAACCTCCCCACCTTATAATGGATCTTCCTCAAACCGCTACGTCTAAGCATCACTTAGTTCAAAAGAAAAAGAGATCAGTCCACTAAGCTCACAAATATTATTCTCTCTGCTATGTTTCCTCCTTTATGTTTCCATGCTTCCATATAATACAAACCAAAGACAAAACATTTCTCTGCAAGACCTTCTCACTATGATCTACAATATGATTCAAATTCTCTTGAAAGGATGCATCAGCCTCAATCTCGACATCATCAGCGTTTTTCACATGAGATGCATCACAGTGATACTATCAGAGCTATAAAACATTGAAAACATCTTGCATCCCACTATACTAAAGTGTAAAATATTGTTGGTAAGCCACCCATCTAATCCTATCCACAATCTAAAATGGCCCCACATACCTAGAAACCAACTTACCCTACTTTTGAAATCAATGGTGATCCAACCATGGCAAGAATTGAAGAAACAAACTATATCTCAACCTGGACTAGAGAGGTCTACGATGTCGATCTTCATGTGGATTATTCCAAATCTAGTACAATTAAATATTATTTTAAATTAATTGAACCTTCTCTAATGTCTTCTACACAAGACTCGGTCCTAACATCTCAGACTCTCTATCTACTAACCAACACAACAGAGATCCACATTGTCTTCCATAGAAAGACTCAAAATGATCTATCTAAATTGTGTCCTGAAAAATATTTTCATAATAAAATTATATGAGATTGAAAGTTAATTTCTCATGAACCACCAAAATCCAGCACACAATCTCTCAACATTTTCTCAAATACCTGGATATTACGTATTTACTTCCCATTAATATGATATTGATAATCCGTACTCAAAAACAAATAGGTATTAAGAGAATTAAATAATAACTTCAGGAAATGTGAGGTGAAATGTGGATCAAGATCTAAAAAAATGGTTCTTGGCACTCCATGAAACCAAAATATCTCTCAAAAATATAAATCACTCAATGGGTCTATAGTATAAGTCTCCTAGATCGGCAAGAAATGAGATACTCTCATTAACTGGTCATCAACATCCCAGATTACATCATTCTTCTAAGGTGTCCTTAGATGACCAACTATAACGTCCATAATAACAAATTTCCACTTCCACTCTAGAATGAGAAATGACTATAACAACCCACCTGGATGTTTATGTTGATCTTTCATCTACTGACATATAAGGCATCATGGCAAAATACACATAAAATCTTTCTTCATTCCCAACCACTGATACAACCTACATAGATCATGGTACATCATGGTCGAACTAGGATGCACCACCCACTTCAATACATTGAACTCACGAATCAACTCCTCTCGTACAAATTTCGGTACTAAAACATGACCATGAAAATAAGAAGCTACATCAACACCAAAATCCCAACTATAAGATGAATCCTTGACTTTAATGTTGTCCTTTATATCCAAACACTCCAGATCCACTAGATAAGTTTCTTTGACCTGGATCAAAAGGTAAGATTCAACTATAATGGATATGAGAGACATCCTCCCATTCCCATCATGTACTTCCAAACACATCTCAACAAACAATGTCATCATCTTCCACTCTGAACTGGATTTCTGAACCACCTGATTCTGAATTTTCTAGATCAGAGCATCATCCACACTATTTACATTACCAGGTGTATATACCAACTCAAAATCAAATTATTTTAGGTACTTGACCCACCTACATTGTGGAAGATTCAAATACTGCTATGATAATATGTATTTGAGACATTTATGGTCGGTAAACACCATAAAGGGTTCTCCCAACAAGTAACACCTCCAACACTTCATTACATGAACCACAACAGATAGTGCAAGGTCATGAGTTGGGTAAATGCATTCATGTGGTATAAAATATATCTACCCATAAGCTAAAACCATATCATCCCTCATCAACACTACTCCATGTACAAAACCGAACACATCAAAGAGCTAGGATTACTTATTACCCGGTTCGAGTAAGGTCAAAATTGGTGTTGTAGTCATCTCCTTCTTCAAATCTCTAAAATCATTCTCACAAGCCTCTAACCATTCAAACATAACCCCCTTAATTCTTAACACTATTAGAGGAACATCCAAACTATATAAATCTCTAATGAACGTCCATAAATAATCGTCCAAACCCAAAAAATAGGGTATCGGTTCTTCAACATCACCTGGTTTAGCTTTCTATAATCGAGACATAGCCTTAGTGATCTAACATCCTTATTAGAAAATAGTACAAAACATCACTAGGGTGATGTACTAGGATGAATAAATCCCTCATGCTCCAACTCCACTAGCTAACACATCATTTCATTGATATCTTTTGGTTCTATTCGGTGTGGTTGAATGGAAACCAACTCCACTCCTCGTAGTAATTCAATTGTAAACTTGACGTATCTCTCATTGTTATTCCTGAGAAGTCCTCAGAAAAAACATCCTAAAACTGATTTAATATAATAGGGAATACTAGATACACATTATCCCCATCATCTAACGTATGGCATGCTACTTAGGCTGTGTGTTCTCCCAACTGCTATCATAGTGGCCTTGTGTGGCCCACTCGAGTATCCTACTCACCACGGAGGAAATAAGTGTCTCCATAAAAAGATGTGAATGTTACCTAATGTAGATAATAGTTGATATAGGTTTGATATAATACCAACCAATCTATACATAAGATTAGGTCAAAACCTGAAAACTCTCGAACAAATTGATCCCACCAAAAATGATATCAATAAAACTCTGGTGCACAACCCTTATACTGGTTGATGTTTTTGACTCTTACCCCCAATAGAGTATCAAGTGACATTACCCCACATGAACTCTAAATGGTTAAAACCAACACAACTATGAACTGATTAGAAATAAAAGAATTCCTCCCAATTGTATCAAATATTGTACTAGGGAGTGTCGAATCTATATGGATATTACCTCAAATAGTAGATAGTATAGCCTCACAATCTTCTAGTGTAGTCTAAACTGCAATGGAGATGAACCGCCATATACCCTAGGTTCCAGCCTAAGTACCCTATATTGCACTACCCAACTAGTATAAATGATATTTCCCTGGAGTTCCACATCCACCACCCCTACCAATGTAATCTATAGAGCTCCAACTACCTACTTGATATGGGGTAACTGAATCACTACCGGCACTCAGAATCTTTCTTTAACATGCATCATTTTCCAACTGTCGTGAGTTCCTACAGATCCTCTTCACATGGTTCACCCTACTGTATGCTCAACACTCGACTGTTGGTAGGGGACACTAGAGATGAATGTGCCCCAGCCTTCCACACTGATAATAAAACACCTTATCACAACCATGAGAGGATGACCTCTTCTTTTTTCTACTCTATACACTTCCACCTAGCCCAAAATTTCTAGAATGCTGCTTCTTACAATCGAAATCTTCATCAGTTGATCTCCCAGCTGGCACCAGAAGCTAACTACCCCAAGCACCCTTCATGTTCTCCTATGAGATAAGGGCTTGATACACTACCTTGTAAAAATACCTTTTTAGGTGTATGATATTCACCTGAGAGCTAATCTCACGTATTTTCCCATCCTAGAAATGTTTTTCCATAGCTACCATGTCGTTTATCAACGTTGGAACAAAACTTTGCCAATTTGGGATGAAAATAGAATAGTCTATTAATGACACTTTCCCTTTGGTCAAGCTCAAAAAATATACAACCTTCACCTGGCTCAAGGTTTTTGGGTAAATGTGTTCAAGAAATTTCTCTAGGAAATCCTTTCACATCAATCCTTTAGCCTTCTATGTTTAAAAACTGATTTCCCACCAATTCATTGATTGGCCTCTCAGTATATAAGCTGATAACTTGACCAACTTCTCAAGAGGAGTCTCTAAATGGTCAAGAATAGTCTGGGACTCTGTCTAGAAATCTGGTGCCTCTTCCCCACCCTCTCCATTAATGGCCAGAGGGGACTGCAGCAGAATCTCTCTAATTATATCATACATACATGGTGCAACCTTCTATGGGTCTCATTCCATCATCTTCTTAAAATGATGAATTCATTGCGGGAATTCTTTACCCTATCATCTTGAACCACCGGGTACCATTTCTCTGCTACTGGCAGAGCATTCTCATCAACATCCTCCTATCAGCCAACCAGCACATGTCTTTGTGGTGATATTTCACAAAAATACCAAACACAATATTAAGAAAACAAGCCATAAATATTTCATGAAAATATAAACGAAGGCTCATCACTAGACATAAAAAATCATTTCTCACATTATACCAAAATGAGCCTGGTCACAACCAAAACACTATCCTTGGCCACCCCACCAAGGTCATGGTTAACTCGATAACCAACTCATGCAGTTGTAAAACATACATTCCACATCATTCCAAGAATTTTATTAAATCCAATTTTCAATATTTTCAAGAAATAAAATTCATCCTATTCTTTATTTCCCATACACATGTCCCATGTGTGTGCTTAATATAATGCATGTCACTTATTTACATATGTTCCTAGAATGATCCATGAATGCACTACTTCATTCCATTCTATCCATGAGTAAAATATCATGAAACTGACACATCAAACCACATGTTCATCACCAAATGGTGAAATATCCTCAAATTTAATATAATGCTACAAGAACCAAAATTCCCACCCTAGGTGACTTGGGTTTTCCCCCGTACATAAGTTAACTACTCCCATACACTAGTTTATTACCAAGGCCTAACACTGTCCTAATATTTTGTCCATCATCCCCAAATTGTAATAAAGAGAAAATAAATCCTTTGACACCACATTGTAATTTCCCTAGTCCAAGATCCACTAAACAGGTACCCCAAGATGGGTCACCACAGGATCTCAAGTGTGCCTCCCCATACGCTAGAGGTTATTGACCAACGACAAGGGTCTATGAGTCGTGTGGGGATACTATACCCAATTTTTTAGAGTAAAACACTTAAAAATATAAACAATAATAAATTAAAAATTAAAAAAACGAACATGCATAAATAACTAACCCCCAACTGGCTAAAAACCTTATCCAACACTAAATAAGTCATTTCATGCTACAGTACCATGGGAACATCTGAAAAAGAAAGGAAAATAACGGAATCCCCAAAATGGTCCTAGATCTAAGTCACAGACCTCCTCTATGAACATATCAAACATGAAACCCTTCTCTAGCACAAGGCCCTTGCCTCTTTCCGGGCCTGCAACCATGAAATCTACTCGGGTACCCAACAGTGGCCCAAAAAAGGTGTGATTACAACTCAGTAAGCCACCACCAAAGATGTCTAAAAAATATACAGTCAAATAGATACTTCATTAAATTGGGAAATAATGGATAGTAAATAAAAACAATCAATTATTCATTCTAAATTATGATCCTTTAAGTTATGTAATCATTTAATCAAAGTTCGCTACTTAGGAATCTCACAGTTTAGATAAAACTTTTATCATATGTTCAATGGATTAGGCGTGTTCAATATTCTCAAGGAATATGGGAATAATCATGACCTAAATCAATAGTCATCACATCATAATAACTATATTATCCTCACCTCAAATCCTTAGTCAAGGTGCAATGAAACTGTTATGGGAATAGAACTATTTCCACTTCCCTAACTCATGCTTTTAGAGGGAGAAGCTTAGAACCTCAGTCAAACTAAGCATGTGGGTGTAGAACCTCGTGTTATTACCCCACTCTACCATACCATGCGCACATTCTTATTTATACATTTCTATAACAACAACATTAAAACCATGTATATCCAATATCATTAGAAATATCACAAAAATATCCAATAAATGGGAAAATTAACATTTTTCCACAATTCATTAAGTCATTAATCATTTATAACCCACAACCATTTATCCCCATTTCCGATTTCCCGTACCTATCTCACTAATCATATTAATGAAAAAACATGGCCTTTGAACAAATTCTCATTAATCCCATTTATCGCATTTACGTGCCAACCAAACAATCCTTTAGAATTTAACTAAATAAGGCACAACTATCCATATCCCATCTAACTCATTACATAACCAAATTAACACATTTTCTAAGGCTTTACCACATCATGAGTCAAATTCATACCTTATTTTTTTATCCCATCTATAAGGATCGGTGCACCCCATGGGTGGCCCTAAAATAACTGAAAACATCAAACATGTATCCTATAGGGATCATGAGAAATTATTTTGGGTATTTATAACCTGAATACTTCACATTCATCCAACGGAACCAGGAACACATCAATTATGGGGAAATAATAAAATCCTACATGCACAAATCTAAATAAAAACAGTGGGATATAACTTGTACACCACCTACCTCAAACTCATTGGTGTTCATAGATACCAATCTAAACCCCCTTCGATACTTCACCCAAAATCACACCAAAGAATAAGGGTTTAAGATATTCAGATAGAGAGAATTGAAATATACAAACCCTAATCAAGAAAAGGCAGAAAGGAGGGGATTAGAATTACTAGAATTTTTAATCCATAATTTACATCACCCCAAATGGCCAAGGATCGTAGGAGAATCACCTCTTGGAGGATCATGAAAGATTGTCTCATCACTGGGGTTTAAAAGTAAAAAAATAAGAGAAGTGCCAAGTGAAACATAAAAAACTCATAATGGCATTTTTTTAACTTTCTCCATGTAACTGGGTTTCATGGTTTTCCTGCATAGATTACCAAATCGTGCGAAAACCATGTAGATTTTACTGTCCAAAAATAGACCATTTCCATGGTTACATGGGCTGATTCTCAAGGTTATCACTAACTGTTCACAAACCAAGAAACATTGCAGAAACTCCTTTTTCTACCCCTTTTTATGACCCAAACTCCTAGAACACCCCCTAATCATTACATTAACTTTAAAAAACACATATTTAATCAAAATAATGGAATTAAACTTAATCATAAACAAAAAATACCTTATAGAGAAATCTAAAATCTCACAAACACAGTAATTATTTAATTAATATAAAAATAAAATAACATATAAAACATATGTCAAAAGTAATATAAATTGATGAAATTATTATACTTCATGAAAGTTTTAGATAAATATTACATGATATGATGGTTTTAGAATAATATATTCTAATTTAACTTTTTTCTTATTTCTTTATTTCAAATTAAAACATTAATGTCAAAATTGACATTAATTTTATTTTATAATAAATAATATATTATTAAATGATAAAAATTCCTAAAAAAATCCTCTTATGAGTTAGTTTTATATGTTTAAATATATAAAAAATGGTCCATTAATGAACTAATGGTCAATTAATGGACCATTTATACTTTGATGATTATTTTATTAGACCCTAAATTATTAAAAAAACATTATTACCATGGTAAATGGTAAAATAGGTTTTTTTTGTTTTATGCCCTTGTATAAAAATTAATTTTCCACACAAATAGAATTTTATTTTATAAATTATATTTCATATATTAATTATAGGGTATATATTACTTAATTATTATCATTTTGTTTCTATTCATAAATTATAAATTACCTAGATAAAAAACCTAATTACCGTAGTGAAAAATAAAATGGTAAAAGTAAGGAAACATAGATGTCAATGAAAAAAATGTTTAAAACAATTGTGTTGAAGGTATTTATAGATGATATAATATCTAAAATACATTAATTATTAATTTTAGTGGCACTTGGATGATATTGGAATCCCATTGTTGAATAGTTTTGGGTATTTTAAAAATTGTCACTCATCCTCCATTATAAAAGGCCACCTACTCCCCTCACTTATTCACACCACATAAGCCATTTGGATCTACCAAAACCATAAATATTCCATCAAAAACAACCACATATATTGTCTTTATATTATTTTAATCCCATTATACCAACCCTAGGGTCTTTAATAAGATATCCAAAGTGTGTTGTTCTAAGATAATGTAATTATCTTCACTAAATGCATTCTTTTTAAATTGTTCTCTTACCACCACCATCATTGTATAATAACTGAAATATATTGAAACCAGTATATAACATACACATTTATGTTATAATGTTTATTTGATGACCCATATAAAACAACTATTCCTTCAAATTAGAAAGGAAATCGTCGTTCACATGTATGGCGGACTAATACCTCATGGAATGTTGTAATTCATTTTACATCATCGCCTCTTATGGATTTTTATAATAATGGATTTAAATTATATATATGATGTTTTGAAAATAATAAAAAATATTGAGTTAATAAATCATATATATATCCTTACTTTACATTTTTATGGGTTATGATAACATCACTTGTGTGTACGGTGGTATACCGACTCCTTAAGCGATGTGATTCATTTTTCACTAATTCTATTTCTATAAGTTAATAAAAATAATGTTAATAAATATATAAATATATATATATTAAATCATTATAATATTAAATAAATATTTATTATTATTAGAAAAATATCATCTCATTTTTTCTTACCTTTCCACTCACTAAAAATGATAATTTCCTTTGTGCATACATGTGGATATCTGTAACCATGAAGCGATGTGATTACCTTTTTCCATAACCAAATAACATGGATGATTTATATAAATATATTTAATTAAATAATATGGTATTTATGATATTATTATAATTATTTAAATATAAAATAATACTTACTTTCAATCCATAATCATCATTGAAAGTGGAAATGTTTCTCTTATGTATATACGACCTACCATCTCCAGGATTGTAACATAGTTTATTTTTTAATCATATTTAATTATTGGTTTAAAAATAATATATGATGTATAAAAATTATAAATATTTCCTGATTATTTTTTTGGTATGATAGAAAAATAACCCCATTAACAACATGCATCACACTAATGTTTCTACTAGAATATGGACCGAACATCCTCAAAAAACCAAATGTGGAATTAGCTGATTAAGTATTTAAATATTCCATTAAAATAAATAAAATTTTAATTTTATTATAAGTTGTTAAAAATATAAATGGTTTTTAACAAATAAAATTATTTATAACACCGTATTATGAAGGAGTTAAAGTAAAATCATAGAATTTTTGGACTCAAGCTAAGGGACTTCGTCTCAATTTTACTTCATTGAGTAATATTTTATAGTCATGTAACAAATTTTTTTTATGGTGTATATAAATAAAGTTTTAAATGAAATATCATGAATAATTAATACATAATGGTATTTTACATTTCAATTTGAATTATTTAATCTGAAGCATTTTTTCTTGAAATTTATCAAGTGGAAACTAATTTTTGTAACTCAATTACCTTTGGGTGGGTTATAACTCCTCTTAACTGACATTGTTTTGCTAATATTTTGTGTGAATTTATCTATAAATTATTTAATTATGTATTTCCATTCATTATGTGTGAATTAACAATTTTACACATAATCACTCCCTTAATTAATACTCAATTCAGTGGATTGATATTTGTAATGTTTATTCATCCCAATTTTTATTTCTTTGGGACTTAGATTTATTATTTGGACCTATATTGGGTTAAAATGTGTGTAAAATTCCATTTTTACATATTATATCATGATTTTACTTATTTTAATGATAATTAATGTTTCATTTAATCTTATTGTTTTGTGGGGATCATGATTGAGGGGTCACCAAATTGGTAAAGGGTTTATGACACAATGTCATTTATTTTAAGGATTATTTATGATGAAGGTTATTTGGGTCAAAATAATATGATATAAGTTTCTTAAACTAACTTGTTTTTATTCTCCCTTAGTTTTGAATGTGGTTCACATGATAAATTTCCATTCATTATACTATTTATATTTAAATATCATGATATATGTTTTTATTTGATACCGATCGTGTATATTTATTTTAGATCAGGGATATTTATATTACATATCATTGTTTTCTAAAATGATTCAAAAACATTTCCTATATAAAAATAAATTATTTCATAAAAATATTTCAAATGTTATTTGAACTTCATTTAAAATGTTTTTCAAATTAATTTTGTTAATTTTTCCAAAATGGGTCACTTTTGATTACATTTTCAAAAATGTTTAAAATGAGTGTTTATTTTATCATTTAATTAATGAACTAATTATCCTTCTATCATGACCAATATTTTCCTTTAATATAATTTTATATTATTCTATACTGATTTTCAATGAATATAGCTTTCACGATATTCGATGATTTTTTTCAATGTAATTTTCAAAGTGAAGTGGTTATCTTCCTGAAGAATGGTATAAATGATATTTTAATATTAATTAAATTCATTAATTTTAAAAAACATTGATGTTACTTACAATTTATATGGTATACATTTTACTGATATAGAATTACTATTTCATTGGATGTATTGTTAGATTTTTATGGAACTTATTTCTTTTCCACGGGTTAATGGAGCTATAAAAGAAAATTGATTATTACTATGGTAGAAATCTAAAAATCTATAATTTATTTATGATGGAATAGTACATGGTAATTATTGGTCAAGAAATGTGGATCTTGATATAGATTATACAAATTTTAAATACCCATTTTAACTAATGAAATACTTCTGATCTCAATATAGTTTATATGAAGGGTTGATCTTTATATTAGATTTACAATGCATTGGGTAGAATTCATTATCTTTAGGGGGGGAAGGAGGTAATTACTAGAGGGTATATCCTATGTATTTTACTAGGATCATATTATTTCGTTCATGTGTTTAAAATGGGTAGTTATGATAATTTTACAAGATACCAATATGTTTTCTTTATTCATGTTGATGGTTTTAAATGTTTCCTTGATCAAGATTGACATCACATGGCTCATGATTATTGATTATTAGGATTTTTTCCTTTGTTAAATCATCAATTACATGCCATATTTTTATTGATCTAGTATTTTTGGGTATTAGTTATTTTATGTTATTCTCATGTACATTTATTTTGTCTTTAGAACCTTATGATGTTCTCATCCTCATTGATGACATTCAATTTTTTATGCTGATTTTTATGCTTACTCCGAATTTAAGATCAACCATCTTATGTTTACTTTTCCCCATGTTATCAATAATGTTGTAAATTGAATTATTTTATGATGGTTTTCATATATATGGGAATGATGGACTAATATAGAAAATGAAAATCTGGGTATTGTGGGAAAAATATTCTCTTTATGTCATGAGTATGTCTTTTGTAAGAGTTTATCATAATTCTCTAAAATTACGAACATAAAAAGTATTTGTATTTGTAATTGATACAATATTCCTATTTAATGTTTAATGTTTTGTATGAAAATAATGGTGACACATTTATTATCCTCATAACCTTAAATTAAATGATGATTTTTTTAGCACAAGATCTAAGAGTGTGGGTTTTGGCTGTTATATATATTGTTTTTAAGGTATATGAGTTTATATCAATATATCCCTCATAGGTATTTTATATGGTCCATATCCAAAATATTATACATTAATGGTGAAAATAATATATATATATATATACATATGATATAAATATCTGAATATAGCTTAGAACACGGTTTTATCCAAAACTTATAGTTGATGAGTCACATTTAATTAAAATTTTAACTCTTAAAAGTGTAGTGATAAAAAATACAATGTTAAACCCTATTGAGTATGGTGTTATATTTATATTCAATACTTATTAAACAATAATATTAATGAACATATTTTCATTTGAATTAAATGTGTTTATTTATGTCAATAATAAGATTAGAATGATGATACTATAATGGTCAACAATGATTGTTCATATAGTTGACCTAATGGTTGTTTAAGAGGATAATTAAATACAGTCATTTATATGTATCCATGTGGTTTTTAGGTACATTAAATCAAGTTCGTAGTGTTTTGAGTTGAGTTTTTTGAGTTATTTTCCATATAAAAAGGATATTAATTGTTTTTGGATATTGGTTAACATGATATTTTCATTGAATCATTATATTAGAGTATTTTAAATTGAAAAAATCCTATGTTAATGATATGTAATAAATTATATCTTTGAAGATAATTTTTCAAGAAATTAAAATGAAATATATCTACAATTTACGACATTAAAAAATATATGAATTTTTTTATGTATATAGGAAACATGTGTTGGATGAATTTTCCACTGATTTTGGGAATATGTCCTCTCTTTCCCTTATCACTAGGTAGGAAATCATTTGGTGGTGTGGTGAAGCCAATGATCATTTTTCCATCCTCTACTAGATGTGGGTCAGCTCAATGGTTCTGTGTCAGCTGGAAGCGCGTATGGAGATACGAGGTAGTCTTTAGGTGAGAATAAGAGGGAGATGATGGGATCTAGCTCAGTCATCTATTTGGTATTTCATTGTTCGTGTTTTTGGGTTTTTATTCAGTCTATGTTGTGTTCAAAACATGGATGAGATGCAACAGGATCATCCTTCATTGGTAAAGTTTTATGAAAGATTGTATTTTAATTTTAATTTTTGTTTTGTTATTTGATTCAGTTTTTCTTTGTATGATGATATGCCTTTAGTGAAATCATGCGATGGACATGGAGATACTATTCTATATCTCTCATTTTTATCTTCGTGATAATTCCCATTCTGTATAATGTTGATGAACTTTCCCAAAATTATCTATCAAGGTTTTGTTCTGACGAATGAGATGGAGGTTCTATTAAATTACATTCAAGCAGTGGAGGATTTTCGTGAGTATGATAGATACATTGAAAGAGCAAAATAGAATAATCATGTCAAATAGGTTAAGGATGAAATCAAGTCATTGAGGTTGGAACAATAATGGTTATCTTGAAGGTTTCTAGTGTGATGTTGTTGAATTTTTGGCTTGGTGGTCTGCAGATTCTGAAAATGTTTACCTTGTGGACATACGGTCTGTGTTTAAGGTAATTTTAATTGAGTTCATAAATAAAGTGGATCTTAAGATGAGGTTCAGAGTAGAAGTTTTCACCTAGAATTACTATTGGGATTCCGATGTTTGAGAGGGTCTGTCATTGACATTGGTTCAAGGCTCATTCATTCATCCACATGACAACTTGATGAGCTATAATGAGTAGGTGGAAGATGGTCTTCATGGTTATGTTACAGGCTTAGAGCCTTTATTTATAGTTTGGAATTATTTTTTTGGTCTTTCGTCAGATTATGGAGGCTTGGTTGTTGTTTAAATCACGATTTCATGTTGGGTTCCCTCGTAGCCCTTAAAAGGGGGATTTTGTTAATAAAATAAATTAATTTATTGTTAGTCACATATGCTGGTGTAATTGGAAAATGGAAATATCATACTTTTTTCTCTTATAATATTCCATTTTTAGAGATTATTGTGATATTTTAAAAATTCACATAAAACATATAACACCTTTTATGATATTTTATGTTTTAAAAATATATATAAAATATTATCTCATATGGATTTTGTAAAAAAATAATCATATTCATGAATCTCAAAAGATATTATCCTTTGTTAAAAAATAGTCTAATAATCCAAAATAAATATTTTAAATAGTTTAATAAGATATTATATATTCAAACTTCTATATTATGAATTAAGGGTAGATTAAATAAAATTATTCCTTATGTAATGTTATTCTTGTATCATACATCATGATCCATCACATGATCATGATACTTACTAAGATCAAAGGGGATGAATATGTGGTAGAAGAAGTTTATGCTGATATTTCCATGTACAAAAAATGAGATTTGGAATTACTATTCACATATATAAATCCTAGTTCCGTTGAAATAATAAAATTATTTGGAGTTTTAATTTAAGAGTAATACCATATAATTCAAATATCACATGAAGGAAACAAGTTGAGTATTCATACGAACATTGAGGAATAATTTGATAGCAACATTGACCTGAGGCATATGAGTTTGACTAAGTTAATATTGTAAAAAAATAAAGGGAGTCTCTATATTGAAAATTTTAAATTATATTCACATGAATACTCAATAAGAATAAATAATAAGAAATTATGAAATGGAAGGTGTGAAACATTTCTTGAGAGGGTGGTCGAAAAAAATCATTAGAGTTAGGGGATTTTAAAAACCCTAACACACTGATTCACCCCATGTGTCTATAATGCTATGTGGGATCTAAAAATTTCTATTTGAGTAATGTTATCCCTATGGATACACTATCAAGCAAAAAACTAGAAAAATAAAATTATCTTAACTAAAATATCAGCCTAGTATTTGTTGGCCAGGTTTACTGATATAATGATAGAATGGATCCCAATACTATGTCTTAGGGGATCGATGTTTGAGGATTTATTTAATACAGATTTACCAAAATTGATGAATCCTTAAAATATACATTCAATTACAAGATTAACATTGAAAATGATATGAATTATATGAATGATTTTAAGTTCTCTATATTTAAAAATAAACTACAAAATGTCTTGGGATGTATAAAAGTTAATGTAATTTAGAATAATATTCATTTTATTTTTAATGGAAATAAAAAACTTAAATTAGGTAAGGATAAATATCAATAAAAATACTTTTATGAACTCATGATTCTTGTGAGTGAAACATTTTATGAGTTTATTATTAAAGTAAATCTTGTTGTCAGTATAATTAGAGTGTTTTGAGAAATATTAAAAGCCTATTGTAGTGAAAAAACGAATGAGTGTGGTTCCACAAATATAATTGAAATAATATTTTCAATACTAAAAGATATAGATCTAGATTAATTTTATATTTATGAATTCTACATAACTTTAATCCACTATGAATTGAGAATAGGACCATCACATAAGGGAAAATGAAATTAGGTGAAGTATATTGTTATTATGTGTATAAAATATTTGAATACTGAGGATAAGTAAGATTACTAAAATAAATTATATGTCATGGAATATTATGAAGAAACTTTTTCTTTTATGACAAGAAAAATCAAAAAATGAGGAAGAGTTAAGTATAGAGGTAAACTTTCATCCAAATGTTTTAATTTTATAAATATTTTTACTTTTCCATCTATTTGTCCTATGAAATTTGATAAATAAATTTATAAATTGAAGGCTTTTTGTAAACCACTTATTTAGATTCCACCTTTTCTTAGTTTAAATGAATGGTGATGTTTTATTTGAGTTCCATTATTAGGAAAAAACAATTCCATTTAGAAGGTTTTTTTGTCATGAAAGTGGTAATGAGGATGATTTTGGATATTTTACTCTAATAGTTCTCATGGTATAAGAGGAAGATATAGTTAACCCATTAAAATATGAATCTAAGCATAAAAGGGAGTTTTTCTAAGAGGAAATAGACATTTTTATGAAATATAAAATCAATATGGAGATAAATGAGGAACCCAAAATCAATACTATTCAAACATATTCTAAGAACAACATAATTTACATATATTTATAGATACATATCCTTAATTATAAGATAATCCAAGAATAATTTCACATTTTTATTCCAGATATTTTTTTTAGAGTTTTACATATTTAGGAAAACTATTTTACTAGGAGATCCCATGATCTATGAATCAAATGGATAATTTAAAATTATATAGTAAATTACTTAATCCATTTTGAGTCTTGAAAATGAATCATAAATAAACCACAGAGAATAATCATCAACATAAATTGTACCTAATTATTCATTTCATATCCTTGTGAAAATGGAAACATTTATATATGTGGGATTAAATGATAAATAAGGGTAAACATAAATAAAAACAATCAACGATCATAATTTATCATAAGATAATAATATGGGTATAATAAATATAAATGATAAAATCGTACCCAAAAAAACATAGATCATAAAATGAAGTTTATGTCATGAAATAACATAAGGAATTAACCAAAACAGTGTTTAAAATTGAGTCAAAAAACATGCGCCCTAGGAGAATAACATAGTCATAATATTGTGGTGCAAACATTGGTACTAGGAACACGACATTCAGCATTTGAACCATGATAACATATGATAAGAATAAATAACAACATTAAAATATTGAACACAAATATTATTTGGAAAACAACTTTCATTATCCAAATCTTAAATGACCATGCTTATGGAAAAGTAAAATGTACATTTGAATTATTTATCTCATCATATAAAAACTTTTATCAAATGCATTTGAGGGTGATATGGGATCCCACATATCATTCATCAATACATATTATTTCATCTGAAATAAATCATTTATCATATCATAACGAAAAAATGGAAAGTAAATAGGTTTTATTCATCACATTATAAATATCACATAGAAAGAATATAATTTTCATTCTTCACATCATAAAGATACCCTATAAGAAAATGTGTTTCATATCATTTTCAAATGTAATCACATGATGAAATAATTAAAAATACCATCAATAATGAAAACATGGTAACCCATTGACTATTAATGGGTAACCATATATATTCAGTAGAATCCATCCTAAATACCCCAAAATTAATATGAGGAGGTATATGTTGTCTAAAAAATATAGATAAAATGAAATCTGTATAGTTAGTAACATCCATTATCAATTGACGTATTGAATCTAGGAGAATGCTCTTCAATCAATGAAATGGAAAATAGTAAATTTACAAAGGAAGGGAATTATAGGAAATTAATGGATAATAAAAATGGATGGTAAGGAATGATGAAGGAATTTATAGATATTTTCCCAAAAGAGGATGTAAGGATGCATTTTCGAAAAAAATAGTATGAAAAAGATACTTATATAGTTGTAGTAATAATAGAAAGATAAAACTCCAAAAGAAAGAATTTTACTCAAAAAAAATATTATGGATTGGGTAATATTTAATTACACCCCCTTTAAAAGGGAGGGAACATATTTGAACCTTGAAATACCATGAATAAAATATATTTTAGTATATAATATATCAAATTTTTATTTTAACAAATATTCAAATGATATTTGGTGTATACAACAAAACCTATCTAAAAGAAATCAATTTAACACTCAATACCATTAAATTAATGATTATTTAAGAATAAAATAAATTTAAGAGAGGTTCCATGAATTATACACTAATATAGTATAAATTTTTATACATTCATTACACTTAAAAAAAATTGTTACTGATTAAACCATATAAAATCATTTCTAGAGTCCAATACCAAACATGTCTTACGAAATTGAAAATAGGGAAAAATAACCATTAAATACTCTGTACCTTTGGATTTAAATCCTTTTTTATAAATAATAATATGGATCATAAAACCTCATTAATTTAATAAATGTGGTCAATTAATTTCATCAGTCATTAGTCACACCAAATCAAATATATCATGGCGTAAAATGTATTATGTTTCAGGAAAATAAGTTTACAATATTGGACCCCTTAAAACCGTAGAAATATTTGATCCAATAAACATCTAAGGGGTATGATTAAAAATTAATCATTTAATACAATTAATATTTTTTATATCATGATACAAACTAATAAACAAGATGTGAATAAAACCTACCATAAAAACATGGTGAATCATAAAAATTTGGACTTAATGTTTGAAACTTTTATATAATAAACCCTTAACTTGTATTCATTCTTATTAAAATAATCTATGAACTATATTATGATTAAAATAAAATTAATTACCATATATTTTAAAATAATAATGTTATTTTTGTTAGTGTATACGATACGCAATACCAAGCCTAAACGAACTGTAATATAGTATTGTTTAAATATGGTTGTTATAACCTAATCATTCAATTGGTGGGTATGAATTTGAATTACTAATTTAAAAAAAATACATATAAATTTACAACACAATATGATTCAATTTATAAATTATATGTAAATAATTACTCAATTTTTAAAAAGTCGATTTATTCTTCCCGAAATATGTTTTTTCAAAAATGATTTTTCATTATTTTTGTGATAAAATATAATAATTAATTTTTTTAATTTTTATAAAATTTATTTTATGAAATGAAATTAAAATTTAAAATAATAATATCAAAAATAACATATGGTTATTTTTTGATTTTTGTAAAATATTCATTTTTAGTGAATAGTCAAAATACTTATTTTTTGTAAAACTATCATTTCTTCATAGAAAATTATGTAATTTAACTGTACCATTAATTTTAATTTTATTTCAAATTAAAATATGTATTATTTAGTTATATTTAGTCTAATTAAATATATTTAAATCATTACTATAATATATTTGAGTATAATATTATTTTTCGACAAAAAATGCATTTTCTTAAAAATTGTTTTATTCTGAATAAAGTTTATCCATTTAAATTAATTAAAATAACCTCAAATAATAATTAGGTAAATGATATATATATATTTATAAATATTTAAATATTAAACAAATTTATGTAATTATGATTACTAGACACATAGTTAATATAAGGTTATCTTATGCTTGAAAAATACATTTCTTGAAAACTTGTTTTCCAACTCATTCTGCATGTTCATTATTAAATTTAATTATTAAAGTTATATGAGTTGAATTTGGTAAAATTAATTCCTAATTTTTAAATAGAATAATTAACATTATATAACAAGGTCAACTTAGTTTATTCATAATGAATTGTAAAAACTGTAATAATCAATTACTATGGTTACGACTAAAACTTGTTTACCAGGGGTTAAAATGAAAATACAATAATTTATATAACCTTGAAACATTTCAATATTCTATTTTATGGGAATATTGAGACATTATATTAAATAAATATTATTAATGAGCCATTTTTTGTCATTGTGGGTGTGTAAACCGTGGGTATATATTATTATTTTAAAATATTACATGTGTTTTCTCTCCCCCACTTATTAAAAAACTCGTTTCCTATCCAATTTACACTTATAAATCCACACTAATATTTATGTCATGACCCAAATAATTTTTCCACTTCCATACCCACATCCTAAAGTCATTATTTTGATTAGAAATCCAATCTTGGAAGGCATTAGTTAAAATCCAAAAGATGTGGTCCAAAGAAAATGTATCATTCTTTACTAATCATTTTTCTTCTTCTTCCACCACCATTAAATATTATTAAACCATAGTGATATAATATTTTAATTATATATTATATAATTATATGTTATAATGATAATGTAATAAACAACATCCATCTCTACTATGATCAAATAGAAAACCCAACTATCGTTCATGTGTATGTCGGATTACCGCCTCATGAATGGATGTAATTCGTTTTCCATCATCACATATCACAACTATTTACTATAATGGATTTAAAATTTATATATTATATTTTAAAATTATTAATCATTTAGAAAAATTAATATATCATATACTTTATTACATAACCATCCATCAAAAAATTATAATGTCATTCATGTGGACAACAGACTATTGTGTCACGAAGTTATGTGATTTGTTTCTTATTTACTCATCAAGTGGATGGACTATGAAACTGTTTTTAAATGAATAATTCATTATTAATGATATAATTATCATTCTATAAATATAAAATAATACTCACTTTATTTCTAACATTATCGTTGAAAAATGGAAACGTTACTCTTACATATATACTGTTTACCATCTCCATGAGTATAACATAGTCCATTTTTCATTACCATGTTACATAGATGGATTCCAAAATATTATTTATTTATAAAATTATTATTACTTCATGGGTATTATTTTTTAGATGATGGATCAATGACCCCTTTGAACTGGGTCCACAAACTGATGTCATTATGAGTTTATGAACTGAACGCCCTCAAATCCCCCCGACAATGATATAATTATGTCATTAAAAGAAATAAATAAAATGGTATAATTATAATGGATTAATCATATAAAAGGTTTCTAGTAATAAAAAATTGTAATTATACATGGTATTAATATTTTTATTATAATTTATATTATAATTTTATTATATTAGAGATAAAGGACATACACGCTGCGTCTAGACTAAATGTAATGGATTTATTTTCTAACATTTACTTTCATGAGACATATTCTATATTAACCACATATTTATTTTTTGAGATGTATATACTACCCCTTTGATATGTTATACGATCGACATATTTTTTCCCATAATATTTTTAACACCCTAGTAAATTTTTTAATAATATTAAATAATTTAAAATTATGTATTTTAATTAATAATAATACTTATATAAATATATAATTTATAGAATTCAAATTAATTAATGTTCAAAAAAACAAATACTATTTTTCAGTACTATTTTTGTGTAAAAAAATATTTTAATATGAATATATATATTTGGTTATTTTTAAAAAATTTATTAATATCAATATATTCTTTAATTAAATATAATATATATACTAACTATTATAATTATATTGATAAATTTAAAATTATGTTACAAATATATTCACTATTAATATGACACCCCAAGATTTTATGGTATATTTACTCATTAAAAAATTAAATTCATTAGATAACCTATATGCACACAACACTAAGTCCCTACGAAACAAAATTTTTTTATTATTATAACCTACCCATGAAACATAATTTTTCCACTTCTATGATTTGATTTTCGAAAAATGAATATACATCATTGATATCAGAATGTTTTTAATGTCTAATAGGAAAAAATTAATTTTTGTTAATAGTAACATTACCCTTATGAATAGTAATGTACCCTAATGAATAGTAATGTTAACCTTATGAATAGTACTTTGACCCTTATGAATATTAATATCACCCATGAATGTATAAATAAAATTGATGAACCTTATAAATGGGAGTGAATGTTTTAAAAATAAATAATTTTGTGTTTGTATTTTTGTGAGTAATAAATTTTTTTTATCAGTATAAATTAATAATTTTATTTAAAAATAAATAAATTTTCCTAAAATGTATTCCTAAATAAATATTTTGTTTTTAAATGATTTTATAATAAATATTTAAAACTTAGATTAATTTCTGAAATTATTATAAAATCAGTATTTTCTATGAAAATATTGATTTTATTTAAAAAATTAAATTTCACATATTTAAAAAAATAATTTGGTAAAATGGAACCCAATTTTGAATTCTAAACATTTAGAAATTGTTAGGGTAAATTTTTGGTATTTTTAGGAAATATTTGAATTTTTTGTGAATACTGAAATTCTGTAATTTACGAATTATGATAATGAAATGAATTTATACATCATTATTGAGTCATGGAAAATGTAAATGTATGATAGATAAAATATTTTCATAATTTCTTCTATGTAATTAAATTATTTAATCTGAAAAAATTGAATAAGTTGAGTTATTTTCAAAAAATTTGGATGGATGATGTGTTTTCGGAAAAAATTATAAAACTGCTTAATTTGGAAATATTGACATATTTTAATAAATTTGATAATTCATTATTATCATTTAAAATAGAAATAAAATTTATGTGATTCCTTTTTTGTTGGATTCCTATATTTATTTTCTATATCATTGTCTTGAGGACAAGGATTTAATTTTTCTATCCAAGGGTCCCAAAAATTCAATCAAGTTGCACAATTATTCTGGATGTTCGTGTGGACCCCACCAAAATGAATTGATTATAAATCATCCAAAACACATCCAAGTGGTGTGATTACAATTTTAAGGGATAGAAAATTGAATGGGGGAGTTTATATGTTAAAGAATATGAAGATTTTTCTTCCCTGAGGAAACCCATGGATGCTCAATTTTTGGGGTAGAAAAAAGGTAACATTCCTCTGAAATAAAATCTCATAACTAATTGGACATATCTCGTACAACATAGAAAATATAAATCTAAAATTTTATGATGAAATGTAAAATAAATTTTATAAGATCTTTTAAGAAAAATACATTCCACATTATACCAATAAATTTCCCTACCATGATTAAGAATTCGGTGGATAGAATCGGCAGAAAATCTTAAAGAGACATTTTAAAGATCTTAAATTTGAAGATTGAAGGATGGGACCCCCTTGTACTAAATAAGGAGTCATTCACCCATGCTTAAGAAGGAGTTAAACACCAAAATTTTAGTGGAGTCCTAGGGACATGATTCTAACTTAATAATTTTTTTCTTTTCTTTTTATTTAATTTCCATTTTACATGTAACCCATTCATTTTTGTATTAAAGTATTTCCCTTTCTTCTTCGACCCATTTTCTCTTAAAATACCATTCTCACTCTCTATATTCCAAATTTTCATCATGATATCTATGAAATTCTCTATGTAACGTTACTAACTCAAAGCAAGGACCTGGAGGAGGTTTCACAGTGTTATTCATTATTGCGCTTCAAATTGAAAATGTTTTAAATATATTTTTTATTGAGGTGAAAATATTGCACATTTGCGATAGTTTTCCCCCTCAAAACTATTTCTATATCCATTTATTTTCCATGATTAATTAATTTTCCCTCCCTTCACTTAGTTAAACCCATTATACAGTTGAGTTGGGGATTCCATAAGGGTTAAATGACATACGGTGGAACCGGGTCTTGTAGTAAAAACATTCTCGGTTGAGGTGTTACCCTACTTTACTACAAGAGGAGCTGTGGTTTGGTGGGTCGGACACATTCTAAAATAACAGAATCAATAAATCAAGAGAAATAATTTTTTTAATGAGGTTTCATAAAACAAATTATCAAATTTAATCTAATAAATAAATAAATAATGAATGAACCTGTGTTATCAACCCTTGGGCAAAGACCTTTCTTTATAATCTGTAATTTTTCTAGATTTGTTGATAGATTTAAATTATGTATTTCATTATTACAAATTTTTTAAAATCCAAAAAATATTTAGATTAGGTGAACTAGAATTTTTGAATGAACAAACTATGACTCTCCTCAAGAGATATGACCCAGGTCAGCCACTCTGATGCACAAGGAATATTAATTTATTTTGAAACACCCTATGACAGGCATGAATTTAAACTGGCGTCGTTGAAAGGGAGCTAAACAATTATTTAAATAACTTTTTCAAAATTCAATTTTTTAAATATTTTTATTTCTTTTAATTAAAAAATACAAAAATCATTTCCATGATTTATTCAAATTTAAATTATTATGCATGGGATGATTACCCACAGGTTTAATATCAAGAACTAGAAGTGGATTATAGTGATCTAAATTCCTTAGTGGATAGGATTAGCAATATTATCGATGAATTTGGAAGAAAATTTGAAATACAGTTTTACTTTGTTCAAGGAAAAATTTAGCAACCTGATCATGAACCAGAGCAAGATCCTGAGCATGTAGTGGGAGAAATTTCCCCACTAGTATTTGATATTGAAGAATCCGATGGGGTAAAAGATGGTGTTCTTGAAGATCAATTCCACATCTTTGAACAAATTAAAGAGTATATATATGAAATATCATTTTCTAATGATTAACAATAGGTTGATCATGTGAATTTTGAGAAAATTTGGAGTGCATGGGTAGAAATTGAAATGCAACATGATCTCCTAATTCCTTAAAATGTATAAGAGAAACCACCTTTATCTCTCTCTCTATCCTTGGAAGATGGAGAATCCATCCAAGTGGTAGAATTCAAAGAAATACTAGAGGATCCTGACTATCTACCTCCATCAAGTGAAGATCAAATCTGATAGAAACTTAGCACAGAAGAAGTGATTGAACCAAATGTAGCTCAGGGGGAAAATCTTCTCTTGAACTCTATTATTATTTATTTCTTTAATCTAATTTGAGAATCACTCCTTATGAATTTGAATTTTCAGATTTGGTCAATCCCGGTATCACCTTGGAGAAGGCGAAGAAGGATAAATTTCCCCACTTAGAGAACACATAGAGCTCCCTAAAGACATTAATCATCTGCATGAGGAAGCCAATGATGAGATAAAATTGGGCATGACTGATAACCCAAATCTACAAGATGTCTACCATAAAAGGGAATATTTTGAAATTAATAATCCAAATTTAAATTTTGATTCTACATTTCATTAATCGTTTCATGTAGAAAATTTGGAGCTACCACATGATTTTGATGAAGACATTGCTCAAGTAGAAACTGAAGAGGAGGAGGTTCCAAACCTCATCCAACCCCCTCCATGAAAGCTATACCACAATACGAAGGGGTCACATCTGGTATACTCTATACATGGAATTCTCACAAACAAGAATAAAGAATTTCAATATGCGAAGAAAAAATGTGTTTGTTCATTTCCAAGAAAATACACCCACCATCAGTTTATGGATAACAGCTGGTACTGCCCTCTAGAGGCATTATAATAATCTAGGTCCCACTTGTGGGATCATATCAAGAATTATCTGTAACACCCCATGTTTCCATGGTATGTTTCCCATTTAATAATGCAGCAGCTTGCATTGTACGCAACTTCGAGATTCTAACACACTGCGACCTATCCAACTAGCTGTTATGAATAGTAATACCAACATTTTGAAATTTTATAAATTTTATTTTGGAATTAATTTTTGAATTTTGAATATCTAAATTATCTTAGGGTGAATTTTTGGTATTTTTCTGAAAACTTTCAATTTTTGATGAATAGTTATACACTGCATTATTGGTTAAAACCAAATTTTTATTTAAATAATTATTTATTATATTTAAAAATTTTTTTGGTCAATGTAGAGACATAATACCTATATAAGTTCAATGTAATTCATTGGATTCATTTTATTATAAGGTTAGATATATAAATATTTTATTGAACTTTTTACCGTCTTTACTCTGAATAGCCCAAAGGCCTTCTTTTTTATTTTATTATAGATAATAATCCTTTTAAGGGTTGAAGGGGAACCCATAAATGGACCATAATCCAAAGGAACAAGTCCCAACATGACTCATAATACATGACCTGAAGGCCTAGAGGCATACCATGCCCATTACATGCCCCATAGGCCCAGCCCACTAGAATTTCCCCTCCTCAGCTTCTACTTAATTGATCGCCTTTACCCACCTCCTAGGAGCATTTATCATTTTGAATAAAACATAATTTTACCACTTCTGTGAGTTAAATTTCAAAAATAGGAGACACAGGGTTAATATCAGTAAGTAAAATTTGGTTAAAAAATGGAAATAATTTTTGGTGAATAGTAACATTTGACTTTTATTTCCCACTATTAAATGTAAATAGGGTAATTAATGGTAAAAATGATATCATAATTACCCTAACACATGTCCTCATTCTATATGATAAGTATAATTCTAGAAAAACAACCTTAGGAATAATATTTGACCCCCTTTGGTCCACTTTTATTAGATTTGGAAATTTATTATTATTTTATTTAATGAAGAGTTCAAGAGTTAAATTCAATGTTTTATAACTAAACCATATTTAATATAGGGTTACACACAATATAAATTAGACTATAAATATTAATTAGAAATATAAAAAAAATTCTACATAATGGTATTTTATTTATAATAATTATACATTAAATAATTTAATTTATTTATTACACAATGATGATGCAGTAATTACCTTAATAATGAAATATTAAAATAATTAATATTATAAATGTCCAAATAAATGTAAATTGAGACTTCTGATAAATTACACTAATTTTATTAATTAATATGACATGTTAGGGTTCATTAAATAAATTTTATTCTAAGTGATAATGTTTTAATGGGATTCAAATAAAATCAAATACTAAATAGTGTCAAAATTCAGATAATTGAGTTTTTAAAACGAATACTATATTATTAATTGATATAATATTCATAAAAAATATAATGTTAGGCAAAAGGAAATAAATAAGGTTATATATATTAATAATGAACCACATGGGGTGCTCTTGGCTTGTTATAATGAGTTTATTAACCATATAATATAAAAATACAAATAGATGTGGTAAATGTAAAACTATTTAACTAAGAGTTAAATATAAAATATAAGTTTAATATGTTGATCTAAAACTGTCCAAAACCTATTTTTTGAAAGTTTGTCAACCCATCCCTACCATAGCCTCGAAATAATTCATTTTGGATTCATTAGAAACTGAAAATGATTTTATTATAAAATAATATTTCAAACTTTTCCTAAAGTGACCCTCACCTCTCTTATAAATGGGTACTTCCCCTTATCTTAATTTCACACATCCCAAAACATTTATATCGGCCAAACCCAACATAAATATCCTCCCAAATTTCCACCCTTTATCCTAGAGGTCATCCTTTGATCAGAAAGACAACCTAAGGAGCCCTTTTGATCAAATCAAAAGTAAGAACCCGAAGAAAAGGTAAATATTTCATCACTTCATTCAAGTTCTTTTCTTCTTCCACTTCCTCTTTATTTGTTGTTTCCATTATAAAATATTACTCCAGTATATTCTATATACCATTAAGTAATTATAAAATTTTTACAACCATATTCATTATTCTATCCTTCATATGAATGACAAAGTCACCATACGTGCGTAGGTATGGCTTATCGTCTCCATGTTGTGGTGTAGTTTGTTATTCAGACACTTCTTTATTTGGATGGGTATAACAATGATTATAACTAATGTAAACAATAAATATTACATTTTATTGATTATATATATATGACATACCATCAAATTACATATTATTTTGACATCAATATAATGATATTGTCGCTCGTGCGTACGTACAGATTACTGTCTCTACGAACGCGATGAGAATCACTCCCCATCATAATAATTCAAAAATAATATTCATTTTATGATTAAAAATAATTTATAATAACTTAACATAATTCTGGATATGAATGAAAAACATTCTCTCCATAACAAACATGGCTTACGCAATTGAGCATATAATGGAAAACAGATTGGTTACCTGAAATGATGATACTACTAAAATAATATTAACAAAGAAATTTTATAAGATCAAATATGATATTATATTTGTGTATATTATTATTGTATAATTTAATAACAATGTTTTAACTATTATATATTATGTCAACATACCATTGAGTAATAAAAAGTACAAGTTAACGGTTAATTTCACAATCTCTTAATTATTAGAGGTTGCTTTTATGTAAGTATCTGCTAGTATCTCTTTATCATCCACATCCATGTTTCTTACAAATGTATTTCAAAAAAAAATTTCTTTTTACTAGACTATAGGTTAAAGTCATTTATAACCTTTTTTTTATAAAATGGGTTGAAAGTAATTTTTCTATTGTTTTCCAAACAAGGAACTTTATGAACTTTTCATCAAATTAAGGTAAGAATGTCTTTTTTTACTTATAAGGAAGGCGTAGATATTTTCTACCATTATATAATCATCTAAGCTTCCCATAAAATCTTATAATAATATTTTAAAAATAAATGTTTTATTTTATAATTATATGACTTTTAAATGATTTCAAAATAGGAAGTGATATTTCTCTACAAAAAGTTTTGATTTCATCTATGTCAACATCCTTTGATGGATTTTAATTTTTTTTGAAGTTGATTTTTTATGATACAAATAATCCATATTGAATTGAAGGTTTGGTGATATGTTTTACTATGTATGTGTTATTTTTACACCATTCATGGATTATAGATAAAGTATTGACATTTCGTATGCTAGTTTTAATTCGAATGTTTATGTTATGTTTAAACCAATTAATATGAGGAATGAATTAGACTTAGTAAGTGATGGTTGGAGCGTGCTATAGCTCCTCGATGCATTGATAGGTCTAATGAGACAAACTTGTGTCTTGGCACAGGGCTTTGACAGAATCTTATTTTTAGTCTTGGCACAAGGCCTTCACTATGTGGTTATGAAGTATGGCATTATGCATTCCATCATTATAAAAGTATATATTGATATTTCATGTGATTATTCGAGTAGTAGAATATCCATGTGAATAATTAAATGGAATTATTTGATTTTATCATTGCCACATTATGCTGAATTTTATGTTTAAAAGGCTTTTGTTTTATTCTAATATATTGCCTTAAATGTTTATGCATATTTATGAACGTTTCAGCAAAATTGTTATACTTACTGAGCATCCAAGCTTACCCCTTTCTATGTTGTATTTTTACCAGGAGGTGAAGAAATATTTTATGGTTGAACTAAAAGGATAGTCTAAGGATATAATTGTGGTCAAGGGGGAAAAATGTTGTTGATTTTTTTATTTCATGATGTAATGTAAAACTTATGAATGTATCAAGTACTTCCAAGGATACTAAACTGATCAGTCTTTTGAGACAAGATTCCTTGTATGATTCCAATGTTATATAATAATGCATCGTCTCTAGGTAACTAGGGTCGGGAATTATAGTTGGTATCATAGGAAGTTTAGTACAAACCGTGGTATCTAAATTTAGATAAACTCTGATTAGAGCACATTACCCTAAGATAGACATTGAGGATTGGGATAGAAGAACTTCCTAAAATTTTGATAATTTAGATATTTGGGGTATTTTCTAAGAAATAAATCTCTACTTAGATACAATTAGGTAGAGGAGCCTCTGGAAAAGATATACCTAGAAGTGGAAACTCTGACATGGTGTTTCGGACTTGACACGTGGTATCCTCGTACCCGACAATGGGCCTTGCTGCACTCTTGATTAGGACACTCTGGAGGGATATTCTTAGGATAATTCACAATTTATTTACAAACCATTATGAAGGATTTATGAGTATATACATCTTAAAAGAAAACATTTTTTATGATTATGGTTTATATCCATAAATTGTTCAATTTATGTTAAGTGTTCTACATGTTTGGAATTATGTATTATGATTCATAAATTAATCTAGTGTTTTCCACTATTTAGAAATGGTGCCAACCGGAAGTAATAAAAACTGTATCAACAAACATAATCCATGTAGGGATTTACCTCCTAATCAAAATAATTAATGTGGAGATGGTGATGCAACTAGTGTTGATCAGCTTATCACCATATTGGGACAACTCTCTATGGTTATGAATAATAACCTTACCCATTTGGAGATCCCTGATCCACAATGCGGAGGATCAATGTTTGACCACTTCATGAGGAAACAACAACCAATATTCAATGTGAGTACAAATCCATTAGTATCTAATCAATGGATAAATTTCTTAAAGAAAATATTTCATTCTTTGGGAGTAGCGAAAGGGAAAAAGTTTTCATGGTAGTTTATCACCTCACGAGAGATGCAGATCAGTAGTGGTCATTCATCCAAAACACAAAGGAAGACAAAGAAGTATTGAACCTGAAATAGAGGTAGTTTAAAGATATTTTCTTATAAAAACACTTTCCTCATGACCATCGAGGGAATATTGAAAGTCAATTTCTGAGTCTGAGGAAAAATAAGGATGAGAATGTCGCAAAGTATAGGGTTAACATTACAAGGTTAGCAAGGCATGTAGAAGATTATATATGTAACCCATGTAGTAATATTGATAGATTATTTGATGGGTTAAAACTGTAACACCCCAAGATTTCAAAGTGAGTTATTTCTTCAAAATAATTCAATAACTTTCACTACACGCAACACCAAGTTCAATCGCACCATGACTTACCAAACAAGCCGGTCAAAAGAGGTTATTAATAGTGTTAAGTAAATTTTAAACTTTATATAATTCTTATAATTTTAGAATCCATATTATGAGTTTCTTAGACATAATGCAAGAACAGATTCATTTTAAGTATTGCACTTTTATCAACTTTTAATAGTGAAACCTTTTTAAATACAATATATTAAACTTTTTGACTAAATGGGGACATCAAAAAATTTTAAATGAAACATCCCAGGCTTCCACAGTATGCTTTCCTTTGAATAATACAGTAGCGTGTGTTGTACGCAACTTTGAGTTCTAACACACCACAACCAATCAAACTAGCCCTTATGAATAGTAATACCTACCTTTTAAAATTATAGAAATTTTATCTCTCAATATGGACTTCATTTTTGGATTCGGAGTATCGAATTTATCCCAAGGTGAAATTTTGGTACTTTTCGGATAACATTCATATTTTGATGAATAGTGAAAATTACTAAATTTTAATTAAAAAAAACTTTTTTAATCAAAATAATTAATATTGATAAATTATGAATTTGAGTGGTTTTAAAGTATATTTAGAATATATTTTAACCATTTAATATAATGTTTGTCATTGGACATAATTTTACAATTAAACCGAACATAAACAAGTGTCAATCTTTTGATAGTTATTATCTCTTAAAAACACGCTTTTTGTTTTGACAGCAGGAATTAATTTTAAATTAATTTCTGCCACTTCTGTGATTTGAATTTAGAAAAATGGATTCCATATTTGTAATCAGTATGTTCAAATTGTGTAAATAGGTAACTTTAATTTTTAGACATTTTGAATAATTACTGCGGTAAATATTTTATTTACCATGGTTAAGGGTAAATCCGGTAAATAAGGGTTAAAAAATAATGTTATAGTAATACTAAATTACCCTAGAAACGTGTCCTAGCCTTATATTTTGATACATTTTCGACCATATACATCTTTGGGACGATTTTGGGACCCCATGGTGCCACTTGTAGGTGATAGGGACAATTTATTTTAATTAAGTTAAAATGAATACAAAAATGACACAAGCATATATCTTTTTGAAAAACAATTTGTGCATAGGGTTATATATGTTGGATTTTAGATTATAAATATTAATTAGAAATATAAAAATATTTCCTACATAATGATATTTTATTTATAATTTTTAGAAATTAAATAATTTAATTTATTTATGACACAATGATGATGGAGTAATTAATATAATAGTGAAAAATCAAAATAATTGATATTATAAATAACCAAATAAATATAATATGAAACTTTTAATGAATTAAAATAATTTTCTAGGATAATATGACATATTAGGATTGATTTAATTGACTTTTTTCTAAGTAATCATTCTATTATGAGTTTCACAAAAATCAACTATCGAATAGTTTCAAAATTGACATAAAAGAGTTTTTAAAACAAATATTATATTATTAATTGATATTAAATTCCTAAAAATCTAAGGTTCGGCCACAAGTCTTATATCATGGTAGGTGTATCATTAATGTACAACTTGGGGGTATCTTGGATATATATGGTATGTTTATTAACCATATAATATAAAAATACAAAGAGACATTGTAAAAGTGAAACTAATTAACTTAGAGTTAATACTTAAAGATAAGGTTAATATAAGTACCAAAACCTATCTAAATTCTATTGGTTGAGTTGTTTTCGACCTATCCCCACCTTTACCTTTTAATAATCAACTTTTGGGCCATTAGAAACCTAATATTAATTTAATATAAACTAATATTTCAAACTTTTCCAAAGGTGCCCCTCACCCCTCTTATAAAAGGGAACTCTTCCTTCCCATTTCTTTACACCTTCAAAGCCTTTTTGTTTGGACAAAATCTGCCCAAATACTCTCCCAACATCCCTCAATACAACCTAGAGGACTTAGTTGGTTCAGAAAGCCAACTTAAGGAGCCCTTTTGATCAAATCAAAAGGAAGAACCCGAAGAAGAGGTAATGATTTCACCACCCTTTTCCAAGTTCCTTTCTTCTTCCACTTCTTCTTCCTTTGTTATTACCATTATAAAATAATAAATCCAGTATCATATATATACTTTGATGTTATTATAAATATGTTACAACCATATTTAGTATTCTATCCACCCTTTGAATAACATGTCACCATAGGTGCGTACGTACGGCTTACCGTCTCCACGTCGTGGTGTAATTTTTATTCAATATATTATTATTTGGATGGGTATAATAATGATATGTAACTCATGTAAATAATAAATATAACATGTTAGTTATTCTATATATATGATATAACAACCATTTATATATTATTTCAAAAGAATGATATTGTCGCTCGTGCGTACGTACAGACTACCGTCTCCACGAACGCGATGAGATTCATTCTCCATCGTATCCATTCAAGTATAATTATCATTTGATGAGTTAAAAATGATGTTTAAGGACTTTATATCATTATGGATATGAATAATATACAACCTATCCATTACAAACATGGCTTACTTAACAAAACATATAAAAGAAAACAAGTAAGTTAACACCCGAAACAACGATAATACTAAGATATTATTATCAAATCAATATTAAAAGATCATATATGATATCATATTAATGTATATGATTCTTGTATAATTTAATAACAATTATTTCACCATTATACAGGAGGTTAACCTACCCCAACCAAGGAAAAGTACAAGGTAAGGGGTTTTCATCTCACTCCTTATTCCTGTGAGATTCATGCCATATTGCCACCATTACCTTTTATGTGGTGTATGTACTTCCCATAATTATATTCTTTGTGTAATACACATTAATTTATGTGTATTTACATATTCATTATATGATACTTCATTCATGGGTTGTATGTTTCATAAGTTACCAAATTGGTAAGGGTTATTTCACAATCTCTTCATTATCCGAGGTTGTTTATACGTAATAATCTACTGGGATCTCTTTATCATCAACATCCATGTTTCTTCAAAATGTATTTCAAAACATTTTTACTATTTACAAGAATATGGGTTAAAGTAATTTATACACTTATTTGACTTTTTATAAGTGGTTTATAAAGGAATCTTTCCGTCGTTTTCCAAACAAGGTTCTTTTTAACCTTTTTGACAGAATTACGGTAAGAATGTTTTTTTTAACTTATACGGCGGGTGCGGTTATTTTCCACCGTTATAAAATCGTTGAAGCTTCCCTTAGAAGATTATAAGAATATTTTCAAATTTAATGTATTATTTTATAATTATGTTACTTTTAAAATGATTTATAAAAAAGAGATATTTCTCTAAAATAGTTTTGATTTCATCTATGTCAACATCCTTTGATGGATTTTAAGCTTATTTGAAGTTGATTTATTATGTTACAAAACATCCCTATTTTGTTGAAGGTTTTGTGATATTTTTGACTGTGGATAAGTTATTCTAATGTCACTCATAATTTTGTTTAAAGTATTGACATTTTATATGTTATTTTTAATCCAAATGTTTATGTTATATTTCAACCTTTCATTCAGATGAATGTGTTAGACATGTATGTTCCGGGTTGGGGACAAGTAAAAGTAATCCCTCCGGTTTGGTCTCCGGTTATTAGAGGAACTCTGGTTTGGTCTCCGGTTATTAGAGGAACTCCGGGTTGGTGTCTGGTTATTAGAGTCACTCCGGGTTGGTGTCCAGTTATTAGAGGCACTCCGGGTTGGGTTCCAGTTACAGTTAGCCCCAAGGTCTTGGGAAGAGGCCTTGACAAAGAAATTAAAGTTCAACATTATGCATTCCATCATTATGAAAGTGGTTATTGATTTTTCATGTGATTATTTGATTAGTATAATATCCATTTGAATAAGTAAATGGCATTATTTCATTTTATTTATGCCATACTATGTTGAAAGTTCAAGTTTGAAAGGCTTTTGTTTTAGTTATACATTGCCTTAAATGTTTATTCTTATTTATGAAAGTTTCCGATATATTGTTATCCTTACTGGGCATTTGAGCTCACCCCTTTTCTATGTTTTATTTTTCCCAGGAAGTGAAGAAGTAAATTATGAATGACCTACAGGGATATTATGTGGGGATATGAGTGTGGATTATGGAGACAATATGTTGTTGTAGTAGTTTTTCATTTTATGATGTAATGTAAGACTTATGAATATATCTAGTGTTTCCAAGGCTACTAAACCAATCGGTCTTTTGAGATTTGATCTTTCTTGTGATCATGCCAATGTTATGTAATAATGCACCGAATCTGGGTAACTAGGGTCGGGGCATTACAGTTGGTATCAGAGGAAGTTTAGTACAAACCTTGGAAGCTAGATTTAGATAAACTCTGATTAGAGCACATAGATTTAAGATGAATTTTTAGGATTAGTATAGAAGAACTTCTTAGAATTTTGGTATTGTAGTGATTTTGTGAGTTTTCCGAGCAATACATCCCTGTCTAGATACGAGCAGGTAGAGGCGGCTCTGGCAAAGATGTACCTGGGGGTAAAACCCGAAAACACCGCTTTGAGCTAGACTCGAATGGGAACTGGTGCACGACAACGGGCCTTGCTGCACTCTTGGTTACAACACTCCCGGGGGATATGCTTAGGATAACTCTCATTTTCTTTTTAAATCATTATGAAGGGTTTATGAGTATATACTTCCTCAAAGGAGACATTTTTATGATTACGGATTATATCCATAAAATATTTAATTTAAGTTATGTGTTTTAAATGTTTGGGATTAGGTATTGTTATTCATAAACTAATCTAATGTATGACATTGTTTAGAAATGGTGCCCAGTAGAAGGAATGATAACTCTATCAATGCACATGATACAAATAGAAAGAAGGATCATATATTTTATGGTCGTAAGCCAGAATTTACAAGAGAAATAGTCTCGCATGTATTATCATCATATGTAGAAATAATATCATGTGTTGATAAGATAAGTAAAGATTTTACTGAGTCCTATGGCTTTGAAGGGAAGCAAGAGAAGAAAAGGATGGAAGAGAGAAATATGGATAAAGGGAAGAGGTAAAAGAATAATTTTCCCATATGTGATAACTGTGGAAAGAAACACCCTGGAACTTGCCCGAAAGGAATGGGATTTTGTTATAAGTGTGGAGGAAAAGGGCACAAAGTACGTGACTGCAAGGGTAATAAAATGGTTTCAAATGTACAATGCTTCATTTGCAAGTAGTTTGGACACTACGCAAACCTATGTCCCAGTCATCAGACTATGCCGCAAATGATGCTATTGGATAATAATCAAGTTATGATACTACCACAGATAAAGAGGAATGATTAGAGTTCTTATGTTGATTATGTCAATTGAGTGTTGTATCAACAATGTACTTGTTATAATAATTATGGAGTATATAAGGATTGTATTGTAGTACTATTTCATTAAGGACTTAAGATTGTGTGGAATAAAGAAAAGTGACTCAATAGCAGGATAAATTTTTGGAAAATATATGGTTGAGAGAATGACAAACCATAATATAGTTCTGATACCGAGGTAGTGATTTTGGAATAATACATGATTGATTTGGATAAATTATTTTGGATATTCTTGACTACCTTGGAACTGATTAATGATTTTTATATTCCATCATTGTTGGGGTTTAAAACATTTTTGGATTGATGAAGTATATCCAGCATTCTATATGGAATAAGGGAGCATAAATGTAATCAATAAAGAATATGGTAATTCAGGATGTTTCGGTGTATTAAAAGAATACATGATAAAGGTATTCATATGCTATTATGGGGTAAAAAGGATCTACATTATTTTAACCTTCCTTATAAATTTTGGACTTTGAGTTTGGACAAAAGTATTTTGGATAGTTCTAGTTTTGATTATTTTGGATTGCCATAAAAGGACAACCAGGAGGTCGGGCGACAACCCGTTGTGTCCGGCAAGGCTGCGAGACTTCAACCCGCAACCGAAGGGCGACAAGGGTGTATCACCTACCACTGGCCCATGAGATGTCCTGGATTAAATAATGTAGTTTTTTTAAAAGATCTGGTAGATGAATTATAAATTCATTTATTTTTGGAACCCTGTACGAATAGTATAAATAGAAATTCTTTTTACGTTCTATTATCTTTTAGAGTGAAAGATAAGTTTGTGGTAGAAATTTATTAATGGATAAAACTCTAATTATAATGTAAGTATATCTCCTTATGATCTTATCCAATCACATAAATAAATTCCTCAACCATAATAAAAGGAACTTAGAACAAAAATGTTGTCCTAGATGGTACCTTAAATCATCACTAATTTATGGCTTTGGGATTGTTGGCCTTTTCATAGCCATGTTCTCTACCACTCTCCATCAGATAATTGATGGTTATATTTCTCTTCCATATCCATATTTTCCAACATGGAACCCTAGTATGTGTTATTTTTGGTAATATTCATACTTTCCAATCTTTATTTTAAATAGAGGCCTCATTAATTCATTTTTCGATGTGGGATTTCAACTAAGATATTTTGAAACGTCAAAATGTGTTATCCCAATACCCTATGTTTTGTTGAACCGATGGTATTTCAAATCATCATATATTGATGAGTTTAAGGACCTAAATTTTATACTTTTTTGTGATTGATGACCTCAATCACTACATATAAATATTTACATTTTTCCTCCAATTATATGTCTCTAATTTCCAGCAATGTTCTCCTAATCGAGATCATAATTTGGTGGTGACCCTTTCATTTCTCTTTTCCTCATATTAAGACTAAATTTTAGTAACCCAATTTTCGATGTGGGTTTTCCCACAAAGATATTTTCTATTTTCAACCTATTATTTTCAAAGAACAATTTCAAATTGCGAGGACGCAATTTATTGAAGGAGGGGAGAATGTAACACCCCAAGATTTCATAGTGTGTTATTTCTTCAAAATAATTCAATAACTTTCACTACACACAACACCAAGTTCAATCGCACCATGACTTACCAAACAAGCCGTTAAAAAGAGGTTATTAATATTGTTAACTAAATTTTAAACTTTATATAATTCTTATAATTTTAGAATCCATATTATGAGTTTCTTAGACATAATGCAAGAACAGATTCATTTTCAGTACTTCACTTTTATCAACTTTTAATAGTGAAACCTTTTTAAATACAATATTTTAAACTTTTTTACTAAATGGGGACATCAAAAAAATTAAAATGAAACATCCCAAGCTTCCACGGTACGCATTCCTTTGAATAATATAGTAGCGTGTGTTGTACGCAACTTTGAGTTCTAACACACCACAACCAATCAAACTAGCCGTTATGAATAATAATACCAACCTTTTAAAATTTTAGAAATTTTATCTCTCAAAATGGTTTGGATTCGGAGTATCGAATTTATCCTAAGGTGAAATTTTGGTACTTTTCGGATAACTTTCATATTTTGATGAATAGTGAAAATTACTAAATTTTAATTAAAAAAACTTTTTTATTCAAAATAATTAATAGTGATAAATTATGAATTTTAGTGGTTTTAAAGTATATTTAGAATATATTTTTACCATTTAATATAATGTTGGTCATTGGACATAATTTTACAATTAAACCGAACATAAACAAGTGTCAATCTTTTGATAGTTATTATCTCTTAAAAACACGCTTTTTGTTTTGACAGCGGGAATTAATTTTAAATTAATTTCTAACACTTCTGTGTTTTGAATTTAGAAAAATGGATTCCATATTTGGAATCAGGATGTTCAAATTTCGTAAATAGGGAAGTTTTATTTTTATACATTTTGAATAATTACTGCGGTAAATATTTTATTTACCATGGTTAAGGGTAAATCCAGTAAATAAGGGTTAAAAAATAATATTATAATAATACTAAATTACCCTAAAACGTGTCCTAGACTTATTGGTTGATACATGTTCGACAATAGGCATCTTTGGGTCGATTTTGGGACCCCATGGTGCCACTTGTATGTGATAGGGACACTTTATTTTAATTAAGTTAAAATGAATACAAAAATGACACAAGCATATATCTTTCAGAAAAAAAATTTGTACATAGGGTTATATATGTTGGATTTTAGATTATAAATATTCATTAGGAAGATAAAAATATTTCCTACATAATTATAGTTTATTTATAATTTTTAGACATTAAATAATTTAATTTATTTATGACACAATGATGATGTAGTAATTAATATAATAGTGAAAAATAAAAATAATTGATATTATAAATACCCAAATAAATATAATATGAAATTTTTAATGAATTAAACTAATTTTCAAGGATAATATGACATATTAAGATTGATTTAATTAACTTTTTTCTAAGTAATTATTCTGTTATGAGTTTCACAAAAATCAACTATTGAATAGTTTCAAAATTGACATAAAAGAGTTTTTAAAACAAATATTATATTATTAATTGATATTAAATTCTTAAATATATAAGGTTCGTCCAAAAGACTTATATCATGATATTTGTATCATTAATGGACCACTTGGGGGTATCTTGGATGTATATGGTATGTTTAGTAACCATATAATATAAAAATACAAATTGACATTGTAAAAGTGAAACAAATTAACTTAGAGTTAATACTTAAAGATAAGGTTAATATAAGTACCCAAACCTGTCTAAATTCAATTGGTTTAGTTGTTTTAGACCTATACCCACCTTAAAATTTGAATAATAAACTTTGGAGCCATTAGAAACCAAATATTAATTTAATATAAACTAATATTTCTAGCTTTTGCAAAGGTGCCCCTCACCCCTCTTATAAAAGGGCACTCTTCCTTCCCATTTCGTCACACATTCAAAGCCTTTTGGATCGGCCAAACTCTGCCCAAATACTCTCCCAACATCCCTCACTACAACCTAGAGGCCTTACCTGGATCATAAAGCCAACCTAAGGATCCCTTTTGATCAAATCAAAAGGAAGAACCCGAAGAAGAGGTAATGATTTCACCACCGTTTTCCAAGTTCCTTTCTTCTTCCACTTCTTCTTCCTTTGTTATTACCATTCTAAAATAATAACTCCAGTATCATATATATACTGTGATGTTATTATAAATATGGTACAACCATATTAAGTATTCTATACACCCTTTGAATAACATGTCACCATACGTGTGTACGTACGGCTTACCGTCTCCACGTCGTGGTGTAATTGTTATTCAATATATTATTATTTAGATGGGTGTAATAATGATATGTAACTCTTGTAAATAATAAATATAACATGTTAGTGATTCTGTATATATGATATAACAACCATTTATATATTATTTCAAAACAATGATATTGTCGCTCGTGCGTATGTACAAACTACCGTCTCCACGAACGCGATGAGATTCATTCTCCATCGTATCCATTCAAGTATAATTATCATTTGACGATTTAAAAATGATGTTTAAGGACTTGATATCATTCTGGATATGAATAATATACAACCTTTCCATTACAAACATGGCTTATGTAACAAAACATATAAAAGAAAACAAGTAAGTTAACACCTGAAACAACGATCATACTAAGATATTATTATCAAATCAATATTAAAAGATCATATATGATATCATATTAATGTATGTGATTCTTGTATAATTTAATAACAGTTATTTCAAAATTATACAGGAGGTTAACCTACCCCAAACAAGGAAAAGTACAAGGTAAGGGGTTTTCATCTCACTCCTTATTCCCGTGAGATTCATGCCATATTGCCACTATTACCTTTTGTGTGGTGTATGTACTGCCCATAATTATATTCTTTGTGTAATACACTTTAATTTATGTGCATTTACATATTCATTGTATGATACCTCTTTCATGGGTTGTATGTTTCATATGTTACCAAGTTGGTAAGGGTTATTTCACAATCTCTTCATTATCCAAGGTTGTTTATACGTAATAATCTACTGGGATCTCTTTATCATCCACATCCATGTTTCTTCAAAATGTATTTCAAAACATTTTTTCTATTTACAAGAATATGGGTTAAAGTCATTTATAACCTTATTTGACTTTTTATAAGTGGTTTATAAAGGATTCTTTCCGTCGTTTTCCAAACAAGGTGCTTTTTAACCTTTTTGACAGAATTAAGGTAAGAATGTTTTTTTAACTTATACGGCAGGTGCGGTTATTTTCCGCTGTTATAAAATGGTTGAAGCTTCCCTTAAAAAATTATAAGAATATTTTAAAATTGAATGAATTATTTTATAATTATGTTAATTTTAAAATTATTTAAAAAAAGAGATATTTCTCTAAAATAGTTTTGATTTCATCTATGTCAACATCCTTTGATGGATTTTAAGCTTATTTGAAGTTGATTTATTATGTTACAAAACATACCTATTTTATTGAAGGTTTTGTGATATTTTTGACTGTGGATAAGTTATTCTTATGTCACTCATGGTTTTTGTTTAAAGTATTGACATTTTATAAGTTATTTTTAATCCAAATGTTTATGTTATATTTCAACCTTTCATTCAGATGAATGTGTTAGACAAGTATGTTCCGGGTTGGGGACCGGTAAAAGTAATCCCTCCGTTTTGGTCTTCGGTTATTAGAGGAACTATGGTTTGGTCTCTGGTTATTAGAGGAACTCCGAGTTGGTTTCCGGTTATTAGAGGCACTCCGGGTTGGGTTTCGGTTATAGTTAGCCCCAAGGTCTTGACAAAGAAATTAAAGTTCAACATTATGCATTCCATCATTATGAAAGTGGTTGTTGATTTTGCATGTGATTATTCAATTATTAGAATATCCATGTGAATAAGTAAATGGAATTTTTTCATTTTATTTATGTCATACTATGTTGAAAGTTCAAGTTTGAAAGGATTTTGTTTTAGTTATACATTGCCTTAAATGTTTATTCTTATTTATGAAAGTTTCCTCTATATTGTTATCCTTACTAGGAATTTGAGCTCACCCCTTTTCTATGTTTTATTTTTCCCAGGAAGTGAAGAAGTAAATTATGAATGACCTACAGGGATATTATGTGGGGATATGAGTGTGGATTATGGAGACAATATGTTGTTCTAGTAGTTTTTCATTTTATGATGTAATGTAAGACTTATGAATATATCTAGTGTTTCCAAGGCTACTAAACCAATCGGTCTTTCGAGATTTGATCTTTCTTGTGATCATGCCAATGTTATGTAATAATGCACCGACTCTGGGTAACTAGGGTCGGGGCGTTACAAAAACCATTTCTCCATCAAGAATTAGTCTCTGAATCCTTCTAATCGTACAAAGATATTGTCTCATGCGCTACCAAAACAGAAAAGGAATTGACTAAGCCTTATGACTTGAAAGAAAATAAATAGAAGTTGAGATCATTTGATCCATATAAAAATGGAAATAAGGGAAATAAATAAAATTTTGAATATCCATACTGCGGTAAATGTGGTAAGAAACACCCCGGTACTTTCCTGAAGGGAATGGGAGTTTGTTACAAATGTGGTGAAAAATCCACCAAGATCATGATAGCAAGGAAAGAAAGAGGTTCTAAATGTTGAATTCTACAATTGTAGAGAAAGGGTAGATTATGAAAATTAATTTCATATATGATAAGAGAACATACATCATAAAAGTCTAAGGGAGAAAGTCCAAGCATATGCGATCAATACTGCTAAGTTTGAAGCTCTGAAGGACGTGATGGTAGGTAATTTAATGGTTTCCTCATGTTTAGCCAATGCATTATATGATTCTATATCATCACATTGTTTAATTTCTTCCCAGTTTTCTAAAAAAATTATATATTTTCAATTTGACTTAACAGGGGATTTTTCAATCAAAACTCTTAAGGAAAGTATCATCGCAACAAAGTTTTTTGAATCAGTTCCCATTAAGGCATATAAATGTTCTTTATATGCTGATCTCATCATCATACCCATGATTGAATTTGATATAATCATTGGAATCGATTGGATTTAGGGCGATGATTCGAAAATTTATTATAAGAACAAGGAGGTTACAATTTTTGATGATGATAAAGAGCACCTTATATTTAGAGTAGAAACATCACCACCGGATTCTTATCTAGATCCACCCCCTGAAGATCTACTAAATTTTATTATTGGGGAGGAAGATAATGAAATAATTATGGGTGAGTAAAATAATGTTAAAAGAGAGGATGTACCTATTATGCAAGAATATATTGACGTGTTTCCAGAGGATTTACCAAGACATCCTCTAGAGTGAGAAATTGAGTTTTCCATTGATTTAATTCCTGGTTCAAAGCCCATAATGAAGACCCCTTATAGAATGGACACAATAAAATTAGTGGAACAAAAAAACAACTAGTCGAATTGAGTAATAAAAGATTTATTTGTTGTAATGTTTCTCCATGGGGAGCCCATATCCTTTTGGTTAAGAAGAAAGACGGATATATGAGGTTTTGCATTGACTATAGGGAGATCAATGCTATAATAATAAATAAAATGTAGCCCCTACCTCGCATTGATGATTTATACATCCAAATTCATGGATCTCAATATTTTTCAAATATGGAACTTCAATATGGATATCATCAGTTGTGTGTAAAGAATGAAAAAAAACTGAAAACAACATTTCGAACCAGGTACAGGCATTATGAGTTTATAGTAATGCCATTAGAATTGTCTAATGCACCCTCTATCTTCATGGATCTAAAGAATATAGTTTTCAAGGAATAAAATGATTACTTTATAGTGGTATTTATTAATAATATCTTAGTATACTCCTAAATCTACTAAGATCATGATAATCACTTGAGCATTATTCTAAAGACTCTTAGAAGAAATGATTTATATGGGAAGTTTAGAAAGTTTGAATTTTGTCTTCAAGAGATTTATTTTCATGGCCATATTGTCTCTAAAAATGGAATATCAGGTGATCCTTCAAAGACCAAGGCAGTCCAAGAATAACCAGCACCAACGAGTATAATAGAGGTATGCAGTTTTATTGGTTTACCAGGTTATTTTCGACATTTTGTCCAAAAATATTCCACGTTGGCTAACCCATAAATCCAGATCACATGCAAAGGGGTTATGTTTTAGGACAAAAGAGTGTGAATAATGTTTTAATTAACTAAAGTGAAGATTTTTCAATGCTTCTATCTTGACTCTACTACCATGGAACGATGGGTTTGTTATTTATAGTGATGCTTCAAATAAAGGACTTGGTTGTGTCCTTATGCATAATGATAGAGTTATTTTCTATGAATCAGGACAACTAAAAATTCATTAGAATAATTATCCCACTCATTATCTTGAGTTAGAAGATATAATCATTGCTCTGAAGATATGAAGACACTATCTCTATGGTAAAAAATGTGAGATTTATATTGATAACAAGAGTTTTAAGTATATTTTATCACAAAAATAACGCAACATGAGCCAAAGGAGATGGCTTGAACTACTCAAGGATTATGATTTCACAATACACTACCACTCGGGGAAGGAAAATAAAGTGGAATATTCTTTGAGAAGAATGGATCATGGAGTTTTCAACAAGATGGAGAGCTGAAAGGGATTCCATTTTCATGGATATCATAAAGATTGATATGGGAATAACTATGGAAGGTGAAACATCAATACTTTTCCAAAAGGTTATCAAACCATCTTCACTAAAAAGGATAAAAAGTTCACAGACTAATGATGAGGATTTCCAAAAGTTGATTAAAATTGTAAATGATGGGATATTGAGTGACATCATATATGAATGTGGAATTTTGAAATTTCAGAAAAGACTTTGTGTTCCTTATATACCTGATCTAAATAAAAAAAATTTGGATGATGCTCATAAGTCCAATTTCTTTATACACCCAGGGAGCACTAAGGTGTATAGATATTTGAAGGAAAATTTTTTTTGGGACAACATAAAGAGGGAGATTGCAGATATTTTGTCAAGATATATGGTTTCTCAGCAAGTGAAAGCCGGAAGGCAACAGCCTAGAGGAGTCATGAAACCTCTTCTCATACCTAATTGGAATTGGGATAATATTACGATGGACTTTTTCATGGTGCTACCAAAGACTCATAGAAGGAATGAGGAAATATGGGTCATTATTGATTATCTTACAGAGTCAGTACATTTTCTTTCTATAAGATAGGATTTACCACTTGAACGTCTATCATGATTATATACTAATTATGTTTTAAGACTCCATGGTGTACCCCTATCAATTGTTTCTGATTTCGAACCCCATATTACATCAATATTTTAGAAAAGTATTCAGAAGGCCTAGGATAATGAACATTGATTATGCACTTCCTACCACCCTCAAACTGAAGGAAAATCATAACAGACTATTCAAACCTTATAAGACATTTTGAGATATTTCTCACATGACGTTCATGGTATGTGGGATCAGTATTTACCTCTTGTATAATTTTCCTATAAAAATATATTCCATTCAAGTATTTATATGGAACCATATGAAGTGTTATATGGAAAGATATGTTGGAAACCAACAAGCTGGGATGTTTTTGGTTAAAGAAAACTCATCGGCCCAGAACATGTTGAGAAAATTATGGGAAAGGTGAAGGATATCCAAACCCACATCAAAGTAGCTCAATGTAAGCAAATGTTCTATGCAAATAACCAAAAAAGGGATTTGGAATTTTAGGTAGGAGATCATGATTTCTTGAAGTTTTCTCTATATAAGGGAGTTATATGATTCGGCAATAAGGGTAAATTAATTCCTAGGTACATTGGACCTTTCAAAATTCTATAATGAATTGGGGTTTTAGCTTACCAATTGGAAATTCCGCCAAGTCTCTCCAAAGTTCACGGAGCATTCCATGTATCACTATTGATAAAATACATGCCTGATCTAAAGCATGTACTCACCTATGAGTAAATTGAACTGGAACCTGATTTTTCTTATTGTGAAGACCCTGTCAAGATTCTTAATACTGGAGAACAAGTGTTGAGAAACCGGACGACTCGTCTGGTAAAAGATCTATGGAGAAACCATAAGATGGAAGAGGCAACATGGGAACTAGAGGAACTTATAATGAAGAACCGCCTGATACTTTTTGTGCGATAGTATTCTAGATATTTCGAGGACAAAATTATTTGAATTTGGGAATAATGTAACACCCCATTCTTCCACGGTATGTTTCCCAATGAATAATGAAATAACTTGCATTGTACTCAACTTCTAGATTCTAACACACCGCGACCAATCAAACTAGCCATTATGAATAGTAATATCCACTTTTTTAAATTATACAAATTTTATTTTGGACTTCATTTTGGAATTCGGAATATCAAAATTAGCTGAAGGTGAATTTTTTGATTTTTTTTGAAAACTTTTAATTTTTGATGAATAGTGAAAAACAATACGTCATTGGTTAAAACCAAGTTTTTATTTAAATAATTATTTATTTTATTTAAATTTATTTTAGGTCAAAATAGATAAATAATACCTATATATGATAAATTTAATTCATTGTAATCATTTTATAATAAGGTTAGATATATAAAAATTTTATTGAACTTTTTAATGTCTTTTACCCACCTCCTAGGAGCATTTTCAAATTTGCATAAAACATAGTTTTACCTCTTCTATGAGTTTAATTTCAAAAATCTGAGACACTTTGTTAATATTAGATTGTAAAATGTGGTTCAATAAGATGAAAATAATGTTTGGTGAATAGTTAATTTTGACTTTTATTTAACATTGTTAAAAGTAAATAGGGTAATTAAGGGTAAAAATGATATCATAATTACTCTAATAGATGTTTGAATAATATTGGATAAGTATAATTAGACCAAATACAACCTTAGGAAAAATAATATGACCCCATTTGGTCCACATGGATTAGATTTGGACATTTAATATTATTTTATTTAAAGAAGAGTTAAAAGAGTTAAATTCAATGTTTAATATCTAAACCATTTTTTAATATAAGGTTACACACAATATAAATTCGACTATAAATATTAATTATAAATCTAAAAATATTTACTATATAATTTTATTTTATTTATATTTTTTAGATATTAAATAATTTAATTTATTTATGAACCAATGATGATGAATTAATTACCTTAAAAATGAATTATTAAAATAGTTGATATTATAAATATCAAAATAAATGTAAATTGCAACTTATAATAACTTAAAATATTTATATAGGTTAATATGCCATTTTAGGGTTGGTTAAATAAATTTTATTTAAATTTATAATGTTTTAATGGCTTTCAAAAAATCAAATACTAAATAGTGTCAAAATTGAGATAATTGTTTTTAAAACAACTACTATATTATTAATTGATATAATATTCCTAAAAAACCGAAGGATCGGAATAAGGACTTAGATAATGTTTTATATATTAATAATGAACCACATGGGGTTCTCTTGTCTTGTTATAGTATGTTTATTAACCATATAATATTAAAATACAAATAGACATGGTAAATGTCAAACAATTTAACTAAGAGTTAAATCTAAAGGATAAGGTTAAAATGTTCACCTAATCCTTTCAAAAACCTATTAGTTGATATTTTTTCGACCAATAACCACCTTATACTAGAAATAAATCATTTTGGATCCTCTATAAACCGAAAATGAATTTAAAATAAACTAATATTTCAATCTTTTCCTAAAGTGATCCTCACCTCTCATATAAAAGGGTACATTCCCTTCTCATAATTTCACACCTCCAAATCCATTTAGCTTGGCCACCCCCTACCCAAATATCTTCAAAATTTTCCTCCCTTCATCCTAGAGGACTTAATTTGGTCATAAAGCCTACATAATCATTCCTTTTGATCAAATCAAAAGGAAGAACCTAAAGAAGAGATAAATATTTCATCACCTCTTTGAAGTTCTTTTCTTCTTCTACTTCATATTTCTTTATTGTTTCCATTATAAAATAATAACTCCCATATATTAAATATATTGTGATGTTATTATATTAATGGTTCAAGAATATTCATTATTTTGTCCATCATATGAATGACAAAGTCACCATACGTGTGTACGTACAGTGTACCGTCTCCTCGTCGTGGTATAGTTTGTTATTCAAACACATCATTATGTGAATGGGTATAATAATGAGTATAACTAATTTAAATAGTAAATATAAAATTTTAATGATTACTTATATATGATATATCATCCAATTACATATTATTTAACCATCAATGTAATGATATTGTCGCTCATGCGTACATATGGATTACCATCTCCACGAACACGATGAGATTCATTCTCCCTCATAATAATTCAAGAATAATTTTCCTTTTAAAAATAAAAATAATGTTTAAGATCTTAATATCATTCTTGATATTAATAAAATACATTCTATCTATAACAAAAATGGCTTACGTAACAATGAATATAATGGAAAACGGATCAGTTAACACCCGAAATGATGATACAACTAAAATTTTATTAACTAAGAAATATTATAAGATCATATATGATATAATATTTATGTATATTATTAATTATAATTTAACAACAATGTTTTAACTATTATATAGGAGATTAACATACCATCAACTAAGGAATAGTATAAGGTAAGGGTAAATTTCACAATCTCTTTATTATCTGAGGTAGTTTTTATGTATGTATCTTCTGGGATATCTTTTTCATCCACATCCATGTTTCTTAAAAATGTATTACAAAACATTTTTACTATTTACTAGAATATGGTTTTAAGTTATTTATACCCTTGTTTGAATTTTTATAAAATGGTTATAAAGGAATATTTCCGTCATTTTCCAAACAAGGTACTTTATGAACTTTTCATCAAAATTATGGTAAGAATGTCTTTATTTAACTTATATGGCAGGTGTGGAAATTTTCTTCTATTATATCATCATAGATGCTTCCCAAATTGGATTATAAGAATATTTTAAAAATAAATGTTTTCTTTTGTAATTATATGACTTTTAAATGATTTCAAAATAGGAAGATATATTCCTCTTCAAAAAGTTTTGATTTCATCTATGTCAACATCCTTTGATGTATTTTAAGCTAGTTTGAAGTTGATTTATTTTGATAAAAATCATCAATATTTTATTGAAGGTTTTGTGATATGTTTGATTGTGGATGTGTTATTTTTACACCATTCATGGTTTATGGAGAAATTATTTGCATTTTTTGTGCTAGTTTTAATATGAATGTTTATGTTATGTTTAAAACTTTTCATAAAAGGAATGCATTGGATTTAGTAAGTGACAGGTGGAGCCCGCTATAGATCCTCTATGCATCAGTAGGTCTAATGAGAAAAACTAGTGTCTTTGCACAATTCCTTGAAAAAACATTCTTTGTAGTCTTGGAACAAAGCCTTGACTATGTGGTTATGAATTTTGGCATTAAGAATTCCATCATATGAAAGTGGCTATTGATATTTCATGTGATGATTCGACTAGTATAATATCCATGTGAATATGTAAATGGAATTATTTCATTTTATATTTCCCATATTACACTGATGTTTATGTTTAATAGGAATTTTTTTTATTCCTATACATTTCTTTAAATGTTTATGCTTATTTGTGAAAGTTTCTGCTATGTTGTTATCCTTATTGAGCATCTATGCTCACCCCTTTCTTTGTTTTATTTTTCCCAAGAGGTGAAGAAATATTTTATTGTTGACCTGTAGGGATAGGCTAAGGATATAAGTGTGGTGAATGGGGAAAAAATTGATGTTTTTTATGATTTAATGTAAAACATATGAATGTATCTAGTACTTCCAAGGCTACTAAATTGATATGTCTTTTGTGACATGATTCCTTGTATCATCCCAATGTTATGTAACAATGCACCAACCCTGGGTAACTAGGTTCGGGGTATTACATTATCTTGAATTTCTTCATATAAATTTAGATTAAAATTCATTTTTAGAGAAGTAGCTTAGAATAAAGCCCCCTCCCTCTTATATTCTTGAGATTTAATGACGGGATCCTTTCTCATAGTTGAGTAATTCTCTTTGATAGGTTCATGATGGTAGAAGGGAACCCCCATACATGAAAAAACCAATCATCATTTCAAAAGGGTGTTTACATTTAATGTTTAATCATTTAAACTCCTTAAATTTTTTTAAATTAAACTAGAATTGAATTCCCACACCTGAATTATGTTTTACCTGACATATATAAGAGACATGAGTTTCTCAGGAATCCAATAATTACATTTTTTATATTTTAGTTTTAATGGAATTTAATGAGTAAAATGTAAAATTGTATGATTAATGTGAATCATGAATATTAAAATGAGGACCCATGATTTGATGTAAATAAGTGATTTAAGTAAATAAAATTTCCCAACTATTTTTCATGATTTAAATTTATAAAATTCATGTGTGTAAATTTGTTATTATTAATCATGCCATGAGTGATTTTACAATGCAATATTTCCATTATTGAGGGGATTTCTATACCAAATATTTCCTATTTTATATTGAGCATATTTCTTGAGTGATCTTGGGACATGCCACCGGCCAGAACTTGTATTGAAACTGGTCAAAGCTATGATTTTTCAGAAATACATTTAAAATGATTGAGGCACTACTTTGGTTAGACACCTATTTACCTGATTCTCATAATTACATTTATCCTTCATTATCCCATATAATCTATGATTTTCCTTATAGGTTTAAGACGCATTACCAGGTAATTTATTCTTACCAACCCACAATTTTTGTAATTTTTCTAGATATTTCAAGTTTGAGTGTGGGGGAAGGGCCTTTCATGTATGTTCAATGGGATTTTTATCATTTGTGGGATGTGTGAGGTATGTGTCATAATTTTGGGAAAAGTATTATTAGAAATTTGTTCTTGAGTCATAATTTCATTGTTATTATTTTATTTCATCTGGTTATCCTTTAACAAAGATAACAAAATTAAAAATAAATTGGTTCTTGTATGGAGATTTAGAAAAAAAAGGAAAAAATAAATTTGTGCCTTTTTGAGATTTAATTAAAAAGTTGGATAACATGGATGATATCTTTCTTTGTAATCATTTATTAACTCATGTCTCTTGTCATAAAAATGGGGTAGTGTTGTGTTTCACATTTTCAAGAGGATTTGAGTGAGGTTTTTCCTGTGTTTTCACATTATTAATCATGCATTGTACTTAAGATTCAAACCTCATACTTATGGCCTCAAATTATTTCAATCATTTACCCACCAACCCTATGCCACAGATTCATTTTAACATTTATGGTAATTCCTCGTGATTTTATGTGCATTTTTTCTTTACAAAGTGAAGAAAGTAGTTTGTTTTCAAAACTATAGATAAGGACCATGTTCTCAGGATATGAGAATAAATAAACATTAATTGTATCATTATTAATGAGATAAATGATTCAAAAGAGAGGTATATCATGATTTGGAATGATTAATTATAATTGAGAAGCTATAATGAATGAAAGGAAAATATCCATAATTTTTCAAAAGGGAAAACTAAATTTCCTGAATTGATTATTTGTTTGAAAAAATAGGAAATTAAATTGATATTTTTTTGGAACATGAAAATTTTATTGTACATATACAATTGTTTGATTTTATTACATTTAAATTTGAATATTGCTAACATTGGTTGTTTTGAATTCTTTGTTGAGATTTTATGCTTGAGGAAAAGCATAGTTTATGTGAGGGAGAATTGATAGAGATTTTATTTTAATCATTTTTTATATGTAATTCAATATTACATTAAATTTTCTCAACCATAATGAAAAATTCAGTGGGGAGAATCTGTAGGAAATCATAAATAGAGATTTTGAAGATATTAAATTTGACGACTGAAGGATTTCACCACCTTGGCCTATATAAGGAGGAGTTCACCCATGCTAATGGTGGATTTAAACACCAACATTGGATTGGAGGCCTAGCGACAAGCTTCTAACTTAGTAATTTTTTTTCTTTTCTTATTATTTTAGTTTTTTTTTACACATATCATATTCATTTTTATATTAAAGTATTCCCCTTTATTCTTCAACCACTTTTCACATCCAATATCATTATCATTATCTCTCTTCCATCCTTCCATTGTGGTCTCTATACACTTCACGATGTAAATTTTCTAACTTGAGGCTTGGATATGGGGAGGTTTAATGGTGTTCTTCATTTTTTTCTTCAAATCGGAAATTTTTTAAATCTATTTGTGGTGGAGGTGGAAATATTTCACGGGTACGGCGGTTGTCCACCATGACACTATTTCCGCATCCATTTATTTTCCTTTTTTAATTAATTTTCTCTACCAACACTTAAGAAAACCGTTTATATGGTGGATTTAAGGTTTCTATAAGGGTTGAAATATTATAAGGTGGAGCTGAGTCATGTAGGAATAAAATTCTAGATTGAGGTGTTAGCCTACATTACTACTGGAGGAGGTGTGGTTTGGTATGCCAGTCATATGCTAAAATCACACAATCAATAAATAAATGGAAAATAATTTTTTAATGAGGTTTCATAAAACAAATTATAAAAATTGAATGTAAATAATAAATTAATATTGAAAGAACCTATGTTAACAACCCTAGGGCCAAGTCATTTCTATAAAATATTTATTTTGTCCGCATTTTCATTTAGATTTAAATTTTTCATTGCATTATTAAAAACTATCCAAAAATCCAAAAAGATTAATATTAGGTTAATTATAATTCGTGATTGAACCAACTGTGATGCTTCTCAAGAGATGACCCTGTTCATCAACTCTGTTCTCTAGAAATATAAATTTTTTTTTCAAGCCCTATGATAGGCATGTATCAAAACAAGAACTGATGCCTGAGAGCTAAAAAATTATATCAATCACTTTTCCAAAATTCACATTTTTTGTAAATATTTTTTCTTTGATTTAATTTAAAAAATATATAAAAACACTTTTCCATGATGTATTCAAATTCAAATTATTAAGCATGGGATGATTACTCGCAGGTACGTTATCAAGAACGAGAAGTTGATTATAGAGATCTAAATGCCCAGGTGGATGTGATTACAAAGACGCTGGTTGAAAAAGAGAGAAAAATGAAAATATCAGTTGACTATGTTCGAGCCCAAATTGAGAAACCTGAGCTTAAACAAGAGAAAGAGCTTGAGAAAGTTGTGGAAAAAAATTCTCCACTGGGTTTTGATGTTGAAAGAACATGAGGGGTAAAATATTATTTTCATGAAGATCAATTCCACCACTCTTGACTAATGCTAGAGGGGATAGATGAATGATCATTTTATATATTTTTTGAGGAGGTTGATAATGTAAATTTTTATAAATTTTGGAGTTCATGAGATGAAATTTATATGCAACATGATCTCCTAATGTTTTACAAAGTTAAAGAGAATCCACTTTTATACATCTCTCTAGCCATAGAAGATAGAGAAATCACCCATGTGGTATAATTCAAAGAAATACTTGAGGAGATTGAGAACCTACCTCCATCAAGTGAAGATCGACTCCAAGAGGCACTTATCACAGAAGAAGTGATTGAAACAAAAGTAGCTCAGGGAGATGATATTTTCATGAAATCAATCATTTCTGAATTTATTCAATCTGATTTGAATATCAATACTAATGATTTTGAATTTTAAGATTTATTTAATCCTTGTATCACCTTGGAGGAAGATAAAGAAGCAAAAATTACACCTCTCAAGGAACACATGAATATCCTTAAGTAAATTGTTCATCGGCATGAGGAAGCCCACCAAGAGATAAAAATTTTCCATCCCTGAAGAACCAAATCTACAAGCTACCTACCATTGAAGGGAATATTTTGAAATTAGTACTTAGAATTTAAAATATTGAATCTCCCTTTCATTATTATTTTCATTTAGCGGATCTAGAGAAACCACTAGATTTTGAAGAAGAAGTTTCAATAGTAGCAACTGAAGTGGATGAGGTTCCATAATTCCTACTACCCCCACCATACAAGCTATACCACATTAGGAAAGAGCAGATCTGGTATACTCTATACATGTAATTATCCTTAACATGAATAAAGAATTTCAAGATGGGAGGAAAAATGTGTGGTGTTTTTTTTTCAAAGAGATCCCCATACCATCATATTATGGATAATAGCAAGAACTACCCTCTAGAGGAAGTAAAATAATCTTGGGCCCACATGGGAGATTATACCATGACTTATCTTTACTTGCTATATAGGAATTTAGATTCCAATTTATTTTCATAGAAGTATCCTAGAATGCATACCCCTCCCTTCAATATTCTTTAGCTTTATTTATATGATCCTTCCACTTAGTTGAGTAATTCTCTTTTGTAGGGTCATGATGGTAGAAGGAACCACCCATACAGAAAAAACCCAACCTTCATTTCAAATGGTAGTTAACTTTTAATTTTTAAACTATGAAAATCCTTGCATTTTTGTTCTGTGTTCTAAACTAGAATTGAATTCCCAAACATTAATTATGTTTTACATGGAATAACTAGGATACATGAGTTTATTATGAATCCAGTAATTCTATTTTATAGATTTCAATTTTAAAGAGATTGAATGAGTAAAATGGAGAATTAGATGATTAAATGAAGCATAAATATTAAAATGAGGACCCATTATTTGACGAAAATAATTGATTTATATAAATGAAATTTCCTTACCATTTTTCATGATTTAAAATTCTAAAATTCATGTGAATTAATTTTTTTATTATTAATCATGTCATGATTGATCATAAAATACAATATTTCCATTCTTGAGAGGATATCTAGACAAAATATTTACTATTTTATCTTGATCATATTTCTTTAGTGATCTTGGGACATTCCATCTGCCAAAACATGTATTCAGACTTTTCAAATATGTGATTATTCAAATACACGTTTAAAATGATTGAGACAGTACTTTGGATATCCACATATTTAACAAAGATCCACTGTTACATTTATCCTTTGTTATCCTATAAAATCCATGAAGTGCCTTATAGGTTTAAGACACATTACATGCCTACTTTTCATTACCTACCCACGATTTTTGTATTTTATCATGGATATTTCATTTTTGAGTGTGGGTGAAGGGCCTTTCGTGTGTGTTCATTGGTATTTATATCCATTGTAGGAGGTGTGAGGTGTGCTTCATCATTTTGGGAAGTGTATTATTAGAAAATTAGACATGAGTCATCATTTCATTATGCTTATTTTATTTTATCTGGTTCTCCTTAAAAAAGAGAAAAAAATTGAAAATAGAGTCATGTATGCCTGGAGAGTTAAAAAAAGAAAAAAATAAAGATGTCCCTTTCTGGAGCTTTATTTATAAAGGGGGAGGACATATATGATATCATTCTTTTTAATCATTTATTAACTCATGCCCCCTATCATAAAATGGGGGTGGTGTTGGGTTTCACATTATCAAGGAGATTTGAGTGAGGTTCATCCTATATTTTCACTTGATTAATCATGAACTATACTTAAGAGTCAAACCTCTTACTTTTGTACTTAAATTATTTCAATCATTTACCCACCAACCCTAATCCATAGATTCATTTTAACCTTTATTGGAATTCATTGGGATTTTATGTACTTTGTTTCATTACAAAGTGGAGAATGTATTAATTTTACAATCCTATTTATAAGGATAATGTTCTCATGATATGAGAATGAATCCAATTTAAATGTATCCTAAGTAATTATAGAAAATATTAAAATGAGAGGTACTCCTGATATTGAATGTTTATTAATAATCAATTGAGAAACATGAATGAATGAAAGGAGAAGCTCTATCCTTGTTCAAAGTGGAAAATTAAAATGCTAGAATTGATTATTTCATTGAATGTTGGGAAATTAAATTCATATTTTTTTGTGGAACTTGATAAATTGATTGTACATTGATTATTTTTTTGATTTTATTGCATTAAAATTTTAATATTGGTAACATTGGTACCTTTGTATTCCATGTTGAGATTTCATGCTTGAGAAAAATCATAGTTTAATTGCGGGGGAATTGATGGATATAATATTTTCATAATATTTTATATGTAATTCAATTATTTAATCCCTAAAAATTGAACTAGTTGAGTTATTTTCATCAATTTTTGTTTTATGATGTGTTTTTGGCTAAAATTGGAAAATTTCTTAATTTGGAAATATTGACATATTTTAATCACTTTGATAATTCACACATATCACATAAAATATAGATCTAATTTAGGTAATTCCTTATTTATTGGATTATTATATTTATTTTATTTGTCTTTGTCTTTAGGACCAGTATTTTATTCCGTTTTCCAAGGGTTCGAAAAATTTAATCAGGTGGGATAATTATTCTGCACGACCGCATGAAACCCACCTAAATGAATAGATCATAAATTGGTAAAAACACATACTATTGGGGTGACTACATTTGGTAATGAAATATAATTAAATGGTCAGTTATTATATTGAATATCATGAAGATTTCCTTTCATTAAGGTGTCCCATGAAAGCTCAATGTTTTGGGTAGAAAAAAGGAAACATTCCTCTAAAATAAAATCTCAGAATTAATTTAACAAATATCTTACTACACAGAAAAGATCAATATGAAATTTTGTGATGAAATGTAAAGGAAAATTTTTAAGATCATTTAAGTAGAAATAATTCCCAAATTATGCCACTAAATTTTTTTCCCATGATCAAACATTATGTGGATATAATCTGTAGGAAATCATAAAGAGAGATTTTGTAGATCTTAAATTTGAAGACCGAAGGATGGCACCCCCTTGGCCTATATAAAGATGATTTCACACATACTGAAGGAGGATTTCAACACCAAACTTATAGGGGAGGCCTAGGGACATGATTCTAACTTATGAATTTTTTTTCATTTCTTTTAATTGTTGTTCTCTTTTACATGTAACCCAATAATTTTTATTTTAATGTTTTCCCTTTCTTCTTCCACCCCTTTTCACTTTCAATCTCAATCTAATTATCCCTATTCAATATTTCCATTGTGATCTCTATGAAGTTTTTTAGGGAATGTGACTAACTTGAGGCTTGGACCAGGGGAGGTTTCATGGTTTTATTCATTATTGAATTTTAAATTGAAAAAGTTTTAAATCTATTTGTGGTGGAGGCTGAAATATTACACATGTGTGGCGGTTACCCACCATGACACTATTTCCATATCCATTTATTTTTCCTTGTTAATTAATTTTTCCTACCTTCACTTTGGAAAAACCTTTATATGGTGGATTTGGGGTTTCCATAAGGGTTGTAATGGCATACGGTGGAGCCGAGTCTTGTAGGAATAACATTCTTGGTTGAGGTGTTACCCTACTTTACTATTGTAAGAGGTGTGCTATAGTGTTTCGGATGCATGCTAAAATAGAACGATAAATAAATCAAGTAAAACTAATTTGTTAATTAGGTTCCATAAAGAAAATTATCAACTTAAATCTAAATAATAAATAAATAATGAATAAACTCATTTTATCAACCCTAGGACCAAGTCCTTTCTTTAAAATCTATATTTTTTCAGCATTTTAATTTATATTTAAATTATACAATTCATTATTCCAAATTTTTAAAAAACCCAAAAAAACATTTAGATTAGGTGAATTGGAATTTGTGTTTGAACAAACTGTGATGCTCCTAAAAAGACACAACCTTGGTCATCCACTATGATGCACTTGGAATTTAAATTTCTTCTTCCACACCCAAGGATATGTGTGTTTCAATGGCCATTAGTTCGAAAACACATTCACTTATTACTATTTTTAATAATAAGAATAAATAATATTCATAGTGTTGAGTGAAAATAATAAAATAATGATTAAAATAATGGAGAAACCCTCTTCTCCTCTACTATAAAAACCACCTCCTCAATCCCTATTCACTTCACTCTTCTAAGACTTGAAGGTTCTAAAAAGTATACCCAAATACTCTTACATAGTTCATCCCCTCCTATATTATCCCTTTTTCATGACAAAAGACAAAAAATCTTTCTCTTTCAAAGGCTATCAAGGAGGATATTTCAAGAGGTAAACCCTCCCCTTTTTCTTTTAATTTCATTTTCAATTTTTTATAATCTTATCTTTTACTAACATACTATGTACAAATGATCATGATAACTCTAGAATCTTATATATACTAGAATTTTATCATGTTAAAGGAATATACCTCATCAATATCATTACACTATTTTATTTTATTTTTTAAAAACAATGTTCGGGACGTGCTAATTTACAACCTTCGTGGACAATGAAGCTTCATTCTTCATTTTATCATTCAAGGATGGTCATAAAACCATTTTTATTGAGGAATGAGATTATAAAATATTTATTATATCTTATGTATTGATTCAATATCCATAATTTTCCCATGATACTATATAATATAACAAAACTAGTTCATTGTAATCGAAAAACAACCGTAAAATGCTAAACAGTTATTATTAAATGACTTATCTAATGATTCATCCCCATTCCATGTAAGAAAATGATATATATATATATATAACCATTTAAAAATTTTTATTTTACTTAATGATATATTAATTCACTCCTATATAATTAAATCCATTCCACATGAACATCTATACTTATAATCAAGCAAACTGATAATGAATATAAAGAAACAAAACACTCTGAAATGATAGAATTTAATATTTTACATTATCCAAAGACAGAAAATGAAATTAATAAAATTTTAATAAATTATATAAATTTCTAATAGGTTTTAAATTAAATTATTAATGTGTATAATTTCATATTCCATAACCTTATGGACTATTTTAGAACACATTCAAACATAAGGTTAGGGTCATCTCATCTCACTTCCATTTTTGCGAGATATTCCTTATACACCACTATTTCTTATATGTTGTCTGTGTATACATCCCATTTATGTATCATATCATTAATAACATTATTTTCATGTAATTAAATGAATTATTTTATGATTATTAATTCTAGGGTATATGATTCTATTAATTAAAAGTGGTAAGGGGCTCCACCCGAACCTTCATTTTTTCCTTCGAGTTATTCCTTCTCTCCCCTTACCCAAATGTAATGATTATTTATTTTGGTGTGAATATTCTATGTTATGTTTTTATGTTCCAAAATCAGATATTAAATATCATTTAATATTTATTTTATGGAGATTATATGTTTTAAAATAGTTCCCTTCTTGATTCTTCCTGATAAATAGGCCCGATTCAAGAGAACTTCTTGAATTCTTACCCATTTTAAAGTGAACTATATAATATATTTTAATCCATAATTATTTTTTAAAATAAAAAATTTTATCATGAAAAACAATCATGGTTAATTTATGGTTTTATGAAAAAAACATTCCATTCAGATTTAAAATATTTTTAATATGTTCCTTAAACCTTAATAAAATGTTTTATTTTCAAGGTTTCATTAAAAACTATTTTTACGTGATTTCACTTTAGTAAGAAAACCATTAGGCATAAAATATAATTTCAACGCCATTATCTTTTCATTTACATGATAAAAATGTTTACAATCAGATTGTATGAAAAAATAAATATGTTTTCCAAAATAGATCTTCTATCTGAAATAAAAGGGTTTTTCTTGTCTCACTTTTAATTCTATAAGATTTATGACTTGTTAACCACTTAGTACTTGAATGTGTTTTATGTAATTCCCTTTGATATATCACATTATAAGAATTATTATTATTAAAATATTATATATAATTACGAATTAAATGTTTCAAATAGGTATTGGATACTTTGGAATGTTTAATTATCATTTCCCACAAGAGATTATCATTGATTTAATTATAGTATTTCAATATATGATTATGATTAAAATATTTCAAAGTGGTGTGAAAAAGTTTTATATAGAGATATTTTTTATTAGAAATATTATTAATTCATTGGACTTAGTAGGTGATAGTTGTGGCCCACTATAGACCCTCTATACATCGGTAGGTCTCATGAGACAAAACAAAATTGGGTATTGGCCGAGGCCTTAACTTTGTCTTTTTAGATGTCCTGGTCGAATTCTTGATGATAGTTTTATGATTTCCGAATTATGAATTCCATAATTAAGATATTATTAATAGATAAATAATGTGATTATTCAACTAGTAGAATATCCATGGGGAAGTTTCATGTGATTATTTATATGAAATTATTCATATCTTTTTATCCATGCCATATTATGCTCAAGATCATGTTTTAGTAGAATGAGTTATTCACTTTTCATTATTATTTAGGATATCTTATGCTATATCACATACCCTTGTTTACCGTCTGAGGTCAACCCTTTCTTATTTTTCTTTCCCCTTATTATGATGCAGAAAACATTGAATAAGATTTCAAGGAAGTAGTTTATTTTATATTGTATCATGTTTTATTTTCTTTTTTATAATGTATTGTGAATATCATGACAATCATCTGGTGTTCTATGACTGATTAACTAAAAGGACCTTCAGGATTTTATTCCATACAATCATGACAATGTATTAAAATAATGCACCAGATTCAGGCTTCTATGGTCAGGGATTTGCTATTTGTATCAAAGGTAGTTTTGCTGAATCCTTGGAAACTAGAGTTAGAAAAAATAGGTTAGGGAACATAACACTAAGATATACATTGAGTATAATAATAGAAAAACATACTATAATTTCTATAAGGTATATATTATGTGGATATTCTTTGAAAATACATCTGTATCTGGATACTACAAGTGGACGTGGTTCTGTAACAGATGTACCAAAGTGTAACAACTCCAATAAGATGTTCTAATATTGACACGGGGTTACCTGGAACATGGTAATAGGCCTTAGTTTGCCCCTAGTTTAACACTCATGGGGTATATACTTAGGATAATTCACATTTTTATTACATACCATTATAAAGGATTTATGCTTCTAAAGTAACCAAAGTATATGGTTGTAGGATTTACGATGAATAAATTTATATTCTGTGAAATACCATGACTATGGTTATATAAATTTCATAATTTTATTTTCTAATATAGTATATTGAATTGTTAAGAAATAGTCCCATGTAGAAGGAGTGATAACTCCGCCAATGAACATGATGGAAATTATAAGAAGGATCATATCTTTCATGGTCTTCCGCCAAAATATTGATGGGAAATATTATACAAGGTATCCTCATCATATGATGATATAGTATAATGTTTTAACAATACAAGTAAGGAATTATACATTTCCTAACACTTCGAGGGGATCCAAGGGAAGAAAAGGATGGAATAGGAAAAGATGGATTAAGTGGTGAAGGGAATGAAGGGGTTTCCCACATGTGATAACAGTGGAAGAATAACCCTTGAAATTTTTTGAAGGGGATGGGATTTTTTTATAAGTGTGGAGAAAAAGGAAACCATGTTAATGATTGAAATGGTAAGAAAAAGGTTCCCAAAGTACAATGCTTCAATTATGAGGAGATGGGATACTATGGGAATCAATGTCCCGAGATTTAGAAAAATGTACCCCAAATGATGCTATGGAATAATGATCTTGTTTTCATTCTACCAAAAATGAAGAGGAATAATTAATATTTATATTTTTTTATGTAATTTTAATATTATATCAGAAATTTACTGGTTATAAGAATTATAGAATATACAAGGATTTTGGTACAGTCCTGTTTCATTAAGGATTTGAGACCATATGTTGAATGGTACCATGAAAATATAATCATTATAAAGTGAAACATTTTTAAAATCATGTGAATGAGGGAAATAAAACCCTTAATATATTTATGATTTCAAGATAACGATGAATAAATGATTGATTTTGATAAGTACTGACTCCCTTGGAACTGATTATTGACTTTTTGACAGGTGGTTTATTCTATAATCGATGGGGTTTACAACACTTTTTTATTTAAGAAATATATCCAATAATATGTATCTTACTTATGGAATGTAGAAGAATTCATGTTTTAAATATGGTTTTATGGTAATTTGATTTATTACCACATTTCAAAAGGATACATGATGATGTTATTTACATGTTTAGAATGTGAAAAATTAAAGATACTTTATGGATATGTTCATCTTCTAAATTTAGTGACCTTCTTTGTAAATTGTTGAATCATTATATTTTGGAATGTTTAACCATTTATGAATGGTTTAGTTTTATCATTATATTAAGTTTTAGTGGTTCGTGTATTACTTCACCATGTGGCGGAACATGTGCTAAGAGATTACTTATAGATAGTTCAAGACACAATCTAAGGATAATATTGAGTTTATAAAATAGAAATGTATATTTATACTATTATCGAGTGGAATAATTCCCTAATGCAAGGAAAAGAGTCCTAAATAATAAAAATTCCTATTATCAGAACTTTTGATAATATCAATGAATTGTTTATAATTTATTATAGTTTTGTAGTAATCAACATTCATCTGAACATGTTCTCTGTCACATTCCATCGAAACTTCATAATTTGAATTTTCTTCTTTGTATAGGTATTTAATTCCAACTAATGTAACCCTATTCAAAGGAGTAATTTTTTTTCGTGAACACCTCATTTCTCATAAAATAATTTTAAGAGAATATTTTATTAACCCTATTTCTGATGTAGGTTTCCCACAAGGTAATTTTCAAGTATAAACCTTTAACTTTGGATGTGAATTTTTAAATTACGAGGATACAATTCTATTGAGGGGGGAATAATGTAACACCACAATAATTTTTTTAACAATTTAAAATAATATTCAATTGAGTGTCTTAATTTACAATAAAACATATAAATAACTATAATTTATAGCTTTCAAATTAAAAAATGTTTTAAAAAATAATATTTTACAATATTTTCTTGTGTAAAATAATATTTTAATTTGAATATATATATTTGATTATTTTTACAAAAATTCCATTTTATTATAAGATTATTTAATTGATTATAATCTATATATTGACTATTATATTTATTTTCATAAATAATAAATTATATTAAAATATTTTCACTATTAATATGACACCCTAACATTTTATGGTATATTTATTCAAAAAAATTAAATCCATAAGATATATTATCTACACACAACACCAAGTCTCTAAGAAACTACTTTTTTCTATTGTTTTATGTAGCGACTCGGGTTTTTGGCCCTGTCAGACTTTGGAATATTTCTACGAAGAATTCCAGAGCTAGACATGAAGACGGCGTGCGATTCCAAGGCCCGATGTGCCCAAAATTAATTTTATAAAAATATTGAGTATTTTTATACTATGCACGTGGCAGTGGTGTGATATCTCCTAAATGGTAGCTCAGAACGGGAATCTGAGGGCATGGTTGCATCCGGAACGTGCCGTTTACCCTAGGCGAGGGATAAACATTGCTGGCGCGGGCCTGTGGTGAGAAACACCACCAGGGGCGTTTCCTTAATGAAATGGAGAAGTTAGTGTGCGAGCGTCAGCTCGAATAACTTTTGAATGGAGTCTCGGATGGAAAATCTGAGTCTTCCATTGTGTTCAGAATGGCACGTTTACCCTATGGGTGACCTTACCTTTGTTCGCATCGGGAGACGGGTCCGAGGCGGGTTTGGAACCGGTGGGCGGTTGATATAAATATCAGCACCCCCCCCCCCTCCCCCCACCCACTTTTATCGTTCCTCTTGGCGTTCTTCACTGTTATTCGCCGCCGAATCGATCAAACGAAGCGCCCACGAGCTCGGATTTCGATGACGAACGTTCCAAGAGCGCACAACGGAAACTCTGGAGCGCGGATCTAAGGCAGAACGTCAGTGTTTCACCCGCGAGGTAGGTGGTTTGAGTTTTAATCCCTGATCCCATTTCTGCAGCATTATTTTTTAAAATCGAACCCGTAGTAGTGTAGTAGAGGTCCCGAGGGTCGCGCAATTGCTTCTAGATCGAAAAAACGGACCACCGGGGAGCTCCCGGCGGTCCGCGGAAGTTTTCTGGTTAAGGGGGGCCGATTCCGGCAGGTTTCCGGTGGGAGGCGGTGCTCCGGCGAGGCGTCGGCTCTCCGGCGCAGTGGTGCGGCGACTCATGCGTGGTTGTCCGGCGAGGTGGCACGGTGGCTCCGACAGGGCCAGCGGTGGAGGGCCGGTGAGCCAGGCTTTTACGGAAACCACTGTATCTCGCAAACCAGAAGTCTGTTTCCTGTGCCGTCTGCAGCGACGTGACCCTGGGAGTGAGACGGACCTATTGGGATAGGTTTGGGTTTTTTTCAGTCTGGGTCCATGGCCCGGGGTCACGAAACGTCGGAGAATATTAATATTTTAATTATTATCCGACTTGACCGGCCGTAACATTTTCCTGGAGTGTCTGATTGACATGCCGTCAGTGGCATTGTGATCCTGATGGTACGACGGACGTTTTAAGATAGATTTTGGGTGTTGGGACCGAGATTGGGGTGTGGGCCCCACAAGGTCTGGTTTTGACGTTTGCAGAGAAACACAACTTTCACACTAGGAGTCCGATTTTGGCGGATGAGTAGTTGATCTTGTGTGTTTTTCCGAGAGGATCGCAATGGTGTGATCTACTCGATGTGTTTAGAGATCGAGGCATGGGCCCCACCCGGGCTGGCCTTCGGTGAATATTATCTTTTTCACCGGGTGTCCGTTTCGGATGAGGGAGTAGTCGATTCCGCTGGTTTTTCTGAAGGGATCGCTGTGGTATGGTCCGTTTGATGGGTTTCAGGATCATTGTGTGGGCCTTGCATGGGCTAGCTATGGTGAATTGTGCTTTTTCACCGGTAGTCCGTTTCGGGCGAGTAAGCATCCTATCCTACGTGTTTTTTTGCATAGATCACGATGGTGGCCCCGATATTATCCTTGGAGGTGCACTGTGTGGCGTTGTTGTGGGTCGCTCGGGTTAGTGACGTTTTGGACCAGCAGTGGTTGAGGGTACTCCCTTGGTTCGTTCCCACGAGGGTTCGCGTGGCATCACAACCTTCATATAGGTTTTTGATCCTCTCGATGGGATGTTTAAACTGTTAGATTTATGGCATCCCTTCGGTGGGCCCGGAGTCGGATCCTCTAGCATCTTTTCCCTAGACTGGGTTCTTGGTATCGTTGTGACCGTTTATTCACGGGCGGCAATCCCCTATCTAGAAGGTTAACCCCGTAGGGTTTGTGGCATCATCAGAAATATGATCCCCTACGCAGTGGGCCGTGCTCAGTAGGGTTGTGGTATCGTCAGGTATACGATCCCCTTCTCAGCATCAGGTAATAGTAGGGTTGCGGTATCATTGGTAATGTGATCCCCTACTCAGCGTGGGGTTTAGGTAGGATTTCGGCATCATCGGTTAGATCCCCTACATCGCGAGTTATACCAGATAGGGTTCAGGGATCGTCATGACCACCTTTATATGGTAGATGATCATCTATCTGAGTGGTGTGCTTTTGTTGACTGCCAGATCAAGTTCTGGTATCCCCAAGAGAATCCTGGGTGTGATCCCCTATCTGTGAGAACTACATATTCCATATCGGATCCTGGTATCCCCCAGCGGACCTTAGGAGTGATCCCATATTTGTGAGCTTCGTATACCGGAGTGGGTTCTGGTATCCCCTAGAGGACCCCAAGAGCGATCCCCTATCCGAGTAGTTTGGTGGTTCTGTTGTTTCTGGGAGGTTTCCTCAGTGATGCTATCCGACGAGCGTGATCTCTCGGGTGAGCTTCTAAGAGGTTTATGAGAAACCCGATGGAGTGAATCTCTTGTATGATTGTTATCTAGGATGACAGTGATCGTGAAGCGTGTTCTCCTGGTTGTGGATAGTTTCTGGGGACGAGGTCTGTACCTCCTATAGCTTTGTGGCGTGAGCTGAGTATATCTGGATTGTTCAAGGTGTATATATGGGCATACACCTGAGCTGGGCTGACAAGTTGTGTTTAGCCAAGGATGGTCACGAGATATAGTTTCTCTCTCTTCTTGGTTCCCTCTGGCTGGGTTGAGTGGACTGTTTCCTTTTAGTTGCTCCCTTTGGTTTTGGGTTTTTGGGGTGCCTACTGAGTATGTTTATACTCACCCCTGCACGGACTTTGCCCGCACATGTTTTTATCTTGTGCAGACCACAAGCCTTTCAACGGAGTCTCCGGAGGACCCGGAGCAGGCAGAGCTTAGTGAGCGTGTTGACAGAGGTGTTTACCAAAGCTGTGCCGAGGGAGCTTTCTGGCAGGTGTTTATGGTAGCGTTCCCCTTCTTTAGAGCAGGTTGGACGTGCTTTGTATTTTTCTTTTAGTGGGCCCTATTTTTCCTTATTGTAGTTAAGTTATACTCTGGTTGTGGGATAGTGTATGAATGCATTTAATTTTCAGTTTTCTATATCTCTGCACTGTTTCATGGAGGTGTTTGTGGGTGTGTGTGTACTGGTACATTAGGCTAATGCCTCCCATGTGTGTGATATCTTACTCGGCGCTGGTCGCCAGCCCCTGGCCTATTAGAGGCGGACTTGGGGAGTCGCGGCTCAAGCCACGTTGGGTCGGGTCATGAAAGATTGGTATCAGAGGAGGTTTCACCTTTGGGATCTCAGAGAGTAGATAGTCTAGCTGTGAGTTTGGTTTGGGTTGCATAGCGGCAGTGTTAGGATGTTTCGAGTTCGGATTCCAGGCTAGGGACTCCAGTATTGGTGCGGCGACTGACGTATCCATACACCAGGACTCTGATAACCTGCCTTTCGACTCAGGACATTCGTACACTGGTCACGGGGATATAATGGTACATGCATCATATATGACTGGGTTTTGGGTTTTCTTTGTCCTTCTTGAGTCAGCTCTCCAGATATACTCTTTGACATGGTGCATCTTGAATGTATTTCAGGATGCCTCCACGTTGACAGCCAGCGAGGGTTCCGCAGCAGGATTGTGCTGATGACCCGCCTCGTGTAGAGGATGTGGAGAAAAGCGTAGGTTATGATGTTGCATCTCCAGGTGGTATTCCAGTTGAGCCACCACCTGTGGAGCAGCTGGTTGTGCCGGCAGTACAGGATGAGGCTGCGTGCAGGCTAAGTGCGCTGCACAAGTTCTAGAGGCAGCGCCCTATGAGGTTCTGGGGTGATCGAGACCCCCAGGCAGTTGATGACTCGCTCGAGGCAGTCACCCGAGTTTTCCACCTAGTGAGGACACCTCTAGACCAGATGGTGGTCCTAGTAGCGAGCCATTTGCATGGTTCGTCCGAGCGATGGTGGAGTTTGGTGACGCAGTCCCACGATGAGGAGACGCTCACGTGGATTGAGTTTGAGTAGCTCTTAAAGGAGGAGTTCTATCCGGTGACGCTGAGGTCAGTGCGGATCCTGGAGCTTCTGCAGCTTCGGCAGAAGGTCATGTCTGTGTCGGAGTACTCATCGAGGTTTACAGACCTGTCGCGCTACTCCCTGGATATAGTTCGAGACCCATTCTTCAGGGCTCGAACCTTCGAGCAGGGCTTACGTAGGGATATCCGAGCAGGTGTGGTTTCCTTGTGCTTTCCCACCAATGCTGGAGTTCTGGAGCGAGCATCGGTGGTGGAGAGCTTTCTGGCTGAGCAGTTTCCCCCTGTTAGTGTTGGGAACGTGAGATCTAAGACTTCATCAGTCAGATCGGTATCTGGTAGCCGACGACACACTCAGGGGTCTGGACGTGACCTATGTTTCAGGAGGCGACCCCAGGATGGAGGATCTGAGGCTCAGGGCTCTCAGACCAATTTTGGTCAGCCGCAGGAGAGGCGGTGTTATGCTTGCGACGATAAGGGACATCTTGCTAGAGATTGTCCGACCCGTCATGCTGCTGAGAGGGAGCGGGTCGATGGACAGCCTTTGCAAGGGAAACGTTTCGAGCAAGGAGGTATTCAGGTTGGCGGACGTGGCGTCAGAGCAGGTGCAGTAGGTGGAGGTGGTAGGAGGTATCAGTTTCCACCACCCCCACCCCCAGGAGGTCCACGCTAAGCACATGGAGCTGGTGGGAGAGGGCGAGGACAACTGCATGCCCTGGAGGCTGTTGACCCAGAGGCACCGCGAATGGATAGAGGTACGCCTTGTGTATTTTCTACTTTATCCAGTAGTTTGATAGACACTGTTTAGCGGTACTCTTTCCTTTTGTTGCTTGCTCGATTTTTTTACAAGGCGTTGGTAAGACCCTGAGTGGGTGTTGTTTGGCGTGCTATGAATGCGTAAGATAGAGGGATCCTTCCCCCATCGAGACGCGTTTTTGTTATTTGATTAAAACCATGAGGGTGAGTCAGTGCCACCCAAAGAGGATAGTATCGATGTGTGGTGGATGAGTAAATCTGACTTATGTGTTCGGGAATGGGTGTTATTAGTCGAACTCGCTGGTGTGCGAGACCTATTTGAGAGTCCAGTCGCTTTCCTTGTGCTTAGGGCTTTTCAGGGACGAAATGTTCTAAGGGGGGAGAATGTAGAGACTTGGGTTTTTGGCCCTGTCAGACTTTGGAATATTTCTACGAAGAATTCCAGAGCTAGACGCTAAGACGGCGTGCGATTCTGAGGCCCGGTGTGCCCGGAATTAATTTTATAACAATATTACGTATTTTAATACTATGCACATGGCAGGGGTGAGATATCTCTTAAATGGTAGCTCAGAATGGGAATTTGAGGGCACAGTTGCATCCAAAAACGTGTCGTTTACCCTAGGTGAGGGGTAAACTTTGCTGTCGCGGGCCTGCGGTGAGAAACGCCACCAGGTGCATTTCTGTAATTATATGGAGAAGTTAGTGTGCCAGCGTCGGTTCGAATAACTTCAGAACAGAGTCTTGGATGGAAAATCTAATTCTTCCATTGTGTTCAGAACGGTGCGTTTACCCTTGGGGTGACCTTACCTTTGTTCGCCTCAGGCGATGGGTCCAAGGCTGGTTTGGCGCCGGCGGGCGGCTGATATAAATATCAGCACTCCCCCCCCCCCATTATCGTTCCTCTCTGCGTTCTTCACCGTTCTTCGCCGCTGAACCGCTGAATCGAGAAAACGAAGCACCCACGAGCTAAGATTTCTACGGCGGACGTTCCAGGAACGCGCAGCGGATGCTCTCGAGTGCGGATCTAAGGCAGAACGTCGGCATTTCGCCTGTGAGGTAGGTGGTTTGAGTTTTAATCCATGATCCCATTTCCACTGCATTTGTTCTTCAAATCGAACCCGTATTAGTGTAGTAGAGGACTCGAGGGTTGCGCAGTTGTTTCCGGATCGAAAAACGGACCACCGGGGAGCTCCTGGCGGTCCGTAGATGTTTTCCAGCGAAGGGGAGCCGATTCCGGCGGGTTTCCGGTGAGCGGCGGCACTCTGGCAGGCGGCGGTGCTCCGGCGTGGTGGTGTGGCGACTCCGGCGCAGTGGTCCGGCGACGTGGCGCGGTGGCTCCGGCAGGGCCAGCGGTGGAGGGCCGGCGAGCCTTGCTTTTACGGAAACCACTGTATCTCGCAAACCAGAAGTTCGTTTCGCATGACGTATGTGGCGACGCAACCCTGGGAGTGATACGGACCTATTGGGATAGGTTCAGATTTTTTTCGGGTTGGGTCCATGGCCCGAGGTCATGAAACGTCGGAGAATATTAATATTTTAATTATTATCCGACTTGATCGGCCGTAACTTTTGCCCGGAGTGTCGGATTGACATGCTGTCAGTGGCATTGTGATCCTGATGGTACGATGAACATTTTGAGATTGATTTTGTGTGATGGGACTGACATCGGGGTGCGGGCCTCATGAGGCCGGGTTTTGACGTTTGCGGAGAAACGCAGCTTTCGCACCAGGAGTCCAATTTTGGCGGATGAGTAGTCGATCCTGTGTGTTTTTCCGAGAGGATCGCAATGGTGTGATCCACTCGATGTGTTTCAGGATCGAGGTGTGGGCCCCACCCAGGCTGGCCTTCGGTGAATAGTACCTTTTTCACCGGGTGTCCGTTTTGGACGAGCGAGTAGTCGATTATGCTTGTTTTTCTGAGGGGTTCGTCGTGGTATGATCCACTCGATGGGTTTTGGGATCGCTGTGTGGGCCCCGCATGGGCTACCTATGGTGAATAGTGATTTTTCACCAGTAGTCTGTTTCGGGCGAGTAAGCAGCCTATCCTGCGTTTTTTTCCGCATAGATCGCAAATGGTGGCCATGGTATTGGCCTTAGAGGTGCGTAGTGAGGCATTGTTGTGGGTCGCTCGGGTTAGCGATGTTTTGGACCAGCAGTGGTTGAGGGTACTCTCTTGGTTCGTTCCCACGAGGGTTCGTGTGGCAACACAAACTTCATATAGGTTTGGGATCCTCTGGATGGGATGTTTAAACTGTTATAGTTGTGGAATCCCTCTGGTGGGCCCGAAGTGGGATCCTCTCGCATCTTTTCCCTAGATCGGGTTCTTGGTATTGCTGTGACCGCTTATTCATGGGCAGTGATCCCCTATCTAGCAGGTTAACCCCGTGGGGTTTGTGGCATCATCGGGAATATGATCCTCTACGCAGTGGGCCGTGCTCAGTAGGGTTGTGGTATCGTCAGGTATACAATCCCCTGCTCAACATCAGGTTATAGTAGGGTTGCAGTATCGTTGGTTATGTGATCCTCTACTCAGCGCGTGGTTTCGGTAGGGTTGCGGCATCATCAGTTTGATCCCCTACATCATGAGTTATACTAGATAGGGTTTCAGTATCGTCGTGACCACCTTTATATGGGAGATGATCCACTATCTGAGTGATGTGCTTCTATCGAGCACCAGATCGAGTTGTGGTATCCCCCAGCAGATCCTGGGTGTGATCCCCTAACTGTGAGAACTACGTATGCCAGATCGGTTCGTGGTATTCCCCAGCAGACCCTAGGAGTGATCCCCAATCTATGAGCTTCGTATACAAGAGTGGGTTCTGGATCACCTAGCAGACCCTAGGAGCGATCCCCTATCCGATGAGTTTGGTGGTTCTGTTGTTTCAGGGAGGTTTCCTCAGTGATGTTATCCGTCGAGCGTGATCTCTCGGGTGAGCATCTGAGAGGTTTGTGAGAAACCCGATGGAGTGCATCTCTCAGATGAGTGTCATCTGGGATGACAGTGATCGTGGAGCGTGTTCTCCTGGTTGTGGAGAGTTGCTGGTGACGAGGTCGATACCTCTTGTGGATTTGTGGCGTGAGCTAAGTATATCTAGATTTTTCAAGGTTTATGTATGGGCATACACCTGACCTGAGCTGACTAGTTGTTTTTAGCCGAGGATGGTCACGAGATAGAGTTTCTCTCTCTTCTGGGTTCCCTCTGGCTACGTTGAGCAGACTGTTTCCTTTCAGTTGCTCCCTTTGGTTTTGGGTTATTGGGGTGTCTACTGAGTATGTTTATACTCAGCCCTACACGGGTTTGCCCGCACCTGTTTGTGTCTTGTGCAGACCACAGGCCTTTCGATGGAGTCCTAGGAGGACCCGAAGTAGGCGGAGCTTAGTGAGCATGTTGACTGGGGTGTTTACCAAAGCTGTGTCGAGGGAGCTTTTTGGTGGGTGTTTTTGGTAGCGTACCTCTTCTTCAGTGCAGGTTGGACGCGCTTTGTAGTTTTCTTTTGGTGGGCCCTGTTTTTCCCTATTGTACTTCTATTGTACTCTGGTTGTAGGATAGTGTATGCATGAATTTACTTTTCAGTTTTCTATATCTCTGCACTGTTTCATGGAGGTGTTTGTGGGTGTGTGTGTATAGGTACCTTAGGCTAATGCCTCCCATGTGTGTGGTAGCCTACTCGGCGCTGGTCGCCAGCCCCTGGCCTATTGGAGGCGGGCTTAGGGAGTCACGGCTCGAGCCCCGTTAGGTCAGGTCGTGACAAAGTGGTATCAGAGGAGGTTCCACCTTTGGGATCTCAGAGCGTAGATGGTCTAGCTGTGAGTTTGGTTTGGGTTTCATAGCCGCAGTGTTAGGATGTTTCGAGTTTGGCTTCCAGGCCAGGGACTCTAGTGTTGGTGCGGCGACCGATGTATCCATACACCAGGACTCTGATAACCTTCCTTTCGACTCGGGACATTCGTACACTGGTCGTAGGGACATAATGGTACATGCATCATATAAGACTGGGTTTTGGGTTTTCCTTGCCCTTCTTGAGTCAGCTCTCAAGATATACTCTTTGACAATGGTGCGTATTGAATGTATTTCAGGATGCCTCAACGACGATAGCCAGCGAGGGTTCTGCAATAGGATTGTGCTGATGACCCACCCCGTGTAGAGGCTGTGGAGCAGGGCGCAGGTTCTAAGGTTGCACCTCCAGGTGTTCTGCCAGTTGAGCCACCACCTGTTGAGCAACTGGTTGTGCTGACAGTACAGGATGAGGTTGCGCGCAGGCTGAGTGCGCTGCACGAGTTCTAGAGGTAGTGACCTCTAAGATTCTTGGGTGATCTAGACCCCCAAGTATCTGATGACTGGCTCATGGCAGTCACCCGAGTTTTCCTCCTTGTGAGGACACCTCCAGACCAGATGGTGGTCCTAGTGGCAAGGCTTCTGCATGGTTCGGATGAGTGATGGTGGAGTTTGGTGACGCAGTCCCACGACGAGGAGACTCTCACTTGGACTGAGTTTGAGTGGCTCATCAGGGAGGAGTTCTGTTCGGTGACGCTGAGGTCAATGCGGATCCTGCAGCTTCTACTGCTTCGGCAAGAGGGCATGTCTATGTCAGAGTACTCAGCGAGGTTTATAGACCTGTCATGCTACTCCCTGGATATGGTTCGAGACCAATTCTTCAGGGATCGGACCTTCGAGCAGGGCTTACATAGGGACATCCGAGCAGGTGTGTTTTCCTTGTGCTTGCCCACCTATGCTGGAATGCTGTAGCGAGCGCTGGTGGTGGAGAGCTTTCTAGTTGAGCAGTTTCCCCCTGTTAGTGTTGGGTACGTGAGAGGTGAGACTTCGTTAGTCAGATCAGCATCTGGTAGCCGATGACAGACTCAGGGATCTGGACGTGACCAACATTTTAGGAGGCGACCCCAGGATGGAAAATCTGAGGCTCAAGGCTCGCAGACCAGTTTTGGTCAGCCGCAGGAGAGGCGGTGTTATGCTTGCGACGGTCGGGGACATCCTGCTAAAGATTTTCTGACCCGTCGTTCTTCTGAGAGGGAGCGGGTCGATGGAACACCTTGGCAGAGGCAAAGTTTCGAGCAAGGTGGTCCGCAGGCCGGAAAACGTGGTGGCGGAGTGGGTGCAGCAGGAGGAGGTGGTAGGTGGTATCAGTTGCCACCACCCCCACCCCCAAGAGGTCCATGCCATGCTCAGGGAGCTGGTGGCTGAGGGCGAGGACAGCTGCATGCCCTGGAGGCTATTGACCTAGAGGCACCGCGAATGGATAGAGGTACACCTTGTGTCTTTTCTACTTTCTGCAGTAGTTTGATAGAAACTGTTTAGCGGTACTCTTTCCGTTTGTTTCTTGCTCGAGTTTTGTACAGGGCGTTGGTAAGACAATGAGTGGGTGTTGTTTCGCATGCTTTGAATGCATAAGAAAGAGTGATCCTTCCCCCATAGATATGCATTTTTGTGATGCGATTAAAACCATGAGGGCTAGTCAATGCTGCCCAAAGCGGATAGTATCGAGGTGTGGTGGATGATTCCCTCTGACTTTTGTGTTAGGGCAATGGCATTTGTGGTCGAACTCGCTGGTGTGCGAGACCCAGTTGAGAGTACAGTCGCTTTCCTTGTGCTTAGGGATTTTCGGGGACGAAATGTTCTACGGGGGGGAGGATGTAGCGACTTAGGTTTTTGGCCCTGTCAGACTTTGGAATATTTCTATGAAGAATTCCAGAGCTAGACGCGAAGATGGCATGCGATTCCGAGGCCCGGTGTGCCCGGAATTACTTTTATAAAAATATTAAGTATTTTTATACAATGCACGTGGTAGGGGTGTGATTTCTCGTAAATGGTAGCTCAGAATTGGAATCTGAGGGTATAGTTGCGTCCAGAACGTGTTGTTCACCCTAGGCGAGGTGTAAACTTTGCTTGCACGGGCCTGCGGTGAGAAACGCCACCAGGGGCGTTTCCATAATTAAATGGAGAAGTTAGTGTGCGAGCGTCGGCTTAAATAACTTCTGATCGGAGTCTCGGATGGAAAATCTAATTCTATCGTTGTGTTCAGAAAAGCATGTTTACCCTAGGGGTGACCTTATATTTGTTCGCATCGGGCGACGGGCCCGAGGCGGGTTTGGCGCCGGCGGGCGGCTGATATAAATATCAGCACCCCCCCCCCCCTATATTGTTCCTCTCGGTGTTCTTCACCCTTCTTCACCACCGAACCGCCGAATCGAGCAAACGAAGCACCCACGAGCTTGGATTTCGATGGTGGACGTTCCAGGAGCGCGCAACGGAAGCTCTGGAGCACGGATCTAAGGTAGAACGTCGGCGTTTTTCCCGCGATGTAGGCGGTTTAAGTTTTAATCCCTGGTCCCATTTCTGCTGCATTTTTTCTTTAAATTGTACTGTAGTAGTGTAGTATAGGTCCTGAGGGTCGCACAGTTGCATCCGGATCGAAAAACGTACCACTGAGGAGCTCTCGGCGGTCCGCGGAAGTTTTCCGGCGAAGGGGGCCGATTCCGGCGGGTTTCCGGCGAGGCGGCAGCACTCCGGCGCGGTGGTGCTGCGACTCCAGCGTGGGGTTCCGGCGAGTTGGCGTCGTGGCTCCGGCAGGGCCAGCGGTGGAGGGCCGGCGAGCCAGGCTTTTACAGAAACCACTGTATCTCGCAAACCAGAAGTCTGTTTCACGTTCCGTCTGCGGCGACGCGACCCTGGGAGTGAGAAGGACCTATTGGGATAGGTTCGGGTTTTTTCGGGCTGGGTCCATGGCCCGGGGTAACGAAATATCGGAGAATATTAATATTTTAATTATTATCCGACTTGATCGGCCGTAACTTTTGCCCGAAGTGTCTGATTGACATGCTGTCAGTGGCATTGTGATCCGGATGGTACGATGGACGTTTTGAGATAGATTTCTAGTGTTGGGACGAAGATCGGGGTGTGGGCCCCATGAGGCCGGGTTTTGAAGTTTGCGGAGAAACGCAGTTTTCGCACCAGGAGTCCGATTTTGGCAGATGAGTAGTCAATCCTATGTGTTTTTTGAGAGGATCGCAATGGTGTGATCCGCTTGATGTGTTTCGGGATCAAGGCATGGGCCCCACCCGGGCTGGCCTTCGGTGAATAGTACCTTTATCACCGGGTGTCCATTTCGGACGAGCGAGTATTCGATTCCTCTTGTTTTTCAAGGGGATCGTCATGGTATAGTCTGGACGATGGGTTTCGGGATCATTGTGTGGGCCCTGCACGAGCTAGCTACGGTGAATAGTTCTTTTTCACCGGTATTCCATTTCAGGTGAGTAAGTATCCTATCCTATGTTTTTTTTCGCGTAGATCGCGATGGTGGCCTCGGTATTGGCCTTCGAGGTGCACAGTATGGCGTTTTTGTGGGTCTCTCGGGTTAGCAACGTTTTGGACCAGCAGTGGTTGAGGGTACTCCCTTGGTTCATTCCCACGAGGGTTCGTGTGGCATTACAACCTTCGTATAGGTTTGTGGTCCTCTTGATGGGATTTTTAAACTGTTAGAGTTGTGGAATCCCTCCAGTGGGCCTGGAGTGGGATCCTCTAGAATTTTTTCCCTAGATCAGGTTCTTGGTATCGCTGTGACCACTTATTCATGGGTGGCGATCCCCTATCTAGCAGGTTAACTCCATAGGGTTTGTGGAATCATCGAGAATAGGATCCCCTACACAGTGGACTGTGCTCAGTAGGGTTGTGGTATCATTTGGTATACGATCCCCTGCTCAGCATCAAGTTATAGTAGGGTTGAGGTATCGTTGGTTATGTGATCCCCTACTCAACGCGTGGTTTCGGTATGGTTGCGGAATCATCGGTTCGATCCCCTACATCACGAGTTATACCAGATAGGGTTCTGGTATCATCGTGACCACCTTTATATGGTAGATGATCCTCTATCTGAGTGGTGTGCTTCTGTCGAGCGCCAGATCGAGTTGTGGTTTTTCCCAGCGGATCCTGGGTGTGATCCCCTATCTGTGAGAACTACGTATGCCATATCGGGTCGTGGTATCCCCTAGAGGATCCTGGGAGTGATCCCATATCTATGAGCTTCGTATACCAGAGTGGGTTCCGGTATCCCCTAGCGGACCCTAGGAGCGATCATCTATCTGAGGAGTTTGGTGGTTCTGTTGTTTCAGATAGGTTTCCTCAGTGATGCTATCTGACGAGCGTGATCTCTCGGGTGAGCGTCCGAGAGGTTTGTGAGAAACCCGATGGAGTGCATCTCTCGGATGAGTGTCATCTGGGATGACAGTGATCATGGAGTGTGGTCTCCTGGTTGTGGACAGTTGCTGGTGACGAGGTCGGTACCTCTTGTGGCTTTGTGGTGTGAGATGAGTATATCTGGATTGTTCAAGGTGTATGTATGGGCATACACCTGAGCTGAGATGACTAGTTGTGTTTAGTCGAGGATGGTCACGAGATAGAGTTTCTCTCTCTTCTGGGTTCCCTCTGGTTGCGTTGAGCGGACTATTTCCTTTCAGTTGCTCCCTTTGGTTTTGGGTTTTTGGGGTGCCTACTGAGTATGTTTATACTCACTTCTGCACGGGATTTTCCCGCACATGTTTGTGTCTTGTGCAGACCACATGCCTTTCGATGGAGTCCTAGGAGGACTCGGAGCAGGCGAAGCTTAGTGAGCATGTTGACCGGGGTGTTTACCGAAGATGTTCCGAGGGAGCTTTTCGGCGGGTGTTTTTGGCAGCGTACCCCTTCTTCAGAGCAGGTTGGACGCGCTTTGTAATTTTCTTTTGGTGGGACATGTTTTTCCCTATTGTACTTCTGTTGTACTCTGTTTGTGGGATAGTGTATGCATGCATTTACTTTTCAGTTTTCTATATCTCTGCACAGTTGCCTGGAGGTGTTTGTGGGTGCGTGTGTACAGGTACCTTAGGCTAATGCCTCCCATGTGTGTGATAGCCTACTCGACGCTGGTCGCCAGCCCCTGGCCTATTGGAGGCGGGCTTGGGGATTCGTGGCTTCAGCCCCATTGGGTCGGGCCATGACATTTTAACCTATCCATGAAACATAATTTTTTCACTTTTGTGATTTTAATTTAGAAAAATGGACATACATCATTGAAATCAGTTTGTTTTTTACACTCTAATATGATCAACATAATTTTGGTGAATAGTAACTTGACCTTTATGAATAGTAATGTACCATTATGAATAGTAATGTTACCTTTATAAATCGTAACATTACCCTTATTAGTAGTATTTTTATCCCTAAAATAATAAATAAAATTTAGGCACCTTATAAATGAGAGTGAATGTTTTAAAAATAAATAATTAAGTATTGGTATTTGTGTGAGTAGTAAATAGTTATTTAAAATTTTAAATTAATAAATTAAATTTTATAAAATTTGATAATAAATAAATATTTTTTTCCCTATGATTTTAGGATGATTTTATGATACCTCGGTCAATTTTTTAAATTATTATAAAATTAGTTTTAAAATTAAAATATGTATTTATCAAGTGAATAATGAATTTATTTTAAAAATAAATTTTTACATATTTATTAAATTATTTTTGAAAAATGGAATCCATTTTTTAATTCTACATGTCATGAAATGGTTATAGTGCATTTTTGGGATTTTTCTAAAATTCTTCAATCTTTGCTGAATAGAGAAATTTGATAATTTACGAAATATGATAAAAAAAATGAATTTCTGCATCATGCTTGAGTCATGGCAGAGGTAAATGAACTTTTTTTCGAACTAAAATGAACATATTATAATTTTTAGAAGCAATAATCAAGACTATTCATAGTCTTGGGTGAAAATAAAAAAAATAATGATTAAAATAATAAAAAACCCTCCTCTCCTCCACTTTAAAAAACACCCTTCACTCCCTCTTCTCTTCACTACTATAAGCCTTGAAGCGTCTCAAATTTCTGAAAAACACACTCTTCTCTAGTTCCTTCTCACCTTCATGATACCTTTTTATTTCCAAATAACCAAAACCCATTCCCTTATGGAGGTTCTCAATAAGGATTTTTCAATATGTAAACCGTCTCTTTTTTTCTTTAAATTTCTTTTTCCATTTGTTTTATATTCTTATATTCTTGTTACCTCCTCTATCCAAATTGTAATGATAACTCATGTATCATATATATAATAAAATTATATCTTGTTAACAGAATATAAATCATCAATTTTCTTACTCTCTCCCTATAATTTTAAAAAAAAATCATCATCTTTGAGGTGCCGATTTACAACATTTGTGGACGACGAACCTTCATTCTTCATTTTATCATTCATGGTTAGTCATGAAACCATTTTTATGGTTGAACCATATTTTAAAGTATTATTAAATATTATGTAATTATTCTTGAACCAACATTTGTACATGATAATAAATAATATAACAAAATTAGTTTGTTGTGATCGAATAAACTCCGTAAAAATCTAAACGATTATCATAAAATAACTTATATAATTATTCATCATAACACCATATAACATAATGATATATATAACCATTTAAAATTATTTATGATAATTAATAATATATAAATTCAGTCCTATAGAAGTATATCTATTCCACATGAACAAATATACTTACTATTATGAAAACCAATAATGAATATCAAGAAACGAAAACCCAAAAACGACGAAATTCAATATTATAAATTATCAAACTGCCATATATGAACATAATAAAATTATAATAAATTATATAAATGTCTAATAGGTTATGAATTAAATTATTAATGGGTATAATTTTATATTCCATGACCTTATGTCTATGTTCATAACACATTCAGATATAAGGTAAGGGTTTTCTTACCCCACTTCCATTTTAGTGAGATATTCCTTATTCACCTAAATTTCTTATGTATGGCGTATGTATACATACCATTAATTTATAATATCATGAATAAATTTATTTTCATGGTATTATTTGATTCATTTTATTATTATTAATTTTGGTTCATATGATTCTATTGATTACAAGAGGTAAGGGGTTCCACCGGAACATTCATTTTTTCCTCCGGGTTATTCCTTCACTATACCTACAAAATTTGAATGATTATTTTTTTTAAAAAATTATAAATAAGGTTTTTTTGTTCCAAAATAATATATTCAGATCATTTAATATTTTTTTCATGGGTATTATATTTTTTTAAATAGTTCCCTCCTTAATTTTTTTCGGATAAACTGGCCTGATTCAAGGGAACCTCTCCAATTCTTACGCATATTCAAGTGCACTATATAATCTATTTTAATCCATAATTACTATTGTAAAATTAGAAATTTTAAAATTAAAGATAATCATTGTACATTTTTTCTTTTATTAAAATAAACATTCAATACATATTTTAAATCAGTTTAATATATTCCTTAAACCGTACTAAAATGGGTTATTTCTAAAGCTTCGTTAAAAACTCTTTTTACATTATTACACTTCAATAAGACAACATTTAGGACTCAAATGTATTTTAAATGTCATTCCTTTTTCTTTTCTTGGATAAAAATCTTTAAAATCCTATTTTAATACCAATAAAAATGGTTTTCCAAAATAACTATTCTTTCCAAAATAAAAGTGCATTTCTCATCACACTTTTAATTCAATGAGATTTACAACTTTCCCACAAATTATTCTTTGAATGTGGATTATGTTATTCCCTTTTATATATTAAATAATGAGTCCTATTATTCTTATGGTATTATATGTAGTTAATAATTAAATGTTTCAAAGTGGTATTGGACACTTTGGAATATTTAATGATCATTTTCCTCAAAATTTTATCAATGATTTAATTAGAGTATTTTCATATGTGATTATGATTGAAATACTTCCATGTGCTATCGGAAAAATTTGTCTAAAAATATATTTTATTATACATATAAGGAATTAATTGTACTTGTTATGTGAAGGGTGGGTCCTGATATATCCCCTCTCTTCATCGTTAGGTCTCATGAGAAAAAATAGAATTGGGTTTTGGTCAAGGCATTACCCTAGTATTTTCAGAAGTCATGGTTGAGGCCTCGATGACAGGTTTATGATGAACATAAAATGTATTAACTCATTATGATATTAATAATAAATAAATAATGAGATTATTCAACTATTATAATATCCCAGTAAAATTTTCATGTGATTATTTATATGGAATTATTCATTTAGGTTTTATTCCTTCCAAATTATGGTCAAGATTATGTTTTAGTGGCATGAGTAATTCAATTTTATTTATTGTATATGATATCTTATGTTGTATCACATACCCTTGCATAGAATCTGATCTCAACCCTTTCTTATGTTTTCTTTCCTAAAATTATGAAGAAGAAAAAATTGAATAAGATTTCAAGGATGCAGTTCGTTTCATATTGTATCATGTTTTATTTTCATTTTACAATGTATTATGGGCATCATGATAGTAATATGGTCTTCCAAGACTGTTAAATTGATAGGTCCTTCCATATTTGATTCCATTTCATTGTGGAAATGTATTAAAATAATTCATTGGCTATGGGCTTCTAGGTTTGGGGTGTTACAATATTTAATGTTTTAGTTGAACTTATTTATTTATTAGGGTTATGATTTAAAAGTTACCTTAGTATTACAGGTTTATTTTACAATCTCATCATTATTAAGTATTATTTATGATTATTTCATCATTATAGAAATTATGTTTATCTTATTTCTGAACTATATTCTTTTTATATGGTTATTCTTGAACCTTTTATTTCATAGTAGCATTTTAGGATCATTGATACCCAGAATTATTTAAAAAAAATCACGTAAAATTGACATTATTTCTATCATCGGTTGAAAAATATTTCCCTACCATGCACATGTTTTCATTAAAATTTGGAAAAAAAATATAATATTCATCCATGATTATTTAAATTCATTTTTAACAGTTTTTAATCATAACAAAATGGTGTAAATATAATTGTCTTGTTGTTTTATTGACCAGGTACCTTTCAACTTTTATCAAAAGTGTGAAACGAATACTTTTTTTAATATATACTACATGTATGAAATTACCTTCCATAGTGGACATTATTTTCATTGAATATTACTTTTTATGTTTCCCATATATTTCATGAAGAATTATTTCAACAATATTTTTTTTTAGTTTTTAGTTTTTGAAATGTTATTATTCAAAGTGGAAATATTGTTTTCCGAAATAATTATTTTAATCCTTTTAAAGAATTTTTATTTTCATCAAAGGAAAAAACATATAATGTAACATAATTATTCAAAATTATTTATATATGTCTCTTACATATATATTAATCTCACTCCGTATTTATATTATTGGGTAATACATGACTTATGATCATTTCTCAAATGACTTCATGAAGAACACCCTTTTGATTATGATATAAGGCATGATTATATAATCCATTTTATTAACATGGGTAATTCATATATATTTGAATTATGAATAATTTCATTATGTAAGAAACATATTCATGTACATGATATGAATTTAAAAAGTTGTCCAAAATTATACATCCCTTTAATTAGTTGGGTAATTTTTAATTCTTGTCAGATGGAATTAATGGTATTAGAGTATAAACCTAATCTATTATGGAACATTGACCACCATGTGATGTTGGATCACTAGTTGTACATGACTTATTTATATTTCTTGTTTTATGTTGACACCAAATTTCACATGTTTCAATGATCTTATTATACCATGTTCTTTATGTTATGCTCTAATTTGATTACTCATAATCCTTCTCCTTTATGATGTAATTTTATACCTTTAACTTACATATTATGTTTCCTTTTCATGTTTATTCACTTACTGGGTTGTTTAGATCAACCAATTATTATATATATTCCCCTATTTATACTATGTAGTTAAGGGGTCTTATATGGATTGAGGATATAATTTAGGAAACATAAACAAGGATGTCATGTTTTAGTTTCCTTTTTATTTATTATAAACATAGTCTTCCAAAGAAACTTGGCCTTTTTATCCATGTTCTGTATTTATATAAATTTATGTTAAATTTCTTGTAATAATATGTGTAAATGTCATCAGATTATATAGTTATTTTTACAGGATGGTCAGCTTATTTTTTGGTAATATGACTAGAATAATTTTTTAAGAACACAACCGATAGGTATAAGGATATTTATAACTATATAAAAGTAAAAAGTAATTTTTTTGAAGGATAGAGAAGGTTGATTATAAGAAATTACATCCATTCCAAGATTCTATAACTAGATGTGGAATTTTAATAGTTATAACTAGGGGTAATAACACTGAAACGAGTTCACTTGGATCTGACCTGATCATCTTCTAATGAACGATAATGGGCCTTGTTTCATACATGGTTTGGAACAACAAGGGGAGTTTTTTGCAAATTTATATTATTTTTATGATCCATCATTATGTATTTAAATATATGATTACTATTAATGACCTATTTTATTCCTAAGGTGTCATATATTGGAATTAAGGTATCATAATTTTTGAAATCATATAAATTATTTTTCATAATTATGTGGTTTACCACTGTGATTATAGTTTCTCACTCTATTTTTTGGTTATAGTCAATGGATGGAACCAGAAAGAATTATGATAATACTGAATGTGATGGAATATTGAGTGATCATTATTATGATAAAATTAATGTCACAAGATCTATAAGGTGATATATATGATTATTACAAGTCAACTATCTCGATATATGATTAAAAATATCAACATTGGTGAGTTTCTTGACATTAATAATAAGAGAAATATGCAGATTCACAGAGACTATAGAGGAAAAATGATTGTGATTAAAATATTTATAAAATGTGTGAAGAAGAACTCACATGAATGTCTCATAGAAACAATAATATGTTTTGATTGTGGAAAATAATGGCACAAAGAAATTAATTTCCAAGAAAAATTGAACAGATTGGTTAATGTAATGGATGATAATAATGGTTTCTATGAGTTATCACAAATGGTTGAATGTTTTAACGGTTGAATGTATGGGAATTATTTAAATTGATTTCCTAGGGTGGAATGATTGAAAAGATGATCGATAAGTTTTCATGAGAAAATATTTTAATATTGGTGATGAAGTGACTATTAATGAAATTATAAATATATGGGTTATTTAAATGGTATTGTTTATGTTAAAAGTAAAAATAATAATTAAATTCAGGTTGATGATTAGTAAGACATGATCAATATTTTATATTTTAGGAAAGATATATTAAGGAATAAGATAATGAACACTAGTTAATAGATAATGATGGTAGTTGAATGATTGATGTGTTTTTGTATTATTATTTTCTAATTGTATTATAGAAGTGTTATATAAATGATATTTTGGACTGTAGAATACCATTTTTTTATAAGATGAAATTACATATGAATATGAATTTTATCATTTGGTCGATGATCCATTTTATAAACCAATCTTTGAAGTGTAAATCATAGTTTTGGAATACATAAAAGTTTTTTTGGGTAGTTCATTGAGTTTAGAGAGTGTTGGGCCACATAAACTCTTGTTTGGGTGGAATGGAATGGTTTCATGATTTTTTTTGAATCCATATGGCCCACCCGTGTAAATGTTTTACCTTGTTTAGTTGAGAACATGTGATTTTAATAGGTTGCGCACTGTTTTCCCAAACGGTGTGTCTATCTCACACAATTAGTTCAACGTAACAAATAGATATTCATGGTTTAGGTGCATGATTTTCTTAAACATGTGATATAACTATGAGAGGGGTACCCTTGAGTAATATGGGTAACATCGTCGGGTCATGGTTTGTCTAACCATATGGCCCTGTAAATGAAGGGAAATGAAAATTTTCCCCAAAAAGATTACCAACCTTATATCTATTCTACCCCTTTATTTTTCATCAGTAACACATGTGGATGATTCTATTCCATGATATTTTAATTTTTTTCTTATCTTCTTCATTATTTATCAGATTCCTAATTTTTTGGGTGCATTGGTGAGCTTGGGGTAACATATTTATCCCTTTTCCTTCCATTCTATGTATTTATTCTGTTATGTTTCATTATTTTTGTGCGACCAAATTTTTCTAATTCTTAGGGAATTCATATTTTCATTGATTTATCTCTAAGAATACCAAATAATTCCTTGATATTTGAATTTTTATTCATCATTGGTATATGTTAGGTGGTCTAAAGTCATTCTCTTAATGTCATAGTGTTTTATAATTTATGATGTTCTACTACAAGCTAGTATTTCCTTGCGAAACATATAAATTATTATTTATTATTTTTATAATCTAATTCCATGAATTTAATATCCCTGGAAAAAGAAATTTTTTATGTTATTAGGCACGGGCAATGGATTTGAACAGCAAGGGCTTGACTCATGGGTGATATTTGATTATTTATTTATTTTCTAATAAAACCCCATGTTGAGGTGAATCTCCTTATACAACATAATGGTTGGATTGAATTATAATGTGTTGGGATGTAATTCCCCACTATAAAATCACTTAGTGGATAAATAATCTCCAATGTGATTATATCCTAATTTTTATAGTACAAACCTGCTACATGTAAATGGGGTGCATGTTAACTAAACATATTTTGTTACCACTTTCATGTATGTTGATATCTTCCATGTCTAAAATAGGTGGCCCTAATATATTATCTAAATGATTTATATTCCTTGATAATGGTTGGGAAAAAACTAATGTGAAAAATAACATGTTTATGGGCATCTCTCTTTTTAGTTTCTTTGAAGGTGTTATGGATTTCTTTATCTAATGGCTTCCCACTTGGTATGATTGAATTGATTAATTTTTTTGGCCCCTATCCTTATTAGAAGTAAAATGGATAAATTATTAAATAGTTGTTTATTACATGAGTGTTACTCAGGTTACTTTTTATAGAACTCCATGTATGGGATCATGGGGTTTTAAGGCTTTATATTTTGGGAGAAAAACTTGTTATATCTCGAATGGGCTCATTGGGCATGTTTCATACCTCCATATTAGTGACACATGTTCCCATGGAAGAACTTGTTGATGGTTTAGGGGGTAAGATGGTTACACCATGACATGAGTAAGACTCATAACCCACTACTAGAGATCGGGGATAGGATGGATGAGACATGTTTTACTTTACATAGAGAGTGATACTTTGAATTCTATTTATACATTCCATAGAAAGACTCATTCAGTTTTGGTAAATCATTACTCACCTAGTGTGATACTTCGGTTCCTTCTTAAGGAATTCCTTGGACTGGCCTAGGATTCCTTTTAATTAAATTCTATAGAATCATTTCATTAATTTATATATATGACTTAAATATCAAATACTAAAATTTTATGGATATTATCCAGGGATGAGTCTGACACATGGGATAATACAAAAGGGATCTATCTTTTCTTACTGTTTACTGATTTATTCACCCATAATTAAATTACCACAATTTTTTAAAAGACCACCTGTGATAGATCGATTCTATCTTAGGCAAATGTATGTATAGTTAGCTATGTTCTCTTTTGGAACCAAATCCAACTTATTTATTTTTATTTAATTATTTCATTACCTATCATATATTCACACAACTGTGATTCATATTCATGAATTGGATTATGTTTTATACCCCATTGGTTGTGTCCTACTAAGTATATCTCAAAACCAAATTGGATCTCTATTGCAACGGGTTACCTATAAAGATCTTTATATTCACATGACCAGGGTTTATTGCTTGTGTTGTGCATTGTATGTTGAATTTAGAAGCATGGGGATGAGCTCGTACTCAAGATGATCATGTCTCTAGTAGTTAAGATTTTATTAATTTATTTAACTGTATAAATTACATTATTTATTTATTCTTTTACTCGAAGAATATTTTATACATGCATGATTGTATTTATTTGGCAATGGTTAGTTCTATCCAGTTATTATATTTATCTTTTTTTTGTTTGTCTTGTCATTTTTACTGATTTCTGCTACTGAATATTTCTTTCACTATTATTATAATATTTTTTCACTATTACATTGATGGTATTGTCTCCCCACCATACCACCATTATACCATCACTGCAAGTTGGAAGACTCTAACGTATGGGGATTCATTCTTGATGTAATGTGGTGACCAATCTGACTACCGGTTTTGTGGTCATTTAGGTCGGAATGTTACAAAGTTGTATCAAATGTTTTTCTTTTCCTCTATATTACTTATTTGGTTTGGTATATAGTAGACTAATAATTTGTAAACACATGGTGAAAATTCATTCCAAGTGTGATCAACCCACATATAGGGAAAATTATATGTCGATAGGGATGACACTGATTTTTATTAGGTGCATTATTTCAATGGATTTTTATTTCCTCATTTGTTATTGTAGTATTTTCCACTACTTATTGACTTATTTGATTACCATATTTTCCACAAGACTTTTATTATCAGGATGTTTAATTACATGAATTATGATAGCCAAATAGTGATTCACATTCCATGCATATTCCATTCCATGTAGATTTCATTGTCAGATATTGTTTTAAAATATAATTTAATGGTCCTTGTGTGTTATTTTCCTATAAATTATAAGTCATTATAAATGTTTTAGTTACATTATTAGTTCATAAATACTTAGGTTTATCACTATGTTCTTCTAAAACTATTTTATGTGTTTAATTAGTATGATTTCCTAGAGTGTTATGTTATTATTCCAGGATTTTAGTGTTGTGATTTATATGTTGTTTTGCTTCCTTGGTTATCTAGTAGCACTCTTGGGTTAAATTTTAATTCTTACCTTTTCCCATTCCATGTGAAACAATATATAATGGTTGTTTTTATCATGTCTAGTTATAAATATTAAAATGTACAATTTCTTCTGAAGGTGAAAAGTTCACCCTAAATAGTGTCTTCCCACTTAGACTGTGGGTCACACCTTTCTAACTAATCACAACCTATTGGATCAGTAAAATATTGGTTTTATGGGATGAAAGATTTATGGTTATGGTTAATTAGTGGAAATTTTTAATTTTTAATGTTTATGTATGTTTTATGAATTATAAAATGTTAACCCATATAATCAAACCATTATAGATGAACTTTATATTTATAAAGGATATTTTATAAATAATACTGCAGTTAAATTTTCTTATTGATTCTAAATAAAATGGTTGTGGTTATATTTTAGAAGCCTATAATTATTAATATTTATGGGAACTTTATAAATTGAGAAGTGGTATCACTTATAACTTAACCATCTATTATGAAAATTATAAATATTTTTTGAAACTTCTTTAAATATAAATTTTGGTGGTAAATTATTTTGTTGCCTTATCAAGGCTAGTACCTCTATTAATAATACATAATATCCATATGACTACATTAATAAATGCATAACTAGACCTATGTAGGTTAGTTAGGGAATTTTTTTATGATATAAACCCTTTAATGATGTTTTAAAAATCATAGTATTTTAAATCAAAACATTTAGTTTTCTTTTTGCTGAACCATGGATGTATTAAAGGGTACCCTTGTAGGTTTCCCTTCTTTTGATTTTTTTATATTAAACCCCATGGATGAATAGTTATTCCATATAGTGGTGATTATTTAATTTTTATTCATCCGTTTTTATGGTTTAACTTATAATCATTTGGTTGAATATTACTTGATAATTTCTACTTACATTAATAATAAATATGTTAATCTTCTCAGAGAATTATTTATATGAGGACATTATTAATTAAATTTACAATTGCAACCTAAAGGTTTTTTTCTATATATATTTCAATTAACATTTTCCTTGACTGAGACAAATTTTATGTATATTAAATTAATAAATGATGTTAAACTAATTTTTTTGAAATAAATAGCCTAATTATGATGGGATTTCGATGAAATAAATAATGTTTCAAAAAAGGATTTTAATATGAATATCATGTGTGTCCTGTGTAATTTTCAAAATATGATCCATGATTCTACCTTTCTTAAAGGGTGTTTATTTTTCTTAAAATATACACATTGAAATATTTATATAATTTAATGTGAATTAGGGTAATGACATACAATGGATCCTTAAGAGGTTTCCCTAATTTTAACACTCATATTAGGGTATTTTATTGTTCCTTATTCATTACTTATAATGAGATCATGAGAATTACCCCTAATCTTATATTCTATAGCTCAAACCAAGAATATAGTCCCTTAATACATGTGACCATTTTAGGTGTGACCCCCTGTAAATTTTTTGATTTGTGATTTGGTATGGTTCTAACAATTATAGGTTATCCCCTTTTAATTTTTAAAAACCATTCTAGTTTCTTACAGTCATTTTCTCTTATTTGGTATTTTTTGGGGGCCATTTTCCCCTCATAGGACCCTTACCATTTAAATGTGACACCCTTGTCTTTAAGGGTGGTCTTCCGATATGTTGATCCTTATTAATGGCATGATCATTGGGTAATACTCAGTTTCAGAGGGTAAAACATGACTAGGTAATGGTAAGACACATAGTATATAATGTGACCCTCCTCTTCATTCTTTTTAGTGAAGGATGACTGGAGAGTTTGATATCCATTTTACAGGCATGTCATGTATTGGGACTCTAATCTGGTTCTTTTTTATGGGCCACCAGATACCTAAACGTACAAGGGAATTTGTTCCTATAGATGATATCATTGATGTTCCTTTTATTAGTGCAATCATCGTGTAGAATGAGTTTGTACACACAGTGCATGTCGAGTTATAAAATGGTGCAGTGAGCCATTTGATTTTTGTAGTACTCATTTAATCATTGATCTGTTATTCTTTGAACATAATTCAGATCCAATGTAGAGCGACCATGGTGTTAGAAAACATCCATTATCATCCTAATATTTAGTATATGTTTTATGATGGATTAGGTGTTTTGGAATAATGGTCAACAATTATAGATTTAACACATAATGATTTAGTTCCCATAGATGTAAATCAAAAGGAATGTCACAGATATACCAAGAGAAAATCTATTTGAGCTCACTTTTAAGTGGATGGTTTTCCTTCTCATTGGTTTATAACATGTTAAATCATGTTGGTGACTGTAACACCCTGCCCCTACCTCATTTGATTGAGGAGGAGGTGAGGGTTACTTGGCCTTAAGAGACGTTCCCAAGCCACCAAAGGCCGGCAATAAATGCCGAGGACTTCAAGAGAAAAGTGGGGAACGATTTTCCCTCAAGAGGATAACCCAACCAACCAAGAATCAACAACTATAATGAATTCATTTTAAATCAACCAACCATGCCATAACTACCCAAAGTTCATACATTCGAATATTTCCAAAACATCAGAGTACAACAGAAACTAAAAGACAACCACGACAATCTGTGACACCACCACAGCTCTACTCCAGCTCCAAACTCCATGCACCACCAAGAATCACGAGGCAGTGCTAAAAGATGGAGATGCCTTACTTTTTCCAAGTCCCGGTACACTACATCCGCAAGACACCAAAGTGCCAAAGCAGGGGGATGAGTACAACTACTCAGTAGGATTTCCCTAAATGACCTCCCTACACATGCCACTAGGATAAACCATTAGCACATATTTAAAAAAAATTATATAAAACAATCCCAATTTTAAACTTATCAAAAAATCCAAACATGCCACACAAGATAAAGCCACAACAATCAAGACACATGCTGGTTACCATGATCACATTTCACCCACAGTCCCTATCTACAAACATCACATAGTCAAGCAATAAACCAACAATGAGGGTACTATCTCGGCCAACCCGTTCACAACCCAACAAGTGGTACTTTCTCGTCCTCTTTCCTGGATGGTGGCCCTTCCAACCATTATCCATCCATCAACCTGATTATAGTTTCACTTTCTCAACCACTCTACATCATCACAACCCATTCCAATACAATATCCCATCCATATTCACACAAGCATAAGCCACACAAGATCACACATTATTTCAACACCATCACATGCCATTGTCATTCTCATGTTCGTTGTCATTTTAATATCAACATTCTAAAATCATCCAATTGAATCCATTTCCAACAAAACCCATTTTTACCCAACCATCCCAATTTCATGCCAAAGACCCCAATTTCATCACCCATCAATTTTACAAAAAAATTTCCACATGATTTCCCAATTAACATTCAGGCACACAATTTGATTGTAAAAGCACCACACGATTCCACCAAGTGGAGTCAAGAGAGAAGCCACCTACCTTTAGGGTTCCTGAGAAATCAATCCACATGCAACCGCACCTTTGAAACTGGCGAACGCACCACCGAAACCTCTCTAGATCTTCTTCCCTAACACCCACAAGCCTCAAAACATCATCCAATGCCACCAAAACCCAAGATCTACACTCAATAAGTGTAAATCTAAAAAACCGATAATGAGGGAAGGGAAGATCTAGAGAAAACACAAAGAAACCATGGGAGAAGACTTACCCAGGAGGAATCTCCTTCAAACCCTCTTGAATCCTCTTCAAAACCCTTCCAAAATGAGTGGTAAAACCCTTCTGGCCCCTGAGAACTGAAAATCCCGAGTGAGGATAGAGTGGGAGGAATAGAGGAGTGTTTTAGGTCAAGCCCATGGGAGCCCAGACTTAAAAAAACCAACTTTAAGTGGCTGCACGGTTAGCCCGCACGGTTTGGCAAACCATGCGCTAACCATGCACACACCACTGCCTTGAGAGCAGGTGCCCGCACGGTTTCCTCGCACGGTTTGGAAAACCATGCGCAGGCCATGCGTAGCCTACTACCTTGAGAGTAGGTGACCGCATGGTTTCCTCACACGGTTTGGTAAACTGTGCATGGGCCGTGCGTAGCCTACTGCCTCTCCCTGCACGGTTTCTTGGAGCTTCTGCATAGTTTACACTAACCGTTCTCAAAACATGCACCCCTTTAAAAGCCTCCAAACTCATCCAAAAACATTCCAAACTCTCCCAACCTTTTACCAACTCATCTCATGCCCATAGACTCATAAGAAAACATAAACAAATACTCCATACCTCAAACTGGCGGTACTAAATTCTCCCCACCATTGGACTTTCCATCCTCAGAAAGTAGTGACCCTGCCCTTTGCCGAAAGAGTTCGGGCCATTGCTCGACCATTTGTTCCTCCCCTTCCGATGTTTCTTCCTGGATCTGGCCATGTTCCCACACAATCAGAACTAGGAAGATGATTTTACCATGAAAGACTTTCTTTTTCCTATCCACAACCCACACTAGAATGTGGACCAACGAAACATCTGGATCTAGCTGAACATGATCCCATCGAATAACATGGCCCAGATCTAGCTGATACTTTTTCAACCGTGACACATGAAACACACTATGTACCGCACTGAACCTTGGAGGAAAATCCAACTGATAAGCCACCTCACAAACCCTCTCAGCAATCTCAAAAGGTCCAATGTACCTCGGAGATAACTTTCCTTGTTTCCCAAACCGACGATGTCCCAACCGAGGAGAAATCCTCAAGAAAACATGATCACTCAACTCAAATGACAACGGTCATCGACAATGATCCGCATAAGATTTCTAATGACTCTGAGCTGTCTTCATCCTCTTCCTAATCAAATTGATCTTTTCTGTAGTCTCATGGACAAGACTCGGTCCAACCATCGAAGAGTCACCCGTTTCCACCCAACATAGTGGAGAACGACACAGCCGCCAATACAATGCTTCAAAGGGAGCCTTCTGTATGGGTGCTTGATAAATGTTATTATATTAGAATTCAACCAAGGATTGGTGCTCCTCCCACTTTCCACCAAAATCCATCCCACAAGCCCACAACATGTCTTCCAAGATTTGTATCATCCTCTCTGATTGTCCATCCATCTGAGGGTGATATGTCGTACTCATGGTCAACTTTGTTCCAAGGTATTGCTCCAAAGATTTCCAGAAACGGGATGTAAACATCAGATATGTATCTGATACGATCAAAACTAGAACACCATACATCTTTACTACCTCCTGAACATATATTTTGGACAGATCCTCCACCGTAAGAGATTCATGAATTGAAATTAAATGGTCCAACTGTGTTAGACGATCCACTATCACACAAATGGCATCATGTATTCCGACCGTTCTTGGGAGACCTGTGAAAAAATCCATCACTATCTACTCCCACTTCCAAATAGGGATAGGTAAATACTGCGACATTCCTTCTGGCCTCTGGTGCTTTCCCTTGACCTGCTGGAAAGTGAAGAATCGTGAAACAAACTCAGCCACTCTTCTTTTCATTCCAACCCACCAAAATTGTGCTTTCAATGCCTTATACATCTTCTGAATTACAGGGTGAACAGCCGACCTGGAATGATGGTATTCGCTGAGAATATCCCCTTGACAATCCACCGGTACAACTATCCATTTATTGAAACACAAAACTGATTCTTTATTTACCTGCAAACCCTCAATGGTCTCCCCACCGTTGCATTTCGACCTCATGGTCTCACACTCCGAATCAAACATCTGCACCTATTTAACCGGGCCTTCCAAGTAAGGAATCAAAGAAACTCGATTGAAGACCCCTTTATCACCTTGGTCGTCACCTTCTAGCTGGATGTCAGCTATCAGTAACATCAACTACAACTGGTCAGATGCATGCTTCCCCGCCTGAGGATATGATTTCCTACATAATGCGTCCACAACTGAATTTCTCTTACCCAGTGTGTACATTAAGACAAAATCAAACATATGGAGATATTATATCCATCTCCATTGAATCAAGTTCAAATCCATTTGTGAGAAAATGTGGTTCAAACTTTTTTGATCTCTATAGACCATGAATTTCTCACCGAAGAGATAATGGCACCACATTTTCAAAGCATGGAACACTACTGCCAACTCCAAATCATGAGTTGGATATTTCTTCTCTTGCACTCTCAACTTCTTTGAGACATACATGACTACATGATCCCCTTGAATGAGAACACACCCCAACCCTAATCCCAATGCATCACAATACACCACATACCCTTTTCTTGGTTCTGGAAAAACCAAAATTGGAACTGATATAAGGCAACTTTCCAGCTCTTTGAAACATTGCTGACACTACTCGTTCCACTGGAATGGAACATTATTTCTTTTCAACGCTGTCATTGGTGAAGCCAGACATGAAAAATCACAAACAAAGCAGTGATAGTACCCAGATAGACCGAGTAAACTCCGTACCTCAAACAAATTCATTGGTGGTTGCCACGAGATAACCGCCTCTATCTTTTCTGGATCTACTGAAACACCCTTTTCAGAAATCACATGGCCATGAAAATGGACTGCCTGTATCCAAAATTCACACTTTGACAATTTGGAATACAACCGATGATCTCTCCAGATCCCTAGCACCATCGCCAAGTGCTGCTCATGCTCCTCCATTTTCTTTGAATACACCGGAATATCATCCACAAACACCACCACGAATGAATCCAGATATCTCTAAAATATCTGATTCATAAATTCCATAATCACTGCTGGTGAATTCGTTAGACCAAAGGGAATAATGACGTACTCATAATGTCCACATCGACTTCTAGAAGCTGTTTTAGGAATATCCTCCTTCCTTACTCATAATTGATGATATCCCGATCTCAGGTCGATCTTGGAGAACCACTGGGCTCCCCTCAACTGCTCAAACAGGTCATCAATTTGTGGAAGTGGATATCTATTCATTATCGTCACTTGGTTAAGTCGAAGATAATATACACAAAGTCTTAAAGGTACATCAGCCTTTTTTACAAACAATACCGGAACTGCCCACATAGATGTGCTAGGACAGATAAAGCCTTTATTTTCTAACTCCTCCATCTAGACATTCAACTCCCTCAATTCTGTGGGTTCCATCTAGTAAGATGGAATTGAGATAGGACTGGTCCCCAGAAGGAGATCAACTATAAACTCCACTTCTCTTACATGAGGTAACATGGAGAATTATTCAGGAAAAACGTCCATAAACGGGTCAACCACTATTGGAAAAACACTATTACTGACCTCCTGTATCGATTCCAACAACAATATCACCAACTGATACGATAACGTGCCAACTGTCGGTGCCAACAAGACTGCTACAACCTGCTTCTCATGCCTCTCTCCTCTGAAGATATGTCTAGCACCATCGTGTGTCATAAAACACATTGTTCTCACATCACAATTGATGTGGGCCCGAAATTCTATTAGCCAATCCATGCCCAAGATTGCATCATAGCCATCCATCTCAAGTACTGAGAAATCCCACACTATCTCAATCTCGCCCAAAATGATACAACATGCTCTACACAAGAAGGATCAAAACTCTTTTCTACCCAGAGGGGTTTGATGTTTCAACATAGAAGGAATTATCTCTACCTTTAAACCCAAAAACTCACCAATGCATGCAGCAATAAAAAAGTGTGAAGCACCCATATCAAACAACAATTGCATGCAGGTAGAATTTAAAAGAATAGTACCTCGTACAGTGGATGGTCCCGACTGATCGTCCACCACAATCTAGTCAGCTCCGAACAACATCTTAGTTGCTACACCCTGGACTTTACTCCCTTGTTTAGGTGTCATGGTGTTTCGAAAATCACCATGACTAACCTTACCTTGCTGACGAGGGGTATGTTGTTGCCCCCGTCCTGTCGAAGTATAGGACGCCTGCGATCCTTGCGGAGTGTCACGCACACTCGTCCTTGGAGCATTCCTATAGTATCACTAGAGATGCCCCATCTGCTTACAACTATAACATGCTCTGGGTTGTGCCGTGCAATCCTTATTGATATGCGTCGAGGAGCCACTCTGAAAATAGACCAATTTACTCCAGGGATTCGTAGAAAGGTTCACGGATCCCGTCGTCACATTCTGTTCCATGATCCCGCTCTGGGAATATGTGTCCCTCTTCCTCTTGAACGAAACGTTAGAGTTCCCATTAGTCCCTGTGGGTATTACCACGCTTCCTCTACCCGGAGTTCCCAATAGATCTCTCTCAGCTACCGAGGCTCGATTTACAAATTCTGTGTAGTCCGCGATATACATCACCAATATTTTAGAATGGATTTCCTACCTCAAGCCCGCCTCGAAAATCCTTCCTTTCAGCAATGTGTTACCCGCCACCTCGGGTGCAAACCACTCTAAGCTCATAAACTTAGCTGCATATTCCATTACCAACATATGTTCTTTCTTCAAACTAAAAAAGTCAGTTTTACACTGAATCTTGAACGTATGAGGGTAGAATTGTTTGTTAAACAATTCCTCAAAGGTTTCCCACATCATACCCTAGTCTGTACCTGCTTGGACAAGCAGCTCCCACCATTGAAGGGAAATATCCTCCAGCTTATACATTTCTAGCGTGACCTTCAGCTCGGTCAGGGTTCCCAAGAAGTCAAAAATTCTATTTATTCGGGACATCCACGCCTCTACCCTTTCTGGGTCTGCATCACCCCTAAAAACAGGTGGGTTCTACTTCTGAAACTGAGCCGTATAGTCAACATTCTTGGGATCTTCTACTCTATTAATACTTCCCACTGCTTGGAAGGATTGGACTATACATTGCACTAGCTGCTGGTTCACCTGGGGCTCAGGTGAAACCACATTCTCATCAGCCACTTCCAGTTGGTCTCTATGAAGCCAACATAGTGCCATTTCTATAAACATAAAACAAACAAGCATGAGTCTCATTTCTGTAGAAATCACGAATCAACCACGTCAAGTACCATTTCATAACAATCAATCACAACCAAGCTCTTCATTCTTGCACATTTCCCATGTTTCACCATTTTTGAAAATCAACCATTTTCAAAATACCATGTTTATTCATATTTCAGGTTCACAAATTTGAAAAAAAAAAAATTTCAATTCAACCCATAAATCATTAAACCCAATGAAATATGCATCCTAGAGGGAAGTCATTTCTATCATATATATCATGCTCATCTCATTGGCTACACCTATGACAATGAGATTTCCAATGCCTATAAGTGTCCTCAAAACACTTATGTACCCAACTCCTTGGTAACTTGAAGTTCATCATAAAAGGGTTAGCTACATCCTTTTATGCTATACATTCCATGTTCTAACCGTCCTACACCTTGCTACCATCCCGACTCTAGGAATAACCAAGAACGAATGTCAACTCCAAATCCAAGAATCAACTCCAATGGACCGAAAAAGATGATACCACTTGTAACACCCCGCCCCTACCTCATTTTCATGAGGAGGCGGTGAGGGTTACTTGGCCTTAAGATACATTCGCAAGGTGCCAAAGGCTGGAAATAAATGACGAGGGCATCAATAGAAATGTGGGGAACGATATTCCATCAAGAGGATAACCCAACCAACTAACAACCAACAACTATAATGCATGCATTTTAAATCAACCAACCATGCCATAATAACCCAAATTTCATACAACCGAATATTTCCAAAACATTATAGTACAATGGAAACTAAAAGACAACAACGGCAATCTGTGATGCCACCACAGCTACACTCTAGCTCTAAACTCCATGCACCACTAAGAATAATGAGGCAATGCTAAAAGATGGAGATGCCTTACCTTTTCCCATGTCCCGGTACACTACATCTGCAAGACACCAAAGTGCCAAAGCAAGGGTGTGGGTACAACCACTCAGTGGGATTTCCCCAAATGACTTCCCTACACATGCCACTAGGATAAATTGTTAGCACATTTATAAAAAAACTTTTTATATAAAACAATCCCATTTTCAAACTTATCACAGAAGCCAAACATTCCACACAAGGGAAATCCACAACAATCAAGCCACATTCTGGTTACCATGTTCACATTTCACTCACAAGCCCCGTCTCCAAACATCACATAGTCAAGAAATCAACCAACAATGGGGGTAATTTCTCGTCCAACCCGTTCACAACCCGATAAGTGGTAGTTTCTCGACCAAATGCCTTGATATTGCCCCTTCTGACCATTATCCATCAATCTCCCTAATTATAGTGGCACTTTCTCGACCACTCCACAACATCACAACCCATTCCAATACAACATTCCATCCATATCCACACAAGACCAAGCCACACAAGATCACACATTATTTCAACACCATCACATGCCATTTTCATGCTCAAGTTCATTGTCATTTTAAAATCAACATTTTTGAAATCATCCAATTGAATCCATTTCCAACAAAACCCATTTTTACCCAAACATCCCAATTTCATGCCAATAACCCCAAATTTCATCATCCATCAATTTTCAAAAAAAATTTCCACATGATTTACCAATTAAATTTCGAGCACACAATTTAATTGTAAAAGCACCACATGATTCCACCAAGTGGAGTCGAGAGAGAAGCCACCTACCCTTAGGGTTCCCGAGATATTGATCCACACACAACCGCACCTCCGAAACCGGCGAACGGACCACCTAAACCTCTCTCGATCCTCTTCCCTAACACCCACAAGCTGTAAAACATCATCCATGGCCACCAAAACCCTAGATCTACAAAAAAAAGTGTAGATCTATAAAACCAAGAAAGAGGGAAGAGAAGATCTAGAGAAACACAAAGAAACCATGGGAGAAGACTTACCCAGGAGGAATTTCCTTCAGAACCTCTTGAATCCTCTTCGAAACCCTTCCAAAATGAGTGGGAGATACCTTCTAGCCCCTGAGAACCGAAAATACCATCTCAGTATCCATTGGGAGGAAGAGAGGAGTGTTTTAGGTCATGCCCAGAGGGATCCCGGACTTAAAACCCCCAACATTAAGTGGCCGCAAGGTTAGCCCGCACGGTTTGGCAAACCGTGCGCTAACCGTGCGCATGTCACTGCCTTGAGAGAAGGTACCCACACAGTTTCCTCACACAGTTTGGAAAACCGTGTGTAGGCCGTGCGTAGCCTCCTGCCTCTCCCTAAACGGTTTCCTAGAGCTTCCACATGGTTTATACTAACCGTGCTCAAACCGTGCGCCCCTTTAAAAGCCTGCAAACTCATCCAAAAACATTCCAAACTCCCCCTAATTTTTTACAACTCATACCATGCCCGTAAACTCATAAAAAACATAAAAAAAGGCTTCATAACTCAAACTGGGGGTACTACAGTGACAACTAATAGACAAATTCACTAGTCGATGGAGCATTTGGAATGGGATAAGATTATGTTTCTGTTGAATATGACACTAAGAACACACCCATGGTGTGGAGTATCAGATCAATTCTAGTTAAATGTGTCCATACAAGTAGAAGTAGAAAAATCAGGACAGACCATTTGGAAATGGTTTCCTAGATTAGATTCCCTAGTGGATGTAATCTTTCATCTTAAGTTGGTGCTTTCATGATAGGACAATGATTTCATGGATGGTTGTGTGAACAACGTCTAAAAATTCCATTAGTTGGGGATTGACATAGGTGGTTACTATTGAGAGATCATGGAATGAATCAAATTTTATTGGAATTATTTTTTATTGATAGAAATATATATGAAGGTAAATCCGAGTTCCTACAAAGGAGGTCTTCTTGAGAGGATTGACTAACATTTTAATGTGCATTCTTGTATGCTTGGTTCAAAACCATACTCATAACCTTTTATTGGATATGGTGGGGGTGTCTCTAGTCTTTTGGGTAATAATTCTATCATTTTGGTGAAAATTTTATAAGGGACACCCATGTTCACTACATTATAATCAACCGGGTAAAATGAGAGAGTTCCAATTATATGCCACCCTCAATCTTAAATGTTGCTGGACTTGGCGAGTGAACTATAACAGATTTTTCTCTGAAAGCATGGTTGTTCATATAATCTTGTTATCCCTGACTTTATCTGGGTTCTAATGTATAAATTCACTGGATGGACTCATTGATTCCATTTTCCTCTTTGAATAATCATCAGGTGGAGCCCACTTTGGGTTCAGTTACTGTTCTTTGTATGTCGATGTTTGGTTTGTACCGACATCTCTCTTGTATGTGCTTAATGTGGTTTTCCATGGATGATTTCATTGGACACTAGTTCTTTATTATAAAGCTACCCCAAACCTTAATCAGGATTAGATGTTATGTTTAATGGGTAGTGATCATGTGTGTTAGATCTTTCATTCAACGATGTTCATGTTGGGAATGACAATTTAAATGGACTTTTGGGGTGATACATCAATAGAAGCATGTTACAAGATTCCTTCGACATGCTCAGAGAAAATAAAGTGCCAAGATTTTGAAATAAACAAGGTGTCTAATTAGATTATTTTTAGGGTAGTCAACGAGGGGTGTCTGACCTTGATATCTCTATCTCTTGTCATATGTAGTCAGTGAGGAACCTCTCAATATTATATCATCAGGTTATGGATAGTGTTGTGGGTATGAGTGAAGGTTGAACATGAAAGTTATCCTGACCAGGTTTTAGGTTAATTTGGAGTTGAGCATTTGTTAATGTTAAGAATGACACCTAGAGAATCATTATATGTATATGGGGTGTTCTTAAATGAAACATCTAATAGTTTATGTACAATGATTCAGAGTTTTTCCATTAAAATAGAAGAACATATAGTGGGGATCACCTTATGTTGAATGTTTAAAAATTACACATTGAGATCATGTCTTCAGTATTGAAGGCACATGTATGTTTCATCTTAATGTTTCAATTGGGCAATTATCTTGGGATTAATTCTTTATGACACTTTTATCATACACGTATTTTAGTTATTGGAAGGTATCGTAGGAATTAGAAGAAAAACACCAACGTTTAGACAATGCTTCATGAACTGAGTATGTCAATTGATCATTTCATTGATTGTTTCAGAGATTCCTGGGGATGAGAATGTCTATTCTAATGATTTTGTATCATTCCCCATTTTTTATCAGATTGAATTCCAAGGTAATTATAATTTTATCATTTAGAGGATGACATGTTTTTTATATCAACCATCTGAGTGTAAATCCATGTTTTGGAATAGATAATTTTTTTTGAGATGTGGTTGAGATAAAAGAGGTGTATCATGTGTCTTTTTGAGTTTTGGGAGTGTCAGACCTTAGAAAATATGGTTTGGGTGGACTAGTAAGTTCGTGTAGTTTGTCTTAAATAGTGTGGCCCATGAGTGTAAAACATGCTCCTTGTGCAGGTGAGAAGATCTAACCTACACAGGTTGTGAACAGTATTCCCAAATCATGAACTTTCCCTCACGCTTCATGACAATTAACCAATGTCTATGCAGAGTTTAGAAACATAATTGACCTAACCAAGTCAGCTAACTTTGTGAGGGGTCCTCTTGAGTAGTGTGGGGAATAATGTTAGGGCATGATTTGGACAATTATGTAGCAAATCGTTGCAGACCATAAAAGCAATGAAAAATGACAAGTTTTTCCAAAATTGTTAAAATCCATTAAATCTTTTCCCCCCATTGTTTTTCTCAAGAAGACTATCTAGGAGAATCCCTTTCAATACACATTGTGATTTTGGTTATATTCTTATTTTGTTATCAGATTCCTTCATTGTTGTGTGTGTTGGAGATCTTGGGTTAAGATCTTTAATCCTTTTCCATCTATTATAACTATCTAATTTCCACTATTTTACTATTTTGTGTTTTCTAATTCACCATATTTTTATATAATTCATCTATTTCATCGATTTATCTTAAACTAAACCAAATCAAGACTTGATATTGGATGTGTTATTTTTCCATGGTATAAGGTAGCTGTTTCTAAAATCCATTCTCTTAAAGTTATAGTGTTTTATAATTTACATCATTAGGTTATGATCTAGTATTTATATGTGATGATTCTAAATTGTAATTTCATATTTGTAGAACATAAATCCATGGATTTAGTATCCCTTGTTTAATAAATTAGATATGTTATTGTCCATGGTCCTTAGTTTTCAACAACCTTTAAGGTTGTGACTATTGGGTTCCTTTTAATTAATTAATGCCTTTCTAATAAAAACCCTTATTGAAGTTTTCTATCTTATAAAAAATAATGGGTGGATTAAATTAAAATTTGGGAGGATGTAATTCCCCATCTATGTTATCCCTTATTGGATAAATCATCTTCTAAGTTATTTTGGACCAATTTTTATATAAATAACCAATTAATTCAAAATAGTATACAAGTTAGCTTAACATATTTTTCACCTATATCATGTATAGTGTTATCTTACCATGGTAGACCAACTATCCCTAATAAATTAATGAAATTATTTTTATTAATTTATAATGGTAAGGACCACATAATGAGCTAAATGAGATGCTAAGAGACCTGACCATATTTAGTGTCCATAAAGGGGTCATGAATTACATAAGATCCCATCCTCCCTCTTGGTATAACTGGAATGATTAATATTTTTAGCCCTTAACATTGATAGAAGTTAAATGATTAAATGAAAAAAATAGTTTCTTTACACCTCGACTGATACTCATGTTCCTTTTTACTGAATTCCTAGAATGGGATCCTGGGTTTTTGAGTCTTTATATGCTGGGAATGAGAAATGTTATATCTTGGATGGGAAAACTATGCATGTTTCTTACCTTCATATGAGCGACACAAGTTCATAGGGGAGAACACATGGATGAGTTTAGTGTCATGATGGTTATAGAATTTCATAATTGAGAATCAAAATCCTTTGAGAGATGCTAGGTATGGGATCTGGGGTGACATTTTTTACTTTATTCCAAGAGTGATAATATTAATTATATTTATAGATTCAAAATAAGTTATCATTTCTCTTTGTTTAATCCTTACAATCTCAATACGGTACTTGGGTTCCTTCTTAATAAATACCTTGGATGGGCCTAGGATGAATTTGAATATATTTAATTGTATCCTCTTATTAATTTATAGCAATGGCTTAGATATCAACTACCACGATTTGGTTGTTTTTATCGAGGGACTAGTCCAACAGGCTGAATGACATGATTGGGATTGGTCCTTAATTCATATTAACTGGTTCATCCATTATTAAATTCTAACACATTATTTATAGGTCCACCTAAAATAGATCCATTAATTATTAAGTTGAAGAATTTATGTTTGGCTCGGTGCCCTCTATGAACCTGAACTGGCTTATTTACATTTATTTATTTATTTAATTACCAGTCATATCTTCACATGACTATGATTTATATTCATGGACTATATTATTCATTAGAAACAATTGGTGGTGGCCTAGTGAGTATATCTCACACCATACACAGGCCACCATTGCACTGGGGTACCCGAGCAGATCTTCATGTTCACAGGATGAGGATTTATTACTTGTGTGTGTCCATTATACCTTTGAGTTAGGAGAACATGACTAAGAAGGTACTCAGGATTCTCATGGATCTAGTCATTGGGCCTTTTTTATGGTTTCTATATTTCATTCTTCTTTTACTTTTATCATTATCTAGATATGAATGATTTTTTGTATTTGGAATTGGACACTATTATCTAGTTATTAAATTTATCTTATGATGTTTTTCTAGAAATTTATTAATACTTATGGTATAATTTTTTATGTCCTTTTTATTATTATACCATTGTGACACTCTAACATTGAGGGTATAGTCTCCTCAATGTACCACCATTAGACCATTTCTGCTAGTTAAAAGCCTCTGGAATATGGGGAGGTAATCATGAGGCCATGTGGAAACTGAAACAACTATTGGTTTAGTGGTCAGTTGGGTCGTTATATTATAGGTCATTAAAATCTAGAACCATATAAGGATTGTTCAAGGTTATTTATTATTTAATTATTTTAAATCATATATTTAATGGTTCTGATGACCTCGAAAATTGATTTGAAGGTAAGGACATATTTAATGGAAAACACATGATTGGGGGAATTACAACACATAATATGTTCCTAATAACCATAATAATTATGTCAAGGTGTATTACTTAAACAATCCATTTAAACATAATCTTGACCATAATATGACAGGAATAAATGAAAATAATATTGTTCCATATTAATAATCACATGGATATTATAATATTATAATAATCACATGGAATATAAATAACTAATATCATAAATAGGGAATGAATACTTCCAAAATATCATAAACATACCATCAAGGCTTCACCTAATAAACCATACATACACAGGTATTACATCATCCAATACCCATACTAGTTTGTCTCATGAGACCTACTAATGCATTGTGAGGATATAACGTTCAACACCCATCACATACTGAGTCCAATGCATTCCTCATATGAAGAGGGTGAAACATAAACAACATAAACATTAATGTTGAAAAACTATCATATGAAATTTGAATACATTAATCATAACCATGAATGCTAACAAAAATAGAACATCCACAGTCAAGCTAATCATAAAACCATAAATAAAATACGGTAGACGGTATCATAAGAGATCAAACTAAATTAATTATAAAATTAAAAAAAGATTCCGACATAGATAAAAATACATTAAATGATATCACTAAAAAATTATTAAGTAATAACTCTTATTAAACCCATATGAAAAACACTTTTGAATAAAAATACACCCATTTTGAGAACCCATATTCATTACCAAAACACCCTTTTCTTTGAAAACCCATTTTCATTACCAAAATAACCTAAATTAAAAACATTAATTTAAGGAAACATGAAATCATGAAAGGTGTGATAAAAATAAAATAATGTCCACTATAGCATCCTGCCTTTTTATTAGATGAACTTTCATTATATTTTACAAAACCGAGGATCTTTAATGTTTAGTGTCTTGGAAACCAGGAACTTAAAACATGAGAACATAAAACATTCTTCTAAAACACTTGAAAGGCTTCTCCTTATGTTCATCCTAGGTTCATTACTGCATCTAATAACCTGGGGAAATACATTAAAAGAAAGGGTCAGCAGAATTCCCAGTAAGGGAAACAAGGAGAAACATTTAACATGTGAACTTGAGATACATCAACAATGTCATGAAAAATAACTTTAAGGAATGAGAAAGAAATAAAGAGGCATATCATAATGAAAATAACGTATTTCATAACTTGAAGATGTGGCTACAACATTTAATATAGAAAATCATTTATGTCTCACCAAGGTCCATCCCCAAGGTGTCATTAAAAATTACCAAGGTTATTCACCAAGGCGTCGTTAAAAAAATGGTCATCTCTAGAGATTAAGTCTTTACGCAATGCATTGGAGCGCTATTAGGGCACACCCATGACATGTATTTATTATCATGTGAGCCACATATATCATCATTAATCATTTCATAAACAACCCATATATCATAAAAGAAATGGGTTTTATTTCATAATTATAACATTTTAAAAACTGCTTTAAAGACATGATCTTTATGTCACTTTAAACCCACGGAAAGGGAAAGCGGGTCTCATGTATATAAAACCCAGAATTTAAAATAGAAAATTTTATTATATATGTGATTACCCCTTTAGAAGAAAGATATTTGAGTATTCACTTAATAAAATAAATGAATTTGAGAATAAGAGAGACATTTTGAGACGGAAATTCTGCAGCATAACGGCTATGTTACGAGGTTTTAGAAAACATTGAAAATAGATGGGACATGGGTCACCCACTCATAAATGATCCATAAAATAGTAGGGGGACATAATATAAAGGATTTAATAACATGGTAATCAAATTTGAACGATATACCATATGAAATGACGAACATGAAAGGAAGACAAAAATAAGATTTCTCTTATTAAATTCGGCAGCCTAACGTCGTCACTTAAACTTCAAAAAATAAGAATTGAAGAGATCAAATAGGGTATCTCGTAATATTAACATAAAAGATAAGTATTATAGATATATAGATCATACCCCAACATAATAAAAAGGAAATTGAAATACTTGACATGAAAGTAGAACTTTGAAAAAATGAGAAAGGTGAAAGAATCCCTTAAAAATTTGGCAGCCTAACGGTGCCACTTAAACTTCAACAAAAATAAATTGACGAGATCAAATAGGTTCACTCATCATATGAACATAAAATATCAGATTGATATATATAGAGATAATACCCCAACATAATAAAAAGTAACTTAAAATACTTTACATGAATGTAGAACTTTGAAAAGGAGAAAGGTGAAAGAATCCCTTAAAATTTTGGCAGCTTAACGGCGTGACTTAAACTTTAACAAAAATGAGTTGATGAGATCAAATAGGGAATATTATCATATGAACATAAAAGATCAGTATGATATATATATAGATCATACCCCAACATAAAAAAGTAACTTGAAATACTTGACAAAAAATAGAACTTGAAAATGAGAAGGGTGAAAGAATCCGTTACAAAAATTTCGGCAGCCTAACGACGCCACTTAAACATTCATAAAATTAAATGATGACAGTAAGAGGGGATCTCCCATAATATGAAAATGAAAATGTCAGTAATAGGAACATAAAATAACATCCTCTAACATAAGAACATGGAGCATAGAAGAAATGACTTGAAAGAGAGTATTTGAAAAGAAAGAGAGTTTGGATCCCTTACCTTAAACGTAACTCTTAAAACACAAAGGTAGGGACCTTGAGGGCTTGGGGGCACCTTGGGAGGACTATTTGGGAGTTAATGAGACCATAGCATCATTGGGGAGTGTTGGGAGTCGAATGGATGAGAGGATGACTTGGTATTTATAGGGATAGTGAGGGGACAAGGCATTAATGGCCAAGGGACACCTCACAAGTGGCTTTCTCAAAACAATGGGCTCTCCCATGGTATTTCCCATGGATTTAGGCCACATGGGGCCCCCCCATACAATATTTCATCACCTTTTCTCGGCCAACCCTTAAAATATCTAATGAAATCATCATGAAACAGTTATGATGTCATTAAACATACCGAAACCCTGAAACTGTATTTTTACTATTCACTGAAAATTCAACTTTCTCAGAAATATCCCAAAATTTAACCTTAACCAAATATCAATGCTCTGATTTCAAAAATGAACTCCATTTTAAAAAAATAATTTTCTAAATATTTTTAATTTAATTTTTAAATAAATACACTATTCACCAAAATTTCATTTTTTCAGAAAAATCCCCGAAAATTACCTTAACATAATATGGATGTTCTGAGTTCAAAAATGAAATCCATTTTATAAAAATAATTTTCTAAATATTTTTAATTTAATTTTTAATTAAAAAACACTATTCACATGAAAAAAATAGTACTTGAATAATAATTTATGAAACCGTTATTTAACCATTGTATTGAATCACATTACATAATCAATGTCCCTAGATTATATTAATAATTTCTTAAAGTGAGATTACTAATCCATTTGGTCAGATTACTAATCCTAAGCATAAAATCACTATTCATAATTTACAATTCATTAAAAATTATGTTGATCTTATTAGACTCTAAATTTCGTACTGAACATAATTATAGAAGACCATTTTTTGAAAATCATTACACATTTTTATTTATTTAAGGTTTACGTAAACATTTTTTTAAAATATCCTTTCTCTAAAATTCACCAAAAATATGCATACTATATTTATCCGGACATTTGAAAATTCATAAATTTCATTATAAGAAGAAATCAAATTTTTTATTTAAAACAAAGGATTACACAAGGCAGTTATGGTCTCCTTACATAGCCCCTTATCACACTAGCATATGACCTAAGTGTAAGGTGTGTTAAGGTGAGAGAATCTGAGGGAGGCTCGACCGACATCACATGCGTAGTAATTTCTATCAGTTTGAACTTTTCGCAAAGGAGATTCCGTTCTAGCTTCACACCATGAAGTTCGGCTTGGGTTTGGTCCAGAGAAAATCCCAGTGGTGATACCTCCTTCCCATGTTCTGTTAGATGGGATTCAATTGGTCCAAGATTACTGGGTGAGGCCATCAAATCTTATTTCTATATTAATTAACCATGATCCCTTGTATTTAGAGACAATAATCGAAACGTTTAGTTTCCAACGGTCATATTGACCAATGGTCATATAACAGTCAAAACCCAAAGGTCTCATTTTAATTATTCTCATGTTATCAAATGAAACAGTTTTGTTGAGTATAAAAAAAATAAAATAACACACAAAATCAGGAAACAAGATTTATTCAAAATTTCGGGTCATTACAATCTTCCCCCTTTAAGAAATTGCGTCCTCACAATTTTTAAAATTGGGTTTTGAAATTTCATTAAAAGTCCCACATCAGAAAAGGAGTCAGTAAAACTATTACTTTAAAAGAAAGAAAGGGAAGTACAAAGGTCACCTGAGTTAACCCACACTAGGATTCCATGTAGGAAAACATGGACATAGAGGAGAAAACAAAGGTTTAAGTTCTAAGGGAGAGTGATAGAAAACTTGATTAGGAGAAGGTTAACCACGAGAAAATCCCAATCTTATGATTTGTGTAAACAGCCTTTGATTACCTAGTAGTAAACGTAAACCAACAACTTTTTTGTTTTACTTTCCTTTTCATAATTTTGAGGAATTCATTTACTACATAGAATAAAAACATAAGGAAATATACCTACCTTCATGCAGAGTTTCATCTTTTAATAAGTTTCTACCAAAACTAATCTTTTCTCCAAACTATGAGCATTCAAAAACACTTGGTCTCATTAAAACACAAGAATCATCTTCTTGAGAGTCATGTAATCCACAAAAGATTAACTATCAATTTCTTCTATCTGTAAACATTATCCGAAAAACAGAAAGGGTAATATAAAACAACACTTCAAAAAGAATGAATCCCATAGGAAGGGAAACGACTTTTAAATCTTCAATGATCCATGGTACTACCCAAAGTTCATCGTAGACCATTCCATAAATAACTGTACTTAAAATTCCTTGAAATGAACCAAACTAAGATTGAAACCCAAATACAAGAAGTATTTGATAACATAGTCTTCCAAAATAACTTCATCGTTCATCTCCAAACAACATAAACCACTCCTAACATCTTATAAAAAAAGTAACTAACCTAAACATATTTTCCACAAGATAGGTTAATAATTTCCATAAGTAACCTATATAACCATAAGTTCACCATAAATTGATCGATTCATCAAAATATAAGCCAAACTTTACTCATCAAAGAAAATACCATAGTAATCTATTTACCGCGATTAAATAGGGTTCCCAAAATAGTGAACGTCTTCCAAAATAGTAATCACCTTTTAATCCCCTAATCACCTTTTTTTAAGAAGAATAGCTTCACTACATCAACATGTGGTACATAATAATAGATGTTTTCCTTAATGATATAAAACCATCTTATGTAGTGACTCAATGTTCTTAGAAAACATTAAAGATATGCTCATAGAGCATGAACTAAAATACAACATGACATAGATAATTATTGCGAAGAAGTTGCATGTACTTTAGTCATCATGATCCATCTCAGCATAGGACTTGAATTATTCCCGTGTCCTTGAAGATTGTTGATGCTAATCATGCCTCTCATCCCTTCCACAAGAGCATTTCCTTGAATAATGTCCATCTTCTCCACATTTACGACATTGAAAATTATAAGTTACATTAGATCGAACCATATCTCTATTCGTCAAATTATCCATTTTTTGAAGCAATTGGATACTTTATGACCTATCTTCCCAAACTTAAAGCATATCATGGTTCCTTTGTGACAATCTCCTTGGTGCCTCTTCCCACACTTTTTTCCAAAAAGAAACTGGGTATCCTTTCCCTTATCAACTTTATCAGATGAACATCCCTGAGACTTCATCTTCTTCTTACTTGATGAATTTGGGCATTCAAATATGTACCAATTATAAATTGTGATTTTTTATAGCTGGTTTGGAATAACCACAATATGTTCAACTTGATCTTTCGTCAACTCTATCATATTAATAAGGCAATCGTCGCATTTCTTATCACCTTGGTTGTTGGGACATGTTCTTCCATTTCCTGCAATTAAATAAGAAGAGAAACTATAATTAGGGGCTTAAATACTTATCCAATAATCATGAAAAAGAAACTTTAAGCATAAAAGGACAAACTTGTAGAATAAAAGTATATCCTAACTTGTGATCCCCTGGGTTACAATCTAGGTTATCCATGATCATATATTCTTATGTGAATCTTTATTTTATTTTATCTTTGTTCCTTTAATAATGGTTCATACTAAGCTTATGAATTTACCAAAGCATATCCCCCTAGAGTGTCATAACCAAGAGTGCAGCAAGGCCCGTTATCATGTACCAGTTCCCATTCGAGTCTAGCTCAAAGTGTTGTTTTTGGGTTTTACACCTATGTACATCTATGCCAGAGCCACCTCTACCTGCTCGTATCCAGACAAGGATGTATTTTCTTGGCAACCACTTACTCAATACTCACCAATATACTTGGAATATTTCCTATATTTAAACATTTATATAGGATTATTCCTAAAGTTTTCATATCCTAATTTCCACAAATAACTAAACCATCCTTTGATACCAACTATAGCATCCCACCTTTTTATCACATAAACTTTTATTACAATTTACAAAATCGAGGATCTTTAAGGTTTAGTGTCTTGGAAACCAGGAACTTAAAACATGAGAACATAAAACATTATTCTCAAAAACTTGAAAGGATTATCCTTATTTTAATCCTAGGTTCATTACTGCATCTCATAACCTGGGGACATACATCAAAAGAAAGGGTGAGCAGAAGGCCCAGTAAGGGAAACAAGGGGAAACATTTAACATGTGAACTTGAGATACATCAACAATGTCATGAAAAAGAACTTTACGGTATGAGAAAGAAATCATGAGGCATATAATAATAAAAATAACGTATTTCATAACTTGAAGATGTGGCTACAACATTTAATATAGACAATCTTTTCTGTTTGACCGAGTTTCATCCCCAAGGTGTCATTAAAAATTACCAAGGTTATTCACCAAGTCGTCGTTAAAAAAATGGTCATCTCTAGAGATTAAGTCTTTACCCAATGCATTGGAGCACTATCAGGGCACACCCTTGACATGTCTTTATTATCATGTGAGCCACATATATCATAATTAATAATTTCATAAACAACCCATATAGCATAAAATAAATGAGTTTCAATTCATAATCATAAGTTTTTAAAAACTGTTTTAAAGACATGATCTTTATGTCACTTTAAACCCATGGAAAGGAAAAGTGGTTCTCATGTATAAAAAAGAAAGAATATAAAATAGATCATTTTGGTATATATGTGAATACCCCTTTAGTTAAAAGTGATTTGAGTATTCACTTAATAAAATAAATGAATTTGAGAATAAGAGAGACATTTTGAGACGGAAATTCTGCAACATAACGGCTATGTTACGAGGTTTTAGAAAACATTGAAAAGAGAAGGGACATGGGTCACCCACTCATAAATAATCCATAAAATAGTAGGGGGATAGAATATAAAGTATTTAAGAACATGGTAATGAAATTTGAAAGATATACCATATGAAATGACGAACATGAAAGGAAGAAAAAAATAAGATTTCTCTTATTAAATTCGGCAGCCTAACGGTGTCACTTAATCTTAAAAAAAGAATTGAAGTGATCAAATAGGGTATCTCATAATATGAACATAAAGTATCAGTATAATAGATATAGATATCATACCCCAACATAACAAAAATGAACTTGAAATACTTGACATGAAAGTAGAACATTGAAAAATGAGAAAGGTGAAAGAATCCCTTAAAATTTCGGCAGCCTAACGACGCCACTTAAACTTCAACAAAAATGAATTGAAGAGATAAAATTGGGTCTCTCATCATATAAACATAAAAGATCAGTATGATAGATATAGAGATGATACCCCAACATAATAAAAAGTAACTTTAAAGACTTGACATGAAAGTAGAACTTTTAAAAGGGAGAAAGGTCAAAGAATCCTTTAAAATTTTGGCAGCCTAACGACGCCATTTAAACTTCAAAAAAAATGAATTGACGAGATCAAATAGGGTATCTCATCATATGAACATAAAATATCAGTATTATATATATATAGATCATACCCCAACATAAAAAGGAACTTGAAAGACTTGAAAAAAAAATAGAACTTGAAAATGAGAAGGGTGAAAGAATCTGTTAGAAAAATTTCGGCAGCCTAACGACGCCACTTAAACATTCATAAAATGAAATGATGAGAGTAGGAGGGGATCTCTCATCATATGAACATGAAAAGGTCAGTAAGAGGAACATAAAATAACATCCTCCAACATAAGAACATGGAGCATAAAAGAAATGACTTGAAAGAGAGTATTTGAAAAGAAAGAGAGAGTTTGGATCCCTTACCTTAAACGTAACTCTTAAAACTCAAATGTTGGGACCTTGAGGGATTAAGGGCACCTTGGGAGGACTACTTGGGAGGTAATGAGACCAGATCATCGTTGGGGGAGAGTTTTAAGTCGAATGGATGAGAGGATGGCTTGATATTTATAGGGAAATTGAGGGGACAAGGCATTAATGGCCAAGGGACACCTCACAAGTGGTTTTCTCAAAACCATGGGCCCTCCCATGGTATTTCCCATGAAGTTAGGCCACATGGGGCCCTCCATAAAATATTTCATCACCTTTGGTCGGCCAAACCTTAAAATATCTCATGACATCATCATGACACAGTTATGATGTCATTAAACATACAGAAACCCTAAAACTGTATTTTTAGTATTTACTGAAAATTCAACTTTATCAGAAAAATCCCAAAATTTCACCTTAACCAAATATCAATGCTCTGATTTCAAAAATGAACTCCATTTTATAAAAATAATTTTCTAAATATTTTTAATTTAATTTTTAAATAAATACACTATTCACCAAAAATTCATTTTTTTTCAGAAAAATCCCCAAAAAATTACCATAACATAATATCGATGCTCTGAGTTCAAAAATGAAATCCATTTTATAAAAACAATTTTATAAATATTTTTAATTTAATTTTTAATTAAAAAACACTATTCACCCGAAAAAACTAATACTTGAATAATAATTTATGAAACCGTTATTTAACCATTTTATTGAATCACATTACTTAATCAAGGTGCCTAGATTTTATTAATACATTCTTTAAGTGAGATTACTAATCCATTTGGTCTCATTTATAATCTTAAGCATTAAATCACTATTCATAATTTACTATTCATCAAAAATTAAGTTGATCTTATTAGAATCTAAATTTTGTACTCAACATAATTGTAGAAGACCATTTTTTGAAAATCATTACACATTTTTATTTATTTAAGGTTTACGTAAACATTTTTTTAAAATATCCTTTCTCTAAAATTCACCAAAAATATGCATACTATATTTATCCGGACATTTGAAAATTCATAAACTTCATCATAAAAAGAAATCAAAATTTTTATTTAAGAAAAGGATTACACAAGGCAGTTATGGTCTCCTTACATAGCCCCTTATCACACCAGTATAGGACCTATGTGTAAGGTGTGCTAAGGTGAGAGAAACTGAGGGAGGCTCGGCCAACATTGCACGAGTAGTTATTTCTATAAGTTTGAACTTCTCGCGAAGGAGATTCTGTTCTAGCTTCACACGATGAATTTTAGCTTGGGTTTGGTCCAGAGCAAAGCCCAATGGTGCTACTACCTTCCCAAGTTCTGTTAGATGGGCTTCGATCGTTCGAAGACTACTGGGTGAGGCCATCAAATCTTCTTTCTATATTAGTTAACCAAGATCACTTGTATTTAGAGACAATAATCGAAACATTTAGTTTCCAGTGGTCATATTGACCAATGGTCATATAACTGTCAAAACCCAAAGGTCTCATTTTAATTATACTCATGTTATCAAATGAAACAGTTTTATTGAGTATAAAAAAATAAAATAACACACAAAATAAGGAAACAAGATTTATTCAAAATTTCGGGTCGTTACAACCACAACATCGGAAAATTAATTGTCAACATATATGTTTAGAATCGAACATTTCTTTTTTCATTTTTCGAAACATTCTATATAAAACATGTAAAAATACATCTTTTTGAAAAATAGGGAATGAAACTAAAAAACATAAAATTTCATTTATAATAATTTTTTTTACAAATATATAAAATATTATAAATAATATTTACATAAAGTATATATTTTGAAATTAAATCTATCAAAATTCAAAGTGTCCCATACCACTGGGAATATTTAAATCATAGTCCCCATGAAAGAATAAAATTTAACCAAACATTAAATAATTTCATAATAATAAATTCAGGATATGATATTTCAATGGGCATATACGTACACCTCAGAAAAGAAGGTGGGTCTGTAACATCAAAATAAGCCTCCATGAAAGAAGATTGAGACAAATTTACTTACCTTACACTTCCACTACCAGAATGTTTTTTAAACACATGTATAATGATTTAAATAATTTTATTAAATTTAAAAAAAAATTCAGGTTTATGATATCATATATAATCTTCTTATATCAATTTGTTAATAATATTTCATTATTATCCCTATTTCGGGTGTTAAATGCTTTATTTTCCCATGCATTTTGGTCATGCAAGTCATGAATATTATGAATAGGATATATATATTTCACCCCAAAAATGATAGTAATTTCATAGATACTTTATTTATTCGTTATATAATTTTTATAATAAATACTGAATGAATCACATGAAATATAAATCACAACGCACTATGAAGATAGTAGGTCGTACGTATGCACGAGCGACTGTGTCATTCTTTTAATGGTGAAAAAATAAGTAAGTGTGTGGTATATTTATTTTTTATAGATTAATATAATTTAATATTTATTATTAATATACCTTATTTCTAAAATTATACCCATCCAAATAAATTTTTAATGAAAAGAAGATTACACCATGGTGTGGAGATGGTTAGCTATACGTAAGCACGCATGGTGTTTTCTTTTTTCATAGGGTATATTAATCATCAAATATATTTTTACCATAATCATAATAAAATTTCAGAATATATATTAAACTTTTTTTACTATGTTTGTTTGGAAAAAACACATTAAAGGTAATTAGAAGATGAAATGAACATGAATGAGTTGGTAAAACAATTACCTCTTCTTCAGTTGAATTTCTTTAGATCACTTTGTAAGGGATCTATAGATGGTATTTTTGGAATAATATGTTCTCCATAACATTTATAATGATTTTAGGTGGTGAATTGGAAGTTTTTTGATGTTCTAGAAGTCTCAAAGTGGTGTAAAAAAGTGAGGGAGGATGACACCATTTATGATTGAGGTGGCAGGTTCTTTTTGAAACCTAAAAAATCATAAATTAATATAAATTAATTTTTTGTTATAAATGGATAAAAAGTGATTTATTTATAATATAATATGAATGTGTGACAAAATTCTATAAAAAATAATATGGAGATAATTTTATATCCCATTATTACCCTTTTATTTTTTCATAAAACTTATTTAATATCTTTAACTCTTACTGTGCCAACTTGAGTTTTTAGAACATAAGGGTAAATATTGTTTCTATAAAATAATAAACGAACATAAAATGAGTTTTGGATGACATTACTAACTTTATCACATTAATTTTTCAAAATTTTAGTGTTTTATTAATTTTTTTTTCATTTTATAAAATATTATTTATTTAAATATATCATTAGTGTCAATTTTTAATATATTCATTACATGACTTTTTTAAAATATAATAACAACATGATAACATCGAACAAAAACTTTAATAAATCCATAATATCTCTTTGTAATCTATAATATTCATGTATGACATTAGTTACATACAAATATATTCATTTTATTATTTTTAATATCATATTTTTGATATTTATGTTTATTATACAATTATGACATCATCATATTATAAGCATTGAAGATAATTTTTTTTATTAAAAATTAAAAATAAATTATAATAATGAATATAAAAATTGTAGCTTTAAATTGAATATTTATAGTCAAATTTATCTTCATCATAACCCTATATTAAAAATGTAATAGTTTTTATAAATACGAGTATGACATCTTTAAATTCTCTTTAAATTAAATTTAATAAATTCCATTCTCTCATAAAAGTATCTTCCACTGGTCATAATCTCATACCAAGGATACTTTTGGTGGATACCCATGTATCAAATAGGATTTGGATAAGTATAACTGTAATTTTCTAATATTTATAATATTATTTTAACCCTTAATTACTCTTTATTTAATTTTTTTAATTGTGGGTCTATTATTAATGCATTATACAGAAGAAGAACAATCTAGGGACTCAACCCCCTAACTAGAGCCACACACCCCATACCCTCGTGCCACCCCAACTGCTTGTAGGGGCACCCTTAATTACTTGATTTACCTTTAACAATGTTAATAAAATAATTACTAAAGTTGCAATTTTAAACAGACAAAAATAAAAGAAACCTATTTATATAATTTGGGCCCACTTATTAAAAAATTTTAATACACTTTTTTAAATTAAAAACATATAATTTTTAGTAATTAATTTAAAATTATTCCAATTGATGGAATGGGAAAATTGGGTTTTAAAGTGAACTTATTTAAAAAATGAAACTATTTTATATCCAAAATCAATGTGAAACTTATTTGTAATGAACTAAATTAGATTAAATAGTAATAAATTATTTTATTTACATTTTAAAACCAATTAAATATATAATTTAACTATATAAATTATTTGGACAAAAATATCAATTAAAATGCACTATTTTATCATTATTCCTCAAAAAATAAAAATTATCAGAAAAATACCACAATTTGAACCAAAGTAAATTTTTATAATCTTATTTCAAGAAATAAGTTTATTTATTAAAACAGAATATATAATAGTTTTAAAACTAAATTTAAAAACAATTGTTCCATTAAAAGATGGTAAAACAACATTTATAAAAATATAGGGTTTTATATATAATATTGGGTTTGTTCTTATCTTATTTTAATCAAATATATTGGATGAATATCAAAAATATTTTATTAAATATATAACATATATGTGTCATTAATATTAATAACTAATTTAGATTAATTTAACGTATTAATACAAAATGCATTTCAGAGCATAAAAAATGTTTCTATTAAATTTAATTAATGTGTATTTTCATTTTCAATAAATTGATAACTAATGAATATAACTTATATTTTTATAAATAGTATACTATTATAAGTAAGTTAATACTATTAATAAACTCTAATTTAATGTAAATTTTAGATCTGATTATATAAAATTATAATATTTTAATAAAATATTGTTGTTCGGTAAAATTATATCTTTAATATAATGCAAGTTATCGAAAAAAAATTATTCTTGCATACAAAATAAAATAAACATGGTGTTGTGTATAAATCATGATAGCAAAAAAATTAAATTTATTCAATAATAATAATATTTTAAAGTATTGGGTTTTTACTGTAAGATCCCGGCATTTTCTAGATTTGAATCATGCTTGAATTCATTTAATGTCTCATATTTTTCCCATGGATTATTTATTTTAAATTATATGGATTAATTTCATGACCAGGCGCTGAGATTGTGTGTGATTTTGAGGATGGGTTTGCCTGAAACAATTGTTTGAAAATATTAGTCTTTTAATATCACGAGTGACCAATTTTCCTAAAAAAGTGGAACAACTCTTAAAAAAGTTTCTAGATCTGAAATATGGGTGAACCTTTGTGCTCAAAATTATGCAGTTACCCTAGGCACGACCTAACTTTTGTCGGCATGGGAAATATGTGGAAAAACACTAAAATGAAAAACTAGTTATTAAATAATTAAAATAAAAAGTATTTTGATGTATAGACCACTTCTATATTAAATGTATTGTTATAGAATTTCCTCAAGGTTGGGTTCCCAAACCCTAGAGATTTATGAAACTGTTGGATATTTTTTTCGTTGAATGAGTATGGATCGAGTGAATCATGGATCGTTGCATCGACAGAGTTAGAGGATCTCCTCAAAAAAGGAAACACAAATGTTTTTCATCAAAAATTGGTCTGAACTCCAGGTAAGATGATTTTTTATGATTTTCTATCATGTTATTAATCAAGTATGAACAAAGATCAATTCTACAAACAATAATTGAGACATGCATCTTCTGTAGAATTAATTTGGTGGAATTTTCTTAATTAATCATTCCTCATTCTAATGAGAACAAATTAATAACGACATGGAAAAAAATACAATGTTAATTAGTCGATCTTTTATCTTTTATTTTCTCTCCCATGTTCTTCGCATTCCCCTCCATTGGACACCCATGGCCATAATGTGACTTTTCGTATGGATTATAACGCGATCGAACCTCTGGATTAGAGGAAAACTGATAGCAAAGGTTGTATCTATATAGATTGGTATCCGCGTAACATAGATCTTTGGCCATTTAGAAAATTTGGATTCGGAGGTGGATCAGTGGTCTACGGAAGGGACAACTGATGTGGGTTCGGTACAACAGATATTGAGAAGAGGTAGAAGTGTTTGCATCATTGGGTGTTGGCGATTGGAGGTGGCGGTCATGGTGAACATGGTGGTAAGATGAGTTAAACTCGGTGGGTGGCCACATTAATTGGTGGTTGGAAGATGCTGAGGGTTCGTGGGATGCATCAAAAATGGTGGGATGGTGTGATGAGCAAAGAAGGACGAGTGGAGTTATCCAAGCGAAGCAGGCTTGGCGAGACAGGTGGCAAGGGCTATTTAGAGCAGGCCGAGTGTGAGCTGTTCAGGCCTGGTAATATGGTTCGGCCCTATTGGTCTTGACCAGGTGGTTTGGGATAGGTAGGCCTAGACAGGTGGGCTCATCCTGGTGGGCTTATCCTGGTGTGCCGAGTTGAATGAGACAAACTTGGGATGGACTTGGGACGATCAAATCAAAATAGGTCCACGGTTTCTCGAGCCTCCATGCGTCCACTATAGTTGGGTGAAAAGTCAACCGCAGAAGTTGGGGGGTAGTCAGCACGGGTGGTTGACCACCACGGTTGGTGGACCGACCGTGAGTTAGTCCACAAGCCCAGTGACCCCCTTCTATAACATCAAAACACCATAACATTCAAATGGTATGTCATTTTGATGATCCATATGTATAGTTGGGACCATAAGGATAAATTGGTAATTTTGAGATGTTGTGGTGAGTTTTTATATTAGAATAGTAGATTTTGAGTCAGTTCCCTTTGGTCCTTTTATTGATGGTTCAGTTTGGAACTATTTCCACATCAATGGAATCTAATACCCACTAGAATTCGAGTTCTAGATAGATCCAGGAATCCATCCCCGGGAGTAGAGTGTGATCCTCTATCTCCCCTAGTGGATTCTATGGAATCATGTAACCTCCATTAGTAGAGTTTTGATCCTCCACATAGTGGACCGTCTCTTTAGGTTATGTGGTATCCCCTAGAGTGTCAAGGTGGGATCTATGGTATCCCCCAGGGTGTCCAGGAGTGATCCCTTATATTGATAATTTATTCAGATTGGGTATGTGGTATCTCCCAGTGTGATTGGGTGTGATCAATGGTATCCTCCAATTTATGTGTGTGTAATCCCCTTTCTATTTATCATAATATATTTTGACTATTATGTTCTAATTTTGTTGGGGTAAAATAAGATGGACCTCTTTATTAGTGTCTTCGATGATATAATGGCTCTAGGAGGGAGTTCTCCAATAATGAGCTTGATTTGAGTAGAATCCTATAGTTGGTATTTGGTTGGGGATTACCTCTAGACCATGAGTCTTTCATTGAGTATATTTATATGTTCTTTCTACATGTGTGGTATACAAACACCTATATAGAGCTGACTATTCTTTTCCTTCATTGAATTTCCTTCATGGTGTTTCATTTTTGGTTTTTCTTTTATGGTTTTGGGGTGTCTTACTAATTATTGTTTTACTCACCCTTGCATGGTTTTTTCCTATATGTGTCATGACTTGTGAAGATGATCGACCCTTTGAAATATTCCAAGGTGGACTAGGACAATGTGGTTCTTAGAAAGGCTAAACAGATGAGGTGTGCTCCTATGACTTCAGAAAACATTCCTAGTACCATTTCCACTATGTTGGACCAGGTAGGGTTTTCTGCGGATGGGTTTTAGGAACTTGTGCATTACCATTCCAAGACTTGGACGATGCGGACAACACGTCCCCATGTTTCATTGGACTTATTTTAGACACTTTTGGTGCACTTGTATTCTAGACTTGTTTACTTGGAATTACTTTCAATGTTTCACTCTGGTTGTCTGATATATTGGTTTGCATTAATTTCTTACTTATCATTTTTACATTTCATCATTTTTGGATTGTAGATGTTTGTGTATATACATTTACTTTATCATAATACCTCCCATTTGTGGAATACTTCTTCTCAATGCCAGTCACCAACCCCTGGCCTATTTGAGGCGAGCTTGGGGTAGTAACGAAATGGGGCCCTTTGGGACGAGTCATGATAGAGTGGTATCAGAGTAGGTCGGTTCTACTTTGGGATTGAGACTCTATGAGGATGGTTTGGGGAAATAGTGTCAATTTTTTCAAGTTCATTTTTTCAAGACATGGACTACAGTGTTGATGTGTAGATCGACGTATTCATACACCAGGACTCAGATTACCTACTTTTTGAATCAGTACATGAAAACACTAGTTGCAGGGAAAAACAATGGTACATGGATCATATTGGAATTATTGTGTTTTCTATTCCCATCTTGATTCAGTTCTCTAGATAAAATCTATTAATCATGGTATATATTATTTTATTTCCAGATTCCTCCATTAATACCACCAACCAGGATTCAACTGCTACATCATGAGGATGATCTTCCTAGGGACGAGGCATCAGTACGGGGGCATGTGCCAATGATGGAACCTATGGGGGTTTTTTCAGTTTTACTACAACCTTTCAAGAAAAAAAATTCAACTAGGACTATTGGTATCATATGAACTCAATATATGTTTGTTGTACGAGTATCAAAGATTGTGACCTCCCATGATTTGGCGTGATCTAGACCCCTAGTTGTATAAGGATTGGCTAAATGTAGTCAACCATGTTTTCCACATTGGGAAGACACATGCCGACTAGATGGAAGTCCTCACCGTGATCCATCTTGAGAGATTTTTTGTGTGATAGTGGGTCTTGGTGACACAATCTTATTAAGAGACAACACTCTTCTAGACAAACATTGAGCATCTCTTCATAGTGGAGTTCAATCTAGTGACAATGTGATCGATAATCATTAAAGGAGATTCTACATATGTATTAAGGTAGTATGACCATGGAAAAGTACTATATGAGGTTTGCTGATCTTTCACACTACTACATGGATATTCTATGAGACCATTTCATCAATGATCATACCTTTGAATAGGTAATATACTAGAATATCACAGAGTCATTGGTATATTTTAGCATTCCTACTTTTTTGGGGTACTTGAGTGATCCCGGCTAGGGGTGAGTTCTCTAGAAGAGAAGTCACGCGTAGTTGGAGATAGTAGTGGTCACCAGGTAGCTGAGACCTCAGTAACTAGAATTAGATGGAAGTAATAAGGATCCACGAGGATCGGGAACTTCAGGGGACAATCTTATGATATAGGTTCAGTGGTACAGGGCTCTTGGAGTGGCTCAAGTTTGTTTAGAGACAGATGTCGTTACATGTGTGGTGGTCAGGGATATTTGGAATGAGATTCCTAGACCCTTCATTTAGCTAGTCAGGGGACAGTTGAAGGACCACTGAGGTAGAGGTAGAGATAGGATAAGGGTGGATTGTTGGGTGTAGAATGTCGCAAAGGAGTAATTCGGGTAGTATGAGGTGGTCAGAGGTTTGAACCATCACCAGTACCACCCCCAAGAGGTCCACGTTGGGCTAAGAGAGATGGTGGAAAGGGAAGCGGCCAGCTGTTGGTGATGGAGTCTTCTGACCCTGAGGTTCTAGGGATGATTATAGGTATGATCTATGTCTTTTTCACTTTATTTAATTATTTTATAGAAATAGTTTTTGGTAATTCCTTTATTTCCATGAACTTTTTTGGGACATGTAGAGTCTTATTGGACCGTTGACTCAAACCTTACACTTATAGACTTCTAACCAAGAATATTTTATGATCAAAAACTGATTCAAAAATTGTGACCTAATACTTGGATGTGAGATTTTCAGTTGGGATGAATAGGTAATTGTGTCGAGGCCTTAAAACATCATTCTTGGTATTGAATAGTTGTCCACAGTTCATGTTTAGATTGATTGTTTTATGTGTAGAGTGAGGTGTGTCCATAGTGATAGAACCGGGTTTTCCTTTGATAGTGAAAATCAATCACTTGCATCGCTGGTTAGACTCACACATAGGAGGGTGTATATGATTACTCATTAGTTGGATTTAATCAACCTTAGTGCAATGGATGATATGAGCCCTCATTTTTCAATAGTGGTGGTAGAGTATGGGTAAATTTTTCCTGATGATGTTCTAGGTTTACCTCCCCATAGAAAGAGGTAAATTTGGATTGATTTACACCCCAAGATGGCACTGATATCTATACCAACATATCAGATGGATCTTGGAGAGGTTGACGTGCTGAGGGTGCAGTTGGAGGACTTATAGAGGAAGGGATTAATGAGAGCTAGGGTTTTACCCTGGGCATCCCTAGTTTTGTCTTTCAAGAAGGCAGATGGGAGATTGAAGTTTTGTTTGGATTACCAGTGCTTAAATCAGATGACTATGAAGGAAAAGTATCCACTACCGAGAATTCATGACATCTTTGATCAGTCAAAATGGGCAGAGTAGTGCTCGAATATTGATGCCATATCATTATATCACCAGTTAAGAGTATGGTATGAGGATATAAGAAAATATGGCCTTCTGGTATCATTACACTCACTATGAGTTCATGGTGATGTCATTTGTGGTGACGAACACACCAAAAGTGATCATTGGACTCATGAACTAGATATTTCATACTTACTTGGACCGTTTCATGGTGGTATTCATCGATGACATCCTAGTGTACTCAAAATCTAAGGAGGAGCACACAATACACCTTAGGATGGTCCTGGAAAAGATCCAAGTGCACCAACTCTCTGGGAAAATCTCAAAGTGTAGGTTTTATATTTGAGAGGTCCATTTTCTAATACATGTCATCTCAGGGGATAGAGTTGATGTGCATCTAGTTAAGGTTGAGGTAGTGCTTTCCTGGGTGCCACCCATGAGTGCTACTGAGCTGTAATGTTACCTTGGAATTTTTGGGTACTATCAGAGGTTTGTGCCTGAATTCTCCAGAGTGGTCGAACCATTGATGGATTTGACATGAAATGGACAATCTTTTACTTTGACAAGTAAGATATTTCAGTACTTTATATAGCTAAGGAAGATGTTAAAGAGCACCCCTATCTTTTGATTTATAGATTAGAGAAATGAGTATGTGGTGTTATGTGATGCATCAGGGACTTGTTATGGATGTTTCATGATTTAGGCGAAAGAGATGATTGATTTTGGTTCACTTCAATTGAGATAGAATGAGCAAAATTACATGACCTATTATCTTGAGTTAGCAGTGGTAGTATTCACATTGAAGATGTGGAAACACTACCTGATCGGAAAGCGGTTTATCATATACTATAATCACAAATGTCTAAATTATATATTCTCTTAAAAGTATTAGAACATGTGACATAGGTGGTGTCTAGTGTTCCTCCAGGACCATGACTTTGAGATTTTATATAATCCTAGAAACGTGAATGTGGTTGAGGATTCTCTCAATAGGAGATCTAGTTTTCATTTTTTGAATGACGTGTTTGAGAATCTGACCTCATTATAGATATCCTTTGTGCATGAAAATGGAGTGGCACACTTCCAATCAATGATTGTCACTCCTCCACTCATACATTGAGTGAGGGAGGAATATCTTGGGGATTCCAACTATGAGACCCTACATGATTAGTTGTCCATAGGGAATGCTCCTAATGAATCATCAAAAGGTGTGGATCACGTTGTTTTCTGAGTGATTGCATAGTTGTACCAGTGGATTTACGGGAGGGGTTTTTGAGGGACTTTCACACATTCCCTTTTCTATTACATCCTGGTATGGAAAAGATGTACCAGGACCTCTGAAATCATTTTTGGTGGCTTGAGATAATGAAGGGAGTTGCAGTGTTTGTCTCTTGATAAATCACTTGTTAGAAAGTGATGGCTAAGCACTAGTTTCTAACGGGTTCATCCCAACACATTGAGGTTTCAGAATTTATCATACTCATATTTTCGATTCCATGCATGGTTTTAAATCCTTTTTTGGTTCTTACCTTTTTCATAGTTTCTAGGTGTTCCAGGTTTGAAATTTTGGTGTCCTCTATATTCTTGATCTATAACCTTGTTCTTAAAGGTATTGGATGGTACTTGGAATCACTTTTTGTCAAAGGGACGGTATGAGGTTGAGGTGGTTTGTAATTGGATTTTAGGCACACCTAGTGGCACCACTTGTGGGGTATGTTGTTGAGGTGGTTCGTACCAATGAGTTGGATAAGTATTGGTGGGAAGAGATTCATTTATTTTGAGACTGTTTTCCTCCATCCTTTTCCTATCTTTCCCCCTAGGGTTCCCCTTATATCCCAATGAAATTGGAAAATAATGGAATGTTTTTGGAATGATAGAACATGCCACACAGTTTGGCCGAATAGTTTACTAAACCATGCAACAAAACCGTGAAAGGTGTGCATATCAAAAAAATGTTTTCAAATTCCATGTTTTCCCTTCCATAGATAAATCAAACTTTCCCCTTTCGTTCCCCATTCTAACCTAGAAAGCATTGTAGGACTCAAATATCTTCAAACCTCCCATAGAACTCATTTTTGATAGAGGATTTGGTTGAAACCCCTCAGGATCTTTCATGTCATTGATTTCCTTCTAGGTTTCTTCCATCTTCCATTAGTTTTATTTCCTATTTCTTGAAGATCTAAAGTTTCTAGTAGCTAGGGTTCATACCTAGGGTTTAACATTGAGTCTTTTTGTTGAAATCTTGTGGATTAGGGATCAGTTTCACTCCCTTGTGGTGTGGTTGTGGTGCGATTGATGTTTTGCACAACGGTTTGGAATTTTTAGCACAAATGATAAGTGGTTCCATGTTTAATAATCCTAAGAAGAGTTTTCGTTGCTTCATTTATATTTTTAGTATGTTCCTCTTACATTATTGTTGGTGTCTAAACCATTTTTTGTAGTATTGATTAAGAGTTTAGCTTCAAAGTTTCATATTTGTTTGAAAAGTTGAGTTTTTCTTGTGTATCCTTTTTGGTATTATTTGAGAGTGGTTTAATAAATGTTTATAAGGATTCCAACTCTATTTTAGATTGGTATTGGTGTGATTTTGGCCTTGAAAGAAGGTTTTGAAATGGTTTTTGTGTTCAAAACATGGTAATACTTATTGGGATTGTTTAATGAAAATTTTAAATGATTTTTTAAGTTAAAAAAAATGGAAAAGGATTTACATCTACTATTTTGGGGAGTTTGTTCACTTAATATGGGTTTTTGAAAGGTAAAGTGGGGATTTAATATGTCACACATTTTTATAATGTTTTATAAATTTATAAAATGTTTTCTCAAATTTCAAGAAAGGCGTGAAACACGTTTGTGGGTTGTTTTGTGTGAGTATGATGTGAAAAATGAATTTTGTTTTATAATAGAGTATTATGTGACATTTGTGTGAGATTTTGGCTTGTATTTGTGCCTTCAATGTGGTATTTTCATGTGAAAATTCTAATCCATGTCTGGTGGAACTTTTTTGATCATAAGAGGGAAACCCTAGTTATCTTGGTCGGTGGATGCGTACTAGTATGATAGTGATCCTAAAGGGATTGAACCCTGTTTCACGTAGAAAGTTAGATAATGACAACACTAAATAAAAAATGATGATGATGATGATGATAATGATGTCGGGGGCCACTAGTTTATGGGTATAATCCCTACTAGTGTCTTATGTGCACAATAATGAATATTTGTATGTTTACTTTAATCGAGATATAAGGTACCTGGGACCAATAGCGAGCTAGTGACTAGGGGTTATTTGTTGATGATTGTGCTCATTAGATAATTTTTTATTATCATTGGAATAAAGAATGTTTGGATGGAAAATTCAGTATCTTTGGAAATCTATTTGAAATTTTAGATTCTCTAAAGTATCCTAAATAAAAACTATTTTTATTTAAAGTTGCATCTCTTTAAAATTCTTATTATCATTTCTTGTTTATGTAAACTTGAAATATTTTCGTATTTTAATGTCTATCACATGGAATAATTTTGTTGTAAAATCCTACTAAGCTTTTTCTCACACCATAATTACACCCTTCGGTGTATGTTGACTTGGTTATTTTTTCATAGGACTGGGTATAGATTTTAGTTCTAATGGTTCTGGTTTCTAGTGGTCCTCTGTGATGCAGTGTTGTGGAGACTTCTTGAGGGCGGTGCCTCTTGCCATGAGGAGGATCTTGGGCTATCTATTTTGGGTTTCTTCATTTGTTATAGTCTTTGGGAATTGTTTTAAATTACTTAATTCAGTTCTGAATATTTTTAAAAGATAGTTTGTTTTGAAAAATACATATTTGTTGTATTCGATTTGTTTGTTGTTTTATGTTCATAAAATTTGGTAAATCATTCCCAAATTTTATTTTATGATACTTGGTCACATGTTCTAGCCATTGGGGATTGGGTTGGGTCTTGCCACGGTCCGAGTTGGGTGCAGATTTGTTTTTGACCAGATTCGGTTTGTGAAAAAATGGTATCATATGAGGTTAGGTTCACTCTTTCGGCCATGTTATTTGGAGAAGAGTCAGGATAGTCTAGAGTTAGGATTTTTGGGGCTTCTCATTCCAATTATGTATAGGGTGCCTAGCCAGCACACCTTGTGACATTATTCAAGTCACTAGGGGAAGTTGGGTTTTAACGGATCCCTTTCGTTTTCTTGGTTTGATGATGATTTGGGGAAATGATAAGAGAGTTGGGTAATGGTTTTAGTAATCGCATAGGGCCTAAAAATCCATGTGGAGGAGGGGATATTTCCCTAGAATTCTATTTGGGATGTTAAAGTGATTTGTGTATGGCCACCAACCATATGTCCAAGTCAACAACCAAAAGTAGTTTCATCTCACATTGTCACATGTCTCTTTGTGTTGGGATCTTGGAACTTGGTTTCAAGGAAAAAATGATGTGATTTAAGAAATGTGAACTTTTTTGAAACTTTTTTTCATTAAAAAAGAAGTGGATTGATTTCTGAAATGGTAAAACTAAATTTTCAAAATTGTTTTGATATGGAAAATGGTGTTTTTACACAACTTTGGAAATTAAGGACTATGATAAATTTTATTTTTAAATAGTGTTTCCAATAGAGTTATCTGAACTATTTAAAAGTGTTTTAATGGGATGGAATGTTTTGGTGGTCATGTGTAGTTTTTGGAAATGTATTTTTATTTGGAAACTAGATATCATTTCAAATGTTTTATGAAATTTTCAAATCATGTTTTAAAATTAGTAGAGTTGAATTCCCAATTAAATATGGATTTATGAAATGCTGTTTCTCATGAAATTATAAGTGTTTTGAAATGAATTTTTTTTTTGAAATTAATGTACATGAATTGAAAGTGAGTTTTTATTGAATGATTTGTGATCATTTTAAATGTTTTACTATTTATTGGAACCTTGTTTGAAATAAGAGGAGATGAGTTTTCAATAGAATGGGGGTTAATTAAATGAAGATTTCATAAAACTGTGAGTGTTTTGAAATGGTCTATGATGTTTGAAATTATTGTGTATGACATGAAAGTGAGTTCTTTTTTTAATGATTGTACCTTTAAAAAAGTTTTCTAAGATGTAAATAAGGATTTATATTTTGTGGTTAGTTGTCTTGAAATAAAATTATGTATTGTTTGACTATTTTGGTTTTTAAAAGTGGAAATAATTTTTTTTTAAACATTGGTATTTCCATGGGCGACCACATGCATGGGGTTAAATGGGATGATGGATTGTTAATGGAATAACTGGATTATATTCCGAATAGATATGAAGAGGGTTCCTGGTGTGGCATGGAAATATGACTATGTCAGGCCCATGGGGTACCATGGGTGGATTCACTAACTATCGAACCATTTATTTTCATAGATATGATTTTAATGGAAAACATGATTTCTTAATGACTAGTTTGGGATTGTGTGTCTTCTGTGTTTTTGTAAATGTTGTTGTAGTGGGATTTCTTGAGTCTATGAACCCCTCTTGTTTGAATATTGTTTTGGGTTTGTGTATGGTATGTAAAAAGGGTTGAAGGTCTGGTTAGTGGTCTTTAATGAGAAATGTTTGGGAAGCCTTTATGATGGTTCCCCCATCTATTTGGTACTGGTTTGGGGCACATTTTGACGAATATAATGGCTTGGTTTTGTCTTTGGGTTCTATTATTGGATAAGGTATTACCCCATTAGGTATTAATGCATGACTGAAGTGCAACCCATATTGTTTCATTGTTGGAAGATCCTATAGTTGATCAATATAAGGAATATTTTTATCGAGCCTTAGAGATTGATTTTACACCATTTCCTTTACTTCTTTTTTGGATCCTCTGTTAGCGGGGAGTGATCATGGATGGTTGAGAGAGACCTTATATTCCTATGTTACCTGATTCATAAAAGGTGGAAATAGTCTGGGATTTTTAGTGTGGATGGTGTCTAGGGGGACCTATGTGTCCTTCGTAGTCTCTTCGAAGAAGGGGTTCTTGTTAAACAACCAATGTTTGAAATCTAGTCAAGAGAGTCTATTATGGCCACTTTTGGGAATTGTGGGATGTTTAGGGATGTTTCAAAAGGCATCTCTCCATGTATTATTTCTATCGGTTGTAATGGCCAAGTTTAGTGACACCTTGTGATTTAATGTTCTCATTTGACTATAAAGGTGAAGTTGTAAAATCATTTGTGGGTATTTTTTTTGTTATAAGTGTGGATTATTTTTGGAAATCTCGACATCCTTTATTTACGAGAAGGTGGTTCTAAATATCCTTACCTCTTTCTGTTTCGCATACGAAGAAACAAGGGGTGATGTGTGTGCATCTTCTAAGAACTCCCTTCTATGAAATGTCAGTATAGGGTAATGTGAGATTGAAATGTGTTATGTCTTGGTGAACATTTGGTATTTGGGTATATTTTTTAGGGCACTGAAAGGAGAAGTTCCATTCCGGGGGTTTCCAAAACTTAACTGTGATGCTAAAATTACTTTAAACATTTGAGAACTAGCCATAGGTCATGGATTGAATTTGGTATATTGTTAATGGAAATTATAGGGTCATTCAAACCCTTTTACAAATTCATATCCTCATTATGAAATATGGGAATATGTAGAACCTTTAGTGTCATCATATCGTTTGGTGGAATGAGGTGGGAGGACCTCATTTCCAAGTTATCTCCCAATTTCATTCCTTCCCCTTTTGGATTCCATTTAGATTTCAGGGAAAGGATTGAAATTTTTCTAAGAAGGTTGAGTGCATGGTTAGTAGTAACCATTCCCTAGTAAAACCTAGAATATTGAAGGATCCCCACAGTTAGCGCATGGTTTCCCAAACAGGGGAGACTAACCATGCATTCGTCCCAATTCATTAATGTTTGGGGACTTTATGTGTCATCGCATGATGTTCGGTTAAGGTGGTTGGTTATTATGGTGGGGAGACCCACTATGTGTCATATTTTATTATTTGTGAAAGGTGTAATGGAAGTTTATGCCTTGTTCTAAAGTTCATTTGGGCCTACCCCTATTAGTGTCCTGATTTTGTCTCTTGAAAATTTAACTTGTTTCTTATTGTGGGGAGCACATTTGTGTCTCCCCATACAAGTTACTCAGATTTGTCCATGGTAATTTATTAGTGGTAAGTATTCTCGTTCATAGATATATAACAACCAACATGTTCATTGGGTAAACATTGGGATTGGAGAGCTCCCAATGGTTTAGTTAATGTAATGTAAGTGTAACCTTGTTTGATGTTGTTGTTCATTTGGGTTAATTGCTTCAGTCTTGTTAAGACAGTGTTTGAAGAGTTTTCTCTTGGGATAAAATCATATTGTGATGATCATTTCAGAAATGTGTTATTAGTTTTGGTTTTGAGAGTATTCCTTCCTTAATTTATCACTAGAGGTGTTTTGGCCTTTGGGGGAGAAGCTTGGAAAAGGAGTACGTCTTGGATTATTGGTTGGGTTTGGTTATTTTTCTTTTTTCCTTTTTGTGGATTTCTAAGGGAAGAATGAATTGTGGTTTGGATAATTTTCACACCCATATTTTCAATTCCATTCTTTGTTTCAAATCCTCTTTTGGTTTTAGCTTTCTCTTGGTTTCCAGGTATTCGGGGTTTGAAATTTTGGTGTCTCATGTGCTCTTGATCTATGAACATGGTCATGAGGGTATTGGATGGTACTTGGAATCCTATTTTGTTAAAATTATGGTATGAGGTTGAGGTGGTCTGGAGTTGTAACTATCGAAATCTATGTGGCACATGTGTGAGGTATGTTGATGGGGTGGTCTGTACCCATGAGTTGGATGAATTTTAAGGTGAAAAGATTCCTTTATTTTGAAAATTTGTCTCCCTTGTCCTTGTCCTGTAATCCCCCTAGTTTTCCACCTTATATCCCCATAAAATTTTATGATAATGTAATTATTTTGGGTGGCCAGAACAGGTGGCACCGTTTAGCCGTACAGTTTACTAAACTATGCATCCAAACCGTGAAAGGTGTCCATCTCATAAAAGTTGTTTTGAAGATCCATGTTTGACCTTCTAGAATTAAACCAAACTCACCCATTTATTCCACCATTCTTCCCTATTATCCATGGGAGGCTCCAAGATTTTCCATCCTCCCATGGACCTCATTTTTTATGGAGGATTTTATTGAGAAACCTCAAGATCTTTCTAGTAAGTGAATTTCTTCTTGGTTTCTTCCATCATCCTTTAGTTTCCATACCACTTTCATGAAGTTATAAAGTGTCCATAAGCTAGGATTCGTACATAGTGATTAAAATTGAGTATTGTTGGGGAAATATTGTGTATTAGGGCTCGATTTCACTCCCATTTGGTGCGGCGGTAGTGTGATTGAAGTTTCCTCCAACGTTTTGGAGTTTTTGGAACAAATGGTAGGTGGGTCCATGAGTAAGCATCCTAAGATGAGTTTACCTTTCATAATTTATATTTTTATAATGTTCCTCTTACATTATGTTTGGTTCGGGAACCATATTTGGTAGTATTGTTTAAGCATTTAGCATCAAAGTTGCAATTTGTTTTTGAAAATGTTTGTTTTCCTTGTGTACTTTTGGGGTATTTTTTGAGGCAATTTTATAACATTTCATAGTTTTTTAGTAAATATTTCTAGGGATTCCAACTCTATTTTGGATTGGTATTGGTGTGATTCTGGACTTGAAAGAGGGTTTTGAAATGGGTTTTGTGTGAAGAACATGGTTATACCCAATGGGATTGTTTTATAAAAATTGCAAATGATTTATTGAGTTAAAAAATGTGGGAAAAGGCTGTACATGTACTATTTTAGTGAATGTGTTCACTTAAGAAGGGTTTTTGTAAGCTAATGTACAGATTTATGATGTTAATCATTTTTAAATGTTTTATAAATTGCTGAAATGTTTTATCAAATTACAATAAAGGTGCTAAACACATTTTTGGGATGTTTTGTGTGAGTTTGATGTGAAAAATGAATTTTGTTTGTGAAATGAGTATTAAGTTACATGTGTGTGGGATTTTGACATGTTTGTGTGACATTAAAGTGGCATTTTCATGTAATCATTTGACTTTGTGGATTTTGGAACTTGTTTAAGAACAAGAGGGAAAACCTGGGTGTCTAGGTGTGTGGGTGTGTACTAGTATGCTAGTGATCCTGTGGGGTTTGGCCCATGTTTCACATAGAAAGTTTGATGAAGAAAACACTATCTAAAATATGATGGTGTTGATGATGATGGTGATGATGTTGGGGAACCAATAGGTTATGGTTATGATACCTACTAGTGGATTGGGTGCATGAGAATGTATATTTTTAGGGTTACTTTCACCGAGATACGAGGTAGATTGGACCCAAAATGAGCTAGGGCCTAGGGTTTTTTATTGCATGTGCCCATTATATACTTTATTATTACTGTCAACATACAATATGTTTGGTTTTAAAATTAATTAGTGTTGTCATTCTATTTAATAGTGTCAATTATCTAAAGTTTCCCACCTAGAAATTGTTTTTATTTAATGTTGCATCTCTTTAAAAAATTTATTAGCATTTCATGTTTATGAAAACATGAAAGCTTTTCGACTTTGAATGTTTATCACATGGAATCTTTTATTGGTGGCATAATAATAGTATTTGGCATGAATCCTACTTACACCCTTGGTTTTAAGTTGACTTGGTTATTTTTTTCCAGGTTTTGGTATATCTTTTAGTGCCCATGGTTTCGGTTTGGAAAGGTCCTTCGTGATGTAGTGTTGTGGAAATGGATTGAGGGTGGTGTCTCTTTCCATGAGGAGGTTCTTGGTCTGTACATTTTGGTTTTATTCATTTGTTATAGTCTTTGAGAATTGTTTTAAATTATGTAATTCTGTTCTGAATTTTTTAAAAAGATGGTTTGTATTGAAAAAATCCAGATTTGTTATATTGAATTTGTTTGTTGTTTTAGGTTTATATACTCTGGTAAATCATTCAAAAAAAATTTTTATGATACTCGGTCCCTTGTTACAGCCTATGGGGATTGGGAATTCCATTTAGGTCTTACCATGGTCTAGGTTTTGTGTCATTGTTAATGGCGACCACATTCGGTTCGTAACAAAATTCTAGTGTGATGGGATATTGATGGACTTCATGATAGGATTAACATGTATGTCTAGGGGATATGATTCCATATGGGTGATAATTGACCAAGTCACCAAGTTGGACTTCTTACCATCTATCTAAGAGTAGTGTTCAATATAGATTTTGGGAAACCACTACATTCAAAAGATATTTCAACTCCATGGAGTTCCTTTGACAATAGTTTCATATATTGATGCATGATTTAAATCCTGGTTATGGAAGGGATTGAAGGAGTATTTTGGGTCTTAGTTACACCTAAATACAGTGTTTCACTACCAGAAGGATGTCCAAACTAAGAGGACCATTCAGGTTCTGGTGGAAATGTTGCAGGAATGCATGTTAGATTGTGGCTCTAGTTTGGAGGATCACCGACCACTAGTGAAGTTTTCCTACAATTACATCTTTCACTCCACCATTGGTGTGGCACCATTCGAGGACTTGTACGGGAAACCCTTTTGATCACAACTTTTCTGGACCAACCCAATAGAGTTAGCACTCATGGGGCTTGTGTTCGTGTGTGTTATCGTAGGGAAGGTTCAGATCATCAAGAAGAAGATGAAGACAACACAGAGTCACTATAAGTCTTATGCAGATAGGCAGCATAGGCCTTTGGTGTTCGAGGAAGTATACCATGTGTTCCTTCAGGCCTCAACTCGATTGAGATTATATAGACATGTCTAGGGTGGAAATATATCTTTGAGGTTCATCAGACCTTTCTTGGTACTATGTATAGTTGGATAAGTGGGATACTACTTGGATCTACCTACATAGTTAGAGTGGGTGCACAAATTCTTCCATGTGTTGTAGCTGATAAGGTACATAAATGACCTATCACACATCATTGATTGGGGTGATCTGGACATTGAGGATGGGGTAACTTTTTTGGAGTACTCGGTGAAGATCTAGGATTGGTATGATAGGATACTTTATGGGAGATCGGTTTCATTGGTGCTTGTTCCATGGAAGCATGAGAATCTCTAAGAGAGCACATGGGGGGGGGGAATCGTACATTCATTCTTAGTACCCTCATCTGTTTGAGTGTCCCTGTTTTGGCTTTCGGGGATGTAAATCCTTGAGGTGGGGAGCATTAAATGTCACATATTATCTCATGTTTTATTTTTAGAAATTATATATATTTATTTTGAGACCATGTGATGAGATGGCATGTGATTATGAGGACTGTTTTTAAAAAAATTATTTGGAAAATATTAAACTTTTTATAGCAGGTGCAAAAGGATTTCTTGAATAGTCAGAATACGAATTGAATTGGTGACTAGATTTGAAATATGAGGGCATCGTTGGGCTCAAAATGGTGGCCTTACAATTGATGCGACCTAACTTTGGTTGGCACGGGCCTTCTGGGGAAAATCCTAAAAAGGATGTAATTGTAATTAATTAATTAAAATAAAAATTATTTTGATTCATCAACTTCTTCTCTTAAAAATGTATGGTTATATAATTTTCTCAGGGTTGACCACTCAAACCTTGGATGTTACACAGCTGTTAGAGTGTTTTTCAAGCGAATGATGACGGAATGGGCAGATTGTGGATCATCATACCAATAGAGTTAGAGGATATCGTCAAAGATTAAAATACAACCTTTATACATCAACAATTGATCCAAACTATAAAATGTTTGTTTTTTTAAGATTTTCCATCCAATTTTTAATCTAGGATGAACACGGGTCAATTCATTGAATACAAATTTATACATGCACCGTTGGTATAATTAAATAGATGGAATTGACATTGTTTATAGTCCATCGTTCTAACGAGAACAGATTGAGGTCGACATGACCAAAATTCCAAGGTTTATTCCTCTTGTTTTTCATCATGCTTTTCCCACCCCCATTCTTCACATTCCCCATCATTGGACCCCTGTAGCCATGGTTTGAATTCCCAGGTGGCTCCGGATGAGATCGAACCCCCAAATTGGAGGAAAACATGCAGCATAGTCTATATCTATGTACATCGGGACCCAAGGAACTCAGATCTATAGAAAATTTAAAATTTTGGCATCAGATGAAACATGGTGGTCCATTGAAGGGACAAAAAGAGCGGGTCTGATGAGGCAGTCTGTGAGGCAAGGCGATGGCGTTTCCCACCCATGGTGGTAGTGATCAAAGGTATAAACCTCATGGTTAAAAGGACGATGGATGTGGTTGACGTGGAGGGCCAGTGGTCCAAGTGGAGAAGGCCAAGCAGAGTGGACCAGCTAAGCTGAGCAGAGTAGGATGAGTGAAGTACACCAAGGAGAGTGGGAAAATCGGGCCATGTGGGCCCAGTCTCTCGGGCCTGGTGGAGCGGGCTAGCCAGTCCGAACAAAAGTGGGTGGGCCAGGTGGGATGGTCCAAATGGGTATGACCCAGGTTGGACCTAGGGTGATTCAGCCAGAACTGGGTCATGTTCAACCATAATGGTCGACTGTGAACCACTATCACTCAAGCTATCGTGCGGTCATGGCTTCTGGGGGTGTGGTCAACCTCGATGGTGGACCGCACTAGGTGAGGGGTATTTAGTCTAGGTGGTCCAACTACACAGTTAGTGGAACTAACATAGGTTAGTCCATAGGCCCATAGACCCACTTCTTTAATTTTAAAATGCCATAACATTCAAATGTTACATCCGTTTGACAAGCCATCGGTAAGGCCTTAGCCTAAAACATTACATAATCATGATTTAAGTCATGAAGTTGCATTGAGGATCTTTTCAGGTATATAGTTTTGTGGAATTAGGCCATAATTATTACATAACATATTCAGTATTACTAAGTAGACACTTCTATTTTTTCACTATAATAAAACTCCTTAAACAAAACAAGAATTCGTTTCTAGATAAAAATTTTCTTGAATTATTCCTTTCTCCTACCCTTCTTTATACCCTATGAAAATAATTTCAAAAAAGTGGGATGATAATAAAATGCATATAAAGGGATATAAAATAAGGAAATAAATCATTAGTCCAAGAATACATTCCAATTAATGAAATCATACTTTTAACTCGTAAAACATAATCTCTTTAACATACCTCATGAAATCATAACATTTTATTAATAACTCAAAAAAATCATAAATCATAATGGAAACTTGTGGAATCCATAACATACTTACATTATAGCTTTCATATCTACATAGGGAGTAACATTCATGGTTACGTTTGGAATACCCATCATAGTATATTCCCTAAATCTATTAGAATAAACTTTATTGTTTACCTCTGTCATGTTACCCAATGCATTGGAGAGTTATCACAGGCTCTCCTTCCCTTGGATTATCAAGAAACCAACCATATATATAAGTAAATCCCAATAACAATAACATAATCATAACACATAAAACAAGCATAAAGGAAATATAACATTTTCACATTGTATTCATAATATATCATTTCAAGATATTGACATAATCAATGATTTCTCAGAACCATTTTTAATAAAAAATTACATAATAAGGGTATATGGTATTTATTTTCCTTTTAAAAACAATATATCTTATTAATGAATCCAAATAGAAAATAATTCTTGCAGTGGAAGCAAGGTCATTGTCGTTACGTACGTTAAAAAGAAAAAAAAATTGATGTTTAATAAAACGGTTTGTAAAAAATGATTCACTTTATTAACCATTGAATTATATTAAAAGAAAAAGGTTATTATTATACACTATATATAATATGGTTGTGTATAACATCAAAATATGCCTCAATGAAAAGATATTGATATGAAGTCCCTTTCCTTGATTCTAACTTCCCTTGTTCATTGTTTATCTCTAGGGATAATAAAAGTTTTCATTTTTATTATTCCTTTTATACCACTTATTACCTTGTTGTAGAAATTATATAATTATTCATGTTTATAAAGGTTGTTTTGTTGATATTTAGTACTTTAGTCGAAAATGAGCGTGTTATAATTACAAATTGTCCATTAGTTCAATAGTCCATTATCTCCAGAATAGTATTAATTATTTAAATATTATATATATCCATTATGTATATCTATTTATAATATTACATAACATTTGTATTTAATAAATGCAATTCACCGTTCATTGAGATTGTAGGTTGTATGTACGCATGAACGCTACCTTCATTTCTTTGTCATATTAAAGGAATGAAAACTAAATGAAACATATGTAGATTATAATTAAAGTATAATATATATGTTATATATTTTACATAAGTTCATCAATTCCACCCTTTATATGTTCCATTAATGTAATTAATGAGTCATATCACTTTGAGGGGGCGGTAGGCCGCACTTTCTCAAATAAAATTATCGTATTTAAAAATTATAAAAAGCATAAAATTATGTTGTAAATAAAAATTCAGAATAATAGAGGAAATATTTTTTATAATATAAATCATATATAAATATTTTTCTATCATAATTTCCAATATGAGAGGTGGTTGGAAAAAATTTCACAATCATCATTTTTTTGGCAGTGATTAACCGTACACAGAAATAGTATGTTCGTATCCATTAGATGGAGGTGTGGGTATGTGTAGCTAGAATACTACCAATAAAAAATCCAAGTATATTTATGATACTAGTTATTTTATTTAATAAAATAATTATAACAGCATATTGAGTGGAGGAGGAAAATAAATGAAAAGAACTTGCGAGAAGATGTTACCTCTTAATCGGGTAACTTCTTTTGATTTGAGCCAAAAGGCCTTCTTGAATTTCATTCTTCCCATGATAAGGCTTCAAGGTGTAATGGATTGATGTTATAATCTTATTTGGGCAGAATTTTTCTGATACATGGAGCTTTAGAGGTGTGAGTTATGTGGGTAGTGGTTGTGGCAATTTATAAGAGGGAGAAGAAGAACATTAGAAAAGTCTTGAAATATTAAATTATTATATAATAAATTTCAATTAAAAATGGTCCAAAACTAATTTATTTATATTATAATATTATTTTAGTTTTAATACCCATCACCCAATAATATTAGATATGTTTTCATTATTTTTTGTATCCTTATCTTTTTGGTTTAACCATTATGTTACCCTTTTTAATCTTACAGTGATATCATGTTATTTACACATTGTGGGTTAATGTAATTACCATATCATGTCAAGAGACCCAAAAAAAGTCATTTATGATATATTTGGACATTTCATAACCATGTGGATGAATAATAGATTTTTAGGATTTAAATATCATTTAATAAACTATTTTATGTTTTATGTTATGAATTATGTGAATTTCGAACACAATTCATACTTGAATTTTTTACCGATTAATAACAATAGGATTAATTTGATCCAAAGACATTAACAAAAATATAATATGTATATGTAATCCATAAAATTCATGGGTGTCTTCAAAATAATTAAATTACATTTATTTTAATATTTATAATATCATTTATTTGAATCCTTTATTAATGAATCAATCACTATCACATCATTGTGTCATAATTAAATTTATTTATATAATGTCTAAAAATTAATAATTAAATACCATGATGTAAGAAGTCATTTCATATTTATAATGACTATTTATAGTCAAATATAACTATTATGTAACTACATATTAAAATTGTTTTAGTAAAAGATACATGTTTTTGTAATATTTCTCTTTACTTTAAATTAATTCTTATAAAATGTAATTTCCACATCCATGTGGCTCCATGGGGTTCCAAAATTGATCAAAGGATTCCCACAATAAATAAAATCTCATCCAATAGGATTATGAATTTTTTAAGGGTAGTTAAATATTATTATAATATCATTTTTCCCTTATTTACTAGATTTACCATTTAACCATGGTAAATAAAATAATTACAGAAGTTATTATACATAATGTCAAAAAATCAAAGGTACACATTCAAACAATTTGGACCTTCTGATTTAAAATATAGAATCCATTTTTTCAAATTCAAAACACATCATTATGAGTAATTAATTTAAAATTAATTCCCATTGTCAAACCCCAAAGGTGGGTTTTTAAGAAGTAATAACTCTCAAAAAATTGACATGTGTTTATATCTAATATAAATGGGAAATTACTTCCAATGAAGAAAAATGTATTAAATGTAAAAAAAATTAATCAAATTACACTTTAAAACCAATTAAAATTAATATAAAACTATATAAATAAATATGTTGAAAAGACAGTTTGGTATTAAAATGTAGTATTTTTCACTATTCATTTAAAAATGAACTTTATCAGAAAATTACTATAAAATTTACCAAAGTCACTTTTGTGGTCCTAATTTTATAGAATAAGTTTATTTTTTTAAAATATAACACATGAAAGTGACAAAAACAAAATTTTAATAGGCTTCTCCATTTAAAGGATGTAAAACTAATTTTTTATAAAAATTATTCCTTTATCTAATAAAATGAATTTGTTCTTAAATCATATCTAGAAAACATATAAGATAAATATAAAAATTTCATTGAATATAGAAAATATATTTTTCATTAAATAGAAATCCATAAAGTGTTACATGATTTTATAAACAAAAGTATTCCCTTTTAAATAGGTTTTCATAAAAACACATCCATTATATTAAACAGGTTTTTATTTCCATTTATAATAAATTTGGTAACCAATTGAATCATTATTTAAACATGTGTAAACCATATTTCAATATTCAGCTGATAATATTCATTCCCACCATTCCTACGGCTAGGAGTTAACTACCATTTTAAAAAATTTAAAAATTATCGTATTATTTTTTGGTATAACTCAATGTCTTGTGAAACTAAAGATTTTAGAGAAACACGTTGTTGCGTGTTGAGTAAGATTTCAAAAAAAAGTGTCCCCTTTAACATAAAATTAATATTTTATTCATAAATAATTATATAAAGGAAATGTTATTCATCTATAAATTCCTAGGTCATTACATAATTCCTCCCTTTTGGAAATTGTGTCCTCACAATTTTTAAATTGGGCTCAGAAACTTCATTGAAAATATCATATCCGAAAAAGAGTCAATAAAAATATCACTTTAAAAGGAATAAATAGAAGTAAAAAGGTCACCCAAGACAACACATAATATGATTCCATGTATGAAAACATGGATATGGAAGAAAAACTAACCATAAAGTTCTGATCAGGAGAAAGTTAGCTACTGAAAAAACATAAACATATGATGGGTCAAACAGTGTTTGATTCCCCTATAGGAAAGGTAAATGGGCCACATTTTTGTTTTAAGTTTCATTTAATAAATCTGAGGTATTTAGTAATGATATTTACTAATAACATAAATAAATATTCTTACTTTCCATGTAGAGTTTCATCCTTTATTAAATTTAAACCCCAAACTCATCCTTTCTACAAATAATGAGTATTCAAGATGACTTGGTCACACCTGATGTGCTATAATAAACTTTTAGATAATCACATAATCTTTAAAAGATAAACTATATATTTCCCCAGTATTTAGACATTAACAAAAACCAAAATGGTTATCACATGATAATATAATCCCCAAAAATTATAATCCTTTATAAAAATAAATACTACTCTTAATCTCCAAAATAAGACAAACAATACCCAATGTTCAACAAAGACCATTCAATAAAAAAATTTCCTTAAAATTCATCAAAATAATCCAAGGTAAAATTGAAACCCCAAATATTATAATGATTAGATCACATAGTCTTCCTTGATAAATCAATACATTTATCTCCAAATAATATCTACTACTCTTAAAGTCTCATACTGAAAAGTAATAAACCTAATAACATGTTCTCCTTGATAGGTTAATCATTTCCAAAAATAACCCAAATCACCATATATCCACAATAAAAACATAGATTCTTTCAAAATTATATTTCGACCATTACTCCACAATTGAAATCACAAAGTGTTCTATTTTCCTTAGACATGTAGTGTTCCAAAAAGAGAGAAAATCTTCCAAAAAAACATTTATCACTTAACCACCAAATCATTTTCCTATGCTAAGGATATCAATTTTATAAAACAGAAGTTCCAAAAATTGACTTATTATTGATCCATAAAATCATTTAACTAAAAATAATAATTCATACTAACTATGGAATTCACCTAGGCTAGTGGTTGTTGATGCTCTATTGTCACCATTTGGTTGTGGGTTCTATTCCCATGGTTTTTTCAGATGCGATGGGTTATCACTTATATTTAATATTTTCCTCTAACTAAAAACATATCATTATTATAACATTCTAAAAAATTACAATAACACGCTTTATCCTCAATGGTTACCTAATACCTTTCTTTTTGCATCACAAAATCAAATAACCATTAATCCACTGAAAACCCAAAGATCATATAAACCGCTAAGGTTATCCATTATTTCCACACAAGAGACGATAATTCTTCCTTGAATTATAATATTTCATGTCCTATAACCAAATAGTTGTACTTTTATTACTTGGATATTTAATTTATTTAAATATTAAACATCTTATTATATATTGTTCATTATTAAGCATGACTATAATGTAAAAATGTCCTAGAGTATTTGTTGCACTGATAAGGTCATGGAAGTTCAAGGCTATGATGAGAACCCTGAAATGCTATAAAAATATTCTTAAATATAGTTCTATGGTTGGATGACATACTATTATGGGACACATAACATGAATACCATAAGGTGAAAGTACTCGTATCCAGATGAGACTTCCTCTCATGAAGTTCGCACTTGGTAATCAGTAATATATAAAACTATTAGAATAGACCTACCAATAGTAATTCTGCATGTTTTTGTGTCATCAGATATTTCTATCTCCAATCATCTATAACAATTCTTAGACTTAAATATTATCATTAATACGTGTCATGACTTTCACACATTGATTTACTGATGAAAACCGTCATGAAAATAGTTTGCGAGATGTAGGGCACGGTGGGTGCGTTATGAGTGGCTTGTTATTAATGGATAAGTTGAGGAAGAATTTTCCCTTACATTTATAGAATTTGATATCTATGCCCTTTGATTGAAATAGAAATTTCATATGAAATTCCACATTCATGGTGTAATGAAGAGTTTATTTTAGGTATTCCAATAATGGCGTATCAAGCATAAAGGATGATTACACTATCATAAAACCTAGATGATGAGATATTGATACAAAGGGATTATATTACATAGTGATCATTTGTATTTGGAAGTCATTGTTTTGACTTTACATTCATTATCTTCGGTGCCTTGATACACTACTAGATAGTAAACTTGGACTTTAGTCAACCTCACCTAATGCCAATGAGAAAGTATCCTAGAGGGTCGCACATTAAGTGTTTTTGATGGTCTTGATTATATTATATTTGGATCTAATTAATGAAATAAATAATATTCTCAAGGATATGGAATAATTTTTTTCAAGTTAAAATGATCGCATAAATTAAATAAAATTTATTTATTTATTTTACTGAACATTTAATAAATACACATTTACTAGTTTGTAAGTAAAATATTTATTTATGAGAATAAATTATTTATTTATTTATTTAGGTGTTCAATAAATGGAAGTGGAGTTCGAGTGGAACAAGGAAGGACCGATAGTAAAATAATTATTTTCAAGACGATATATATTTATTTAACTAGTTGGGACAAGATAAAATATTAATGACTCAGCTATTATTTTAGGATGTGGAATTTTATTTATAATTCTGTTTTGTGCAAGTTTGCACACGATAAATAATGATGTGGTATTTTAATAAACATGGGGTTTATCTATGTTCATAAATGTATTTATTTGCTGTTATGGAATTAAATATTGTAACATACATTCCATGCATATAAATAGACAAGTACATCTATTATTCCATAGACAACACACCACACACATAGTGAATTGAGAATTGTTGAGAAAAATAATTTCTCCCTTGAATCCTTTTCATCCCCCTCTCAAGAATGAGAGACGTTATAAAAGATCGAAGAAAAAGCGATCAAGAACGACCGATGAAACACACTCTCTTAATTGTGTTAGAACTTGGAGAACGAGTGGTTTTAATTGGAGTTCATCAAAGCCCATGCAGATCACCACTAGAGGGATTCTCGTTTTGATCCTCACAAGCACTACGAGACAACCTGGAAGGGTCATTTCGAATGATCAACATCATCAAAGAAGAAAATAACTAAAATCTAGGTATTATTTTATTTATGAAATTAATTAAATTAATTATAAACATGATGTAAAAGATCCTCTCTAAAGGTTTTGAGAATCTTCATTATTTATCTAAATCTTTGATTTTATTTTTTGGATGCTGGCGTTCATCGTCGTATTGATTCCAGTATAATCATTGATCATGGTAAAAATCAATGTTGGGTGTCATCCACACTGTGCTTCCACTGCACCCCGAACCTACATGTGGTATCAAAGTAGTTACATCATAGTTTATAATTATTTAAATATTTCATTGATGATTTTTACATTTAATAATATAGTTGTTTCAATTCAAGTTAATCATTCGATAAATCTGAATCTCGATATATATTCCTCCTCTTTTATTTCTTTATCACCTTACAGAAATGATCATTTCATTTAATTTTGATTAAAATAAAATTGAGGATCTTATCTGGAGGTTCCAAAGCTTCCTGTTCATACCACACTAGAACACACGGTGTGTATTTAGTAGTAGAAATCATGTAGTCAAGATTCAATGCATCGGACTGGTTCGCCAAACCAAGCCATGTGTTAGAGTCTTTCTATGTCATAAATGACTCTGTGTGTTGACCAGGAATCGGTGGCACGTGGTTTCAAGATTACACATTGTGTAGTCCACTAGACATAGGATTTAGTCCCTTCGGGTTGGGGTTGGACCATGTGCCCCATACACGGATTTCCCGACTGGAAACCATGTAACGTGGATACTACACGACGTGTGTCTCATTTAACATGCCATGTACTCTGAATATTTCTGAAGTACAACTACATGTCATGTCCTGAGGCGTGTACTTTAGATGGATGGTGAATGATAGTACACACCATGTAGTCAGAACTACACATCGTGTACTCATCCAAATTACATAGATAGAATAGATTTATAATTATATTATACAAACCCTTGAGACGTGTACCATAGTGTGGGCGTAATGTTGAGGCACATCACCTGATAGGTGTTTTATGAATATATGTGTTTAATTTAACATATTCATACTGTACATTTCTACTCATTAGGTTGTTATGAATGGGAATTCACTAGGTTCCCTCCAAGGTACAAGTTATGTGAAAATATAATTTTAAATGAATTTATTTGTTTAAAATTATGATGGATGAGAATCTCAAGTCAATTCAGAAAAAGTTTTTAACATATAAGGATTGATTAATTTAAGGTAATTAATTTATTCGAGTGGGATTTATCTTAAACAAGAACGATTAAATAATTGAATTCTAGTTTTATTTATGTGTAAATATTGTTGCATGTATGGATGATCATGATCTAGACCAAGACCTTTTTATGTGGATGTATTCTTTTAATTCATTTTTTTAAATTAAATTTATTGTCCTACGAGCCTTCTCCTCATTAATATGTAGGTCCTGCATACCCAAGGATTATTTTATGTAAAACTCCTTTTATCCCTCACCTACAAGTGAGTTTAAAAAAATCCATTTGTAACAGTGGAGTAGGTTAAAGTTGGATCCAATACAAAATCTATCCCAGGAGATACAGAGGTGTAAAGGTGAAAAGCTATAAACCCAAACCAAAAATGTTCATGGTGTTTCTCCCCTACATTAGGGTTAGTTTATCAAACTCTAGATAAACTAATCATTGTAAAATATCAGGTTCAATCCATTTTCTTTATTTTATTTCACTTAGATGCATGGTTTATCATTATGGATGTGTTGTCACGATCAAAAAATTAATGAATTAAACCAGAATGCATGATGCAACTAAAATAAACTAGGATTATGCATAAGTATTATCAAGTTATGATTAATCAATTAAGTAAATTCTACTTAATATTAACAATCATGTGAAATTATAATAATTAATTCGCACATTCGAGATAAAAATCCATCAAATAAAAAATTAAGTCAGACCAAGTGTTCAATTACATGATTAAGGAAAAACTCAATAAAACTATGTGTTTGGAAAACCCTTGTTAGGAAACTTACTTTTATATAGTAATCCCTCATGAAAGGATTCAGGATTACTTTACTATATTACATCAAGAGAAGTATCCCTTCCTGGAATTGGTGAAATATTGGAGGTAAGAGTTTAGGAATTCCAAAGTCAGGATTTCAGGATTGGGGAGTCCACCCAACATATCAAGGAGTTGCAAGCCCGCAGTTGGAAAATACTTGCCTACCTAAATACCTTAAAATAGCTTGACCAACCCTTTTTGGGGTTAGTTGGAGGGGAATATGGATCCTAGCCACTAATTTTTCATGGAAACTGGACATTCTGAGTTCAATAGTGAGGGCCATTGAGAATTGATAAAATAGTGGGAGACTTAATTAATTATTTCTCATAAAAATGTAATCTAGAAAGTACTAATGATCTGTTCTTTTAATTATAGAATAAAAAATTACAAGCTCATCAACCACTCTATCCCAGCAATAAATTCTGGATAAATACAACATCCTCACTGGAAATAACATTCATGAATGGTTTAGATGCGTTCGGGTTATCTTACGCCATGAACAGAAGTCTTGAATGTTAGAGTCAGCATTACCTGATCTGTTTTCCAAAGGGGAGAGTGATAAGGATTTCTTGGACTATGAGAAACATATTAGGGATCTTTTCAACGTTCAATGTTTGATGTTATCATCAATGTCAAGTGAGCTCATGAAGTCTCATGAAAATATGGATTTGTATAACATGATCGACCACCTATGTGGTTTTTACCATGAAAGATAAAGACAAATAAAGTTCAAGATATCCAAGGCACTCTTTCAGAGTATTCTTGGAGAGGGTTCCCCAGGTGGACCTCATGTAGTTAATTTCATTGGCTACATTGAGCATCTGGAGGTTCTAGGGTTTAAACTCTTGGAAAATCTAGGCACTGATCCCATTCTTACATCACTCCCCCAGAGATTCTCTAGCTTTGTTGTTAATTTTATCAATAAAAACATTGAGAAGTCTCTATATGATCTTCCTATCCTCATTCTTCGAGTGGACAAAGATATGAAGCACAAAAATCCTTCTATCCTTATAATGATTAAGAGGAAAGGAAAGGTGAAGAGCTTTACCACCAAATATTCTTCATGACCTTCCAATAAAAGGATTATCAAAGTGGAAGAAAGGTAATAGGAGGTCGTTTCTTTTGCATGTGTTATGAAAGGCCACTAAAAGAATAAATGCACCCAGCTTAAGAAGAAAGGGAAATCGTCAAGTTCATTTTTTATTGAATGTGATATATCTATTTCTACAAATTTGGTATTAGATCTAGCTTGTGGTGCTTACATATGTATCCAAATCTAGGAACCAATTTGATTCAGGAAGATTAACCGAGGGGAGTTAGATCTGAAAGCAGCCAATAGAGCCAGACTTACTATTGTTTTTGTCAGGGACTACGAACTCACATTGCCAATATGGATGATCAGGGTGATAAAGGGTTGTTATTTTGTGTAGTGTATTACTAAAAACATTATTTTTGTGTCTATATTAGATTCATATGGAATTTTTTCAAGTTTGAAAATGAATGTTTCTTCTTTCATGAAGACAAAATTTATTTTGGTAGGTAACATTTATATAATGGTCTTTAAATGTTGGATTACAAAAACCAAGTAATGAAAATAGATAACCAAGATAACTCCAAAGAATCATTCCACACCCAACATTAGCATCACCAGCTAGGTCATGTAAACAATAAACTCTTGAAAAATTTAAATCAAGATGCATATTTAGATTCTTTCAAACTAAAACCACTTGGTGTATGCCATGCATGTTTAGAAAGCAAAATGACCAAAGCCCCATTTAGGGGGAAAGGTGAAAGGGCTAAAGAACCTCTTGAATTGGTTTTTACAGATGTGTGTGGACCATTTTCAGTTGAAGCAATGGATGGTACTCATACATCATAACTTTTACTAATTATTTTAGTAGATATGGATCTATCTAATAAATGAGGTATAAGTCTGATTATATGATAAGTTCAATGAATACCAAAACGATGTTAAGAACCATATTGGTAAGAATATTAGAAAACTCTCCTCAAACCGAGGTGGAGAATATCATAATCAATACTTCCTTGATTACATAAAGGAGTTTGGGATACTATCCCAAATCACTCCTCCTTACACGCCCCAGTGGAACGGTTTGAGTGAAAGGAGGAACTGCACTCTATTGGAAATGGTGAGATCAATGATGAGTCATGCGAGTCTTTCCTTATCCATTAGGGGAATGCATTAAAAAAAGGTTCACATACTAAACCAAGTACCAACTAAATCAATAAATGGTATTCTTTATGAGTTTTGGAGTGGAAATAAATCCATGTTATCGAATTTACATGTGTGGGTAAGTGATTCATTTGTTAAGGCCACTTCAAGTAACAAACTTGCACCTCGAGGCACAAGGTGCACCTTTATAGGATACCCCAAGGAATCAAGGGGCCATTAACTATAAAACCCCTAAGAAAAAAAGGTTATAGTGGAAAGACACGCCATATTATTTGAGATGGAGAACATCTCTATAAGAGATAATGGGAGCGAGATAGACTTTGATGAACTTGGGACTCAAGGTACACAAGAGTTGATACTGGGGAATATTCCACAAAGCCCCATGGAAGAATGAATTGTTCCAGAGACACAAGAATATTGTATGATTACAATAGAGCTGTGTAAACTAGAATGGTACAGTTTTATAATTACCAAGGATGGTGACTCATTATTAGTTGATAATAATAATCCTCTAACATACAAGGAAACAATACGTGGCACAGATGTTTACAAGTGGAAACAATCCATGAATTACAAAATGGATTCATGTACCAATACCAAGTCTAGATTTTGGTAGATCCTCTAGTTGATATAAATACTATTGGTTTCCAATGGGTATTCAAGAAGAAACTAGACAAGGAAGGACAATTCAGCACCTATAAGGCACACCAAGATGTGAAAGGGTTAAAAAACATCAAGGTATTCTCTACGAAGAAACCTTTTCACCATTTGAAATGGTGAAATTCATTAGAATTATATTGGCCATTGCTTCTTACCATGACTATGATATTTGGAAAATATATTTCAAAACATAATTCCTTAATAGGAACCTTTAGGATGATGTCTACATGACACAACCTAAAAGATTTATGACTCCAATGGATGCCAATAAGGTATTCAAGTCACAGAAATCCATTTATGGGTTAAATAATGAATCCAGGTCATGAAACATTCATTTTGATGAATATATAACTAAATATAGTTTTATCAAGAACAAAAGTGAGCCTTTTTTCTACAAATGGTTTTTTGGGAGTGCAGTCGTTTTCCAAATATTTATGTTGATGACTTATTACATAATAGAAATGACATACCAGTATTACAGTCAGTTAATGTAGGGATGAATCAATTCTTCTCCATGAAGGACTTGGGAGATGTAGCATATATTCTTGGGATCAATATACATCAAGATAGATCCAAGATATTGTTGCTCCTAAGTCAATGTACTTATATTGATAATATACTGAAGAGATTCGGTATGGAATAATCATAGAAGGGATTTTTTTCCAGTGTCACATGGCATTCTTCATTCCATGAAAATGTTCCCTCTAACACATGAGGAAAGAATGATAAGGGAAAGGACTCCATACACATAAGTGATTGGGTCAATCATGTATGCCCTGTAATATACTAGGTTGGATGTCTTCTATTCATTTATTGTGGTAGGCAGATATCAACATGTCCTAGGTAACTGCCATTGGATTGCAGAAAAAAATATCCTACAGTATATGAGACATACTAAGGATATGTTCCTAGTTTATGGAGGAGATGAGGAACTAGTCATTAGAGGATATACATATGATAGTTTCAAAAATAATAAAGATGACATGAAGTCACAAACGGGATACATATTCACATTGAATGGAGGTTCAGTGAGCTGGAAGATCTCAAAGAAGAGTGTGGTCGCAAATTCTACAAGAGAGTATGAGTATATCATTGCTTTTAAGCCAGCTAAAGAAGATGTTTTGATGTGAAGATTCATCTTGTATATCAATGTGATACCCGCAGTAAACATCCCATCACACTATACTGTGATAATACTACAATAGTGGCTCTCTCAAAAGAGCCAAGGTCACATTAGTGGAAGAAGCACATACTTTAGAAGAATCATCTCTTAAGGGATTTTTCTCGGAGAAGAGAAGTTCTAGTGAGCATTTTTTTCCATGGAAGTCAATGTGGTGAACCCCTTGACAAAAGCCTTGACTTAGCAAAAAAATGATCACCATGTGAGTTCTAGCGGACTGAAAGTCATAGGCAGTTGGTTTTAGTTTAAGTGGGAGTTTGTAAGATTTTGTGTACTAGAACCAACTAGTAGTACATTGATTACATGGATATATAATGTATTTAAATATTAAAATTATTATTATATAATGTTTGTTTTTCTATATGACTATGACGTAATAATGTCCTTGAGTATTTATAGCATTGATAAGGTAATAGTAGTTCCCTGTTATAATGAGAACATTGAAATGATATAAAAATATTAATAAATATATATCTATAGTTTGATGAAATAATATGATGTGACACATAGCATGAATACCATCATGTGAAAGTACTCGTAGGAATATGAGGCTTCCTCTCATGAAGTTCTCACTTTGTAATATCCAAGACTGTAGACTATGAGAATAGACTCACCAGTAAGAATTCCTCATGTTGTACTATTATCAGATATTTCTATCTACGACCATTTGTAATGATCCTTAGACTTAAATATTTTCATTAAAACATGTCACAACACGGGCACATTGATTTACTTAAAAAACCATCACACAAACAATTGGTGACAATTAGGGTATGTTGTGTGTGTCACGAGTGGGATGTTATTAATAAAAAACTCAAGGAAATCTTTCTCCCTTACCCTTATTAAAGTCAATATCTTAGCCCATTGATTTAAATATAACCATCACACAAAATTCCATGCCTATGGTGTAATGATAATTTTATTTCAGGTATTCAAAGAATAACGTATCAAGCATAAATATTGATGACACTGTCATGAAATCTTCTCGATGAGATAATGAGACAAAGGGATTATATTACACATTGAGCGTTTGTAGGTGGATGTCCTTATTTTTACTTTATGTTCGTTATCTTGGGTGCCTTGACGATTTTCTAGATAGTAATATTAGACTTTAGGAAAGCCCGCCTATTGCCAATAAGAATGAATCCTAGAGGGTGACACACTATGTGTTTTTGGTTTCATGGTTGAATTATGTTTGAATTTAATTAATGAAATAATTGTTATTATCAAGATCATGGACTAATTTTATTTAAGTTAAAATGATCACATAAATTAAATAAAATTTATTTATTTATTTATTTGAAAATTTAATAAATATTTTTTACTAGTTTGTAAATAAAATATTTATTTGAGAGAATAAATTATTTAATTATTTATTCCGGTGTTCAATAAATGGAAGTGGAGTTCGAGCGATCCATGTCCAGTCTGGTAGTAAAATAATTATTCACTCTATGGTCAATAATTATTGAACTAGTTGTCACAAGTTAAAATAATAATGACACTTCTATTTTTTTATGATGTGGAATTATATTTATAATTTTTTTTTCTATAAGTTGGTGCACAATGAATAATGATCGGTATTATTATGAGCATGGGTTTTCTCTATGATCCTAAATGTATTTAATTGATGTTATGAAATTAAATATTGTAACTAAAGTTTCATGCTTATAAATAGAAAAGTATGTCTATTATTCCATAGACCACACTCTTTATATTTAGTGAATTAAGAATTATAGATCCAAACAATTTCTCTCTTTAATCCTCCTCTTCCCCTCATAATAAATAAAGGCGTTCTTTATGACTGGAGAACAGAAAATCAAGAACGACCGATGCAAGACACTTGATTCACCATACTAGAACTCTGAGAATAAGTGGTGTCAATCAGATGCCATTGAAGTACATGTGGATCACCACTAGAGGGATTCTGCTTTGGATCCTTGGAAGTGTAACAAGACAATCTATAAGGGTCATTTAGAATGATCAACATCACCAATGAAGAAAATACCAAAGATCTAGGTATTCTTTTCATTATGAAATTATTTAAATTAATTATAACCATGATGCCCAATATCCTCTATAAATGTTTCTGGCCACTTAATTTTTTATCTAAATATTTGATTCTATTCTATGGAGATAGGCATTCATCATCGTATTGATCTCAGAATAATCATTCGTCATGGTAAAAATTAATGTTGGGAACCAGCCCAACCGTGCTTCCGTTGAGCCCAGAACCTACATGAATAACATTTTCACATATCAAAATTTAGGGTTACACATACTATAAAAACTCTTCCAATGTAATCCCAACATCAAAAAATTATTAATACCTTTAAATATTTAATCATCCTATATTCTACCATAAATCATGAATCCCTTATATGTAGACTTCTTACTCAGTCAGTGTTCTTCAAAATACATTAAACATGAATTTTCACATTATTTATTAATACATAATTCCTTCATATTGAATGTCCTTGTAATTTATAAATATTAATCCACATATGCTTCATTATTTATGGATAAGAAAATAAATCACACCTTTAATCCAAATATCATGATCTTTGGGATATTCCCTTTCTCTTTCGGCAGGTTCTCCAACATTCAAATAGTAAATGTTAGCTCAACTTCTTTTATAACACTTTATGATAGAGTTGAAAAAGTTGATATCTTTAAATCCTATAAAAGAGATACCATGATTCATAAAATTATTTTAGAAATGATTAGGTGTTGGATAAGTCAAACAATTTCTTTCAGGTGATTTGAATACTCAAGAAGCTGTAAAAAACAATCGAACATGATTTTTCCATAATAGTGATGATCAAATCATTGGGTAGGGATAAGATGGTTTTGAAAGATCCCTTTCCTTCCATCTTGATAAATGATCCCTAATCTACTAAAAATAATCAACACTTAGACATGAAATGAATTATTATTATTAAAAAAAGAATCTTCAATAGGGTGAAGATAACATAAAAACATATATATTACTCTAATATATAAACTTCCTTATATATCAATTATTCAGGGTTTTTTCCCAAAAATTTATTACCACAACCCACCAAAAGTTTCCCTATGATAATAACCTTCTTTGTTTTATGTTATCCTTTACCTATACCCAGATAAAAACCTAACCTCTAAATTTATTTAAACTGAACTCCAATAAAACTATATGACCCCAGCCTTAAACATTACATAATCATGATTTATGTCAAGAATTCACATTGAGGAACTTTTCCGATTTATAGTTTTAAGGAATTATGCCACAAAAATTACATTACATCTCAAATATTACAAATTTGAATCTTCTACTCCATACAATTTTTTCATAATAAAAAAACCCCTAAAAAAACAATAAATATTTTCTTTATAAAAATATTTGATAATTACTCTTTTCTAATACCCTTCATAATGCCCTATTAAAAATATTTCAAAAACATTGTATGGGAATCAAAGTCATCATAAGGGATATAAAATAAGGAAAGAAAACATTAGTCCTTGAATACATACCAATCAATGAAATCATACTTTTTACTCATAAAACATAATATCTTTAACATAACTCCTGAAATCATAATGTTTTACTATTAACCCATAGAAATAATAAATTATAATGCAAACTTATGGAATACAAAACATACTTACATTGTAGCTTTCACAGCTATGTAAGGAGTAACATTCATGATTACGTTTGGAATACCATTCACAGTATATTCCCTAAATCTCATAGGGGAAAATTTATAGTTTACCTCCATTACATTACCCAATGAATTGTAGAGCTATCATAGTCTCTCCCACCCTCAGATTATCACATAAATACCCATAATCATAAGAAATTCCTAAACATAATCATAACACATAAGTCGGGCATAAAGGTAAGATAAGATTTCTACTTTTCAATCATAATATGTCATATCAAGATATTAACATAATAAATGATTTCTGAAAACCATTTTTAGTGAAAAAAATATGTAAAAAGGATATATGGAATTTATTTTCCTTTTAATAACATTACAAGTTGTTCGAGAAGCCAAATATAAAATAATTCTCATGGCGGAAAAAATGTCATTATCGCTGCGTACATTAAAAAGAAACATGCCTTTTTTCATTTAGTAAAATGCTTCGTAAAAACAAATTTCATTTGAAAAAAAATTGAATTAAATAAAAATAAAATAATACTATTATACACCTTATAAAATAATGTGGTTTATAACAGCAAAATATGCCTCAATGAAAGGATATTGTGACGAAGTCCCTTACCTTGAGTCTGACTTGTCTTGTTCATTATTTATCTCCATACATAATAAAATTAATTTAATTTTATACATAATATATAACCTTTTTAAAATTTATTATTCCTTTTATATCACTAATTACATTGTTATAACAGTCATATAATTATTCAAGTTCATATTAGTTGATTTGTTGATTTTCAGTAATTGAGTCGAAAATTAACTTGTTATAATTACAAATTTTTCTTGTGGTCAAAAGTAAATTTTCTCCAGAAAAGTATAAATTATTTCAATATTATATATATCCATTATATGAATTTATTTATAATAGTACATAAAATTTTGTGGAAATAAATGAAATGCACCGTTCATGGGGACAGTAGGTCGGACGTACACATAAAGGCTTCTTTCATTTATTTTTTATATTAAAGGAATGAAAAATAAATGATACATAGGTATATTGTAATTACAGTATAATATATATATTCTATATTCTATATAATTTCATTAATTATATCCTGTATACATTCCATGTATGGCATGAATGAGTTATATCACTTTGAGGGGGCAGTTGTCTGCACTTCCATAAATGAAATTATCATATTTACACATTACAGAAAGCATAAAGGTATGGTGTAAATAAAAAATACAGAAGAATAGATACAATAAAATTATAATATATATCATATATAAATATAGTACCATCATAATGGACACAATGAGAGGTGGTAGGAGAAAATTGACCAATCATCATTTCGTGAGGCAGTAGTTCGTCGTACTGAGAACCAATAAGTTCATATCCATTAGATGGAGGTGTTTGTAAGTGTAGTTCTAATTCTAATATAACAACATACTAGTATATTTATGATATTGGTGTTTTTATTTAATCAAATAATAAAAAATATCATTGGGAGTGGAGAATGAAAATTAATGAAAAGAACTTGGGAGAATATAGTACCTCTATATCGAGAAAATTATTTTGATTTGAGCCTAAAGGATTTCTTGAATTGCCTTCTGCCCAAGGTAAGGCTTAAATGATAAAGGGAGGTGTGTTGGGATATTTTTTGGGCATAATTTATATGATATATATAGATTTATATGTGTGAGTTTTGTGGGTAGAGGTGATGCCCTTTTATAAGATGGAGGAGGGGAACTCTAAGAAAGTATAGAAATATTAATTCATTATAAAATAAATTTCAAATAAATAGGGTCCAAAACACATTTAATTTGATGATAAGATTATTTTGGTTCTAATACTCATCATCCAATTATTTTTTGAAAATATTTGAATATTTTTTTTATCCTAATCATTTTGGTTTAACCATTATTTTACCCTTTTTAATCTTATAGTGATATCTTGTTATTTACACGTTATGGTTAATGTAATTACCATATCATGTCAAACATCCCAAAAAAAGAAATTTATGACCTATTTGGACATTTATTAACCATTGGGATGGATATTAGAGTTTTATAAATTTAATATCATTTAATAAACTATTTTATGTTTTATGTTATTAATTATGTCATTTTTTGATAATATTTATACTTGATTTTTTTACAATTCATAACAACCTGATTACTTATAACCAAAAGAATTTACTCAAAGTTCATATGTCAATATAATCAATATAAATCATGTATGGAATCAAATTAATCAAATTAAATTTATTTTAATGTTTATAATATCATTTATTTGAATCCATTATTAATGAATCAATAACTACATCATCATTGTGTCACAATTAAATTTATTTATTTAATGTCTAAAAATAATAAATAAAATAAAATTATTTATTAAATAAATTTAGATTTATAATGACTATTTATAGTCAAATATAGAATTTATTTAACCCTATATTAAAATTGTTTTAGTAAAAGATACTTGTTTATGTTTTGTTTCTCTTTACATCAAATTAATTCTTTTAAAATGTCATTTTTACATCCAACTGTCTCCATTGGGAACCTAAATCAACTCAATGATGAAAAAGGATGTAAATATCTCATCCAATAGTATTATAAAATTATTTAGGGTAATTTAATATTATTATAATGTTAATGTTTACACTTATTTACCATATTTAAACATTAACCACGGTAAATAAAATAATTACTAAAGTTTCTATTTATAATTTTCAAAAATAAAACATACATGCCACACAATTTGGAAATTATGATTACAAATATGGAATATATTTTTTCCAAATTCAAAACCTATACGTTGTAGTAATTTTTTTAAAAGTAATTCTAGTTGTCAAAACTGAAAAGCATGTTTTAAGAAATAATTACTGTCAAAAGATTGACATGTGTTCATATACAATTAAAAATGAAAAATTACATCCAATGACAATAATAGTATTAAATTATAGAAACTTAATTCAATTAATATTTGAAACAAATTATAATTAGAACAAACTATATAAATATTTTATATGAAAAGGGCGTTTGGAATTAAAATGCAGTATTTTTCATTATTTATTAAAAATTTAACATTATCTGAAAATTACAAATAATTTAATCATAGTAAATTTTACTGTAACTATTTTATATAAGAATTTTTTTTAAAAAAATATAACATATAAAAGTGAAAAATCAAAATTTAATAACGGTTTCCCATCAAAAGACGATGAAACTGAATTTTCAGAAAAACACATCTTTTGTCAAAAATTGAATTGGTTCTTATATTATATCTAGAAAACACATAAGATGAATTTAAAAAATTAAATTGAATATATAACATATATTATTTATAAAATAAAAATTTATAAAGAGTGATATGATTTTATAATCATAATGATTCTCTTTTAAATCATTTTTCATAAAAACACATCCTTTATATTCAACTGGTTTTTATTTCCATTTCTAATAAATTTGGTAACCAATTGAATCATTATTTAAACACATATAAACCATAATTCAAAATTAAGTTGATACTACTCATTCCCTCCATTGTAATGGATTTTTTTACCTAAAATTTAAAATAATTATTTTATTATTTTTTTATTTTTCGGTATAACTCAATGTTGTGTGCAACATAAGATTTCGGAGAAACCCGTTGCTACTTATCAAGTACACAATCCGAAAAAAGAGTCCCATTTAATGTAAAATTAATATCTTACTTATAAATATAATTGGAAATGAACAATAATTATTCTATAAATACCTGGGTCATTACATCATTCCCCCATTTTGGAAATTGTGTCCAAACAAATTTAAAATTGGGATTAGAAACATCATTGAAAATCCCACATCAAAAAAAGAGTCAAAAAAACTGTAACTCAAAAAAATAAATAGAAGTACAAAGGTCACCCAGGATAACACATACTAGGATTAAATGTAGGAAAACATGGATAAATAAGAAAAACTAATTTTCAGGTTCCCATAGAAAGTGATAGAAAACATGATCATGAGAAAGTTAGCTACCAAAAAATCATAAATTTGTGATGGGTTAAACAGTCTTTGATTCCCCAGTAGTAAAAGTAATCGGACAATGTTTTTTTCAGTTACTTTTCATAAAGTTGATGAATTTATTTATGATATTTACTAAGAACATAAGAAATATAATTCCTTTTAAAGTAGAGTTTCATCTTTTAAGGAATTTACACCACAAAGTCTTATTTTCTCCAAACGATGAGCATTCAAGATGACTTAGTGAAACCTGAAGCACTAGAATCAACTTCTAAAGAATCACATAATCCAAAAAAGGTGAATTATATGTTTACCCTATCTTTAGACATTATTAAAAATCAAAATACTTAGTAAAAGATCAGATAATCCCTGAAAAGGATAATCCTTTATAAAAAGTAATACAACTCTTAATCTCAAAAATTCAACAAAAAATACCCAAATTTCAACAAAGACCACTCAATACACAACTGTCCTTAAAAATTATAAAAATAATCCACTCAATGATTAAAACCAAAATTTCAAAAGGATCTGATCACATATTATTAAATTATAAATCTTAACATTTATCTTCAAATAACATCGACTAATCTTAAAGTCTCACACTAGAAAGTAATTAACATAATTAAATGTCCTCCTTGATAGGATAATCATTTTCAAAAATAACCCCAATCCCTATATGTCCACAATAAAAACTAACATTCTTAAAAAATAATATTTCTACCATTACTCCACAAATGAAATCCCAATGTATTTCATTTTCCTTGGGCATAGAGTGTTCCCAAAATAGAGAACATCTTCCAAAATAACATTTATCACTTAATCACCAAATTATTTTCTTATAATAAGAATATCTATTTGACTAAAAAAATAAGTCATATTAACCAGGGACTTCACGTAGGCCAGGGGTGACAATGAACTCTTGTCGTCCTTCAGTTTTGGGTTCGATTTCCATAACCTTTCTAAACGTGATGGGTTTTCACCCATCTTGTGGGTTTTCATTTTTCAAAATTCATATCATTATTATAAAATTATCAAAAATATTATAATTTTCTAAAACATTACCATAAATTTCTTTATCCTCAAAAGTTATCTAAACCCTTTCATTTTTCTTCCCAAAATGTAATAACCATAATCACCTAAAAAACCAATGAACTTATAAACCCTTAAGGTTATACATTATTTCCACACAAGAAAATATAATTCTTCCTTTAATTACATTTTCACATATCAAACTTCAAGGTTACATATACTAGAAAAATCCTTCCAATGTAATCCCATCACCAAAAGAGAATTAATACTTTTAACCATTTCATCATCCTACAATCTACCATATCTCTTGAATCCCTTATATGTAAATTTTTTACTCATTATTCATTCATCACAATCCATTAACTAGGAATTTAAACCTTATTTAATAATCCATAACTCCTTCAGATCGAATGTCAACATAATTTATAAATATAAATCAATGATGCTTCATTATTTATGAATAAGAAAATAAATCATACCTTGAATCCAGATATCCTGATCTTTGTGATGTTCCATTTCACTTTCAGCATGATATCCTACATTCAAAACATAAATTTTCTCTCCACTTCTGTAATTTAACTATTTGATAGATTTGGAAATCTTGAGATATTAAAATCATATAAAAAAGTTACAATTACCCATACAATTGGTTTATAAATAAGTAGTTTTTGGATTACTCAAACAATTTCTTCATAGTGATTTGAATACTCATGAAGCTATCAAAATAAATTGAAGAGGCATTTCCCATAATAGTGATGATCAAATCATTGGGGTGAGATAAGAAGGTTGTTCAAGATATATTTCCCTATATCATGACAAATGATCCTTAATCTAGTGAAAATAATCAACACTTAAACATGAAACAAATTATTATTATTATTATTAAAAATCTCTATAGGGTAAAGATAAAATAAAAACCTTTATATTACCATATTCCATTAACCTCATTATATTTCCATTGTTAAAGTTTTTATCCAAACAACCTATTATACCATAACCCTCTGAAGGTTTCCATATGATATTTACCCTCTTGTTTATATGGGATCCTTAACATGCACCCAGATAACACCCAATCCTCTAGAGTTATCTAAACCGACCACTGATGCCAACTATAAGGACTTGGCCTTAAACATTAAATAATATTGATTTAATTTAATAATTAAATTTTATAATATATTCAGGATTATATTTTTAGATAATTAGGTTATAAATTTTAAATTACATCTAAAATATTTCAAATTAGACACTTCTACTTTGTCTACTTTTTTCACAATTATAATACTTCTTAAATAAAAAAATATTTATTTTATTGATAAATAATTTCTTGACTTATTCCTTTATCTTACCCTTACTTATACCGTATGAAAAAAATTTAAAATGCTTGGTCTGATCATAATATTATTAGTAAGAGATATAAAATAAGGAAAGAATAATTAGTATATGAATACATACCAATAAAAGAAATCATACTTTTTACACATAAAACATAATCTCGTTTACATACCTCATGAAATCATATGATTTTTTGAATTACTCATAGAAATCATAAATAATAATGGAAACTTGTGGCATCTATAATATACTTACATTGTAGCTTTGGATAGCTACATTGGGAGTAACCTTCATGGTTACGTTTGGAATACCCATCACAGTATATTCGCTAAATCGCTTAGGAGAAACTTTATCATTTACATCAATCACATTAACCAATGCATTGGAGAGATATCATGAGATAACCCTCCATTAGTTTATCATGGAAACACCAATATACATAACCAATTCCCATGAACCATAACATAATCACAATACATAAAACAAGCGTAAGAGAAAACATAACATTTCTACATTGCCATAAAAATATATAATTTCATGATACTGACATAATCAGTGCTTTCTCAAAACCATTTTCAACACCAAAATATATAAAATAAGTATATAAGATTTATTTACCTTTAAAAACATTACAAATTTTTATGGAATCTAAATATAAAATAATAATCGTAGCTGAGGAAAGGTTATGGTTTCCACCTACATTAAAAAAAACATTCCATCTTGAGTTTAGAAGAAAACATCATAAAAAAGATTAATTTTGAAAAAATTGTATTAAATTTAAATTAAAAGTCTATAATTATACATCATAAAAAATAGTGTGGTGTGTAACATCTAAATGTGCCTCATTATAAGGAGACAGAGACGAAGACCCTTTCCTTGAGTTCTACTTGTCTTGATCTTTATTTATCTCCCTGAATAATAAACATGAGTTAATTTATACTTTCTTAATAACCCTTTCTTGTTTATTATTCCTTTTATATCACTTATTGCCTTGTTATTACAATTATATAATTATTCAAGTTAATATCAGTCCCTTTTTTGATATTCGATACTTAAGTCAAAAATGAACATGTTATAATTAAAAACTTTCCATGTGGTGAAAGGTACATTGCCTCCAAAATAGGACTCATTATAAAAATATTATATATATCCAGTATATATATATATTTATAATAGTACATAACATTTAGAGATGATAAATGAAATGCACCGTTCATTGAGACGGTAGGCCGTACGCACGCATGAACACTACTTTCATTTCTTTTCCATATTAAAGAATTGAAAAATAAATGATACAAGGGTATATTATAATTATAGTATAATATATATTTTATATATGTTAAAAAATTTCATTAATTCTATCCTTTATGTGTTCCATGTATGGAAAGAATGAGTCAACTCACTTTGAGGGGACGGTAGTCCGCCCTTCCTCAATTGAAATTATCGTATTTACACATTATGGAAAGCATAATGGAATGCTATAAATTTTTAAGACAGAATCATAGAGACAATATAAATATAGTATATATCATATATAAATAAATTTCCATCATAATTTCAACCCATAAAGGTGGTAGAGAAAAATTTAACAATCATCGTTTCGTGGGGCAATAGTTCACCATACACAAAAATAGTTTGTTTGTATCTATTAGATGGAGGTGTGTGTAAGTGTAGTTATAATACATATCATAAAAACATCCTATTATATTTAGGATATAGTTTTTGTTATTTAATAAAATAATAAGAATATAATAGTGAGTGGAGAAAGAAAATAATAGAAATGAACTTGAGAGAATATGTTACCTCAAAATTGGGTAACTTCTACTGATTTGAGCTAAAAGGCATTCATGAATTTCGTTATTTACAATTTAAGGCTTATAGAAGTAAGGTAGGAATTTTGGGAGCTTATTTAGACAGATTTTTCACAAGAAAATTAGATTTAGAGGTTTAGGTTTTGTGGGTAGAAGTGGTCGCCTTTTATAAGAGGGAGGAGGGGCACTTTAGCAAAGTCTAGAAATATTAATTTTTTATATATTTAATTTCAATTAAAAATGGTCCAAAACTATTTTAAATTGAATATAGGATGATTTTAGTTCTAATACACATCATCCAATAATTTTTAGACATGTTTTGAATATTCTGTTATCCTTATCGTCTTGGTTTAACCGTTATTTTACCCTTTGTAATCTTATAGTGTTATCATGTTATGTACACATTGTGGATTAATGTGATTATCATTTCATGTCAAAAGACCCACAAAAAAGACATTTATTACATATTTGTACTTTTATTATGAATTTTTTCGAATATTAGATTTTTAATAATTTGATATCATTCAATAAACTATTTTAGGTTTTATGTTTTGAATTATATCATTTTTGGATACCATTCATACTTGACTTTTTCAAATTTAAAACAATCCTGATTATTTTGAACCAAAAATAATAATTTAATTATAATTTGTCAATATAATCCATAAAATGCATGTATGGTCTCAAAATAGTTAAATTGCATATATTTTTGTATTTATAATATCATTTATTAGAATACTTTATTAATGAATCAATCATTGCATCATCATCATGGAATAATTAAATTTATTTATTTAATATCTAAAAATTATAAAAAAAATAACATGACGAATGAAATCATTTTTGGTTTATAATTAATATTTATAGTCAAATATATCAGTTATATAACCCCATATTAATTTTTTTAAGCAAAAGATAATTTTTTATTAATATTTTTCTTTACTTTAAATTAATTCATATAAAATATAATTTTCACATCCAGGTTGCTCCATGGGTTACCAAAATCGACCCAATGATTCCCATGGTCGGAAATAGGTAATAAAATAATATTATAACATTTTTAGGGTATTTTAATATTATTATAATATTAATTTTTCCCCTCTCATTACCAGATTTAGTTTTTAACCATGGTAAATTAAATAATTACTGAAGTTATTATTCATAATGTCCAAAAATGGAAGGTACATATTCATACAATTTATACATTAGGATTCAAAATATCGAATCTATTTTTCCAAATTTAAAACACAGAATTTATAGTTATTAAATTAAAATTAATTCCTACAGTCAAAACCAAAATGCAGGTTTTTAAGAAGTAATAACTATCAAAAGATTGACCTGTGTTTATGTCCAATTTCAATGGGAATTTACTTACAATGATCTAAATTGGATTAAATGATAAATAATAATCCAAGTACACTTTAAAACCAATTAAAATTTTAATCTAACTATATAAATAAATTACATGAAAAGACAGTTTTTAATTAAAATTCGGTATTTCTCACTACTCATTAAAATTGAACTTTATCATAAGACTACCAAAAAATTAACCAATGTAAATTTTAGTGTCCCAATTCAGTTTAAAAAGTTTTTCTTCGTAAAATATAACATATAAAAGTGAAAAAACAAAATTTAAAAAGGTTTCCCTATTAAAAGGTGGTAAAAAGTATTTTTAAAAAAAATACATCTTTTATCTAAAAAATGACTTTTTTATTATATAATATCTATAAAACATATAAGATGAATTTAAAACATTTAGTTGAATATATATCATATATTTTTCATTAAATAAAAATCCAAAAAGAGTGATATGATTTTTTGAACACAATTATTCTCTTTTAAATAGGTTTTCATAAAAACACATCTATTATACTAAATTGGTTTTATATTTCCATTTCAAATAAATTTGTTAACCAATTGAATCATTATTTAAGAAATTGTAAACCATAATTCAAAATTTGGATTGTACTATTCAATCCCTCCATTCCAATGTCTTGGAGTTAACTACCATTTAAAATATTAATTTTATTATTTTATTATTATTTAGTATAACTCAATGTTGTGTGAAACATAATATTTCGGAGAAACCCATTAGTGCGTGTTGAGTATGATATTGTAAAAGGCATCCCATTTATTGTAAAATTAATATCTTATTCATAAATAAAAAATAGAAAATAAAAATTATTATTTTATAAATACCAGTTTCATTACATCATTCCCCCTATTTGGAAATTACATCCTTGAAATTTGATAATTGGGCTTAGAAACATCATTGAAAATCCCACATCGAAAAAAGAGTCAATAAAACTATTACTTTATAAGAAATAAAGAGAAGTAAAAAAGGTCACTCAAGATAACACATACTTGGATTCCATGTAAGAAAACATAGATATGGAATAAAAACTAACGATCATGCTCTAATAGAGAGTGATAGAATAAATGATCAGGAGAAAGTTAGATACCAGAAAACCATAAACATGTGATGGGTTAAACGATGCTTGATTCCCCAATAGGAAAATTAAAAAGAAAATATTATTATTTTAAGTTACTTTTCATAAAGTTGAAGAATTTATTTATTATATTTACTAATAACAAAAGGAAATATACTTAATTTTCAAGTAGAGTTTCATCCTTTAATAAATTTCTACCACAAACTCATCTTTTCTCCCAATGATGAGTATTCAAGATGAATTGGTAACGCCTGAATTTCTAGAATCAAATTCTAGATAATCACATAATCTACAAAATATGAACTTTATATTTATCATATATTTAGACATTATCCAAAACCAAAATGGTTAGTATAAGATCAGATAATCACTAAAAAGGATAATTCTTTATAAAAATTAAAATTACTCTTAATCTACAAAATTCAAAAAACAATACCCAATGTTCAATAAAGACCATTCAACACATAATTGTCCATAAAATTCATAAAAAATAATCAAGACAAATATTCAAACCCAAAATTCATAAGGATTTTATCACATATTCTTCCATGATAAATCTTAACATTTATCTCCAAATAACATTCAATACTCTTAACATCTCATTCTGGAAAGTAATTATCTTAATAACATGTTCTCTATGATTGGTTAATCATTTCCACAAATAAACCAAATCTTCATATGTCGACAATAAAAAAATAGATTCTTACAAAATAATACTTCATCTTTTTATTCTAAAATGAATTCCCATAGTATTCAATTTTCCTTAGGCATATAGTGTTTCCAAAAGAAGGAATGTCTTCCAAAATAACATTTATCATTAATCAACAAATAATTTTAAGATAATAATACTATCCAATTGATAAAATATAAGTTCCCAAAATAAAAATATTCTTGATCCATAAAATAATTTAACTAAAAACATAATTCATACTAACCAAGTACTTCACATAGTCCAGTGGAAGGTGATGCACCCTTTTCGACCTTCGGTTGTGGGCTTGATTTCCATGTCCTTGTTGGATGCAATGGGTTGTCACCCATCCTTTGGGATTTCCATTTTCTAAAACCATTTCATTCTTATAGAATTTTAAAAAATAATAAAATTTCCCCAAAAATAACCATAACTTTTTTTATCCTCAACATTTATCTTATACCTTTCATTTTGTAACCCAAAATGTAATAACCATTAATCACCTAAAAACAAAAGATCATATAATATTAAGGTTATCCATTATTTTTACACAAGAAAATATAATTCTTCCTTGAATAACATTGTCACAAATCAAACATCATGGTTACCAATACTAGAAACATCCTTCCAAAGAAATCCCATCATTAAAAGTGAATTAATACTTTTAAACATTTCGTTACCATAAAATATACTATAACTCTTGATCCCTAATATGTATACATTTTACTCATTCAGTGTTACTCATAATCCATTAACTATACATTTACACCTTAGTTATTAATACATCATTCCAACAGATTGAATATCCTCATCGTGTATAAATATCAATCCAATCATACTTTATTCTTTAGGGATAATAAAATAAATCATACCTTGAATCCAGATATCAAGATCTTCAAGACATTCCCTTTCTCCTTCTCTATGTTATCCTACATTAAAAAATGTAAACATTTGAACCAATACTATAATTCCGCTTTTCAATAGAGTTGTAAAAGTTAATATGTTTATATCATATAAAAAATATATTGTGACCCATAAAATTGTTTTAGAAATGAGTACATATTGGATAAATCAAAAAAATTCTTAGAGGTGATTTGATTACTCAAGAAGCTGTGAAAATCATTCAGATAGGCTTTTTCCATAATAGTGATGATAAAATCATCAGGGAGGGAAAAGAATCTTGTGAAATATCCCTTTCCTTCTATCTTGACAAATGAACCATAATATTCTTTAAATAATGAACACATAAACAAGAAATGAACTAAAAACTATACACTTTTACTCTATCCAATTTTTTCACAATAATAAAACACCTTAAAAAAAGAAAGAATTATTTTCATGTAAAAATATTCTTCAATTATTAATTTCTCTTACCCTTCATTATACCCTATTATAAACAATAGAAAACATGGTATGAGCATAAAAAATAACAGTACGGGATATAAAATAAGTAAATAAAAAAATAGTCCATGAATACATACCAATCAATGAAATCATACTTTTTACTCATAGAATATAAGCTCATTAACATAACTCATGGAATCATAATATTTTATTAATAACTCAGAGAAATCATAAATATTAATGAAAACTTGTGGAATCCATAGCGTACTTACATTGTATCTTTCAAAGAAACCTAGGAAGTAACCTTCATGGTTACATTTGGAATACCCATCACAGTATATTCCCTAAATCTATTATGAGAAAATTTATTGTTTACCTCTGTCACATTACCCAATTCATTGGAGGGCTATCACATGATCACCCACCATTGGTTTGTCATGTAACCACCCATACACATAAGTAATTCCCAAGAACCATAACATAATCCAAACACATAAAAACCCATAAATGAGAGATCAAATTTACACATTGCAATCACAATATATCATTTCAAGATATTGAAATAATAAATTATTTCCCAAAACCATTTTAAAACCCAAAATATGTAAAAAGTTTATATTGTATTTATTTTCCTTTTAAAAACATTACGAATTGTTGTGGAAGCCAAATATCAAATATTTCTCGCAGTGGCAGAAAGGTCCTTGTCACCACATACGTTAAAAAGAAATATTCCGGTTTTCATTTAGTAAAAATATTTGTAAAAAAATATTCCTTTTGAAATCAATTGAAATTAAATTAAAATTGAAAGGGTATAGGTATACACCATATAAAAGAAGGTGGTGTATAACATCAAAATATGCCCCAATGAAAGGATATTGAAATGAAGTCCCTTACCTCGAGTCCAACTTGTCTTATTCATTCTTTTTATCCGTGATTAATAAAATTATGTTAATTTATACATACTTCATTACAATATTAAATTTTATTGTTACTTTTATATCACTTATTACCTTGTTATAACAACAATATAATTATTCAAGTTCATATTAGTCATTTTGTTGATATTCAACACCTGAGTAGAAAATGAACTTGTTATAATTACAAATTTTCCATGTGTTCAAAAGTACATTAACTATATAATAGTATGAATTATTTAAATATCATATATATATCCATTATATATATTTATTTATAATATTACTTAACATTTGGATATAATAAATGAAATGCAATGTTCATGGGGACGGTATGCCGTATGTAAACATGAATACTACGTTCATTTCTTTGTCATATTAATGGAATGAAAAGTAATTTATGAATAGGTATATTGTAAATCCATTATAATATATATGATATATATATTACATAGTTTAATTAATTCAATTCTTTTTACGTTCCATGTATGGAATGAATGAGTTATATCACTTTGAGGGGGAGATAGTCCGCACTTCTTCAAATGAAATTATTGTATTTACACATTACGGAAAGCATAAAATTTTACAGTTAATAAATATAAAGGAAATTTAAATATAATATATATCATATATAGAAACATTTCAATCATAATTTCCACCATTATAGGTGGTAGGAGAAAATTTACCAATCATCGTTTTGTGAGGCAACAGTTCGTGGTACACAGAAAGAGTGTGTTTGTATCCATTAGATGGAGGTGTGTGTAAGTGTAGTTAGATTAATTCTCATAAAAAATCATATTGTATTTATGATAATGGTTTTTTAATTTAATCAATGTATAATAGTATCATATGGAGTTGGGAAGAGAAATAACAGAAAATAACATGAGAGAAGATGTTACCTCTAAATCGGGTAAATTCTATTGATTTGATCCAAAAGGCTTTCTTGAATTGCCTTATGCCCAAGGTAAGTCATATAAGAGGAAGGGAGTGGTGTTGCGAGATTAGGTTGGCTGAATTTGGATGATCAAAGGAGATTAAAGGATATGGGTTATGTGGGTAGAGGTGGTGGCCTTTTATAAGTGGGGGGACGGGGACTTTAAGAAAGTCTATAAATATTAATTTATTATAAATTAAATTTCAATTAAAAATGTCCAAAACTAATTTAATTCAAATATAAGATTATTTTTTTGAATACCAATGATATAATAATTTTTAGTCATGTTTGTTTAAATTTTTATATCTTTATAATTTTAGTTTAACCATTATTTTACCCTTTTTAATCTTATAGTGATATCATGTCATTTACACATTGTAGGTTAGTTTAATTACCATATCATGTAAAAAAACCCAAAAAAACTAATTTATGACTAATTGGGACTTTTCAAAACTATTTTGTTGAATCATAGAGTTTTAGGAATTTAATATCATTTAATAAAATGTTTAGTGTTTTAAGTTCTGAATTATGTCTACTTTGTACACTATTCATACTTTATTTTTATAAAAACTCATAACAACCTGATTCCTTAGAAAAAAAGATTAACATTAACATAATTTGTTTATATAATACAAAAAATCTTATATGGAATCAAAATAATAAAATTACATTTTGTGGAATATTTATAATATGAGTTATTTAAATCATTTATTAATTAATCAATCACTTTGTCATCGTTGTTTTATAATAAAATTTATTTATTTAGTGTCTAAAAATTGTAAATAAAATACCATGATGTAGAAAATAATTTTATATTTATAATGACTAATTATGATCAAAGATTTCAGATATATAACCCCATATTAAAAAAAGTTATTAAAGGATACATGTTTATGTTATATTTTTCTTTACATTAAATTAATTCTTATAAATTGTCATTTTCAAGTCCAAGTGGCTCTATGTGGTCCCAAAACCGACTCAAGGATTCCCATGGTTGTAAATATCTCATCCAATGTTATTAGGAAATATTTTAGGGATTTTTAATATTATTATAATATTATAAGTTACAGTTATTTACCCGATTTACCCTTTAACCATGATAAATAAAATAATTACTAATGTTACTATTCATAATGTTAAAAAATAAAAGGTACCTATTTACACATTTTGGACCTCCTAATTCCAATTATGTAATCCATTTTTCCAAATTAAAAACATAGATGTTATAGTAATCAATTTAAAATTAATTACCCTTTTCAAAACCAACAAATAGGTTTTTCAAAAGTAATAACTATAAAAAGTTTGACTTGTGTTTATGTAAAATTTCAATGGAAATTACTTAAAATGACCAAAATTTGATTTAAATACAAAAAAATAATCCAATTAAACTTTAAAACAAATTAATAGGATGATCTAACAATATAATCAAATTAAAAGAAAATATAGTTTTGAATTAAAATGTAGTGTTTTTACTATTCATTAAAAAAGGAACTTTATTAGCAAATTACTAAAAATTTAACCAAAGAATTTTTTATGTCCCAATTCTATATAATAAGTTTATTATTTTCAGATATAATATATAAAAGTTCCAAAAACTAAATTTAAAAAGGGTTCTCCATCAAAAGATGGTAAAACTGTATTTTTAGAAAAAACTTCTTTTATCCCAAAATTTGATTTTGTTCCTATATAATATATATATAACCTATAAGATTAATTTAAAACAATAAATTGAATATATAACATATATTTTTCATTAAATATAAATACATAAATAGTGATATGATTTTATAAATTCAATTATACTCTTTTAAATATGTTTTTATAAAATCACATCTTTTATATTCAATTTGTTTTTATTTCCATTTATAATAAATTTAGAAACCAATTGAATCGTTATTTAAACAATTGTAAACCATATTTAGAAATTCATTTGATACTATTTATTCCCTTTATTCTAACACCTAATAGTTAAATACCATTTAAAATAATTATAATAATATTGTTTAAATTTTTGCATAACAATCACATTAAAAGAATGAATGATAAGTAAAAGGCTCACATAATATTACACATACTAGGATTCCATGTAATAAAACCAGGAAATGTAAGAAAAAAACCATAAAGTTCAAATGAAGAGTGAAATAAAACATGATGAGGAGAATGTTAGCTACTAGAATACCATAAACTTGTGAAGGGTTAAAAGGTATTTGATTCTCCAGCAGGAAAATTATGTAGACAACATTTTTGTTTTTTTTTCCATTTCATAATGTTGTGAAATTTATTTATGATATTGAAAAATAACATAAGGAAATATACTTATTTTTCAAGTAGAGTTTTGTGCTTTAATATGTTTCTACCACAAATTCTTCTTTTCTCTAAACGATGTGTATTAAAGATGACTTGATCACACATAAAGCACTATAATTCACTTCCAGATAATAACATAATCCAAAAAATATGAACTATATATTTCCTCTTTCTTTAGACATTATCAAAAATCAAAATGGTTTGTACAAGATAAGATAATTTTTAAAAATCGTAACCCTTTATAAAAATAAATACTACTCTTAATCTCAAACATTCAACAAATAATACCAAAAGATCAAATAATACCATTCAATACACATTTTTCCTTAAAATTATTCAAAATAATCCAAACTACGATTGAAAACCAAAATTTAGAAAGAATTTTATCACATAGTCTTCCATGATAAATCATATCCTTTATCTATAAATAAAATTGACTACTCTTAAAGTCTCATAATGAAAATTATTTAACCTAATAACATGTTCTCCTTGATCGGTTAATCCTTCCCAAAAATAACCCAAATAACCATTTGTCCACAATAAAAACATAGATTCTTAAACAATAATATTCCAATCATTACTCCATAAATGAAATCCCAGAGTATTCTATTTTACTTAAACATTTAGTGTTCCCAAAAACTAGAATGTCTTCCAAAATAATATTTATCGCTTAATCACCAAATAATTTACATAAACTAAGGATATTCATTTGATAAAAAATATATTCCAAAAATCTACTTATTCTTGATCCATAAAATCATTTAACTAAAAAAATTTTTCCTTACTAACCATGGTCTTCATGTAGGCCAGTGGTCGGGGATTCTCCCTTGTAACCCTTCAGTTGTGGGTTTTAGTCCCATGGCCTTGTCAGAGGTTACGGGTTATCACCCATCCTACGGGTTCTCGTTTTTTTAAATAGTATCATTCTTATAAAATTCCCAAAAATAAGAAAATTTTCTCCAAAATTACAATAACCTTCTTTATCCTCAAAGGTTATATAATAGCTTTCATTTTCCATCCCAAAATGATATAACCAATAATCTCCAAAAAAATATCTTATTGAACCCTATGGTTATACATTATTTCTACACAATAAAATATAATTCTTCTTTAATTAACATTTTCTCATATAAAACATCAGGATTACACACACTAGAAAATATCTTCCAAAGTAATCCCATCATCAAAATATCATTAATACTTATAAAAATTTTATCATCCTATAATCTAACATAACACTTGATTCCATTATATATAGACATCTTACGCATTCATCATTCTTTATAATCCATTAACTATGCATTTCGACATTATTTCATAATACATCATTTTTATAGATTGAAAATTCTCATCTTTTATAAATATCAATCCAAATATTATTGTTATTAAAAAAATAATATTTTGTAGGGTAAAGAAAACATAAAAACATTTATATTACTATAATCCATCAACTTTCTTATATCTCCATTTTTCATGTTTGTATCCAAATAACCCATTTTACCATAACCCTCCAAAAGTTTTCATATGATAATAACTCACATGGTTATATGGGATCATTTACCTACACCAAGATAACACCCTAGAATCTAAAGTTATCTAAACCATCCTATGATACCAACTATAAGGCCCCAACCATAAACAGTACAGAATATTGACATAAGTCAAGAATTCACAATAAGAATATTTTTAGGTTTAGAGTTTTAGATAATTAGGCAATAACTATTACAATACATCTCAAATATTAAAAATTAGACACTTCAACTCTATCCAATTTTTTCACAATAATAAAACATCTTTAAAAACAAGAATTATTTTCATGATTAAAATTTTCTTGAATTCTTCCTTTATCTTACTCTTCCTTATACCCTATGAAAAAAAATTAAAAATTGGGATGATCATAAAAATCTCAATAAGGGATATAAAATAAGGGAAGAAAATATTAGTCCATGAATACATACCATTCAATTAAAAGATACTTTTTAATCATAATTCTTATTCTCTTTAAAATACCTCATGAAATTATAAAATTTTATGATAACTCATAGAAATCATAAATCATAATGGAAAATTATGGAATCCATAACATACGTTCATTCTAGCTTTCAAAGAAACATTGGGAGTAACCTTAATGGTTACATTTAGAATACACATCATAGTATATTCCTTAAATCTATGAGGAAAAAACTTATTATTTAACTCTGTCACATTACACAATTCTTTAGAGAGTTACCACAGTCTCACATGCCCATAATTTAACATGGAACCACCTGTATACATAAGAAATTCCCATGAACAATGACATAATAATAACACATAAAACAATAATAAAGGAAAGATAACTTTTACACATTGTAGTCAAAATATATCACTTCATTATATTTAAAAAATCAATGATTTATCAAAACCATTTTCAATACCAAAATTCGTAAAAATGGTATATGGTATTTTATTCATTTAAAAACATTACGGATTGTTATGGAAGCCAAATATAAAATAATGCTCGCATTAGAGGAAAGGTTTTTGTCACCAAGTACGTTTAAAAGAAACATTACATTTTCCATTTAGTAAAATTCATCATAAAAAAATTCATTTTAAAAACCATTGAATTGAATTAAAATAATAATGGTATAATTATACACCGTATAAAATAAGGTGGTGTATAACTTCAAAATATTCCTCATGGAAAGGAGATAGAGACTAAGTCCATTACCTTGCGTATGACTTGTCTTATTTGTTCTTTATCTCCATGAATAATAAATATAAGTTAATTTATAATTGCTTTATAAAAATTTTCAATTTTATTATTCCATTTATAAAACTTATTACATTTTTATAACAATCATAAAATATTTCAAGTTCATATTGGTCGTTTTGTTGATATTCAATACTTGAGTCGAAAATGAACTTTTTGTAATTACAAATTTTCCATGCGGTCAAAAATCCATTATCTCCAAAACATTATTCATGTTTTAAATATAATATATATCTAGTATATATATGTATTTATAATAGTATATAACATTTGTAGATATGAAATTAAATTCAATGTTCATTGAGATGGTAGGTCGTACGTACGCATGAACGTTACATTCATTTCACTATCATATTAAAGGATTGAAAACTAAGTGATACATACATATATTTTAATTCCATTATAATTTATATGTTATATATGTTACATAAGTTCATTAATCATATCCTTTATATGTTCCATGTATGGAATGAATGATTCATATCACATTTGGGGGTGGTAGTCCGCAATTTCTCAATTGAAATTACCGTATTTACACACCATGGAAAGTATAAATGTATGTTGTAAATAAAAAATACAGAAGAATAAATACAATATAAATATCATATATATCATATATAAATAAATTATAATTATAATTTCCACCTTGATAGGTGGTATGAGAAAATTTAACAATCATCGTATCTTGAGGTAGTATTTCGCATACATAGAAACAGTATGTTCGCATCTATTAGATGGAGGTGTGTGTAAAGTTTGTTCAAATACTTCTCATAAAAACATCATATTATACTAAAGATAATGGTTTTTTTATTTGATAAATGAATAATCAGATCATAGGGAGTGGATAATTAAAATAAAAGAAATGAACTTGAGAGAAAATGTTACATCTAAATCAGGTAACTTCTTTTGATTTGAGCCAAAAGGATTTCTTGAATTTCCTTATTTCCAAGGTAAGGAATCTTGGATGAAAGGGAGGGATGTTGGGAGCATTTTTTGTCAATATTTGGATGATCCAAGGTGTATTAGAGTTATGAGTTATCTCGGTATAAGTGGTTCCCTTTTATAAGAGGGAGGAGGATCTTTTTAGGAAAGTCCAAAAATATTAATTTATTATAAATTCAATTTCGATTAAAAATGGAAAAAACTCATTTAATTCGAATATAAGATGATTTTTTGTTATAATAACCCTAATCCAATAAATTTTAGACAAGTTTTGAATATTTTTTTATCCTTATCTTTTCCGTTTACCAATTATTTTACCCTTTATAATCTTACAGTGATATCAGGTTATTTACACATTGTGGGTTAATGTAATTCCATATCTTGTCAAACAACCATAATAAAGTCATTTATAAAATATTTGGACATTTATTAACAATTTGGACGAATATTAGATTTTTTAAAATTTAATATCATTTAATAAACTATTTTATGTTTTAAGTTATGAATTATGTCAATTTTGGACACTATTCAAACATGACTTTTTGACAAATTTATAACAATCTGATTACTAAGAACCAAAGGCATTAACATAAAGATAATATTTCAATATAATCCAAAAAAAATTATGTATGGTATCAAAATAATAAAATTAAATTGAGTTATATATTTATAATATTATTAATTTTAATCAATTATTGATGAATCAATATCTTCATCATCATTATGCCATAATTAAATTTTTTTATTTAATTTATATTAAATATAAATAAAAATCCCTGATGTAGGAAAAAATATTATCTTCATAATGACTCTTTATAGTAAAATATTTCAGTTATATAACCCCATATTAATTTTTTTTAGTAAAAGATACATGTTTGTGTTATATCATTCTTTACTTTAAAAAAAATCTTATAAAATGTCATTTTCACATCCAAGTGGCTCAATTGGATGCCAAAATAGACCCAATAATTCACATGGTGGAATATACCTCATAAAATAGGAATATGACATTTTTTATGGTAGTTTAATCTTATTATAATATTATATTTTACCTTTATTTACAAGATTTACCCTTAAACCATTGTAAATAAAATAATTATTGAAGTTACTATTCATAATGTCCAAAAATAAAAGTTACCTATTCAATCAATTTGGATATTATTATTTCAAATATGGAATACATTTTTTGAAATTCAAAAAAACATATGTTGCAGTAATTAATTTAAAATTAATCATCATTATGAAAACTAAAAGTGGGTTTTTAATAATTAATAACTATAAAATGAATAACATGTGTTTATGTCAAATTTCAATGGGAAATTACTTCCAATGACCATAATTTGATTAAATTATAAAAAATATTCCATTTACACTTTAAAATAAATTAAAATTACAATTTAACTATATAAATAAATTAGATGAAATGATAGTTTTGAATTAAAATACAGTATTTTTAACTCTTTATTAAAAAATGAACTTTATCATAAAATTTCCAAAAATTTAAACAAAGTAAAATTTGGTTCCATTATTATATAGAAAAAAATTATTTTGTAAAATAGAACATATTAAAGTTAGAATAACTAAATTTAAGAAGGGTTATCCATCAAAAGGCGGTAAAACTGCATTTTTAGAAAAATACTTCTTTTATCTGAAAAATTGAATTTGTTCTTATATCATATATAGAAAAAATATAAGATGAATTTAAAAAATTTCATTGAATATATAAGATATATTTTTCATTAAATAAAAATACATAAAGAGTTATATAATTTTATAAACATGATTATTCTCTTTTAAATAGGTTTTCATAAAAACATATTCTTTATATTCAATCAGTTTTTATTTCCATATATAATAAGTTTTGTAACCAATTAAATCATTATTTAAACATGTTTACACCATATTTCACAATTTATTTGACAATATTCATTACTTTTATTCCAGTGTCTATGAATTAACTACAATTTTAAATAATAATAATATTATAGAATTATTTTTCGATATAAATCAATGTCGTGTGGAACGTAAGATTTAGGAGAAACCCGTTGGTGCATATCAAGTATGCTATTAGAAAAATCATCCCCTTTAAAGAAAAATTCATATCTTATTAATGAATATTAATATAAAAGAAAAATTATTATTCAATAAACACCTGGTAGATAACATCATTCTCTAGTTTTAGCAATTGCGTCCTCACAATTATAAAATTGGGATCAGAAACTTCATTGAAAATCCTACATCATAAAAAGAGTCAATAATACTATAACATTAAAATAAATAAATAGAAGTAAAAAAAGGAAACCTGAGATAAGACATACATAAATTTAGAAAAACAAGGATTTGGAAGAAAAAATAACAATAAATTTTTGATGGAGAGTGATAGAAAACATGATCAGAAGATAGTTATCTATCAAAGAACCATAAAGTTGATATGGGTTAAATGGTATTTGATTCCTCTATATAAAAATTAAACAGACAAAAGTTTGGTTTTAAGATACTTATCATAAATTCGGGTTATTTAATTATGAAATTGATTGATAACATATGTAAATATAAAAACTTTTCATATAGAGCTTCATCCTTTAATAAATTTCTACCACAAACTAGACTTTTCTCCAAATGATGAGTATTAAAGATGACTTGGTCACTCCTGATGTGATAGAATCAAATTTTAGGGAATTGTATAATTCAAAAAATATTAACTATATATTTCCCCTATCTTTATACATTTACCAAAACCAAAATGGTTTGTACAAGATAATATATCCCCAAAACGAACAATCCTTTATAAAAATAATTACTAATCTTAATCTCCAAAAATCAACAAACAATACCCCCAGTTCAACAAGGATCATTAAATACGAAATTGTCTATAAAATTCTTCAATATCATCCAAACTAAGATTGAAACCAAAAACCCGGAAGGATTTTATTACATAGTCATCTACTATAAATCATAAAATTTATCTCCAAGTTACATCAACTAATGTTAAAGTTTCATACTGAAAATTAATTAACCTAATAACATTTTCTCTATGATAGTTTAATCATTTTCGCAAATAATCAAAATATCTATAGGTCTACAAAAAACGTAGATTTTTCCAAAATAATATTTCAACCATTACTCCATAAATGAAATCCCATAGTACTTTATTTTCCTTAGTCATATTTTGTTACCAAAAGAGAGAACTTCTTTCAAAATACCATTAATCTCTTAATCACCAAATAATTTTCCTATACTAAATATATAAATTTGATAAAACATAAGTCCCAAAAATAAACTTATTCATGATCCATAAAATCATTGAACTAAAAATAATCAGTCATACTAACAAGAGACTTCAAGTAGGATAGTGGTCGGTGATACGCCCTTGTCACCCTTTAGTTAGGTTTTCGATTCTCATGGCCTTTCTAGACATGACGGGTTGTCACCCATCCTGTGGGTTGTCCTTTCTATAAAAAAATATCTTTATTATGACATTCTCAAAAATAAGATAATTTCTTCCAAAAATTTCATAACCTTATTTATCATCAAAGGTTATCTAATACATTTTATTTTTTATCCAAAAATTTAATAAACATTACCCACATCAAAAATAAAATATCATATGAACACCTAGGTTATCCATTATGTCCACACAAGAAAAAGTAAATTCTTCCTTAAATAAAATTTTTACATATCAAACTTCAGGGTTACACATACTTTAAAAATTATTCCAAAGTAATCCCATCATCAAAATAGCATTAATACATTTAAACACTTCATTATCCTACAATATACAATAACTCTTGAATCTGTTATATAAATACTTTTTACTCATTCAGCATTCTTAGTAATCCATTAACTTTTTATTTCCACCATATTTCTTAATACATCATTCACGTAGGTAAAATATCCTCATCATTTATAAATATCAATCCAAATATGATTCAATGTTTATGGATAAGAAAATAAATCATACCTTGAATCCAAATATCATGAACTTTAGGATGTTCCCTTACACTTTCGGCATGTTTTCCTACTTTAAAAAAGTAAATGTTCACTCCACTTCTGTAATTTCACTTTTCAATATATTTGAAAAATTTGGGGTCTTTAAATCATATGAAAAATATACCATGGCCCATAAATTTATTTTTGAACTGAGTAGGTGTTTGATAACTCAAAAAAATTCTTGCAGGTGATTTAAATACTCATGAAGCTGTCAAAATCATTCAAATATTCCTTTTCTATAATTGTGATGATCAAATCATCAGGGAGGGATAAAGTGGTTGTGAAGGATCTCTTTCCATCTATCTTGAAAATTGATCCTTAATCTGCTAAAAAGAATTGACACTTAAATAAGAAATGAAATATAGTTATTAAAAAAAGAATCCACTATTGGGTAAAGATAACCTAAAAACATTTATATTACTCTACTCCATAAACCTCTTTATATCTTCATTGACAATGTTTTTATCCAAACATCGTTTTTTACCATAACCCACAAAAAGTTTCCATTTAATAATAACCCTCATGGTTATATGGTATCCTTTACCTATACCCAAATAACACCATAACCTTTAGAGTTATCTAAACTGCCCTCTAATACTAATTATAAGGACACGACATTAAACAACACATAATATTGAGTTAAGTCAAAAATTCTCATTTAGGATCTTTTTAGGTTTAGAGTTTTAGAGAATTTGGCCATAATTATTAAATTATATCTCAAATATTACATATTAGACACTTCTACTCCATCCAATTTTTTCACAACAACAAAACTCCTTAAATAAAACAAGAATTATTTTCTTGATAAAAATCATCATGGATTCTTCCATACCCTTAACCTTCCTTATACCCTATGAAAAACATTTCATAAACTTGGGATGAACCTAAAAATCACAATAAGGGATATAAATTAAATAAGTAAGACACTAGTCGATGAATACATACTAATCAATGATATCATAATTTTTACTCATAAAACAACATCTCTTTACCATACCTCATGAAATCATAAGGTTTTATTACTAACTCATATAAATCATATATCATAATATAATCATGTTGAATCCATAACATACTTACATGGTATCTTCTACATCAACATAGAGAGTAAGCTTTATGGTTATGTTAGGAATACCCATCACAGTTAATTCCCTAAATCTCTCAGGATAAACATTTTCATTTACCTCTTTCACATTACCCAATGAATTAGAGAGCTATCATAGGATCAGCTTCCCATAGTTTATCATAGAACCACTTTTATACGTAAGTTATTCCCTATAACAAAAACAAAACCATGACACACAAAACAAGTATAAAAGTAAGATAAGATTTCCACATTGTAATCACCATATATTATTTCAAGATATTGACATAATCAATGATTTATAAAAACCATTTTCAATACCAAAATATGTAAAATGGGTATATGGTATTTATTTTACTTTTGAAAACATTATGGGTTGTTAAGGAATCCAAATATCAAATAATTCTCGTGGCGGCATAAAGGTCATTGTCGACGCATACGTTAAAAAAACTTTCCTTTTTTCATTCAGTAAAATGCTTCATAAAATAGATTCCTTTTGAAACCCATTGAATTAAATTATAATAAAATGGTATAATTTTACATCTTATAAAATAAGGTGGTTTATAATATCAAGATATGCCTCAATTAAAGGATATTGAGACGAAGTCCCTTACCTTGAGTATGACTTGTCATGTTCATTATTTATCTACTAGAATAATAAAATTATGTCAATATATACTTAATTTAGAACCTTTTTCAAGTTTATTTTTACTTTTATATAACTTATTTCTTTGTTATAATAATGTTATAATTATTCAAGTACATATTGGTTGTTTTGTTGATATTTGGAACTTGAGTAAAAAATGAACTTGTTATAATTACCAATTTTCCATGTGGTCAAAAGTCCATTATCTCCATAATAGTATTCATGATTTAAATATCATACATATCCAGTATATATATTTATTTATAATATTATATAACATTTTGATATATGAAATGAAATGCCCCATTCATGGAGACAGTAGGTCATACGTATTCATGAACGCAACTTTCATTTATTTTTCATATTAAAGGTTTGAAACTATACGATACACATGTATATTATATTTAAAATAACATATATATGTTATATATGTCACATAATTACTTTAATCCCATCCTTTATACGTTCCATGTAGGGAATGAAGGTGTCATATAACTTTGAGGGGGTGTCAGTCCGCACTACCTCAAATTAAATTATCATATTTACCCAACATAGAAACCATAATGGTATGTTATAAATAAAATATAAAGAAATATATAAACAATATAAATATAGTATATATATCATTTATAAATACATTTCCATAATAATTCCCACTATGATAGGTGTTATGAGAAAAAATTAACAACCATTGTTTTGTGAGGCAGTACATTGTCATGTATAGAATCAGTATGTTTGTATCCATTAGATTGAGGGTTTTCTAAATGTAGTTAAAATAATATTCATAGAAACGTCCTAGTATATTTAAGACACTATTTATTATTTAATTAAATAATAAGAAGAGTATTTTTAGTGTATAAGGAAATGAAAAGAAAAGAACTTTAGAGAACATGTTAACCTTAATCAGTTTACTTCATTTGATTTGAAACAAAAGGCTTTATTTAATTTCCTTCTACCAAAGGTATGTATTCTATGAGTAAGGGTGGATGATTTGAGATTATATGGGTATAATTTGGATGATCCAAGGATCTTGAAAGGTTTATGTTATGTGGGTAGAGGTGGGGGCCTTTTATAAGAGGGAGGAGATGCACTTTAGCAATGTCTAGAAATATTAATTTATTATAAAATACATTTCAATTCAAAATGGACCAAAAATAATTTAATTCTAATATATCATTATTTTTTTTCTAATACCCATTAGAAAATATTATTTAGACTAGTTTTGAATATTTTTTTATCCTTATCTTTTTTGTTTAACTATTATTTTACCCTTTTTAATCTTTTGGTGATATCATGTTATTTACACATTGTTGGTTAATGTAATAACCATATCATGTCAAAATACACACAAAAAAGTCATTTATGACATATTTGAAATTTTATTAACCATTTGAAAAAATATTATATTTTTTGGAATTTTATATAATTTTATAAACTATTTTATGTTTCAAGTTACGAATTATGTCAATTTGGGACACAATTCATACCTGAATTTTGCAAAAATACATAACAACTATATTCCATCAATCCAAATACATTAAAATGAATAAAATATATTAAAATTATCCATAAAATTTGTGTATGGAAGAAAAATAATATAATTATTTTTATTTTATTATTTACAATGTTATTTATTTGAATCCTTTATTAATAAATCGATCACTGCATCATCATTGTTTCATAATTAAATTTATTTATTTATTTTCTAATAATTATAAATAAAATACCATTATGTAGTAATTAATTTTACCTTTCTAATTAATATTAAAAGTTAAAAATGTAAGTTATATAACCCCATATTAAAACTGTTTTAAAAAAATATACTTGTTTATGCTATATTTCTCTTTACTTTAAATTAATTCTTATAAAATCTCATTTTCTCATCGATGTGGCTCCATAGGGTCCCAAAATCAGACCAATAGTATCCATGGTCATAAAAAATAAATAAAATAGGATTAATACTTGTATTAGTGCAGTTTAATATTATTATAATATTATTTTTTTACCATTACTTAGAAGATTTACACTTTAACCATGGTAAATAAAATAATTATTGATGTTACTATTCATAATGTCAAAAAATAAAAGGTTCTTAATAACCCAACTTGAGACATATGATTCAAAAAATGGAATAATTTTTTTTCAAATTCAAAAAACTTAAGTTGCTGTAATTAATTTAAAATTAATTCCATTTGTCAAAACCAAAAAGTTGGTTTTTAAGAAGTAATTAATATCAAAAGACTGACATGTGTTTACATCCAATTTCAATGGGAAATTACTTATAAGGACCAAAATTGGATTAAATGATAAAACATTAATCCAATTACACTTTAAAACCAATTATAATGATAATCTAACTATTTAAATAAATTAGACGAAAATACAATTTTGAATTAAAATGCAGTATTTTCACTATTCATTAAAAAATGAACTTTATCAGACAATTACAAAAAAATTAGAAAGTAATTTTTTTCTCTAAATTCTATAGAAGAAGTTTATTTTGTAAAATAAAACATATAAAAGTGACAAAAAATAAATTTAAAAAGGGTTCACCATTAAAAGGTGGTAAAACTGCATTTTTAGAAAAATAATTCTTTTATCCAAAAAATTGAATTTGTTCTCATATCATATCTTGAAAAAATATAAGATAAATTAAAAAAATTATTTTGAATATATGAAATAAATTTTTCATTATATAAAAATCTATAAAGAATGGTATGATTACATAAACATAATTATTCTCTTTTAAATTGGTTTTCATAAAAAAAACATCCTTTACCTTCAATTGGTTTTTATTTCCATTTCTAATAAATTTGGTAACCAATTGAATATTTTTTTAAACATGTGTAAACCATATTTAAAAATTCATTTGATAATATTCATTTCTGTAATTTCAATGGCTAGGCGTTAACTACCATTTAAAATAAAAAAAAATATTATTCTATTATTTTTGGGTATAACTCAATGTTGTGTGAAAAAAATATTTCAGAGATACCCATAGTTGCGTCTTGAGTATGCTATCAGAAAAAGCCTCCCCTTTAACATAAAATTGATATCTTTTTCATAAATATTAATAGAAAACAAAAAGTATTATTCTATAAATATGTGGTTCATTACACAATCTGTGGAGTTTACACCCTGAAGATGAGAGAGTCCTTTTGAGATGATGTGGGGAGTTTTTAGCTTGGACCAGTAGATGTTGGGAGTGTTCCCTTTAGACTTTATATCTAGGGTTTGGAATAATATTATGTCTACATCATTGCACTATAATCGCCTCTATATGTTGAGTCCCATATAGATTCAAGCATCCCTCACCGGGACTGGAGTGAGATCATCTATCGCCCATACTAGAGTATGGAATCATGTAACCTCTATGAGTAAGGTTCTGATCCTCCACCTATTATAATGTATCAGTAGGTTATTTGGTATCTTTCAATGTGTCTGTAATTGATCCTTGGTATCCCCCAGGGTGTCCGAGAAAGAACCCATTAGTTTTGAATTGATCCAGATTGGGTATGTGGTGTCCCCCAGTGTGAGTGGGCACGATATGTGGTATCCCCTAGCATATATGGGTGTGATACCATCTTTATGTATCATAAGTTTCCATGTCAAATACGTTCTCATTTGGGAGGTGCCCAAAAGATATAGACCTCTTCATGACTATCTCTGGTGAAATAATGGATCGAGGAGTGATTTCTCCCAGAATGAGTGTGCTTCAAACAGAATACATAGGAAGGTAAATGGTTGTGGAATTGCTCTAGACTGTGAGTGTTGTATTGAGTATATCTAGATGTTCTTGATACGTGTTTCATAGATACACACCTGTGTGGAGATAACTATTCTTTTCTTTCATGGTATTTCCTTCGTGGTATTTCCAACATAGTATTTCCTTCGTGGAATTTCTTTCTTAGTTTTTCCTTTATGTTTTTGGGGTGTCCTAATGAGTATTATTTTAATCATACATGCATTGGATTTTCCCACAAGTTTCATGTATTGTGCAATTGATTGTCCCCTTTGATGGAGTCTTGGGTGGACCAGGACTATATAGTGGTTGGTAAGGCCAGATAGACATTGTGTGCTCCTTCAACTTCAGATAGTAGTTACAACACCATTACCTTAGGTTGGATCAGGTAGGTTTTCATGTTGATAAGTATTAAAAACTTGTGCATTCACATTCCAAGACTAGGATGATATAGGAAACACATCGTCATGTTTCATTGGTCTTTTTTTTCAGACACTTTTGATGGGCTTGTATTCTGGACCTATATAATTTCTAGTACATCCTCTATTGTACTCTAGTTGTGAGATATAGTGGTTTGTAGGCATTTCTTATTTATATTTTTTACATTTTATCATTTTTGTCTTTGATTTGTGTATGTATGTACATGTACCTTCGACAAGTTCCTCCCATTTGGGGGATATGTCAACGTGGTGCTAGTCTCTAGCCCCGGGCCTATTGGAAGTGAACATGGGGTAGTCCCAACACGGGCCCCTATAAGACAGTTTGTGACAATTCAGGTACTCAATTTTATTTATTTAAGTAATTTTCGATTCGGTTTTAGCTTGTGGTGTGTTTGAGTGATTTTTTAAAAAACAATTAATGAAAGAGGGTTTCTCGCATTTGGTTCAAGGTTATAGAAAATTGTACGCCAGAACCCCTAAATTTGTACAACCCAGAAATGTGGGGGTTTTCATTGATCGATAATGGTTTTTAAAACCTTAAACCCCTAAAATAATTATCGTATAGTCATGGTGAATGTTTATGGAAACCGTGTGCCCCTACCAGGGAAACTATGCATGATTTTTAAAGTGTCCCAAAATATTTTTTTTAATTTTCCCAAAACCCTAAAACTCACCCATTTCTAACCAAACTATTACCCTTATGATTTTTTATAATTGCATATCTTTTTAGAGTTGTTCCAAGGCCTTATGACCTCTATTTTTCATGATTTGAATCCTAGATTGAAGATCTTCTCCTCTCCCAGTAAATGGATCTTATCTCGTTGCTTTCTGGTTTTTTATCCTTTCTTCTCTCATTATTATGGTTGGAAGTTATCTAAACTTTTTCTATATCATGATCATGATTTAATGAATCTTAACATAGGATTTGGGATCAATATATAGAATTAAGAGATCCGAAATTATTTAATCTTGATTTAGGTTTTTAGATCAGGATCCTGATATATGTCGTTGTGCTACTTAATTTTTGGGATTTCTGTTGGGTGACTGTTTGTCGATGATTAAGGTAGGTGATATAATATTAAATTATTATACTCATTATTTTGATTAAGTGCATGAAAATTTTTAATTTATATAGTTCTTTAATAGTTTAAGAACATTATTGAGATATTTATTTTAGTGAATTCATTAGTGATGGAATTGTGAAATTGTGGAATTTTGGAATAATTACTTTTACAATTAATTATCTTATATGGACACTATGAATGGGGGATAATTAATTGTAGAATTAATTATGTGATATTGAAATCATGAGTTTGGATAATTAATTGTAGAAATAGTTGTGGGATATTGATATTATCATTGGGTTAAAATTAATTGTATAATTAATTAAGATATATTGATATCATGAGAATGGTTAGGTATTTGTTGAGTTAATTGTTGGATATTGAAATTATTAATTTGGGATAAATAATTATTGATTTAATTTTGTAATATTGATATTATTATTTGTGACAATTGATTGTGTAATTAATTATGGGATAATGATATCTTATATTGAGATAATTAATTATGGAATTAATTGTTACATATTGATGTTATGAATTAGATAATTAATTTTAGAATTAATTATTAGATATTGAAATTTTGTGATTGAGTAATTAATTGGTGAATTAATTATTATATGTTGATATTATGAGTAGATTAATTAATTATTGAATTAATAATTGGGTTGTTGAGATATATGTAACAATGTGATGAAGTCAATTATGTGTTATTAAATGGTAAATGGTAACATGGAAATCTATCCAAGTATTATGAATGGTAACAAGCTCATTAAATTATTTTTAATTAATTAGTAAAGGGTAAAATGGAAATTTGGATACGTATTATGAATGGTAACACTCTCATTCAAATATGTGTTATTAAAGGGTAAATTGTAACATAGATGATTATCCAATAAAAACATATATTTTAATTACATTTTAATTGTATTAAATGTTCATTTTTGATCTTATGGTCCTGAGTTAGTGCATTTGCATTATGAACATCCATTCTCATCATTTGTGCACTTCATGCCTAATATACACCAATTTAGGCCCAATGAGTCATCTGATTCTAAGGAATGTAATTATCAATTTTTTTAATTTGATATTTTGGGAACATTATCTACACTTAAATTTGAACATTTTTAATTCAGGGATCAATGGAGAATTCATGGAAGAAGATGGGGATATTTTGTGATGAAAGGAAGCAATTCTAGAGAAGGCAGATTGGACAATAGCCCACTGATGAGACTGTGGGGCCCAACATACAGGCCCAATGAATCCCAAATTTTGTGGGATTATAGGAGACCTTCAGAGGAACAAATAACCCTTCATGAGCCAATGCTAATGCGGCGTATATGGTGGTCATTAAAGCGGCCCATGTTAGAGATACAATTCTGGGCCAGATTCTGCGGCCCATAAAAACAGTCCACTAATTTCATAATATCATGGAATTAGTAACTCCAAATGGGCCCAAATATTACAGGCGGTTATAAGACATCCTGATCTCCATTTTCTTATTCTATGGCCCACTCTGATTCGGCCGTCTAGAAGGTCTTACAGACGCGTCTTTTCGGTGAAGGAAAGCTGGCTGCCACCTCGGGTCAAATGTGGAAAAGTTCAAATTCCACAAGCTTTCCACCACCTATGGCCTACCAAAATTAATTGAGATGCTTTGTACTATTGTAGGCTCGACCCAAGGCTCACAAAATGCCTATTTAAGGCAGTGGTGGTGAATGAGTTGAGGATCTTGGATGCCTTGTTCAATTGTAATGTTATGCTGCATTTTTGTTGCCTCAATTTTGTCTTTCACATGTAAGTTGTTCAATTCACTTTAGTTTCTTAATAAAAGTTCTTCTTCTAATCTTATTCTATTGTTATTAATATCACTTTAATACCTTTGGATCATGGTGTGAATTTATTCACACCAACCCTTGTGAAATTATTCACACAACGGTGGAGTGATCATTTTATTTTTGTTGTTTTCTTTACTTCTCCATTTCCTCCCTCATGAGTCTACTTTCCGCTTCCATTGAAACCATGGGATCAATGGAGGGCTAACCCACTTATGGGTTGATCCAAGGGAGTAGAAAGGGGCTGTATTGGATGTTATTTATCATCTAATTGATTTATAATCACTTCTTTAATTGGGATTTTTATTTGATGATTTTTAAACTCCATCGTCCTTGTTGAATTTAAGGCCACACACTTCAAGTACTAATACAATACTTTACCTTGATGTGCTCAAAACATTTATCCTTCAAGTGTATAGGTTATTAGTATTAGAGGGTGTAGGCATTAAACCAGTAATTGATGATGTTGTTTTATCTCCTTAAATGAACCCATCTCAAATTTAAGAAATTGAAATCATTAAAATGAAAATACGTCCAATCCACCCCGAGCGATAACCTAGGATCAACTCATTATTTTAAATTGAATCCACTTAAATCTATTAGATATCTTTAAAACCCATCCAAAATCAATCCAATCTGGCCACTTCATAGCCAAAAATCCCTCCCTTAGGCTGTGTATCTTAGGTATCTTCTTAGGTCTCTGTGGAATCGACAACCCAAGCTACACTACAAGGACCGTTCTACCCTTCTTCTCTTGGGTAAATTTGGGCATGAACCAAATTTTGGCACCATTGTCGGGGACCAATTAAGTACCTTATATCCAAAAAAACCTTCTTTACTCACCCCCATTCTTCTACTCTCACCCAAGATCTCTTATCCTGTCCCTTTCTCGTTTTTTTTGGCGCATGTCCGCCTACAACCGCGATTTCTCAAACAGACTAGTTAGGGTGGAATATCCTAGGATAGGGGAGTCAAGTGCACCTAAGGGATTGTTTAAATCAGATTCAAATATTCTTGAAACCCCAAAGTCAGAACTTGAAACAAGTCCAATGGAGGTTCATCCACAAAATCAAATTGTAAACCCTTGGGGGAATCAAATGGGAAACCAAAACCAAGAAGCTCCAAACTTAGGGAATGTAGTTGATCAAACCATGAACGACTACCTCACTTCAGCTTGGACCAATGACCCCTCATGCATTAGACACAATTCCATAGGAGACACCAACTACATATTAAAACCCCATGTCCTAAACCACCTTCCAAACTTTCATGGGATGGAGTCAGAAATTCCATACCTTCATGTCAAAGAGTTCAACGACATTGTTGAAACCATGTGTCCCCCACATCAACTAGAATCCGTTAAGATGAGGCTATTTCCTTTTTCATTAAAGGATCGAGCTAAAAATTGGCTAAACAACTTGATACCTACATCAATCCACTCTTGGGACCAACTGCAAAGAGAATTTTACAAAAAATACTTCCCTCATCACAAAACAATTGCACTTAAAAAGAGCATCCAAAACTTTTTTGAAAAAGAGGGAGAGTCATTTTATGAAACATGGGAGAGGTTCAAAGACACCCTAAACATGGTTCCACACCATGGGTTTTCCATACCTGAACAAGTGAGAATTTTCTATGAAGGGTTGGTCCGGGTATTAAACAATTCATTGACATGATGTGTAATGGAACATTTAAAAACAAGGCCCCAAATGATGCTTACGAGTATCTGGAAAGTCTGGCTGAACAAAACCAAACTTGGGGAACTTCACCTTATTCTGAAAAGCCACAAAGAACCACTGGAATTCATACACTTGGAGAAGAGGAAAGCCTTAGGGCTAAACTCACAGCACTCTCTAGGAAGGTTGAAGAGATAGACCTTAGGAAAGTCCATGAAATCCAAAATGTAGACCTTGTTTGCACAATTTGTGACAAACATGACCATAAAATAGACAACTGCCCAACCATTCCATCCATCAGGGATGTTCTTCTAGGAGGACCCCCAGCGGAAGTCAATGCCCTAAACTTTCAAAAGCCCCAATACCAAAACACCTTCAATCCAAGGTACAATGACCACCCGGGCTTTTGATAGAAGGATAACAAACAACATAGCCAACCACAAGGGAAAAATCCTTACCCTCAACAGAACTACCAAACCCATAACCAGTTCCAAACCCAACCTATCCAATACCAACAGCCACCGGTCCATTTTCAACAAACCATCCCACCTCCAAAATATCCCCTTGGGATAAACTAACCTACTCAAGCACCAACCCAAACTGTTCCACAAAGCCTACTAGAACAACTGTGCAAACAAATGGAGAGGATGAACTCAGAAGTCTCTTCCCTAAAACAAGAACTTCAAACCATCAAAACAGGAAAGGCACCCATGCCTACTCAGGCGGTGCCATCCTCAACTTCAAGGGGAGAGTCAAGTTGTGCTCAAACAACTCATGAACAACTAAAGGCAGTGACCGTTTTAAGAAGTGGAAAATCAATTGAGAAACCTGAACAACTAATTCAGAAACCACCTGAAGATTCAAACTTGGATGGAAATTCAAATGAACCACAAGATCAAACTGAGGAAACTGATAACAATGTGAAAGAAACAACTCTTCAACAAAAAACCCCACAACCTGCACCATTTCCCCAACGCATGAGGGGGAAATCCAAGCCTGAACTGAGTGAAATGTTGAGGGAAATATTTTCACAAGTCAAGTTGAACATACCCCTTCTCGATGCCATCCAAACTATACCTACCTACCCAAAGTACCTTAAGGACTTGTTCACTTTTAAAAGAAAATTTTCACATAAAAACCATGTCCTTTTGGCTGATAATGTGAGTACCACCATTCAAGGGACCATTCCTCCTAAGTTGAAAGACCCAGGTTGCCCTTACATCAATGTTGAACTAGGAGAAAGCAAAGTTGTCAAGGCCTTGTGTGACCTAGGTGCTAGTGTCAATCTCATCCCATATGTTGTGTTCTGCCAGTTAGGCCTAGAAGAGCTCCAACCCACATCTGTCACACTTCAGCTTGCTGATCGTAGCATTAGGGTTCCAAAGGGGATTTTAAAGGAAGTTCTGGTAAAGGTTGAAAACTTCATCTACCCTGCTGATTTCATTGTCCTTGACAACCATCCAAATTTAGGAAATAAGGAACAAACCACAATCATCCTTGGTTTTCCTTTCCTTGCAACAATCAACTCTGTTATCCGAGTCTGAAATGGGAACATGACCATCACCTTTGGGAACATGATTCTAGACTTGAACATCTATAATGCAAGCTCACAAATAGGGTATGACGAGGATATTCATGAAGTAAACATGATAGGAATAATTTATAATGAATCCATGGAACATCAAGGAATATTTGATGAATGTTTAAGTCAGATTGAGATTGATTTCCTTTGTTCATATGAAGGAAGTTTATCTCCTTGGCTTGAATCATTTTCAAATTGCTCTTATGATGAAGTCTTAGGTCCAACAATCAGTGAAAAATTTCAAGAAACGAATTTCATAGAGACCCCTCTAAATTCCTTCCCTAAATCTGATCAAGCCAATCTAGTAGCTGAAACATCTACATGTGAGGAATCAATCCTATCTGAACCTCTAAAAAAAGAAATTGATTTTGATCCAATGTCCCAATATTCTGCTGAAATTCTGAACCAACCTGATCTTGAATTGAAGGAACTTCCTGCTACACTAAAGTATGCCTTCCTAGGGGAAAATCAAACACATCCTATTGTCATTTCTTCTTCTCTTGAAGCCAATCATGAGAGGATGCTTCTAGATGTCCTTAGGAAGCATAAGAAAGCCATTGGTTGGACCCTTTCTGATATTCCTAGGATTAGCCCACTTATCGGGACTCATAGGATTGTTCTGGAATCTGATTCAAAGCCATGTCGTCAACCTCAACGGAGACTCAATCCTAATCTCATTGAGGTAGTAAGGAAGTAACTTCTGAAATTGTTGAAAGCTGGTATCATATATCCCATAGCTGAGAGTGAATGGGTGAGCCCAATCCAAGTGGTTCCAAAAAAGGCTGGAATCACAGTGATAACCAACGAGGATGGAGAGATTCTTCCAACAAGGGTGATTAGTGGATGGAGGGTCTGCATTGACTATAGGAAACTAAACTCATTCACCAAGAAGGACCATTTCCCCTTACCATTCATTGACCAAGTCCTTGAGAGAGTGGAATTTCATGCCTTCTACTGTTTCTTAGATGGGTACTCGGGGTACAATCAAATTGAGGTCTCCCTAGAGGATCAAGGGAAGACTACATTCACATGTCCATTCGGTACCTTTTCCTTCAAACGCATGCCCTTCAGGTTATGCAATGCCCCTGGAACCTTCCAGCAGTGCATGATGGGAATCTTCTCAGACATGGTAGGGGATTTTCTTGAGGTCTTCATGGATGACTTCTCTGTGTTTGGGGATACTTTTGAGGGATGTCTGCAGAATGTGGAGAGAGTCTTGTCAAGATGTGAAGAAAACAATATGGTCCTAAACTGGGAAAAATGCCATTTCATGGTTAAAGAGGGACTTGTTCTAGGCCATCTGGTCTCGAGTAGGGGGATTGAAGTTGATAAAGCAAAGGTTGACATCATTCGTCACCTTCCATAACCCAAAACAGTCAAGGAAGTAAGGTCTTTCTTAGGACATGTTGGTTTCTATAGAAGATTCATCAAGGACTTTAGTTCGATATCCCATCCCCTTTGTGCTCTCTTAGTAAAGGATGCTCCATTTGTTTGGATAGAAAGCGGTGAGGGTTCATTCTCAACCCTCAAATCCTCTCTCCCCTCTCCTCCCATTATGAAATCTCCAAATTGGAACCTTCCTTTTGAACTTATGTGTGATGCCAGTGACTTTGCTGTTGGAGCTGTGTTAGGACAACGTTGTGATAAAACTCCTTATGTCATTGCTTATGCAAGCAAATCCTTAAATGATGCCCAAATCAACTACACCACCACTGAAAAGGAGTTACATTCTATTGCGTTTTCCTTAGATAAGTTTAGGTCCTACCTCTTAGGATCACCCATCACTGTGTTCACTGACCATTCTGCACTAAAATACCTCTTCCAAAAAAAATATGTTAAGGCTAGACTGATTAGGTGGGTCCTTCTCTTAAAAGAATTTTACCTCACAATCAAGGATAAAAAGGGAGTTGAAAATGTTGTAGCTGATCACCTCTCTAGGATGGAATTCAAAGACAACTCAAATCACCTTTCTGTGTCTGATTCATTTCCTGATGAACACTTATACTCTGTGAGTGACTACCCTTGGTATGCTGACAAAGCAAATTTCTTAGTGACAGGAGTCATTCCAAAATTCTTAGGGACTCAAGCTCGAAGGAAATTCGTTTCTGATGTTAGAAACCATGTGTTTGATGATCCATACCTCTATAAGTTCTTCCCTGACCAAGTCATTAGGAGGTGTGTTCCAGAATCTGAACAAGAGTCCATCCTTAAATTCTGTCATAGTGAGGCATGTGGAGGTCACTTTTCCTCTAAGAAAACATCTGCTAAGATTCTTCAATGTGGTCTTTTCTGGCCCACCCTCTCAAGGGACTCCTACACATTTTGTCAAAGCTGTCCTAGGTGTCAACAAGTAGGGTCCATCACAAAAAGGAATCAAATGCCACTCACTCCCATCTTAGTGGTTGAAATCTTTGACTGTTGGGGAATTGATTTCATGGGTCCCTTCCCAAACTCTCGGGGATACCTCTACATACTCTTAGCTATTGATTATGTCTCAAAATGGGTTGAGGCCATTCCCACAAAATCTAATGATCATCAAACTGTTATTAGATTCCTAAAAGAAAACATATTCTCTAGATTTGGAATTCCTAGGGCTATCATAAGTGATCGTGGAACTCATTTTTGTAATCTTCCATTCTCATCACTCATGAAAAAATGTGGTATTTCTCACAAAGTGTCCACTGCTTACCACCCACAGACCAATGGTCAAGCTGAGTTATCCAATCATGAAATTAAGCAAATTCTTGAGAAAACTGTCAACCCCTCTAGGAAAGATTGGTCTAAGAAACTCTTAGATGCTCTTTGGGCCTATAGAACCGCATATAAAACCATTTTAGGAATGTCCCCATATATGTTGGTTTATGGTAAAGCATTCCATTTGCCAGTGGAGATTGAACATAAGGCCTTTTGGGCAATTAAGAAAATGGATTATGATCTCTCATTGGCCGGAACAAAAAAGAAATTAGATCTCAATGAATTGGAGGAACTAATGATGGAGGCTTATGAAAATTCAAGGATCAATTAAGATAGAGTTCAAGCCTACCAATCTAGTAATATAAAGGTCAAACATTTTGAACCAGGAAAACTTGTGCTCTTGTATTGTTCAAAACTTCATTTACATCCGGGAAAGTTAAGGTCTAGATGGTCAGGACCTTTCATAGTGCATCATGTATTCCCCCATGGGGCAGTAGATATTCAAGATCCCACAAGTGGTTACATTTTCAAGGTCAATGGTCAAAGGTTAAAACCATTCATTGAATCATTCAATAAACAGGAAATAGAGGTTGAGTTAACTGAGCCAACCTATGAACAAGGAACAAATAAAAAGATTTAGGGCCCATGTCGGGCTAACGACGTTAAACAAAGCGCTGAATGGGAGGCAACCCATGGTTTTCAAGTTTCCAATAATTTCGTTGTTTTAATCAACTTTATATTTTAAATAGGGTTAATGAGACATTTTGATATTTTAAAAAAAAATAAAATGTTGACTTGTTCTTCTATAATGAGTATGGATGGGTACGAAAGGGGAGCACCATATTCATCCGTGTCACGTAGTGTGATCCTTGAGTAATACCTTACCCAGAAATTTAAAAAGAAGACAATGTATCATCAGTTTATTTTGTTTTATTTTTATTATTTTATAGGTTATGATAAAAATAAAAATAAAATAATAATAATAAAAAGTCCACGCCATAGGCCATGGGGAAAACCCCGTCACAACCGGCGAAGCCGCGGGGACTCGAACCCGGGACCGAAGGGAGACAGGGGTGTGCGCTTACCACTGACCTGCGGCTTCTTGTGCTTCCTTATTCTATAATTTTTATATATATTCTTATATTTTACTTCCTTTATGATATAAATATATATATATATATATATTGTTTTTGTTTGTTTTTTTTTTGTTTTTCCTTTTTCCACTAGGGAACTTTGCGAGCGACATGGATATCAAAGGAATAAATTCGAGCGTCAAGAACTTCAAACTTCAACCACCAGGTGACTTCATTCCATGATCCTCATATTTCAATTTCCTTATTGAACTCCCCTTTTTATTCCTCTACCCCATTCTAAATTTTTTTTATGAAACTAGGGACAGTTTCATTCTAAGTTGGGGGTGTGGAAACAAAATGTTTGTTTTAGAAAAACAATGATAACAAAAAGAAGTAAAATTCTTTTATCATTCATATAATAACATCTTTGCTCACATAAAAACTACATATCAAATAATTATTATTTCCTTGAATCTTAATTTAATTCATGATTATGTTTAAAAGCATAGATATTGGAAAGTGTGGCTGTCCAATGTGATATTTCATCGTTTATATTTTCATCCAAATAAAAAAATGCCACAATGCATGTCCTCTATATTGTGGGGTACTAATTTGAATTTTTGGGGTCCCATAATAAATAGCAGAGGCCGATTTTATTTTTATGAATAATATGAGTATTCAAAAAAAACTAAAAACAAATTATTAAAAATATATATATATTTTTGTGTAGAGCAATGGATTGATAAAATGCGAGGCTTTCAGAACTTGGGGATCGTGACTCCAGAGTTGTCTAGCCCTGAGTTTTTCAATATATCTCTATTTATGGTAATATGACTTTGTTTTTGATTAATTTAACTCGAGACGATGCCCGAGTATGTGGGCTTTACTTGGTTCCCTAAGGCCTTTGAGTCTGGGAGTCATCGGCAAAGTCTTGCTACATGGGTTAATTTGATTAACTGCAATCTCAATTACTATGGAAATATTGCAAAAAAAAAATCAAAATAAAAAGAATGAAGAATAATCATATTAGGATTAAATGTGATTCAACCTAGCGCTTCCATGATTTCCCCATTGAATGAAAATGAACCCCCATATCTATTATGATACACAACACATCATTACACCTAATTGAGTTGGATGAAGTATGATGATGGATTTGATCAAAGGAATGGGCTTGGGATTGGGATCTCCTTTAAAATTCATCTTGTTTTAAATTATCTTGATAGGTTATAAAAATATATTTGTGTGCAGTTTACATTTTGAGCACTGTTTGTCATAATGTGTTTGAAGAAAGGAATTCAAATAAAATCATTGAATTATTTGCTCGGGACTAGCAAATCTCAAGTTGGGGGGTGTGATTATCCAATAAAAACATATATTTTAATTACATTTTAATGGTATTAAATGTTCATTTTTGATCTTATGGGCCTGAGTTAGTGCATTTTCATTATGAACATCCATTCTCATCATTTGTGCACTTCATGCCTAATATACACCAATTTAGGCCCAATGAGTCATCTGATTCTAAGAAATGTAATTATCAATTTTTTTTAATTTTTTATTTTGGGAACATTATCTACACTTAATTTTGAACATTTTGCATTCAGGGATCAATGGATAATTCATGGATGAAGATGGGGATATTTTGTGATGAAAGGAAGCAATTCTATAGAAGGCAGATTGGACAATAGCCCACTGATGAGACTGTGGGGCCCAACATACAGGCCCAATGAATCCCAAAATTTTTGGGATGCTAGAAGCCCTTCATATGAAAAAATAACTCTTCATGAGACAAAGCTAATTCGGCCTCTATGGTGGTCATTAAAGCGGCCCAATTTTGAGATAAAATTTGGGGCCAGATTCTGCGGCCCAGAACAACAGTCCACTAATTTCATAATATCTCGGAATTAGTAACTCCAAATGGGACCAAATTTTTCATACTGTTAGAGTACATCCTGATATCCATTTTCTTCTTCTATGGCCCACTCTGATTCGGCCGTCTAGAAGGCCTTATAGACGCTTCTATTCGGGGAAGGAAAGCCGGCTGCCACCTCGGGTCAAATGTGGAAAAGTTCAAATTCCACAAGCTTTCCACTACCAATGGCATACCAAAATTAATTGACATGCTTTGTACTATTGTAGGCTCTACCCAAGGCTCCCAAAATTCCTATTTAAGGCAGTGGAGGTGAAGGATTTTAGGATCTTGGATGCTTTGTTCAATTGTAATGTTATGCTGCATTTTTGTTGCCTCAATTTTGTCTTTCACATGTAAGTTGTTCAATTCACTTTAGTTTCTTAATAAAAGTTCTTCTTATACACTTATTCTGTTGTTCTTAATATCAATTTGATACCGTTGGATCAAGGTGTGAATTTATTCACAGTAACCCTTGTGAAATTATTCACACAACGGTGGAGTGATCATTTTATTTTTGTTGTTTTCTTTACTTCTCCATTTCCTCCCTCATGAGTCTAATTTTCGCTTCCATTGAAACCATGGGATCAATGGATGGATAACCCACTTATGGGTTGATCCAAGAGAGTAGAAAGGGGCTGTATTGGATGCTATTTATCACCTAATTAATGTATAATCACTTCTTTAATTGGGATTTTTATTTGATGATTTTTAAACTCCATCGTCCTTGTTGAATTTAAGGCCACACACTTCAAGTACTAATACGATCCTTTACCTTGAAGTGCTCAAAACTTTGATCCTTCAAGTGTATAGGTGATTATTATTAGAGGGTGTAGGCATTAAACCAGTAAGTGATGATATTGTTTTATCTCCTTAAATGAACCCATCTCAAATTTAAGAAATTGAAATCATTAAAAAGAAAATACGTCCAATCCACCCCGAGCGATAACCTAGGATCAACTCATTCTTTTAAATTGAATCCACTTAAATCTATTAGATATATTTAAAACCCATCCAAAATCAATCCATGTTGGCCACTTCATAGCCAAAAATCCATCCCTTAGGTTGTGTATCTTAGGTATCTTCTTAGGTCTCTGTGGAATCGACAACCCAAGCTACACTACAAGGAGCGTTCTACCCTTCTTCTCTTGGGTAAATTTGGGCGTAAACCAATAGACATTTGGCCAAGTGTTATGAATGGTAAAATTATCATTCAATAATTTTATAATAAATGGTAATTATTAGCATGGAATTTCAGATAAGTATTAATAATGGAAATATAAACATTCAAATGTGATATTCGTAGGGCTAGATTGGACTATGAAATGAGTTGAAGTAGGTTTTAGGGTTCGGTTGTCCTTGAGAACCTTGGGTTTTTTTGGTTAAATGGTTAATACTTAATAATGTGATAAATTATTTATTTGGGATTTGTAAATATTCTATTTTACATATCTATACACTATTATTGACTGTATTTGTTTTATACATCATTGTTGGTGACCTACTGAGTCATACTCACACCCTACTCAGTCTTCCAAAATGGTACCCGAATAGACTTTATTATTGTTGGAAAGGTTGAAGGAAAACGCACTATATTGGATAAATGATTTGGGGATGGAGCTTTGATGAGGGAACCCAACATGGTTCAGGAATCACTTGGAATCCATATGTGTCTTTATTTTAGTTTTCAATTTAGACATCTGATAATTACTTCAGCAAGGATTGTTTTCTATTTTGGTTGGATATTGTATTTTCTCCATTTACTATCATGAGATATTGGTTCTGTTATTGGTTATATATTATTCCTGTATTTTCTATTTATTTCCACTAGTGTATTACTCTGATCAATGTGGGTATAATCTTCCGATGATTAGCTTTTCAGGCCCTCACTGCTATTTAAAATATTTTGGCATATGGGGAGGCACTCTTGAGATCATGTCACCAACCGGATCGAGGAACTAGTGTGTGGAATCTAGATGGGATGTTAAAATCTTGTATCATAGGTCCATTTTTTTCCTTTTTCTTTTGTCTTATTATTATGGAAAGGTAGAAATTATATTAGGATGATTCTGTGCATGTTTATGATCTTGTGCATGGTATTTACAACCCCATGTACTGGGAAAATCCCAATTACTCAAGGTGGGATTGTAGTTATTGTTGTTTTCAGTTATAGTTGAATATTATTTCACTTTGGGTTACACACTTGTTGTCTATGATTTAATTTTTTTGATATTTTATGAGAGTTGACTTATCAACTAGTATGGAATGAGAGTTGAGTTTTCAAGAATCATTATAAGAACTTATGATTATTTTGTGACATGCATCTTTTTAGGCATGCATTGGAAAATATGTTTTGGGTAAATTGGTGAACATGAATTGTTTTTCCTTTCTAATGAAATTGAATAAAAAATGATGCTAACATGAAATTGAAAAAGGTATTAAAATAATGCAAGATGACAATAAACGTGTACCTAATGAGAATCTTAAACAATGAGATGTTTTTACCCTTGTTAACTGGGACCTAGGAGTAGGATGGTTAAGGGTAGTGATCCCACCTCAATTTTGAACATTTTCCAAGGCGTTGGGAAATGAATTTTTATGACTTGTTACAATATTTCTTCCTATGTAAGTGTTAAAAAGTTTTTTTATGAGCCCTAAGGTGATGATTATTGAGAGGGTGATAAGAGAATGTAGTGAGAGATGCTCCACCAGTAGAGGAACCTAGGCACCAGTTTTTTCCCGTTGAGGAAGTAGGGGAGAAATTTTGGATAACTTCTCTTGATTCATGAAATCCAAGGGATGATACCCAGGGTGGGTTGTAAATAGTATGTCTAACAAGATGATGGAGTTTCAGTTGTATCACCCTCTAACATTTACATTATAGGGTGGACCTAAGAGAGAAGAGTTCTAGGTTTACTCCAATGAGATGATACATGGCCATTTGGAGGCTCCTGCTATGAAGAGGGCCAAGTGGCCCAATTATTTTCAGCGAACATCGGCGAAGTATATATGAGGGAATTTAGGTGTCGACTAGATAGTCAAATTTTATGAAATGGAAGAACATTTTGTATATGTTACATGATCACTTCTTCCCAAAGACAACAATACTGGAGATGGAAGTATAGTTCATGACGATGAATCATGGGAGAATTTCTGTGATAGAATATAATGGATTATATAAAGACCTACACATCTTTTCTCCAGCATTAGATGGATATGAGACAACTATATTGGGACACTTTTAAGATGAAATTATGTGAGTGATTAAGTCCCAAAATAACTTCTTTTCCATTAAATAAGTCTGTTGAGGTGGTGGATCAATCTATCATATATGAGGGGAACCTGATGGTGTATTCCAGTGCTGGAAAGACAGTTGTTACCAGATGAACATGAGGTGCGATTTGTGAGTGAAGGAAGAATTTCTATGGCAACTTTAGTCAGAGCAGTGGAAAGAAGAGTACATAGAGAGGAGGGTAGGTTATACAAGACCTTATTAGAGTGATCTGTTATCAATGTAGAAGGTCGGGACATTATCGTATAAACTATACTCAACCACTAGTAGAGTGTAATTCTTGCAGATATTTGGGACATCTAAAAAAGTTTTGCAGTACAAAACGAAATATGGTTTTTGATAGTGTAGCTAGACATAGTCTGAGTTTGGTAAGGGGATATTCTACAACTTTTCATACTGGTACCTGAAGTTCTACTGGCTGAAGAGGTAGAGGTAGAGGATGTGGTGATTTTGGGAAATAGTTTCCATATTAGTAGAGTGTTGAAACTCAATGGAGTCAAATGAAATCATATGGGGTAGGGATAGGATTGTTTCATGCAGTACATCCAACACTTGTGGATGGATAGGATGGACCATCAATAGTGAGAGGTACTATTCATGTATCTTCTATATTATCCAGTGCTTTATTTTATATTGGTAAATATAATTATTTCATATCTGTAAAACATGTTAACAATTTGTTCATAGAGATTGAGTCTATGAGTGGGGTAATGACTATAGGTACACCATTGGGAGTAGGTTCTAGAGACATCAGTTTGTACTGGGGATAGTCTCTCAAGAGAACAGATTATTGTTTAATGTGGGATCTTTATATTCTTGTTATTTTAGGCTTTGACCTAATTATGGGTTTGGAATGGCTAGTCGCATATCGAGACCACATTAATTGTTACCATGAAAGGGTGATGTTCATGTCTCATAATGGTGGAAATTAAATTCATCTTAGGGAGTGGGATATCCAGCCAGAACGAGTAAGGTCAATCACAGAGCAACTGGGAGATCTCACAACCCAGGTTTCTAGTATTTTACTTGACGATAGAGGTATAAAACATAATGTTTTATAGCAGAATTAGAACTATTTCAGGATGTTTTTTCTAAATACTTTTCAATCCTTCGACCTAATATATATGTATAATTTTCCATTTATATCATGTTGGGAGTTAATTCAGTTTCTATTTCACCAAGAAGAATTGCTTTGAAAGAGCTTTGAGAGCTCAAGACTCAGCTATATAAGTTAAAATATAAAGGGTATATTCTTTTATGTACATTTACTTGGGGTTCATTTTTTTTTGGAAAAGATGGATTGTGAGAGCTTGCTCTTGTGTGTTTATTACCAGAAGTTGAATAAGATAGATGTGAATAACTGGTATCCTCTCCCATGTATTAATGATATTTTTGGCATGTTGGGAGGATCTTTTGTGTTCTCAAATATTAACATGAGATTGGTGTATCATCTGTTGATATTTTGGACTTCTTATATACTGAGGACTACTATTAGAAGAAGGTATGGCCTATCTATGTTTTTTATAATGCCATTTGGGTTGACAAATGCACCATCAATGTTTCGGGCCTTGATGAAAAGGATCTTCCATCCATACCTAGATCAATTTTTGGTAGTACTTGAACATGATATATTGGTTTACTCTAAGACTCATAATGATAATTCCCAACATCTTGACATCGTCATTAGTACAATAAGAGATCATTGGATATACTCTAAGCTTTCTATGTTTCAGTTTTGGATTGATCCAGTACACTTCATGGGTCACATCTTCTTAGTGTAATGTTTGGTGGTGGACCCCAAATAGGTTAAAGTAGTGGTTTCTTAGGAGAATCCCCTGAACATTATTGATATCGATGATTTATGGGGTTAGTAGTATATTATCTAAGATTAATCCAAGTCTATTCCCAATTGGAACTTCCACTTTCAGGTTTGACCTAGGAAGGGTATAATGGTTGAATGGTTGGAATCTTGTGAGAATTCCTTCCAAGAGTCAAAGAAGTGTTTCACATCAACACCAATTTTGATCCTACCAAGTCTAGGTGAGGAGTACACGGTGTGTTATGATGAATCTAAGATTAGATTTAAGGCTGTGTTGATGCAAAGAGATCATGTTGTGTCACATGGGTGTCAGTAGTTGAGGCCACATGAACAGTACTACCTTATTAATGACCTTGATTTAGATGTTGGGTTTTATTATTTGATGTTTTGGTGATATTATCTTTTTAGGGAGAATTTTACAATGTTTATTGATCACAAGATCCTAAGTTATATCTTTTCATAGTTATATTTGAATCTTCAGTAGCATATATGGGTTAAATATATGAAGTCGTTAGATTTTGATATAGAATACACACCTTGGAAGGGAAATAGTTCATCTGATTCTCTAAGTAAGAAAACACAGATTGATGGGATTCATAAGTCTAGTTTTGGGTGGAATATTATGACTTTTCTGTATGAAATGCATTAGGTGGGTCCGGAGAGTTAGGAGAAGATGACTCTTGTATCAGTCTCAATAGAGTCTACAATTTTGAGACAGGTTAGGGACAGAAAATATGAGGATATAAAATGTTCGACCTTTAGGTAAAGCCTTGGAGGTGGGGACTCACCTTCTAATCTGATCATATATGATGATGATATCATCTATGTCATGAATCGGGTTGTGGTGCCTAAAAGTATGTGAGAGAAGTTAATGCATTAATTTCATGCATTGAAGTGGGAGGTGCATCCAGGTGTGACTAAAATATACTATGACATATGAATAAAGGTATGGTGTCCATTCTTGAAAAAGGAGAAAATATTGTTCATGACATGATGTTACACATGTCTGCAGGTGAAGGAGAAGCATTAATAACCGAGAGGTTTGACATATATATTTACTATTATGGAATAGAAATGGGACAATGTGAAAATAGACATTATGATTGGTCATCTGAATAATATTATAATGAATGACACTATCTAGGTTATTTTGGATTAAATAAAAATGTACCATATTAATTGACTATATTTGAAACCTTCTTTGTAGATTAGTTGAGAGAACTATTTTTTTAGGAGATAGTCTATTTGTATGGGGTTCCACGGACTATAGTTTCATATCATGACTCATGATTTACTTTATGATTTTGGCAGGGATTACAGAAATCTATTGGTACATAGGTATTATTGAGTACGTCCTTCCACCCATAGATATATGGGTAGTCAGAGAGTATTATACTGGTGCTTGAGGATATTTTACGAGCGTGTGTTCTTGACATCAGTGGGTCTTGGGAGAAAACATGGATTTGGTGGAGTTTTCCTATACAAAAAATATTAGGAAATTGTATATATGGGACCGTAAAAATATATTTATGTTTTGGAATTCATATCCCCTATATGCTAGATAGAGGTATGTGAGTCGGAGTTGTTGGGACCAAGTCTCATGTAGGAGACAGCAGAGCAGGATTAGCTAATATTGAAGCATATGGATATGATAAAGAGTAGAAAAAGTAATATGATAATAAAAATCAATGAAATATATATTTTATATAGGGTGGTTGGTTATTCTTTTAGGTGTCACATAGATTGGGTGATCATAGGATAAGGTGACAATACATGTTGGTGACAGAGTTTATCGGACCGTTTGAGGTTATGTAGAGAACTGTGTTAGTGGCGTACCAATTTGATCTTACACCAAAATACAACACTATAAATGATTCTTTGCCTCTATCAAAATAGTTGTAATATCACCCCAGTCCTAATCATGTGATTTAGGTGGATGAAGTTGAGCTTGAGGTAGATGCTTCTTTTGAAGAGCATCTGATATGGGTGTTGGATCACAGTGAGAAAGTGTTGCAGGGAAAGGATGTGTTGATTGTCCATGTATTATGGAAACATAGGAATCTGAAGGAAGAAAAAATTGAAAAGGGAGGAAGATATGTAATCTCAGTGGCCTAATATTTTTCAAATTAGAATCATAGGGAATATTGGGAATGCAGCTCGGGGATGAGTTGTCATAAGGTGGGGAAAATGTAATATCCCATCCTTTTCTGGAGATGAACCAGGATTTATTTCATGTACACTTTATCTTTATTTGAGTAATTTTTTATTGGGTTTTACCTTGGGGTATTTTTGGGTGATTTTTGAGAAAAAATAATGGAAAGAGGGTTGTGCATGGATGGCGCACAATTAGAGAAATTGTGGACCCCAGCCCAGCAAACCGTGCAACCATGGACTGTGGGGGTTTTCACGGATGGCACACAGGTTTTCAAAGTATGTTCCCTAAAAGGAAAAACCATGAACCCATAAAAATAATAGGAATATGTTTAAGGTGAACAGTTAGGTAAAATTGTATGAACCTTCCCTAGAAACCATACGTGATTTTTAAAGTGGCCTAAAAAATTTGTATTAAATTCCACCAAAACTCACACTTTTTTACCCAAAATCTGACTCATATGATTTTGGATGATTTCACATCTTTCTAGAAAAATTACAGGGAATTCCCAATTTCTTTATTCTTGATTTGAATACTGGATCAAAGATATTCCATTATCCTAGTAAGAGGATCTTATCTCATTACTTTTTCATTCTTAATCTGTTATTATCTCATTCTTTTGTTGGGATGTTATCTACTATTTTTCAACATATAGATCTATATTTGATAAATCTAGATCTAGGCTTGTGGATATAGATCTAGAATTAATAGATCATGAATTATTTAATCTTGATTCAGGTTTTTAGATCTATATCCCGATCCACGTCAGTGTGCCACTTATTTAAGGGGATTTACCTTGGTTGGTTATTCATCGACGATTAAGGTAGGTGGTCTGATTATCAATTTTCATAGTCATGATTTTGATTAAGTGAATGAAATTATATAATTTATATAGTTCTCTAGAAATGGATGTTCTTGATAAATTAATTATTTTGGGTGAATTGGTTAATGATAGAATTGTGGAATTGTGGTATTTGGGAAAAAATAATTGTAGAATTTATTGTGAGATATTGATACTATGAATTGGGTATAATTAATTATATAATTAATTATTTTATATTGATATCATGAGTTGGGATAATTAATTGTTGAATTTATTATGGGATTTTGATATTACGACTAGGGGAAAATTAATTGTATATTTAGTAATGTGATATTTAAATCATGAGTTTGGATAATTCATTGTAGAATTAAATATGGGATATTGATTTTATAAAATAGGGATAATTAAGTGTATTATTAATTTTTTGATATTGACATAAATAGATGGGGTAACAGATTTTAGAATTTATAATGGGATATTAATAATTTTAATTTTATAATTAATTATGTGATATTGATATTATTATTTGAGATAATTAATTACGGAATTAATTATGGGATAATGATATCATGAATTGAGATAATTAATTGTGGAAATAATTTTGTGATATTGATGTTATGAATTGGGTAATGAATTGGTAAATAAATTATTAGATATTGAAATTGTGTTCTTAAATAATTAGTTGGAGAATTGGTTATTTTATGTTGATAGTGTGAAGGAGATGAAATAATTATCGAAATGATTATTTAATTAATTAATGGGTTGTTGAGATATATGTGACATTTTTATTTTTTTCAAATATATGTTATTTAATGTTAAATGGTAACATGGATATTTTTTCAAGTATTATGAATCATAAAATAATAATTCAATTATGTGTTCTTAAATGGTAAATGGTAAATTTTTCATTTAGAAAAATATTATGAATGATAACATGCTCATTCAATTATGTGTTATTAAATGGTAAATGGTATCATGTACATTTGGCCAATTATTATGCATGGTTACATGCTCATTCAATTATGTGGTATTATATTGTGAATGTTAACATGGACATTCAGATAAGTATTATGAATGGTAACATAGACATCCAAATTTGATATCCCTAGGGGTATATTGGAATCCGATATGAGCCGAAGCAGGTGTTGGGGTTGGGGTTTCCTTGGGAACCCATGGTTTTATGTGGATAAAATGAGAATAATTAATAATGTGATAAAATATTTATTTATACATTATAATTATTCTACAATACAACAGTATGCACTGTTATTGATTTGATTTGTTTTAGACATTGTTGGTGGTGGCCTACTAAGTCGTACCCCTACCCTACTCGAGATGCTTGATCAGTACTCGAATAGAATTTATTGTTACTGTATATGTCAAGGGAATGTTTCAAATATAGGATTATTAATTTGGAGATGGACCATGGATAAGGGAACAATATGTGGTTTTGGGACAACTTGAGTGTCGTTGGTGTCTTTATTTTGGTTTTCATTTTCGAAACACGACACTTACTTTATCAGGTCTTGTTTTTTGTTTAAGATGGATATTGTATTTCCAACATTTATTGTAATGTGATATTTGGTATTTTTATAGGTTATATATTCTTCTTCAATTTTTTATTTATTTCCACCGGTGTATTACTTTGATTAATGTGGGTATAGTCTCCCCATTATCAACTTATTATATTGTAATGGCCCAAAAATTATTCAATGGAAATTCCCTTCTTATAATATGTTATATATTATAAACAAAATAAATTCACATTGAAAACATAATTAAAATATTATAAATTAACAATGAATTAAATAAGAAGTATTTCAAGAATTTCAAGGAAAATATACCGAAGGAATAGTAACATAACCATTGGAATAGTAATATGACCCTTAGAAATAGTAATTCAGTCAATATAAAAGTAACATAATCTGTGAATGTATAAATAAAACATAGTAGTCTTATAAATGACAATATGATATAATTATATCATTGTATAAGAAAATAAATATTTTAAAATTATTAATTAAGGGTTGGTATTTTTGATACGTAAATGTTTATTTATAATTTTATAAATAGTATAATTTCTTAAAAGAAATTTTATTTAAATAAAATGGATTTATTAATTAATATTTCATTGTATTATGATCATAATATAATTTTATGAGACCTTAAGTAATTTTTAAATTCTTATAAAATAAATTAAAATTTTAAAATCAATATTTTTGGAATAAATGATGGTTTTATTTCAAAAATGAATTTATCATATCTAAAAAAAATCATAAAATGGAGTTCATTTTTTAATTCTAGACATCAAAAAATGGTTATGGTCAATTTTTGGGGTTTTTCTATCATACTTGATTTTTTGTTAAAAGTAAAATAACCTAATTTATGATAAATGCTAAAGACACTGATTATTGAGTCATAGGTGATATATGGATGATTTAAGCCCATAATCTCAAAACATACTTAAAATTAATTTTTTTTAAAATTTTATATTATTTATAAAATTATAAATAAACATTTATATTTTTAAAAAATACTAGCATCTAAAGCATCTAAGAGTGACCATGTCATTGTCTTTTCTAGTCTGGGTTCTTTCCCCCTGAGGGTACCAACAACGTTTAAGAGGATGCTCTTGGTCTCCATTATTTTATAACCCCTTATTTTTTTCATATAGGCTTTTCATCCTTCTCTTATATAGTAATAAAAAAGTATCTTGTGGGTGTGGTATTTATCTAATGATTCATCCTCATTCCATATAAAAAATGATATATAAGATCATTTAATATTCTATAAATTCATTAATAACATATAATCTCAATTCTGTAGATTTATCCTCATTTTACATGATCTTCCATAAATGTATACAAGTGAACTGATCATGAAATCCAGGAAAATGAACACTCCCAAACGAGGAAAATAAACTCTATAACTCATCATAAAAACGAAAATGAACATAATTAAACAATAATTCATAAAATTAATGTATATAATTATTTTTATTTTTTAATTAATGAATTTAATTTGTTTATTAGGGATATTAATGTCATGAAATCATTTTGACATAATGTAAGGTGAATTATCAATCCCAACTCTCTTCCTTTGGGTTTTCCCACTTTCACAATATTTTCATTATGGGTGTTCATTAAAGGTAATTTAATATCATTCATTTATCCTTAACTTTTATTTTTTGGATATACATATTATTAATATTATCTTATGACATATGAAAATATTTTTCCAAAATAACTCTTCTTTTTAAAAGAATAATATTTACTTCTCATGAGATTGTTTATTCCTCACTCAAGGTTGTTGATTATTATTTATTGAATGTTATTTCCAATTTATTGTGGGTTACAAAAAGTTTATTAATTAATGTATGATTTATGAAATGAAACCAATTCCATTACATGGGTTGTATTATATCCAAGATTAATATATGTTCTATCTAGCATGCATGATTATGTAAATGTTATGATGCGGCAGGTGCACCCAGAATTATATAGATCATGAAAATTTTATGATTTTATGGGTGTGCATGTAATTATAGAGAACATTAATTCATTGGGTAGTCTAATATATCTCATGATAAAAATGAATTATGGGTGAACATGATGCTATATTTTTTCACAACTACGTGAGGCAATTCACCACTAAGACATAATATTCTATCTTAATGCACTGTCACATTCCATAGATTTATCTAATGATTAATATCATGATTATGATGATGATAATATTTTTATGGTATGATGATGATGAATATTCTCAACCATGTTTCATGTCTCTTATTCACCCACATACTGGGTTTTTAGCTCACCCATTATTTTGATGTATATCCTTAAGAAAACACATGTACTAAGTATAACATGAGGGACAATTAGAAGTAATAGAAGAAGTAATCTATAGCATACCTCCTTTTTATAACATAAACTTTCATTTCATTACACAAAACTGAGGATCATTAAGGTTTAGTGTCTTGGAAACCAGGAACATAAAACATGAAAACATAAAACATTCTTCTTAAACACTTGAAAGGATTCTCCTCATGTTCATCCTAGGTTCATTACTACATCTAATAATCTGGGGACATACATCAATATAAAGGGTGAGCAGAAGGCCCAGTAAGGGAAACAAGAGAAACATTTTACATGTGAACTTGAGATACTTCAATAAGGTCATGAAAAGAACTTTAAGGCATGAGAAATAAATCATGAGATATATAATAATAAAAATAACATTTTTCATAACTTTAAGATGTGTCTACATCATTTAACATAGAAAATCATGAACATATCACCAAGGTCCATCCCCAATGTGTCATTTGAAAATTACCAAGGTTATTCACCAAGATATCGTGAAAATTGTAATCTCTAGTGGTTACATCATTACCCAATGCATTGGAGCTCGATCAGGGCGCACCCTTAAATTTGACTTTGTTATCATGTGAGCCACATATATCATCATCAAAAATTTCATAAATAACCCATATAGTATAAAATAAATGGGTTTCATTTCATAATCACAACGTTTTAAAAACTACTTTAAAGACATGATCTTTACGTAACTTTAAACCCACGGAAGGGGAGAGCGGGTCTCATGTAAGTAAACCCCAGAATTTAAAATAGAAAATTTTGATATATATATATGTGAATACTCCTGTAGAAATAAGATCTTTTAGTATTCACTTTATAACATAAAATAATTTTGAGACAAGAGAGAGGCATTTTGAGACGAAAATTCTGCAGCATAATGGCTATGTTTCGGGGTTTTAGAAAACATTGAAAAGAGAGGGGACATGGGTCCAACATTCATAAATGACACATAAAACAGTAGAGGGGAAGAATAATAAGGATATATTAACATGGTAATTAAATTTGAAGGACATCCCATTTGAAATGAAAAACATGGAAGGAAGACAAAATTTTGATTTCTCTTATGAAAATTCGGCAGCCAAACGACGTCACTTAAACATCAACAAAAATGATTTGAAAAGATAAAATAGGGTCTCTCATAATGTGAACATAAGAGTTCAGTATGATAGATATAGAGATCATACACCAAAATAAAAAATGGAATTTGAAAGACTTGACATGAAAGTAGAACTTTGAAAAGAATGAGAAGGGTGAAAGAACCACTTAAAAATTCGGCAGCCTAATGGCGTCACTTAAGCTTCAAAAAATGAATTGACAAGATTAAATAGGGTCTCTCATCATATGAACAAAAGAGTTCAGTATGATAGATATACATATCATACCCCAACATAATAAAAATGAACTTGAAAGACTTGACAAGAAAATAGAACTTGAAAAGAATGAGAAGGGTGAAAGAACCACTTAAAAATTCGGCAGCCTAACGACGTCACTTAAGCTTCAAAAAATGAATTGAAAAGATCAAATAGGGTCTCTCATCATATGAAAATAAGAGTTCAGTATGATATATATGGAGATCATATCCCAACATAATAAAAATTAACTTGAAAGACTTGACAAGAAAATAGAACATGAAAATGAGAAGGGTGAAAGAATCCATTACAAAAATTTCGGCAGCCTAACGGCGCCACTTAAACATTCATAAAATGAAATGATGAGAGTAAGATGGGGTATCTCATCATATAAACATAAAAAGGACAGTATAATTAATATAAAAGAACATCCTCTAACATAAGAACATGGAGCATAAAAGAAATGACCTAAAAGAGATCACTGAAAAGAAAGAGAGAGGTCAGATCCCTTACCTTAAAACGTAACTCTTAAAACTCAAAGGTTGGGACCTTGAGGGCTTGGGGGCACCTTGGGAGGACTCCTTTGGAGGTAAGGAGGCATGAAAATTGTTTAGGATGTTTTTGGAGTCTAAAAGATGAGAGGAGGGCTTGGTATTTATAGGGAAAGTGAGGGGACAAGGCATTAATGGCCAAGGGACACCTCAAAAGTGGTTTTCTCAAAAGCATGGGCCCTCCCATGGTACTTCCCATAGAGTTAGGCCAAATGGGGACCCCCAACACAATAATTCATCCTCTTTAGTCGACCATCCCTTAAAATATCTCATGAAATCATCATGACACTGTTATTATGTCATTAAACATACTGAAACCCAAAAACTGTATTTTTACTATTCACTGAAAATTCAACTTTCTCAGAAAAAACCCAAAATTTCACATTAACCAAATATCAATGCTCTGATTTCAAATATGACCTCTATTTTATAAAAATATTTTTATAAATATTTTTAATTCATTTTTTAAATAAATACACTATTCACCCAAAATTCATTTTTTTCAGAAAAATCCCCAAAAATTACCTTAACATAATATCGATGCTTTGAGTTCAAAAATGAAATCCATTATATAGAAAAAATTTTCTAAATATTTTTAATTTAGTTTTTAATTAAAAATACTATTTACCCCGAAAAAAACTAATACTTGAATAATAATTTATGAAACTGTTATTTACCCATTTTGTTGAATCGCATTAATTAATCTAGGTGTCTAAATTATATTAAAACTTTCTTTGAGTGAAATTACTAATCCATTTGGTCACATTACTAATCCTACGCGTAAAATCACTATTCATAATTTACTATTCATCAAAAATCAAGTTGTTCTTATTAGACTCGAAATTTTGTACTGAACATAATTGTAGAAGACCATTTTTTAAAAATCATTACACGTTTTTATTTATTTAAGGTTTACATAAACATTTTTAAAATATCCTTTCTCTAAAATTGATCAAAAATATGCATACTATATTTATACGGACATTTGAAAATTCATAAACTTCATCAAAAGAAGAAATCCCAATTTGTACTTAAAACAAAGGATTACACAAGGCAGTTATGGTCTCCTTACATAGCCCACTTATCACACCAGCATAGGACCTAAGTGTAAGGTGTGCTATGGTGAGAGAATCCGAGGGAGGCTTGGCCAACATCGCACGAGTAGTAATTTCTATCAGTTTGAACTTCTCACGAAGGCGATCCCATTCTAGCTTCAGACGATGAAGTTCAGCTTGGGTTTGGTCCAGAGCAAAGCCCAGTGGCGCTACCTGCTTCCCAAGTTCTGTTAGATGGGCTTCGATCGGTCCAAGAATACTGGGTGAGGCCATCGAATCTTCTTTCTATATTAATTAACCAATATTGCTTGTATTTAGAGACAATAATCAAAACGTTTAGTTTCCAGTGGTCATATTGACCAAATGGTCAAATAACAGTCAAAACCCAATAGTCTTTTTTTAATTATACTCATGTTATCAAATGAAACATTTTTTTGAGTATAAAAATAAAATAAAATAACACATAAAATTAGGAAACAAGATTTATTCAAAATTTCGGGTTGTTACAGAATCAATTAAATTTTTATGTTATCTTATGGAAAATTTATGTATAGTCGTAATTTTTTCAAGACATAACCCTTTGGATCCTATTTGAGTAATTATTTTATGTTGTTTATCTTTATAATGATTCAATAGCTGTGTAAGAAAAATAAGGTTTTATATTGTTGTTATCAATTCATAGTTTAGTTAATTTAGTAATTAGAATTTTATAACATTAGAGAAAACCCTTTTTATGTGACTAAGGGTATACCCAAGAAGCCTTTTTTATAAATGTTATAAACATAGGGATCCCACAAGATATGTCATTAGAGTTAATTACACAAAGGAATACATTTTTTATTCCCAAATTTTTGAATTATGTTTTGTTCTAACCTTTTTCTAGTTTAGAAAATTGTTGTAACTAGGAGAAACCTTTCCAACAACCCTTATGAGGAACAATGTAGCAATTTACTGAATGAAATCCCTAATGACATTGGTGGCTGAGTTCAAAATTTCATAGTGATGCTTACCCAACTGTCATGAGCTATGAAAAATAACCTAAATAATTTGGAATTTCCACCTTTACCAAAGAGGTAACCACTAGCTATTGAGTCTTTTATGTGAAACTGAAAACTAAAATTTAGTAGAACTTCTAATCTACTCATCATAGAATAGTTGGTCAACTTAATGGAGAATATATTTTATATGATTCGTTGTTCAGAGATGGAGAAGGTGACTCATGATTTTTTTTGGTAATGTCCAAGAATTTATGTATATATTTTTTAAATATATAGAATTATTTCAAGGCTATAAAATCTGAAATCGTGTGATTCTGAGGCCCAAAGTGCCCAGAATGATCTGTCAAGGTTTTGTTGATCTCTAATTAAAATGGGTAAGCAGTTTTACCAAAAAAGTGGACTAACTATTAAACAATTTTTCGAATCAGAAATCTGAGTGAACTGTTACATTTTGGATGGTAGGTTTACCCTAGGTGTGACTTATTTTTTGTTAGCCCAAGCCTCCTATGAGAAAACCTGAAAATGGCATAACCCTAAATAAAATAATTAAATACAGTTATTTTATTTTTTTCAATTATTATAATTCATGAATGGTGACTCGGATTAAAAATATGATACAACCACTGAGCTAGTGGGGGCATTATTTCATTAGACCGATACTAACATTGGACGTTGTGAGCCAATAGTGAAAGTTAGTTTTTGGCCGTAAATAAAATAATTAAGTAACAAATATTTTATTGTTAAAATCCATAACTTTTAAATGGTAACTCAGATTGAAAATCTAAGAGTATGGTTCAGTTTTTTGGGGGGTGTTCCCCTTAGGCGGAGCCTAACCTCGACCGATGCAGGTTGAGGGTTAATGTAAATAATTTATTGAACTTTTTTTAAGGTACATTTAGTAAACGCTCGAGTGACATTTTCTAACTTTTTAACCGGTGGTCAGATTAAATATTTTAGGGCACCGTTGAATCCGTAGCGTCGAGATTCACTTAAGGGAAGTTTCTATTCAACCACAGTAGGTCTGGAGAAAAAGTTAGATTTTGGGACTTTTAAAATAATAATAAAATAACTTGTTATTTTGTTTTCATTCATTCTTCTCTTTTCCTTCAAGGGACAAGCATAGTGTGGGACCAGCGATGTGTCAATACCATAATTGGCTTGAACTTTCTTTTCTTATGTAACCATGTTGTTATAATTTAAAAGAGTTCCTAATTTATGGGCCTCCATTAATTCCATGAACATTGCACCCCCCTTCTATTTATATGAAGCTTGGGGAGAGGTGTCGGCCCTGCTTCACCAAGAAAGGAAGTGATGACAAAATGAAGAGATTCTAAATCCTTGGAGGACATAGCCGATTTTAGTGGGAGGTGATGGGAGACACCGAACCACGAATCGAAGGACAACGTATGAGAGACGTCGTTGGAAGCTATTTGCGGAGGATGACAAACCATGACCCCCTTCCTCAAGTGTGGAGGCTCTCCAACAACCTTAGGTATGGGTTTGATTCTAGTTTATTTTAAGTGAATTTTCTGAACCCTTAAATCCTCCCTTATGATTACAAGCTAACTCAAAGGACGCGGGCCTAATGAACCCATCCCATACCGTCCAATACTTTTCCACCATTAAACCCTATGTGAAAGAGCATCGGTGTGGCAACACTAACAAGCTACGAAGGGGCGCCATGCCGATATATACCTCAAGAGGATGCTGTGGAAAAAACCTTCTATAGTCATAGGAGTGGCCGACACCAGCTGACTGTGGAGGAGGTGAGGTGGTCTGTCACACGCTGTCGGGGAGCAAGGGGACTCGGATCCACAACCACGGTGGTTGGAGGAGGTAGTTGTAACATCGATCGACCATAAGTAGGGAGGTGGTGTGACTAGTTCCTCGTCGACGAGTAGAGGCCTACGGCTGATGCCACGGCGGAGGAAGAACCCACTTTGTAGGTTCTGCGGTGATCGGGCAACACCCACATAGCGTCGCCGTTTTACAAAACTAAACAACATCTGGGCCATTCATGATACTGGGGGGGCACCCCCCTTACATCTCAGGCGGATAGCGGCTGGGCCACCCCCTTGCGGGACGCCCCCCATTGTTGGCTGCCCTTTTGTGGGCCGCCCCAATGCGGTGCAGGCCGGCCCTTTGTAGGTAGGGTCACCCATTGTGGGTCTCCCCCCTTGCTGGTCGGGCTACCCCCTACTTGTCGAGATGGACCCTGGCCAAGAAAGATGAGCCCATCCCTGCCCAGCCCAGACCGGGTCGGGTCAGGTCGTCCCGACCGGGTCGGACCGGACCCGGCACCAACGGGACCCAGAAACATGTAAGGGGCGATATCATGAAAACCGAACGTATGTTTGACGAACTGTTTATGGAGTGGAAATCCTCATATTTATAATTTCCTTTTTTTTATTGTCTAATTGAGTTTTGGATATATTTGGTGTATGACCGGGATGGATCGATCCCAAATCCTACCAGGCCCTCTAAACTAAAATGATTATAACTCACATATCGGGCTTCTGATCGGTGCACCATCTATTGTATTAAAACCCTTACGACATGGTTGTACTTTTTGTTAATCCTTTGTGTAGATTAGTGGAAGTCTAGGTATGAATGATATCTCTAGGGACGGATTCTAGGAAGCTCAAGTGCACTTGGTGCAAGGAATCTGATGGATGGATGTAACGTGAAGGCACAACATCGATCCTGGGTGGGTCAGTATCTATTAGATTCTGTGTGGGTCAGCACTTAGTGATCTTGTGTTGGGAAGCACATAATGATCCTATGTGGGTCAGTGCTCAACGATCATGTGTGGTTCAGCGCATACTGATCCTTTGTGGGTCGGATCATGTGTGGGTCAGTGGGGGTTTGTTACCTATCTATCTTTTCTGGGTCAGATCCTGTGTGGGCCAGTGAGGGTTAGTTAACTATTGATCCTATGTGGGTCAACATCAATTCCTTTTAATATAATATGATTATCCATCTTATGACTAATCCTATGTACTTATGTACTAAAGTTATACCTATTTGTGAGTTGAGTTTATTACATATGTGGTACTTCTATCTTCATGGTATTACCTATGTTGCACTTCTATCATCCTGGTCTTACCTTTGTGGTACTTGTATCTCTGTAGTGTTACCTGTGTGGTACTTCTATATTCATGATGTTACATGTGTGGTACTTCTATCTTCATGGTCTTACATGTGTTCTACATTTATCTTGATGGTTCTATCTGTGTGGTACTTCTATCTTTATGTTGTTACCTGTGTGGTACGTCTATATTCCTAGTGTTACCTGTCTGGTACTTTATCTTTGTGGTGTTACCAGTGTGGTACTTCTATCTTCGGGGTGTTACATGTGTGGTACTTCTATCTTCGTGGTGTTAACTGTGTGGTACTTCTATCTTCGTGGTGTTACCTGTGTGGTACTTCTATCTTCGTGGTGTTACCTATGTGGTACTTCTATCTTCATGGTGTTACCTATTTGGTACTTCTATCTTCATGGTGTTACCTGTGTGGTACTTCTGCCTTCATGGTGTTGTCTTCATGGTATTACCTATGTGGTACTTCTACCTTCGTTGTGTTCGATTTGTGGTATTATTTCCTCATGTGTGAGATGAGTATATCTTGATAACATAGGTTTTGGTATGGTCATATACCTAAGTAGTGTTGATTCTAGTCACTTCGTTCTTGAGATTGGTGTCATGATTTTTGGTATTTCCTTTGTGAAACTCTGGGAGAGATATGCGGTCATAGGGTTCCTACTGAGTATTGTTATACTCACCCCTACATGGGTTATGCCCACACTGGGTTGTGTCTTGGGAAGACGATGGATAGAATTGATTGTGGATGAGGGAACTAGGAATGGGTAGTACATAGAGGGGGACCATTTGGCGTGACGTGATGCATGGGACTGCTAATCGTGAGTTGTACCAACCCTTCAGGTAGGATCCTTGGTAGATGATCCATGAGATTTTTTTCACTTTCCAGTTGTATTTTTACATTTCATTTGTACTTGTACTTTTCATTTGTTCTTGTATTCTTGTCCCTTTACTTTTATCACACATTTACTATAGTAGTTTACTTCATAGATTCATCTTGTTGACTTCTTAGATTGTGTGTCTGTATAGGATAAAAAGGAAATTCCTTCCCGTTTTAGGGATACACCTTTCTGGGGATACTCGCCAGCCCCTGGCCTATAGAAGGTGGGATTTGGGTATTCACGGCATGGGCCCCAAGGGACGGTTTGTGACAAAGTGGTATTAGAAGAGTATTTTCTACCTAAGTACTAGGACTCTGATATTTTCTATGTGGTAATAGTGTTAAGTGTTATGAGTTTGGTTTTCAGTTTGGGGAATCCATTGTTGGTGTGGTGTCTGAAGTATCCATATACCAAGATCCTGAATTCTGATTTCCGACTCAGTGCACAAAAACAATGATTTCATGTTTTTTTGAAAAAAAATCTTATGACCTATTTGTGTCAACCCACTTGGTATAACCCAATGATCAGGGAACACCTATCCCTTATCAAAATTCCGCCATATAGAAATCCATCTAGGATTCCTGAGAGAGTACACGATGACAACCCACTGAGCGATCCTATGTGGATGAGCACCGAGTGATGAGGCCTCAGTGTAGGTCCCTCTTACTAGGTTGTCACTTTAGGGTGGTGTACTAGCGTCACTGCCACCTGTTGGGCAGTAGTTACCACCAACTACAGGGAAAATAGTGCACACCGACTGAGTACATTGCACGAGTTCTAGTGATAGAGGCCTGTGAGGTTTCAAGGCGAGACAGATTCCCAGGCAACTGAGGACAGGCTGGAGGTTGTGGCTAGAGTTTTCCACCTAGTTGAGACACCAGCATATCAGATAGGGATCCTAGCTACTCGTTTTATTAGTGCATGATCATGAGGATTGTTTTCATGGTTTTGGGACTTCGGTACACGGATCATTTCCTGAGATAGTATCTTCGGGTAGTGTGCCAATTATATCACTACATGTTGGTTATCAATTACAACTCATGGTACTGGTAAAGGAAACATGTATTCTTAGTTCCTTAAATGTGTTTCAGCATTAGATACCCCTCAGTTTTCTATGTGTACCAAACTCACAGGTGGCTAAGGACTACCTTGAGGAGGTGGCCATGTTTTCATCTTGCCAGGGCCCCATCCGATCAGATGGTGGTCCTAGTAGAGAGCCTTTTATGTGGCTCAGTAGGACAATGATAGGTTTTAGATTACCATAATCTTGTGAAGAGGAAGTGATAGGGACAAATGAATCTACAGGAAAGTATATGTTGAAGTGCATCTAAGATAGAAGCATGAGGTGGTATACATTTCGGTATGTTACAACAGCCCCCAATGTGGTCCCCACCGGGCTCAGGGAGCTGGACGATAGGGGAAAGGAGTAACTGCATGTGGTGGAGGAGTTTGACTCAAGGACTCTAGAAATGATTCAAGGTATGGTCTATGTCCTCTACTAGTTGCCGTATTAATAGACATTAGTACTAATCATTGCTTCTTTCAATGAATATTATTCAAGACCTAGAGTTTCTAGTTAAACAATTGACTTGACCCTCACATCTGGAGATACCATTGGGAGGAGACTCAATAATCACAATTATGTAGATGGTGTGATATGAACCTTGATGAGAGAGTTTCGATTTGAAATTCTTTATAGAAGCGTCGAGGCCTTACGACATTATTTTGGGTATGGACTGGTCATCCAGATTTCAGACTAAGATTTACTGTGTTAGGAAAAAATTATGTAGTGTATCTACAGCGTTGGAATAAGATTTTCCTTGGTCAGAGAAAAGGGAAACCTAGGGAGATCAAGATGAAATCATACATATGAGGTTGCAACTGATCACTCTTGAGTCATTCATCCTTAGCCTTATGGCAGAAGGAGTTTTTAGTTTTTAGTTCCCAACAGTTGTGGAAGAGTGTCGGGACATCTTCTCAAAAGATGTTTCCAAAATTACCTTCCCGAAGGGAGAGGGACTACTGTTTTAACTGGGTACTACCTGAGATTTGTACCTGACTTCTCCAAGGTAGCGGCACACTTGACAACTTTGATGAAGAAAATGGATATTTTCCTAACGACATAGATGTGTCACTAGATATTTCAGAATCTGAGACAATGATGATGGCTAGAGTTTCTCCAAGATTATGACATTGAGATAGTATATACTTCTGGGAAGGGTAACATGGTAGAAGACGTACTCAACAGGAGGTCTGGTATATAGCTGGTGAGTGAGGCATCGGAGCAGCTAGTCGTTCTATGGATATACTTCTTAGATAAAGATGCAGCGTCTTACCTCTATTATATAACTGTCACTTACACAATTCTACAGAGAATTTAGGAGGCATATCTTGGGATATTGACTGTGATGCTTGACGTTCTTAGATATCCTCAGGATGGTATCCTATAGGATTTTTCAGAAGGGGGGAGCATGTCATCTTTTTCAGAGGACGCACCACTATACTAGTGATGCATCTGGAGGTGGTGTTGAAGGATATCCATACATCCCCTTTAATAGTACATCCTAAAGTGGCGAGATGTATGAGGACCTTCGCCATCAGTACTGGTAGCCATGGATAAAGGAAACAGTGGAATAATTTTTATCACAATGCCTCACTTTTCATCAAGTGAAAACTTCATAGAGATGGAATAATTCTTATCCCAACAAGGGACAGAGATCCTTGGAGATCGAAGAGGGATTCCATGTCTTCCTATAGGTCTCAACCCAATGAGGATTGTAGAGGTTTGGCCGGGGTGTTAAGAAATCTCTGAGGTTCATCAAACCATTCTATATTCTCAATAGATTAGGTGAGTTAGTGTACCATCTATATCTTCCCCCATAGATGCACTAGGTACATAATTTTTTTCCATATGTCGTAGTTGAGGAGACGAGAGCTTGATCCATCGCACCTTATCGACATGGGAGAGTTGGACTTTGATGATGCGTAAACTTTTACAGAGTTCCCAGTGGAGATAGAGGTTTGATAGTACTGAGTCCTTCATGGGTAGTTGATCCCTCTGGTGCAAGTTTGGTGGCAGCACAGGAACCTCCCGGAGAGAACATGAGAGTGGGAGGCATAGATTCGGGATAAATACCCTCATTTGTTTGATTTTCCAATGTTTTGGTGTTCAGGGACATAAATCCCTAAGGTGGTGATAATCTAATGTCCTATAATTTATGTATATTTTTTTAAATATATTGAATTATTTCGAGAATGAAAAATCTAACAGCATGTGGTTCCGAGGCCCGGAGTACCCAAAATTATCTGTCGAAGTTTGGTTGAGCATTAATTAGCACACGTAAGCAGTTTTCCTAAAAAAGTGGAATTACTCTTAAATTATTTCATAGATTAAAAATCCTAGGGAACCATTGCATTTAGTATGGCAGGTTTACCCTAGGGGAAACATAAATTTAATCAGCGTAGGCCTCCTGTGAGAAAACCCAAAAATGGAATAATAGTAAATAAAATAAATAAATAAAGTTATTTTATTTTTCAAATACTTATAACTCACGAATGGTAACTCAGATTAAAAATCTGAGACCACCGGTAATCTTTTGAGGGTATACTTTTTTAGGTAGACTCTATCATTGGCCAGCACGGTCCAATAGTGGAAGTTAGTTTTTTACCATAAATAATATAATTAATAAATAATTTTTTTATTGTTAAAATCCATAACTTCTAAACGGTAACTAGGATTGTAAATCTGAGAATTCCATTGACTTTTTTGTGGAATTTACTCCTTAGTAGGAGCCTAACATCGATCTGCGCAAGTTGAGGGTGAACTTTAATAAGTTATTGAAATTTTTTTATGGTACATTTAGTAAATGCATGAGCAGAATTTTACAACTTTTGAACTGGTGCTCGGATTAAAAATTTGAGGGAACTGTTGAATCTACAGTAGTGGGAATCTCTTAAGGGAGGCTTCACTTTTACTTCATTAGTTTTGGAGAATATTTTGGATTTTGGGACTTTTCAATGAATAATAAAATCACATGTTATTTTATTTTCTTTCTTTCCTATCTTTTCCTCCATCGGACAAGCAGAGTGTGGGACCAGTGATGTGTCAAGCCCTTAATTGTCTTGTCCCTTTTTTTCCTATGTAATCTTGTTTTTATAATTTAATAGGATTCTCAATTAATGGTCCTCTTCTAATTCCATGAATGTTGACACCCCCCCTTTAATTTTATGGAGCTTCCGGAGAGGTGTTGGAACTACTACACTATGCAACGAAGTGATGACAAAGTACAAAGATGCTAAACCCTTGGAGGACAGAGCATGTTCTAGCAGTAGGTGATGGAAGACACTTAACCAAGAACAGAAGGATGATGTATAAGCGGCATCATTGGAAGCCAGTTGTAAAGGATGTCGAACACGGCCCCCTTATTCAAGCCCAGAGGCTCTCCAACAACCTCAGGTGAGAATTTGAATATAGTTCATTTCATGTGAATTTCTGGAACCCTTAAATCCTCCCATATGATTACAAGATAATGTGGAGGGTGCGGGCCTAACGAACCTGGCCTGAAGCCTATGCTACTTTTCCACACTTAAACCCTATATGGAAGAAAATCAGAAAGGCGACACTGACTATCTCCGAAGGAGGCAGCGTGCCAATGTACGTCGCAACAGGAGGTCACAACACAAAGCTGCAGCAGTCATCGGAGCGGTCGGCACCATTCGGCTATGGAGGAGGTGTGGCACACCGTCTCACACCATCAGTTAGCAAGGGATCGTGGTTCGTCTTCTGTGGCGGTTGGAGTAGTTGGTCTTCACATCTCCCGACTGAGGAAGGGGAGGTGGCGGGACATTCCCACCTCTGGAGAGCAAGGAGTTGGCGCGAACAGTGCATCTTCAGTATGCAGAGGTCCATGACCGAAGCCACGGTGGAGGAGGAACACATCGCATGGGTTCCTCGGTGACTAGGTGGTACCCACATGGCAATGCCATTTCACAAAACCAAACAGCCTCTGGGCTGCTTGGGTTACAAGAGAGAACCCCCCCCCCCCCCCGCCTCTCCTTTCCAACATGAGTAGACTGTTGTCGGGCCGCCCCCTTATAGGCTACGCCGTATGCGGCTGGGCCTCCCCCCATCATAGGCCTCCCTTTGTGGGACACCCCCTTGTAGGTTTTCCCTTTGCGGTTCGATCCTCCCTTACATGCCTCCCTTGGCGGGCTGCCCCCGTTGTGTGCTAGGACACCCCTTTGGGGGCTTTGTCGGACCGGACCCAGACCAAATGGGACCCAAAAACACTTAAAGATCCATATCTTGAGAACTGGACATCCGTTTGATGAACCTTCTAGGGCATTGGGATCCTTTTATCGAGAAGGTCCTTTTTCATACTCCAATTGAGTTTGGAGATAGTTTGAGAACATCCATGTTGGATCGAACCCGATTCCATCCAAGCCCTCGAAACTAAAATGTTTATAACTCACAGACCGAGCATCTGATCAGTGCATCGTCTGTCACGTTGGAACATTTATAAACTGTCGGTACTTTGGGTTACTTTATTATGTATCTTAGTGGAGGTTAGGGTATGATCGATATCTTAAGGGTTAGATTCTACAGTGCTCAAGTGCACCATGTGCGAGGAATGATATGGCTGGCTATATCATGAAAAAACAATATCGATTCTATGTGGGTCAGTATCTATCAGATCATGTGGGGGTTAGTGCTCAACGATCCTGTGTGGGTCAGCGCATACTAATCATATGTGGGTTAGATCCTATATGGGTTAACACTCAGTGATCTTGTGTGGGTCAGTATATATCGTTCTTATGTGGGTCAGATTCTGTGTGTTTCAGCAGGGGTTAGTTATCTATCAATCATATGTGGGACAGATCATGTGTGGGTCATCAGGGGCTAGTTTTCTTTCAATCATGTGTGGGTCATTAGAAATTTCTCTTTACAAAATATGATGTTCTAGATTATGAATAATCATCTATACTTTTGTACTTACATTATACCCTGTTCTGAGCTGTCTGTTAATTGTGTGGTACTTCTATCTTCGTGGTGTTACCTGTGTGGTACTTATATCTTCGCGGTGTTACCTTTGTGGTACTTCTACCATCATGTTGTAACATGTGTGGTACTTCTATCTTTGTATTGTTACTTTTTTGGTACTTCTATCTTCATAGTATTACTTGTGTGGTACTACTATCTTTGTGTTGTTACCTATGTGTTACTTCTACCTTCGTGGTGTTACCAGTGTAGTACTTCTATATTTGTGGTGTTACATGTGTGGTAATTCTATCTTTTTGGTCTTAACTGTGTGTTACTTCTATCTTCATGGTGTTACCAGTGTGGTACATCTATCTTCCTGGTGTTACCTGTATGGTACATCTATCTTTGTGGTGTTACCTGTGTGCTAATTCAATATTCTTGGTGTTACCAGTGAGGTACTTATATATTTGTGGTGATACCTGTGTGTTACTTCTATCTTTGTGGTGTTACCTATGTGGAACTTCTAGCCTTATGGTGTTACCTGTGTGGTACTTCAACCTTTGTGGTGTTGTCTTCATGGTGTTACCTGTGTGGTACTTCTACCTTTCATAGTGTTTTCTTTATGTTATCCGTTCTTCATGTGTGAGATGAGTATATCTTGATAACTTAGGTATATGTATGGGCATATACCTAGGAAGTGTTGATACCTATCTCTTCGTGCTTGATATTGGGGTCTTGATTTGTGGTATTTCCTTTGTGGAACTCTGGGAGACCTACAGGGTCTCGGGGTCCCTACTGAGTATTGTTATACTCACCCTTTCATGGGATGTGCCAGCACCTTATTGTGTATTGTGAAGACGATGGACAACATTGATCGAGGTGAAGAGAGCCAAGACTGGGAAGTACTTAGAGGTGGACCGTTTCACATGATGTGATCGAGGGACTGTTGATCATGAGTTGTACCTACCCATTAGGTAGGATCCTCATTAAGTAATCCAAGAGCTATTTTTCACTTTCTAGTTGTATTTTTACATTTCAGTTGCACTTGTACTTTTTAGTTGGGATGGTATTCCAGCCCCTTTACTTTTAGCACACATTTACTATAGCAATTAACTTTGTAGTTTCTTATTGTTGAGTTCTTGTATTGTGCATACATACAGGTTAAAAAGTCATTTCCATCCCTTTTTAGGGATATTCCTTTTGAGTGCTAGTCGCTAGCCCCTGGCCTATGGAAGGCAGGCTTGGTGTAGTCACGACACAGGCCCTAAGGGATGATTCATGACATTATCACCTTACTGTAGAGGCTAATAAATTGTGGTAATTTATTAAGAACACTATGTAAAAGGATGAAATTGAAGAGATGGAGTGGGAAGACTTTAGGTAATGTTTCTTAACATGTATTTCCCTCGAACTCTTTATAAAAATAAAGGGAGTGAATTCAATGATCTAAATCCAAATTATGGTGAATCTTTCATGACCTAAAAATAAAATGACACATTTCGTTCAAGGTACACAATGGGATTTTTAATCAATATAGATAGAAAAAATAGATAGATTTTTTTTTTGTGGTTTAAAACCACAACATCGAAAGACTCTATCAATTAAAGTCTTTGGGAGTTAGGAAAAGGTATTTTCATGTTCTCTCAAAGTGAATAAGGAGTTTTTTGAATTTTCACATGCATATAGTGATAAGAAAATAATATGGATTTTCATGTTAAAGGATCTAATGAAAATAGTGGAATGAAATCCCAACCACCAACATCTCCGAATGTGGGAAAAAGCATCATGGGAACTACCTTGAAGGGATAGGAAAATGATATAAGTGGAGAAAAAAGGCCACCATGCACATGAATGTTGATGAGACTTGAGGAAGCTATAAAATGTGTGGGGTGAAATGAGAGCACCAAAAATGGTCCAATGTTTCAACTGTATGGAGAAAGTACACTATGAAATCATGTTCCCTAAACCTGAAGTTCTCAAGGGTAATTAGCATTAGTAGCCTCCAAAGTCAAAAGATTAAGGGAAGTTGTAAAGACCCGGAAATTTCAAGGAAAATTTTTTTGTTTTGGAATTTTATGAGTCCGCAGTTTCTGACGGCACCTGATTCCGAGGCCCGGAGTGCCCGAAATTAATTTCCGAAGTTTGGCTCGGGTACGTTCAGTGAACGAACGAGCGGGATTTCCTAACTTTTGATCCGGTGCTCGGAATTGAAATCCGAGGACACCGATGAACTCGTAGCGCCGATATTCGCTTAAGGAGACCTTTCCTGAAGTTGCGTTTACACGAGGGGAGTTGTAAAAATAAAATTGTGAATGTTAAAATGAAAATTTAACTTCAATTTTTATTTTTATCTTCCTTAAGTGTTTTTATCCTTTGGGTGGAAGTTGGGTGACAACCCAACTTCCCTTGGGAGGTTAAGAGGGTGGTGGGGCCCACACGAACCCCACCCCTTCATATCCTCTAACCCCCCCAACTCACAATTAATGATGTAAACTTAGGTTATAACTTATTTCTTTAATAAGTGAGTTTAATTAAAGTTTTGAAATTCAAACTCTTGAATTTCAAAAGACTTAAGTTGTGTTAAGTTGTAAGTTCATGCTTTAATTTTAATAAACATAAGTTATAACTTAAGTTTTAATTGTGGGGAATTAAATGAAGAGGATTGAATTTCAAACCTTTGAAATTCCAAACCTTTCTATTTAATTCAGTTTTTAGTTTCCTTTGCGGGTTGGCGTTTGCTGTGCGGAGAGGAAAAGAGGGAGGCTTCTTGTGAGTTCTTCCTCCACGACGAAGAACGCGGCGTCCTTCTTCCACGACGTCGGACTGCAACGCGTTGGATTTCCTCCACGACGCCGCAACGCATCCTCTCCGCGGCGTGCTTTCCGCGGCGAACCTACGTCCGACGCCGCAACGCACTTTCCGCGACATGCCTCTCGCGGCGAACCCACGTTCGTCTACCGCGACGCCATAACCGCGATGCCGACGACGTCTTCTTCCGTGACGTCCGACCTCCGCGACGCTCGTCCTTCGCGGATCGTTGATGAGCTCCGCGAGCTTCCTTCGAGGTAGGGGTTGTTGTTTGTTGTTAACTTATTTTATTCTTGCTCGTGGTTCGCATGACTAACGTGAGGATTGAATATATAAATGATATTATTTTAACGTGAGGGGGCCGGACCGCACGAACACGGCCGAACCCCCTCCATCGTCCTTGTTGAATAGCTTGCGGGTGGATGAATCAAGGTGGCGTGGTGCCGTCGCACCACGCGGATATTCGCCAATCCTTTTTGCGCAACACCGTCGCCCCGCGTCGAAGGGAATCAAGGCACGACGAAAGGGGCGCGGTGTCGTCGCACCGCGCCGGACGACGAACACCGCGGCCGGTTCCGGGCCACGGTGGGACGAGGAGACCGCGGCCGGTTCCGGGCCGCGGCGGAAGATAAGACCGGCGGCCGGGCCGCCGGCGTCGGAAGCCGAAGGGGGGACCGGAATTTCCGGTCCCGTTGGAGAAAACCGGCCGGCCAGCTGGCCGGCCGGAAGTCATTAAAACCGGGGGAATTAATCCCCCGGCCGTCATAATAAAACCCCCCTCTTTAAGAGGGGGGGGCGGTTCTTTGAAGGAGGGGGGCAGCCGGCCCCCTCGGTTTCGCACCAGCAGGCCCCCCACATGGGGGGGGTGCTTCTTAAAACAAAACGGCGCGGCTATGCCGCGCCGCCTCTTGAAAAGCGGGGGCAAGATCCCCCCGCGTGCGTGCGGCCTCCTCGCGGCGACAGCCGCCGCGTTTCCCCGCGGCTCCCCGCGCCGCCGCGCCGCCGCCCGCCGCCGCCGCCCGCTGCGCCGCCCCAGGGGGGGGTCGGGCCGGGTCGGCCCGGACCCGGACCCCCCCCCCCCGTTTCGAACTAGAATTGGTTTTTGGCCCATAACTTGAGCCTCGGACCTCCGATCGACGAACCGTCTGCGGCAACGCGATCCTTGGATCGAGACGGCCGTTTCGGTATATCGCACTCAATGTTTCGGATTACTTTGAGTTCGGCCAGGTTGGTTCGTACACGAAACCAACCGGGCCCTCGGAGCGGAAACGCTCGTATCTTGAGCTACGGACGTCCGAATGGCATGCCGTTAGTTCTGATAAGTTTCTCTTAGCGAGAAGAATCTTTTGATATACTCCGTCCGAGGTTTGGGTGCCGACGGAGTACGGCCGGGTTGGTTCGTTCACGAAACCAACCGGGCCCTCGGAGCAAAAACGCTCATATCTTGAGCTACGGACGTCCGATTGACGCACCGTCAGTCGCGTTGTGTCCCTCTTAGTGAGACGGATCTTTTGGCATACTCCGCCCGAAGTTTGGACGCAGGTGGAGTACAGTCGGGTTGGTTTTGCCTTAAAAACCAACCGGGCCCCGGAGACAAAAATACCTATAACTCTCAGACCGGGCGTCCGATCGACGCGCCGTCTGTTGCGTTGAGTTCCTGTTGACGATACGGAACTTTTGGATACATCAACTCCGGTCTTCGTGACAGTTGATGTATCAGCCTCTCGGCTCGTGGAGCGGACCCTCCGAACGAGCTTGATATGTGCGGAAACCCTAGTGCTGGCTGCTACTACTACTGCTACGATAGCTACTGTGACTGCGACGATGACAGTACAAAGATCCTGTGTGGTTTCGACGACGATGACTACAGCACTCAGTGATCCTACATGGAACAGTGCTACCGAACCTATGTGAGCTGAATCTTCTTTTTACCTTGAGCGGTGGAGCGCTTGGGTGTAGCGGCGAACCCGTGGTACTTGACAGTGGTGGTGCGCTTGGATGCAGCAGCAGACCTTTGGCGGTGGAGCGCTTGGTTGTAGCGGCGGACCCGCGATACTCTACGAGTGTGTGCGCTTGGTTGTAGCGACAGACCCGCGACGGTGGAGACGTGCGTGCAGAGTACGGAGACCGTGTAGATGACTGAGACCTGACGACTGCTTGACCGACTCGACTTGGAGTGAGTCGACTAGCCCAGTGGACGGAGCGCCCAGTGGTTGGCAGCAGACCCACGGCGGACGGAGCGCCTGGTAGTTGGCAGCAAACCCGCGGTACTCGACAGGAGGAGTACCTCATTAGGCTATCTGGGTGAGCGCCCGGTATTTGGCAGCAGACCCTCAGCAGACGGAGCGCCCGGTAGTTGGCAGCAGACCCGCGGTACTCGACAGGAGGAGTACTTCAGCAGTCTTAGGTTAGTGAGCAGTACCTCGGAGTCGTGACAGGACCACTGTACACTCTAGAGACGGAGATCTTCAGTAGATACGGTTTCGATAATAAAAATCCTGGTTTGAGCTGACTTTAAACCATTTTGAAAACACACACGCAATCAGTGTTTTCGTGCATTAAGTCGGAAATCAGAAGTCAGGGTCCTGGTGTACGGATACGTCGGCCGCCGCACCAACACTGGACTCCCTGGACTGATAACCACACTCAATACAGTAAACACTATTGCTTCACATAGAAAAAAAATATCAGAGTCTGCGGTAGAACCGACCGCCTTTGATACCAATTTGTCACGACCCGACCTCGGGGCCCGTGCCGTGACTACCCCAAGCCCGCCTTCCATAGGCCAGGGGCTGGCGACTAGCACCAAGGCGTATAATCCCGGTAAACAGGGAAGGCATTTCCTTTATAAGTAACAACCACCACAGAGTCAGCAAGCGGAAAGTAACTACAAGTCCAGAAAAGTAAAGGGGGCCGGAATACAAGCCCAACTGAAAGTAAAGTACAACTCGAAAGGGAAAACAGCAACTGAAAGTACAAGCGGCTCCTGGGACGTCCTCCTCGATTCCTACCTGAAGGGTAGGTACAGATGGCTCAGCTCCTGGATCGTCCACCACGGATCCTACCTGAAGGGTAGGTACAGATAGCTCACAACTCCTAGGGTCCAACTGTCCGCTCCGAGCACGTCCCGCTCAGTGGTCCTCCTCCGGGTACCGACCTACTCCGAAAGCCTCATCCACAGTCAGCGATGTCCGTCGTCTGCAACCAACACAACGAAGTGCGGGCAAAGCCCGTGCAGGGGTGAGTATAAGCTACTCAGTAGGGACCCCGAGACCCCTGAAGGTCTCTCAAATCCACAAAGGATAAACCACGAAGAAAAGTAACAATCACGAAGTAACATCCAGTATTAATTAGGTATATGCCCATACATATACCTATGTCACCAATTTCCGTTCGGCTCCAACACGAGCCCAAGAACAATCCATTCCACAAAGAAGAGTAAACAGTAAAATCCACATAGGATAACAGTACAAGTCCACACGGTTTATAACAAGTTTATGAAATCAACGGATAACTATTACCCAGGTATATGCCCATACATATACCTAAGTTATCAAGCGACCCATCTCAATCATGAGGAAACACAAAGATCAATGACTCAGCTCAAACCTGGATTTTTATTATCGAAACCGTATCTACTGAAGAGCTCCGTCTCTAGAGTGTACAGTGGTCCTGTCACGACTCCGAGGTACTGCTCACTAACCTAAGACTGCTGAAATACTCCTCCTGTCGAGTACCGCGGGTCTGCTGCAAACTACCGGGCGCTCCGTCCGCTGAGGGTCTGCTGCCAAATATCGGGCGCTCACCCAGATAGCCTACTGAGGTACTCCTCCTGTCGAGTACCGCGGGTTTGCTGCCAACTACCAGGCGCTCCGTCCGCCGTGGGTCTGCTGCCAACCACTGGGCGCTCCGTCCACTGGGCTAGTCGACTCACTCCAAGTCGAGTCGGTCAAGCAGTCGTCAGGTCTCAGTCATCTACACGGTCTCCGTACTCCGCACGCACGTCTCCACCGTCGCGGGTCTGTCGCTACAACCAAGCGCACACACTCGTAGAGTATCGCGGGTCCGCCGCTACAACCAAGCGCTCCACTGCCAAAGGTCTGCTGCTGCATCCAAGCGCACCACCACTGTCAAGTACCACGGGTTCGCCGCTACACCCAAGCTCTCCACCGCTCAAGGTAAAAAGAAGATTCAACTCACACAGGTTCGGTAGCACTGTTCCATGTAGGATCGCTGAGTGCTGTAGTCGTCGTCGTCGAAACCACACAGGATCTTTGTACTGTCGTCGTCGCAGTCAAAGTAGCTATCGTAGCAGTAGTAGTAGCAGCCAGCACTAGGGTTTTCGCACATAGCAAGCTCGTTCGGAGGGTCCGCTCCACGAGCCGAGAGGCTGATACATCAACTGTCACGAAGACCGGAGTTGATGTATCCAAAAGTTCCGTATCGTCAACAGGAACTCAACGCAACAGACGGCGCATCGATCGGACGCCCAGTCTGAGAGTTATAGGTATTTTCGTCTCAGGGGCCCGGTTGGTTTTTAAGGCAAAACCAACCCGACCGTACTCCACCTGTGTCCAAACTTCGGGCGGAGTATGCCAAAAGATCCGTCTCACTAAGAGGGACACAACGCGACTGACGGCGCGTCAATCGGACGTCCGTAGCTCAAGATATGAGCGTTTCCGCTCCGAGGGCCCGGTTGGTTTCGTGAACGAACCAACCCGGCCGTACTCCGTCGGCACCCAAACCTCGGGCGGAGTATATCAAAAGATTCTTCTCGCTAAGAGAAACTTATCAGAACTAACGGCACGCCATTCGGACGTCCGTAGCTCAAGATACGAGCGTTTCCGCTCCGAGGGCCCGGTTGGTTTCGTGTACGAACCAACCTGGCCGAACTCAAAGTAATCCGAAACTTTGAGGGAGATATACCGAAACGACCGTCTCGATCCAAGGATCGCGTTGCCGCAGACGGTTCGTCGATCGGAGGTCTGAGGCTCAAGTTATGGGCCAAAAACCAATTCTGCTTTGAAACGGGGGGGGTCCGGGTCCGGGCTGACCCGGCCCGACCCCCCCCCCCCTGGGGCGGCGCAGCGGCCGGCGGCGGCGGGCGGCGGCGCGGCGGCGCGGCGGCGCGGGGAGCCGCGGGGAACCGCGGCGGCTGTCGCTGCGAGGAGGCCGCACGCACGCGGGGGGATCTTTCCCCCGCTTTTCAAGAGGCGGCGCGGCATAGCCGCGCCGTTTTGTTTTAAGAAGCGCCCCCCCCCCCCCCCATGTGGGGGGCCTGCTGGTGCGGAACCGAGGGGGCCGGCTGCCCCACTCCTTCAAAGAACCCCCCCCCCTCTTAAAGAGGGGGGTTTTATTATGACGGCCGGGGGATTAATTCCCCCGGTTTTAATGACTTCCGGCCGGCCAGCTGGCCGGCCGGTTTTCTCCAACGGGACCGGAAATTCCGGTCCCCCCTTCGGCTTCCGACGCCGGCGGCCCGGCCGCCGGTCTTCTCTTCCGCCGCGGCCCGGAACCGGCCGCGGTCTCCTCATCCCGCCGCGGCCCGGAACCGGCCGCGGTGTTCGTCGTCCGGCGCGGTGCGATGGCACCGCGCCCCTTTCGCCGTGCCTTGATTCCCTTCGACGCGGCGCGACGGCGTCGCGTTCTTTATGATTCTTCCATGGCGCGGCGCGACGGCGTTGCGCAAAAAGGATTGGCGAATATCCGCGTGGTGCGACGGCACCACGCCACCTTGACCGTGACACGACTGTTCTGGATGTTGCCATGCAGATAGTTAGCTGGAGTTCCGAGAGAGTTCTCGATGATGGCCTACCGAGCAGCGAGACTCCGGTGCAGGGCCCTTTTTCAGTGTTGGCACCTTCGGGTGGTGTACCAGCAGCACCACCACCCGTTAGGTAGCAGATGCCACTAGCGGACGGTGCACGCTAGCAGAGCGCGATGCACGAGTTCCAGTAGTAGAGGCCTCTGAGGATACGAGGCGAGACAGATTTCCCAGGCAGCAGTGGACTGGATGGAGGCGATTGCTAGAGTTCTACGCCTAGCTTGGATACTAGTAGAGCGGATGATAATCTTATCTCCTGGTGTTTCCAGTGAGTGACCATGAGGTTGGTCCTTATAGTAATGAGACTTCGGTACGCGAACCGATACCTGGGATAGTACTTACGGGTAGTGCGCCAGCTATGTCACTACCTGTTAGTCAGCAGACACTACCTGCGGTACCGGTAGTAGAGACTCACAGGCTTAGTGCCTTACATATGTTTTAGCACCAGATATCCCTCAAGTTTCGAGGTGAGCCCGACTCGTAGGCAGCTGAGGACTGGCTTGAGGAGGTGGTTGTGAGTTTTCTGGAGCTAATACAGCTTCGACAGTACGACATGTCGGAAGCAGAGCACTCAACGTGGCTTACCAATCAATCTTGGTACTCGTTGGTTACGTTGTGACCAGTTCTTTAGACTCGAACTTCTGAGCGAAGTGTGTCTAAAGGACATCTGAACCATTACTTTTCCTCTATGCATTTATACCTATGCTAGGATGCTAGAGAGAACCTTTGTGGTTGTGAACATTAGCAGTGAAAGGCAGGAAACTAACGCCAGTCTCAGAGACTCGGGCGTGTAAAATGTTCTAGGAGTAGGAAGTGCTAAGGACAGATGAATCTATAGGGTAGCAGACGTGGAAGCGGAGCTTGGAGAGCAGCATGTGGTGGTGTACATTTCGACATGTTACGACCACCCGACTTAGTAGTCCCCGCCAGGCTCAGGGAGCAGGAGGGCTGGTGAGGAGAGTAGCTGCATTGCGGTCAAGGAGTGTGACCCAGGAGCTCTAAGAATGATTCGGGGTACGAATTATGTCTACTACGAGCTGCCATATCTATAGACATAGGAACCAATCATTCTACCCTTCCACGAATCATGTCCCAGACCTTGAGGTTCCGGGTAAGCCATAGACTTGACCCTCACGTCTGGAGATACCTTTGGGAGGAGACTCGATGATCACACTTACGCCGACGGTGTGATTTGACCTCGAGGTGAGAGTTTCGGTTGGAATCTCTTGGTGGCAGCGTAGAGGCCTTACGACGTTGATCTGGGTATGGTTTTGATTCACAAATCATACCCCGGTTGACTGTTTTAGGCAAACGTCGGAATGGGTTTTCCTTGGTCGGCGAAAAGGAAACCCTGGGCAGCACATGTTAAACTCAGGCATAAGAGGGTGTGGCCGATCACTCTTGAGTTGGTCAACCCTACCCTTGTGGCAGCAGGAGTTTTGAGTTTCTGTTCTAACCTAAAAAGGGAAACCTCTTGAATTCGAGGGTGACGAACACGTTCTTATACGGTCTCAACCCGATGAGGTTTCGGAGATGTGGCCGAGGCGGCATGTTATCTCCGAAGTTCGATGGACCCTTTTGATCTTCAACAGGGTAGGTGAGGAGGTTTACCGCTTGACCCTACCACATCAGTCGCACCGGGTGCATAATGTCCACCACGTGTCTCAGCTGTGGAGATACGTGTATGTTTCTTCACACGTCATCGACCCCGGGGAGTTGGACGTCGATGACAGGGCGACAAGCACAGAGGTTCTAGTAGAGATCGAGGATCGACAGGAGCAGGATCTACGTGAACGGTTGCTTCCTCTGGGGTGCTTCTCGGGTAGCACGAGATCTTCAGGTGAGCATATGGGAGCGTAAAGCTCAGTTGCGTGCTCAGTACTACCTAGTTTCCCTTAAGTGTGAGTTGAAGGTTTACGGGGACGTAAAGCCCTGAGGTGGGAGTAATGTAAAGACCCGGAAATTTCAAGGAAAATTTTTTTGTTTTGGAATTTTATGAGTCCGCAGTTTCTGACGGCACCTGATTCCGAGGCCCGGAGTGCCCGGAATTAATTTCCGAAGTTTGGCTCGGGTACGTTCAGTGAACGAACGAGCGGGATTTCCTAACTTTTGATCTGGTGCTCGGAATTGAAATCCGAGGACACCGATGAACTCGTAGCGCCGATATTCGCTTAAGGAGACCTTTCCCGAAGTTGCGTTTACACGAGGGGAGTTGTAAAAATAAAATTGTGAATGTTAAAATAAAAATTTAACTTCAATTTTTATTTTTATCTTCTTTAAGTGTTTTTATCCTTTGGGTGGAAGTTGGGTGACAACCCAACTTCCCTTGGGAGGTTAAGAGGGTGGTGGGGCCCACACGAACCCCACCCCTTCATATCCTCTAACCCCCCCAACTCACAATTAATGATGTAAACTTAGGTTATAACTTATGTCTTTAATAAGTGAGTTTAATTAAAGTTTTGAAATTCAAACTCTTGAATTTAAAAAGACTTAAGTTGTGTTAAGTTGTAAGTTCATGCTTTAATTTTAATAAACTTAAGTTATAACTTAAGTTTTAATTGTGGGGAATTAAATGAAGAGGTTTGAATTTCAAACCTTTGAAATTCCAAACCCTTCTATTTAATTCAGTTTTTAGTTTCCTTTGCGGGTTGGCGTTTGCTGTGCGGAGAGGAAAAGAGGGAGGCTTCTTGTGAGTTCTTCCTCCACGACGAAGAACGCGGCGTCCTTCTTCCACGACGTCGGACTGCAACGCGTTGGATTTCCTCCACGACGCCCTAACGCATCCTCTCCGCGGTGTGCTTTCCGCGGCAAACCTACGTCCGACGCCGCAACTTACTTTCCGCGACGTGCCTCTCGCGGCGAACCCACGTCCGTCTACCGCGAGGCCATAACCGCGATGCCGACGACGTCTTCTTCCGTGACGTCCGACCTCCGCGACGCTCGTCCTTCGCGGATCGTTGATGAGCTCCGCGAGCTTCCTTCGAGGTAGGAGTTGTTGTTTGTTGTTAACTTATTTTATTCTTGCTCGTGGTTCGCATGACTAACGTGAGGATTGAATATATAAATGATATTATTTTAACGTGAGGGGGCCGGACCGCACGAACACGGCCGAACCCCCTCCATCGTCCTTGTTGAATAGCTTGCGGGTGGATGAATCAAGGTGGCGTGGTGCCGTCGCACCACGCGGATATTCGCCAATCCTTTTTGCGCAACGCTGTCGCGCCGCGCCATGGAAGAATCATAAAGAACGCGACGCCGTCGCGCCGCGTCGAAGGGAATCAAGGCACGGCGAAAGGGGCGCGGTGCCGTCGCACCGCGCCGGACGACGAACACCGCGGCCGGTTCCGGGCCGTGGCGGGACGAGGAGACCGCGGCCGGTTCCGGGCCGCGGCGGAAGAGAAGACCGGCGGCCGGGCCGCCGGCGTCGGAAGCCGAAGGGGGGACCGGAATTTCCGGTCCCGTTGGAGAAAACCGGCCGGCCAGCTGACCGGACGGAAGTCATTAAAACCGGGGGAATTAATCCCCCGGCCGTCATAATAAAACCCCCCTCTTTAAGAGGGGGGCGGTTCTTTGAAGGAGGGGGGCAGCCGGCCCCCTCGGTTCCACACCAGCAGGCCCCCCACATGGGGGGGGCGCTTCTTAAAACAAAACGGCGCGGCTATGCCGCGCCGCCTCTTGAAAAGCGGGGGCAAGATCCCCCCGCGTGCGTGCGGCCTCCTCGCGGCGACAGCCGCCGCGGTTCCCCGCGGCTCCCCGCGCCGCCGCGCCGCCGCCCCCCGCCACCGCCCGCCGTTGCCGGCCGCTGCGCCGCTCCAGGGGGGGGGGGGGGTCGGGCCGGGTCGGCCCGGACCCGGACCCCCCCGTTTCGAACCAGAATTGGTTTTTGGCCCATAACATGAGCCTCGGACCTCCGATCGACGAACCGTCTGCGGAAACGCGATCCTTGGATCGAGACGGTCGTTTCGGTATATCGCACTCAAAGTTTCGGATTACTTTTAGTTCGGCCAGGTTGGTTCGTACACGAAACCAACCGGGCCCTCGGAGCGGAAACGCTCGTATCTTGAGCTACGGACGTCCGAATGGCGTGCCGTTAGTTCTGATAAGTTTCTCTTAGCGAGAAGAATCTTTTGATATACTCCGCCCGAGGTTTGGGTGCCGACGGAGTACGGCCGGGTTGGTTCGTTCACGAAACCAACCGGGCCCTCGGAGCGGAAACGCTCATATCTTGAGCTAAGGACGTCCGATTGACGCGCCGTCAGTCGCGTTGTGTCCCTCTTAGTGAGACGGATCTTTTGGCATGCTCCGCCCGAAGTTTGGGCGCTGGTGGAGTACGGTCGGGTTGGTTTTTCCTTAAAAACCAACCGGGCCCCGGAGACGAAAATACCTATAACTCTCAGACCGGGCGTCCGATCGACGCGCCGTCTGTTGCGTTGAGTTCCTGTTGACGATACGGAACTTTTGGATACATCAACTCCGGTCTTCGTGACAGTTGATGTATCAGCCTCTCGGCTCGTGGAGCGGACCCTCCGAACGAGCTTGCTATGTGCGGAAACCCTAGTGCTGGCTGCTACTACTACTGCTACGATTGCTACTGTGACTGCGACGACGACAGTACAAAGATCCTGTGTGGTTTCGACGACGACGACTACAACACTCAGCGATCCTACATGGAACAGTGCTACCGAACCTGTGTGAGCTGAATCTTCTTTTTACCTTGAGCGGTGGAGCGCTTGGGTGTAGCGGCGAACCCGTGGTACTTGACAGTGGTGGTGCGCTTGGATGCAGCAGCAGACCTTTGGCGGTGGAGCGCTTGGTTGTAGCGGCGGACCCGCGATACTCTACGAGTGTGTGCGCTTGGTTGTAGCGACAGACCCGCGACGGTGGAGACGTGCGTGCGGAGTACGGAGACCGTGTAGATGACTGATACCTGACGACTGCTTGACCGACTCGACTTGGAGTGAGTCGACTAGCCCAGTGGACGGAGCGCCCAGTGGTTGGCAGCAGACCCACGGTGGACGGAGCGCCTGGTAGTTGGCAGCAAACCCACGGTACTCGACAGGAGGAGTACCTCAGTAGGCTATCTGGGTGAGCGCCCGGTATTTGGCAGCAGACCCTCAGCGGACGGAGCGCCCGGTAGTTGGCAGCAGACCCGCGGTACTTGACAGGAGGAGTACTTCAGCAGTCTTAGGTTAGTGAGCAGTACCTCGGAGTCGTGACAGGACCACTGTACACTCTAGAGACGGAGCTCTTCAGTAGATACGGTTTCGATAATAAAAATCCTGGTTTGAGCTGAGTCATTGATCTTTGTGTTTCCTCATGATTGAGATGGGTCGCTTGATAACTTAGGTATATGTATGGGCATATACCTGGGTAATAGTTATCCGTTGATTTCATAAACTTGTTATAAACCGTGTGGACTTGTACTGTTATCCTATGTGGATTTTACTGTTTACTCTTCATTGTGGAATGGATTGTTCTTGGGCTCGTGTTGGAGCCGAACGGAAATTGGTGACATAGGTATATGTATGGGCATATACCTAATTAATACTGGATGTTACTTCGTGATTGTTACTTTTCTTCGTGGTTTATCCTTTGTGGATTTGAGAGACCTTCAGGGGTCTCGGGGTCCCTACTGAGTAGCTTATACTCACCCCTGCACGGGCTTTGCCCGCACTTCGTTGTGTTGGTTGCAGACGACGGACAGCGCTGACTGTGGATGAGGCTTTCGGAGTAGGTCGGTACCCGGAGGAGGACCACTGAGCGGGACGTGCTCGGAGCGGACAGTTGGACCCGAGGAGTTGTGATCTATCTGTACCTACCCTTCAGGTAGGATCCGTGGTGGACGATCCAAGAGCTGAGCCATCTGTACCTACCCTTCAGGTAGGAATCGAGGAGGACGTCCCAGGAGCCGCTTGTACTTTCAGTTGCTGTTTTCCCTCTCGAGTTGTACTTTACTTTCAGTTGGGCTTGTATTCCAGCCCCCTTTACTTTTCTGCACTTGTAGTTACTTTCCGCTTGCTGACTCTGTGGTGGTTGTTACTTATAAAGGCAATGCCTTCCCTGTTTACCGGGATTATACGCCTTGGTGCTAGTCGCCAGCCCCTGGCCTATGGAAGGCGGGCTTGGGGTAGTCACGGCACGGGCCCCGAGGTCGGGTCGTGACAGAAGTCTTATTCCATCACTACCACTGATGTGGATCCCAAATATGATGTGTAGATAGGTAAGCTAATAATTCATTCAATAATAAAAAATTTACAATTTTTTTGTGGTTTGATGAATTCTTTCTTATCATGTATTTTTAGTAGATCTATTCAAACACTACCTCAAAATATAGAGGATGAGTTATCTGTGATAATAGAAATTGGGTAAATTAATACATCCAAATTATATAACTCATACCTGGTTACTGTTTTAGGACTGCACCTCCATTAAAATCTAGTCTTACTTCCTTTGGTGGAGTTAGATGTTATATTTGGAATGGATTTGATATCCTTATACAAAGACAACATCAACTATTGGGAAAGGTTGATCACTCTTCACAGCTCAAATCATCCTTTAATTCTGTATATGTGTAAGTAGAATGATGAATATCCATTAAAATAAACATCCTAATTTTTGAAATTATTGCTTTATATGAAATCATATCTCACTTAAATTATTTATATAATGGAGATAATCATGCCCAAAGACATTTCAATTGTAAGGAATTATGCTAATGTATTCTCTAAATAATTTTTTGGTCTTACTCTTGTCTGAGATGTTGAGTTATCAATTGAACTAATTCGGGGATATATTCTTATATCCAAGAAACCTTATAGAATTTCTACCATTGAGATAGAGAGAGATAATAAGCAGTTACAAGAGATTCAAGACATGGGTTTTATAAACATGAGTGCCTCACCATGGGGTGTCTCAGACCTCTTCATCAGGAAGATGGATGTATCAATCCTACTATTTATTGATTAACATGAGTTTAATAAAATCATGATAAAAACATGTATTGAATTACATAGATATATGAATTATTCAATCAACTACATGGTGCCAAGTATTTATCTAAGGTGGACGATCAGTTGAGATATCACCAATTAAAGGTGATAAAGGATGATATTCCCAAAACTGCCTTTTGAACAAGGAATAAAAACTATGAGTTCATAGTGTTTCCATTCGAACAAATAAATGCTCCATCAAAATTCATTGACTTAATGAATAGAGTGTTCAAATATTACCATGAATATTTTGAGTACACTATATTGACAATATTCTGATATACTCTAACAGAAAAGAGGAAAATGAGGAGCATTTGAATATTATTCTAAAAACATTGTGAAGGGATAAGCTATATGAAAAGTACAATAAATGTGATTTCCGGATGGAGTAAGTATCATTTTTGGGGCATGTAATCACCATTAAAATTATATCTTTAGACCCTTTCATTATAAAGGCAATCAAATATTGGCCCAGGACAACGTCTATAATAAAGATCTACAGTTTCCTTATTCTATCTGGGTATTATTGATGATTTTTGAATAAATTATCATGACTTTAAAACCCTCTAAAAAAGATGAATAAAACGAGATAAAGGTTATTTCAGACCAATGAATATAAAGACTTCTTTAGAGAGTTGAAAAACAGGCTTATCATCGTGTCAATACTCACACACCTGACAAGTCGGGAACAATTTGTGGTATATAGTGAGGCCTAAAATAAAGGAATATGATGTGAATTGATTAAAAATGATAAAGTGGTATCTTACACCTCAATGTAGTTGAAAAGTCTAGAGAAAAAATATCATATACATGATCTGGAGTTGGCTACTTTGATCTTCACATTGAAAATTTGGAGGCATTATCTCTATGAGAAGAATTGTGAGATATATATTATTCATAATAGCCACAAATATATATTCACATGTAATGAGATTAATATATGTCAGTGGATATGGTTATATCTCATGAATTATTATGATTTCTCAATCAACTACCATCCTGGTAAGGGAACTAAAGTGGCACATTCTCAATGTGGAAAAGATCCAACAAGATTATAAATAATGAGAATTGTGAAGGATCAAATCTTCTTAGATTTCAAAGGATGGAAATGGTAATCATTAAGTAAGTAACATCATCAATCCTTTCACAAATTATTTCTCAACCACCCCTTATAGATAAAATAATGATTCTTGAATAAATGATAAGGAAATTCTAAATAATGTGGAAATTATGAGAAAGGGGAAATACTCTAAGTTTAAAATTTACAATGGAGGAGTTTTATGATTTGGGTAATTACTATATTTACCATCCTATCTAGATATAATGAAATATATTATAAATGATGAAAATAAATCAAACTTCTCTATTCACCAATAGATCATAAATATTCATTGACATCTTAGGGAGAACAATTAGTGAGACAATATGAATAAGGATGTCATTGAATATACAAAAAGGTTCTTGGTACATTAGAAAGTGAATCCGAAGAGAAAAAAAAACAAAATGGTAAATGAAACCATTACCCATACCAACATGGAAATGGGGAAACATCACCTTAGACTTTGTTATTAGACTTCCCTATATATCCAAATGAAACAATGCTATATGGGTTGTTGTTGATCATATTACCAAGATAGCAGAAATTATCACAATTTGAGAGGACTTATCACTAGATCAACACACACAAATAAACATCAAATAAGTGGTAAGGATGCATGGAGTACCACTACCGATTATATCCAATTAGGATCCAAGATTTACCTCGATGTTCTAGAAAAGTCTCTAATATTCCCTAAACACATGGATGAAATTAAGTACAGTTTATCATCCTCAAACTGATGGCCAATCTAAAAGGATTGTTCAAAAAACTGGAAGACATGTTGAGGGCATATTCAATAGACTTCAAAGTTGGATGGGAACAACATCTTCCTCCGGTTAAGTTCTCTTTCCACAATAGTTCCCAATCGAGCATCCAAATGGATCCATATAAATCCTTTTATGGGAAAAGATATATAAAACCAACATGCTAGTATGAAGTCGGTGAACGTAAGTTGTTAGGACTAGAAATGGAAGAAGAAATTTTGGAAAATGTGAAAACCATTCACCAACATATCAAGGAATCAGAAATCTCATAGAAGACCTATGAAGATAATTGGCGACGAGACCTAGATATTGAGGTCAGAGACATGGTATTTCTCTATATATCTCTTTGAAAGAAGATCGTTAGATTTGGGAATAAAGGAAAAATGATTCCTAGGTACATCATCCCCTTTGAGATTCCTGATCACATTGGATTTTTGGAATATCTACTGACACTTCTACCAACCATGTGTCAAGTACAAGATTTATTCCATGTATCCTTCTGGAGGAATTACATACTAGATCTCTCATATGTTATGAATCCAATTGTGGTAAAATTGGAAATTGATATCTCTTATGAGGAGAATATAGTTAGGATCTTGGATCATAGAAATAATGTTCTATGAAATAATACTATACACCTAGTTGATAAACTATAGTGGAACCATAAGTACGAAGAGGAAACATGGAAACTGGAGAAAGTGATGAAGGATAAGTACCCAAAATTTTTTCACCATAGTATGTAAAATGAAATTTCGTGGGAGAAGTTTCATAATGGGGGTAGAATGTAACAACGGAAAATATTATCGATGAAAATAAATTATTTTATATTTTATAAACTAGATAAAATGAATTTTATAACACAATAAAAAGTTTATTATTGAATAATGAACAAATATAATAGGTATTTCAAGTAGTTAAGGAACATATACTGAAGGAATGATAACTTGATCTTTGGAATAGTACAATGACCCTTAGGAATAATAATTCATCCAATAGAATTATAACCACATATATGAAAGGATAAGTAAAATTTAGGCATCTTATAAATGACAAAATTATATAATTATGTCATAGTATAAGTAAATAAATATTTTAAAAATCCTTAATTATTTGTTGGTATTGATCAAAACTGAAATGTTTATTTATAATCATAAAATTAATATAACTATTTAAAAGAATGTTTATTTAAATAAAATATATTCATGAATTAATATTCTATTTTCTTTTTATTATAATATAATTTTATGAGACCTTATGTAATTTTTCAAAGGGTTATAAAATTAGTTATAAAATAAAATTTAGTTTTTTTGAATGATTGAATATTTTGTTTAAACACAAAATTTCTAATATATATAAAGTTATTTTCATAAAATGGAGTTCATTTTTAAATTCTACATGTCAAAAAATAGTTAGAGTGAACTTTTGGGATTTTTCTAAATACCTAAAATGTTAGTGAATAGTAAAATATGATAATTTACGGTAAAAGATAAATACATGAATTATTGAGTCATAAATGATGTATGTATGATGTAAACACATAACATTGAACCCTACTTAATTATTTTAATATATTTAGTGATAATTATCTAACTCTTCATTGTCTTGAGCCAAAATAATAAACTAATAAATAAAATAATAAGAAAACACCCCTCACCACTAATTATACTCACACCTTCCAAGAATTGTGAGTTGTACAAATTCTGATCAATAATTTTCAAAATCCACTTTCCCACATCTAGGAGCATTTGGTATCATAAAATGACTAAATCTTTTTCCCTAAGGAGGTTCTTAAGGAGGAGAAATTCGACAGGTAAAATACTCTTCATTTTTCTTTTCTTTTCTCTTCAGTTTCATTATTTTTCTTATCCTCTCCTCAAATACACCTATCAAAGAGTAATGATAACTATATTATCCTTTGTATAAATGAATATTATTTTTCTAATGGAATAATTCATCTTTAAGAAACTTCCCTTATTTTATAAACAAGAAAATATCATTTGTCGTCTGTCGATTTACCACAACCCTTGACGATGTGTTTTCATTATTCACTACCACCAAAGGCTATAAATAAATACATAATTATGGTTAAATAAGATTATATTATACATATTATTATTTATATAATGTTCTGGAAGGAATATATAAACATGATGATAAATAAAATGATATAATCTCAGAACGGTCGTAAAATCTGAAAAATAAATTAAATCATTTTCAGTAACTATTTATAAAACAATTCATCCTCATGGAATAAAAAAAATAATATATAAGATCATTTAATATTCTGTTAGTTCATTAATAATATATGATATAAATTTTTGATAATTATCCTTATTTTACAAAAACTTCAATACTTGTATACATGCAAAGCGATCATGAAATCCATAAAAATGCACACTCCCAATGGATGAAATTAAACTATATAACTCATAAAAAACATAAATGAACTTAATAAAAGAATAATGAATTAAATGAATGTATAATTTTTTTATTTTAAAATTAATTAATTTAATTTTATTATCCAATACATTAACACGGAGAAAGCATTCAGAACTACGGTAAGGGGGATTCTCAAACCCAACTCACTTCCTTTGAGGTTTCCCTATTTCACTCCATTTTAAGTATAGATGTCCTATTTATTATAAATTAATATCATTTCTTTATCCTTCAATTTATTCATGGATATAAAATTTTCAAATTTGATTTTATGAAAAATGAATAGATTTTTCCCAAAGAACCCTTATCTTTAAAATCACATCTTTTACTACTCATGGGATTTTTTCTTCCTCACTCAAGATTGATGATTCTTATTACATGTATATTGTTGCCTATTTATTTTTGTAAAAAATGATGTATATTAATGTATCTATTATTTATGACATTAACCCCACTCATTACCATCTATTATTTTATGTCTAGGATTAATATATGTTCTATGTGTAATTCATGATAATGTAAATGTTTATGATGTAACGGTTATGCCCAGAATTATATATTGCATAAAAATTTTGTTATGTTATTAGTGCACCTATAATAATAAATTTATCCAATAAATTGGGTAATTTAATTTATCTTAAAAAAATTGAAATATACTAGAACATTATTCTTGCATTTTTCACAATTATATGTGGTAGTTGACCAAAAAGACATGATGTTTAAATTTAATGGATTGAAACATTCCATTCATTTATCTAATACATTATCTCATGATTATGATGATGATCCTATTCTTATTTTATTATGATGATGATTATGATCACAATGATTCATGTCTCTTATTCATCCTCTAACTATGATTTTTTCTCACCTCTTATTTTGATGTATATGCTCGGGTGAATATGTAACAACCTAGGTATTTATAGAATAATAATTTTTGATTTATATTAATAATTATGAATAATATGATAATTTTATGTTAAAGGGGACTCTTTTTCTAATAGCATACTCGACACGCAACAATGAGTTTCTCTGAAATCTTGTATTTCACACAACATTGAGTAATACTGAAAAATAATACAGTAATATAATTATTATTTTAAATGGTAGTTAACACCAAGCCGTTGGAATGGAGGTAATTAATAGTATCAACTAAATTTTGAAATATGGATTACACTTGTTTAAAAGGTTATTCATTTATTACCAAATTTATTAGAAACAGAAATAAAAACCAGTTGAATATAATGGATGTGCTTTTATGAAAACCTATTTAAAATAGAATAATTGTGTTTTCATATTATACTTTATGAATTTTTATTTAACTAAAAATATATTTTATATATTAAATGTATTGTTTTAAATTCAAGTTATATTTTTTCCAGATATGATATAAGAATAAATTTATTTTTTTGGGTAAAAGATGTATTTTTATAAAAATGCAGTTTTACCGCCTTTTGATGGATAAACCTTTTTAAATCTTGTTTTTGAAACCTTTATAAATTTTATTTGAGAAAATAAAATTCTTGTTTATAATCGGAAAATAAAACCTTTTTTGGATGAAATTTTGGTATTTTTCTGCTAAAGTTCATTTTTAATGAAAAATGAAAATATTGTATTTTAATTCAATAATACCCTTTTATCTACTTTATTTATATAGATAGATTATACTTTAAATTTTTTTAATGTTTAATTGGACTATATTTTTATCATTTAATCGAATTTTTGTCATTATATGTAAATTCACATTGAAATTGGAAAAAAAACACATGTCAATCTTTTAGTAGTTTTTACTTTATAAAAACAAGATTTTTGCTTCTGAAAACATGAATTAATTTTAAATTATTTTTTGTATATTTTGTGCTTTCTATTTGGAAAAATAAATTACAAATTTGGAATTAGGATATGCATATTGTGTAAATAGATAACATTTTTTTATAAATTATGAATAGTAACTTCACTAAAAATTTTATTTTCCATGGTTAAAGGGTAAATCCAGTAAATAAGGGTAAAAATTTAATATTAAATTACCCTAACAAATTTCCTAACCATATTGGATGATATTCAAACCATGGTCATCCTTGTGTTGATTTTAGAACCCCATGGATCCCCTTTGGTGTTAAAATGACATTTAACTATTTTTAATTTAAAGTTGAGAAAAATATAAGCTAAACTTGTATCTTTTAGTAAAAACCTATTATGGGGTTATATAAGTAACCTTTTGACAAAAAATAGCCATTATAAATACAAAAATATTTCTTATAACATGGTAGTTTATTTATAATATTTATACATCAAATAAAAAAAATTTATTTATGACACAATCATGATGTAGTGATTACCTTGTTAATGAATGATTTAAATAAATGAGATTATAAATATTAAAATAAATTTATTTTGAAAATTTTTATGCCACACACTAATTTTAGTGATGATCAGGACATTTTAACTTTTAATTTATGATGTTTTTTTCGAAAGAATCAAGTTGTTATGGATTTTTAAAATGTCATCATATGTATATTATATAAATTAATATAAATGAGTTTTTAAAAAAAATATTATTTTATTAAATGATATAATAGTCATAAAAATATAATATTTGGCCAAATGACTTATATAATGTTATAAATTTCATGAATGAACCACTTGAGGTTGTATTGGAATTTTATGGTAACTATATTAACCATATAGTATGAATATACAAAAAGACATGGTAATAGTTAAATTAGTTAACTAAGGGTTAAATAAAAACTTCTCTAAAACCCATTTTTTCAGAGAATTTAGAACAATATTCATCTTATATTCTAATTAAATTATTCTTGGATATTTGTAAAATTAATATTCTGTTTATAATAAATAATCTTTCAAGTCATTCTTAATGTACCCCTCCTCCATCTTATAAAATGTTACCAACTATAGCCCCTAACTCACAACTCTCAATCCCCTTGGATCATCAAAACTCAAATCCAATAAGATCCTAAAATTCCTATATTTTTTTTAGAAGCATTACATTATGAATAAAGAAATTAAAGAAATTCATTTGTCTCAAATAAAAGTGATTTAACAGTTTTAAGAGGTAGCATCTTCTCTAAAGTCCCTTTCTAATATTATACTTCTTTAATCCCAATTATATTATTATTTTTTGTTTACATAAAAACAGAAGTACCCAAAATATACTAGGATTTATTTATGAGAATTTTTCTAACCACACTAACACACACATCCATCCAATGGATTTAGAACATAATGTGTCTGTGGATGATGAACTACTCTCTCACAAAATGATGATTGTTCAATTATCTCCTACCACCTCTTATGGTTACCATTATGATTGAACATTATGTATATGAAATATTTTATGTTTTTATTGTCTTTATTCTTTTTAATTTTTATTTACAATATAACTTTATTCTTTTCATGATGTGTAAACATGATAATTTCATTTAAGTGCGGACTACAGCCCCCTCAAAGTGATACGACCCATTCATGCAATATATGGAACATATAAAAGATGGAATTAATGAAGATATGTAACATATATAATATATTATATTATACTGGAATTATAATATACCTATTTATCATTATGTTTTTATTAAATTAAAAATGAAATATAAATGAAATTAGTGTTCATGTGTACGTACGGTTTACCATCTCCATGAACTGTGCATTTCATTTCTTATCTCAAAATGTTATGGAATATTATAAATAAATATATACTGGATATATTATATATATATATATGAATAATATTATAGATATAATTTACTTTTGACCACATGGAAAAATTGTAATTTTAACAAGATATTTTTTGACTCAAGTACCCAATATCAAGAAAATGACCCATATTAACATTAATAATTATGTAATTTTTATGACTTTGTAATAAGTGATATAAAAGGGAAAATAAACTTGAAAAAATTTCCGAATCAATTAGAAATTAACTCAAGTTTATTAATTAGGAAATTCAACAATGAACGAGTCATGTCAGACATGAGGTAAGGGAACTTCTTAACCCAATTTACATTCTTCGGGTTGGTCTTCTACTTCTGGTTTATATCCTACTTTGATTATGTGAGAAAATAATTTCAATACCTTATCTTGTATTTATACTTTCTTTATGTGTACATATAGTTAATACATATAATTGATCTATTTTATTTACGAAATTATCTTTATAAGGGATCCTTTCACCCTCTTATTATAGTCAAAGACTTTTTTATGTTATGTCCTTAAATTTCCATTCACTTATGTTGGGATAGGTTCTTCTATATCCTTATTGCTTTACATTTTATTTCAAATTGATTATATACCCTTCTCAATGTCGTCAACTCATTTTCGGAATTTTAAGTGATTCTGTTATGCAGCAGAATTTTCATAAGGGACTTTGTCTCAATCTCTTTTCATTGAGGCATATTTTGATTTATACACCACTTTCTGTTATATAGTTTATAAACCCCTTTAACTTTTAATTAAATTCAAAGGGAATATTATTCTACGTAGTATTTTACTAAATGAAAAATGTAATGTTTTTAACGTATGTGGCGACAAAAACCATTTCACTGCCAATATCGTTATTTTATGTTTGGCTTACATAACAAGTCGTGATGTTTTTAAATGGAAAATAAATACCATATACCCTTTTTAAATATTATGGTATTGAAAATGGTTTTAAAAGTGGATTTAATATTTTAATATCTTAAAATTATTTATTGTGATTTCAAATAAAAAAATTTGATTGAAATATCAATATTTACAATCTTTTATCTGTGATGATTATATATGGTACATGGACATTTGACAGGTGGTTATGTGATAAACTAAAGGATGGGTGGTTCCATGATAAATCAATGATAGGTGGTTACGTTATAATGTCCAATGCTTTGGAGATGGAAGTCTCTCATATGGCTATTCCAGTTATAAGAATGATCTATGAAATTCGGTCATATGGTTATTCCATTTAAGTATGTTTATGTCCTAAGTTACCTATATATTCTACAAGTTATTTTCTATGGGATTTATTGTAATATTTTGGTTAAAAAAAGGGTAATAAATGAACTATTATTCAATGAAGTGTTTTTTCTACTTCTTTTAGGTGAAAGGTATTAATTTATGATAAAGTATTAATGGTTTACATGTTGTTTTGAAAAACTAATGGTTTTCTTTCTTTATGTGTCCCTTAATGAGATTTTTATACTCATCACAAGTATTGAAATGTTTTTCAAAGGAATTGAAGATGAATAGGGTCAAAAATAAGATCAATGAAAAGTCATGATATCAAAAACATTGAACTAGACATGTTTCTTTTTTAAATTGTTTTAATTTTAAAAAAATGGATACTAGGTAGATGTTTGTACTTGTAATATTCAAGTTGTTATTTATAAGTTATGACCTAAATCTATAAATCCCTAAAACTGAAAAGACCCTCAATGTCAATTATTAACTTAATTCAAGATTATGTAATTTTTAAGGCTGGGGCCTTACATTTTTCAGGAGAGGTTAGTTTAGATAGCCTTAGAGGAGAGGATGTTATTTAAGCTTAAGTGACAAAACAATAATGGATAGCCTATTAGAAAGAGTCATAGTTATTTTAGATAAATTGAAATAGTTAAAGATAACATGAATAAGTATATCTTAGTATTTACCCTCCTCATATGGTATTATATAATGATTTTAATGATATAATCACACTATCCTTTTTCGTTTTAGTAAATGTATAGATCTAGTAGGCACCAAATTAATAATTGATGTGAATAACACTATGATGGTTTTTTGAATAGGAAACTGAATGAAATGGGAGTTGGAATTAGAACTCTTATTGTTATTCTCAAAAAAATCACTTGAGTCGTTATTGACCACCTTAACCTTGGTAATTTTATAAGGCATTGTATATGAAAGAAACAAATCCCTTGGGATGTTCAAGAAATAATCATAAAGGTAAGTATATTAAAAAACCTATGTGTCTAGGATGTTGAAAGAAAGACATATAAAAATGCATAAAAGGGACGGGAGGATGCTATAGATTTGGTAATGAAGGTCATAAAGCAAAAAACCTTCCATGGAAAAAGGAAGCATCCATTTGACTCCAAGAAAGGGAAATAAGTTCTTTCTGAGTGATATGTTGAATGTTTTAAATGTGGTGTGCAAGGTCATTATAAAAATAGATATCCTATAGAGAAGGTTCGGGAATGGGATCAGTAAGATCATACAAATATATGTTTACCAATACCTAATTCCATTCCAATTGAGGATGAGGAAAATAACAATCACCAATGAAAGGTATGGATTATTTCATAGCTGATGTTTTGACATTATAGATTCATAAGATATGATTCATGATATTTTTTATAGGAAATAATAATTAAATAAAAAGATGTAAAGTAATGGTTAATGGATCATTAATAATGTTGAAAGAGTTATAAGTCTACATAAAATAGACTCAATTGTTATGGAATATTTTAGGATGGAAAATACTTAAAAGTATTAAGGGTTTATTGATGATGTGATAACTTTTGAAGACTTTTTATTGTATTTGTAACCCTGAAGTTTGATATGTGAAAATTTTATTCAAGAAATAATTAACTTTTCTATTATGGATATAATGGATAACTTTATTTGTTCATATGATCTTTTTTTTATGGTGATAAATGGTTATAAAATTATGGTATACAAAATGAAAGGTTTTAGATATCCTTTGAGGATAAAATAGGTTATTGTTATTTTTGAGGAAATTATCTTGTTTTTATGAATGTTATAAATATTATATGGTTTTAGAAAAAGGAAAACCCACAGTATGGGTGATAACTCTTCACATCAGTCAAGTCCATGGGAATCAAACCCACAGCTGAAGGGAGACAAGGTCTCATCGCTTACCACTGGCCAATGTGAAGTCCTTGGTTATTATGACGTATTCATTTTAGTTAAATGATTTTATTGATAAAGAATATGTTGATTTGGAATCTTATGCTTTATCAAATAGATATCCTTAGTATAGAAAAATTATTTGGTGATTAACCGATCATGGTTATTTTGGAAGACGTTTTCTCTTTTGGGAACACTTTATGCCAAAGTAAAATAGAATAATTTTGGATTTCAATTGAGGAGTAATGGTGGAATTTTATTGTGGAAGAATCTGTGTTTTTATTTTCAAAATATAGCGATTTTTGTTATTTATGGAAATTATTATGCTATCCTAGATAATATTTTATTAGGATAATTGCTTTTCAGTATGAGACTTTAAGAGTAGAAGATGTTATTTGGAGATAAATTTTAATCTTTTTGTGAAAGACCACGTGATCGAATCCTTCTGAATTTTGTGTTTCAAACAAAGTTTTGACTATTTTGAATAATTTTAAGATTAACTAAATAACTAATGGTATTTGTTGAGCATTGGGTATTGTTTGCTCAATTTTGGAGATTAAGAGTAGTATTTATTTTTATAAAGGTTTATCCTTTTTAGGGATTATATAATCTTGTAGTAACCGTTTTGGTTTTGGTTAATGTCTAAAAATAGGGGAAATATATGGTTTATATTTTTTTGATCATGTTATTCTCTAAAAGTTGATTCTAGTAATTTTTATGTTACCAAGTCATCTTGAATACTCATTATTTTGAGAAAATATGAGTTTGTGGTAGAAATTTAGTAAATGGTGAAAGTCTACATGACAAGTAAGTATATTTCCTTGTGTTCTTTGTCAATATCATAAACATATCCACTAAATTTTTAATAGGTAACTTAAAAAAACATTGTCCGTTTACTTTTCCTACTACAAAATCAAAGAGCGTTTAACACATCACAAGTTTGTTTTTTTTTTGTCGTTAACTTTCTTCCAATCATGTATTCTATCACACTCCATCAATACATGACACATAGTTTTCTCTTCCACATCCATTTTTTTCAGGGAATCCTTTTAGGTGTAATATTGGGTGACCATTATACATCTCTTTATTTCTTATATATTGATATTTTTATTGAATCTTTTTATGATGTGGGACTTTTAATGAAGTTTCTGAGCCTAATTTCAAAATTGTGAGGATGAAACTTCCAAAAGGGGGAAGGATGTAATGACCTAGGTATTTATAGAGTAATAATTTTTGATTTCTATTAATACTTATGAATAAGATATTAATTTTATGTTAAAGGGGATTCTTTTTCTAATAGCATACTAGACATGAAACAATGGTCTTCTCTGAAATCTTACATTTCACACAACATCGAGTTATACTAAAAATAATACAATAATATTATTATTATTTGAAATGGTAGTAAACTCCTAATCGTTGTAATTGTTGGAATGAATAGTATCAATGGAATTTTGAAATATGGTTTACACATGTTTAAATGATGATTCATTTATTACCAAATTTATTAGAAATGGAATTAAAATCCAATTAAATATAATGGATTTGTTTTTAGGATAACATATTTAAAAGAGAATAATTGTGTTCTCATATCACTATTTATAGATTTTTATTTAATGAAAAATATATGATATATATTCAAGGTAATTTTTTAAATTCAACTTTTATTTTTTCTAGATATTATATAAGAATAAATTCATTTTTTCGGATAAAATAATAAATTTTCTAAAAATGCAGTTTTACCACCTTTTGATGGAGAAACATTTTTAAATCTAGTTTTTGACACCATTATATGTTTTATTTTAGAAAATAAAATTCTTATTTAGAATTGGTACATAAAAATTTACTTCGGATAAAATTTTGGTATTTGTTTTCCAACATTTATTTCTAATGAATAGTGAAAAATACTACATTTTAATTCAAAACATCCTTTTAATATAATTTACTTATATCGATATATTTTAATTTAATTTGTTTTAAAGTGTAATTGGATTATATTTTTATCATTTAATCCATTTTTGGTCATTGTAAGTAAATTCACTTGGAAATTGGACATTAACGAATGTCGATCTTTTGGTAGTTTTTAGTTCCTAAAAACACACTTTTGGTTTTGACAATAGAAATTAATTTTAAATTAATTTCTAAAAATTCATTTTTTAGAATTTTTAAAAATTTATTCCTTAGTTCGAATCCAGATTTCTATATTTTGTAAATAGATAACTATTATTTTTAGACATTATGAATAGTAACATCAGTAATTATTTTATTTACCATCGTAAAAAGGTAAATCCGGTAAATAAGGGTTAAAAGTAAAATTATAACAATATTAAATTATCCTAACATAATTCATAACCCTATTGGATGAGATATTTCCTACCTTTTTCATCCCTGGTTCAATATTAGGACCCCATGGAGCAACTTTTTTGTGAAAATGACATTTAATTACTTTTAATTTAGAGTTAAGGAAAATATAACATAAAAATATATATTTTAGTAAAACAATTTTTTATGGGGTTATATAAGTTATATTTTAGACTATAAATAGTAATTAAAAAAATAAAAACATTTCCCATATCATGAAATTTTATTTATAATTTTTATATATCATATAAATAAATATATTTATGACACAATGATGATGTAGTGATTACATTATTAATGAAAGATATAAATTTATGAGATTATGAATATTAAAATAAATTAATTTTGAAACTTTTTATGCCATAAAATAATTTTATGTTTTATTTTTACATGTTATATTTTAATATATGAATTTATTTTGGAATAATCTAGTTTTTATGGTTTTTTAAAAAATCATTATATGAATAGTATAAAAATTGACATAAATGAGTTTTTAAAAAAGAAAATTATTTTATGAAATGATATAATAGTCCTAGAAATCATATATTAGGAACCCATGGCATAGATAATTTGGGAAATATCATTAATGAAAGTCTTTAGGTTGTATTGTAATTTTATGGTAACTATATTAACAAAATAGTATGAATATATAAGAAGACATAGTAATAGTTAAATTAGTTAAATAACAGTTAAATCTAAATGATAAGGTTAAATTTAAAACAAAACTTATCTAAAACCTATTATTTTAAAGGATTTAGAACAATATTAATCGAATAATATAATTAAATGAGTTTTGGACCTTTTTAAAATCTAAATTCAGTTTATAATAATGTAATCTTTTAAGAAATTCCTAAAGTACCCCTCTTCCCCCTTATAAAAGATCGCCAACTCTAACCCCTTACTCGCACCTCTAAAGTCCCTTGTATGATCCAAAATCTACTCCAATAAGCTGAAAAAGTACCTATCTTCCTCTAAGAATCTTCAAATTTGGAATAATGAAATTTAAGAAATCCTTTTGACTCAAATCAAAGTGAGTTACCCGTTTTAAGATGTAGCATCTTCTCTAAAGTTAGTTTCCAATATTCTACTTCTTCAATCCATATTATATTATTATTATTTGATTACATAAAAAATAAGTATCCAAAATATAATAGGATTTTTTTAAAAGAATTCAAAATACACTTATATACACCTTTATCTAATGGAATTGGAACATACTGTTTCTGTGGACAGTGAACTACAACATCACGAAACGATGATTGTTCAATTATCTCCTACCACCTCTAATAGTGTCCATTATGATGGAACTGTATTTATATGATATATATTATTTTTTTATTTTTTTATTATTCTGAAATTTTTATTTACAACATAAATTTATGCTTTTCATGATGTGTAAACACGATACATCCATTTGAGGAAGCGTAGACTACCATCCCCTCAAAGTGATATGACCCGTTCATGCCATACATGGAATGTATAAAAGACGGAGTAATGAAAATTATGTAACATATATAAAATATGATATTATTCTGGAATTATAATATTCATATGTATCATTAATTTTTCATTCCATTAAATATGAAATTGAAATGAGAGTAGCATTCGTGCATACGTACGGCTTACCATCTCCATGAACGATGCATTTCATTTCTTATCTCCAAATGTTATGGAATATTATAAATACATATATACATGATATATGTGTAATATATATTAGTAATATTTTAAGAAATAATTTACTTTTGACCACATATACAAATTGTAATTATAACCTGATCATTTTCAACGCAAGTACTCAATATCAACAAAACGGCCTATATTAACTTCAATAATTATTTCATGTTCATAATGGGGTATTTAGTGATATAAAAGGAATAATAAGCTTAAAAAATGTTCGAAAAAAAATATAAATTAACTTAAGTTTATTATTTAAGAAATTAAGTAATGAACGAGTCAAGTCGGACACGAGGTAAGGGAACTTCTTAACCCAATTTCCATTTTTTGTTTGATCTTATTCTTATTGTTTATGTCGTGATATGATAATGTGAGAAAAGAATTTTGATATATTATCTTGTATTTACACTTGATTTATGATTACTTATAGTTAATACACATAATTGAACTATTTTATTTAAAAAATCGTCTTTTTATGAGAAGCCTTCACCCTCCTATTTTTGTAAAAGACTTATTTTATGCTATGTCTTCTAATTTCCATTCTATTATGTTGGGATATGTTCTTATGTATCCTTATTGTAGTAAATTATATGTCCAAGTGATGATATAAATTTTTCTCTCTCATTAACTCATTTTCTAAATTATTAAGTGACACTATTATGTTGGTGAATTTTGGACTTTGTCTCAATATCCTTTCTTTGAGGCGTATTTTTATTTATTCATGTCTTTATTTTATATGTTGTATAAATCCCTTTGAATTTTAATTTCATTTAAATGAAATATTTTTCTACATAGTGCTTTACTAAATAACAAAGGGAATGTTTCTTTTTAACGAATGCAGTGACAATGACCTTTCCGCCACTACGAGCATTATTTAATATTGGATTCCATAACAAGCCCTAGAGATTTTAAATGTAAAATAAATACCTTGTGCCATTTTTACATATTTTGGTATTGAAAATTGTTTTGAAAGTGTATTTACTATTTCAATGTCTTGAAATTATTTATTGTGTTTGCAAATGAATTTTTGATGATTGAAATGTTGATATTTTCAATCTTTTAGGTGTGAAGATTATATAATGGTACTTGGACATTTGATGGGTGGTTAAGTGATTAACTGAATGATGGGTGGTTTTGTGATAAACCAAGGATGGGTGGTTACATTATAACCTTCAATGCATTGTTTATGGAAGTCAGTCATATGGTTATCCATTTTTAAGAATGATTTGTGGAATTTGACCTTATGGTTATTCCATTTAATTTTGTTTATGTCCTATGTTACCTTTATATGTTATAAGTTTTTTTCTATGGGATTTATGGTTATCTTTTTGTTTCAAAAAGGGTAAGAAATGTACTAATATTAATTGAAGTGTTTTTGCCATGTCTTTAAGGTGAAAACTACTACATATGATAAATTATTAATGATTTACATGTTGTTTTCAAAAACTAATAGTTTTCCTTATTTATGCATCCATTACTATGATTTTTATGATCATCCCATGTTTTGAAATGTTTTTCACATGACTTAAATATGAATAGGTTCTAGGATGAGATCAAAGAAAAGTTTTCTTGTCTAAAACATAGAACTACACATGTTTCGTTTTTTAGAGTTTTGTTTTATAAAAAATATATACTGAGTATAAGTGACTACTTGTAACATTCAAGTTGTTATCTATAAGTTATGACCCAATTCTCTAAAACCTTAAACCTAAATTGATCCTCAATGTGAATAATTAACTTAATTCAAGATAATTTAATGTTTAAGGTTGGGGCCTTATAGAATACTTGTACTAAAGTGAACAAGAGGTCTAATAAGAATCTAGAGAAGATAAAATTAAATAAATGAGTATTTTTTATTAGGTAAAAGTTATATATGGTCCTAATTTTCCCTAGACACTAAAAATTTGGATCCAGATTGTGTAACAATTTAATGTTGTTTATCTTTAAAACGATGTAATAGATATGTAAGAAAAAGTAGGTTTGATATACATATCCTCATTGCATTAGTCGATAGCATCTAGTGTGTGAGGAGATGAGGATGGGGTTATGTGATTGACTATATCAGGGGAACTGGGGGATAGAACCTAATATGGGATGTTATAGTTTCATTCTTCCAACCTTAATAAAACTTCATCCACATAATTTAAAGATGATATTATATGGTTTGATATTTGAAAAATATTTCATTTAAATCTCATATCGTTAGAAGGGTTAATAGAATAACCTCTTAATAAGAGTTAATAAGAATTACATAGGCCTCGTGGAATAATATATAATTAGATCTTAATGTAGGAGAAAATTGGTGGAATGTAGATATATTTATATGAATGAAAGGAGTAATTATTTATAGGGAGTGATTGAGTTTATCAATCAAAAACAAGTTAATGATAAATGGATATTTGGAGGCCTTAAATCCATAAATTTATGCTGATTTAAAATACCATCCGTTCAATAAAAATTAATGTAATGGGGTAACATTTTTTAGTTTTTTGATCCTTTTCCTATAGTTGAGGAATTATTTTACACTATAATAATGAAAGGATATGTAATTACTTTATATTTTTCTATTTCAAAAATAAAACATTACCATATGGATATTCCTTGAACCATTTCTACATTATTTAAAAGCACAAGTTGGGTGAATTAATAAATTAACCTCTAAAACCATTTTCAAAGATGAACTTAAACCAATTCATAAATGGATAACTTTTCCAAAATAAACTTATCATTAATATTTGCACAACATGAAGCATATACTATTTGTCACATTCCAAAATGTTAATACCAACATCTATTATTCTATTAAAACATGGTAATAACTTTAGTAATAATAAAACTTTATTAAAAACATACATGATTCATTATTCATTAAATAGAACATATATTATTGAATATACTCCTTCAATCAAAGAATATTATAAAATGAATCAATGATGGCATAATTTTTTTTCTATAACCCATTAATCAATTCAAAGTTAATATGTACGATCCAATTTACTTTATCACAATAGATTATCTCTTTATTCTGATATCATTATCTTCATGTTAGGAATATATTAAGGGTTTTATTTCCCTAAACGATATGTTTTCCAAAAAAAAATTAACTTGTTACTAAGTCATTGTTCATAGTCATTGATACCATTCAACATAAGTTCTTAAATACTTTATAAAATAGTACAATAGAACAATCCATATATATTCCATAATTATTATAACCAATACATCAATGATAAAATATTCAAATGATATAATTCTTTAATATCAATATAATAACATTAATCATTCCCCTTATTCTATGATATAAGAATAATATTGACCACTATAGATTATCCTCCTATAGGGTATACTCATTTTATGCATTAGACATTTATCTTAACAGTGTCTCAACTTCCGGTAGTTGAATCATTGTACATTAAAATCCTTTTACTTATCCTCTCAATCCTATTAATGGTGGAATTTTTTTCCACACTTTTAAAAAACTCATATTATTTTTTATAAAGCACAATGGTGATTATTTCGGTAATTATTACATATAGGAAAATAATTCTTTCCCTTCTTACCTTAATCAATATTTTTCCCATATGTCCTATTATTTTCATTCTTCCTTATGAATCTATAATACATATATTACTCTTTTCCTATCCTGTTATCACATGATACAATTTCATCATATGATGAGAATTCTTGGGAGACTATTTCTGGTCAAAATATTGGCTTATGAACCTTAAATATAATATCCTTCTTACTCTTTGGATCATGTGAATCATTTATGTTTTCATTCCTTTATCTAGTCATCATTTTTAAATGATTACATAAACTAGGTTATATCATATCATAATTTATAATTCTAGAAATATAAAAATAATTAACATAAATTGAAAATTTTACATGTATATAGTCTCATAATCATAAACATATATTCATTGTAATGTTCTTATATATTCATCCAAAAATTATACCTAAGGTTAATGATTCCTAAACAATGTTTTCAAAATCTAGTTGCCAACATTTCTTCTAAACTTCCTTTGATACCAAATGTGATGACCCTGATCTCACAAGCTTGGAGATGGTTTATCATCTAGGCCCATTTTTTTCTTTGTCAAATAAACCTCTTTAGAGGTCATGGGAACCTAACAATTACTATTTATGAATAAAAAATAAAAACATCACAAAAAATGAGATCTAAAGAATGTGAAATTAGAAAAAAGTCATTGTGAATGCAACATTCCCAACACCACTAAAACTAGACTAATCACACCAGAACTACTTCATCCATTAACCCTAAACCATATTCATCATCGTCGAGAAGCGATTGAGTGAGGAATTTCAAAAATAGATCCTAACATGCAACCAAAATTGAGTGAAGAAGTTACAAAAAAGATCTAACCATGCCACCGTCAAATCAAAAGATTTCAAAGAACCAAAATAAAGAAAAACTAAATCACAAAAACATAAAAAATATTTTCTTAACCTAACATTGAATATCAATCATAATATACATATTGGTGTCCTAGAGAAAATATTACATAAGAAAGGGGTGATATCATATTCTCATTAAGGGTAATTTTACACTAGAATATATTATTAATAATAATAAGTGTCATTAAGGAAAGGTGGATAACTAAAAAACAATCCATTTAAACTTAATCATGATCATAATATAGAACAAATAAAGTTAAAAAATATAGTTTATTATAAACAAAATCATGGATATTTCATAAAAAAAATAATTAGATTAAATTTAAATAACTAATCTCATAATGATGGAATACGTATTAGAGGTCATTATAAATATACCTTCTAGGCTTCAACCAAGACAAAATACATAAATTGGTAATACTTCATCAAATACCCCAACGAGTTTGTCTCATGAGACCTACTGATTCATCAAAAGGCTATATCGGTCTCTCTCTATCACATACTAATTTTAATACATTCCTCATATGAAAATGGTGAAAAATAAACAATATAAATATTTTTATTGAATAACTATCTTATAAAATGGGAATACTTTAATCATAACTATGAATGGTATCAAAAATAAAACACTTACAGTTAAACCAATCATAAACCCTTAAATAAAATATGGTAGAAGGTATCATAAAAGATCAACCTCAATTGAGCATAAGATTCAATAAAGAATGTTGACATAGATTAAAATTCATTAAATTAGATAAATTAAAATTTATTGAGGAAAACTTGTATTAAAACCATATGAAAAAAAACATTCATATAAAAAGACCCCCTTTAAGAACATATTATTAATACAAAAAACCCTCATCTTTGAAAAACCATTTTCAATAAAAATACCAAAAAATATAAATATGGTTTTTTATTTGATGAAACATGAAATCATGAAAAGGAGCATGAAAATTAAATAATTTCCATGATGACATAAAATTCATTCTCATCATATACATTCTAAATAGAATGTTCTTTTAATCATTTGTAAAAACATTACCTATACAAACAAGTAAAAAAGATTCATTTTTAAAAACTTTTGAAAGAAATTAAAATAATATATAAAATTTTATTTATATTAATTTTATATTAAAAAATATATAAAATAATATCATGGATATTGACACAAATGAAAGATTTTGAAATTAAACCTTTAAAAATTCCATCTATCCCATACCACATTGAACATTTAACTCATAATATCCATGAAGTAATGATGTTTAACAAAACATTAAATAATATTATAATAATAAATTAATGATATGATATGTCAAAGGTCCTATATATACTCCTCATAAAAGAAATATGGTGTATAACATCAAAATATGCCTCAATGAAAGAAGATTGAGACAAAGTCCCTTACCTTATGCTTCTTTTAGTCAAATGATTCTTAACACCATATATAATGGTTTAAATCATTTTATTAAATTATAAAGAACCATATCCTTATTTATGAAATCATATATGATGTTTTTATTTTGTTTTGGTTAATAATATTTCATTATTACCCTTCTTTCGGTCATTAACTCCAATATTTTTCTATGCATGTTTTGTCGTGTAAGTCATTTTTCATATGCATATGATATATTTATTTCATGCCCAGAATTATATTTGTATCATAGATATAATATTTACTCATTATATACATTTTTTATAATCATTGTTTAATGTTTAACATGGAAAATTAATTACATCACGTCTTGGAGACGATTGGTCGTACGTACGCATGAGTGAAAGTATAATTCCCCTAATGGTGAAAAGGTAAGGATGTATATGGTATATTATTTTTTTAAAGAACTAATATAATGTCATATTTGTTATTTATATCTATGATATCCGTCATTAAAACCATCCAAATAATGTTGTGATAAAAAATAGATTAGACCGTGTCGTGGAGAGGGTAAGTTTTATGTACGAACGTGTCGAGTTTTCGTTTTTTGTAGGATAGATATACCATGAAATATGGTTGATAATTAATCCAAATAACATCTTATAAGGTATATTATACTAGATTTATTACATTAATATGGATGTAACACATGAAGTATAAGTATAAGAAGAAGTGAACTTGAATGAGTTGGTAAAACAAATACTTCTTCTTCAATTAACATCTGTTAGATCACTTCTAAAAGGATCTAGAGTTGTTATTTTTGGATGAAAGATTCCTTTAGATCTTTCATATGTATGTTATGGAAATAAATTTTATGGTTTTGGTTGATATATAAGCCTCAATGTGGTGTCAATATTTGAGGGTGGATGTGCCATTTTATAATTGAGATGGAGGCACTTTTGGAAACCTTCAAAATAATAAATTAATATAAATTGGTTTTAATAAAAAAATTATTCCAGAGTGACTTATTTTAAATATTTGATTATTATGTATATAAATAATCTCAACTAATAATTTTTATATAATTTTAGTTCCCATTTTTACCCTCATCGACTTTCTTTAACCCTTATTTAATCTCTTTAACTCTGACCATGACAACATGGGTTTTTACAACTTAATTGTTAATATAGTTACAATAAAATTTCAAAATAACATCACATGAGTAACAGATTTAATATATAACATTTTCCCAACCATTTATCATAATTTCATATTTTTATGAATTTTATATCATTTAATAAAATATTATTTATTTTAATATATCACTAGTTCTAATTTTGACACTATTCATAACTTAACATTTTAAATATATCATAATAATAAGTTATATTCCAAAAAACCTTCAATACATACATAATATGTCGATTTCATCCAATGAAATTCATATATGACATTAATTACCTCAAAATATATTAATTTTAATATTTTCAATTTCATTTATTTGATATTTATTTTAGTTAAACAGTTACTACATCATCATTATATAAGCCATTAAGATAATTATTAATATATTAATATTTGATTATAAATTATCATGATGCAGATCAGCATTTTATATTTAAATTTAATATTTACATTAAAATTTATATTCCTTATAACCTTATATTAAAAATGATATAGATCTACACAATATGAGTATGACATATTTAACTTCAATTTAAATAAAGTATACTAAATTTTATACTCTCATATATGAGGACTAAAAAGGATATAATCTCATACCAAAGATGTTTTTGGTTAACACCCACTTATCCAATAATATTTGGACAAGTGTTAGGGTAATTTTTTAATATTTATAATTTTATTTTTACCCTAAATTTCTCTATTTTCTTTTAAATGTGTCAATAAAAAATAATAAAATTTCCATTTATAATGCCCAAAAGTAAGAGAAACCTATTTCAATAATTTAAACTCAATGATTCCGAATAAGGAATCCATTTAAAAAATTAAAAATTCATAATTTCCAGTAACTAATTTAAAATTAATCTCATTGATGGAATAAGAAAATGGGTTTTTAAAGTGAAAACTTTCATATGATTGAAATATTTTTATATCCAAATTAAATGTGAAATTGATTACAATTACCTAAATTGGATTAAATTATAAAAAATTAATCTAATTACACATTAAAATTATTATAGATATAATTTAATACTATAAATTATTTATATGAAATAGTTGTTTTCAGTTAGAATATAATATTTTAACACAATTCATCAAAACATGAAACTTATCATAAAAATATAAAATATTGAACCAAAGTAAATTTTGATATTATTATTTTAATTAAGAACTTTATTTGGTCAAATATAATTTATTTATGTGATAAAAACTACATTTAAAACAAGTTTGACATCAAAAAGAGATCAAAATACTTTTATAAAAATATAGGTTTTAGGTGTCATATTAGGTTTGTTCTTATCTTATGTCTATGAAATATATTGGACGAGTATAACAAATAAATTATTGAATATATAAAATATATATTTCATTAATATCATTAATTAATTATTATTAATTAAATTTATTAAGACAAAATTATTTTGGGAGAAAAAAATTAAAATATTTCCTTTATATTTAATTGTGGTATATTTTTATTTCTAATAAATTAGTCACCCATGATTTCATCTTATATTTTTATATAACATATACTTACATAAGTAAGTTAATACTATTAATATCCTCCAATTTAATGGAAAGGTTATATATTATTATATTAAATAATAATATTTTAATACTATATTGTTCTTCATTAAAACTATGTCTTATATGCAACACAAGATATCGAAGAGATTCGTGATTGCATGAAACATAAGATTAGCTTGGTGTTTTATTTAAATAATTTTAAAAAAATTTAAATTTATTCTAAAATAAAAATATAGTAAAATTGTTGGGTGTTACATTTCTAGTCATATTTAATTGTAAAAACAGTAAAATTTCGTTCATGCGGCCAACATTAGAACAGAATTACATGGGTTTAAACTAAAAAGATAAAAGTTAAAATGACCTAAAATAATTTATAAATACCTTTATATATAAATATTATTACCCTATATCATATTATATTCATAAATTATCAATTTTTATTCATTTTTTCTAGAATAAATCATTAATATATTTTAATCCTTTTGAAAATTTCATGTTTTTCCTCTCCCTACTTATATAAAAAAAAACCCCTCTCCACTTTTCTCTACAATTAGAAATACTTTTTCATATAATACATGCACAAATACCTTCCATAGTACCATCAAAATTTCTTAATGGCTCTGGTTTGATCAGAAAACCAACCGAGGAAGTATTTAGGTAGAATCATGAAGATGTTTTCCAATTAGGACATATAGTTCATAAAATAGTATTTTTTTATTCATTTTTTTCTCTATAAAATATCTTTCAAATATGATGAAATAATAATAAAATTATATTCCATATTATTATATGTTTTCTTTTTATGGAATAACCTATATTTATCTCCATTTTCCATAAAATTTGATATGAAAATGTCAATCATGTATACATAAAACTACCACCCCACAAACCAATGTAATTAATTTGCTATCACTACCCCTCATGGTTGATTATGAATATGGATATAATATATATATATATATATATATGTATGTATCTGTGTGTGTGATATTAATAATGTATTTATTATTATGTAAAGATAATATATTATCTAATTTCTTACATTTCAATCCATTGAAAAAAGATAACAAGATTTGTGCGTATTTGTCGATTACCGCCTATATTAAGAATTATGATTCATTTTCATCACTACATCATATTATTTGTATATATATGTTTTTTAAAGAAATAATATGATATTTATGATATAAAGATTATTATTTAAAGTTAAAATAATACTTAACTTGTTTCCATCATGTTCATTGAAAATTGAAAATCTTACTCATGTATATGTAGCACATATCGCCTTCATAATTATAAACTAAATAATTTTAAATAACCATATATAATCATTTATTTTAAATGTAAAACTAATATTTAAAAAATATAATTATGTCATGATTATTATTTTTTATATGATGGAATAATTACCACTTTCCCATAGTCAAATTGCCTAATTAATTTTTGATATATGATCTAAACATCATTAAAACATATGAAGTGGGCATAATTGATCACTTAATATTATATAAACAAGTAATAAAAAATTAAAAGGAATATTGAACATGAATAGGGGTCTTAATAACTGGAATTATTAACATAATTTTATTATTCTTGAAAATAAATAATGTATGTGAAGAGTCATGCAAGATATATGGGACACTTTACCATAATAACATATTTTTATAGGTTTTCAAGATTTATTTTCTAAATATTTTTATTTCACATCTATATTCTTAATGTCATTTTATAAATGTGTTTATATGGTAGTAAATTTATTATAAAGTAAAATGTATTTCATTTTTTATCTTTTTAAAAGTTGTTCAAAATGAATCATTTTATTTATTTTAAATTCAAATCTATAATCAAAATGGAAAAAACTAATGTATCATTTTAATATATATGGTTCCAATAGTCTTTCCCCACCACTATAACTATTATTATATGTTTGTATTCCTTTATAATAATTCATGTTTTACTAAAATAAAACCCCTTCATTCATTTTGTATTGGTTTTTTTGAAAATGGGTTTAAATGGTTTTGATGTTTTGATATATCAAAATTGATTTTTTTATCATTGAAAGGAATATTTTTATATTTTTGATTAAAAAATATATTATTTAATGTATTGTGGTTTTATTATGGTTCTTGGGAAATTTTTATGTTGAAGTCTGTGGCTGATATTTATCATGATGATGGGTGAGCCTGATATTTCTCTCAAATTCATTCTATAAAGGGATTGAGATAACTTTTTATGTTTCAATAAAGAGGTTGTTGGAATTTACTAGTTAGTTTTATAAAATTGTATGCATGATTGGAAGAGTGATAGAAACATTGTTTCCCAAGTTACCTACATAATTTATCTATTTTTTATTGTTTTCCATTTATATATTATTTTTTCACTTAGAATGTTAATTATTTTGATTTTAAAAATAATTTTCTTTCTACTTATTAAAGTTTTAATGTATAACATTTTGAAAAATATTTAATGAGTTTATAATGATTTGGAAGAATAAATTATTAGTTTTATTTTTTCTTTAATATTTATTATGAAATGTTTTATGAAAATATTTGGGTTTATATTTTTATTTATTAGGTAACAAAATATTTATTTTGAACCTATTGATTATTTTGAAGATAGAAAAAATTTATTAGTATTCATAGAAAAATTGTTTTCTTTATTTATTTTTATATGTCATTTATTAATAATTTTTATTATATCGGTATTTTTGAAAAATCATAGGGTTTTAATGATGGTTAGGAATAAGTATTGATTCAATATATAAATACTAACGATATGCCCTAAAAATAAAAATTTTTATATATTAAAAGTTGAGTATTGTAAAAAATGGATACTAAGTAGAAGTGTCTACTTTTTGATGTAATATTTTTATTTTTAAGGGTGATAAACTAATTATCCAAAAATATAAATGAAAAATATCTCTAGGATTTTATAATGATGAATTCTTTTCTAAAGAATAAATTTAAGAGATTGTTTAAGGGAAGGTCCTCATAGTTTGTATAACATGAATGGTTTATATAATTTTATAGGTGAGGATGATGTATATAAATAACTATAAGTAATTATAATTTATGGTTTTAATTATATATCATTTTAACATTACATTTTCTATTTTTCTAAACATTTTCTAATCATAATGGTTTTTTACCGAGTAAACAGGGAATCTATTGAAGGATGGTACTAAGGGGGAAATAAACATCCAAATCAAAAACCTAGAATATATGGAACTATAAATGAACATTTTTTTATATTAAATATTAGTTTATGTTTAATATAAATGGTTATGGAATCCATTATAAAGGTAAATTGGATCTACCAAAGGAAAACATGTTTAAAGTGGACCATTTATTGAGAAACCATCCTATAATTTTCTGTGGATATTATGACTAACTGAATGCTCAAGGATAAATTAAATGTCTTGAAATGATATTTTATATCATTTTTTGTTCATATGATTAAAAGGAAACACTTTCTACATGAAATTATGAAGTTTAAGTAGATCAATGGTGGTAGATGGTGAAAATTACTATAAAAATAAAATATATTCACACCTTTTAATGGGATATATTAAAGTATATTTTCCTTGAATTATATTTTCCTAAGGTTTTTTGACATATGATTGAAAATAAATTCCTCAAATTGATGAAATATAATGATTATTTAGCATCCGCCTATAAAGTAAACTTCACATGATTATCATGTTTTACAAAAAATTATATCTCGAATCCTGATAGAATAATTAGTCATTTTTACTATAGAATAAATCTAAGATCCAATAATATTTGGATATAGAGAATTTAAATGTTATGAGAAATTCTTTTGGTGCTGAGAAACTGAAAATTGTCTTTTCTAATGATACAATGTTTTGAAACAACATTATGAAAAAAGAGGTCTATATGATAGGAGAATGTGAATAATCCATCAAAGAAATTTTAATGTAAGTAAATAAAGTATTTAGTTTTTGATATGTGTGGTAAAAAACACCGAGGGGATGTCTTATAAAATATGGGAAGTGGTTCCATTTTTTTTATGGGAATATTTTTTATTATTTAAAATAAATATATAATAGTATTGGTAAGACTAATTTTGTTAAGTAGTGTGTAAGGTGTATAAAATGTAAAAATATTGGTTATTATATGAATTATTATCCAAAAAAATATTTAATTATGGGAAGAAGTAAAACTATATGTGGAAGGTAGTTTTTAAACCCTTTATAACTACATTATTATATATTGGGATGTTGAATGAAGTAGTAACATATATATTAATTTTTTATTATGATTATGGTGAGGCTGTATTGGATTTGGGTTGTACACATTATTTGATTTCTAACACGTTTTCTGGTAAATAAGAAACTTTACCTCAAAAATAAAGTGGTGATATTTAGTTGAGGAAATAATAAATTAATAATATCTTCATATTATTATTGGTAGATGTTGTTTTCCTAGAAACCATATTTTATTTCCCCTTGTAGAATTTGATGTTATTTTGGATAATGATTGGAATTCATTTTATCATCCTAAGATAGATTACAAACCCAATGAACATTATTTTAAATGAGTTTCCATTTATATATAAATATCACCTTAAACCTTTGATAACATATCTAGAAGCTGAGAAACTATTAATATTTTTAACTTAAAGTTATCTTTATTATATTGATAAAAATATGTGATCCATTAAATTAGTGATATTCTAATTGTAAATTATTATTTGGATATTTTTTTCATGATTTTCCTCGTACTAATCATAATTGAGAAATTTATTTTTTTATTTAATTAAATCCTGATGATATACCAATTCCAAAACCCTCTTTTCAAATGGCTCAAGTAGAACTTCTATAAATGAAAAATTTGTTGTAGGAGGTACATGATAAAGGATTCATATATCTAGAACTATCCCATGTGGTGATCCTGATTTATATGTTAAAAATAAATAGTGTTAAATTATGATTTAAATTAATTATAAACCATTGAAATGCATCACTATTAATACTATGTATTTTTTACCTCATATGAATTACAAGTTTTAATCATATCTAAGGTGATCAATATTTTTTAAACCTTGAACTCAGTTTTGGATAAAATCATCTAAGGGAGAAGAAGGATGAAATCCCTATGATATTATTTCATACTAGATATGTGCATTAGGATTTTTTGGTTATTCCGTTTTGGTTGAAAATTGATCTAGTTTTACTCATTGATGTTATTAAAATATTTTTCTAGAAATATTTTGATAAACATTTTTCCATATTTATGGATTATATATTGGTTTATTCAAAAAGTTATGAAGGTCAAGATAAAATAAAGATTGTTCTAAAATACCTAAAATAAAATAAGTTATTTATAAAATTTAGTAAAAATATTTTATAGCATATTTTATTCCACAGAAATATCAAAAAATATGATTGTATAAATATTGAACCTTCTAAAACTAAAGTGGTTGATTAATGTAAATGAAGTATAAATTTTTCCATGATTCATAGTTTTCTTGTATTAGTAGTTTAGTAATAATGGATTTTTTAAAACTTTTCAGTGTTATCCATTCCAATATTCAAGTCAAAAAGAAAAGTATTTTGGTTCATCTTGACAAAGTAATGTAATGTATGTTTATAGGTATTGAAAATACGATTTTTGAACCCCCCCAATTTTTCCATTCTATCCAAAAAATGTATAATTTTTTTATCAAAATTGATTCTTCATGGAAGGGAAATATTTTTGTTTTAATGGGAAATAATTGATTAATCTTTTATGCTTCCCATCAACTAAAACATCATGAGTAAAATTGTCCAGAGCATGGCCTTGAACTAACGACTCAATTTTTTTCTATAAAAAATTTCAAACATTATCTTTATAGAGAATGATTTGAAATATATACTGGCCATAAAATTATGAATTTTATAATCACTCATAAAATGTATAACATCAGATATAGAAGATGGATATAAGAGATTAATGATTACAACTGCATAGTTCATTACAATCAAGAAATGAAAATAGAGTAGTGGATTCTATAGCTGTAATGATAATACCCAATTGATCATGTTATATTTTTAACATGAACCTTTGGTTGTCGAGTTAATTAATTTTTTATTAGAAATTGTTTCATTTTGAAATCCCTTTATTTTTTTTAGGTTTCATTGTAATCATATTTTTTAAAAAAATAAAATTTTTAAAAGGATGATAGTGAGTTTCAGAAAAATGTATAATTGGTTAATAAATTTAATTGTTCTGTATTTATTATTAACAATTGAGTTTTCTGATTCATAGAAATATTACTCGGTGCTATTACAAAATACATATTATGGTAATAATAAAATTTTTGTAATTGTTGATGGATTATGTAAAAATGACCATTTTTTCCCATTTGAGATAATATATATTTGTATCATATTTACCTCATTTCAGTTAAATAGAGAATTAGATTACATAAAGTTACTTAATAAATTTTAACTGTTTGGGTTTTTTAAATTCTCTTTGAATTTATGGAAAGGACATGACAAGTCATTTGGTACTAAATTAACATTTAGCATAGCCATTCATCCTCAATATTATGGATAGTCAAATTGAATGATTTTAATCTTAGAAGACATTCTTCAGGTGTATTCAATGCGTTATCCTAGAATCTGGGATCAATATCTATCACTAGTTGAGTTTTTTTATAATAATACTTTTCATTCTAGTATACATATAGAAACATATGAGTAATTATATAGAACACAATGTCAAAATCTATATTTTTGGAATGAAGTAAGTGAAAGGATGTTATTGGGACTAGAATTTTCAGTTTAAATGCTTGAAAATGGGAATATGATTAAGCAGTACCTGAGAATGGCTTAGGGCATGAAAAAAATGGTTAGTATATAATTGGAGGAAATATCATTTATTCAATGTGGTTAATATTTTTTTTAATATTTCTCTATAAAAAAGTGTAATTTTTTTAGTTGAAAAGGAATGTTAATTTTTTTCATTGTTCCATATGAAATCGTGGAGAATATTGGACCAGTTTCCTATTGAGTAGAATTTCATCCATGTTTATCTTTGGTACATGACATATTTCTTGTCATGATATTAATAAAATATTTTTTATATATATCTCATGCTTTCATCCATAAAGTATTTTAGTTTAAAGAAAATAATTTTAATGAGGAATAATGTGTACAAATTATTTTCCATAGATATAAATTATTTTAGAGTATTTTAATTCATCATGTTAAGTTTTTTTTTAAAAACATATGTTTGACGAAGAAAAATGAGAAATAGAAAAGTTTATAAAATAAAAATATCCCTACATGTTTAAGTAATTTATAAGATTGAGAAGATACATTTTCCAAAAGGGTGGAAGAATATAAAAAACTATGTAATTTTAGAATAAATCATTTTTGATGTCTTTTTAATATTCATTAGTAAGATTTTATAAACTTTTATTCATCATAAGAATATTCTGTAATTTGTTTTGTTAAAATGTAAAAACATTTATTCCATACAAGGTTGTGTTTTCATAGATTATATGGTTTTATTTAGAATATTTATTTCAAAATTAAAAAATTTTAATTTGAAAAAATAAACAGCATTTTGGAATTCATCATTTTGAAATTATCTCATCATTAATTTGATAATTTTCTAAATAGTTTTATTTTATAATTAGTTCGGAAAAATTAAAATTTTTATTGAATATTTTTCCTTTTCTAGTATTTAAAAAGGTTCATTGTTTTTTGGATTAATTTTAAAATATAATTTGTTTATTTTGATTAGAAATAGTCTAATAAATGTTAATGTAATTAACATTATACTTTAATTTGATATAAAAACATTTTTTTACTTGATTTTTTTTTTAAATTAACATTTTACATTATGTTTTTCGAGATTTATTTGAATTTAAATTCTTCCACTACTATTAAATGAATTTGATAAAAAAAAATTCCATATTTTTAATTTAAATAATTAATATTAGGTAATAAGTTGAATTTAATTTTTGTTCATACTGAATCATAAAAAATGTATTCCATTTTTATTATAAAAATAGGTTCACTGAGGGTCAAACTAAAGAGATAATTATTAAAATAACCTAAAAACAATTTTAAATATTATATTTTTTCGTATTTCAACACTATATCATCTAGTATTTTAAAATGGACTCTTTTGGATTCATTTATTTTATTATGATATTTATATTTTTTAATATTTTTAAAAATTTCAAGTGTGTCCTATCCTATAACTTATAAAAGGAAAACCACTCTCCTCTAATATCCACAGTTGATGTATGTTTTATAATTCCAATACCTAGCTAAATACCATACATACATAACTCCCCACCTCATATAGTCCATGGTATATCCAGAAACCAACCTATGAAGGCTTAAGTTTTAAGGACCTGACCTAAAACATAAAATAATCTAGAGTTTTAATTAAGAATTCATTTTTCGTCACTTTTAGTGTCTTTTCAGGTTTATAATTTTAGGGAATTAATACATAACTAAAATATTACAAAACCATATGATACTAAGTGTACACTTCTAATTTTTATCCACTCTTCCCTTATATATAATATTTAAAATAAATCACAACTTTATTTTATGTAAAATCATAAAAACATTCAACTTGTATTCTTATTTTCCATTACTGATCATTAAACCCTGTGAAAAAACATTTTATTATATGGTATGAGCACAAAAATCTCACTAAGGGTCATAAAAATAAATAAAACCATTATTCTTTTGAAAATATGAATACCCATGAAATTTTTACCATTATATTAAATGCTATTTTGATACATGAAATAAAGTATTTCATCATGAAAAAACACACATTTTCCCCCAAAAAATCCTTTAAAATCCATAGAATGCAATTAGAAACCCTATTTGTAATTTTAGAGCATTGTATTCATAAAACCCCTTAAAACAAATTTATTTCTTAAAAAACATATGTTTGACATCCAATTTAATCATTAACAAATTCATTAAAGATCAATAATGGTAATCACCCTTCATATAATCTATGGAATTGTGTCCCATTTTTCATGCACTATTTTGGGGCTCAACCCTTCAAATGAGATATATTGGGATTAGCTGTGAGCTATGATAGAGCTCATCCTATCGAATAAGTTTTATCACGCTCACTTATTATTTATATAATCCTCAGGTGACATATCATGAATCCAAAATTTTATTCTTGAAACTTTTTCATAAAACCATTTTAAAAATTCATTAGATTTTATATAGAAAACCTTTTCAGATTTAAAAAAACCCTTTTCTTTAAAAAAATCAATACAATAATTAACTTTTAATTTTAAAAACATTTTCAGTTCCAAAATTACTAGAAAAAGGCCTATATGGTATTTACTTAAATAAAACATGATTTTTTTAAATTAGTATAGAAATAAAATATCATTAATTATAGATGGAAAATTTATTTTTGTATTATATATTAAAAATACAACATTTATTTTTTCATTTTTCAATACATTTCGTATAAAACATGTAAAGGATTTATTTTTTAAAAATATTTAAATTAAGTAAAAAGAGACATAAAATTTAATATTTAAAATTATATTTCCATATAAATTTTTTTATAAAATCATTTTTAAAATATGGACTTGGAAGATAATGATTTGTAAGGAAAAACTTTAAAGATGATTTTTAAAATTAATGTCTATTACCACTTTGAAAACATTTGAAGCATAATCCACATGAAATAATTACACTAAAAAAGATAAATATAATTCAAATTAATAAATAAATTATACAGAATTTAAAATGGTCTTTATATACCCCTCATAGAAGGATATATGTGCATAATATCAAAATATGCCTCAATCAAAGGAAATTGGGATGGAGTCCCTTACCATGAGTCTAACTTCTCATGGATACTATTTATCATAAAAAATAATAAACTTATATTATTTATTTACTTGGTTAAGAAAAAAGTTCAAGTGAATTATTCCTTTTATTTTAATTATTAACATGTTATAAGAAATTAGATAATCAATTAATTTTCTATCATTTGTTTCTACAATATTTAGCATATGTGTCAAAAATGATTTCGGCAGGTTCACTACTGGTCAAAGAAGACATTATTCACCATCTCTAGGATAATAATAATGAAATTATTTTCATATTTATAAATAAATTATAATTTTTTAAAAACAATAATTAAATATAGTAATGAATAATGAACTATATAACAACCACAAAGAAGGTAGACCATATGTATGCATGAGTAACATTTACATTTCTCAATGATAATTATAGAAAGAAGTTATGGATTATTTATTATTGATAGAATAATCATAATATAAAAATTACCATATTACATTTTTTAAATATAATTATATATGTTATCCATTTCATTTAGTGATGAAAAAAATAATCACCTAACTTGATAGATGCAGTAGTACACATTTCCACAAGCATTCTTTTCATTTTTTTAGTTTAAGAAATAAAATGATATTTTATAAATTAATAATAATAAAAATTTCACAAATATAATTATTATTTATTATATATCACATATATTCATTATCCTTGTCCTTATTATCTACCATGTGATGTGTTATTAAAAAATGAATCATATCGCTTCATGAGGTGGAAGTCTGACGTATAGATGAGCTACGTTACCATATCTCCCACAAAATGGAAATTTGAAGGTATATGTCATACCATAACTCTATAAGTAAAAATATTTTACTAATATTATATATATATATATATATAAATATTTCTTGAATCCATAATTACAACATTACATGATAGGTTATCATAGAAGATGAATGATATCGGTTTGTGTGGCGGTAGTCCATCATACACATGAAAGATGATTTTGTATCATATTTTATGGAATATGAGATGTATTTAGGTTATTCCATTTACATATTAACATATAATTATTTTGAAGAAATTTTTTTATTATAAAATCAAAATTGAATAATATTACATAGAGGTAGAAGAAGAAAGAAATATATAGACACTCGGTTAAGCTGGAAGCCTCTTCTTAATGAAACCTCCTTAGGTAATAACCAAAAGCATTATTAGAATAGATTTATGATGAAAATAATGGATCTAGGTTATTTTTAATTAATTAAGGAATTTAATTGGGCAATAAATAGCCAATAATAATGGGTTTTAATGTGTGAATACGAGAGGATTCTGTGGTCATTTATAAGTGAGGTGAGTGAAACACTTGTAATTTTTGAAATAGAAAATTTATACCCTTTTTCACATAAAAAATGGTTCCATGATAGACCATTATTAATAACTATGCATTATAAGGTATAGATATTTCTATAAAATATATTTTTGAAATATTTTTTGGAAATTTTTACCCATATCACTTTAGATTAACCCATGGTAAATATGTTTTTACCTTAACCATGGAAATTAATTTTTATTATTTTCATTGTTCGTTACTGTCAAAAAATTAGTTGAATTTAGTAGCTATTATAAATTTTTATTATTAATAATATGGAATCTATTTTAAAAAATTCAAACCACATATTCTGAAAAAAATTATTTTACCACAAAACCCACAAACTTAATAAATAATTGGGAATTAGATAAGTTTACTTTTTAAATAGAAGATGATTTTATATTAACTCTATAACTAATAAAAATAAATGTATAGATACACATTAATATTTATTTATATAAAATATTTATAATTAATTTAACAAATTACTATTTATAGATTATATTATTTATTAAAATGGAGAAAAATTAAGTATTTTAAAATAGTTTCTAGAGAAATCTCATTTTTAAATCCAAAAAAAACTTTTACTGAATTGTAATGTAAACATAGGTCAATATGATTTAATTGGATTAAATATAACCAAATTATACATATTTTAATTTTAATAATATTAAAAAATTAATTTTACTTTTAAATTATTTAATTACTTGAAATGAAATTCTATTTTACAAAAACTAAATCCGTATTTTTCACTACATATTGAAAAAACATTATTTTCTGAAAAAATTATAAAATATAATCCTAATTAAATTTTGATATGATTATTTTAATAATGGTAATTATTTTATAAAATAAATTTTCTAAAAGTTATAAAAATTATTTATAATATTTTTCCACAAAATCAATAAAAATAAATTTTGATGAAAACATATTTTTCAAGAGTAAAATTAATTTACTAAAAATTTATTGAGTATTTACTAAGAATTTAAAAATAATTTATATTGAGTAGAAAATTTCTATATATATATATATATCATATATTATTTAATACTAATCATACCTATCAATTTAATAGCTAGGTTATATGGATCATACACTTCATGAGTCGTTATGGATCAGTGTTGCGTGTCAAATACAATATCGAACATAATGTTTTTCTTATAAAATATCAGAATGATAAAACCTATTCCCAAACATTTAATAAACATTGTCATCAAAATTTAAAATTTATCTCAGTAATAAAATCATTGATATTTTAAAATCCCTTTGTTGGAAACCCACATCTTAAAATTTTTTAAGAATAAATTCTCTTGATAAGACAGAAAAATAAGTATGAAGGTCATCGGAAAAAATTCCTAACTAAGTATCCAATAGGAAAAAGTAGTTGGGAAGCGAATAATTTGACATGGAAGAATGAATTAATTTCCAAACAATGATATAAAGTGAGATAAATCATTGATAAAAATAATGATAATAATCAATATCATTTTAAAGATATCAAAGAAAAATAAATTTATGATGAGTTAGAAGGATATTTGGTTCATCATAAGTCAAATTAATAAGATAAAATTCTCATTTTTAAGATATTTTTCCAATAATTTATGAATTATATTTCCATTTATAAAAAAATTATAAAGAAATTATAATTAATTTTCCTCAATTGCCACTAGACCCTCATCATTTATCTCTTAAGGAGTATACAAGATGAATTTGTCTTTCCTCAAGAAATAAAATCAACTTATAAGAAATCACATAATCCCAAAAAGGATCACAAGATTTTCCTTCTATCATTATAGATTAACCACTACCAAACTGGTTATAATTTTTTAAGATGTTGCCAATAATTATAGAGATCCTATTCCAAAACAAAATTAATCACCTAATCACAAATTCACTTTTCAATACCATGGTTATCAATATCATAAAAATTATGTTTTCAAAATCAGCATTATTATCATCTTTCAAATCATTTAATTTAAAATAGTTATTCTAAAATCACCAAAACATAAAATAATCCATTTTTATGCATTTCAACAATCATTATAGTTTTCTAAGAAATATAAATAACAACCTTTAAAATAGCCATAATAATCAAATATCATATAAACCATAAATATAACCAATACCTTAAAACTCATTTAGAAAAAATAGGTAAAAGGATACTTAATTTGAAACTAAAGATTTACATATAAATAAAACTAACAAAAAATCTCTTAAAATGCGATTTATAAATTTAAGATCACATCAATTAAAACCTTAAAATATGTGTCAAATTTTTTTAACATATGATTAGGCTTTGAACAATGTTGATCTTCATGGAGCTTCCATAACTTCACCAGATGGCCTCACATCGATTATAGTAATTGAAAATTATTTTTAAAACATTTCAATTTCTGGTCATGAAGATTTCCACAGAGTAAGAAACTTAAGAAACACATTTGTATAATTCCCCGACTCACTATAGCTAAAACATCTCACTATTAATTTTATATCTTTTATCTCATTTTCTTATCGATCAAGACTCTTTTCCTTGCATTCATGAACCCTATGACCAAAAATTCCACACTTGTAACTCTTTCTGGATCCTAAAAAACAATCCCCAAACTATATTTTACCTCAAATAGAACATGTTTCTACCTTACCTCCATAATTAAAAGGTTTCTTTCTTGTCTATTTCATGCCACATTGAATTATTCTTACTCATTTCATCATGGAACACCTAAGTTTTGAAAAAATCCAATTCAAATTTATCAGTATAAAGAAATACATTATCATAAATTTTAAATTCACCTACAGAAAAATCCTTTAATAAATATGGTTTCAATCTTGAGTAAAATAGTTTTATTCTACTATAATTGTCTTAAATAAAATCAATCACATTCCTAGATAACCTTGTGAATTATACATCATGCATAGCCATTGAATCCTAATTATTTTACTTCAGTGCCATGAATTGTTTCCCCATCCAATATTGAATAGCCTTAGAGAAAAATTACTCAATGAGTAATTCCTTAAATGTGTCTCTTTATATAGAATCAAGATTATCTATCTCTTTGGTATTTCTAACCAAATACCACCATTGATCAGCTTCACCGTTAAAATGAAAAATGGAAAGGATTGCCTTTTGATGTTCAAACACCCCAATGAAATCTGATATCTTCTCCATGGAATTGATTTGTCATTCATCTACCATAGGGTTAGATAATCCATTGGAATATTTGGATGTTTCCTCATGAAATACTCTACTATATAAGTATTCATTTTTTATAGATCTGGTTCCTCTCTATCATGGATAAACGAACTATTTATATATTGTGGAAATTCAACCATCACTATAACAAACAATTATTTTCTAATTCAAATTATCTCAAGATGCATATTTGGAAGTATATTTTTTCCTAGGTTCCTTATGGATAAATATTCTATATTTAATTTATGTAAAACTATTTTAAATATAAATATTTTAGTTGAATCAACATGGTAATATTAAATTTCAATACCATTTTAATGTAACTATAAGGTAAAATAATCAAATAGAATCTTATTAACATTATCATAACCTTATATGTTTACTAAACCTACCTCAAACACCAAGTATACTGATTGTGAATTATTTCTAGTGTACTATAATTGTTAAATATTAGGGAAATTCATGTGTGGATAAGCCACCTCGGGGGATACACCACCATCCCTAGTAGAAGCCTTTTCCTTATGAAGCATGTGGAAAAAGATCCATGTTTTATCCAAGATCACATGTGAGTGCTTCTAATGATCGCATTCCTTCATTTTCATCTGATAGAAAAAATAAGAACCGATCATTAAATATAGCATAATATTTAGTTTTAGTCAATAATTAACATTCTTTATCTTTGAGACTGTTTTTATGTTTAGAGTTTTAGAGAATCAGGTTATAACTCATACATTAGAAAACTATATAATACAAAGTAGAAAATTTCGATTAGTATCAATTTTTTCAAAAATATTAAAATTTAAAAATAATTCATGATTTATTTTCTTGGAAAATCTTCAATAAATTTAATTATTTTTCTTCCTTGACCTTATCCATACTTAAACCCTATGAAAAACATTTTAAAACATTGGATGAGTACAAATATCTCAGTAAGGGACATAAAAAATAAAGAATCTTGTTAGTTTATTTTAAAACGTTGAACCACATGTAATGATTAACTTTATATGAATATATTTTTGAGTGTATAAAAGAAAATATATCACATAAAAACACACACACGTTTTTCTCCAAAATTAATTGACACCGATATCAATAAATTAAAAACCCTTTTTGGAATCATAGATTATAATATTCATAAAAAACCATCAAATCGCCTTTTAATTGGAATAACCATATATGAAACTTCTAATGAAATCATTACCCAATGTATTGGAGAGTTATAATGAGGCTCACCCTTTGTATAAGTAATATTGGGATCACCCATTTTTTGGAGCTATAACATGGCTCAACCCTTCACATAATCTATATTGGGGTCTCCTATGAGTTATAATGGGGGTCAACCTATTGTAAAAGATGTATCGGGAAAACTAATTATTAGTGTAACTCTAAAGTAATATATTATTAATAAAACAATTTATGCTGGAATATTTTTATTATAAAACCTGTAGAAAAACACAACTTATCACATATAAATATTTCCATATATCAAAATTCCATTTACATTAAAATGAAATTTTATAAAATGAAATAATATTTTCCATTTAAAAACCCAATTCTATTACCGAAATACACAATAAAAGGTAGCTATTATTTTTCAATAAAGAGAACATTAAATCTTGTAGAGGAAGATAGAAATAAAATAATAGTCATGGTGCGAGGAAATTTCATTATTTTCATATATGATAAAAATAAAAACTTCCTTTTGTTACTTTTTAATACATTTACCATAAAACACATAAAAATTACATTTTAGAACCTTTGATCTAAAATGAAAATGATACATAATATTTATATTAGATATATTTTATTTCTATTAAAAACTTTTAAAAATCAATTTAAAAACCTGAACATCAAAGATAATGATTTAGAAGGAAACTTTTTAACCGACCTTATTTAAAAAAAGTCAATTACCAATTTAAAAAAAATTAATCATAAGTGAAATGAAAGAATAACATTAAAAAACATTTAATTACTATTATAAAAAATTAATTCAATATATCACATATCAAAGGGGTTGTATTTATACCTCATAGAAGTATATAGTTTCATAACAACAAAATAGTCTTGAATTAAAGGAATATGATCTGAAGTCAACAACCTTGAGCCCAACATGCCACATGAATTCCTTATATTACTGAATAATGAAATAATGTAAATTATTTAATTTATTAATAAATGTTATTAAGTTTATTGTAATTTTTTTCACTTATTACAATGTTATATACAATTACTTATTCAATTTAGTTTACATGATGTGTTTTGATGATATTTTTCTTATGTGTAAAAATGACTTCGGTAGAATGATTATTGTTTAATATTATCAATATTCAACATAATAATAATAATAATAAAATTTTTAGAAAATTTATACATCAATTATAATTTTTGAAACCAATAATGGATGCAATATGAATTTTCTTATAATCATAGAGATGGTTAGTCGTACGTACACAAAAATAACATTTCCACTTTTCAACAATTTATATGCTAAGAAGGTATGAATTATTTTATCATTAAATAATGATAATCATATAATAAATAAAATATTATTTATTTTATTATACTCATGTATAATTCATGTGGTTTAGTGATGAAAAAACAATCACATCACTTCATGGAGGACGTAGTCCACAGGTCTATGAATGATGTTATAATTTTTTAGCGTAAGAAAAAAATGATATATAATATTTTCAGATAGATAAATATTTCAAGAATTTAAATATTATTTAATTTATATCAAATTTATTAATTTTATTTATCCTCATTTTCGTCCATGTAAAGAGTTACTAAAAAATGAATCATATATCTTTGTGAGGTGGTAGTCTACTGTACACATGAGCGATGTTATCATATCCCAAGCGAAATTCAAAGTAATAAGGTATATGTTATACGGTAAATAAAAAGGAATAAATATATTAAAAATATAATATATATTTAAATATTCTTTAAATGCATCATTAAAAAATCTATGAGAGGTGGTGATGGAAAATGAATGGCATCGGTTCGTGAGGCGGTAGTCTGTTGTACATACGAATAATGATTTCATATCTAATTTGAATGATGGGGGAAGGTTTTAGTTTATTATATTAACATTAAAACATTTATTTATATTGGATATATTTGTTTTTTACATAATAATAATTTAAAAATTTTAGAAGTAGGTTGAAGAAGAAATAAAATAAATACGCATAGTTAATCATGATACCTCTTATTCTGGCAACCTCGTTAGGTAAGCACCAAAATCCTTTACAAATTATCATTATATTTAAAATAATCACTAAAGGTATTTTTTTGGTAAGTGAGGAAGATATTTTGGTTGGTATTGGATAATAAAAATGTGTTTGAAGGTGTGATGTGGAGAAGAGGGGTGTCCTTTTATAAGAGAGGTGAGTGGAATACTTGTAAATTTTTAAAATACCAAGGTGTAACCACATTTTTTTACAAGCCAAAAGGCTCCAAAATGGAACATTACTAAGAATTATACATTATAAGGCAAAAATATCTCCATAAAAAAACTTTATACACTTTTTAGATCATTTTAAGAATTTTAAATTTATTTTAACCTCCCAATAAATCAGTTCTAACCTTAACAACAATATTTAATTTTTATTGTTTCACTATTCATTATTCTCAAAAATTAGTTTGAACTTATTGGATAATAAAAATTTTAATGACTCAAATATGTAATATATTTTACTAAATTAAATTCCTATAGGTGGAAAATTTTAATTTAAAATAAAACATGAAGTTGCAATGAAAAAAGAAGGTTATTAAGAACTGTATTTTTTTGAGAAATAACTGATATTATATTTACACTATAACAAATAAAAATAATTGTATGAATTACAATTAATATTTATCTATAAATAATATATAAATTTCACTTAAAAACTCAACAATATGGAATATCTTAATAAATTTAAATAGAGAAACATTGTTGATTTTAAAATATTTTTCAAAAAAATCACGTTTTTAATCCGAAAACAAGCTTATACAAAAAAATTTAATGATTATTAAAATGATTTTATGTTTATTAAATATAAAAAATAACACATATGATACATGGAAAAATATTAATAAAATAATGTGACTTTTAAAGTAATTAATTTATTTAAAGTAAAATAATGTTTTATAGAAATGTTTATTTTTCACTATTCACTAAAAAATAAATATTTTCCAAAAAATAGAAAAATTTCACCGTACATAATTTTTTATATAATTATTTTGAAAAATTATATTAATTCTATTAAAATATATTTTCTAAAATTTATCAAAAAAAATTATAATATTTTCTCACAGAATCATTTACAATAATTTTCAAAGAAAATATATTTTTGATGATTGAAATTACTTTGCATAAAATGTATAGATTATTTAAAAATATTATATAAATGATTTATATTGTGTAGGAAATTTAAATACATTTAGGCATATATATATATCATAATATAGTTTATAATATTCATACTCACCAATTTATTGGCTAGGTTTTAATGATCAAGTATTTTTAGGGTTTTTTAAGCTCATTGTTGTGTGTCAGATATGTTATAGAAGATACAATTAGTATTTTAAAAAATATGATTGTTTTATATATGGTATAAACCTTATTTGATTTTTTAAACAAGATCTATAGTTCTTTTGGAAGAATTATTCTTTTATTTATTTTTCTATCTCTTTCAATTATTCATAATATATTCTTAAATAAGAACATAAATTCATTCCATATACTTATATGTTTTTAAGTTAATGGAATAAACTATATCCATCTCTATATTACATAAAATGGGAAAACAAACCATCGTTCATGTGTGTGGCAGACTACCGCCTCATGAACCGGTCTAATTGTTTTTCCATTACCGCCTCTCTTGGATGATTATAAAGATGAATTTAATGTATATATATTATATTCAATACATATTTATCATTATTTAAAAATAACATATAATTATTTATTACCTTTAAATACATTTGAAGATGATAATGTCATCCATGCTTACGTGTGGGCTACCACCTCCACGAAGCGATGTGATTCATTTTTCATTATCAAATCACATATAGGGTATATGTAAATTTATTTAATTAAATAATATTATATTAATTATATAATTATGATTTTAAAAAGTTAAAATAATTCTTAACAACTTTCTGTTATTTTTATGTTATAATGGACGCATTACTCATAAATACGTATGACCTACTATCTACATGATTTTAACGTAATTAACTCTTAATAACCATATTTCATGGTTGATTTTATAAATTTAATTAATGTATAAAATTATAATTAGGTAATGATTATCATTCTATAGATGATTTAATATTTATAACATTGACCATGGTCAACTTACCAAATTCATTTTGGATATATGAGCCAGAAATCATCAAAAGACTGAACATGAAATTAATTGATTATGTTATTGAATATAAAATAGTAATAAATAAAATTAAATTAATATTAAAAAATAATGATATAATAATTAATATACTTTTATAATTTAGGATGATAATTAAAGTATGTGTTGATTCTTAATAAATGTATGGAGAAATTTTACATAAAAACAAGTTTTAAAATTTTTTAAGATTTATTTTCTTTGTATTTTTCTTCTATTACTATATTATTAATATTATTATATGAATTCATTTATATGGGTATTTATGATTTATAAGTAAAATTTTACGTCACTATTTTCCTTCTTTAAATGTTTTTAAAAATAAATATTTTTTAAATTTTATTCAAAATTATTTGATAAACGGTAAAAGTAATGTCCTATTTTAATTTATATAATTTCAATAGATTTTTTTCTCCACTGTAACCATTATTTTATGTTTTTATTTTTTAAAATGATTTCTTGTTTTATTCGAAGAAAACCCTTTATTTCATTTGTTATTGGTATTTTCAAAATAGTTTTTAAATGGAATGGATATCTCGTTATGAAGAAATTTCTTTCTGATAGGTACAAGAAATATTTTTAAATGTTTGATAATGGAAATTATTTATTTTATTTATTATGATTATTTCATTGTTATTTTGAATTTTTATGATGATAGGAAAGCCTTATGTAGTTCATGATTATAGGTCATCTCGATATATATATTTAATGAATTTTCTTAAATGGGTAGAGTTTATAGGTTGTTTTTCTCCTAAGAGATTATTAGAATTTATCTAGTTGGTTATTCAATTTGTAAGAGTGATAGAAATAGTAATTTAAAAGTTATGTACCAAATTACCTAAATGATTTATTTATATTTTATTTGGTTTTTAATATGAATATTAACATTTTAAAAGTTAATCAAATTAGTTTATATAGAAAGTTTTTTTCTATTTCTTATAGGTGAAATATATAAAATTTGGAAAAAATTATCATGAGAATTTCAATATTATAAAGAAACCTTTATGAGATTTATTTTTCACTTTAATATTTATTACAAAATGTTTAATGAAAACATTTATGTTGTCATGGTTATTTCTTGGGTAATACAATTTTTACTTTCTGACCTAGGTTTTTTTAGAAAAAGAAGTAGATTAGAATTATTAGTTAAAAAGAATTCATTATTTCTTTTAATATGTCCCTTACTAATATTTTTTTCCATACCACATTTTAAAATAATTTTCATAGGTTGTTAATGATTATTGTGGACAAAGATAAAGATAATGTGTAAATTGCGAGGATGCATCATGAAAATAAAACTTGTTATATTATATAAGTTTGGTATTGTAAAAAATGGATACTAAGTTAAAGTATCCACTTTTTTACGTAATATTTTATTTTTTATGGTTTATGACCTAATTTTTTAAAACACTAAACCTAAAATACCTCTATGATTTTAATTAAACGAATTCTTTTAAAATGAATCAATTTTATGGTTTGTTTATGGTCAGGTTCCAGTAGTTTTTATTAATGGAATGGTTCAAATAATTTTAGGAGGTATGATAATATATGTAAATAACATTATGAAATTTTAATTTATAGTAATTGTGATATAGAATTTGAATATTTCCATGTTTCTTTATTTAATTTATGTCTCTTCAGAATTATTTTCCATAGAGTAAATATGAAAGATGAACAAGGAATGCACTAATAAAAAATATATTTCTAAATAAGAAACCTATAATGGTTTGAAGTAGAATATATTAGTATGTTTCTATGATTGATCAATTTAAATATACTCTAAATACTTATGGAATCCATGATAGAGGGAAACTAGATCTACCTCATACATTTTTATATGGGATCATTTTATGAGACAACATTATCCAATATTTAGTGTATTTTCTTACTCAATGATAGTTTATTGATGGATCAAATATATTGAAAATATATTCGATGTCATTTTTTTTCAAATCATCAAACTATAACTTTTTTTACTTTCAGTTTTGAAAGTAAATATGATCAATTTTGTTCATGGGTTATAAATGCAAGAGAAAGAGATTAGTTTGACACCATATAATGGGACACAATCAATAATATTTTCCCTGAGATGTATTTTCTAAATGAAATTATAGATAGGTTGGAAAATAAATTTTTTGAACTAAGACAAATGGAGGAATTTTCAGTGGTTGTGTTTGATGAAAACGTCACCTAATTATAATGGTAGGAAGACAATTTTATCCTGGATATTTATAGTAAAACTAATCACTTTCACTAAATATTAAATCCATGAATTTAAGTGATTTGGCCTCTCATGAATTAAAAAGTTATGAGAAACTTGTTTGATGTGATGAAAAGGTGTAAATGGAGTTTTTTAGGATCATGTGTTTTATTAAATGAATAAAAAATTTGGTTCTAGGAGGCAGTAAAATTGGAAGAATTTATTAAATAAATATGAAGGTAAGAAAATAAAATTTTCATTTTGTGACATTAGTCATAATAATAACCCTGAGGAATAACTTATGAAAACATTGAGGTGCTTTTGATGTGGTTTATTTGGGCATATGGATCATGATTTCATGTAAAAAGATCATTGTTTTGGTAAGATAATTTTTTATAAGAAGTTAGTAAGTTGTTTTATATGTAATGATATGGTTCATTATGTGGTTTTTTTTATTTTAGGATGAGAATTTATTAAGGTAAGTAGTGATAATATAAACATAAGTCACTTAGGAAATCCTTTGCAACTACATTTGTAGTTGCCATTCCACTAGATGAAGTGGCAGCACATGCAATATTTTTTTATTCAGATTATGCTAATGTATTATCTGATTTTGGGTCTACACATTCTGTCAGTTCTGAGAAATTAGAATTTAATATATAAATTTAGCAATATGAATAAAAATAAAAACTTTTGGTAAAAAATACATTGATTAGTATTAAGTCAATATTAATTTAAAAAGATATCCAATTATCATATGTGGTATGGTTTTCCCCATAAACCTTGTTTTATTAAACATTTTAGGATTTTATGTGAATTTATTTATGTATATTCTTTCATTGTATCATTCTGTGATATAATGAAAATCCAAATAAGTCTATTTCTAAAACCCCTATCAAATGGATCAATATGAACTTCTAAAATAGAAAAGTACGTTGAGGGACTATCTTGATAAATGTTTCATTCCTATTAACACTTCATAGTGTGGTGTACCATTATTGTTTATTGAAAATAGATATGGTTCCATGTGTCTTTTCATTGATTATAGTTTATTGAATAAAATAACTATTATTAATTAGTATATATTTCTTCAAATTGATGAATTGTTTGATCAGCACTTGGGAGCAAAGTATTTTTCATGGGTTGATCCCTTATCAGGGTACCATCAGTTGAAGCTATAAGAGGATGACATATGTAAGATATTATTTCATACTAGGTATGGTCATTATGATTTTGTGGTTATACCCGCAATGTTGAAAAATTCTCTAGTTTTATTCATGGATCTTATGAATAGTGTTTTCAATGAATATTTGAATAAATTTTTGATCATTTTTATTAATGATATTGAGTATTATTTAAAAAAATGTGTATTATGAAAAAATATCTTAATATTATTCAAAAAACTCTAAAAGATAAGAACTTGTAGAGAAAATTTTGTAATTGTGATTATTTTTTACAAAAAAATTACATTTCTTTGACATGTTTTAAATAAAGATGTCATAATTTTTTATCCTGGTAAAACTAAAGTGGTCAACTAATGTCCAATACCTGTAAATGTTACTGAGATTCATAGTCTTATTTGATTATTAAGCTATTACTAGTGGTTTTTTTGAAAACATTTCATGGTAACCTAGCCCTATAACTGAGTTAACAAAAAAATATTTATTTTCATCTACGTAAATGAATGAGAAGAATATTTATAGCAATTTAAAATACGATTAGTGAATTCTCTAGTTTTAACCCGACCATCCAAAAGTGGTGACATGTTTTCTGTAATGATGCATCATTAAAGGTACTAGGATATGTTTCAATATATAATGATTATTTAATTGCTTATGAATAATTTTATTTAAAACCATGTGATAAAAATTAACCGACACATAACTTGGAACTGCAGTTTGTAGTGTTTTTTTTGAAAATTTTGAGATATCGTTTACATTGAGAAATGTGTGGAAAATATAATGATCATAATATTTTTAAGTATAATTATACCTGAAAAAATTAATAATAGATAGGGAAAATTAATATATATAAATATGTTTTGGGATTGTACAATTAATTTCCATCTGAGAAAGAAAATAGAGTATCTAATACTTTTATTCTAAAAAAATAATGCATCATTAATCATGATAAATCGAGAATATGATCTTTTAGTGAATGATTTGATGAATATTTTCTTATATATTGGGATGCATTAACTCCCTCTATTATTTCATGTTCAGTATAATCATCTTTGTTAGATAGAATTAAGAAATATCATAAGGAATATAGTGAGTTATAGGGAAAGTTATAATTTGTTAAGAAATGTAAGTCTCCTAAATTTAATATTGAAAAAAATTTGTTTTAAGGTTTATAAAAAGTATATGTATTTCACATAACAATAAATTTAGTTTTATCCTCATAGGTCGTTCTTTTTTGATCCTCTGGAAAACACAAAATTTCATACATACATTCGGGATCATTTCAAGAGTGATGGATTTAAGAAAAATTTTATTTATTCTGGTATGAAATGTTTGAGGTTTCAACTAGCTAATGTTTAATGGTAATTAAAAAATGGGATTATTCATACTATTCTATTTCATGAATGCAAATGTTGATATATATATACGTATTTGGATAAAAATTATCCTCATTATAATAAATAGATAATTATATTAAATGGATTCCCTCTTTCTATAGTATCTAATCATGATCCAAGATTGACCTCTAATATCTTTATATTAATTCATAAGTCATTGGGTACTGAATTATATTTTATTATAACCCTTTATCCCTAGTTTTATGGTTAGTAATAATGAATGATTCTGGACTTGGAGGATACGATTCAAGCTTCTTAAATGGATTATCAGGAAATTTGGGATTAACATTTGAATTTGTTTGATTTTTCATATAATAAATTTTTTTATTCCAATATACAAATAGAACCTTTTGAGGTATTTTATGAAAACTGGTGTCAGACTCCAACTTGTTTTAATGAATTTGGAGAAAATAAAATGGGATGTAACATAGTTGGTAGAATAAATGCATAAAAAGGTGAATATGATTCAACCACACATAATGAAGGATCCTAGTATGTATAAAAGTTATGCAGATAACCATAGGAACGATCTTTCATATGAGGTATGTGATTATGTTTTTCTTTAATGTATCTCTAGAAAAAACAATTATGTGTTTTGGTAAAAATTTGAAGCTAATTCTAAGGATCCATTCACCGTATAAAATATTAGGCAATGTGGGATCAGTTTTCTTTAAAATTTCCTTTCCTCCAAGTTTATCTTAGGTGTAGGATATATATCATGTTTCTTTTCAAAAAAAAATATGAGTTAAATTCATCTCATGTTTAGAGACCTGAGTAGTTTAGATGGAAGAAAACCATTCTTATGAGGAACTATGAATAAAAATTTATGAACATAAAGAGAATAATTTTTCTAATATGTTACTTCATCATTCTAGGGTTTTTAAAAATTTTATATGGTTGAAGAAGAAATATAGAAATCTTAATATGCTATGAAGAAACAATTTCCCCACTTATTTAAGAAATGAATAAAATTTAAAGGAAGAAATTTACAAAACGAAGAAGGATGTAACAACCCATGTAATGTTAAGATAAATAATTTTAATGTCATTTTAATATTAATTAATAGTATTTTAAATATTTATAATAATTATAATAATATTAGGTAATTTTTTAGTTAAAAGGTAAAAAATCATTTTTTTCGAACAAAATTAGGCTCCCATATAATATATGGTTTCATTTAAAGTATTTATCACAAAATTTTAAAATTTAAATTTGAAAATTTTAACTTATTTTTATAATTCTGAATTAAAAAATAATATTTCAATGAATTTTGTAGAACTTTATAAAATGTTTTATTTTTTCAATGAATTGAGAAAAATAATTTTTTATTGAAAACATCTTTTTTTCAGTATTTACCAAGTCACATTATATTTTTCTTTTGTTATAAAACATAATTAATTATTTTTTTTAAAATAACCAAATAAATTTTATGTTAATAAACATCCGACTTAAATTTGGTATAATTCTTTATTACACATATAATGGAATTTTTCTAAAAAATGATATTTCATCTTGGTTTACATGTTTGATTATAAATTAAATAATTCCACTTTAGTGAATTTAATTTTAAAAAAATTTATTCCATATTTTTATAATAATATTTAATATTATGTAGTAATTTCAACTTCATTTTTTTCATAATTAATGGTAAAAATAGTAAACATATGTTATCATTATTAAGGTTAAACTAGTTTTATTGGATGTTAAACTAAAGATATAACGATTTAAATAAAAAACATTTATAATTCCAATTTTATGGCCATATTTTCATGAGTAAGACATTAATATATTTTAATCTTTTTTAAAATTCCAAGTGTTTCCTTTCTCCCACTTATAAAAGGACACCCCCTCTCCTCTATTATTCCTTCCTTAGGAGACTTTTGGTTCAATAAATACCTTCCAAAATCCCGTACTTACTTGACACCACATTTCCTATAGTCCTTTTTTTTATTAAATAAAATAAATAAAATATTTAGGTATAAACCTAGAGAGTATTTTACAAGATGAGGTATAATTCTTAACCAATAAATTTTCTCTTATTTTTTTTCTACATCCTTCAAATATTATTAAACAATTATAAAATAATGACACTAATATCTTACATAAGATGATTTTTTTTATGTTAATTTAATAACTTCTATACATATCATCCTTCCATCATATGATATATATAACTATCGTTCGTGTGTATAGCGGACTACTGTTCTATAAATCGATGTAATTTGTTTCCCATCACCCCTGTAATAGATGGTTATAATGATGGATTAAATTTATATATATATATATATATATATATATTCATGAAATATTTATCATTATACAAATATAATATAAAATCTATTTCCATACATTAAAAATGATAATTTTATTCATTCATGCATCTGGATCACCACCTCTACAAAGTGATGTGATTATTTTTTTTGTCACCACATCACATGCATAGTTTTTGGGGTCTTTAGAACTCTAAATTAAATTTAAGAAAACTTCATAACGTATTTATAGGTAAAACAATAATAGTATCCTAAGAAATTTTTGAAGGAAACCAACCCATGAAGTAACGCTTGTGACTAAAAAGAAAATTACACCATGAAAATCATAACTCTATGGGGACAAAATATTTTTCAATATGACATGGTAGAACCATTTCCCATGGGATAAAATAAACCATTTGTGGGTAAATATGGGGATTTATTCCCCCTATGAATTACCACCCCTATTGATTAATAAATCATTTTCATTGAGGGAGGTCTTTTCTGTCCACTGCGAAAGAATGATTTCACAGGCATGAACATTTTTTTGGGATCCAACAATGGAGTCCTCGTATCCTCAATAGAACAGAGAACCAAATAGTGAGTTTTGTAACTTCTCTATTAAAATATTATAGGAATAGATGAGTGGATGAAGTTATGAAAGATTTATAGAAGGTGTGGAAGAAATTTGTCACATGAAGCACTTTACGGATGCGATCCTACAAACCATATGGAGGTGGTCCTTTGTAGAAACCTTCACAAAAACCCTGTGTGGTGGAACCTATGTTGTGGATGAATATTATTTTTTGGAATTAGGCATATTTTTTGACCTCTCAAATGAATAAATTTCTTCATGGAAAATCCCTCACGGACTCCCCCTCTATGAACATTCCCTATGTGGATTCCCCGTTTGAAGATAGTCCCTCATGGTTGTCCCCTTCGTGGACTATCCGTCATTGACCCCACCCCCCATTTCAGGGATGGTCCCTTGTATCTCCCTTTACAAATAGCCCCTATGCAGATAGTCCCTCATGGACCCCCACCATTTTTTATAGTCCTTTATAGACTCTCCTTCATAGGAAATGATATGTGGCCATCACTATGCACCCATTTACAAAAACTAATATGGATCGTTAGTCTATACACGTGAGGGATGAACCCACAAACCCCCTCTAAATCCATGCTGGGTTGTTGTCCTCTCCCTATGATCCAGTCCCTTTGTTTGTTTCTCTAACCATTATAAAAAATAGAGAGTTTCACCCCAATATTTTTTTAGTGGGTTGAGTATTTTTTAGGTTACATATAATACGACCCTAAATTCCACCGCTAAAATACCATGATTTGATATACTCCTCCATTCTCATGGAAATTACTTGAATTGATTCCACTTTTCCCTTTCATGTGTGTGATGTTTCAATTATCCTCTTGGATTTCTCATGTACATTGAGTTGAAACACTCATCAAGAAACTCATGAAACTTCATCGCCTGACTCCTACGACATGTTGATCCATAAAGGACTTCTCTTGCATAAGTCCAACACTAGCCATTGGTAGTCATCTTTATCCTATTCATCCAAACCATATGATGCTAAAATCTGAAAAATTCTTCCTGGAAACATGATTTTATGTTATTCTACCATTTTTCTCGGTACATAATATTAACATATAGTATACCGAATATGAAAAACATAGGATGCCTCCTATAAAAAACACGATATACCTTATTCACAATGATTAAGATGACTTATGTAATAATCATGATACTATCAAAAAATCATATGGAATCCCTCCTAGAGTATTCCTCTTCTATTTCTTGGGAGATGTTTCAATATTTCTTCTTTTCACCTCCCCAGGTATCCAAAACAAGTGAGTATGTGGTAACTTTAAATCCCACTATCTCTCCCTTTGGGATCTAGAATCCGTCCACCAGTAGGAAAAAGTGGAATGTATGAACATCAGATCTATTTATTTCTCTTATTTCTCACACTGATCATGACTCCAATGGGATTAAAGGTTATCAGAAATCATTACATCCACAAAATACCAACATCTAATGGTCCCCCTCCTCAATATAATCTCAAATCATTTCTCATAAAACATGAATCAAATATGATATAATCCCCAATCAAGTTTGATGGTCCCCATAATTGGGATAATCCCTAACCATGTAACCTAAAATGAGCATTATATACAGTTTAATCCCTGAAACCATGCCTCAATATTGAAATTCCCATATTCCAAATGATAAAGTACCTGACGAGCCTCCTATATTGTTTATGTCCTAACCCTCAACAAATTACATGGGATTTTATTCCCAACTAACTGGGATACGTGGGATGCCTCTCTACGGTCTAAAACTAGCACCCAAATTCACCATTAATTTTTCTGGGCCACATTCCTAGTAGGTACATATCCACCTAGGTGAACACATGTCATTCAGATCCCTCAGTCCACCTTAGCATTATTCCATCACCCACTTTGACCGAGCACCTTCCACCTATACGTCCTTTCCACATGACGTTAAACTATATGGTTCAGTCCACATAACTTGACCATAAAAGGTGATGTTACCAATTATGTGGCATTAAACTACATGGGTTCTGATTTCTCTCATGAGGATATGTAGTAGACATATCTTATGGGTTCGATCTAGACATCAAAACCACATATGTCTCCATAGATAGAAATAAACTCCATAGTTCCCCATGTGTCTTGAAACCAACATCATCCTACTAAAAGACCAAATAATCATTAATCCATATTTTAAAAGGTTCCATTTATAGAAATCCTTAGATACATACAGATATCCATATCAATAGAGAACCTCGTATACATATAGATGATTCCACACCCATGTATGATCATAATTGATTGTTACCTTAGGTTGACCCATATTATAAATACATGGGAATGAACAAAGGATTTGAAAAAATCTCATAAATATATAATATAGTCTATCCATAGAAAATTGTTCCCCCCAAATGGGTGTGATGAGACTGAATTCAATTCTTATTGACCAACGTGAGTTATTAAGTGTTGTTATCCAAGTTTTTCTATGAACACCTTGCTTTAGAATGTAGTCTCATGAGTTTTCAAGGATATAAGTGTCATTGTGTGTTTTTAGATCCATGAAAAATACTCATTAGAGATCACAGATAAATTTTGAACCCAATGTGAATAATTGTGAAAACTCAGCCCCTTAAATAAACCACCTAGAATAAGAATCCTTCATCCAAAAAATGGTGAACCCGGCATAAATCCTTAACCAAGTTGGTGGTGTTACACAGTGTCAGTACCCATTCACATCAAAATTAAAATATGATAGAAGATATCATTAATTATACATTTAATCATTAGATGATACTTTGAAAATGTTTTTTGCCTTTATTTAGTAGCTATATAGCAGAAAATTTTCACTATAACTCTCTCCAATCCAAGGGAACTTCACCATCTTTCATAGACACGTGTATCAGCTAATACATAGACTGAGTCCTCTATAAAACTGATGATGTCATCTCCCAGCCAAAACCTTCACCACTAGGTTTCAATTGAATTGGTCTAATCATACCACCAGAATGGTTCTATCCCAACCCTGTAGGTAGCTCCATAGTCCCTTTTTGGGACCAATTAAGAAAGACGTTGTTTTTAGAAGCTATAAGAAATTTGTGTCAAATTTTTTGTCTTTTTTTCCAAATAATTGACATCAATTCACTTTGTAATATTTTGTGATCATATTAATATCATAATTAGAATATTAAAGAAAAAATTATTAATAAATTCCAATATTTTGAGAATATGTTTTTCTGTAGAAGAGGTTCACCAAACTCACCTTGGGTCCGGAAATAATGATTCGATCGTAATGAGAAACTTTATCAAAGTCTACATGGATATGATATAAATATGATAATTTTTTTTTTGTTTTTTACTTATTTAATACAGTAGTACACTTGAAATAATTATGATTCTAGACATATGATAGAAAGGTGAAGAATAAGTGCTAATAATATATTTGATGTTTGATTTGAAAGAAGAAAGTGTTTTATTACTAGGATGTTATAATACATTCCTATATTAGTTAGATGGTTTAATTGCGATCCTAAATTATATCAATATCAAGAATAATTCATGATTACAAGTTCCGGTGTTAGTTCATCAGTATGATATCACCATGAGAAGAATTGATTGAAGGATGGGAAGTTTTGTTCGAAACATGAGAATACAAAGATAGTGGATTTTAATAAGACCAATAATAAAAAAAGAAAAAAATATTTGGAGAAAGAATCTAGTGTGTACCATAATCAAAAAAATCAAATAATCTGCTACTAATAACATTTCATTATACATGGTGAGACATTAATTAATTGGAGAAAGAATTATTTTTGTATGAAGTTGTTGGGACCAATTAAAATAAATATAAGTAAAAAAAATTGGACTTATTTTTTTTTGAAATCAAGAGACCAATCAACTATATGAAGGTAAAAAATGTAGTCAACTATTTCCATATGGTTGAATTGTTTGTTTCATGTGGGAAAAGAATGAAAGAACTTTGGTATGTTTCCTATTAGTTCAAGAGGAATATAAGTAATACATTTTTTAACAGTCATCGAACATGATGTTGTGAAGACTCATCATACTAGACCTTACACTGATCTATCAAATTGAGATTGAGTTTGATCCTTGAGATACATGATTACATCAATGCGTCATTAAACACAAGACCATCAAACGAAGTAATTTTTTGAATAATTGAAGAAAATAAGAAATGTTTTGGGGTAGTTGAAAATGTTTGGTAAAAGGAGATTTGAAGTTTCCAATGATGTGCTTGCAAGAAGTTCTCATATGTTTAATGGTTATGACTATTTTTATAGAAGAATGGTATCATAGGTTGTTAGTTATCTAGATGGTATTAAGCATCGTAATGGGAAGTCATTTTATTTTTATATGATTTTTTGGTAGTGAATAAAATTAATGAATAATATGTTATTGTACATATGTCATCATCATAATAAAGAAATTTTAATGATAACCAAAATTGGCTAAAATAATGGTTTGAAATTCTAAATTAGGATGAAGCATTGAGAAGATTTGAGAGGTTTGAAGAAGAATCAAGAAGAGTAGATAAGAATTGAATAGGAAAAATATTTATCCAAAATTAATGGGAAATTCATGTTTCGAGAAATTTGGTTATGTGGGGAAACATTTTAGATTCCTACATAATCTACTTTTGGTGAACCAATAAATGAAGTATAGTACATTGTACTTTCTAATAGATTGGAACACTATTCACATGCAGATGAATAGAGATAATTAATAAAATTATAGAGAGAAGAGGTATCCATAAAGAGTTTTCCCAAGGAAGTTTTCCATACAATAGAAAAAGAAGAAAGATCGATTTCAGTAGATTATCAATTGGAACACTGTAATCAGAATAGCAAATCAGACTGAGATTTCTAAACTGAGGTAGAATCAATTTAGAATTGTTTTAGTAGAATTATGGTAGAATTATATTTTTTTACTATGTAATTGGACCAAATAATCCTGATGGGATATCCGAATGTGTATCACTACAATGTCCAAATAAGTTCATTCCTGCTACTAGGTAGGATAGTGAAGAATTTGTTTTTAGTTTATCAAAAATTCAATATTGATAATGTAGCATCGTAATATGTTGGGAGGAAATTAGTTAATGTTTCGTAACTTGTTACATAATCTTGTATTACATCATTTGTCCTATAAGAATCACATTCATTGTTTTATTAATAATAATGCTACACAAGTGTAAGGGTATATCCTACTTGTTTTTATGCACACAAAATGATTGTTTTCTAATGAATTGTGAGGTATTTGATTGAATCCAAACCATACCAAATACATAGACACTATTTTTCAGCAGTGAACCTACTAAATACTTGTCTTCATGTGGATCTGTGATAGTTTTTTATAAAAGTGATAAATAGTTAATATGAGGTGAATGTGGCTTCAAAATAAAGGCAACTTAAAAGAAAAATCTATCACTGATTCACCCCCACTGCTTCTCAGGGGTATGTTGATCATGGATGGGAAATATAAATTATTATTAGAGGAAAAATTCACATCATTTATTATTTTTTGATATTTTTGAAAGTGAAGTTTTAATATAGAATTTGAATTGTTTAAAAAGTAATAGGATTCTGTTCTTCGATGATAGGAACTATCACAACTAGAAGGATATAATTTTTCAATATCTTATGCCTCTTAGGATTTTCATTCTTGAAGTTGTAAAAGCTGGATTTCTTCCTATTGATCAAACTATTCCTCCTAACTCTGTGGATAAGGAAATTCATGAGAATTATGGAAGAGATAAAAAAATTTACCCTTATAGATTTCTGAAAGTGAGAGTCTAATAGTGAAGGTTGTTTCCACTACCAAAGGTATGTGAGAGAAGTTGAACAACACTAATGAAGGAAATAAAAATTTGGAGACGAAAAATTTAAAAATATGGGGATTGATGTAAGAATATCTCAAGTAGGTTAGTATGGATTAGTTGGTGACTTCTTTACAAGGGTGAATTAAATTTTTAGCAATATTACATGTCTTGAGGAAAATTTTTAAGAATCTAATTCTTTTGAAACAATATTGATAAATCTTCATAAAAATTATGATACTAAAATTTACTCATTAGAATATTGATATCTAGAAACATTATCTATGGATGATTTTTATAGTAGTCCCATTACTTATTAAATGAGACAAATAAATCTATGAAATGAAAAACAATAGTTGATAGTGAAATTTCATTCAATTCTAGAATGAAATAAATTCCTAAAAAGATTATTGAAGAAGAATAAGTTGAAGATTTTGATTCCAAAAATGTGGTATGGAAACATATTGATGAATTTATATCCTTGTTTTCAAAAAAACATAAATTTTTATAGGAAATTACAAAGGAAAAAATCCATTAAAATAATTTTAATGTAGTGATGTTGGTCACATTTCAGGAAATTATACCTAATGAAATAATTAATACAATTTTTATCAAGAAGATAGAAAGAAGGCAATATCATAGAATAAATAGAGTGATAAGGCTAAATCTTATTCCAAATGGGAAGATAAAATACTATCCAAATCCAAAAGGATATGTTGTTTGTCTACAGATAATGAAGAAAAAGATAGTGAAGCTGAATCTAAAGATTCTACTGAGAATTATAGAGAGAATAAATTAATTACAATAGTTAATAATAAAGTGATTGAAAGAATAATTTTTGAAGAATAAATTTGATTATAATTTCATCTAAAACCACAATTGAAAGAATGTATAAGAAATATTTCAAGGATTGAGAAGGGAATACAAAAATTTCAAAGTGAATGTTACTTAATAAATAATAAAGAATGTTTTTTCAATGAGAAAGTTATGTTTTTTAAGTGGATTTACAACTTGAAGAAATATATTAGTAAATAAAATAATTATAATGAATATCTATAAGTTAATATGAAAGAAAAAGAAGAATAAATGGAACTTTTTAAACAAAATATTTCTTAAACAGAGAAGAGGGTTACAATTTTATTGAAATATATCTCTAAATTTAGTGATTATTATAGAAAGCGTGAAGCTGAGAAGGATAAAATGTTACATTCAAAGGTTTAGAAACATTTGGAAGTTATTTTTTATGATAATAAAAATAGGATAGTTATGTATGTCTCCAAAATCAATAAATTGGAGAAGTCATAAGTCTCCAAAAATTATAAGTCCAAAAAACTTCCTACAAGTTCTGGTTCTGATAAGGCTAAAAAGAAAACCCAGATAAAGAAGAAGGAACCAGTTTAAAAGATACATTTTGTGACTAAACAGTGTTTTGATGTTAATGAAAATATGGTTTATGAGAAATATACTCACAAATCTTGACAATATGTAAGTTATAGATGTAAATATTATTTCTATTGATACTTCTAGTATTTTGGGGGATTTAGGAACATGGATAATAAGTGTTTTTTTATTCAACAACATTACAATTTTATCAAAAATTATAGAAAGAAAAGTTTGAGGGGGATCTAATGCTCTCAAATGAAGAATTATGAGATGAATGATTTTAAAAAAAATAGAGATGTTTTGTGTGAAAGTTTAAAATAGATTCCAACATTTGGAAACTATTTTTGAAAGATTAGAAAAACCAATAAATATTTTAAGAGGATGGCTTGTTTTGTTATAGAGCCATAAAAAAGATTATAACAACTCTCATAAGACAGTGTGAAGCTATATAAATGGAAATAAAAATATCTTGTTGTACAAAACTCTCTGAAAGATACACAAGGAAAAAATCATTGATCATGAATAGTATGGGTTCTTCTCATATGATAAGAGAGTTAAAACTTTTTAAGGATATGAAATATTTCAAAAAAAGAATTGTAACATTTTGAAATGATGAATTCCTTACTACTAATGGTGGTGGATCAGCCAATATTGGGGGGAAACATTGAAATCCAAGAAATATTTATTTTTGTATTGGCTAAAACACACCAAGATAAGTGTTTTAGAAAAATTGATGAAGGAAACAAAGTTACATTAAAAAGTATTATTTTTTTGTCAAAATAGAGGAATATAGAAATGTTTTTACAATAGGCCAATGTAAATAATGGAACTTAATCAATGATGGTGAAGTTCAAAATTTTTTTACTCAAATATTATTGAAGAGAACCAATTGTGGAATAAAATGCTGGTACACATGTGTCAAAGAAACATGAGAACATTATCAAAGGGAGATATTATTTGTGTAATTTTTGATATGTCAAGAAGAAGATATTGGTGTTTCATACATTTTCAAAAAGGAATGATTACAACATATATTTTTAATAATTTTAAAATTTGTTCAAAATGACCCCTAGAACATGTTCATTTTGAAATATGTAGTCCTATAAAGAAATTTTCAGATCATAGAGATAAGTACTTCATTACATTGATTAATGAATCTACTCACATTACTTATGTTATTTATGTAAAATATAATATATATTCTAAAAAATTATTTTTTCATGAGAAAAGATGAGAATAAATTTGAGTATTCATTAAAGATTTTGAGAATGGAAAACTAAGGGGAATAGAAAAATTACAAGTTTAAAAGTTACTTGAGAAGCCAGAAATTCTGAAATAGTTAATACATTATACACTCCTTAACAAAATGTCTTTTATAAAAGGGAAATATAATTCTTGCTCAAATGGGGTGAAGTATGTTACTTGGTGATAGAATATCTAATTACATTTAGAAGAAATCCACGAATACTAGTATTTATATTCAAAACCAATGTATCTATATTCCATGCGTAGATATGACTCCATATGAAATGCTTTATGAAAAAAACTTTTAAACTCTTAAGTGTTTTCCAAAGTTGATGCATCATAATTAATAAATATGGAAACCATGGATAGTTTGAGATATTAGTTGAAGATGGAATTTTTATTAGTTATGATCTAAAAGTATGTTTATATAGATGTTTCAACAAATATATTAGAAGATTATTTGACTTTGAATATATGAAATTTTTTTAAAAATATGCGGAATATGCAAAACAAATTTCTGCAGATAAGGAAGATGAATAAAATAAAATAATTTTTATTAACAATGCTGATAAGGATGTAAAAAATTGAAATCATAATAAAAAATAATAATCAAAATCAATTGTTTCTAGTGATGTGGAAGAATCTAAAAAATCTCCTTAGAGGTGGAAGAAGAAAGTGGATGCTGAAAATATAATTGGTGATCAATATCAAAAGATTCAAACAATAAGAACATGAAAAGATTTTATACACGCGTATTTATATTCAAAAGTTGATGTGAAATATGTTAATGAAGTTTTTTAACATCCATAACGAGTTTAGGATATGAATGAAGAGTTGAATAAAATAAAAAAGAATGATAATTGGGAACTTGTACCTTAACAAAGTGAAAAAATGTTATTGGTACAAAGTGTTTTTTATTGAAAAAGATGAATATAGATGGAGAAGTATTAAGAAACAAATAAAGGATAATTTTCAATGGTTACACATATATTACAGGCATTGAAACTGATGATCCCACTTCTCTAGTGGATAGATAAGAAACAATTTGAATCATTCTTCTTATTATTGTAGAAAAATGTTACAAAAAATTTCATATTGATGTGAAATCATTATTTTTTAATGGTGAGAATATTGAGGGAATTTATTGTCAAAAATATTTGGATTTTTTTGGGAAGGATTAAATTTATTTCTTCAAATTGAATAAATTCTTTGATGGGACAAAATAATCTTTGAGGGCCTGATTTTCCAAATTCGAAATATACATAAGAAATATAATTTTTAAGATTGGGAGGGTTGATATTAATCTATACATCAAATAAAGTGATGGATTGTATCTCATTATAATTTTTTATATGGATGACGTTATATTTATTAATAATGATGAGAGATCTTGTGAAATATTTGCTGAAGATATGATTTTTTTTAGATTTCCATGCTGGGTGAAATGAAAGACTTTGTTGGTTGACAAAAATAAAAAAAATAAGAAACCAGTATTTCAAGAAACTTATACTAAAGAACATATTAAGATGTTTGGAATGGAAAACTAAAAACATTTTTCTACCAAAATATCAGTGGGAACAAAGTATACCAAATATGGAGAAGGTAAGGAACTAGACTCTAATGTTTTTTGGAAACTGAATGCATGCTTTTTGTATTTTACTACCTCAAGACCAGTAATTTTTTATGTTGTCAAATTATGTTAAATATTTAATATTTCACTAAAATAATCCCACATATGAAGTGTAAAAATATTTCCTATATATATCAAGGGCCTAAAAAATTATGGAACGAGGTATGACAGTTGAAAAATTACAGACTTTTTTGGGAATTCTTATGCTTATTGGGAGGAAATGTAGATGATAGAATATCTACATCCAGTAAAGTTTGGAATCTAGGGAAAAAAATTATTAGGCATAAAAAGAAACAAAATTCAGTAAATCCTAGCATGGATGAATATGAAAATTTCTTTGTTAGTCAAGTTTCTACAAAACATTGGTGGATGAACACTCAGTTGTAAGAATTACTTATTAAAGTAATGGTTCTCAAGATCTTGGGTTATGATAATCAATGTCCAGTGACCATATATGTGACCTAGGACAACATTAGTGTTCAAAACATATTTACATCAAATAACTCTTCATCAAAGATAATATGGAGAAGAATGAATTAATATTATAGTATGTTCCTACATAAAACCAAGTTGCTGATATTTTCAAAAAACCTTTACTGAAGGAATAATTTTTCAAAATAACGTTCAACATGGCCATCCAGTCTCTTTCTCATCAATATTTAGGTATGTGTTTTTGTCCCTTCTCCCATTAATTCATTATATAGTGTTGTCATGGGGGATATTTTTCTAATAATATTATCCACTAATACGTACAAAACATTTTAATGAACCATGTATGTTGTGGGGAGTTGTGGGTAAGCTATGAACTCAACATATATAAGTGTGAACTATTCTAATAGTTTGTTGGATTGGTTTTGGGAAAAAAAATTTCTAGGTAAGTAATGAAGTAAATAAATATGTGAATAAAATCTAAATAAGTTTCATGAGTTAGTACATTTGTACATCACCATTTTCTGTATCAATGATTCTTATTTCCTATAAAGAGTTATCTCATCTAGTCTTAGAACTCAATAATAATTAATACATAGCTTGAGGTTACAATGTTAATTGATTTGTGAACCTTGGTTGAAAATAAAATTCAGAAGGGGAAATTTTTGGGACCATGTTTGCAAGAAGTTTTTTTACAATCTAGAAGAAGTTTGTGCTACAAGTTTTGTCTTGTTTCAATGAAATGAAATCAATTCACTTTGTAATAGTTGGTGATCAGAATCTATCATAATCATAATATTGGACAAAACATTCTTATGAAATTCCATCAGTTTGTAATGATTTTTTTCTAGAGAAAATGTTCATCACACTCACCTTGGGTCCAAAATAAAATATTTGATCAAAATGAGAAACAATATTAGAGTTTTCATGCCTTTGATATAAATATAATGATGGTTTTACATTTTTTTACTTATTTTGTATCGTAATTCACCTAAAAACATGTGATGCTAGCATTATGAAATAAAGGGGTACAACAATTGTTTCCAATCATCATAAGTCCTGATTGGAATGAATGAAGTTTTGGAAGACAAGGAAGTTATAATATTTTAATACTTTAGTCATTTCATGGTATGACAATCCTAAATTCTCTAAAATTTATGAGTAAATAATTATTACAAGAAGAATTTTTTTTAAGGAGAAAGTTTAAGAAGTTTTAGTATTATATTCTTGGTTCATTGGTGTGAGATCACCAGAATTATAATTTTCTGAAGGATGGGATGTTTCTTTTGAAATGTGATAAGGAAAATATGTTGGGTTTTACTCAGAAAAATAATCAATAAGATACAAATATTTTTTGAAAGATATTTATGTGCACTATAATAATAAAAGGAATGACATTTTTGTTGGTACTAGTCCATCAGATGTGGTGTACCACTAATTAATCATAGGTAGAATTTTTTTTCTTGGGATTTTTTAAGACTAATGAAAATGAAAATAAGTAGAGTATGTTGGTACTGATGTGTGTAACAAAGTCATATACTGATCAACTGGATGAAGATTAACATTGTAATCAATCATTTTTATAAATTTAAATTATTTTTTTCAAGTGGGTCATGAATAAAAGGAGAACACTAATATGTTTTCAATTGGTTCAATAGGAAAATACAAAATACTTTTTTTAACTATCATCAGATATGAATTGGTGCCAAATCAGCATACTAGTACTAACACTGATCAATCAGAGTGATAATGACATTGATCGATCATACGAATGATAACACTGATATGTCATTAGATGTAGAATCATCCGACCATGGAAGTTGTTGTAAAATTTAAGAAAACATATAATGTTTTAGATAAATTGAAGAAGTTTGGTAAAATTAATTTTGAATTTTTTTTTTAAGTTCTTACAAGAAGGGAATATATATTTAGAATTTGCATCTATGTTTATGGAAGATCAGTTTCAGTGATTTTTTTTCCTTCTGTTGTTACTACGAAATGTAATGAAAAGTCATTTTCTTTTTATATTATTAATTTTTAATGGAGAAACATAATGTAGAATATGCTATTGGACATATTTATTATTTTAATTAATAAATTGGAATTAAAATTGGAATAGGACTAAATAATGGTGAGAAATACTGAAGCAAGATAAACCCTTGTAAATATTCAAGAAGTTTCAAAATGAGTCATGAAGAGTAGATAAAAACTAAAGAATCCAATGTTGGAGCTAAAATGAAGGTAAAATTTCAGTTTTGGGATATTTGGTTTTGTGGTAAAACTTTCAATATTCAAACTTAAACCACTTTTGGTGCACCTATGAAAGGAGGAGAGTAAATTTTACATTCTAGAGAATTATAAATCTATTCATGTGCACACAAAGAGAGAGAAGTTCTAATGTTCTAGAGATAAGAGGTATCCTAAAAAAGTTTTATTGAGGACTTTTTTCAGAAATAATTAAAATAAATATGATAATATTAAGTGGATTATTAGATAATTCTAGGTTATTGCACCTAAAAACTGGATTGAGATTTCTAGACTGAGGCAAAAGTAGATAAAAATTGTTTCAGAAGAATTTTGGTAAACTTATATTTCCAGACTGAGTAATTAGGTAGAATAATCAGACTAAGATATCAAAAGTAGTATAATTATGAAGTCCAAATAAGTTCTTACCTACTAATGTGTAGTAATGTTAAGAATTCTTTTGATTGTTATCAAATGTTAAACTTCATATGGAATCACAATAACATGTTTGGAAGAAATTGGTGAATGCTTTGTAACTTGTTACACCAACTTGTATGATATCATTTATGATAGAAGAATCACACGTAATTTTATATTGAAAATAGAGATACACAAGTATAAGGGTATATCCAACTTGTTTTTATCAACACAAAAAGAATTTTTTTCACCTGTATTGTGTGCTATTGGGTTATTTTCAATCCATACTTAGGACATAACTACTCTTTTTTATTAGTGAAACTTGTAAATACTTGTCTTCTTATGGGTGTTTGAGTTTTTTTATCAAATTGATAAATATTTAACTAGAGGTTAAGGTTATTTCAAACTAAATTAAAACTAAAAGAAAATGGTATCGCTTATTCACCCCCCCTCTTAGTGATATATTAATCATGTCTAGAAAATATCACATCAATCCATGAATCCCCACAAGTCATCATCCTAGTGATGGTTGGAGGTCTAGAACCAGATGGCCCCAGTAGCCATCTCAAACCATTTCAGGAGATTTTCCTTGGAATGTGATAATGATTTCCTCCCTTACCTTGGGTCAGATAATTAAGTGGTTATCAGCCACTTCATCCCAACAACACAGGGGCCCCGCTCAAGGGACCCTTCTAGTAATAATTTCTATTAATGTAGTTCAGCTCTATATTCATAGAATTCATAGGATACCACCTTGTGGGTCCCATGCAAATTCCTATGGACATGGGTCCCTAGGGTAGCGTGCAATGGTCAAAGATCGGATAATCAAAAATAATTCATCATTAATATGGCTATTGAAGAATTCCACAAAGTAAATATGTTGGAAACCTACAAGTAGAAATGTATTCCTACTTACTTGTAGGAATATCATCTGTAAACAAAGGTGGAAAAGGATCAGAGACAAGTTCATGCAGTAAATAATCATGCCCACTAGAGAAATATAGTGGTGAACTACAAGAAGATGCAAATTCTTTCTCATTCACAATAAGCCATCATGAAAATATGGTGGAAACCAATGAGCATACATATATTAATACTCACTCTTATGAATCCTGCCAATAAAATACAATGAAAACCCACAGGAAGACACAAATCCTTCCTTGTTTGTATAATTCCCACCCGTAAAATACAATGACAAACCATGAGAAGATAAAAATATCTACTCATTCATAGGAAGATCATTAGTTAAATATGATGCACCCCATGAGGAGATGAAAATTCATACTCATTCACATCAATCCCACTATGAAACGATGATGGAAAACTACAAGAATATACAAATCCCAATGAATTCACATCAATCCCTCCATGAAAATATGGAGACAATCAACTATAATTTGCAAATTCCTACTCATTCGTATATGTCCCACTAATAAAATACGATGGAAAAATATGAGAATATTGAAATTTCTAAAAATTCAAATCAACACCATCAATCAAATACAATAAAAATTAGATAAAGTAGCTAACATATCCTATTTGTGAACAAAAGGATGAACCATACATTTTCCCTACAAATGAGAATGGTTAGTACTTACTGGTAGGGATGGAGGATTAAAGCAGGCACATATTCCTTCTCCAACACTAGAATTGTAAAATATTACCATTCCATGTAAAAATGTCTCTTAACAAGTCTTAGAAATAATGTAGGGTCATACATCAATCCTTGACCATATCCTCTAAACTCTTCATGTTTTAATCACATTAGAAGAAATAACAAGGATCTGGGCCCACAACACCACCTCATCAAGTGGGGTGACTCATCCACACAACATGGTGGTCTCACAGAAGAATTAAGGCATCCCTTCTTCTATCTAGGATGGTTTTGGAAATATTCCATGATAAATGGAAAGTAGGATTGGGAAAAAATACACATTCCAATTGGAGGACACTGATCCACTTTTTTGGCCACTCCAAATATGGAGTATAAACTTTCTTGCATTTCATATACTTATAGGAATATCATGGAAGAACTATAGAGTACAATTCAATAAGAACTCATATATTAAGGACATAACATATAGAAAATATCCCTAGTCTCTCAAGAGAGTACCGAAAAATAAATTGCACCAAAGGAAACTAGAAAATGATGACAAGAATCATAACCCTCCTATACTAGAATCTTGAATTCTTTATGCTATAAAATTATTATCACTATTGCCCCATGATCATTTCAATCAATTAACAAATAACGAGTGTGGTATTAGTAGTTATGATGGTACTGTATAATGCATTGTCGCTAGAATCACTATAGGTCCTACCAAAGGAATCTAAAATGAAGGAATCTATTGTGGGAACAACTGATTGATCATGAGATCTCATCTCTTGATGTGCTTCACATTATCCCTCATCGAGTCCAGAAGACCAAATAGCAAGAATGTACTCCCCATGATGCTAGCCTCACTGATGTTCCTCCATAGGGTATGTGCTGTATAAATTCTCCCTATAATTGGACATCGAACTATGATGGTATTCCTCTCTATGATAGAACCCACTGTGACATTCCTCCCTGTATTGATATTTTATTTCGATAAGAATTACCACCCCTTGTAGATTCAAATATGAGAAATCATTCATATTCTGGGGTTCGTAGAATGATGTGGCCATATATGATAGAAACCCTATAAAAGAAAATTGGCATCTTTAATCAACTAGATGATGGAATTGGAAAATTCTTATCCTTTGAGCCACCCCCAGACCATTCTCATACCAACAAGACCCCTTCTATCCCTGCTACTTGTGATAAAATTATCAAGAAGCACTCATATGTTGTGAATAAAGTTGGTGGTATCTCACTGAAGAATTAAGTTATATGATTATCATGAGAATCCAATTGGTCATTGAGGACATACAAATCCTGTTTTCACTCTTCCACTTCTCTTTTAGATATTCTAGAGTCATTGTCTGAAGAATTCATACACAACATCAATAAGAATCTTTGGACAACTATTTTCTACATAAAAATTTTATTTCCTCACTTTTGGTAGGTAGATGATATCAAAATATTGGGGGAGATTCGCTATCAAATCGATATTGAATCCCTTCCTTCTGTATGGTGATGATGATTAGAGATGTGGCATAACAATCATCAATCACAATTCCTAAATTTGTTTCTTGTTTTCTGTCATCTAATTGTCGACTCCATGCCTATAGTTCATATATAGGGATGGGGGAGCATGGAACCTTTCATTTTACCTCATTAATCATTAAACAGGACCCACTAGAAATGAAATCATGTAATTTAATTACTCTATGGTGGATATTAATAAAAACCCATGCTATGGGATCATTGAACACTAAACAACAATTTTCCTTGAATAATTATCAAAATATTCATGCCCAACTAGAGAAATTCATTGAAAAACTCCTAAACCAGGCACCTAAAAACATTTAATAGTATTCTATCTAAAGGGGATCCAGTAATTAAGCACTATTAATGTCCTAATAATCATGAATTTCATGTGAAGACTTGGCATTGTATCTGGATCATGATCGAATGAGGATGAATGAGATAATTAAAGTGGTGATAGTAGAGGTAGATCCGACAGTGAGGGATCATCCCCAGCCCATTGCGTTGAGTGAATTTTTAACACAAAATGTTCCCCAATTATGGATAAATCATCCCAAGGAACAACAAATAGAGAATGGGAGAAACCCCATCTTGTAGGGGTATGGCCATTTTTACCTCGACCACCCCCTCAACAAAAAACATCAATTTCCCATTTAGGAAAGATGGAAAGTGGTAACGTCTCCTAGATTTTCATATTGTGGGGCCCATTTCCCCCATAAGTGAGGCATATTCCCAGGATTCATAAAGGTTCCCTTTGAGTCAATCTTCACCAAGAAGCTCGTAGAGGATCCCAAAAGGGAAAAGATAGTACTATAAAAAAGTGAAAATAACCCTCCTATCATTTGATATTCAGTATTTTGAATGTAATTAATTATGAATTGGTAAACATCATGGGTGTCAACCCTATGGACGACACTGAAAAATATAAAAATGAAAGTGATCAAGGAGAATATGTCTTTATCCATAGCATGGTCCATAGGGAGATAAAAATAAGGTGTGTGTAGCTAGAACCAAAGAATCACCCTATATTTTGGTTCTCCCTATATCAATCTCATACTGACTACTTAGAGAATATCTAATAAGAATAATGGAAAGGATACATAAAATATTCCACCTCCTCTCAATGAGGAAGAGATCCCTATGTTTGAAGAAATAATCACTCAATATGAGGATGAAATGAATGATTTTAGGAGACATGCCCCTGAATTTATCTGAGGTAGTGTTCCTACAAAACATTCTCCTTGAAAATAGCCACAATGCACACTTCCAACAGGCATACCTTAACAACGAAGGTTTATCCTGAGGAATGATGTAGGACCAGGACTTCCACCCAACTCTGCACCCATAACATTTGTTTACTAGGGATTGAATAGGATGTAAATTAATATATCCCTCCATTAAAGAGATAATTGGAATGGGTTCAGTCAAATCCTCAAAAGATTTCCCTAGATGGATATTAGACTCCAATGTTGGAGGAACCGATACATCAGATCCAACCAATTTTTACACATATCCAATATCCTATTCATATAACCCCTCATAATGGGATTATTGACACCATTTATTCATTTTCATATCAATTGTAATCCATGGAATAGTAGTGTGCACTATTGTAGTCAGAATAGAATCCTTACCCAACTGGGTGAGTGGCACCCCACCACTTCCAAACATTGGGATTCATACATTTCTAGTATTAAATGGATCATGTGACCCAGAGTAACATCAAATGAACTATGTGTATCATTATGATCCCATTATGGGAACACCGAGAAATAAGAAGAAATGAAACCTTGATGATTTGTACGAACCTATAAGGGGGGAACCTTATATGGTACACTGGTTTTCCATCTTGATCAATCATGGTATGGGAGGATCTCCATCACCAATTACTATTTTATTTATATTAAATGTTTTAAAAGACAACAATAAGTGACCTCTCAAATTGATAAAAATGATAAAATGAGAGATCTGCATATTTTGTTGTCATATAGAAAGGGCTTACCTACTTCTTGAACATACATATTCCTCAAGAAGACATGATCATTATCTATGTTGATAACCTTCATGATGATTTAAGAATACTTCTCATATTGATAAAATATATAGGTGGCTTTTCATATATCTCCTCCATTACACAAATAATAGATGATTCCATAAATATGACCATGATCAAGCCCTGGTTAACTCCACCAAACCTAGGTAAAAGAGTTGTAAAGGTGGAAGAATCATATTTCAGATTTAATATGGACTTTATGCTGGAACTAGATCTAAAGCCTACACCATATCAAGTAGCACCCCCTAGGTGTCAATAGTAACATGTCCCTTGGTAGGATGAGTAGAGGGTAACCATGTGAAATAAATTTAAGGATAGAATGTATAAAGTTTACTCAATCTAAGATGATAAAGTTTGTGGTTATTTTATACCTGTTATGGATATTGATTTACTCCACCTACAAGAGCTCAAGAGGACAAACTAGGAAGGTCTCGAGGATTGGCCAAATTATTTTCATTTTCATCTGATATTGGGATACACCATTAAATAATGATTCATCTTCTAATATATCCTATAGAAAATGGTATATTCTCGGAAAGTAAAATTTGGAAGGCCACCGAAACATGTACTATATTTTTACACTACTACCCTTGAGGAAGGAGGTGAGTGGAAAGAAGTTTCTAGTAGAAGTGAATGTTTTTTTATAATTGGATGAATCAAAAAAATCATCTGAACTCATGGTATTCCTTATTAATATTTTAAACAAAAAACTATGTCCCCAATCAATTCCATTGTAGCACATCTGACATCATAGGACCCACAAACCTCTAAAATCCGGTAATTCAAAAAGTTGCATGGATAGAATGGCAGGAAGGAAGTGTTTGTAGATAAACCTACATCAATTAATAATCTTTATTTATCACTCTCTGACTTTAGGTCCTCATATTTGAAATAATTGGAGGCATCCCACCAAACAAATTCATTACACATGGTCATCTAGACAAATTTATCAATGGATAAGGAGTTGATCTTCAGTTTTATTAGTGAAATTAACTTAATGGATACATTATCATAGGATTACTACTGATATGAACTTGATTTCCCTAAACCATATTGTGGAATCAGAGGAAGCGCTTTTTGGAGATGAGGATATCGCGGAAGGAACAACCATGGAAGAGAACAGACTCCTAATAGCATCCCTACTTGAACTGTCAATGTTGTAGAAACTCATAGAGGATACATTCGACAAGTTCTATAGGATATATAAAATACACCTATATCATCCAAAATCATACCTTGCCTTATCACTTATAAATATAAATTAGAAGAGGAAAAGGTGTCTGATCACCCTTTGTGGGAAGGCACACTACCTGACCCATCCCAAAAAGAACGGGAGTATCTCCTACTCCTACCTCAAGAGACAATCCATCTAAATAAAATACTAAATAAAATAAAGAAACTATAAAATAGAATCCCCATCCAAACAAGTGTGGGACATTATACAATATGCATGAAATCCTAAAAAATTTGGCCTTTGTATCACCTAAGCTATCAATCCTAGATGTGTCGAGTTTGTCAAAAGACCTCAACGAAGAACTCATAGAGGATTTTAAAATCCCTTAGAAGATTAAAACTGAGGTTTCTGCTACTAAGGTCAATTGGATAGATACTAGTCCTAGGAAATTTTACATGGTTATCTCCATCACAGATCAAGATGAAGAAGTTCATATATAGGGACACATCATCCCTTGTATGTATCTGGTTGGATAAATTGTATCGATTTACAAAATGTTTTCATTTAAAATTGATATGGAGTTGTCCTTATTCTAGCACGAACACTTCACCGGATAGTCTGAAATGAGGATAACCTAGTTCCTTCCTCCATGATACAATAGGGAAATGAAAAAATTGAGCATACGTAATTCGGGAAAATCATGCTCAAATCCCAATTTGGAGACCTCTTAGTTGTCTCATAATTTCTTGTTTTTCAGCAGAACATGGCCTTCAATGTCTTACAAGGAAGGAACAAGTTTCATCAACACATAAAAATCCCATCATCATACCATCAACGCATCAAACACTACCTTAATGAAAAAATAAATACATTATACACCGATAAGGCCCCATTTGAATCCTATGAGCCACACTATATTGACACAGAATTATAACAAAGGAAAATGAATAAACCCAAGGTTGATGGTGTATCTTGCGTCACTACCTTAAATGGAATTAAAAAGATCATGTCCAGCACCTTCAAACATTCAATGAATTATATGTGTTACCCACCAATCAGGTCAAGTATATGTGTCCAAATTGAGACACAAATTTTGTGACCCCTGTCATTTTAGTCATGATCCCGAAGTCTAGCAGTGTTGAAATGTTTATTGAATCCCTATAAAATGGTAAAATATCATATGAAAATTACTTCATTCTATCCCTAGAGCTCTAGATGATATCTTCATCAATATTTAAGGTGTAAGAGGTTGTTTCTTCACCCATAGAGGATGAAGACACTCCTTATCCATCTCTTAATCCATCATATCCATAGTTTACGAAAATCCCCCATTGCTATCTAGGTGAGAGCAAGTTTCTTCATCTTTAAAATTCCAAGATATCGGCTCCTACCCCAACTCAAGAGAACTTATGCCTCAAAGTTCTACCCATATGGAACCAAATGAAGTAGATGAGGAGGAAAAAGATGAAGAGGAGGACCTTTGGGATGCACCTCTAGTATTTGTGGAGGGTGTCTCTACCACCATAAATGAACATGGAGATATAAATTTTTCAATAGATGAAGACCCATGGCCCACCTTGATTAGTGAAACATTTTCTTCCAACTAACAAGATGTATATACCTCCCCATGAAGTATCATCAATATGTGTTCACAGGGAGTTACCTATAAATGATTGTTCTTGATTCCAAGGTGCCCACTCAACACCTGGGCCTACATGAAGACCACCAGGGATATAAAAAAGCATCTAGAAGGACACTCCTGACACGTGATTCCTACATTGAGGCTAAAGATGATAAGATCATCAGAGGTATCTTCATTTGAGAAGTCCAATATCCCAAATTTCTTTCCAATATCATCCCAGTCAAGAAGAGGAATGAGAAATTGTAGTCTATATTGATTTTTGGCATCTCAACTAACACTTTCCGAAGCATGATTTCCCAGTACTAGTCACAGAACTAATGATCAATTCAATATCATGATTTTAGGATCTCTTCTTCATGGATGGATATCATGACAAAATCAATTATGAATTTCAACAGAAGATAAAGATGTATCCACCATTAAGGCCCCCCATGGAGTATTTTTCTATCGGGTAATGCCCATTGTCTTGAATAATGTTGACTTTAAACACCAATGTGACATGAAACACATCTGAAAACCCTTCCAGATGATTTTTTTTTTGAATTATATATTAATCACCTGGTGGAAACATCTTGAAAAATCTCGTACCACCTATTAGATCTTGAAATAGTCTTCTAAAAACTACAACAACACAACCTAAAAATAAACCCCTTGAAATATTATTTTGGAGTTATGTCAATGAAATTTATCGGAACCATCGTATGCCACCGTGGAATCAAAGTTGACCTTGAGAAGATAATATATACCCTGGGAATGTAACCTCCATGAAACCTCATATATTTTGGAATAATTCAAGGGAACATGGTCTAAATTTGTAGATTTATATAAAACCTTCCACAAAAATGAATTCCCTAAACATGGTTGATGAAAAAGTGGGTTACATATTTGGAGATTAATAATTTTTTTTAATTATTCAATAGTATTGTGAAATATATTGTATGACAGCTAGTGATGATGCAAACTATCATGGAATGAACTCTGTTTTTTCTGTATGTGATATCATTAGAGAGATCAGTGAGTTCCTTCCTCACAAAAATGAAAATTACCAGTAGAAAAATTGCCTATATTAACACATCTGAATCATTTTCAATCATGAAACATGTTATTTAGATATCAAAAAGATATTTTTGGTACTAATAATTATAGTCCTAAAGATGTGGAACCACCTACAGAATCATGAGTTTCATTTGGTCTCTCACATCAACCCAATCAAATAAATTCTCTATCATCCGATGTTGATTGGATTTCTATCATGGTGGGAATTCATCCTTTAGTAGTTTCACATCAGTTCATACCTTAGAAGTAAATCATGGTCCTAGCATTTGAAAATTTTCTAGAAGAGAAACCCTTATCTGGAATGACTTTATTAGAAACCAAACTACCCGATGAAGAGGTCTTATCAATTCTAGAAGGCTCCCTAATATGGGAGATATATTTTTTTTCTGCATCTACAATTCTTACAGAAAAGTGTATGGAAGACCTAGATATCAACATATTGGGGCTAGGAGTCATGATCGTATCTCTAGAAAAGGTTTTCCTACCATACTTTTTCCTACTATTGGAGGGGTTCACTAATAGTGAAGTATAATATTAGGCTTCATTATAGTTCTAGAGTTGGAAAATTATGTTCAAGTAAATCACTTGTAGTAAAAGGGAAATTTTGAACTACTCATAAATATAGTTAACAAAGATTATTCTATAAAAAGGGTGATCTAATGCATACTAAATAATTTTTGGGGACTAATGGAATAATTTCCTATGTAATTGGAATTGACCAATATCCCATGGTTGTAAAATTCCCAAGCCGATGCACAGGAAAATATAGACACAACTCTGGTCCTTCCAGACTGGGATGTAACAGTCATCAGTATTTCACAACGCTGGATGGTCTCACTATTCTCTCAAGATAATGTGGATGAAATCGATAAGATTATCCCCAAACCTAAACTATACAGTCCAAACACCGTGTTGATGACAACCATTGTGGACTACCATTAAAAGGGAGATCTCCCGCTCGATAGAGTTGAAAGATAGTAATCAAAAAATGATCAATTAAATTTTTTCTATGTAATGACGTGAATCATGAAAATGTGCTATATAATAATAGACTTGATGGGGTCTTTATTAGGTGCATTGATGTAGTAGAAACTACCATTATTAGGAAAGAAGTGCATAATGGAACATGTGGTGCCCACCAGTAAAGATCCAAGATTTCGCATCAAATCCTAATACGTGGGTACTAATGGCCCCCAATCTTGAAAAAATGAGTTAAATTACCCAAAAAAAAATTTATTCCTTCCATGTTCTTGCAAACCTCATTCACGAACCCTAAAAGTTTCTCCACACAGCCAAATACTCCTGGTCATTTTTCATATATGGAATGGATTTCATGGGACCATATCCTCTTGATACGGCCAAGAAGTTATCATAAATTATAACTTTAACCAACTTAATCTCTATGTAGACTGAATCCATACCCCTTATATAGGTCAAGTCAAGGAGCATTTTCATCTTCGTGAGAGCCAACATCATCAATATATTTAATATCCCTTATACAATATTGATGGAAAATCGTACTAATTTATGTTCCACTAAATTGTAAAAACTATATCAGTAGTATGAAATCAAGTCCATCCATTCATCCTGCTACCATACAATGGATAAAGGATTGATAGAGGACTTTAATAAGACCCAATAAAATATTCTTTAGAAGAAGTTAGATAAGGATAAAAAAAATAGATTAGATCTTACATGCCTTGTTGGCTTAAGAGAAAACCACTTTCACATCAACATAAGAGACCTCGTACATAATATTATATGGGATAAAGGTGGTCTTGTGCATTGAAGTTCAATTTCCTTTTCTCTATGTTTCTATATATGATCAATTATCGAAAGATAAAAAAATCCATGAAATGTCATGCTGAATTGAAGTGATTTTATGGGAAGATATTTCACACCTTGAGTCATATGGAATCCCCCTATGACTATATTGCATGCCCCTTTAACAAAAAAGTTCACCTCTGGTCTTTCCTTAAAGAATACAAGGTGTTTGTCATCAGGACTCTGATGATCATCAAAAATAACCATACAATATTGGATACAAATTTTGAGGGACCCTATTCTATACATAAATACTACTCTAATGGAGCCTATTCTATGATCTCTATAGACAAGTATCTTTCTACAGCTGCCACCAATTTAATTTTGCTGATGATTTATTTCATGTAATCAATAGATACAAACATCTTAATAACATGATGTTAAACTAGATGATAATTATTGTGATCTCGTGATATTAAATTTCAGGGTAAATCATCTTAAACGCACGATGATAAAATGCATAGTACATCATCCATGTCACAAGACAACAAACTGAACGACACTAACATCATCGATCTATGATGTGAAACTACATAACAACCTAATCTTCTCAACTAAAAAGACATCACCTTCATCATTAGTAACTAACCATACTATATTCACGAACTATGTGTGGTGAGTTTCTTTCAATTTCAAGATACATAGTGATTCTAAAACTCTTTCGTTAGGTTGAGCATCAAGTTTCCCTCCATTAATAAGACGATTTTCTTACCATCCTTTGGCTTCAGGGCCTTCATTCACCTATGGGTGGTGTTTCCCTTTGGTCTGTAAAATAATCCTTCCTATAACTACAAGACATAATTATCATGATCGAATCACATTAAATTGAATCTTAAATATTCCAACTGCACGATGTAAAATTGAATAGTAGGTCTTCGTCACATGACCATAAAAAGAACAACATCTTTTTCTATGTCACAAGACAATAAACTGCATGAGATGAATGTCCTCGTTATATGATGTTAAACCGCATAACATCATAATGTTCTCCCCTAAGAAGAAATCAGCATCAGTATCATGCATCTACCATTCCATGTTTAATAACTACATTTTTCATGATTATTATCCCCATAAGATATGTTGTGTTGCCTGAATTTTAAGTTCGGGTCCAGCCTCCCCAAAAGTAAATCCCCCCTCCCAGTGTATGAGTCAGACCCATGTAGGGAGAATTCTTCAAGAACTACGTGTGTCTTGATTCTCACCATAATAATACATGTAATGATGCATATACATCATATCATTGGACCATCCGTGAAATAAACAAAATGTATCCTTCCTTATATACTATCTAAATTGATGTAGGGGACTCCAAAGTGGGTCTTATTTACATTTCCATTTCTTTGAAAGCACCAACTTCCAACACATGGTTCAGGTACATGTAGGGAATCATTTTTAGAACTATGTGTGCCTTTATTACTTCCCACACATGATACATAGTGATTCTCGGATATATAATAATGGGTTTAGCTATAATAATCAAACAATGAATGAAAAAAATAACCCCCCCCCTTGTGTTTGGATTAGACCAACATAAAGAGTTCCCATTCACAACTACGTATGGACTGATTCATGTCCTAAAAATATAGGTAGTAACACCCAAATCTCTAATTTAGGTCCCATCCAAAACATTCTACCTATTTCACATCAGGTCACATTCATCCTTACCACATCATATTAAACAACCCAGGGCCACATTACAATGTGTTTCATGATTCACACTAAAATGAGATATATATTTATGCCCATATTTCTTATACTAGTCCATAGAGAAAAAATTCAAAATGCCCATATCTTTCATTTTGTCCCCTATGGGTGGTAGAATAAACCTTTTCTTCCCCTTGTTTCTTACACTGAGGAAAGATCATGTGGGGTTATGAGTTTCGGTAAGGGGTTCCTTTCATGTCCAAATGTGTATCAATTAATAATAGTTTTACTATAGTCATGGAAAATAGGTCATAAAAGAGAATAGTCTAATATAGTTTTGATAACTATGTATGGATTAATTCCTTTTATCGCATGATATTTAGTGACACTCAAGTCTTTGATATTAGGTCCAGCTGCAACATTTCCTCTTCACATCGGGGAGCCTATGGCAGTACTGTATAATGATAAACTACTTGGAGAGTGTTATTTTCATAATACATTATACATTATCGTACCTTAGTAAATACATGTGTATTGATTCTTTTTTTGATTAAATATGTAGTGAAACATAGACCTCATGTCCTAGTATTAGACATGGGTAAAGAAAAACAAATTTCTTTATATCATATATACAAAAAATTATTTTTAACAAAGATCCCAAGTTTGGGTTCCTCATTTAGAGATCTATCATGGAAACAAAAATGGATCCCCTACATATGAGTCAATTTCTATATGGAATTTAATATTCAATTTCTAATTATAGTTCAAATTTTTCTTACAAACTAGGATACTTTCCTTCTATTCGTGATTCTATGTGCCTCAATAAATTTCAGATCTTCACAATCTTTACCTGGACATCAGAAATATAGGGTTTGTGTCCGGGGGACACTTTTGTTTTATTATGCACAATATGCCCCAGTTGGATCTACATAAGTCACTGAAAAAAATGGATTTTCAACCAAATAAAAATTCATCCCCATGAGATAACTCTTCTATCTATATAAGTCCCAATGTATTTTTTCACATATCATTTCTTCTGATCTGAGAATCCATGTAAATATGGTTTAAACATTATTCCACCCAACATTCAAGGAATGTTTGAGCATCCTGACTGAATGATCCTCCTTTTACTCATTATTTCTATGGAAAATATCCCTATCCATATAATCTAAAACTCTAACACCGCATGTCTTCCTCACCACACAAGGTTAAACTACAAGACTAGTGTCCTAGTCACATGACACTCAACAATATAATGTCCATAACTAAATTTTTATTGATTCCTTCCACCATAGGGTATATAGTGACCCCAAAAAAATCCAATCTTAGGTCCATCCATAACAAAATTTAAGAATTTCCTTTCCATGTGCATGGGTTAGACCTGTATAGGGAACCCTATAAAAACTACAAATGGCCTAATTTCTATATTGAAGGGATATATAGTGACACATAATCTTATATGATAGTCTTAAGACAACAAAAACATTTCCTTTTATCTCCTAAAAATGAAATATATTTTCATATCAGAGTCCAATATGAACCTCACAACATTCGTGATCTCGTATTCAAAGGAAAATAATCATTACGAACACAAGAGTTTGATCGACGTGTGAGGAAACCTTCCCATAACTACATATGAATTGATTCTCATTTTGATGATATATATAGTCCAGATAATACCTCATATCTTAGGCCTAGTCATAAAAGAAATAAAAATCCTATCTACTTATGGTTCAAACCTACGTAAGGGAAATGTTTCTACTCATTCCCATGAAATTTCAACATGAATTTCCCTTTTAATGTTTAGGAACATTTCTTTCCCAAACCAATATTAATGCCTGGGGATGTTTGGATCTTCATAAACCTCCTAGGCCATGAAAAATACAAGATAGATTCCCTGAGGAAACCTATGTTTGACTATTCATAATATGCCCTTGTTGTATCTGCAAAATTTTCCAACAAATAATCCTATTAACAGAATTCAAATTATTCCCTAGGAGAGTTATTTCCTTTCTCCTTACTCCCCAATGATTTTTTCATCCCATATTGCACCGTTAATTCAGAAACCTTGAAATTAAAGATTACAATTTTTCCCTCATCATGCCTAAGGATGATGTAATATTCATTTATGAATTACCATTAAATGGGAAAACCATTTATCCCTCAGTTGTTGTTAAGTGACCTTAAACTATAACCTGTAAACATCCCCTCCATAATACATTAAACTGCATGGTCCATGTCCTAGATACATGAAATTTGAATAAACCATGATCTAGACCTCCTTGACACAAGACAAATTTATGTAGGAGTGGTTTCTAATTTATGGCAAGTTCCGATACAAACACCCTCGCCATTTTTTATAAATCATTACCTTGACAAGCCACCCTTCACGGTGTTGACAAATATTAATTTCTACAAGAAAACTATCCATTGTAAATGGTGTATGAGTTGGTTTCGTAGAACCAAATTGTTGTACTTGGATTACAAGGATATTAATGTATTTAAATATTAAACATCTTATTACATATTTTTTATTGTTCTACATTACTATGATATAATAATGTCTTATATTATTTGTTGTATTGATAAGGTCATGGCAGTTTTCTGCCATAATGAGATCCTTGAAATGGTATAAGAATATTCTTAAATATAGTTCTACGGATGGATGAAATACTATGAATGTAAACATAGCATACATACCATCAAGTTTGAGTACTCATAAGAATATGAGGCTTCCTTTCCAGAAGTTCTCACTTGGTAATCTCCAAGATAAGTGATTATGAGAAAAGACCCACCAGTAGGAATTCCACATCTTTTGGTGTCATCAGATATTTCTATCTGTGATCATGTGTAATTATCCTTAGACTTTAAGATTATCATTATATGTGTCATGACTTTCGCACTTTGATTTACTGATGAAAACTATCATGTAGACAGTTGGTTAGAAAGCAGGTGCATTGGGTGAATCATGAGTGACATGATATTAAGGGATAAGTCAAGGAATTATTTCTCCTTTCCATTTATGGAAGTTAATATATCATCCATTTTATTGAAATAGAACTGTGATGTAAAATTTCATATCCATGGTGTAATGATGAGTTTATTTCAGGTAGTCAAATAACAACGTTTCAAGCATAAAGGTTTATAACACTATCATGAAACAAGCTTGATGAGATATTGAGAAAAACATATTATATTACACAGTGAGTGTTCGTAAGTGGATGTCATTATTGAAACTTTATGTTATTTCCCTTGGGTACCTTGACCCATTTCTAGATAGTACTCTTGGACTTTATGCATGCCCACTTAATTCCAACGGGAAAGAATCCTAGAGGGTCACACACTATGTATTTTTGGTTGTCTCGGTTAAATTCTATTTGAATTAAATTAATGAAATAAATATTATTCTCATGACCATGGAATAATTTTATTCAAGTTAATATGACCACATAAATTAAATAAAATTTATTTATTTATTTTATTGAACATTTAATAAATATTTATTTTCTAGTTTGTAAATTAAATATTTATTTAAGAGAATAAATTAATTATTTATTTATATGGCTGTTTAATAAATAGAAGTGGAGTTCTAGAGGACCAAGGCTGGTCTGGTAGTAAAATTATTATTTTCAAGATGGTAAATAATTAATAGTTGGCACAAGATAAAATAATAATGATGCCTCTATTATTTTTTGAAGCGGAATTTTATTCATAATTTCATTTTGTACAAGTTGGCGCGCCATAAATAATGACACGGTATTATTATAAGCATGGGTTTTCTCTATGTTCATTAATTTATTTAATTTATATTCTGAAATTAAATATTGTAATAGAAGTTCCATGCAAGTAAATAGAGAAGTATGTCAATTATTCCCTAGTGATCACACCGCATTCTTGGTGAATTGAGAATTGTTAAGCTAAACAATTTCTCTCTCAAATCGTCTTCCCACCCCTCTGAAGAATGAGAAATTGTTTTCAAGGATTAAGAACAAGCAATCAAGAACAACCGACACAAGACACTTGCTTAGTCAAACTAGCACCCAAATAATGAGTGGTGTCAATTGGAGGTCATGAGAGCACATGTGGATCACCACTATAGGGATTCTAGTATGGATCCATCCAAGAAAAACGTGATAATCTGGAAGGGTCATTTTGAATGATCAACAACATCAAAAAAGAAAATACCAAAGATCTAGGTATTTTTTTCATTATTAAATTAATTAAATTAATTATAAACATGATGTGCAAGATTTTATATAATGGTTTCGGGCCTCTTCCTTATTTATCTAACTCTTTAATTATATTCTATGGATACTGGCATTCATTTTCGTATTGATCTCGGAATAAGAATTGAACATGGTAAAAATAAAATTTTGGTGTCATCCCAACCATGCTTCTGCTATACTTGGAGCCTTCCACTGGTATCAGAGGGGTTACATCATAGTTTATAATTATTTGAATATTTCCTTTATGTCTTACGCATTTAATAATTTAGTTTTTTCAATTCAAGTTAATCATTTAACAAATATGAATCTCGAGATCTATTCCTCTTATTTTTTTCTCGTCGACCTTAAAGAAACTATCTTTTCATTTACTTTTCATTGAAATAAAATAGAGGACCTCATATAGAGGTGCCAAATTCCTTCTGGCCAGACAACAACAGAACACATGGCATGTATTTGGCAATACACGTTGTGTAGTCAAGATTCAATGCATCAGACCATTCCACCAAACCATAGAATTTTTTGAGGTCTTTATAAGTCGTATGTGACTCCGTGTGTTGACCTGGAACAGGTGGAATGTGGTTTCCGGGTTACACGCCATGTGGATCAAATAGACACGACATATAGTCCCTTCGGGTTAGGTTTGGACCGTGCACCCAGTACACAGATAACCCGACTGGAGACCATGTAATGAGGAACTACACAGCATGTGGCCAACTGGACATGTCGTTTACTCCAAAGAATTTCAAAGTAAACTCACATTTCATTTCCCCAGGCATGTACTTCAGATGGACGGTAAACAATAGTACACTCTGTGTAGTTAGAACTATACGTCGGGTACACATCCAAATTATGTAGATTTATTAAAATTTATTATTATATTATACAAACCCTTGAGATATGTACCATCATGTGGGTATAAAGATGAGGCACAACACATGATAGGTGTTTAATATATATGTGTTTAATTTAACATATGCATAATGTTCATTTGTACTCATTGGGTAGTTATGAATATGAATTCACCAGGTTGCCTCCAAGGTACAAGTTACATACAAATCTAATTTTAAATGAATATATTTTTTGAAAATTATGATGGATGAGTATCTTAAGGAAATTAAGAAATGGTTTTGAGATAAAATTATTGATTAATTAAAGATGATAATTATTTGGTCTGTTCGATATTTATCTTAAACGATAATGATTAAAGAATTGAAACTAGTTTTATTTATGCGTAAATATCATTTCGTGTATGGATGATCATGAGCTATACCAAGAACTTTTTAAGTGGATGGTTTATTTTATTTTATTTATTTCAATTAAATTTGTTGGCCTGCGAGCCTTCTCCTCATTAATATATAGGGCATGCGTGCCTAGGGTTTCTTTAATGTAAAACCCCCTTTTACCCCTAACCTAAGGAGATGAGATGAAACCAATCCTAGGAGATACAGAGGCAGACAGGTGGAATTTGTAAACACGAACCCAAAAGTTTTAAGTTGTTTCTCCCCTAGGCCAAAGTCAGTTTATCAACCTCTATAAAAACTAACCATTAGAAAATCTCATGATCATTCCATTTACATTGTTTTATTTCTATCATTTTCATGGTTTATCATTATGTATGTCTTGTTACAATCACATAATTAATGAATTAAACAAGAATGCAAGATATAACTAAAATAAACAATACTTGTGCATAAATATTATCAAGACATTTTTAATTACTTAAGTAAGTTCCACTTAATATTAAAAATCATGTGATAATAAGAAATTCATTAATAATTGATAAATAACCCACAAATAAAATATTATGTCAGACCAAGCCTTTTGTGACTTGATAAAGGGAAAGACTCAATAAAAATATGTGTTTGACCAACCATTGTTTGAACAATTACTTTTATATAGGAATCCATTATGAAAGGTTTTGTGTTTACTTAACCATATTAAATCAAGAGGAGTATACTTTTCTAGACTTGGTGTAGTATTGGAGGCAAGTGTTGAGGAAATCCAAAGTCATGATTTCAAGATTGGGGATTCCACTCAACTGATCAAGAAGTTGTAAGCCCGCAGTTGGCAAAGACCTACCAACCCAAATACATTTAAATATATTGACCAACCCTTTTGGGGTTATGTATAGGGGAATAAGGATCATTCCCACTAGATTGTCATGGAAACAAGACATTCTGTGTTCAATGGTGAGGTCCATTAAGACTTTATAAAATAGTTGGAGACTTAATAAAATTTATTATTTCTCATAAAATTTAATCAAGATGGTACTAATGATCTGATATTTTAATTATAGATTAAAAATGACAGGCTCGTCAACCACACTATACATGTGATCAATTCTGTTAATTACAACATCATCATCGGCAGTAACATCCTGAAATGGTTTTGGATGCCTTTGGGTTATCCTACGCCATTAACGGAAGTCTTATGTGTTGTAGTCAACATTACCTAATACGCCTTCTAGGAGACGAGTGATGAGGATTTTCTGGTCTACGAGAAACATATGAATGATTCTGTCGACATTCAATGTATGATGTTATCATCAATGTATAGCAAGCACATGAAGTCTCATGAAAACATGGATTCATATAGAAAGCTTGAGAACCTCCATGGTCTTTACCAGGAGAGATCATGACAAGAAAGGTTTGAGATCTCTAAGGTACTCTTTCATAGTATGCTTGGAGTAAGTTCCCCAGTTGGGCCTCATGTAGTCAAGATCATTGGCTATATTGATATCCTAGAGGATCTAGGGTTTAAACTCCCTGAATAAATAGGAATTGATCTCATTCTCACATCACTCACTCAGAGTTACTCTAATGTTTTTGTCAATTTGAATACGAAAAACATTGGGAAGTGACTATCTGATCTTCTTATACACATTTTCCATGTGGAAAAAGATATGAAGCATGAAAATCCTTCTTTCATTATAGTGAATAAGAGGAAAGGGAAGGAAAAGAGATTTAATCCCAAATCTTCTTTATGACCTTCCCAGAAAAGGAAAATAAAAGGGGAGGAAATGGAACAAAAGGCTATTTGTTTTGCATGTGGAAAGAAGGGACACTAGAAGAATAACTACACCCAGCCTAAGAAACAAGGGGAGGCTTCAAGTGCATTTGTTATCGAATTCAATCTATATGTTTCTACAAATTTGTTATTAGATGTAGCTTGTGGTTCTAACATATGTATCCAAATATAGGAACCAATAATATTTGGGAAGATTGATCGAGGGGAGGTAGATCTATGAGCAGCCAACAGAGCCATACTTACTGTTGTAGCTGTTGGGGACTACCACCTCATGTTTCCAAATGAGATGATCATGGTGTTAAAGGGTTTTTTTATGTGCCTTCTGTAACCAAAAACATAATTTCTGTATCCAAACTAGATATAGATGGATTTGTTTTCAAGTTTGAAATTGAATGTTGATTCTTTTATAAATATATCATTTCTTTTGGTAGGGAACATTTATACAACAGTCATTATGTGTTGGATTACACAAACCATGTAAAGGAAATAGATGACAAAGATACTTCACATGACTCATACCACACCTAAATGTTTCATCACCAGATAGGTCAAGTAAATGAGAAACTCTTGACAATGTTACAACAAGATGGATATTTAGATTCTTTTGAACTAAAACCACATGGCATATTTCATGTATGTTTACAAGGCGAAATGACTAAAGCCCCAATTGGTGGGAAAGGTGAAAGGTCTAAAGAGATTATTTAATTGGTTCATACTGATGTGTGTGGACCATTTCCAATGGAAGCAAGGGGTGGTTACTCATAATTAATAACTTTTAATAGTGATTATAGTACATATGGATATATATGGCTAATGAGGTATAAGTCAGATTCATTTGAAAAGTTCAAATAATACAAGATTGATGTTGAGAACCTACTTGGAAAGAATATTAAAAAACTCCACTAAAACTGAGGTGAAGAATATCTTTATAAATACTTTATTGATTATTTAAGGGATTTTGGGATCTTATCCCAACTCACTCCTCCATACACGCCCCAGTGTAATGGTTGAGTGAAAGGAGGAACTGCACCCTGTTGGACATGGTGAGATCAATGATGAGTCATGCGAGTCTTCGATTATCCTTTTGGGGATATGTGTTACAAACAGTGGAGCACATAAAAAACCAAGTTCCTACTAAATCGATAAATGGTATTCCATATGTGTTCTGCAGTGGAAAGAAATTCATATTATTGAATTTACATGTGTGGGGAAGCGATTCAATTGTTAATGCCTCTTTAGGTAACAAACATTCACTTCGAGCCACGAATTGTACCTTTATAGGATACCCCGAAAAAACAGTGGGATATTACCTAGAAACCCCCCTCTGAAAAATGATTATAGTGGAAAGACATGATATATTATGTGAGAGTGATCACATATCCAAAATATATAGTGGGAGCGAGACAGAATTCGATGAAGTTGAGGCTCAAGGTATACAAGAGTTGGTATAGGAATAGATTGCACAAAGCCTCATGGAAGAAGAATCTGATCTAGAGACATAAGTATTGCATAAGAGTAAAAGAGAGATTAGAGAATTATAATGGTACAGTTTTCTAGTTATCGCGAATGGTCCCTCATTATTAGTTGATAATAATGATCCTCTAGCCTAAACGGAAAGAGTAAGTGGCATAGACTTTGACATGTGGAAAGAATCCAGGAATTTTGAAGTGGATTTCTTATACCAAACCCAAGTTTGGGTTTTGGTAGATCCTCTAGTTTAGGTAAAGCTTGTTGGTGGAAAATAGGTATTTAAGAAGAATCTGGACATGGAAGGATAAGTCAATACCTATAAGTTACGACTGGTTGCAAAAGGGTTTAAACAGTGTCATGTAATTGACTAAGATGAAACCTTCTCACTAGTTGCAATGATGAAATCCATTAGAATTCTACTTTCCATTTTGGTTTTCCATGATTAAGAGATTTGGAAAATGGATGTCAAAACAGAATTACTTAACAGGAACCTTCAGGAAGATGTCTACATGACACAACTTGTAGGGTTTGTGACCCCAAAGGATTCCAATAAGGTATGAAAGTTTCCAAAATCCATTTATGGATTAAAGAAATAATCCAGGTCATGGAACATTTGTTCTGATGAATCCTTAAAAGAATTTGGTTTTATAAAGAATTAATGTGAGCCTTGTGTCTACAAACGGTTTAGTGGGAGTGCAGTTATTTTCCTAATAGTATTTGTTGATGAAATATTACTTATTGGAAATGAGATACCAGTCTTAAAGTCTATTAAGGCATGTTTTGAATCAATGCTTATCCATGATGGACTTGGGTGAGGTAGCATATATTTTGGAATCAAGATCCATCATGATAGATCCAAGATATTGTTTGGCCAAAGTCAAAGTTCATACATTGATAAGATACTATAGAGATTCAATATGGAACAATCCAAGAAGAAATTGTTTCCAGTATCACATAGACTTCATCATTCCATGAAAATGTGTCCTCGAAAACATGAGGATATAAAGGTAATGTCAATGACTCCATATGAATTAGTGATTGGGTCAGTCATGTCTGTCATGTTATGTACTAGGCAGGATGTCACCTAAGTATTGAGTGTGGTAGGCAGATATCTAGCTGACCTAGGTGACTGACATTGGAAGGAAGTCAAGATTATCCTAAAGTATATGAGGTGTACTAAGGATATGTTCTTGGTTTGTGGAAGAGATGAGGAAATAGTCATCAGAGGATAAGAAGACTCTAGTTTCCAGACTGATCAAGATGACATGAAGTCACAAACTGAATACATCTTCACTTTGAATGGAGGTGTAGTGAGCTGGTAGAGATCAAAGTAGAGTGTGGTTTCAAATTCTACACCAGAGTCCGAGTATATCGTAGCTTCTGAGGTAGCTAAAGAAGTAGTTTGGATGCGAAGTTTCATCCAGGATATGGATGTGATACCGATAAATAAAGATACCATCACACTATGCTGTGAAAATACTGCATTGGTGGCTCTTGCAACAGAGCTAAGGTCACATCAGCAGATGAAGAACATACTTCATAAGTATCATCTCTTAAAGGATTTTTCTCAAAGAGGTGAAATTATAGTGAGTAGTATTTCCATAAAAGATAATTTGATAGACCCCTTGACTAAATCCTTAACTCAGCAGAAACATGATCACCATGTGAGGTCTAGCAGACTCAAAGTTGTAGGTAGTTGGCTCTAGTCCAAGTGGGAGTTTGTATGATTTGGTCTCCTAGAACCAAATAGTTGTACTTTGATTACATGGATATTAATTTATTTAAATATTAATCATCTTATTACGTATTTTTCATTATTTTTTATGACTATGATGTAATAATGTCCCAGATTATTTGTTAAATCGATAAGGTCAGGGCATTTCCCCACTAAGATGAGAACCTTGAAATGCTATATCAATATTCTTAATTATAGTTCTAAAGTTGGAAAACATATTATGAATGGAAACATAGAATTCATACCTTCAGGTGTGAGTACTCGTAAAAAGATGAGACTTCCTCTCATGAAGTTTTCACTTGGTAATCTCCAAAGATAAAAGATTATTAAAACATACATGCAAGTAGGAATTCTGCATGTTTTTGTGTCATTAGATATTTCTATCTGTGAGCATGTGTAATGATCCTTAGACTTTAATATTATCCTAAATACAAGTCACAACTCACGCACTTTGATTTACTGACAAAAATATTCACGCAAATAGTTGGTGAGAAGTATAGTGTGTTGGGTGCATCACGAGTTACATGATATTAAAGGATAAGTCGAGGAAGGATTTTTCCCTTTCATTTATGGAAGTTGATATCTCATCTCTTTGATTGAAATAGAACCATCGCATGAAATTCCATGTACATGGTGTAATGATGATTTTATTTCAGGTAGTCAAAGAACAATGTATTAAGCATATTGGTTGATGACACTATCATGAAACCTGCTTGATGAGATACTGAGACGAAGGGATTATATTACAAAGTGAGAATTCGTATGTGTATGTTGTTGTTGTGGATTTATGTTATTTCTATTGGGTACCTTGACCCATTTCTAGATTGAACTCGGAATTTTTCCAAGCCCACCTAATGCCGATGAGAAAGAATCATAGAGGGTTACACGCTAAGTGTTGTTTGGTGGTCTCGGTTAAATTCGATTTGAATTTAATTAATGAAATAAATATTATTATCAAAACCAAGGAATAATTTTATTCAATTTGAGATGATCGCATTAATTAAATAAAATTTATTTATTTATTTTATTGAACATTTAATAAATATTTTTCTACTAGTTCATAAATAAAATATTTATTTAAGATAATAATTTATTTATTTATTTATTTAGGTGTTCAATAAATAGAAGTGGATTTCAAGCAGACTTAGTCCAGTTTGGTAGTAAAATAATAATTTCAAATACATTAAATAATTATTAGTTGGCATAAGTTAAAATAATAATAACACTGGTATAATTTTATGACGCTGAATTATATTTATAATTGTATTTTGTGCAAGTTGGTGCACCATAAATAATGACATGGTATTATTATTATGAGCATGGTATTTTTCTAAGTTCATGTCTGTATTTAATTACTGTTATAAAATAAAATATTGTAATAGAAGTTCCATGAATATAAATAGACAGGTACCTCTATTATGCCATAGTGAACACACCGCACACTTGGTTAATTCAGAATTGTTGAGCTAAACAATTTGTCTCTCAAATGCTCTTCCCACCCCTCTCAAAAAATAGATGTTCTTCAAGGATGAAGAACAAGCGATCAAGAACGACCGACACAAGACTCTCGCTTCCCCGTGCTAGCACCCGGAGAACGAGTGGTGTCTATTGTAGGCCATCATAGCACATGTGGATCACCGCTAGAGAGATTCTGGTTTAGATCCTTGTAAGCATAATAAGATAATCCAGAAGGGTCATTCTGTACGATTAACATCATCTACAAAAATATATCAATGATCCAGGTATTTTTTTTCTTTATGAAATTAATTAAAGTAATTATAAAAATGATGTGCAAGATCCTCTCTAAAAGTTTCAGGCTTCTTCCTTATTTATCTAAATCGTTAATTCTATTTTGTGGAGATTGGCATTAATCATCATATAGAACCCAGAATAATTATTGATCATGGTAAAAATTAATGTCGAGTACCGACCCAACCACACTTCCTGTACGCCCAGAACCTTCAAATGGAAGGACTGTGTCCTAAGGAAATATTTTTTTATCTATGTATAATATACCCATATTTTCTCTATATAAGTTTCCCAAGGAAATCCCAATTAGCCAAAGGAAAATTTTTCCCCATGATAGTATTCTCCAATCTCTGTAAGCTCTAAAAACATTGTATTGGAAACAATTCTTATGGATACTCCTCATTTACTTTCCACATATTATGTATCAAATTTTGAAATCATAAAACTTTGGATAGAAAATATTTAATTAATATCTGAAGAATATTGGGAAAATCTCGGCTAGTAATCCATATCAGGTTCATCAATCCATGAGTCTTTTTAAAATTATTTTTACCAAAAACATTATATTAATTAGTCAGGTTTACAAAACCTGAAACTTCGTAATAAAAGAGATACAATACTATCTAGGTTAAAACCCCACAAAGGGAACCTTGGGTAAAGGTCATGTTCCAACTCACTAATCCTATTCATTACATAGTTTTGGAAAAAAGCGATCAATCAAAAGAAAATAACAAGGAACAAAACTTTTTTAGTCAAAAACCCGCAAAGGGAAGCCTAAGGGAAATCCATGTTATAACCACTAATCTGGAACCATAGTGGGAATGGGAAAAAATAAAATTGATGATAGATAATACTAAAATTTTGTTGGCTTTTCCCTCATAAACTAGAAAAAAAACTATGCTCACTGAGTACATTAGATGAGGAAAAATTTAGAGCATTGTGGGTATATATACATTCGAAAAAATCAATCCAAACTGGACCAATATATTCATTAGAATGACCTCTTCATCATCTTGATCAGATCATATTCTGATGGGGGCATTTTTTTGGTCTTAAAAACTCTGCATATAAGATTAAAATAATTTCATGATAGTTGTATTTTTTAAAATAAACCTGAATAATATCCCAAGAAAGGTTCGAACAAAACATAGACTTGAAGGAAGGCTCAGGTTGGAATAAAAAATTACACCATGCGGGTTGCCGCTCTGTGTTCTGTTCCACCATTCCATGAGGTTTCCCATGAACTAAATATTTTTTGGGGTGAGATGGTACCATCTGATTCTATAAATGAAAATAATTTTTTTTGTGGGGCTAGATAGTGGTTTTCCCTCTCAAACGAACACCCCCTATGAATAATATTTTTTTGAAGGGGTAGTCTTTATTGTCCCCCACAAACAAAATCGTTCATGGGATTGGGGTTCTTCTAAGGATCATACCAACAAAGGTCCCACATCACACCGTGACAGGAAAACCAAGTAGTCGATTGTGACTCTCCCCTATAGAAAGATAAGTGGGGGAGCTTATGGGAGGATATATAAAATATCAAGAGAAGGTGTGGGAGAAATCCCACATATGAACTACTTCATGGATGTCATCCAACAAACCATATGTTGGTGGCCCTTTAAATACACCATCCCATAAACCGTATGTAGTAGACCCTCCACAAAATATTCCATGGGTAGTAAGTTTTATTTGCAACATCAGGAGTCATTTTATGACCCTGAGAATGAATAAATTGCTTCATGGATGGTCCCTCATGAACGCCCACTTTGGGGATAGTCTCTATACAGATTCCCCCTTTGTGGATGGTCCCTCACGGATGTCCCCTTCATGAGTGTTCATTCATGGACCCCCCCCCCCCCCCTTCAGGGATGGTACCTTGAGGCCCCCTAGTCTATCTTGTGACATGTGGCACTCTTTATAACACTTTATGAATTTAAAAATAAATATCGCTTGTAATACACACAACACTGAGTCTCTGTGAAAAAAATATCATTATTATTATTTACAAAAGATAGTTATAAAGTAGCCATGATACAAAATGTCTCTACTTTTGTGATTTGAATTTTGAAAAATGAACATACACCATTATGATCAGTAAGTTTTTTACAGTCTAATAGGATCAACTTATTTTTATGGTGAATAGTAACTAGACCCTTATGAATAGTGATGTTACCCTTATGAATAGTAACTTGACCCTTATATATAGTAACCTCACCCATGAAATTATAAATAAAATATCAGCACCTTATTAATGAGAGTTATTTTTTTGAAAATTAATAATTAAGTGTTGGCATTTTCTGAGTAATAAATATTTAATTATAATTTTAAATTAAAAAATTTAATTAAAATAAAATTAATTTTCATAAAATTTATTCCTAAATAAATATTTTATTTTCATATTATTTTAATATAATTTTATGACACCTCAGTTAATTTTTAAAGTATTATAAAATCAGTTTTAAATTTTAAATTTGTATTTTTGAAGTAAATAATGATTTTATTTAAAAATTAAAATTAAAATATTTAGAAAATTATTTTGATAAAATGGATTTTATTTTTTAATTCTAAATGTTCAAACATGGTCAGGTTTATTTTTTCTAATTTTTATAAAATTCATGAATTTTTGGTGAATAGTGAACTTTGATCATTTACGAAATATGCTAAATAAAGGAATTTCAGCATCATGATTCAGTAACGGATGATGTAAATAGACATTGGTTTGAACTAAAATTCAATTTTTAGTTTTTTAAACCACAATAATCAAGTCTATTCATGTCCTTGAGCCAAAATAATAAAATAATAATTAAAATAATGTAAAACACGTCCTCTTCTCCACTATAAAAACCGCCCCTCACACCCTATTCACTTCACTTTTCTAAGCCTTGAAGATTCTAAAACTTCTAACCAAATACTCATCCCTAGTATCTACCCATGTCTAGGGTCCCTTTTTCTTTCTAAAATATAGATACTCTTTCCCTTAAAGAGGTTCTCAAGGATGTTATTTCAAAAGGTAAATCATCTTCCTTATTCATTTAATTTCATTTCAATTTGTCTTCTTCTCTTCTTCTCTACTAACATCTTATGTACAATTGATCATGATAACTCAAATTTCATCTATATAATGAAATATAATGATTTTAATGTAATAACCATTATCATTCCCTTTAATCTCCCTCTTTTCATTTATAAACGAAATCATCGTTCGGGAGGTGCCAATTTACAACTTTCGTGGATAATGAAGTTTCTTTCTTCAAATTTTTCTTCAAATATATTATTAAATCCATTTTAATGGTTTAAAAATATATTAAAATATATAATATAACACTTTTTATATTCTTTATTTAACATATTTACATAATACCAAACATTAAAATGAAATGAGTTCGTTATGATCAATAATCGCCGTAATAATCTAAACGGTTATCACTTAATGACTTATCTAATGATTAATCATCATAACATTTAGCCAAATGATATAAATATATATATATAACCGTTTAATATTTAATATTTTCATTAATAATATATAAATTCAATTATGTAGAATTATATCCATTCCACATGAACTTCTATACTCATATACCAATATGTCGATCATGAACACCGAGGAAACAAATGCTCCCGAGCAATGAATTTATGTACTATAAATTATCCAAAAGGCCCTAAATGAACATAATAAAATTATAATTAATAAAATAAATTTTGATAGTATTTTTAATTAATTAAATAATGGATTTAATTTTATAATCTATTATGTTATGGTCAAGTGTTGAACACGTTTGGATATAAGGTAAGGGGTTTCTCATCTCACTTTTATTTCTGTGAGATTTCCATTATTCACTGCATATTTCTTGTATTGTGTGTATGCATACTGAAATTTGATATATAATATCATGTATATCTTTATATTCATGGTATTAAATGATTCTTTGGGAGAATGTTAATTTTTTACATACAATTCAATTTATTACAAAGAATTAAGGGTTTTCTCAACTCACTTTCATTTCCATGAGATATGCATTATTGGACACTAATTCTTGTGTTTGGTGTGTGTATAGTTCACATTTATGTAACATATAATTAATATCCTTATTTTCATGGTATTAAATTAAGCATTTTATTGTTATTAATTTTGGGGAATATGTTTCGATTGATTAAAAACTAGTATTGGATTCCACCCGAACCTTCATTTTTCCATCAGGTTATTCTTCCACTATCATTTATCAAATGTAATGATTATTTATTTATTTTTTGTTATTATATATAATTTTTATATGTTAAAATATTATATATTCAGATCATTTCATCTTTTTTATCATAATTTTTTGTTTTATAATGATTTTATTATCAATTATTCCTCGTAAACAAGCCTGGTTCATGGGAACTTCTCGAATTACTACCCATTTTCAAGTGTATTATATGAACTATTTTAAGACACAATTATAATTATAAAAGAAATAATTTTATCCCAAAATACTATATTTTCTCATTTTTTTATTTTATGAAATCAAACATGTCTTTCCTTTTTAAAACTTATTTAATATTTACCTTAAACCGTAGTAAAATGTTTTATTTCTAATGTTTATTAAAAACTCTTTTTACCTGATTTAACTTTAGTGTCTCATCATATATGATTAAAATATAATTTCAATGTTATTATCATTATTTTATTGGGATATATATTTTTAAAATATGATTTTATGAAAAACAAAAAGTATTTTCAAAAAGAAATCTTCTTTATATAGTAAAAAAGAATTTTTCTCGCTTCACTAAAACTTTTATGAGATATATTCCATTTTCACCACTTATTACTTGCATGCGGTGTATATACTACCCTTTGATATATCATATCCAGATTATCCTTATTGTACTAATTTTATATGGGATTATGACTTGAATATTTCAAGGTGGTATGGGACACTTTGTAATGTTTAAAGAATATTTCCTCGTGAACTTTTCAATGGTCTCATTTAAAGGTATTTTAAACTATTTCAGCGTAATTTGTTGAATCATGTAATTAATTGAGGTTTATATCATATGATATTATATAAAATATTTTTATAAGGGATGATGATCAGTTTGACTGTGGATGTGATAATTTGATACCATTGACGGTTTAAGTTAAAGTATTCACATTTTTTATGCTAGTTTTTTAATAAAAAAAATTATGTTGTTTATGATTCACCCTTTTCATATGTAGAATGTATTAGACTTGGTAAGTGGTGGGTGGATCCATATATAGCTCCTCTATGAATTATTTGGCTTCATGAGACGAACTAGTTTGGGGTTTTATCTATTTATGTATGGTCTAGGCACAAGGCTTTGACATAATGATTATGATGTCTAGTATTATGCGTTCCCAAATTATGAAACTAGAGATTGATAGTCCATGTGATTATTTGACTAATAGAATATCCGTGGTAATGTTTTATAGTAATATTTAATTGTTTTTTATTTTTTCCATATTATGCTCAAGATTATTCATCATTAATAGTGTTTATGTTTACGATTACTTCTACTGTATTATTTAACCATACTGAACATCTAAGATCACCCCTTCCTTATGTTTTATATTTCTCCATGATGCGAAGAAGTGTATTATCAATGAATTATAGGGATAATATTGGAGTTATGGGAGTTAATAATTGATCTTCTATATTTTATATCATTTCAGGTTGTAATTTTGAACTTTTCTTTGTATTGAGTTTTTCAAAACTACAAAACTACCATGTCCTTTAGGATATGACTTTATTACAATCAAGATATTGTAATAAAATATTAAATCACGGGCTTTGGGTAACTCGTTTCAAGACATTACAGTTGGTATCAAATTATGTTTAGTTGAATTTTTGTAACACTGGATTTAGAAAATGTAGATTACTGAACAAAATACTAAGATGAAATTAGAGGATAAGAATACAATAAAATCCAATAATTTTGGGAAGGTATAGATTATGTGTATCTTCCTAGAAAATATTTCAATGTCTAGAAACTACAAGTGGATGTTTTTCTGAAACAGATGTACCCTGGAGTAACAACTCTAAAAAGGTGTTTCAATCTTGACTCATAGTAACCTAATATAGAACAATGGGCCTTACTGTGCACCTAGTTTCGCACCCCCAAGGGATATTCTTAAGATAATTGTAATTTTCATTAAAAACCTTTTTTATGGGTTTTAATATATAAATAAAATGAATAACCTAGGATAAACCTAAGGTTTTTTGGTTGAAAATAATATATCATGTTATTCTATAAATGATTATCCATTTTTCTCACTATTACTATTGTTACTTACCCTATTCTCTACGGTTTTATTCAATGGATAGAATCCAAAAGAGTCAAGTTAACATTGAACATGATGGAAAAGGTGGTGGTGATGAGCAGCCAAATGGGATGTTGATTGGAGTGAAAGGTATCATGTTCATCACTAATCAGTTTTCCTAAAATATTATTATCTACTTATACATTAACTAACACCCAAACCCACCATAGAATATAAGAGTATAGTTTTCTAAGATATCTTGTAGTGGATACCATAGACAAAAAAAGGCTCTTCTAATAGCATGAAATTAATATAGAAGGAGATTCCTAGGGAAGTGTCTCAGAGGAACATAGAAATACTTTTTGTGTGTAGTAGAATGACATAAAGCAAATAATTTCCAAGGAAATATGAAGAGATGAATGGAAGGAAATAAAATTGTTCCTAACTATCCATTTGTAGTTATTTTCCTTAAATTTAAGGGACCTGTTCATTACCTGAGTCAATTCTCTATTATATAGGATAACCTATAGACCAATTAAGACTATATATTGAAATAAATGTATGATGTTTTTCTTTATTAAGGTTGTATGGAAAATCCTACATAAAATAATGTTAAGTAATTGAACTTATTTAAAGGATGTATATCATATTTATTTTTCGAAGATTTATCATTTTCAAAAAATAACATCTTGTATGTCGGGTGACAACCTACTGTGTTCAATAAGGCTTCAATTTTTTATCGCGCAACTGAAGGGCGATAAGGGTGAAACGCCTAACTCTAGCCGACGTGTTGTCATGACTATTTTTTTAGTTAAAACATCAAGTGGATAAATTTTAGCTTGGAGTTAGGGAATTTTGTTTTATCAAATATATTATTTTGGGATTTGAAAATGGGTTTGTGGTTAAGTGATTAAAGTTATTTTGGAAGAACTTCACAATTTTGGGTTTCCAATAAGACTTTAGTAAATATTATATTTTGAAAAATAAACTTTGAATTGTATTTTGGAGTCAAATATGATTTTATTGTGGATATACAGTGATCCAGGTTATTTATGGGAATGGATAGAATATCTTGGATATTATGTGATAGTAAAAATTAAATCTTTTTTTTTAGAGATTAAGAGTTATCAATGTCATTTAGAAGACTATATGATAAAAAAATATTATTTTGGTGTCATAGTCTATGATGTTTTTTTAAAGAATGATAGTATTTTTTAAAAAATTCAATGTTTAACCTTGATCTTTACATTTGAATTTTGTGGATTATTGTTTCTTCTCATCATATAAACGTTTATTATTTTTTGGTTATTATATTATTATATCCTAATAAATTTGGATTCGATTGATGTTTGAAGACAAGAGTAGTGTATAATTATACTTTTTTGGGATCTATGATCTATAGAAGTTAATTCAATTTCTTCATGTGCGAAAAAATTGTCTTGAATGTTCATTACTAGGTATAAAGAATGAAGTGAAAACATATGAAAGCACAACCAAAGGATAATAATATTCTTATGACATGGAAAGTAATCAAGTAAGTTTAGTTTCTTATATTATTATCTAGATGTTAAAGGTGTCCCTCAATTCAATGGAAAATATTTTGTAACAAAAACTCCATGTAGTTTTCTTTCTGAGAAATCAATGTTCTTTTAACTAATCACATGATTTAAGGATTTGTGATGGTTAACATTCTAATGACCATGCTCTCTATCACTCTCCATAATAAAATGACGTTAGATTATTCTTCCATTTTCATATTTTCACTTCACACTATTGTTACCCTATTCAAATGCAAAGTTTTATAGTAACCTATGCATTTTACTCCCACTATTATTAATAAGATACTTTTTTAACCCTATTTTTTATGGGGGTTTATGAAAATGGTATTTTCAAGTGTCAAAATTTATCTTTTTTAATTGTAATTTCAAATTTTAAGGATGTAATTTATTGAAGGATGTGAGAATGTAAGACCCTATGAATTTAAAAAAACATATAGCATGTAATGCACACAACACTGAATCTCTATGAAAACAAATTATTATAATTATTTATATAAGATAGTTATAACGTATGCATGAAATATAATTTTTCCACTTCTATGATTTGAATTTCGAAAAAACGACATACACTATTGCGATCAGTTATTTTTTTAGAGTTTAATATGATTAACATACTTTTTTGGGGAACACTAACATTGACCCTTATGAATCGTAACATGCCCTTATGAATAGTAATGTTACCCTTATAAATAGTAACATGACCCTAGTGAACATTTACCTCACCAATGAAAGTATACAAAAAATTTAGGTGCCTTATAAATGAGAGTGGATGTTATAAAAAATAATAATTAAGTATTGGTATTATTTTGAGTAATAAATATTTAATTAAAATTTTAAATTTAATCAATTTATTTAAAATAAAATTAATTTTTATAAAATGTATTCCTAAATAAATATTTTTTTCATGTGATTTTAAAAAAATTCTACGAGACCTTAGTTAGTTTTTGAAAGTATTTTAAAAATAGTTTAAAATTTAAAATCTGTATTTTTCTTATAAATAATTTTTTATTTAAAAATTAAATTTCACATATTTAAAAGATTATTTTGATAAAATGGAGTCCATTTTTTTTACATGTTGAAAATTTTTCAATGTTAATTTTTTAGATTTTTTCTAAAATTCTTGAATTTTTACTGAATAGTGAAATTCAATAATTTATGAAATATGCTAAATAAATGAATTTCTACATCATGATTGAGCCATGGAAGATGTAAATGGCCATCAATTTAAAATCACAGGCACATATTACTAATGTTAGTTACAATAATCATTACTATTAAATGTATTGATCCAAAATAATAAAATAATGATTAAAATAATTGAAACCCCCTCCTCTCCTCGACTATAACCCCCCCACCCCACCCACTCCCTCTTCACATCACTCCTATAATCCTTGTAGTTTATCAAATTTATTTCCAAATAAAATTCCCTAGTCCCTACTAATGTCTAGGATCCCTTGGTCTTTCCAAAATACCAAAAACCTTTCCATTAAGGTTGTTCTTAAGGAGATTATTTCAAGAGGTAAATCCTCTTCCTTTTTCATTTTATTTCATTTCAATTTATCTTATTTTCTTATTCTATCATAACATATTCTATCCAATTGATCATGATAAATACTGTATCATATATATAATATTATTTTATCATGTTAATTTAATAACCATTATCAACCTTCTTATTATCCCTCTTTTATTTTATGAACAAAATCATTGGTGGGGAGGTGCCAATTTACAAACTTTGTGGCCGACAAAGTTTCATTATTCAAATTATTCTTTAAAAGGGTTCATGAAACCATTTTAGTGGTTGATAAATATTTTAAAATGTATAATATAACCATTTTTATGTCATGTATGTAACATATTTATATAATGATAAAAGGAAAAACAATATGAGTTTGTTATGATCAATAACAGCCATAATAATCTAAACGATTATAACTAAACAACATAGCTAATGATTCATCCTCAAACCATGTAACCAAATGGTATATATTACAGTTTAGACTTCTATAGGTTCATTAATAATATATAAATTCTATTGTGTATTATTATACTCATTCCACATGAACTTCTGTACTCATATACAAGTATGATGATCATGATAATCAAAGAAACAGAAGCTCCCAAATGATAAATTTTTTTCTTATAATTCATCCAAAAGGACTTAAATTAACTTCATAAAATTATATTATATCAAATAAATTTAGATAAGGTACTTAATTATTTAATTAATTGATTTAATTTGATTATACAGGACATTTTATTCAAGTAAAGAACACATTCGGACATAAGGTAAGGGGTTTCTCATTTCAATCTTATTTTCATGAGATTTCAATTATTTGAAACTTATTTCATTTATGTGGTGTTTTTATACTGAATTTTGATATATATAATATCATTAATCTTCATGGTATTAAATTATTCATTGATGGTTGTTAATTTTTGGATATACGATTCAAATGATTACAAAGTAAAAAGGGTTTTCCCAACTCACTTTCATTTCCATGAGATATTCCTTACTCACCACCAATTCATATTTTTGGTGTGTGTATACATCCCATTGATATAAAATATCATGAATATATTTATTTTTAGGGAATTAAATATATAATTTTATTATTATTGATTTTGGCCATATGTTTTGATTGATTACAAACTAGTAAAAGATACCACCAAAACCGTCATTTTTTCATCTAGTTATTATTTCACTATCCTTACCTAGATGTAATGTTTATTTATTTATTTATAATTATTATATATTCTATTTATATGCTCGATAATCATATATTCAGATCATTTTATCTTTATTTTATTGGACTTTTATGTTTTAAAATGGTTCCATTCTAAATTATCCATGATATACAAGCCCAATTCAAGGGAACTTCTCAAATTCTTAACCATTTTCAAGTGAACTATATAATTTGTTTTAAGACATAATTATATTTATAAAATCTATTATTTTATAATGAAAAAATTTCCTTTGTTCATTTTTAGGTTTTATGAAACCAAACATTTCTTTCCACATTAAAATCTCTTTAATATTTTCCTTAAACATAACTAAAATATTTTATTTCTAATGCTTCTTAAAAACTATTTTAAAATTATTTAACTAAATTGGTACATAATTTATTCCTAAAATATAATTTCAATGTCCTTACCTTTAGTTTTTTGGATGTACATTTTTACAATCTGATTTTATGACAAATACAAATGATTTTCTAAAAGAACTCTGCTTTTCAAAGTAAAAAAGATTTCTATCATCTCACTTTAACTTTTATGAGATATATTCCATGTTCACAAATTATTCCTTACATGTGGTTTATGTAATTAAATTTTATATATCTTATAAAGAGTCTCCTTATTATCCTAATATTCTATGGGATTATGATTTGAATGTTTCAAATTGGTCTGGGACACTTTGGAATGATTAAAAAATATTACCTCATGACCTTTTCAATGGCCTCATTTTGAAGTATCTTAATTTATGTAAACATATTTTTTTCAATAATGTAATTAATTGAGGTTTGTCTCTTATCATATCTTATATCATTCTTTTTTTTAGTTTTGATGATCATTTTGACTGTGGATGTGCTAATTTGATACCATTCATGGGTTATAGTTAATGTATTCACATTCCGTATGGTAGTTTTTTAATATGAATTTTTATGTTGTTTATGTTTCACCATTTAATATGAGGAATGTATTGGAATTATTAAGTGACAAGTTTGACCCTCTATGTCCCCTCGATGCATAGGTAGGTATCACGAGACAAACTAGATTGGGTTTTAACCTGCTTATGTATGGTAATAAAATGAGGCATTGAAAGAATGATTACAATATCCAACAATTTGAATTCCCTCATTATAAAACTAGAGATTGATAATCAGTGTGGTAATTAGACTAGTATAATATGCATGGTTATGTTTTGTGTAATTGATTAATCAGTTTTTATTTCTACCATATTATGCTCTAGTTTATTCATCGAGCCTAATGTTTACGTTTATGATTAATTTTGATGTATTATATACCCTTAATGAGCATCTTAGATCACCCTATTGTTATGTTTTATATTTTTCAAAGATTCAAAGAATTGTATTATGAATGACTTTTAGGGATAATATAGGAGTTATGGGAGATACTAATGGATCTTATATATTGTATATCATTTCATGTTGTAATTTTTAACTTATGTTCGTATCTGGTTTTCCAAAACTACTAAACTACATCGTCCTTTGAGATATTACTTTCTTGTAATAATGCTACTGTAATAAAATAATGCGCAATCTTTGGGAAACAGGGGTTAGGGCATTACACTCTTTCTCCTATTACCCACTTTAGGGTTCAAAAAAAAGTGAAGATATGGGTGCTTCAAATCCATCTCCCAATCACTTTGGGCTCCATCATCTGTCCACTGTCACCCTAAAGTGGATTGTGTGATCTTCAGATCTACTGCTTCCTCCCATTTCTCACACTAAACTTCAATTGAGAGGGCATGGAGGTTAGTGGAAATCATGAAATCTGCATGATACCAAAAATCCAATGGTCCTCCTACTTGTTATAAGACCAATTATGTCATCTAAAATGGGCCTCATATATTGCATAATCCCCAATCATGTTCAATGATCCTCCTACACTATATAATCCCAAATCATGTCACCTAAAATGGGACTCCAATATGGTGAAATCCCCGAAACCTTTCCTAAACCTTTAAAGTTCTATATTCTTAAAGAAGCATCACCTGATGGGCCTCGTAAATAGTGTAAGCCCCAACCCATACCAAACATTGTGGGTTTTGATTCCCAACTAATTTGGGATACTTAGGATGTTTTTGTAAGGTCTAAATCCAACACACAAATTCACCATAATGTTCTCTGGGCCACATTCTTTTTAGGTTCATATCCACCTCAAAGTCCACATATCTTCTCAATCCCTCTGGATACCTCGGTGTAAGTCCCATGCCATCATTGGTTGGGCACCTTCTATCTAGATTTCCATTTCACATGACATTAAATTGCATGTTTTGGTCCTCATCACATGACCTTAAAAGGCTATGTTCCTTGTTATGTGGCACTGAACTATGTGGGTTTGGATTCTACTTATGAGAATACAAATTAACCCATCTTATGGGTTCGATCCTGATATCAAAAGAACTTTCATCTCTATTGATGAACATAAACTCCAGAACACCCCATGGGGCTTGAAACCAAAATCATTTTAATGAATGACCAAATAATATCTAATCCATTTTAAAGGGTTTCCATTTATATAAAACCTAAGGTACATCCAAATATCCCTATCATTGTATAATCTTTGATAAATATAGATGATTCTATACTGATGAGTGTTTGTAATTGATCATTACATCTGGGTGATCCATATTACACGTACTTGAGAATAAACAACATATTCTTGAACATATATTTAATCTATAATAGTGTCCTGGAATAGGAAATAGTTCCCCCCCCAACGGTATGATGAGCCCGACTTCACATCCTCTCGACCAATGAAAGTTCTTAAGTGTCATTGGAAAATTTACCCAGTGAACACCATCTTTTGGAATGCAATCCCATGATTCCTCATGGATGTGAGAGATGTTAGGTGTTTCCAACTCAAAAAACACCCATTGGAGACAATATGGAAATAATGAACCCGACATGAATAATTGTACAAATTGAAACCCCTACAATCAACCATCAAGAGAATGAATCACTCATCAAAAAAAAACTAGTATATATAAGTTTATCTAGATAAATATTATTATATTTTTCACATAATAATAATTATAAAAAGATAAAATTATACTTACCTTCTTTTCATCATGTTCATTAAAATATTTTAATATTACTCATACTTGTTTAAAGACTACCTTCTCAATGATTGTAATGTAATATATTTTTCATAAACATTTCAAAATTATTATTAATGTATAAAAATGATAATTATATCTTTATTATTATTATAGAGATAATGGAATAATGACCTCTTTGTCTATATTAAACTTACCAATTCCATATTAGATATTTGAGTTGAATGTCATGAAAACATCTAATGTTAACTTAATTAATAAATTAATTGTATATAAGATGGTAATAAATAAAATATTAAGAATAATAAATATTAAAAATGATAATAAAAAATTTAATAGAAGAAATAATTTTATTATTTAGTAATATAAATAAAATATGTGACAATCCAAAGATGAGGTAAGGGACACTTTACCTTATGAACCTTGTTTTAAATGTTTTTGAGATTTTCTTTATATATATTTTTATTATATTTTCATATTAATTAAATTATTTTATTAAATTATTTATAATGGTGATTTTATGTCATTTTTTACCTTATTTAAAAGGTTTTCAAAAGGAAACATTATATGTATTTTATATGGAATTTTTCTTCTTAAAGGAAATCTTTGGGAGTGACCTTTTTGAAACGACCACACTTAGAAACCCACCTCTCCATAAAGAGGTCATTGGAGAAGCCCCATCTTGGACGGAATGGTTTCAATCCAAGATGGAAGAGCTTCACAAAGGTTAATAGTCCGATCAATGATGGTTCGACACAACAATATGTCATCTATGTTGTATGCACCCTTTTACCCAACCTGTGAGACATTGGGTGACCAGGCAAGGCGAGTGGAGCATGGGAGGTGGAAATTTCCCCAAGATAGGGCTCCTATAAATCAAACCCTATACCTAACTAAACATCATTGTTAGGGCCCTCGACCATGCACCACTACACCACCGCTAAAATAGTGAAAGTAAACTGGGTTTTTATCCCCAGGGGGTTACATGTTATTAGTGACACATCACCCACCACCAAGCACCTTTATGTACTTATCAAGCCATAGGCCCATGTGTAACAATACCTGGACTTTTGGGCCAGTTTCACATGGGGGAGAGGGCCCACGAGTGATTTATAAAGGCATACCATGTGTTTCCATATGTATTTTGTTAGGAAGTTTTTCAAAAAAGGTAATGAATGAATGTTATATTTTAACATATACATCAAAAATGGTTTCTTCCCACCACTATAACCGTTGTTTGATTTTTTGATACCTTTAAAATATTTTTTGTTTTATTCATAGAAAATATAGTATTTTTTATGTTTTTTTCAAAATGGTATTATATTGGAATGGATATTTTGATATCCCTAAATGTTTTTGTTATTTGTGAAAGGAATATTTTTATAACTATAATGATTGAAATGAAAGATTTCATGTATTATGATTATTTCATGGTAAATTGTAATATTTTATGATAATTGGTGAGACTAATATTTCTCATAATGATGGGTTATCCTTATATAGATCACTAATGCATTTCATAAAGGGGAAAAGTTAACTGGTTATGTATCACCAAATAAGTTATAAGAATTTATAGGGTGAGTTATTCCATTTACAAGAGTGATTTTAATTATTATTTGAAAATGGTATCCGAAGTTCAGTTAATGATTTATTAATTACTTCTTTGGTTATTCATGGAAATCATATAATTTCACAGGGTTAAATAATGAACTTATGTTTAAATTAATTTTTATGGTTCTTTTTATGGGTGAAATATATAACATTGTGAAGAAAATTTCATAAGATTTTCATAATATCAAAGAAATATATATATGTTTTTTCCTTTAATATTTATTATGAAATATTTTATGTAAATATCTGGGTAGTGAACTTGATTTTTTGGGAAGGAAAATTTATATTTTGATTCCAATGTTTATTTCAAAAAAAAAATTGTTTTTATGTATTCATGTACTAAAAAATTAATTTAATTATTTTTATTTGTCCCTTATTGAGATTTTTGTCCTCAACCCAAATTTTAAAATATTTTTCAATGGTTTTTAAAAATTATTATCAAAAACTATGAGGTTAATATGGAAATTGTAAAGATATTTTATGGGAATAAAACTTGATATATGTAAAATTATTTTTATTTTAAAGAAGTGATATTAAGTTTATGTGTCCACTTTATGATGTAATATGTTTTTTTTAAGCATGGTTACCCAATTATATAAAACTGTAAACATAAATGATCTTTGAGAATACCTTAAATTGAATTACATTCTAAAGAATCAATTTTATGGATTGTTTATATCCAGGTCCTTATATGGTTTCTTTGTGATTTTCTTTCCCCTGTTTTCCCTATATTTTATATTTTAAATGATGTTCTCTATTTATTTATAAGGAAATATTTTTTAGCCAAGAAAATAGATTAATGGTTTTCTTTTAAAATTTTCTAAAATCAATGTAGTCTTTTTTACGAGATTATTTTAACTATGAATTTTACTATAATGGATACAAGAATATTTTCAGAAATCTCTTTTCATGATTTGGTTTTCAATATCTTAAAATTACCTATCTCTAATGGAATTATTTATTTTGGGTTTCACCCAATATATTATTTAAATATGTTATTATTTCTTATGATGATGTTTTCAGTTCATATTATTTAATTAATTTTCTTATCATATACTATTTAGATGTTTTATAAAACCCATTTTACCTCCATGGGTATTTAATTAAAAGGGACTAATTTTCATTTAGACATTTAAGAAACATGTTCTTTTTTCCATGGATTAATTAAGATTTGATGATAATTGATTTTATGGGGTACACATTTTTATAGAAGATGGTGGTTGGGATCCTATATCACCCTTTAATTCATTACTTTAGGTTTATATCTCATGAGATTGTCATGTGGGAATATAATGACTTTTTTCACACATACTTGTGAATGATGGGTTGCTAAAAATTTAGGCTACTAATAAATAATTTATTCACATAGTTGTGGGATTGATGGGTATTCAGAAAAAGTTTTTCGAATTATTATAGTTGTTCTACACTTCAATGTTTTTTATAATGTTATTCAAAATTTTCAAGATACATTTTATTTTCAAAAAATTCTATGTTTTTTAAATTACCCATTTTTTAAACTATTCCATATGTAATTATACTAAGTTTTATTACTATTGAGATGTTTTTTTATCCATATAATATCTTTTGTTCTTCCATAGAAATTATTTTATGATATTATGTTTCTCTAACATGTTTTATGATTATTATATAAGGAATTTTGGTGTTTTATTATTATATTTACGTCTTGCTTGTGATCTCCTTAAATTTTTTATGTATTTTCCTTTAATGAGATATTAAGGTCACCCCTTTCTTATGTTTCCATTCCCCATATTACGATGATGATTATATCACATGATATCTTTGTAAAAGTGTGTTAAGGAGTATTATTTAGAATAAATTTATTAAATTATTGTAAAATAGGTTTTTTATATAGAAAATGTTCCTGAAACTAATCCTTTAGGTCCTTGGTTTATCTAAATTATGTCACGACATGATCCACCAATGTCTGACATGTGACAACCCCAAGCCCACCTCTAATAGACTAGGGGCTGGAGAATAGTTCCAAGTAAGCATATCCTATAAATGGGAGTCATTATCCTAATATACATGTACACGCACACATCTCAAAGCCTACACAATACTAAAATTTTAAAAAATATAAACAATTTCATGAATACATAATAAATCCCGCAAATAGAGTATGATATAAAAGTACTAAAAATGGAAAAGGGGGTAAATTCAATACCAACAAAAAACATTGAATTGGAAAAATATCTCCAAGGGGAAATAACTATTTTCAAATTAAATATCCAAAAAAACACATCTGTTTGTCTAGATCATGATATGATCCACCTACATTGAATCCTCCAAAGATACTATTAGGAGGGTTATCTTTTTCCTAAGACATGACACGCGAGGTTAGAGACCACGTAGGGGTGATTATAACAATACCTAGTAGAGCTAATAAAAAACACTAAAAAAGAATCATCATGTATAATCAGATCAATACAAAAATATAAAAATCAATTTCTAATATAAAACACCTAGATATATGTATGAAGGACACAATGTCACTAGGTAGTCAAAATCAAATTCCAACCATAGTATTCTTCTTCACGAAATGTTCATTCCTAGAGATTCCATGCCATGATCCATTCCAACATTGATGAGACACATTCTAGAGGTCAATATCATTGGTCCATGCCCAAGAAATATCACTAGTCATAGAAGATTATGATACTCAGATAGGGGTCACACCCAGAACGCTTGGGGACACCATGAACCCAATCTAGATCAACCAACTACGTAGGGAATCATAAACCAATGATACCACAAACCCTACCCATATGACCTGATATATTTAAGATCAATGATATGCTCAAGGAGGTCACACCGATTCCAAAAACCCCACCTAGGGTATAAATATGATAGATATTCACACTCTAGTTAGAGGGAGGGACACCATGGACTCTATCCAAGGCTTATCCAATAGAGGGGATCACAATCATGAGATGTGGGAATAATAATTCACTATAACATTGAGGAAAAGGACAAAGGGGAACACCACTCAACCAAAACTGGTCTAAACCAAATACATTAAGAACTACATGTTATCTCTATGTTAGTATACAACTTATAATTATATTACATTTTGTGCATCACACAACCTGGATCTTTCTATGTGGAGATATCTCGCATGAAATTTAAACATCAACATACATGGAATGTAAGTGATTACACCGGGCATGTAGAGGTCATCCGTTACCCTAATTGTGTCATTTGGAAAAACTTGTATACCACTAGCCATGCCCATGTATACCTGGCCATGTTTGTTTCCAAATACAGGGAGTTTCCATTCCCATTACTCTTGGTTTTTTTAGTTTAACCTCTAAGGTATACACTAATCCATCATGGAAGGGTCACATAGTGTGTGATCGAATCACAAAACATGTGATATTTAACATACCATAGAAACCCTAAAGCCACAACTAGGGGGTCCCATATGGAATGTAATACCAAAATACATGTTTTAAACCATGGGGTTTTTAAATCCATAATGATCTCTTTCATGTAAACCTATACATCACTGGAGTCTCTACACTTTCACAAACCTATAGATAAGTGGTTTTCCGAACCATTCCATCATTGTAGGGTTGAATGTAGGATCAGATCTACTTGGAAAATGATCTGTCAATCCATTTCATCACTACACATCTAAACTAGGAATAAAAGAATCTAAAAATCAGTTCTGGTCCGCCTCAAATCATCATCCACCATTGTCTCACCTTGATCACACACAATATCATGAACCACATATTTGGTATTGATCTGTTTTTTCAAATTAAAAACAAGGAATGATCAAATACCATATATTCATCAAACTACGGCCCAAAATAAATGCACATGATTAACATGTGAAGAAACATGGGAAAATCCCCAAGCTATAAAATGTTGGGAATGAACCTCAGCCTTTTTTTGTTTTGACTAGATCAATTGTCATAGAGTAAGATAAATTAAGAGTATAATCAACAAAACTTACTAATCAATCCATATCAATTAAATCAACATTTATGTGTAAATTAATTCAGTCCAAGGAATTGATCTATGTTTGACTAGGAGAAATGAATGTTATGGAAATAAAAAACAACCTAAAATGAGTATGGATCTGTCAATAAAGAATAATATTTATATGTTGATTTCATTGTTGATATCTACAAACTCCATTGGTGTAACAATCCTTGATATGGTCATGATCTCTCACCATTCTCCAAGAATGCTCTCCAATGGTTATCTAGGTCTCTATGGTTTTAGCAACCAACCCTGAAATAAATTCCATAATCATATATTTAATGAAGATAAGTTATCTATGTCAAATAAAATAATTTAAAGAAATTTATTTTATTTATTTTAGTAAGCCTTCACCCATGACAATGTTTTCCCAATCACCCTACACCGCTAAAAGTTATATCATGCCTAGGATAAAACCCATGATATGAAGTCAATAGTGCCCCATAATTTCTGATTCATTCCCCTATTTGAGAGTAATTCATCCTTTTCAAAAACAATGTGTTCACATGTTATTTAACATATTTAATAAATTTCAAACATTTATTCCAGTAACATTGGGCCTCAGAATCAAACAATGTCTCAAAACCTAGTCTCAAAATTATTCCATATAATATCTAAAAATTATACATGGAAAATTTGAGCCATTACATTATCCCCACTATAGGTATTATCTTCATTGAAAGAGAAAACCCTTCTAAAAAGATGAGGGTATTAGGATCACATATGAGCCTCCCGCTCTGAAGTGATCTCCTGGATATTTTTATACTACCACTAAACACACACTATGGGAATTTATCACTCACAATGGATCCTCTCCTTATGATCGTTAATCTTCTCTAGGTACTAAAAAAAGTTTCCCCCATCCTCGATTCCAGCTCACCCCATTCTATAACACGTGATGGGTCATGCATTTATCTCCTCAACAACGACACATGAAAGAATATGTGTACCCATTATAACTGTAGAAGAGTAGCTAAGTATTATGACACTTCTTAAAGTCTACAAAGTATCTGGAGAAGGTAAAATGAATATCAGAGATAACTTTTCATACCTACCAAATATTCAGACTCCACATCAAGGTGAGACCATCAGGAATGCATGGTATCCCTCCTCGAATACTTCAGGTCTCCACCATCAGTCTGCATAAGACATATGATGGCTCTATGAAATCCTCATCAACTCCTATATGATCTTAACCTTCTCTAATGTTTCTCACACCAACTCCAATACCATTAGTACTGAATTTCCATGATGATTCTAACAAAGCGGTCACCAGCATGGTCGCCCATACAAGGCCTTAAATGGAGCCATTCCAATGGTAAAATGGTAGATATTATTGTACACAAACTCCACCAATGGTATTTGTTCCTCCTAATTATATCCAATGTCCAACATACAAACCTGCCACATGTCCTTCACAACCTGAATGGTCCTCTCATTCATGTCGTTAGTCTAGTGGTGAAACGCTGTTCTTAACCGTAACAAAGTCCAAAAAGCCTTCAGAAATCATCTCTACAATTGTGTAATGATTTTAGCTTTCTGGTATAAACCTATCATCTATTTAACCCCATGGAATAATAAAATATCATGAATGTAAAAGTACCCCAAGATATCTTTTGTACTCTGCTCTCATGTTGCTAAGAAGTTATCCAACATGGGGAGTCGTCCTATGATCACCTAGATTAAATCATGTCCTTTAGATGTATGTGGTAACCCTACAATGTATTCCATGAATATACCATACCTCTTGCACTATATAAGTTCTATGGGTTGATCCCAACATGCTATAATATAGTTCTCATCCGTTACCTACTGATATGTGAGGTATCAAGAGAGAAAATTTGTAACACAACGCTTCATGAAGGCCACCAAAACAAACGTCATAGGTACAAAAACATATTTTACATACCTGGATTAACTTAAAAGGAGGATATATAAAACCCCCTCATAACCTCCTCCAATGACATAAAATATCACATCACCCTTCCTTAGAATAGAATAGTGTGCTCCTCACCTTTTGAATATCAACAAGGAGAGTGTCCAATGGGTATCTAAGTATATAAGTTATCACAGTCAGTATCTCCATGGTGAGAGTCTATAACACACTATAAAAGTGGTGGGGTAACAACCATATACAATAGATATGAAGCACCATACATGACCACTATGTAAAACTACTATGAGGCTAAAAACTCTAAAACCTTGGTCAAAAACTAATAACTAGATCTTTGGGAGAGGGAATTTCCACTATGTTCTCCTTCCAAATAGTATAGGAAATCATGAAGTAATATTCCCATAGAAAAAATATCCATTACCTCTATGTCATGTTAATATCATTATGAGAGTAGATATACTTGAGAATCTTGTGTTAACGTAGATGATAAACCTCTTTCCTACCAGGTAGTGTCACAACATATTAAGTGAGAAGACTAGAGCTGCTAACTCAAGATCATGTGCTGTGTAGTTCATTTCATGTGGTCTCAAATGATGTTAAAAATAGTAAATAGCTTCCTTCTTATTCATGAGAACATAACCAATCCAAGTCCTAAATGCATTACATAACATTATGTATTGTGTGTTCCTCCATAAATGTTGTGAACACTAAGATATCATCAATAAATAAAACCTTGAACCTGTATAAGAAATTAGAGAAGATCTTGTTAATGAGTCCCATAAAAATTTTTGGGGAGTTAATCACACCGAAGGGAATAACCAAGTACTCATATTATCTATAACCACATCAGAATTTTGTCTTTGATATATCCCTATCTCATACCTGTAGCTGGTGATAGCCTGATTTGAGGACAATATTCGAGAAACATCATGCCCCACTCAACTAATTGAATAGGTATATGATCCCTTGTAGTGGATCCTTATTATTTATGGTCACCTAGTTCAATAAATGGTATTATAATCATTACCACAAGCTATCATCTTCATTCTTGGTGAACAATATTAATAATTCATTGGGGGAAACACTGGGTATCACAAAAACCTTATACTAAAAATTCTCTAACATTACTCTCATCTCATGAATCTCTATGAGATACATATGATATACTGGAATATATTTTAGGGTCCTCTTGGGGTTAAAGTTAGTATAGAAGTCTAGATCTCAATGGTGAGGTAATCTTGGAATATCCTTAGAAAATACATCCCCATACTCCACTACAACCATAGGTAATGTTAGCCCATTGCATCCACTTTACAAAGATTCGTACAATCTAATTGGCGATTAATTGATTGAAAACTCTTATTCTTGATCTCATTCTACTTATCCAAGTATTAACTTTTATCCATAGAGGAAGACCATAACCCATCACTTCAGACACACTACATAATCCTCCAAAAACTTTCATTCTGGTCCTGAAGTCTGGATAACTAGTCCATACCTAAGATGATTTCATAAGGAATCATCACTCGTATAAAGATAAATCATAAAAAACTCTTGCCTCCAAGTATCATATTACACTCTCTAAAAATGTGTGCAATCAATGAGTCATGGCTTTTTGAAGTTTCAAATGAAAAGGGTTAAGCCAAAGTCTCAAATGAAATCATTATGTCTTTAACTAGAGAAGAGGTAAGTAATGAATGACTCACGCCTATGTGTATACAGATAGATCTAAGGTATAAATGATATGGATTTTACCTCATATCATACCTAGAGCCTCGTGGTCTAAGGCCTCTATAACCTTCAGTTATCCTTGTCTATAACAACAAGCTCCCTGATCCTAACGTGATCCACTTGATGTGGTGGTGGTAATTGTTCAAACCTCCAACCACCTCTTTTTTCACTGCAAGCCTCTCAACCATGTATTATCCCATGTGTACAACCCTATTCCTACCTCTACCTCTATCTCGGAAGTCCCACAACCATATCTCAATCAGATATATGAAAGTTCATACAGTCCCATGCTAGATATCATCGACTGCCTTAGGATAAGAACCTATTATTCCTTAGCAGATTTGAGCCATCTAGAGATCCTTTCACAGCTAACTCTATAAATGGGGATCACCTCCTAAAGCCTCTAACTAGCTGGGATACCTATGAATTTTGTCATCTACATAATGTTTAGGTCTCAAATCTTATGTTCCCACTACTAGAACTAACTATCGGTGCATGCTCTTCCAGTAATCTATCCACCACTGAGGCCTGCTCAAGAAACCCAGCATGGGTGGGAATGAAAATTGGTACCATTGAATCCTTGATGTCCTAGTGTATTTCCATCTCAATGGTATGTTATCGAAAAAAAGGATCATGAACCATATCCATGAAGTATCATGAGATATTAGTAAACCATGTTTAGTACTCTTCCATGGTCAAACATCCCCACTAAAAATTTAGAATCTCTTATATAAACACAAATCATAAAAAGGCAACATAAAACTCATCCCTAAAGAGACACTCTAAATCTAATAATGATAGAGATACATTGTCATGTGACTAAGTTACTAAGATCTACCATTGACCACCATTTCCTTAAATAATACTCACTGTGAGGACCTATATCTAGTATACATACATCCTCAAGAGCTACAAAACTCAATTCATTGCCTTCATTTAGTCCTCAACCACCTAGGGGTCTAGATCGAACTGAAACATGAGATGTTACCACCTCTGAAACATGTATAAGAAACATAGCCTATGTGCATCATTATTTAACATGGGTAGTGATAGATATTTCTCATGGTTGGTGGTATATATGGTAAACCATACATAGGTGTTATCTCTATTATTGGCCCATGTACTGATGCATCATCACTCAGTGAATCGTCCTCGTGATGACGTAGTGGAATCTTGGCTGGCTAGATCCATGATGGAATCCTGAAATAAACATGTTGTATCACAATCAAATAGTATATTGGAGGAGCTAACTCATGAAGAACATAGAAACCACAACCCATTTCTATATTATTCAGGTACCATTTTTTCCCCAACAACTAATGTCTATATATACCGAGCTGAACTCTAGGTGATCATAATCCAGATGTATGGATACGTCTGCTACCACACCAAAATTGGTGGCCCAAGACTGAAATACGAACTCAAAACAATTAACACCATTTCCATAATCCAATCTCATAGATTATGGTCCAATTACAGAACAAACTTTTCTAATACAACTCTTTCATTAAATGACCAACCAATGTCTGACCCGTGATTACCTGAAGCCTACCTCCAATAGGACAAGGGAAGGAGACCAATTATGAGTAGGCATATGCCACCAATGGGAGGAATTAGTCCAATTTTCCCAAACACATGCACACATATCCCTAGTCTCTATGTCTTAGATTTCCCTCTTTAAGAGACATAGACCCTTTTCTCTCTAACCTTTAAGATTTTCACACACTTTTCTCTTCATCTGTTCATGCATCTATATTAAGACACCATTCTATTTGAGGGTTGGGTCCAGTTTCTACCAGATGAGGTTTTAGGGATTCATCCTCACTCATATTTTGGGTAAATTATTTCACGTTTTTCTCCTTCACCTTTAATGGGTATCCCTTTAGTCTTTATTTTTTCTTCTCAATTTTCCTTCCCTCACATTATTTTCTCCCCAGATCTGGTCTTGAGCTCTCGATTTTGGTTTTTACTTTCACGCATGTACGAATCCCAACTAGTGTGGTTTTTTGTTCCAGGTTATCATAGGTCCCATAATTGGTTATGCATCTTTCACCTTAGTGTAATAGGGTTACCTCCCTTCTATCATTTTTCTTCCTCACCATATGCGGCTTTTTTGGGTTTCCTCTTTTTGTTCTTGTTTCATTTCTAGGAAATGGATTTTGGGTGTTCTTTTGAATGTTGGTTGATTTTTAGTGGTTACTGATGGAGAGTATTTTTTGTCCTCTTCCTTCTTGATTTCGATGATTTCTCTATTTATGTGACAATGAATCATATTTTTTCAATGTGGGTTCAGGAGATGTTATGGTTTTTGATTCGCTGATGAAGGTTTGATAATGGGGTTTCCAGGACAAGGTTGATGATCTGGAAAATGGTTGCAACCTGATGTTGAGTTTTTTCTGCTCAAACTCTACCCTATTTAAATATTCCAATTTACCAACCTAGTTCTCTCTATGTTTATGGTTTTCTTAGAGAATTTCATATATTTAGTTCGTGTAGTCATCTATGGTCTATGAGTTGCAACCTAAGTTGGATTATCTCCTTCCTCTGGGTTTTGGATGATGGTTTGAAAGGTGTTTTCTGCAGTTTGATTACTTCATGATCTAGATACAAGATCCTATTTAGGAAAAGAAGGTGTCTATTTTTTTGGACTCTATACAGGGCTGACATTGTGGTGGGCTTCTCCCAATGGTGTTGTAGGTATCGATGAATGTAATAGAGTGTCAAGTTTCTCAGTAATGGTTTGATGATGATAATCAATGTCTTTTTATTGAGGGTCCTTTTGATTTGTAATTTGGAATTTGAACATGTATAGTTTTTCAACACATGGGAATGTAGTGGTTCTAATAGTGATTCTTATTTTGAATTTCTAATCCTGATTGTTAGTATTTTTTAAATTCTTCTCGAACATGTTGTTTGTGTCAAATTTTGTGATTTTTAGGTGGTTCCCATTAATCCATAGAGTGGGTTTATGAATAATTCAAAAAATAGATAAGAATAGTATGATAGTAAAGTACTAAAAATGTAAAAGGGGCCAAATAAAAGCCCAATGAAAAACTATAGAGTCTAACCTTCTCTATGGGTGGGTACTATGATCAAATGTAAGATCCTAGGAAAAAATCATTATTTAAGGCTCAATATACGCTTCACCTTCTCTGTATCTTCCAAGACACGATAAAAAGGGTCATAATCTACAAAATACCCAACATGTGTGGGTAGATCCCATGAAAGGGTGAGTATAAAAATACCAAGTAGGACATCATGAAAACAATAAACACAAAGAATCAAGTATATTCATATCAATATGATGATATAACAATCAATGAATAACATTAAAAACCCAGATATACCCCAAAAGGATATTGTGTCACCTGGCGGTTGGATTCTTCTTGAAGTAATTATAATTATAGGATAATCTAATCCACATTTCATCAAAACACCAGAGACACTCATTCAAGAGGTCAAGATCATTGGACTCTTCCCAATAAATATCACTGGTCTTATAAGACCCTAATTCTATGATAGGGTGTCATGCCCAAAACCATTGGGGGATACTAAGAACCCAATCTAGATCAAATTAGTAGATTGAGTATCAAAGAAAAATGATCTCAAAAACCCAACCAATACATCCTTCTAGATATAGGATCAACAACTTTCTTTAAGAGTTCATGCAAATTCCATAAACCCCACAAAGGGTATAAAGATAATAGAGGATCACACTTCAATCTCACAAAGGGACACCACAAACTATATTTGAGACTCGTCCTCTATAGGGTATCAAAATAATGAGACACTAATATAATAATTCTATGTACCCTCAATTGAAATTACTATGGGAAAAATCGCTCAACTGTTTCAGTCTGAACTGAAAAGCTGAAGAGCTCCAAGCTATCTCTATGGGAGTAAAAAGTAGGTATGAAGTGTTCATAGCATGAATAACTCAACTTGGATCTTCCCGTATATTTATTTCTTACACAGCAAGTAAAAATCAACATACATGGAATGTAAGTGATTAAGAAATATGTGTATAGGTCTCCTAACACCCTACCGATGTTGTCTGGTCGTTCTCATGTACCGATGGTATGCTTGTGTACACCTGGTTGTGTGTGTCTTTAAATACAGGGTGTGTTCATGCCCTTTTACACTAAGATTTGTCTATTTACCCTATGATTTACACATCAATAAATCAATGAAAGGTCGCATCTCATGTGAATGGGTTACACATCATGTGATATTTAACTCACCATGGAAATCCAAGCACCGTAGCCAGGGGATCCCACACGACGTGTAATCTCCAAATACATGAAGTGTACCCCCTGAGTTTCCAAGACCAATCGAATATATTCTCCATCATCCTAATAATAATTGGTGCCACCACCCTCATCAAAACCAAAATATAGAAGGTCGGTGGGGCCTTAATAACATGGTTGGTTGAAATCCGAGTTTAGATCTTCTTAAAAATGATCTGTCGAGCCAATACATCACCATGTGTCAAAACTGGGATGACCAATAATATAAAATCCATTTCAATCCACCTTTTATCATCTTATTCCATCGTATCACCTTTATTAAACTATTGATCATGAACCACACCTGTATTGTTGATCCATTACACCTATGAAAGGTCGTTCAATGATTAAATACCTAGTATTTGTCAAACCATGAGCCAAAAGAAATGCCTATGATGAGTGTATGGAGAAAAAGATGATAAAAAAATAATCCATAAAATTAGAGTAATGAACCATGGGCTTTATTAGTTAATCCTTGATCGATTTTCATATAAAAATATCAATTAATAGGATAATCAACACAACAAACAAATAAATCCATCTCAATTAAATATAATGTCGTTGTGAAAATCAATTTTGTTCATGGAATTGATCTGCGTCAACCCAAGATAAACAAAAGGGATGGAAATCAAAAAAAAAACTCCTACCAATAGTTCGTAACAATCATCGATGAAGAATAGTTTTTCATGGTCATTGTTGATGAGATCCATGAACTCTATTGGTGAAATAATCCTCGGTCTGGTCCTGATTTTTCATCATTTCCCCTGAATCCTCTCCAAAAGTCATCTACATATCTACATTAATAAAAGAAATCCCTAATACAAATATCATAACCATATATTTAAATAAGAATAAGTTTATGTATCAATTAATATAAATTAAAAGAATTTTATTTATTTATTTTTTAAAATATTCACCCATGATGACTTTTTCATAGACACCCCATACTGACAAGCATTATGTCATGCATGGGGTTAAATCCATTCACTAAACTCAATAATTCCCATGGATGTTTGATATGATACCATGTTCGTGAGAAATTTAAATTTTTTATGAAAACTTAAAGCACTGGTTATTTAGTATATTTAATATATTTCAAACATTTATTCTTGGAACACTGGGCTTCATAATCACATACCATCTGATCTTCAGAATATTCCAAATAATAAAAACGATAAAAGGAATTCTGAGTCATTACACTATTTTTTATTTGTATTTTTAAAATCATGTGATTAATGTATTATTTATGTAATTTTTATCATTGGTCACTTTTGTTGGTATGAAAGTATGGTTTAGTTGATTTTTTATATCAATTATTAGAATTTTAATATTTTCCCCTGGGAAAAGACTAAAGGATAAGTCAAAGTATAGGATAACATCTTGATATTTTGAAAATATATAGGTTGTGTGGTTTTCCTAGAAAATGCATCCATGACTAGAAACTAATTGTGGATGAAGATTTTGTGACAGATGTAGCAAGGGATAATCAACCTAAAATGTGGTGTGTTGGAAATTAACTCAATCATCACCTGGTGAATGAGAAATAGGTCAAACTGAAAACATGCCTGAACACTCCTGAGTGAAATTATTGGGTTGATCATATTATATTTATAAATTAATATGATAAATTGATTTGTTAGTTACATTGAGGTATTAGGTTTATATTTTTAAGATAAACCTATATAAAGTAACATAGTTCAAACTAAAACTAATATAGGTTTAACTAAGAGAATTATTATTCAATGTTGTAATTTAATGGAATAATACATTTTACGCTTTAATTCAATTCATTATTATAATAACACGCCATTATTTTTAATATTTCTTCACTCATGAAAACCTATTTTATTTTAGTAATGGATAGAACTAGAAGGAACAACATGTGTGGGGGATAATGCGGTGATTAATTAAACGAAAAACCTATCGTAATATGATAGAGAGTGAGGAATTGTGTGATTATTCCAAAAAATATATCATGAAATATCTTTAACAATGTGAAAAAATTGGATGTACCAAACACACAAAATAAAATAAAGATGGGGTCTCATTCAATATTAATTAAAGAATATCATAAAGGAAATAAAGGTAAGTTTTATATATCTCAAAAATTTGGAATGAATGAAAAAGGTAATTATCTCAAAGGTAATGGAAGAATATTAATTTACAGAAGATGGGGTCATCATATATAAAGCCAACATAGGAAAACAAATATGTTATTTTGAATTATGGGAGTAAAAAGTTTGTATCCAAAAGCACCACTAATGATTCAATGCCATTAAGCACGAAAAAAATGAGAATTACCATAGTTAGTGTCAAAATATCAATGATGATAAAGATAGTAGGTGTGAACAACCACCACAACCAAGGGATCAATGTAGATTTAGTTCAATGACTACCAATGACATGGATTCTGAAAACTAAACCCTATACTTTATAATTATGAATATAGGATCTTTATTTTGTCCACTTTATGTTTCCTATATTGTTTTCAAAGTGTTACAACCTGATGTATTTTGTATAAAATAAATATCTAGTGATATGGTTGTTGAATTTTGAATTTTATTATGAGGATATAAATCTTAGTGTATTAATTATTTCAAAATATACTTCATATTCACTAATCATGGTTATATTACCCACAAAATTTCCACTATTACATAAAAAGGATGGGGATATAATCAAAAACTAATTCCACTACATAGAGATCTTAACATCATGCAACAATAGATGATTGAAATGAAATATTTTCATTATCATCCATGATTTCACAACCTCCATGTACATTTCTTGATGTTTCACCATAATTTCAAAGCATAATTATAATGGTGGATATTGGGTAAAAAGACCCATTCTTTCCACTTCTAAAATTGTACATGATGGATTGTAAATAAATGAGGAGGCTTCCTAATGACCATAGGTAATAGAATAGTTTAAGAATCAGGTTCAATTACCTAAAGAACATGAGCCCATAAAATGTGTGTATGAAAAATTTTGGTTCTTAGAAGGCCATGTTTGGGCCCATGAAGAGGAACCAAGAGGAAAATGGTGGGGTTTATATCCCCATACAACCATTATCTGATAGGGTTTCCTAGAGTTGTAAATTCAATTACTGATGGAAAAATGGACGAGGATATATGTGGTTATCTATTGAAGCATGAAATGAATGTGATGGATGAGATAGATATGGTGTAGGATGGTGTGGCAGAGTCGACTATTATATAAAGTATTAGAAGGTTATAAATTTAAATCCCATTGAGCCTTATAGAATGAGGGGTATTCTTCATAAACATCATTGCCTAACCTTAAATTTATAATTGTGAATCCATGTTGAATAAACATAGGCTCTATAGATATGTATGTGTGGTGAAGGTACTATAAAAATAATAAATTTCAGTTCATACATTAAACCAATTTAAAAAAAATTATCATTGTAAGACTAAACTATAAACATTGGGAAAAATAAAATAGGTCTTCACACAAAACCATGAGATATATTTAACCCTAATAGTTAGGAAGAAACAAAATATTGTAATTCTGGTAATTATAAAAAAATATAATATTTATAAACCATTGGAAAACTATGCATCAAGTAATATTATATATAACCATATAAAAATTCATTAGTAAGTGATAATTTAAATTTTTTGGATTTAATTTATTTTAGGGGGAGAATTTAATGAACATATATTTCATTATAAATTATTCTTTAATAAATAATATATTAAATAGAATAATTCAATCACTATACCAAATTAAAATGAAAAAAATTGATATATTTTGTATATTAAATAAGGCAGTTAAAACACATCCATTAAATTAGATGGTATATATAGATGCAACCATATCAAAAAATAAATAAATAAAGTAGGAATAATTGGAAATCAAAAATATAATTCCTCCATATTAATCCAATTTTTCTAATCTAATAAGGGAGGTAGCTTCACTGGGGTTTTACCTAAATGAAACTCATTCTGATCTTGATCAATTATGGATTGTGTAAAATTGTTTCTGGGTTGAAGATCTCACTTTGAAATCAATTCTAACTGAATCTCTAGCTATGACTCCCACTTCCAATAATAATACCCTTAGATATTTTATATATATTATAAGGGGGTTTTTAATTATAAATTTGAATCATATCAATATGTAATTATGGTCTATTTAATTGAATGGGAATATAATTATGAAGTCAATTTTAATCTTAATATCTATTATTTTATAAGTTATGCATTGATATATAATAATGAACATATATCATTTTTATATATGCATATGAATAAAATTATATAACATTAATCTAATAGATATTTATTATCAATAAATAAGAATATATTCACATTATACTTAAAATATGATTTTCAAAAAACATATTTTTTGTGCAATGTGTCTTATATTGTAACAAGTTTTTATGAATTTTATTAATATGAAATTTAATAAATAAACTTAAATTTTTAATTCAACATATCAAAATATGGTTAGTAAGAATTTTTTGTTTTTATAAAAAGATTAATTTTTAGTCAATAAAAATAGTTTTTCCAAAATAATGATTTTTATGATTTTATCATTAGGTAAGAGTATCCTAGAATAAAAAAACCTTTTAAGTAATACAATATCTATTTATTGATTAAAATTATGAATTTAATATATTATTTTCCCTTAGAAAACCTATGTCAAAAAAATTTAGGTTTAAATTAAAATGTTAGTTTAATAGAAACAATTTTTTTATAGCTCTAAATCAAGTAATTTCAAGGTGAGATTTAGTTGTGTATTTAATTTAAATCCCTATAACTTTTATTTTATTTATAACAAATCAATTTATGTAATTAAATTAATAAGAAATATAATTGTATCATATATATAAATTGTATGTTGAAAAAGATTAATTTTTCTGAAAACATTGTTTACGCAATAAAGTGTGTTTATTTTAAAATTAACCTTTTGCATATTTAGATATTAAATTTGATGAAATTACATTAAAATTTGAAATAAAAAGGTTATAATTAGAATAAATGATCAATATATTTTTCATTAAATTTATTTACTTGGGTTAAAAATTACTTTCCCAGGTAGATGTAAATTATGGTAAATGCTAAAAAAGCTAAATGAAATGTCATCAAACACTCTAGGATGTATCCAAAATGAGTGGTTGAGGTGATTTTTGATACAAAAACACTTTCCTATCCTGTTTTTCCTATTTCATCCATTTTACCTTAAATATTGAAATTATATTACTACAAAGTTAATGTTCACTTCCCAAAGTACCCTTATTATAACAACCCTGCTCTTTATTACACACTTAAACATGATTTATTACATAAAATTTCACTTAAGACAACTATGAGGATCTAGAGGTCTAGTTTATTAGGAAATTAGGAACATTTCATGACAACTTAATCCATAAAAGAAAAAAATCTTTATTAAAATATTATTTTACATGACAACAACATTACTTCGTACTTTGCATTGCATGGGATAACCTGAGGACATACAAAAGAAAATAGTGAGCTATAAAGCCTAGTAACTGAGTAAACAAGTCATAACATGAATAATAAAATACATGTAAGGAAATAGGAATATAAATGGAGATTAAGAGAAACATGAACATAAAGGCATGATATTGCATGATTATCATGACATGGAGATGTGGAAACAACATTTAAAATGATATTATCATGAACCAAGGCTCATTGCACATAGAGCATGAGTAAACCCTCATTTCACTTTAATTATCATGATTAAACCCTCATTGAACTTGAATTAGTATGATTAAACCCTCAACGCACATGGTTTTCCATGATACAATTATTTATCAAATGAACTGGGGCACTATTAGGGTGCACCCTTTATAAACATTTCATTTCATGTATAAGTGGTCCACATGGATCATATAGCATGGTATCATTAAACATCATCAATTTTTACATGATAATGGAATGTGGAATAAATAAATGAAACTCTATAATCATTAAGTATATGTGCATAAAGGTTAATACCCTTTATAGAGAAATGGTCATGGTATTCACTACATAATGATTTTAGTAAGGAAAATTGTAGTGCAATTTCGGCAGCATAATGACATGACATAATAGTTCATAAAAATGGTTTGTGACAGAGAAGGGGATATATCATCACATTTACATGAAATGTATAGTAAGGGAGTCATATAGATACATGTCCCGACACATGGAATTTGTAAATATAAGGCATAACACAATAAATAAACTTGAAGACAGAGGATAAAGGGAATAACTCATATTAAATTTTGTTATGGTGATATGTATACATGGGAGGGATTAATGAGAGATAAAGAGGTCTATCATAATTAAAAAATAATTAGGGAAGTGTGGGGGAGGTTCAAAATCATTTTCAAACACTCTTAATTTAAAATACAAGGATATAACAACATAAAAAACTTGGAAAACAATGACAAAAGAAGAAATCCCTTACAGAATTTCAACATGGTAATGGGTGTACATGTGAGAATTAATGAGAGAGAAAGAGGTCTCTCATCATTAAAAAATTATAAGGGTAATATAGGGGAGGTGATAAATCATACCCAAATATTTTTAAATGAAAATATACGGGAAAAACAATATAATGAAACATGGACATAAATAATAAATGACGGAAAGTGAGGATCCCTTACTTGGAAGTGTGATCCTAAAAGATTGGGAGAGGCTTAAGAGAAGCTTATTTGGATCTTGTGGAAATGTGGGAGGATTCTAGAGAGATGAGGTCATGGGATGGTCCAGCTAAAAATGGTTTGAGTGAAGAGGAGTGTGAGATTTAGTGGGTTTATACAAGAATGGAGAAGTAATTGTTTATTATTTAGGTTTTGAACATTACACATTAAACTAATCAAAACCACAAACCATCCCTTGGTTTTCACACATGGTGTTTTCCATAGTGGATTGGAAAACATTATTTTATAAGTAAAATGGCCAAACATATTAAAATATTAGTCTTTCTTATTTGGAGGTGAGTCACGATCTAATGGAATTCATTTTAAAAAGTAAAAATATTTTATAAGTCTTGGAGGGTCCACTAAGGCATTTTAAAATAAATCAAAAAAATATATAATAAAATTATTTTAAATTTAAAAAATATATATGCTGAAAATTATTTTTAAATTATTTTATTACATCACTATTTAGTCATTATGATTTCATAAAACACATTATATATTTAAAAGGTATTTAATTTTTACCCAAAAATTAAATTGTCATAGAAAATTATGAAAAATTAAACATTGGATAATTTTGACATCATAATTAAAAAATAATAATAATTTTATCTAAAAAAAATTAATATGTATGTGTATTTTAACTTTTAAAATAAAAACCGACATTTATTGAAAATTCATGGGTTTTGATAAAAAACGTTTTCAAACCATAATAAAAATTACAATTATATTAATAAAAATTATATTATAATTCATAATTATTATAAATTAATTTAGTAATAAAATAATATTTAATTAAAAAATCTTTTAATGTATCAATTTAGATTTCTTAATTGAATATTAACTGAAAATACTATTTTTTCTTTAAAACAGTTTACAAAGTAACTATACTAAAATGAATGTATATTATTTATCTATAAAAAATAACACACATAATCATAGTTATAGTGTATTGTTACATAACCCCTTATAACACCTGCATAAGATCTAAGGATAATGTGTGTGATGGTAACAGGCTCTTGGGGTGGCCCGAATAACATCGCTCTGGTGGTAATCTCTATTAACATTCACTTCTCCCATAGGCGATTCTGTTCAAGCTTAACATGTTGAAGAACGGCCTGGGCTTGGTCAAGAGCGATGCCCCGGGATGCTACATCCTTTTTGAACTCCAAAAAATGGGCTTCTTATGGATAAATTCTATTGGATGAGTTCATCACTTTATTTATCTGAGTAAATTGGATTTTTAAAGCCCTATATTTATACCAATCATGTGATCACTATTCAATGTCTATATTTGCAACGGTAAAAATTATTAACAATATTTTAAAATCCAAAAACATAAAACCAAGGATGTTTATATGTTTTATATAACCATTTTAAATAATAAGATATTTAATTATGTCAAGAAAAATTTTCATTAATAAAAGTTTGGGTGGTTACAATCACCCCCCCCCCCCTTAAGAAATTTCTCTGTCGAAATTTTTATTTCCCACACTAAAATAGATGAGGGTAACTCTTCTTAATCACTTCCTCTGATTCCTACATTGCTTCTTCAAACATTCAGTTTCGCCACAACACCTTGATGAGGGGAATTCTCATATTTCATAGAACTTTTTCCCTACAATCTAAGATCTTCACCAAATTCTATTCATAGGAAACAACATTCCCCAATGGTACCACTTCTGGATTGAGTATATGCGATGGTTCAGGTTTGTACTTCCTTAAGAGTGATACATGGAATACATATTGTACTTGAGATAGGTTTGGTGGGAGTGCTAGTCAATAGGTCACTACTCCAATACAATCAATAATCTCAAAAGAGATGATGTACCCGGGGGTAATCTTTCCCTTCTTCCAGAATATCATAACTTTATTTCATAGTGATATGTAGAGGAATACCAGGTCTCCAACATCAAACTCTAGGTCTTGTCAATGATTATCAGCATAGATTTTTTTCAACTCTGAGTAGATTTAATGTGCTACTAGATGGTTCTAACCTTCTCCATTATCTCTTCAACCATTTTAGGATCTATGAGTCTTTTCTCTACAAGTACATCCCAATATGATGGTGTTCTGCACCTCTTCCCATAAAGGGCTTCATAAGGATCCTTTTGGATGCTTGAGTGGAAATTTTTATTATAAGATAACTAAACCAAAGTAATATATTGATCTCATACTCCTTTGAAATCCATTTAGAATGATCTCAATATGTCCTCAAGTGTTTGGATAGTCTTATCATATTGGGCATCATTTTGAGGATTATAAGTCATACTGAAGTTCAGCTCAGTATTCAGAGTGTATTGGAGACTCTTCCAGATCATTGAGGCGAATCATGGATCTCTATCGGATACAATCGATAGTGGTAATCCATAGAGCCTTACCAATTATATAATGTATATTCATTCTAGTTGATTCAATGAGAAATCCTTCTGAATTGCAAATAAGTGTGCAATATTTGTAAGAAGATCCACAACAACCTAAATAGCATTGTTTCCTTTGGATTTTTATAGAAGTCTGGTGACAATGTACATGGTGATGTTCTCTCATTTCCATGTCTGTATGGGTAGTGGTTGCATCATCCCTTTAGACTTATTCCTCTCAACCTTCACTTGATAACATACTAGTCACTTTGGTGTATACTCAGTGATCTCTTTCTTCATGTTATCCCACCAATAATTCTCTCAGAGATCTCGATACATCTATGCATTTCCTGGGTGAATGGAGAAATTCAAACTATATTCATCATCCAAAAGTTCATTATTTAACTCCGGATTTAATGGAATACATATTCTTAACCCAAGTATCTCAATTACTTCTTCATTAACATTGAACTCTGGGGAATTCATTTTTCTAATAGTTTCCAATTTCTTATGAATTCCCACATCATCCTTTTGATCATCCTTTAACCTTTCCAAAAGAGATGATTGATAAATAATTTGTGGAATAATTGATGATTTTAATTTATTTATGACTCCCATTTCTATCTTCATCAAATATAAAAATATTATATCCTTTTAAATTATCATCAATTAAAGAATCTTTGTGTCTTTTCTACATAGAGCATAAGCCACCTTGTTTGCTTTTCAAAGGTGATAATGGATTAAAAAGTCATAATCTTTGATCAAATCTAACCATCTTTATTAGTGCATATTCATACTCTTTATGTGTGAATATATACTTGAGGCTTTTGTGATCCACGTATATTTCAAACTTATCCCCAATGAGGTAATGTAGCCATATTTTTTAAGCGAAGATTAATGCAGAAAACTCCATATCATGTGTTGGATAGTTTTTCTCATGAACTTTAAATTTCCTTGAATCATAGGAAATGACTTTTCCATTTTTCATCAACACAAATCCCAAACCCTTATTCAATGTATCACTTAATACCAAAAAAATTTATCCACTTGTGGGTAGTGTGAGCACAGGCACAGTGATAATCCTCCTTTTCAACTCCATGAAGCTCTCTTCACATTCATCACTCCAAGAAAACATGACTCTATTCAGGGTTATCTTGGTAAGAGGGTTTGATGATCATGAGAAATTTCTCAAAAATTGGCGATAATATCCACCTAAACCTAAGAAGCTACAGATGTCCCTCAAATATGATGGCCTCATCCATCCCTCAATTGAATTTTTCTTGGAGAGATCCATAGATATCCAATTTCTTGTGATGATATGACCCAAGAATGAGAATTCCTTCAACCAGAACTCACACATGTTGTACTTTACATAGAGCTTCCTCTTTTGTAAGGTGTCTAGTATATTGCATAGATGATCCTCATTCTTCTCCTTGTCCTTGTAGTATATTAGGATATCATCTATAAAGACAACCAAAAATTTGTTGAGGTAATATCTAAATACTCTATTCATCATGACCATGAATATTTTTAGATAATTAGTGTGTCTAAGAGGAATTACTACGAATTCATAGTGCCCGTACATTGTACAAAAAGTAGTTTTGAGTATATCCTCTTACTTCACCCTTATATGGTAATATCCTGACCAAAGATCCACCTTGGAGAAGTATTGTTCTCCACATAGATAATTGAACAAGTAATCAATTCATGAGAGAGGACACTTGTTCTTTATCGTGATTTTGGTGATCTCATGATAATCAATGTAAAGGTGCATTGACCCATCATTCTTCTTGATGAAGAGGACTGGTGAAGCCCATGGTGCATCCCATGGGTGTATGAACCCTTTATCCAAATTTTCCTATAGTTATTTATTTAGCTCCACAATCTCTACAACATCTATTCAATATGGAGTCTTGGATATTGGGAAATACCTAGGAATAAGATTAATCAAGAATTAACATCTCTTCTTAGAGGAAGACCAGGAAATTCCTTAGGAAACACATCTACAAATTCCCTCATAATTGGCATGTCTCTAAGGATGGTTGCTTCTGTAGACTTCATAATATGAGCAATATACTCATGATCATATGGTAGTAATATCCATTCTTGATATGATGGTGCTAAAGGATATTCATCCTTATCCTTGCACTTGTATAGAATCGAGGGATAATTCTCTATATGAAGAGTGATTTCCCTCTCACCACGATTTATGTTGGCTGTATAAAGGGAAATACAATCCAAGCCAATAATTTCATTATATTCCGCCAGAGGGAGTATGACTAGGTTTTCCGAGAACTTCAATCCACAAATTATAACAGGGGAGGAGTTATATTCATGGGATGCAATAATTTCCCCATCGTCCATTCTCATTAAAATCTATACTTCCATGATTTGTGGTGGTTTTGGGATAGTTATACTAAACATTAGAGATATAAACGAATTTGTAGTACAAGAATCAAAAAGTATGTTTGCGATTATTGAATGAATAACTAGAATACATGACACCACTTCATTGTCGGGGTTCTCTTCAGTGATAGTGATGGAAACAATCTCTCCCTTTCTACCTTGGAGGTTATTGGTTGCCACCAAGAACCCTTGGATTAGGGAACTGATTTCCAAAGTGCCCTAGTTTTTTTTGTTGAAGTAATAAAAAATTCATTGAGGGTCAAACAGAGCATTCCTATCCTCTGTCACAACAATGGGTTTTTCTTCTCAGTAACTAATGATTATGCGCCCTTCTCTTCCATATCTAATACATTTCTTCAACCCCTTTATGAAATTTTTCAGGTTCTTCTTTCTGCACCTTTGGAAAAAGTGGTGCTATAATTTCTTAGAACCATTTCAATTATCCATCAAACTTTCAGAATTAAAGTCTATTATCTGATTCTTCTCCCCATCGTACCCCTGAGATTCTCTGATCTCCATTTCGACTTTGAGGGAAAATTGGAAAATTTCTTAATAGTTATCTAAGTCATGGATCAGTGGATCTTTCTATAGGCTAGGTTTTATCCCACCAAAGAAGATGTCAACCTTGTATTCGGGGGTAACGACAATGTTGGAGGCATATTGTACATGCCTTGAGAAGTTTTACATGTATGCTCAGATGGATTATTTTTCTTTTTTCATGAGGTAATGGAAGTCTATTTCCATCTTATTTTGGAGGGTGTGACGAAAATATTTTTTGGGAAACATTTTCTGGAAATCCTTCCATTCCAATGCCTCGATCTCTTCCTTAGGCTTCATATTCTTGATCAGTCTCCACCATTGATCAACTTCACCCTCCTTCCGATAAGTATCCAGAAGAACCTTCTATTATTGGGAACATTGAAGGATAGAGAAGATCCTCTAAATGGAGTTGATCCATTTTTCAGTGATTGAGGGATCAGATCATCCACTGAAAGTGGGAGTCATTTGTCTCTTGAAGCTCTTGATTACATCTTGTTCTTTTCAGGCGGGTTGGACATTCCTCTTGACCCTTATTTCTATTCAAAACTTTAGTTAACTGATAGAGTGTCATGAAAATGTTTGTGATTCCTACTCCCATCGGATTGGGAATCTTATTAGAACAGTCATCACATTGATGTTTACATCGGTTGTTAGCTTGAGCCCTCCTATAACTGTCCATTGGCTGAAATAAAAGGAATTTTGGAGGTAACACATAAAGGGGAATCCAATGACAAAAGTTATAACTTATAAAATAAATTTATTTTGTTAACTTACAAATGTATAGGATTTAATCTATGTTATCCATGATCTAATTCACAACATATATTCTTAGGGGAATTTTTGTTATTCCCTTAATAATGGTTTATAAAAATTTTATGAATTTACCAAAACATATTCATCGAGAGTGTCGAAACAAGAGTGAAGAAAGGATCATTGATGTGCACTAGTTCTTATTCGAGTCTATCTCAAAGTGGTGTTTTGGGGTTTTACCCCTAGATACATTTGTGCCTAAGCCACCTCTACTTGTTTATATCCAAATAGGGATGTATTTTCTTGATAAATTACTTAATCTATATTCACTAAAATTTGGGGATGTTTTTATTATACATAGTCTTATCCCTAAGGCTTTCACTAGGGTTTTCTAATCCTAATAAAAAAATAACAAAACCAATCCTCTGATACCAACTATAACAACCTTTCTCTTTATTACACACTTAAACATGATTTATTAAATAAAATTTCATGTAAAACAACTCCAAGGATAAAGAGGTCTAGTGTATTGGAAAATTAGGAACATTAAATGACAACATAAGATATAAAATAAAATATTTTTATTGAAAACTTCTTTTAAGTGACCACAACATTCCTTTGTACTTTGCATTGTATGGGATAACCTGAGGACATACATAAGAAAAGAGTAATCTATAAAGCCCAGTAAGGGAGTAGATAAGGTATAACATGAAAAATAGAATAAATGTTAGGAAATAGGAATATCAATGGATCATAAGATAAATATTATTATAAAGTCATGATATAGCATTATTATCCTAACATCGAGATGTGGCAACTACCTTTGACATGATATTTCCATGAGCTATGTCTTATTGTATATGGAGCACGAGTAAAGCCTCATTGAACATGAATTAGCATGATTAAACCTTCATTTCACTTTAATTTCCATTAATAAACCCTCATTGCACATGGAATATCATGATACTATTCTTTACTCAATGCATTAAAGCCCTATTAGGGCGCACCATTTATAATTATTTCATTTCATGCATAAGTGTGCAACATGGATCTTATAACATGGAATCCTTAAACATCATCATTTATTCCAAGATAAAGGAATGTGGAATACATACATGAAAATCTATAATAAATAATTATATGTTCTTAATGGTGAATACCCTTGATAGATAAATGGGAAAGGTATTCACTACACAATGATTTTTGCATGGAAAATCACGGTGCAATTTTGACAGCATAACAACATGACATAATAATTCATAAAAATTGTCGATGAGAGAGAAAGGGATATATCATCACATGTAAATAAAATTTACCATAAGGGGGTCATATATATACATGTCCCAACACATGGAATTTGTAAATAAAAGGTGTAACATAAGAAAGAAACTTGAATAAAGAGGAGAAATGGAATAACTCTTGTGAAATTTAGGCATGGTAATGGGTGTACATGGGAGGGATTAATGAGGGAGAAAGATGTATCTTATCATTTAAAAATAAATATGAAGGTGTGAGTGAGGTTTTAAATCATACCCCAACATTTTTAATTGAAAACACAATGATATAACAATATAAAGAAACTTGGAAAAATGAGAAAGGAAGAAATCCCTTACAGAATTTATTAATGGTAACAGGTGTACATGAGAAGAATTAATGAGAGATAAAGGGTTATATCATCATTCAAAAATAATTATACCAGTATAGGAGAGGTTTGAAATCATACACCCATCATTTTTAATTGAAAATATATGTTCATTACAATATAAGGAAACTTGAACATAAATAAAAAATGAAAGTGAGGATCCCTTACATGGAAGTGTGATCCCCAAGGCATGAGAGAGGCTTGAGAGAGGCTTCTTGGGAGATTGGGGTGTCATATAATGATTCTAGAGAGAGAAGATGGCAGGTTTTGGTCGAGATCCAAATGGATTGAGTGAATAGTAATGGGAGATTGAGTGGTTTTATATAGGAAAGGAGAGGGAATTCATTATTATTTAGGTTTTGAACACTACACATTAAACTAATCAAAACCACAAACTATAAAATGTTTTTTTCCCATGGATTTTTCCAAAGTGGAGTGGAATATTTTTATTTATCCAGTGGCTGAACTTATTAAAATATTTTACTTTCTTATGTGGAGGTGAGTCACAATATCATGCAAATCATTTTAAAAAGATAAAATATTTTATAAATCCTGGAGGATCTACTAAGGCCTCGTAAAAAAATAAAAAAAATATAAATTAACATTATTTTAAAGGTAAAAAATATATTTTCCAAATATCCCATTTATATTATTTTTATTACATCACTATTTGGTCATTATGATGTCATAAAACACATTATATATTTAAATGGTATTTAATTTTTGCCTAAAAATTCGACTGTCTCAGAAAATTATGAAAAATTATCCATTAGATAATTTAGACTTCCTAATTCCAAAAATAATATTAATTTTATCTAAATAATTTTATAAATTTGTGCATTTTTACTTTTAACATAAAAACAAACATTTTTTAAAAATTCATGGGTTTTGAGAAAAACAGTTTTCAACCCTTACTAAAAATTACAATTGTATTCATAAAAATTAAATGGTAATTTATATTTAATAAAAATTAATTTAGTAATAAAATATTATTTAATTAAAAAATCCATTAATTCATCATAATATATTTATTAATTAAATATAAACTAAAAATAATTTTCGTGATTTAAAAACTATTTACAAAGTAACAATGAAAAAATGAATGTTTATTATTTATTCTATAAAGAAACAATGAACATAATCATAGTGCTAGGTTATTGTTACATAACCCCTTATAACACCCACATAAGACCTATGGGTACGGTGTGCGATGGTGACAAAATCTTGGGGGGGAGGCTCGAAGAACATTGCTTGGGAAGTAATCTCTATTAACATCCACTTCTCCCATAGGTTATTCCATTCATGCTTAACGTGTTGAAGATTAGCTTGGGCTTAGTCAAGAGTGATGCCTAGTGACTATACCTCCTTTATGAGCTTCAATAAATGGACTTATTATTGGGAAATTCTACGATATGAGGTAATCTCTTCCTTTTTTCGAGTAAATTGGATTTGTTAAAGCCCTATATTTATACTATTCATGTGATCACTATTCAACTGTTATATTAGCAATGGTAACAATTCTTAATGATATTTTAAAATCCAAAAACATAAAATCACTGAATTTAATACGTTTTATAGAACTATTTTACATAATAAGACAATTAATTTGGTCAAAATGAATTTTCCTTCATAAAAGTTTGGGTTGTTACACTTATATTTACTTATAAATAGATAAATTCTTCACCACTTATAGACTCAAATTCCCTTTGAATTTATCCTTTAAACTCTTCCTTGTTATTCCTTCTTCAAACCTCTCCTATTTCCCAATTTATATGACTAATACTATTAAGAATAATTCCTTCTTTCTAAAAGAAAATTATAGGAAAAAAATGATGTTCGTGATGTGAGTATCCACTTTTTATTATTATTTAATTATTATTTTTTACAATCCAATCATTACCTAAACATATTAAAAATTTGAAATGATAAAAATTAGTTTAATATAATTTAATTATATTAATTGGGAAAAAAATAATTTTCCTTCCATCCAATAAAAAAAATAACTTCCCTCATACATGTTTGAGGATTACCACCTCCAAGAAGCAATGTTGTTTTTTTCATCACCAATTGTAAAGGATTATATAAAAGATATATTTTATGAATAAATATTTCTTTTATTTCTTGAATATAATTATTAAAATATAATTTTTCATATAATAATATTCCTTCCATTCATTGAGAAATGGGATCCATAATCGTGTCTACAGCGGACTACCTCCTCCATAAAAAATGAATTTTGATTATCATAACCACACATTGTAGATGGTTATAATATTTTTTTTAATGATCATATATTATCATAGTTCCTTTTTAAAATTATTATATATAACAATTATCTAAATAAATTCTCATAATCAAGAATGAATTATAATGCACTATTGTTTGGATTAGTTTTACTCTGAATGTAAATGATTTTATAATGATTAAATAGAAAATTATTTTGTGATTTCATATATTGGTAACATATTTTAATAATTATGTATTTAATTTTTAATAATTATTATGGAATATTTTTCTAATATATTTAACATATTTATTAGTATACCATATTATTATCATTAAATGCATAGAAAAATAGTTTAGCATGAATTTATTTTTAATATGTCATATTCATGTCTTTCACCTAATGAAAATCTGAGTTAATATATAATTTAAAAAAAATATTATTATGTATTGAGATATCCTGGAATGATAAAATTCAAAACACATAGTGCGAATTAATCTTTTCTTTATGATGATTATATGAAACAAATAAATGAATGTTCTAAAACCCGATAAAAATAATACACAATAATCATTTCATATTTATGTAATATATTTTTAAAAATAATTATAAAAAATGATAATATGTTTATATTATGGATCATATAAAATTTATTAAGATATTTTTTTCAACATATATGAGATTGAATCACTTCTATAGAAATAAATTATAAATTTAAGGGACTAGGTAACCCAAACTTATTCTTTTATGTTATATGTATTGTTCTTGATTTTTGTTCCCATATAATACCCACAGTTTCCATTTCAAATGATTCTCCCCCATTATTTCTGGGGGTATAGTTTTTTAAAATGAACATTTCCATGAGAGGTTTTCATTCATGTTTTATTTAAAAAGACGAATCTTTTTTGAAAAGTGGCTCATAATAATTACTTTGGCAATTATAAATACAATTTTTTTCAAAAATATATTTTAATGATTTAGTTTAAATTAAATTAAAAATATTTATCCCCAATGGATTTATGTTTCATGATTCAGTATTTAATAATGAAATTATTTTGGTTGAACAAGTTTTTCTTATCAAATAATTTAATTCATGATGTTATTTTATTCCAGTTAGATGTTTTATAAAACCAATTTTATCAACATTTTACCTTTATGAAAATTTATTGATTTCCATTTAGATATTTAAAAAATCCATTATTTTTCCATGGCTTCATTAATATATAATTATGATTTATTTTAAGCATCACACATATGATTGATTAATTAGAGTCGGAGTCTTATATCACCCTCCAATGCATTAAATTAAATTTATATATCATAATATAGTGAGGTGTGGGAATAATAATTTTCTTCACTTAGTCATGGTCATGATGGGTTTTCTCACTATGTTTTTCACATATTTATAGTTAAACCACATTTATAGGTTATTTATCAGGTTTTTTCAAATTTTCAATATGTATTTCATTTCCATAAAATAACATGTTTTCAGGATTATGGCTTATTTTTTATATTTTCAAAACTTTTATTTCATTCTCATATGTTATATGATTATTAAGATGTCTTTCAATCCATTTCATATCTTTTGTGCTTAATTCATGATATGTTTATGATCTTATGTTTCTATAATATGTTTTATGATTGTCATCTAAGATATTTTGATCTTTTATTTAGATATTTATATCTCTCTCATGTTCTCCTTTATGTTATGATCTGATTTTTTCTTATATTGAGCATCTAAGCATGCATGTTTCATCTGTTTCTATTCCCTAGTTTAAAAAGATGATTAAATCAGTTGATATATATATATAATGGTCAACAAGACCATGATTATAAATAAATGTTTTCATTTGTTGTAAAATATATTGTTTATGTACCAAATCTTCATGACATAAAACCTTTAGGTCAATGGGTTGTATGACTATTTATGAGATGTATTATTTAAATAATGAGATTAATGTAATATTTATGTCTTGTTAACTTTGATCATTTTATTATGAATGTAACTTTCCATTAATTTGTTATATGAATTTATTGAATTTATTTAATTAATAATTCAATTATCCTACATGATTTTACAAAAAATAGCACTTTCTCAAATTTTAATTCATGGATTTTGATTTATAATATCATTTTATAATGGTTTTTTAGATTGTAATTATAAATTAGCGTTATTAATATTTTATTAGTAAATTTTTCATGGATTTTCTTTATTATGTTTTTTTAATAAATCTATTAGATGTAAGGGTGTTATAAATGTTGGTTCAAGATTGGTTTATTTATTAAATTTCATATTTATTGAAAATTTAATTCCAAAGAGTTCGAAAATTTGATTTGAAATTTTTTATATCCAATTTTTTATTGATGTTTGAAATGTATTGAGTATTGGGATACATAGAATTATTCTTTGGACATTTTTTTTCGAGTATGGGTAAATGTTTCTTAGTTAGTTACATATAATGTTAAAATTTAAGTAGAAATTTTTAGAAAAATAGTTATTTCTTGACTGATTAAGGTTTCTAAATGGTTGATTATTTTTTTGAAAATAATTATGATTGTTTAAATAATTTTTCCTTTGGTCATAAACATCATTAATCACTTTATTTTACATGAAATACGTAAAGTAGTTTGGTAAATAATTATTATAATTTTTCATGTGGTCATTCAATGGGAAAAGATAACATAAATAATGTGGGAATTGTTGATGGAATAGAGATTGTGATTGGTGGAATGGTGGCCAAAATAATTTTTCTGATTGATGCAATGGTTTTTTCTATTTAACTTGTGATATAGAATGGGATGGATTAATATATGGAAACTATGATTTTGGAATGGATAAAACAAAATATGGTGATAAAGTTTGTGATAGACTATAGAATAAACTAGATTTTTATGAAGATATATATTTCAGGGAATGATTTCTCATAATAGATATCATCCCACTCATTCAACCACTGTTAAAATTATTTAGATAATATTTTATATTTTTATACAAAAATATGACTTCATGTGATCTATATATGGGGGAACATATTTTGGATTTTTTGGTCATTGTATTTATTAGTACTCTATTTAAGAAAGGTGACTAATTAAAAATACTTAAACCGCTATCTGCATCAATCATATTCCATTTAAGGGATAATAATACCTCATAAGAGTAATTAAAGAGACTTTTTTAGTAATTTTACATTTAGGAAAAGAGGAAATAAATTTACTGAATCTTTCCCAATATTTATAAAGACTTTCGTTATTATATTTCTTACTTTTATTAATTCCATTCCTAGAAGAGGTGGTTCTAGTAGGTAAAAAAAAAATTTCAAGAACATATTTGTATAATTAAACCCAACTATTGATTGAAATAGGGGGAATAAAATAAATCCATGTTTTTAAATAAATATAAATAGAAAACATGCAATTATTTTGTTATAATTGATCCTCATCAACTCTATGTGGTTTCATGGTGGAGAAAATGATATTGAATTATCTCAAGTGGTGTGAGGATTATCCCCTTTTAACCCATTGAATTTTGAATGTTGTTAAACCATTCTGAGTTTTTATTCAATTTTTATATTCAAATAATAAAATTTAATTATAATGGTTTGGTAAAGAAATTAGGGGTATCTAACTCATTAAGGGGTTTCTCAATATTTGGATTACCCATGTTGATTCATTCACAAGGCTTTTTTGGTTTTCTTATTCTTTCAATACAGTTTATGTAATGTTAGTGAGAGATTTTTTCAATTTTTGGGTCAAAAATTTTTAGTACCAACATTTGAGCCACTCCTAGGCATGAAAGTATCTTATGTTATCAATCAACCAGTCAAAAAAATATTTTAGCACATTTTAAATAAAAATTATTCTCATTAAAAATATTCCAAAAAGGATAAAACATCAACATGTATTAGATTTAATTTGTTAATAAATAAACTCCACTCGATAATAAGAATTTTTCAGGCACACAACATGAATATTTTAATAATGAAGAATAAAATTGTCATCTTCAAACACTTAAAAGTAAATAATAACTCACCATTTCATGTTTTTTTACAGTCTATCACACAAAATTAGAAAAAAATACCATGAATTTTATAATATGTTTAAATCCAAAGAATAAATGAATAATAATTTTTATACATAATTTTTCATTTTTTTTGTCTATTTAATAATTATTTAATTGTATCTTATTAAATATTTTTTATTTTCACATTCATATTTTTAAAAATAATCTTAAATGTATGGTTTTTTTGGTTTTTTACTATTTTCTTAGTTTTATCTTATTTTTTGAGATTTTTAATGAAAATGATTTTGACTAAATATAAAGAGTAAATTTACCCTCACTAGAAATTGTGAAAAAAATATATGGTAGTGAAATGTTATTTTTATTTTTCAAAAACAAAAATAACTTACATAATGCTCTACCAATGTTACACTAGTATTTCCCTAGGTAAAATAACACAATGAATGTTGGAATAAAACATCTTTATTAAATAGTTTTGTTTTTTATATCACTATAATTTGAATGAAAATGGAAAAAAGTTGGTTTTTATCTCACTAAACATGGTTTTGATTTATTTTTAATCTCTTATAAGGATAAAAAAATAAGGTTTGAAATATTATTTATTCTTCAAAAAAAACATAATACCATCTACTAAATTTATATTGAAATATTTCATAATCATTATTTTAATCTATGAATAAATAAAAAACATTCGACCTATTTTAATCTAGTGATGGACTAAAATTTAATAGAAATTAACATAATCATCTTCCAATAGTCCATGAATAATTATTAGTGAACCTTATAAATTCTGAGTAATAATTAATTATTAAACATTCATTAAAAATTAATCAAATCTCAAAAATTAATCATCTCCAAAGTATATACCCAGCCCTCAACATTTTTCAAAAATGATACTTGACATCATGGTTTAGAAGTTTTATTGTTAAGAAATACTCATGATATTATTATTTATAAGTATAAAATCAATACATAAATGACAAGAAGTGATGTTTTTAGAGATAATTTTTATATTATATCTAGAATAATTAGAAATGTGTATATTCTGATATTTATTTCATCAAGAGAGAAATCACATAAATTCACAATAGTTTTTTTTCAATGAATATAAATAATAAAAATTAAACTACAAGTTAATATTTATTCTAAACTAATATAATATATTATTATAATATATAAAAAATTTAAAATGGAAAAGATATTAATATGTCTACATCAAATGAAAAAATAATTTTAATTAATGATCTTACTAAAACTACATATTTCAATCCATGAATGAAGAAGAAAAACTGCAAGATGAAGAAATAAAATCTAAAGTATTGGATGAAATCTTGGAAACCATAGACGCGTGATAGTCTCTCTAAAATTATAACATCAATTTTACTTCCTGAGATGATTCCATCTCAGCCACTAATATAGTCTTTAATGATGAAATATGAAATTCGGATTTATTATAAAGTAAACACATTTCCACCACAAAAAATGACTCAAACTCTCCAAAAATTCACTCAATAAGTCATAAAATGGGTCCTAAACTCTTTTACATCTACTTATCCAATTCAAATAAGTTTTTCCTATTTAATATTTCTAGAATCCCACCCTAGAATCTATTATTTGGTGCTCGAAGATGGTCTGTAACATGACCTAAAAAACAAATCCATGTATGGAAGAGGCTATTGACTGTCAAAAGAGGCAAGGGGTGTGTCTATGGGGAGAAAAATAACTTGAGAGTTATAGTGTAGAAAAAAAATTATTCAATATAGATAAACCACATAAAAACAAAAGAACATGCAGCAACCAAATAATAACACATAAACATCTAAGAATAACAATCAGGAAGAATTCGAATAAACAATTGATATGAAATGATAATAATGATGATCATGTAGCTATACAAAATTATTACATAATATACATGGAAAAATTTATATACCACATGCTATAAAAATACCAAAAAGACCAAAAGCAGTAATAACTAGAATAGAGAGCATAGTCTCAATCCCATGATCCCATACACCCTCCTAGAACTAAATATAGAGCCTCGAAATATGGTTGATTACCTTTACCTATTACTATAATCATGATGTCTACTTATGTACCAAGGGTGGACCAAGTCGGGTGTGATATATACTACATAGTCCACCACCAAAAGTGTCTATATCAATATATTTATTTCATATAAAATGAGCAGCTTTCCAATAATAATAAATAAAAGGTAATAAATAAATAAATAAACACACCGTTGTAGGTTCCATGTGAGATACCAAACTAAAATTGCCAACTCATTTCCGATATAGATGTCTCTAAACTAAGTAAAATCATTCATTTATGATATATAGTAGAATGTGATGTTACATATAAAGAACCAAAAGGTGTACCATCCCCAATCATATGATTTATCTTGGAGGATGCATCCATGTAGTTTCAATTACACATTTTTAATCATTAATTTAAAATTAATCTTTGAAATTTAAGAATATGAACCATAATACCATCCAAGGAGATCTAAAATAAATCCCATGTAACATTCCAGTGGAGTTATAAAAGGATAAATCCATAACAGTCTATCCAATTTGATCCATAAAAAGAGTTCCAAGTATCTCTCTCGCCATGTCATGCAACAAACCCTCTAATCTCGTCCCTAGTATCTCATGCTGGGGACTGATTATCACTCATACTTAGTCTATACATTTAGCCACCTATCCCATCCAGGGTGTCTCCCCTAGGGAATCAATATCACTCACATGTAGGTACGTTAAACACATAGTTATCTCATCCCAAACATACCTAGTATATTTCCCGATATATATACTAACCATTCAAAAATTCTAATTATAATGATTGATGATCTCATCTTAGGTATCCCATATGGCTCTAAGTATCATTTTCATCTTGGAGATGATGTATGGATTTTCTATCACAATTAATTTGATTTAGTATGTAAGATCGTTTATAAGAAATTTGATGAAATTTTCCAATTCATTGAGTGTATGAAATTCAATTTTGGAATGTTGTGTAGGGTCTAAACTCATGGCCAACCATTTCAATTGGTCTAATTAACTTTTCAAGTTATCATCTAGTTCAAGTCATCACACTCAAAAATTGGTATTTTAACAATATAAGGTAGAGGTAAATATTTTATAAAGAAAGGAAATCCAAGAAGGGTAGCCCATGTTAAGAAAAATAGCCTAGGATGTGATTCACCACTAGCTAGGTTCACATTAAGCATGCCAAACCAAGTAAATTAATTTACTAATAATTTTGAGGTGTCACCAGAAATGTATAAAGTATATAAAATTAGATATTGATATAAATGAAACTAAAATTGAGGTAAATAATCTAGAACACGTACCTTAGGTTTGTATCTCTCTCCTCTTCTAATGTGAGCACTTGAATCGAGCTAAAACATGAGATATCGGAAAAATCATCAAATACCTTGAAAATGGGAACACATATCTCTCACCAAAATAGGGAGATAGAGGAGAAGTAAAACTAATAATAATAGGAAGAGGAGTGTAGATATTACCCTGAGTAATCCAATGCACCTTCCCATCAAGGAAAAATAGATCACATGAGGGAGTTACCAAAATACCTACTTTAGTAGAGTAGGAGGTCTTTGAGTGAATACTGGAGAAGAAAATGAATGAATAAGAGGGTTTGATGGTATTAAAACATTTCAAAGGGAATTTTTTTAAATCTCCCTCAAATAATGGGTTTCATGGTTTGGCCACATGGTTGGCCAAACGATGCACCAACCATGCGACAGCCACTACCTAGAGAGACCCCTCACCCGAGATAGACACACAAATTGTTTAAAAATTTTCAAGACATATGAAATGAATATACCATGACTATCTATAATTCTATATTTTCCTAAATCCTCAATCGAATGGTTTCTAAAAAAATGTGTATCCTCTTTCTTTGTATTTGGTGCTCACACGGTTTAGTCACATAGTTATAACTAACGATGCACTAATTGTGTCCCTGAGTCCAACTCTTTAATTTCTGAAGATCTATGATATGAATGATAACTATAGAATCTTGAACCACTAATTATACTTTAGAGTAAATATTTGGTATAAAACCAGAGGTATTTAATAGTAACATAAGAGTTCTTACCTCTCTGAAAATCCAAGCCGTTACAACCACCCCTCCGTAAAAAAATCATCCCTGAGATTCCCTTCTAAGGGTGGAAAAACATCTTCTGAGAAAAGTTTCAGCCGTTGGGAATGTTAATCGGCCACTAACCCCCGTGTCTCATCAAGTACATATTCATGTTACCATATCACCTAGACTAATATAATTGACTTTCCTCTAAGAGACTTTGCCCTCTATTCAATGATATATATCAGATGCTCCTCAAAGGATGAATCCCCCTCCGGCTCAATGTCCTCAGGTTAAAATGAAATAGAAGGGTCAACATGATATTGTTTAAGTTGTGATACATGTAATACATCATGAATGGCATGGTACTTACAAGGTAAATATAACCAATTTAATTTTGTTTGGACTCTCTCCAAGATCTTGAAAGTCCCAACATAACAAGGTGATAGCCTTCCATATCTCAGAATTCATCTCTGACCCAACCTAGATAAAACACATAAAAAGTAATGATTTACCACCTCAAAATACATTGGTCTTGGTAGTAATATTTATAAGACTTATTCCTAGACTAAGATATATTTATATGTTTCTAAATCAGTTGTACTTTCTCTGAATTATCTTTATTGAGATAATTACCCAGTAGTGTTTCCACATCCACCTCTAACCAGAATAGAGGATAACAGAATTTCAAACCATAAAGGGACTCATACTGATCCTTGTGAATCATTTTAAAAAACTTTTTTTGTAGTAAAATGAAAAAATAGGTATAGGTTTCCTCTAGGAACCTCCTAAATCATGGACGCATACCTGGAGCATATCCTCTAATGTCTGAATTTTCCACTTGGATTGTCTGTCGGTTTGAGGGTGATATATTGTAATCAAGAGAACCTATGAACCTAGTACCTTCTCTATCCCCTTCCAGAACTCTGATGTAAATTGGGAATCTCCATTTGATATGAAAAAATGGGGAACACTGTGATGGTGAAGATTCTTATAAATAATAAACCTTATAATCTCATTACCTTAGAAGGACTCTTGGATAAGTAGGAAGTGTCTGACCTTGGTCAACCTTCTGATGGTCACCCATACCACATAGCATTATTTTGGGGATATCAAAAAACATTTCATGAAATCCATGACGAAATCATTCCATTTCCACTTAGGAATTGATATAGGTTCTAGATGTCTAGCTAGTTAATAGTGCACTACCTTCACATGATGATAGGTGTAACACCTTGAGATGAAACCTGAAATATTCCCGTTTATAACTGGCCATAAAAACATGCAATGTATATCTTGGTACATCATGATAATCCTGGTGTAAAATTCCTAGAAATTGGCATGTAATTCCGATATAAACTCTTCCCACATATCAGCAAGGACTTGTGCATTCCCATTAAAGGTTTTAGTCTCTTTACCATCAACAACCCAACAAGGTAGTGGGTTCTCACCTTTGACACTCTCCCTCTGGACGAGGCCTATAGGATCTGAAAGTTGTATCATCTGAACCTAGTCTTAGATGTAGTATTTCCCTATTATAGCTTCTAAAATAGACTAAATTGTTGAGTCAATAAGGTTTTCCTTATGACTTTTCCATTCCTTCTTGTTTTGAAAATCACAAACACCTTTTACTTAAGAAAATCTATATTTTACTTCTCTAAGGAAAATTCCGTTCCTAAAGGAAATTTACCCTTACCTATATTTCCTCATTCATTTCATAAATTTTTCTAATTATAAAATTCGGATTGAAGTCCAAAAAATCGGAATCATATAATACCTTGATATAAGATATTCTGTTTTCCATTCTAACTTCCGGGTAAAAACTCTCATGAAGTTCCACTCTGAATTCTGAATACGAACTCTCATATAGTTCCACTCTGAATTTTGGATATGAACTCTCATGTAGTTTGACTTTTAATTCTAGTGAATAATTCTTATTATGAATTCTCATTATGAATTCTGATAAAGAATTCTGATTATGAATTCTCATTATGAATTCTAGTGAAGAATTATGATTATGAATTCTCATTACAAATTCTAATAAAGAATTCTGATTACTAATTATCATAATGAATTATAGTGAAGAATTATGATTACGAATTCTCATTATGAATTCTAGTGAATATTTCTCATTACATATTCTCATTACGAATTCTAGTGAAGATTTCTGATTATGAATTCTCAATATGAATTCTGATAAAGAATTCTGATTATGAATTCTCATTAGAAATTCTAGTGAAGAATTGTGATTACGAATTCTGATTACGAATTCTTTTAAATAATTCTGATTACAAATTCTCATTAAGAATTTTAGTGATGAATTCTGATTATGAATTCTCATTACGAATTCTAGGGAAGAATTATAATTCTGAATTCTCATTATGAATTATGATAAAGAAATCTGATTATGAATTCTCATTAAGAATTCTTTAGGGAAACTGAATCCAAATATCTTAGTACTCTTGACTCCGAATTCATTTTTTGAGTATACACTGAACATTATTTTTTCTTACATTCCGAACTTTATCTTAGCCTATATTCTGAGCTTTTATTTTCTTTCATTCCGAACTTCAGTTTTACTTATGCTTACACTTATTTCATTATAAAACGATATCGTGCCTTCAGTTATTAACTTACCATTGTTTGAGTGACACGTGTACAGGTCCCTCTGAAATTCAAGGAAAAATATGACTGTTAGAGGAGGGAGCCTACCATTAGAGATTCAACTATAAATAGGAGATCATTTGAAAGTGTTTGAGATTTTTGGAATTTTGGTGATTAGAACTTCCTAAAGTGATTTCTAAAGAGAGAGGCTCTTATCAACTCTCAAAGCTTCATGCAAAAAGTTTCAACAGCTTGTTAAAACTTTGCCTTGTGTAGACTTACTTCGCGTGACTCCAATTTTTTCTGATTACAATCGAGGGCTTCTGGGGATAGGAAGACAGAGGTTCCAACACCTTGAAGTTGAGGGACTCCTTGCTGAGGGAGATAGAGGTGCCGACTACCTGAAAGTTGAGGGTTTGCGTGGCTAGCAAGACAGACTCCAATATTTGTATCGAGGGCTTACCCTGGTGTGGGTGAAACAGACTTTCTTGAATGTATAAATCAAGGGACCTCTTATCCAGGGTTGTTGGATACCCTTCTCTTTGGGATAAAATAGTTATTGTTTGTTACTTGTAGTTTTTACTACTATATTTTTCCGCTGCATTTTGTATTGTTAAGGAAAGTATAACTTTATTATACTTACTTACTGGTACTCTGATTTAGTTAGATTCTATACACTTTAAGGTACAATCTTAGATTGTGTAAACTTTTGTTAAGTTTCATTTTCGAAATCACTTTTCTGGAATCTAGAAAGTCTTTAGAACGTTGAGGTGTTGTGAATTTTGGTTATCCAAAATTTCATAATGGAATTTTTTTAGTAAAATTCACCCCACCCCCCCCCCTCTTGTATCTGAGAATATCATTCTATTTTGATCCTACATTTGGTATAGTAGATTATATCATACTCAGACTCATACCATCCAATCAATTGGTTTCAGAGCATTTGGTTCAATCTGAATTAATCTCACGATTAGATTCAGAAGGAAATTCTCGGATTCATATTTTTAAGATTCATATTTTCGGATTCATATTTTTTAGTTTGTATTAACTCTTTGATTAGAGATATAATTTTTCTTGCTTATAATATTTTCTCTTGTTTACAAACTCGTACTAATAACAATTTTGTGTGCCAAATATTTTCTTAAGAATGGAAGGTTTAAATGTTGGTTCTATTGACAACCTAAATCTTACTAGACCACCAATTTTTTATTGAAATGACTATGAATATTGGAGAGATCGTATGAAGAATTTCATTATCAACACTGGGGTTGAAAATTTTTTCATGCTTACCGGTGGATATAAAATTCTTGATAAGGAAGTTAGTGCCTTTACTAATCAAGGAAAGCATGAATACCCACTCAACTATAAGGTACGTAGTACTTTGCTTTGTTCAATGACTAGGAACATATATAGACAAATATCTTCTTGTGAAATAGCTAACTGTATATGGAAGAAACTTGAAGTTACACATTTTGGTACATCTAAAGTGATTGAGACTAGAAGAGCCATGCTCAGAGCTGAGTATCATGGTTTTAATTTTCCTTATGGAGAACCAATTTATAAGGTGCAACAGAGATTCATGACTATCGTGAATAGCTTAGAATCTATGGGAGAGAAAGGTATAGATGATGAATCTCTTATTGACAAGATCATAGATATAATTTCCGATTAGTGGGAATCAAAGAGAACTGCTATTGATGAAAACAGAAATGTTACTCAAATTTCTCTTGATGAATTGTTTGGAACTCTTCTTCAACATGAGACAAGAATGAAGAGAGATGATGACAACATAAAGAATAAGAATGGGAATGGTAGTGTTGATTTTACTACAACTTCAAATCACATTAATTCTAAGACTCCTAAGAGAGTTACTAGATCCAAATATAAGAATTTTATTATCCTATCCAAATCTTATGAAAGTGAAATCTCAGAAAATGAGTTAGCTAATCTTGCTCGAAGGATGAACAAGATAGCTGGACAGAGAAATTTACAATCCAAATATAAGAATAAGGAAAGGAAAGATAAGAAAGATTCAGAAGTCACATGCTATGAATGCAAGAGAGCTGGACACATAAGACCAGACTGTCCTTTTCTCAAAAAGAAAGAAAGAAAAGAGAGGAATTCTGAAAGAAACAGGAAGAAGTTTTACAAATAAAAAGCTAACAATGTTCTGAAATCTAATGACACCTGTAGTGCCAATGGTGGTGACTCTTCAGATGAATATTTAGATTATGAATCTTCCGGACAAAAGAATATTGGTCTTATATCCAGGCTACCCATTAATAACCATTATTTTATGGATAAGGTACACAATGTTGAATCCATGACCAACATTTCGCTAAATGATAATGATAGTAAATACTATAACTCATCAGATGAAGAATCTTCTTCTGATGAATAAAATATTTTACCTACCTATGAAGAAGTTTCTAGGTTTGTTGAACTTCTTGAGATTGAGAACTAAAAACTCATTAAAAAGCATGATAAGTAAAATTTTGGGAATGATATTCTTACTAAGGAAATATCATATCTTTCTAACGATCCTGATATGAAAAATTATGATTTTGAAAGTATTTCGAAAAATCATGAGGAATTAAATTCTGAGAAGAATAAAATTTCTAATGATCATGAAAAATCAATGTCTAAGAAAAAAAATTCGAGCCTAGATCTTGCTCAAAATCAGTTGTTTTTAAAGATAAGAACTTAGTTATTAAACTCAAATACGAAATATTTTCCTTGGGGAAGTATTTGTCAAATTTTACCCTTGTTAAGGAAAATTTTGATAAAATGTATTCACAAATCTGACCTCGAAGGAATACTTCTTTCTTTGGTTATACAAGTTCTAAACCGATTTTTAGTAACAACTACTTTGTTCCTCAAAGTGCCCCATTTTGCACAAAGTGTCAATGTGGTGGTCACTGGGCAAAGAATTGTTCCTTAAAAACCCAATCTTTAGGATTTCATAAAGCTTGTTATTATAAGAAGATGTGGGTACCCAAAATTTTACTTTCTGAAATTTCCGGATCCAAGCATGTTTGGATTCTGAAAACCTAACTTTTTCTCATTTTCAAGAAAATAGGGAAAGTACCAACAACAATACATGGTACATGGATAGCGGATGTTCCTGGCATATGACTGGTAACAAAAAATATTTTGAAAAGATTACCAAAACAAAAGGATGAAAAGTAACTTTCGTAGATAATGCTTATGGAGAAATTATTGGTATAGGTAGAAATGTTCTTCTTGGAAAAACATTGATTTCAAATGTTTTATTTGTTAAGAGTCTTAAGCATAACCTCATCAGCATAAGTCAATTATGTGATGAAAGACACCTTATGAATTTTAGGAATGATAAGTGCTTAGTACAAAATTCCATGGAAAAGTTTATTCTTTCTACCAATAGGAAAGAGAATGATTACACACTAAACTTAGAAGACCATAAGAGCCAAGACTTACCTTGCCCTAGTGCAATGGAAGATCATTCTTGGTTGTGGAATAGAGGATTAGGACACTGTAATATTTGGAACTTATGAAAACTTTCTAATAAAGGTTTAGTTAAGGATCTACCGAAGCTTAGATTTGATTCTTCAAAAATTTGTGACCCTTTTAAATATGGAAAGCAACATAAATCATGTTTTAAATCAGTCAGTGAAGTCTCAACTACTGATTCATTACAGCTAGTACAAATGGATATTTTTAGTCCAACATAAACTGGAAGCATTGGGGGAAAGTACTGTGTATTTGTTTTAGTTGATGATTTCACTAGATTTACATGGATTTATTTTCTAGCAAAGAAATCTGACGCTTTTTCTTATCTCAAGAGTTTTAGAGCCCAAATGAAAAATGAGAAAAACCTTCCATTGAAAACTATTCATAGTGATCATGGAGGAGAAATTCAAAATTCTAATTTTGAATCTTTTTGTAGTAGAAAAGGTATTACTCAGAACTTTTCAGCACCTAGAACACCTCAGATAATATTTATAATAGATAGAAAATAGGGGAAGAAGGAAAAGGTTCGTTCAAGGGCTATCCATAACAAGCCACACATATCACCCTTCTCCTTGATCTAGGCAATGATATGAGGAATATCATAATATACTATAATAAACATAGTATACTACCCACTACAAGGCTAGTTTAGGGTCCATGTATCATATAACATGGTATAGGTTCTGGTATATGGAGTTTCAATTGAAAGGTATAGAGGAAAACACCATTTACGTTGCAATTAGGAACCCATTTTGAGGTAGCCATTTTATTTATAATGTTAATTAAATTGAAGTTAATTACTTTTTATTTATATATATATATATATCATCCCATTTAATTACAACACAAATTCCATGTATATAAAGTCCCATACACTTTATAAATTAAAGTTTTCTCCTTAAGTAACTACAATCTGGAATGTATGTCTAGTATGGGTATGTGGTGGGTCATATATATTGATTTTATTAAATGATCTACAATTGAAAATTTATATAAGTAATTACTTCTTATATAACCATTTGAATTAATCAATCAAATAAACTTATATTTCATACTCTAGAATCATTGGTTCATGGATCAAAGTGACAGAATTGGTTAATTACTGTGTCGTCATCAATATATGAGGTAAAACAATCTTTAGATTGATATAGTCTCTTTAATTATTCATATTTTTTGTCCTTTAAATATTTTAATCACTTCTATATGTATAAAAATCAAGGCACTCATAAAAAACACATGGAATGCAGGCAATACATGCATAAATATAAATATGGAAATGAAAAATGCCAGTCATTTAAGTCCCATGGTTCCTAGTTTGATGCATGAAAGGATACACCCAAATTTCATCAGGGCATGTTTATGAAACCGATAAAAATAATAAAAATATAAATAACAACATCATAAACCATGTGTGTCACCATATGGTGAAATAAAATCAATTTTAATAGGCATAATCTAATTACAACAGTAGCCCATCCTAGATAACTTGGGTTTACCCTGTACGCGTGTTACATACTCCAAGGCACAGTCTCTTTACTATATTACATTACATTTCAGTCTCTTATCGAGTACCGAAAAAGGTATATAAAAGGAAAATAAGTCTTAGATACCACTGTGTATCATCCCTCCCTGAAAGAAACTATGTGATTCCCCAAGAAGATCAGCCACATGACCTCAAGCACACCTCCCCATACTGTAGAGGTTACTGACTAGTAGTGAGGGATTTGGGTGTATATTTTGGGAGATTATGATAGCATGATATATAGTTTTTTACAATGGTAATAAATATAGATATATAAAAAAAATATATAATAACTTGAAGTAGTTTAATAATAACTCATAAATATACAAGACTAATAATCTGGAAGAAGATCAATATAAATAAGATAAAAAATGTTTATTATGATGATCATGTAGCTAAAAAAACATACATGGTATATAGGGAATCCTTAATATACCACATCCTATACAAAATACCAAAAATACCAACACTATTTACAACTATATATTTTGGAATAGGATTGGTCCTCTACTCTCGTACTCCCTCGTAGAATAGAAAAAAACATTGAAAGTTTTCCTCTTCCATTTATCTATTCGTGAAATCATGAAACCTTCTTGTGTACTAAGGGAGACCCAATATTTGTATGATATATACACATTAAAACCCCACAAATGGTATCTAGATCAATCCATTTTGTGCATATATAATGACTAGTGTTCCAATAAAAACTAATGAAAGGAAATAAATAAAAAATGCAAAATTTTAGGTTCCTTGTGGGATAGCCAACTGATACTACCTTCTCGATCCCAAGATGTATATCTCTGAACAAGAGAATATTGTGAAATTATTAAGTTTAATACAATGGGTTGTTATAAATAAAGTATTAAAATGTGTATTATCCCCATGAATTTTATTTTTCATGGATGAAACATCCCTATAATTTTATTACACATTTTTAATTGTTAATTTAAAAATTCATAATTATAATTTAAAAAGATAACCCTAATCCCATCTAAGGTGATCCGAAAAGAATCCCAAGTATCACTCCATGGGAAATGTAAAATCCCAAAACCATAAGATTCCATAAAAGGTGATCCATAATTGGAGTCCCAGTTATCACTAATGATGTGGTGTGGAACAAACCCTCTAGGATCATCCCTGGTATCTCACATTGGGGACTTAGTTTCACTCATGACCTAGTCTAATCAATTATCCACTGAGCTCATACATGGTGTCTCCCCTAGGGAACTTGTATCACTCACATGGAGGGAATCTAAATGCATAGTGAGCTTGTCCTAGTCATACCTAGTATTTATCCTGGTGTACATACAAACCACTCACAAACTATAATTATAAGTCTCGATGATTCCATCCAAATAATCCCTTAAAAATCCAAGTAACACCCACAGATTGAAGATAAGGTACGGATTAGCTATCACAATTCATTTGATTTTTCAAGGAATTAAAATTGTAACCAATTTAAATAAGATGGATAATTCATTTATAACAATAAAGTCAATTATGGAATGAGGTGTAATGTCCTAACTCATAGCCTACCATTTGACTTATTTTAATTCACAGTTCAAAGAATCATCTAGTTTAAGGAATTACACAAATAAATTGGTGTTTTAATTGTTTAATAAAGATATAAAATAGGATATTAAAAAAATAAAAACTCGTATGGATGTCCCATTTCAAGGATAATAATCATAGTTGTGATTCATTTCTAGTTAGGTTCACATTAAACATGAGAGACCAATTAAATTAAATTTCTAATCATTTTAGGGGCTTCTCTTTATAGGTATGGAATGTGGAACAATATCACACAATACAAATTAAAATAAATATGAGGTAAATAATAAATTTCACTTACCTTATGTTCATATCACTCTTCTCATCCAATGTCGGCACTCGAATCATGTTAGAATGGAAGATATCAGAATAATCATCAAATGCCTTGAAAATGGAGAAAATGAGCTCACAAACACATAGTGAAATATAGGAGTATATAAATTAAGAAAATAAAGTATATGAGTGGAGATATTAACATGAGAAATCCAAGGAACCTAATAATTAAGTAAATGAAGAACATATGAGGGAGTTTCCAAAATCTCTACTTGAGAAGATAAGAAGGGAATTAGGTGGAAGATGGGGAAGGAAATGGAGGAGAAGGGTTTGAGGGTATTGAAACATTTCAGGGTTAAAATTTTAAAATCACCCTCAAATATGGTGTCTCATGGTTGGGCCACATGTTTTTCCAAGCAGTGCCCAACCATGAGACACCCACTTCTAAAAGAGACCCCTCACATCGGCTAGTCGCATGATATGTCTAATTGTTCGCAAACCATTTAAATATACACTTCCAATAATTTTTGAAATTTTTCATGGGCATGAGGGTTGGATCATATAGTTATAGAAAAATCATGTAGCCTCTTGATATGCACAAGGTTCCTTTACATTTGAGGTTTATGGTTTTCACTAACCATGTGCTAACCATATGGCTCAGTCTGCCTCCTTAATTTCTTTATCTCTAGGCTCCGAACAAGCCATGAACTCTCCTAAACAACTTTTTATCCATTTCAGAAAATATTAATCATAAAAAATAGGTTCTTAATTCTAACATAAGAGTTCATAAATATTCAAATAAAATGGACCGTACAGTATTTATAAACTTGGATGAGTTAAGATCGAATGCTCAAAAACTCCCAAATCTTTGATCAGAATCCCAACTTATCATTACATTGTTATCTCAGATTGTTTATTTATTCTTAAATTTGGATTACCTAATTAAAACATCTTCGAATTTATATTTTGGGATTATTTAATCATGATATTATTTTTAGATATGGAATTGGCTTTAAACTTCTCTAGATGATTTGTTGAATGGGGAGATGATCGATCTTCACTAGCTCCATTTTATTTTTTTATAAATCCTTTTAAACTATTTTTTTCTTTCAAATTAAACTCATATATGGATTATTATTTTTTTCATTTGTAGGTGTAATTTAATCTTTCATGGATCTTATTTTATTTTACATAATCGACTCAACTAGCTTTGGTTAATAATCAAAGTTAGATCAAATTGGAATCTAATATCATGTGACACTTATATTTAAATGTTTAATCATATATTAGAGTTTGATACATGTGTTATAAACCTAAATAGGGGGATATTTATTATATATTAAGTAAATGAACCAAATTAAATATCTTACATAGTTACAATTTAATATCACTGGGCATGTTTTCCCCTATGTAAATATGGTGTGAGCAAACATTTCTTTTTTTTCTTAGGAAGTTCACCAAAAAAATTGATAGTAACTCAAATCATTGCATATGTAACAATTAACTAAAAATATACATTTATTTAATATTAAACAATAAAAACATTCAACTATATAATATCAAACATAATATAATAAAAAAAAATACAAGATTGAACTAGAGACTTTTCATAACATAAAAACTACAGATTATTAAATAATAAATAAATATACCTTTGTAAGACTAATATTAAACAAATTAAATTACATGAATTATACTAAATACATAATATTGAACAAAAAATTGCACAAATTTTATAAAAATGAAAACAAACAAATTTTACATTAAGATATTTATAAAAAAATATTTTAAAAAAATATTAAGTAATATTTAATAATATATTCATAAAATTAAAATTATTAACAAAATAACTAAAAATTACCCAATCTTAAGAAATCATATTTTCAAAATATAAAATATTTATCACACTAGTAATTATATTTTAAATATAAAAAAATTAAATCATATATAAAAAATAAAACAAAATATCATAAATTTGGAATAATAAATTAATAAAAGTTCTTCACTTAGTTAATAGAGACTCTAGAAACTTATGAAGCTAATGGTGACCATCTCTTGAGTTTATATTAATGAATAAATTTCATAAAATTTAAAATTTGGGTGATGAGGGGAAATATTTTAAGGAATGTAAATATAAATGATCTTCTGAGGTTGAGATAAGTGAAAATGTATTGAATCATTCAAATAAATAAAAGATAATGGAATTTATTAAAGGTTCTTGATAAGAAAATATTGGCATGATTTTTAAAATGAACAATCACTATAACTTGTGTATAGAATTTGTTTTGGGAATAAATATGATGTAATATTTTTTAGAAGTACAAGTAAATATGTGTGAGGGAATTAAAATATGAATTTTATTTATAATACTTTATTAATAATCACATTATTATATGCTCATTCACTTTACAATCAATTGTGTATTTTTACTCAAATTTATTCTCAATGGATTGTGTGAATATTTATTAATTCATTTAAATTTTTTAATATTATTGATTTTACCATCATTGGAAAAAATGAATGGATGAATTCACATTGTTAAGTAATTTTTTTCTTGGAAAAATTGTTGTAGAGGGATTGAATAATATATTAAATGAGTAAAATTAAAATTATGAAATCTATTTCGAGTTAAATGGAGATTTAAACCTTTTACAAATGTGTAACCCAAACCTATGAAAAGAGAGCATAGTATGAACATTTTAATGAAATTTTAAATTGGTTTAGATTCATTTTTTGTAAGAATTACTATATGTTATGTATGATAAAATGAACTATTGGTCAACAAAGTACGATTTTTTACTTTTTATTGGAATGTAAAATCTATTCTTATAAATTTATGATTTATTACAAAATTATATAGGATACAAACAATTGAAATGATAAAAAATTGGAATATAAAGATCCCACAAAAGAGTAAACCCAGTTCATAATGAGTTATATATGATTTTACCTTTCAAACATCAAGATATATAAGGTTTTTTTAGCTGATATTGTAACAGTAAAATAATTTCTCAACCACTCACATAAGAAGTGACACTTTATGATTAACTCTTAGTAATTGAACACTGAAGTGGGATTGAGAATATTGAGATAAATCCATGAATATCATCTCAAATATATGTGGATATCATGTATGAACATTGGTGTATTAAAAGAATAATTGTATCATCTGACATACCATTTTAGGTAATTGAGAAATTGAATTTATAGGTAGTACATCATCAATGAAATGAGAATTATATTGTTATCATAGAGATGTGGAACTCATGGGGAAAATAATTTAATGAAAATTTACTCTATGTGGAAGAGGTCTATAACATTTACATACATGTGTAATCATCATTCAAATTTTGAGAAACTAGGGGAATATTAAGGAAGCTATACAGGAGAAGAATTTTCCTCATTTTGTGGATTACTTTTTCACACTTTTACCTATACTATTTTGGTTATAATCAATTCCCATGGCTATAATATTTCACATATAGGGATAAAAACCTCAATGTTGATTTATTCAAATTGGTATTAAAACCAATATTATTATTATTATTATGTCTATATATATATATATTATAACACTTCCTTTATCCATTGATCTCGGTATACTATTAAAGGATAATTGATTACTTGTGATTATTATTAGTTATATATTTATGATATTTGTTCATAGTTTGGATTACTTAATTCGTTTATCTATTCACTCAATCATACCTATATATGATTCAATATGTTTGGTTGGGTGATGAAGTGCATGTAATTTAATAGAACATGTATGGAATAGAGTAAAAAGGATTTTACTTCCTTTAGATAGCCTTCTCCCAATTATGAGTTATTTGTTTTAATTGAAGGTAGGTTTATAATTAAAGTATTATATAATAGAATAACATTTCCTTATTCTCATAACAATGAGAAATAACCTAAATTGATCATTGTAATGTTGAAATTTTCATTTCCTTTCAAAAAAAATGTGAGATATACAAGACCAAGAGAACTCTCTTATATTAGTAACAAGTTAAATAATAAATAATTTTAAGACTATGATAGTATAATATATAGTGATTTAAACCACCAGATCAATCACTAATCAATATTTTTGAAATTTAACCCCTTTCATTTTTATTTGGTATTAGGTTTTCCAACAACACAGACACAAACCCCTGTAAACACCGATTGACAATTATATATATCTAATACATATACAAAGTGGAACCAAATAATATACTAACCTCTTTGGAGAAAATATGATATCCTTCTATACTATATTTTAACATTAGATTAATAATGCCTTCTTCACACACCATGTAAGGTTTATAACATGGTTTAATGAATGGAATACCTAGTCAAGGGACATAACCATGTGTTTTTACCCAAAAATTAATTTTCATATTTTTTCTTCTTTATAATTTGGAATACCTTCTTTACTACAGTTATTTATTTGAGACTCATCTAGGTATACTGAAAGGTTCTAGGGCTCATAGTGAAAGCTAATGGGCTGATGATTTTAAATTTTTAATTGAAGGGATAATGGAATATATCGCCACCAATGATTTGAGCCTTGGTATGGTTTGAGAATCTTGCGTAAATTATAAAGAGAACAAAATTATAATGATTAAAATACTCATTTCATATCTAAATATGAGGTTGACTGAAGCTGTTCATCGGTGATCGTCACATTAAGGATCAATAGAAGGATCCCTCTAGATCATTCACACGCACTTCTAAAATCTGTGGAAGCACTGATCGTCAAATTTTGGGTGCTAGCACAGCAATCCGATGATGCCTTCTACATCCTGATGATCACCACATCGAGATACCTTTGATTCTTGAGAAAGATCTTGATTTGAGTTATTGGAGTGAGAGTCCTTCTCTATATTGTGGGAGGAGAGAGAGGCTCTTGTTTTCATTCTATAAATGGATGAATAGTTACATGGAAAGATAGCCTCACCTCTATTTATAGTGGAATTTCCAAATACCCAGTCTGGTTCCCCATCCCCTTTTATTTCAACACCCACTTAATAAATAATTTTGAAGAACTAATTTTCAAAAATATTATTTATTATTTTATCACATACCTATAATATATATATAAATATATTACAAGATAAAAACTGATCAATTTAACTCGACTCTCTATCCCACTTAATATTAAACGAACCTTGAATAAAAAAATATTTGTTCTATTAATTTTATCTCAAATTTACAAAACAAGTAATTACATTAAATAAATTCAATCAAATTACTCATAATTTTAATAATAATGAATTTCCTTATTTATCGGTAATTGATAACTTGAACAACACTCAGACACTGTGGTGGGTCCCACCATGTCCAATATACATATTCTACAAAATAGAGAGGATTCTTGAATACACTATTGTGTGTGACCCTCTAGGACCTTATATCAATAGCATTGAATATAATCCATATCCCAAGAGTGGAGTCTAGCAACCCATCATGGCCCCTAAAGAAAAAGAATATTTATAGCAATGACTACCATCCCACGAACACTGATTGTGTACTATAATCTCTTTGTCATTAAATATCCTATAAATCGGGATGCACGCTTATGTCATCATCCTTTTTCTTTCTTGACTATTTTTTTATATAACCTGATGGATTTTCCATTCAAATACTTTGTCCAAATACTTACAAAGGTTTCACCGTCCTGATCAACCATGCCTGAGATATATAACTTCTAGTACTAGGAAGTGACAAATCCTTTCTTGTCCATTCAACCAATGTCATACCACCAACGCCACACCAAACACAAGCTACCTCACTATTATCTCAATACCATGGTTTCTACCTTGCATCAATGTTTGAAATAAATTGGTACACGCTAGTAATGATCTTTATTCAGGAGACCAATACACATTTCTGTTGATATGAACAACCAATGAAAACCAAAACATGTGGTGTTCTTGTATGTGGGTTTGTTCTCATGATCTCGCTATTATATATCGTTAAGTGAAAACATCATAAGAAGAAGTATTAATTCTTATATGCCCCCAACACCTGACATTCAAACATCTACTAAGTTTAGTCAGTAAGATGTAACTAGACCATCGAACATATTTAAGATTAATGTCATTGTATCTCAAGGTTCTCATTATTGCCTAAGAACTTATATAACCTTTTTATACAACCATTAAAATATGGAAATTACCATTAATTAGTTGATGAATTAATGTATACACTTTAATTGTAAGTAATCATCATGTATATCTTACTTGTATACATGATATGATAATTAAAAGTAACTCATATTTGGGTCTAGGAAACCCACTATTTCAACACTCCCACTTTCACTAGAGCTAACATACTAACCATACATGTTATCTAAACACATGATAAAGATCATGTTTCTATTGAGAAACGGATTTAGTGGATGGGTCTTCAATGTTTCCACCATGTGGAAATTCTACTATATGAGACCTCATCTCTATGAGTAAAACTTCTCATTAGATGGTGACCCCGAGTATATCCCTTTTTTCCACTATCATAACATGACTTCTCTAATAGTAATAATATCATAATTTACATTATGAAAATACTTTACATAATTGGTTTGATTCCATGAATTGGAAAAAAATCATTGCGATTGATAACTACTTCTTAACTGCTTTAAAAGCTGCAATATACCTGGTATTTATAGGTATGGCTACCACTGGTTTTTATGATCTTTACTCACTCATAACATTATCCTAACGGTGATACTAGATCAAATTGATCTCAAGATTACTATTTTTGTCCCACAATTACTAGTATCCTTCATCTCCACATACCAGGTACATAGAATGTGTACTTACCGAAGTACAATATGATAGTTTTGACTACTTCTCTTATAGTTATCCTGGATATAGTTGATACCTACAAACTATAAAGTGTATCTTGGAAATATAAATTATTCTACATAACATGGAATATTTGATTGATCCATATATGAATAATATGGTACTCAACTAACAACTTTAATCTCTTCCCATGTTTCAAACACCTCAACCTGGAGGGATTAATCATTGTGAAATTGGAAAAAATTCTGAACTTGAATTGTTCCAACTTGTATTTTTCAATATAATGTCACTGTTTGCATAGTTGATTAGTTCCAAGAACCCATTTGTTCTAAATCAGTAGATCTTGTTACCTAGAACTTAAGCTTCTAATTTAATTCAATCACTGGATAATTAATTTTATCATGGTCTTAACTGAATGTAAGACCAATATCTATTTCCCATCTATTACCAGGCATAGTTCACATGGAAAACTATAGAAATCCCACTTCCCTTTATTATACACATGTAAAAAATTTATTCCAAATGAATGCACTAAGATCTTGTTTCTTACTTTAATCATGAAATCGATGTTAGTAACTTGCAACTCTTATTTGCATAAAATGGTGTCATCAACCCTTTATGGTTGTGTCGTATAGACACCTTCCATGAAAGATGATCTTGACATACAATTTTCATTTAAATGATCTTATAATTTATCTATGTAAAGTAAAATTCTAATAGAATTATGAATACCAAGTTGGCCAAACCAATCAAACCTTATTGGTACTTCACTTATACCAACCATGTCTCAATTCACCTGAATACCCACCATAGTATTCAATTTATAAGCCCATTTTCACTTTGATACATGGAATCCATTATTGAATTTTATTTGATTATTTCAATCTTAGATAATTGTCAAATACTAGTTACTTGTAGGAATTATTATTCACAATAAATAATTTATCCCCAACCGTAGTGAATATAAAAACATCACCATGGTATTATCCTTCCTACGCAGTATGTGTCTCTAAAACATTCTTCTTCCATAAACACCTATAGAACTTGTTCCTATTCCAACCATTTGTGCATCTCAATCATTGAATAAACCTAAGTCAATCTTTCTCCCACTCTCTCAAGAATAGATGTTCACCCTCTTTATAAAAATATAGTATATCACTAGAATACCGATTTTTTTATCTTAGGGATTGATGTAAAATCCTATGTAACCATAAGAATAATTAACTTATATTCACAACGTGTTAACTTGTTTCATTTTTATTTTAATAAAAACTTTGTATCTTTAACACGTCCTATACCATAATGGATTTTTCTTCATACTATGACTCATATGATATCCATTTTTCATTTTTATTTTGCGTACTGGTTATGGGTTTTCACCATTATTTTCAAAGAATATCTTGAAATATGATGGATGTTACTGTAGGTTGTAACATTGATACAACTTATATCATGACTATGATGTATAAAATGAGCATTTAAGAATTTATCCACACTATAGTTTTTTAACCATTGTTAATATGTAACACTCATCATAAATCCTACTTATGAATAAAAATGTCGTTATGTATATAAGGTAATGTGTGATTAGGAATTATTCCATGCTACATTATCATGATCAATGAATGCTTGGTCAACATATTCTTTGGTGTGCTAATAAGAAGAAACTCATATCTTTTTACCATGCACTTACTTCACTTTATCATTCCTTAATTGCATAGATGAATCTTATGAAGTAAATATATATATACCTATAACTTATTCTTGTAATAGTTCACACTCTCTTGTTGAACTAATTATATAAGATTTGTGGAATACCTTCATTAATAAAGGTTCATTTGTCCAAAATAAATACATCGATAATACCAAAGGTGTTTAGCTATGTCGATCGTAAATAAAATAGTGGGTATATTCTTGACATCCACTTTTCTTATTTCTTGAAAAAAAAATTATCTTACCACAACTGGGTAAGTCTTACATTTTATATTCATCATTTATTGCCTTTGATTGAAGTATTTCAGAACTATTTGTTGACTATGCTACACTGCAAAAAAAATTTATTCCTGAACATGGAATAATGTCTCATTATGTTCAAAAGGTAACAGGAGATAAATTTTTTGGATATACTCAAAAACCTTTTCAACTAATATCATTCAATTGGAAATTAGAAGTTATGTGTTTCACACTGCTGACTTAGGCATCACCCTTTCTCAGCTGCTTGGAGAAGACAATTTACTTCTTACAATGTTTTTATATTTACTTTGTTATTGTGTTTAAATATAGATATGTTGTGGGAATATTTTATTTGATACCCAAGAAGTATGTTAGAGACAACAATTTTATATGATGAATATATATTTTTATATATACTAAAGAAAAAGAAGCTTCATTCTTATTCAATTTAGATCATTGCATTTTTAAACCCCCATAATATTATATTTCATAATATAAAATGAAAATAACATCTCATTTAATAACCAATATCATTATTAAAATATGTTCTGAATCTGACTTTGGCATTTTACTTTCCATTGGCCTTTTTGCTTTGTCTTTTAATTTATTCTCCATAATAATTTAAAGATGACACTTTCTTTAATTTTCTTATTACATGGAAAACCTTACCAAAAGGTAATGAAACGCTTACTCCATAATGTTTGTTTTTACTATTAAATGAAATAAGAGTAATTTGGTGTAAGAATTAGATTTCATGAAAGATTACAGTCTTTCTTTCCTGTTTACACAAAGCTAGTGTAATCATCACATTCAAAACATTCTTATCTTACTCATCAATAACTTCTTAGAGACGAGATGACATGTTCTTATCATCGATTTCCTAATGTAGTGACCAAAACTAACATCTGATGTTGATGATAGCATTATGAAAGAACCATAATATGCTCGATTGATGAGTCTCATGTAAGAAATTACTCACCCTCGCTTTCTAATATGGATTAACTAGTAGGGGCACAAGCACTTTGAATTTCTGATATAGTAGTAATGTGTGAAAGCACCTATACTATATTTAAAATTTCTTTCTAGTTTGAAAATTAACATTATCCATTATTTATCATAGTTTAACTCACGGTGTTACTTTTCATTCTCTAAAAATAAACTTTACCATATTATTACTTTCATGTTGATTACAGAATTAGACATTACCGATTAAATTAATCGTTAAATGTCTCCCACTAATTTATTGAATTCTATGAACCATCTTTACTAGGATAAAAATACTATATCATTTGATTATTATAGTGGTAAGGATCCCAGAACCTCCCCTCATAGACTACAAGCTATATCTATACCACTACTCAGAGAGTTCAAGGTAGGAGTTTGGCTGGCCAACTGCATTGACTTGTGGTTCCTTGATTTGTTGAGTAAAGTACCAGATTCTAAAATCATTACATGATTTAATCAAAACTTGACTCTAAAATTATAGAATGTTATTTATGGATAAACCTCACAACCACTTTAGCTATGTCGACCCACTACTCTCAAAATAACTCCCTGGTAGTAAGAGGCACCCGCAGTTATGGCATGCCCCACACCCCAAACACCCATTTTTGTTCAAAAATGAATAGTGGAAGGCAGTAAGAACATAATATTTTGGTGAGGGTTTTGAGTTTTTCTCTCTACAAATGTAATCCATTTCTATTAATCTTGTTCATATATGTTGTCATTCTCACAACTGAACATTAATCGATAAAACATATGTCACTTATTTATGGATTTTTATTATCTATTATTTTAAGTATTTCTCTCGTTCTTTATAATTTCATAAAATAATAAATAAATTAAAAATGAAAAACTATTACCCATCTAGTCTTGAGCATCTAAATGGCCTAGGGGTATCATACCTAAGTCGAAGATTGACTCTTGATTCAGATCAACCCAGTCTTGTATATCTTCTTTCCATCTGGAGTATCACCTCATCTTGGCGGGGTCCATGTCACGTCTTGGAGTACCGCCTCATCTTGGTGGGATCCATGTGTCATCATGCACCATCTAGATCAACATACACCACCTTATCTTGGTGGGGTCCATGTCCTTCATTGTCTTCATCCAAAGTAAAAAAAAATACTCATGCACAGGTGAGGGGGCTTGGGATATAAATGTACATCGAGAAAAATTGGGTACGCAATACCTTATATGTTTTTAACTAAAATTAGATGATGTGAATACCATCAATTAATTAATTACAAAACATTGAACAGAGTTAAATAATTAATTAAATAAATGCATACATACATGGGTCGGTGCCTAAGACCAATAGGCGGGTATAATAATGATCGATCAAAATTAATTTTATTAAATAAGTATGAGGGTTATATAATTAAATTAAAATAATTTAATTATTTTTTATTCCACTAATTATTTTAATTTTTATACCATAATTAAATTAATTAATTTAATTTAATTGCAAAATTATATTAATTTATATTAATTGGTATTAAAAATTATTATTTCCAACCATTATTAATATATTAATCAATTTAATTTAATTTAGTAATTAAATTAATTTATTTAATGGATTTAATTATTACCTGAGCCTCAAAACCCTACTCTAACTCATTGCGGGTCATGTTGAACCTGCGTAGACCCACAACATGCTGGGTAAATCTTGTGTTGGGCTTATCTGGGACTAGTAGGTCTACCCAGGCCCATACGTGGTTGGGATGATGTGCCCCATTCTTTTTTGAGGCAAACCAGGTCCTACAAAACCCATCAGGGTTTCCTGCATTTCCACATCATCCGGATCCTGTGGTGGTGAGGCTCAAGGTCACGGTAGTACATTGCAGTGGCAACCGGACACGGTGGCCGAAAAAGGTACGATGGTTTGAGGATGAAGTGGAAGGGTGTCCTGTAGTGGAGGTCTAAGCCAGACCAAGGTGGGAGGAGGCATCGGCATAGGGAGGCAGTGCAGGTGACTCACAGTTCTCCAGGTGGAGGCTAGAGTACTTCAAGGTGGCCAGAGTCGAGCATGCATGGGGGGGGGGGGTTGACACCGCTACTACTGTGTGGAGGTCAGCCTGCATGGAGGCAAGTGTGGGTGGCAGGTAGCCATGGGTTGGGAGTAGGGTGGTGGCTACTACCATGGTCTGTTGTGGAGTTGTGCCGACAATTTGAGGGGCGGAGAATAGAGCGACTAGCTGGCCTAAGCAGGAGACGACAACACCAGGTCGGAGGGGCGCAACGGGCAACCTCCTGGTGCGTTGCGGATCTGGGGTGGCTGGGAGGGGAGGTCAGGGAAAACTGGACCTAGCTTGAGAGGATGGGTGTGGCCATCTCGATGCCGAAAAGGAGGGTGGCCGCCTATTGTGGTGTGCTGAGGAAGGAGACAGTTGTTTCTCACAGACCCATAGGAAGTACCTTTTAAAAAAAGTCATTCCTTTCTTCTTCATTTTTGTATTTTTTTCTTGTGTGTATTTCCACCTTTTATGTCAAGTCTTCACTTCTTTTTAATTTTCCAAAGGCTTAACGACCATTAAAAAAATAATACTAAATTATTATTTAAATAATAATTTAATATCATTATATAATTATAATAATAATATAAAATATATTATAATAATAATATTTTATTATGCAAATTTTTAGATTGAAAAATTATAATTTTTACATATATTATTTTCCAAATTTTTTGAAAAGAAACAAAATTTAAAAACCTCAACTCAAACTGTAGAGATTGATCCGTTCCAAAAAACAATAATGGCCATAACATTTCCCTTCGAAATTTGATCGACACACAGTTTAAACTATTGAGACCACTTTCAAACCCTCTACTTAATTTTAATACATATTAATTTTTATAGGATTAGAAAATTTATGTGATCGCTCTGATACCAGTAAAGGATTTTGGGGCTAGTAGCGGAAGCTGATGGGATGGGGCTTTTAAATTTTTCATTGACGGGATGACATAAATTTTCATTTCCAACAATTTGATCCTCGGTATGGTCTTATGATCTTGTGTAAATTATAAAGAGTAAAAAATTAAAATAAATAGAATATCTATTTGAGATCTAAAGCTGTTGTCAACTAAAACTCATTGTCGGAAATCGTCTCTTAACGTATTTATAGTAGTATTCCTCTAGATCATCCACACATGCTTCTAAAATCCATATGAGAGTCTATCGTTGAATTCTAAGAGCAAGCACGACAATCTGGCGATGCCTTCAACGTCCTGATGATCACCACATTGAGATGTATTCGATGTTTGATAAATATCTTGATTTGAGTTATTAGAGTAAGAGTCTCTCTCTAGATAGTGGGAGGAGAGAGAGGATATGGTTTTCATTCAATAAATGAATGAATAGTTACGTGGAAAGAGAGCTTCACCTTTATTTATAGTGGAGTTTCCAAATACCTGGTTGGGTTCCCCAGCCCTAATTTATTTCTACACCCACATAATAAATAATTCTGACAAAATAATCATCTTCAATATTATTTATTATTTTATCACATCCTATAATATATATAAAAGTATATTAAATAATAAAAACCGAGCCATTTAACTAGACCCACTATCTCGCTTAATTTTAAATGAACCTGGAATAAAAAATATTTTTTCGATTAATATTATCTCATATTTACATAAATTATAAATAAATTAAATAAATTCAATAAAATTACTCATAATTTTAATAATAATGAATTTATTTATTTATCGGTGATTGATAACTTGGACAACAATGGGACCCCATTTTGGGGACCACCATATCCAATATACCTATTCCACAGAATAGAGTGGATTCCTGAATACACTATTATATGTGACCCTCTAATAAATTATCTTGGTTGTAGGGAATAAGATCTATAGACCAAGAGGAGAGTATAGAAACCAGTCATAGCCCCTAAAGAGATAAGGATAGTCATATCAACGACTACCATCCTACAAACCCTAACTGTGTTCTATAATCTCTTTGTCATTAAATAACTCATAAAGCAGGAAGAAAACTGGTTTCATCCTCTTTTTTATTTATTTATTATTTGTTGATCTAACCAAATGGATTTTCCTTTTGATTAATTTTTATAAAGACTTAAAAAGGTAGCAATATCTTGATCAACTATGCCTGATATATAAATCTTCTAGACCCATGAAGCAAAAAATATTTTCTTGACCATTCAAATATTGTTATATCACCAACGACACACCCAACACAAGCTACACAGCTATGATTTCATTACAATGGTTTCTGTCTTGCATCAAAGCATGAAATAAAATTGTACACATTGGTAGTGATCTCAATAAAGGATACCAATAAACATTTCTATAGATAAGAGCAACCAATGACACCTAAAACATGTGGTGTTACTATTTGCGGGTTAGTCCTCCTGATCTCACGACTAGAGATCACCAGGTGAGAAATTAATAAGAAGAAGTCAAATTCTTATGAGCCCCCAGCACCTCACATGAAAACATCTACTGTATCTAATTAGTAGGATATAACCAGACCATAGGTTATATTTAATAATAATGTCATTGTATCTCAGGGCTCTCATTATATCTAGGGATCTATTATAACCTTTCAATATTCCCATTAAACTATAGAAATTACCATTAATTAGTGGATGCAGAAATGTCTACACATTAATGGTAAGTAATCATCATGTATATCTTACCTGTCTAAATGATATGATAATCAAAAATACTACATAGTTGGGTCTAGGGAACCCACTATTTCAACAGATACATCAATCCAATTTTCTTACCTCTCTTCCTTTCTCGGTGGTCTTTTCCCCTTTATTCTATGTGATTTCACCAAGGTAATAACTCATTCTCTATTTTTTCCTCTTCTCATATTCTCTTTTCATGAAAATTCATTTTATTCACCCTATCCTTCTATAAGGGATGAACTTAATGTTTTTTATCTCCAAATATTAGGGGTTTTGATGTCAAGGTTTGTTAATAATTTTTATAGTCATAATCATCAATTATTTAGAGAAGAAAAGTGAATTCAATTAATTTAGGGTTGGTGTTTCTATATAATTCATTTTTATTGAAATAGACATGGTTCTTCTGATAATTAATTTATATTCTTAACAAATTAGTTCAATATATATTATATTTCTTGAAGTTATAATTTATTTGTAATGTTTAAATGAATTTATTGTATGGTATAAAGAGGTTTTCATATGTATTCCAGTGATATATTTAAACATATTATAAACACAATATGTTTGTAAAAATGTATTTGGGTAATGTATTGGTATAAATAGTTTTATAAGGGATTTTTTAAAGGTTTGGTGAATTTAATAAATGGGATTTTAAGGTTTTCCATTATGTTATAATTTATAAATGCATATTTTGTATATTGTGTTTCATTTGTTCAATATTTGATTCTCTATTTATTATTCCCCATATATTTTTTTATTATTGATTTATTTTTTAATACAAGTAATTATAATATGGAATTGAAAAAAGTATTATTTTTTGGATATTTTTTTTGGTTCTACATGATCATTTATTAGTTTATAAACTTGATTTATATCTTTATGTTTTAGAATGATTTAGTTTAAATGGTATCCTTTAATATTTATGTGGGAAATAGAAGATATATATTGAACTAGTTTATGATTATTATCTAGATAGTTTCCCCTAATTTTTTCATTCCCTTGCTATAGTATTAGGGCTTAGAGAGTCTAATGGGATTAATTAGGGGTGTATGCATATCTGATGACCCCATAGTCTAACTGAAAGTTCCACTTAACGTTGTCATAGAACATCTCTATAAGGTCAATATTGTTATCATATGATGTTATTCATACTATATTTTAACTAAATTTATTTTATATTTTTCAACATTTTCCATGGATTTTTAGCATCATATTTTGGTGATATATTTTAATCAATGAAAAAATGGTTTTAAATGGATAAGTTGATTGGGTTTCATTGTAATTGAAAATGTAAAAAAGGTATTCTCTGACTTTATTTCAAAATATAATTTTAATGTTTTCTATTATAATTATTTAAATAGATTTATGAGGGTATCCTTTGGGAAATTAGAAATCAATGAGCATACATAATCTCCTTATTATGTATATTTGGTCTAATCTGGTGTACATAAAGTATAGAGGAAATAGTCTTTTATAAATTTTCAATGCATTCCTTCTTTATGTGTAGGTTATGGTAATTCTTGTGTTGGGACCTTGAGTCACATGAATATATCTCATTAGTATTATTGGATATGGTTATTATTTTTAGGATATATAACGGATTATATATACATGTCATTTCCACACATTCTGATCACCTTCATCAGCTAGAAAATTTTGTATCATTTTATATATTTTGTTGGTATTATATATATTCAGGGTTTATGGTGTTTACATGGATTATTACTTATTTAGACTAATTTATTTCTTAGAAATTATTTATTATCATGTATACATATCAAAGGAAAGGATACATCATGTTGTATTCTTGGTAAGGATCAAATATGCAGTTTAGTTTCAATTTAGAGGGTGAAATCGTTCTCAATGTACATATTTGATGCCCTTGGCACTCATTCCCATCCTACGGTAAATAGAAATGTGATTTATTCATTATAATAAATCATCTTGGGTGTTAGATTAGGATAACTCAAGTAACATTTTTCATTTTATATTTCAGTATTCCCAATCAATGTACTTGATTGTTATTTTTTGGTTTTTTAGTCTGTTAGGATCTAAAACCTACCCCTCTAAGACTTCTATACTTCTTGGTATGACGAAAAAAGACCAAATTTTTTTATTTTTAACCCATTATAGATGACTCAGATTCTCTAAACCAAAAAATAGAAACATATTATATGTTATTATGTTTTAAAATATTAAATAATAATAAATTTCACTTCTTTCATACTTACATATTCATCACATAATTTTTTCTATTTTCTATTATAATTTGTCCCGTCTTATTTAAATAGTACCCCCTTCACAACACAAGTAATGGGATTGAAGTAATTTGGGGTTCTGATTGATCAACATACATCTCAACTATATTATATCAAAAAAATTATTTACTATTTATTATAAATTAAACATACTTAATAATTATTTTTTAAGTATAAAAAAACTCATTAAATGTTTATGGTATGGGTGTGGAGGATTATTTTCATAATTCTAATTCTATAAATTCCTTTTTTTATTTCTATAATATAACCTATTTGATATTTACTACATTAAATTTTTCATGTAAAATAAATTAAAGTCCCATATAATTTACTTTAAAACCCTCTTCATCGAATCAATAAATGAATGAATTCAATATTTATTGGGAGATAAATCTATAATATAACACTAGTTTTGGATTAGGGAAATTTACTTCAATATATCTCAATTTCCAAGTTGAAAAAATTATTTAAAAAGATCTATGATACCTTAAATAAACTTTTAAAATGTTATTCATTCAAAATAATTTTACATTAAATTCACTTTTTAAAAAACAGTCATTTTTTTAATATTTAATAAAATAAAAATATAATAAAATGTTTAACAACAAGTTATGCTAATTTACTCCAAATAAATCACCTCTATTGTAGGTAAAACACTATTCCAAATATTTTGGTTTATTGCTACATTCAATATAGTAATAACTGAAATAAAACTAATCAGCATCAACTTATTTGGTTCATTTGACTAACTATGATATTTCTATTCAACATCAAAAAATTTGACATATTCTTTTTTCTCCAACTATTTTTTTAAAATACTCATCTTATATTTCTCTTGTTTTTTTTAACTTTTTAGATAGGTATAATTTGTTCCTCACTACTGATATGACTAAAATGACACTCATCTTCATGTGTAGTGTGATGAGGGGGGTAAAATATGTTTTATTGAACATGATATTAAAATAAATTAAAATACATAATCTTTCAAATATTCAAAAATTATATAGATAAACACATATTGAATATAAATAACCCTAGAGACAAATAAACCCTTTATTTTATAATCTTATTTTATTCATTAATGATTAAACAACTTTTTTATCTATATACTCTTCAAATTACCTCAATATGGTCACATATAACATACATGAAATTATTTATATTAGGTCCAACATACAATGTTTAGTGAATCCCTATGTAAAATATCATATTATAATTAATTATCACCCATTCATTTAAAAAAATAAAAATGGGTTGTGTTTTATTTAAAATGTCACTGGTATAAAAATCACTACGATTAGTAAAAATTTAACATTTTCCCCAAGAATTTTTCTATTTTTTTCTATATAAATAGTGAAACACTAGTTTGTATAGTAATGGTAGATTTTGAAAAAATAATTGAATGTTAATCATTTATGATTTCATTTTCATTCATTAAATAAATGTTATAAAATATGTCTTACATTGGATTATATCACTAAATATATTTTTTTCATTCCATTTATGGATGAGGAGATTCATGAGATTAAATAAAAAATCAAAAGTTTATGTATAAAATTTTTATGAAACAATGACAATGAAGAAACATCGACATTGTCAATGATTATGCTTAAAATTCAAAAAAAATATTATCTACATGCATAAATAATATTCATCATTTTAAGAAATATGTTTTATATTATTATGCTTAGAAAAAGGCTAAAATGTCAACATGGAATTATTAATCCCTTAATATAAAGAAAATTACAACACTTCTACATGTTTTATCCCAACATAAAAACCTTATGTGATATGTAGTGATATTATCACAAGGGAGAATAAATTAAAGGGTATTGTATACATCATATTTCCATAATAAGGATTTCATCAATGCTCTATAGATAAAACTCAATAAAAATAAGTGATCCAAAACTGAAAACATACAAATAGATGAATTACATTGAAATATCAGAAGTAGACTGTGTTTTATGTTCTACCTCTAAGGAGAGATAACTTAATAAAACATTTGTTTCATCTTGAACATAAGATAGAGAAAATTTGAGAATATTACAAGAATTTTTTTCAATTGTTTAAGGAATTTGAATATTTTGGTGATTCAACTAGTGGAATTATCCCAAAACTAAGGTAATTGGAGTTAAGAAAATATCAATATAACAACACCCATGAATAAAAAATTGAGGAAGACAACACCATATAATATTATATTTTCTGTACTTATCAACAAAATTTTACATTACCAAAATCTTTTTCATACACAACATATATACTAATGGTTCTAATAAATGTTGTAATTATAAAATTATTAAATATTATATGTCGCTTTTCTAAATGAAAATAATGATTTATATGAATACGATATAGTCTATAAACATAATAGAAGGCCTTTATAATCATAATATATTAGGAATAAAAGAGTTTGAGTAAGGAGATTCAAGGATAGAGATTTAAAAGCATGAGGAAGATATGAAAACCCATAGGGGAAAAGGTAATCCCTATATATACCTTACTAACAAAATTGCGTATTTTGGTAATAAAATATACAATTTAAAACTGATCCCAAATATATAAAATTTTATATATATTTGGAAGTATATAAGAACTCAACAAGGTTAATGTAATGTAGTTTTATACATGAAATGATCATGGCCTCACTACCCACATTGAGTAATCATGCAATATGAGAATATAAAAATGTTGTAAAAATTGAGAAATCCATATATAGAATGGGTAGTATTCACATATAGGGATTTGGTGACTAAATTTTATGGATCAAAGAGTTTAAATCCATTACCATTTAATAAGGTTATTTTACTTTTTATAATTATTATTTTATAGTATTGATAGGCTTGGCTAGTTTCAAATTAGGTTAGCATAATTATGAGTTGACATTAAACTTTTAATTTTTTATTGAATTAATATCTAGATATTATTCTCCTTTGTTCTTAATATATCACCAGTGTAACACCATGACTCTAGTAACCCAGATTCGATGCTTAATTATTATGTTTCTACATGATACAAGGGATCGTACCACCTAAGATCAAATAATTTACCAATCTTAGAAGACTACATAAATATGTAAGAACCAAATTACATTTGAAATTAAAAACAGATCCTGAGAAAACATAATATCCATGAATGTCATTCAAATATTCATTTTTCTTATCTTTGGGGAATGAAAAAAATAGAGGGTTCTCTCAGATTCTCAGTAAGGGTGATGTACAGTATAAGCTATTAGAGATAAATAATCCATAATCAATATGGTACAGTGAATAATCAAAACACATTTCACTCAATCAACTATATTAGTTAAATTAACATTCATAGATAATTAAAACATATAAATAACATATATAATTGAAATTGAATTATTAATAGTAGAAATACATACATTCATATATTCAATAAAGTTCCATCAAGGCCTTTAAAAAGTTATCTTGAATCATACCATCAAAGGCTCTCACCAAATCTTTCTTGTAAACCATAATGGCATCTAAAAAATGAAATTCTTTTTCTATCAAGTCCTCCCAACAAAGACATTATCATAGTGTGGGTGTTCGAACACTAAGAGATACCCATTAATGTTTTATCTCATGGGACATATTAATGTATTGAGGGGCTCTTTATAACTAATCCCCATCCATTTTTTTCAAGTCCAATTCCTTACTCATATATTGAATAATCATTATAATTCATTCTCAAAATGAATTATAAATCAATAATTATCTATATTGAATCAAGAATATAGAATATTCTCCCAGTAAGGTAAATAACTTTCTTTCATAAACTGATACCATATATAGAAATGGTATGTAGTCAAAACATCATCATGATAAGAAAAATGATAGATAATTCATCAATTTTTTTAAATATGCATATAAAGAAGAAAAATAATGTCCAATGGATAATGAAGAGTGATATAGAACATGGTCACTATAAATTGAATGGTCTCAAAATAAGTTATAATGTATAAATCATTAAAGGATGATAAAATAACAAATATTCATTGGAAATTAATATTATTTTAGTAAAACAAAGCCACTTGAAATGATAATATAAGAAATAGATTAAAAAAACCTTCTTTTAACTTTTTTTAAGAACAGAGTTAAAAATAATGTTTTATAAAAACACATTCCTTCATGAAAATTGTAAAAAAATTATTTCATTTAAAAATAAAAATAGGAAAAAATGAGAAAATAACTTTTTGAAAATACCGATGGAAATTTTTAAATAAATATTTAATGAAATGAATATTCATGATTATTGGAAAATACGTTCTTGTGGTGTATGATATAATAAAGATTCTATTCACACCTTTAAAAACAAATTACCTTATTCCGAAAAAAAAATATTCCTTTTATGAAATTTTATAGAATGTATAACATGCATAAAAATGAATTTAATAAATATTTATATTATAATAAAAAAATCATGAAAACTATTACATTAAAATATAGACATGGATGAAAAAAGAGTTTGAAGTAAAATATTGATAGAATATTTTTAAAGGAAATGCCAATATATGTATCATAATTTTTTATTATTGATCCAAAAAATATAATAAAATAAAAATAAATATTTACTCCCAAAAATAACTATAGAATAATAAAATATATTTGTTTTGAAATATTTGGAACATATAATATTCATCAATAAAATCCAAACATAATTAAACTATAATTAAAATTATATTGTAACAGAAATCCCTTACAGATTTAATAACTTTGGAATAAAATCCCTTTAAAAGAGTGAACATGAATAGTAACTATAAATACAATGAATAAAGAGAAATTCATGTCATAATATTTTTATTTTTAAGTATATATATAGTATAGAAAATTAGTTTCATAATATAAAAATGTCACATTGAAATTGAAATGAGACAAAATTTCCCTTAAATGGGGGTTATGCTTGGTTGTACATGTTTTATATTCTTCTATAATGAATTAAATATTAATAAGATTTTTTGTTTATATTTAATTTCTAGGTTCTTTTAATAATATTAAATCTATTTATTAAATAGTTATTTTTTACATCGACTACTTAATATTATATGGTCAAATTATCTAAAATTACATTGGTATATTGACTGTGGTTAAAGAAATTATGAAATACTTCATTCATGTAAAAATTTAAATTATTTCATCATAAAAAAAATTATCATTATATACTATTTTATAATAATCCATACATGGTGGTATTAAAAAAATTAATCACATCATTTTTTGGAGGTGGTAGTCCACATGTACGCATGAACGATGTTATCATTTTCAAATGGATGGAAGGGTAAAAAATTAAATGATATATTATATTTATTGAATTATAATTTTGTCATAAATATCATATATATTCCATAAATATTCATTTATAACCATCTAAGTAAAGTAATTATGAATAAAAAATTACATTACTATATGGATATGTTTTGTTGTAAATATGCACAAGCAATGTTTTCATTTACCATAGGATAGAAAAGGGGTGAATAAGGGCCCTCCTCTATAAAAATTACATTTCATTATATATATTATTCTGATATTATTATATGATCATAGGTTTTGAACATTTCAAATCATTATAAGAAGAAATAAAATAAAATAATTATATTTTAATTTATCCCTCTTTTTTAGAAAACAACATATGGCTTGCACATTAATCTGTTTAGGTTGGTCCTTTGATGATATCAGAGAATTTATTTCATGGGGAGGAATGTTGGGAGTCAATTTTTCTTGTAATTGGTAAAGCTATATGGATTAAAAGTTTGAAAAATAGTGAATAAGTGGTTCTCTTTTATAACTGATGGAAAGAAAATACTTGTAATTACATAAAATATTTATATATAATGTGGTAGAAAATGGAAATAATTTAGAATATATCAAATTATAAGGTCAAAATAACTTCAACCAATAATATTTATACTTTTTTATGTTTCATTTGAAATCTTATAATTTGGCTTTACCCCCTTATAAACTTGTTTAACCTTAAAAGTGGTAACACATTTTTTTAGAATTTAAGTGTTTTAAATTTATTTCTACGGTGACTAGTATATTGAAAATAGTCAATGGATGAATTTTTAAACCGTTTATCACGTAATAACCCTGTAATTTATAAATAAAATTCCCCTTCTTTTAATTTACTATAGAAAACAAATGCAATATTTTTTTATTGGTTTTAAATGACCATTATGTATCATTACCGTTGATAATATATTCCTTGAACAGTGATCGCACGACTAATATAAATATAAGTATTTAAAAAGAATTCGTTAGACATAGAAAAAGGATAGTATGGCCTCATCTAGTAGACCCATTCCATAAGAAGCTTATTTGGAAAATCTCAAAAAGGAGGTAGAATCATTGGGATTTTCTCTTGACCAATCCCAAGCCGAGCTTCAACATGTTAATCTTGAATAGAGTCGCCTACGGGAGAAGTTCAAGTTAACAGAGATTACCACCCGAAAGATGTTATCTGAACCACCTCAAGAGTCTTTCACCATCGTATACATTAACCTTAGGTATTATAAAATGTTATAATGGGTTATGTAATAAGGTATTAGTTACTTATTGTTTAATCCCTTTTACAAATAAAAGTTTTATTTCATGAATTCCTTTATTAGAATAGTCTTTCTTAAAAAATGATGAATCTGATAAATTGATTCTTTGAGTAAAAATTGTACTTTTGAGAAATATATAAATTATTATATTAAAATAAGGGTTTTATTAATAATATTATAAAAAATCTTATAAATGATGATTATATCAACGATTGGGTAATCAATTTGATAAGTGTGACATTTTTTATACGATAAAATAGGACGTGTAATTTTTTAAAGAATTTATTTCAAGGAATTAATGAATTTAAAAAATAATTTGTATTTTAATAATATATTATTATCAAATTAATTTTATTAATAATAAATGGGTATATAAGTTTTACATAGTCAAATGTAATTTTTATTAAGGTTCGAAAAAATTTTTTGTCAAAACTTATGAATTTTTAATAAATGTCGGTTTTCATTTTAAAAGCAAAAATTCACATATTTAGAAAATAATTTTGATAAAATTAATATTAATTTTTTAATCAGGATTTTGAAATTTTCCAACATTGAATTTTTCCTAATTTTCTGAGATAGTCTAATTTTTGGGTAAAAATTAAAAACCATAAAAATAAAATATGTGCGTAATAACATCATAATGACACAAAAATGTTGTAATAAATACTATAATGGGTATTATATGCCCAATATATATTTTCCCATTAAAATAATTTAATTTTTTATTTATTTTACTTATTTTATAATTCCTAAGTGAATCCTACAAAGTGTATAACATATTTTATGATTTTAAATTCATTTCCTTGAGCGCGTGACTCACCACCACATATGTAAGGTTAATATTTTAATATGTTCATACATTAGACTTATAAAATATTTTTTAAAACATTTATTTTTCAAAAAACATGGTAAAAAACCATTTTATTGTTTTTGGTTTTGAATATTTAATTATATAGATTTCAATACTTATGTTTGTGAAATATTAATGAATTCCCCTCTTGTTTACTATATAAACCCACCCAAGATCCCACTTATCTTTACTCAAAATCCTTGTATCACATAAGTAATTTGTCCTTCCATCTGTAGATACCTCCCAAGTGTCCCCAATCTCTCAATAATTCCCTCTTCATGCTTTTTAAGTCACACACTCTTGTAATGGTTTCTTTCTTTTCTCATTTTTATAAATGTTTCTTTATATTGTTACAACCTTTTACTTTCAATTAAAAATGATGGGGTACGTTTTATAATCTATAACATACGAACCATATTTTTTTATTATGGGATACCTCTTTATCTCTCATTAATCCCTCCCATGTACACCCATTACCATGAAGATATTTTATAAGAGTTATTTCATTTCTCCTCTTACATCAAATTTATCTATTATGTTACACCTTATATTTCCAAAATCCTTGTGTTATTAAATGTATTTATTTTACCCCTTACTCTCAATTTTATTTATATATTATTAGAGACCCATTTCTCTCTCATCATCCATTTTTATTAATTTTTATTTCACATCGTTTGGTTGTTGAAATTACACCGTGATTTTCCATGCCAAAATCATCATGTAGTGAATACCATACCCATATATCTATTAAGGGTATTCACCTTTATGAACATATAATTATTGATTATATACTTTCATTTATGTATTATAAATTTATTTATTATGGAATAAATGATGATGTTGAATGAATCTATGTTATATGATCTATTTGGAGCACTTAAGCATGAGATTGAAATTTTTATGAAGGACACTCCTTGATAGCACTCTAATGCATTGGGTAATGACTAGTATCATGATACTCCTTGTGAAATGAGGGGTTAAAAATTATCATTAATGTGAAATGATAGTTTACTCATACTAATCCATTATCAATTAGCCTTGCTTCATTCTAATATCAGGTTGTATCTTTTTTCACATTTCCAGGTTATGATAATCATGCTATATCGTGCATTTATGTTCATGTTTCTCTTAAGATACATCGATATACCTATTTCCTAACATGTATTTTATTCTTAATTTTAGGACTTTTTTTACTCCCATACTGGGCTTTACAGCTCACTCTTTTCTTATGTATGTCCTTTGGTTATCCCATGCAATGTTAAGAATGAAGGAATGTTTTGGTAATGTAAAAAGAAGTTTTCAACAAAGATGTTGTATTGTATGTCATAATTTTTCATTTAATGTTCATATTCCCCAAATAAAATACACCTCTAAATATTCTAGGTTTCATTAAATTCAATTTTATGTAATAAATCATGATTATGTGTGTAATAATGATAAAGGTTCTTATAGTTGGTATCAAAGGATAGGTTTATTTATTTTTGAGATCCTGGTTATAAAACTCTAGTGAAAGCCTTAGGGATAATATTGAGTATAAGAAAATAATCCTTAAATTTTGGTGAGTATAGATTAAGTGTTTTATCAAGAAAATACATCTTTGTCTAGATATAAATAAGTAGAGGTGGCTCTGGCACAAATTTATCTAGGGGTAAAACCCGAAAACACTACTTTGAGCTAGACTTGAATGGGAACTAGTGCATGAAAATTTCCCTTTTCACTCTTGGTTTGACACTCTCGGGGGATATTATTTGGTAAATTCTTAATATTAGTTTCAGCCATTATTAAGGGAATAAAAAAATGCCACAAATAATATATGTTGATAAGTAGATCATGGTTAACTTTTATTGAAACCTATAAATTCATAAGTTAAGGAAATCATGGTAATTTATAAGTTATACATTTTTTTCATTGGATTCCCCTTATTTTTTTAATAGTTTAAAATACTCACTCCATATTTTCTTTTTATTCAAGACAATGGATATTAAGAGAAGTACATAAGCTAACAACTGATGTGAAGGTCAATGTGATTATTCTTCTAATGAGATTCCCAATCCGATGGGATCGGGAATCAAAAAATATTTCACGATACTCTCTCGGTTAACTCGTGTTTTGAATAAATACATGGGTCAAGATGAACATCCAACCCCCTAGAAATAAAAAGCCACAATTGAGATCTTCAAAATACAAGGGCCTCCTACTTTCAATGGGTCATATGATCCTCAATCGCAGAACAATGGATCAAATCCATTGAGAAATATTCTCCATCCTTCAATGTTTTGAAAAAAGATATGGTTATTCTAGTAGCTTATCGTATGGAGGGTGAGGATGATCAATAATAGTAATTAACTAAAAATACTAAGCTTGGCGAAGAGATTGAGACGTTGGAGTGGAAGGATTTCTAGAAAATGTTTTTGATAAATATTTTCCTCGCACCCTCCAACATAAGATGGAAATAGACTTACTCACCCCCATACAAAAGGGTTATAAATCAATCAGATCGAATGAGGCAAACTTCACAAGACTGGAATGATACACCTTATGTGTTGTCATTACCCTTGAATTCAAGGTTAACTACTTCTTTGGTGGGTTAAATCTCAGCCTATAGAATGCCCTAGAGATCTATGACTTCAATAGATATGAGGAAATTGTATGATGTGCCCTTAAAGTTGAAATAGATTTTAGAAAATCTTAGGGGTATCATGGGGATAATAATTAGAAAGTGGACTTTAATTATCGAAGTCCAATGGATAAATCCAATGGTGCGAAGAAATTATAGTACCCAAGATTCCAAAGATGTGGAAAGAAGCACCACTAAAATTGCCTAAAGAGGACAATGAAATGCTTTAGGTGTGGGAGAGAAGGGCACTTTGCCAATAATTGCAGACAAGAAATACACATTGCTATGACTAAGGATAGGAATTCTTCATTTGAACCTAAATTCATTGTTGGTTGCTACACCTTCAAATAATCAAGGCACTTTGTGAATTTTTTCCCTAAGCCATGGATTTTCAGAGGTAACCAACAACCTCAAAAGTATTAAGGATAATATTTTCCCATCACTGCCACTAAAATGAATCACAACAAATAAGTGGTGATAGGTACACTACTTATTCATTCATGAATAGAAAATTTACTCTTTGACTTCGATTTTATACATTATTTTAAATCCTGAGTGTTTAGTAGAACAATCAAACACCCCCACAGATCATGGAAGTTTAGATTTTGGTGAGAATGGAAAATGGAAAAATTATTTTTTTTTCCATGAATATAACTCATCCCCTGTCAAAATTTTTGGATTGAACTTCTCAAAGAACCTCTTCATACTCCCTCTTGTGAAATTTGGTACAATTCATGGCATGTATTTACTTTCCCTATATAGAGCCAACATAAATCTACATGAGAGGAAAATAACTCTTCATATAGAGAATCAACCCTTGATTCTGTATAAGTGTAAGGATGAGGATTAATATTATTTAGCACCATCATCTCACGTGTAGATATTAATGCTCTAAAAGAACACATATCTTTCTTATGTGATTGAATATATAGAAGGAACCATCTTCAAAGACATGCCTTTTGTGAGGGAATTCATTGATGTAGTTCATGAGGAATTGTATAGTATTCCTCCTATAAGATATGTTAAATTATCTATTTAACTTATACTGAGCGAAATTCCAATATCTAAGACTTTGTATTGATTAGATTTTGTGGAGATTTAGGGGCTAATGAAACATCAACAGTAGAATCTGGATGAAGGGTTTATACACCCATGTTCTTCACTATGGGGTGCCCCAATCCTCTTCGTCATGAAGACGGAGGAGTCAATGCGCCTTTGCATTGATTATCATGATCTCAAAAAAAATCATGATAGAGAATAAGTATTCTTTTCCATGAATTGGTAACTTTTTCGATCAAATATGTGGATCACAGTACTTCTCTAAGGTGGATCTGCAGTTAGGATATATCCATGTAAGGGTGAAGAAAGAGGATATCCCTAATACTACTTTTTGTATAATGTACGGGAACTATGAATTCCTAGTCATGCCCTTCGAACTAACTAATGCCCCAAAAATCATAATGGACTTGATAAATAGAGTTTTTAGAGATTACCTTGACAAATATTTGGTAGTCTTTATAGAAGATATTCTAATGTACTCCAAAACCAAGGAGGATCATGAGGAACATCCAAGAAATGTACTAGAGACTTTGAAAATGGAGAATCTCTATGAAAAGTATAAAAAGTGTGAGTTTTAGTTGAATGAAGTATCATTATTGGATCATATCATCAAAAGAACTTACATATATATAGATCCCTCTAACAAAAATGTAATTTAGGGATGGATGAGTCCAACATCTATGATGGATATCCATAACATCCATGGGTTTTCTAGAAATTATCGTTGATTTGTGAGAAATTTCTCACGATTTTCAAACCCTCTAAATAAGATAACTCATAAGGGATTCATGTTTTATTAGAATGATGAATGTGAATAGATCTTCAAGAAGTTAAAAAGAAGTCTTATCGCTATGCTCATTCTCACACTACCCATATGCGGAGAACTTTTCGAGGTATTAAGTGATTCTTAGAAGAAGGTCATGGGTAGTGTGTTTATGAAAAATGAAAAATTTATTGCCTATACTTCAAGGAAATTGAAAGTTTTGAGTAGAACTATCCAACGCATGATCTGGAGTTGGTTGTCATGATCATCACATTGATAATTCAATGATATTTCCTCTTTGGGGAAAAGTGTGAAATATACATGGATCAAAAAAAGATTCAAGTATATATTTACAAAGAAAGAGTTGAATATGTGCCAACAAATAAGGTTAAAGCTTATCAAATACAATTAATGTTTAATTCACTACTATCTAGGGAAAGATAATAAAGTGGCAGATGCTCTAGGTAGAAAGGATCCAACAACTCTTTCATTAATGAGAATTGAAAAGGATCCAATATTATTTTATGTGATAAATATGGACACGCGAATTATAAATAAGGGAACATCAATAATAATTTCGCAAATTATTTCTCAACTATCTCTTTTGGAGGGGTTAAAGGGTGATCAAAATGATGATATGAGAATTTAAAAGAAATTGGGAACATTTAGAAAAGGCAAATCCTTGGAGTTCAATGTTAATGAAGAAGGAATTGTGAAATTTGGGTAAATAGTATGTGTTCCAACAAATCTAGAGTTAAATAAATAAATATTTTATGATGCTCATAGTTAGAATTTCCCCATTCACCGAGGAAATACAATTGTGTACCAAGATCACCAAGAGAATTATTGGTGGGATAACAAGAATAAATATATAATTTAGTATACATCAATGTGACTGTTATGTCAGCAAGTAAAGGCTGAGAGTTAGAATTCTAAGTTGAGGATGCAACTATTACCCATCCCAACATGGAAATGAGAAAACAACACCATGTACATCGTCACCATACTTCTGAAGACATCCAAAAGGAAGCAATACTATCTAGGTTGTTGTGGATTGCCTTACAAAGACTACACACTTCATTGCGATTCAAGAGGATTTCACATTGGATCAAGTGGAAAAGATATACATTAGAGAAGTGGTTAGGTTTTATGGTGTACCATAATCGATTGTATCTGATCGAGATCCAAGATTTACCTCTATGTTCTGGAAGAGTCTCTAATATGAACGAAATACTTAGTTGAACTTTAGTACGACTTATTATCCTCAAAATGATGTCCAATCTGAGAATACTATCCAAATACATGATTACATGTTGATATCATACTCAATAGACTTGAAAGGTGGATGGGATTAACATCTTCCTCTGGTTGAATTCTCTTACAACAACAGTTTTCACTATAGAATCCAAATTTCTCCTTATGAAGCCTTTTATGGGAAGAGGTGTAGAACACTAGCATGTTGGAATTAAGTTAGGGAGTGAAAAATTATAGGTCCAGAAATGGTCAAAAAAATAGTGAAGAAGATTAAGACTATCCAAGAAGCACCTCAAAGTAGCTCAGAGTCAAAAAAAAGAGTTATGCTAACAACCATCGACAAGACCTAATGTTCGATGTTGGAGACATGGTATTCCTCCACATATCACCATGGAAGAGTGTTATGAGATTTTAAAAGAAGTAAAAGCTTAGTTCAAGGTACATATTCCCTTTTGAGATCCTTCATCACATAAGAGTAGTGGCATATCGACTAGTACTCACACCGAACCTGTCTCAATTACATGATGTATTCCATGTATCACTCTTGAGTAAGTACATACCTCACCCATCTCATTCACTCAATCTAGAGGCGGTACCATTATATAATTACCTATACTATGAAGAGAATCCAGCAAAGATCAAAGATCATAGAAAAAATATCTATGAAAGAAGATGATTCCCCTCATTAAGGTCTTAAGGGGGGAATGTTGTAACGAACCAATCATTTATGAATAAAATTATATTTCTTTTAATACGTTATAGGAAACACATCCACTCTTTTTTTATTGGGTTTAAATTAGCATTATGTATCATTTCCATTAATAATATAGTCATTTAATAGTTCTCACACGACATATATATATATATATAATGTTTTTTTTAAAACCTATCAACATAGAAAAGTGAGAGGATCACCTCATCTAATAGACTCGAGTCATACGAAGCTCATTTTTCCAAGCTCGGAAAGGAGGTAGAATCATCGAGATTCACTCTTGACCAAGCCCAATCATAGATTCAACAGGTTAATCTTGAAATCAATCAATTATGAGATAAGTTCATGTTAATAGAGATTACCACCCAAGCAATGTTATCCGAGTTTCCCCAAGATATTGTCATCATCGCACACCTTACCCTTATGTATTATGAGGGTGCTATAAGGGGTTATGTAATAAGGTATTAGTTACTTATTGTGCAATCTCTTTTTATAAATAAAAGTCTTATTCCATCAATTCATTTATGAGAATAATCTTTCTTAAAAAAATGAAGAATTTGGTAAATCGATACTTCAGGTAAAAATGGTACTTTTGAGAAATATATACATTATTATATTAAACTAAAAGTTTTATTAATAATATTATAAAAACAATTCTTATAAATTATGGTTATATCAATGATTAGGTAATCATTTTGATAAGAGTTACATTTTTTATACGATAAAACAGAAAGTTTAATTTTAAAAAAAATTAAGGAATTAATAAATTTTTGAAATAATAAATATTTTAATAATATATTATTTTCAAATTAATTTTATGTATAATAAATGAGTATATAAATTTAATGAATTCAAATGTAATTTTTATTTAGTCTTGTAAACTGTTTTTCTCAAAACCCTTGAATTTTTAATAAATGTCAGTTTTCATTTTAAAAGTGAAAGTTCAAATATTTAGAAAAATATTTAGATAAAATGAATATTATTTTTATAATAATGATGTTAAAATTATCCAATGGTTAATTTTTCTTAATTTTTTGAGAAATTCAAATTTTTGGGTAAAAATTAAATATCGTATAAATTAAATGTGTTTTAAGGAATCATAATGACCCTAAAATATTGTAATAAATACTATAATTGGTATTATAGTCCAAATATATGTTTTACCATTAAAATAATGTTATTTTAGATTTATTTGACTTATTTTATAATGCCTTAGTGAATCCTTCAATGTGTATAATATATTTTATGATTTTAAATTCATTTCCTTGAGGGTGTGAATCAACTCCACATAAGCAAGGATAATATTTTGAGATGTTCATACATTAAACATATAAAATAATTTCTTCCACTCTTATTTGGAAAAATCTATGGGAAAAAACCATGGGACAATTTGTGGTTTTGAATATTTAATTATATAGATTCCAAAACATAGGTTTATGAAATATTAATGATTTTACCTCTCATTTTTTATATTAACCAACCTAGTATCCAACTTATATTCACTAAAAATCCTTGTATAACGTCTCTAAACATTCCACTCGTCTCTATAATCCCCCCAAGACACCCAAATATCTCAATTATCCCTTCTTCAGGCTTTTGAAGTCACACACTCAAGTAAGGGTTTCCTTCCTTTCTCATTTTTTTCCAAGTTTCATTATATTGTTACACCTATTTACTTTTAATTAAAAACGACAGCGTTTATTTTTTCACCTCCCCCGTACTTACCTTATTATGTTTTTATGATGTTATACCTTTTTCTATCTCATTACACCCTCCCATGTACACTTTTTACATTGCTAATATTTCATAAGAGTTATTCAATTTCTCCTCTTTCTTCAAGTTTCTCTATTATGTTACATTTTCTATTTCCTAATTACTTATGTTGGTATATGTATTTATATGAACCCATTACTTTCAATTTCATGTATATATTATGAGAGATTCATTTCTCTCTCATCAATTATTTTTATGAATTTTAATGTCACGTCGTTAGACTACCAAAATTGCACCAGGATTTTCAATGCCAAAATAATTGTGTAGTGAATACCATACCCATTTCTCTATCAAGGTTATTCACCTTTATGCACATATAAAAATTTATAATATAATTTCATGTATTTATTCAAAATTACTTTTCATGTAATAAATTATTATGTCAAATGAGTCCAAGTTATATGATATATGTGGCACACTTAAGCATGAGATTGAAATATTTATGAAGGGTATTCCCTGATTGAACTCCACTACATTGGTTAATGTTTAGTATTTTGATACCCCATGTGAAATTTAGTTTTACTCATGCTGAATCAAGTGGAATTAGGTTTTACTCATTCTAATCCATGTGTAATGATCCTTGTCTCATGCTAATATCATGTTGTATATTGTTTCCACATTACCATGTTATGATAATTATTCTGTATCATGCCTATATATTCATGCTTCTCTTATGATCCATTGATATGACTATTTCCTTTAATTTATTATATTCTTCATTTTATGCCTTGTTTACTCCCTTAATGGGCTTTATATATCACCCTCTTCTTATGTATGTTCTCAGGTTAACCCATGCAATGCTAAGTACGAAGTAATTTTGAGGTCATGTAAAACAAGTTTTCAATAAAGATGTTGTATTTTATATCTTATGTTTTCATGTAATTTCCCTAATCCCCAAATACACTAGACCTATCGATCGTATGGGTTGTATTAAGTGCATATATATTTAATAAATCTTGTTTAAGTGTGTAATAGAGAAAAGGGTTGTTTTATCTCATACCACATTCCCTATTTCAAGATTTTTTTTTAGTAATTTAATGAAATATCTTTTAACAAAAAATATCATTAAAGATATTTTTTGGACAATTTAATTAATCTAACTTCAAATAAATAATTAAAGAAATGTAATTTAAATATAATCCTGTTTTACATTATTTATACTTTATAAGTAATTATTCAATTCATTTAATACCACTATTCATCCAAAAAATATTAATTTTATTACTTTAAAATAATTTACCTTGATTTTTCTACTTTCTGTACAAGCTTTGTATTAGTGTTTCATAAGAATTTAAAATAATTCTATCATCACTATAAATTAAAAATAAATTAATTTCATAAAAATAATTTATTATTCATACTATCAAACATTTATAACTGAACATGACTTCTTTTTAAACTAATAAAAATATATTATCGATATGAAAATAAAGAGGGTGACATTTTGTATTTATTATTTTCCTAAAATAATATAAATGTCATTATCAATGGAAAAGTGAACCAAAATGTGAATATTATAAATTAGGATGGATATGGTTGAATAAATATCAAAAATGTAAATATATTCAATTTCTCAGATGGATTTTTAGAACTTATCACATATTTTCAACGTCACCAAATATGTTTAACCCATTATCATGATGATAAACTTTTACCGTGGTCACTATATATTATGACAAAAAATAATATGGAACTATTTACCAAATTTGAAACTCTATATTCAAAATATGGAATCGATATTTTATTCAATATTAAGAAGTGTAAGAAATAAACTTTAATATAAATGTATAAAATATACAAAAAAAATATAATTTTTTTTAAGTATAAAAATAAACCTATACCAGAATAAAATGTAAGGTTGATTCCTATGGAATTATTTATATTATTTTTAAGAAAATATATTATATATTACATTAAAAAATCCAAACAAAAATTTACAATTTAATTACTTGATTTAAATAAATAAATAATAATTTTTCAAAAAATAGTTCTTAATAATATTCACACAAAAAATCATTCATTTAACGAAAATATCATAAAATTATCCTAATACTATTATTCCTTGATAATTTTAAAAAATAGATTCCATTTAATCAAATAAAAAATTTAAAAGTGACATTAATTAATTATAATATCCACACACAATGTACAAAAATTTATTTTTGAAGAAAATGTATTTCTGATCCATAAATTAACATTATTAAAAATTGGGTAAATATTTATTTTGAATTAATAACTATATTTTAATTATATAAAACATTTATACAAATTTTTCATAAAATGGTTATTCTTGTTCATATCCACCATCCAAATATCTAGGTTATGATATCAATATGTAACTAATATTATTTTATTTTTTGTTTAAGATCATTGTTTCATGTGATACACACTATCGAACATAGTGTTATTTTTAAAAGAAAATAAAAACTAAAATCTTTGGGTATTACATTCTAACCTCACAAAAATTGAATCCTCATAATTCTAAGTCTATATTTATGAATTGAATATAACATAGTAATAAAATCATATATATATATATATATATTATCATGAAATTTAATTTCTAGGTTATGATAATTAAAATTTATGTTATGTATTTATATAAGACCCATATATTAAGATGATTTTTTGAGTACATGTCATGGAATTTGAGAGTTACCTTCCACATTTTAATCGATAGATTTATCATTATTTTTCTTGATTTTGATAAAATACTTTTATATTGGGATAGAAAATATAATAAAATTTACTTACATGATTAATCCCAATTCTATAGCATGATTCCATTCTTCTATATACTTAATCATGATCATGAAAACAATTTCATTATTGGAGAAATTTTATCAAGTTTTAATACATCATAAGTTGAAAATTTATTTCTCCTACCTAAAAAACTTGGTTTCACAGGATTGAATAATGACCATTATAAATATAACTTTAAAAAAATAAATCCCCAGAAACTATTATCGCATACATAGTCTCATACTCAAATACATATATGCCCTAATCACCTATTCCAAAAAATGATTTTTCAAAGAAAAACTATAAAAAATGAAATATACTTCATAAAGGATAACCTTTTCATTTTACATAATAACTGTAAATTTCATCGATACATTCTCCAATAAATATGATTAAGACTATAACATTGTCATAAAAATCTCTTTTGAAGGTTATTGATAATATTTAGCACATGATTCAAAATTTCACATTTTCTAAATTTTCCATATGACTGGTTATTATTAGAACAATGCTTTAATGTTTTCATTTAATCCTTGTACCAAAATGCAATGAAAAATATCACTAAATAATAATCATATATTCTCAAAATTTTACAATAATTACCCAAAATTTAAATCAATAATGGTTATATTTATCTATAAAAGTAATTTTTAATTTCCTTTTTTCATAAAAAGTTCAACATATATTATATCCAAAAAGATAATATTTACAAGAAAAAAACTTCCGGAAATTAACATTAACACTTAAAATAAATTTCATACAATTCATTTTTCACTAAAACTATTAAGAATTATTATTAGTTTATTTTCATTCCCTTCATAATCATTAGTTTTCCTTAAGTTATAATTTATAAATACAAAAAAAATGTCTAGGTTATCTTGACATCAACCATGGGAGTTGATTATTTTCCTTTATCTAGGATTCATCCCCAAAAAATAAAAGAAAACATTATTAGTCCAAAATCATCATAAATATTGATCGACATAAACAAAATCCCAAAAATGTTATCAAATACTCTAAAGGGTTATCAATATGATCATTTTAGATATGTTAATATAAAATATAGTTTTCAAGGAAGATAATAAACTTTCAAAAATTCCAAATGTTATATCCCAACTCCAACAACGCAAATTCGATGCTTACTTATTACATTAGTATAAGAAACAAAGGATCACACCACCCTAGATCGATCGGTTTAGCAGTATTAGAAAAATAGATACATACATGACATCTATATTAAATTCTAAATTTATAATATATAAATAAATAAAAATTAATTCATCCATGAAAATCATTTAAATATTAATTCATAAAATCCTTGGGAATGGAAAAAATTAATGGTGAGATTAGATTCTAAGTAAGGGTTAGATTTAGCGACAACTATCATTAATAAATATGTTATAATCTATATGGTAGAGTTGATAATCAAAAAACATTACATTCAATCAAAAACATTATTTCAATGAACATACATGGATAATATTAACATATGAATCACCTGGATAATGAAAATTAAATTCTCAATAAAGGAAATTCATAAATCTGTATATTGATAAAATTTTCATCAAGGCCTCATCCAAGTTATCTTGAATCATATCGTTAAAACCTCTAAACCAAGACTTATTATATACATTAATTCCCTCTCAATAAATATAATTTTAATTCAATCAAGGCCTCTCAGCCAATAAATTATCATTTTATGGTTTGGAATACATCAAGTGACACTCAATTATGTTTTATTGGATGGTAAATATCGATTCATCAAGGGTATATTTGTTACTAAGATCCACCAATTTATTTAACATCTATTTAATTCTTCATAATTTAAAATATTAGTAAAATTCAACTCAGAATTCCTTATAAGTCAATAATAATCCGTATTGAATCCAGAATATAGAATATTTCTCCATTTAATGAAATAATTTTCTTCTTTCAACTGATACCATATTCACAAATAATATATGGATGAAACATTATAAAGGTAAACGAAATGATACAGAATTCATCCATAATAATTAAAATATGGATATAAAGGAGAAAAGAATTCCCAATGAATAATGGTGAGTGATAGAGAACACGGTCACAAGATAATGATTTATCTAAAAATAATTTATAATCCATATATAAGGAAAGGATAGTAAAAGAAAATTTATTACCCAAAAATGAATATTTTATTATAAAACCAAACCTTTATAAAACAAAATAGAAGTAATTAAATCCCAATAACGTCCTTATAGACTTGTTTAAAAATTGAGTTATAAATAAAATTTCAAAATTATTTTCATTCCTTTAAGAAAATACGACCCTCTTCCTTTGATTTCATTTTAAAAACTAATTACCAAAATATTTAGAAAATAAAATTTTTTGAAAACAACCTTGGAAAATTTAAAAGTAAACTTCAATGTAAAGGGTATATATAATGTAAGTAAAATATATATTTTCAAGCATGTTAAAATAATGATTTCGTTCACACATTTTTTAAAAAAATACCTCCCTTTGAAAATGACTAGAATATTTTTTCTAAATTTTATTATTTAAATTAAATAATGGATAAAAATGAATTTAGTACATCTTTTTATGATAGTAAGAATATATTGAAAATATTTTAATTAAAATATCGACATGGATGAAAAGTTTTTTATAGAAAACATCAAAAAATATTTTCAAAAGAAAGTTTGTAACATGTAACTTAATTGTTGATTCTTTATCCGACAAGAGAATAAATGGAAAATAAACTTGTAAAAACCAAAATAAAAATTATAAGAAAATATATTGGGATTAAATTATTAATATCATATCATTTTCCTAAAGTAAATATGAATATTAATAATCTCTAATTAAATTGATACTTTAACAGAAATATCATACTCCTTTAATAACAGGTGAATAAAAATCCATTAAAAGAGTGAAAATGAATTGAGAATTGAAATAACATGAGTAAATATGAATTATTGATATAATATTTATAATTTTAAGTATACAAACCATATAAAATATTTTAGTTTTATAAAATAAATAAGTCACATTGAAGTGGAAAATGGACAAAATTACCCATACCTTGGGTCTCTACTTAGTCGTATATGCCTTATCCTATTATATAATGAATTTAAATTTACTAATTATTTTTTTATGAAAATGTTTCAAATATATTGATTTTTTTAAATTTATATAATAATAATTATAAATCAATTAATTGAATAGTTCTTTTTTACATAGAGTGGTTAAGGTTGTTCAAAAAAATTCTTGAATCGGTTTGGTAAATTGATGATCTTTAAAGGATTTTTGAAATGATTCCATCAGATAAAAATGTTAACAATGTAATTAATTTAATTTTTATTCATAATATACAATTTTTGAATAAATTATCCATGGTGGTAATATAAAAATGATTCATATCTCTTTGTGGGGGTAGAAGTCCACCCTAACGCAGGAGAGACATTATCATTTTCCAATGGATGAAAGGATAAGAAAGTAGATGATATATTAAATTTATTGAAATATAAGAATACACATTAAGAATTATTGGTTGTTCATTTGAAGAGACCAGATCTTTTATATCATGGTATGTAAGGTTTATTAAGTTATTTTAATATGGATTAGATGAGATAATTATCTAAAAAAGAGAAAATAAATGAGAAAAGGTTGTGCGAATTTATTAGTTAGGGAAAGGATACACTTGGAATTACATAAATTATTTAAATGTAATATATATAATAATAATGTAATGAAGAAAAAATGGGAATAGATTCTAATTTATAAAAATATACAATATAAATAAATAAAAATTATATATGTTTGTGTTTTATTTTAAACATTATTATTTGTATTAACCCCCAAGTTAACTATTTTTATCCTTAACTACGGTAACACGTTTTTTGTCCTTAAGGGTCATAAATTTACTTATAAGGTTAAAATTAGATAAATAATAGTACATGTATGAATGTTTATACCATTTACCATTAAAATTTTAATATTTAAATATTATTTTTATTTTTAAATCATTTAATAAAATATTTTTTATCATAATGTATCATAACAATTGTTTTTGGGATAAATCAATTATTTTGAATTCAAACACATTAGGACTATAATGGAAGTTGAATATAAGAACATTTATCATAAATTATAATTTATAATTACTTATTAAATACATATAATACCAAAATAAATCCATAAGATATACATTTTATTTTTCATTAAAATCATTTAAATTGATTTTTATACTATTTTCACAAGCACAGTATTGGCATTGTGTAAAACATTAGGGTAATTATATCATAAATAGAAATTAAAAAATTAATTTCATTATAATAATTTATTCTAATTATAAATAACCATTTATAACCAATATTAACTTATTTTTATCCAAATGAAAATATATTGGGTATTTTAAAAAAATGAGTAATGTTTTTTATTTATTGTATACTTAAAATGATATAAATGTCACTATTACAGAAAAATTACACCAAAAAACAACATATATTAAAATTTTGGATATATATAGTAAAATTAATCACATCATGTTAAATATATTAATTTTATTTGTTTATTTTTAGACCATAAACCATAGTTTGGACATTAATTAACTTGTTTTACTAGTTACTATGCTGATAAGATTTTAGAAATGTTAATATTCATTATGACCAAAAATAAAAAATGAAGTATTTAAAAAAATTAATATAATAATTTCAAATATGGATTCCATTTTTCATTATTTAATTTTTATAAGTAGTATAAGTAATTTTTTATATAACTTCATAAAATGTCATAAAAATCTGTTTTTAGAAAATTCCTCTTTTAAGAATAAAAATGAACTTATAAAACAATAAAACATGATGTTGTTTTCTATGTAATTATTTATGTTTTTATTAATAAAATATATATTATATTAATTTAAATCCAAATAAAAAATAAAATGAAATTTTAAATTACTTTAATTAATGAAAAGAAATGGCAGGTTTTCAAAAATGGTAAATTTTACTATTCACACAAAAATCAATCTTCTCAAAAAATATCAAAAATTAATCCAAAGACTATTATATCATAATTATATCAAAAATATATTTCCATTTATTAAAATCCAATTTATAAAAGTGTCAGAAATTAATTATAATATCCAAAAATATAATGAAAAAACCATTTTTGAAGAAATGTATCTTTGAGGAGAAAATGAATTTACTATAAATTGAGTAATTATTTATTATGAATCAATCAGTACACTTCCATTTTATAAAATCTTTATGTATATGTATATATATAAATTTTTATATTTATATTTAAGCTCTCCAACCAAATGACTATGTCATAATATCCATATTTAAATAATAATATTTTTGTGATCTTTTTACACTCGGTATTGTGTGTGCTACACACTATCAAATTTATTGTTATTTTTTATATAAAAAAATATAAACAAAAATATTGGGGTATTACAGCAAGATTAATCACCTTGTGTGTGATCCTTGAGTATTAGGTTAGGTAATTAATGTTTAAGTCCATATTATACACTAGATAGAGGGACTTGGTTATTTAAATAAGGAAAGTATCAAAAGAGGATATATCACCTTAATATTACAAAATATAGAAAAAAATTATACATTATTATATCTAGAAAAGGTAATATTGCATGAATCTATAGTTGTGATAAATATATGGATACTGTGTCATGATATTTTTTAAATTATTGAGTTATCATTATAAAACTGGATCAATGTAATCATGTAGAAATAGTGTAGCTCAAAAAAATGATCCCAACATCTCAATTATCACCTCACGTAAATACTAAGTACGTATATATAACTTATGATACCATATTTATTTTCACTTCCAATAGAAATCTCTGGCTACATATTTTCACAATAACTCATACACATTTTTTCGTCCTTTATTTACATCTAATCCAAAAAAATTACTAATATTTATAGACACACAGTAATCATTATTTTCATTATTTAATAAAATTTAACTAAATTTTAGATAATAACACAAGTTTTCCTTATATAAATTTCATGGTTCTATCCTAATTATTATGATTAGACACTCTATGAATTGGTATGAGGTTTTCTAGCTACCAGGGCACAATTTAAACAATCATGCTTTACATTTTTGTGTGGGACAATAGTTCTATTTAATATTTTATATTTATATATCATATAAAAAATCAAAAAAAATGATGTATAAATTAAATATACACATTTTTTATTTATTTCATAAATTTACCTACTATTAAAATATATTATTTTATTATATATCCATGTGAACAAATATATCATTAAGTTATGATGTCTTTGCATTTATTCCAAATATATAGAGGGACTTCCATAGGATTATTATGAAAAACAATGAATATGTAGAATGTAGTAATCCTATCATATTCTCATATAGAAGATAAGAACCATAGTTCCATTATTATATTTTATAGAATGAATATATTTCACTAATATTGAGATATTTTCATATTATAAGAGTCTTTTGAAATCTATCAAGAAGTATGCTCATTAAAAATTCTCAAAATAAAAAAAACCACAATTTATAGTAACTACCAACCATTAATAGTATACCATAAGAGAATTATTTATATTTAATTAAATTTTTTCTCACCACTATATTGTGTGATACACATAATTTAATATGGAATGATGAAATTAAACCAAGGAGTTTTTCCTAATTCGTGATAGGAAAAGAAATTAATTGGTTATAGTAAATAGTTTCTACACCAAAAATATCATGATCTATTCCATGCATAGGAGATATTTATACATTATTATAAATATTTTCTATACCATAATTTACCTTAATCTATATTGATGAAATTCACCTTTAATGAATTGAATATAATGGGTTAAATTTTAGTTAAAACTTCTAAAAGTGCACATTTTGTTAATTAGAGAGTTGATAACACAAACAAATATAAAATATTCTATCCATGAAAACATAATTAAAAATAATAATTTAAAAAATAGAATTTTACATTAATTATTTAGTGGTAGAAGATCTGAAAAGTCAAATTATATATTTAAAAAAATTATTAAAATATTTGGTCTAAAATACCCATATTAATAATTTATAATGTTACTATAATTCTATATTTAGTAACTATGTCAAAAAATTAATGAACGTTAACATACTAGTATATAATTACTTGTATTCTCAAATTGTGTAAATGAGAAACCTGGGTAACTATAAAAGACAGTATATAGTGAATAATCCATTCAATAACACTAATAGTAAAGGATAGAAGAACATCCATGACACTCTTCTAAAAAATTAAAAAATTTAATAGGGATGAAAATATAATATTGAATGACCATAATAGTATAATTATTACATAAGAAACAATTATATTTATTATATGAATAAATATTCATCTTCAAAATAAGCTAAACTATGGAATGAGAGGATTTGAGTAGAGTTAATGGAAATTAAAATCCATCAAACTTAATGAATGTTTTATTATAGAGCATAAATTAAAAAATATCATGATTATATTGGTGGATCTTTTTATATCAAGAGAGTATCTATAATATATAATTATATATTGAGAATATTGAAAACAAAATGACAATGAGAGATAAAAGGTATGTTTCAACATACCTTTGAGACAAATATAATAGAAGGTTTCATGGAAATTACTATAAGAGTATTTGAAATAGTGGAATGAAAATATGATTAATTTCTTAAATAATATGAACTAGAATATGATAAAAGTAAAAAAAATATGTATGAAAATATATTATATTATTGATGAGTAAATAAAATATATTATTGAAATGGTTGTTCCTAGGAAGAAGAGAATGTAAAATATTTATGGAAGAGTGATGTAGAATCTTGGTAATAGTGATTTAAAAGCTTATGAAAATCATACACAATTTCTTGAAATGGATAAGGATATTTAAAAGAAAAGGATTCAAATTTTAAAATATTTATCCAAATAATATAAAATTATAAATTTTGCATCAATTTTAGAAGCACGCACTAAAATTCAATTTGAATAAATTTTTTGATAAACAACATTTTTAAAAAAATATGGTATGAATAATTTATCAACATTAAATTGATAGTAGAGTAAAATAATGTTATTAAAATAAATATTTCATTTAAATTAAATTATCCAAGTAGTTTTGATATTCCCAAAAAAATTGAATGTAAGAGAAAATGCATTTGTTAAGTTGATTTGGTGGCTAGAATAAACCTAATTCATTTCATAGTTTACAATTAATTAGATATAGTAGAATTGAAACCCATAATATATACAATATAATAAGTGAATATATAAATTATATACTTTTTGGGTGTAATTGAATACATATTGGTGAGAATTTTAATCTTTATACTAGCGAAACCTTTCTTGGTGTTTGATACAGGAATAGAAAAATGTGCATGTAATACTTAAAATACCCATCATAACTAGTGGATGGGACTTTAATAATGTTCCACAGAGAAAACTAAATTTTATCTAATATATGACTATAAAATTTTATCATTTTTTATTTCTATAAAAAATTCATGTGTGTTCGATAAAATGTTTTCCATTGATATTATTGAAAAAAAATATTAAAGAGGATAGAAAAATTAATTTACCACATAAATGTTTGAGCATAATAATATATATGAAGATATAATTAATCAACCTATGGTATAAAAAGATCATTTTTAATGATCATGACTCAAACACAAATGTGGAACTTGTTCCACATTGTCACAATACCCCAGGTACACCTCCCCATCGCCTTTGGTTAGTATAAACATTGTGGGTTAGGTTACCTTTATGTGGGAGGAATTTTTACACCATATTTTATAATATTATTAGCCAACCAAGAACCACATTGAGTTGTAGAATAAAATGAATATATATATATATATATATCTGTTATAATCCAAATTATGAAAAAATTAGATTACATGAAAATGGATAATATGATATGTACATGAATAAACATTTATAATATATTTATATATCCAAAATATATGTTGAACATTTGAATTAAGAAAACCCACAAAATATAAAAATTGGATAGTTTAAATGAGGATTAAGACCATAAGGTAGTGTTCCCTGGGGTGAATCATATCTAACATATCATTAGGGGAAACCCAAGTGCACTTGGCTAGTCTATATGGTTAAAAATATAAAAAAATAATCCATTATTCGTGCTCCATGTTTTTAGTCTCTCTCCCATATAAAGTTGATTCCCCTTACTTAGATAATATATAAAAGTTTTGAACACATACCATAATGGGTTTTATAGTTCTTGATTATGAAAACTCAATATGAGTTTTTTACCCCAACCCTAATAGACTATCATAAGCTAATTTTTATGCCAATAATGTTACCAATAAAAAATAATAACAAAGAAGAAATTTTGAAATATAATAAGTAAATTTAAAAATATCATTTATAATAAAAATAAACTACTTGCATATATACCTACTTAAATCCTTATCTCAGAATCCAAGGTGTTTATTTGATCCATACCCTATGGGAGGAAATGGGGTACCTATAAATATGACACAAATGTACTCATATTCACACGAAATATGTGTATATGTGTATAAATAAGTCAATATGTGTGTAACATATCCCAATGTAATTTGACTAATCTATTCGGATAAATATTGTTTCCCATCTCAGGGATTGTGGATTGGTATAAAAAGTTAGGGTATTGAAATCTCATCCAATTCCATCAATCCGTATATGTATACAAATCCTTGTTCTCAACCCATGTATAACAATTGTATTTCATAATGAGGGTACCTATGTAATATCATATACAAAATTTTATATACTCATATAATATGTAAAATAAATAAGAAAACATTAAGCTCTAATATTTTGAGAAAATAATGTAAAAAATATCATTTAATATTAACTCTTAGTTATTATAAACAATAGATAATTATAACATGAAACAATACCAATCATGATTCAATATTATCAATTAAAATGGTGGATATTTCTTGAAAAACATATAGTTGAAAACATATATTAAAATTAATACTTAGCAAAGTATCATGTTGGGTAATTCTAAGATAGGTATAGAAATATTTTTAATCTAAAATGACTTATGAAAACCCATTTAGTAGCTTTAACCCTTGATTTTTAATTTGGTTCACTCATCCCTAGACCATTTTTAGGATAACACTCTATGATTGTGAGATGACTAAGAGTTATAAATATTGAAATAAAATCAAATAGATTCTTTAGGATCCTATATAAAGAGGGGTTCTACTAAATATATTGACTTTACCACTTATAAATGGTAATAATTTAGGAGAACACAGTTGTGATTTAAGGAAAATGATTCTAGAAAGAAACAATACATGCTTACCTTGTATTCACATATATATTTCCTCTATAGTAACTAGAAACAAGGTACAAAAAAGTATTATAAGTGATTCTAATGACATAATATAGAGTGGAGATGTTAGGGCTGCTGATACTGAATAGAAAGAGAAAAACGGATATTAAGGCTAGTTACATTTTCCAAGGAAGGTCCCTTGTAACTAAATGGAGTACATAAATCATGATGGAGGTATGAATTAATCCATCGGAGAAGTGAAAGAGTGGAGATATTGAAATTTGAGTTCTCATATCCAAATGGGAGGATACTCATTCTTGGGGCTTGGAAGGGATATTTTAGGTTATAAAATTAGAAGACTACATTTTTCATTTTCGAAAAAATATAATATATTTTCACTGGAGATCTAATGTAATTCAATCAAATGTATGGTGGATGAGTTATTACCCTCTTCAATCCCAAATATAATTATGTTTTACACCCACTACACTTTGGGAGAGATTGTTTTTTATAGGCATAACTCCCCCTCCCCTGACCCATTCACCTAAAATAATCTCAAATCACTCCTAAACTCCTATAATCATAATAGAATTTAAAAAATACATTATGAATGGAATTAGAAGTAAAAATTTATATATAATACTGGATTATTTGGGGAAATTACTATAAAACATACCCACTAATGGGATTCTCATCCCCGTGAAGCATTATCATGATTCTTAATGAGATAACATGATGGACTGCATTTTTTTTAGAGCCTCCCACTCTCATGTTTCATCTTTATAGCTACTCATTAATCCACTTTAATCGTACCAAAAGATTTTTTATTATTATTAAAACCTTATAATATCTGTAAATAATTCAGACATGTAGTTACATATATAATTAATTGGATTTAAAAATAATTTAATTATAAAAAATTATAAAACAAATGTTTAGAATATAATTTTACAGTAGGGAAATAAGGAATATGATGTGAATGGTTCTTAATCTATGAGTTAGAACCAACTAGAAATCAATTTATCCCAAAATAACCTATATTTCAAATGTCTAAAAATATTAATTAATTCACTTCTATTAATTACCAATTCATCAATGACCAAGTATTAGTGACTCTCTAAGAAAGGCATGATCACTGAAATTGATTTTCATTTGTATCCTTTTTCAATACATGTATTAATTTTTTCAACTTTGGGTGGTTGTATATTAATTTCATACTAATTTCACATTATTGATCATTTTCTAGATGATAATAGGTCTGATCATTAATGTTTCACATATTTATGCCTAAAATGAGAATAAAATGATCAACCCTGGAGTGATTAAAATATAAACATCTATATATAAGATTTTTTGATATTATTTTATTAAAATTTAAACAAAAATAGTATTTCCACCACTGATTTAAAAAAACAATAGTGTAGGATTATATCAAACCCAATAGTATTTTAATGGTTCTCTTAGACATCCCAATATCTTATGGGTAAAAAGTAGTACAGAACATAACCTATTATCTCAAAGATCATTACCATCCTTTGTAGAAACAAGATATAGATTTTTTGTACATATTATATATTATAATAATGGAACACCATGAATTTTCACAATATTCATAACATATATTTTCCTGATCTCGTCAATTTAATATGAATCCTTAATCATTGTGAATTTAACAATCTTTGTTAGACAACCCACAATCACCCATGTCATCTCTCAGCCTCTTAAAATTGTACGGATTTTGTATTTGAAGTCCATAATGATTTTTCCTTCATCCATAATAAAAATTTGATTGTTTAATGATTTTACAGTATCATGTGTTTCTATTTAATTACCTCTTCATAGGTAAAGAAACTTGCAATGAGACCAAAGATTTACTTATTCATATCAGGCCATAAAAATTATCAGTGGACATCATAATACATATTTGTGATTCAAAGAGGTATGGACCATAAAAAAGAGTGGTAATAATTCATGAAACACCTTAAAATTATCTTAAAACCCAAGACTATTCCATGGATATATATAAAAAATATAAATCCTAGATCCATCTATTGAGGATATCCTCTCTATTATGTTTTTATTGAATAAATAGAATTTAATACATGGTAGTCAATAGAATATTCCATGAGAGAAGATTAAAGGTAGATATAATATATGTAATCCCCACTGATCATCAACTATATCGGGGTGGATATCAACTATAAAATATATCAATCATCACTCATCCTTATCTTTCATTACATTTTGAGAATAAAATTTTTGACTAAGGGAAACTGCAATAACATTTCCCTTGGTCAGTTCATACATAATTTCAAAATTATATATATATATATATATATATATTGGTATTCAACCCAATGGTTTTTCTTGAGATTCAACTCCCATTATAAGTAGATATATTTGTGAATCCTATAGTTCTTGAAAACTATAAAGTGTTTTGCAAATAGGTATTTCATTCAGTACATCAGTTCATGGACAAATATTTCCAATTAAAGGTAATAGATGCGGTATTTACATTAATTATAATGTAATATAATACAACCATATGTAATTAAATGAGTATATTTCATGCGTAAATATCAAATAATCATTAAATAAACATCATAATAAACCTCAAACACCCCTCCTGGTTGAGGTAGAATAAGAATATGATTTTGTGTCAATAAATTATTCAACTTTTGAAAAACAAACTTGAATTCCTCTAACTATATAAATTTGGATCCATTTTTAGTTAAGGTTTTAATGGTAGTTGCGATCTATTAAAAGTCTTAAAAGCAATATTAATACCCCATAGTCCCAAGAAAATGTAAAATTTCAAATCCATTCATTGAGAATTTCCAAAACATTTTTGACACAACCTTCTCATGATCCACTAAAATTTTGGAATTAGATATAACATGCCTACATAATTTTATCCCACAAATATTTAAGGGAAATTTACATATTTTAGATAAATTTTTTGTTCCTTAATGATATCCCAAACAATATAATGATTTTAACCATCATCGTTATGAGATTTTGAGTAGAATAGGATATCATCCATAAAAACTACCATTAGGAATATATAAATATATGAAATATCCTATCAATAAAACCCATGAAAACAATAAGATAATTAATTATTCCAATGTAAATACCATATATTAAAAATTCACATACAATTATTAAATAAATTTTCTAGGAATATCCTCTTTCTTAACAAAAAGATTATGGAAACTTTCTCTCAATTGCATCGTAGAAAATCATATCTCACCATAAAATGATTTAATAGATGAAAAATTTTAGGTAAATGGTAGTGAATATTGATCATAACCTATTTTATGTTTTAATTGTCTTTATGTAAACATATACCTCCATCTTCATTCGTAGTGGAGGGTCCATATCACCCCAATGAGATGTGCTTGATTTTATGATTCCCATATATTCATGCTCCTCTATATGAAACATTAATTTATAGGGAACTGTTTGATCTCTAGTATATAGAGGAATGTAAATTTTCATAGTTTTAGGTACCAAATTTATATTAAACCCCATTTCCCATTTATGAGGTATACTTGAGATATATTTAAGGAATGCATCATGATAATGACCTACTATAAGTGGTCAGAATTTTCACTATATAGAATCCATTACCCTAACCACTATCCATGAAATGTGTATTCCATTCTCATGTGAAATTTAAATGATAGTTTTATTATATTGAATTCAGTAAAATAATAGAAGTTGTTTTAAAAATTCATCCCCATGATTATATAAATGGTTCCCATATTAAGAACCATGAGGCGCATAGGATTTTTGAATGATGACACTACTCCCAAAGAAATATTGAGACTCATATATAAAGATAACTATTCTACATTAATATTGTGAAAAAAATTAAAAATATCATATGATAAATAATTTAATTCAATTATAAAAATAAAAAACATGATAAAGAAGAATATATGAGGATGGTACCTCTAGTATTAGTAGTCTCTAATCCATAGATAGCCAAAGTTTTCACTAGAACATAACCATTTGATAACTCCACATACATAACCTGAGGTATAAATTTTTATACTTTGAATCTATGAATTAATTATTCAATAGTTTTTTTGATAAATTATTATTTCCTCACATTTATTAGATTTGAATTAATTAAAATTTAATCATTTATTTTGTTCATGTATTAATTTTTGAATTGTTTAGTGATACATTAGAATAATTTTAATTTTATATTTTTTTATTTTTTAATAATTTATTCAAAATTAATTATGTTCATTTTTTATTTTATTTTTTTAATAAGTATTTTTATTTTTTGTATTTTGGTAAAAATAACGAATCATGGATAGCCACATGGATTATCCCACAAACCACATAGGGGACTAGTGATTGGCCTCATGGGAGAGTATCCTGCAAGGTCCTACCACAATGGTTGGTGGGCCTTGAATAGGACCATAAGAGTGTATGAGATGTTGTGAATAGTTCCCTCATGGTGATAGTGGACCATCACAGTTGAGGTGCGGCCTGTAGTGGTGTGTTGTGTATGTATTCTATGTTCTGACCCTTGTTCCATCTCGAACAAACAACAAGATCCATTTGAAGGATATATTAGTTGTACAACTCAAGTATTTTTTTATGTGGGAGGTGTTAGTGTGATCCACTACTCATATTAAAAAATAAGTTAAATAAATTTCTACATTTATTTGATTTGTATGATGTGGAATGGATAATTAGCATGGTGGTTGGATTCTTCCTCCAGCAACACCTGAGCCTCATCTAAGATCTCCAACATACCAGAACTCTCGTCTAGACCCCCTTCAATAAATTTAGATATATTCACTATAATTATTAATACAATATCACAAGATATTAATACTAAGAATACTATTTCATTAATGTTATGATTTTCATGTATTTAGGAGATTGAGCTTCTCCATGTACAATTATTGGAGTGGTGTAAACACCAAAAGAATTTTTTTTGGATAGTATCTCTTATAACTATCAATAGTTAATTGATACCTCATTCCAAGGAAGTATTATTAGCTAACGGTAGAACTAGAGTTTTTCAATGATTGAAATATATTCTAATCCCTTGCTTATAGAAAAAATCACTGTTAGTAGATCCATAAATGGAAGCACACTGCAATGGTAGTACTGTTCACCACCGTGACGGTAGATGCAACGCTCAGCCATTCAACCACCTTTAGGGAAGAACTACTCACTCGATGGTAGTACCATTCCTCAACACAATGATAGTAGTTCATTACTTCAGTAATAATCTTATATTCTTCACCTACAGTTTCTTATCTATCCCTTCTTTATAGTATCATAATCATACACGAGAGTTAGTTCTATCTACCATTCGACATAGTGGAAAAATGGTAGATCACGGGATGTCAGGTCCCCTTCATCAATGGTAAATCATTAATGAAGGTAGCTCATGCAATGGTAGATATGACGGTATTTGGTAAAAAGTAGCAACACTATGCTACATCATGGTATTCATCAATATACATTTTGTTATAAATATTTTTATAAAAATAAATTTCTTATTATATTAAGTTTAGTAGTTGAGATAAATAGTTTAACAACTTTTTTACTATATTTTTATAAAAATTATTATTACATATTTTGTAAAAATAATATTGATCATATATTATATATTTTTCACACATGTTTTATATTTTTCACATGTAGTAAATATTTTTTATGACGCTTTTTTTATCACTTTTAAGGTTTTATTAAACTATGAGATTTTTATTTTTATTTTTATTTATTTATAAATATTTATTATATATATTTTTTCAACTGATCAAATTGGTTGTTTTATGTTTTTATTTTATGTTGGAATATGGAGAATAAAAGTTCTTTGATATCCAAAGTAGCTTTTCTATATAAAGTATATGGTAACATTATATTTTTTTATGTGCTAACTCATGTAATGAATTGATTGGATCACATAATGCTCTAAGAAGATATTTGATTTAAGGAATCTGGATTGATCTATTATATCTATGATCAAGGAATAAAACAACCATATACCTCTTATTTGAAAATACCTCTAACAATGGTTGTTGGTACACATTTTCTTACTAATAATTTGATCAATAACCACTGTAACTTCTAATTATTTATTGAGATAATGAAGTGACATTACTATTCCATCAACTAATAAATAATTGATCAGTATCATCAAACTTTAATGTTTTCATTATCCCATCATTATGAGTTTTTGTTTATATTTTTTTACTTCAAGTAATATTCTTTTATTTGTTTGTAAATTTTTCATGTATTGTATATTATTTTCCTATCAAAATTAGGTCTTGTATTTTGGTTATTACACAAACTAAAAGGAATTATGGGTTGTGAATGCTGAACAAAATTCAATTCAGAAACTAGGATAAATACACCTATAAAAAAATTGGGTTGTTCCTTGGGGTGTTTATTAAATATATAGACTATAATAGGTTCTCAGACCTCTAAAAGCGAGTTTCACAGTGGGTAGAAATCTTATCATGAAGTAGAGAAAATTGAAGAGTGGACTGGGACCTTGGTAATCTTAACCACTATAAAATATAATTCCTCTTTATTTTTATTTCTATTACACTTCATTACCATAACACAAAACTCACAATAATTTATTTTGTTAATAAAAATCTGAGAGTTTTGTAATTAATTTTTAAATGTCTATTTATCCCCCCTCCTCTAGTATATATTTTTATCAATTATGATCTATCAATTGATATCATAGGAGGAAGTTCCTTAAAATATAGTTCGACTCTCAGATTTCTTTAATATTATACCAAAAAAATTTGTATCAAATCCTGGTCTATGATTATTTAATACTTCTGTCATTTTATCTTAACTATGTGAAAGCCTAATCATCATAGAACAAATAGTATAAGGAATTAAAGTTAATTTGTCATGATATCACATGTTAATTACAATGATGGATAGATTCCACAAAAACCCCATTTTTTTTTGGAAGTGGCTATCAATGATATAAAGAATTATCATAAGCATACCTAGAAAATTTAAGTATGGATAAATGTATTATCATGGAGAATACATATGTGTTTTCAAAAGTTGATTCAGATAAAATTGAATGAAATTGCATGGTAAAATATGTTTAAAATTATAAATTTATAAAAATGTAATGTGTTATAAGTAAAAGTGTTTAAATTCATATTCGATCTTCTAAGAAAACCCATCATATTTATGAAATAATTTAGGTGACTCACTATGGGACTAACTAGAAAATTATAACCAAGCTATGAATTATATGATGAGAAAACCAAGTATTCATGATGAGAGATGCACATTTATTAAACTAGCTGTTCTATCAATTTACATGTATCACATATGGTATGGGTGATCTTGGTGAAGTAATGCACGACATGTCTCAATTATAAAGAGTATTGAGAGCTCTAATAAATATATATAATAAAAATAAGGTTTCCATTGAATATAATATTAATTTTAAGGAGTATACCTTATATTAACTTATGGGATATTTTCTCCAGTATGAGTTAGAGTTAAAAAACATTGTGGATGAGGAGTCTACAAATAAAAAATTTATACCTTTTATGTCAAAATTTAATGACATTTCCAACACTCATGAATCATAGTTCCAGGAATGTGAAAAAAAATATAGCTCGCTTTGGAAATATTTTTTAAATGTTTTTAAAAAAATGTTGCAAGATAATGTTTAGGCAATGTTCAAAAAGGATTACAAGAAAGGTAATTATAATAATATTAATGATGTTTCAAAATTAAAATTCTATGCATGTATGAAGGTAAAATTATAAAATAATTCCCAAAACTCAAACATTCAAATAAAGACATATAAAAAATGGGAAAATTAAACAAATATATTTAGGATGTTTTAACAGATCAAACAATTATGAATCAAGAAGTAATTCTGGAAGTGAAAAAGTAAAGGGAACCTTACTCTGATGGGTATACAGTGTGAGGTAACAGTTTCAATTTTCACATAATTAATTAATCCAACTAATTTTTATCACAATGATTTATCTAAAAATGAAAAATAAATTGATTCTAATACATATTTTCATTATCATTTTGTAAATTATAATTATAAACAACTGCTTAAACAAAATAAATAATTATGAAATGATGGAGTTAGGATAATTCAAAAGTTTACTGATATAAAAATTTCAAATAAGAAATAGATTATTGAAAATCATATATATATAATTGAATGTGACTATTTTAATACTTTTGTTTCTCAAAAATAAGAATTTAAAAACAATTTTGATTCTGATATGTTAAAACAAGATGATGAAAATGATAAAGATAAAAACATTCTAAAAGTGAATGATAAAAATAGTGAAAGAATATTTAATTTATTTATGAATTCATTTACAAAAGATGAACATAAATATAAGGACCATTTGTAATAAAATAAATAATTAAGTAACACGACTTCTGGATCTAATGAAAATCATTATACAGATTTAGAGACTATTCAAAAAGATAATGTAAATTTGATAATGGAATTTGTTAGTCTTTAAATTAATTTATCTAATATCATAAAATAACATCACTTGTTAAATAAAAAACTAATAAGAATTGTTTTTTTAATATAGATTGAATGGGAATAAATACCATGAGTGTTAATTGATATTTAAATAATAATTTGGGTATACTATAACTTCCATTTCTAGATATTTATTTTCTAAAAAAATAAAAAGTCTTTAATTCAATATGGGTTCTAAAAGTTTTTTAATTAATCTTGTTGGACCCAATTTAGCATTATTACCAAATCAGTTTTTTTAATTGTTTAATTTTAGAAAATATGCCTTAGAAGTCTAAAATATCATGGTATTTATACAATGGATTCTCCAAAAACATGAAATGTTTTTTTAGAATATATATCTGTCAATTCAGGTGATGGTGGCCCAATTACATTTGGATACAAATCTAAAGGTTAGATTAAAGGTATTGGGGAGGTTTGTTTTTATAAAATGAATATTATTTAAAAATTATTATTAGTGGATGGTTTAAAACATAATCTCATAATCATATCAAAACTATCCGAGGATGGATTAAATAGAAATATTGAAAATGGTAAATGTAAAATTTGAAAAATAAAGTTATTTTATTTTCTAAAAATATAAAAGGGTGTGTTTCTTCTATTGATTTTTCTAATCAAACCAAGAAAAAGGCTAATTGTTTAAATGTTTTAGAAAAAAGATGATATTATTTGCAATAGGAGACATGGGAATGTAGATTTAATACTCTAATACAAACTGTCAAAGAATGAACAAATTTTTCAATTTCTAAGATTTCAAAAATGTAAGTACATTTTGTCTAATTTCTATTTAAAGGGTAAGTTACACAAATAAAGGGTTAAATTTTAAAATAATGTTTGAACTTCTAGATTATTATAACTATTACATCTTAAATTTTTGGACCTATAAAACCTATTAGTTTTAGTAGTTTGAAATATATATTAATAATTATTTAAGATTATAGTAGATTTATCTGGACTTATTTCTTATCACTTAAAAATGAAACATTAACTACGTTCTGTTCTTTCTGTAAGCTTATTAAAAACATCGTGAATTTTTCAATCATATCTATCAGAATTTATAGCGATGGTGAATTTTATAATTTTTAATATGATAAATGTTTTTAAGAAAACTTCTATAAACATTATTTTTTAACTTCATGGACACTACATCAAAATGGTTTGGTGGAAATAAAGAATAGATCTATACAAGAAATGGGTAGATCAATGCTTATGGAATTTAATGTACCTGGATATTTTTTGGGTAGAATGATTAAATATAACTTGTCATATTTTAAATAGAGTATCTATTAGATCTTTAAAAAGTAAGATCTATTATGAACTATTTAAAGGGTTTAAATCTAAAATTTTAAATTTTAGGGTATTTATTTTCAAAGTATTTATCTTATATAAAAAGGATTAATTTGATAAGTTCAATTATAAAAGTGATGAATGAATGTTTTTAGAATATTAAAACACAAGAAAATCATATATAGTTTTTATCAAAAGAAATTTAATTGTTTAAGAGTCTATACATGCTAAGTTTAATGAAAATATCAATAATAAAAAAATATACTTTAGACAAAGATAATGATGAATTTATAGTATATAACATTTTTTAACATAATGATTAAGAAAATGAGAACTCATATATTGAGGGAGAGAATATATATTCTCCAAATAATCCTAAATAATGGAAAAACATAAAGATAATCTACTTGAAAAACATATTGGTAATGTATAATCTATTACAAAAATAAGAAAAATATATTTTACTTGGTGATGAAAATTTTTCTTTTGTTGTTGTAATTATTATTATTAACATTGATAATAATTTATATGATTCAAATTAGATTAATGTTATACATACAGAAATAAATCAGTTTGAAGGAAATAAATTGTCAAATTTTATTGAATATCAAAAAGATAAACCAATAATAAGAACTATGTTGAGTTTTCATAATATGATCGATAAAGTTGGAAACATAGTTAAAAATAAAAAAAGACTAGTTGATTAAGGTTATTCTTAGGAAGTGGTAATTGAATGTGAATAATTTTTTCTCCTATTTATTGGATTAAATTAGTTATAATTATATTAACTTTTTCTTGTTTTCAAAATATAAAATAATTTCAAATGAATGTAAAAAAGTGATTTTTTAAATGTAATAATTACAGAGGAAGATTATGTTAAAAACACTTTGGATTTTAAAATGAAAAATTTCCAAATCAAGTTTTTAAACATAATAAAGCTATATATGGTCATAAACTAGTTCCTGGAGCATGGTATGAAGTACTGGCTAATTTTTTAATTCAAAATTATTTTTTAAAGGTATGGATGATTAGGCCTTATTTATAAACAAGGCATTAAATGATATATAGATTATATAGATTTATGTTTATGACATAAAATTTGGATAAAAATGATTTATTATGTTATTATTTTTCAAAAATAATGAAATGTGATTTTGAAATAATCCTAATTAGAGAATTGAAAATTTTTATTGGTTTACAAATCAACCAAATAAAATATGTTATTTTCCAAAATAACGCTAAATATAAAAAATAATATATAAAATGGTTTGTTCTTGATTCTAGTAGGACTATGAAAACTCCAATAAGTACCAATTAATAATTAGGATTGGAAGAATAAGTAAATTTAGTTGATATTAAACTATCTAGAGGCATAATATGTAGTTTATTGTATCTCACTACATCTAGACCAAACATATTGTTATCATTTTTTTGTATGATAGATTTAAATCCAACCCTATAAAAGGAATCATAAAGTTGTTAAGAGACTAATTTGATATATTAAAGGAACCTTGTGTAATATTTTATTTTGTCTATATCATAATTATTTTGATTTATTATCTTACTCTGATTCTTATTTTGGAGGAGATATGTTTGATCAGAAAAGAACAATAGGTATATCTCATTTTTTGGGTGAATTTTTAATTCCATGTAGTTATTATAAACTATATCTCGTAGAACTGGCTACATATGAGGATGAATATATTGATGATGGTATTTTTTTGGAAAATTATATGGATAAAAAATGTTATTTAAATTGAATATTTGTTTGGTAATGTTTCAATTTTTTTTATAATTATAAGGTTATTTAAATTTATAAAACACTATACAAAGCTTTATAACAACACAAAAAGAATTTATTTTTTATTTTCTAAGATATCATGTGAATAAAAGTGATGTTTGTTTTAAATTTGTTCCTTTTGAAAACAATTGGTTGAAATATTCACTACAGCTTTAGATTCTATAAAATTTGAGAAAATAAATTTTGAATTGGGTATGCAAGAATATTAACATTTTTTTAGAATAATTATTGATTTGATAAAGAATAAACCAACATTAAATTATGTTTCCATAAATACTATATCAAAATGTGAATTTTTAATAAATATTAGTACACTGTTAATACTATGTAGGTTATAATATTTTTATGGATAAATTTTTCAAATATTTAACTTTTACAGTACTTTTTCATAAATATCAAAAGAGAGAGAATGTTTTTATATGTTTATTAAATATTATATTTTTTCATTTATAAAAATGGGTTGATTGTTAGACTTTGAATCTACATATTAATTCTTTAATAGTTTTTCTTGTGATAAATTATTATTTTCTTCATATTTAATAAATTTTAATTATTTAAAAAATAATATTTTATTCTATGCACGTATTAATTTTTTAATTTTTTAATGATACATTAGTAAAAAATTAATTTTACATTTTTTCATTATTAATCTTTTCATCGAATACATTAAGTAAATTTATTTATTTATTTTATTTTTTACAAAGCATGTATAGATGTTTTTTAGTTAAATAATATCCTACCATTGGGAATAACATGGGATATCTATTTAACCACATACGGTACCAATGGTCGAACTCATGGGAGAGAAGCCCACATGGACCATCCATACAGTCATTTGGGCTGTGTATATTCCAATAGAATTGCGAGAGTGGTTGAGAATAGTGCCCTCAAGGTGCAAGTGGTCCTGTGCATGTGCATTGTGGCCCATAGTGATATGTTTTGTATGTGTTCACAGGCCAACCTAGTGACAAATCAAAAAAATGATGGGATACATTTGAATGATATAGCTATGGAATGACTAAATATATTTTAAATGTTTAAGATGGGAGAGTTCGGAGCTTATCAACTACCTAAATTAGATATAGACATTTCTCATCTATCTGGTTCTATTGATCTAGAATGTTCTAATAGTGTGGTGGTAATCTTCTTCCTCTGGAAACTCATAATCTTTTTTTAGATCATCGATTCACCAAAACTCTCATCCAGAAATCCTTTGATCAAATCCATGATTTTCATTATCATTCTCAATACAAGATTACGATACTATGAGACTATAAATACTAATGGATGCATGTTATGATTTCCATGTATCCAGGAGGTTGATCTTCTCCATGCCCAGTGGTTTTAATGTAGTAAACCTTAAAGTAAGCTCTATTCAAAATTAGAATTTCCAATAGTTGATAATATCTTGTTCCATCATTCCATAAAAGAATTATGGGATAAAAAACCCACTAGAACTATCAATGAATCATGGAAGCTCCTCTCCCTCTCTCATATATGAAATTAAAGTTAGTAGATCCACCAATGGTAGAACACTACAACGATATTATTGTTCACCGACCCTAAAGGTAGAAGAAATGGATAACCATTAGACCTTCTTCATAGAATAACTTTTGGATCAATAATAGTACTATACATCGATGCACTAGTGTCATTGAATTTATTCAGAAATGCTTCTATGTTCTTCACTTATGATTTCATTTTTATCCCTTATTTACTGGAGCATCGACAAGCACCGATGGTATTTTTGTCTCCTGTTAAAAATAGTTAATCAATGGTAGACTGTGGGATAGTATTTCCTCTACTTCAACAATGGATTATTCCCAAGGGTAGCTCAAGAAAATGTATAAACGATGGTAGCTTGACATTTGTATTAACACCATTCTCTTTCCAAGTATTCTTTAATCTACCATTAGTTTTAAATATTTTTCAAAAAAAATACAATAATTTTAAGTGTGATAATTGAAATAAATATTTTAATAAATATTTTATTATATTTTTCTTAAAATCTTAATTACATTTTCAATAAAAATAATTTTTTGGATATATTGTGTATTTTTTACACATGTAGAATAGTTTTCACACGCATTAAATATTGTTTATGATGATGTATTTTTATCAATTTTAATATTTAATTAAACAAAAAAATATTTTTTTATTTTTTTACAAATATGTATCATATATATATTTCTTATACTGATTAAATTGGAAGTTAAATATTGTTATTTAATGTATAAATAAATAGTATAAATGTTTTTTTGAAATTCACCGAGACTTTTGCTTATATCGGTAATGGTAACATTATATTTCCATATAAGATAACTCGTGGAATGTAGTGATTGTATCACTTGATGCTCTCAGAGGATATTTAAGTTAAATAATCTCAAGTAATGTGTCATATATGTGATTAAGGAATAAAACAACTATATAAAAATTATTCTATAATAAACTTAATAATAACTGTTGATATGCATTTTCTTAATGCTCATTTGATTAAGAACCTCTATAAATTTTGACTCTTTGATAAGATCACAAAGAGACTTATATTATTCCATCATCTACTACATCAGTGATCAAGATCATCGAACTTCAACATTTTTATCATCTGATATTTACTCATTTTTCCTTATATTTTTATATTTTTGTGATCTTTCTTAATCTATTTGTAAATTGGGCATGACTATTTTATGATTTTTCTATCAAAATTAGGTATTTTATTTTTATTATTACACCACCTTAATGAAAGTATGGGTTGTGACACCTCAATAGAAGTCAGGTCATAGACTATGTTATAAACTTCTGTAAAAAGTTTGGGTTGTTCCCCAGGGTATTTGTTAAAAGAATATTTTGTAATAGGTTCTCACAAATCTAAAAGTGATTTTCATTGTGGGTATAAATATTCTAGTATAGTAGAGAAGGTTGAAGAGTGGATTAGTGTATTTTTATCTAAACAAATATAAAATCTATTTAATATTTCATTTTATTTCTTTTTCACTTTATTACCAGAACACATAACACATAATAATTTAATCAATTAACAACACTCTGATGGTTTTATCTTTAATGTTTTGATAAATCCCCCCCCCCCCACAATTCATTTTCTCCATATATTAAAATAAAACACAAGTACCTACCTAGAATATTATATCTCATATAATCATCCTTAACTATTAAGTCAGTCTTCATGATTGATCATCCAGACAGAGGTCAACATTCACCAGTATATAGTAATAGATAATATACATTGGATTCCTAAGTATACTGGGATAACATTCCATAACACTAAAACATAACCAAATAGAAGAATCTATAGATATTAACATAATTTTTATAGGAATGAAACTTATTTACCTTAAAGGTGGAATTTTACATAATGTAAATTGGTTACTCACACTATTGAAAATGAAAACAGGATCTTCCCAACCTATGATCTAAAGTTACAAGACTATTATAGATCCCCTATTGGGAGTCGCCTATTATTTTTTTCTATCATTTTCATGTATAGACGCTCAAATATTTTTCATTTATATTTCAACTATATGTTTTACAAACATCTATAAAAACCCAAATTGTACCAATTTCTATAAGAATAACCTTCTTGGAAACTTTAGTGAATTTTGGTTCGTAGAAATGTGTATCCTATGTTTTAAAAAGATATTTAAACCCCATCTCAAACTGTATTACATTGGTGTCTGCATCCCACATAATATATTTTAACAAGTGGAGAAGGTATAAAAAGGTAATAGTATATTCAATGATTGACATCGATCCATTCTAACGGTTTGTGAATTGATTTTCTTTCACTTGGTGTCGGGTGTCTAGAGAAAATTGAATAAAAAATATTGAAATCTCACTTAAATGAGGTTAAATACCTATTATTTAAACATCACATCCCACATCTGATGTGCCAAACATTATAGCATGGAAATGGTTATCTTCATATAATGTTTCATATGAATCCCTATGATTTTAGACTTTTGATTGATTTTCTTAACCCACACCATTGATTATTGAGGATTTATTTCAGCTTTAAACCTTAACAGATTTGAACATAAAAATAAATTATAATATTGAAGGCCATAAGATACATATATGTAGATCTTTGATGATTTAACTAAATAATTCATGCAATCCTCTTTATTTAATAAGGGAAGGTAGTATGTTGAGCTAGAATTGTATACTGGTTACCTTGTGGAATATACTTATCTTTCCCTCCTTAATCAACATGAGGTATTCATTATAAAGTAATATTATAAAATAAGGTAATCAAAATATTAATATTTTATTTTCAAAAGAGGAAATCTTAAGGTTTAACTATACTAAACATGTATGGTACAACACCATTCCCCTTCCTCACATTCATTATTTACACTAATTACATTTATCAAAAACTATTTCTTGTAAATTTAACCCATTAGAACCCCAGTTAATACCACTTGAACTCTTCTAGAAATCTATTTTACTACTATATAGGTCCAACGGACTTTTATAGGACTCTAATAAAAACATTTAGATCCCTTCATATCCACCCCCTAAAAAATTTTCAATATCAAAAACACCCTTTTGGATAAATTTTCCTTTTTAAAATAATAATTCATGATAAAATCATCACTTTTATAGAGTTACACATGCACAATGAAGCATAAAAATGAGTAAAATATGTCTTAAAATATAACATATCAAAATTTTACTATCATGTCCAGGAAAGGATGATATCATTTAAGGACTCAATTACTAACCAATATAAACCTACTTGTTAAAAGAAAATATACTATAAAATTATATATATTTTTTTAATATGATTATTATTATTATTTATCAATTTGGTTCTAAAAATACTATAATAAAATTTATACCAGCATGAAACAAGGTAAAATACCTACTTGTTCATACATATCAACACCTAATATGATGCATTTGATTCCATATTTAAGGCCTATATTAAATGAAATTTAATAAGTCTCTTTGAAAATCAATATTTCCCTACTTTTTTTGATAAAATAAATATGTATGTGTTACTTCCTAAGTTATAATGATCCTAGATCATGGATACTCTTTGGTCCCACGCCCAAGAACTCTTTATGTGGGATCTAAAATCTCTTTGTAATGATCATGAAGTGAACACCCATATGGAATATGTTTCACATAATCATAATATCCCTAGTGCACAACCATTAAATAGATATTGACTTATCCATTGGGGGATATGTGACATGGAAGTGGGAGGTAGTATTCCCCCATATTTTTACCGTGATAATCTATTCAAGAACAATCATGTGTTGTGGATTGAATTATGTACATATTATAGTTAACACCTAAAGTGAGTGAACATTAGATGACATTAAATGGAATAATGTGATATATACATCCACATCCATATATAATAAGTCTAGATACATCCAAAATATATTAAAATCATGTGAATCCAAGAAAAAATTATATATTCAATAATTGAGTTAGCTAAAAAATGCCTATGTCTTCAATGTGGTGCTCATATGTTTGAATCCACCCCAAAATATCACTAGGAATCTCCCATGTGATGTATCTTGGTTCAAATATAAAAAACATAAAAAATAGTCACTCATGATTCATGCTCAAGGTGTATGTATAGCTCATATAGTTAGGTTTTCTTATATTAATTGGATCCCAAATAAAAGTATCCACATGCATCCTAAGAGGGTACTGTTTAGGGAATGAGTATGAAAAGTCACTCAATAGTTATTAGCATACCCCTAAAAACCTATCACAACATATAGTTTATGAAAATAGTGATACAAATCTAGAGTAATAATAAATTGGTAAGAGGACAACATGGAGTTCACATATGATTATTTATAAAAAAATGTAACTTGGTGCAATGGTAGGGTCTATATCTAAATATTTACTTCAAGCCTTTTCTTTGAATCTAAGTAAATAGTTCATGTTTTCCCCTATGGAATACATGTGTGGTACTTATAAATATCTCATACATGTGCTCATAATTACCAACACATATTGGTAAATTTGTGTAATGAAGTCATGGTTCGAGTTACACATTCCTGATGAAATCAAGATAATCAAGTCAAGGAAATATTATATCCCACCATGCTCCACGAGCATTGATTAGATTAAAATTTATAAAGAACAAAACTACACTATATACATAGGAATATAACTAAGGAAGTGTGGTGTAAAATATATTGGGATAAAATGGAAGGATGCCAACCAAGTAGTTAAAACCTTTTAGTAGGATTTCTCAAAAACTGTAGTAAGTTTAATTTTATAAAGACTTATATTTCTTGGTTTTAACGCATGAGAGAAAGAATGGATCAAGGTCAATTTGAATGATAAGTAAAAATTTAATCCTAAATGTATCTAGCAGTATTCATATGGATTAGTCTTTTATGTAATGAAAAGTTAAGCAATTGATTTTAGTCCAACCAATTGGATCTCCCAAATATAAAAACAGCTTTGTGGTCTAGAGATATTTAAAAACCTAGGTGTAATAAGATTAGATTATGTAAAATAAAGAATCATATGTTATTGGTTCTAACCTTAAAAACTCCAATTATGTTAGGGTATTTCTATTATAATTCCTTAGATTAGGTTCATGCAATAGAATGAGACAAAAAAAATTACCTAATTACTATCCAATAGATTTACTATGTTTTTATTTATAGATTCCTTAGGTTTAAAGTATCATGAAATATCAACCCCTTACCAAAGTGGATTAGCCATGAATCATAGTATTAATTGAATGAAATGAAATAGGTATTTTGATTGAAATAATAATTAAACAGTTCTAAATAACTCAATCTATAATCAAATCAATTAATAAAAAAATGACTACTTGAACAAATGAACAAGAAATAACACAGTAGTAATTGAAGTAGAACAAAAATTAGAATTGAAACTAGAATGTTAGAATAGAGAATGAGTAGTCCAAATTTTTTAACAGTAAAAGGAAGAACATGATTGATAAAAATGGTAAATAAAAGTAATAAAACCAAGTCATGTATAAATCATAGAAGAAACAAAGATTAAAAGAAAATGGTTTTTCTATCTATCCCAATCTCATATCAGTGTCGGGGTTTCTATGACATTTAAAAGACCAATAGTTTCACAATGTCTAAATGTTTCATGACATTGGAGTTCTTTAAGTGACTCATGTTCTGATATTTAAATGATGTGTATGTGGATTTCATTTTAGCTACATCAAATCCAAAAAGATCTTCAAAGATCATGGATCTACTGACTTTCACAACTTGTATCTTTAGAAAGATTCATATTTTAAACATTTCACATATTTTAATTATTTAATGATGTTTATTTTATTTGTTCCTTATAATAGTTAAACATCCTTTACTTTGGTCCATGGGTTTTCAATGTGATGAATACATGTCATGTATTAGTATCTGGGTATGTAATTTTGGATTTATTTGTTTTTCCAACATCACCTCCTTTAAGAGTTGATTTCCTATTCCTAGTAAAAACATCCCAAAACCCAGTGTATTATAGAATAAAGAAGGATTATATATTAAATAATTGTTTCTAATATATATATATATATATATATATATATGAATTCATATTATCAAATTCCACCACACTTGAACAATTTATTTTCCTCAAGAAAAATTCATCTCAATAGGGGTTTAAAAATAACAATTTTTTAACAAGAAACATGCATTACGAATAAGACAATAAAAATAAGTACTATTGAAAAAATAAAGTCCTCTAGAATCAATAATATAGATAAAATAAATCATGACCCATATTTAAATTATTTATTAAGATCCTTTCTTCATTTAATTACAATTTATCAACTATTCCTTAGAAGCTATACCCATATTAAAATTTACCTCACAAAGAATTTTATCTCGTCAATTAAGTTATAATAAAATTGGTGTTATTCTTATAACTTGAATACATGTTCCTAAACATATTATTGAATTGGTTTTAACATCTACACTCTATAAAGATAAACACACAACTAATCTTGAGGTATTTATCAATATGGTTCAAATGGCTATATGGTTGAGTGCAGGTGGTTATATGATAAAATATAAAGATCAAAAAAGAGGGTAAAATCTCAAGAATAATACATGATAATAGGTAATAATGAAATAAAAAATATCATTGATATATTAGCATCTTTACTCTCCCTAAATATTCGGATAAGTATATAGATGTTTCATAAAAGTAATGAATGTATCAAAATTCTTCTTTTAAATTTTTCATCAAAATTCATTTCTAGGTTAGATCTCACATACAACACCAAACCACATATGATCCTTCCTAATATTAAACAGTTTGGAAAAGGTGGTTTTTGACCATCCTAATATACAACCCATTTTAATTTTTTTAAATAGGATAATCATGAATGGTACATCAGAAAAATCATGGACCACTTTCCACAGATCATTTAAAATAGTCATCATACATCTCCTCAGTAGTAAATTTACCATGTACAATAGTAATTAATATCCCTCCCACACTTACTAAAATGATAATCATGAAATTATCATCATGAGTAGGGTTTGAGGGGGTAAAATAGGCTTGTAACATGGCTTGGTCTGAACAAGGTCATTCAGGACTTCTACATGTATAATAAGGATAAATATTCAGAAAGGTTTTAGGATAATGGCTCAACAAAGTTTTCCACAATCATTTTAACAATGAGTTTATTAATTCATAAACTCATTAATATTCTAACACAATTTCTGGTAGGTTTACATGCCCCAAATATATCTCAATAAATATCCATATAAACGAATATAAAAATATAGAACTAGAATCCTATCAGGAATAGAAATAGAAAAATGGGAAATCACTCAGATCATAGAATCCAATAATAAGTTAATCAAAAGAAATTTCAAGAAACTAATAACAGAATTAATTACTCAAATAATAAATCATGATAGAATTATAATAAGGAACTATATTTCAAAAATCCCCAACCAAACATTGTATTTTTTTAAATGGTTGTAATTAGATTTAATTTTAAAGCATTGTTTCAATGAAAAATTTCTCTTAAACTAATGGAAAAAAGAAAAAATCCAATTTTACGGACTGAAAATATCATTAATGACTCTTCATGACTTAAAATGAAATAATTTCTATACTTTTTAGGGATGTGACATGGGGTATGTAATAATAGTATCATATAAAAATTTAAAATTTAAATTATGAATTTAAAATAGGGAATCAAGCTCTCCTTATAGTGAAATTCATGCCACAGGGAAATATTTTAGATGGTGTTGTGATAATAGGAACCTATAATGTAGATACCCGAAGCTTGACGTACATTGACATTACATTACATTTGCGGAATACTTAGTACATAACAAAAACACACACACAAGGATCGTAATAGTTTAGTGTCTTTGGAAACTCAGAATATAATCTTCTAATCCTGGTGAAAGATCTTCAACATCTCCCATAAAGATCTTCCTCTTTTTTTATACATAAAACCTTTCTTTATATCCTGGGAAAAATTAAACATAAAAGGGTGAGCTCAAATGCTCAGTAAGGGTAAACAAAAGAAATATCAATCACATCGTATACACAAGCTAATTACTTTTTGAAATCCTAACCTGCAAAAGAGATCATAATTTCATAACATGGGATAAATCATGGCAGTGAAATGTAATAACAATAATCATAACATAAAACATGAAACTTTGTGTCATACACACATAATCATAGAGAATCATTTCTTGTTAGTCAAGACTCATTGCCAAGACTATCTTAGTGGACGAAGTCCCTTTCTGAACCGAGTCACCCTCGTTTCAGTCCTGTTTCACTGAACCGGTATAACCTACCATTCCATCCATGTCTATCTCATGAGAAATAAAATATTTACCCAATGCATTGGATGGAGATATAGGTCCCACCCATCTCATAATGGTACCATTATTATGTGTGCCACAAAATCATAAACCATAGATCATAGCATAACCCATGAAATAAAAATGGGAGTCTTAAACAACATGACATCATAAAAAATTCTTATAAGATAAAGGAATTCATAAAAATAATTCCATCACAACATAATCAAATAAATGTAATAATAGGGATGAAAACATAACCCTTTATTTTCTTAGATGGAAAATAATTTTGCCAAAACACTTGAACTCCATTCTTGAGGAAAATATCCTTTCAAATTCAAAAACATTTTCCATTCTTAACATGTCATACAATTTTAAACTAAAAGAAGTAGATTAAAAATAAACTTGAAAACTTTTAAAGTACGATTCTTGTAAATAATGTTTTAAAAATCCATTCATTCCGTATAAGTTAAAAAAACATTCTTCATACTTTTGTCAGAAAAGTCAAAAAAGTACCTCGTACGAAAAAACGACAAAAGATTCCTTTCATATTCTTTACTGAAAACTCACCTAAGGGTAAAATTGGATTTAAAATATTGTAAGTGGATGGAAACAATATTACATATTGAGGGAACATGGATTTGGATGATAAAATACACCCCAGTAAATGCCAAAGTAAAAACAATCTCGGATAAAAATGAGATTGTGATATTTTCCCTTACCTTAGGTCCGACTTGCTTTGTAAGTGTCCGAACCTCCTGTATAATGATTTAAATCATATTATTGACTTATTCCAGAATAATATTCATTGTTATTATATCATATATGGTCCACTTATGACTTTATATTACCCGTTCTTCTGTAAATTCATGTTAAAGTAGCGTTTTGGGTAAAATCGTCTCATTTGTCGTTCATGTTTTTAACTTGTAATTATTAATATGATTACTTGGATCATGATTACTTATATCCAGAATTTAAAGCATGATTTATATATAATATATATTCAGAATATATATATATAATATATCTATAAATGGAATGAAATACACCGTTCATGGAGACGGTAGTCCGTACGTACGCATGAACGCTGTTTTCGTTTCCTTATTGAATTGAATGGAATTAAGTAGATGACATACATATAAATATACATAAATACAGTATAATTATTATGTCATATATTTCATTAGTACTTATTATATATACTTTATAATCATTCATGAATGGTTAATCATTGAGAATGAATCTCATCGCGTCATGGAGACGGTAGTCCGTACGTACGCACGAGCGATGATATTGTTCCCATGGTCGTGGAATTGTGTTTAAGTGTATGTATACTATTTCAGTATCAATATCACTTTATAATAATCATATATAGTTACTCATTACACTATTATACCCATCCAATTAAGGTGGTGGCGGAAAATAGATTACACCACGGCGTGGAGACGGTATTCCGTACGTACGCACGCGCGGTGATTTCCTTTTTCCGTAGGATGTATAGAAGGTTAATTAGAGTTGTTTCATATTTATAATAAAATATAAGTATATAATAAATACTGATGTTATTACTTTATCATGAAACAACTAAAGAAGAAGAAGTTGAAGAAGAAGGAAATTGAAAAAGATCGGTAATGGATATTACCTCTTTTTGACGCGCCTTCACTTAACCTCTACTTAAAGAACTAAGGATGATCTTTGAAGAATACCAGGACCTCTAGGATGATACTAGAGAAGTGGAGAAGAGATTTTTTCATGGTTTGGACGAGATTGAATACTCAAATTGGTGTGAGGAGGAGAGGGATGAGGTGCCCTTTTATAAGGGAGGAGAGGGGCATCTTAGGAAAATCTCAAAATATTATTTTATATTAAGGTCAAATTCGGTTTATAATGGTTAAAAATGGTCTTATTTCGAAGATAAAGTGGGGATGGGTCTAAATACTCTCATACAATAGGATTTAGACAAGTTTATGTTATTATTTTAACCTTATCAATTAGATTTAACTCTAAGTTAAATAATTTAACTTTTACCGTGTCTTTTTGTTTTCTTACACTATAGGGTTAATAAACTTACTATATCAAGCCAAACTAACCCAAATTTGTTTATTATTAATATATATATCCTTATATAAGTCATTTGACCGAACCTTAGTTTTTTAGGAATTAAATAACAATTAATAATATAATATTTGTTTTAAAAACTAATTTATGTCAATTTTGACTTTATTTGGTACATGATTTTTATGAAATTTCTAACAGAATGATAATTTCGAACAAAGTTACTTATATCAACAATAACATGTCATATTAACCTATAAAATTAGTTTAAGTCATAAAAAGTCTCAAATTATATTTATTTTGGCATTTATAACATCAATTATGTTAATATTTTCTTAAAAAGGTAACTAATGCATCATCCTTGTGTCATAAATAAATTAAATTATTTAAAATATAAAAATTACAAATAAAATACCATTAAGTAGGAATGCTTTTTATATTTCTAATGAATATTTACAGTCGAAATTATATTATGTATAACCCTATATTAAAAGTGTTTTAGTAAATAAACTTTGATTTTAACTCTTTTAACTCTTCATTGAATTAAATAATAATAAATGTCCTAATCTAATCCAAGTGGGCCTAAATGATAATATTTTACACTTAAGGTTGTTTTTGGTCGATATACACTTGTCCAATAAGATTAGTACATGTGTTAGGGTAATATTAATATCATTTTTACCCTTAATTACCCTATTTACTTTTAACTGTGGTAAATAAAAGTAAAAAGATACTATTCACCAAACATTATTTTCATCTCATTGAACCACATTTTACTTACTGACATTTACCATGTCTCTCAGATTTTTGAAATTCCATTCACAGAAGCTTTAAAATTAATATTTATGAAAAAAATCAATTTTTTTAACTACCACTTAGTAGTTTCACTATTCCTCAAAAATTGAAGTTTTTCAGAAAAATGCCAAAATTTCACCCTAAGTGTAACGCCCCAACCCCAGCTACCCAGAGTCAGTGCATTACTTCGTAACATTGGCATGATCACAAAAGATCATGTCTCGAAAGACCGATTAGTTTAGTAGCCTTGGAAACACTAGATACATTCGTAAACGTTACATTACATCATAAAGTGAAAAACTACAATAACAAAGTCTCCATAGTCCACTCTCATATCCTCTTCTGACTATCCCTGCAGGTCATTCATAAAATACTTTTTCACATCCTGGAAAATATTAAAACATTGAAAGGGGTGAGCTCAGATGCTCAGTAAGGATAATAATATTGCGGAAGCTTTCATAAATAAACATAAAAATTTAAGGCAATGTATAACTAAAACAAAAGCCTTTTAAACTTGAACATCAACATAATATGGCAAAAGTAAAATGAGATAATTCCATTCACTTCTTCACATGGATATTCTAGTGGTCGAATAATCACATGCAATATCAATAACCACTTTCATAATGAGGGAATGTATAATGTCGAACATTCTGAAACATTTTGTCAAGGCCTCGGCCAAGACGTCTAAAATGATTAAGGCCTCGGCCAAAACCATAAATCAAATTGGGAAAGGGCCTCAGCCAATTCCACGTCTAATTGTCTCATGAGACCTACCGATGCATCGAGGAGCTATAGCGGGCTCCACCCGTCACTTATTAAGTCCAATACATTCCTCATATGAATAGGTTTAAACATATCATAAACCATAACATAATCGTATCACATAAAAAATGCATAAAGGAAACATAACATTTCCACATTTCAATCACAAGATATCAATACAACACATTGATATAATAAAAACTCTTTCAAAACCATTTTCAATACCAAAATAAAAGAAAGTTAAAACTTTGTATTTATTTTTCATTAAAAAAAATGATGGCTTGTTGAGGAAGCCGAAACTCAAATAATGGTCACGGCGGCGGAGAAGTCGTTGTCGCCGCATAAGTACAGAAATAAAAACATTCCCTTTTGTCGTTTAGCAAAGCGCTTCGTATAAAAAAAGATTCCTTTTGAATAAACGTAAAAGTCAAAGGGGTTTATACACCGTATAAAAGAAAGTTGTGTATAAAACCAAATATGCCTCAATGAAAGGGGATTGAGACGAAGTCCTTAAAAGATCATTTTTAAAATAAAATAGATCTATTATGTGTATTCACTATATGTACACATAAAGAAAGTAAAAATACAAAATAGGACATAATAATATCATGACATAATTTGAAAGTAGGAGATTAACACAAAGAATGGAAGTTGGGTTAAGAAATTCCCTTACCTTCTGTCCGACTTGACTCAACCGTTCTTTAACCTCCTGAATAATAAACTAGAGTTAATATCTACCTTATTAAGAACAATTTTCAATTTCATTATCCTTTTTATATCTCTTATTACAATGTTATGAACATTATGTAATTATTTAAGTTAATAACGATCGTTTTGTCGATCTTTGGTACTTGAGTCAACAATAATCTTCTTATAATTACAAGTTGTTCATGTGGTAGAATATCAATTATATCCAGAATTATATTCATTATTTAGATGTCATATATATCTTATATATCTAGTATATACATTCATTTATAATATTACGTAACATTTAGAGGTAAGAAATGAAATGCACCGTTCATGGAGACGGTAAGCCGTACGTACGCATGAACGCTACTTTCATTTCAATTTCATATTTAATGGAACTAAATCATAATTATATAAATGTATAATATAATTCCAGTATAATATAGTGTATAATACCATTTACTCCATCCTTTATACATCCCAAATATGGCATTAACGATTCAAATCACTTTGAGGGGGCGGTAGTCCGCACTTCCTAAAATGAAATTATCGCGTTTTACCCATAATGGAAATCATAAAGTATGCCATAAATGAGAAATACAGAAGCATAAGTAAAACATAAAAATATTATATATCATATATAAAAATAGTGACATCTTAATGGCCACCTTTGAAGGTGTTATATGAGTGTTGAACAATCATCGTTTCGTGAGGCAGAAATTCGCCATCCACAAAAACCGTATGTTCTTTAACCATTAGATGTAGGTGTGTGTAAGTGTAGCTCGAATAATTCTTATAACAACATCCTAGTATATTGATGATACTGGTTTTGTTACAAAAGAAATGAATAAAAATATTTTAGGGGGTTGGAGAAGAAAAATAAAACAAAACAACATTAGAGAAGACATTACCTCAAAATCGGGTAACTCTTTTTGATTTTAGCCAAAGGCTTCCTTGGGAAGAGTTATGCCCAAAGTAAGGCTTCTAGGAGTAATAGGGGGAAGTTGGGAGAGTATTTGGGCAGATTTTGGCCGAGCCAAATGGCTTGAAAGTGTAAATGAGGTGGGAGAGGTGGGGGCCTTTTATAAGTGGAGAGGAGGGGCACTTTTGGAAAGATTGAAATGTTATATTATTTCACAATGATTTTCGGATTCTAAAGGTCCCATACTTATATAATTCGAGGATAAGGTGATAAGTTTTCGAAATCTCCTCATCCAATAGTCTTTGGACAAGTGTAAGCCTTGGATTTTGCATTATCTTCTCATTTTATTTAAATCGTTAAATAATGAGGTCATCGCTGCATCATAATGATGTCATAAATAATTTACTTTATTTAATGTCTAAAAATTATAAAAAAAATACTATGATGTAGTAAATCTTTTTATCTTTCTAATGAATATTTATAGTCAAAATTTGGACTTGTGTAACCCCACTTAAAAACTGTTTTAGTAAAATAACTCATGTTTGTGTCAATTTAATTTTAACATTAAATAAATATATATTAATGTCATTTTCCAACTAAAGTGGCTCCATGGGGTCCCCAAGATGACCCATGGGTTTTCTTGGTCGGCCATGACTCATCCAATAGGAGTAGGACAAGTGTCATGCTCATCTCATATTATTAATACATTATTTGTACCTTAAACTACACTAATTGCCTCTAATCGCGATTAAGAACTTAAAAGTTAATATTCACCAAAAAATTATTTTAATCTCATTGAACCAAATTTTACTTCTTAATGACAACCATGTATGTAGGATTTTTGAAAATCAAATCACAGAAGTGGTAATATTTCATTTAAACGAAAAATCAGTTATTTAACTACCACTTAGTGGTTTCACTATTCATCAAAAATTGAAGTTTTTCAGAACAAGGCCAAAATTTCACCCTAAGCTATAATTGATATTCCGAATTCAAAAATGATTTCTATTTTACAAAATTCCAAACATATAAGTTGCATTAATTAATTTTATAATTAATTCCCGCTGTTACGACAAATAGCGTGTTTTTAAGAAACAATTTATATCAAAAGATTGGCAATTGTTTATGTCCAATTTCTATGTTAAATTAATTCTAATGACAACCATTGGATAAAATGGTAAAAATATATTCTAATTATACCTTAAAACCACTAAATAGTATAATTTATCACAATAAATTATTTTGATTAAAAAAGTTGTTTTAAAGTATTTTTCACTATTCCTAAAAATTAGAAGCTCTCAGAAAAATACCAAAAATTCAACAAAGGCTAATTTCGATATTCCGAATCCAAAAATGAGATCCATTTTGAAATATAAAATTTCTATAATTTTAAAAAGTGGTTATTACTATTCATAACGACTACTTTGATTAGTCGCGGTGTTTTAGAACTCGAAGTTGCGTACAATGCAAGCTATTGCATTATTGAATGAGAAGCGTATCGTGGAAGCTCGGGGTGTTACATTCTCCCCTCCTTCAATAAATTGCATCCTCGCAATTTGAAATTTTTCTTTGAAAATAAAAGGTTGAAAAGAGAAAATACCTTTGAGAAAAACCCACATCGGAAATAAGGTTAATAAATATATAACATTAAAAGAAAGCAGGATAAGTACAAAGGTCACCCGATATAGCCCATTCTAGGATTATATGAAAATATGGATATAGAGGAGAAACAAACCATCAAGGTCTGATGGAGAGTTATAGAAAACAGGATTAGGAGAAAGTTTAACCAAAAGAAAATCACAAACTTGTGATTGGTTAAACGGTCATTGAATCCCCAGTTGGAAAAGTTAACCGACAACATTTTTGTTTTAAGTTATCTTTTATAATGTTGAGGAATTTATTTAGGAGATTTACTAAGAAAGTAAGGGAATATACATACTTGTTATGTATACTTTCATTCGTTAATAAATTTTTACCACAAACCCAACTTTTACTCCAAATGGTAACGGAACTCAAAAATATTCTATTTATCCTAATTGTATAAGGTTCAAAATGTTAACACATACCATTTAGATTAGTAAAACTATTTTGTAATAACCAGGGACTTCCTGTAGGCTAGTGGTAGGAAATAAAGGCTTGTCGCACTATGGTTGTGGGTTCGATTCCTGCAGCTTTGTCCGACGCGACGGGTTATTCCCCACCCTGCAGGTTATCCTTTTCCTAAAACTATAGTATTATAATATTCCAAAAATAATCTTCAGAAATTATTTAACCTTAAACAATACTATCCATGGTTCAACTTAATCTATTCCAACCTTAATAGTTATCCAAAATACCTCCGTCCTAAACGGTCTCTAAATTCCAAAATCAATTGTAACATCAGATTCCCCAAACAAAGAAAAGTTTCTCTTATTGTCACATACTAAAAATATGATTACCTTAATCATATTAAAACATTACTGAAATCAACAAGTACTGCAGTACAATCCATATATATATATCACATTATTCTTATAACCAGAATATAATCCTTGAGTCCAAAAGCACCAATACATTAATTATTCCGCTTCAACTGTAGTCACAGCATAAGATTGGCCTTGATCCCTTGTCCTTTTCTGAGGTAAGTTTCCCTGACTCTTCGGACATTCATTTTCATAATGCCCTGTTTCCCTACAATTGTAGCATTCAACTTTGACAGCCTCTTTCTTTCCCTTACAATCACGAGCATGGTTACCATTTTCTCCACATTTATAACAAACTCCCATTCCTTTTAGGCAAGTACCAGGGTGATTCTTCCCACAATTATCACATAATGTAAAATCCTTCTTTCCCTTTTTCCCTTTATCTGTCTCTTGTTCCACCGTTCTCTTCTTCTCTTGCTTTACTTTGTTGTCATAAGACTTAGAGAATTCCTTTTCTGTCTTGATAGCACACGAGACAATATCTTCGTATGATGAGAAGGATTGTGATACTAAAGCTCGACGGAGAAATGGTTTTAACCCATCAAAGAAACGATAAATTTTACTCCTTGGGTTACGTATATAATCGGCAGCATGCCTCGCTAACCCTGTAAAGTTAGCCTCATACTTTGCGACATTCTCATCCTCCTTCTGCCTCAAACTCAGAAATTGCCTTTCCATATCCGCTCGATGGTCTCGAGGAAAGTATTTTTCTAAGAACAGCTCCTTGAACTCCTGCCATTCCATGTTTGTTAATTCATCATCTTCCTTTGTGTTTTGAATTAGTGACCACCATTGATCGGCATCTCCAGTGAGGCGGTAAACTGCCATGACAACCTTCTCCCTTTCACTACTCCCCAAGGCATGGAATATTTTCTCTAAGGAATTTATCCATTGCTCAGCTACTGTAGGATTTGTACTCCCATTGAAGGTTGGTGGTTGTTGCCTCATGAAACGGTCTAGCATTGATCCTCCACGTTGCGAATCAGGGTGCTCCATACGAGTAAGGTTATTATTCATAACCTGCGTGAGTTGTCCCAGTACGGTGAGAAGCTGATCAGCACCAGTTGTATCTCCAGATCCACAATAATTATCTTGAGCAGGAGGGCAATCCCTACACGGAGTTCGTGCATTGATACTTTTTCCATTCCTTCCACTAGGTGCCATTTCTAAACAATGGCATAAACTAGATTAGTTTATGAATCAAAATACATAATTCCATACTTGTTAAACACTTTACATAAATTGAACTATTTATGGATATAATCCATAATCATACAATGAAATGTTTTCTTTGAGGAAGTATGTACTCATAACCCTTCATAGTGGTTTGTAAATAAAATGAGAATTATCCTAAGCATATCCCCCGGGAGTGTCGAAACCAAGAGTGCGGAAAGGCCCGTTGTCGTGCACCAGTTCCCGTTCGAGTCTAGCTCAAAGCGGTGTTTTCGGGTTTTACCCCTAGGTACATCTGTGCCAGAGCCGCCTCTACCTGCTCGTATCCAGACAGGGATGTATTGCTCGGAAAACTCATAACATCTCTGTAATAACAAAATTCTAGGAAGTTCTTCTATAATAATCCTCAAAGTCTATCTTCGGGCTATGTGATCTAATCAGAGTTTATCTAAATCTAGCTTCCAAGGTTAGTACTAAACTGCCTCTGATACCAACTGTAACGCCCCGACCCCAGCTACCCAGAGTCGGTGCATTACTTCGTAACATTGGCATGATCACAAAAGATCAAGTCTCGAAAGACCGATTAGTTTAGTAGCCTTGGAAACACTAGATACATTCGTAAACGTTACATTACATCATAAAGTGAAAAACTACCATAAAAAAGTCTCCATAGTCCACTCTCATATCCTCTTCTGACTATCCCTGCAGGTCATTCATAAAATACTTCTTCACATCCTGGAAAATATTAAAACATTGAAAGCGGTGAGCTCAGATGCTCAGTAAGGATAATAATATTGCGGAAGCTTTCATAAATAAACATAAAAATTTAAGGCAATGTATAACTAAAACAAAATCATTTTAAACTTGAACATCAACATAATATGGAAAAAGTAAAATGAGATAATTCCATTCACTTCTTCACATGGATATTCTACTGGTCGAATAATCACATGCAATATCAATAACCACTTTCATAATGAGGGAATGTATAATGCCGGACATTCTGAAACATTTTGTCAAGGCCTCGGCCAAGACGTCTAAAATGATTAAGGCCTCGACCAAAACCATAAATAAAATTGGGAAAGGGCCTCAGCCAATTCCACGTCTAATTGTCTCATTAGACCTACCGATGCATCGAGGAGCTATAGCGGGCTCCACCCGTCACTTATTAAGTCCAATACATTCCTCATATGAATAGGTTTAAACATATCAAAAACCATAACATAATCGTATCACATAAAACATGCATAAAGGAAACATAACATTTCCACATTTCAATCACAAGATATCAATACAACACATTGATATAATAAAAACGCTTTCAAAACCATTTTCAATACCAAAATAAAAGAAAGTTAAAACTTTGTATTTATTTTTCATTAAAAAAATGATGGCTTGTGGAGGAAGCCGAAACTCAAATAATGGTCACGGCGGCGGAGAAGTCGTTGTCGCCGCATAAGTACAAAAATAAAAACATTCCCTTTTGTCGTTTATCAAAGCGCTTCGTATAAAAAAAGATTCCTTTTGAATAAACGTAAAAGTCAAAGGGGTTTATACACCGTATAAAAGAAAGTTGTGTATAAACCCAAATATGCCTCAATGAAAGGGGATTGAGACGAAGTCCTTAAAAGATCATTTTTAAAATAAAATAGATATATTATGTGTATTCACTATATGTACACATAAAGAAAGTAAAAATACAAAATAGGACATAATAATATCATGACATAATTTGAAAGTAGGAGATTAACCCAAAGAATGGAAGTTGGGTTAAGAAATTCCCTTACCTTCTGTCCGACTTGACTCAACCGTTCTTTAACCTCCTGAATAATAAACTAGAGTTAATATCTACCTTATTAAGAACAATTTTCAATTTCATTATCCTTTTTATATCACTTATTACAATGTTATGAACATTATGTAATTATTTAAGTTAATAAAGATCGTTTTGTCGATCTTTGGTACTTGAGTCAACAATAATCTTCTTATAATTACAAGTTGTTCATGTGGTAGAATATCCATTATATCCAAAATTATATTCATGATTTAGATGTCATATATATCTTATATATCCAGTATATACATTCATTTATAATATTACGTAACATTTAGAGGTAAGAAATGAAATGCACCGTTCATGGAGACGGTAAGCCGTACGTACGCATGAACGCTACTTTCATTTCAATTTCATATTTAATGGAACTAAATCATAATGATATAAATGTATAATATAATTCCAGTATAATATAGTGTATAATACCATTTACTCCATCCTTTATACATCCCACATATGGCATTAACGATTCAAATCACTTTGAGGGGGCGGTAGTCCGCACTTCCTAAAATGAAATTATCGCGTTTTACCCATAATGGAAATCATAAAGTATGCCATAAATGAGAAATACAGAAGCATAAGTAAAACATAAAAATATTATATATCATATATAAAAATAGTTACATCTTAATGGCCACCTTTGAAGGTGTTATATGAGTGTTGAACGATCATCGTTTCGTGAGGCAGAAATTCGCCATCCACAGAAACCGTATGTTCTTTAACCATTATATGTAGGTGTGTGTAAGTGTAGCTCGAATACTTCTTATAACAACATCCTAGTATATTGAGGATACTGGTGTTGTTACAAAATAAATGAATAAAAAGAGTTTAGGGGGTTGGAGAAGAAAAATAAAACAAAACAACATTAGAGAAGACATTACCTCAAAATCGGGTAACTCTTTTTGATTTGAGCCAAAGGCTTCCTTGGGAAGATTTCTGCCCAAAGTAAGGCTTCTAGGAGTAAGAGGGGGAAGTTGGGAGAGTATTTGGGCAGAGGTTGTCCGAGCCAAATGGCTTGAAAGTGTAAATGAGGTGGGAGAGGTGGGGGCCTTTTATAAGTGGAGAGGAGGGGCACTTTTGAAAAGATTGAAATGTTATATTATTTCACAATGCTTTTCGGATTCTAAAGGTCCCACACTTATATACTTCGAGTCTAAGGTGATAAGGTTTCTAAATCTCCTCATCCAATAGGCTTTGGACAAGTGTAAGCCTTGGATTTTGCATTATCTTCTCATTTTATTTAAATCGTTAAATAATGAGGTCATCGCTGCATCATAATGATGTCATAAATAATTTAATTTATTTAATGTCTAAAAATTATAAAAAAAATACTATGATGTAGTAAATCTTTTTATCTTTCTAATGAATATTTATAGTCAAAATTTGGACTTGTGTAACCCCACTTAAAAACTGTTTTAGTAAAATAACTCATGTTTGTGTCAATTTAATTTTAACATTAAATAAATATATATTAATGTCATTTTCCAACTAAAGTGGCTCCATGGGGTCCCCATGTTGACCCATGGGTTGTCTTGGTCGGCCATGACTCATCCAATAGGAGTGTGACAAGTGTCATGCTCATCTCATATTATTAATACATTATTTTTACCTTAAACTACACTAATTACCTCTAATCGCGATTAAGAACTTAAAAGTTACTATTCACCAAAAAATTATTTTAATCTCATTGAACCACATTTTACTTCTTAATGACAACCATGTATGTCGGATTTTTGAAAATCAAATCACAGAAGTGGTAATATTTCATTTAAACGAAAAATCAGATATTTAACTACCACTTAGTGGTTTCACTATTCATCAAAAATTGAAGTTTTTCAGAACAAGGCAAAAATTTCACCCTAAGCTATAATTGATATTCCGAATTCAAAAATGATTTCTATTTTACAAAATTACAAACATATAAGTTTCATTAATTAATTTTATAATTAATTCCCGCTGTTACGACAAATAGCGTGTTTTTAAGAAACAATTTATATCAAAAGATTGGCAATTGTTTATGTCCAATTTCTATGTTAAATTAATTCTAATGACCACCATTGGATAAAATGGTAAAAATATATTCTAATTATACCTTAAAACCCCTAAATAGTTAAATTTATCACAATAAATTATTTTGATTAAAAAAGTTGTTTTAAAGTATTTTTCACTATTCATAAAAATTAGAAGCTCTCAGAAAAATACCAAAAATTCAACATAGGCTAATTTCGATATTCCGAATCCAAAAATGAGATCCATTTTGAAATATAAAATTTCTATAATTTTAAAAAGTGGTTATTACTATTCATAACGACAACTTTGATTAGTCGCGGTGTTTTAGAACTCGAAGTTGCGTACAATGCAAGCTATTGCATTATTGAATGAGAAGCGTATCGTGGAAGCTCGGGGTGTTACACTAAGCTATAATTGATATTCTGAATTCAAAAATGATTTCTATTTTACATAATTCCCAACATATAAGTTTCATTAATTAATTTTATAATTAATTTCCGCTGTCACAACAAATAGCGTGTTTTTAAGAGATAATAACTATCAAAAGATTAACACTTGTTTATGTCTAGTGTAAATGTGAAATTACATCCAATGACCAACATTGTATTGAATTGTAAAAATATATTCTAAATATACTTTAAAACCACTCAAATTAAAAATTTATCACTATTAATTATTTTGATTAAAAAAGTTGTTTTTAATTAAAATTTAGTAATTTTCACTATTCATCAGAATATGAAAGTTATCCGAAAAGTACCAAAATTTCACCTTAGGCTAAATTCGATACTCCGATTCCAAAAATGAAGTCCATTTTGAGAGATAAAATTTCTAAAATTTTAAAAGGTGGTTATTACTATTCATAACGGCTAGTTCTAATAATATTTTAATAGTATATCGTTGTTTAGTGAAACTCGGTATTGCGTACTACACACGCTATCGAGGAAGGTCGTGATTGCGTGTAATACAAGGCAAGTAAAGGGTACGTGTTGTGCAAGCTCCTTTTGGTGTAGCGTACAACATAAGACATTAGTGAAATTAAAAAGAATATTTTTCATAAAATCTTGGGCGGTTACATTCTACCCCCCTTAAAATGAATTTCGCCCTCGAAATTCGTCGGGGTTATAAATGGTTTACTATTATAAAGTTTCTTTAAAAGAAACCCACATTGTAAAAGGAATACCAAAACCAATCTTTAAAAACGAAATTATGAAACGTAACGGTTACCCAAATAAACTAATCACTGGGTTTCCACATAGGTGAAAATATGGATATGGAAGAAAAATCTAACCATCATGTTCTGATGGAGAGTGGTAGAGAACATTGCTATAGAAAAGCCAACAATCACAAATCCATAAATTTGTGATGATCTAAGGTACCATCTGATTAATCAGATATAAGAGAACTAGGACAACATTTTTGGTTTTCAAGATCGTTTCCCTAAAGTTGATGAAATTGGAATTAGAAGAAATACTTTCGTGATTTTGGTATAGTCTCACTGTCGTTCTTTGGACAATTTCCACTTCATATCTTAAAGAAATGATGTTGAATTTGTCATTCGCGATGTGTTAGCAGATCATGTGGTAGAATGATGGGTCATTCCATCTATCTCAAACCAAAGGTTAGAAAAGTTATCAAAAAATACATAAGTCCATCTATAGTGAGATTAATCATATATGTTTCCTATAATGGACTTTATACTTCATATATCATATTACTTAATATAATAAAACTAGTTTCTACTAAACAGGGACTTCCTGTAGGCCAGTGGTAGGCGATAAAGGCCAGTCGCACTTCGGTTGTGGGTTCGATTCCCATAGCCTTGTCCGACGTGATGGGTTGTCGCCCGTTCTGCAGGTTGTCCTTTTTCTGAAGCTATATTACTATAACATCCCATCAATAATATCGAAAAACGTTTTATCCTAACTTATGTCCAACATAATCCAGTCTAATCTTTAGGCTTATCTAAAATAGTTCGGTCCAATCTCATAGTATAAAGAAAATGATTACTTGAAATGTCACAGAACAATCACGTGAATGCCATCATTTATCCCCCATATATCATAAGATATATCTTGTTGGTCAAGTTACAAACATTTGAATACCTTAATCATGTATTCTCTTGAAGAATGAATACCCATTGAACCTTAGTGAAAACATGAATGCAGTTAAAAGTTAACACTTTCCACATACCAAAATCCTCAAAATTCTATATACTCAAACCATGATATCACTTAGTCCTTATATCAATCATGAGCTCATGAATACTGTTAAACATTTCATTTTCTTGTTTTCCTTTCATTATGCGCATATCATCTTATTTCCAAAAATATCTCAATCACTTTGAGTACCACATTAGACCAATACATAAATATTCCAATACTCCATGATACAACATTATTTTGGAATCCCATTACATAAACACTTAATCATTCTACCACATCGTTGTCATATTCAACATCGCCAATAGTGATCGCATGTGACTTCCCTTTGTCCTTTGCCTTAAGTGGTTGCTCATGTCGATCATCACTAACCCTTGCATTAGGGCATTTATTAGCATAATACCCCATTTCCTTGTACTTGAAGTATTGAAGTGTTGGTGGTGCGTTCTCTGTAGTGTTTGCTTTGTTCACATCATTAGAAACCCTTTTTCCATTACTTTAACACTCAGCTGCTCGATGACCTTCTTTTCCACACTTAAAACATTTTCTAGTCCCTTTAAGACAATATCCACCATGCTTCTTTCCACACTTTGTGCATAAGGAAACATTCATCTTCTTTTCACCATTATTCTGAGATTTCTCCTTGAACTCCATCTTTTGTTTCTTTTCAAAACCATGAGATGTATTTGTAACACCAACTTCCATTTCTACCTTGATAGCACAACGCACAATTTCTTTATAGCTACTGAAGTCTCTTATAGCTAATTCCCTTCGAAGACTTGGTTTTAAGCCACTGAAAAATCGATCAACTTTACTTTCAGGTTGGATGATAATGCCATATGCATACCTTTAAAGTCTTGTAAAATTCGCTTCGTATATACCAACAGATTCATCATCCTTCTGCTTCAGCTCAAGAAACTCCTTTTCCATCTTTGTTCGAAGAATAGGAGGGAAGTACTTAATGAAAAACAAGTTCTTGAACTTGTCCCATTCCATGGACTCAATTTCATCTCTTGGCCTCGTATTCTTGATAAGATTCCACCATTGATCAGCTTCACCTTCCAAACGATATACTGCTAAGATGACTTTATCATGTTCAGAACATTGACGAACTGAAAATATCTTTTCAGTGGTACTGATCCATTGTTCAGCAACAAGTGGATCGGAAGTCCCACTGAAAGAAGGTGGGCGTTGCCTCATGAAGGACTCAATAGAATATTGTTCCCTTCTCTGCTCATTTGGAAGTCGAGAATGATTCATAGCTTGTGTAAGTATAGCAATAAGATTTTTCACTCCATCTCCCGTAATATTTGTTTGTTCAGGAGGAAAATCATTGCATTGTCCATTGCATTGATCAACAAGGTTCCTTCGGGTTCCAACCATCGTCTAAAACCCAAAAAGAATAGTGTGAGAGGCAAAAATCATGCTAGGGAAAACAACATAATAAAGGGGGAGTAACTTCAATATCTAACATCTCAGGTTTAATTCTATGATCGTTAGCGTAATTCTAGTACTATAACCTATACGTATACTTAACCTTAGGGACACCCCTAGACATACCTTAGAAATATCTCTAGGGATCTCACTAACGTTTTCGCATCCTAGTTTCCAGAGGTTGACTAAACCTTTCCTCTGATACCAACTGTAGAGACCCGAAGCATGACGTACATTGACATTACATTACATTTGCGGAATACTTAGTACATAACAAAAACACACACACAAGGATCGTAATAGTTTAGTGTCTTTGGAAACTCGGAATATAATCTTCTAATCCTGGTGAAAGATCTTCAACATCTCCCATAAAGATCTTCCTCTTTTTTTATACCTAAAACCTTTCTTTATATACTGGGGAAAAGTAAACATAAAAGGGTGAGCTCAAATTCTCATTAAGGGTAAACAAAAGAAATATCAATCACATCGTATACACAAGCACATAACTTTTTGAAATCTTAACCTGCAAAAGAGATCATAATTTCATAACATGGGATAAATCGTGGCAGTGAAATGTAATAACAATAATCATAACATAAAACATGAAACTTTGTGGCATACACACATAATCATAGAGAATCATTTCTTGTTAGTCAAGACTCATTTCCAAGACTATCTTAGTGGACAAAGTACCTTTCTGAACCGAGTCACCCTCGTTTCAGTCCTGTTTCACTAAACCGGTATAACCTACCATTCCAGCCATGTCTATCTCATGAGATATAAAATCTTTACCCAATGCATTGTAGGGAGATATAGGTCCCACCCATCTCATAATGATACCATTCTTATGTGTGCCACAAAATCATAAACCATACATCATAGCATAACCCATGAAATAAAAATGGGAGTCTTAAACAACATGAAATCATAAAACAATTCTTATAAGATAAAGGAATTCATAAAAATAATTCCATCACAACATAATAAAATAAATGTAATAATAGGTATGAAAATAGAACCATTTATTATCTTATATGGAAAATAATTTTGACAAAACACTTGAACTCCATTCTTGAGGAAAATATCCTTTCAAATTCAAAAACATTTTCCTTTCTTAACATGTCATAAAATTTTAAACTAAAAGAAGTAGATTAAAAATAAACTTGAAAACATTTAAAGTAAGCTTCTTGGAAATAATGTTTTAAAAATCCATTCATGTCGTATAAGTTAAAAAAAACATTCTTCGTACTTTTGTCGGAAAAGTCAAAAAAGTACCTCTTACGAAAAAACGACAAAAGATTCCTTTCATATTCTTTACTAAAAACTCAATGAAGGGTAAAATTGGATTTAAACTATTGTAAGTGGATGGAAACAATATTAAATATTAAGGGAACATGTATTTGGATGATAAAATACACCCCAGTAAATGCCAAAGTAAAAACAATCTCGGATAAAAATGAGATTGTGATATTTTCCCTTACCTTAGGTCCAACTTGCTTTGTAAGTGTCCGAACCTCCTGTATAATGATTTAAATCATATTATTGACTTATTCCAGAATCATATTCATTGTTATTATATCATATATGGTCCACTTATGACTTTATATTGCCCGTTCTTTTGTAAATTCATGTTAAAGTAGCGTTTTGGGTAAAATCGTCTCATTTGCCGTTCGTGTTTTTAACTTGTAATTATTAATATGATTACTTGGATTATGATTACTTATATCCAGAATGTAAAACATGATTTATATATAATATATATTCATAATATATATATATAATATATCGATAAATGGAATGAAATACACCGTTCATGGAGACGGTAGTCCGTACGTACGCATGAACGCTGTTTTCGTTTCCTTATTGAATTGAATGGAATTAAGTAGATGACATACATATAAATATACATAAATCCAGTATCATTATTATGTCATATATTTCATTAGTACTTATTATATATACTTTATAATCATTCATGAATGGTTAATCATTGAGAATGAATCTCATCGCGTCGTGGAGACGGTAGTCCGTACGTACGCACGAGTGATGATATTGTTCCCATGGTCGTGGAATTGTGTTTAAGTGTATGTATACTATTTAAGTATCAATATCACATTATAATAATCATATATAGTTACTCATTACACGATTATACCCATCCAATTAACGTGGTGGCGGAAAATAGATTACACCACTGCGTGGAGACGGTATTCCGTACGTACGCACACGCGGTGATTTCCTTTTTCCGTAGGATGGATAGAAGGTTAATTAGAGTTGTATCATATTTATAATAACATATCGGTATATAATAGATAATTATGTTATTACTTTATCATGAAACAACTAAAGAAGAAGAAGTTGAAGAAGAAAGAAATTGAAAAAGATCGGTAATGGATACTACCTCTTTTTGACGCGCCTTCACTTAACCTCTACTTAAAGAACTAAGGATGCTCTTTGAAGAAGACCAGGACCTCTAGGATGATACTAGGAAAGTGGAGAAGAGATTTTTTCAGGGTTTTTACGAGCTTGAATGCTCAAATTGGTGTGAGGAGGAGAGGGAGGAGGTGCCCTTTTATAAGGGAGGAGAGGGGCATCTTAGGAAAATCTCAAAATATTATTTTATATTAAGGTCAAATTCGGTTTATAATGGTTACAAATGGTCTTATTTCGAAGATAAAGTGGGTATGGGACTAAATCATCTCATATAATAGTATTTAGACAAGTTTAGGTAATTATTTTAACCTTATCAATTAGATTTAACTCTAAGTTAAATAATTTAACTTTTACCGTGTCTTTTTGTTTTCTTACACTATATGGTTAATAAAATTACTATATCAATCCAAAAAAACCCCAAGTTGTTTATTATTAATATATATATCCTTAACTAAGTGATTTGGAAGAACCTTAGATTTTTAAGAATTAAATAACAATTAATAATATAATATTTGTTTTAAAAACTAATTTATGTAAATTTTGACACTATTTGGTACATGGTTTTTATGAAATTTCTAACAGAATGATAAGTTAGAACCAAGTTACTTAAATAAAAAATAACATGTCATATTAACCTATAAAATTATTTTAAGTCATAAAAAGTCTCAAATTATATTTATTTGGGCATTTATAACATCAATTATGTTAATATTTTCTTAAAAAGGTAACTACTGCATCATCCTTGTGCCATAAATAAATTAAATTATTTAAAGTATAAAAATTACAAATAAAATACCATTATGTAGGAATTATTTTTATATTTCTAATGAATATTTATAGTCGAAATTATATTATGTATAACCCTATATTAAAAATGTTTTAGTAAATAAACTTTGATTTTAACTCTTTTAACTCTTCTTTGAATTAAATAATAATAAATGTTCTAATCTAATCCAAGTGGTCCTAAATGATAATATTTTACACTTAAGGTTGTTTTTGGTCGGGATAAACTTGTACAATAAGATTAGGACATGTGTTAGGGTAATATTAATATCATTTTTACCCTTAATTACTCTATTTACTTTTAACCGTGGTAAATAAAAGTAAAACGTTACTATTCACCAAAAATTATTTTCATCTCATTGAACCACATTTTACTTACTGACATTAACCGTGTGTCTCGGATTTTTGAAATTCCATTCACATAAGTGGTAAAATTAAGATTTATGAAAAAATTAATTTTTTTTAACTACCACTTAGTAGTTTCACTATTCATCAAAAATTGAAGTTTTTCAGAAAAATGCCAAAATTTAACCCTAAGCTATAATTGATATTCCGAATTCAAAAATGATTTCTATTTTACATAATTTCCAACATATAAGTTTCATTAATTAATTTTATAATTAATTTCCGCTGTCACAACAAATAGCGTGTTTTTAAGAGATAATAACTATCAAAAGATTAACACTTGTTTATGTCTAGTGTAAATGTGAAATTACATCCAATGACAAAAATTGTATTGAATTGTAAAAATATATTCTAAATATACTTTAAAACCACTCAAATTAACAATTTATCACTATTAATTATTTTGATTAAAAAAGTTGTTTTTAATTAAAATTTAGTAATTTTCACTATTCATCAGAATATGAAAGTTATCCGAAAAGTACCAAAATTTCACCTTAGGCTAAATTCGATACTCCGAATCCAAAAATGAAGTCCATTTTGAGAGATAAAATTTCTACAATTTTAAAAGGTGGTTATTACTATTCATAACGGCTAGTTTTAATAATATTTTAATAGCATATCGTTGTTTAGTGAAACTCTGTATTGCGTACTACACACGCTATCGAGGAAGGTCGCGATTGCGTGTAATACAAGGAAAGTCAAGGGTGCGTGTTGTGCAAGCTCCTTTTGGTGTAGCGTACAACATAAGACATTAGTGAAATTAAAAATAATATTTTTCATAAAATCTTGGGTTGTTACATACAAAAACTATTAGAAATAAAATACCTTCACAAGACAAACCAGTAGTACACAGTATAAACCAATTTGGAAGCATAAAAATGAGTAGGTGTATATGGTAAATATTAGTAGAAATAGGCTCATAAAAATGCATTAATCAGATACAATGAAGTCTTAAACAAAATAAGAACAATATTTAAAGGAGAGGAATAAAAAATAAAGTCCCTAATAATTCAATGACAAAATAGAATAAAAAATATGGTTTTCCTACCATAAAGTGCTAATAACGATGTCATCATCTAGATAGAGGTAAAAAAGAAACTTTTTGTGTTGTGAATCATCTTATATATCCTATACCTCTTGTACAAACTAGTGGTTGAACCCCCAAACTAAAGGGGGATCTTGGAGGGGTTAACCACCTCATGAATGGGAATACCAAAGATCTCATAGGGTTTTTTAGCATTCGTGGGGGTTGTGGTGGGGACTCTTATATAGTATTGAGATATAGCTCATGGAGGTGGCCCACAATGTCACTAACATGATGAAATACCTTGTGGGGGAGTCATAATAAATATTAAAAGACTCATTGATATCCATGGATGATATAGTAGATTGAGGAATGGTTAAATGAATTCATAAGTAAAAATGAGAAAACACTAGTAAAAATTACTGAAAAAACCATATCTCATCCATTAGAGATGATAAATAATACATCAGGGAATATAAGTTACATTGATTGTACAAAAATATACCCCAAACATTGTACAACGTGGGAGGGTTCATGAACATGAATAAAAATATAGGAAGTTTCGTTGATATCAGTATCAGATGCCCCCCCTCTTCAACATTGGTTGTTTGAATCTTATTTACTAGTTATATAGAATCTATAGAGGTGGGGGAATATAGATCTACTAACATAGTAGGTATTGAGGTGCTGGAAGCTAAATCGACCATGAGAGATAAAAGGGGGTGTTGGTTCATAGTGGGGGAATGTATGGTTGATGGATAAAAAAATGGAATCTTCGAGGAAGAAGGAAGGGTGAGGCTCATTACACATCGAGCCTTATCCAATATAAACTTATACTATGTGGTTGGGTCTATAATCATTGGTGGTAGAATAACTTGGGTGGAAAGTGCAATGGGAATAAAGGATGAAGTGGGGTATACCGAAGTAGATTATGGTTGGGAATATGTAGGCCTTGGTGGTGGGGCGGGGGTGGTGAACTATGGTGTCTTGATGATTGGGATTATGAAGTGGAGGAAAATATATTGTCATTTTGATATAATACACTAAATAATAGGGTGGATTTCAAATTGGAATTGTGGGATAGGTATATCAGTGTAAGGGGGTGGTATTTTGGTGGTGGTAGTATGAATGATTAAAGAAGTAGGGGTAGGGGTAGGGGTCAGGTCAGTAGATGTTGGGGCCTCTTGATCTGAGGTAGGGGCTAAGGCATGCTGAGATAGAGCCTCATATTCATCCTCTATATACTTATTGGCCCACGGGTATCACCCCTCTACCTTCCATAGAATATTCATCATGTGAAGCATGAAAATATTTATGGGCTCCATCTACCTAAAATATATAAGTGGTTAAACAATGTAAAAGGCACTGAGATGAATAGAAATATGATTTATTAATTTTCCTCCAATAATGATACCATGATCCCTCAACACATCGGTCTCATAGTACAACACGAACTAGGGAGGATATGTTGATGGTAAGGCATCCCATGAAAGAGTTTAGTATGATAACATAGATCTAGATTATTCTCCCATGATCATCCCCTCTAGCTATCCAATAATGGGTGAGAGCACAATGAAATATCTATAATGTGGAACCTCGTAGCTGGGTGACCTTTCACCGTACAAGGATTGAGAACGATCTGGGTGTCTCATGTGATTAAGGCCCAACTCATCACCATATCCACCTAGATCTCTTTAAGCTAAAAGGAATCATAGGAAGTGGAATCAATGATAATATCTATGTAGATACCTAACCCAATTCTAAATTCTTATAGAGTGATCTCTCAAGCCTTGTGACCAAGTAAAAAGATGGCATGAATGACAGATACCTCAAAGTGTCCAAGAAAACTATGAATTTATTCTGATATATCTCCTCGCATAGCATGGTGATGTTAGAGAGTTGAATCCATACTATGAGACTAAGGACCTCATCAAGCATTTATATCTTCTTGAGAACTACTAGGTCTAGAGTTTTGTTAGTTCTCAAAGGCTTGTCTTGTAAATGACCAAGCATACCTGATGCTCTGGTGTAGAGAAGTGGAGGTAAGGGTATAGGTTCGGTCATTGGGGAGCACCCTGGGAAGTTCTCGGTAAGTATTGTGACTCATTGGAGGCCAAGGTAGTTTTAAAACAAGATACAGATGGTGAGGTGGTGGGATCTATTGATGGCAGTGAGGGTGCAAGCATCAGTCACTTGGGTGGAGGCAAAGAGACTTCATGTTAGGACAAATGTTTAAAAAAAATTGGGTCATTTTGGATGGAATAAACAATAAATCAGGGGATATAAAGGAGTTCGAGGGAAAATGTGAGAGAATAAAAGGGTAGTAATTAGGAAATAGACAGATAGAAATGATAGAGCAGGTGGTGGAGTTTGATGGATGAAGGGGAAGTGGAGTGCATGATCAAAAAATGGGTTATCCGATAAATAATAAATAATTTATTTTAATAACTTCCCACATTTTTCACATTTTTTATATCATTCATGTCTTGTAAAAAATCGAAAATAAATATTTCTGGACTTGAAATTTTCATATTGTGTAATTTGTATATGATTTTAATCTGTCCATTTTTTTTGAAGTAGAAACCTGTAACATGTCTCCCACATTTCTAAACCTCTTAATCATTAAAAAATATACTATAACCCATTTAACTTATACTCATTTTCCTCATAGTCATCACCTTGTTTAACATCGAGTACGAGGAAGATTCTTTGAATCAAATGAATTTTAAAGAAAGGAAACACCTTACATGAATTCGTTCTTGATAAATTTTAAATATTTGACCACTAACCACAAAGTTTGATCCTTTGCCTCATTAGATTTTGATTTTTTTGTAGGTTAAAATTTTGAAAACATTAAAGGGTCATGAACATCAGGATTTTAGCTTCCCATGTAAAAGTTTTAGTTAGGAATTAAAGAGTATAACTTTATCCCCTAGAATGAAAATTAGTCGTGGAATTCTATGGTCATGTCATTTCATTTTTTTTCTTCATAAATTAACTCATTTTAATAAATATCCCATATAATCTATTTTAACTCATATGTTTTTATCATTCTAAGTTCCTTGTCTTTTGAGTATCCAGGTTTAGTTTCTTAATTTCCTAATAAGTGTAATGCTCTAATTTGACTAAAAAGTGACATGGATTCCCATACACAAGTCAAGATAGAGTACTCTCAGTGGTTGTTTTATATTCTATGTGATAAACCCAAACTATGTAAACCAATTTTATAATCCATTCCTTTCTACTTATAGTCTCTATCTATTATATAATTTTTTTCTCTCCTAGTTAGACAATAAAATATGACCTCTTGTCTATGGGGGATTGGGAGTTCTAGTGTTGAAAGGGGTTTCATATTTTTTTAGAAATCAATTCCCTATTTCATTTGAAAAGTGAGTTCCACTATCACTAAGGATATATTGGGGGAAATCCCAATATCATGAATAAAAATTTCATTACAAAATTCATGACCACCATAGCAACATCACGGGTAGTGGGTTTGTCTTTGATCCCCTTGAAATATATTCTATGTCGAATGGGAGCTAAAATTTACCATATTAATTAGTAAATGGATACATGAAATCAATTCCCCATATTTAAAAGATATCAACTTCAAGGATAGTATTCTAGGGAATTATTTTCATTTTCTTATGGTGCATGTTTGCTAGTACAGATCACAGCTTTAAATGAAGCTCTTTGTATCCCAATAGAGTGTGGGCCAGAATTGTCTATGATATAGGATCTTAACCATAATGTGTTTAGGACCATGATGTCCTCCATCTAGAGACATGTAAAAAATATTTAGTTGTCTTTGAATTTCATCTTATGTGATGTAATTTTTCATCAATCAATCATCATAATTCTTAAATAATAGAAGCTCATCTAAATAATAGCGTGATTCCTCATCCAAGAATTTGTTCCCTTGTTTGTAGGAGAATTGGGGGAATTGTGATCATATGGAAATATAGTTTTCAATAAAATAAATCCATGATATTTCGTGGGTATTTATATTAAATAAAATTCATTATAAATTTTGTTGTTAATAATTATATTTTGGTATTCTTCAATGTCTGTCAATGGAAGTCTAGATTAGTGATCAGTGATGACATTTTTAGTCCCTTTTATGTCCTTAATGACTCTGTAGAATTATTTTGGTCATATAATCCACCGTATTACCTATGGTTTGGCCGCTATTTTACATAGTAAATATTTCAGTGCTACATGATCTGTGTAGACCAGTACTTTAAAAATCAAGAAGTATTACCAACATTTTTCAAAAGCATAAATGAATTGAAAAAAATCTTTATATGTGGTAATATAATTAACATAATATTTATTTGTTGTATAATAGTTATAATTAATGGGTCATTAGATATGTCCAACTCTCTATCCAAAAATAGCTCCTATAGTAAAATCACTAGTGTCGCACATTAATTCAAAATCATTATCTTAGTTAGGTGATATTATAACAGGAGCAGCCACAATATTATTTTTTAAAGTGATCAATACTAGTATACACTCTTCAGTGAAGTAAAAAAATAAATTTACATTGATAAAAGGTGATTCATTTGGTCCGATATTCTTTAAAACTCTTGCAATAAATGTAAATAAAGTCTAATGTGGGCCAAAAAACTCTAAATATGATTCACCGTCATAGGTCCAGGTAGGTCTTTAATCACATTGATCACTATAAGATCAAATTCCATACCATTATCTGATATTTTATTTTAGAAGAAAATGAATCATTGGACCATAAAATGACACTTTTCCCTGTTTAGTACTAGGAAATTATCTTCATAGTGTAACAGAACTATGTCCAAATTTCTTAGGTAAACTTAGAAATATTGTCCATATATGGAGAAATAATCCATAAAATCATTATAAATTTAAATTCTATATCATGAAAAATGTTTTTCATGAACTACTGAAATTTTTTTTGTCTATTACACATTCCAAATTAAATCTATTTATATGTAAAGGTTCTTAAATGACATGTCAATGTAGTTTTGGAGTAATATTCCGGGTCGACTGCAATTCGATTATATCTGGATTATCCATCCAAAAAATAATAGAATTAATTTCCAGCTAATATCTCTAACATATGATCCACAAATAAGAGATCAAAATTTTCCTTTCAATTCCCCATGTATATATTTATATAATAAATACATACATGCCACCCAGTAATTGTTTGAGTCGATATTAGCTCATCTTCATTGTTTTTAACAATGGTCAAGCCTCCTTTATTCAGGACAAGATGAAGATGACTAAACCACACACTATGAGAGATGGAAAATATTTTAGTAGCATTGAGAATCTTAAGTACCTATTTCCTAAAAACTTCTCTCATCAGTAGACTGAGTCACCTCTGGGGTTGACATTTTTGTTTAGTACCTCCCTCTAATATAATTATGTGGCTGTAAATCATGGTATTGGCCCCCTTGACAATAGAAACACCCCAAAAAATTGATTTTTTATGAATTTCTAGGATTAAATTAGTTTTAAATCATTCAATTTATTCACCTCTAAACTTATGATAATTGGTAGACTAGTAGTTGTTTCAATTAATGAATACTTTAATGTTTTTTGTAGAGGCATTAATTTTAATATTGGTGGCTTGATGACTGAGGGTATGAATGGTCGAATGGAATATCACATTAGAGGTTCAATGTAATCCACATCCTCCTTATCACTTAATTTGTATTCATCCAGATATAGGGTTTCTCTATCATCCTCAAAAGTATTGTAATCATATTTCTCATAAGTGATAAAGAAGTCCTGATAATCAAATGAATCTCCACCTTAATTGGAAGATTTTAAAATTTAAAATACTACTTGTTCATCAGTAAATCTAAAAATAATCCTTCCTCGGTTTACATAAATCAATTCCATCCCGGTTAAGTGAAATGTTATCCCAAGAATAATGGGTATATATCCTTTCTCCCCTATATCCAAGATATGGAAAACAACAGGAATGATGAACTTACCAAAATTGACTAAGATATTCTCAAGAAGTCATTGAGGATACTAGTTGGAGAGGTCATCCAGTTGAATTGAAACCCTCATTGGTTTCAAACCATCAAGACCTAGCATTCATAATACACTCATATTCATGATATTCATATTTTCACTAAGGTCACATAAGGATTTCCAAAATTCACATGTTTTGATAGTACAGGAATCGAGAAACTCCTAGGGCCTCGCATATTTGGTGGGTGTTTCTATTAAATAATTTCAGATCACTCTTCATTCAAGGATATAACTTTTAGGACTTCCATTTTACTTTTATTAAAGATAAACTCCTTTATAAACATTTCATAAGAAGGCATCTGAGTGTTATCCTCTTCCAAGGGTATATTGATGTATGATTGCATAAATATACCTAAAAATATTTCGTATTGTCCCTATATTTTGAATTTTATCATTATATCATAATGGGGTATAAGGGTTTTTATGGTCACAGTTCCATATAAAAATATTTCTTTTTAGGTTTCTCTTTATTGGGATATTTTTCATTTGGTTCTGATTCTAGATTTTTTTCATGGCTAGCATTGTGTGTGGTATCATCACTATCATTACTGATTATTGAATCATTTTTTTAGGTTATTTTATCTTAATTTCATCACCTATTTATGGTTTCTAAAAATTCACTATTTTTTCACTCGTAAGGACCACACACATACCCTTCACTATTGGATGTGTCTTGGTATTACATGAAAATGTACCGAGTAATCAGTCTGATAGAGTCTTGGAGATCCTTCCCACTAGGTGATCAAGATTCTAAAGGGAATCCTTATGATTCTACATATCATTTTCATGGGAATTCATCCTATGATCTCCCATCTAAAAAAATGTAGTGATATAATTTTAAGGATTTTATAATGGGATGGGGCTTATTTTTTCTACCTTAGATAATTTTTTAGAAATTATTATTGTTGACCTGGTTGAAATTGTTGAGCTCTATTAGAAAATGTTGTTGGTGAAATTGTTATTACGGTTTAGGTTATGAATTTTGAGGTGAGTACCTAGGTTTTTTCTAATTTCGTGGTAGTTCTTGACCATTCCTCTATTGATTATAACATTTATTATGTTATTGTAGATGTTAACCCAAAATATGTTGATAATACTACTGCTAAAATTGCTAGGGTTTTTGAAACTATTGATTTTTTTATTTTAATTTATGTAACTACAATCCTAGATTTGGGGTTCTTCCATTCATTATCTATATTCCTTATATGTGTATAGTAATTTATATATTTCACAATCTTGTATTTCTATAATAGGGGAATGAGGGGTGGTGGAGGAGTAGGTAGATGAAAGGTCTCAATATTTTTCATTAGGGATTCAAATTGGGATTCTATTAATGTATTCTCATCCACGTGTTGAATTTCATGTTGGGGTGATCCTTTGACAATCTTATTTAGATATAAATTGTGGGAGATCTCATCTAAATTTTTATTACTAACATCTAGAATCTTGACCATTTGTCCACCATCAGTGGCAGTGTACACTATAGTGTGTTAATTTTGTTGGATTCCAGGGTATAATATTTTCATCTATATCTAGAAATCAAGTATGTGATGTGGGAACTTTTGGTTGATCTCCTAAAAGGAATTTCAGGCTTCCCAAGTTGATTCCCCATCCATTTTAGCATATTTTCATATCTCTTTATAGAGATTCTAACTCTGTATTGGTGGGAAATATTTAATTAATAACTTTTTGGATAAATCATACCAAGTCTTAGTGGGCTCAAGATCATGAATTTTGAGCTAATCTATGGCTTTATCATATAAGGAAAATTGAAATACCCTATGTTTGAAATCATCAAATGATGCACCTTGACTTCTAAAGTTGTCACAGACATCTATGAAATTGGATATGTGTTCATTGGGATATTTTTTGTAATTTCAACTAAATTGTCCCTATATATGGATCATATGGATGATTATAGTTTTAATTTCAAATATATGTGCCTATATAAGATGCAATATGATGTTGGGAATAAAAACACTAATGGATAGAAATTCATAGTCTATAATAGTGAACTCCTAACATATAGTTCACTCTCCATTCTATTTTGGTGGAACAAATTGTAAATTTTTTTGGTTAGGTGGTGTGAGATTATGATGCTCAGCCATGATGGAATGGTGACACGCATAGATAGATCTCTCGATCTCAGGATCAAAATATGTCACTTTTTGAGTGTCTATGCACCTAAATCAAGATAGAGGCCCCTTACCCTTTCACTAGTTAAATGAGAGAGAACAACGGTTCTTTTACATGTGAAAAAATTGTAAAAAGAGAGGGATAAAGAGACATAGGTGAGTGAGGTAATCCCAGGTTTTCAACAAAAATTATTGTTCCTAGGTAACAACCATCCTTAGAAATGGAAACAAAATATGAAAGTCCTAATTAATGTCATTCATTCTACATATTCATTAATTAGACTATAATTTAAAAAGTCCCAAACTACACAAGATACAAAGGCATAGCATAGAGGTAGTGTGACATTTAACCCATAGAAAAAAAAGATGAAACACTGGAAACCAAGCTTTTAGAACCTTGTAGTAAGATTCCTCATGAACTCATGTATGTTTGGTTATTCAAACACTTATGTGTCATAGTTTTAATTTATATTACAAAAAATAAATAACGTTTAATTTTAGGTCTTATGGAAAATATAATCCTATGTATAGTATGGGATATTCTAATATATTAGGTTATGAAGTAATGAAAAGGTCACCAGTTGGTTTTAGTCCAACAAATTAGATCTACTAAGCATTTAAAACCTTTTATTAGGATTCTTAATGAAATATCCTATGATTGTTTTTACTCATACTTAAGTATATTGGTTTTAATTAAAAAATAAATAAAGGATCGCTGTCAATTTTAGGCCCTAATAAAAAGATAATTTTAAATCTATCATGGGATAATCCTATGAATTAGGATGCGAAGCAGTGAAAATGTTACCAATTCAGTATATTCCATCAAATTGGATCTACCTAAGCTAGAAACTAATATATTTTTCTAGAGATAGTAAACAAACTAGTTTCAATAAGCTTAGAATCTATGTAAGAAAGCATCACAGGATATTGGTCATGGCCTACTCAACTACAATTAAGTTATGGTATTTAAATTAAAATTACCCAGATCAAGTTTATACAAAAAAATGGATAAATATTTGTTTTTAACCTAATTACTAGAAAATTGATCAACCAAGTTTTTATTTAAAGTTTCATTAGTTTTAAATTCTCCCTTACTCTCAACCCCTAACCCAAATTGGATTAGTTATGCATAATGATGTTAATAAAAGGAAAGTTACTAAGTAGAACACTTTACAAAATAGTTAATTAATTCTGAATAATGTAATCCATAATGAAATAAATTTATAATCATTTAAATAATTAATTGAATGGATGAACAATAAATAATAAAACAACAATTAATGATGAACAAACATTAAAAATGAATCATCAATGTACGAATAGAAAATGAGCAATCCACAATCACAAGATTGTAAACTACAGCAAAGGATTGGTGAAAATGGGAATGAAAATTAATGAAACTAAGTTTGGTGGAAAGCATAGAATAAATAAACACAAAAAAGAAAAGGGTTCAACTATCTTTCTGAGTCTCTTGTCCCTGAAGGGGGTTCTATGGTAATTATAATCTCAAGTGGTTTGGGGAATGTTAATGTTTCTTGTCATGGGATTTCTTTAATTGAATCATGTTCTAAGAATAAAAGTATGTGTATGTGGGTTTCAAATTTTTTAATTTACATCCTCAATAATATTTGAATATCTTGGGTCAATCAATTTTCATGGATTGTGTCTTCAACAAGATTGATATTTCAAACATTTCACATTGTGTAATTCGTTCACACCAAGAATTTTATTCACATATATTACTAGTTTCATGTCATTTCAATTGTCCTACAAGTGTTTTGTGTGAGGAATACACTTCATGAATCTATTTCATGGCATGTAATGTCTGATTTTGTTTTTTTTTCAGCATCTCCTAAATATTATTGAGTTTCGATTCCCTGCAAAAAGAACCCAAAATTGGGTTCATTATCAAATAAAGAGTGATTATATCGTAAATAATTATATCCAATATATTTATATATATATATAAATTAAAATTATCATTAACCTTTTAATCGCTTATTCAATTCTTCTATAACATCTATAAATAAGGAAGACCCAAATATCAAATATAATTTTCATGACCTAATCCAAAGTGGAGAGATTAGTGTTACTACTTCTAAAAAAATGAGGAACAAAATGATTAGAGGAGACTTTATGATCTTACATTTCTATATAAGATCCCTTAAAAACAATTGGATTAAATTAACCAATAAATAATGGAGGTATTAGATAGTTTGAGAGATGAGGTATCATGACCAAATAGTGTGAAATCTGAGTTGGAGGTTATAAAGTGTTATTTTAGGTTTTAAAACCAAAATATTTCTTTTTCTATATAATAAAAATGTAATAGGTTTCCACTAGGAGTCTAGTAGTCTCCCAATATAGTTACTATGGTAGAGTAAGTAGCTTATTCCAACCCCAACCTAATTTTATTTTTTATCCATTGAACATAATAGTGGATGTTTTGATGTAAGGTATAATTCCTCTTCTATTTTTTATCCTCTTAAAATAGTATTTAATTCATTAATGAATCCTCTAAGCATAAAATACCTTCCTAAATATATCTAAAAATTCTTTAAGATGAAAATATAAAAGATAATACTGACCCATTTAGGATAAGGTTATTACATCATGGAAACAAAAGTGAAGAGAACTATCATAAAAATATTTTTTTCAAAACGAAAGAATATTTATATGATGACATATTGGTTACACAACCATTTTTACACTATCCACCAATTCATTAATTTATAAAACTTCCACAAAAACATGAATATTCATATTCAGGAGATAAATCAACATTATTGTTTATTTTATTAGAATATTTATAAAAGGGATAGGAAAATATATTTCTCAGGGTTTCTAAAAATCACAAAACTACCATTGTATAGACTATTACAAGTATCAAAGGTATAAATCCATCAATATAAATGCACATGATATTGTTGGAGGGTAAATTTAAACACACTATTGAGTACCAAATAAGACCAAACCATAATATGAATTACATTGTAAATGATAATTCCACTAATCTATTATATTCATTGAAAAATATACTATATTTTAGAGAGTTTAGGATGAAATAAAATACATTTTATGACTAAGAAGGGAATAAAAATAGTGGTTATTAATGAAATGATTCAGAAAATTTTATCATGAATTATCATAGGGTGGAGAGTTTCTATAATATATAGAAAGATCAATTAGGTAATAATAAAGGATAAATTCTAAATGCATTTTATTGATCAGATGACAAAAAAAGTATTATATTACACTCTCATTTTTTATTTCATAATGGTATCTTAGAATACAACCAATTTCTAATAGACCCATTAGACTAAGATAATATAATTATTAATTTTCCATAAGGAACTTTTCCAATATATAAATTCCTTCTCTAATATGTAGTTCTCTTGGCACATTATAAAGATGTATGATGTTAATCTTATTATATATAATTAAAAATATAACTGAAGTGTTTATATTAATTTTCCAATATATGTGATTACATTTTAATATTTTATTAAAAATATATCAAAATTATTATAGTTGTATAAATAAACCAAATTTATACTAAATTGTGAATAATACCACTTTATAATTAAGGAAACTAGTTGTGATTTAGTAATATTTCTCTAGGTATAAAATTTATTTTTAAAATGAAATAATTCAATTGGAATTTACACTATAGGAAAAAAATCAATAAAGGTGGTGTGATGTTTTTTGGTCCATATGGAATTATATAAAAAAATTATCAAGGAATTCTCATGAAATAAAAAATATTTCTATATAATATTCATCACATATATATATAATTTACAAAATGATTCTTTCACTATTGATAAAGAACGTGATGTTTAAATTTTTTGATAAATGATTAAAAACATATAACAAATTGATTAAAGAGTTTATTTAAGCACCAATCATAACCACAAAAGACTAGAATCTACCATTTAAAATATATAGTGACACCATTTATTTAATAATAGGATATATTCTTATCAGTTGAATGGAAGAAAACATGATGTTTTCTATTAAACTAGAAAGTTACTAAAATGAAGTTAAATTGAATTGTGACTTATAATATAAATAAATATCTATAATTTTTTATTCTGTTAAGAAATTTTTTACCTTATCTAAATGGTAGCAATGTGATTTATAACACTAACCACTAAATTTTTTTGAAAAAAATACAAAAAATTAACAATATTGACACTCGTTAAATGGTGTTTTGTTATATGATTTTCACCTGGAAATCAATTATAAGAAAGGTTTTAGGTATTAATTTTTCAATTATTTATCTGGGAAGGAATATACATAGGAGGATCATTTAAATCCAGTCATGTGAGAGTTCCCTAATGAAAAATTATTCAATGTCAAAACCCAAAATCTTCCATGTATTTTAGCGACTAAAGATTATATTTCATAAGGATTAATTTTATTAGGGTTGATATGGAATAATGGAAATAGGTTTAATGGTGATGTAAAGTACTACCTTTAAATGGTCCAATATTTTTCCAAATAAATTACAAATGTAATTATCAGAAGATTATTTTTGGGGAAGAGGTGTTGTTTATTTTGAATCATTATCATAAATTTACATTTGAAGAAAAATAAGGATATTTAAAGACTATTTATAATCAATTGTAGTATTAGTTATTATTTAATAAAATTTTAAAAGATATAACAGATTATATCAAGAATTGTAGAAATTTTAAAAGAACTCTAATTGATCAAATATGATAAAAAATCTACATCATAGGATACTAGATGTTGTGAAATTCAATTTTAGTGTACTATACAACAGGGGTCCATTTCCAAAAAAAACACACTGAAATTTATATATATATATATATATATATATATATATTATGATGTGGTTTATTTTGGAAGTGGTTTAATGTTTTTTCTTTATGAAAAAACATAGTTTCATCAATTATGAAGATTTTTATTAAACACATATTCTATAGATATAGACATTCAAAACCCATAATTAGTAATAATGGTATTCATTTCTAAGAAAACTAATTGTAAACATTAGTGTAACAATATGAATTCATAACTATGATAGAAAAAACCTATCATCCACAAAATAGAGGATAATATAAAGATTAAAATAAATCATGAAATAGTATTTTAGATAAAATACAACATAAATCAATGAAATATTAGATACTTAAGCATGAGGTTTCACTTCTAGAATATAGAACCACCAAGAAAAGTGTACCATTAAATATTAGTGTTTAAAAATGGAATTCATTTTTCTATTGATATATAGGTAAATGAAATCTATTTTATGATGGCCATAAATTTTAATTACATATATTCATACAATAAAATGATATTTTATTTAATGAGATATAGGAAATCAGAAGATAATCATATGAGAATGTAAGGATTTTTGGAGTTCGGGACCAAATTAAGTCATAATAAGTTCATAAAGAAGAAGTATTTTAAATTGGCATAATAAGTTTTATTATTTATTTCAAGACTCAAACTAATTTTAGGGATACTGAAGTCTAAGAGGTTTTTACCATTAATTATGATACATGTTAACCATAATGTAGATGTCAATATTACTAGAGAATAAGAAGAACCATTTTTAATGAATTAAAAATATTGAATTTATAATTGTAATAGATCAAGGAGGATAAATCCACCATCATGATTTTAATAGATTCAAAATATAGAGTTATGGATGATGAATCTCTATGAATTACTCTTGGTAGCTAACCTAACAAAATTATTTCTCTTTCTTAGTTAATTTTTTTTAGTAAACATCTATTCACACTACTGAACATGATGTGTAAAATTTATAAAATATATTTCGAAAAAGGAAACTAGTTAAAGAGGAATATTACACCCAAAAATAATAAAGGGAACAAAATAAGAAGTTGAGTATTATACTTTCTAAATATTTCATATTGATTTATAAAAACCTTAACGTGATATAATTTAGTAATCTCTCTAAATTTTTACATATTTATTATAATTTAATATTTAGGTGTGGGGGAGATTGAAGTACTATAATATTTCTATTAAATACACTTGATAATTCTATCTATTTACACTATGAGATAGATCACCTATATAATCAATAGTCTCTTAATTATATAACATCAATACTAATGTTTAATTTAAAATGTTTTTGGTATATTTTATTCTGACATGTATAATATTTTTTTTAAACCAGTATGGGTTTTTTTGGCAGAGATTATTGTTATAGGGATCCAATTTGAATATTAATTTGATAATTCATATAAATAAGAGTAAAATGAGCACAGTGGAACTAAATAAAATTTTTTAAGATTATTTTAAATAGTTTGTGTGACTAAAAGAGAGTTATATAAAAAATAGTTAATAGAAATATGAGAGTTTGTTTTTTTTCATGCTTTTATGACCTAGTTATCATAATTAATTTTAGAATAAATATACTGCATTAAATTTTTTTAGTTCTATATTATCTATATTCAATAAATAAGTTATATTCATAGGAATTCCCAAAGAAAAAAAAATTAGTGCATGTATAGTTCTAAAAGGAAATGAAAATTATTAGAAATTATAAACTCAGGTAAATAAAGTGAAGATAAAGTATCATATTGTTTTATCTGTAGTATCAAGAATATGTATAATAAAAAAGTGGATGTGGAACATGAGAATTATGTATATATTAAGATTCATCATGTTAGGATTTTGATTATACTAATTCCTACTAATTATATTCAATGACCTAAGAATAAAACAAGAGAGGAATTCATGAATTTTTAAAATCTCTGTGAGTAGTTACTAGGGAACTAAACAATCAAGAGTGGGAGACTGTGATTAGTACAAATTTTTCATTTTTTATAGAATTTTTCTTCTTAGTTTTATGTGTTTTTATAATTACAATCTATTTTGAAATAATAATTTTAATACCATTGGATGATTTGAAAATAATGATTGAATATTGATCATTAACTATGTGGTGTCCATTTATTCAAGATACATTTTTAATCATGTATCAATTTTAAAATAATTTAGTGATTTTTTTATTTGACTTCTAGTTAGGAAGATGAGCAGTGTAAAATTAGTTAATTGAATTAAAATTATATGTATAAATATATTGAGAAACATGAATAGAGAATTCAACTCGATGTTATATTAATTGATTCCAAATCAAATGAATACAAAATAATGTTATTTTCATCTATAAATAAGAATACATCATTAAAAGAATTACTTTATGTGTGTTGTTACTTAAGAGGGTGTCATAATTTCAATGTATCCTACACCATCCCCTAAAGAAGAAAATATTTCAATGTCAATATGTATTATATTCCATTATAGTTAAAAAACATCCACACTTTCTTTAGATTTTATCTCAAGGGATAATGTTTTTAATGCAATATTGTTCATAAACTTAACAGTATAGTGATATCATCAATATTATATGGTGAAAATTATCAAAACATAAAATTAATCCCATGTTGAGTGTATCTGTTTCCTCTAGAATTGGGGATGATCTCGTTGATTTAAGATTCAAACATTCCAAGAGGTTTCTAACGGGTTTGTTCATAGAACCGAAAATATCCAATGATTCCATATCCATTTGGACCTACTTTCCAAAGGTAGGTGCTCATTAGTTGTGGACTGATGAGGCTTAGGAATTTTTATTGGTCGAGAGGATGGGAGGTCAGACTCATCACACCTTTTTTTAGGGGAATTATTGTGTACTTCGGGACTCTCTTTATAGATTTAAGTTATGTTCGTGAATCCTTATTACATTACCAAGTATAAAATGGGCAGTCCTTTAGATTTGAAAATCAATGATTAAAAATGAAAAAAAATTAAAGAATATTTTATATGTATTCGAGGATATTTATTGATTGAGAATCATCTGTATTCGTTAGAGATTCTTAGTCGATGGTATCATTAAATACATAAAAGTCCCTTGGTCATTATGATGACCATACTGGTTTTAAAGCCACTCAGTGGGGCACTTAAAGTTTATTGTCATTCTTGAAGGACATGGATTATTTCAGTGTCGGGATCGTACCCGCTGATGGGATACCTATGTATCCTTTGTTTAGAAAAGGAATCATAACCCACGTAGTTATAATAAGAGAGTATGGTGTTTATGATTGATGGCTCAAAGAAAGATGTCATAATTACTTTTACACTCTAATCTCACATGAGTCATGCTCGGTGTGAGAAACAAGAGGTATTAGTAAAACCAGAAAATTGTGACATGAAATATGTAATCAAAAGAAATGATGTGGGGCTTATGTATGTATGACTGCCCAAATAGATGAAGGTTAAGATTTACTTCAGGGAAGAAATCTAGGAACAGGTTCTATAAAGGTGTGTGTGATTTATGGAGATTTAGATACTCTAATCTTGGGGCTTACTCCTAAGGAAAATGCCCAAGTTATGATGGGACTTATGATTGTGTTTTACTTCTGAGAAGGAATCCCAAATCAAAAAAGTAATTATTACTGGTCAAGAGAAATTAATACTGGGGCTTATTTCTGAGAAGGAGGCCCAGGTTAAAGGGATTTGAAAATTAAGGGACTTAGGGCTTACTCCTAAGGAGGATGCCCATATTTGAGACTGGGGCTTACTCCTGAAAAGGAGGTCCAGGTTTAAGAGAATTATGGTTAGGGCTTACTCCTGAGGAGGATACCCATATTTGGGAACTTTAAGACTGGTGATTACTCCTAAGGTAGATGCCCATATTAGGGGACTTGGGGATTACTCCTAAGGCGGATTCCAAAAAATCAATTAGGACTTGGGGATTACTCCAAAGGAGGATGCCCAAATTAATGAAAATTTGGACTGGGGCTTACTCTTGAAAAGGAGGATGCCCATGTTAAGGATTATCTCATCTTAAAGGATGAGGTTGAATGAATTAACTCTCTAACTTTAGTGACATTAAGATGTGTAAATCACTAGGTTTTGAGAGATGTTCCACGGAATTCCTTTCAGATAAGGATTTCAATCAAGAAAACATACCATAAATGGATTTGAAGAGTGTCTTGAAGACTGAATCTTGAATTGGAGAGGTGGAATGGCATAAGAGGGGTTAAATGGGCAGAAATGGCACCCAAAAAATTGAAGGGCGTGCAAGTCCTGGCAGGCGCGCAGGTACTGCGTGGGTGCGTAAGTCCTGGGCGCGCAGGTATACCTGCGTGGCACATGGGTAATTTCACGATTGTTAACCAGTAGGGTAATACTTGGGTGATCCTTGATCAAGGGCTTTATAATTATCCTGAGGTACTTCCAGAAGAGTGGCATGCAAGTTTCAATGAGTAGGTAAGGAGGCGTGCAAGTGTGTCCATTTCCATTATGGTTAAAACACATAGGCATGAAAGTTTTAGTGAATTATAACACTTAGACCTTATTCCTCTTGTTTATACCTTCCATTCTAGGTAAATAATTACCTTAGAAGTGTTCGGAAGACTTGAAGAAGAGACTTGGGCGTTCAGAGCTCTGTATCTGAATTCTAGAAAAAATCCGTCTGAAATGGGGGGTCCACCGGGGGTATTTATAGGCTAGAAAAGACCTTGGGTAGTTTTCAAAGAGGGCGTTCAAGTCACTTGCATGACCATTATGCGGCGTTCACGTGTACGTACGTGACAGTGAGGGAACTTGCGCGGCCCAAAGGTATTTGACTCCTTGTTCATGCCTCTGTCGATTTTTGATGTTTTCTTCAAAGGATGAATCAATTTGTGCTAAGTCATTTTTCCTTTTCATTCTTTTAGACAATGTGACGAAAAGGACCGTCAACAAAAAATCCCCCCTCAGAGTTGGATTCGAAAGAATAAGGATGTGACTCTGAGGAAAAGAAGAAAATCAAAGGGAAAGAGGCGTGCAAGTGTTCATCGCGCAACACTCATCGCGCAGGTGAGAGTCGTGCAGGGTTGGAGCACGCTAGATTTTAGGCACGCGGGTGGGCAGCTTGGCCTATAAATGTGCGAACATTTGTCACACATAGCACTGACTTACGGATTTTTGAGCTCTCGCCGCGCAGGTCCCCTTCACTGCGCAAGTTTCTCTTTTTTCGCTTTTCTTCGCTGTTGCACTGCTGTCAAGGCATCTGAACCTGCGCGGTGATACCTGCGTGCCAAAAACATGCGTGACATATTATACTTGTGCGACACATCCACACTTGCACGCCAAGATAAAACTTGCGTGCCTTAATTCCTTTGACATTTTTTCGAATTATTTCACAAATTTTATGAAAAATAAACCCATTTAAGAGTTAATTTAATCCATTTTTTTATAGATTCAATAGCTCCCAAGAGAATCGGAACGGCTGATGAACTGGCTAGCAAACGTCTTGATGATATGATGAACATCATTGGCCCTGATTATTATACCTTCTGTGATAGCACTCTTCCAGATTTGGCCAAGTATCTGAATAAATATCACTTTTATTTCCCACAAAGCACTTATCTGCCTTTGTACGGTTAAGGTCATCAATGAAAAGTCACTATTCTAGAAGGAAAGAACTATCTCCCATTTTCATGGTTTTATAATTACACCCACTTTGCTTCAGCAAATATCTCATATGGAGGAGGATTTATAAATGTTGGAACATTGGAGAAGGCCCACATGATGCATCATAGCCCTTGTACGCCAGATATGAAACCTCATAATCCTGAGCTGCAACCACATTGTCATACTTCAATATTTAGAAATGCTCAGATGAATCAATCCAAAGGTTGGAATAGAAGTTGGGAATTCCATACTAGGGGAGGTGTGAAGCCAACTTGGATGTGGGGATACTAGGTATGACAAACCTATGCAGATTTTGTTGAATATCTGAAAGGAGTTGCGATATATGAAGCTGTCTGGGATGGGGAAACATATGTTTACAGACATGATAGATTCATGCCGGAGATACTCATCCATTAGAGCCCAGAAACCAATTCATTCCATCTAAATCATGGAGAATTAGGCATCATTCTGTGGGATGTCCACAGGATCTCAGGGGCTCCAATTTTGGGTGACAAGTATGATGAATTCATTCCTCCCAAGGTGACTTGGAATGATTCATTGAATACTTCTGCTTTGGCTTGGGAATTATTTAAAATATTCTATAGGCTCAACAGTTCAGAGACCTCCTTAACTCATTCTAGAAAGCATATTCATCCGGAGGAGTGGATGAATATATTTCTTACTGAGAAGAAATAGAAGGAGCCAAAGGATAAGGATCCGAAGAAGAAAGGATCCAAGAAAAAGAAATTCAAGGATAAGAGGCCCACCCGTCCTACCACATGCCCAAAAACTGAGAAGAGGGGTGCTCCTGGCACATTCTGGCCAACTATAGAAGCAGGAGAGTTTGAGAAATGGTGATATGAGGTGAACCAAAGGATTCCAAATAAGACTTGTCTGGCGGGCTTCTTGGCTTTGTGGCTCAGCATTTATCTCTTTCCTGTCAGGGACTCGAAGGAAGGCGTCCGGCCAGGGACCTTCGTTATTGCGGCAAAGTTGGCTGAGGGAAAAATGGTTGGGTTGGATACCCCCATTTTAGCAAATATTCAAAGGAGTTTACTTCATGTCTTCATGGGTAAATTTACTTTGAGAATAGTGGGGCCATTCCAGGTTTTATGGGGATGGATCACCACTCGCATTAGGACTTATAATGTACAGAATGGAGTACAAATTCTTGGAAGTTATTTCAGTCCATCAGTGAAAGAATTCTTTGGAATGTCTCCATTAGATATTAATGCCTATGACATAAAAGTGAGGTTGATCATGTTTAAGGAATTCAAATTCTTTCCCTATGGAAATCCACCAACCGGGCGGATTGTTGATGATGGAACATCCCACTTGGATTTGAGGGCATACATGCTGGCCTATAGAGATGGTGTGCTGATTGCCAGGATTGACTGATAGATTATATGTGAGGCCTATGATCCATATAGATTTTCATGGAAATTAAAGTGTTTGCAATAGATTGATGTATCTCCCCCAGTACATGTCAGGTTAGAGAAAAATCGGATGGTTGCTCGGAAACTGTGGTTGCTGACATCTAGGGAGAAGACTGGGGCGGTGTTTGATCTACCAGTTGAAAGAGTGGGACATAACTTGACAACATGGTATACCGAGCACTGGATAGTATCATACCCTAAAGGGGTGCTGAATCACCCAGTTTATCAGGTAGGTAAAAGGAAGAGTGCTGTAGAGAAAGAAACCCTTCCTCATGAAGGTGATGCTTCCCCACCTGAATCTGATTTTCCAGATTCCTCCTCTAGGACTGATTCACTGGATTCCTATGATGGGTATAATGAGGCATAACAAGTGGAAATGTGGCCTCATGCCTGATATAATCCTCTGGTTAGAATCAAAAGACCCAATCCATCAACTCCTAGTGAGTTACTTCATTGGGGTACATTAATCATTACTACTTTATAGAGAAATAAGTCTTATTTTCTTATCCTCTATCTATAGTTGCAGGAGCTGGGAAGAAATTGAAGTTGAAGATTGTAGGAACTTCCCCATAGCCTTTTGGTACACGCACTGAATATCTACAACCAGAGGTTGTCCAGACATGGCAGAGTTTATATTGTGGTATTGAAACTGCCTGGATGGATTTATACGAGGGGCTGCAACTCCCTGGAATATGGAATCTTCTCTCTTTTACTGATATTAATTTCAAAGATAGCCCCAATGAAGTGAGAGATTATATCAGAGAGCTGGAAATGCTCATATATTCCACTGATGATTCCATTCCTGTCACCAAGTGGGTGAAGGAAATGATAGATTGTGGCGCCGCTGAGTGGAATGATGAGGAGTGGCACGATTACGTGGCCCTTGAAGATGTAAGTTTTCTTTCCTTATTTGCTTTGCAACTTGATTTCTGTCGAAGAGTTGTTACTCAAGAAAGTAATTTTCTTCATCTTGCAGCTTATAAAGAAATGAACTAATGAGGTTCCTTTGCCACAGTATAGCCCTGGTGGTACAGCCATCGGGGATTCTACTGAATCTCCTCGCGAGTCGGGCGAGTTATCTCCGAACCAGCAGGCCATTAATGAGGATTTGGACATAGTTTTCCATTCTCCCATTCAGGTACCTATAATAGAGACTATCGACACTCCCAAAAAGACAAAGAAGAAAAGGTATCGGAGGAAGAAGTCCACAACTAAACTCTTCATCAGTAGTGGTAAGTCCTTCGGATAATCATGAATTTTAAATCATGAAAAAGATTTCTCATTTTCCTTGGGATTGCAGGGGATTCTTTAATTTCCCCTTTGAGGGAGAGGAATGATCCTCATCTGAGGACCATAGAGGGTGCTGAGGAACAATCGCAAATTCAGGCTGACTTGGATGCTCCTGAAAAAGATCCAACATCTGTTCCCAGTATCCCTCCTTCTGTTCTATTCTATGATACTTCAGGTTCAACCCCTGCAATAGAGATTTTGGTGGCTATTGCAACTGATGCCGCGATTTTATCTGAAGATGCTGCCCAGGGTCAGGGACCGCAAGATAAAGGTCTCCAAGAAGACACATCAAATGCTTCCACTAGTGAGACTAACCAGGATTCTGAGATGACATTATATGAAATGATGGAACTTGGCGCATCTTTTGAAGATTTTATAAATCATGTTAAATTACCATGTAATTTAGAAGATTATGGACGTGAGTGTTATCCTTCGTCCTATTAAGAATAACTTCTTATTACATGTCTAATCATGATTGGTTCAAATGTGCAGTTTTGTCTGAGCAAGCTGCTGAACTACTCATGCCTGAAGGAGGTATAGAAAACCCTACCATTGTAGATACATTAGCAAAAGTCAAGCTGAACCCAATAGAGATTCCTCAAAATCATCCTGAAAATCCTATTGAAACTAGGAAAGATGGGGAGGAACCTTTTCAGGTTACTGATTTACTGTTGGGTAAGGAATAACAATATTTGTGATTGTACTTAATTTGCAAGACAACCAATTAACTTTTGTTATCCTTTGAAACTAACCAAAGCTTTCAATTAATTATGTAGGTCCATCAATTGCAATGGATAGATCTAGAGGTGATGCCTCAGCCTTTTCCCCAATGGGAATTGAAAGTGATGAACATCGGGTCAGGGGGGGAAGGAGAAGAATAGGGCACTTCCCTAAGTGCATTAATCCCAGATTATACTCCCCCCTGTAATAGTGACACTGAGTCGGACCCGGAAGTTCAAAAGGCGTTCCAATTTTCACGACGTAAGGCATGGAAGAACATATAGAAAATCATATTTGAAGTGCCTCTAGAGGAGCTTCCATCGAAGATTCCCCGACTGGCATCCCTATTTGTCATATTGGGACTTTGTGGTATTGGATATGAAAAGATACATGTCGTAGTGAAACAGGTCATTTTCAGGAGGGAGCAGGAGAAAAAGTGTCGTGAAGTTCTAACCAGGGTGAAACTGTCAGCCAATATTAGTGAATTTGAGGTTGTGGTATCCCAAGCTGAGGCTGACTATGCTGCCAAGATGATGGAGCTAAAGCATAAGATCAAAGATAAAGTCGTCCAGCAAATGCACCTTTAGCAACAGTTAGACGCTGTTACTGGGGAACTTGACCAACTCAATAATTCATTGGAGGGAGCTCAAAAGAATGGTATGAAGGCCATCACAGATTCCAAGAAAGCACTCCATCAGGATGAAAAGAGTGAAGTTGGTCGGGTGCATGAGCTTTAAGTAGCTACTGATTAAGCTCAGGACGTTGTTCATCAAGTGAACACTTATGTTGACAGCCTCTTGTAATTTCCTGGAAAAGAGAAGAGACTCCAATATGTGTACGTCCTTCTAATCTCTTTTACACCAAATGAAAAACATTTAATCCACAATCATTTGTGCATGCATTTTCCTTTACTACTAGCTTTAGATTTTTACCTAAGCCAATGGGCTTAGTAAGCATAGTTTGATTTTTACTAGGATTATTATAAATAACCCTACAAACATTGAAACTTTTAATTTATCAATATTACCTAAATCATACAAAATGTATGTTTAGTGAGATAGAACATGACTTTTCTTTAGTGATCCCTTGTCTTTTGTGGGTAGTTTAAAGTCATGCATGTCAGAAATAAAAAGGGTTATGTTTAAGGTCAAAATAACTTCGACCGAATGGGTTAATACTGACTCAATTCCTTGATAATTTATCTGAAAACAAATTACCATGTTCAAGTTTGAGGGAAAATATGTAAACAAAGACTTAAGAAATTTCAAATCTGAGGAATTATATGAAAAAGCGCTAAAAGGCATTAGAAGAAGTAGTTCCCAAGAATGAAGTTGCCATTATTTAACAAACCCGTTAGGGGGTTAAATTATGTAGGGCCACCTAAGGGAATTGGCTGCACAGTCAAATAAATAGAATCTTTTGGCTGATAGGTACGTTATATAGACTACTTATGTAAGGCCGCCTAAGGGCACGTGCTGCATAGTCAGGAAAAAGAACCCTCAGAAATTTACTTTTCTACTGCTAAGAAGCTAGTGAAAGTTTATGGAGATTCACCTTTTCCAAAGTATAGAGTTTTCTGTATCGAAAGAGGTAATTGAATATGGAGAAGATATTTTCAATCAATATTGTCTAAGAATTGGATGAATATTACTCCTACGAAGGTCTTGCCCAAACGTAGGGAAGGAAAATATAAACCATAGACTTAAATACTTTCAGATCATGAAAAAGAACATGAAATAAATATTTTAAGGATGGCTATTTTTTACAGATCCTTACATATTTTTTATAATACCAATAAGTACAAAAGAGTATTTCTTCCCAAGAATGAAGTTACCAGTATCTGAAAAACCCGTTAGGGGGTTGAATTATATAGGGCCATTTAAGGGCGTTGGTTGCATAGTTAAATAATAGTATCTTTTGGCTGACAAATCTGTTATGGATACTGTTTTATGCAAGGCCGCCTAAGGGCATGTGCTGCATAGTCGTGAAAAAGAGCTCTCAGAAATTGGACATTTTTGTGACTAGAAGTAGAGAAAAGGGTTATGAAGATCTTAAAATATTTAAGGTTAGGATTATGACACATAAATATGGGTATTGTCCAATGTATGCAGAGATACACAGATCAATGCTAACCATAATCATGTTGTGGATGGGTCCTAAATTGAAATACGGGACTTCAATATGTATCCCATAAGGATGGGAATCAAGCCATACATAGTACTTGAAATACAGTATAACGTTGTGTGGGATGAATGTATGACAGATCTTAGTTTACGGTCATAGAGCTCAGACCATTATAAGAAATACACAGTGTGTTTTTTCATGGGGACTTTTCAGCTAGGGGACTGAAAGTGGAATTTGGGGTCAGGCCCAAAAGACTTGGGGCTGGATTCGAGGGACACTCGAACATTCCTACGTATCCCATAAGGATGGGAATCAATCCCACTTAGTTCTAGAAATACCCTATGTACAAATTTGGTTTGTACATGTGAAGGGTGAAAAGGGACTTTAGCGCAATGATGGTTTAACCCAAGATAAAAGGTTTGGGCATTGCCATGTATCCACATAGTCTTTGGAATGAAACATGATTGAAAATCAATGTAAATAATGATTCCCTCTCAAGTTACGGTATCAAAGAGTGTTACATTTTATTGTCATGCTGGGAAAAAAGTGTTGTACAGTTTAATGTCATATATAAAGGATGAAAGTGAACCAATGTAAAGATATTGATTCTGGGGGTGGTTTCACGAATCAACATCGTATGAGATGAAGGTGAACCGATGTGAAGAGATTGGTTTTGGGCTTGAACCTCAGGGGGTTGCCTACGTACCCAGCCTAGAAGGCAAAGATCAAAGTATGCGTTGTTCAATTAAAGAATGAATTAGTGATCAAGTTGTTCTTGGGGACAACGATCTAAAAAAATGGTGTTGGGGCTTATGCATGGTTAACAGCCTAGAGAGGGTGTTATGGTTGAAGTTTACTCTAAGATCATGTGAGTCATACTCGGTGTGAGAAACAAGAGGTAGCAACAACCTTAACGATGCACAATTTAATGTCAGGTAGGACATATGAAGGGACTATGCAGTTTAAAGTCTTGCAGTGAGGACTATTGGTGCTACACAGTTTAGTGTCATGTAGTAGGGACAAAATACAGTTTAACGTCATGTAGGACAAATATAGGGACACTTTTTAACATCATGTTAGATGTGAACATATTTTTTCATCATGTTGGACAATAAGGGTGTTGTACAGTTTAGCGTCCTATAGCTAAGACGATGGGGACAATACAGTTTAACGTCATGTTGGACGAAAGGGGGAGTGTGCAGTTTAATGTCATGCAGTAAGGACAAAGAAAACATTGTTTAACGTCATGTTGGATGTATAAGGGATTTTTTCATAGTTTAACATCTTTCTGGACATAAGGAACATGCAAATAGTTTAAGGTCATATGAAGGGACCGTAACTCATGATGCAGTTTAACATCTTATTGGACGTGAGGGAATTCTGTATAGTTTAGCGTCATGTAGTTTGGACATCACAGTTTAATGTCGTGTGGGAAAAAAGTTCCATTATTTTAAAGTCATATGAATGTACTGTTAGTGGTGTATTTTGTGTTTATATAAAATAATTCCTCAGAAATCTGACATTGGTTGGAGTAGTGATGAGTTCTCCATCCATTGAGATTAATGAATATGCTCCATTGAAGTAGACCTTATGTATTGAATAAGGTCCTTCCTATTTTGGTTCATGTTTGGTAGGTTTCTTTCCTAGTATCATTGGAGTTATGATAATTAATACCAGTTCTCCCTGAATGAATGAACGAAGATGAACTTTTTTTTGAAAGCTCGTTCAATTCGATTCTGATAGACTTCCAAGTGGTGCAAAGTGCACAATCGTTTCTCGTCTAACTGTTCAAATTCATTCAATCGCTTTTGATATTCTTCATCTTTAGATGACTGATCACAAATGGCTACTCTGAGTGAAGGCAATTGAATTTCAATGGGCAAGACTGCTTTTGTTCCATATACCAGTGAATATGGAGTTGACTATGTTGTAGTGCAGGTGGTGGCTCGATAAGCCCATAAAGTATGAAAGAGTTTATCAGGCCATGACTTCTTATCTTTATCCACCATCTTTTGTAGTATATTTGACAGAGTATTGTTGAAGGATTCTATCTGTACATTGGGAGCTGCATGATACTGAGATGAATGATTGGATTTGATGTTTTATTCTTGATACAACTTCTTTACCTCGGATGAACAGAAGTTGATGCCATTGTCCATCAATATGGTATGAGGGACACCAAATCTTGTAATGATGTTCGACTTGATGAAGCTAACAATGATTTTAAAAATAACTTATTTGAGAGGTATTGACTCTGCCTATTTGGAAAAGAAGTCATTAGAAGTAAGAATATACTTAAACTACTTGGTCGTAGCTGAAGGGTAAGGTCCCACTACATCCATTCCCCATGTGAAAAATGGCCACGAGTATTCAGCTATATGAAGCATCTCTGGAGGTTGATGAATGAAGTTGGAATGTACTTGGCATGAATGACACTTTTTTGTGAAATCAACACAATCATGTATCATTGAAGGCCAAAAGTGTCCAATCCTTCGAATCTGATCAGATAGTCTATGTCCAGACTAGTGGGCACCATAGACTCTTGCATGCACTTCTTTGATGACAGCCATTGTCTATTCACCATCAATGCATCTGAAGAGAACTCCATCAAAACCACACTTGTAGAGAATTTTCTCTATGTGATCTGGGCCATCATAAAGAGTAAAATTTACCACACATCGCTAGATTTGTTCTTTCTTGGCTCTATCAGGTTGAAGTGTTCCGTTTTGAAGGTATTCCCTGATAGGTGTCATCCATCCTGTAGTGTGACCATATAGTTCATAAATGGGACTAATTTCATTGATTTCATCTGTTCTGATTTGAACATAAGGTGAAATTGTACAAAGGTGGTCAATATTGATGGTTATCTCATCCCGATTTGGATCTGCCAGAGCAATGGCTATATTAGACAGTGCATCAGCTTTGGCATTTTGTGATCGCGGGACATAAGAAAATGTTGGTTCCAAAGAGAATTTCTCCATTTACTCTCTAACATAATCATTAAAAAGGATTAGTTATTATTTTCTGATTGCATAATCCCCATTGACTTGTTTGATTACCATGTCTGAATCACCTTTCACTTTTAAGTGATTCACTTGTGCTTGAAGCGCCAACTCCAAGCATGCGATGAGAGCTTGGTATTTTGCTTCATTATTTGTACCGCCTCCCAATAATGAGAAGGAATAAGGTAGCAATGGATTTTCAGGGGAAATGAGTACAACTCCGAACCCAACTTTGTTGAACTTAGGATCTTCCATTTTCCTCCCTGTTGGACTTCTGGAAGCACCATCAAAGTACATTTCCCATGTTTGAAGACTATCTTGAATAAAGAATACATCCTCATCAGGAAGATCAATATCTGAAGATGTATCTTCTACTGAAGAATGTTCAACAAGGAAATCAGCCAGAGCTTGGCCCTTTATTTCCTTTTGAGACACATACTGAATGTCGAACTGCTGCAAAATAACTGCTCACCTTGTCAGACGTCCTATAATCATTTGACGATTAAAGATGAATTTGAGCGGGTTATTTCAAGATACCAATTAGACCTCGTGATGTTGCAGGTTTTGTCTCAAATTTTTAACTGCAAAGATTAATGCTAGGAAGCACTTCTCAATATTTGAATATCAGGTTTCTGCCTCAAACATAGTCCGACTGAGATAGTAGAGGCTATTCTCATTCCCGGCATCATTCTTCTGGGCAAGAAAGGATCCTAATGATCACTCTAAAGCTGTCACGTAGAGGATAAGTGGTCTTCCTTCAATAGGTGGAATAAGTAACAGTGGACTCAAGAGGTATTTCATGAGAATATCAAATGCCTCTTGACATTCTTCAGTCCACTGGTAAGTGACTCCATTATTCATCAATTTGGTGAAGGGTAAGCTTTTGCCTGCCAAATTGGCGATGAAACACCGAATATAGGCTAAGTGTCCTTGAAGTCCTCTCAATTCCTTCAAATTTCGAGGAGGTGACATACCAAGGATTGACTTTTTCTTCTCAGGATCGACTTCAATACCACGATGGCGTAATACAAAGCTGAGAAATTTTTCTGAGGTTACCCCAAAAGCACATTTTAAGGGGTTCGTCTTCAAATTATGTTGTCAAAGCTTGCGGAATATAACTTCCAAATCAGCCAAGTGATTAGAACGTTGTTTGGATTTAACCACCAAATCTTCCACATAACATTCAACAAACTTCCCTAAAAAGGGTTTGAAGATACGATGCATGGCATGTTGATATGTTACGCCTGCATTCTTTAAGCCGAAGGGAATTACCCAGTAGAAAAACACACCCTGAGGGGCTCTGAAGGCTGTATATTCTTCATCTTCTGGAGCCATTCGGATTTGATTATACCCAGAATATCCATCCATGAAGGAGAGTCTTCATAGCCAGCTGTTTCATCAATTATGAGTTCTGTAATTTGAACTAGAAATCATCCTTAGGACAATGTTGATTAAGATCTATGAAATCAATGAAAACTCTAATTTTCCCATTATTCTTTTTCACTGGTACAATATTATCCAACCACTTGGTATATTGAACTTCTCTGACAAAGTTATCTTTGATAATCTTATCCACTTCAGCCTCAATTTTGGATGTATAGGTTGGGTGTGTTCTTCTAGCGGCCTGCTTAAATCCTTGATGTTCTTCTGGTAAACCCAAATAATGAGCAGCAACATTAGGATCAAGCCCTGGCAACTCTGTATAGTTACAAGAAAATATATCTTGATTTTTCTTTAGAAAGGAAATATACATCTCTTGTTCTTCAAGAGTCATGGTCGCACTGATTAAAGTGGGGCATGGATCTTCTTTTGTACCCATATTGATTTCTCTGAGTTCATCCACAGTGGTAGAGATACCCTCTTCAAATGCTATAGGAGCATCTATGATATCTTCCTCTTCTTCTTCAACATGTGTTACTTCTTCTGTTTCTACTTTCATAGTGGATGATGAAGCATAATTTCCATGATCAAAAGAGATGTCAAAACTTGAACATCTTGAAGAAGAAGCTTCCATTTCTGACCCAATTGATGATGAAGGGTCTTCCTTGGGTAATAAAGAGAAGATGATAGATTGAGAATCAACATCATTGTTAACCTCTAAAATTGCTATAACTTCTTCTGTCCTGGTTGGATAAGTGTATACTTGCTAGATTTCAGCAGATGAAATGAAGACATCTCTATTTGAGCTTTCATCATTGCCTGGTGGATCACCAATTTCTCCCATGTTGTCTGGCTTGATTGTCGTAATTGACATTATGGATCTTTCCATAATAGTATTTTGATTTGGGTCTATCCTGTCAATTTTACTAATAGGAAACACATAATATGTACTCACATGCGCTAATGGGTTTACTGGAATCTTTTCCAAACCATACGGAGCATTAACTTTGGTAATCTCTTTTGTTGTGGATTCCTTCTTTCCCTTGATGTGGTAGAATTCTGCCTCAAAGTATTGAGATTCACATGTCTTGAACGGGGCCTTATCACTATATAATGTCCCAACCTGACCATAGAAACAATATTTGAGACATTGATAGTATGATGAAGGGATAGTCGCATATTGATGTAGCCAGGGTCTTTCAAGCAAGATGTTGAAGGCTGAATCTTGATCAACAACCATGAAATCTGAATTGGATACAAGATCTCTAAACTGAGTTCTGAGTGTAATCTTGCCCAGTGTTTCTTGTTCATTTTTATCATATCCTTGTAACATCATAGTTGACGGAGATAAATCAGATTTCGTGAGGCCCAATTGACGAAGTGTAAAAATGGGCATGAGGTTGACTCCTGAACCATTATTAATGAAAGCTCTTTTGATGTCTACACCATTGACCTTGCCAGATAAGTAAAAAGGTCTAATGTGTCCATGCATGACATCATCTTCAACTTCATCATTAAAAGTTATCACTGCATGGCATTCTGAAGGATTATTCTTTACATGGTAGACTTCAGCTGCAGAAATTTCAGTCTCAAACTCCTGAGGACTTGACAAAGCCTCGATGAGTGCCTCCCGTAGATCCTTTGATAAATTCAAGGAATCCAGAATTGATTACTTGGCTGGTACTTGGGCAAGGTTTTTCAATATATCATTCTTTTGATCCAAAGGTCTGTGTTTCCCAATAGGAACATGTGGTTTAACAGGTGCCTTGGAAGTTGATGCTTTGGAATTTGATGCATCTTGTACCACGATAGGAGTTGGTAATACTCCTAGCTTTAGAAGATTAGACCAATTAGTTATATTTACTTGCTGAGAGGAAGAATATAGAACCTTAAACCGGTCTTCCAGAATAATTGTGTTAGGACTGAGTCTACCTTGTGTGGAAGAACTTTCTTGTTCTTGTTGAGCTCGTTGAAGGGCTCTACCATGAGTTTCTACCGCATACACAGTTATGGAAGGGGTAGAATTGTAATAGTGTCCTCTGAAAGATCCACACCTTCCCTTGTATCCTAAACCTCTGTAACATCCTTTGATTCCACTATTTGATATAGGGAACATGGGCTCATCAAAATCAAAATTGTGACTGGCATATGGATCTGTTAATTGAATCATATTAACAGAACCAAAGATCAACTCTTCATCCGATGAAGACTCTGCCTGATTAGACTATTTAGGATATGTTGTTTGGGGGGGCGGTGCATGTTCCTTTGAAGTAGATGGCATAAAATCTTCCAAATTCAAAGACAACTTAGGCTTTGACACATACTCATCTTCTTTTGACTGTTCCTTTTTCTTAGAATTGTGCCATTTGTTTGAGGATTTTCCCTCAGATGAAGAGGGTTTTGTTGTGGCATTCATGGCAGAAGACACAATTGGTTTCTTCAATTATGTTTTCAAAATGGAATAAGTTCGGTTGATCATCTTTCTAACCATCCAATCATCATATTTTTTTGCTTTTTTTTAACTTTTTAGCACTCGCCTTCCTCCTCTAGAACTGTAGTAGTAACACATGCTACCTGAGCTAAAGAACCTTCCAGTTTGACTTGTCCCAAATCGAGAATTTTTTGCAGGAGGTCCTTGAAAACAAAACACTCTTGAATGGGATGCCCCAACATTTGATGAAATGGGCAATAGTTGGGACGGTCTTCATCTCCTTCCTTGTTTGGCCACTTGGACCTGGGCAATTGAACCAAATTATTTTCCAGAGCTGAAATGAAATAACTAGGAACTAGTTCATTTCGGAAAGAGTAAACTTTGCTTTTCAAATCCTCAAATTTTTTTTATCTTTGATCTCTTTGATCATCTTAAAGAAACGGCCTCTGTTGTTGGTGCTCAGGAGGTGGATCCCTTCGAGAAGATGAAGGTTTTGAAGTAAAATCAGGTACAGGTTCTTGTTTAAGTATAACCGTAACAGTTTCTACTTTACCCATTCTCCTTCCTGGAGCTGATGGAATTACACAAGCTTTACCCTTAGTATTTATAAGAGAATATTCAATCTGTTGAGCGATTGAAGTAAGGTCTCGAAACCCTCCTGTGTATTTCATAGGGATCAACAGTGTTTCAACTCATCACATAAATTTGCCACACATATTGGCAATAGTTATTCTTGAGGGGGTGCTAAGCTTAGGGAATATGTTAATCCCTTCTAGCGAGCAATGAAATCTGAGACCCTTTCATTCTCCCTTTTCTTACAGTTTGTAAGATCAAAAACTGTTGTCTTTGGAAACGTTGAGCTGAATTTGAGAAGGAATATTTGGTGGAGATCCTTCCATTCGGTAATTGGCTGGGATTGGAAAATTGTATACCAAACAAAACCTGGTTCTTAAAAGGTTTGCACGAAGAATCTGAGTTTCACTACTTCTTGCTGTTCTAGAGTTCCCATCATAGGATCACAACAAGACATGTAATGCGTAAAATGCTGTTTAGGATCACCTGATCCATTGAAAATAGAGAATACAGGGTTCCCAAAACTTGATGGGGGGGAGATTGAATCTTCCCATTCAGGGTAAGCTCTCTTTTCTAGTTGAACATGTGCATGCTTCCCCTCCATAGTCTCTAACCGAGCTGTTAATGACTCAGTGGTAGTTATTAACTTTTGAGAAACATCCGGTTGAACTTGGACTTGGGATGGTGCAATAACTGGAGTCTGGACAGAGGTGGGGGCTGGTACTACAACTAATGGTAGCACTGCCAATTGTTGTTTCACTTGACCCATAGGATTAGACCCGTGAGGGTGTACTGATAGAGGAGGATATTCTTGATTCATCTCATTAGCTGCAACAAATTACCTTGGCTGACTGACTCCAGCACGCTTAGGAGGAAGACTACCTTGAAGTAGTTCTGCGTTCAACCTCCTCAATTCCTTCATTTATTCCTCTTGTTGTGAAAATCTTTGCTCTAGTGAGAGCGATTGGCGTTCTCCAGAGAAAGGGTATGTAACCTGATTATTTCCTTTCCCCTTGTTGGCTCCTTTCGGAGAGGGGGAAGTGGGTTACTTGAAAGATTACCCAAATTCTGGGTAAGCCTTTGATTTTGTGTACGAACACCTTATTCATTTGTATCTATGTGTACAACTTATTGAGGAATAAATTCTTTATCTTAGTCTCCTGAGTGAGCCTCATGTTCTATAGGATCAGCAAAAATGTAATTAATGACATTAATTGATGCATAATTCATTTCATCCCTTCTATCAACATTCCTATGATATTATTTTCTTCTATGTCTTTGATGAGACATTGCCTTTTGTTGATTTGATCCCTCAGGAACTTCTTGGTGAACTTTAATTTGGAGAGAATCTCCTAATAATTTGGCTCTTCATTGCTCTTGAGGCTTCTTCCCCAATCGAGAAAAGACCAACTTTCTTTGAGGGAGGAATTGAGGATTTGAAAAAGTCCCCAGTCCGGTGGACTGGGGATGTTCCTGCTTTCTTGCTCAACTCCTCGAATCCTACATGTTGATTCCGAGGGTTGGGTTAAAATAGTCACCAGTATAGCAGGATGGGGTGGCTCTTAACATGCTATGTGCGAGACTTTCTTAAAATCTCTCCTCATCTTGCGGACCTTAGTCTGAAAATTAGCTGGATGCATCAATTGACATCTACTTTTATCACCCAGCTGAAAAGACCATTGGATGATTTCTGACACTTCTGTCACTTAATAATGTGCTTCCTCTATACAAGATATTGTTCAATATTCTCGTTTGCTTGATGCAGGAGTAATTCAAAAACGTTTTCTTTGTATTCTTTATTTTGAGAAGAACTAATTGAGGCATGTTCTTGGGCAAGCTTTTGATTACAAACAAAACCCATTGACTGTGGTCGGCCATGGGCAATAACATTTCATGAGACCATTTTCGGTGGGCTTTGCTGACTGGAGAGTATAGTGAAATGTAGTGCTCCATGAACACCCCATCCCCTGATATGAATACCATATGGGGCATTGGAAATTAACTGGCGCAATATTCTTATTGCGCCAAGACATGAACATTGAAGGGCTCTCTGCTACTTTTCATCCTTCGGATATCGAGAGACTGATAGAGATTCCAAGTCAATGTGACGTTGTAACCCTTATATTATCTTAACATGATTTTCATATTCATCATAATATAATACTTTCTTTTTCAACTGACAAATAGTTTTCCATATGTTGAGATGAATGTCAGGAATTCAATCTGTCGCCAACATCTCTAGAATGTCATACTGAGAGTTAGTCAAAGGCCAAAACATGACTGGCACTTCACCTTTCTCCAAATTTTTTCTCATGTTCAGAATTTCCTCTTTATCATTCAATGAAGTTCTTCTACCTGATTTGACCAGAGCTGGTGCTTCCTTGTTGCTTCATCGGATTCAATAATATTGGTAGAGAAATCACTGATTAATCTAGAAGATGCATGACATAGGGGTGGTTCGGAGAATGACCTACACCCTGGGCTATCTTCTGATTGAGAATGTATTTCACCTACTAGAAATGAATAATTAGACATGACTGGTTTCACATTTGCAAGTGCCTCAAGATAAGAGGGCTTTCTCGGCACTACATTTTCCACTGGAGTATTTTCCGGGAAATGTGCATCACTACTGCGGAGAGGACTTTCACAGAAAAATTCATCATCATGAGGAGTACCACCATGGTGGGTTACAGAAAAAGATGAAATCTTTTGCTCCTTGATCTTCTGACCACACAGAGGGTTCCTGTGGCTCTCATCTGAAGATGAAACTTCGAGATCGACCGAACTGTCATGAAGCAAGCCTTCATGAGGAAGTTTCTATTGAAGACCTTCAGAATTAATGTTCCCACTATTAGGAAATAAGGGAATAGAATCTTGGATTCCAACAGATAATTGTCTGAGGGATTCAAGAACTCCAGCATCAAGCAAGGCCTTGTTACAGATTGTCTCTTGATCTCTTGACTGTGTTGGGTGGGTCTTCTTCTTAGACGCCTTGGAAACCACTTGTTGATGAAAGTGGCTACTCTGAGCAGGTGTATGTGCCTGATTAGGAGAGATGTCTAGGTTAGGCTGACGATCTCTACTCAAATCAGGTGTATGTGCCTGACTTGGTTGTCTGTATGATATGGGGGAGTACGCCCCACAACCCTCTTGGACTGGAATAGAGGTGTGTATCTGCTCCGGAGTGATCTTTTGATGAGTCACTCCACTGGTAGGGATAGATTTATGTGTCTTTCCCTGAGATGCTGCTGAAGCTGTTATAATATCCTGACAAGCATCCAGAATATGAGCAGGGATTTTATTTTTCTCTTTCACCATTGATAGAATATGCTTGGTGACTTCTACTGCCGAAACGGGGATATACTTCCATTCTGTGTTTGGAGTAAGTGTCTATTCCTTCTCCTGTCCTCCTTTTCCTATCATTGAATCCTGATAGTACTCAAGTGTGGGGGTAGAGAGTTGAGTCTGCCTCCTATTTGTTTCCAGAGCTTTCTGACTGAATTCTTCGAGTACTACAAAGTGAGACTATTGGTAGGCTTGATCAATACTAGAAGGTGTATGTGCCTGCTGATTTCACTTCACTAAACATGTTTGAAGATCTCCATCATATGTAGTCAGACGAGCCTATTGACTAGCTGATGATGTATAAACAGGTGTATGTTCCTGCCTATAGTACTCCGCCAGAATTTCCTAGCGGGATTGGCGTGATGCTACCAGACGAGTCTGTTGGACATAAGAATTAAAACGGATGAGTGTGTTTGCCCGCTCATTGCTTGACACCAATTTAGGTTGGTGGACTTCTTTGGAGATGGCAGAGAGGAGAACCTGCTCACTGTATATGTGCTTTATGGAGATTTAGATACTCTAATCTTGGGGCTTACTCCCAAGGAAAATGCCCAAGTTAAGAGGGGACTTATGATTGGGTTTTACTCCTGAGAAGGAAGCCCAAATCAAACATGGAATTATGACTGGTCAAGAGAAATTATGACTTGGTCTTATTCCTGAGAAGGTGGCCCAGGTTAAAGGGATTTAAAAATTAAGGAACTTGGGGCTTACTCTTAAGAAGGATTCCCATATTTGAGACTGGGGATTACTCATGAAAAGGAGGCCCAGGATTAAAAGGATTATAGTTAGGGAATACTCCTAAGGAGGATGCCCATATTTGGGAACTTTAAGACTGGGTCTTACTCCTAAGGAAGATGCCCAGATTAGGGGACTTTGGGCTTACTCCTAAGGAGGATTCCCAAAGTTAATGGGGACTTGGGGCTTAACCCTAAGGCGGATGCCCAAATTAATGAAAATTTGGACAGAGGCTTACTCCTAGAAAGGATAATTCCCTTGCTAAGTATTCTCTCGTCTTAAAGGATGAGGTTGAATGAATTAACTCTCTAACATTATTGACATAAAGATGTGTAAATCACTAGTTTTTGAGAGATGTTCCATGGAATTCCTTTCAGATAAGGATTTCAATCAAGAAATTATGCCATAAATGTCTTTGAAGAGTGTCTTGAAGATTTAATCTTGAATAGGAGAGGTCGAATGGCATAAGAGGGGTTAAATGGGCAGGAATGGTGTTGAGTCAATAAGGTTTTCCTTATGACTTTTCCATTCCTTCTTGTTTTGAAAATCACAAACACCTTATTTTTAAGGAAAATCACTTTTATAAGGAAAAATGATTTCTTAAGGAAAATCGCTTTTGTAAGGAAAAATGCTTTCTTAAGGAAAATTGCTTTTATAAGAAAAATTGCTTTCTCAAGGAAAATCGCTTTTATAAGGAAAATTATCCTTATCATATTTTTCATATTTTTCTTAAGTATAAGTTTCGGATTCGTTTTCTCGGAGTCATTAAAACTTTGATATAAAAGAATTCTGTTTTAGGATTCGGTTCTGGACAAGAACTATAAGAAAGTTTCATTCCGAATTCCGGATATGAACTCTGACTAAGTTCTATTCCAGATTCAGGATATGAATTCTAAAGAAGAATTCTCATTACGAATTCTAATGAAGAAATCCCATTCCGAATTCTCATTACGAATTCCAATGAAGAATTCTCATTACGAATTCCAATGAAGAATTCTCATTATGAATTCCAATGAAGAATTCTCATTACGAATTCTAATGAAGAAATCTCATTCCGAATTCTCATTGCGAATTCTGATGACGAATTCTCATTACGATTTCTGATGACGAATTCCTATTCCGAATTCTCATTCCGAATTCACCTATTAAACAGAATCTGATTATCATTGTTTTATACACTCTGAATTTATTCACTCTGAACCTTCACTCCGAAGTTTCTATTCCGAACCTTTATGTTAGAGTTTAAAACGATGTCGTACATTCTGTTACACTTGTTTTGTTATAAAACGATGTCGTCCATTTTGTTATAAACTAACCGTTGTCTAAGTGACACGTGTACAGGTCCCTCCGAACTTTATGGAAAATATGACCGTTGGAGAAGGAGCCGACCTTACCTATAAATAGGAGCTCATTTGAAAGAGCTCGGTGCTGTTGGAAAAACAACTGAGTTTTGTGCCTACATGCTGTTGAAGTGATTTCTAGAGAGAGAGTCTCTTATCAACTCTCAAAGCTTCGTGCGACTCCGAATGTTGGTGATTACATTCGAGGGCTTCCGGGGATAGGAAGACAGAGGTGCCGACTACCTTAAAGATCGAGGGCTTTCTTGCTGAGAAAGACAGAGGTGCCGACTACCTTAAAGATCGAGGGCTTTCTTGCTGAGGAAGACAGAGGTTGCCAACTACCTTGAAGTTGAGGGCTTGCGGGGATAGAAAGACAGAGACACCGATCTTTGTATCGAGGGCTTACCCTGGTGTGGGTAAGACAGACTTGCTTGAAAGTATAAATCAAGGGACCTTTATCCAAGGTTGTTGGATACCCTTCTCTTTGGGTTAAAAGACTATTATCTTGTTACTAGTAGTTTTACTACTTGTCTTTTTTTCCGCTGCAATTTGTATCTTAAGGAAAGTATAACTTTCTTATACTTCCTTACATACTCTGATTAGTTTAGATTCTATACGCTCTAAGGTAGAATCTTATATTGTAACTTTTGTTAAGTTTCAATTTCCGGAATCATATTTCCGGAACCTACTTTTGGAATCCCTTTCCAAGTTCAGTTCGGTGTTAGAGGTGTTGTGAATTTACTTAGTTTAACTTTGTTAAACTTAGCTCTTTCCTTTTCTTAAGGAAACTCTAGTTATTCATAACTAACTTTAAAGGTTCCAAAGGAATTTTTAAAGTATACAATTCACCCCCCCCCCTCTTGTATATTGAGCATCTCATATTATATTTCGATCCTACAATTGGTATCAAAGGTTGGAAACCTCTTACTCTATACCATTCTTACATTTGGTATCAGAGCCAAGGTTACTGAAATACTTGTACTCACATACAAGTTTTTCTTGATCACTTTTCTATTCCGAACTTTGTCATTACGGATTTTCCATTCCGAACTTTTCCCATTCCGAACCTTGTTATTACGATTCTTAGCTACTAACAAGTTTGTGTGCCAAGTTATTTTTTTTAGTATGGCAGGAATTAATGTTGGTTCTATTGACAATCTGAATCCTACAAGACCACCAATATTCGATGGTAATGACTATGAATACTGGAGAGATCGTATGAAGACTTTTGTTATCAATACTGGAGTAGACAACTTTGTGATGCTTACTGGAGATTATAAAATTCCTGACAAGGAAGTCAGAACCTTTACTAACCAAGAAAAGCAAGAATATCAACTCAACTATAAGGTACGCAATACTTTACTATGTTCAATGACTAGAAATATATATACCCAAATTTCTTCTTGTGAAGCAGCTAATTGTATATGGAAGAAGTTAGAGGTTACACATTTTGGGACTTCTAAAGTGATTGAGACTAGAAGAGCTATGCTTAGAGCTGAATATCATGGCTTCAATTTTCCTTATGGAGAACCTATCTGTAAAGTTCAACAAAGATTTATGACAATCGTCAACAGTCTACAATCTATGGGAGAAAAAGGTTTAGATGATGAAGCTCTTGTGGACAAGATAATTGACATTATGCCCAATGAGTGGGAATCCAAGAGAACAGCTATAGATGAGAACAGAAAGGTTACTCAAATTACTCTTGATGAATTATTTGGAACTCTTCTACAACATGAAACAAGAATGAAGAGAGATGCTGACAACATCAAGAAGGAGAATGGAAATGGTACTGTTGCTTTTACTACAACTTCGAATCAGATGAAAGCTAAGACTCCTGAGAGAGTAACCAGATCCAAATCGAAGAAAGTCATTTTCCAATCCGAATCTAGTGAAAGTGAAGTTTCAGAAAATGAATTAGCCAATCTTTCTCGAAGGATGAACAAGATAGCTGAACAGAGAAACTTTCAATCCAAGTATAAGAAGAAGGACAGGAAAGATAAGAAAGATGGAGAAGTTACATGTTATGAATGTAAAAGAGCTGGACATATTAGACCAGATTGTCCTATGCTCAAAAAGAAATAAAGGAAGGAAAGACATTCAGACAGGAATAGGAAGAAGTATTACAAAGCCAAAGCTAAGAAAGTTCTGAAAGCTAATGACACCTGGAGTGCCAGTGGTGGTGACTCTTCAGATGAATCTTCTGAATATGAATCTTCAGGAAAGAAGAATCTTGGTCTTATAACCAGATTACCTATTGATAATCATTGTCTTATGGCTAAGGTACGAAATGCTGAATCTTTGACCAATGTTTCCTTAAATCCTAATGATAGTAAGTATTATAACTCTTCTGATGAAGAATCATCTTCTGATGAGGAAAATACTTTACCTACTTATGAAGAAGTCTCTAGATTTGCTGAACTTCTTGAGATTGAGAATTCCAAACTCAACAAGAAACTTGATAAGGCAAATTCTAGGAATTCTATTCTTACTAAAGAGATATCAGATCTTTCTAAAGATCTTGATAAGAAAAATGCTGATTTTGAAAGTATTTCAAAAAATCTTGAGGAAGTAAGTTCTGAGAAGAATAAACTTTCTAAAGAATTAGAAAAAGTAATTTCTAATAAAAATGTTTTCGAGCCTAACTCTTGTTCAAAAACTAATGATTTTGAGGATAAAAACTTGGTTGTAAAACTCAAGTCCGAAATTTTTTCCTTAAAGAAGTGTTTATCAAACTTTACCCATGGTAAGGAAAATTTTGATAAGATGTATTCTCAAATACGACCTTTAAGAAATAAATCCGGATTTGGTTATACCCATGCAAAACCTGTTTTCAGTAACAATTATTTTGTTCCTCAAAGTGCCCCATTTTGCACTAAGTGTCAATGTGGTGGTCACTAGGCAAGAAGTTGTTCCTTAAACAAAACCCAATCCTTAGGTTTTCATAAAGCTTACTTTTCTAAGAAAATGTGGATACCTAAAATTTTATTGTCTGGAAATCTCGGATCCAAACAAGTTTGGATTCCGAAAATCTAACTTTGTTCTTAATTTCAGGAAAATAAAGAAAGTTCCAGCAACAATATTTGGTACATGGATAGTGGATGTTCCCGGCACATGACTGGTAACAAAAGCTTTTTTGAAAAGATTATCAAAACGAAAGGAGGAAAGGTAACTTTCGGAGACAATGCTAAGGGAGAGATTGTTGGTATTGGTAATATAGTTCTTTTGGGTAAAACTTTGATTTCAAATGTTCTTTTTGTTAAAGGTCTTAAGCACAACCTCATTAGCATAAGTCAGTTATGTGATGAAGGTTACCTTTTGAATTTTAGGAATGATAAATGTTTAGTTCACAATTCCAAGGAAGAATTTATTCTTTCAGCCAATAGGCAAGAGAATGTTTACACCTTAAACGTAGAAGACCTAAGAAGCCATGATTTACCTTGCCTAAGTGCAATGGAAGATCATTCTTGGTTATGGCATAGAAGATTAAGACACTGTAATCTTAGGAACCTATGTAAACTCTCGAAGAAGAAACTTGTTAAGGATCTACCGGAGCTTAGATTTGATTCTTCTAAAGTTTGTGATCCTTGTCAATATGGAAAGCAACATAAATCTAGTTTTAAGTCAATCGGTGAAGTCTCAACAACCGATGCATTACAGTTAGTGCACATGGATCTTTTTGGTCCAACACAAACTGGAAGCATTGGAGGCAAATACTATGTGTTTGTTCTAGTTGATGATTACACTAGATTTACTTGGGTCTATTTTCTAGTAAGGAAATCTGAAGCTTTTTCTTATCTCAAAAGTTTTAGAGCCCAAGTTAAAAATGAGAAAAAACTTCCATTGAAAACTATTCATAGTGATCATGGAGGAGAATTTCAAAATTCTGATTTTGAAACTTTTTGTAGTAAGAAAGGTATTACTCACAACTTTTCAGCACCTAGAACTCCTCAACAGAATGGTGTAGTTGAAAGAAGAAATATAATTCTTCAAGAAATAACTAGAACCATGTTGAGTGAATATTCTATTGCTAGCCATTTCTGGGCTGAAGCTGTAAGTACTGCTTGTTATACTATAAATCGAGTTTTGATTAGACCTTTTCTTAATAAAACTCCTTATGAGTTATGGAATGGTAGAAAACCAAGACTTTCCTACTTCAAGGTTTTTGGTTGCAAAGTATTCATTTTGAATACTAAAGATAACTTACATAAATTCGCACCAAAATCAGATGAAGGGATTTTCTTAGGTTATTCCACAACCTCTAAGGCTTATAGAGTTTTTAATAAAAATACTTGTACTGTTGAAGAAACAGTACATGTGAAATTTGATGAGTCAGATCCTTTTGTTTTTAAAACCTCCCAACCTACATCTTCGGATGTGTTTTCAAAAACTGATTGTCAACCTTTGATAGAAGAACCTTCTGAAAAGGAAATTGTTCTAGAAGATACTTCTGAAACATTTACCCCAGAAGACTTTCTACCCTATGTTGATGAACAGGTTTTACAAAACCCAAATCAGGTGTTTCTTAAGAATCATCCCAGTGATAGTATCATTGGTGATGTAAATCAACCTGTAAGGACTAGAAGTTCCTTAAGAAATGAAATAGAACATCTAGCATTTCTTTCCCAATTAGAGCCTAAAAGCACTGATGAAGCTTTAGGTGATGATGATTGGATCAAAGCAATGCAAGAAGAACTAAATGAATTCGAAAGGAATAAAGTCTGGACCATGGTTGAAAGACCTAAGGAAACTTCTGTTATTGGAGTAAAATGGGTTTTCAGAAATAAATGTGATGAAAATGGAGTCATTGTTAGAAATAAATCTAGACTTGTTGTTAAAGGCTATAATCAGCAAGAAGGAATAGACTATGAAGAAACCTATGCTCCAGTAGCTAGACTTGAATCTATCCGCATTCTACTTGCCTTTGCAGCATTCTTCAATTTCAAACTTTTCCAAATGGATGTGAAATGTGCTTTTCTTAATGGTTATGTTCAAGAGGAAGTTTTTGTTGAACAACCTCCTGGCTTTGAAGATACAAAATATCCAGATCATGTTTTTAGACTTACCGAAGCTTTGTATGGCCTTAAACAAGCCCCACGAGCATGGTATGATAGACTTACTGGATTTTTGCTTCAAAATAACTATGTTAAGGGAAATGTAGATCCAACCCTTTTTATAAAGAAAGATAAGAAAAATGTTTTAATTGTTCAAATTTATGTTGATGACATTATATTTGGTTCAACTCAGCAATCTTTAACTGACTCTTTTGCTAGTCTAATGAAATCTGAGTTTGAAATGAGTATGATGGGTGAGTTAACATTTTTTCTTGGTTTTCAAATTTCTCAAAAACCAGAAGGAACCTACATATCTCAACATAAGTATATTAAAGATCTTCTTAAAAAGTATGGTTATGACAACACTAAGAGTATAAGTACTCCTATTGGTACCTCAAACTCTCTAGATCTTGATGAAGCTGGGAAACCAGTAGATCAAACATCTTTTAGAGGTATGATTGGAAGTCTACTTTACTTAACAGCTAGTCGACCAGACTTAATGTTTTCTGTATGCTTATGTGCAAGATATCAATCCAATCCTATGGAATCTCACTTAAAGGCAGTAAAAAGAATTTTTCACTACCTTAAGGGAACCATGGATCTAGGATTATTTTATACTTCTGGAAATGATTTTGTTCTAAAAAGCTTTTCTGATGCTGACTTTGGTGGATGTAGAATGGATAGGAAAAGTAAATCCGGAACTTGTCATTTCTTAAGAGATTCATTAGTTTCTTGTTCATGCAAGAAGCAACATTCTGTTGCACTTTCCACTGCTGAAGCTGAATATGTAGCAGTTGGAAGTTGTTGTGCACAAGTGTTGTGGATGCAACACACACTCACAGACTATGGCTTGAGTTTTACTAAAACTCAAATTTTGTGTGATAACACAAGTGCCATTTCCCTAAGTAAAAACCCTGCACATCACTCTCGTGCAAAACACATAGATATTAGGCATCACTTTCTTAGGGATCACTCACTCAAAGGAGATATTATTCTTCAGTTTATCGGAACGCAAGATCAACTTGCTGATATTTTCACAAAATCCTTGCCTTCTGATAGATTTGAATATATTTAATAGAAGTTAGGAATGATAACCGTAAGGTAATCTTCCTTAATTAACTTTCTGTTGAAAAAAAAATCTCCTTAAAGTAATAAACTCCTTTTCATAGGGGGAGTACATTTGTTTGTTTATTTAACAAAGTTTTTCAAAAAAAAATTTCAAACTTTTCGGAACGAAAATTTCCGGAATGGAACTTCCGGAATAACAATTTTCCAGAAAGGATATTTTCGCACAGAATACTTCTGGAATGGAATTATTTGTATTGAAAATTTCTGGAATGGAAAACTTTCGTACTGGTATTTTCATAACGGAACTTTCGTACTGAATCTTCCATAACAATTTTTCGTATTTACTTTATCGTATTGAGTTTTTCATATTGACTTTTCATATTTACTTTATCATATTGAGTTTTTCCTATTGACTTTTCGTATTTACTTTTTCGTATTGAGTTTTTCGTAGTCGTCTTTATATTACCCATTACGAATAACTTTCCTAAGCTAATCCGAAAGGTATGATTTCCTTACTGAAGTTTTCGTAATCATATTTTACTTGCTGGCAATTTCTTATAGTTTGTTTTTGGTTTTTGGATTTCTTAATTCTTTACTTTAATAAAACCTCAAAAAGATCGGATTCAAGCTTTCAACCGTTAGATATGATCTCAGATCATTCTAGACCGTTAGATCAACCGAGGAAGTTGAACCGTCATCCCATTGCCTATATAAAGGGGACCCTATTTTCTCGTCCCACATCGATTTCAAGCTTTTGCGTGCTGAAGCTCTGACTCTCCGATTTAAGGCCGTTCCGAACCACAGTTTTCTCAGTTCCGAACTTCAGTCTTCTCTGTTCTGAATATCTCAGAGGACTTCTAATCCGAATGTCTGCAGAGTTAGCTTCTCAAGAAATGTCTTCAACCAAGCCCATTTCTCAGTGGTTAGTCTACAGAGAGAGGTTAGTTCATCCGAATTTATTCAGCAACTACGATTCTATTGTTTCAAAGAATATCAAGCTGAATGGCTGGGAAGGTGTTGCGGTATCAAAAACCGGCAACCAAGATGAAGTCTACTCTGACTTGCTTGTCGAGTTTTATGAGTCAGTTGCTTTCTTCGAGGAAGATAATAGAGAAAAAATTTCTTTCAAATCGTATGGCAAGACATATAAGCTTTCTTACACCAAGGCTGCAAGCTTGGTAGGGTTAAGTTATGAAGGGGAAGCTGAGTTTATTTCCCACGTATTTCCAGACTCTTTGGGTAGTTTCAACAAGGAAAAGGCATTAGAAATTCTCGGATTGGATGATGACAAGGCTCCAAAAATTTCAAGCCTTTCTACAAACTTCCGGATTCTGGAGTTATGGGTACAAGGGCTTATCGTACCGAGAAAAGGAGATAAGGATAGTCTGAAGAAAAGTGAGATATATATCTTAGATTTCCTGATAAATCTAAGAAAGTTCAACTTGATGAAGCATATCCTTCTTAATATTGAGAATTTGAAGAAGGGGAATCTGAGAGCTCAGATCGTGATGTACCCGGCAATATTGTCAAAGCTCATAGTTCGGTGCCTAGAATCTTTCAAGGTAGCTTGCAGTTCTAAGCCGAAAGTTTTCAAGATCATGTTGCTCAGTGATGCCACTCTTAAAAGGATGAATATAGCTTTTGACAAGAAGTCTGGGAAGTTCATTGATCTACCTCCACAAGTAGAAGTGACTCCGAAAACTGCTGATCTGGAATCATCCAAGCCAGTAAGGAAGAGGAAGCTGAAAGAAATGGTTGTCGAAGCTGAGGAACCCAAGTCTAAGGAAGTCCACTCCGCACCTCCTAAGTCTAAGAAGAAGAAAATCTATACTGATGAGGTTGCAGCAAAGTGGAGAGCTGATAAAGAGAAGAGGAAGGAAGGAGATCCGCAGTTCGGATTGGATCCTGCAGCGGCTAAAGCTCTGAAAGAGAAGGCTGCTGATGAGCTCGAGAAACAAGAAAAGGAGAAGAAACTAAAGAAGAAAATGTCCGAGGCTGAGGTAGCTCAGGCCTTGTTAAAGTTCAACGAAATGGTTTCAGCAACCATTCCCGTTCCGAGATCTTTCTCTCTGGAATCTCTACCTGAGACTCCAGGAAGAAATCTTGTTACTCCGGAAGAGGCTGTTGCTACTGAGGAAGTAGAGCAAGTGGAAGAAGTTGAAGAAGCTGCTAAAGGAAGTGGTGAGACAGGAGATGTGCTCAAACAAGTAGATGAATATAAAGGAACTCCTTCAGAACACTTGTCCCTCCGATCATCTGAAGCTCAATCTTCGAAGCTTGTTACTCCGACTATGGAAGAAGAGAAAGGCGAAGAAGAAGTTTCTTGTCTGAGAGAAGAAGAACATCTTTTACTTGATGCTGCTCAGAAGGAAAATGTAGAAGTTGCTGATGAGGAAGATTTGGTTGTTCAAGTGTCTGATAGCGAGAATAAATCTCTGGAACAGGTTTCTATTCCGGAAAAAGATAAGGGGAAACAAATTCTTGCTGATACCCCGAGTTCAGAAAAGAGTATGAGGAAAGAAGCTGGTAGTTCTTCTAAGAGGAAGTTGGAGCTTATTGAGGAAGAAAATTCTCCTAGCAAGATTTCAGATTCGTAGTCATCATCGTTGGGGCACGATTTTGTTGTTCAGTCCTTGAAGAAGTTGGTGGGAACCATTCCAACCTTCTCCAGTATTGACTCTAGATGCCAGATGCTTCAACATGCGCTGAATCAGAAAACCGACTCCGTATCCATGGTAATGTATAAGTGTGTTGAGATTGAACCTCAGTTCAAAACTTTCTTCGTTGGTTACGAAGCACATAAAAGATCTTGCAAGAGGATGACAAGCTGGTCTAAGAAAACTGTGGAAGAGATGAGGTTGCTGGATGAGTTTCAGGATAATGTTAAGGATGCATTTGAAACCGAGGACAAGAAGTTTCATAAACTGACTGCATCATTCGAAGAGAAATTGAAAGAGGAAAAGAACATTCGGATTCAGGAAGTGAGAGATCTGAATGGAAAGCTCAACTCCGTTAATCAGAGTTGGAAATTTGAAAGGGATCATCGGATTGATTTTCTAGAAAGGATGAAGGCTCAGGAAGAGAAGATGAAAGTTCAGGAAGAAAAGTTGAAGGCTCAGTAAGAAATCATTGAAGCTCAGTCAGCAAGAATAGTCGTCTTAGAGAAGCAAGAAGAGGAAGATCATAAGGACCTCAAAAAGATCAAGACAATTCTTAAGGGGCTCATGTCGAAGGAGAAAGATCCGAAATGACCAATCCGATCTTTTTGTTGTAATCTGTTTTTGTTGCTGACATTTCAAATTTAATGGAAATTGTGCTTGTTGTTTCGTTTGTTGTCATTACTAATTTTTCAGGTACTTTGTTAGGTTTTTCCATTCCCTCCAATTCTTTTTGAAAATCACAAAGGGGGAGAAGGAAAAGATTCTTAAGAAAAAGAGGAAATCTAATAAGTGCTTATCAAAGGGGGAGAAAGGAAAATACCCACGGAAAAAGAACTCTAATAAGAGTTTGTTTAAGGGGGAGTTTTTTTTCTTAAAGAAACATCACTCCGGAAATATGAATACGATCCTTAGAGTGTCAAAGCCTAAGGGGGAGTTAGTCGTATTCATCTATATCCTTAAACCAAGTGAGATAAGCTTTAATGTGTTTCTTTCTTTCTTAGAATAGCTTTTTCGTAAGGATGTTTGTGCTTTCCAAAAAGGGGGAGATTGTTGAGTCAATAAGGTTTTCCTTATGACTTTTCCATTCCTTCTTGTTTTGAAAATCACAAACACCTTATCTTTAAGGAAAATCTCTTTTATAAGGAAAAATGCTTTCTTAAGGAAAATCGCTTTTGTAAGGAAAAATGATTTCTTAAGGAAAATTGCTTTTATAAGAAAAATTGCTTTCATAAGAAAAATTGCTTTTATAAGGAAAATTATCCTTATCATATTTTTCATATTTTTCTTAAGTATAAGTTTCGGATTCGTTTTCTCGGAGTCATTAAAACATTGATAAAAAATCATTCTGTTTTAGGATTCGGTTCTGGACAAGAACTATAAGAAAGTTTCATTCCGAATTCCGGATATGAACTCTGACTAAGTTCTATTCCAGATTCAGGATACAAATTCTAAAGAAGAATTCTCATTACGAATTCTAATGAAGAAATCCCATTCCGAATTCTCATTACGAATTCCAATGAAGAATTCTCATTACGAATTCCAATGAAGAATTCTCATTATGAATTCCAATGAAGAATTCTCATTAAGAATTCTAATGAAGAAATCTCATTCCGAATTCTCATTGCGAATTCTGATGACGAATTCTCATTACGATTTCTGATGACGAATTCCTATTCCGAATTCCTATTCCGAATTCTCATTCCGAATTCACCTATTAAACAGAATCTGATTATCATTATTTTATACACTCTGAATTTATTCACTCCGAACCTTCACTCCGAAGTTTCTATTCCGAACCTTTATGTTAGAGTTTAAAACGATGTCGTACATTCTGTTACACTTGTTTTGTTATAAAACGATGTCGTCCATTTTGTTATAAACTAACCGTTGTCTAAGTGACACGTGTACAGGTCCCTCCGAACTTTAAGGAAAATATGACCGTTGGAGAAGGAGCCGACCTTACCTATAAATAGGAGCTCATTTGAAAGAGCTCGGTGCTGTTGGAAAAACAACTGAGTTTTGTGCCTACATGCTGTTGAAGTGATTTCTAGAGAGAGAGTCTCTTATCAACTCTCAAAGCTTCGTGCGACTCCGAATGTTGGTGATTACATTCGAGGGCTTCCGGGGATAGGAAGACAGAGGTTCCGACTACCTTAAAGATCGAGGGCTTTCTTGCTGAGAAAGACAGAGGTGCCGACTACCTTAAAGATCGAGGGCTTTCTTGCTGAGAAAGACAGAGGTTGCCAACTACCTTGAAGTTGAGGGCTTGTGGGGATAGCAAGACAGAGACACCGATCTTCGTATCGAGGGCTTACCCTGGTGTGGGTAAGACAGACTTGCTTGAAAGTATAAATCAAGGGACCTTTATCCAAGGTTGTTGGATACCCTTCTCTTTGGGTTAAAAGACTATTATCTTGTTACTAGTAGTTTTACTACTTGTCTTTTTTCCGCTGCAATTTGTATCTTAAGGAAAGTATAACTTTCTTATACTTCCTTACTCTGATTAGTTTAGATTCTATACGCTCTAAGGTAGAATCTTATATTGTAACTTTTGTTAAGTTTCAATTTCCGGAATCATATTTCTGGAACCTACTTTTGGAATCCCTTTCCAAGTTCAGTTCGGTGTTAGAGGTGTTGTGAATTTACTTAGTTTAACTTTGTTAAACTTAGCTCTTTCCTTTTCTTAAGGAAACTCTAGTTATTCATAACTAACTTTAAAGGTTCCAAAGGAATTTTTAAAGTATACAATTCACCCCCCCCCCCCTCTTGTATATTGAGCATCTCATATTATATTTCGATCCTACAAATGGAACCCAAAAAATAGAAGGGTATGCAAGTCCTGGAAAGCGCGCAGGTACTGCGTGGGCGCGCAAGTCCTGGTCGCACAGGTATATCTACGCGGCACATGGGTACTTGCATGATTGTTAACTAGTAGGGTAATACTTGGGCGATCCTTGATCAAGGCCTTTAGAATTATCTTGAGGTACTTCCAGGAGAGTGACTCGCAAGTTTCAATGAGTAGGTAAGGAGGCGCGCAAGTGTGTCCATTTCCCGTAAGGGTAAAACACTTAGGCGCACAAGTGTTAGTGAATTATAACACTTAGACATTATTCCACTTATTTAGACCTTTCATTAAAGTTAAAGAATTACCATAGAAGTGTTCGGAAGACTTGAAGAATAGAGTTGGGCCTTCAGAGCTCTGTATCTGAATTCTGGAAAAATTCCTCCTGAAATGGGGGGCCCACCGGGGGTATTTATAGGCTGGAGAAGTCCCTGGGTGGTTTTCAAAGAGGGCACGCAAGTCACTTTTGGGACCATTATGTGGCTCACAAGTGTACTTGTGCGACAGTGAGGGAACTTGCGCGGCCCAAAGGTATTTGACTCGTTGTTCATGCCTTTTTTGATTTTTGATTTTTTCTTCAAAGGATGAATCAATTTGTGCTAAGTCATTTTGACATTTCATTCTTTTAGACAGTGTGATGAAAAGGACCATCAATAGTATCTTAAAGGTGTAATACTAATTTAATATCTAAAGGTTCTAATGAAATATGTGTTTCCTTCTAGGAAATTAAAGTTGACCAAGAGCTATTTGTGTTCCAAACATAAGATAATGAAATAATAATAATAATATAAAAGGCATCGGGATGCATTATTTTCATGGAATATGAAAATTTTAAAAAAAAGTTCTAATGGGATCCTCCTAATACTAAGGTAATATAAGTTAAGGAATCATAAATATACTATCCCATTTCATAAATAACACAGGGAAAGTAATATTATCCAACGGCACATGTGTTTTCAATTTTAACAAAATTTCACATTTCAAATGCCTCCTGTTCACTCAATGAAAATAGTGTAGGATCCAATAGATGATGAGAGATAGTAATTCTGAAATATTTTCTTATGATTTTATATAATCCAAATAATTATTTAGATGAATCCCATATAATATATATTTATACTAAAATAACTTTTGATGATTAATAAAGGATAATAAAAGTATATCGAGTTATTAGAATTGTGTATAAATATTGGAGGATTCATAAAAGACATGAAATTCCATAAGGATCATATGAATCCTTGTATATACTTTCCAAACCAAATTTTGTAATATAAAAAATCATGCATAGATGGTAACTAATCCAAATATGAGAAAATATGATCCACATGATCTTGGATAATGGAGCTTAGGGAGGAGAATGTCAAGTTATTTTACACATGGAGTGAAATTATAATCACTAAATATATGGATTATTCGCACACTATAAGGAGATAAAATAAAGTAAAATTGAATTAAACCATATATAGTGAGGTTCATGGTCACTAATAATTATTTAGAAAACAATGGTTTCAAATATTGGGGATTTGAGACAGTACAATTAGATAAGATTTTTGTAATATTGAATACTATTATTTTATTGTATAATTAGGATCATCTTGTTTCAAATTGGGGTTAGGAATATGTTGAGTTGACCTTATACTATTCATGATTGTTTGAATTCAATATTATACATTATACTCTTTTATTCTTAATTCATCACTTTCTTGATCACCTAGTTTATGATATTTAATACTAGGTGTAGAAATGAAATTTAAATTCCATCATTATAACTAAAGTGTGTGATTTTAATTATTTAAGAATGAAAGTATCTTATGAGGACTTGGAACCATAAGATTACTGTATTTGGAAAATCACCTCCCTTAGAATATCATTTATAAGAAACCTTATGAGGACATATAGTTGTTCTAAGCATCTAGATAGTTTATTGAGAGATCACTAGATGGATTGAGATATCATGGTAGTATGGATAAACAATATAAAGTATAAATATTGTAGATTAAAAAACTGATCCCAATATCTCTATTGTGAAAACACTAAAACATTGATACCTTCTTTATTTCTTATGTTGACATAACTAGACACACCAAGGGCCCCGTATGGACCGGCAGAAAGCAGAGTGTTCCACCCTAAGCCCACCATTAATAGGCCACAGGATAGAAACTAACACCAAGAAGGAATAGAAAATATGGAATGTTTTATCTTATAACAACCTATAATATATATTAAACTCCAATACATGATATATCTAGTAGTCTATAGTAATAAATTAATCAAAAAATGTATTACAAACACATGTATAAGAAAAATAATATCCATAATAATTCCACATGGGAAATTTCCGTAGGAAAATAAAAATACATAAGATTACAACACTGGGTACAATATAATCCTAATTAGAGAATATTCATTCTCACTGTAAGTACATTTTGAGAAACCTCTGATAATAAAAAGATCCACTAAAAAACAAAAATAGGTTTTCATGAGTCATCTCTACGAAATTCACATCCACCAAGGTCGCCTCCAAATTAAGAAATGTCCAAAGAGACACAACACATGTTGGCATAAATCTCATATAGGGTTGATTATAAACAATCCGGTATAATTCCTAATAATCATATCAAAAAGATAGATCTATAGTTCAATTCAGTTCCCAAGACTGGGGAAAGAAGGATGGAACCTCAAGATTCTAGATACGATTTAAGGAAAAAGTGATAAAGGATAAAGGATGGATCTTAGTATTCTTAGGATATCCACACAAAGTATCATATCATTCTATAAAAATGTTATTCTCATAACTTAAAAAATTCTCATAAATACATAAGATAATTTCCCAGTTATAATTCCAATCATGAAGGAAACCAATCATTACAAAAACATTATAAAACCTACAACATTCATATAGTACACCATAATAACTACCTATATATCATAACATTGATTCTACCTCACATTAACTTTAATAGGGGACCCAAAGATATACATAAATGAGTTTTAGTAGTTTAATCTTTTAAATATTTCTAAATATATCTTTAGATTTTTCCTAAGAGTGTAAAATATTATTTGGGTATTATAGGGCCCCATAATTAATATATTAAAAATATTAATATATATTAAATAATGTACTTATATATTTTTAGAATAGATGTTTATATCATTGATCCAGACATAATATAAAAAATCTAATACCAGGATTGCTTCTAGAATACATGGTTTACCCTATGCGTGATATAAAATTGGTCAACATCAGGTGTTCGGTTAAGGGAAGTCATTGGTGGGTACGTTGAGTGAACTAAAAAATTTATTTATTTATTTAATTTAATGACATAAACCTAATTACCAATCTATTTATATGTAATCATGGAAAATCTATAGGGATATCTGCATAACCTTGGGAGATTAGAGAGGAGTATGGGGAGAGATTCATTGTCATTGGTGACTTAAGAATGTGGATCAACAATGTATCATTGAGGAGAATCATGAGACATATGATGAACACAAAAATATCTTCACCTTAATCTATAGAAGACATATTATTAAACAATGATCGATATGTTCTTGAGGGTTGAAATTTTATTTTTTGGATTTTCACCCTTGGATTTGTTTAACACACATGGATTTCTTATCCAGTTTTTTTATCTGTGATTTATGTTATCTTTAGGAGACCAATTAAATGTTATTCTTAACCCAATTTATTTATATCTTATTAACCCTTGTTTTTTCCCTAGAATATTTAATTTATGTCTTCTTTCATGAATAACATCTTCCAAGGATAATATTTCCTTATTCTTGTGCTTTTCTACTATCGTTATTTATGTTCTTCCTATTTATCACATAGGGTTGGTGATTCGATATTACTGGGCCATGTCCAAGCATGACCAAACCCTTATATTCATACAGGATGAATTAATAAGATGGATATAGGTGTTTTTTATGGATTGAAATAGATCATAGAATCAGGTGATGCATTCAATGATCGAGACCCTGAACATCAATGGACAGTGCAACTGTTACCACATGGGAAACTATAATCACATTTTTTGACCATAAAAGGCTGGGAAATGAAGATAGAATGAAATTAACTTCAAATTTAGAAATTTTGGATGTGTCTAACGGTGGTGGATGAAAATTTTTGGTACAATATAGCTTCTATATATAGACTTTGGTATTCTATAAATTGCTGAAGTACCCAGAATGCAGTTTTGAAATGAAATTGTTGTGTGGTCCATGTTCTATAGAATCTATGGTGTAAGCATAGATACAAATATCACAAATCATGTGACATGTCACAAATCATGTAACTCAACGCTGGGGACTTGGTGTGTACCCCAGGGTACATGGGAATAGAAATAGCTAGGTACACATGAATGACCTGATACACAAGCATGAATAGAGTTCCCAAACCTGACAAGAGTACCCGAACATGTACAGAGTACCCAGACATGGAAAGAGTACACAAGCACAACCAGTGTACATGGGTATGACCAAAATAGTTGGGCATGGGCTAGAGGACTCAACCATACTTAGTTTATCCAATACACACAATGTGACCCTATGTACACATCATGTACTCTTTCCTAGAATCTTATACATTGTGTATCTCCTTCTTTGGGACTCTGATTTGGGATCATGAGTATCCTACCCAAAGTAGTTTTCCATGTGGTATGTGATGGTGGACTTTATTGTGCCATCAGAGATATGACACAATGTGCTATTATTGGAACACTTCCTTTAGTGATTCTTTTCTAATAACATAAATTAGGTTATATCTTGAGAGATATTCATGTTGGTTCTCCCCTATCCCACAAAATTGTAGGTCTCCCATCCTTTTTATAAGGCTGGAGTCAGTATGCCCCAACACTACATAGGGTGTTGGTCCTCTATCTATAGAGGGTTACTATGCCATGATAGAGCTTCAGTGATGAGAATTTCATCTACATTAGTTATTTCTCCCTCAACTATGGAGTGAAATAGTGATGAACTATCCAACAACTTTGATTCGATGAGGTTTTCCCTAATAATGGGAATTGAAGATAGACCTTTGGGAGTTTTAGGATTACACATCATTCTTAGCTAGATATAGAGATGAAAATACCATTTCTCTCATTTTTTGGAATTATTTATAAAAATATATGATTTTGGGCATCCTTTACCACATTTTCATTATGTGTTAGCTGATTTTTTTTGTATTTATTGATTCCCTCTTGGTTTTCGGGGCATCCTATTGGGTATGTATATTCACCCTTGCATGGAATTTTCATACATGTGTTGGTTTTTATAAACATGACAGATAGATTGTTGGTGACTATGGAGGACCGGGTATTGGAGGAGTATAGAGGTACTTGGATGTTATGGTTTTTTTAGTAGTTGTCCATGGAGATCACGAACGGATCACTCTTTAGTTTTCCCATTTCTCGTCGTTTTCATGTTGGGACCTCATTTCTAGTTTGGCATGTATTTTCACAATTAATCCATTTATTTTACTTCATTGTACTATGAAATATTTCCTAGAGGTTTTTTCATGCATAGATTACAATTTATATGTTTGATTATTTCTTTACATATCTATATTATATTCTAGATATTGTTGTGTGTGTATACAAGTACTTTAGACTAATGCCTCCCATTTCATTGTTTCACTAACTCAGTGCTTTTCACATGCCCCTGGCCTATTATAGGTAGGCTTGGGGTGTCACACTCATCTTACTGCCAGCCCAAGATGGGTCTCAGTAGGTTAGGCCTTTATAGACTTGTATCAATGGTGGTTTAACCATTAGTTGTTGTTTTAAGTTAGAATTTGTTGTGAGATTTGGTTCTGGAACTTAGGGAAATAGTGTCACAGTGTCTCTATTTTGGCACTTGGGCCATGGAACCTAATGTAGGAATAGTGGTCAGTGTATACATACACCAAGACTCTAACTACCTTATAGTCAAATCAGCATACTGAATTATTACTTGTAGGGAACCAATGGTACATGAATCATATAAGATTATAACTTTTGACTTTTAAGTCCATATTGATTTATCACCCTATATATTATCATATAATCATGGTACATCTTGATAATTTTCATGATTCCTAGGTAATGAAATATAGTAAGGATATTGATACATGATCATTATGATGATTATTTGTGTGATGATTCCTTGGTTTTGGTACCTACCCATGAGATGTTTCCATTGGGAAGGCATAGAGTAGTGCCTCCACCTGATGAAAAATCCAAGGATCCAAATCTAGTGGTCCCAGACGATTATTAAAAAAAAATTGGAATCTGATAGATCAAGAATTTTGCGATGATGATGCATTCAGGCCTAGTGTATTACATGAGTTTCAACGACAAATACCTCTTAGGTTTCATGACAATCGAGACCCTTAAGAATCAGAGGATTGGATTTAGGTAGTGGCTTTGGTTTTCCATAATATAAGGACCTCAGTAGATTAGATGGTTTTAATTGAAAATATCATTATTTATAAAATAGTAGGGCACTAAAGGAGTCTTATCACTTATACTCATTATGATGTGGCACTCCCATGGTTTTACTTTTAGTATTTTTTCAATGACAAGTATTACACTTTGATCATATATTATGTGTGAATACATGAGCCTCTCAATATGAAGTAGGGAAATATATCATTTTTTAGAGTATTTATTGCGGTTTACCAATATAACATCCTGATATTTTAAGAAGTAAACACAATGTTTGATACCATACATGATCCTCCATATCGAGCTTAAACAAAAAAAATATTATTATTTTAATGTTACTTTTATAACAGTACTATTAGAATGGTGGGTATGACCAAGATTAACTGAATTTTGAAAATATGGCTCATACATTTATATATAATTAATTATTTTTTGACCAAATAATTATAAATTAAAATAAAGCCATTTTTAAAATAAATGGAAATCATTTAAAAACTATTAAAATTCACACAATTGTGTCTAATAATAATAAAATAAAAAATAATACATTTCAGATTATATTAATGACATATATATGTAATATATTCCATATAATTCTAAATATTATTTCTATGTGTTTTCCATAGATGATGTAAAAATAAATCCCATTTCAGGCATAAAAAGATATATTTTTCTAAATGCAGATTTTTCGCCTTTTGATGGTGCACTTGTTTTAAAACTATATTTTGAAACTTTTATGAAATTTTATTTGAAAAAATATTCTTAATTTTTTAAATCATAATATCAAAATGTACTTTGTTGGAATATTTTTATTTTTTTGAGTGGTTACATTTCTTAATAAATAGTGAAAAATACTGCATTTTAATTGAAAATTACCATTTCAACTATATAATTTTTTATGTTAAATAATATTTTTATTTGGATTTAAATTGATATTAGATAAATTATAAATATGTTAATATTATTAATATTATAGAAATATTTTTAATATTTAATTGGGATATAAAAACATTTCAAATTTTTAAACATTTTCACTTTAAAACCACACTTTCTCACCCTATCTAAAAAATTAATTCAAAACTAATTTTATTGAAATATTTTTTTTAATTTTTTCAAAATGTATTAACTAATTAGAATAATAATGTAAAAATTTATTAAATAGTTCCATTTTTTTGGAAAATATTAATATAATACTTAGTAAATTTTATTATCATAATTAAGGGTAAATAATGTGAGTAAGGGTAAATTTAATTATGATAAATATTAGAAAATTACCCAACCACTTGTCATTATTTTATTTTATGAGTTATTGTAGAAAAAATTAATAATTGGTCCTAAATTAAGAACACTTGTAACCACATGAATTTTTCTTTATTCCCCTTATAGTATTATATTTTATGAAAAGTCAAACTTGTCACACAAATATTTTTAATAAATATAACATTTTAAATATGTGGTCATACAAAAAATACCTTTGAACATAAATTGTATTTGAAAATTTAATTTGTTTATATTAATCATGTTATTTTATTTTAAATTTTTAGTAAAAAATAATTTCCTTAAAGTCTTTCACAACGATGATGTAGTAATTATTAAATTAATGGAAAATTAAAATAATTGATAGTAAAACTATTAAAATAAATATAATATTAGATAATTAATATCATAAAATAATTTTATAGATTACATTAATACATTAGGAATTCAATAAAATAGTTTTTTTAATATATCTTGTTGTATGAATTTTTAAAAAATTAAAAGTAATGAATAGTATCAAAAATTTACTTTAATGATATTTACAAACAAATAATAATTAATTAAATGATATAAAATTACTAACAAACTAAAAAATGAAAAAATTATTAGGATAATGTTTTAAATTTTATAAATTATTCATTTATTTTTCTTTTGTAATTTTATAGTAACAATATTGACCCTCAAATAGTAGAACTCAAAGTTTTCACGAATAGAATTAAAGGGGTTAAATAAGGGTTAAAACCAAAATATAAGGTAATAAATTTATTAAAAACTTATCTAATTTTCATTTTATGAATTTATTTAGACCCAAAATCATTTTATATTTTAAATAAATCAGTTTGGATACATTTTTAAAAGAAAATTAATTTATGTTAATTTAATATTTTGAGAAAGTCAAATAGTTCCACTCCCCTTTCCTATAAAAAGGCTTCTCTACTTCTCAATTTCACACTTCAAAACACTGTTAGTAAAAAACATCTCTTCCAAAATACCTTAATATTATCCTTATCTAAATTATGTAGGTATCATTTTAGGCATAAAATCACCCTTTGTGGGGTTAAGGTGTTAAGAAATGAAGGATTTCTAAAGAAGATGTATCATTTTTAATTTAGTCTCTCTATTTTGTTTCTTATTCCACCACCTTAAAAATATTATTAAACCCTGATTAAATAATAAATCCATTTTCCAAGATAAAATTATATGTTACTATGTTAATATCATCACCTAAAACCATCACCATATCTATCAAATTGGAAAAGAATTTATTGTTCTTGTGTACGGCGGGCTACCGCCTCATGAACTGATAAAATTCATTTTCCATAACCACCTCTAAAGAATGGTTATATGGATGGAAATGATTATTATATATGATATTATGGAAACTTTTATAATTATTTAAAGTTAATATTTTATTTTTTAATTATATTTCAATGCATAGAAAAATGATAATGTCATTTGTGTGGACGTGTGAATAATCACATCTGCAGAGTGATTTGATTCATTTTTTATCACTATAACACATGAATGACATATATAAGTATATTTAAATTATTAATATGATATTTATGAAATGATTATAATTATGGTAATATAATATAATACTTACCTTCTTTCTATAAAGTTCATTGAAAAATGAAAATGTTACTCATGTGTAAGTGCAGCTTACCATCTCCATGATTTTTAACGTACTTTTTTTCATATTCATATTTAACAGATGGATTTAAAATTATAATTTATCAATATAAATAATAATTATTTCATTATTATTATTTTTTAGATGATTTATTAATCACCACTTTAATTATATACATCATACCAATGTAATTTTGGACTCAAGTGCTGAATATCATCAAAGCGTCTGATGTAAACTTAAATAATTAAGTAATTTTTATAACATGGTAATTAGTGGTATAAAAGGAATAATAAATAGTAAATAATTTATAAGGTAATTAAATAATTGACATAATTTAATTATTCATACATATAAATATTTTACATGACGATTCGGATTCAAGTTAAAGGAATTCTTAACCCGTTTTCCATTCCATGGATTAAACTTCAACTTCATTAATAATGTCTTTCTATGATTTTGTATTGATTAATATTTGATTTATTATGGTGTATTAATAATTTATTTAAGTGTATTTATAGTGAATATATATATTTAATTAATTTTATTGATTCTCACTTCAATGATATGATATTTGTAAGGGACTTTCTTTTAAAAATCATCTTTTAATGATACTTTTTCAAAGAGAATGTTTTATTACTTATACAAAATAAATATAATTACCTAATTTCGATTATCATTAATAGTTTAATCTTAAATTTAAATTTTATATAATCAATTTCTAATAAAAATATATTCTGGTGTATGAGAACATTCTTTCAAAATGAGTGATTTCAAAATGAAAATTTCATCTTCTTCAAAAAGTGTTTGTATGATTTAATCCTTAATGATTTGTGTTTATGATATAGTTCTTGGAAATTTTTCATAATTATGGGTTGTTATGTTATTAAAAATTATGTTTTGTTATGTAATAAAATAATTATATGTAGTTCCATGATAAACCAAAGGACGGGTGGTTACGTTATAACCCCCAATGCATTGGGTATGCCAAAATTAAAGGTTGGCCATATTGGTAACTCTATTTGTATGATTGTTGGGTAAAAATATTTCCCAAGTTATGTAATTATATATTATATGATTTATAGTGATTTTTCATTTAAATATATTTATTTTTAAAAATTTAATGTAATGATTTTATTTGAAAGATGATTTCTTTTTTAATGAGAAAAGGTATGGTTTAAGGAAATATTTTTTTGGGTTTTCACTGTACTAGTGGTTTTATTTTTTCATTTATCATACTGAGATTTTTTTATCATTCCATGTTTTTAAAATATTTTTCATATAGATTAAGGTAATTTGGGAACAATTATGAGTTCAAGGTTAAACTTTTGAACATTTTTTATAAGGATAAATCATGTTTTATTTTAAAGACTTTTATTATGAAAAAATGGATACTAGGTGTAAGTTTCCACTAGTAATTTATGGGTTTAAATTAAAATATTTTTTCATAATTATATACATCTATAAACTGAAAATAACCTCAAGATTTTAAGAAAAATAATTCTAATATAAAATCACTAGAATATGTACTGTTTAAGGCATGGTCCTTATAGTTTCTATCGTAGGATATTTTAGACGAATTTAGAGATTATGATATTTTCATTTGTGAAATTATTAGGAATTATGGATATCATAATGGTTTTATAATTTTAAGTTTGACCATTCTTTCAATGTCTTAGAAACTCAATTTTATGGTTTAAATTTTAAGGTAACTAGGGGTATTTTTGAAGACATTCATTTTTGAGGTAATTATGGGTTATTGCATTTTGGGATAAAAAATAAAAGGTATGAGATAGCCTTATATGTTAAAACATATTGAGGTTATTTTATATAATTTGATAATATTTTTTGGAATTTTATAAGAATTATATATTTTTAGAAAAAATGAAATTTTTATATCATGTGACAACTTATTACATCCTGCAAGTCTGCAGGAATTTAACCCACAACCAAGGGGAAACAATGCTGTACAAACTATCAATGGCCTTTATGAATTCTAGATTAGTATGAATTTTATTATTATTTAAAAAAAGTAATTTTTAATGAATAATCATATTTTGGGAAAATATGTTCTATCGAATAGATGATCTTGGGATTGGAAAATTATTTTGTGATTAATTGATTAATGTTATTTCAAAAGACATTCACTATTTTTGGAATACTATAAGATTAAGGTAAATATAATATTATGGGATTTCATCTGAGTAGTAAAGGGTGAATTTTATTTTGAATTAAAAAATGATTTTATTGTAGACTTGTGGTGATTCAGGTTATTTAAGGAAATTATTATCATGTCTTAGAGATTAAGTGATTTAGAAAATTAAATTTTTATATATGAGACACTAAGAGTGATTGATGTTATTTGAGAGAATATATGAAAAAATACTTATTATTTTTGTGTTTAAATGTTAATCTAGAATATTTTTGGAGAATTTTAAGGATATTTATTTATTCAATGTTCTGTGTTGAACTTTGGGTATTAATGGTGAATTTTAGAGATTAAAGTATTTTTTTCATCATATAATGGTTTATTCATTTTAGGGAATTATATTATCTTGGATAATTGTTTTTGTTAATGTTAAAATATAAGAGAAATATATAGTTATACATTTGTATACTTTTTGATATGTATAAATTTATTCAAATGTTTTAGGTAAGAAATATTACTCTTAAATACTCGACATTTGATTACAAATATGATATTGTGGTTGAAATTTATTAAAAGATGAAACAATAATTATCAAGTAAGTATATTTCCTTATATTATTAGTCCATATAGTGAAATAATTCCTCAAAACCATGAAAAGGATCTTAAATAAAAATGATATTCATTTACTTTTCTTACTAAGAAATCAATGACCTTTTAACTCATCAAAGATTTATGGTTTTGTAATTGTTCACTTTATCATGACCATGTTCTCTACAATTCTCCATCAGAACTTGAGAGTCAGTTTTATCTTCCATGACCTTATTTTCTTACATGGAACCCAATTGTGTGTTATATTTGGTGACATTTGTACATTCCTTTATCTATTTTCAATTGGAAGTATTATTCACCCCTGTTCCGATGTGGGATTTCTATAATGGTATTTTGAATAGTCAATCCCTAGTTACCAATCCAAAGTTCAAATTGAGAGGAATAAATTTATTAAGGGGGGTAATTTTAACATCTTTAGATTTTAATTAGTAGATACTATGTTTGATAGTGTACATTATATGCCACATAAATCTTAAACAAAATAATTATTATTATTCAAATATTATTATTAAAACCTTTCCATTAGAATGGTGGGTATGAACAGGACTAACTGAATTATGAAAATATGGCATACACATTTATTTATAATTAATTATTTGTGAACAATTAAATATGAATGAAAATAAAACCATTTTCAAAATAAACGGATCTGTTTTTTTAAAAACTATTTAAATTCGCACTAGAGTGTTTTAATCTAATAAAATAAAAAAATAAATCTTTTGGACTATGTCAATTAAATATATATATATATATATATATATATATATAATATTCAATATAATTTTTAAAATTTATTCTATGTGTTTTCTCAACATAATATAAAAATACATTCTACTTTACCTAAAAAAAGTTGTATTTTTTTAGAGGAATTTTTTCAGTCATTTGATAACGCATTTGTTTTAAAACTAAATTTTGACAGTTTAATATATATTATTTTACAAAATAAAATTTCATTTTCAAAAAATAATATCAAAATTTACTTTGGTTTAATTTTTTATTTTTTTATGATATGTTTCATTTTTTGATGAATAGTGAAAAATACAACATTTTAATTGAAAACTTACTTTCCATATAAATAATTTATAATGATAAATTATATTTTAAATTTTTTTAAAGTAAAATTAAATAAATTATACATATATTAATCTAATTAAGGTCATTTAAATTTTAATTATATTTAATTTGGATATAAAAAAATTTCAATCTTTTGAACATTTTCATTTTAAAAAACATGCTTTCCCGCATCATCTACCGGATTAATTTTAAAATAATTTTAGATGAATATATGTTTTGACTTTTCAAAAAAAATTCCATATTTTTAGTTATAATTTATAAATTTAAGAAATATTTCCCTTTAATTTTTCATAATTTTAATAGTAAATTTAGTAATTATTATTACTACAGTTAAGGGTAATTCAAGAAAGTAGGGGTAATAATAATTTTGATATTAATTTTAAAATTATTCTAAAAATAATATTAATTTTATTGGATGATAGAGTATCGAATATAATCATATTTACGATAACTTTATGACCTATTTCATCCACTTTTATGACTTTAATCCTTTTATATTATTACATTTTAATAAAAGTCAAACTTATCACACTAATATTTTCAATAAGATTAATATTTTTAATATGTGGCCATTCAAAAGATATATTAGATCATAAATATTATTTATAAAGATGAAATATTTACCATCATCATGGAAATTTATATTTATTTTTTAGGGCAAAAATAATTATTTTAAAGGCTTACACAATGATGATGCAGTAATTATTAAATTAATGGAAAATTCAAATAAATGTAATTAAAACTATTAAAATAAATATAATATGAGATAATTAATGTCATCCAATAATTTTGTAGATGCTCCTCAAATTTTTTTTATGTATTAAAAGGGTTATTTTTTCATATATCTTGTTGTATTTATTTTTTTTATAGTCAAAATAATGAATAGTGTAAAAATTGACATTAATGATATTTTAAAATAAATAATTTTTCTTTAAAATGATATAAAATTTCAAAAAAATATAAAATTCGTCCAAAATATTAATATAAGTTTTAAAATTTCATTTCTTATTCATTTATGCTTATTTTACTATTTTATAGTAAAAATATTGACCCTCAAAGAGTAAAATTCTATGTTGTCACAATAAGAATTGAAGGTGTTAAATAAGGGTTAAAACAAAATTATAAGGATATAAATTTAGTCAAAACATTTCAAGTTTTCATTGGATGAATGAATTCAGACCCAAATTCATCATATATTTTAAATAAATTATTTTTTATCTATTTATAATATAAAAGTAATTTGTATTAATTTAATATTTTCAGAAATTCCAAGAGTACCCCACCCCTCCCCTCTAAAAGGGTAGCACTTATTATCATTTATTCACACATAAAAACCATTTTTATATAATATTGACCCAAATAATTTCATATAATTCCTCTAAATATTCTATAGGTCTTATTTTAGGAATAACACCATCCTTGGTGGTCTTACGGTGTTAATAAATGAAGGATTTCTAAAGAAGAGATATCATTTATAATTAAGTGTTAATCTTTTTCTTATTCGTCCACATACTTAAAATATTTTTCATCCATGATAAGATAATAACTCTAGTATCATTCCTATACTTAGATTTCATTATGATATTATCATCTAGTAAATCCATCTCCACTTCCATAAAATTAGAAAAGAAGTTATTGTTCATGTGTATGGTGGACTACCACCTCACGAACCGGTGAAATTTTTCTCCATCACCATCTCTAAATACTGGTTATAATGATGGAAATAATTATTATATTTTATATTCATGACATATCAATCATTATTAAAATATAATATTTCACATAGTATCTTATCTTTCCATGAACCGAAAAATGATAACGTCCTTCGTCTATACATGTGAATTATCACCTCTATTAAGCGATGTGAGACATTTTTTTCACCACATCACATGAATTATATATATAAGTATATTAAAATAACTTATATGATATTAAATATATTTTTTTCATTATTTAATGATAATATAATACTTACCTTCTTTTCATAATAATCAGTGAAAATGAAAATGTCACTCATGTGTGTGTATGACTTACCATCTCTAGGATTGTAAAGTCGTTCATTTTTTATATCCATATTTAATGTATGGATTTAAAATTATAAGAATAAATATTATAATTATTATATGATTATTATTATTTATATGGTGGATTAATTAAAACATTTACTATAGACATCATACCAAATTAATTTGGGACTCAAGTATCAAATATCATCTAAATATATTCCCTCAACTTAAATAAATAAGTAATTATCATCACATGGTAATAAGTTGTATAAAAGTAATAATAAACTTCAAAAAGGTTCTCAATCAAGTATATAATATTAATATGCTTATTATCCAGCATGATAAATATTTTACTTGATGAATCGGACTCAAGGTAAGATAATTATTAACATAATTTCTATTCTTTGTGTTAAACGTAATATTCCTTGATAATATCTTATTAATATTGTATGTGACGTGAATTTTTATTTTTTTATGTTGTAATTAAAGTTTTTTATTTTGATTTACATTGAATATACATAATTTACTCATTTTATTAATTCTCACTTCAATGATATGATATTTTTAAGGGACTTTATTTTAAAAATCCTTTTTAAATATTCATTATTAAAAAGTGTTTTTATTATATATATATATATTTATATTTATATTTATATTTATTTATACTTATATCATGAATGTAATTTCCAAATTTCATGTCTCTTTAATATTTTGATTCTTAAATTAACTTTTTTATGGTTACTTTTAAATAAAATAGTTTCTAGTGTACGTGCATAGTCTCTCATAATGAGGGATTTAAAAATTAAATGTTTATTTTATTTGAAGAGTGTTTTTATGTTTCAATCTGTCATGATTTATGTTTATGTTATATTTTATGGGATTTTTTTTATAATTACGAGTGGTTTTGTGATAAAATAATGATGTTTGGTTACATGATAATCCAATTATGGGTGGTTCTGTGATAAACAAAAGGATGAGTAGTTACGTTATAACCTTCAATGCATTGGGTACTCTATATTTGGAAATTAACCATATTGGTTACTCCATTTGTAAGAGAGATTTGGAAAATGGTGTCCCAAAATACCTACTCATATATTATATTAATTCTAATGAGTTTTCAAGGAAATAATTTTTTTTTAAAAGGTAATATATTGATCTTTTTTATGGATATATGATTCTTTTATCAGGGTGAAAATGTGTGTTTTAAGGAAATGTTTTTATTGGTTTTCACTAGACTAATATTTTTATTTATTTATGTCCCTTACTAAATTATGGTGATCGTACCATGTTTTTAAAAAAAATTACAAGTTTCAAGGGAAAATAGGGACAATTATGTGTTTATGGGGAAAATTGGTAAGAATTTTCATAAAGATAAATCCTATTTTATTTTAAATAATTTTATTTTATAGAAAATGGATAAAAAATGTATAAGTAGTATATGTTCCCACTTTTAATGTATGTGTTTAATTTGTAATAGTTTTTCCAAATTCATTTAAACTCTAAATTGAAAATATACTCTATATTTTAAGCAAAATAAATCAAGTCCAAATCTCTAGAATATTTGGTGTTTAATGCATGTTCCTTACAACTAACCTCATGTTTCACTCTCTTAATATGGTTTAAGATGTATAATTTTTGGCATGGAAGTTTGAGAAGGTTTTTTATAGACACATCCTTGTTATCAGGGTCTCCTTATAAATTCCCACTTATGTTGGATTGTCGAAGTGGGCATCGGTTACAATGAACTTCCATGAATAGGGATGTAGGTAGGATCAAGGTGTTAGTGGACATAATGAGGATGATTCATCTGTAGAAACTATATTGCATTAATCATTAAGTTCATTACATAGGATTCATACTCAAGCTTAGACTCAAACACATAGATCGATGGAATGGGGTTTGTGTAAAGGTTATAGTCATCCCAAAGATGATTGATGTTATGATTTTAATGTGAATGGTCATATGGATCATTATTTCCAAACCCAACATGTTTTTGATGGTGAACAGGTAGTGGATGGACCTCTATAGTAGAGGCAGCATCATGATCTAGGATCTCTAAATCATGGTTTGGGAAGACCCTAGGGATTCATTGTTGATAGTGGGGTAGGTGGATGTCTAGCAGTAGGAGCTATATGTGGAGGATGAAACTTTGATGTACTTAAATCACCAACCCCAAGTGGACCACTCCATGATTAGAGAGTTGGTGAACGAGGGTGTAGCTAGTTGCAGGCTATAAAGGATTATGATCAAGCTTCTCATGAGTTGATTCTATGTATGATATGTTTCTTTTATACTCTATCTTCAGTACTTAAATACACATGTGTGATTCATCAGTTTATTTTCATATCCCTTGTGAGAAATCTATTAGCTATGGCTGGAGGTTACTACAAGGAGTGATTCTTATATATCACACATCTTATAGTAGTGTGAGTTGGCATTTAGTGGATAGGTATTCTCATGGGACCTACTTATTGTGTTAATGAAAACTTATGGCCTAATATGTGGTATGTAATGGTTATCCATACCTTGTTCCAATATATATTTTCATCATTGGAGAGTTATATTCCTTTTTATAGATGGGATTCGATTATCCATCATGGGAAAGAGGGATATTATGGAATATTGAGTAGGGATCATGAGAAGGAATATGTAACCTATCACTCATGAGTTGGTAAGTTTATCCCTCTGTGAAATAGTATCTTTAGTCATTTCATATCCAATGGGTGTATAAGATTATATGGGCAACTTTACTAGATTTGTTTTAGGACTAACGCTACTATGGAGATTGACTTCTCCATATAATTTCACCTTAGGACTACATTAATATCTTCTAGGGAATATTGAATGGACCTTTTGAGATCAAGGAGATGATGGTAAATTTATAATACCATCAGGATAAATATTTTATTAGACCCAATGTGTCCCCCTGGGTATCTCTAATTTAGATCGATAAAAAGTGAGAAGTGACCTTGATGATTTTCATTGATTAATATAATCAAAATTTGGAAAAATTTAAAGAATAAATACCCATTACTGAGTATTTATGATCTTCTCATCTAGTTGAAATGTGTGAGTAAGTTTTAAAGGATTGATCCCAGGTGTAGATACCATCATTTGAAGGTTCCTGAGGATGATTTTCCAAAAACAGAATTCTGATTTTGCTATAGACACTATAAGATTCTAGTGATACCATTTTTATGGATAATTCTATGATTATGTCCATGGATATTTTAAAATGGATATTTTATCTACACATGGACAGATTCTTATTTTTATATATTGATGAAATATTCAGATAATATACATCAGAGGAGAATCATGTAGAGTATTTGAAGTTGATCCTAAACATACTTTACAAGAACTAGATATATAGTAAGATCTAAATGTGTCATTTTTTTGTCCAATAAGTTCACTTTATGGGGTATGGAATCTATGAGTATTGTCTTTTTGTGGATCCTGTGATGAATGATATAGTGCTTGCTTAAAATCAACCCAAGTTCTTGTTAAAGATGTGGAGTTTCCTTGGTTTTTTGGGGTGATACTAAAAGTTCATGGAATAATTTTCCATGATTTTAGCCCCTTTGGCTACCTTTATATGGAAAGGTCATCCATTTTCTAGGACTTTGCAACATCAAAAATCCTTTGAGGGGCTGAGGAAGAGGTTCGCTGGTGCTCCGGTTTTGTGACTATCAGAGAAGGGCATCGAGTATGTTTTGTTTTGTTATTCCTATGGATTTAGGCTTAGTTGTGTATTGATGTAGAGGTACTAATTTATTTATTACGATTTGATGAATAATATACCCAATGATCATAATTACCCAACCCACAACCTAGAGTTGGTATCAATAGTCTTCACTCTAAAGATGCAGAAAAATTATCTTCTAGGTGTTCATTGTGTTGTTTACTCAGACCACCAGGGTTTGAGGTATATATTCTATCATGGATATATTAACCTCATATGGGGGAACTATTTTTAGGTCCTATAGGAATATGAATTAATGATATTATACACTTTGAGGATTAAAAACAAGTTGGTAAAATCCCTTAGCATGAAATCTTATTCTCACTTGGTGGAGGAGTAGTCAGAGCAGTTGGCCTCATTACATATGACCCTGGTAGAGTAGAAGGGTTCAATTTATCTTCAGTTTATAATAGTTTCCCGATAACTTCTTTAGTATGTTAGAAAAGATCAGTTTGGAGATATTGACTGTGAGGTTTTTCATTACCAAATATCCTTAGGAGATGCACCTGATGGATTTTTTGAAGGAGGGAAGCACATTATCCTTTTCCAGGTATGGATGGAAGTTTTGATTATGTTTAATGATGATTTGTTGAATTATTTTCATAAATCTACATTATATATGCATCGCTGTATAGAAAAGACATACAAGGACCTTCATCGGTAGTTTTGGTCATCTTTCATATTGTGGAGCATTGATGAGTTTGTTTCTCAGTGTCTCACATGTCTGTAGGTGAAGGTTGAATATTAGGTTCCAGTAGGATTGACTCAACCTCTTGAGATCATAAAATGGAAGTGGGATGGAATATAAATGTATTTTTTGTATTTATTACTTGGATAGTGATTTTTCATTATTTTATTAGGTTTATTGTTTACCGACTTACCAATTCAGAAAACTTTTGTTTCATCCTAAATTAGTGTTTTGTTGAGATTTTGCAGTAGTTATACATGTGTGAGATATCCCTTCTTCATGAGGTACACATGAAAAGGCCTTTTTATATGATTATTAGTTTGTGTCAAAAAAATAGAGGGTTTTAGTTGTATATTTTTACCATGTTACGGATGACCACAATGTATCCCCCTAGATGGATGGGAAAATTGAGTAGGCCATCAATGTGTTAGAGGATATGTTGTAAAACTATGTGTTGGAATTTGGATAGATCTAGGATGATCACTAAACATTGGTGGAGTTTTCTGATAATAACATTTATCACTCTACACCTTTTATCGGACCATTAAAGGCCCTATATGAGACGCCAAACAAGTCACCCTTGTGTTGGACTGAGATTGCCAAGATATCTCTTGTTTGGCCAGAGATAGTGTAAGAAATGAAAAACATTTTACAAGTGATCTGTCAATGTATGAATATGGATCAAAATCAATAGATATATTTTTTTGACCAATTTTAGAGGACTTTTTTCTTATGAATAGTGATCATAAAACCTCAATTTTATAATAAATTTATTTCGAATAAATTAAATTTATTTGATAGCTCATGTTACGCACAACACCTAGTTTTAACGAACTACAATATACTATTAAAGCCTGCTTGTTATAACCTAGACATTTATCATAGTGTTATGAATAGTAGTAACTAATTTTTAAATACTAGGTATCATATTTTTACAAAATAAAAGCATATTGATAAAAAAGGAACTTAATTTTTTTGAAAGACCCAAATTGCCAAAAGGCCTTCTTTTTTATTTATTTTTGGATAATCACCCTTTTAAGGGTTGGAGGGGGGCCCTTACATGACCCATAGTCCCAAGAAAAAAGTCTCATACAAAACCCAAAACATGACCTTAAAGTCCCAAGTCCCGACACACTTGAAACAGCCCCTCCCGAGCATTAGAATCTTGATGGCGCCTTGCTCCAAACCTTGCAAGGAAGATCGGCTAGCATTTCTCCATGAAGATCTATACAGTGTCAGGTCCCTATGGCAGTTTCCATCCCTATCATTCTTCCAATCTAGTTAACTTTTCTCTAGCGGTTTCTATTTTTTACTCTGAATCCTCGTTTGGGCAAGCTCCTATGTGGGGTGGCCAAGTTGCTTCTTGGTCTTTTCTATGGCCCAAAATCCCAATGAATCTAATTCCATCAATGTCCCAAATACCCTTACAGCCTAAAGTCTCTATAGCCTTAATTCCTTTGGTTTACCAAATGCCCTGAGAAATGTAGGCCCAAACCGGTGGCCCAAAGGCCCAAATCATATGAATAGTACTAGCTACAAGATTACCAAATAGTACCTACAACTGTAACTACTACAATACTGATACAGTAAACTATAAATTCACCCCCGCCCGAATTTGATCATTGGTATCTAGAATTCCAAGCCATATCCTCTAGCACTCAGGTATAATCTCATTGGCTTTAAAGACTTTATATATTTTTAAAAAACTTTTTTCAAAAAAAATTATTACTTTTAGAAAAATATATATATATAATTATTTTTTACAATTTTAGAAAATATATTCTAAAAATTAAAAATCATTTTTAAATTTACATGTTATAATAATCTTTTAGTGAATTTTTTCTAATTTTCTGTAAAGATCATTTTTTGATCAATAGTTAAAAAATTAGATTTTTATTAAATATTACCTTTTTTTACAGAATTTAAAATTTAAATTTTATTGTAATATTCTTTTAAAAGTAACATTAGTCCAAATATATATTATTAATCCAATTTAGTTCATCAAAATCAATTTTATATTAAATTTTTTTATTAAAACATCATTTACTTATGAAAAGTATCTCTTTGGAAAATCGTATTTTTCATCATGCCTATGAGTTTACATTTAAATTAAAATTTTCCACTTATATGACTGGAATTTGGAAATTTTTATTCTATATTTTAAATTATAATAACTAATATTATCTATTAATTTTAACTTAATTTTTGGTAAAATGAATATAAAAAACAATAAAAATTAATTATTATGCTTAAGTTTAAAATGGATTTATCGGGGGTTATACTAAAATTATGTGGGTTAAAATGACCTATAAAATTTTCCAAATATCATTTTCTAGAGAAATAAATACCCTATCTCATATAATTTTCTATAATGATCCATTTTGTATCCTTATGGAATGTTTAAAATGCTGGTACACCTTTTTCCTTTCCAAAATTTCATATGTGTCTTTTCCTCGACTTATAAAAGGGCACCCCATCTCCTATCTTCTTTACACATCGAAAACCTTTTTTCTCAGCAAGTAAATACCCAAGTAAATTACTAAATTATCTACACATGTCCAAGAGTCAATATTTTTATTATGAGACCTTCATAATATGGATTTTTGTGTTGACTAAATGAGGTTGTCTAAGGAAGAGGTGTCGTTCTAAACCGACCATTTTTTTATTTCTTCAAAACACTAATTAAAATATTCTTCAATATTGATTAAATAAGAACTTCAATATCTAACTTATATTTTTATGTTATTATGTTAATAGCATAACCCACATCCATCTCCTCTTACATTAAATGGGAAATGAATCCACCAATCGTTTGTACGGCAAACTACCCCCTCACGAACCGATGCTGTTTGTTTTCCATCACCGCTTCTCACATATAGATATAATGATGTATTTAAATTATATATGTGATATTTATTACTTACAAAACTCTATAACTATAATTTCATATCTAAATCTTTATCATCAAACCCATTAGATAACAATAATGTCACTTGTGTGTATGGTGGACTACCACCTTGCGAACCCATGTGAGGTATTTTTCCTTTCCATTTACATTGATAGAAGAAAAGATAGATTTATAGAATATATATATATATATATATATATTCTATTTGACATAAAAAATATCATATAAAGGTGATACATTTTATACATTTATTTCATTCCATATATCAATAAAATTGAAACAACATTCATGTGTATGTACGACCTACCGTCTCTATGAACGGTTTAATTCAATTTCTATATATTAATTTTATGGGTTAATATAAATACATATATAATTAATATATAATATATTTCTATCATTTTTTATATTCTTAATATTATTTAACCATCATCAATGTAAAATTATCGAAAATATAAAACCAAAACATACATGAAATATGGAACAGCTATAACTGAAACATGATTTTAATAAGAAATTATTAATAAAAAATAATAAAATGTCATAAGTAAATAATATAAGGTATGGTATATGTAACAGCCCAAGATTTTATAAAAAATATTCTTTTTAATTTTATTAATGTCTTGTGTTGTACGCTACACCAAAAGGAGCTTGCACAACACGCATCCTTGACTTGCCTTGCATTACACGCAATCACGACCTTCCTCGATAGCGTGTGTAATACGCAATACCAAGTTTCACTAAACAACGATATGCTATTAAAATATTATTAAAACTAGCCGGTATGAATAGTAATAACCACTTTTTAAAATTCTGTAAATCTTATTTTTCAAAATGAACTTCATTTTTGGATTCGGAGTATCGAATTTAGCCTAAGGTGAAATTTTTGTACATTTCGGATAACTTTCATATTCTGATGAATAGTGAAAATTACTAAATTATAATTAAAAAACAACTTTTTTAATCGAAATAATTAATAGTGATAAATTATTAATTGGAGTAGTTTTAAAGTATATTTAGAATATATTTTTACAATTTAATACAATGTTGGTCATTGGATGTAATTGCACATTTAAACCAGACATAAACAAGTGTCAATCTTTTGATAGATATTGTTTCTTAAAAACACGCTATTTGTTTTAACAGCGGGATTTAATTATAAAATTAATTAATGTAACTTCTATGTTATGAATTTGGTAAAATAGACTTCATTTTTGAATTCGGAATATGAAATATAGCTTAGGATGAAATTTTGGCATTTTTCTGAAAACCTTCATTTTTTTGATGAATAGTGAAACTACTAAGTGGTAGTTAAAAAACTGAATTTTTCATAAAACTTAATTTTACCGCTTCTGTGAATGGAATTTCAAAAATCCGAGAGACACAGTTGATTTCAGTAAGTAAAATGTGGTTCAATGAGATGAAAATAATTTTTGGTGAATAGTAACTTTTTACTTTTATTTACCACGGTTAAAAGTAAATAGGGTAATTAAGGGTAAGAATGATATTAATATTACCCTAACACATGTCCTAATTCTATTGGACAAGTGTATCTCGACCAAAAACAACCTTAAGTGTAAAATATTATCATTTAGGCCCACTTGGATTAGATTAGGACATTTATTATTATTTAATTCAAAGAAGAGTTAAAAGAGTTAAAATCAAAGTTTATTCACTAAAACATTTTTAATATGGGGTTATACATAAGATAAATTCGACTATAAATATTCATTAGAAAGCTAAAAAGATTTCATACATAATGATATTTTATTTATAATTTTTAGACTTCAAATAAATTAATTTATTTATGACACAACGATGATGCAGTAATTACCCTTTTAAGGAAATATTAACATAATTGATGTTATAAATGCTCAAATGAATGTAATTTGAGACTTTTTATGACTGAAACTAATTTTCTAGGTTACGATGATATATTAGTGTTGATTTAATCAACTTGGTTCCAACATATAATTCTGTTATGACTTTCACAAAAATCATATATCAAATAGTTTCAAAATTGACACAAAATAGTTTTTAAATAAAATATTATATTATTAATTGTTATTTTATTCCTAAAAATCTAAGGTTCGGCCAAATGACTTAGATAAGGATATATTTATTAATAATATACAATTTGGGGTTTGTTTGGCATGTTATAGTAAGTATATTAACCATATAGTGAAAGAAAACAAAAAGACACGGTAAAAGTTAAATTATTTAACTTAGAGTTAAATCTAATTGATAAGGTTAAAATAATAACCTAAACTTGTCTAAATCCTATTGGTTGATAGGATTTCTACCCATCCCCACTTTATCTTCGAAATAAGACCCTTTGGAACCATTATAAACCGATTTTGACTTTAATATAAAATAATATTTTGAGATATTCCTAAGGTGCCCCTCTCCTCCCTTATAAAAGGACACCTCCTCCCCCTCCTCCTCACACCAATTTGAGCACTCAAGCTCGGACAAACCCTGCCAAAATCTCTTCTCCACTTCCCTAGAAACATCCTAGAGGTTCTGGTCTTCCTCAAAGACCAATTTTAGTTCCCTAAGAGGAGGTCTCCAAAAGGCGCTTCAAAGAAGAGGTAATTACCGTTACCAATTCTTTCATCTTTATTTCTTCTTCCACTTCTTCTTCTTAGGTTGTTTCATTATGAAGTAATAACATCAGTATCACTCATATACTGATATGTTATTATAATTATGAAACAACCCTATTTCACCATCTATCCATCCTACGGAAAAAGAAATCATTGCGCGTGCGTACGTACGGAATACCGTCTCCACGCCGTGGTGTAATCTATTTTCCACCACCACCTTACATGGATGGGTATAATGGTGTAAAGAATAACTATACATAGTTATTACAACATCATATTGATTCTGATATATTGTATAATCCACTCCTATTCAATTCAATATTTATGAAAATGATATCATCGCTCGTGCGTACGTACGGACTACCGTCTCCACGACGCGATGAGATTCATTCTCCATGTTAACCATTTAAGAATGATTATAAAGTATATATAAGAAATAATAATGAAATATATGACATTATAAAGCTACTGGATTATGTATATATATATATATGTATGTCATCTACTTACTTCCATTTCAAGACAATAAGGAATGGAAAACAGCGTTCATGCGTACGTACGGACTACCGTCTCCATGAACGGTGTTTTTCATTTTATTTATCTATCTATTATATATATATATATACTGAATATATATGATATATAAATCAAATTTTATATTCTGTAAGTAATTAAATCATGATATAAGTAATAATAATGTCAAGAACAACAAGTCAAAACACCTACGATAAATGAAACGATTTTACCCAAAACGCTTCTTTAACATGGAATTTACAAAAGAACGGGTAATATAATGTTATAAGTGAACCATATATGATATCATAACAATGAATATGATTCTATAATAAGTCAATGACATTATTTAAATCATTATACAGGAGGTTCGGACACATACGAAGCAAATCGGACCTAAGGTAAGGGAAATATCACAATCTCATTTTTATCCGAGATTGTTTATTCGTAAGTATTTACTGGGGTGTATTTTATCATCCACATCCATGTTTCATAAATATGTAATATTATTTCCATCCAACTACAATTTTTATAAATCCAATTTTACCCTTCGGTGAGTTTTTAGTAAAGGAAATGAAAGGAATCTTTTGTCGTTTTCCGTACGAGGTATTTTTTGACTTTTCCGACAAAAGTACGAAGAATGTTTTTTTTAACTTATACGGCATGAATGGATTTTTAAAACATTATTTCCAAGAATCTTACTTTACAAGTATTCAAGTTTATTTTTAATCAACTTCTTTTATTTTAAAATTGTATGACATGTTAAGAAAGGAAAAGTGTTTTTGAAGTAGAAAGGATATTTTCCTCAAGAATGAAGTTCAAGTATTTTATCAAAATTATTTTCCATATAAGATAATAAAAGGGTTCTGTTTTTATCCCGATTATTACATGGATTTGATTATGTTGTGATGGAAACATTTTTATGAATTCCTTTATCTTATATGAATTGTTTTATGATGTCATGTTGTTTAAGAATCCCATTTTTTATTACATGGGTTATGCGATGATGTATGATTTATGATTATGTGGCACACATAAGAAAGGATTCATTATAAGATGGGTGGGACCTATATATCCCTCCAATGCATTGGGTAAAGATTTTATATCTCATGAGATAGACAGGGCTGGAACGGTAGGTTATACCGGTTCAGTGAAACAGGACTGAAACGAGGGTTACTCGATTCATAAAGGGACTTTGTCCACTAAGATAGTCTTGGCAATGAGTCTTGACTAACAAGAAATTATTTTCCATGATTATGTGTGAATTCCACAAAGTTTCAAGTTTCATGTTATGATTATGGTGATCTCATTTTCACTTCTATGATTTATTCCATGATAAGATATTATGATCTCTTTTGCAGGTTTTTTTGATTTTCAAAAAGATTTGATATGATTTTTATTTCCTTTATTTTCCCTTGCTGAGCATTTGAGCTCACCCTTTTATGTTTTCTTTTCCCCAGGATATAAAGAAAGGTTTTAGGTATAAAAAAAGGAAGATCTTTATGGGAGATATTGAAGATCTTTCACCACGATTAGAAGATTACGTTCCAAGTTTCCAAAGACACTAAACTATTACGATCCTTGTGTGTGTGTTTTTGTTATGTACCAAGTATTCCGCAAAAGTAATGTAATGTCAATGTACGTCAGGATACGGGTCTCTACAGTTGGTATCAGAGGAAAGGTTTAGTCAACCTTTGGAAACTAGGATGTGAAAACGTTAGTGAGATCCCTAGAGATATTTCTAAGGTATGTCTAGGGATGTCCCTAAGGATACGTATACGTATAGGATAGTCCTAGAACTATGGTAACGATATTAGAATTAAACCTAAGATGTTAGATATTGAAGGTACTCCCCCTTTATTATGTTGTTTTCCTTAGCATGATTTTTTCCTCTCACACTATTCTTTTTGGGTTTTAGAAAATGGCTGGAAACAAGATGATTCACAATAATGGAGGATATGATGGACAATGGAATGATATTCTTCATAATGAAATGGGATTTGGAAGTCCAAACATCATTATTATGTCGAATCAGCAATCTCATAATATGATCAATAAAGTAAAATTTGGTAAGTTTCCTGACTCGGCTAATAAGAGAAAGATGGAGTTTCATGATGATCATAGAGGAAAGAAAGTTCAATTTCCCCTATGTAATTCATGTGGGAAGAGGCATCAAGGAGAATGTTTCAAAGGAACTGGAAGATGCTTTGGGTGTGGAAAAGAAGGACACAAAGCAAGTAAGTGAAAAGGAAAAGGTTCAGTTAACACCATGGATGAGGATAATGGTATTGCTACGACATCAACAATGGTTAAATGCTTTAAATGTGGAATGTACGGGCATTATGCAAACCAATGCCCTAAGGGAAAGTCTCATGAAGAGAATCAGTATGGTCTTATGGGAAGTATTTATGTTGATGATGATGAAGAAACTACAAATGATATGTGAGATGAAAGAAATGTTGAAGCTCGATCAATGGTCTAAGAATGTAGTGGAATGATTACATGTTTATCATGTGTAATGTTGGAATAAGGAGACATCAAAGGATTGTTACACTGTTGTCTTTCCTTAAGTTTTGAAAGTGTATGATGAATGGTACCAGTAACCATGAAAGGTTATTCAGATACTTTTGGAAAGTAGATGATAAGTGCATAATGAAAGGATAAGAAGATAATGAGATGTTTGATTGTATTCATGAGCTCATGATTGATATAAGGACTAAGTGATATCATGGTTTGAGTATATATAATTAACTTTTGACAACATTCATGTTTTCACTAAGGTTCAATGGGTATTCAAGAGAATACGTGATTAAGGCCTTTGAATATTTGGGATGTGACCAACAAAACATATATTATGATATATGGGGATCAACGATGGTATTAAATCTCTGAGAATCGTTTTCACTATATTATGAGAGTCGACTCCAGTATTATGGATAAGCCTAAAAGATTGGAATGGATTATGTTGGACATAAGTTAGTATTGTTTGTTTTTTCGATATTATTGATGGGATGTTATAGAGTTTTGGAAAAAGGACAACCTGCAGGACGGGTGACAGCCCATCGCTTCGGACAAGGCTGTGGGAATCGAACCCACAACCGAAGTGCGACTGGCCTTTATCGCCTACCACTGGCCTACAGGAAGTCCCTGTTTAGTAGAAACTAGTTTTATTATATTAAGCAGTATGATATATGAAGTATAAGTCCATTTTAGGAACCATATATGATTAATCTCACTATAGATCGACTTATGCATATAATTTTTGCTAACCTTTTGTTTGAGACAGATGGAATGACCCGTCATTCTATCCCATGATCTGATAACACTTCATGAATAACAAATTCAACTTCATTTATTTAAGAGATGAAGTGGAAATTGTTCAAGGCACGAACAACAGTGAGATTGTACCAAAATAAAGTAAGTATTTATTCTAATTCAAATTTTCAACTTTAGGGAAATGATCTTGAAAACCAAAAATGTTGTCCTAGTGATCTTATACCTGATGAATCAGATGGTACCTTATATCATCACAAATCTATGGATTTGTGATTACTGGCTTTTCCATAGTCATGTTCTCTACCACTCTCCATCAGAACATGATGGTTAGATTTCTCTTCCATATCCATATTTTCACCTATGTGGAAACCCAATGATTAGTTTATTTGGGTAACCGTTACGTTTCATACTTTTGTTTTTAAAGATTGGTTTTGATATTCCTTTTTACGATGTGGGTTTCTATTAAAGAAACTTTCAAATAGTAAACCATTTATAACCCCGACGAATTTCGAGGGCGAAATTCATTTTAAGGGGGGTAGAATGTAACAGCCCAAGATTTTATAAAAAATATTCTTTTTAATTTTATTAATGTCTTGTGTTGTACGCTACACCAAAAGGAGCTTGCACAACACGCATCCTTGACTTGCCGTTCATTACACGCAATCACGACCTTCCTCGATAGCGTGTGTAGTACGCAATACCGAGTTTCACTAAACAACGATATGATATTAAAATATTATTAAAACTAGCCGGTATGAATAGTAATAACCACTTTTTAAAATTCTGTAAATCTTATTTTTCAAAATGAACTTCATTTTTGGATTCGGAGTATCGAATTTAGCCTAAGGTGAAATTTTTGTACATTTCGGATAACTTTCATATTCTGATGAATAGTGAAAATTACTAAATTATAATTAAAAAACAACTTTTTTAATCGAAATAATTAATAGTGATAAATTATTAATTGGAGTAGTTTTAAAGTATATTTAGAATATATATTTACAATTTAATACAATGTTGGTCATTGGATGTAATTGCACATTTAAACCAGACATAAACAAGTGTCAATCTTTTGATAGATATTGTTTCTTAAAAACACGCTATTTGTTTTAACAGCGGGATTTAATTATAAAATTAATTAATGCAACTTTTATGTTATTAATTTGGTAAAATAGACTTCATTTTTGAATTCGGAATATGAAATATAGCTTAGGATGAAATTTTGGCATTTTTCTGAAAACCTTCATTTTTTGATGAATAGTGAAACTACTAAGTGGTAGTTAAAAAACTGAATTTTTCATTAAACTTAATTTTACCGCTTCTGTGAATGGAATTTCAAAAATCCGAGAGACACGGTTGATGTCAGTAAGTAAAATGTGGTTCAATGAGATGAAAATAATTTTTGGTGAATAGTAACTTTTTACTTTTATTTACCACGGTTAAAAGTAAATAGGGTAATTAAGGGTAAGAATGATATTAATATTACCCAAACACATGTCCTAATTCTATTGGACAAGTGTATCTCGACCAAAAACAACCTTAAGTGTAAAATATTATCATTTAGGCCCACTTGGATTACATTAGGACATTTATTATTATTTAATTCAAAGAAGAGTTAAAAGAGTTAAAATCAAAGTTTATTCACTAAAACATTTTTAATATGGGGTTATACATAAGATAAATTCGACTATAAATATTCATTATAAAGATAAAAAGATTTCCTACATAATGATATTTTATTTATAATTTTTAGACTTTAAATAAATTAATTTATTTATGACACAACGATGATGCAGTAATTACCCTTTTAAGGAAATATTAACATAATTGATGTTATAAATGCTCAAATGAATGTAATTTGAGACTTTTTATGACTGAAACTAATTTTCTAGGTTACTATGATATATTAGTGTTGATTTAATCAACTTGGTTCGAACATATAATTCTGTTATTACTTTCACAAAAATCATATATCAAATAGTGTCAAAATTGACACAAAATAGTTTTTAAATCAAATATTATATTATTAATTGTTATTTTATTCCTAAAAATCTAAGGATAGGCCAAATGACTTAGATAAGGATATATTTATTAATAATATACAATTTGGGGTTCTTTTGGCATGTTATAGTAAGTATATTAACCATATAGTGAAAGAAAACAAAAAGACACGATAAAAGTTAAATTATTTAACTTAGAGTTAAATCTAATTGATAAGGTTAAAATAATAACCTAAACTTGTCTAAATCCTATTGGTTGATAGGATTTCGACCCATCCCCACTTTATCTTCGAAATAAGACCCTTTGGAACCATTATAAACCGATTTTGACTTTAATATAAAATAATATTTTGAGATATTCCTAAGGTGCCCCTCTCCTCCCTTATAAAAGGACACCTCCTCCCCCTCCTCCTCACACCAATTTGAGCACTCAAGCTCGGCCAACCCCTGCCAAAATCTCTTCTCCACTTCCCTAGAAACATCCTAGAGGTTCTGGTATTCCTCAAAGACCAATTTTAGTTCCCTAAGAGGAGGTCTCCAAAAGGCGCTTCAAAGAAGAGGTAATTACCGTTACCAATTCTTTCATCTTTATTTCTTCTTCCACTTCTTCTTCTTAGGTTGTTTCATTATGAAGTAATAACATCAGTATCACTAATATACTGATATGTTATTATAAGTATTAAACAACCCTATTTCACCATCTATCCATCCTACGGAAAAAGAAATCATTGCGCGTGCGTACGTACGGAATACCGTCTCCACGCCGTGGTGTAATCTATTTTCCACCACCACCTTACATGGATGGGTATAATGGTGTAAATAATAACTATACATAGTTATTACAACATCATATTGATTCTTATATATCGTATAATCCACTCCGATTCAATTCAATATTTATGAAAATGATATCATCGCTCGTGCGTACGTACGGACTACCGTCTCCACGACGCGATGAGATTCATTCTCCATGTTAACCATTTAAGAATGATTATAAAGTATATATAAGAAATAATAATGAAATATATGACATTATAAAGCTACTGGATTATGTATATATATATATATGTATGTCATCGACTTACTTCCATTTCAAGACAATAAGGAATGGAAAACAGCGTTCATGCGTACGTACGGACTACCGTCTCCATGAACGGTGTTTTTCATTTTATTTATCTATCTATTATATATATATATATACTGAATATATATGATATATAAATCAAATTTTATATTCTGGAAGTAATTAAATCATTATATAAGTAATAATAATGTCAAGAACAACAAGTCAAAACACCTACGATAAATGAAACGATTTTACCCAAAACGCTTCTTTAACATGGAATTTACAAAAGAACGGGTAATATAATGTTATAAGTGAACCATATATGATATCATACCAATGAATATGATTCTATATTAAGTCAATGACATTATTTAAATCATTATACAGGAGGTTCGGACACATACGAAGCAAATCGGACCTAAGGTAAGGGAAATATCACAATCTCATTTTTATCCGAGATTGTTTATTCGTAAGTATTTACTGGGGTGTATTTTATCATCCACATACATGTTTCATAAATATGTAATATTATTTCCATCCAACTACAATTTTTTTAAATCCAATTTTACCCTTCGGTGAGTTTTTAGTAAAGGAAATGAAAGGAATCTTTTGTCGTTTTCCGTACGAGGTATTTTTTGACTTTTCCGACAAAAGTACGAAGAATGTTTTTTTTTAACTTATACGGCATGAATGGATTTTTAAAACATTATTTCCAAGAAGATTCCTTTACAAGTATTCAAGTTTATTTTTAATCAACTTCTTTTATTTTAAAATTGTATGACATGTTAAGAAAGGAAAAGTGTTTTTGAAGTAGAAAGGATATTTTCCTCAAGAATGAAGTTCAAGTATTTTATCAAAATTATTTTCCATATAAGATAATAAAAGGGTTCTGTTTTTATCCCGATTATTACATGGATTTGATTATGTTGTGATGGAAACATTTTTATGAATTCCTTTATCTTATATGAATTGTTTTATGATGTCATGTTGTTTAAGAATCCCATTTTTTATTACATTGGTTATGCGATGATGTATGATTTATGATTATGTGGCACACATAAGAAAGGATTCATTATAAGATGGGTGGGACCTATATATCCCTCCAATGCATTGGGTAAAGATTTTATATCTCATGAGATAGACAGGGCTGGAACGGTAGGTTATACCGGTTCAGTGAAACAGGACTGAAACGAGGGTTACTCGATTCATAAAGGGACTTTGTCCACTAAGATAGTCTTGGCAATGAGTCTTGACTAACAAGAAATGATTTTCCATGATTATGTGTGCATGCCACAAAGTTTCAAGTTTCATGTTATGATTATGGTGATCTCATTTTCACTTCTATGATTTATTCCATGATAAGATATTATGATCTCTTTTGCAGGTTTTTTTGATTTTCAAAAAGATATGATATGATTTTTATTTCCTTTATTTTCCCTTGCTGAGCATTTGAGCTCACCCTTTTATGTTTTCTTTTCCCCAGGATATAAAGAAAGGTTTTAGGTATAAAAAAAGGAATATCTTTATGGGAGATATTGAAGATCTTTCACCACGATTAGAAGATTACGTTCCGAGTTTCCAAAGACACTAAACTATTACGATCCTTGTGTGAGTGTTTTTGTTATGTACCAAGTATTCCGCAAAAGTAATGTAATGTCAATGTACGTCAGGATACGGGTCTCTACAGTATATATAATTATGGTTCTAGAATATTTTTATAATAAACCCATATTTATTATATAGTGGTTTCTAACTTTTATAAAGGATATCGAGACTTAAGGTAAGGGACTTTCATCTCACTTTTATTCATGTGAGACACATTCCATATTCACAACTTGTTTCTTTTATGTGGTGTATATACTTCAGATGAATTTATTCTATGATTATTCTCATGATAATTATTGGATATACATATCCATATATGTTTATTTATTTTATGGGGATTATGATTCAAAATATTACCAAAGTTTTAATGGTTTATAGTTATAATCTCATTGTTTATTGGGATTATTTATGATATTGATTTTGATGATGAAATAATATTATCTATATCTAAAGAAACTCATGATATTTCTACAAAAATGTTTATTTATTTAGAATTCATGTTTCCCCCCATTTATATCTATTTAATTAAATAAATTGATAAAAATATTATTTTTAAGTAAAACTGAATATATTTCATTCTTTGGTTGAAAATCCTTTTCCATATATTACTGTGTTTTCTAAAATTATTTTATATAATGTTTTTAATATTATTATATTAATTTTTTAATTAATTTTCACCCTTGATTTTATTTTCAACAAAAAATCTCAAATGAATCCTCCTATAATTTTATGAATGAGGTATTTTTTAATATTTACCAAAATGTAGAAGGAATGTTTTCATTTAACTTGTACAACATGAATGGAATTTTCCACCTTCATGGTCGGTAAATGTTTTAACATTTCATTTATAAGTTTCTAATTATAATTTCAAATAAATTTTCTTTCATAATATATTGTGAGCTTGTAGTTTAAAAAAGTGATTTTCAACATATAATGGTTATTTTCCTCAAGAAATAGTTAAAATGGTCTTTTAAAATCATTTTCCATATAATATGATATCCTTTGATATTACTTAAGAATTATTGGTGATATTATAAAAGGATATCACCCTTATTATTTCTCAAAATTTTTAATGATTATAATGAAAATATTTTTATGAAACCTATTTTTTTTCCATGGGTTATGATATAATGAATTTATACAATGATTTTGAAACAGATTCCTTTTCTATGGCTTATTCTATAATTAATTGAAGAAATGATTATGAAACCCATTTATTTTTCACAAGTTATGTTATGATGAAATTTTTATGAAACCCATTTCCATTTCATAGGTTATAATATAATTAATGTTTTATGCTCTTATGGCCCACAAATATATAGATTCTAAAATGGGTGGGACATATATCTCCCTCCAATTCATCGTGTAATGATTAATGGTCTAGGAGCTCATATGGTGCACAAGAGGTTTTCCCAATTCCTAAAGAGGGTACATATGAGGTTAACTAAAGCCTGAAAGATTATATATAGGAGTTTATACCAATCCTAAAAAATGTATATGGGTGGTTTTCCAAAAACTAAAATACTATGAATGTATTGGTGGGTACCTTTGACATTATACTTTCTATGCTTATGTGTATGCACCAAATCTATGTCTTATTCCAATGTTATATCCTAATGGCTCATTTTTTATTTCTTTATGATTCATGTATTATAAACTTCAATGATTTATTCTGTGACTCAAATTTATAATATATGATATGATGGGAATGGTTTTCAAATGTTATTATCATATTATCATACCCTTATAGTCATGTAATGTTGTTATAGCCCATGATTATCTTTGTTTAGCCTCTAATATCACACTTTCTTATGTTTACATAACCCATGTTATGAATAAAGGTGTTATATATGATATTTATAAGAAGGGTTGTAGTTATTTTTAACTTAGTTGGAGATGATGTAGTTCACTTATGAACTAGTTTCTATTTAGCCAATTTTTCAAAAACTCTAGAACTAAATGATTCTATCATGGATCCTTATGTTATGTAATGAATATTCATTTACTAAGATGTTATATCTATCTATGAAAACAGTATTTAGTACTTTTTTTATCAAATAAAGATTAATTTAACCTTCAAAAACTAGGATTAAAAAACATTAGTGAGATCCCTATGTATATTTATAAGGATGAGTCTAAGTATAAATTTCTATATAGTAAAATATATTGGAATTTTGGTGAAATATATATATTGAGGGGTTTTTAAGAAATATCATCCCTTTATGAATACTACAATTATATTTGGCTCTGGAAAATTTTACCTAGGGGTAATAACTCTAAAAAGGGTGAATTGATCTGGACTCAGTCATCACTTGGTGTAGGACAACGGGACATGTTTCACTCCTAGTTTGAAAATCCCAGTGTATATGATTTGGAAATTCACAAACTATTTATAAACCATCATGAAGTATTTTAATATTTAATAACCATAACCAACCTTGCATTAACCTAAGGTTTCATATTATTAAAGAAATTTTCCGTGATTTATACATCTTATGAAGGCCTCTATAGTTTCCTAACATGATTATTTTTTCTCATAATATTTTTTTGGTTTCAATAAATGGATAAAATCCTAATGAATAATAATAACATATAATTTTATTGTAAATTAAGTGATTATGAGTAACCAAATTGTATGATTACTAGATATAGTCATATTATAATTATTTCTAATCATTTATCATGATATATGATTAACAACATGAACTTAGGTGAGATTATTAACACATCAAATAAGTGGAAGAAGGAATTTTACGAAAGTTCATGTGGTAACGAACATAGAGGAAACATATTTTTATTTATAAATGTCAATAATGAAGGAATAATCACCAAAAATAATATCTCAAATGGATTTTAAGATGTTTTCTATATGGAAATAAAGTTCATAGGGAAAATTATTTTAAGAAATTTGATGTCTTACATGCAGGAAACCTGGGCATTATCCGACTCCATTCCCTAAAATAGGATTTATACTATAAGCCATAGAAGGACATAAGTTATATAAAATAATTAAAGGGAATTGAATTATATATGTATTTGTATTCAATAATTTTGATGTAGAAGTATTTTTAACAACATATTTTTTGTTATATTTGGGGTGGCATCTGAGTGGTAAGCCCCATAATCCGGCATCTTAAAGACCAATGTAACACCCCGAGATTTTATGAAAAATATTTTTTTAATTTCATTGAAGTCTTGTGTTGTAATCTAAACCAAAATTAGTTTTTTCTATATGAAACACCGTATTAGCTTGTATTATACACAAACACTATTCTTGGCTTGTGTTTCATGCAAGAGAAACCTTCTTTAATAGCGTGTGTTGTACGCAATATTGAGTTTTACTAAACAACGATATGTTCTTAAAATATTATATAAAATAGCCATTATGAATAGTAATACCCACTTTTTGAAATTTTTTAAATTTTATCTTTCAAAATGGACTTCATTTTTGGATTCTTAATATCGAAATTAGCCTAGGGTGAAGTTTTTGGTATTTTTCTGAAAACATTCAATTTTTGATAAATAATGAAAACACTGAGTTATTGGTTAAAACTGACTTTTTATTTAAATAATAATTTGATTTATTTTTATTTATTTTAGGTAAAAATTGATACATAATACCTATATAAGATCAATTTAATTCATTGGAGTCATTTTATAATAATTTTAGATATATAAAAATTTTATTGAACATTTTACCGTCATTTACCCACCTCATAGGAGCAATTGCAAATTTACATAAAACTTAATTTTACCACTTATGTGAGTTGAATTTCTAAAATCTGAGAGACATGGTTGATATCAGTAAGAAAAATGTGGTTCAATGAGATGAAAATATTTTTTGGTGAATAGTAACTTTTAACTTTTATTTACCACGGTTAAAAGTAAATATAGTAATTAAGGGTAAAAATGATATTATTATTACCCTAACAAATGTACTAATTCAATTGGATAAGTTTAATTTGACCAAAAATAATATTTGGAATAAAATATGACCCATTAGGTCCACTTGGATTTGATTAGGAAATTTATTATTATTCTGTTTAAAGAAGAGTTAAAATAGTTAAAATCAACGTTTAATAGCTAAAACATTTTTAATATAGGGTTATACATAAGATAAATTCGACTATAAATATTAATTAGAAATATAAAAAAAATACTACATAATTTTATTTTATTTATATTTTTTAGACATTAAATAATTTAATTTATTTATGACACAATGATGATGCAGTAATTACCTTATTAATGAAATATTAACATAATTGATATTATAAATACACTAATTACTGTAATTTTAGAATTTTTATGAATTACACTAATTATATAGGTTAATATAACATATTAGGGTTGGTTAGATTTATTTTTTTCTAAGTAATAATGCTCTTAGGAATTTAGAAAAAACAAAATACCAAATAGTGTCAAAATTGACATAAAAGAGTTTTTAAAAAATATATTATATTATTAATTGATATAATTTTCCTAAAAATATAATGATTGTCCAAAATACTTATATAAAAATATATATGACATTAATTAACCAATTGGGGTTCTATTGGAAATTTATAGTAGGTTTATTAACCATATAGTGTAAGAATACAAGAAGACACGGTAAAAGTTAAATTATTTTACTTAGAGTTAAATCTAAACGATAAGGTTAAAATGGTAACATAAACATGTCTAAAACCTATTGGTTGATAGTATTTAGACCCATACCCACCCTAGTCTTGAAATAAGTCACTTTGGAGCCATTATAAACCAAATATAAATTTATTATAAAATAATATTTTAAGTTTTCCTAAGGTGCCCCTCACCCCTCTTATAAAAGGGAACTCCCCCTTCTCTCTAATTCACACCTCCAAAGCCATTTTTCTCATACAAAACCTTCCCAAATAATTTCTAATCTATCTTCTCTTCATCCTAGTGGACTTCCTTTAGTCATAAAGCCAACCTATGGAGCCCTTTTGATCAAATAAAAAGGAAGAACCCGAAGAAGAGGTAAATATCTCACCACCTATTTCAAGTTCCTTTCTTCTTCCACTTCCTCCTTCTTTGTTGTTTCCATTATAAAATAATAAATCCAGTATATTAAATATATTTTGATTTTATTATAAAAAATTTACAACCATATTAGTTATTTTATTCATCCTATGAATGAAAAAGTCACCAGACGTGCGTACGTACGGCTTACCATCTCTATGTCGTGGTGTAGTTTGTTATTCAAACATTTTATCATTTGGATGGGTATAATAATGAGTATAAATGATATAAAAAATAAATATAAAATTATTATTATTCTGTATATATGATATACCATCCAATTATATACAATTTTAATATCAAAAGAATGATATTGTCGCTCGTGCGTACGTATGGACTACCGTCTCCACAAACACGATGAGATTCATTTTCCAGGATTAACCATTCAAGTATGATTATAAAATATATATAATAAATAATCATGAAAGATATTACATAATAATGATACTGTATTTATTTACATATATTTTTCATTAACTTAATTCCATTCAATTCAATAAGGAAATGAAAACAGCGTTCATGCGTACGTACGGTCTACCGTCTCTATGATCGGTGTATTTCATTCCATTTATCTATCTATCATATATGTTTATATTCTGAATATATATTATATATAAATAATTTTTTACATTATTTATTTAACTTAATCAGGATATAAGTAATAATATCAAGAACAACAAGTCAAAACACGTACGATAAATGAAACGATTTTACCCAACACGCTGCTTTAACATAAAATTTACAAAAGAATGGGTAATATAAAGTCATAAGTGAATCATATATGATATCATAAATTTTATTATTATTATGTTACAATTTAATAATATGTTTAAACTCGGTATACAGGAGTCTCAGACACATACAGAAGAAATTGGACATAAGGTAAGGGATAATTTTGCAAATCTCATTTTTATCCAAGATTGTTTATACGTAAGTATTGACTGAGGTTATATCATTCATCCATGTCCATAAAAATGTTTTTCATAAAGTGTTTAATATTTTTCCATGTATTTTTAATGTCATTTTTACCCCTATTTTACTTTTACATTGTTTTATGGAAGGAATCTTTCTTTTTTTCCATATGAGAAACTTTTTGACTTTTCTGGAAAAAGTACGAGAAGAATGTTTTTTAACATATACGGTGTGAATGGATTTTTATGATTTCATAATTAATTATTTACATGAATATTCCATTACAATATTTCATGATTATTTTCAACAAAATTCATTTATTTTAAAATCACATGTCATTTTTATAAAAATAAATGATTTTGAAGAAGAAAGGATATTTTCCTCGAGAATTCATTTTAACTGTTTATTCAAAACTATTTCCCATATAAGGTGACATTATTTAGTATGATTATTTTTCAAGTATAATGTCTCTATTATTTTCATGGATTTATTTTTATCATGATGAAATGTATCCATTTTTTTATATAGATTATGTTAACATGGGATAATGTTTATTAAACCCATTTTATTCTTTGTGTTATGATGCATGATTTATGATTGTCTTGTGGAACACATAAGAATTATTTCAATATGAGATGGGTGGGACCTATATCTCCCTCCAATGAATTGGGTAAAGATTTATATCTCATTATATAGACTTGACTAGAACGACAAGTGAATCTGGTTCAGTAATACAGGACTGGAATGGAAAGTAAAACTGGTTCAGTAATGGACTTTGTCCACTATGATGGTCTTGGCAGCAATGTCATGGATACTATAGAAATCATATCTTGTGCTTAATGGATGCCACAATTACATGTTTTATTCCCATGCTATTTTATCATGATTAATGTTCCTTTATGATCTATGCCTTATGTACTGCCAAGATTTATTTCTCAAGATTTTGATGTTTAAACTTTATGTTCATGTTTTTTTTAAGTTCAAATGTATATGATTTGTTTTATTTTCTCCATGATTACCCTTACTGAGCATTTGATCTCACCCTTTATATGTTTTCTTTTCCCCGAGATTTAAAGAAAGGTTTTAGGTAAGAAAACAAAAGGGGAAGATCTTTATGGGAGATTGTGAAGATCTTTCACCACGATTAGAAGATTATGTTCCATGTTTCCAAAGACACTAAACTAATACGGTCCTCTGAAGTTTTTTTTAATGTATTAAGTATTACACAATTGTAATGTATTTTCCGTGTATGTAAAACTTGGGTCTATACAACCAAGGTTTGAATACTGAAAATCCTCTTCGGTGATTTATGACATAGGAGGTGATGAAATCATGATGTGGGTAGGCGGTGATGCTTGCATGATGTTGGAAGGAAGTGACGCAGGTATGAGGAAGGCCTGGTGATGTAGGCACAATGATGTAGTCATGACGCAGCACTAGGCCTTCGGGCCATCTTCATAGTGTAATTAACCTTGGGCCAATGTGTTATATAATGGGTCTCCCTCTACCTAGTTAGAAAGTTCTCTAATATTTCATAAGAAAAAGAGTCGTCAGTCCAAAATTTTAAAATATATATTTTTTTTATAAGAATCATCGAGCATCTTAGGATTGTGTTAATTTCTCAAACATATATGTCTTTACATATGATTAATATAAAATATTTGGATATCATCAGGGATTTATGAATTTCTGGTTAATCATACGTTCAAATTATTAAACAACAATTTTTAGGTTTAATGTGATGGGATATTTGAAACAACCCAAGATTTTATAGCCTGCCACTTTTAAATTTAGTATCTTAGACAGTTTATGCTCCACACAACACAGAGTTTAAAATCATAATATTCTTTTAAATATAAATATTAGAATAGTAATATGACAAATAGGAATAATAATATGACCAATAGAATAGTAAATTAATATATGAAAGTATAAATAAAATTTAGATATCTTATAAATGAAAATATGGTATATTTATATCATAGAATAAATAAATAAATGTTTTAAAAGATGATAAATTATGTATTTGTATTTTTTTAAGTCATAAATATTTAATTAAAATTTTATAATTATTAAAATGATTTAAAATAAAATATAATATCCAAAAATTTAAACATAAATTAATATTTTTTTGTCTTATGTTTTTAAGATAATTTCATGTGACCTTAATTAATTTTTCAAATTGTTATACAATCAGTTATAAATTTAAAATCGGTATTTCTCAAAAAAAATTATTCTTTTAAATAAAAAAAATAAAATTATCATATTTATAAAATTATTTCTATAAAATGGCGTCAATTTTTGAATTCTATACATATAAAAATGGTTAGGGTGAATTTTTAGGATTTTTCTAAAATAGATGATTTTTTTATGAATAGTGAAATACTGTAATTTATCATATTTAATAAATACTTGAATTATTGAGTTCTAGATAATATATGGCTAACATAATCTAATAATCTATAAATATACTTTATTTTTTTAATATATTGGGTAATAATTCTAAAAGTATTCATAATATAGTTCCAAAATAATAAACAAATGAATAAAATATTCAAAAAAGACCCCTCCCCTCCACTATAAATACCACCTCTCAGCACCCTCTCTTATCACACCCCCAGAGCCTTGAATATTTAATATGTTATACCCATTTTATCTCCCAAACCACTCCCACACATTATGGTCTTTTTTTCACTACCAAAAGTCAATTTCAGTGTTCTTTAAGGTGGTTCTCAAGGAGATGAATTCAAGAAGAGAAATCCGATTTCATTCTTCTAATTTTCTTTCAATTTATTTTCTTTTCTTACTGTTCCCTCACCTCCCCTATAAAAAGTGACATGATAACCCCATTATATTTTTAATACAATAATTTTATTATTTCAATGGAAAATTCACCATCAAGTCTCTTCTCCTTAACCTTTTTTTAAGATGAAAAGGTCGTCTATGATGGGCCAATTTATTACCTTCATAGATAATGTGTTTTTGTTTTTCAATTATTCCTTCAAGGAAGGTCATAAAACCATTTAGATTATTAAAACAGATTATAATATATGTATTAAATCTTATTTATTATTTTTTAACCAGTATATGTATATATATATAATTAATTAATGAAGCAAAACTATTTTGTGATGATCAAAAACCCCAAAATAATCTAAATGATTATCACTAAGGTCTTATCTAGTGATTTTACCTAAACCTAAATAAAAAATTTAATTATATAACCATTTAATATTTTTAAAGTTAATCAATAACATATAATTTTAATTTTGGATAACTATTCTCATTTTACATGATTTTCCACACATGAATAAAAGTAAACTGATCTTGAAAACCAACGAAATGAATGCTCTCAAATGATAAAATTGTATCTTATAACTTGAAAAAAATGCCATAAACAAACTTAATAAAATTATAATAAATAAAATACAAGTATAAAATGTTCTAGACTAATTTCTTAATGAATTTAATTTCATTATCCCAGACATTAAGCGCAAGTGCAGAACACTTTCAGACATAAGGTAAGGGTTTCTCCCCAAACCTCTATTTTTCATTTAGGTTATAATTTCTCTCCCTATACCCAAATTTAATTATCAAATATTTTTATATAATTATTATAAATTATATATATATGTTCTAAACTCATGTATACAAATCATCTCGTCATTATTTAATGGGTAAATACATGTTTTACAAGGTTTCATTCTCAATTCTCCCCAACAAACAAACCAGATTAAAGGGAACTTCCCAATTTTTTACCCATTTTAAAGTAACATACATAATCTATTTTAATACACTGTTATTTTTCTAAAATAACTAATTTTGTAATGAAAAACTATAAATTTTCATTTCTTGTTTTATACAAACAATTATTACAAATACAAATTATTTTTCCAAAAGAACTCTTCTTTGAAAAGTAAAAAGGGTATTTCTCTCAACAATTACTCAATGATTTTATTAGAGTATTTTCATTTATTTCAGAACCTATGTTGAATATTATGATTTATTAAGATTTATATCTTATGGTTTTCATCTACCATATTTTAAAAAATGGTTTATGATTATTTTTACTATGGATGTGCTATCTAGATACCATTCTTCATATTACTCGTAATGTTTAGTGATTATGTATTTATATTGGTGAAAGTTGTTTTCATTTTTTATGTATAAGTTGTTTATATTTCACCAAAATCATATAATGAATTCATTAGACTTATTAATTAACAGTTAGAGCTATCTATAGCCCTGTGATGAATCAGTAGGCCTCATGATACAAAATAGATATGGAATTGGATGATGCCTTGCCCATTTATTATCATATATGAATTCGGATGAGGACTTGACCATTTATTTTTAGATTTCATGGTTGAGGCCTCAATGGTATGTTTTAGATGTCTGGTATTTTGCGTTCCCACATTATGATGTTAGTAATTGATAATTCATGAGAATATTCAACTAGTAAAATATACATGGTTTATTTTCATTCTTATGTAATGATTTATGGATTTATTTAATCTATTTTAACTACTTCAATATTAATCTCAAGATTATGATTTTACATCATGTGTTTTTTTATTCACCATGAATTATTGTTCATGATAGCTTCTTTTATATTTCTTACCCTTAATGATCATCTGAGATCACTCCATTATTATATTTTATTTTTCCCCAAGATATGAAGATGTTTATTATGAATGACTTGCATGGATTATATTGGAGTTTATGGTTGTTTCCAATGGAGTTTGTATGTTATTTTTCAATTCAAGTTTTAATGTAAATCATATGTTTTATCTTATTTTCCAAATATACTATAATATTAGGTCCTTTGGGATGTTATCTCTTGTTATTAGTATCAATTTAATTATGTAAGGCCTCTACTATGGACTACTATGTTAGGGTATTTATAGTTGGTATCATAGAATGTTTAGTAGAAACATTGGAAACTATATTTTGAAAATATATATTAGGTACCATAAAATTAAGATAAGCATCTACAAATAAACATAGAATAAAATCATAGAATTTTGGTAAGGTATATATTATGTGGTTTTTACTAGAAATATATCCCTATTGTGATATGACTTATTGATGTGGTTCTGAAACATATGTACCTAGGGGTAACAACCCCGACAAGGTGTGTCGATCCTGACTCAGCGTAACCTGGTACACGATAATGGTCCTTACTGCACACTTGGTTTTAAAAATCCTTGGAGATATTCTTAGGATAATTCATATTTTCTTTATAAATAATTATAAAGGATTTAAAATCAAATATGTCCCCAAAGAAACCATATTTATGATTATGATATTATATATTTATAAATTTCCAATTTTTGTTTAGTGTTTTTCTATTTTGAAAATTATGCATTATGATTCATAACCTAATTTAGTGGATTCTATTGTCTAGAAATAGCACTTAGTGTAAGAAATGGTTATTGTCTAAACTCACATATTCTGTGTAAGAATTTCACTCCTATGAAAGATAATGGTTTTGGAGCAGGAGCTACTACTGGATCTGAACACCTTAAAACTATACAGGTACAACAGACTCATGTTATGAATAATACCCTTACCCATATAGAGTATCATGATCCACAACATGGGGGAACAATGTTATACCTCTTCATTAGAAAATAACCTCCAACATTGAGTGGGACTATAATCCAATTTGTAGTTCTTCATTGGATAAGTTCTTTAGAGAAGATATTAATCACATTGAGAAGTAACGAAAAGGGTAAAATTATCATGGAATTTTATAGCTTATCGGGAGATGCATATTAATGGTAGTCATTAATTCAAAACATGAAGGAGGTGGAATAAATAGAAAACACGGAATGTAAGGATTTAAGGATATATTCTTACAAAAAATATTTCCCTCATGAACGGCAAGCGTATATGGAGAGATGGTTAGAACCAAGATCATCATATTCAAGGTATTGTAATTTTTTCTAAGGAAGTTTAAGAAGAAATTAAAGTCACATAACTTTGTATTTTGGTGAAATTAGGGTTAACCATCATATTTGGAAGAATCATACTCATAATTCACGAAAAGTTTCATAGTATTTAGGTAAAGTTGGCTAGAAGAAAAGCCTCTTCATATTTACATTAAATTTGGAATGGTGAGGTTGATTATATGGGGGAAGAATCATGCTAGAAGTAAATCGTCATCGGATTCAATCTGAATCTGGTATGGAAGATTTTATGGATAGAGGATAATCAGATTCTAGATGACTATGATAAAAAAAATATGTTTATGCTTTTATAATCTTGGAATTATCATAAATCATAAGAAAGTTGTGAAACTTATCATGCAATCATAAAGAAAGAAAGAGTAAGTGAAACAGGTGATGCCAATAATATTCATATTGATCATATCTGATTGGGAAAGAAAATGGTTGTAGATATCATATTTAATCGGATCGTATTATGTATTGGTTAGAAATAAGGATGTTGTTTAAAAAAAGATATTCATTTTTGTATCAGATCATCAACATATTCAGAGGCATGAGATTTAAAGAATAAAGTTAGTGAAGGCATTGTAATGGGCTCATCAGATTCGTAAATTCTATTATTATTTTTGAAAAATTTGTTATTTATTTAATTGAGTCAAAATCCATTATATTCATAGGAATAATTTTTTGAGACCGATGAATGAAAAGAAATGAAAATAAGATGATCAAAAATGCAATCAACCATGTAAAAGGGTTTGAATTTCATTGTTTGATGTTCAAGTGGCTCAGGAAAAGAGATGCAGAAGAAGTTAATTTTTTCAAGTGAATTAATAGAATATATGAAGAAATTTTTTGGATGTGTTCTCTAGAGGGATATTGAAATTCAAACAATGTTTCTTTTTCCAATTGGTACAAATAATTGGATTGAGCCGATCAGAATCAAGAATAGATATTGTATTGATAAATCGGATCTGGAATGGTGATTGAAAAATAAAATCTGATGGAGAGATAAAGTTTGAATAAGATTCGTGAATATTTGAGAATAGTTGACGAAGTCAAAATTGAATTCAAAATTCAAGGGAAATCAATATTTGAGTGAATTTGGTTGATCGAGAAAGTTTTGTGGATTCCCAAAAAAACCCTCTCATGGGTAACCTATAAAAGGAAAATATATGCTGTACTTTTTTTGTGGAGGTATTGTTCATAGAAGAGAGATAATCTCTGACATTATAGGGGGAGAAAGAATTTTTTCATATTGAGTTTTGTTGAAGAAGTTTCAACCGAGATAATTGAAAGGAGAAGAAACATGGTCACAACGTTATATTCAACCTATCATCGTATTTAGTTTTTTATCGGATTCTACTTGTCATCTTATTTAGATGGTCATCATATCAAACTGAATAATCAGATCGGGACATCCATATTGGGATTTACAGACTAAGGAAGAACTAATTCTGAATTTCCCCAATCATATTCTAGTATATCTACATCTATTATATTGGGAAATCTGATTTGAATATCAGAGTGGGAAGATTGGATTGGGAAATCAGATCTAGAGAATCGGAGTGAGCGTATCAGACTAGACAATCAAATTTGAATTTTAGATAAAAGTTCTAAAGTTCTTACCATTTCTTGGGTAAGAAATTGGAGAATTATTTTCAAAATAATTCATTTTTGGAAATTGAAAATAATCATAGGTAACATGTGTTGTTACACAAACATTATTTTAGTCTATTTTTGCTAAGAGGGTGAACACGCACTTTTGGATTGTCTTCAAAGTGCTACACGAGTGAAAGGGTATATCCTACTCATTTTATTTCACTAAAAGGATTGATTTCTAGTGGATTGTGTGGTATTATAACATTTTTAAACCATACCAAGGATGTAGCTACTCTTATTGAATAGTGAACCTTGTAAATTCTTGTGTTCTTGTAGATATGTGTTTGAATTTTTTTCATCAATAATTGAAATATTTAACAATAGGAAACGGTTGTTTCAAGGAAACATAAAAGAAAAAGTATCACTGATTCACCCCCACCCCCTCTTAGTTATAGAATTATCCTAATTGGGAACTTTAAGAGACAATTCCTAAATCTGAGGAAAATAGATGATGTGAATGTTGTTAAGTATTAATCCAAATTTATAAGGTTAACAAAACATGATACATATTATATATGAAATCTAATTAAAAAGATTGATTGATTTTTTAATGAGTTAAAACCATTCCCTTGAAGGCAACTGGTTTCCCAAACTTTGTCATCATGTGATATTACAGTTCCATGTGCTATAAAGACAAAGAAATAATTCTATATATATTATGAATTTGTGGGGAAATGATATAATAAGAGAGTGGTAGAGCAAATAATAGATAAAGGGAAGAATAAAAGGGGAATTTTCCAATGTGTGATACTTTTGGAAGGAAAAACCTCGGTGCCAACTTAAAAGGAAAAGTAGTTTTATACAAGTGTGGTGAGAAATACCATCATGATCATGATTATAAGATAAATAAATAAGCTTCCAATGTTCAATATTATAATTGTAGGGATATGGGACACTATTTAAATGAGTGTTTGGAGCATCACAGAAACATGCCTCAGAAAATGCCACAGGATCAAGGATAAGCTTATGAGATTATGACAATATAGGTTGAAGTTTCTAATGATGTGGTGGCGGGTAATTTAATCATCTCCTCAAATTTTGATAAAGCTTATTTGATTTTGGATCATCACATTCCTTTATATCTTCCCATATTTATTTAAAAATTAGATATTTACAATTCACCTTAATAAGGCCGTTGTTGGTAAAGACACCTAGTGGAAACCCTATTGCAACAAAGATTTGTCAAGCAGTTCCTATTATAACACATAAAGGTTCTCAAATTGTTGATTTTATCATCTTAACTATGGTTTAATTTAATATAATCCTTGGTGTGAATTGGATTTCAAAATATAATTTGGAAATTTATTAAAAAGAGATGGAAATTATGATTCATGAAGAAGGTATGTAATTTCGCATCTTTATAGGGGAGACAACATTATCTGAATCATATCATGATCCACATTCAGTTTCTCTTCTAAATGAAATTTTTGGGAAATAATGGGAAAGTTCTTCTATGGATGAGAAAATAAATCTTCAAATTTAGAATGTACCTATTGTACAGGAATACATTGATATATTTCCATATGATTTACCCAAACATCCTCCAGAGTGTGAATTTGATTTCTATAATGATTTAATTCCTGGTGTATGGCCAATATCAAAGACTCTTTAAAGAATACCCATTTTGTAATTAGTGGAGCTAAGAAAACAGCTATAGGAATTGAGTGATAAGGGATTTATTCAACCTAGTGTTTCTCCATGGGGATCTCATGTTCTATTTGTTAAACAAGAAAGATGGATCCTTTAGGTTGTGTGTTGACTATATTGAATACAATGTTATTATAATAAATAACAAGTATCATATACCTCACATTGATGATTTATTTGATCAAATTCACGGAGCTCAAAATTTTTCAAATATTGGCCTTTGATCTAGATGTCATCAATTGTATGTGAGTAAGAAAGATTTTCCAAACACAACATTTTGAACCAGGTACAAACATTACGATTTTATAATAATTCCATTTAGACTGACTAATATAACCTCTATTTTTATGGATCCAATGAATAGGGTGTTCATGGAATATATTAATGATTTTTTTGTATTTATTGATGATATATTTATATATTCCAAAAGCTATGATGACCATGAGAATCACTTGCAGGTTGTTATGGAGACTCAGCGAAGAAAAGAGTTATATGGAAAGTTTAGCAAGTGTGAATTCTGACTCCAAATAGTTTCTTTTCTTGGACATATTTTCGTTAAGGATAGAATATAAGTTGATCCTTCAAATAAAAAGGTGTTTTATGAATATAATACACCAACTAACATAATGGAGGTAAGTAGTTTTATTGTTTTTGTATGTTAGTATAGGCATTTGATTCAGAATTTTTCCTAATTAGCTAACCCGTTAACCAATCTTACTCATAAAGGGGTTAATTGTTTATGGAAAAAAGAATGTGAAGAATGTTTTTAAGACTTGAATATGATATTAGTATATACTATGATCTTGAATCTACCATCTAGAAATCATAGATTTGTGATTTATATTGATTCATCAAAGAAAGAACTTTGATTTGTCCATATACAAAATGATAGAGCTATTGTCTATATATAAAGGATATTAAAAACTCATGAACATAAATATATAACTCATGATATTGAGTTTGAATATGTAATATTTTCTCTGAATATATGAAGAAACTATCTCTATAGTGAAAGGTGTGAGATATATATAGATCATAAGAGTTTGATATATATCATATCACAGAAAGAACTCAACATGAGAAAAAGTAAATTGATCAAGATACTCATGGATTATGATTTTTCAATACATTACCTCCTAGGGAAGGAGAATAAGTTAGTTGATGCATTGATCGGGAAGGATCATTATGTTTTGAACAAAACGAGGATTCACAAAGGTTTTGTCTATATGAATCTAGAAAATATGTATATGGTAATTATCAAGGAAGGTGAAACATCATTAATTTTTGAATTGGTTTCTCAACCATCTTTATTGGAAATGATTAAAAGTTATCAGTCTCAAGATGAGAATTTTAAAAGGAAAATTCATGTTTTTAATGGTGGGAAGTTGGGAGGCTTAGTGTATGAGGATGGAATTATAAAATTTGGGAACAAGATTTGTGTTCCCTCCATACCATAGTTGAAAAGGGAGTTATTAGATGATTCCTATAGGTCATATTTCTCTATATACCCTTGTCTCACTATGATGTATAGATATTTTAAAGAACATTTATGGTGGGATAATATGAAGGGTAAAATTGTTGATTATGTGTCAAGATATTTAGTCTTTAAAAATTTGAAGGCTAAAAGAAAACATCCTATAGGAGTCATGAAACCTCTCCATATTTCTACATGGAAATTGGATAGCATCACTATGGATTTTTTCACTAGGTTACCAAAAAACTCTTTGAAATAATAATATATATGGGTAATTTTTTATGGACTTACAAAATATGCACATTTCCTTTCTATAAGGGAGGATTTTCCTTTGTACCACCTTGAAAGACTCTATATTAATGAAGTTTTATGAATTCATAGAGTACCACTTTCAACTGTGTCTGTTCATGAACCACTATTTACATCAAAATTCTGGAAATTGTTTTTGAAATATAAGAATGTTGAGATTTATTTGAGTACTGCTTATCACCCTCAAACTTAAGTGTAGTTATAAAAGACTGTCCAAACATTAGAATACATGTTGAGACCATTCTCAATTGACTTTCAAGGTATGTGGGATCAATATTTACCTTCGGTATAGTTTTCCCACAATAATATTTTCCATTTAAGTATTCAAATGGAACCATATAAAGCATTCTAAGGAAGGATATGTCATACACCAACTTTTTGGGATAAATTTAGTGAAAGGAATATTATTGGATTCAATATTGTGGAGGAAACAACAAAAAAGGTAAAGACTATTCAAACACATATCCAAGAAACACAAAGTAGGAAAAATAGATATGCTGATAACTATAGGAATGATTTGGAGTTTCAAGTAGAACATCACATTTTATTGAAAATATAACCATGTAAGGGTGTTATAATATTTGGAATGAAATGTAAATTGAGCCCTAGGTATATTGGACCTTTTGAAAACATGTAAAGAATTAGAGCTTCAGCTTATCGTTTGGTGATACCACTTATCCTTTATAAAGAACACAATGTGTTCCACATCTCTTTGTTAAGGAATTACATGCTAGAACCAATGCACGTACTAACTTTTGAAGGAATAGAATTAGAATATAATTTATCTTTTTATGTAGAGCCTTTCCAGATTCTGAACACCAAAGAATATGTGTTGAGGAATTGTATGACTTGGCTGGTCAAGGTACTTTAGAAAAATCATAAAATTGAAGAGGTGACATGGGAACTAGGGGAATTTATGATGAAGAACTATTAAAATATTTTTATGAGGAAACATTCTAGAAATTTCAAGAATTAAATTTTTTTTAGGGGAGAATGTAGCACCAAAAGATTTTATTGTATGCCTCTTTTAAATTTAATATCTTTAATATTTTATGCTTTAGCAAACATTGAGTTTAATACTATAATATACAATTAAATATGGTCATTGGAATAATAATGTGACTATTAAGAATAGTAATATGACTAATAGAATAGTAATTTTACCTATAAGAGTATAAGTAAAAATTAGGTATCATATAAATGAAAATATCGTATATTTATATCATGGAATATGTAAATAAATGTTTCAAAAAATGATAAATTAAGTGTTTTTATTTTTGTAACTCATAAATATTTAATTATAGTTTCATAATTAATATAATAATTTAAAATATAATATAATTTCATAAAAATATACTCATAAATTAATATTTTGTTTTAATATGATTGTAATAAAAATTTATGAGACCTTAATTCATTTTTCAACGTGCTATAAAATCATTTATCATTTTAAAATAAGTATTTTTCAAATAAATAAGGATTTCATTTAAAAAAATTATTATATTTATAAAATTGTTTTTAAAAAATTGAGTTCATTTTTTAATTCAACAAGTCAAACAATTATTAGGGTGATTTTTTGTGATTTTTCTAAAATAGTTGAATTTTTGTGAATAATGAAATATGGTAATTTATCGTATTTAACAAATACATGAATTATTATGTCATAGATGATGTATTGCTAACATAATCCCACAATAGATTACTATAATTCATTATTTTAATATATTTATCTATAATTCTAAAACTTTTCATAGTCCTTATTCAAAATAATAAACAAATGAATAAAATATTCTAAAAACACCCCTCTCCTTTGCTATAAATACAACCCCTTCTTCTCACACCTGAAAAGCCTTAAAGATTGATTATATTCTTCCCATTTTTTCTCCCAAAACTCTCCCCCACAATATGTTCTTTTTTGTATAACCAAAAATAAAATTTTAAATTTCTTTAAGGAGGTTCTCAGGGTGAGTAATTCAACATGTAAAATCCAACTCCATTCTTTTAATTTTCTTTCAATTTCGTTTATTTTCTTATACTCTACTCAAATAACATATCAAAATTGACGTGATAGCTCCATTATATTTTATATAATATAATTATATTTTTTAAATTAATCCACCATCATGTTTCTTCTCCTTTTCCATTTAATTTAATGATGAAAACATCGTCTGTGAGACGCTGATTTACAGACTTCATAGATGACGTGTATTTGTTTTTTCAATTCTTCCTTCTAGACAGGTCATAGAACCATTTTTATGGTTAAACCAAATTATAATATTTGTTTTAAATTTTAAATAATTTTCTATAACCAGTATATATACATAATATTAATTCATTAATAAAAAAATATTTTGTGATGATCAAAAAACCACCAAAATAATATAAATGATTGTCACTAACGTCTTATCTAATGATTTGTCATTGTAACATCCCGGATCCGACTGTCACTCAACGAGTGCCCCGAACACGGTTATTCACATGACCTCAAGCACATTTCCAAAAACACCAGAGGCTGCTGACTAGCAGCAAGGGCCTAGGTCTCATAGTGGGGAAACTATGCCCTCATTTGTCAAAGTGTAGCGTAGTGGAAACAATATAAACATATAAAAAACATAAGCAGTAAGCAATTCTAAGATGAATGGGCAATGGTAAATAAGTAAAATAAATGACCAACAGTCATATATATAATGATGCAATATGTCCCAATGACTAAGAAAGTAGCAAAAACAAAATACACTAAAATCTAAATGATACAGTACAAGGTACAAATACAGCAAAAAAATCAACACAGTTCTACGGGAACTCAACAGCATTGCAATCCTAAGCTCGGTCTCATGCTCTCCAACTCCTTGGCAACAATCAAGTACCTGTATAGGGAATCTTTCCCTTATCAACACCAGCAACAATATAATCTTTTTGGGCCCAATACATGACCCAAACAGGGTGTGAGAAATAAATCCCAGCAGGCAACCACCAAAGGCTCGTTCCCAACTGACAGTGAGTTTGTGCAACAACAGTGTGCAATAATAAAAATTAAGTAACTAGAAAGTACTCAAAAGAAGCTACTCCTACCAGTTCCATTACCATTTAATTATTATTTAAACAATTCCAAGCCTATTCTTTAGCTTGGAAGGTATAACATCATAAATCACCTGATTCACGCTCAAATTTACCCAAGAGAAGAAGGTAGAATGGCCTTTGTAGTTTAGCTTGGGTTGTCGAATCCTCATAGACCTAAGAAGTATCCTACAGACATGTACATTCTATGGATTTTTTTGTCTATGAAGTGGCCAACTTGGGTTGATTTAAGATGGTTTTAAATGAACTCTAATAGACTTAAGTGAATTCAATTTGAAATAGTGAGTTGATCCGAGGTTATCACTTGGGGTGGATTGGACGTATTTACTTCTCAATGATTTCAATTTCTTATATTTGAGATGGGTTCATTTAAGAAGATAAAACAACATCATCACTTACTTTTTTAACACCTAAACCCTTTAATACTAATCACCTATACACTTTGAGGATCAAATTTTTGATCACTTCAAGGTAAAGGTTCGTATTCGCACTTGAATTGTGTGGCCTTAAATTCAACAAGGATGATGGAGTTTAAAAATCATCAAATAAAAATATCAATTAAAGAAGTGATTAGAAATTAATGGGGTGATAAATAACATCCAATCCAGACCCTTTATACTCCCTTGGATCAACCCATAAGTGTGTTAGCCCTCCATTGATGATATGGTTTCAATGGAAGCGGGAAGTAGACTCATGAGGGAGGAAATGAAGAAGTAAGGAAAACAATAAAAACAAAATGATCACTCCACCGTTGTGTGAATAATTTCACAAGTTTTGGTGTGAATGAATTCACACCATGAACCAAAGGTATCAAATTGATATGAATAACAGTAAAATAATAGGTAAATAATATCTTTTATTAATAAACTATAGTGAATTGAACAACTTACATGTGAAAGACAAACTTCAGACAACAAAATCACAGCATAACATTAAAATTGATCAAAGCACCAAATATACTCAACTCCTCCACCACCACTACCTTAAATAGGAATTTTTGAAGCCTTGGGTCAATCCTTCAATATTCCAAGTATCCTCGATTAATTTTTGTAGGCCTTATGTGGGCGGAAAGTTGAGGGAGAGTTGATTTTTCCACCCTTGACCCGAGGTGGCATCTAGCTTTCATCCACTAAACATATGAACTTGGAAGACCTTCTACATGGCCCAATTATAGTGGGACATATATTAAGAAAATTTATACCATGATGTCTCCTACATGATTGAAAAATTTGGGCCCATTTGGAGTTGTTTATTAGGAGATATGATTAGATTAGTGAACTGTTTTTCTGGGCCGCTGAATCTTGCCCAGAATTTTATCTCTAAATTGTGCCGCATAAATTACCACAATGGAGGTAGAATTAGTACTAGATCATGTAGAATTATTTGTTCCTATATATGTCTTCTAGACAACCGAAAAATTTGGGCTTCATTGGGTTTGTAATTTGGGTCCCAAATCTTCATCAGTGGGATGGTGTCCAATCTGCCTTCTCTAGAATTGCTTCCATTCATCACAAAATATCCCCATCTTCTTCCATGAATTCTCCATTTATCCCAGGATGAATCATGTTCATATTGAAGTTTAGATCAATTTCCAAAAATATAAAATTAAAATATGGATAATTACATTCCTTAAAATCAGATGAATCATTGGGTACTTCAAATGATGTTCAAAAATGTACCATTTAATAGTGCATTTTAAGAAGGTATTACAATCATAATGTGAAATGATGTTCAAAGTGTAAAATTCACTAAAATGGTGTTTATTAATAATAAATAAAATGAAAATTATATATATTAACAATTAATATTAGCCTCATTTAGTGGATAATCACACCCCCTAACTTGAGTTTTGCTAGTCCTGAGCAAAATATATCTCAACAATACGAAATTCGAATTCCCTTTTCCAAAAACATTTTAACACACAATGATCATCAGAAACCCTTATACCAAAAAAATCATGAAACCCATCAAAATATTTTAATACAAGATAGTTTTATAAGCAGATCCCAATCCCAATCCCATTCCTTTTTTCAAATTCATTTCCATATTTCATCCAATATCAATTATATATGAGGATGTGTTGTGCATCACAATAGACATGGGGGTTCATATTTATTAAAGGGGGAAATTACAGAAGCACTAGGTGGAATCACATTTCAATATTAAGATGAGTATTCAATTTTTTTTGTATTATTTTTTTTTTGTTTTTTTTTTTTGCAATTTTTCCATGGTAATTTAAAAGAGTCAACCCCTTTAGAGAGACTTTGTCGATGACTCCTAGGCTCAAAGACCTTATGGTACCAAGTGAATCCCACATACTCAGGAATCATCTCAAGTTAAATCAGTCAAAAATAAATTCAAATTACCAAAATTAGAGATAAAATTACTAACTCTGGGCTAGACAACTATGGAGTCATGATCCCCAAGTTCCAAAACCCATGCATTAGGTCATTTCATTGCTCTACGCGCAAATTTATTATTTTTATTTTTTTATTTTATTTTTTTTATTGAATACTCATATTAAAACTAAAATGATCCCCAAACCTATGCTATTAATTTGGGTGACCCCATGAACTCAAACTAATACCCCACTATACAAAGGGTGTGCATTGTGATCTTTTTTTATTTGGATGAAAATACAAACGATGAAATATCACATTGGATAGCCACACTTTCCAAAATCTATGCTCGTGAAATTATAAAAGAATTAAAATCAGAATTAGGGCATGATAAATTATTTGATATTCAGTTTCAAGGTGTGCAATGTGTATTACCATGTTCAAAGTTAAATAATTTTTCCTTCCATTTACAAAAAAAAATTATTCTTTAAAAATCATTCCTTTTTTTAACAAAATGCAGTTTTTTTATCTCCCCCCCAACTTAAAATAACAATGTCCCCAGTGTTTAAAGAAAAGAAAATATAGAAGGGGTTAGAGGTAGAGAATGAAAGTTTGAAAAGGAAATTTAAAATGAGGATCATGGAATGAAGTCACCTGGTGGTTGAAGTTGAAACTCTTGCTACTCCCTTGTAATCCTTTGATATCCATGTCACTTGCAGAGTTCCCTAGTAGAAAAAAGGAAAAAAAACAAAAAAAACAAAACAATATAAATATAATAATAAAGGAAGTAAAATATAAGTATATATATAAAAATTATAGAATAAGGAAGCACAAAAAGTCGTAGGTCAGTGGTAAGTGTGTGCCCCTGTCTCCCTTTGGTCCCGGGTTCAAATCCCTGTAGCCTCGCCGGTTGTGACGGGGTTTGACCCACTACCCACGATGTGTCCCTTTTTATTATTATTATTATATTATTATTTATTTATGTTATTTTTATTTTAATCCTACAAACACATTAAAATAAAACAAATTGATTATACATTGTCCTCTTTTGAAATTTTTGGGTAAGGCATTACTCAAGGATCACACCATGTGAAACGGATGAATATAGTGCTCCCCTTTCATAGTCATCCATACTTATAATATAAGAACAAGTCAAGAGTCTATTTTTTTAAATATAAAAATGATTAATTAATCCAATTTAAAATATAAAGTTGATTAAAATAAAAAAAATGATAGTAAAATTGAAAACCATGGGTTGCCTCCCATGAAGTGCTTTGTTTAACGTCGTTAGCCCGACATGGATCCTAAATCTATCAATTTTTTCCTGGTTCATAGATTGTCTCAATTAACTCATCCTCTATTTCCCATTTATTGAATGATTCAATGAATGGTTTTAACCTTTGATCATTGACCTTGAAAATGTAACCAGTTGTGGGATCTTGAATCTCTACTACCCCATGGGGGTACACATGATGCACTATGAAAGGACCAAACCATCTAGACCTTAACTTTCCCAGGTGTAAATGAAGTTTTGAACTATACAAGAGCATAGGTTTTCCCTATTCAAAATGTTTGACCTTGATATCCCTAGATTGGTAGGCTTGAACTCTAGCTTTATTGATCATTGAATTTTCATAAGCCTCCATCCTTAGTTCCTCCAGTTCATTAAGATCTAATTTCATTTTTGTTCCATCCAATGAGAGGTCATAATCCATTTTCTTAATTTCCCAAAAGGCCTTATGATCAATTTCAATACGTAAATGGCATGATTTTCCATAAACCAACCTATATAGTGACATTCCTAGGATGGTTTTGAATGTTGTACGATATGCCTAAAGAGAATCCAAGAGTTTCTTGACCCAATTTTTCCTAGAAGGATTGACAGTTTTTTCAAGAATATTCGTAATCTCCATATTTTCTAACTTATCTTGACCACTGGTCTGTGGGTGGTAAGCAGTGGACACTTTGAGAGAAATTCCATATTTTTCCATGAGTGATGATATTGGACGATTGCGAAAATGTATTCCACGATCACTAATGATAGCCCTAGGAATTCCAAGTCTAGAGAAAATGTTTTCCTTGAGAAATCTAATCACAGTTTGATGATCATTGGATTTTGTAGGAATGACCTCAACCCATTTGGAGACATAATTGATAGCTAATAGAATGTAAAGATATCCCCTAGAGTTTGGGAAGGGACCCATGAAATCAATTCCCCAACAGTCAAAGATTTCAACCACTAAGATGGGAGTGAGTGGCATTTGATTCTTTTGTGATGGACCCTACTTGTTGACACCTAGGAAAGCTTTGACAAAATGTGTAGGAGTACCTTGAGAGGGTGGGCCAGAAAATACTGCATTAAAGAATCCTAGTAGAGGTTTTCTTAGAGGAAAAGTGACCTCCACATGCCTCACTATGATAGAATTTAAGGATGGACTCTTGTTCAGATTTTGGGACACACCTCCTAATGACTTGGTCAGGGAAGAACTTATAGAGGTATGGATCATCAAACACATAGTGTCTAACATCATAAAGGAATTTCCTTCAATCTTGAGTCCCTAAGAATTTTTGAATGACTCCTGTAACTAAGAAATTGGCTATGTCAGCATACCATGCGCAGTCCCTCACAGAGTATATGTGTTCATTAAGAAATGAATCAAACACAGAAAAGTGATTTTAGTTGTCTTTTAATTCCATCCTAGAGAGGTTATCAGCTACAAAATTTTCAACGCCCTTTTTATCCTTGATTGTGAGGTCAAATTCTTGTAAGAGAAGGACCCACCTAATTAGTATAGCTATAGCATCTTGTTTTTGGAAGAGGTATTTTAGTGCAGAATGTTCAGTGAACACAGTGATGGGGGATCCTAAGAGGTAGGACCTAAACTTCTCTAAAGAAAACATGATATAAAGTAACTCCTTTTTAGTAGTGGTGTAGTTGATTTGGGTATCATTTAAGGATTTTATTGCATAATAAATTACATATGGAGTTTTATCACAACGTTTCCCTAACACAGCTCCTACAGCAAAGTCACGGGCATCACACGTAAGTGCAAAAGGAAGGTTCCAATTCAGAGATTTCATAATGGGAGGAGAGGTGAGAGAGGATTTGAGGGTTGATAATAAACCCTCACAGCTTTCTGTCTAAACAAATGGAGCATCCTTTACTAGGATAACACAAAGGGGACGGGAGATTGAACTAAAATCCTTGATGAATCTTCTATAGTAACCAGCATTTCCCAAGAAATACCTCACTTCCTTGATAGTTTTGGGTGATGGAAGGTGATGACTGATTTCAACCTTGTCTTTATCAACTTCAATCCCCCTACCTGATACTAGATGGACTAGAACTAGTCCCTCATTAACCATGAAATGACATTTTTTCCAGTTTAGGACTAGATTCTTTTCTTCACATCTTGACAATACTCTCTCCACATCCCTCAGACATCCCTCAAATGTATCCCCAAACACAAAGAAGTCATCCATGAAGACCTCAAGAAAATACTCTACCATGTCTGAGAAGATTCCCATCATGAACTGTTGGAAGGTTCCAGGGGCATTGCATAACCCGAAGGGCGTGAGTTTGAAAGAAAAGGTGTTGAATGGACATGTGAAGGTAGTCTTCCTTTGATCCTTTAGGGAGACCTCAATTTGATTATACCCTGAGTACCCATTTAAGAAATAGTAGAAGGCATGACCTTCCACTCTCTCAAGGACTTGGTCAATGAATGGTAAGGGGAAATGGTCCTTCTTGGTGAATGAGTTTAGCTTCCTATAGTCAATGCAGGCCCTCTATCCACTACTCACCCTTGTTGGAAGAATCTCTCCATCCTCATTGGTTATCACTGTGATTCCAACCTTTTTTAAAACCATTTGGATGGGGCTCACCCATTTACTCTTAGCTATGGGATATATGATACCAACTTTTAACAATTTCAGAAGTTCTTTCCTTACTACCTCCATGAGATTAGGATTGATTCTCCATTGAGGTTGACGACATGGCTTTGAATCAGACTACAGAACAATACAATTAGTCCCAATAAGTGGGCTAATCCCAAGAATATTAGACAAGGTCCAACCAATGGCTTTCTTATGTTTCCTAAGGACATTGGTCTCGCTTGTTGTTGATTGAAGTTATATGCATCCCAAATTAATTACCCGTTCTTAGAATGTTAGTATATCATATGTTCGGTTTCGATCCACAGGGAACTAAGGCATGCGTGAATTCAATTGAGTTAATATTTAATTAGGTGAAGTATGCAGAATTTAGAGTTGATTGAGTTGATTTTGGTTTTTGATTGAAACTAAATTGTTTTTCATTGAAGAAATGATTAACAGTTTTAAATAAAACAACAGGTAAATTTAAAGAGTTTAAAATGGGAATAAAATACATGTCGGGGATGTGGTGATTAAGGAGTACTTTTTTAGGTTGTTTAAATGGTTGTGTTGTTCATAATAATTCAATCATTCTGGATTTTGTTTTGTTACAAGATTCCCTTGGTCCGGTTCCTCTTGTTTGGAATTAGAGCAGTTGACCCCTTGGTTCGGTAGTCAGTGTTCTTAATTCTTTATTAAGTTCAGTCCATTATTTGAATCGGTGAAATCCTTCCAATGGTCATGGATGTTTTCACCGTTACATCTCTTTTGTATCACTGAGAATTATTCCCTTGGTCTAGCTCAGAATTATAAGTTATATTAGATAGTGGTTTAAGAAGAGTAAGATGAATTACAACGAGCAAACACAACTATATAAAACAGAACACAAATTATGATCCCATCATCCACAGCCCCAACACGTGGGGTTTAGTTACACATAGAAAGTGGGAGAGAAATGACACACGTGATACCTGTTGGATTCATCATGTAGGCATTGAGGTAGGGTGTCGGAAGGTGGAATGGCGGAATGACGGCACCTCAGTAGCTTCGGAAATGGTGGTAGCAGAGCTTCTCTATCCTCTAATGGGTTCTAAAATCTGAAATCCATAGTCCAAGGCCTCTTTTTATAGAAAAATAAAGTACACAACATGTATAGAAAGTACACACCGTGTACTTTTCGTCAACGCGATTTGGTGCCAATTTCTCCACTGCCAGTTGGCCTAACACGCCGTCTTTGACTTTTGAACACGGTGCCTCTTGTTAGTTGAGATTACACGGTGTGTAGAGCCGCTATACATGGCGTGTAGTATCAAAAGTTTGGCCATCATCCCCTTCTAGAATAGCAGACACGGCGTATAAAAATGAAACATGCCGTGTCTCCATCAACAACCACATGGGCGTGTGGACTTTTCTTCGGCAACTACCGCTTCTAGAAAGTACAACATGGTGTGTAGTTCCTCTACACATGGCGTGTATCTTCTGCCTGGTGACATGGCTGTGTACTCCCTCCTCCAGTCTGTGTCCCTGCCTGGATGTACACAGCGTGTATAAAAGTACACGCCGTGTAGTTTCAAAATTTTCACAGACTTCCCTTGATCCGTGTATTTAGCTAGAAAGCTCTTGAAAGTAAACAGATTCACCAAAATCAAAGAATATGTTCATAAAACAATAGATATTTTCTGAAAACATGTTTTTATTATCAATTATATATATGGAAATGTATACACAAATCGGGTGCATCAAATTCCCCCACACTTAGTGATTTGCTTGCCCTCAAGCAAAATCTCAACATCTAATTAAGAGATCCTATACTTTAAAAAGGAATGCATTTAAGTAATCAAATGTATAACTGATAAAGTTACTGAGGAATATTTCTAAAAGACACAAATAAATTCAATTCATAAGATATTAATATCATGCCTCATATATAATGCAATTAACTACTATCATCCTCTTTTAACACATTTTTCAACCTTTCAAAAATAAGCATGCCACTTGATGATTTACCTTACCAGTTAAAATCACACTTTACACTCAAGATGTTTTTAATAAAATTTGTGCTCAATCTTAGGTATATACACTCTATCCATAGGTTTTCAAGATATCTTGTTCTCTACTTCAGAAAAATTGAATTAAAAAAATCATGAGTGCTTTATCAATAAGGTTCAGATGTTTCTGTGGCTAAGGGTTGGTAGGTTCAGATGTGAAAATAAATTTTGATGCTTTAAAAAGGAAGGCTAATTCCTCTAAAAACATTGCATGATATTCAAAGTAAAGCTCACTGAAAATTCATCCTTCACAAGCTCAGTCAAATGCTTTTGTAATCGTCACCATCTTTCTTAGGCAAGTAGGGTTCATGAGAAAATAAGGATAAGGTCCCCTTGTTGTTTGTTTGTTTTTTTTAAAACACAAGGGAAACACTTATGAATACAATGAGTAGATGTTTGAAACCCATTCTACCCCAAATAATCAATAGGCACTCCCCCACACTTTATTTCATGGCTGTGCACAAAATATACCATGTATTGCCAACTCCCTCTTTAAAGCTCAAATAAATAATCCTGAAAAGTTTAAAAAGAAATAGGGTAGGAAGGGAAAAAGGCTTGTAATGTGGATTCCTATAAAGGTTTTTCATGGATTCTATGGGCTTAAAAAAGATTAAATGTAGGGTAGGACTCAAGATAAAAGGGTTGAAACAATTTAATGCCTCAATCATTTTAAAGTAATTAAAAAATTTCTTCATGTTTTGAAAAGAAATCTTGAAAATTCAGGTAGTGATGCATATCCTAAGAATCTCTCAAGAAAGAGGGTATTAGAAAAGAAATATGAAAAAGTTTTAGAATACCTCTCAGGAGTGGAAAAATAATAAAGGGAAAACCAGGTCATGACATGCATATAAATTATTAGCCTAATCAAGGTAATTTAATCAAGGAAGAAAAGTTTCAATTGAAACTATATCAGTAGTCATTTTAAAATACTTAATAACTAAAATAAGCATGCAACCTTTCCAAAAGTTCCTACTGATAACTCTATAATTTATAAGAATGATTAACCACAATTGCTTTACATTTTCAAATATATAATCTAATAATGATGTCTCCAAAATTAGTTTAAGGGAAAAGACTAAGGTGAAAGATATAGATTCTCCCCCACACTTAATACTGCACATGGTCCACCAAGTGCAATACTAAGGTAAAGGGTGGGAAACAGAGAGAAATGGGGGACAAAATGAGGGAAAGCAGTGGAAGAAGTAAATCCAAAAAGAAAGAAAATAGAAATGGAAAAATAATCCCCTCATGAAAAGTGATGCCCAAGGTGCTCTATGATACCTGTGACTGGTGAGGAAAAAGAAAACGGAAAACATGCACAACATCACAGCACACAAAATGACAGAAGAGATATATAAGATAAAGAAAAATGTCCCTATCATTGGGTCGCCTCTGGGGAGGCATCATCCTGTATAGAATAGGCCGGTAAAGACAGCTCAGGAGGCGTTGAAGTTGGAGGCCCAGACTCTGCATCGGGAGTGGGAGCTGAAGAAGTAGGAGTCGCAGGTGCTGGACTCAGCGAAGGTAGCTCAGCAGCAGGCCCTGGCCTGGCAGAAGTGGTAGCAGCAGTAGATGGGCTAGGAGTGGAGACAGAGGCTGGTGGCGGAGGCAGTGGAACACCAATATGCTGAGCAATATGTGCCAACAACTGCTTCATCCAGTCCTGGCGGCCATCCAGACGAATCAAATGGCATGCAATGGTGTCCTGGCGGCCGATGATATGAACGAATTGTTGTTCCATCTGAACATGTCCGCTGTCCAAGCGACCCAAGACCTCCTCCATCGCGGATAAGTGGTGGGAAAAGGCAAGATCAACCGAGGGTGCGGTGTTAGGGGGATGGGTGATGGAATAGAAGAAGGATGTTCAGAAGAAGTGGGGTCACTAAGAGGTGGGTGAGGTGGAGAAGCTGGAGGGGGTGGGGAAGGAGGAGCAGGTTCAGTAGCTGGGGCAGGAGGGGCAGCTGGTGGTAGTTCTCGATCCTGAGCAAGGATGTAGTCACCCCCTGCTTCTGGACCAATCCCATGCGAATGAGCATGAGAAAATCCATCTGTTGGGGTGAACCTAACAAGTCATGAGGTAAAGAGGGCTCTAACACCCCTAGGTGGTGGGCAAGATGGGTGGTGTAAAATCCGCCAGTCAGGTTGCCCTGACGGCCAATAATCATGGAATGGAAATAGGAGGTGGCGAGATAGGGGAGGTCCGGGTAGTCGTGCTGAATGACACAGGTAAGAAGCTCCATGTCACGGCCGGTCATGACCCCCATATCCTCATAGCGGGGGAAAAGGATGGCGCTAAAGCACCAGTGGGAGAAGTAAAGGATGGGGTCGGATATAATAGTGCTCTTCTGGGAAGTGGGAGGGTATCGGTGGTCAGGCCCAGCGATCTCCCGCCACACGGCAATGAGGTCAGAGCGCTTAGGTCGGGTCAAGCCAGAAACGGGGGGTGGGGGATAGGATGGGGGTAAAAGTCGCACCCTCGGCCAAACTCTGTCATTGTAAGAGAAAATCGCCGGTCGCCTAGCTGGAACCGAACTACGGGTACCGCATCGCCAGGTTTCTCCCGGTACTCTGCTCCATCAAACTCAAATGAGGCTGCAAACTCCAAAAACAAATCACAGAACACAGGAGTGCTGACCTGGAAAATATCGAGGAGCGAGGTGTGCCCGAGAAGTGCCTCCAACTCCTCCCAAATACCGAGCTGTTGCGGAATGCTGCTGTCAAGGTATCAACCACTCAATGGGATATACCGATGAGAGAAGCATCGGACCCTGTCGAATGCACGGTCGGTGGCCGGGAATACCGTGCAAGGATAAGGATCTTTTGTAGGTTCCGGCCCAGGTGTCGGTGCAGCAGCAGCGTCAGGCTCTATAGGTGGATCGGCCGAAGTGGAGGGTGGCTCGGTGGAAGGTGTGCTCGAAGAGGGACTAGCTGCTGATAAAGATAGAACATGGAATGTGTCACCTGGAGCAGCAGAAGTCATCCCGGCCTCTACTGAGGGAGTGAGTGGTGGAAGAATGGCCAATGGAGGGATCTCAATGACCAGAGCATCTCGGTCTGGCTGTGTAGGAGGTCGGAGTCGAATCCAACAATAACTGGACTCCTCGCCCTCAGTGGTGGAGGTTGTCCGCTTCCCACGCGAAGGATCATGATCTACCATATCCTAAAATAGAAAGAAATAGAAAACAAAACAAAATAAAAAGAAAAAGGAAAGAAAAAAACATATAAAATGTGAGAAAAAAGGAAAAGAAAAGTACATGGTGTGTACTTCAGAGTACACGGCGTGTAGTCAAAAATGGAGAGTATCTCGTGTTCTCTGGACAGACACACCGAGGGTGAATAATATACCATGGAAAAGTACACGGCGTGTACCGAACATACACGTCGTTTTCACTCAAAGTCTTGGTGGTCATGTGGTACAAATGAAACGGCTATGTTGTTATCAGTTCATAGAAAAAAATACACGACGTGTAGGTATAGGACACGGCATGGACTGCACACGAAGAACATGGCTGTGTAGAAGGTGAGACATGGGTCGGCCGAACCTCTAAAAGACACGGCGTGTACCGAACACACACACTGTGTTCGGGAACATGGGTTGAGAGGTCGTGTTATGTGCCACACATGGAGGGGGCAACAGAAATTACTAACATGGCGTGTACCAAACACACACTCCGTGTACATGAAAATGGTGTGTGAGGCCGTGTGCAAAGGTGTACTCATGCATGATGAAAAGGACATGGTGTGTACCAAACATACACACCGTGTATATTCAAATATAGAAATATTTTGTGTGTGGTCGTGTACAGAAGTACACGGCATGTGTTCTTCATTTTGTCGTTTTTTACTACTTGAATCTGAACGGTTGGACGATCCGAAAAACACCCTAAATGATTCTAAAAACTTGAAACAAAGGGTGTAGAACAGTCTACCTGGATCGAAGATCACAATGTGGGAAGAATCAGAACATGAAATGCCCCAAATCGATGGATCTGGGAAAGGGGGGTTCGGGTGGCATTCAGGAGAAGAAAATGGGAAGAGGGGAGGAAATGGGGAGACCGCGCAACACGACCTCAAGCCGGGTGGACCGCAGCTTATATAGTCGTGGTCCACGACATGTATGTTTGGACTACATGCCGTGTATCAAATATTTTTTTTAACAACACACATAAATATATAATTATTATAGTGACTATATATTAATTATTATTAATAATTAAAATAAAATAGTTATATCTACAAATTCTATTATAAATAAACCTATACACGATGTATATCAGGAAATACACGCCGTGTATTTTAAAATTAGAAAAAGAGTAGTATAACCTTTGGTCCGATGCTTGGGGCGGGATTCGAACCGACGATCGGCCGTTCCGAATGGAAGCCCTCAACCACTGGAGCAAAGGTTGTTCTGTTGTTCATATTTATTTTATATATATTTATTCTATATGACCTATACACACGGAAAAAAAGAAAATCACGGTGTGTGGTTTTTATTTAGGAAAGGATGGTGGTGAAGCAGGGAGATTAGCGCGATTCGAAACCGGGTCTTTTGAACCTGGTGTCGAGACTTTGCCAATCCGCCAACTTCACCCGCATGTAATTTCCTATTTGAAAAATGTTTTTAATTTATCTTTGAAAAATTATGGCACACACGGCATATATCGGAGTACATGTCGTGTGGTTTTATTAAAAGAACAAATGACGGAAATGGGACGGTTGTCTGGGTTCGAACCCGGGTCTTTTGAAACTGGATTACGATTCTAGACAACCGGTCCATCCCCATCATGGGTTTTATTAAACGCATTTATATATATATATATATATAGAAAATACCACACACGCCGTGTAAATAAAAGGAGGAACCCTATGCCGAAAGTAGGTCAGCAGGATTCGAACTGGGAACCTCTTGAATAAACTCCAAGGACTTTACCATTGGCACTGGCATCATCCCTTGTTAGTTATTTATTATTCTATAAATTTATACTATTAAAATTACAGATTAAAAGGATAAGTACACGTCGTGTATATTAGTGGGACACGATGTGTAACCTCTGGGTTGCCTCCCAGGAAGTGCCTTTGTTTTAGGTCGTTGGCTCGACCTACTTACCTTTCTTACCTGAGGTGTATGGTGGAAAATGTTCCCACCATGTTGTCTGTAGGATGGTAAGCTTTCAACCGATGCCCGTTTACCGTGAATGGTTGACCATCTTCTCCAGAAATTTCTACCGTTCCATGATGGAATACGTGGACAACATGGAATGGTCTTGACCATCATGACTTTAACTTCAATGGGAATAAGTGAAGATGAGAATTAAAGAGAAATACCTGATCACCGGGTTGGAAAGATTTTCGTGAAATCATCCGGTCATGAATGGCTCTTGTCTTCTCCTTGTACAACTTGGCATTCTTGTATGCCTCTAATCGGATCTCATCTAGTTCCGACAGTTGGAACTTCCGTTTCTCTTCAGCTATCTTCATATCAAAATTTAGGGCTTTGACGGCCCAGTAGGCTTTGTGTTCCAATTCTACTAGCAGATGGCAGGGCTTTCCATAGACGAGGCGAAATGGGGACATTCCCAGTGGTGTTTTGAAAGCAGTATGATATGCCCACAAGGCATCATCTAACTTCTTGGACCAATCCTTCCGCAAAGTGTTCACTGTTTTCTCCAGGATCTTCTTGAGCTCACGATTGGAGAGCTCTACCTGTCCACTGGACTAGGGATGATATGGTGTCCCCATCTGATGCTTTACTCCATACTTCGACAGTATTCCTCTCATCAGTGTGTTGTCGAAGTGGGTCCCTTTATCACTGATCAGTACTCGTGGAACTCCAAACCTGCTAAAAATATTTTTCTTTAAGAAATTTATGACTACCTTGGCTGTGTCATGAGCTGTAGCAGTGGATTCCACCCATTTGGAGATGTAGTCGACGCAGACCAGGATGTAAGTGTTCCCAAAAGATGGGGGAAAGGGACCCATGAAATCTATGCCCCAGACGTTGAAACTCTCAACCTCCAGGATGGGGTGCTGGGGCATCTCGGCTCTACGCCCCACATTACCAGTCCTCTGGCACCGATCGCAATAGGAAACAAAGGCTCGGGCATCTCTATGCATGGTGGGCCAGAAAATTCCAGATTGCATGATCTTTGCTATGGTACAGTCTGACCCATCATGCCCTCCTACTGGTGAGGCGTGAAAGAACTCCAGAACACCGTGAAATTCATTCTCTGGGATGCAACGGCGGATCACTCCATCCGCAGAAGATCGGAATAGAAGAGGATCCTCCCAGAAGTACCTTTTCACCTCAGAGAAAAATCTTTTCCTTTGCTAGAAGGAGAGTTCGGGGTGAATGACACCTGTAACCAGAAAATTAGCAATATCAGCATACCATGGCCTAGTTGTTTCGTTGATCGAAAAGAGGTGCTCATCAGGGAAATCCTCCCTGATCTCCTGATCTTCTTCCTTCTCCAAATGAGGCAGCTCAAGGTGGGAGAGATGGTCAGCAATGAATTTCTCAACCCTTTATTATCTCAGATCTCAAGATCGAATTCTTGTAGGAGAAGTACCCAGCGGATCAATCGGGGCTTCGCGTCTTTCTTTTTGATTAGGTACTTTAGTGCTGCATGGTCAGTAAAAACAATAACTTTAGACAACACTAAGTAAGAACGAAACCTATCAAATGTGAAACCCACTATAAGAATCTCCTTTTCTGTGGTGGTGTAGTTGATCTATGTCTCATTGAGCATCTTGTTGGCATAATAGATAGGTCGGAAAATCCGGTCAAGTCGCTGGCCCAAGACTGCCCCCACTACGTAGTCGCTCGCATCGCACATCACCTCAAATTGTTCCTCCCAGTTGGTAGAAATCATAACTAGAGCTTCCACCAGGCGCTGGTTTAGATGCTCAAAAGATCTGACACATGTCTCATCGAACTCAAAAATGGAATCCTTGGTTAGAAGATTGGTGAGGGGCTGCGCTATTTTGGAGAAGTCACGAACAAACCGCCTGTAAAAACCTACATGCCCCAGGAAACTGCGGATGGCTCGGACGGAAGTTGGTATAGGTAGTCGTGAAATGACTTCGATCTTCCCCGGGTCCACCTCTATCCCCTTTGCTGAAATTCTATGGCTAAGGACTATGCCACTTTGTACCATGAAATGGAACTTTTCCTAGTTCAAGGCTAGGTTAGTGTGCTCACATCATTCCAAAACAAGCTCTAGGTGTCGTAAACAAATGGTGAATGATTTTCCATAAATGGAAAAATCATCCATGAATACCTCCAGGATTCGTTCCTCCATGTCATGGAAGATGGACAGCATACAGCGCTGGAAGGTGGCAGGGGCATTACACATGCCAAAAGACATCCTTCGATAAGCAAATGTGCCATAGGGGCAAGTGAATGTGCTCTTTTCCTGATCCTCCGGAGTAATGGAAATTTGGTTGTAGCCGGAAAAACCGTCGAGGAAGCAATAGAAGATGTTCCCTACTAGTCTCTCTAGCATTTGATCTATGAATGGCAAGGGGAAGTGATCCTTTCTTGTGGCATCGTTTAACTTTCGGTAATCCACACAGACTCGCCATCCCGTGATAGTGAGTGTAGGGATGAGTTCATTTTTTTCATTTGAAATCACAGTGATACCCCCCTTTTGGGTACCACTTGGTGGGGAATCACCCATGGACTATCCGAGATGGGATAGATGATGTCGGAATCCAATAATTTGATCACCTACTTTTTACAACTTCCTTCATGGGAGGATTTAAGCACTGTTGTGGTTGCCAAGATTGCTTGGAACCTTCTTCAAGTACCACCTTGTGAGTTCAAATGGTTGGGATGATGCCCTTCAAATCAGCGACTGTCCACCCAATAGTGTGCTTCTGTTGTTTGAGAACCAGCAGAAGTGCATCTTCCTACTCCTGTGATAGTTCTGCATTTAGTATAACATGTAAAGTTTGATTGGCTCCTAAATACCCATACTTGAGAGAAGATGGAAGAGGATTCAGTTCAAGTTCAGACGCCTTCAAAATCGAAGGCACAAGTGGTTGCACCTGTCTCGTTCCAAACTATCAGGAACAACTGCACGCTGCCAATAGTGGCTGCCCTGACCTTCTAGGAATTGAAAGTCTTCTGGTGCTTCTTCGAATAGAATATCTGGAATAGTTAAATTATTCAAAGTAAAAGAACATACCATATCATCCCCTTTGTCACTAAAATGATTAACCATGGTGGAAACTTCATAGCAGTCCTCATGCTATGATAAGAAAGCATGTTTGACAGCTTTGAGGACGTTATAGGAAACTCTTTCATCACCTACCCGAAAAATAAGCTCCCCTTGGTGCACATCGATCAACACCTTCCCAGTTTCCAAGAAATGTCTTTTAAGTATAAGAGGTGCTTCCTAGTCATCCCCGATGTCAAGGATGATGAAATCAGCGGGAAGTATTAGCCTACCCACCTTGACGAATACATCCTCTAGTAGTCCCTTCAGGTGTTTGATGGATCGATTAGCAAGTTGAAGGGCTACATGGGTAGGCTTGAGCTCGTTGAGTCCCAACTTCTTGAAAACTCCGAGGGGCATGAGGTTCACGCTGGCCCCTAAGTCACAGAGGGCCTTCCCAAACTCATAGGATCTAATAGTACAAGGAATGGTGAAACTACCTGGATCTTGGAGTTTGGGAGGAATAGAATGTTGAACCACCGTGGAGCACTCCTTTATTAGTACAATAATTCCCAAATCCTCCATCTTCCTCTTATTTGAGAGGATTTCCTTCATGAATTTTGTGTATATTGGTATTTGAGTCAGGGCCTCCGCAAATGGGATGTTGATATGTAGCTTCTTGAACACATCCATGAATTTTCTGAACTAGTGGCTCCTTTTGTGGCAATTCTTTTCCGCTCCACAAGGTGATAGAATTGGCCTCCTCCCTCGGATTCTTTTCTGTGTTTCCCGATAGTGTACCGGGTTGCCTTCCTAAAAGATTATTTGCCAGCTGGCCAATCTGATTCTCCAAGCCTCGAATCGAAGCTTCCTGATTTTGGAACTGAGTCTCAGTAGTAGATATGAATTTAGTCATCAGATCCTCTAACCTTTAAGTGTTCTCCTGCTAAGGTGGTTGTTGAGCCGGTGGAGGAGGTGACTGTTGTGGCTGCTATGGACGAGGGTTTTGATACCCTTGTTGCTGATAAGGACCCTGCTGGGGTTGTTACGGCCTTTGGTATTGCTTCTAGTATGGAGGTTGGTTGTAGATGGGCGGTAGCTGGGGCGGAGGATTCTACTGTTCTTGGCCCCAGCCTGTGTTCTGCTGATCTCTCCTTGCCAGGTTCTGGTACTGCTGGTACTGGTTGGGCCCTCGATTTTGGGAAACATAACTCACCTCTCTCATTGAAGGGCCTCCAGTCGAACCCAGGCATTCTCCCATGATGTGGTTATCACCACAGTCACCACATGCTGGATGATTCTCCCCATGAACTTGAGACGCTCCTTTGAGATTCAATGCGTCAATTTTCTTGGACACAACGTCCAACTGAGCAGCTAACATAGTGGCAGCATCAATATTGTGAATACCTCGTTTTTTATTCTCTCGCTCGGAGTGCCACTGGAAGCTTTTGGCTGACATATCTTCCAGTAGTTCGAATAGTTCTTTGGGGTATTTCCGCATCACCGTTCCTCCAGCAACAGCGTCCACCACGGATTTGGTATTCGTGGTAAGTCCTCCATAGAAGGTCTGGACTTTCATCCAGAGTGGGAGTCCGTGGTGGGGGAATTTTTGTAACATTTCTTTGAAACGTTCCCAGGACTCATACAAAGACTCAGAGTCGTGCTGCTGGAAATTATGGATCTCATTCCGGAGTGTCACCGTCTTTGATGGTGGAAAGTACTTGGACAGGAATGTCTGGGATAGCTTCTCCCAGGTGAGGATAGATCGTTGTGGTAGCCACTTGATCCAGTCTTTTTCCTTTTCCCATAGAGAAGAGGGGAATAGGCAAAGACGAAGGGCGTATTTGGACATGCCGGTGTACCAAAAGGTGTCGTAGATCTCCAGAAAGTTGAAGAGATGAGCATCCGGGTCCTCGCAGGCCAGGCCTCCAAATTGGACTATGTTCTGGATCAGCTGTATGATAGCAGGCATGATCTCAAAGTGCGGAGCCTGGATTGGGGAATTGACAATGCATGTATCAGCTCCATGGATTGAAGGAAGACCATACTCCATAAGGGTACATCTTGGAGGTTGTTGCTGAAGGGGTGGAGCTTGCATGAACTGCTCTGGAGGGGTGAAGTATGGTCGTGGGAAGAGTTGTTGTGGCGTCCATTGGTAATCCCTTGAGGGGAATTCCATGAATGCTCCAAGAGCCTGCTTCGGTAAACCAGCAATGGGAGGCTGGTGATCCTGGTACTGATGCTCAGCCGCAGCCTCTACAGCTGGTGCTCCCTCTTCTTTGTTCGCCATGGGTTGTGGTTACTGGTCTTGAGTTTCTGTCCATGTACGCCGACGATGAAGCAAGGTCCGTTCGATTTCTAGGTCAAGCGGAACTAATTCCGAAGAATCGGCACTTCTGGATCGTGTAAGACGTCTAAACATACACTTTAAGATCTACACAACACAACACAAATACTAGGTGTAACAATGGGAAAGTAAAAGAGAAAATTTGAAATGGGATTAGAAAAGAGATTTTTGATAATTTTTTATTTTTATTTTCACTTAGATCAATTATTAACACAATTTAAATCTTAGCACTAAAACCAAAGATGTTCCCCGGAAACGGCGCCAAAATTTGATCTCGCTTGCCGTTGATTGAAGTTATATGTGTCCCAAATTAATTACCCATTCTTAGAACTTTAGTATAACATAAGTTCGGGGTCGATCCACAGGGAACTAATTCGTGCGTGAATTAAATTGAGTTAATACTAAATTAGGTGAAGTATGCAGAATTTAGAGTTGATTGAGTTGATTTTGGTTTTTGATTGAAACTAAATTGTTTTACTTCAAATAAATGATTAACAGTTTTAAATAAAACAACATTTAAATTTAAAGAGTTTAAAATATGAAGAAAATACATGTCTGGTCTGTGGTGATTAAGGAGTACTTTTTCCAGTTGTTTAAATGGTTGTGTTGTTCAAAATAATTCAATCATTCTGGATTTTGTTTTGGTACAAGATTTCCTTGGTCCGGTTCCTCTTGTTTGGAATTAGAGCAGCTGACCCCTTGGTCTGGTAGTCAGTGTTCTTAATTCTTTATTAAGTTTGGTCCATTATTTGAATCGGTGAAATCCTTCCAATGGTCATGGATGTTTTCACTGTTACTTCTCTTTTTTATCGCTGATAATTCTTCCCTTGGTCCGGCTCAAAATTCTCAGTTATATTAGACAGTGGTTTAAGAAGAGTAAGATGAATTACAACAAGAAAACAAAACTATATAAAACAACACACAAATTATGATCCCATCATCCACAACCCCAACACGAGGGGTTTAGTTACACATAGAATGTGGTAGAGAAACGACACATGTGATACCTGACGGATTCATCATGTAGGCGTTGAGGTAGGGTGTCGGAAGGTGGAATGGCAGAATGAAGGCACCTCAGTAGCTTCGGGAATGGTGGTAGCAGAGCTTCTCTCTCCTCTAATGGGTTCTGAACTCTGAAATCCATAGTCCAAGGCCTCTTTTTATAGAAAAATAAAGTACCAGATGTGTATAGAAAGTACACACCGTGTAATTTTTGTCAATGCAATTTGGCTCCAATTTCTCTGCTGGCAGGTGTCCTAACACACCGTCTTTACTTTTGAACACGGCGTTGCCTGGTAGTTGAGTGTACACGGCTTGTAGTGCCGCTATACACGGCATTTAGTATCAAAATTTTGGCGGCCATCCCCTTCTAGAATAGCAGACACGACGTGTAAAAATAGAACACACCGTGTCTCCATCAACGGACACATGGACGTGTGGACTCTTCTTCGGCAACTACCGCTCCTAGAAAGTAGAACACGACGTGTAGCGCCACCAAACATGGCGTGTATCTTCTGCCTTGTGACATGGGCGTGTACTCCCTCCTTCGGCCTATGTCTCTACCTGGATGTACACTGCGTGTATAAAAGTACACGCCGTGTAGTTTCAAAATTTTCACAAACTTCCCTTGATCCGTGTATTTTGCCAGAAATCTCCTGAAAGTAAACAGATTCACCAAAATCAAAGAATATGTTTATAAAAAACAGATATTTTCTGAAAACATGTTTTTATTGTCAATTATATATATGGAAATGTATACATAAATCAGGTGCATCAGACATCTAGAAGCATCCTCTCATGATTGGCTTCAAGAGAAGAAGAAATGACAATAGGATGTGTTTGATTGTCCCCTAGGAAAGCATACTTGAGTGCAGTGGGAAGTTCATTCAATTCAAGATCAGGTTGGTTCATAATTTCATCAGAAGATTGGGACATTAGATCAAGATAAATTTTATTTCCTAAAGTTTTAGATAGGATTGATTCCCCACATGTAGAAGTTTCAGCTACTATATTTGCCTGATCAGATTTATGGAAGGAAGTTGGAGTGGTCTCCATGAAAGTGGTTTCCTGAAACGTTTCATTGATTGTTGGACCTAAGACTTCATCATAAGAGCAATTTGAAATTGATCAAGCCTAGGAGATAAACTTCCTTCATGTAAACAAAGGAAATCAATCTCATCCTGACTTAAACATTCATCAAATATTCCTTGATGTTCTATGGATTCATTATCAATGCTTCCTATCATGTTTACTTCATGAATGTCCTCGTCATCCCCTATTTGTGAGCTTTCATTATATATGTTCAAGCCTGGACTCATGTTTCCAAAGGTGATGGTCATGTTCCCATTCGGATAATTGAGTTAATTGTTGTAAGGAAGGGACGACCAAGGATAATTGGGGTTTGTTCCTTATTTCCTAAGTTGGAAGGTTGTCAAGGACAATGAAGTTTGAAGGGTAGATGAAGTTTTCAACCTTTACCAGAATGTCCTTTAAAATCCCCTTTGGAACCCTAATGCTACGATCAGTCAGTTGAAGTGTGATAGATGTGGGTTGGAGTTCTTCTAATCCTAACTGGCAGTACACAGCATAGGGAATGATATTGACACTAGCACCTAGGTCACACAAGGCCTTGATAACTTTTCTCTCTCCTAGTTCAACATTGATGTAAGGGCAACTCGGGTCTTTCATCTTAGGAGGAATAGTCCCTTGAATGGTGGTACTCACATTAGCAGCCAAAAGGAATTGGTTTTTATGTGAAACTATTCTTTGAAAAGTGCACAAGTCCTTAAGGTACTTTGAGTAGGCAGGTATGGTTTGGATGGCATCGAGAAGGTGAATTTTCTACTTTACTTGTGAGGATATTTCTCTCAATGTTTCACTCAATTCAGGCTTGGTTTTCCCCCTCATGTGTTGAGGAAATGGTTCTGGTTGTGGGGTTGTTTGTTGAAGAGTTGTTTCTTTGACAATGTTATCATGTTTTGAGTTTAATCATTTGGTTCATTTGAATTTTCATCCAAGTTTGAATCTTCAGGTGGGTTCTGAATTAGTTTTTCAGGTTTCTCAATTGATTTCCCACTTATTAAAATAATCATAGCCTTTAGTTGTTCATGAGTTGGTTGAGTACAACTTGACTCTCCCCTTGAAGTTGAGGATGGAACCGCCTGAGTAGGCATGGGTTCCTTTCCAGTTTTGATGGTTTGAAGTTCTTGTTTAAGGGAAGAGACTTCTGAGTTCATCCTTTCCATTTGTTTGCACAGTTTTTCTAGTAGGATTTGTGGAACAGTTTGGGTTGGTGCTTGAGAAGATTGGTTTATCCCAGGGGGGATATTTTGGAGGCGGTATGGTCTATTGAAAATAGACCGGTGGCTATTGGTATTGTATAGGTTGGGTTTGGAACTTGTTGTGGGTTTGGTAGTTCTAATGGGGGTAAGGATTTTGTCCCTATGGTTGGCTAGGTTGTTGGTTATCTTTCCAGCAGAAGCCTGGGTGGTCATTATACCTTGAGTTGAAGTTGTTTTGGTATTGAGGCTTTTGAATGTTCAAAGAATTTACTTCCGCTGGGGGGTCCTCCTGAAATAACATCCTTGATGGATAGAATGGTTGGGCAGTTTTCCGTCTTATGGTCATGTTTGTCATAAATTGTGCAAAGAGGGTCAATAGTATAGATTTCATGGACATTCCTAAGGTCTATCTATTCAACCTTCTTAGAGAGTGCTATGAGTTTAGCCCTAAGGCTTTCCTCTTCTCTAAGTGTATGAATTCTAGTAGTTCTTTGTGGATTTTCAGAATAAGGTGAATTTCCCCATGTTTGGTTTTGTTCAAAAAGGCTTTCTAGATACTCGTAAGCATCATTTGGGGCTTTGTTTTTAAAGGTTCTATTACACATCATGTCAATGAATTGTTTGTTCCCCAGACCCAACCCTTCATAGAAAATTCTTACTTGTTCAGGAATAGAAAAACCATGGTGTGGAACCATGTTTAGAGTGTATCTTAACCACTCCCATGTTTCATAGAATGACTCTCCCTCTTTTTCAAAAAAGTTTTGGATACTCTTTTTAAGTGAAATTGTTTTGTGGTGGTGAATGTATTTTTTGTAGAATTCTCTTTGTAGTTGGTCCCAAGAGTTTATAGATGATGGTCTCCAATTGTTTATCCAATTTTTATCTTGATCCTTTAAAAAAACGAACTAGCCTCATCTTAGCTGATTCTAGTTGATGTGGGGGACACATGGTTTTTACAATGTCATTGAACTCCTTAATGTGAAGGTAGGGCATCTCGGACTCCATTCCATGGAATGTGGGAAGGTGTTTTAGGACATGGGGTTTAAAGATGTAGTTGGAATATCCTAGGGAATTGTGTCTAATGAATGAGTGGGTATTGGTATAGGAAGGTGTGAGGTAGTCATTCATGGTTTGATCAATTTCATTCCCCAAGTTTGGGGTACCTCATTTGGGTTTCTAGTTTGGTTTCCACCCAGGTTTATGAGTAGGTTTCTTTGAAGATATTCCATTGAAATTGGCTCAATTTTGGACTTTGTAGAATTAGGAAGATTGGGATCTAATGTAATGAGTTCCCTTGGTGTACTTGACTCACCAACCCCATGACTATCCACCCTAACTAGACGGTTTGATTGAACGTGGGTGTAGGCGGACATGCGCCAAAAGAAAAAAATGAGAAAGGGAAAAGATAAGAGAATTTGGATGAGAAAATAAGAAATGGGTAGAATAGAATGGGTGTTTAGATTACTTACTTGGGTCCCTGTCAACGGTGCCAAAATTTGATTCATGCTCAAATTTACCCAAGAGAAGAAGGTAGAACGGTCGTTGTAGTTTAGCTTGGGTTGTCGAATCCTCAGAGACCTAAGAAGTAACCAACAGACACGTACATTCTAGGGATTGTTTTTGGCAATGAAGTGTCCAACTTGGGTTTATTTAAGATTTTTTTAAATGAAATCTAAGAGACTTAAGTAAATTCAATTTAAAAGAGTGAGTTGATCCTAGGTTATCACTTGGGGTGGATTGGACGTATTTCCTTTTCAATGATTTCAATTTCTTATATTTGAGATGGGTTCATTTAAGAAGATAAAACAACATCATCACTTAATGGTTTAATACCTACACCCTTTAATACTAATCACCTATAAACTTTAAGGATCAATGTTTTTATCACTTCAAGTTAAAGGTTCATATTATCACTTGAAGTGTGTGGCCTTAAATTCAACAAGGACGATGGAGTTTAAAAATCATCTAATAAAAATATCAATTAAAGAAGTGATTAGACATTAATGGGGTGATAAATAACATCCAATCCATCCCCTTGATAATCCCTTGTATCAACCCATAAGTGGGTTATCCCTCCATTGATTCTATGTTTTTAATGGAAGCGGGAAGTAGACTCATGAGGGAGGAAATGAAGAAGTAAAGAAAACAATAAACAGAAAATGATCACTCCATCGTTGTGTGAATAATTTCACAAGGTTTGGTGTGAATAAATTCACACCTTGAACCAATGGTATCAAAGTGATATGAAAAAAAACAGAATAAGAGTAAAAGAAGAGCTTTTATTAAGAAACTAAAGTGAATTGAACAACTTACATGTGAATGACAAACTTGAGACAACAAAATCACAGCATAACATTACAACTGAACAAACCACAAAAGATCCTCAAATCCTCCACCACCACTGCCTTAAATAATCATTTTTTAATCCTTGGGTCGAGCCTTCAATATTCCATGTCTCCTCAATTAATTTTGGTAGGCCATAGGTGGGTGGAAAGTTGAGGGAGAGTTGATTTTTCCACCCTTGACCCGAGGTGGCATCCAGCTTTCATCCACCAAACAGACACGCCTGTAAGACCTTCGAAATGGCCAAATTAGAGTGGGTCATAGAGAAAGAGAATGGAACCCCAGATGTCTTCTAACCTCCTGTAAATTTTGGGCCCATTTAGATTTGTGGATTCAGAGATATGATTATATTAGATGACTGTTTTTCTGGGACAAAGAATCTGGCCCAGAATTTTATCTCTAACATGGGCCGCCTAAATGACCACAATTGAGGCCTAATTAGCACTGGATCATGAAGAATGATTTGTTCCTCTATATTTGTTATATACTACCACAAAGTTTTGGCTTCATTGGGTTTGTAATGTGGGTCCCACATTCTCATCAATGGGCTGGTGTCCAATCTGCCTTCTCTAGAATTGCTTCCTTTCATCACAAAATATCCTAATCTTCTTCCTTGAATTATCCATTGATCCATGAATGAAACAAGTTCATATTGAAGTTTAGATAAATTTACCAAAATATAAAATTAAATTGTGGATAATTACATTCCCTAAAATCAGATGAATCATTGTTCACTTCAAATGATGTTCAAAAATGTACCACATAATAGTGCATTTTAAGAAGGTTTTACAATCATAATGTGAAATGATGTTCAAAGTGTAAAATGAACTAAAATGGTGTTTATGAATAATAAAGAACATGAATATTATATATATTAACAATGAATATTAGCCTCATTTAGTGGCTAATCATCACCACAGTGAATATTCAATGTAAACAGTGTCCTCAGACATAAGAATTGTTTCCCTCTGGCTAACAGAACCACACCCTTAGGAAAATCAAAACCACACCCTCAGGCTAGTTAAAACCACACCCTCAGGCTAATCAGAACCACGCCCTCAGGCTAATCAAGTAACCACACCCTCAGGCTAATCAAGTAACCTTTCCCTCAGGCTAATCAAGTAACCAGGCCCTCAGGATAATCAAGTAACCAGGCCATCAGGATAATCAAGTAACCATGCCCTCAGGCTAATCAAGTAACCATGCCCTCAGGCCTTTCCCTCAGGCGAATAGAATCTTGCCCTCAAGACTTGCCCTCAAGTGAATAGAACAAAAGAAAGTAATTGGGTCAATACCAACACATAATCAAGCAATTATATATACATTTTTTCTCAAGAAAACTCAAGGCATACTATAATCATGGCATACCCTCGGGTATCCTGGCCAAATGGCTAAACAAGGGAAATGCACCCACGAGGTGGCCTTGGATCAATTCAGTGATCCCAAACAACAGTTTATACATGTTCATTAAATTACCTATGAAATTATAGGTATCTAGTCAGTCAAGTACTCATCCATAAGAAACCCCAAAAATGGGCGCGTAGCACAACGGTACACAAAAACAACTCGACAGTTGGAATAAAAATCAGACCACCTACCTCGATCTCCACTGATCGATATAAGAAAATGACACCTCCCAAAACACCTGAGAACAGCATAGATCTGGGATAAACTTTCACCCATTCAAACTCAAATAAATTCCCCTCAGGAAATAATTGGAAGAAAACACACAAGGAGAGGAAAGAACTCACCTGTACGGTTCAAATGAGACCATCAGCGAAGGAATCTGAGTTTCAGTGAACGATCGGGAGCTCCTCCAAGCTCTATCCCTCTCTCTTATGCTCCAAATGAGTTCTAAGCTTCCTCTGTCGAAAGAGGAGGCTACTACCGGTTTATGAAAAAAAACACAACTACATGATGTGTACTCTCAAGTACATGGTGTGTACTATTCATTTTTAACTGTTCCTCTGGCGGCCACTTTCCACCACCTCACTGTTCGTTTGTCAACAAGATTACATAGCGTGTATTTCTTAGTACATGGCATGTACTATCATTCCACTGGTAGTTACACTCACTGCCTTATTGTTCACCTACCGACTGATTACATGGCGTGTACTATTCATTTTCAACTGTTCCTCTAGCGGCCACTTTCAACCGCCTCATTGTTCATCTGTCAACATGACTATATAGTGTGTATTTCTGAGTACATGGCGCGTACTATCGTTCCACTGGCGGCTACTCCCACCACCTTACTATTCAACTATCGACTGATTACACGGCGTGTATATACTAAGTACATGGCGTGTAGTCGGTTTTTACACCCTTCATCATTGAAAAGCCTACACGCCCTGTGTACTCATCCCACACGGCCAAAGTAAACGGCGTGTACCCATAAATTTTGGGATTTTTTCCCATTTTCCATATTTTCTCTAAAACACTAAAGGAAAAAAGGAAAAGACGAAAATAGTACCTCAAGAATAAGAACCGAGTTCTTAAAAACATCCCCCCTTAAATAAATTCATCCCCGAATTTCCCTTGCAAGGTTAGTGAAGATAAAGCTGAGAACAACTCTGGCCACTGAGCATGTATGTCGGTCTCCCGCTCCCAGGTTTTTTCGTGCACTCGGCCATGCTCCCATAGCACCCGTACGAGAGGAACTGACCGGCCTTGTAGAACCTTTGTGCTCCTATAAAAAATATGAATCGGATGCTCCTCGAAGGACTCATAGACCTAAATCTCAACCTCCTCGAGCTGAATAACGTGAGACGGTTCTGAGTGATAATGGCACAGTTGAGATACATGGAAGACGTCGTGCATGGCCCAATACCTCTGTGGTAACTAAAACCAATAGGCAACCAGCCTGACTCTCTCCAAAATATCAAATGGCCCCACATACCTCGGTGAAAGTTTATCGTCTCTTGTGATCCGTCTATGTCCCAAACTCAGTGAAACTTGCAAGAAAACCTGATCCCCGACCACGAACTCCAAGGGTCATCTGTGGCGATCAGCATAAGATTTCTGATGACACTGTGCAGTAGTCATTTACTTCTGAATCAACTAGACCAACTCTGAAGTCTCATGCATGACATGTGGTCCTAGTAAATATACCTCACATGCCTCCAACTAACATAGAGGTGATCGGCATGGCCTACCATATAAAGCCTCATAAGGTGTCATCTCAATAGTTTCCTGAAAACTATTATTGTAGGAAAACTCGACCAGGGGTATATGATTCTCCCAAGATCCCCCAAAGTATAGGATGCATGCACGCACCATGTCTTCTAGCACCTATATCGTACGCTTTGACTGGCCATCGGTTTGTGGGTGGTAAGTTGTGCTCAGAATCAGCTGTGTACCCAGTGCCCTATGAAAACTCTACCATAAATGAGACATAAAATGGGCATCCCTATCTAAAACAATAGAATGAAGGACCCCATGAAGATGTACAGCCTCTTAAATATACAACTTCATGAGATCATCAACACTGAAGGTCTCCTTGATCGACAAAAATTGAGCTACCTTTGCAAGTCTATCCACAACAAATCATACGGCATCACTGCCTCGAGGTGACCTCGGTAACCCAATCACAAAATCCACCACGACATAATCACATTTCCACTCTGGAATGGGTAACTGTTGTAGCAGTCCTACTGGCCTCTGATGCTCCACCTTCACCTGTTGACAGGTGGAACATCTCGTAAAAAACAGCTAGCTCTCTTTCATACCCAGCCACCAGTACTGACATCTCAAGTCACGGTACATTTTGGTAACTCTGGGATTCACTGCCCATGCTAAAGCATGAATCTCCCACATCAAATCCTCATGTATATCCCCTGAAACACACACTCATACATGGATATTCATTACCTCCTCATTTCCAATCGTCCAACAAGGAAGAGGTTCCTCACTTGCCATCGACTCCCATAGAACTAGGAGTTCTGAATCTGATAGTTGTCACATCCCCACTCTATTCAATAGGGTAGAAGTCACAGGTAAGGATGAAAGATAGGCTCTCCCCTAACTATCGTACATCTCCAAATGCATCTCAGCACATAAATCCATAAGCTACCACTCACCACTGGCCTCCTTCACTGCATGTAACTGAGTCCTCCTAATCAGTGCATCAGCAACTACGTTACCCTTAACAAGTGTATAGGCAAGCTCAAAGTCAAGGGACTGAAAGTATTTAACCCACCTTCACTGTCTCAAATTCAGTTCACGCTGGGTAAAGATGTATTTAAGACATTTTTGGTCCATAAACACCACAAAATGTTCTACCAAGAGATAATGTCTCCAATAGCGTAACACATGAACAACTATATCCAAATCGAGATCATGCGTTGGGTAATTCATCTCATGTGGCATAAACTGCCGAGACTCGTACGCCACTACTCGATCGCCCTGCATCAACACTACCCCCATCCCAATACCTGATACATCATAGTAAACTGTATAGATCTTCCCTTAATCTGGAAGTATCAGGACTGGTGCTGATGTCAACCTTACCATCATCTCCTAAAAGGTTGTCTTTTAAGATTCTAACCAAACGAACATCACACCCTTCTTAGTCAAACTCGTCAATGGCGCTGCCAAGAAGGAGAAGTACTATATAAAGATTCTATAGTAACCAGCCATCCCCAAGAAACTCTATATTTCAAACATGTTCTTAGGATACTCCTAAGAAACTATTGCTCTCTCTTTCTTTGGGTCTACCACAACTCCTTCCTATGAGATAATATAAACCCGGGAGTGTATCTAGTCCATCCAAAAGTGGCACTTTGAGAGCTTAGCATATAACTGATGCTCTCTCAGTGTACTCAGGACAATCTCAAAATGGGTTGCATGGTCGTGTCGAGTGTCAGAGTACACCAAGATATCATCCATGAAGACTACCACAAAATAATCCAGATATCGGTGGAACACACGATTCATTAGAGCCATGAAAACTGCTGGAGCATTCGTGAGTCCAAATGGCATGACCAAGTACTCGTATAGACCATATCTCCTCTGAAAGACTATGAGCAGTATGTCCGATGGTATAACATGCAACTGATGATATTTGGATCTCAAGTCAATCTTCGAGAACACTTGTGCTCCTCGAAGTTGATCAAAAAGACCATCAATCCTCGGCAAGGGATATTGGTTATTAACCATCAACTGGTTCGGCTTCCGATAATCCACACAGAGTCTGAGGGTACCATCTACCTTCTACACAAACAGGACAGGAGAACCCCAAGTAAAAGTACCGGGTTGGATGAAACCCTTTTCCTACAACTCCTCCAACTACCTCTTGAGCTCCTACAACTCTGGTGTAGCCATCCTATAAGGAGGAATGGACACCGGTTCCACTCCTGGCACAATCTCAATAGAGAAATCCACCTCACTCCAGAGGTAGACCAAAAAAGTCATCTGGGAAGATATCCCTAAAATGATCAACTACTAGAGGGAAATCCTTCTGACAGGTTCCCTAGTCATCCAGATATAAACTCATAATCTGGGATTTCACTCCGCCTTGCCCATGATGCTCAGGTCTAGCTCGGCTTGCCTGGACATCCCATTCACACTTGTATAGAAACTATCTGCCCTCTAGTGACATGAAACTCACCCTACGATGATAGAAATCTACAAAGGCGTGAAATGTTACCAACCAATCCATCCATAGAATGACATCATTGCTTGTCATCTCTAAGACATAGAGGTCCCATATAAAGTGACACCCACCAACCTCTAGGGGAACTCCCTGCACTGACGCACACCTTTCGTTCTAATCCCCAATGAAGTGTCTAGCATCATAGCATCAGAAGAAGAAGAAACATAGAGCCCAAGGATCTTCACAACGGGAACAGATATAATGTTATGTGTACCACCAATATCAAAAATTACTACATATAAAATAGAAGCAACTAGAATAGAACCTCTAATAGTGGAAGGTCCGGGATCCTGTTCATGTTGGTTCTGTTGCACTACATATGCCTGCCCAGTGTCGTGGCCCTATGACACAGCCTGGCTACCCTGAGCTGAACTGCCCTGCTATCTCTGAGATCCTTGTGTCTGTCTACCATGTCCACGACCACCACCTTAGCCTGAATGTCCTGACGTATTCCAATTCCCTGACTGGTAAGAAGTTGTTGGCCTTGCTCCTGCACGCGGATTCTGCACATAACCCCTCCCACTACCCACTAGTTGAAACGCCCTGCAAAAACACTACAGATGAGCCATCTTGACACAAGATCAGCACTCCATTGGGTCATGTGGACATTGAGGTCTCATGTTCCCCTCTTTAACGCACTGGTGACACATCACCTGGCCACCTAAAGAAATCTTCTGGCTAGTATTTCCACCATGAGAGAAATCCATCTACCTCTTCCTCTTACTGGTAGAAATAGTACCATAAACTAGTGTCGAACTACCAAGGCATGTACCACTAGCTTCTCGCAGGTTCTACTCAATAATAAGTTCTTGGTTTACAATAGCATGCATTGTAGGCAACCTAAAAACATTCACCAGTGCCAGGATGTCATATCGAAGACCATCCTCAAAACGTTGACCCCTAAACATCTCATCACCCACTAGAACAGGTGAAAAGAACTATAGCTCAGTGAAGTGGGTAGAATAATCCATCACTGACAAGGTACCCTACTGAAGATTCATGAAATCTCAAGATCTATCTATCCTCAGCGTCTCTAGAAAGAAAAAGTCATAGAAGACTGCCTGGAATTATTACCACGCCATATCTCTATGATGCTCAGTCTGGGTGGTAACATCCCTCCATCTCTTGGAAGAATCACACAGCATGTAAGTAGCGAGCTTGACCCTCTGCCCTGAAGGCATCTCCAGATGCTTGAAAATAGTCTGTATTGAACCCAGCCAAGACTACATACCCTGTGGTCGGCCATCCCTTGAAAATGTAGGTGGATGATGCTCCTAGAATATACGTGTCAGCTCTGCCATAGATGTGGCAGCCGACAGTGCTCCCTTGAAGGTCTGCATGAAACACATGAAGCCTTCACGGAACTGTGCATCTGCACCTGTGTCTAGTATAATGGATGGCACCGCATATGGCTCTACTGGAGGATCCATCGGTAGTGTGTGGCCTACTGTCTCTAGATTATAATCGGTGCTGCTCTCTTGGTGAATAACTCATGGTCGTCTCAGCGGCATGACTCTACAAGGTCAAAACACACCATAAATCATGACCATCAACGACTAAGAACAGGAAGCACAATAAGGGAACAGGAGAAAGAAAACATTAAAGTTTTCAAAACAAGACTACACTGCATGTATTATAACTACACGGTGTTTTCCATCAAGTATTTAACATGGGCATGTACTTCTGCTAGAACTGGTCATGTAACACCCCAAACACACGGCATGTTGTCCACACACATGTTGTGTACTTGAATTTTCTTCCCCTACCTGAGTCCTTCTACATGTCTCAGCCACACTGCTCTATTTCGAACGAGACTACAAGGTGTGTATAAGGTCTACACGGCGTGTACTAAACAAGCTTAACTGACTTCTGTTGTTTATTACATGGCTGGGTAAACATCTCACACTACACGCTGGGTTCCAGATGGACACGGCATGTACATATTAGATTCCAACTATTCATGTTGTTAGTGACACGACTCGCTACTCGGATGACACTACATAGCGTGTACACCACCCTGTCTCCCCAACCACACGGACAAGTCCAAACGGCCTCTCACCAGTCAAGACTACACAGCATGTCCCACAGGTACATGGCGTGTACTAGAAGAGCTTTGCCGACTCATGTTTTTCGAGACCCAGTCGGACACACAGCTTACACTACACGGCATGTTCCAGATGGACACAGCGTGTACTGGAAAGGATAACACCGACCCGTGTTGTTAGTTACACGGTCGGATTCCCAGATTACACTACACGGTGTGTTCAGAAGTGACATGGCGTGTTCAAGCGAAGATTCCTCTGTCCGTGTTGTTAGTTACACGGCGGACACAGGGTCAACACCACATGGCGTGTAAAAACAGTACATGGTGTGTTCCCTCTATAGTTTTCTCCTTCTTGTGTTTCTACCTACATAGCATATGTCATGGTTAGGAACTACACAGTGTGTACATACGGTACACGGAGTGTACTTAAAAAAATTTCTTTTCTTCCTGAACAGAAGAGTACATGGTGTGTAGTAAAAACTACACGGTGTGTATTCTGGGTTTTTTCAGATAGTAAGCCATAGAAACTACTCTGAAGCCCATAAAAACAATGAAATCAACACCTAAATGCCAAATTCGATCTGTGAGGGCCCATACTCCCTGTGAACCAAATCTTGGCATCTTATACATGTTATAACAAAGTAAATGAGTCGATTATCCACCATATTCCGGTTGATGGGGGCCCAAACATCTCAAAAACCAAAATTTGGAGTTCATTCTCAAAACCTTACATAACAATACCGAATCAAATAGTAGCTATTTTATCAAGGCATCTATCACAACAGCAAGCATTTTGTAGCAAAACATCTATCACAACAACATGCAATTTGTAATGCACCTACATGGCATGGAAACTATGCATAGCATGTGATTCTAAAATTTTCCTAAATGATGAATGAGATAGCATACCCTCATCTCATCGGGTTTCAACAAAATAGAACCCAGTAGAAATGTATAAACAGCACATCACAAGTGTGTCACCCAATGGTGAAATTCAAATCAACTGTAATAATCATAAACAGAAAATCACAATTTAAATCGAGGCATTCCGTACTTTACCTATACACGGGGTAGCTACTCCCGAGGACAGTTATTATCGAACCCCTTAACAATTTATTTATTTCCATCGTCGCCAAATAATAAAATAACTCATATAAAAGAAGAAGTCCTTTGATACCACTTTGTAACGTCCCAGATCCGGGTGCCACTCAACGGGTGCCCCGAACCCGGTTGGTCACATATCCTCAAGCGCATTTCCCCAAACACCAGAGGTTGCCGACTAGTAGAAAGGGCATAGGTCTGATAGTGGAGAAACTATGCCTTCATTTTTTAAACTGTAGCACAGTGGAAACAATATAAACATACAAAAACAGAAGCAGTAAGCAATTCTATGTTGAATGGACAACGGTACAGAAGTAAAAGAAATGACCAACAGTCATATATATAATGATGTAATATGTCCCTATGACTAAGAAATCAGCCAAAACAGAATACAATGCAATATAAATGATACAGTACAAGGTATAAATACAGCAAAACAAATCAACAAAGTGTTGTGGGAACTCAGTAGCATCGCAAGCCTAAGCTCGGTCCCATGCTCTCCTACTCCTCTACAACAATCAAGTACCTGTATAGGGACTCTTTCCCTTATCAAAAACTACAGCAATATAATCTTTTTGGGCCCAAGACATGAACCAAATAGGGTGTAAGAAATAAATCTTAGTAGGAAACCACCAAAGGCCAATGCCCAACTGACAGTGAGTTTGTGCAAGAGCAGTGTTTAATAATAAAAATTCAGTAAATAGGAAGTACTCAAAAGTAGAAAATCCTACCAGTTCCATCACCATTTAATTATTATTTAAACAATCCCAAGCCTATGCTTTAGCATGGCAGGTATAACATCAAAAATCACCACAATGAATATTCAAAGTAAACAGTCTCCTCATACATAAGAGCTATTTCCCTCGAGCTAACAGGTTCATGCCCTCAATTTAATCAGAACCATGCCCTCAGGCTAGTTAGAACCACGCCCTCAGGCTAATCAGAACCACACCCTCAGGCTAATCAAGTAACCACACCCTCAGGATAATCATGTAACCACTCACTTAGGATAATCAAGTAACCACGCCCTCAGGATAATCAAGTAACCACACCCTCAGGCTAATCAAGTAACCACGCCCTCAGGCTAATCAAGTAACCACACCCTCAGGCCTTTCCCTCAGGCGAATAAAACCTTTCCCTCAGGCCTTTCCCTCAGGCGAATAGAACAAAAGAAAGTGACCAGGCCAATCCCAACACATAAGCAATCAATTATATATACATTTTCTCTCAAGAAAACTCAAGGCATGTTATAATCATGGCATACCCTCGGGTATCCTTGCCAAATGGCTAAACAAGGGAAACACACCCACGGGGTGGCCTTGGATCAATGCAGTGATCCTAAAAAACAGATTATACATGTTAAATAAATCCCCTATGAAATTATAGGTATTTAATTAGTGAAGGCCTCAGCCATATGACACCCCAAACATGGGCGCGTAGCACAACGGTACACAAAAACAGCTTGATAGTTGGAATAAACATCAGACCACCTACCTCAATCTCTACTGATAGATATACGCAAACGAGGCGTCCCAAATAACCTGAGAACGGCATAGATCTAGGATAAAAATTCACCCATTCAAACTCAAATAACTTCCCATTGAGAAATAATTGGAAGTAAACACACAAGTAAAGGGAAGAACTCACACGCATTGTTCCAACGAGACCATCAGTGATGGAATCCGGTTTTTTTTGTACGATCAGAAGCTCCTCCAAACTCTGGCCCTCTCTCTTGTGCTCCAAATGAGTTCTAAGATTCCTCTATCAAAAGAGGAATCTACTACTAGTTTATAAAAAAACACAACTACACGTCGTGCACTCTCAAGTACACGGCGTGTACTTTTCATTTTTAATTGTTCCTCTAACGGACACTTTCCACCGTCTCACTTTTCATCTGTCGACATGATTACATAGCATGTATTTCTGAGTACACAGTGTGTACTATAATTCTGTTGGCGGCTACTACCAACACCTTACTGTTTACCTTCCAACTGATTACACAGCGTGTATATACTAAGTACACGGCATGTAGTCAGTTTTTACACCCTTCATCATCGACAGGCCTACAGGCCCTAGGTACTCATCCCACACGGCCAACGTACATGGAATGTACCCAGAAATTTGGGTATTTTTTCACAATTTCCTTATTTTATCAAAAACACTAAATGAAAAAGGAAAAGAAGAAACTCATACCTCAAGAATAAGAACTGGGTTCTTACAATCATCACCCCCAAATAATCAAAAGAATTATATAACCATTTAATATTTTTTAATATCATTAATAACATATAATTTTAATTTTAGAAAACTATTCTCATTCTACATGATTTTATATACATGAAAACAAGTAAACCTTTCAAGAAAACCAAGGAAATGAATGCTCTCAAACTATAAAATTGTATCTTATAACTCATCAAAAGGGCCCTAAAAAACTTAATAAATTTATAATAAATAAAATACATATATAAAAGGATATTAAATAATTTATTAATTTATCTAATTTTTTTATCCATGACATTAATCTCAAGTGTAGAACACTTTCGTACATAAGGTAAGGGTTTCTCCCCAAACCTCAATTTTTCATTTGAGTTATGATTTCTCTCTCTTTCCCTAGATTTAATTCTTAAATATTTTTTATAACTATTATAAATTTGGTGTATATTTTCCATAATCACGTATCAATATCATTTCACCTTTATTTAATGGTTAAATACATTTTTTACAAGGTTCAATTTCCAATTATTCCTAATAACCTGACCCAATTAAAGGGAACTTCCCGATTTCTTACCCATTTTCAAGTACGGTCCATAATCTATTTTAATACACAGTTATTTTTATGAAATGTTTAATATTATAATGAAATACTCTAATTTTTCATTTATGGTTTTATACATATAATTATTACAAATACAAATGATTTTTCTAAAATAACTTTTCTTTGCAAAGTAAAAAAGGGTATTTCTCCCAAGAATTCCTCGGTGATTTTATTAGAGTATTTTAATAAATTTCAACACCTATGTTGAATAATATTCTTTATTAATATTTATATATTATTATTTTCATCTAACATGATTTAATAAATGGTTCATGATCATTTTGACTATGGATATGCTATCTTAATACCATTCGTCATACCACTCAGAATGGTTAGTGGTTATATTTATATATTAGGGAAAGTTATTTACATTTTATATGTATAGGTTGTTTATGTTCTACTATATTCATATGAGTAATGAATTTTACTTAGTAATAGATGTGTTTGGCCTAATGTATCCTCTTAATGCATTGGTAGGGTTGAGGAGACCAAATATATATAGACTTAGAGGTGGCCTTTCCCATTTATTTTAAGATATGGATTTGGTTGAGGCATTAACCATTTATTTTCATATATCTTGGTTGGGTCCTTGATATTATGTTTTAGATGTCTGTAATTATTCATTACCGCATTATGATATTATTAATTGGTAATTTAGGTGAATATTGGACCGGTATAATATCCATGGTTAAGTTTATTTCTCATGTAATTATTTATGGAATTATTTATTCAGTTTTCACACCTGACATATTCTTCTCAATATTATGATTTAATAGAATTTTTTTAGTTTTACACCATTCCTTATTGTTTATGATTTCTTCTACTATATTTCTTACCCTTACTGAGCATATGAGATCCCCCCTTTGTTGTGTTTTATTTTTCCCTGGGATGTGAAGATGTTTATTATGAATGACTTTCATTAATAATCTTGGAGTTTATGGATGTTTCCAATGTATTTTCTCTATTTTTTCATTAAATTTATAGTATACAACATTTTTTCTATTTATATTTCTAAATATAATAAACTATTCATTCCTTAGGGATTAAATCTCTTTTTATTAGTATCAAGGTAATAAAGTAAGGCGTTGGCTCAAGGCTACTAGGGTTAGGGTCATTACAATTTTAATGTGATTGATGAAATTTTGATGGATTTTTTATTAGTTGATGGTATTTTTAACCCATAAGTTCAACATGAATTACTATTTGATAAGAATAAAATTTTTATAAGTTTAAATGTAATAAATAACCTTCATGGTTTATAAGTTCATTGATAATTAAATTTATTTTCACAGATATTCATCATATTTATAGGGATGTTACAAGAATTATATTAAGATAGTTTTATAAAAAGGACATCTTATCACATATGGAAAGGCAGTAGATCTTGAACCCACAAGAGAAGGGTAATGATGGTGAAACACCTACCACTAGACCTTGTTATGAATTAGTTATTATGTAATTTCATTTTTAAAATGATGTGAAAAATAATGATTATATTGATTTTGGGAGCATATGTTTTATCCTAGAGATAACCATGATATTTAAAAACATATGGTTATAGATTATACAGCATTAAAATTGAAGGTTCGGGAGAAAAATTACCCAACTCGTGATTTAGATCTAGCTATAGTAATTTTTCTGTTAAACATATAAAGGAATTATATTTACAAAGAAAAATGTGACATACAGACTGATCCTAAAATTTTAAACGATATATTTACATAAAAATAGTTGAATGTAATAGATATAAGATGGTTGAAAATGATAAAAGATTATAAAGTCTCAATAAATTACCACCGTGAGAAAATGAACAAGGTGTTTGATTCTTTGAGTTGAAGGGATGATGCTAGATTATCTATTATAAGTATCAAAAAAGATCTATTATTTATTTATTTTCAAAGGATGAATCATGAAATCTTAAAGGAAAGGGAGAAATATTTTCATTATCAAATGAGTGTTCATCTATCTATCAAAGTGAAGATTAAAGAGGCCTAAAAGGAAGATATAGAGCTATGGAAGAAGATGAGAAATTTTCATGAGTTTAATCTTTATTATGATGGAATGATAAGAATCAAGTATAGCGTATGTGTTCCATCAATACCAGATTTATATAGGGATCTATTAGAGGAAAATCATAGTTCTTTATTCTCTATTAATACTATAAGTAAAATGATGTATAGATATTTTAAAGAGTAATTATGGAAGGATGGAATGAAGAGAGATATTTCAGAGTACGAATCAGGGTGTTTGGTATGTTATAGGGTTTAGTTTAAGAGGAAAATTTCTAAGGGGATGTTACAACCATTACCCATACAAGAATATAAATGGGAAAAAATAATAATATATTTTTATATCAGACATCCAAATACATATATATATCGTGATGTTAAATGGGTTATATTCGATCAACTTACACAGTAATCACACTTCATTTCTATCAGATAATATTTCAATCATGATTAGATTTCTAGTAATCACATTAAAGAAGTTGTGAGGTTTCATAGAAAATTACATTCTATTGTATCTAATCAGGATATAAGATGTACCTCAATGATCTAGTGAAGTATTTAGTGGTCCATGGATATAATGTTGAGTTTCAATACTACATATCATTTTCAGATAGATGTTCAGTCTAAGATAACAATTAAAACCATTGATGAGATGTTGAGATCTTATTATATGGATTTCAAAGGTGATTAGGATAAACACCATCCTCTAGTTGAGTTTTCTTACAACAATAACTTTCAATTGATCATTCAGATGAATCCTTTTTAATCCCTCTATAGAAATAATTTTATAACTCTAACAATATAGGATGAAGTTAGAGAAGGTAGTATATTGGTACATGGTCTAGCTGATGAAATGTCCAAGAAAGTTAGAGGCATTCAACAGAACAACAAGGTATCACAAAGATTATAGAAAAGTTATGCTGACAATAGTCAGAATGATATGGAATTTTAAGTTGGTGTAAGGGTGTTTCTATAAATTTATCCACAGAATAAGGTTATTAGAATTAAGAAAATATTAAATTTTATCCAAAGGTATGTCAATACCTTTGAAATTCTTAACCTTATTGAGATTTTGTCTCATTAATTGGTTCTTCCACCAAACCTATCTCAAGTCCACAATGTGTTCAATGTATCTCTCCTAAGGAATTACATACCTGATCCTTAACATTTATAAGACTTATAGGATATACCAATGGATCATGATATTTCCTATAATGAAAAACTGGTAGAGATTATGTATCATTGATAGAAAATTCTATGAAATAAGTCCACTCACCTCTTTAAGGTTTTATGGAGAAAAAACTAACTTGAGAAAGCCGCATGGAAACTAGAGGATATAATGGGTAAGAATTATCCTAATTTTTTATATGAGAGTGACTTGATTTTTAGAGATAAATTCATTTTAAGGGGGGTATAGTTTAACACCTTGATTCTTTTTGATTATTTTAATTTCATTGATAGTTTGTGTTACAATGCAACACTAAGTTTTACTGAAGTGAAATATTCTATTAAAACATAAATATAATAAGTTATATGTTACACAAAAAAATAGGAATTGGAAAAAAATTAAAAATTAAGTGTAATGGTTTTATATAAAGAAAAAACATTGACAAAAGATACTTAATTTTTAACAAAGTTTCCATATGTTTTAAAAATACTATTTTCTCAAAATATGTTTTTTATTTATTTATTTTTGAATAAATAATAAAAGAACTTTTTTCCAACTATAGAAATTAATTTAAAATTTAACTTAATTTTTTAAATCTACTTGTCCAAATTATCTTTGAGTGAATTTTTGATAATTTTTTACATCGATTAATTTCTTGATGAATAGAAAACAAATTTTGTTTTTTATTAAAAAGTTTATTTTAATTTAAATAATTTACAAGATAAATTTTATTTTAATACATTTTTAATAATAATATTGGTTCAATTATATATTTTATAAATAATTTTTCTCATTTGAATCAGTTTCATATTGAATTTTGGTATTGAAACTTTTTATACTTATGAAAATTTTCTCTTTGGAAAACTCTTTTTTCATTGCATCTATGGGTTTAATTTTAAATTAAATTTTTTCACTTATATGAATTAAGTTTTATAAAGTGGATTAAATATATAGAATAATAATAATTAATATTATTATAAAATTTCAACTTGATTTTTGGACAAAATGAATTGTAAAAATAGTAAAAAGTATTTATTACGATTATGGTTAAAATGGGTTTAATGGGGGGTTAAACTAAATAGATAAGGAATAAATTACCTATATACTTGTAAAAATAACATTTTATATCCATATTTAGAACATAAATTATCTAGGTTTATATAATGAGAAATTTTTTAGACTTTTTAAAGTTTAAAATGTGAGTACACGTTTTTCATTTCAAAAAATCCAAGTGTGTCATTTCCCACACTTATAAAAGGGAACCCCCTCTCCTCTCATCTTAACACTTCCAAATCCTTAAATTTTATAAAATAAATACCCAAATTCATTATTTAATTCTATATCCATGTTATATAGGTTTTATTTTGATTATTAATCCCCCCCTAATTAGTCTTTTGGTTCTAACCAAAGGTGGTAGTCCAAGGAAGAGGTATTATTCTCAATTGATAATTTTTAAATTATTTATTCATCAACCTCCTTAAAATATTTTTAAATCATGATGATATAATAAAATCAGGGAATAAAATATAAATATCTTTTATTATGTTAATATCATAACTTGCATCCATCTATTATATCATCAAATGGGAAATGAAACTGTCGATCATGTATACAGTGGACTATTATCTTGAAAATCGATCTAGCTCATTTTTCATCACCACTTCTCACATAGTGATATAATTATGAATTTAATTTTATATGGTATATTTATTACCTAAAAAATTAATAATTTTAATACCATATCTAACTTCTTTCCTTCAAACCCATTAGAAAACAATAATGTCGCTCGTGTGCAGGGAAAACTACCGCTTCGTGATCCCAATGAGGTGTTTTTTATTTCAATTTTACATGGATGGTAATAAAGATATATTTATAAAATACATATGATATATATTAAAAAACATTATCCTGAATATTATTTATATTATTTTCCTTTCCTTCCTTCAATCAATTAAGAAAATGGAAACAGCATTCACACATACATACAACCTACCATCTCTTTGAACTATGTAATTCATTTTTCATCTCTAACATTTATTGATTAATATAAAAAAAATATAATGAATATATATTATATCTATATCATAGTTAACATTATTGATAATATTTAACTATGATTAAAGTAAAATACCAAAAATAAAAAATTGAAAATACCTGAAAAATGAACGAGTTTTTAACTGAAACATGATTTTAACAGGGAATTGATAATAAATGGTTAATAAATGTCATAAGTAATTCATATATGGTATGGTATATATAAGTATGTATCTAAAATATATTAATAATAAACTTATATTTATTATAAATGAGTCTTAAACGTGAATTAATAAAGTCAGTACGTATGATAAGGGATTTTCTTCTCACATTTATTTTTGTAGGACACATGCCATATTCAACACATTTTTCTTTTATGTGGTGTATATAATTCCCATTAATTTATTTTATTAATATTATTAATAACATTATGATATGTACATATCTATATAAGTTTATTTATTTTATGGGGATTATTATTCAAAATATTATAAAAGTGGTAATGGTTTAATGTTACAATCTCATTATTTATCAAGATTATTTATGATTATGATTATTATGATGAAATAGTATGATCTATCTCAAAATAAATTGATGAAATTTATTCTAATATTTATATTTATTGATAATAAATTTTTTTCCTTTAATTTTTCTCTCTTTAGGTTCTAAAGAGACTGAAATATTTTTAAAGGAAAATCAGCTGTATTTCTTTTTTCAATCCAAAATCATTTTTCTTCCACATCCTTGTTTTCAAAAAAAATCATGAATATTCTTAATATTAATATGTTAGTGTTTAAATTCGTCTAAATCATGGATAATTCTTCAAAAAAATACTTTACAATTAATCTTACTATCATTTCTTGAATGAGGAACTTTTTGACTTTTTACCTAGATGTGAAAGGAATGTTTTTTATTATCTTGTACAGTATGAATGGAATTTTACACAATCATGACTAATAAATGATTTGAAGATTAAATTATAATATTTTAAGTATGTTTGACAGGAAAAGTATTTCAATGATATGTTTTGAATTTATAGTTTTAAAAATGATTCAAATTGTAATGTTTATTTTTCTCCTGAAATGTTCAAAGTGATATTTTAAAATAATTTTCAATATAAGATGAAATCCTTGATGTTACATAAGTTTTACTAGGGATATGATCCAAGGATACCATCCTTATTCATTCATTGTATGTTTTATGTTTTTGATGATAAGTTTTTTATGGAACTCATTAGTTTCCCTGGGTTATTCTATGATGAATTGATGAAATGATTATGAAACCCAATCCTTTAAAATGGGTTATGATATGATGAATTGATGATATTATCATGTAATCTATTTCTTTTCCATTGTTTATTTTTGATGAAGTCTTTAGAAAAAAAAAATTAATTTCATGATTTATGATATAATGAATGTTTTATAATCTTGTGGAATGCATGTGTATATATTATGTTATGGGTGGGAACTATATCTCCCTTCAGTGAATTGTTTGATGAATAATTCTCTATGATACCAAAGGGTACATGGGAGGTTATCCCTAGCCTAAAATATGTTACATGTGAGGTTATCTCAAGCCCAAATCAAGTATATAGGTGGTTATATCAAGACTAACATGTTAGGAATGTATTGGTAGGTATCATTTCCATGATATTTTCTATGATTTTGTGTATGAAACAAATCTATGTCTTATACCAATGTTATGTCATCATGGATCTTGTTCATTAATATTTTCATGATTCATGTCTTATGAATTTCCAAGATTTATGACATGAATCAAGTTTATTATCTATGATATGGAGGGTAATATTTTAAAATGTTATTCTCATGTTATCAAAACCTTATTCTCATGTTATGTTGATATCCCTCATGTTTACCCTTTCTGATTATCTAAAATCATCCTTTATTATTTTTTCATTCCCCATGTTATGAAGAAAGGTATTATATATTATATATCTAAGAAGGGTTATTGTTATGAAGAACATAGTGTAAGATGATTTAATCCACTTAATAACCAATTTTCTATTTATCCAAGTTTACAAAGGAAATATAACTAAATTTTTCTGGTGTGAATCGCTATGTTATATAAATAATTTTTATCTATAAATATGTAATATCTATGTATGAAATGTTTGGGTTATTACTAGGAGACCATGTTCTCCTAGGAGTCTCCCTGTGATTTTTATTACAGAGATTTTTTTAGGGAATCATGTTATCCCTGAGGTTCATTGGGCCATTATAGAACCAATAGAGGGTGGGTGAGGTTGCTTACTACCATGACATACCCCCACAGTTAGACTGAGCTCAAGATTTCTTCCATGGGTCGCTGCTGAGGAGAAAGTCACATGATCTTTCACATGTCATTGAATAGGGAAAGGTGGACATTGAGGATAGATCCAAGTTAATAGAGTACCCTATAGTGATTGAGGACTGGTATGATACAATATTGTATGGATGGACCATCCCTTTGGTTGAGTGACTTGGCAGTATAGGAGCATGTAAGAGATCTCTTGTGAGCATGATATCTAGATGCGGGCTCAATACCATCACTTTTTTTGTAAATCTTGTTCTTTTCAATGAAAAAATCTTTGGAGGGTAGAATTTAATTATTCTAGTTTTAGTATAGTGATCCTTTTAATATTTCTATATATATATATATATATATTCCTTAGAGTTGTAATAGTGTTTTCTTATCGTAGGACCCCAAAATTAATATATTAAAATTAGAAATATATATAAAAGAATACATACACATATTTTTTGAATAAATGTTTATAAAATTGATCGATAGATTAGATGGGAAATGAGAGACCATGGTTATTTCTAGAAGATGGGGTTTACCCTAGTCATGAAAAAAAATTAGTCAGCATTAGGAATTTTATTGAGGGTAGCCATTGGAAGGTGATTTAGTTTAATTAAATAATTTATTTAATTTATTTATTTAATGACCTAATCCTAATTATGTCTCTACATTTATGTCATTATCTCAAATATGCAGTATTAGCTACATAAACCTAGTACAATAAAGTAGAGGAGGTGGAGATATTAACTGTCATTGGAAGCTTATGAATTTGGATAAATGATGTATGATCGAGAAGAATCATGAGACGGGTAATTAACATAGCGTGATCTTCACCTTTATCTCTATAGGACACTTTTTTACCAATGATTGAACCATTCTTAAGGTATGGTACATTATTTAATAGATTTATTTCCTTTGTTTATAAATCAAGATTTTTTATCCTCTTTTTTTATATATGATTTACATTCTTTGGATGAGTCTAATTAAATAACAGTCTTGAACCTATTTGTTTGTATAACATTCATTCCCTTGATTCACCCCTTTAATTCTAAAATTTATTATCATTGGTTGGGACCACATTGTATAATGATGATATTATATTATTCTTGTATTTTCCTTACCATTGTTGTTTGTATTCTTCATCGATGGCCCATAGGGTTGATGATTCGACATTGGTGGGCTGGATTCAAGTGTGATTGAACTGCTAGATTCATTTAAGATCCATGTATGAGATACTGATTGGTGTTTTTATAAAGGATTAAGATATACTATGGATGCGGAATATGTTTTTGAGGATAGAGACCCAAAATGGTAATGGATAGCGTGAAAATAACTGCCTGGGAAACCAGAATCCCATTATCTTTCCATCAAAGGCTGAAAAATGATGATCATATGAAAGTTCCTTTGGATTTTACCATTTCAAAAGAGTAAAATAGTGATGGAAATAGTGGTTTTCCTGACCTATCATATGTATAATGACTATGGAATTATATAAATTTTTAAATTATGTGATTTGTAGTTCAAAGGAACACTTTATTTGTGGTCCCCTTTTATGGAAGCTAGGGTTTATTAATAGAAATAATTATCACATGTCATGTGACCCATAGCTATAAACCTCATGAGTAACTCATGTTACATGGGCATAGTCATGGATAATTATACGGGCATGGTTAGAGTACCTAGACACTTCTAGAGTACCCAAAGCAGAATGTAGTATATGAGCACGACCAATGTACATGAGTATAGATAGGTACACGGACACGGTCCAGAGGACATTGGAAAACCTAGTCTAGCCAAGACACACCATACGGCCATGTATGCACACAATGTACCATTTCATGGTTACTTTTAAATTATGTATATCCTTCTTCAGGTCTTGAATTTTGTACCATGAGTATCCTATACTAAGTATTTATCTATGTGGGACATAATGGTGGACTTCGTTATGGAATCAGAGATATGACATGAAGTGTTATGTGTAGGAAAATTCCTTCCCAGGTTCTTGGATAAAGTTAGAGATTGAGATTAATCATTGAAGATATGTTTCGGTCAGTACTCCCCTATCACACCATGGTTTTGGGTCCCCTATACTCTTTATCTAGGTAGACTCAATACTAATCAGCTCTATATAAGACACTTGTCCTCTATCTACGGAGAGATATTCACCCACAACATGTTTTAGCAGGGTATAGTCCCTCTACTAGGACAAGTTATCCCTCGACAGTTTAGCATATTACCATGAAGCAAACCCACCACTTTTTTCTTGTGAGATTTTGTGTGGTGTTAGGAATCGAAGTTGGACCATTGGGAGCTATAGGGTAACTCATCATTCTTATATTTTTTTAAAATATATAGACACCCTTTCTCATTTTTTTGGGAACCTTTATAAGTAAAACTAATGTTGAGTTTCCTTTACCCTAATTTAATTATTTTTTGATCTAACTATAGTTTTTAAAATACTTCCCTCTTGGTTTTCATTTAATCTTATTGGGTATGTATATACTGAAAGCTTCTTGGGATTTTCTCACATGTGTTGTGTCTTTTGCAGACCACTGGAATATTGGAGGTGACTACAATAGACCTGGTATTTGAGGTAAATAGTGTTACTTAGAGGGGATGGCCATATTTGTTGGTTGTACTTGGAGATCATGAGAAGGGATCTCTTTAATTTTTTCATTTTTCCACTGTTTTTAGGTGGGGACCTAATTTCTAGTTGGGCATGTATTTTCCCCTTTATACATTTTATTCTACATTTTTGTACTTTAATGTATTTCTTAAAAGTTATTTCATGTATGGTTTACACTCTATACATTTCAGTATTTCTTTATATCTCTACACTAATTCATAGAGTACGATGGGTGCGTGCATATAGGTATATTAGGCTAAGGCCTCCCATTTCAGAGTTTTGACTACTCTTATCTTGTCTCCAGACCCTTTCCTATTAGAGGACAAATTTAGGTGTCACACTCGGCTTTCTAGTATCCAAGGTTGGGTCTAGGTGGATTGGTTTGTCACAAAATCACAATGAGGTAAGAACTTTAGATGAGGGAGTATCAAACCTTAAAAAATAGAACCTTGTCTCTATCATGTTTTATTAAAAAAGCATCCTCTACAAGTAAGGGACCCACTCCCCATTTCATAGGGAGAACTAACTCCAACTATAATACAGGGGACCTATTACTCATTGGGACTGTGTTGGTACTAATACAACACCTACAAGTGGGGAATATTCTCTAAGGACATAATTCATATGCCACAGATCCCTAGAAAGTCCTAACTCTAAAATATATATGGATAACACACGCCCAATCCTCTAAACATAATAAGGGATCACTAACCACATATTTACACTAAATATCTCACACCAAATTCAATATCATCTCTATGAATATAGGGTTCATCATATATCTTAAATAAAATGAAAAAGTCAAGGAAGATTATGGTTTTCACCATCAAATTCTTCATATAATATTTCTCAAAATTGAAAAATCAAGTGTTCATCATGTTAAAACTCTTGTTCAAGAAAAAAAATCTAGGTCGCTATGTATTTTTCTCCTAGAAATGGAAACAACCTAGTAAGTTGTAAATTAATGCACAAAAATAAACTTTTATAAAAAAACAACTCATCCTTCTATTTGTTTCATCTTCCTATATTGGTCTTGATTATAGTAAACCTAGAAAAAAATCAAATCATTGAATATCACTTCTAAAAAATGTATTTTTTTATGTTTTCTATCCTTCAACCTGTTCAGATGAATTAATTATCTTATATCCATATTGGGATAATACTTTTAAAAATAATGATCTCTCATTACAAAAAATCATACCATGATTCCTTACCATAAAGAAACCACAGGTTATCCATCTACATACCATGTGGAAAAACTATAAACAATTATCATTAGCATGCACATGGTCTATAAAAAGTGAACCTAGTGAGGGATTCAAAAACTCACAACCATTAAATAGAGACCCTGAAACTATCACAGGGAAATCATTATCTTACCTCACACTCTACCATAAGGTGATTCAACTATGATTCCACACCAATACCACAAGAACACTTAGTAGGATGCTCTTTTAGGTCTACCTCAACTCATTATTTCCACTTAATAAGGTGTTTTTACCAATTTAACCAACACCAAACTCAAAAACATCACCACATATTATATTTTTTAAAACCACAAATATAATTCCCCGACACCAGTTACCCATAGTCGGCACATTATTACATAACATTGGCATGATCATAAAATATCAAGTCTCGAAAGACTGATTAGTTTAGTAGCCTTGGAATCACTAGATACATTTATAAAGTTTACATTACATCATAAAGTGAAAAACTACAACAATATCTTTTCTCAATAGACCACACTCATATCCCCTCACACTATCCCTGTAGGTCATTCATAAAATACTTCATCATATCCTGGAAAAATAAAACATAGAAAGGGGTGACCTCAGATCCCCAGTAAGGATAATAATATAGTAGAAACTTTCGTAAATAAGTATAAACATTTAAGGCAATGTATAACTAAAACAAAATCCTTCTCAACTTGAACTTCAGCATAATATGGCAGAAATAAAATGAAATAATGCCATTTACTAATTCACATGGATATTCTACTAGTCGAATAATCACATGTAATATCAATAACCACTTTCATAATGATGGAATGCATAATTCCATACTATCATAACCACATAGTCAAGGCCTTGTACCAAGACTACAAATAATATTTTTTCAAGGTCTTGTGCCAAGACACTAGTTTGTCTCATGAGACCTATTGATGCATCTAGGAGATATATCAGGCTCCACCCATCACTTATTAAGTCCAATTCATTCCTCATATGAACAGGTTTAAACATAACATACACATTTGTATTAAAACTCGCATATGAAATGTCAATACATTCTCCATAAACCATGAATGGTATAAAAATAACACATCCATAGTCAAACATGTCACAAAACCTTCAATATAATATAAAGTTTTGTATCATAATAAATCAACTTCAAATAAGCTTGAAACCCATCAAACGATGTTGACATAGATGAAATCAAAACAATTTGAGAGAAATATCTCTTTTTTTTAATCATTTAAAAGTAACATAATTATAAAAGAAAACATTTACTTTGAAAATATTCTTATAAGCCTGTAAGGTAAGCTTGGACGATTTTATAATGGCTGAAAATAGCTGCACACACTGTATAAGTTAAAAAAAGACATTCTTACATTAATTCTGTCGAAAAGGTTAAAAATGACATTGTTTGGAAAACAATGGAAAGATTCCTTTATAAAAAGTCAAAAAAGGTTATAAATGACTTTAAACCATATTCTATAAAATATTAAGAATGATTTGAAATACATTTTTAAGAAACATGGATTTTGATGATAAAGAGGTCCTAGTAGATAATTACGTATAAACAACCTTGGATAATGAAGAGATTCTGAAATAAACCCTTACCTTATACTTTAACTTGGTCGAGGGTAGGTTAACCTCATGTATAATGGTGAAATAAGTTTTATGAAATTATACAAGAATTATATACATTAATATGATATCATATATGATCTTTGAACATTACTTTGTTAATAATATCTTTGTATTATCATCGTTTCGGGTGTTAACTTACTCGTTTTCTTTTATATGTTTTGTTACATAAGTCGTGTTTGTTATAGATTGGTTGTATATTATTCATATTCAGAATCATATCAAGTCCTTAAACATTATTTTTAATCATAAAATGAGAATTATACTTAAATGGATATGATGTGGAATTAATCTCATCGCGTTCATGGAGACGGTAGTCCGTATGTACGCATGAGCAACAATATCATTCTTTTGATATTAAAATATTATATAATTGGATGGTGTATTACATATACATAATCATTATAATGTTATATTTATTATTTAATTCAATTACACATCATTATAATACCGATCAAAATAACAATTTTTTGAATAACAATTACACCACGACGTGGAAACGGTAAGACGTACGTACGTATGTATGGTGACATGTCATTCAAAGGATGGATAGAATACTAAATATGGTTGTACCATATTTATAATAACATCACATTATATATAAGATACTAGATTTATTATTTTAGAATGGAAATAACAAAGAAAGATTAAGTTGAAGAAGAAAGGAACCTGAAAGAGGGTGGTGAAAGCATTACCTCTTCTTCGGGTTCTTCCTTTTGATTTGATCAAAAGGGCTCTTCAGGTTGGCTTTATGATCAAACTAATGCCTCTAAGTTGAAATTATGGAAGTTGGGAGGATATATGGGTAGGTTTTGGTTGAGCCAAAAGGCTTTTAAGGTGTGAATTAGTGATAAGGGGGAGTTCCCTTTTATAAGAGGGGTGAGGGGCACCATTAGAAAAGCTAGAAATATTATTTTATAATAAATTCATATTCGGTTTCTAATGGTTCCAAACTGATTTATTTCTAGGATAAGGTTTGTATGGGTATAAAACAACTCAACCAGTAGGTTTTAGACTGGTTTGGGTCACTTTATTAGCCTTATCGTTTAGTTTTAACTCTTAGTTAATTAGTTTGACATTTACCATGTCTCTTTGTATTTTTATATTATATGGTTAATAAACTCACTATATACATCCAATCAACCCCAAAGTGGTCCATTAATGATACAAATATCATTATATAAGTCCTTTTTCCAAACCTTTTATTTTTAGGAATAGAATATGAATTAATAATATAATATTTGTTTTAAAAACTCCTTTATGTCAATTTTGACACTATTTAACAATTGATTTTTGTTAAAGTCTAAAAAACTTTATTAATTCGAACCAAATTCATTTAATAAATAATAACATGTTATTTTAACCAATAAAATTAGTTTATGTGATCAAAACATTCAAATTATATTTATTTCAACATTTATAATACCAATTATTTGATTGTTTTATTAATAAGGAAAATATTGTATTATTATTGTATCATAAATAAATTTAATTATTCAATGTATAAAAATTATAAATAAAATACCATTATGTAGGAAATATTTTTATCTTTCTAATTAATATTTATAGTCGAAAATATAACATATATAACTCTATGTAAAAATTGTTTTTCTAAAAATATATGCTTATGTCATTTTTGTATTTACATTAACTTAATTAATATAAAGTGTCCTTATCATTTACAAGTGGATCCGTGGGGTCCAAAAATAGACCCAAAGATTCCCATGGTCAGACATGTATCAACAAATATGTATAGGACACATTTTAGGGTAAATTAATATTATTATAATATTAATTTTTACCTTTATTTACCAGATTTACCCTTTAACCATGGTAAATAAAATATTTACTGAAGTAATTATTCAAAATATATAAAAGTAAAAGTTACCTGTTTACAAAATTTGTACCTCCAGAATATAAATATGGAATCCATTTTTCTAAATTCAAAACACAGAAGTGGCAGAAATTAATTTAAAATTGATTCTCGTTGTCAAAACAAAAGCGTGTTTTTAAGAAATAATAACTATCAAAAGATTGGTACTTGCTTATGTCTAGTTTAAATGTGAAATTATGTCCAATTACCAACATTGGATTAAATTATAAAAATATAATCTAATTATACTTTAAAATCACTCAAATGCATAATTTATCATTATTAATTATTTCGATTAAAAAAGTTGTTTTTAATTAAAATTTAGTAATTTTCACTATTCACCCAAATATGAAAGTTATCAGAAAAACACCAAAAATTTATTGAAACTAAATTATTATGTCCTAATTCTAAATAATAAGTTTATTTTGTCAAATTTAATATTTAAAAGTTTCAAATATTGTATTTAAAAAGGGTTCACCGTTAAAAGTTGGTAAAAGTGCATTTTTTTAAAATACTTCTTTTATCTGAAAAAAATGAATTTTTTCTTACATTATGTCTAAGAAACTCATAATATGTATTCTAAAATTATAAGGATTATATAATGTTCGAAATTCATTTAATACTATTCATAACCTCTTTTGAACGGCTAGTTTGGTAAGTCGTGGTGCGCTTGAACTCGGTGTTGTGTGTAGTGAAAGTTATTGAATTATTTTGAATAAATAACGCACTATGAAATCTTGGGGTGTTACATTCTCCCCTCCTTCAATAAATTGTGTCCTTGAAATTTGAAATTTTTTTCAAAAATAAAAGGTTGAAAATAGAAAATATCTTTGTGGGAAAACCCACATCGGAAATTGGGTTAATAAAATTTAGTCTTAATAAGAGGAAAAGATAAATGAAAGAGTCACCACCAAATTATGATCTCGATTAGAAGAACATTGGTGGAAATTGGAAACATATAATTGGAGGAGAAATGTAAATATTTATAGGTAGTGATTGAGGTCATCAATCAAAACAAATGTAAAATTGAGGTCCTTAAATTCATCAATCTATGATGATTTAAAATACCATCGGTTCAATAAAACATAAGGTATAAGGATAACACATTTTTTGTTTTAAGATCCATTCAATAAAGTATAAGAATTTATTCATAGAATAAAAGAAGAAGAAAAATATATACTTGACAAGTAGAGTTCCATCCTTTAACTAATTTCTAACATAAACTCATCTTTCACTCTAAAAGATAATAGAACTTAAAAAATATTCTATTTATCATATTCATTTGGGGTTCAAAAAAATGAATTTATAATTCATCTACCAGACATTCTTAAAAAAACTACATTATTCAAACCAGGACATCTCGTGGGCCTAGGGTAGGTGATACACCCTTGTCGCCTTTCGGTTGTGGGTTCAAGTCTCACAGCCTTGCCGGTCGCAACGGGTTGTCGCTCGACTTCCGGGTTTTCCTTTTATGGAAATCAAAAAAAATCTCAAACTAATATTATCCAAAATACTTTTATCCAAACTCACAGTACAAAATTTTTAAGGAAGGTGGACACAATGAAGATGCTTTTTTCACGTAATAACATGTGAACACCTTCAACATCTTTTCTTTTAAAACACTGCACATCCTGGATTACCAAAAAACCTTATTGATTACATTCATGCTCCTTTATTCCTTATAGGATTCTTGATATACTCCTTCTATCCAAAAATGTTGTAAACTCCAACAATTATGGGATATAGAAATCATTAATCAGTTTCAAGTTAGTTAAGAATGTCTAATATAATTTATTAAAATCAACCATCTCCTATTCCAAAATCACTACCTCATTATCGGGACTATATTAAGGATTACCTTTCCTTCAACCATGTATTTTACAAAAAGTGTAGATTACTATTAAGTCACTTTTCTTAGAACCATATAATCTCAAGTCCTCAATAAAATAGTACTGCAGTACAATCCTTATATATATCACATTATTCTTAAAACCATAATATAGTTCTTGAATCCAAAAACACAAATACAATAATTATTCAACTTCAACTGTAGAAATAGCATAAGCTTGGCCTTTCTATCTTAGAATTTTCTGAGGTAAGTTTCCTTGGCGCTTAGGAAATTCATTTGCATAATGCCCCATTTCTCTACAATTATATCATTCAATGTTGACAGAAACTTTCTTTTCCTTGCAATCATGAGCTTGGTGTCCTTTTTCACCACACTTGTAACAGACTCCCATTCATTTTAGGCAAGTACCAAGGTGTTTATTCCCACAATTATCACATAATCAAAAATACTTTTTCCCCTTTTCCCATTACCTGTCTCTTGCTACACTATTCTCTTCTTCCCTTTCTTTACTTTATTTTCATAAGATTTAGATAATTCCTTTTCTGTCTTGATAGCACATGAGACAACATCTTCATATGATGAGAAGGATTGCGATACTAAAGCTCGATGAAGAAATGGTTTTAACCCATCAAATAAATGATCAATATTACTTATTTGGTTACGTATATAATATGTTTCATGCCTCGCTATCCTTGTAAAGTTAGCCTCATACTTTGCGACATTCTCATCCTCCTTTTGTCTCAGGCTCAGAAATTGGCTTTCCATATCTTCTCGATGGTCATGAGGAAAGTATTTTTCAAATAAAATCTATTTAAACTCCCTCCATTCCATATTTGATACTTCCTCATCATAATTTGTGTTTTGAATCAATGACCACCATTGATTAGCATCTCCAGTAAGGTGGTAAACTTCCATGACAACTTTTTCCATTTCGCTACTTCCTAAAGCATAGAATATTTTCTATAAGGAATTTATCCATTACTCAGCTAATAAGGGATTTGTACTCCCATTGAATGTTGGTGGTTTTTTCCTCATGAAGCGATCTAACATTGATCCTCCACGTTGTGGATCTGGGTGCTCCATACGAGTAAGGTTATTATTTATAACCTAAGTGAGTTTTCTTAGAATGGTGATTAGCTTATCAGCACCAGTTGCATCACCAGCTCCACTATAATTGTCTTGAGAAGGAGGGAAATCCCTACATGGAGTGTGTTCATTGATATGGTTTCCATTCCTTCAACTAGGCTCCATTTCTAAACAATGGCATAAACTAGATTAGTTTATGAATCAAAATACATAATTCCAAACTTTTAAAACACTTAACATAAATTGAACAGTTTGTGGATATAATCCATAATCATAAAAAATGTTTTCTTTGAGGAAGTATATACTCATAAACTCTTCATAATGGTTTGTAAAGAAAATAACAATTATCCTAAGCATATCCCCCGACAGTGTTGTAACCAAGAGTGCAGCAATGCCTGTTGTCGTGCACCAGTTCCCATTTGAGTCTAGATTAAAGTGGTGTTTTCAGGTTTTACCCTTAGGTACATCTGTTCCAGAACTGCCTCTACTAGCTCGTATCCAGATAGGGATGTATTGCTCGGAAAAATCACAAAATCTCTACAATACCAAAATTCTAGGAAGTTCTTCTATACTAATCCTCAATGTCCATCTTAGGTCTATGTTCTTTAATAAAAGTTTATCTAAATATAGCTTCCAAGGTTTGTATTAAACTTCTTTTGATACCAAATGTAACACCCCAACCCCAGTTAACCAGAGTTGGTGCATTATTACATAACATTGGCATGATCATAAAAGATCAAGTCTTGAAAGACCGATTAGTTTAGTAGCCTTGGAATCACTAGATACATTTATAATGTTTACATTACATCATAAAGTGAAAAACTACAACAACATCTTGTCTCCAAAGACCACACTCATATCACCTCACACTATCCCTTAAGGTCATTCATAAAATACTTCATCACATCCTGGGAAAAATAAAACATAGAAAGGGGTGAGCTCAGATGCCCAGTAAGGATAATAATATTGAGAAAACATTCATAAATAAGCATAAACATTTAAGGCAATGTATAACTAAAACAAAAGCCTTTTTAACTTTAACTTCAGCATAATATGGAATAAATAAAATGAAATAATTCCATTTACTTCTTCAGATGGATATTCTACTAGTTTAATAATCACATGCAATATCAATAACCACTTTCATAATGATGGAATGCATAATTCCATACTATCATAACCACATAGTCAAAGCCTTGTTCCAAGACTAAAAATAAGATTTTGTCAAGGCCTTATTCCAAGACACTAGTTAGTCTCATGAGACCTACCGATGAATCAAGGAGCTATAGCGGGATCCACCCATCACTTATTAAGTCCAATGTATTCCTCATATGAGGAGGTTTAAACATAACATAAACATTCATATTAAAACTAGCATATGAAATGTCAATACTTTATTTATAAACCATGAATGGTATAAAAATAACACATCCATATTCAAACATATCACAAAATCTTCAATACAATATGTATGTTTTTTATCATAATAAATCAACTTCAAATAAGCTTAAAATCCATCAAAGGATGTTGACATAGATGAAATCAAAACTATTTGAGAGAAATATCTCTTTTTTTAAAATCATTTAAAAGTCACATAAATATAAAAGAAAACATTTACTTTGAAAATATTCTTATAAGCTTGTAAGTTAAGATTTGGAAATTTTATAATGGCCAAAAATATCCGCACACGCCGTATAAGTTAAAAAAATACATTCTTACCTTAATTCTGTCGAAAAGGTTAAAAAGGACCTTTTTTGGAAAACGATGGAAAGATTCCTTTAAAAAAAGTCAAACAAGGGTATAAATGACTTATAACCATAGTCTATAAAATATTAATAATGATTTGAAATACATTTTTAAGAAACATGAATGTGTATGATAAAGAGGTCCCAATAGATAATTACATAAAAACAACCTCGGATAATGAAGAGATTGTGAAATAAAGCATTACCTTGTACTTTACCTTGGTCGAGGGTAGGTTAACCTCCTGTATAATGGTGAAATAATTTTTATTAAATTATACAAGAATCATATACATTAATATGATATCATATATGATCTTTTAATATTTCTTTGTTAACAATATCTTAATATTATCGTCGTTTCGGGTGTTAATTTACTCATTTTCTTTTTATATGTTTTGTTACATAAGTCATGTTTTTTATGGATAGGTTGTATCATATTCATATTCATAATGATATCAAGTCCTTAAAAAATATTTTTAATCATAAAATGAGAATTAGACTTGAATGGATATGATGGGGAATGAATCTCATCGCGTTCGTGGAGACGGTAGTCCGTACGTACGCATGAGCGACAATGTCATTTTTTTGATATTAAAATATTATATAATTGGATATTATATCAAATATATAGAATTATAATAATGTTATATTTATTATTTACTTCAATTACAAATCATTATCATGTCCATCCAAATAATAATGTTTTGAATAACAATTACACGACGACGTGGAGACGGTAAGCCGTACGTACGCACATATAGTGACATGTCATTCAAAGGATGGATAGAATACTGAATACATTTGTACCATATTTATAATAACATCGCAGTGTATATAAGATACTGGATTTATTATTTTAGAATGTAAATAACAAATAAAGAAGAAGTTGAAGAAGAAAGGAACTTGAAAGAGGGTGGTGAAAACATTACCTCTTCTTCAGGTTCTTCCTTTTGATTTGATCAAAAGGGATCCTTAGGTTGGATTTATAATAAAACTAAGGCCTCTAGGTTGAAATGAGGGAAGTTTGGAGGATATTTGGGCTGGGTTTGGTCGATCCAAAAGGATTTGAAGGTGTTAATTAGTGAGAAGGGGGAGTGCCCTTTATATGAGGGGTGAGGGGATCCTTTGGAAAAGCTAGAAATATTATTTTATAATAAATTCACATTAGGTTTATAATGGCTCCAAACTGATTTATTTCGAGGATAAGGTTGTTATGGGTCGAAAACAACTCAACCAATAGGTTTTAGACAGGTTTGGGTCACTTTATTAACTTTATCTTTTAGTTTTAACTCTTAGTTAATTAGTTTGACATTTACCATATCTTTTTGTATTTTTATATTATATAGTTAATAAACATACTATATACATCCAATAGACCCCCAAGTTGTCCATTAATGATACACATATCATGATATAAGTCCTTTGGACGAACCGTATATTTTTAGGAAGAGAATATGAATTAATAATATAATATTTGTTTTAAAAGCTCCTTTATGTCAATTTTGACACTATTTAACAATTCATTTTTGTTAAAGTCTTAAAAACTTTATTAATTAAAAAAAATCATTTAAGCAATAATAACATCTCATATTAACCAATAAAATTCTTGTATGTCATCAAAACTTTCAAATTATATTTATTTTAACATTTATAATACCAATTATTTGCTACTTTTATTAACAAGGAAAATACTTCATTATTATTGTGTCATAAATAAATTTAATTATTCAATGTCTAAAATTTAAAAATAAAATACCATTATGTAGGAAATATCTTAATCTTTCTAATTAATAATTATAGTCTAAAATATAACATATATAACTATACCTAAAAATTGTTTTGCTAAAAGATATATGCTTATGTCATTTTTGTATTTACTTTAACTTAATTAATATAAAGTGTTCTTATCACTTACAAGTGGCTCCATGGGGTCCCAAAATCAACTCAAAGATTTCCATGGTCAGACATGTATCAACCAATAGGGTTAGGACACGTTTTAGGGTAAATTAATATTATTATGATATTATTTTTTACCCTTATTTACCGAATTTACCCTTTAAACATGGTAAATAAAATATTTACCGAAGTAATTATTCAAAATGTCTAAAAGTAAATGTTACCTATTTACACAATTTGGACCTCCTGATTATAAATATGGAATCAATTTTTCTAAATTCAAAACACATAAGTGGCAGAAATTAATTTAAAATTAATTCCCGTTGTAAAAAACAAAAAGAGTTTTTTTAATAAATAATAATTATCAAAAGATGTGTACTTGCTTATGACCAGTTTAAATGTGAAAATATGTCCAACGAACAACATTGGATTAAATGGTAAAAATATAATCTAATTATACTTTAAAATCACTCAAATTCATAATTTATCACTATTAATTTTTTCGATTAAAAAAGTTGTTTTTAATTAAAATTTAGTAATTTTCACTATTCACCCAAATATGAAAGTTTTCATAAAAACACCAAAAATTTATTGAAAATAAATTCTTATGTCACGATTCTAAAGAAGAAGTTTATTTTGTCAAATTGAATATATAAAAGTTTCAAATATTGGATTTAAAAATAGTTCACCATTAAAAGTTGGTAAAAGTACATTTTTTGAAAAATACTTCCTTTATCTGAAAAAAAAGAATTATTTCTTACATTATGTCTAAGAAAATCATAATATGGATTCTAAAATTATAACGATTATATAAAGTTCAAAATTAAATTAATACTATTCGTAAATTCTTTTGAACGGCTAATTTGGTAAGTCGTGGTGCGCATGAACTCGGTTTTGCGTGTAGTGTAAGTTATTGAATTATTTTGAAGAAATAACGCACTATGAAATCTTGGGGTGTTACATTCTCCCCTAAATTAATAAATTGTGTCATAATTTGAAAAAAAAATTGAAAATAAATTTTTTAAAAGAGAAAATTTCTTTGTGGGAAAACCCACAATGGAAATTGGGTTAATAAAATTAAGTCTTAATAAGAGGAAAAGATAAATGCAAGAGTCACCACCAAATTATGATCTCTATTAGGAGAAAATTGGTGGAAATTGGAGACATATAATTGGAGTAAAACATAAATATTTATTGGTAGTAATTGAGGTCATAAATCACAAACAAGTGTAAAATTGAGGTCTTTAAATTCATCAATCTATGATGATTTAAAATATCATCGGTTCAACAAAACACAAGGTATTAAGATAACATATTTTTTGTTTTTAGATCACTTTAATAAAGTATAAGAATTTCTTCATATAATAAGAGAATAATTAAAATATATACTTGACAAGTACAGTTCCATCCTTTAACTAATTTCTACCACAAACTCATCTTTCACTCTAAAAGAAAATAGAACATAAAAAATATTCTATTTATCCTATTAGTTTGGGGTTCAAAAAAATGAATTTATAATTCATCTACCAGACCTTCTTAAAAAAACTACATTATTCAATCCAGGACATCTTGTGGGCCAGTGGTAGGTGATACACCCTTGTCGCCCTTCGGTTGGGGGTTCAAGTCTCACAGCCTTGTCGGTCACGACGGGTTGCCGCCCGACCTCCGGGTTGTCCTTTTATGGAAATCAAAAATAATCTCAAACTAAAGTTATCCAAAAGAAATTTTTCCAAACTCACAGTTCAAAATTTGTAAGGAAGGTAAACACAATGAGAATCCTTTTTCCATGTAATAACATGTGAACACCTTCATCATGTTTTCTTTTAAAACACTGCACATCCAGAATTACCACAAAACCTTATTGATTGAATTCATGCTCCTTTAATACTTATAGAATACTGGATATACTCCTTCTATCCAAAAAAATGTTTTAAACTCAATTAATGATGGGATATATAAATCATTAATCAGTTTAAAGGTAGTCAAAAATATTCAATATAATTTATTCAAATCAACCATCTCTTATTCCAAAATCACTACCTCATTATCGGGACCATATTAAGGATTACCTTTCCTTCAACCATGAATTTTACAAAAAGTGTAGCTTAATATTAAGTCACTTTTCTTAGAACCATATAATCTTATGTCCCCAATAAAATAGTACTGCAGTAAAATCCTTATATATATCACATTATTCTTATAACCAGAATATAGTTCATGAATCCAAAAACACAAATACAATAATTATTCAACTTCAACTATAGTAATAACATAAGCTTGTCCTTGCTCTCTTGGGATTTTCTAAGGTAAGTTTCCATGGCACTTAGGACATTAATTTTCATAATGCCCCATTTCTCTACAATTATATCATTCAATATTGACAGCAACTTTCTTTCCCTTGCAATCATGATCTTGGTGTCCTTTTTCACCACCCCTGTAACAGACTCTCATTCTTTTTAGGCAAGTACCAGGGTGTTTATTCCCACAATTATAACATAATGGAAAATCCTTTTTCCCCTTTTTTCCATTACCTGTCTCTTGCTCCACCTTTCTCTTCTTCTCTTGTATTACTTTATTATTATAAAAATTAGAGAATTCATTTTCTGTCTTGATAGAAAATGAGAAAATATCTTCGTATGACAAGAAGGATTGCGATACTAAATCTTGATGAAGAAATGGTTTTAACTCATCAAAGAAAAGATTAATCTTACTTCTTGGGTTACATATATAATCTGATGCACGCCTCGCTAACCTTGTAAAGTTAGCATCATACTTTGTGACATTCTCATCCTCCTTTTTTCTCAGACTCAGAAATTTCCTTTCCATATCTGGTCGATGGTCACGAGAAAAGTATTTTTATAAGAAAAGATATTTAAACTCCCTCCATCCCATATTTTATACTTCCTCATTGTCCTTTGTGTTTTGAATCAATGACCACCATTGATCAGCATCTCCAGTAAGGCGGTAAACTCCCATAACAGCTTTTTCCATTTCGCTACTTCTCAAAGCATGGAATATTTTCACTAAGGAATTTATCCATTGCTCAGCTAATATGGGATTTGTACTCCCATTTAATGTTAGTGGTTGTTGCCTCATGAATCTATCTAACATTAATCCTCCAAGTTGTGGATATGGGTGATCCATATGGGTAAGGTTATTATTCATAACCTGAGTCAATTTTCCCGGTATAGTGATTAGCTGATCAGCAGTAGTTGCATCACCAGCTCCACTATAATTATCTTTAGAAGGAGGGAAATACCTACATGGAGTGTGTTCATTGATAATGTTTTAATTCCTTACACTAGGTGCCATTTCTAAACAATGGCATAAACTATATTAGTTTATAAATCAAAATACATAATTCCAAACTTTTAAAACACTTATCATAAATTAAACAATTTATGGATATAATCCATAGTCATAAAAAATGTTTTCTCTGAGGAAGTATATACTCATAAACCTTTCATAATGGTTTGTAAAGAAAATAAGAATTATCCTAAGTATATCCCACGGGAGTGTCATAACCAAGAGTGCAGCAAGGCCCGTTGTCATGCACTAGTTCCCGTTTGAGTCTAGCTCAAAGCTGTGTTTTGGGGTTTTACCCCTAGGTACATCTGTGCCAGAGCCGCCTCTACCTACTCATATCCATACAAGGATGTATTTCTCGGAAAACTCACAAAATCTCTACAATACCAAAATTCTATGAAGTTCTTCTATACTAATCCTCAAAGTCCATCTTAGGACTATGTGCTCTAATCAGATTTTATCTAAACCTTTCTTCCAAGATTTCTACTAAACTTTCTCTGATACCAACTATAATGCCCCGACCCCAGTTACCCAGAGTCGTTGAATTATTACATAACATTGGCATGATCACAAAAGATCAAGTCTCGAAAGACCAATTGGTTTAGTAGCCTTGGAATCGCTAGATACATTTATAAAGTTTACATTACATCATAAAGTGAAAAAACTACAACAACATCATGTATCCATAGATCATAATCATATCCCCTCAGACTATCCCTGCAGGTCATTCATAAAATACTTCATCACATCCTGGGAAAAATAAAACAAGGAAATGGGTGAGCTCAGATGCCCAGTAAGGATAACAATATAGCAGAAACTTTCATAAATAAGCATAAACATTTAAGGTAATTTATAACTAAAACAAAAGCCTTTTAAAATTGAACTTCAGCATAATATGGAATAAATAAAATGAAATAATCCCATTTACTTATTCACATGTATATTCTACTATTCTAATAATCACATGCAATATCAATAACCACTTTTGTAATGATGGAATGCATAATGCCAGACTATCATAACCACAAAGTCAAGGCCTTGTGCCAAGAATACAAATAAGATTTTTTCAAAACCTTGTGCCAAGACACAAGTTTGTCTCATTTGACCAACCTATGCATCGAGGAGCTATAGCGGGCTCTACCCGTCACTTATTAAGTCCAATGCATTCCTCATATGAAACGGTTTAAACATAACATAAACATTCATATTAAAACTAGAATATGAAATGTCAATACTTTCTCCATAAACCATGAATGTTATAAAAATAACACATACATAGTCAAACATATCACAAAACCTTAAATATAATATAGAAGTTTTGTATCACAATAAATCAGCTTCAAATAAGCTTAAAATCTATCAAAGGATGTTGACATAGAGGAAATCAAAACTATTTGAGAGAAATATCTCTTTTTTTTAAAACATTTAAAAGTAACATAATTATAAAATAAAACATTTAATTTGAGAATATTCTTATAAGCTTGTAAGGGAATCTTTGATTATTTTATAACGGCTAAAAATATCCACACACGATATATAAGTTAAAAAAATACATTCTTACCTTAATTCTGTCGAAAAGGTTTAAAATGACCTTGTTTGGAAAATGACAAAAAGATTCATTTTCAAAATGTCAAAAAAGGGTATAAAAGACTTTAAACCATATTCTATAAAATAGTAATAATTATTTTAAATACATTTTTAAGAAACATGGATGTGGATGATAAATAGGTCCCAGTAGATAATTATGTATAAACAACCTCGGATAATGAACAGATTGTGAAATAAACCCTTACCTTGTACTTTTCCTTGGTCAAGGGTAGGTTAAAATACTGTATAATGGTGAAATAATTGTTATTAAATTATAAAAGAATCATATACATTAATATTATATCATATATGATCTTTTAACATTGCTTTGTTAATAATATCTTAGTATTATCGTCGTTTTGGGTGTTAACTTAATCATTTTCTTCTATATGTTTTTTTACATAAGTCATGTTTTTTATGGATAGGTTTTATATTATTCATATTCAGAATGATATCATGTCCTTAAATATTATTTTTAATCATCAAATGATAATTATACTTGAATGGATAAGATGGGGAATGAATCTCATCGGGTTCGTGGAGACGGTAGTCCGTAAGTACGCACGACCGACAATATCATTCTTTTGATATTAAAATACTATATAATTGTATGGTATATCATATATATATAAAAACATTATAATTTTATATTTATTATTTACTTCAATTACACATCATTATCATACCCATCCAAATAATAATTTTTTGAATAACAATTACAACACGACGTGGAGACGGTAAGCCATACGTATGCACGTATGGTGACATGTCATTCAAAGGATGGATAGAAAACTGAATATGGTTGTAAAATATTTATAATAACATCACAGTATAAAGAATATATTGGAGTTATTATTTTCTAATTTAAATAACAAATGAAGAAGAAGTTGAAGGAGAAAGTAACTTGAAAGAGGGAGGTGAAAACATTACCTCTTCTTCGGGTTCTTCCTATTGATTTGATCAAAAGGGATCCTTAGGTTGGATTTTTGATCATACTAAGGCCTCTAGGTTGAAATGAGGGAAGTTGGTAGGATATTTAGGTTGGTTCTGTTCGAGCCAAAAGGCTTTGAAGGTGTGAATTAGTGAGAAGGGTTAGTACCCTTTTATAAGAGGGGTGAGGGGCACCTTTGGAAAAGCTAGAAATATTATTTTATAATAAATTCATATTAGGTTTATAATGGATTAAAAATGGTTTATTTCGAGGATAATGTGGGTATGAGTCTAAGAAAACTCAACCAATAGGTTTTATACAGGTTTTGGTCTTTTATTTACCTTATCTTTTAGTTTTAACTCTTAGTTAATTAGTTTGACATTTACCATGTCTCTTTGTATTTTTATATTATATGGTTAATAAAATTACTATATACATACAAGAGACCCCCAAGTGGTCCATTAATGATAAACCTATCATGATATAAGTTCTTTTTCTGAACCATATATTTTTAGGAATAGAATATAAATTAATAATATAATATTTGTATTAAAAACTCCTTTATTTCAATTTTGACACTATTTAATAATTGATTTTTGTTAAAGTCTTAAAAACGTTATTAATTCGAACCAAATTCATTTAAGAAATCCTAAAATGTCATATTAACCAATAAAATTATTGTATGTCACCAAAACTTTAAAATTATATTTATTTTAACATTTAAAATATCAATTATTTGATTCTTTTATTAATAAGAAAAATGATGCATTATTATTGTGTCATAAATAAATTTAATTATTCATTTTATAAAAATTATAAATAAAATACCATTATGTAGGGAATATTTTTATCTTTATAATGAATATTTATAGTCTTAAATATAATATATATAACTCTATGTAAAAATTGTTTTCCTAAAAGATATATGCTTATGTCATTTTTGTATTTACTTTAACCTAATTAATATAAAGTGTCCTTATCACTTACAAGTGGCTCCATGGGGTCCCAAAATTGACTCAAATATTCCAATGGTCGTACATTTATCAAAAAATAGGGTTAGGACATGTTTTAGGATAAATTAATATTATTATAATATTATTTTTTACCCTTATTTACTGGAATTACCCTTTAACCATGGTAAATAAAATATTTACCGAAATAATTATTCAAAATGTCTAAAAATAAAATTTACCTATTTAAAAAATTTGGACCTCATAATTATAAATATGGAATCAATTTTTTTAAATTAGAAACACAGAAGTGGCATAAATTAATTTAAAATTTATTCTCATTGTCAAAACAAATAAGTGTGTTTTTAAGAAATAATAACTATCAAAAGATTGGTACTTGCTTACGTCCAGTTAAAATGTGAAATTATTTAAAATGACCAACATTGGATTAAATGGTAAAAATATAATCTAATTATTCTTTAAAATCACTCAAATTCATAATTTATCACTATTAATTATTTCGATTAAAAAAGTTGTTTTTAATTAAAATTTAGTAATTTTCACTATTCACCCAAATATGAAAGTTATCAGAAAAAAAACACCAAAAATTTATTGAAACTAAATTCTTATGTCCTGATTCTAAAGAAAAAGTTTATTTTGTTAAATTGAATATATAAAATTTTCAAATATTGGATTTAAAAAGGGTTCACCTTTAAAAGTTGGTAAAAGTGCATTTTTTGAAAAATATTTCTTTTATCTGGAAAAAATAAATTTGTTCTTACATTATGTCTAATAAAGTCGTAATATGGATTCTAAAAATATATGTATTATATAAAGTTCAAAATTCAGTTAATACTATTCATAACTGCCTTTGAACGGCTAGTTTGGTAAGTCATGGTGCGCTTGAACTCGGTGTTGTGTGTAGTGAAACTTATTAAATTATTTTGAAGAAATAACACACTATGAAATCTTGGGGTGTTACAACACACACACAAACTTTTTATTATAAACAAGAACTCATCAAACACTAAAACAAACTAGGTTTGGTTAGGTCCACCCTTTGTGAATGTGGCAAATAAACATATTAGAATATGGAACAAACCACCTCAAATCATTATAGAGACAAAATGTTTCTCATTATTGACTATTTTGACACAATATAAAAAATATGGTCCTAACCCATTCAAATAACCCTTATCTTCTAGGTCCAAACACCAGTATTTCACCTGTCTATACTCAAGAAACTCAAAAAAATGAACTACTAAGAAATATCTTCCATTATATAGCTAGAGTATAACAATAATGAACAAAAATTATTATTTATACCTACACCACCATGTTCACATACCACACTATGAAACCTTAATTTAATACTACTCATAACAATACCCATGAAGAGTCTCACAAAAATACCATTATCCAATATCAAAATATTAAAATGTACATGACACATTTAGGAGATTCTCTAAATATTATTGTGAAATAATATCTAGAAAAAAATTACAAAATTCATATATCCAAGTTAGGTTACCTTAACTAAATGAGAACTAAGGAACTTCTATTATCATTATATGGTATGCTATGTATCCCTCTTCTATCAAAACCAGCCACATCAGGGTTAGCTATGTTGGTTTTTTACCAATCTACTGAGTATTTTATTGGACTCACATACTATTCCACATTGATAGATTAATACATAATATCCAAAAATATTATGGAGAATAATCACTATACTACATTCCTAAATACATTCAAAAAAGTAAATATCATTCAAATTCAAAAAAAAACTCATCATTAACGGTCACCATACAACTAGTTCTCTCAAAAAAAACTGTAAACACCACTTAAAAAAATAGTATGTTCATCTTTTAATTTTGATTAAATGAGTGTATTTTAAACAAAACCATAACAAATAGATACATGATTCTCCCAATAATTCTTGGTGATATTAAAAATAATTTATAATTTCTGTAGTTTTATCTCAAATTTACTACCCCAACAATCATCTATCAAACTCAATGAAAACCCCACCCAAACTTGTTCTCTCTCTCTATAGACTGTTATATTTTCTTCAACTAATATAGTTATACTCATTAGGACTAACAAAAATAATTATATTACACTCAACTACAACATCATCTCATAGTTATTGATTGGAATATATAATCAATGGGATGAGTTATAGTACAACCTATAAAAAATCCAATATGAAATGAAATTGATTAATAAGGAAAACAACGGAACATACTTTAGATGAAAATTAATGTCATTATACACCATATAAATATGTATTTCCTTCATGTAAGTTATATTAAAAAAATCTAAACCCTCCAATTATTGGGTAACCAGCTGCTAAAAATAGGGGAATTGACCATCCTTGTATTTTCTGAGAGTTCTATTAACAACTAGGTTTGGTTTTCCTATCTATTTAATTACACATTACCTCTCAATGACTATAACATATATAAATTAAAATAGATGACAAAACCCTCACAATAGAAATATCATTGTAGGGTTTCCTCTTAATACAAAGGAATCCCACAAGAGATCTCTCTCACTTTGGAAAAGGTCCACACTATCAACTAAGGTGACTGAAGGTATAATTGATGCCAATAAAAGTATCGAGCCAAATTGGTCTAGTAAAGGGCACTAATTAAACTTAAATATCCCAAAATTAACATTTAATGAAAACAATTAATCATGTTAGTGATGGTGAGTACAAGAGGTAGAGAAGAAATCAAAAATCATAACTCAAAACCTATAAAGAACCAACTAACTAGAATCGTCCATGTTGAGAATTTGTCCTTGAATCTGCCACTAAAATTATGTGTGTAACACTAGGATATTTAAAAATAACACTATATTTGATATAATATACAACATGAAACACTAATATTAAACGAACTGTGATATACTGTTAAAATAATCCGATTTAAAAAAGACTATTATATACTAGCTATAAAAAATATAATTATAAATAGAAATATATATATTATAAAAAATATCTCTAAATTGTTTTATAAGATAAACATTTATTGATTAATTCATAATAAATAATTACTCAAAATATAGTTGATTCATTTTATGCTTCAAAATATGATTTCTTCCAAACTGATTTTTACTTATTTTTGTGAGAAAATATTATAATTAATTTCATTATATTTTTGAAATTTTATTTTATAAAATGAAAAGTATTTTTTAAACATTATATCAAAATTAAATTTGTCACAAATTTTCAGATTTTTCTAAGAGGATTTATTTTTCAGTAAAAAGTGGAAAATATCATTTTTATAAAACATTCATATCTTTTCATTAAATAAAGTAATTTAAAAGTAAAATTATATTTTATATTGTTTATTAAATCCATATATTAACCATTTTATTTAGAATAATTTTATTAATTTTATTTTTATTTTCAATTTTGAAAATTTTCGTATAAGATTATTTTTAATCCTAAAAACATGGTTTTCGGCAAAATATTTTTAAGTGTATAAAGCTTATGTATATTAATTAATTAAAATAAAACATATTAATGAAATATTTATATGAAATTAATATATTAAATGTATAATTTTATTAATTTAAATTCAAATAATTAAGATTAATATTCATATAGTTAATATAAGATCATCTATTTCTTAAAAAATGAATTTTTTTAAAAAACCTTTTTTACACGCTTTGTGGGTTTGATTTTAAATTTAATCATGACACTTGTTTGATTTTAATTTGATACAATACATTCCATATTTTTAATAAAAATAATTAATGTTATTCAATAAGTTCAACTAATTATTTTTTCATAATCAATAGTAAAAATAGAAAAAAAAAACTATTTATCGTGGAGAAAAACTCAAATTTTAAAAGTGAGTAACATTAGAGGTAAATATAATAACATTTTTAAAATGATTATTATTTTAATATTGGTGTTTTTATTTACCATATAACCTCTCCACTCCATTATTTATCATTTTTCAGGAACTTTTGGTGATAAAAACTTCTCATTATTGAATAGTTTTGGATACTTAAAAGAATATCGCTCCCTCTCACTTATAAAAGAAAACCTAGTATCCTATAATTTAAATACTTAAAATGCATTTTATTTCAAACAAAACCCTACCCAAATACCTTCTTTAATTTCCTTCCCACTTACTTGATTCATTTTTTGATTATAAATCTAATCTAGAGAGGCTTTAGGTATAATCCTTAAGAGGTGGTCTAAAGAAGAGGTATCATATTTAACTGACAATTTTTATTCTGTTTCTTCATCCACATTATTAAAATATTATTAAAACAATTAGATATAATATAATATGTTTCTAAAATATAATTATATTTCATTATTTTAATTTAATAACCTTCATCCATCTCCTCTTCTATAAAATTATAAATGAAACCATCGATCATTTGTACGGTAGACTACAGCCTCACGAACCAGTGTAATTAGTTTTTCATCATTTCCTAAAAAGACAATTCATAATGATGGATTAAATTTTTATTTTTTATATTAATGAAATATTGATAATTTTTTAAAATTAATATAGAACATACTTTCTTAGCTTACCATCCATTGAAAAAATATAATGTCATATGTGTGTATGATAGACTACCACCTTGCGAAGAGAAGTGATTTGTTTGTTTATTAATGAATCACATTGATGGTACATGTAAGTGTATTTGAATAAATAATATGATATTTAATATATATTTATCATTTTTTAAATATAAAATATCACTTTCCTTTAATCCATCATGATCATTGAAAAATGGAAACATTACTCATGTGTATGTACGACCTATTGTCTTCATATTCATAAATAAGTTCATTTTTTAACAATATTTAATAATTGGATTTGAAAGTATAATAGATTTATAAAATGATAAATATATCATGATTATTATTATTTATATGGTTTAATAATTATCCCTTTGACCATTTTCAACACACCGATGTTGTTTTGAATTTATGAATTGAATGTCCTCAAAACACCTAACATGGATATAACTGATTAAGTAATTAAATATGTAATTAAAATAAATCATTTAAATCATTTAATTATAATTTATTGAACATTGAAAATTATTTTATAAAAAAATTGATATAATTTTATTATATATGTGACAAATTACATACACAGCAAGTCTGGACTCGAGGTAAGGGTTTTCATCTCTAAACATCTTTATTTGAGACACATGTTCTTTTATACACCTAATTAATTTTAAATGGTTTATATACTGACACATAACATAGTATATCATGAATAATTTTTAATTAATTTTATTTTAAGTTAAAATTAATTTACTTCATTCTTGGGGGTTATTATTCAAAATCTAACAAAGCAGTGAGGGTTTATGCTTCAATCTCATTTTAATTGATATTATTTATAGTTGAATTTACATTAAAGAAAATTAACTTTTCATAGTATAATAAAACCATTTAATTTCTTCTCCTATATCTATTCATAAAATTCTTAAGTAATAGTTCCATTTTCCTCACATTCGTACAAAAAATGATAGAGAAATTTTTTAAAGAAAATCCTACTTTATATATATTTTTAGTCGAAATTTATATTTCTTCCATATCCATATTTTCTTTAAAATGTTTTATAGAATATTTTTAATATTATAAAATGATTTATTAAAAAAATTAATGTTTTAATTTTTATATTTTTTATAGAATCTTCTTTTTTCTTCCTGAAATGATATAATTTTAAAATTTTACCAAAAATGTAAAAGGAATCTCTATTTTTAACAAGTACACAATACATGGAATTTCTCACCATCATGACCACTCATTGCTTTGAAGCTTCCTTTAAAAGTTTCCAATTTCATTTTCAAATAAAATTTCTTCATTGATAATTAAATTTTTTGTATTTTAAGAATGATACCACTCTATACCACCCTTTTATTTAGGTTATGAACATTATCTCTCTAGATCACTTTATCTATCATTAGAGTAATGTAATGCTTCTAAATTTGTATATATGTCACTAAAATATATACCTATATTATTATCCCTTTATTTTATGGGTTAGTACATTCCTTATATTAATTTTACAAATGACTTCATTATGAAATCTTCTTTTATTATGAATTGTAGACAGATTATGAAACCCATTTTTTCATGGGTAATTCTTATGTTAATACTTTATGATATTTTTCCTTTTTTGTAAAAAAATCATAAACATGTTATGATGAGTGAATCCTGATAGTGCTTCAATGAATTGGTTAAATCTTTTTTCTCATGAGATGATATGTGGGGAATTATGGAGTAAACCATATTCATTATGGGACTTTTTCCACCAAGTGATGTTGTCTAGATATTTATCCCTAGTTTATGTTTATGTCATGTTTTTTATATCAAATTTCATATGTAACCATGATCATATGATACCATCTTCCATATGTTATTCTTCTAAGGGATTACTCATGAGCCATCTATTTTATGATATCATGTTATACCTTTGACTGGCATGTTGCATTTCTTTATCATATTTATTACCTAACTAGACTTTTTAGCTCACCCATTTTGACTATGTATTCCCTAGGTTAACTCATGTAGTTTTAGGAGTTAAAATTGATATATTATATCATTATGGAGAAAAAAAAGTCATTTTATTTTAGTCTCACTTTTATGTATTATGAATCGAGTCTTCCAAATACAATATGTCTTTTCAGTTTTTGTTTTTTATTAATGGATATTTGTATCAAAAACCATACAATAGTCTGTGTAAAAGGATTCAGTTACTATAGTTTGTATCAAATGATGTTCTAGTTATTTTGGGAAATAGGAAAATATTGATTTAGTGATAACCCTCAGGAGAAGTATATAACATCCTGGTTTTTTCAAAAGGTACGGACCATTTACTTTTGGTTTAAATTCCTTAAAACATCCCTAAAAAGAATATTAAGGAATTAAAGGAGAATTTTAGTGTGTTTAGGTATTTTTATAGCTTGGATCCATGAAATGGGAAGAAATTATTGGGATTCATGGTTAGGAGAAACCTTACAGCCCATCCCACATGGTTTCCCTAAACCGTGGAGATGTAAATAGGGGGACCTAGGGGCCTCACAGGTTTTCTATAAACATGAGACACATATGAAACTTTTGGATAGTGTTTTTCGTATAGTTTTTACATGGTTAAACAAAATGTGCACCTAACCATACTATGTTCCCCTTTCAATTGGTAATGGGTGCATGGTTCGCACACAGTTTTGACAATCATGTTGCCAAACCATACACAATGTTAAATGTGAATGAATTACCTTTCCTCCCATCCTAAATTAATTTAAACCTAATTATTTTCTTATTACTTCATTTATCCAGTGGGTTTTTCCTTCCCCCACACGTGAAGCATCGCCTCTTTCTCAACATAGGGATTCAAGCGACTCCTCTATAAGATCTCATATTTGTTCAACCATCAGAAGCATAACATCTGTATAATTAATATCTTTAATCCACTATAAATTATTTCAATTTATTCATCCCATACATTGTGTTATTTGGGCTTAAGATCAGTTTCACCATTTTTAGGTATTTTGATGGTTTCTTCATTTTCTTCCAAACTAACACGAATCAATGGTTGATACTGAAAAATAGAATCTCTATGGGGATAAGGTTGGTGTTTTATAATATTTCTGATCATTTAGTTTATTTTAATAAATTTTTATATGCTTTCGCGTTCTATAACTTTCTAAAATTACCCCTAATTTTTCAATTTAATTAAAATGGATGCCTTACCGCACCATTGGCGACCCGAGATAGTGGCGAATCAATCCTGTGAATTGATTAACTTGATTCACACCTTTAAAATGGGTGTGTTTATCCCATAATTATTAATTTCCATTTTTAATTATCTTTTTGAACACTCCTAAGTGGTTTTTATTCATATTAAATACCTTTAACTATACCTCGAGTTTTTTTGGGTGATAAACTGATCGTACCACGATTCACTATTTTATTTCACCCGTATACCAATGTATTAAACTGGTATTGTATTGAAAATTACAAGTGTAATAACAAATTCACCTCCATTTTTGAATCAATTGTTTTGTGTTTAAAAAAGTTAAAAAGGTAAATGTTACTTTTTTTATAATTATATTGTATGTGGAGGTGATTTGGAGGACCCATGATGAAGTCCAAGAAAGATGGGCCAATCTGCACTTGATCCAGGAACACCAGTGGACTAAAACGTATGTTTCTACTTAACTGTGCATTCAAATGGACTAAAACGTTGTGGGTTGGTCCTAAATTTCATTATATTTATTTCATATGAAAGAACTGAATCCCAATTCTTTCATTAAGAGGCCCATACAAACTAATCTGTCCAATAAAGTGGATCTACACAAGGTCAAAACTCTGCCTCTATATTTTGACAATATATCTTATTATATTTCATATCTGGCCTCCAAATTTGACATGGAGGTAGAAAAGTTGTCGGCCAAAAACTTTTAATTTTTATTAAAAGTGATTTATGATTTTATGACCGGCCAAAACCATGGACCAAGAGGATTATCGAAATCAGGGTGCCAAAAACCACCTCTTATTTTGCCTATAAATAGACACCTTGGGCACCCCATTTGGGATTTCGGCTAGGAGGAAAGGTTCTGCCATTTTGGAGTCCCCAAGGAGTCTTCTCAAAATCCCTAGAAGTTCTGGAGGATATGGTAAGTTCTACTTCAACATCTTCTTCTTCCTCCCCTTCCATAGATTTCTAAAACCCTTGTGATCACCCAGGGAGGAATGTGATGTAAATCCCAAGCTTCATGTTTGTAATATTTGAATGATATTTTTAATTACAGGTTGTTCTGTTGTTTTTCATCATCCTCTATTCTTATTTTATTGTTTTATGTACTGGTATGTCATTCTCAACTCATGTGATCATGTTTGGGGGTACCCATTCATGTGATGTTCCACATACCATTCACCACTCTCTTTTCCCCCTTCCAATTGTGGTGTTTGTGTGGTTCATATTGGTTAATTGAAATAACATAATCATTGTCAAGGTCATGTAAATTTGTTTCATGGTTTCACAATGAAATAACATATAAACCTGGATAGCACATCAAGTTCTTCGTGAGTTGCCTTGGTGAGTTTCGGTTATGATGTCGAACACAAATCACTCAATCATCAGCGGTGTCTGGTGAATCATTGTGTGTTTTCGACTAAACCGTAGGAGGTATCCTAGTATAAACATAGTACAATTCTGTTTATAGGTGTTACAAACCAAGTATTAAAAGATAATAACCCAATATCATGAAGTGATGAAGGATGAACATCATGAGAGTACCCCGGGTTGATCACACTTAATTAATCTTGTTCATTTCTACTTTGTTTTATCGCTTTCATTTTCTATTTTCATATTTAATCATCAAACACCTAGTTTTACAAAACCTCATTCCAATTATAGTTTCATAATCAAAACCCAATTTTTAAATTAATGATCTAAGGTTACGTTGAGAGTCAACCTAGGGTTGTTGTTATACAACAGAAATTCTAGTCAAAATTAAACAACTAATTTGACGCGCTCGACAACGCGATCAAATTTGGGCACCGTTGCCGGAGAGAAAAGATAATTTCACTTCATTATTTCCTTTTATTTATTTATTTTACTTCTTAATTAGTACTCCTTTAACTACCCCACCCCCATTTGACTATTTTTGTTTTGGGTTTTTCTCTTTATTTTTGGTTGTTTTTGTTTATTTTTGTGTTTTCTCTTTCTCTCTCTCTAATTCTGTAGTATACTATTTTATTCTTATTTAAAATTCCTTAAGTTATTTTTTTATCCATCTAAAATAAAAAAAAACAAATAATCAATAAATCAAACTGAACATCATTGTTGCATTATAAGATTTGGTAAAGAAACACTACTTGAATTTGATCCAGAAATTGAAAAATCACTCCACTCAAAAATCAAGGCTTCTAGAGAAAGTCAATCAAGTAACACAAAGGAAACCCTTGTAGGAACTCAAGTGGTCTTAAACCAATCAAAAATTGAACCCAATAAAACCCTAGAAAACAAGGCTGAAAATAATCGAACCTTAAAAGAACTGACCACCCCGGATGTTGAGTACCAACCTGCGTACATCCAATATCATGAGGAAGCATCCAACTTTGAGCTGAGATCATACCTCATCCACCTTCTTCCTAAATTCCATCATATTCTCGGTGAGGACCCTCATAAAAACCTTAAGGATTTTCACATAGTGTTCTCCACCATGAAACCCCAAAATTTTTCTAAGGACTTAATCAAGTTTAGGGCCTTCTCTTTCTCCCTTGATGGTGTAGCCGAAGATTGGATATACTATTTTCATACCATGATTGGGGGATGGAATTTCCTTAAAAGACTCTTTTTAGAGAAGTTCTTCCCTTCCTCCTGAATGGCATTGATTAAGAAAGAAATTTGTGGAATTAGGCAATCACAAGGAGAGACCCTTCATGAATATTGGGAGAGATTCAAAAGATATTGCTCAAGCAGCCCCCACCACCAAATTAGTGAACAAGTGTTAACCCAATACTTCTATGAGGTACTTATCCCCGTGGATCATGGAATGATAGATGTTGCAGCTGTTGGTTCCCTAGTTGATAAAACTCATACCGCCGCTTGTGACTTAATAGACAACATGGCTCAAAATGCACAACAATTTGGTACACAAGAAATTGCACCAACCTGAGGAGTCCATGAGATAAGTCATTCAGCCCTTGAAAAAACGTAGAAAATAAACATGATGAGATGCATAACCTTCTAAGGAAATTATCTCAAGCACAAGGTAACTCAAAATCTCCTCCTATTCTATTACATTGTGGTATTTTTTCTGAAAATACTCATTTTTAAGACCAGTGCCCACAACTTCAAGATTCACCTAAGTCTTGTGCGGCCATGTTCCTAGGGAATCCATTCCAACAAGCACCACCCTTCAAGCAGGAAGAATTCAGGCCAAATCCAAACCATGGGTTGAAAACACAACCCCAGTACTAACAAGGAGGAAACTCAAGATACCCTAAGAAGAATTGGTATCCACAAGTCCAAGGTATGAAACCTTTGTATCTTAAAAATTCTCAAAACAATCATCCTCATCCTCCCAAATCTGAACCAAGCCTTGAGGATATAGTAAAACAAATGGAAACCCAGAACCTGCAGTTCCAACAGACCACACAATCGGCAATTCAAGACCTATGAACTCAAGTGGGACAATTGGATAACACCATCGGTGAGCTTAAGATGATAGGTTATGGACAACTACCATCCCAACCCATTTCCAATCTGAAGGACAAAGGTAATTTATATGCAATTACACTTCGTAGTGATAAAGAAGTTTCTCCTTCTTCTAATCCTATGCAATAGGTATGTCCCCATATTGAAAACACTCTTTCTCCACCCATAAAAGATTCCAATAAAGAAAAACAAAATAAAAATGGAAATAAAATTATCATTAAGGATTCCCATGAACAATCCATTCCTCTTCCTTTACCACAAAGACTCTCTAAATCTAAGAAAAACTTTGATAATGAGATTGAAAATGAAATAATGGATACATTTAAAAAAATTCAAGTTAGTATTCCATTTTTGGATGCAATTAAACAAATCCCTCGATATGCCAAATTTCTTAAAGAGTTTTTCACCCATAGAAGGAGACTAAAGGGGAATAAGAGAGTCAACTTGGGGAGGAATGTCTCATCCTTGATTCAACTATCAATACCAACCAAATGCAAGGATCCAGGCACATTCACGATACCGTGTACCATAGGGGAGACCTTATTTTCTGATGTTATACTAGATCTAGGTGCTTCCATTAATATAATGCCTTACTCTGTGTATACTTATTTTCAGGTTGGAGAGCTTCAACCAAAAGGCATTTTTATGAAACTTTCCATCCGGAGTACAACACATCCAAAAAAAGTGATTGAGTATGTCCTTATCAAAGTGATGAATCTCATCTTCCCCACTGATTTCTACATTATTGAGATGGAAGATACCTGAACCCAAGGACACGCTCCTCTCATAATTGGGAGGTCATTCCTCAAAATAGTAAAGACGTTCATCAACGTTCACAATGGTACACTTTGCATGGAGTTTGGTGGAGAAAAGGTAAGTTTTAACATCCTTGAGGCTATAAAACACCCCGTTGAAAAGAACTACACTCTTCCTATCTATTCGATGGAAGTGCTCTCAAATGATGCTCACACACACAACTCTCTCCTCAACCCATACTCTGATTCATTTTCCTCTTCTTCACCCTTGGATGATTTGGGTTTTGATTCATGTTTTGAGTGTTGTGTGGGTTCTAAAAATGTAAATTTAGTGCTTTAATTGATGAGTGCGTTTATTCTAAGGTACCCATGACCGTTGATGATTCTTCAAATATCATTTCAATATAATCTCTATCCTTAGAGATTAAACATGAGTAGATAGATAGTTTCATGGACCTCACTCCCCCTAAATCACCTCCCCCAGTCCAAAAACCCCCGGCATTGGAATTAAAACCACTTTCATCGAAGTTAAAATATGTCTATCTTGAGGGTATTGACAAAATTCCTATCATTATTGCTAATAACCTCTCTTAACAATAGGAATCAAAACTGCTCAACCTTTTAAGAGAGTGTATAAAGGAAATAGGATGGACATTGGCTAATATTCCCAGGATTATCCCATCAATTTGTATGCACCATATACTTTTGGATGATGAGGCTAAGCCCGTAAGACAATCTCAATGCCAGTTGAGTCCCACTCTCCTTGAAGTGGTAAAATTGGAAGTTAGTAAATTACTTATTGCGGGGATCATTTATCCTATATATGATAGTAAATGGGTTAGCCCATTGAAAATTTTTCCAAAAAAATAGGAATAACAGTTGTGTAAAATGAAAGGAATGAATTGGTTCCAACATGTGTGGAAAACAGTTGTCGAGCCTGTATTGACTACCATCGACTAAATCAAGACATGCGGAAGTACCACTTTCCTATACCTTTCATTGACCAAATGTTAGAATGATTAGCTGGTAAGTCCCATTATTGCTTCCTTAATGGCTATTCAGGTTACTTTCAAATCCATATAGCCCCTGAGGATCAAGAAAAGACAACATTTACCTATCCATTTGGAACATTTTTGTATAGAAGGATACCTTTTGGTCTTTTTAATGCTCATGGTACTTTTCAGTGTTGTATGTTGAGAATATTCTTAGAGTACCTTGAGAATTGCATGGGTGTTTTTATGGATGATTTTATAGTTTATGAAACTTCTTTTGATGATTGTTTGTCACACCTAGGTTATATCCTCTATCAATTCATAGGAAAAGATCTTGTATTAAATTATGAGAAATGACATTTCATGGTTGAACGAGGGATAGTTCTTGGTCATGTTATTTCAAAAGAAGGAATTAAATTGGATAAATCAAAAATTGAATTATTTTCAACCCTTCCATATCCAAAATGTGTTTGTGAGGTGCGATCTTTCTTGGGTCATGTTGGTTTTTATCGACGACTCATTAAAGACTTCAGTAAGATCACACTTCCCTTATCCTGGTTATTATAAAAGGATTATGAATTTGTTTTTTATCAAAAATATGAGGATGCTTTCAATTCACAAAAAAAGAGTCTCACATCACCTCCCATAATCCAAACACCAAGGTGGGACCACCCCTTAAAACTTATGTTTGATGCCAATAACTTTGCAGTTGGGGCAGTTTTATCAAAAAGGGGTGCGAAGGTTCCTCATTTCATTGCATATGCCTCACGTACCCTTGACCCAACCCAGGAGAAATACACAACCTCTAAAAAAGAACTTCTTTCTATTGTTTTTTCCTTTGAAAAATTCTGTTCATATATTATTGGGTAAAAAATCATTGAATTTTCTAATCATGATGCCCTTCTTTTTCTACTAAAGAAACCAGAAGCTAAACCCCGCCTCATTCGGTGGATGCTCTTCCTCCTAGAGTTTGACCTTGAGATTAGAGATAAGAGGGGAGTGGAAAATGTGGTAGCTAACCACATTAGTAGGATTTCTCCACAATTGGACCATCATGTTGACTCACCCCTCCCCATTGAAGAATTCTTCCCTCATGAGAACCTTTGTGATGTTGTGGACCTTACCCCCTAGTATGCGGACATTATGAATTTTCTAGAAACATCTAGGGTCCCCGCTGATTTCATCACTTCCCAATCCCAGAGACTTAAGCATGATTATTGGTGGTATATTTGGGATGACCCATATTTGTGGAGAATTTGTGGTGACCAATTAGTTCATCGTTGTGTCCCAGACCATGAGTTAACCTCTTTTTTGACCTTCTCCCACACCTTCACTTGTGGGGGCCACTTTGGCTCTCAACGTATAGCTCAAAAGGTCCTTGAATCAACACTTTATTAGCTAACATTGTATAGGGATGCCCATAGATTTTTTAAGTCATGTATTCATTGTCAATTCACAGGGAATATCTCAAAGAGGAATGAAATTCCCCAACAACCCATGTTATTCTGTGAAATTTTTGATGCATGGGGAATTGACTTCATGGGGCCTTTTCCAAATTCATTTGGATTTGTGTACATATTATTGGCTGTTGACTACGTATCTAAATGGGTGGAGGTAAATTCCACTAGGACCGATGACTCTTGAGTGGTTGTTGATTTTGTGAGGTCCCAAATTTTTAGTAGGTTTGGTTTACCTAGATTCATCATTAGTGATTAGGGTTCACATTTTTCTAATCACAACATGAAAAATTTTCTTTATAAGTATGGGGTTGTTCATAAAGTCTCTACAACATATCACCCCAAAACTAACGGACAAGCAGAAATCTCAAATCGGGAAGTTAAGAGAATCTTGGAAAAAATGGTACAACCCAATAGGAAGGATTGGAGTTTTCACTTGGATGATGCACATTGGGTGTACCGTACAGCTTTTAAAACCCCAATCGGTATTTCACCATATAGAATTGTGTTTAAAAAGTCTTTTTACCTCTCAGTAGAGATAGAACACCATGTGTATTGGGTTTTTAAACAACGTAATATGAATCTTTCAGATGCAGGTGAGCATAGAAAGATGCAGTTTCAAGAGTTAGAAGAATTTCGACGTGATGAATATGAGAACTCCCAAATCTATAAAGAAATAAAAAATCTATCCATGATAGCATGATTCATCAGTGAAAGTTCCATATTGGTGAGAAGGTTCTCATGTATAATTCCAGGCTAAAGCTCCACCTAGTTAAGCTTCGTTCTCTATGGATCAGTCCTTATACCGTTACTGATGTGTACCCTTTTGGTTCTATAAAGGTTTTTCATGAGAATAATGGAAACTGGATTACTGTCAATGGGAAGAGGCTGAAACACTTCTATGAGGATTTTTGAAAACATGTAGTGGAGGAAATCCAACTTATAGATTCCACATATGACACCACTTAGCAGGTTTTCCCTTCTCCCTACCTTTTATTTACTTTTTATTTATTTAAAATAATTTCATTGAGAACAATGTAACTTTTAGGTTTGGGGGACAGGGTGACATGTCATAGTTAGGATTAAAGAAAAACAGAACAAAAAATTTTAAAATTAAACAAAATAAAAAAAAAGTGTGTTTACATTTTTGATTTATTTTTTCTTATTTTGTGTTTTTAGATAAAAATGACCTTAAAAAGAATATCCAAAATCATTTTTCATGCTTGAGTCGATTGTGTTGAAAATTCCACTATTTTTGAAAAAAAAATCAATTGAATGTTGATATGAAATCTTTTTCTATAATTTTTATTTTCAAATTATTCTTATTTTTTGAATGGATTTTTGAAACCCATGCCTCATTTGCACTGACAAATATTTTAATCCCTTACTCGAGAGACATTCTAAGCCCTTTATTGCATATTCTTCCTTTTAATCACTTTATTGAGAGTCTCGGGTCTTGTAGAGAAACTAGAACTTGCCTTGATTCTGTTTGAAGCCATAAGATTCAAGTATGCTACATTCATGATAGAGGAAATCATTCATTGAAAAGCCCTTTGTACGATTATCCTCTATTTTTTTTCCACCATTACATTTTATCCTTCTTAAGCCTTAGAGACCATGAAATTCTTGTTAGGTAGCCATATTACAAGCTAATTTATCCTTACCTACCAATATCTTGTGTATATTCTTGTTTATTTTCAGCAAGTGTGGGTGAGAGGGTATTTCTATGGGAATTCTGGGGAGATAATCATTGTTATGGGTTGATATAATGGCTGCCTACATTTTTCGTGGGCAATGGGTTCACATGCCATATTACATCATTTTTTTATACATGTTTCCCTATTTATCTTCAAAAAAACTAAAAAATATAGTTCAGTACATTGAAAAAAAAAAAGAAACAGTATAAAAGAAACAAAGTGGAGAAAGAGGATGTTTACTCATTATTATTCATTGTTTGGTTGTGACCCACAAAATGGACAACAAGGAGAGTTAGTTGGAGGTGATACACTTTGTGAGGTGTTGAGTGTGTATATTCATTTTGAACACTTGCTGAAGTTTGACATGTTTTGTACACAAGAGATTAAACACTCCTCTTCAGCCTCAGATTTTTAAACATTAAATCCTACCAACCCATGAACCATAGAACAACCTATTGAAAGTCCTCTTGAGTAGCGCACTAGTTTCTACCGGTAGAGAACATAGAATATTTGCAAGGATATGGTAAGATTGAATGAACTATGATAAAAGATAATAACTCCACTTTCAAATGTTCCTTCAGTGAAGAGGGAAAATTTTTAGGTGAGTTAGGTTGTGACATGTTGCATGGGTTAACAAATGAATTTGAACAAATTTGAATGTGAGAAAAGAAAAATGATAAGAAAATTGATTCCATAAAAGAGATATGATGAATTTCATTTTCAAAGAATATTGGATGTTTTCACACCTTTTATTTAGGAATGGGACATTATTAGGATATTATACATTTCCTAGGAGTGCAAATCTTTAGGTGTGGGGGTGTGATCAAACCACGATTCACTGTTTTATTTCACCCTTATACCAATGTATTAAACTGGTATTTTATTGAAAATTACAAGTATAATAACAAATTTCACTCCATTTTTTATTCAATTATTTTGTGTTTAACACTGCTAAAAAGGGAAGTGTTACTTGTTTTTATAATTATATTGTAGGTGGAGGTGATTTGGAGGACTCGTGATGAAGTCCAAGAAAGATTGGCCAATCTTCACTTGATCCAAGAACACCAGTGGACTACAACGAATTTTTCTACTTCACCATGAATTAAAATAGGCTGAAACATTTTGATATGGTCTTAAATTTCATTATCTTTATTTCATATGAAGGAACCAAATCCCAATTCGTTCATTAAGATTCCCATAAAAACTGATCTGTCCAATAAAGTGGATCTGCACGAGGTCAAAACTTTTCCTTTGTATTTCAACAATATATCTTATTATATTCTATATCCGGCCACCAAATTTTACATGAAGGTAGAAAAGGTGTCTACAAAAAACTTTCTAGTTTTATCCAAAGTTAGTTATGACACTTTTACCGGCCAAAACCATGGACCAATTGGATTATCGAAATCAGGGTGCCCAAAACCACCTCTTACTTTGCCTATAAATTGGCACCTTGGGCACCCCATTTGGGAGTTCATCTAAGAGGAAAGGTGCTTCAATTTTGGAGTCCCCAAGGATTCTTATACACATCCCTATAAGTTTTTTAGGCTATGAGATGTTCTACTTCAACATCTTCTTCTTCCTCCCCTCCCATGGATTTCTAAACCCCTTGTGATCACCCGGGGAGGAACAGGATGTAAATCCCAAGGTTCATGTTTGTAATATTTGAATGATATTTTTAATTATAGGTTGTTTTGTTGTTTTTCATCATCCTCTATTTTTTTTTATTTATTTATGTAGTATTATATCATGCTCAACTCATATGATCATGTTTTGGGGTACCCATTCATGTGATGTTTCACACACCATTCACCACTCTCTTTTCCCCCTTCCAATTGTGGTGTTTGTGTGGTTCATATTGGTTAATTTAACTAAAATAATCATTTTCAAGGTCATGTACATTTATTTCATGGTATTTCAATAAAATAACATACAAACCTGGACAGAACATTGAGTTCTTCATGTGTTTCCTTGGTGATTTTCGGTTATGATGTCGAACACAAATCACCCAATCATCAGTTGTGTACGGTTAATCATTTTGTGTTTTCAACTGAACCCTAGAAGGTATCCTATTATAAACTCAGTAAAATTAGGGTTCTAGGTGATATAAACCAGGGATTAAAAGATCATAACCCTGTATCATGAAGTGATGAAGGGTGAACATCATGAGAGTACCTCGGGTTGATCACAGTTAATTAATCTTGTTCATTTCAACTTTGTTTTATCGCTTTTATTTTCTATTTTCATCTTTAATCATCAAACACCAAATTTTTAAAAACCTAATTCCACTTCTAATTTCATAATCAAAACCCACTTTTTAATAAATGAACTAAGGCTATATCGAGAGACAACCTAGGGTTGCTACTATACTGCAGAAATTCTTGTCAAAATTAAACAACTTATTTAACGCGCTCGACAATGTGATCATGAACCTATTAACAAGCCCTTACAACCCATCCCACTCTTTAATGGTTGGATTAAATTTAATTAGAAAATTCCTATGCCTTATTTCATATGATATAAATGGAATTTCCCATTGGATTTCCTTGACTAATATTCCATTGCAATGTAAATGCTTGAATTGATGAAATTGAATTTTGTTATAAATGATAAAAATATATATTTCTTGTTCAGTTATTTCACCATAGTAATGAGGGTGAAACAAGAGATTTCGATATAAGGACCCCTTTTACAGACTCTCATGCCTCCATGTTTAATTATTAGTGCCTTGTAAACACACCAGGAATGAAATCAGTTAGGCCTGGGATGGTCTCTTAGAGCGTCATCTATTTTTTACCTCCATACGAGTGATAATGGTTCCCTTGGGGAGGCCCCTTGAATAGTATCGAAGGCATGATTGGTTTTACCAGTACTCAAGATAGATTTGATCCCCTACATTTGATACCAAGTATATACTTAAAGGTTGGTAATAAAAAAATTTAAACCATTCTTGGAGTGACATGTGGGTCTTCATCCTTAGGTCACCATGAATGGACTCCATGTCATTATTCATATGATGATCCCCTAGAGTGTTACTTGGTAAGCCTATCCAGATTTCCATGGATGGGTATAATTTTTCTTGATACATTTTATAATTTTGTTTTCAAATTAAATTAAAGAAATGATAAATTAACATTTTCTAATGAGAATTGATTCCTTGGGATTATAAACATAGGGGCATGTCCTTTGTTGGGAAAAAATCACTCAAGGTGACATGGAAGTGTTTTTTTGTTGATTATGTTTGTTGAAAAAGTAGTTTTCTAAGGAAAATTGTGGATTTCTAGAGATATTGTTGACATGGTATGTTGAAAAAGATCTAAGACAAAGGAATGGATTCCCTAGAATAGGTATAGAAAGTTGGTACACTAGGTGGCATTGTTTCACATTGTTTGCCAAATTTTTGGGGTAAAAAGTTTGTAGGTTGGATCAAACATCATGAAAGGTGGATTTATTTTAAAACCTAGTAAAAATATAGAAAAAACATGAGTTTTTTGATGACTGGGTTTCGTGAATGTGGTAAAGGTATTGATCATTGGGAGTGGAGAATCATAAAGTCCCAAAGGTTTGATAGTATCTCTGCCACTACAATAAGCTTAATGAATTTTTAATATTATATGGAGCATTTAGAAGTTGGGAGAATCAAAAAATATATGTGATATATTCATGAAATTTTGATTACTTTGATATAATCTTCTATAATCAAATTAAATTCCTATAAATAGGGCTCTACACCCTTCAAAAAAGTTTTGAGACTAAACGCAAATTCTAAGGCTATAAATTCACAAAGGTGGTTCATGAAAGTGTTCATTTTGAATATGTTGTCAAATAAAGGTAGTTATTTAAGGATATGAAGTCCAACCAAAAAATTTAATCATCACAATAGTTGTGTTATTCACAAAGTCTGAGTGAGCTTCACAAAAAAAGTTTGTTTCGTGAGGGATATTTGAGCTTCACAAAAGTATTAAAGAATGGATTTCTGAGTAAATATATTTTAAAGTGATATCTATAATATTGATAAAAGTTGAAATTAATGATACACTAAATGAGGTTTGAAACATATTTATTCAAGTGATCAAATTAGGATCTTCTAAAGAAGTAGTGAGAACACTTCATTTGAGAGAGCAGTGAGATTTCATATTATGATGGGATCTAAACTATGAGGGATAGTGAGTTTGCTCTGAACATTGTATCATTATTTAACTTTAGTGGATTTGGTATATAGGAACATTTACTTTATATGATCTTATATGTATTAATATATGAGTGAACTAACTAAAATTTGTTTACCTCTTGCATGATTTAATTTCATTTTATACATTTCTATGGGAAAGAGGGAGAAATAGTTCTGTTTAATTACAAAACAAGATCTTAAAGGGAAGTTTTTTTAATCTTTCATATCCTAATTCACCCCAAACTCTCCCATCTTAGGGTATTTTACCTATTTGGGATAATATCCTCCAAGATCACTCACATTCTTGGGGACAGTCCATATTCTTACACTTTACCCCACTTATGTTACCCTTGAAATTTCTCTTGGTTTAGACTCACCATCTTAGGAAAAATCATGTATATTGGACAGATATCCAAGTAGAACACAGTCCAATGAATTTATTTATGTATTTTTTTCTTTTAATTTAATTACTATGGAAAACTTTACTTTTTATAATTCATGTTTTGGATCGACCTAGACAATGTGGGTACTCAACTACTGAGATTTTATCTCACACACTGCTCGTGTGCCTTTGGTACCTGAGTATAATTTGTGGTTATAGGAATAGAAAAAGGGAAGCACCCAACATCCAATTCTTGATTGAATTGTGTTACAAGGATAGATATGGGAGTAAAGGAATGATAATATTCTCAAGATGATATACATATAAGTTTTTGGCCATTTTTTCACATTATTAGCTTGGTTTATATGCTTGTATACCCTACCCCCAGCATAGTCATTCTTGAATAGTTATATAACATATAATCATCATTGTAACGACCCAAAGTTTAATTAATGGAAATCCCTCTTGATCTAATTAAATGTCTCTTTATGTTTTTATAAAATGTCAACTTCTTTGGTTTTTATGTTAAGAATTTTGGTTGTTGCTAACATAGTCGTCGAACATTGATCACATGATTAGTATAAATATAGGGCTTTAACAAATCCAAATTTACTCAGACAAAGGAATTGATTGCCTCATCCATTAGAATTGCCCCATACGAAGCCCATTTGTCGGAGCTTGGAAAAGAGGTGGAATCCTTGGGCTTCGCTCTTGACCAAGCCCAAGGTGAGCTTCGTCATGTCAAGCTCGAATGGGACCGTCTACGGGAGAAGTGTAAGTTGATAGAAATTACCACACGAGCGATGTTATCTGAGCCACCCCAAGAGTTTGCCACCATCACACACATTACCCTTAGGTCTTATGCGTTTGTTTTAAGGGGTTATGTAAAAAATAAATAATACTATGTTCATGTACATTATTTTTTGTATATAATAATGAATATACTTTCTTGTCAATATTGATACATTGTAAATAGTTTTTAAAGTACAAATAATGTTTTTAGTTATTATTTAATTAAGAATTACATTTTATTAAATTAAGGGTTTTTTTAATAAATTAATATTTTAACAAAATATTATAATTTTTATTAAATTAATTTTTATTAAATATAAATTATCTTATAATTTTATGAATGCAATTGTAATTTTTATTAAGGTATGAAAGCCATTTCTGTCAAAACCCGTGAATTTTTTATAAATGTCAGTTTTTATTTTAAAAGTGAAAATTAACATATTTAGAAAATTATTTATATAAAATAAATGTTATTTTTGGAATCAGGATGTTGAAATTATCCAACGGTGAATTTTTCATAATTTTCTGAGACAGTCAAATTTTTGGGTAAAAATTAAATACCTTTTAAATATATAATGTGTTTTATGACATCATAATGACCCAATAGTGATGTAATAAAATAATATAATCTTTATTTTCGGCCAATATATGTTTTACCATTAAAATAATGTGATTTTGGGTTTTTTTGTCTTACTTTTCAAAGCATTAATGGACCCCTCAAGACTTATTAAACACCTTGTCTTTTTAAATTAATTTCCATGGGAGTATGACTCACCTCCACATAAGAAACCCTATTATTTTAAGAAGTTAGGGCTTTGGACTTATAAAATATTTTTTCCCTCTTCCCTTTACAAAAAACCATGGGCAAAAAACATGGGCAAAAACCATGGGATGGTTTGTGGTTTGGATTAATTTAATGTAAGGGGACCCAAACCTAAATAATAAATAATTCCCTCAACTTTCCTATATAAACCCACCCAATCTCCCACTTCCTCCTCACTCAAGGACTTTGGAGTTCTTAAAACATCTGCCCTACTCTCTCTAGAATCCTCCCATGGTGCCTCAAGCTCCCAATAAGCCTCTCACAAGCTTCTCTCTAGCCATTTGAAGCACACTTCCAAGTAAGGGTTTTTCTTCCTTTCTCATTTTTGTCCAATTTTATTTAAGTTTTTTTCCCTTTTAATTTCAATTATGAATGTTTGGGTATGGTTTAAAACCTCCCTCATACTGCCCTCTTTTTGTTTTAATGGTGGGATACCCTTTATCTCTCATTAAATGCCTCCCATGTACACCCGTTACTATGCCGAAATTTCGAAAGGAACTTCTCTCTCCACATTTAAATTCAAGAAATACTTTTGTATCATGAATCTAAATTCCATTAAAAAATTTAGGACATGTATCTATAGGACCTCCTTAATTTCCATTACATGTAAATATGATGAGGAACCCCTTTTTCTCTCATCAACCATTTTTATGAATTCTTATGTCACGCCGTTACGCTGCCGAAATCGCACCGATTTTCTAAGCTAATGCCATTGTGAAGTGAATACCATGCCCATTTCTCCATAAAGGGTATTCACATTTATATACATTTACTTATTGATCATAAAGTTTCATTTATTAATTCCACATTCCTTTATCGTGGAATAAATTATTATGTTTTATGAATCCATGTTTTATGATCCATTTGGCACACTTATGCATGAAATGAAATGTTTAAGAAGGGTGTGCCCTTATAGCGCTCCAATGCATTGGGTAAAGTATAGTATCAGGATACGTCATGTACAATGAGTGCTGACTCATGCTAATTCAAGTGCAACGAGGGTTTACTTATGCTTTATGTGCAATTAGGATTTACTCATGCTCCATGTGCAATGAGCCTTGGATCATGCTAATTCCATGTTAAGTGTTGTTTCCACATTTCCATGTTATGATTATCATGCTTTATCATGCCTTTATGTTCATGTTTCTCTTATGTTCTATTGATATTCCTATTACCTAACATGTATTGTACTCCTCATGTTATTCCATGTGTACTCCCTTACTGGTCTTTATATCTCACCCTTTTCTTATGCATGTCCTCAGGTTATCCCATGCAATGCTACGTACGAGGGAATGTAGTGGTCATGTAAAGGAAGTTTTCAATAAAGATGTTGTATTTCATGTTTTAAGTTTTCATATAATGATCCTAAGCCCCAAAGACACAAAACCTCTTGATCTGCTTTGTTGTATCAAGTGAAGTTTTATGTAATAAATCATGTTTAAGTTTGTATTAAAAACAAGGGTTGTCATAGTTGTTATCAGAGGATATGTTTAGTTATTTTTGGGATTAGGATTAGAAAACCCTATTAAAGCCTTATAGACAAGACTAAGTATAATAAAAACATCCCTAAGTTTTAGTAAGTACTAACTAAGTGGTTTATCAAATAAATACATCCATGTCTGGATACGAGTAGGTAGAGGCGGCTCTGGCACAGATGTATCCTAGGGGTAAGACCCGAAAACACTGCTTTGAGCTAGACTCGAACGGGAACTGGTGCACGACAACAGGCCTTACTGAACTCTTGTTTACGACACTCCTGGGGGATATGTTTTGATAAATTCACAATCTTATTATGAACCCTTATTAAGGGAATTAAAAAAATGGCCCTAAGAATATATGTCAGAAAGTAGATCATGAAAATCCTAGATTGAAGCCTATAGACTCATGAGTTAAGGAAATAAAGTTTATTTATAAGTCATCAGCTTTTTTCTTTGGAATTGCCCTTTATGTGTTACCCCTAACTTTCCTTTTATTACTTCCAATGGCTGGTAATATGAGGACTCGGGCTAACAACCATTGTGAATATTAGTGTGATGACTGTACTAATGAGATGCCCAATCCAATGGGAGCGGGAATCGTGAACATTGTCACGCTTCTCTCTCAGATAACTCAAGTTTTGAATAGAAACACAGGTCCATAGGAATGTTCAAACCCCCTTAAGAAAGAACAAGTCACTATCGAGAGCTTCATGAGACAAAGGCCTTCTACTTTTAGTGGATCATTTGATCCCACGATCACTGAACAATGGATCAACTCCATTGAAAAGATCTTCTCCATCCTTCAATATTCTGAACAAGATAAGGTTCTCCTGGCGGCTTATCATATGGAGGGTTAATCCAATCAATGGTGGATGTTGATCAAAAATACGAAGCCTGGGGAGGATATCGTGGCATTGGAATGGAAGGATTTCCAGAACAATTTTTTCGATAAATATTTTCTGCACACCCTCCGGCTTAAGATGGAAAGGGACTTAGTTTCCCTCAAGCAAAAAGATGAAGAATATGTTGGAGAGTACGAGGCAAACTTTACAAGGCTTTCATGATACGCTTCCGGATTTTTCATTACCCTAGAATGCAAAGTTGACCACTTCTTTGGTGGGTTTAAGCCTAGCCTACAGAAAGCATTAGCAATCTGTGACTTTGACAGCTATGAGGAAATTTTCCGATGTGCCCTCAAGGTTGAAATGGAGATCAGAGAATCACAGGGGTATCATGGGGATAAGAAGCGTAAGGTGGACTTCAATGCTGGTGGTCCAATGGATGAATCCAATGGCGCTAAGAAGATTCAGCACCCCCCTTTCCAAAAGTGCGGAAAGAAGCACCCTAGAAATTGCCTTAAGGGGACGAGGAAATGCTTCATGTGTGGAATGGAGGGGCACCTAGCTGTTAATTGTCAGTAAGAAAGACCCACGGCTGAACAGAGGATAGGAATGCTCTGTTCGAACCTCAACGCATTGTTCGATGCTGCAAATGCAAACAACCGGGTCATTTTACAAATCAGTGCCCTAATTCAAGGGTTTTTGGAGGCAACCAACAACCTCCAAGGTAGCAAGGAAAAGCTTTTGCCATCACTTATTCCGAAGTGAACCCCTACAACGAAGTGGTGATAGGTACGCTAGTTATTCATTCAATAATAGTGAACGTACTTTTTGATTCAGGTTCTATGTGTTCATTTATATCTCGAACGTTTAGTAGAAAAATTTCAACACCACCACAAATCATGGAAGTGAAGATGTCGGTGAGTACGTCAAATGGAAAAATCATTGCATCCCATGAATATAAGTCCTCCCCTATTATAGTCTATGGATTGAATTTCCCGATGAACCTCATCATACTCCCTTTGGTGGAATTTTATGCAATTCTTGGCATGGATTGGCTTTCCTTATATAGAGCCAACATAAATTTTCGGGAGAGGGAAATCACACTCCATATAGAGAATCGACCCCCGATTCTTTACAAGTGTAAGGAGGAAGATGAATCTCCCTTAACTCCATCATCTCAAGCATAGATATTACTGCCCTATGATCATGCGTATCTGGCTCAGATGATTGAGTCCAAGGAAGAAACCATCCTTGAAGAAATGCCTGTTGTGAAGGAATTCGCTAAAGTGTTTCCCGAGGAACTGCCCAGTATTCCTCCTAGAAGAGATGTTGAATTCTCAATTGAACTTATACCCAGGGCTTTAACAATATCCAAGACTCCATATAGAATGGATATTGTAGATCTTGAAGATATGAATAAACAACTATAGGAGAATCCAGATAAAGGGTTTATACACCCAAGTGCTTCACCATGGGGTGCACCAGTCCTTTTCATCAAGAAGAAGGATGGGTCAATGCGGCTTTGCATCGATTATCGTTAACTTAACAAAATCATGATAAAGAAAAATTATCCTCTCCCAAGAATTGATGAATTGTTCGATCAGCTCCATGGACCACAATACTTCTCCAAGGTGGACTTGCGGTCGGGATATTATCAAGTAAGGGTGAAGAAGAAAGATATCCCCAAGACTCCTTTTCGCACAAGATACGGGCACTATAAATTCATATTAATGCCTTTCAGACTCACTAATGCTCCAGAAATCTTCATGGACTTATTGAATAGAGTCTTTAGAGATTACCTAGACAAATTTGTGGTAGTATTTATAGATGATATTCTAATATACTCCAAAACCAAGGAGGATCATGAGGATCATTTAAGAACTGTACTGGAGACTTTGTGCAAGGAAAAGCTCTATGCAAAGTACAGCAAGTGTGAGTTTTGGTTGAAGGAGGTCTCATTCTTGGGCCATATCATCACAAGAAATGGGTTTTTTGTGGATCCCTCCAAAACATATGCAATTGAGTGAGGGTCGAGGCCAACATCGGTAACAGATATCCGTAGCTTCTTGGTGTTAGCTGGATATTATCGACGATTGGTGAGAAATTTCTCTAGATTGTCCAACCCTCTTACCAAGCTAACTCGAAAGGGATTAAAGTTTTCTTGGAGTGATGAATGCGAATAAAGCTTCAAAGAGTTGAAAAGGAGGCTTATCACTGCGCTCGTTCTCACTTTACCCACAAGTGGGGAACTTTTTGTTGTTTTCAGTGATGCTTCAAAGAAGGGCTTAGGCTGTGTGCTGATGCAGAATGATAAAGTTATATCCTATGCCTCAAGGCAGTTGAAAATCCATGAGAGAAACTTCCAACGCATGATCTGGAGTTAGTGGCGGTGATCTTTACCTTGAAAATCTAGCGGCATTATCTCTATGGATAGAAATGTGAGATATATACTGACCACGAGAGTCTTAAATATATATTCACACAGAAAGAGCTTAATATGCGCCAGAGAAGATGGATAGATCTCATCAAGGATTATGAATTTTCAATCCATTACCACCCTGGGAAAGTGAATAAGGTGGAAGATGCCCTAAGTTGAAACGATCCAGTGATTCTATCAATGATGAGAATTGAGAAGGATCCAATCTTTTTAGACTTGATGAAGATGGATGTGGGAATCATAGAGAAGAGAAAATAATCAATCCTTTCACAAATGATTGCTCAACCGTCTCTTTTGGAAAGGGTAAAGGATGCTCAAAAGGATGATGTGGGAATTCAAGAAAAAGTGGAAGCTATCAAAAAAGGAAAATCCTCGGATTTTAATGTTAATGAAGAAGGAATTGTGCGTTTTGGGAAAAGACTATGTCTTCCATCATGTCCGGAGCTGAAGAAGGAACTTTTGGATGATGCACATAGTTCAAATTTATCTATTCACCCAGGGAGTACAAAGATATATCGAGATCTCCGAGAAAACTTTTGGTGGGATAATATGAAGAAGGAGATCGCTGAATATACATCAAAGTGCCTGGTGTTCCAGAAAGTGAAGGCAGAGAGGCAGAAGTCTATGGGGATGATGAAACCATTGCCCATACCAGAATGGAAATGGGAACACATCACCATGGACTTTGTCACCGGACTTCTGAGGACATACAAAGGCAACAATGCAATCTGGGTTGTTGTGGATCATCTTACAAAGACTGCACACTTCATTGCTATTCGGGAGGATTTATCATTGGATCAACTGGCATGGATATATATTAGGGAAGTGGTAAGGTTTCATGGAGTACCACTATCTATTGTGTCTAACCAAGATCCAAGATTCACCTCTAAGTTTTGGAAGAGTCTTCAACTTTCTCTGAATACTGAACTGAACTTCAGTACGGCCTATCATCCTCAAACTGATGGCCAATCTGAGTAGACTATCCAAACAATTGAGGACATATTGAGAGCATTCTCAATGGACCTTAAAAGAGGATGGGATCAACATCTTCCTCTCGTTGAGTTCTCTTATAATAACAGATTCCACTCGAGCATCCAAATGGCACCATATGAAGCCCTGTATGGAAAAAGGTGCAGAACACTGGTATGTTGGGATGAGGTCAGTGAACGTAAGCTGGTTGGACCAGAAATGGTCGAGGAAATGGTGGAGAAGGTGAAAACCATTTAGCAGCATATCAAGGCAGCCCAGAGTCTACAGAAGAGTTATGCAGATAATCGTTGATGAGACCTTGAGTTTAATGTTGGATAGATGGTTTTTCTATGCATATCTCCGTGGAAGAATGTCATGAGGTTTGGAAAGAAATGGAAGTTAAGTCTAAGGTACATCGGCCCCTTCGAGATTCTTGATCATGTCGGGGATATGGCATATCGACTAGCACTTCCACCTACTATGGACAAATTACATGATGTCTTTCATGTATCCCTCTTAAATAAGTACATACCAGACCCTTCACATGTACTCTCTTCTGAGGTGGTACAGTTGGAGGATGATCTTTCTTATGAGGAGAAACCAGTGAAGATCTTGGATCGTAGAGGAAAAGTTCTATGAAATAAGATAATTCCCCTTGTCAAGGTGTTGTGGAGAAACCACAAGTTTGAGGAAGCGACTTGGGAATCAGAGGAAATGATGAAGTTGAGTTATCCACATCTGTTTTAGTGTGGGAAAAGGAAAATTTCGAGGGAGAAATTTCTTAAGGGGGGAATATTGTAACGACCCAAAGTTTCATTAATGGAAATCCCTCTTGATATAATTAAATGTCTCTTTATGTTTATATAAAATGTCAACTTCTTTAGTTTTTATGTTAAGAATTTTTACCGTTTCTAATATAGTCGTTGAACAGTGATCACATGATTAGTATAAATATAGGGCTTTAACAAATCCAAATTTACTCAGACAAAGGAAGCGATGGCCTCATCCAGTAGAATTTCCCCATACGAAGCCCATTTGTTAGAGCTCGGAAAAGAGGTGGCATCCTTGGGCTTCACTCTTGACCAAGCCCAAGAAGAGCTTCAACATGTTAAGCTCGAATGGGACCGTCTACTGGAGAAGTGGAAGTTGATAGAAATTACCACTCGAGCGATGTTATCCGAGCCACCCCAAGAGTCTGTCACCATTGCACACCTTACCCTTAGGTCTTATGTGGCTGTTTTAAGGGGTTATGTAACAAATAAATAGTACTATGTTCATGTACATTATTTTTTTATATAATAATGAATATACTTTCTTGTCATTATTGATACATTGTAAATAGTTTTTAAAGTACAAATAATGTTTTTAGTTATTATTTAATTAAGAATTCTACTTTATTAAATTAAGGGATTTTTGAATATAATAATATTTTAATAAAATATTCTTATTATTATTAATTTAATTTTTATTAAATATAAATGATCTTATAATTTTATGAATGTAATTGTAATTTTTATTAAGGTTTGAAAGCCATTTCTGTCAAAACCCGTGAATTTTTTATAAATGTCAGTTTTCATTTTAAAAGTGAAAATTAACATATTTAGAAAATTATTTAGATAAAATAAATGTTATTTCTAGGATCATGATGTTGAAATTATCCAATGGTGAATTTTTCATAATTTTCTGAGGCAGTCAAATTTTTGGGTAAAAATTAAATACCGTTTAAATATATAATGTGTTTTATGACATCATAATGACCCAATAGTGATGTAATAAAATACTATAATCTTTATTTTCGGCCAATATATGTTTTACCATTAAAATAATGTGATTTTGGGTTTTTTTGACTTATTTTCAAAGCATTAATGGACCCCTCAAGACTTATTAAACACCTTGTCTTTTTAAATTAATTTCCATGGGAGTATGACTCACCTCCACATAAGAAACCTTATTATTTTAAGAATTTTAGACATTTGCCTTATAAAATATTGTTTTACTCTTCCCTTTTCCAAAAACCATGGTCAAAAACCATGGGATAGTTTTTGGTTTGGATTAATTTAATGTAAAGGGACCCAAACCTAAATAATAAATAATTCTCTCACCTTTCCTATGTAAACCCACCCAAGCACCCACTTCATCCTCACTGAAAGCCTTTGGAGTTCGTAAAACCTCTTCCCTACTCTCTCTAGAATCCTCCCAAGGTGCCCCAAGCTCCCAATAATCCTCTCACAAGCTTCTCTCTAGCCTTTGGAAGCACACTTCCAAGTAAGGGTTTTTCTTCCTTTCTCATTTTTGTCCAATTTTCATTAAGTTATTTTTTCCTTTTAAATTCAATTATGAATGTTGGGGTATGGTTTCGAACCTCCCTCATACTTCCCTATTTATTTTTAAATGATGGGAGACCCTTTCTCTCTCATTAAATTCCTCTCATGTACACCCGTTACTATGCTGAAATTCCGAAAGGAACTTCTCTCTCCTCATTTACATTCAAGCAATACTTTTGTATCATGAATCTAAATTCCATTAAAATTGTTGGGACATGTATCTATAGGACCTCCGTACTTTCCATTACATGTAAATATGACGAGGAACCCATTTCTCTCTCATCAACCATTTTTATGAATTCTTATGTCACGTTATTACACTGCCGAAATCACACCGATTTTCTATGCCGATGACATTATCTAGTGAATACCATGCCCATTTCTCCATCAAGGGTATTCACCTTTATGTACATTTACTTATTGATTATAAAGATTCATGTATGAATTACACATTCCTTTATCATGGAATAAATTATTATATTTTATGAATCCATGTTTTATGATCCATGTGGCACACTTATGCATGAAATGAAATGTTTAAGAATGGTGTGCCCTTATAGAGATCCAATGCATTGGGTAAAGTATAGTATCATGATACATCATGTTAAATGAGTGTTGAATCATTCTAATTCAATTTCAATGAGGGTTTACTCATGCTTTATGTGCAATGAGGATTTACACATGCTCCATGTGAAATGAGCCTTGGCTCATGCTAATTACATGTTAAGTGTTGTTTCCACCTTTCCATGTTATGATTATAGTGCTTTATAATGCCTTTATGTTCATGTTTCTCTTATTCTCTATTGATATGCCTATTGCCTAAAATGTATTTTAATCCTCATGTTATTCCATGTGTACTCCCTTATTGGGCTTTATAGCTCACCCTTTTCTTATGCATGTCCTCAGGTTATCCCATGCAATGCTAAGTACGGGGGAATGTAGTGGTCATGTAAAGGAAGTTTTCAATAAATATGTTGTATTACATGTTTTAAGTTTTTATGTAATGATCCTAAGCCCCAAAGACACTAAAATTCTCGATCTTCTTTATTGTATCAAGTGAATGTTTATGTAATAAATCATGTTTAAGTTTGTACTAAAAAGAAGGGTTGTCATTATCATCATATAGTATCTTCTCATTATTCATCTTCCACCTACTTCATATTTAGCTTGCACGTTTTATTATATTTTTTTTGATAATATATTCTAATTATTAATTCTTTGATTTTCTATTATTATATTATAACAAATATATATATATATATATATATTATTGTATTCCACTCTGATCAATGAGGGAATAGTCTCCCCATGGAAACACCCTAGTCCCTTACTTCTAGTTAGCAACCTATGGCATTTGGGGAGGCAATATTGAGGTCTTTTGGTCCACCGTCTCGAAGAACAGTTAAGTGGAATCTATTGAAGGATACTACAAAGTGGAATTAGGGATTTATTTTTTCCTTTTAAATTGCTATTTGGGTTTATACTAAATACTAGGATGATGGAATTTGGTCATGATCATGTGCCTGGGGGTAGCTACCCATATAAAGGGGAAATCCAAATCACCTAGGATGGATAAAAGTTGTTAGGATCATGCATCATACTAGGCACCATAGGATTTTATATGTCATTTATTATTCTGTTCTATATCTATTTTCTACATGAATTTCTTGAATTTCATGTGAGTTTTTCTTGTGGTTTGTTATTTATGACTTCAGTTCCTTGATTGAAATGTGTTGAAAATTCCTTATAGGATTGGGAAACACAATTCACACTTAAAGTATCTACCTTAACCCAATATTTTTTATAAATATGTTAAAGAAGGTTCTTTAAGAAGACAATTATGGCACGTTGATCCATAGACTTCCAGTCGTATGGTCTGGAACATATTTCGGTTTGAATTAAGTGGACACTACCATCCAATTTTAAGGTGTATGGGACCTTATAAATTGGAAATGGTGATTCATATAATTCAACCAATTAAATTAAATAAAATTAAAAAATGAATAAATTGAAAATAATATTTAAAATTAAATGGTTACCTAATATTATACCTTGACCCTAACCCGACCTAGTAGTGGGTAGAAGGTTATGTCTCTTTTTTTTCTCAGCCTTGTTCAGATCACCCAAACCTGGCTCATGGATAAGGCTAAGGTTTGTTGTGTTCATATTAGTGTTCCATGTACCTGTACTTATTTATATATTTTCTTATCTTTTATAAATTATTTTTGAGTCATGAGCTTGGGAATTTTAGAGTTATTCCACCCTGATGACATCATGATGTATGCTAAGTAAGTGGCAATGAATATACTATAGAATTGGTGGGCCAAGATCCACCCATGATACCTCCTATTAGGCCATATAAAACACCTCCTCCAGATCCTCTATTGGGTGATGATGCATAGTTTCTTGATAGTATTCTCTAATTTATGCAATCAGTTCAGGGTGCACCTTGACCTTCCCCTTCTATGGAAGAGCTATCTAGGGAGTTCCAGCAACAACATCCTACCACCTTCTCAGGGGATGGAGGACCTCAGGCTCCTAAATCATGGTGGGATTATATGGTTTCAATATTCAATCATATCAAGATACCTCTAGAGAGGAGGTTCAATCTCATGGATTATATGTTACTCGACTCAACAATGCGTTGGTGGGACATTCTGACTTAGGATAGTCGATAGGAGGGTATAGTCTATTAATAAATCTAGATATCCCTCTTAGACTATTTATTCCCTCTATCCTTGATAATGGATCACATTCAGAAATTTATGCACCTTGATAAATTTGATATGTCAGTGATTGAATACTTAGCTTGCTTCACTAAATCTTAGCATTTTTGCTAACCTTGACCAATAATGGACTAACTATTGTGATGTGGTTTGAGTATTTTATTTCTTATTACATTCTCTCATTGGTGAAAATATTTTAGATGACCATCGTTTTAGATATAGTGAACCAAGACCTCCTCACTGAGTAGAAGCTGATGGAATTAGGTGACATGAAGCAGGGTAATTTAGCATCTAGGAAAAGAAGTGGTTTATCCAGTGGTAAGAAGCGAATCTTCGAGGGTACACACAGGGGATGTACCATCTAGGTGGAATGCACCAAAAACCTTATGGTGTGTCACTGGTGTGGTATACTAGGCCATAAAAATCCCCATTGTATAAGGAACCCAATTGAGTGTCGGACTTGTGGTGGGATGGGTCACCTCTAACATTTCATCTGATCCTATCCTTAAGTGAAAAGAAAGTGGGGTTTCATTCTAGAATAACCTTCAGGTACAAGGATAGTGAAACCTCTTCAGGTAGGAAGTTGGTATTCAACAATTTTTTTGGACCGATAAGGTGGTTATAGCCAAGGCATTCGGGCTTTAGAGTTCCATTGTCAATAGAGTGGACTTATTCAGGACACACCAGAAGCATCTCAGAGTCATGGTTCAAGGCATATCTATACTGTACATCCAACACCCAAGGACAAGATTCTAGGTCCATCTATAGTTAGAGGTATTATTCTGGTAGTCTCTACATTATTATTTACCTTATTTGATATAGGTTTATGGCACTCTTTTCAGTTTTCTACAACTATGGGAAGTCTGGGATTAGTGGTAGAGTTCTTCAGTGGTGTTTGATCCTTGATATGCCCTTAGGAGTTCGATATAAGGGTATAATTCAATGCAAGGAGTGCTCTCTTAAAATAGGTGGGTGCCATTTTATGTGGAGTTTCTTTCTCCTTGAGAAGACATCCTTCAATGTCACTATCTCTATGTACTATCTTGTACCTTATCAAGCTTAGGTTGATTGTTATTTCCATTGTGTGTCATTCACATCACCCAAGAGAAAAATGTATGTCTATAAGGGTGAATTTGATCGCCAAATCAATCAAGATGGACTCAAATGTTATGGTCTAGGCATAGTAACAGTTGAGATGGCTAGTCTCTTTATGAGTGAATAGGGAATGCAGCTTGTGGAATTCCTTCTTATGGTGGATCGTTTCAAGGACGTATTCTCTAGTGATTTCTCTAGTTTATGTCCTTAGAGATAAATTGAGTTCATCATTGATCTTGTGTTACGTGTAGAACCAGGGTAGAATACTCCATATAGGAGTGTACTTAAATAGATCCAGAAACTCAATAAGTTGTTCAAAAACATAGAGGATAAGGGTTTTATACAAACTAGTACATCACTATGGGTTTCAACCATCCTTTTTACCAAGAAGGTAGATAGTTCCCTTATATTATCCATGCATTACCACCGATTGAAACATCTTATGATGAAGAATAGGTATCCATTTCCTGATATCAATGATCTCTCTGACCATATCCATGGAGAAACTATTATCTCTAAGATCAATTTGAGGTTCTGGTATCATTAGGTTCATGTGAGGCCATTAGAAATACCATGTACAATATTCCAAAGTAGGTAAAACTTGTAAGAGTATTTTTTATGTCGTTCAATCTAAAAAATTTTATAGTAGTCTGCATTGATCTAATAAATCAGGTTATCCATGCATATCATGATTCCTTTATTGTAGTATTTGTAGATGAAGTATTCGTATACTTGCGTACCAAACATTATCATTCCAATAATATTGAGATCATTCTGAGTATACTAAAAGATAACCAGTTATATGTAAAGCTCAACAAATTCTACTTTTGGGTCAGTAAGGTCCACTTCTTAGGTTATATAATATCTGAGCCAGGTGTATTAGTTGACCCATTGAAGGTGAGAATCATGGTTTCCTGGGAGTATACCAAGAATTTCTTTGAAATAAAAAACTTCTTAAGGATGGCTGGCTATTATAGGTGATTCATACAAGACATATCATTCCTGTAATTACCGCTTATGATCTTGACGAAAAATGGTGTAAAATTTGATCGGACTAAAGATTATGAGATAGATTTACAGGTGTTAATGGAAAGACTCACTTCAGCTCCAATTATGATTCTTACTAATCTTGGAAGAAGATATGATATTTACTATGATGCTTCATGAATGAGTTTGGGTGCATTTATAATGCAAGGTGATCGAGTCAAGGCATTTGGGTCCCACTAGTTGAGGCCACATGAGCATAATTACACTATGCATGGCCTTGAGCTAGCAGTTGTTATTCATGCTCTTTGTGGTTTGAGGAACTAATTATTAAGTAAGAAATTATTTTTTTACCTGAATCATAAAAGTATCAAATACATTTCCACTAACTGAGACTTAAATCTGAGGCCACATAAGTGGGTTAAATACATATAGTCCTTTGACTTTGAACTGGTTTACATACCTGGTAGGGGTAATGTTGTAGTTTATGTATTGACCTATAAGACTCAAACTCAAGGCATCAATGAGGCTATAAGTGAGTGGAAATTGATGTATTTGTTCTCTAAGATTCATCTAGAGGTTCAAGAACAACATGGACAGCATGTTCTAACAACTTTTACATTGACATCCTCCCTTCTAGAGTGGGCCTGGATGAGATAGTTATTTTATTCTGGGGGATTAATTTTAAGGTAAATCATCAAAGGAGAGAACCCACAAGATGGTTGGGTTGTTGATATGAGTGAGACCTTTCTCTTACATGGGCATGTATGGTTACCATCAGATATACGAGAATATATTATAAAGGAGTCACAGGCCTATGTATGGTAAATTCATCCTAGTCCAACCAAGATGTACTGAGACATGAATCTTCAGTACTAGTGGCTAAAGAGGTAGATAGTAGGTTTCATCACTCAATTATCCACCTATGAGAAGGTTAAGGAAGAGCACCAGAAACCTTCTGGACTTCTATAACCTCTAACCATTCATCAATGGAAATGTAAAGACATCACCATGAACTTCATGATAGGCCTTACAAGATCCCCTCAAAGTGGTGACATAGTATAGGTGATCATATATTGGTTGACCAACTTTTTGAAATTTATAATGATCTAGGAGTCCTCCTATATTGATGATCTTGGAAGTTTAGACATTCAATAGATAGTGAGACTTTATGAAGTGACTCATTCTATTATTTCTATAGAGATTATTGATTTACATCATGGTTATGGAAAGTGTTATAGAATGCACTAGGTTCCCAGGTGATCTTGAGTACTGTATATCACCCTTATACTAACGGGTAGTATGAGAGGACAATATGGGTGTTATATGATATTTTATGGGCTTGTATCCTTGATTTTGTAGGTTCTTAGGAAAATAAAATTCCTCTATTTCAGTTTTCATAAAACAATAGTTTCTAGTAATTTTTCTAGATGGATCTGTATGAGGACCTCTATGGTAGAATGTGTCTTCATATCTATTCTATCTTGAGGTAGTTAATGAATATATACTATTTCCTAATCATTTTTCAGAAACATCAGAAAATGTTCAGCTGATTCAGAAGCACTTGGATACATATTAGTCTAGGAAAATGTCATATACCAATCTATATAGAACTTTGAAGTTTGAGGTGGTCCATCAGTTACATCTATATGTGTATCCTAGATTGGAGCATAAATGAATCAAGAGATTGGGAAATTTATCATCTTGATATTTCATTCCTTTCAAAATAGTTGAGAAAGTTTGGTTGGTAGCCTATCGGTTTTTGTTACCTTAAAGTTATAATGCAATTCACATCATCATCTATGTATCTCAAATTCTACATTATCATGTCAACCCATCTCATTCGTTCAACATGGAGGATATTCATCTGGAATCAAATGAATATTTTGAGGAGTGTCCAATATATATCATTTATTTAAGAATGAATTCTCTCTGAGGTAGGTTAGTTTCTCTAGTCTAGGTGTTATGGTAGCACAGACACATACAAGAAGAGACCTAGGAGTGGGAAGATGATGTATGTACGTAGTGGATGGATCACTTATCAGATGAGGTTCTACTACCCTTATAAGGGAAACTCGGGGTTGAGTTTTCTTAAAGAGGGGAGGTTGTAATATCCCATCTTGTTTTCAAAGTTACGAACCATTTATTTTTGGTTTAAATTTCTTAGAACAGCCCTAAAAATGATTTATAAGGAAATAATGGAGGATTCAAGTGTGTTTGGGGCTCATTCGGAGTATGGAGCCCCAAAATAGGAAGAAAAGAATATTATTAATGGTTAGGAAAATTGTTCATCTGAGGATACATTGTTTTCCTAAACAATTCGGTTCCAGACAGGGGGGATAGGGTCACACAGTTTATCTATAAACTTCTGATCCACTTCACATGGATATGAAACCCATCTTCGACTTTTGGATAGTGTTTGTTGGTCAGAGTAGAGTAATCACACTACTACAAATATGGATTATAATAGCGCGAAAAACAGCCTTTAACAGCACTAAAAAAGTGATGTTAATCTCGGCAAAGATAAAGGGGGTCCCCTTTATCAGCGCTAAAAATAGCGCTGAAAAAAGCACTGATAAAGGTTCCCCTTTATCAGTGCTAAGCAAGCGCTAATAAAGGTAGTATTTATCATCGCTATTTTTAGCGCTGATAAATGTATAATATATCAGCGCAATTTTGAGCGCTGATAAAAACTACCTTTATCAACAGTCAAAATAGCGCTGATATATTATCCATTTATCAGTGCTTAACTAGCACTGATAAAGGCCAAAGATCCTATCCAAAACCAGAACCTGCACAGAACCTGCCCAGCACCTGCACACATTACAGCACCTACACAGAGTCCAAAAAAAACCTACACACAGCACAAACAACACCCACACACAATGCACAGAAGAACAAAAATGATACATACATTTACTTGAAATCAGGAATAAAAAAACAACACACTTATATAACATTTAAAACAATGTTTAATTTGGTTACAATTACATTTATCCAACAAATAGTTAAAAAACAATGATGTTCCATCCTTATTGCATCATTCCGCTCTAAAAAATTTTCGTCCATGGCGGCGGTTTCCGAACAAAGCATTCGAACTGAGGAAAAAGATTTCACCTACATAATAAAACAAATATTATGTTAGTAATACAATAATGAAATAAAGAATGGGGTTGCTAAATGGAATTATACTAGTGAGGCACAAAACATAAAATAACTAATTAACAAAATTGATGCATGGTTAGGGATAATCATCTATAATAATAAAATGTCCCAATGTTTAGTAGAACATGGGCTATTTAATGATTCGAGGGGGAATAGATAAAACTACAGTTTGGTTCTAAGGTTATGATGGTCTCACATTGATGGTTAATGGTTTGTCAAATAATGTGATGAACTTGTGTAAGGTATGAGTTTTTGGGGAAGTATCTCTATATGGTTGAATAATGGATTGTAAGCCACTCAATGAAACTATACGGATTAGAAGTTTGTGTAAATTGATTCCCACATTGTTGGAAAATGATTGATTTTACCCTTAGTCCTAATAATTCACCTAATTAATGAGTGGAATTAACAAATTTTCACTATCAACCATTAAAGCGGGTTACCCTCATATATCCCTCATTCCACTCAACAAAATCCTTTACACACACTCTTCTCCTTCTCCCTTCCCCCATGGGATATCTCCCTTACTTTTTAGATAAATCAAATATTATCAATTACATTAAAAGAGTGGTGGAATATCTTCAACCCTATTATCCTCCTCTATTAGATACCAATGATGGTCCATTTTCAACAACATTAAACCTTGGCTATATACCTATAGCCACGATTTAATACCATAGATATATGTCCCCCCATTCCATAAAAAAGAAGCACCCCTGCCCCCTTCCCCAGCACACCCCCTACACACTGCCCACCCCCGAGCACACCCCCTACCCCTGCACACTCCCTACCCCCTGAACACCCCCTTCCCCCTTCCCCAGCACACCCCTGCCCACTGCACTTCCCCCCTGCCCATTGCACACCCCCTGCCCACCCCCTACATATTTCAAAAGAACCCAGCACACCCCCTACCCCTTCCCCTACCACTTTGCCCCCTTCCCCCTCCCCCTGAAAATCACCCCTACCCAGCACACCCATGGTTTAATACCATGGCTATATATCCCCCCATTCCATAAAAAAAAATCACCCCTGCCCCCTTCCCCAGCACACCCCCTACACACTGCCCACCCTCAAGCACACCCCCTACCCCTACACACTCCTTGCCCCCTGAACACCCCCTTCCCCCTTCCCCAGCACACCCCTTCCCACTGCACTTCCCCCCTGCCCATTGCACACCCCCCTTCCCACCCCCTAAATATTTCAAAAGAACCCAGCACACCCCCTACCCCTTCCCCCTACCACTTTTCCCCCTTCCCCCTCCCCCAGAAAACCACCCCTGCCCTCTCACCTTGTCCCCTACACATCATAAAGAAAATATCTTGTATGGAAATTGTTCTCAATTTACATTATACACATCATATATATCAACACATTCTCATGTACTTTCATTCAATGTAAATACACATATATAGACTCTCTACATCTCATAAGAAAACCCTCTTTAAAATTCACAAACACATTAAATCCATTTGAAAACACCCATCACACAACTTTCTCATTTCTTCAGACACATTTAAAGGACTTAACCATGAAAATCCACAAGAAATACAACTGCATTCATTTTAAAAATAACTTTCAAGTCTATACACACCCCAAATTCCTTTGATAACACATTTTTAACCACACAAACATTTCATATAGTACACTTAGCAAGAAAATACAGCATAATAAAATCATCATATAATTTAAAAGCATGGAATCACCTATATAAAGAGTGGAATCTTCCGAAATATGATGAAAAACATAAAACCACACCTCCACAATACCTTAATAAGGACTGATTAAACATTAATATTGAATATATTAATGGAAACCCATGTTTAACTTGTGGTATTCCATGAGTTTAACATCCCACAAGGATAGAGGGTCAGGATTTGATGTCTTACAAAGATGTAAGACCTAGGTGGATCAAAACACTTATAAAGGTGGATCAGGTAGGTACATCTCTAGGAGGGAGAACCAGGAATTTTTACCTGATAGATAGATCAAAACGCCCAATGAGGTCTGACCCAATTGTGGTGCATCCCATAAAGGTAAGGTTTCTCATTTTGAAGACTTATTCGGACGCCACTAAGGGAAATACAAGAGGGAAAATAATCGAAGGTGTACCCTAGTGAGGGGGTCACCATGGTTTACCATTGGTTTGGATTTAACCTCATGGAGGATTCCTATGTACACTATTTAGAATACAAGGATCAAAACCCATATATTTAAAAGAGGTGTGTTGTGGGTATTACCCATGGTTAGCTTCCCTTCACACTAGGAATACTCTTAGTTGGATGAGTATGGGTTTTGTGGGGCTTATGCATTGTCAGATTCTCAGGTTCTTCCAAGAGAAGCAATGGGATGAAAGGGACATACATGCTAAGATGGACCATGTGAATGGCGTGATCCTTGTAAAGAGGCACGAGGCACAAAAACATGTGGAGCTATCTATAAACATTATTTATGGTGGCCATGGGGCTTATCAGACTCCCCATACCTTCCATAAACACCACAAAACATCATGAGGACCAAATTCTACATGATGGTGCATCACAGGGTTGATTCTTTTAATGATTTACTGGTCATTTGAGCTTGGATTTCATCTCAACCAGCCTTTTCCTTACTTGAATTATCCTGGGACACATATTTTGGTTCCAAAAAATCCCTCAACGATACCGATTATCTCATGCATCTACCTAGAAATAATTGTTAAAGTCAAACAACAACACATGTGCTCAAATACAAGTTCAAACAAACGAGGTATAGAAAATGTATTTTGTTGATCCTCGGTGGTTTCGTCATTCATCCCATATGCACTGCACACCATCATGCCTTACATAAATATTGATTTGTTCAAAGATCAATAATATGAATCTGGGGATAGAAAACATTGAGTAATAAATTAATATTTCAATACATCGGAGCATTATCAATTCACCAAACAAGGTTGGAGGATAATCAATGATCATATATAGACAAAATAAGTGGTAGGAATTTACCTTCATCCTATTTGTGTACAATCTTCCATCAGGTGTGTTGCCCATTCATTTCTAAACAAATATATATCATCTTCTGAATATGAGTTTTTGCGACAGTCATAGTAGTACTGAAAAATATAAATACACAAAGGATTGATAAATATTTTAAATGAACTCATAATTATTTTTGAAAATACCTCATTAGGGATGATAGTTTTTTGATGAAATACGATCTCTTTCATAAATTTACAAACATAATAACCACAGTCCTTTCCGTTTGTTTGTTTTGGACACTACAGAAACATCGACAACAATAAGTAATTTGTTTTGATATGTGTTTGGATAGTGAAATGTTATTATATATACCCGGATACTTTTCCAGTTATAGATCTTGAAGGCGTTCTCATCCTTGTGCCCTGGATTCATTCCATATATTAGAAATTATTGATGCACTTCCCTATCATAACAGAATACTCATTAAAAGATAACATAAATTATATAACTAGATGTTTAGTTTTAAAATGTTGGATCTAGTGTATTAAAAAATAACAAATGCCATCATGCATGGTCGGTTTGTTGGATATCCATGCATTGAATCCAGAAAATAAATCTTTGGAGTATCCAAATTGACTGCAATCAGCATCCAATGCTCCCTAAAAATACAAAAAGGAATAAGTAAAGAAAGAAATGAAAATATAGTTGATATGATTAAATTGTAGAGTTTTACCCCTGCATCATTGGTATTAAAAAGAGTTTTTCATCCGTAATTTTGTTTTCAAACGATTTGAGCAGGGATGACATTATTGCAGCCTCTTTAACAGAATCTATTTCGTCTTTTGAAGATGTGGTGTGAGGACTAATGAGTCCAAATTTTTGTTCATGGGGAAATACCTTCAATTGTTTTTCATATATATGTCTGTGACAAATATAAAATGTATTTATTCAAAATTATCAGAGTATATCAGCTTTTGTAAAATCAAATCATGAAAACTTACCTCATGTATACATTTACAACTGAGGATCCTAGCCATTCATACTTGAGGAGTTCATTTACATTTTCAGCACTAATGAAATCTGATATCTCCCATATATACATATCTTTTTCGAAATCAACTACGTGAGTACTTCCATCTTTCAGCTTTGTATCCACATGAGCCTGCAATGATATTAACTATGGATATAGAACAGGCGGGGTGAAGGTGCTCTCAGTAGACCGTTTCAATCGGTTGGTTGATCCTTGAGATAGTTTTGAGCTGATATTTCATTTCACCCCACAGTCTTTGTCATTCTGTAATAATAGTCATCGGTTCAGACCTTTTTCATTAAATGTTAATGGTCCATCTTGAAAAATAAATTAGAAATGAATACCTTTTTGTTGACATGTTTTTTTACAAGAACTCTCGGCCATGCGATGAATGTTTCAACAGCTTGTTCAACCATATGAATGTCGTCATCATCATTTGGAATAGGTAGCTCGGCACTCGGATTATTAGCTACATTAATTGACACTCTAAGATGATCTTATGAAAGTTGTCTGTTGTGTAGCATGTCGTTTTGCATATTGAACAACATAGCCCTCGCTAAAAGGCGATAGGTGGGAGTTGATAAATATAAATCACAGTCATTTTCACCCTATGGAATATTGGTACAGGAAAGGTATCAGTGTCTATGTAAATCACATTTCACAGAAACAATTATTAAAACATTGATTACCTCATCTAAGTCAGGTTTTTTAGGGGAATGGCTCGCCTCAAAGATGGTGGGGGTGGGGCGAGATCATCACGCATGGGTTTTTGTTGAGTTGTTTCTTCTATTTTCCTCTCCCCCATCAATTTTGATATCATCTCTCTCTGGTATTGTAATTCTTCTTGAAAAATAGATAATTTGTTCTTGCAGCTTTTCCATTTTTTCATTTTGATCCCCCCCCCCTTGTTTTTATTTTTGAAAATATGTTCGGGGTGTCACCCCAAAACCCGCACCTCTAACGTGACCATACTTCTCTGGCTGCTTCAAGGCTGCTGAAAGTATGTATGCATCTGGTGCGGTTTTTGTTGATTCTTGTGACTATTTTAGATAGAAAATATAGAAAAATAAGTAGTTATTGTAATGTAATAGAAATTTAAAGCAACTCAAATTTATATTATGTCATACTTACACATGTTTCCCACAATTTTTGTGTGTTTTCATCTATCAATGTCCCCTCTTTATTTACACGAGCCTCCTTCCATAGCACATGGAATGGGATGGATATGGATTTCGATTTCGATTCATCAATCGGCATATAAACAGAGAAACATGGTTATGGTGTTGTTTTATGTCACATACTAGTAGTAGGGTAGATTTAAAAGATGTACCAATTTTTTCTCAAGTTCAGCGTACCCCATCCTTGCTTTACGGTAAGGGTACGCTGGTTCTGCTGCGTTTTTTTTATTTTCAGCACTCAGTAGCTGTTTGATAAATAAAAAACTGTCAATCAGAGTGATGAATACAAGCAAACGTCAAACAATGTATTACCCCACACAATGTACCTGAAAATTATGCTCCCCACGACAGTTGCTAAACGCAACCCACGCTCCTTGGGATATCAAGTGTGCGTAAAGAGGAGGTGGGTGCAGCTGGATTTTCCCTTCTGCATATTTAAGATGATATTTCGTTAAAATTGTGTGGAAACCTCTCTGAATCCTTCCTACAACTCTTAATACATATTCCTTGTGTGAGACATCTACTATAAATGCACTTTGCAATGGATGATGAAGAGTAAGTCAATGTTTTGGTATTTAATTTTATTTTAATAAATTAAAAAAATGATATCATAATGTTACCGTAATCTCTTCCCACATTAGTGTCTTCATCCCGGTGACAACATGGTGCCATGACTGTACATCAATCAGCATGCGTTGTTGAGTGACGATTCCAATGTAGCTACTAAAGATGGACCTGTTGGGGTTAACATGTTGGCCTCGCTTATTCCATCCCACCTCAAATTTGATGCCTTTTGCTTTTTCCTTAAGGATTTTTTCCAATACTGTCAAACTACGACACTCTTGTTTTTTTTCACTTTCAGGGTTTCATTTCCTACCATTTCTTCAGAAGTAGCATCAATATCTTCCCCCGGAACGCTAGCATCGGCAATGGGACCAACAGCAATAGGTTGAGAAACCTATTGTACCTCAGAACTGGGACCAGCAACAACAGGTTGAGAAACCTGTTGTTGCTCTGCACTGGGAACACCAACATCTGGTTGAGAAACTTGTTGTTGCTCTGCAGTGGGACCACCAGCTGCTGGTTGAGAGACCATTTGTGCCTCAGGATTGGGCGCATCAGCACGTGCAGAAGTCATTATCTGCAGAAGTGGTTTAATATTTAATTTAGATTACATAAAAACAGTAGTGAATAGATAATAACATAACATAACACAATGTATGTTACAATAAAAAAAAATAATATAATTATTGTACTCTATTTTTTTTCTTTAAAGGCTGAAGTGATTTGACTCCTCTATCGACTATGTAAATTCCTTCATTGTGGTCTTTTATGACATACAAAATGCCGTCTACATTTGGACCACTGTGAAATGATTGTGAAGTCCCTATAAAAGGGTCAACCTCCGTTGAACTTTCATCTGACCCTTCAGTTGTTTTGGTCGATAACAGAACAATTGACCAATTTCGGTTTGCTGGGTCCGAAACATAAAATACTTGTACTACCTATGATGCCATTATAAATGGTTCATCTTTCTCCCCTTCCATACTGAAATCAACTTTCACGAATCCTAATTCATCTATTTTAACAGCACTCATGTTATCAAACCACTTGCATTGAAAAATTGTCACTTTGAATTTCGTATAATCCAACTCCCATATTCATTTGATGATGCCAAAGTATGACATATTCGCATAAATTATATTTTTTTCCTTAGAACCGGAAACATGCATCGCCTCAGCCACAAGTGTAACCCACTATTCTGTATGGTACATTCTTCATCATGTTCATTAGTATAGAATGTATAACCATTAACTGTATAAGCATTGTAAGATAATACGTACACACTTGCTCCTCCATCCATCCATCGAGGTTGTTCTGAAATTGAGTCTGGATTTTCATCTACCTGCTTAAAAATATTTTCTCGAAACCATCCTATAAACTGTCAATTATGTGTATCTGATATCCATTTTTCAGCCCTATAAGGATCTAAATGCCTAAGAATTTCTTTTTTGGTTTGAACATATGGGTCAACGTCGAAACTGTTATGAAAAACGTAAAGGTGGGCATGCTCCCGATCTGTAATATTGATTGTGACAACCTCTCTTCCAAAAATTCCTTCACCCTCAACCCACTCAGTGTGACGAGATTTCGGTAGGCCAAGGATTTCCACACCAGATAGGTATTCGATACAAAATTCAACAGCTTCCTCAACAATATATTGCTCCACAATACAACCCTCTGGCCGACTTTGGTTTTTGACATACCCTTTCAAAATCTTCATATACCGTTCAATGGGGTACATCCATCTATAATGTATAGGACCACATAGTCGAATCTCTCTCACCAAATGAACCATCAAATGAACCATCATATAGAAAAATTTCGGCGGGAAGAACATTTCTAATTCACATAATATGACGGAAATTTCTCTTTCCATAGTTGTCAATTTTGTTGGGTCTATAACTTTGCTGCATATAGCTTTGAAGAAGAAACAGAGCTTCGTTAATGTATGGCGGACATTCTTGGGCAAAATGCAACATAAAGCTATAGGAATTAGATCTTGCATCAAAACATGGAAGTCATGTGATTTCATACCCTTTAATTTTAAATATCCCATTGACACGATGTTCTTGATATTTGATGAATACCCCTCTGGAACCTTTACGTCATTCAATAAGTTGTAAAATTGATATCTCTCCTTCCTGGAAAGAGTGTAAGCAGCAGGAGGAAGAAATTTTCATTTTTCACCCATTACTGGTGCCAACACTTCTCGTATTCCCATCTCAACCATGTCCAATCTAGCCTTAATTCCATCCTTTGTTTTGACAGGTGCATTTAGCAATGTGCCAATGAAACTATCACATACATTTTTTACAACATTAATAACATCAAGAAAATGTCTGACATACAGACAATTCTAGTATGGTAATTCAAAAAAACTGATCTCTTTTTCCAACAAGTTTCTGTAAGGTTTTTCGAAAACGTTTTTCCAAAAGTAGTGTCCAAATATTTCACTTTCTCAAACAATTGATCACCTGTTAGTGGAGATGGTGTTGTACGTTCCTCTGAACTTCCGTCGAATGATGTTGTCCAAGATCGGTACTTATGTCGTCGGGGTAGAAATTCGTGATGTCCTAGAAACACAGTTTTCGATGAATATTTCAACCTAATTGACTATGTACCTTGTTCGCAAACGGGACACCCCTGAGTTCCCTTAATGCTATATCCTGAAAAATTTCCATAATCAGGAAAGTAATTTATCATCCCGTACAACATGGATTTCAAAGTGAACTATTCATTTTTGTAAGCATCATACATCGTAACACCTGAATCCCGCAATATTTTCAAATCCTCGATCAATGGGGACAAATAAACATCAATATCATTACCCGGTTGTTTTGGTCCTGATATAAGCATAGATAACATGATGTATTTTCGTTTCATGCATAACCACGGTGGTAAATTATTATTTACCAACATAACCAGCCATGTACTGTGACTGCTGCTTTGAAAACCAAAAGGATACACCCCATCTGTAGATAATGCCAGACAAAGGTATCTCGTCTCGTTCCCAAATTCAGGATACTCGTGATCAATTCTCTTCCACTGAGGAGAGTCTGCAGGGTGACGTAGTTTCCCATATTTAATTCTTGTATCTTCATGCCATGTCAATTGTCCTGCAGTCTCCTCACTTCCATATAGGCGTCTAAACCTATGAATGATTGGAAAGTACCATACAACTTTCATAGGACTAGAATCAGCTTTCTTTTATCGGGAAGCACCACACTTTGGGAATTCTTTAAGTGATTTGTGGTCCTTGCGAAACAATATACATTCATTCGGGCAAGCATTTATTCCATCAAATATCATACCCATCGATCGTAGCATTAGTTTTGCATCATATGTTCGGCTTGGGAGTTCATTTTCTTCTAGGAGCATGTCATTCAGGAGAGCAAGTAGTTCTGTAAATCTGGCATCACTCCACCCTTTTCCTGCTTTCAAATTATACAGCTTCAATATGGCTAACAATGTTGTATATTTAGTGCAACCAGCATACAATATTGTTTTTGCACAACTCTTTAACTTCTCAAACAATTTTGGGAAATCACGAAGTTCATCTTCAACTGTCCTTGTCATTTCCTCAATACTATCTTCATCATCGTTCACATTTGTAATCACACCCTCCATACGATCATCTTCACTGTTCACGCTTCTAATCATATCAGATGATCTATAAAATGTCGTGTTCTCTGAGTCACTACCTACATTGGTTTTTTCCCTGTGTTTATTCCAACATCTTTAACTTCGATCTATTCCATGACAGATCAGGTGTTCTTCCTACTCCCATGGAATAATTTGTCTTGAATAACAACAGCGTAAACACGGACATAGGATTTGAGAAGGGTCACATGCATGATCTTCTGCAAACTTGATAAACTCTTTCACGCCATCTTCATACAATTTTTTCAACCTATTGGCATTCATCCATTATTTATTCATATTCATCATCTTTATGGGTTCGATCTTGAGAACTTTCCGAATATTATGTTTTAATTAATCAGGTAACATTGTTTGGGTTTTATAAAAGCAAATCATGGTACAAATGCCTTTAAACACTTGTGAAATCCATATACATGGTGTGTCCAGTAGGGTGAACATCCTGTATCTATAAGATACCTGATTTAATCTGACATATATCAAATTTATTCCAAGTTAGTCTTACAAAGACTGAATGATGCCTTAGAAAATACATGACATGTGAACAAGAGGAAACCAATGAGTAATAGGAGAAAACAGTAATAAATATGATGGTATCTGAATGTACTCATGGTGATGATAAGATGTTGGTCAAGATCAACTATGGGTTGGGAGTACAGTAATATTTAATTGAAATAAACTACTAAAAACTGATCCAGAAAAGGATGAAATATCCTATTCATCAAGCCCCTTAATACAACCAATGCATTAGTTAAACCAAAAATCATCACTAAAAAATCATACAGGACATAACTACTCCTAAAAGCAGTCCATGGTAGGTCCATCGATGTCCAACTCATCTAATGGTATCCTAATGTCAAATCTATCTTGGAGAAGATCATATAACCTCATAGATGATCAATGTGACTATCAATGCGTGGATGAGGATACATATTCATGACTCTCATCAGGTTCAATCTCCAATAGTCCAACAAAAGAATAAATATCAATCAACCATCTATTTTAGAGAACTATAAAACCCCATGGTAAAGTACTATTCCATATGAAACAATTATATTCTATATCATCAAATTGTAATTCAAACAACTGATGATCTTTTGGTGTTATTTTAGAAATTGTGATAGAAACTGAATTTTCTCCCAAAACTAACTAGATTATAAAGTTTATCTCTTTATTAAGAAGTAAATTTTATTCCTCATCAGGGAAAACATCCTAAAAATGTACTACCATTTGGGAAAAAGAATCCTACAGCATTCTAGCAACATCTACAATATGTCTGACTATTTGAGCCATTAGGGTACAGTAAATATACAATTATAACATGCTATTTAAAATGAAATGTGGAAACAGGAAATCATACAAACTCTTGATAAACCCATAATACAAAACATATCACCTAGTATGTCTATCACATATATAAATAAATAAATTAGAAAAAAACATTCTACAAATCATAAAGGTACCATTAAATACTTACATTGGTCAACTTGTTTTGGAAGTTTTTTATCTTCATCTGTGCCTTGTACTTTCACCCATGAATTTGAAGGTGAGTATGCATACACGATAGTTGAGCTTCTTAGAGAAGAGTTTCTGGAAGAGTATAAGATAAATGAAGCAATGAAGATCATTAGAGTGTTGGAGAAAATGTGGTTGCTATAAATAATGTGTCAATCGGCTTGTGCAAGGCGGCCTAAGTTACAAATTGCAGGTATTGTACTCTATTTTTTTCTAGATGCTTTCAGTGTAAATTCATTTTGGAATGATCATTGTTATTCATTGTCTTTTAGGTTCTTTTGACAGCCGAGGGGAAAGGGTGGGGTCTACAGACTTTGGAGGATATTTCGAAGGGTGATTTTGTGTGTGAATATGTTGGAGAAATGGCCTCTTTTCCCTTCAAGCTCCCTGAACCCCGATCACCATCAGGGTTCTGGGAGCTTCAAGGGAAAAGAGGTCATTTGGTTAGATGTTAGATACTCTAAAAATTTGCAAAAATATAGGATGTAATTTCCCATAGAGTCACCCTTCGACATATCCTCCAATGTCTGCAGACCCCACCCTTTCCCCTCGGCTGTCAAAAAAACCTAAAAGACAATGAATAGCAATGATCATTCCAAAATGCATTTACACTGAAACCCTCCATAAAAAAATAAAGTACAATACCTGCATGTTGTAACTTAGGCTGCGTTGCACAAGCCGATTGCCACATTGTTTATAGCAACCACATTTTCTCCAACACTCTAATGATCTTCATTGCTTCATGTCTCTTATACTCTTCCAGAAATGCTTCTCTAAGAAGGTAAACTATCGTGTACGCATACTCACCTTCAAATTCATGGGTGCAAGTACAAGGCATGACTTAAGATAAACAATTTCTAAAACAAGTTGACCAACATGCATCATCCTCGACACTCATCACTAATTATGAATCACGTCCCTAGACATAATCATAATCAAATTAAGACCACACTATCTATTATGGAAATCCTTACTGGAATTAGGCTCAAGATATGGTATCATTCCTATCTCACATCTATATTCACTATTTGGTCCTCACACACACAATATATAAATAATATACCAAGGGAATACCATTCACGGAACTCACATCCCACCTTGAGAGCATGAGGAGGAGGAGGAGGAGGAGGCAGCGGTGATGGTAGTGAGGGTGGAGGCGGCAGCGGTGGCAGAGGTGGAGGCAGCGGTGGCAGTAGAGGCGGTGGCGGTCGCGGCAGCGAGGGTGGAGGCGGCAGAGGCAGTGGTGGTCGCGGTAGCGGGAGTGAGGGTGGAGGCGGCGGTGGTGGCGGAGAAGGAGGAGGAAGAGGAGGATGAGGAGGAGGAAGGAGGAGGAAGGAGGAGGATGAGGAGGAGGACGACGACAATGAGGTCGCGCGGCGAGGGGCCTTGTTCAGCTTCGGCGATATCTTGACCGCATGCAAGCGAGGATGTCCTGTTAGGGTTATTAAATAAAATCCAACACAACCTTTATCAGCACTCGTTAAAAGCGCTGATAAAGGTATGTTTTATTAGCACTAAAATAAAAGTACTGATAAAACATTCATTTATCAGCGCTTTTTTAGCCCTGATAAAGAGCTACCTTTATCAGCGCTAAAAAAAGTACTGATAAATTTTCCCTTTTATCAGCACTAAAAAAAAGCGCTGATAAAGGGGTACCATTTATCAGCGCTTACTTTAGCGCTGATAAATGAAACATTTTATCAGCGCTTTTAGATAGCGCTCATAAAGGCATACCCCTTTATCAGTGCTTTCTGTTTAGCGATGATAAAGGGCAGCGCTTCCCTTGCCCTGTTTTGTGGTAGTGGCACTTTCATGCTCCCCATTATTAAGTTGTATTAGAGTAGTCTTGGTGATTTATATTAGATCTGGGATATATATATATATATATATATATATATATATATATATTCTATTGATTACATTCCATCTTTCCTATGCTATAGTGAGTCTCCTCCTTAATTTAAGAGTTTATTATATCCATATATTTCTCCCCATTTTTGGGATTTGAAAAAAGGAGAAAAACATAAAGGATTAAGGAAAATAATATAAAGAAACTTGAAACACAGATAAGGAAAACTTATATTCATGAAAGTACAAACGAGTATTACAGATCCCTATCAAAGAATGATCCACATCTAAGGCTTGGGATTTTGAGGATCTTTCTCTTTGTCTTAAGAGTCAATGGTAGGGTTAAAAGGTGGTGTTTTGGATGTAGTAAGGGCTGGTTGAATGGTTACACCAGGTAAATCAATGGTTGTAGGAATAGTAGATGCAAGTCTTGGTCTCTGCTCTTATAGAATATGACTGGGAGGCTGCTCTTGGATCACTGTCTTGATCTGAGATAAATCTTGAGACACTGACATCTAGGTAGGAGGCAGTGAACTAGGTCTGATGGAAATAGTTGTAGGGGCCACTATAGCCTCATACTTTACATGTAGGTAGGGCTTCAAAGCTTAATAAAATCATTGATGATTTCACCCCCATACTGCATATCCTTCTCAAAATCCTCCTTGTTTTCCATTAATTTCTCCAATGTGGGTGTAAACTCTTTCAATTGGCTCACTTGTTTCTTGAATTCCTTAGTCACCAGTTGTATCCTGAGGTTCTCATCCAAGTATTTAAAGTTTTTATTCAATTCATGATTTGTGTAGATTTTATAAAAGTACATGTCCAATTGGTCCTTGATCTCCTTTTGAGCATCAGTAGCCGCATTTCTACATTGTCTAACCATGTTATATACATGATCACTATTCATTTTCACTTTGGAAAGGGTCTCCTTTTCAGATTAATTCATAATAGACTTGATCTCTTCTCTTATCACAGTCCAAAAGGATCCCATATCAGCAGAAGGTCTGGTTACTCTAGAAATAGATGCATTAGAAATTATTTTCCCAATATCCTCTTTCAACTTTTTCAAATCTACATTCAGTAGATGTGTAACAAGGTTCCTAAGAACCTCCATAACATCACAAAGTGTGGTTCTGAAATCATTTGATAAAGATACAATTTCATGATTCATTTTCTTAACTTCTTCTCCCAGCATTGAATTATTTCTCACTATGGTCTCGACTGTAGTGATAAGATTTTTCTATATCTCAGGAATTACAATTCTATAAATATGATCAGCATCTAACTTTTAAATACTCCCATATATTGAAGCTTCATTTCTGACTGGAATATAAGATATCACATATTCACATACATAATCTTTGAATTTATTGATCTCAACCTTGGTGACATAGTCACTAGTCATTGAAGTTACAATAGGCTCATCCCTAGTGGGAAAAGTAGGTGAAGTAGAAGTAGTTGGTTCCACATCAGCTTGTAGAGTAGGAGGAACAACTATCTCCTCATATGAACAATAATCCAGCCCAAAATGGATATATCCTAGATCTCACTTCCACTCTTCAGAATATGTAAAATCTTCAGTCTCCATAGTATCAATTCTTAGTGTTTTTATTTGAGGCATAGGTACAATCTAAGATTCTACTTCTAGACATCAAGCCACTTGAGGCTCCCCCTCATTCTAAGTAATAGGTATAATATGAAATTCAACTTCTTCCTTTTAACCTCTAGCCATAATATTAGCAAGTTAATGAATGATTCTTTGAGCATCATCAAGGTGGTCATGTCCATCCGCATGTCCAACATCTCCTTTCATCATGATCAACACCATCAGCATCAACCTATCCATCAGGATCAACATCATCATGTCTTCTAGCCTCATCATCATCTCTATGCATAAATTTCACACCTGAACTGACTACATCTTGTCAAGATTTTAGTGAGTCACTCACATGTTGGGTCGGAACAAAACAAGGGAATGATGGCAAGAGGGGGGGTGAATTTCCTTTTAAAAAAAGATTAACAAATTAAAATCAAAGTTGAAATGCAGCGGAAAGTAAAGAGGCAAGACACAAGAAATGATAACGGAGTTCGGCCAAAAACCCGGCCTACGTCTCCGCTCCCAACTCAACCATTGAGAGATTCCTACCACTTGCTTTTCAATGGTTTTAGCAAGAAACCCACTAGGCTTTGAGGTAGCATTAGGACCTATTACAGCTTGCTTTTGAATTGGTTTAGCAAGAACCCACTTGCTTTTAATGGTTTAGCAAGAACCCACTATCCTTCTTACAGGTGAAGGATAGCTCACCTTTGACACAAGCCTTTTAAAAGGAAAGGCTTGAAGAAACCTCTTCACACCTTAGTGGTGATGTGAAACCCAAAAGAAAGAGGGGATGAGAAAAGTTTGGGGTTTGTAGGCACAAACCCAATTTTAATCTCAAAATAAATATACAATAAAAAACCTTATATGAGAAGAAGCCTTGGGTGCCTTTGAATGATTGGAGATGTGGAAGGCCGCTTCCAAGCTCCTTTGGTGGAGCTCCTTGGATGTGGAAGTTGTTGGAGCACTTGAGGTTCCTTTGAAGGAAGTCGCCGGAGGTTGGCCAATTGATACAAAATATGTACGGTGGCTTTGTATATTGTCCGGTAGGTGTCCGGGGCTTCCTTGGCCTTTATTTATAGGCATGGAACCCTTGGGGAGTCTTCGGAGCCGTTGGAGAGGCTTAAAGAGCCGTTGGAGGCCAAAAGAGGGTTGACTGGTCAAAGCCAACGGCTAGTTTGACTGGGCTACCGGCTGGCCGGTGCAGGGCCACCGGCTGGCCGGTGCCTTGGCAGAGGAGAAGAATTTGGTCCAGGCTCCACCGGCTGACCGGTGGAGGAGCCACCAGCTGGCCGGTGGGGAGACAGTAGCTGGCACTGTTGACTGGATGCCACCGGCTGGCCGGTGGTCAAGCCACCGGCTGACCGGTGGAACCTGGCAGTGGGCAATGCCTCTGCCAGGTCCACCGGCTGGCCGGTGCTATCACACTGGTTGGCCGGTGGACTGAATTTCATTCCACTTCTTGTCCATTCTTGGGCCAATCCTTTGGCAATATTTTGCCTATCATCCACAACACTTAAAAACAAAGTTAGACAAATAATAAGGTGATTGTGATCATGAAAATCAAACAACGAGGGGAACGAGAGGTACAACAATCTCCCCCTATTTTGATGATCACAATCACCAAAACAATTAAAGTAAAAACATAAATGAAAGGCATGCTTTAATGAATAAAATGAAATGTAAAGCAAAGCATGATCAAAAAGGTTTCTCCCCCAATCAATCAAGAAATTTCTCCCCCTTTGTGATTATCAAAATAGCGTGGGGCATAAAACTTGATTGAGGGAAAGTGTTTGAAAAACAGATATGAGAATTGAAAGATCAATTGAGATTTTTGAAATTGAAATAAAAATTTGAATAACAGTTTGAATTGAAAGTTTTGAATCAAAAACCAATTGAAATTTGAAATTTGAAACCATATGAAATTTTTGAAATTGAGAGTTTTGAATCAAAAATGAATTGAAAAATGAAAAAAGAATCGAGAGAGATTTTTGAATTTAAGAAAATTTCTCCCCCTAAATAAAACAAAAGATCATCGGGGAAACAAAACTATTTTTGGCCCGGAGAGACTCGCCAAAAGGGATTTTTCAATCCAAATTTGTTTCATGGCGGGTCTTCTCCTATAAAACTCGTCCGAATAAAAAATAGATTTGGGTTGACCGTACTGGGCGTTTTTGCAATCACACTCATAAATGAGGTGCCCGGGTTTCTTACAATAATTACAAAATTTATAACTAGAGCTCCCCCTTACAAAAAAAGTGGGTGCATGGGAGGAGGAAGCTTGCTTGGAATAGCCAAGCCCTTGGGTGGTTCGGGAAACGCGTTGGGAACCAAGTAAATTATTCAAATTTTGTTCCCCTTGGGTGAACTTGGCTAGAGTTTCTCTAAGATCCTTGATGGTTGATTCCAAAGAATCAACATTGGGGAAATTTTGGATTTTTAGGGAGAGTTCCTCCTTCTCTTTGAGAATTTGGTCTTTTTCGGAGGAAATCTTTTTGAAATTCTTTTTTAAAGCAACAAATTTTGAAGAGAGTTCATGAAAACCATTTTCTAATTGGTCTCTAGCATGTTGGAGTTCTTCATATGATAAATGATTAAATGAATTAGAAGAACTAGGGGAGAAAGAGGAGGACGAGGAGGAAGATACCTCATGTTTTTCCATTAGGCATTTTGTACCTTGGTCGCTTGAGGAGGAGGAGGAGGAGGATGATGAGGTGTCACTCCATGTCGCCTTGAGGACCTTTTTCTTTCCTTTTTCCTTTGGCGTGGCCCATTTTTTGTTGAGTGGGAAATCGGGCTTGTAATGCCCTTTTTGGCCACACCCGTAGCATTTTACCTTGGGCTCGGATTTTTCGGTGGGTTCTTGCTTTCGGTGCTTGCGGGATTTCTTCTTCTTGTGCTTCTTCATAAACTTGTGCATTTGGCGGGCGAGATTCTCCATTTCCGAGTCGCCGCTTGAAGATGAAGTAGATGAGGAAGATGAGGATGAGGAGGAGCTTACTTCTTTTTGAACCTTGAGGGCAATGTTCTTTGGTGTCTTGATTGGTGTGCCCTCCTTTTGAGCTTGCCTCCTCATCGTGATCTCGTATGTCATTAGGGATCCGATGAGCTCTTCGACCGGCATGTTCTTTACATCCTTAGCTTCTTGGATAGCCGTCACCTTAGGTGCCCATGAGCTCGGAAGGACCCATAGAATCTTCTTGACCATTGCTTCAGCTGAAACATCATCACCAAGAGATTTTCTACCATTGCAAACGTCAGTGAAGCCTGTAAACATTTCAGAAATAGACTCATTTGGATGCATGGAAAAGCTTTCAAAATCTTGTCTATACATGTCTAACCGAGTATCCTTAACTTTGTTAGTGCCCTCATGGGTCACTTCCAATAGTTTCCAAATTTCATGAGATGAGGTGCAAGTGGAAACTCGGTTGAACTCATTTCGGTCAAGGCCGCAATGTAGAGCGTTCATGGCTTTGCCATCAAGCTCAAAGTTTCTAATATCGGCGGGGGTCCATTTGGATTCGTCGGGGGTAGACAAAGTATAACCTTGCATGACAATTTTGTAAATAGGATATCCTATAATTCTTAAAAAAGTGGTCATGCGGGTTTTCCAATAATTATAGTCGGACCCATCAAAGGATGGAGCCTGACCCAAAGAAAAGCCTTCGGGGGCGATAGAAGTTGATGCCATCACAATGGATCTTTGAATTTGAAACCGTTTAAGGTATTACTCAAATTATCCCTTTGATACCAATTGTTGGGTCGGAACAAAACAAGGGAATGATGGCAAGAGGGGGGGTGAATTGCCTTTTAAAAAAAGATTAACAAATTAAAATCAAAGTTGAAATGCAGCGGAAAGTAAAGAGGCAAGACACAAGAAATGATAACGGAGTTCGGCCAAAAACCCGGCCTACGTCTCCGCTTCCAACTCAACCGTTGAGAGATTCCTACCGCTTTCTTTTCAATGGTTTTAGCAAGAAACCCACTAGGCTTTGAGGTAGCACTAGGACCTATTACAGCTTGCTTTTGAATTGGTTTAGCAAGAACCCACTTGCTTTTAATGGTTTAGCAAGAACCCACTATCCTTCTTACAGGTGAAGGATAGCTCACCTTTGACACAAGCCTTTTAAAAGGAAAGGCTTGAAGAAACCTCTTCACACCTTAGTGGTGATGTGAAACCCAAAAGAAAGAGGGGATGAGAAAAGTTTGGGGTTTGTAGGCACAAACCCAATTTTAAGCTCAAAATAAATATACAATAAAAAACCGTATATGAGAAGAAGCCTTGGGCGCCTTTGAATGATTGGAGATGTAGAAGGTCGCTTCCAAGCTCCTTTGGTGGAGCTCCTTGGATGTGGAAATTGTTGGAGCACTCGAGGTTCCTTTGAAGGAAGTCGCCGGAGGTTGGCCAATTGATACAAAATATGTACGGTGGCTTTGTATATTATCCGGTAGGTGTCCGGGGCTTCCTTGGCCTTTATTTATAGGCATGGAACCCTTGGGGAGTCTTCGGAGCCGTTGGAGAGGCTTAAAGAGCCGTTGGAGGCCAAAAGAGGGTTGACTGGTCAAAGCCAACGGCTAGTTTGACTGGGCTACCGGCTGGCCGGTGCAGGGCCACCGGCTGGCCGGTGCCTTGGCAGAGGAGAAGAATTTGGTCCAGGCTCCACCGGCTGACCGGTGGAGGAGCCACCGGCTGGCCGGTGGGGAGACAGTCGCTGGCACTGTTGACTGGATGCCACCGGCTGGCCGGTGGTCAAGCCACCGGCTGACCGGTGGAACCTGGCAGTGGGCAATGCCTCTGCCAGGTCCACCGGCTGGCCGGTGCTATCAGACCGGTTGGCCGGTGGACTGAATTTCAGTCCACTTCTTGTCCATTCTTGGGCCAATCCTTTGGAAATCTTTTGCCTATCATCCACAACACTTAAAAACAAAGTTAGACAAATAATAAGGTGATTGTGATCATGAAAATCAAACAACGAGGGGAACGAGAGGTACAACATCACATTCTCACCATCATCATCCTCATAATCATCATCATCCTCATCGTCAACATCATCATCATCCATTCTCACATAACCTTAAACTCTAAAGACTTAAGTCTCTTCCTCATCTTCATCATCATCTAAAAGAGGTTCATTCAACGTTAATTCTAATGGTGGAATTGTAGGCCCATATAACCTTTATTTAGGGATTTTAGTGATATTTAGGTCACTCCTTTCATCTATAAGAGACCCCTTTTCTCTTTACAGCTTAGTCTTAGCTTGTTCTTCATCTGAATACACAACCTGTCACCAGTTTTAATACTGGGATCAGTTGGATCCCTTAGTCTGGTAGGATGATCAATGGGATTATAATCTTCAAAAAAAATCCCCTCATATACTACCCAAATTATCCTCCATGGGTTCCAAAATATTTTCATCCTTTTCTAGATTTCTTTGTGTAGGAAAAATACACTTCAAGCATTAATCACCTCATCTTTATCCTCCACACATCCAAGATTCTTCAAAATTGCATAAATCATCCTCAGATAATATAGACAAGTTACTTTTCGAGATGGTTTGATCATATCACAATTTTGTACCAAAAGGTACCTACACAGGTTCACTTTTACCTCATTATTCACAAAATAAATCAAGAAAACATTTTGATTCTTTAAGGAAGTAAAATTTCTCTTCCTTGGGAAGATTTGGTGTTTAATTAACTTGAATAGAATTCTGGCCTCTTCATCTAATTCTGAAGATATCAACCTCCTTGTATCCACATTTTTAGAAAACTCTTTCATTGCCTTTTCATAAGAAAATATATTTGAGGTTCGTGGAATGTTACCCAAGTATTCATCAAATATGCCCTCATGCATCATTTTCAATCATTCATCCAACTCTCCAGAAGAAAATGAGATCTCCTTTCCCTTTACCACTAATTTCTTCTGAGCCTCATCGGCTCCTTCCAAAAACACTTCCAAGTAAAGATAAAATTGGTGTACCAGCTTAGGATAGAAAGGTATTTAATTTTCTACAAACTAGATAATCCACCATTGTGATTCCAAAACATTCAGCAAGAGAGACTTGCTCGACAAAAACCATTCGAAAAACACTTCTTTCTCAAGAGTTACTACACAGCTTCCCAACTCTGGATTTACAGAACTTACGACACTACTTGACTATTCTTTCTCACACTTGGACGACGACAATTCAATTGGTCCTTCCATCACGTGCTTTTTCCTCTCTATTATAAAGCTTTGGGTTTGTAGAATGGATTCTAAAGATTGATGGTTCAAAGGTAGAGTGGGTAATGAAAGGTTGAAGGGTAGAAGTAATGTGGATCAATTTAATTTTATCATTTAGGGATTTTAAAACATTATATAAAATCGGTAAAATAAAAAAGATGTTGAAACTGTGTCATTTTTCTTAAAATATATAGAAAAACATATCTTCAAAAAAGGTCCCTATTGGTATCGGTTTCACTCTAACAGTATCGTTCTCAGCTGATCGGTATTGCATGATCGGCTTCACATGATTGATTTCAAACAATCGGTTTCACGCTGGTTGGTTTCACGCAATCGGTTTCACACTGATTGGTTTCACATGATCAGTTTCACATTGATTGGTTCCACGTGATTGGTTTCACAATTATTGGGTCCACACAATTGGTTTCACATGATTGGTGTGACATAAAAATTTAATTTTTTAAAGGGATAAAGATTGAGAGTATTTATAAATTTATAATTTCTAGTTCATGTATGATGTATCTCATTCTATCAAAGATTAAGGGTTTAGTAAAAATGTCAGAAAGTTGATGATCAGTCCCAATAAACTCAAGAGTTATGTCACCTTTTTGATAATAGTCTCTCAAAAATTGACGTCTTACATCAATATGTTTTGTTCTGGAATGATAAATTTGATTCTTAGAAATGTTAATATCACTTGTATTGCCACAATTTATAGGGATATGTCTGAATTAAAATCCATAGTCTAATAATGTTTGTTTCATCCATAAAATTTGTGAATAGTAACTACCAGCAGCAATGTACTCTACTTCAGCAGTTGATAATGCAACATAATTTTACTTTTTACTATACCATGAAATTAGAGACTTTCCCAAAAAGTGACATGTTCCAGAGGTGGTCTTTATATCTAATTTACACCCACAAAATTCCGCATCAGATTAACTAACCATATCAAATGGTTGTCCTCTAGGATAGAACAATCCTAAATTAGTTATATATTTTATGTATTTGAAAACACTTTTAACAGAATTTGCATGTGACACTTTTGGGTTTTCTTGAAATCTTTCACACATACACACACTAAACATGATGTCTATACTATTAGTATTTAAGTAAAGAAAACTCAAAATCATTCCTCTATAATCAATTTGATTAACAAATTTCCCATTTTCATCAATATCCAACTTACAAGTAGAACTCATAGGTGCTTCACTACTTTTAATGCCATCAAAGCCATATATTTTCAAAATATCTTTAGTAAATTTACTTTGATTTACAATAATTCCTTCTTTGTTTTGAAATATTTGAAATCCAATAAAATATTTAAGTTCACCCAACAAACTCATTTCAGGATCTATAGCATCAATTTTGAAAAATCATTTCATAAAGAATTTTTAGAAGAACCAAAAAAATATCATTTACATATATTTGAGCTATTAAAACATCTTTCGAAATTATTTATAAATAAATTTGTATCTACAACTCCTTTTGTAAAACCTTTAGAAATAAGAAAGTTTCTTAACATAGCATACCAAGCTCTTGGATCTTGTTTCAAACCATATAAGGATTTATTTAATTTAAAAACATGATTTGGAAAAAGTTTGTTTGAAAAACCTAGGGGTTGTTCAACAAAGACATCCTTAATTATATAACTATTTAATAATTCACTTTTTCCATCTATTTGATAAAGTTTGAAATACAAGTGTGTTGTATAGGCAAGTAAGATTATAATGGATTCAATCCTAGTTACTAGTGCAAAGGTCTCCTCATAATCAATTACCTCTTCTTGATTATATCCTTGTTCAACCAATCTATCTTTGTTTCTAACTATATTTCCAGCTTCATTTACTTTATTCCTAAACACCCATTTAGTTTCTATGATCATGGTATCTTTTGGTCTATCAAAAAGTTTCCAAACTTTATTTCTCTCAAACTGATTAAGATCTTCTTGCATATCCATCACCCAAAATTCATCATTGATTGAATAATTGAAATTTTTAGGTTTAAGTTGTGACAAGAATGTTTGATGTTACAACTGATTTCTCAAGGAAGCTCTAGTTTGGGTTCCTCTATCTAAGTCACCAAATACAACATCTAAGGGATGGTTTTTAAGGGTTATAGTGGTTCTTGTAAAATTAGGGCTAGTTATTTAAGGATCATCACTTGGTTTAGGTTCATTAAGGCTAGAATATAGGGAATTACAAGAATTGTAAGTTTTAAAATATTCCTTTATAATATATTTAGATGGTTTAGTATTAATTTATAGATTGGACATGTTCCTCTTCAAGATTTTCTAGGAAGGGCTTAGGTTCATGTGGATTTGTTTCATCAAACTTGACATGTATAAATTCCTCCACACATTTGGTAATTTTATTAAAGAATCTATATGATTTGGTTGATCCTTAATATCCAAGTAATATTCCTTTATTTCTTTTAGAGTCAAATTTATCTAGATTATATTTAGTGTTTAGAATATAAACTTTACATACAAATACTTTAAAATAATATAACATGGGTTTCCTATTATTCCACAACTCAAAAGGAGTTTTCTTAAGGATAGGTCTGATTAAGACTCTATTTATTATATAACAAGTTGTATTAACAGCTTCATCCCAAAAATAAATCACTAGGTCATATTCATTGAGTATAGTTCGAGCAATTTCTTGTCAGGTTATATTTCTTATTTCTACTACACTATTATTTTGAGGTGTCCTAGGGGCATAAAAGTTATGACTATACCCATTAAGTGGGAAAAATATTAAAAGTCTTGATTTTAAAACTCAAATCCATGGTCACTTCTTAGATATTTAATTTTAAATCCACAAAGATTTTATACAGTCCTAACATACTTGGTAAAATGATAGAAAGCTTCACTTTTGTGATCTCAGAAAAAGGTCAAAGTATACCTAGAGAAGTCATTTACAAGAACATAAACACAGTTCTTCCCATTGAGACTTTAAACTCAATACATTCTAAAAAAGTCTATGTGAACTAATTTTAGAGGTTGAGAATTTGTAACTTATTTCTTTAGTTTCAATGAGATTTTGTGTTTTTTTTCTTTTGACAAGGATTGCACACTCTATTGTTTGGAAACACTAGTTTTCGAAGGTCCTTAATTAAAACTTTTTTGGTTAATTTCTTAAGGGAGTGTACATTATAATGTCTTATTATTTCTTCATAGTTCCAAGACACTTTTTGAAACACAATTCGGCAGGAAAAATTTTGTGATGCTAGTCTATCTAAATTTACAGTATATATATTATCATTTCTAAAAGCAGTAAATACTAAGTTATTTTTTTCCTCAAAAACATAGAATGAATCATTTCCAAATTTGAAATTAAATACATTGTCACACATTTGAGATATTCTAAGTAAGTTATATTTTAATCCATCCCCATGGAATACTTTAGAAATTGAAAGAGAGTTAGGGTTACCAATCTAGCCTAATCCGATGATTTTTCCTTTACCATTGCCACAAAATGTGACATCTCTTCCATCAATTTTGATGAGATTATTGAATCTTGAGTAATATCATGTCATGTGTATTTAATAGAAATTTTCAAAGTACTAATGATTTCTGCAGGAACTCTTTAGGTAGTTTACCTACAAAACAATTCATCCAATAAAATATTTTGGTACCCATATTTTTCTGGGTCCAGAAACATTAGTAATAAAGGATTTAGGAACCCACAATTGTCTTATGGGTTTCCTACATATAGATTGTAAAGTATTTGAAAAATAAACTTTATTTAGTCTAGAAAAACTTGATGTAGTAAAAAGATTTTTCAGAACTGGAACATGCAGTAACATCTTGATTTTTAGAAAGAGAAATAGATTTTCCAAATTTAGGTATAAAATGTGTTTTAAATGAATTTATTTTTCTTGGATGGTATCCTATTCTAGTAGTATACATAAGATCTATCTATTTACCAAGTAATTGAGTCAGTGTGTTTTTCCCATTGGTAAAATTTTCTTGATCATTCTTTAATTGATCATTAGACAACTTTAGGTCATTATTTTCCATTAAAAGTTGATCGTTTTTCTCTTTCTCAGTAGTAAGTTCAGATTTAGTATTTTCAAAGAGTACATGTTGTTTCTTTAATGATTTATACTTATCCTTAAGTTCATTACAAATTTCCTCAAGCATATTAAAATACTCAAATAGTACATCATTTTTTATATTTTTATATTCAGATTCATTTCTAGAATAATAGTTATTAGGTACATTAGATTTTAAGAGTACCTCTGAGGAATTTTCCATAAATCACAAGTTTGATGTATCATCTATATCATTCTAAGAATAAATTGATTTACTAGAATTGTCCCCATATGAACTTCATGTGGACTTAATTGCTTTCTTATATTTAATATCTCAATACTTGTACTTCTTTTTATAATTTAATTTAGGGAAGTCATCTTTGACATTCCCTCTCCTTTTGTATTCATAGAAAATTATTTCTTCCAATTTGTCAAAATTCTTCCAATCAATTTTCCAATTTCCTTTGTTGTCATATTTTCCTTTATAATTTGGTTTCTTGAATATATTTTTCTTTCTATAAATTTTTCTGAATCTCCTAGCCAGTTGGGCCATTTCCTGATCACTATCTGAAGTTGATTCTTCACTACTTTTACTTTCTACAGTAGCTTGAACTTTCTCTTTGTCTTTTCTCTTATAGGTGGTAGTCTTGAAGGCTACAAATTTTATCTTTGGCTCTTCATCCTATTGATTCACATTTATTTCCTCTTCATACATCATTATTTTTTCAATTAGTTCCTTCACTGGCAGTTTATCAATATCGCATTATTCTCTTATAGATATTGATGTCCCTCTCCATCTCTCTGGTAAGCATCACATAATCCCAATGATCTTCTCCTTTGTTGATACAGCTCTACCAAAAAAAACCACGGTGTAAATAATTTCACTGAAGCTGAGATACATATCAGAAATATATTCATCAGGATTCATTCTAAAATTTTCATATTTAAAAGAATAAGTATTTAATAACATCTCTTTTCCATTATTTGTTCCCTCGTGAGAAGTATCTAAAGCATCCCAAATCTCCTGATAATTTTTATAGGCAGAAATGCGATTAAATTCTCCATCTCCTAATGCACAGTATAAAGAATTTATTTATTTAGATTTATTGTTATGGTAAGTCTTGTTATCTTCATCCCATGTGGTTATAGTAGTATCAGGGAGTTCATATTTACTTTCAATAGCAGACTTTATTTTAATTCCCATTATTTCTAAATGTATTTTCATTTTAAGCTTCCACTAAGCATAATTTGTTCCTATGAAAAAAGGTAGTTTATTAGTAGCATATCCTTCTAATATATTGTCCATAATATTAATTTGGAAAATATTTCAAAGAGATAAAAATTTATTATTAAAATAAATTTTAAAATCTTTGAAATAAAACTACAATCACAGTTGAAAAAGTTTGAAAAATATTTGAAAACTGAAAAATTACTAAATCCTCTTATACCAAATTTTGGTCGTAGTAGAGTACTCAGAAGGGGGTTAATTGAGTATTTTATAAAAATTTCTATTAAAAAATTGGTTCTTTAAAAATTTCCCCCAATTAGAAACATAATCCAAGTTAGTTTGTATTGAATATATAATTGTCTTTAATGTTCAATTAATTTCACAATATATTGATTATTTCTCAGTTATAATACCCTAGAGATAAATATATCTTTTGAAACTAACCTACTAGTTCAAATATATTATAAAAACTCATTAAACTGACTATCAGAGTTTTACTTTGTTTGAATGAGATTTCTTATAAAACATTGTAAAACAAAATAACAATAGGCACAACGAAATTTAAAATAAGAGGTTCAGTCTCAAGTTGAGACTTAGTCCTCTCCACTTAGTGATCACCTACCACCAAGAAGTTTAAATTAATAAAAAAATGTTGATCCACATCCTTGATCAGGTTTCACAATAGAACACAAGGTTGTCCAGGTCACCCTTGACCTCTACCATAGTTTTTCATGGGAAAAACAACAAACAGATCACACATGACCTCTTCCACAGTTCTATGTTGGATACAAATGAATAAATAGAGTTTAAGATTGAGGATATCAAGTATCCTCCAGTTATTCATAGGAGTTAGTGTGTGTGTGTGTGTTTGTAATAGAGAGATACAAACACTGCTCAAAAATGTAAATAAATGAATACAATAGAGATAAATATGTAGAGTAAGGTTTATAAGTCTCTCTGTGTTATGAATTGTAGATTTGGACTCGTTTGATGAAGTAGAAATGAAGTTTGAGTTCTCTTCTGTAAGTTGAATCCAAAATAGAGTGTCAAAGCCTCTGTTTTCTGGATTATAAAAGTATGATATTATCAGCTTCTTGTTCGAAATATTCTCATATCAACTCAGCAGGTTTAGCTTGATTTATTGATTTCCCTGTATGTTCTTCCTTTTGATCTCTTGGTTTTTGGAAGTATACCCAAGAGTTATAGGAGTTCTTATGATTTCTTTTCTTACTACGATCCTATGTATTTTCTATATCTCGAATGATCCATCTTGTTATCCTTTTATCCTTTGAGGTCCAACAGACAAAATAATCTCCCCATGTTCATGTACCTTGTATTATCCTATGAATATCTTAGAAACAACATTAATTAATATTAGAAGCATTAATTTGTCTAAATATGATCATTAGACATAAAGATGAATTAATATAATAATAATAATTTTTATGACTATCTGTGAGTCATAAGTATTGGTGAGTCATTAACATTTCTCTATCAACATCAGTGACTCTCTGTACTTTTTAGTCCATTCCATCAGTATTGGTGACTCTGGGCATCGGTGAGTTATTTGTATTATTGGTCTGTCCAAACATCAGTGAGTCATCATCAGTGACTCATTTTGAACTATCGGTGTGACCGATCATCAGTGACTTTTCCATCAGTGTGTTGTTTGTTCTATCGGTGAGCCATGTATTGGTGTCTTCTTTGATCAGTGAGTCCTCATCGGTGACTCCTTTGAACCAATCAGTGTCAGAGACTTTGAAAAACTTACAAAGTGTATGTCTTATACAAAATAGTACCAAATTAAGTGAAATTCATAATTACATGTTCATATACACTTGTAAATATATTAAAACACAAATATCCATATTTTATTGACTTGTTGAAATGTATTACACCATGTGACATAATTTATTTGTTTATAAATATTCATTGACATGATTAAAATTAGTTATAACATAATTTGTGAATTATCATGATTTTTAAATTGGCATGATTTATGATTATTAAAACAACTATCTCACGATGGTTCCAATGGTGTTTCTTTCATGTTTTTCACATGGTTAAACAAATTATGTTCCTAACAATGTGATGTTCCCCTTTCAAGAAGTAACAGTTGCAAGGTTGGCACATGATTTGGCCTACCTTGTGGTCAACCCATGCACAGTGTTAAATGTGGGTGAAGTAACTTTCTACCCCTATTAAATAAATTTAACCTTAATTATTTTCCTATTACTTCATTTCTATAGTCGCTCTTTCCTTCTCCCATGATTGAATCATCTCCTCCCTCTCAAACTAGAGATCAAATAACTCCTCCAAACAATCTCTATTTTTTTCACCATCAGAAGAATCATGTCCATCTTGGTAATCCCTTTGATCCTCTTTAATCTATTTCATGTTCTTCATACCATATGTTGTACTATTTTCATCCCATATCATTTTTCCCATTTTTATGGATTTTTATGATTTCATCATTTTCTTCCAACCCATCTCAAATAATATTTTGAGGCTATATGAGGGAAGCTCTATTAAACTATAGTAGGTGGTCTAGTTACGTTCTTGTCATTTTGTTGTTTTCCATAAATTGTGTTGTGGTTCAATAAGCTGAAACCTTTTGGAATCACCCCTAATTTTTCAAATTAATTAAAGGTGATGCCTTATCACACCTTTGGTGACCCGAGCTTGGGTTGAATCAATCCCATGGATTGATCGCCTGGATTCATGACATCCAATTAGGTGTGAATCACCCATAATACTTAATTTCCCTTTTTTCTTATCTTGTTGAACACCCCTAAGGTGTTTTGATGCATATTAAATACCTTGAGCTATAACTTCAGTTGTTTTGGGTGAGAAACCTAGTGAAAATGAAACATCCCCAGCCCAGGAGCCACTAACCAGTTCTTTAAGCTGGGTTATCACATGACCTCAAGAAGGGATCCCTATACACCAAAGGTTTCCAACTAGGTGCGAGGGTCTAAATTATTCGCATGGGGAGAATATAACATCTTACCAGAGTAATCCACAACAGATAATATCCATAAATTGCAGAACAATGTAAGAAAATCAATGAACAGGCATAAATAAACATTTACCAAATTGGGTACAACCCATATCCAACAGTAGATATGTCATTTCATCCTACAATGCTAAGTAAAAAAACCAAAATAAAGACAACAACAGAATCCTCAAATGATCCTGAATCCAAGTATGGAACCTCATTTATGCATGTACCATGTTAAACTCAACTCCGCCATTGTCCTAACCTGCAACCATGAAATCTTCTTGGGTACCCACTGGTGGACCGGGAAGGGTGTGAGTACAACTCAATAGGCCACCACCAACGGTGTCTACAAAATATCCAGTCTAATAGACAGTGCATACAACATGAAATGAATAACAAGTAAATAGAGGACAATTCAAAATCAATTAGTTGACAAGGTTAAATAGAATCATTCCTAATATTGATTCCAATTTTATTTACTTAAACCAATTTCATTAATTAATTCACTTTCATCCTATGTTCAACGAACAAGGCATAATCAACTAGCTCAAGCACAAGGGAGATGAGTCAAGTTCCCTACCTCATAAAGGATAACATATTTCTCAATCAATAATATCACCTACCCTGGAGCCCTATTCCAGGTAATTACATCAAATACAACCATTGGTGGAATAGATCATCATTATGACTCCCCAACCCATGTATTCCAAGGTAGGGTTAGCGCATCAGTCCAACCCGACCCATGGGAGGAGCCTTAGTCCTTCATCCCACCACAATTCCATGTGAAAATTCTTATTTATTCATTCATTATGAAAAAATAATACCATAACCAAAAAAATGATGCATACAAAAACTATAATCCAATAATCAACATGATAATTTTAAATAATTCCATGGCCAACTAACACATTTTCCAATTACATTTCTTAGCCCATTAGTCCCAATTCTCATTCCCATGTCTCTCCCACTAAGAATATTAAATAATTTCCTAGATTCATCTCATTAATCATATTTAACCACTTCACATGTCATCAACAAATCAACATAGTCAATAAGGGCTCTTCTTTGTCACACAATGACCTAGAACTTACTTGGCTAATTTCTAGACCTGGTAAATATTGGCACACCCCAGGGATGGCCTCAAATGGTTCAAATAATCAATGTTGCATCCCATGGGGAACACAAGGGTTTCCATTCATCATTTAGACACCCATTATTCCAAATCCTACTAAAGGGTTCAAAAGCACAACAAAAAGTGATAAAGAACAAAGTTGGACATGCACGCATCTGCAACGAAACTATGGGATACAACTTATAGACCACATACCTTGAATTTGTTAATGGACATACTCTAAAACAAAGACTTATATCCTAATTCAAACCCTCTTAAAATCATATACCTAGATCTCACCAGAAAATAGGGGTTTTAGAGCTTCGGATGAAGATGGGAGAGGAATATAAACCTTTATCGAGAAAATGAAACAAAGAGAAGATTAGACTCACCTGGGGCATCGATCCACAACCAACGATAGTCCAAACAACCTAGAATCGAAGGAGAATCACTCTGGGTAAGTTTGGACTGTCAATGCACGCATATAGGGTTCTAGGAGGAGGAGAGGATAAAAATCCGGAGTTAGACATAAAAACCCTAGGTGGAATTTTTGTAATTTTTTCCAAATTTACTAGGTCATACGATTTTCCTACACAATTTTTGTAATCGTTCTCAAACTGTGTGCATGCCACTATCCAAAAAATCACCCCCCTTGCATAGTTTCCTAGAAGTTCAATAATATTTTTACCATGTTCAAACCATGAAACATGCCCAGAAAGACCCTTTTTCCTCCTCTTGCATTCCCCAAACTCTCAGGACACCCCCAAGCCTTCTCATGAATTTGGGGAAACAGTTATTTAACCAATAAAAGGGGCTTAAACTAAAACATAAAAAAATAACTTATAAAGAATCTGGGATCATACAACATCCCCACCTTATGATGGCTCATCCTTGAGGCACTCTTCCCAAGCATCATTGAGTTTCCAAAGAAAAGAGATCGGGTCACTAGTTCTATATTCTCTAATTATCGCACCCAAATTTCTTCTTGAACATTTCCATACTGACATATAATATGAACCAATGACACAACCTTTACTCGCATGATCTTCTCACTATGATTCACAATATGAACAATATTTTCCTCAAAGGATGCATTAGCATCAAGATCAACATCATCATTGTTCATCACATTAGATGCATCAGGGTGGTACTATTAGATTTTTGAAACATAGAAAACATCATGCATCCCACTATACCATTTTGCAAGAGACAATTGTTATGCCCCCAGTCCAATCCTCTCAACAATCTCAAACGGCCCCATATACCTAGGTGCTAACCTTCCTTGTTTTTTTAATTCGATGGTGACCCATCCTTGGTGACTCCTGAAGGAACAACCTATCACCCATCATGAATTCGAGAAGCTGATGATGACAATATGTATATGACTTCTATCTACATTGTGCCTTCATCTTTCACTTTTGAATCAACTAAACCTTTTCTGAAGTCTCCTGCACGAGACTCAAACCTAACATCTTAGACTCCCCGGCTTCTAACCAACACAACAGAGATCTACACGGCCTCCCCTAGAGGGCCTCAAAGGGTTCCAACTAAATCATATCCTGAAAAATATTGTTGTAAGAAAGCTTAAGAAATGATAAATGATTCTTCTAAAACCCACCAAAACCCATGAAACAAGATGTCAACATGTCCTTCAACACTTGAATTGTATGATCTGACTATCCATTAGTCTGTTGGTGATAATATATAATAAAAAATACCTGATTACCAAGTTCCCTATGTTACCCTGACTAAAAGCCTGATGTGAAATGCAGATCATGATCTGAAACTATAGTTCTTGGAACACCATGCAACCTCACTATTTCACGAACATATAATTCACCCAACCGATCAACTGTGAATGTTTCCTGAATTGGAAATAAATGAGACACCTTAGTCAGTTGATCCATAATCACCTAGACTACGTCATTATTCTAAGGCTTCCTTGGATGACCCACTATGAAATCCATAATTACATTATTCCAATTCCACTTTTTAACGGAAAATTATTTTAACATACCTCCTAAGTGTTGATGTTTGGCCTTATCCTATTGACAACTAAGGAAACACTCCACAAAATCTTCAACCTCTTTCTTCATTCCCAGCCACCAATACTATTGACGAATATCAAAATACATTTTAGTCATACCAGGATTCACTTCCCACCTTGAGGCATGGAAATCATGCATCAACTCTTCTTGCATACATTTAAGCACCACAACAAAGACCCAAACATAAATAATTCCATCACCACCCACATCATATTCAGAAGGTGACTCATCGCCTTTAAGATTTACCTTTATAAAAAAACTCTAGATCCTCCAGCTGACTCTCATTCATCCATCTCAAAAGTGAGGAATCAATTTATATATTTGAAAGGGTCATATCATTATTCCCATATTGTGCCTCTAGATGCTTTTCATAAAAAACCATCATTCTCCACTCATAGAAAGATTCCAAAAGCACTTGATTCTAGTCTTCTAGCTTAGAGAATATGCAACACTATTCCCTTTCCCTGGTGTTTAAACCAACTCAAAATCAATGGATTGTAGGTACTCGACACACCTTTACTATTGAACATTCAAATCTCGTTGCGACAATATGTACTTAAGAATTTTATGATCATTAAACACCGTTAACCTTTTCCATAGTAAGTAATGCCTTCAATATTTTAAGGTATAGACCACCATAGCCAGCTCAAGGTCATGACTAGGTTAATTTATTTTGTGAGGAATCAACTATATTGACCCATAGTCTATAACCTTATCATATTACAGTAACATTTCCCCAAGTCCAACACATGATGCATCACAAAACAAGGTGTACTTACAAAGTTCAGATAAGATTAGAATTGGTGTGGTAGTTAGCCACTTCTTCAATCCTTGAAATGAATTATTGTATACCTATAACCATTTAAACTTAACCCCCTTCTTGGTTAAACATGAGATCAACACCACTAAATGAGATAAATCCCTAATGAACCTCCAGTAATAATCAGACAAACCCAAAAAACTTCGAAGGTCAGAAACATTCATGGACTAATCCCAAGACACCACAGCCTACACCATCTCTGGATTCAATCACACACCTGACATGGAAATTATGTGTCCCAAGAAATTCACTTTATTAGTCCAAAAATATAATTTTGATAACTTAGAATAAATCCTATTTTCTCTTTAGTGTACTCAAGATGATGTCAAGATGTATCGCATGATCATCAAGTGTTCATGAGTACACAAAGATGTCATCAACAAAGATAGCCATGAACTGATCTAGATATGGGTGAAATATATGATTCATTAATTCCATAAACATAGCTGGTGTATTGATCATACCAAACAACATCACCACAAATTCATACAACTCATACCTACTTCAGAAAGATGTCAGTGGTATGTCAGAAGGTCTCACCCTTAACTGTTAGTAACCTGATCTTAGATCGATCTTAAAGGGAACTAAGGCACCACTCAGTTGGTCAAACATGTCATCAATTCTGGGAAGAGGGTATCAGTTTTTAACTATCATCTGATTAAAGTTCATGTAATCGACACATAACCTCAAATAACCATCATCCTTCTTAGCAAATAGCATGTGTGATCTCCATGGTGACGTACTCAGTTGAATGAATCCTTTTTTCTCCAACTCATAAAGTTTAACCTATAGTTTCTGGAGTTCTATCGGTGCCATTTGTTATGGTGGAAAAAAAATTCTTCCCCTAGTGGAAAATCAATTGTGAACTTCACATCCCTTTCAGGTGGTAGTCCCAATAAATCTTTACAAAACACATCTTGAAACTGATCCACCATAGTAGGAAATACATACCACTCTACTTCTCTATTATCAATAATAAGTCATGACACTTTGGTCGTGAGTTCTCCCAATTGCTGAAAAATTATACATGCATGACCTGCTCAAACATCCCACTCACCACGAAACATATAAGTGTCTCCATCAAGAGATGTGAATTTGACACTATGACGATAACAATCGATATGAGCCTGATATGGCACTAGCCAATCCATGCCAAAAATCAGGTCAAAACCTAACATCTCAAGGAAAAACAGGTTCTGAAGATAGTGATAATGACCAACCACTAAAGAACAATCTCTAGACTATATGATATCCTCAACTCACACCCATAACAGGGTATCAATTGACATAACCCCACACACCTATTCCATATCTAGGCCCAACACAACAAAGAACTGTTTAGAGATAATAGAGTGTGTGGAACCTATTTCAAATAGATAACTAGTGAGTGTAGACGCTGTAAGAATCATACCTTGAATGTTATATGGATCATCCTTTCCACCACTATGTGTACATAGAAATACGTGAAGTTGTCATGTCCCTCTAACATAGGTCCTAGCCTGACTACCCTGCACTGCATTTCCATGCTGGTTTGTATGGTCTCGACCCAGAGTTCCGCATCCACCACCCCTAGTTGTACGACCTATGGAGTTCCAATTACCTACCTGATATGGGGTATCCAACCCCCTACCTACACTCTACACTAATCTCTTTCCTCTATTATTTTCTGACTATCATGTGTTCCTACAAAACCTCATCACATGGAAAAAAATTCACATGATTTTCACTTAACTAGTGGTTGGGAACACTAAATTAACAAGTGTCCTAGCCTTCCACACTGATAGCAACAAACATGGTCAATAACCTAAGGGACTAATTTCTTCTTCGGGTTGTGTTTTCCACCATTTACATGGTGATAATTCTTGAAGTGGCGCTTCCTACTATCAAAATTTGTACCACTGGTTCACCCCACTATAATTTAATATTTGCTTCTGGAGGCCTCTTTGAGGTTTCCTTCTGATATAAGGGTCTGATCCATCACCTCAGAAAACCTCTTCAACCAAAAAATATTTACCTAGGATCTGATATCATTCTAAATTCCATCCTGAAAGAACCTCTTTATAGCTGCATCATATCCCACTAAAGTAGGAACAAAACATTGCATGTCTATAAATCGTTATGCATACTTCATTACGGACATCATCCCTTGAGTCTGTCTCATAAACTCTGAATCCTTTTCTTGACGTAAGGTTAATTGATAGTAATGTTCCAAAAACTTTTCCTAAAAACCTTCCCACAACATACCCTCTTCCTGTTTAGTCTTCACTAGGATATCCCACCAACACTTTTCCTGGACCCACAACATATAGGATGGTAACTTGACCCGCTTTTCAGGAGGAGTCCCTAAATGATCAAGAATTTTCTGGATAAAATATATCTAGAACTAGGCTACCTCTAGCCCACCCTCTATAGTAATGGTCGGAGGGTTCTGTAGCTAAAACTTCCTAGTCAGATCAAAAATACGTGGTGCAACTCACCCTAGATCTTGTTCCATCATCTATATAAAATGACAAAAGTTATCATAGAACTTCTCTTCCCTATTATATTAAACCATTGAATCCTCATGATCTACTATAGGGGGATCATTCTCAGCAACATCCTCTTGTTTTCCAACCAGAACACATCTTCATGTTGGCATTTCTATACAATTCTAAACACGAACTTTATAACACAAACCATAAATCCTTCACAATTATGAAAGGAAGGTTCATCACAAGCCACCAATAAACCATTTCGCATACACCACCCAAATGGGTCTGATCATACCCAACACACTACCCTCATCCATTTATAATAAGCAATATGGGTAACATAGGATAATTAACTCACATAGTTACAATACTCTTATTCTACATCATATCAAACAATTCCCATATCACAAATTACTTCAATTACATTTTAATTTTCTAACCACCCTTATCAAGAATAATCCCTGAATTATTATTTAACATTTTTCTCCCCTTTTTACCCCTTTGTGTCATTTTTTAAGACACAATATTTTCCACTTTTATGAAAATCAAATATATTCTACTCTCTATGTCCCACACACTCTCCCATTGTGTGCTTCCACTATGATTCATGTCACTTATAAAAATAGGTTCCTAAAATGATGCCTGAATGCACAATCTCTTGTCATTATGGCCATGAGAAAACTATCATAAAACTATCACATTACACAAGAATTGTATCACCCAATATTTAAATATCATAAAATATAACAAAAAATAATAAGAACAACAATTCTCTCCTAGGGTGACTTGGTTTTTTCCTCGTACTTGGGTTAGATACTCCTAAGCATGAGCTCATTACCAAGGCTTGACACCTTTAAATCCTTATATCTACCATTACCAAATAGTAAGTCACAGAAAAACATACTATGATACCACTTTTTAACATCCCTGACTCGGGATCCACTAATCGGTGCCCCGAGCCGAGTCATCACAAGACCTCAAGTATGACTCCCTGTATGATAGAGGTTTCCAAATAGCAACAAGGGTATAAATTAGTCATGCGGTGAGACTATAACCTCTTACCAGAGTGATCCACAATAGATAAATAAGCATAAATAATAGAATAAGGTAATAAAATCAATAAAGAATCATAAATAACCATTTCCCAAACTAGTTAGAAACCATATACAATGGAAGATATGTCATGTCATGCTATAATTCCAAGTGAACAAAACCCAAAATAACAACAAAAATAGAATCCCCAAATGGTCCTAACTTCTTTTCTAGACCCTCATCCATTCATGTACGATGTCCAACTCAAATACCTAGCATAGGTACCCTTCCCTTATCTTAACCTGCAAGTAGGAATTCTGCTCAGGTACCCAACGGATCAGGGTGTGAGTACAACTCAGTATTCCACCACCAATGGTGTCTACAAAATATCCAGTCTAACAAATAGTTCATGAAGTATGAAATGAATAAAAAGTAAATGAAGTACAATTCAGTATCCATTAGTTGATGTGGTTTTCTAGAACCATTCCTAACATTGTTTCCTATTTCAATTACCTAAAATATTTTCATTACTTAATTCACTTTCATCCTATGTTCAATGGACTAGGCATAATCAACCAGCTCAAGCATAAGGGAGACAAGTCAAGTTCCCAACCTCGTGTGGGATAACATATTTCAATATCAATAATATAACATACCATGGAGCCTCAGTCTAGGTAATTCAATCAAATATAAACATTGGGTCATAGAGCATCAATTCGACTCCCCAACCTGTGTATTCCAGGGTGGGGTTAGAGCATTAGTCCAACCCGACCCGTGGGAGGAGTCTCGGTCCTTTATCCCACCACCAAGCCATGTGCACATACTTATTCATTAATTCATTAAACACAAATCATACCAAAACCAACACAACTTATGCATACCACAATCATAATCCAATAATCAACATCAGAATTAGAAATCATGCCCTAGCTTGTTCACATATTTTCCATTTACATTTCTTAGCCTATTAGGCCCAATTCCCATTCCCATGTCTATCCCACTAAGCATATTCAATAATTACCTTGTTTCCTATAATTAATCATATATAACCATTTCACATTCTATTACCATATCAACATACTCAACAAGTTTTCTACATTGTCACACAATGACCTATCACTTACTTGGATGATTTCTTGGCCCAATAAATATTGACACACCCCATGGATGGCCTCAAATTGTAAAAATCATCCCCATTGCATCCCATGGGGATCATGAGGGTTTTCATTCATCATTTATAAACCCATTATTCCAAACCCTACCAAAGGGTTCAAAATCACAATAAGAAGTGACAAAGAACAAAGTTGGACATGCACAAATCTACAATGAAACTATAGGATATAACTTATAGACCATCTACCTTGAATTGGTTGAAAAATGAACTCCCAAACGAATCCTTAGATCTCGATTCAAACCCCCTAAAAATAATTTACCTATCTATCACCAGAAAATAGGGGTTTTAGAGCTTCGGATAGAGATGGTAGAGGAATACAAATCTTAATCGAGAAAAAGAAACAAGAACAATATTAGACTCACCTGGGGCTTTGATCCAACACCAATGGCATTCCAAATAGCTTAGAATCGAAGGAGAATCACCCTTGGGAAGGTTGGGTCATCCAAGATCACATCTAGGGTTAAAGGAGGATAAGAGAAGGAAATTCATGAGTTAGTCATAAAATTCATAGGGTGTCATTTTTGTAATTTTTTTCAAATTTACATGGCCACACGGTTTTATTTCATGGTTTGCAAAACCGTACACAGACTATGAACATGCCACTATCTATAAATCACCCCACTCAAATGTTTTCATGGGATTTTTTCATGGTTTTCTCCAACCATGCACAAATAATGCAACATGCCTAGAAATCCCCTTTTTCCTTGTATTTTTTCCCCAAACTCCCAGAACACCACCAAGCCTTATCATGAATTTGGGGGGACACTTATTTAACCAAAAGAAAGGACTTAAAATAAAACACAAACAAAACATACCTTATATAGAATCTAGGATCTTATAGAAAATCCCTTTCACCTCATTCCATTTATGAATGGAAGAATTAAATTGAATTGTCCAAGTGCCTATGTCTTATGCGATATAAACTAAATGGGATTTCCCATTGGTTTTCCTTGACCAAAATTTCCATGCAATATAAATTCTTAAATTAATGAAATATTCTTTTTTTACACATTCTAAAAATGTATATGTCTTATTCATCTATGTAACCTTATTGTCAATGGTGAAACAAGGGGTTCTGATTAAAGGATCCCTTAGAAAGACTCTCGTGCCTCCCTGTTTAATTTTTATTTCCTTGTAAAAAAATTTGGAAGTGACATCAGCTATTTTTTGGATGGGATTTATGATCATTCTTTATTGTTTACCTCCAGATGAGTGACACTATTTCCCTAGGGGAGACCCCTTGGAAAGGATCGAAGGCATGATTGGTTATATCATACCTCAAGATAGACTCGAACCCCTACATGTGATACCAAGTATAGACTCAAAATCTAGTAATTGAAATTTTTAAACCATTATTTGAGTGGTACATGGGACTCCATCCTTGGGTAACCATAGATAGACTCTTTAACACTGGTTATATGGTGATTCCATCAAGTGATACTTAGTAAGTCTCTATAGGTTTCTATTGATGGGATCAGGGTGTCTCACTACATTTTATAAATTGTTTTTAAAAATGAATTAATAAAATAGTAAATGAATGTTTTCAAATGAGAATTGATTCCTTTGGATTAAAAAATGTAGGTGCATGTCCTGTAATCCCATTCACAAGCTTGTGGATAGTCCATCTTCTTACACTTTATCCCAGTTAAAATACCATTATAGGTTCTTTTAGTTTATACTCATCATATTATGCTAAAGAATTTATATTGGACAGGTATCCAAGTGCAACCCAGTCCAATGCATTTATTTCTTTCTTTCTTCTTTTCATTTGATTACTATAGTACACTTCTTCTTTTTTAGAATGTACGTTATGGATTGGCCTAGACACCATGGGTTCTGTCCTACTGAGATCTTATCTCACACCCTTCTCAAACACCTTTGGTACCCAAGTAGACTTTATGGTTGTAGGAATAGACATAGTAAAGAACCCAACTTCCAATGATTGATTGAATTGCATTATAAGTATGGGGATGGGAGCAGAGGACCGAGCATATGCTTGAGATTATAGAAATAGAATTTTTTGTCCATTTTGTTCAATTTTTAAGCATGGTGTATATGCATGTATCCCCTTCCCCTGGAATAGTCATTTTGTATAGATACATGACATAGAATCACATCATATAGTATCTTTTTCTTATTCATCATCTCTTACTTCCTATTTAGCTCGATTGTTATATTATATTTGTTCATCTACTACCTTATAATTAATATTTCTTCTTATATCTTTTATTATATTATAATATATATTTATATATATATATGTTTCACTTTGATCAATGAGGGCATAGTATCCCCACGGACACACCCTAGGCCCTTGCTTCTAGTCGGCATCATCTCGCATTCAGGGAGGCGTGCTTGAGGTCTTATGGACCACCATCTTTGGGAATAGCTAGGTGGAATCTAGGGTGGGATGATACAAAGTATAAGGATAATACAAAGAATAGAAAAATATCTGTGAGTTTTTTTGAATTATATACTGAGTTAGTTCCCTTGTTTCGCGCGGAATCCGGGGATGACCTCCTGGACGGGAGATTCAAACGTTCCGATCGGTTTCTAACGGGTTTGTTCGTAGAACCGGAAACATCCAATGATTCCACATCTGTTTGGACCTACTTTCCAAAGGCAGGCGCTCATTAGCTTGTGGGCTAATGAGGCTTGGGAATTTGCATTGGTCGAGAGGATGGGAGGTCGGACTCATCACACCTTTTTGAGGGGAATTATTGTCTACTCCGGGACTCTCTTTATAGATTTAAGTTAAGTTCGTGAATCCTTATTACATTACCAAGTATTAAATGAGCTTTCCTTTAGTTTTAACAATCAATGATTAAATATGCAAGAAATTTAGAGAATCTTTTATATGTATTCGAGGTTCTTCATCAATATAGAATCATCTATATTTGTTTAGAGATTCTTGGTCAATGGTATCCTTCAAAACATTTATATAAAAGTCTCTTGGTCATTTTGATGACCAGGCTGGTTTTAAAGCCACTCAATGGGGCACTTGAAGTTTATCGTCATTCAGAAGGACAGAGATTATTTCAATGTTGGGATCGAACCCATAAATGGGCTACCTACGTATCCTTTGTTTTGAAAAAGGAATCAGAACCCACGTAGTTCGAGGAATGGGATATGATGTTTTATGATTGATGGCTCAAAGATGAATGTCATAATTACTTTTACACTCTAAGCTCACGTGAGTCATGCTCGGTGTGAGAAACAAGAGGTATTGGTAAAATTTAGACAATTGTGCCATAAAAGATGCAATCATAAGAATTTGTTTTGGGGCTTATGTATAGATGATTGCCCAGATAGACGAAGGTTTAGGATTTACTTTTAGGGAGAAAATCCAAGAACAGGGTCCACAAAGTTATATGTGCTTCATGGAGATTTGAATACTCTAATCTTGGGGCTTACTCCTAAGGAGGATGCCCAAGTTAGGAGGGGACTTATGATTGGGTTTTATTCCTGAAAAGAAAACCCAAATCAAAGGTAATTTATGACTGGTTAAGAGAAATTTTAAGAGACTTGGGGCTTACTCCTAAGAAGGATGCCCAAGATTTATGACTAGGACTTATTCCTGAGAAGGAAGCCTAGGTTAGGGGACTTGGGGCTTACTCCTGAAAAGGAAGCCCAAGGTTATGACTGAGTCTTATTCCTGAAAAGGAGACCCAGGTTAGGGATCAAGGTTTGGGGCTTACTCCTGAGGAGGATGCCCAAGATTAAAGGACTTGATTGGGGCTTATTCTTAAGAAAGATGCCCAGATCAAAGGTTTTTATAACTGGGGATTTATTCCTGAAAAGGAGACCCAGGTTAGGATTCTCTCATCTTAAAGGATGAGATTGAAATGAATGAACTCTCAATCTTTGGTGACATAAAGATGTTTAAATCACTAGGTTTTGAGAGATATTTCACAGAATTCCTTTCAGATAAGGATGTCAAATCAAGAAATCATGCCATAAATGGCTTTGAAGAGTATCTTGAAGACTGAATCTTGAATAGGAAGGGTGAAATGTCTTAAGAGGGGTAAAAATGGGAAAGATGGGCACCCAAAAAGCTAGGGGCGCGCAAGTCTTGAAAGGCGCGCAAGTCCTGCGGCGGCGCGCAAGTATTGGTCGCGCAAGTATACTTGCGCGACATGAGGGGTACTTGCGAGACATTCAACCAGTATTGAAATGCTTGAGCGACTCTTTTTTAAACCCTTTACCATCCTCTTGAGGTTCTTCCCTAAGAGGGACGCGCAAGTTATATTTCAGGAATTAAGTAGGCGCGCAAGTGTTTGATAAGTTTCAACACTTAGGCCTTCCTTTTTCTCTTTAGATCTTCCGTTCTAGGTAAGAAATTACCTTAGAAGTGTTCAGGAAGCTTTGAGAAGAGACTTGGGCGTCGGGAGCTTCAATCCGAGTTTCTGGAAAAAAATATTTTTTGAATGGGGGGCCCACAGGGTCTATTTATAGGCAAAAGAAGACCCCGGGCGGTTACTGGGCGGTTACCAGGCGGTTACCACATATGTCGCGCAAGTCCCTTGCACGAACATGAGGAGTCGCGCAAGTATTGAGGCGGCGCGCAAGTGTACTTGCGCGACCAAGAGGGAACTTGCGCGATCTATGGGAAATGTTCTCCTTTTTTATCCCTTTGTCGATTTTTGATGTTTCTTCAAAGGATTAATCACTTTGAGCTCAGATATTCCCTTTTCCGATCTTTAGATTCTGTGACGAAAGGAGCGTCAACAAAAGTCCCCCCTCAGAGTTGGATCCGGAGAGAAAATGAGGATTTGACTCTGAGGAAATTGAATTCCTCAAAAGGAAAAGGGAGGGCGCGCAAGTCTTTCAGCGTCAGTGGGTGGCGCGCAAGTCTGCGTCGCGCAGGCTTTGAGCGCTCTGGGTGCGGCGCGCAGATAGGCCCCCTGGCCTATAAATATACCGCTTCCGGCCGTAGATGGCATCTGAAGTTCCGGATTTCTCGAGCTCTCGCCGCGCAAGTCTTCCTCGCCGCGCAAGTCTCTTGTTTTCACTGTTTCTTCGCTGCCGCGCTACTCTCAAGGTAATAGGGCTTGCGCGGTAATACTTGCGCGACCAAAACTTGCGCGGCACATGTATCACTTGCGCGACATCTCCATACTTGAGCGCCTTAATGCCTTAGCCATTTTTTTCAAATTCTTTCACAAATTTTATGAAAAATAAAACCCATTTAAGAGTTTAATTTATTCAACTCCTGTGCAGATTCAATGGCTCTTAGACCTGGATTAATTGATGAACTGTCTAGCAAGCGGATAGATGATATGATGAATATCATTGGCCATGATTACTATACTGTCAAAAACAGCACTCTTCCAGATTTGGCTAAGTATCTGAAGAAATATCATCACGACTTTCCTCACTGGACTTACCTACCTTTGTATGGTCATGGTCATCTGCAAGAAGTCATTATTCCAGAAGTAAAGAATTATCTTCCATTTTCTTGGTTTCAGAATTATACCAATTTTGCTTCAGCAAATATCTCAGGTGGAGGATCATTTCAAACTGCTGGAACAGTGGAGAAGGCTTATGTGATGCATCATAGCCCTTGCACACCAGATCTGAAAAAACATACACCTGAGCTTCAACCACATTGTCATCCTTCAATCTTCCGAAATGCTCAGATGGATCAATCCAAAGGCTGGAAGAAAAGTTGGGATTTCCGTCCTGGGGGAGGTGTGAAACCAACTTGGATGTGGGTATACTGGGTGCGACAGACTTGCGCAGAGTTTATTGAGGATCTGAAGAGAGCTGCAATATATGAGGCTGTTTGGGTTGGGCAAACATATATTTACAGACATGATATATTCGTGCCAGAGATACTCAGCCATTGGAGTCCAGCGACTAATTCTTTTCACTTGACTCATGGAGAAGTAGGTATCAGTTTGTGGGATGTCCACAAGATTTCAGGAGCTCCAATCTTGGGCGATATGTATGATGAATTCATTCCTCCCAAGGTGACTTGGAATGATCCAGAGAAGACTCCTGCTTTGGCTCGAGAATTATTCAAAATCTTTCACAAGCTCAAGAGTTCAGAGACCTCATTAACTCATTTCAGAAAAGATATCCATCCGGAAGAATGGATGAATGTGTTTCTTACTGAGAAGAAAGGGATGGAGCCAAAGGAAAAAGGATCCAAGAAAAAGAAATCCAAGGATACCCGGCCCAGACGTCCTACCACTTGTCCAAAACCTGAGAAGAGAGGAGCTCCTGGCACATTCTGGCCAACTCTAGAAGCAGGAGAGTTTGAAAAATGGGGCTATGAAGTGAATCAAAGAATTCCAAAGAAAACTCGTCTGGCGGGTTTCTTGGCAATGTGGCTCAGTATTTATCTCTTGCCGGTCAGGGATTCGAAGGGAGGCGTTAGGCCAGGGACCTTCGTCATTGCGGCCAAGTTGGCTGAGGGAAAAATGGTTGGGTTAGCTACCCCCATTTTAGCAAAGATTCACAGAAGTTTACTTCACGTCTTCCAGGGTAAATCTCCTTTAAGAATAGTGGGACCATTCCAGGTTTTGTGGGGATGGATCGCCACTCACTTCAGGACTTACAATGTACAGAATGGATTACAAATTCCTGGAAGCTCTTTCAGACCGTCAGTGCAAGCATTCTCTGGAATTTCTCCATTAGATGTCAATGGTTATGACATAAAAGTAAGACTAAGCATGTATAAGGAATTCAACTTCTTTCCTTATGGAATTCCGCCATCTGGGCGGTTTGTTGATGATGGGAAAGCCCCTTTGGATTTGAGGGCATACATGCTAGCTTGCAGGGATGGCGTGTTAGTAGCCAGGATTGATGGAGAAATCATATGCGAGGCCTATGCTCCATATAGATTTGCACGCCAATTCAAATGTTTGCAAAAGATTGTTGTATCCCCTCCAGTACATGTCAGGTTAGAGCAACATCCAATGGTTGCTCGACAACTATGGTTGCTGACATCAAGAGAGAAGACTGGGGTAGTATTTGATCTACCAGTTGAAAAAGCGGCACATTATCTGACTACATTTTATGCCGAACACTGGATAGCATCATACCCTAAAGGGATATTGAATCACCCTGTATATCAAGTGGGAAAGAGGAAGAGGACTGTAGAGAAAGAAACTATTCCTCATGAAGGTGATGATTCTCCTCCTGAAATAGGTTCAACAGACTCCTCCTCTAGAACTGATTCCTCGGATTATCATGATGGGGATGATGAGGCACAACCGGCAGCAAAGCGGTTTCGTGCCCGATATAATCCTCCGGCCAGAGTTAAAAGACCCACTCCATCAGCTCCTGGTGAGTTATTTGATTGTAATAACTTCAATCACTGCTACTTTATAAAGTAATAAGTCTCACTTTCTTATTCTCTATCTGTAGTTGCAGGAGTCGGGAAGAAATTAAAATCAAAAATTGTAGGACCTTCCTCACAGCCTTTATATCTAAGACCAGAGGCTGTTCAGCTATGGCAGAGCTTATACTGTGATACTGAGACCGCCTGGCTGGATTTGTGTGAGGGCCTACAACTTCCTGGGATAGGATATCTTCTAGCTTCTAAAGACCTTCAATACGGAGATAACCCCAATGAAGTGCGAGCTTACATCAGAGAGCTGGAAATGCTCATATATGCCACTGATAATTCGGTTCCTATCACCAGGCGGGTGAAGGAAATGATTGATCATGGCACCACTGAGGGGGCTGGTGGTTCTGGAGATGACGAGTGGCAAGAGTACGTGGCTCCTGAAGATGTAAGTTTTCTTTCCTTATTTTCTTTGAAACTTGATTTCAGTTGAAGCTTTGTTACTTAAGGAAGTTATTTTCTTCATCTTGCAGCTTGCAAAGAAAGGGACCGGGGTTCCTTCGCCAAAATATAGCCCTGGTGGTACCGCTGTTGGGGCTGCTGCTGATTCTCCTCGCGAACCAGGCGAGATATCTCCAGGCCAGCAGGCCATGAATGAGGCACTGGACATAGCCTTTCATTCGCCAATCCAAGTGCCAATAAAGGAGACAACTGAAACTCCAAAAAAACAAAAGAAGCCAAGGCAACGAAGGAGGAAATCCTTAGCTAAACGTTTCATTAGCAGTGGTAAGTCCTTCGAACAATCATGAGTTTATACCCATAATCATATGGTTACTCATATTTCTGAGGATTGCAGGGGCTTCTTCAATTTCCCCCTTGAGGGAAGGGACTGATCCTTCTTCAAAGGTCGTGGAGGGTGCTGTAGAACAACCACAGACTCAAGCTAACTTGGTTGCTCCTAGAGAAGAGCTACCATCCATTCCCAGTATCCCTCCCACTACTGAAGATGTTGTCCAGGGTCAGGGGTTGCAGGACATAAGTCAGCAAGAAGACGTAGCAAATGCTCCCACTGGTGAGACTAACCAAGATTCTGAAGTATCATTAGATGAAATAATGAATCAAGGAATGACTTTTGAAGAATTTTATGATCATGCTAGATTGTCATGTGATTTAGAAGACCTTGGGCGTGAGTGTTACCCTTCGCCCAAATTTTTCTTTTAAAAACAAAACATATTTCTAATCATGATGTAAAATAATATGCAGTTTCTTCCGTAGAAGCTGCTGAACTGCCAATGCCCGAAGAGGGTGTGGACACTGATGTCAACCCTATCATTGCAGAAACATTAGCTCAAGTAGAGCTAAATCCAATAAACTCTCCTGAGATCCATCTTGAAAATCCTGTTGAAACCGGGAAAGATGGGGAGAAGTCTTCTCATGTTTCTGAACCACCATTGGGTAAGGGATAACAATATTTGTGATTGTACTTTATTTGCAATACAATCCATTCTTTTGTTATCCTTTAAGATTCAACTAAAATCTTTCAATTGATCATGTAGGGCCATCAACTGTAATGGCTAGATCCGGAGATGAGGCTTCAGCCTCTGCCCCAACGGTAATTGAAAGTGAAGAAGCCCAAGTCAGAGGGGAAAGAGCAGGACGAGGCACTTCCTTAAGCATGTTAATTCCAGATTACATACCCCCTTCTGACGAAGATGTTGAATCAGATCCAGAGATGCTCAAAGCATTCAGCTTTTCACGACGTAAGGCATGGAACAACATATGGAACATCATATCGGGGGTGCCTTTAGAAGAGCTACCATCAAAAATTTCCCGATTGTCATCCCAATTTGTTATAATGGGACTTGGTGGTTTTGGGTATGAAAAGATCCATACTGCGGTGAAACAGATTATTTTCAGGAGGGAGCAAATGCAGACAAGTCGCGAAGATTTGACCAGAGTGAAATTGTCAGTCAACATAGGCGAATTTGAGGCTGCGATATCCCAGGCTGAAGCTGATTATGCTGTCAAGATGAAGGATCTGAAGCAAAAAATCAAAGAAAAGGTCGTCCAGCAGGTGCAACTCCAGCAACAGTTAGATGCTGTTACTGGGGAGCTTGATCAGCTTAATAAATCATTGGATGAAACTCATATGAATGGCATGAAAGCCATTGCAGATGCTAAGAAGGCACTTCAGCAAGCTGAAAAGAGTGAAGCTGGTCAAGTGCACGAGCTTCAAGTAACTGTTGATAAGGCTCAGGATGCTATACATCAAATGAAGACTTATGTTGAAAATCTTCTGTAATTCTTGAAAAAGAGAAGAGATTCCAGTCTGTGGATGTCCTTATAACTCTTGTGTATCAATGAAAAACACTTTTGTCTTCAATCATTTTGTACTTGCATTCTTCCATTACCTGCTTCAAATTTACTTAAGCCAATGGGCTTAGTAAGCATAGTTTGATTTTTACTAGGATTATTACAAATAACCCTACAAACTTTGAACCTTTTAACTGCTCAATATTACCTAAATCATACAAAAAAATGTATATTTAGTGAGCTGGAACTTGACTTTTATTCAGAGTTCCTTTGTCTTTTGTGTGGGCAGTTTAAAGTCATGCACACCGGACATAAAGGGGCTAATGTTTAAGGTCGAAATAGCTTTGACCGAAAAATGGATTAAAATGGATTCAATTTCTTGACAATTTATCTGAAAACATATTTACCATACTCAAGTATGAGGGGAAAAAAATGTAAACTATGGCTTAAGAATATTTGAATCTGAGGAATGATATGAAAAAGAGCTAAATAGCATTAGAAGAGGTAGTTTCCAAGAATGAAGTTACTATTATTTAACAAAACCCGTTAGGGGGTTGAAATATGTAGGGCCACCTATGTGCATTGGCTGCATAGTCAAATAAAATAGCATCTTTTGGCTGAAAAGTCTGTTATGTGGACTGTTTATGCAAGGCCACCTATGGGCACGTGCTGCATAGTCAGGCAAAAGAACTCCCAGAAATTTACTTTCCTAGTGCTAAAAGTCAGTGAAAGTTTATGGAGATTCAAATTTTCTAAAGCATAGATTTTTTTGTATGGAAAGAGGTACTTGAATATGGAGAAGATATTTCCAAACAAGAATATCAAAGAACTGGATGAATATCACTCCTACGAATGTCTGACCCAAACGTAGGGAAGAAGAATAAACCATAGACTTGAATACTTTTAGATCATGAAAAAGGATATGGGACAAATACGTTAAGGATGGATATTTTTGCGGATCCCTACATACTGTCGTTTAAGACAAATAAGGACAAAAGAGGCATTCTTCCCAAGAATGAAGTTACTATTATTTAACAAACCCGTTAGGGGGTCGAAAACATGCAGGGCCACCTATGGGCATTGGCTGCATGGTCAAATAAATAGCATCTCTTGGATGACAAGTCTGTTATGTGGACTGTTTATGCAAGGCCACCTATGGGCACGTGCTGCATAGTCAGGCAAAAGAATTCTCAGAATTTTGACATTTTTGTGACTATAAGTCATGAAAAGGGTTATGAAGATCTGAAAATATTTAAGGTTAGGATTATAATACATAAAGATGGGTATTTTCCAATGTATATAGAGATACATAGGTCAATGAAAACCATAATCATGTTGTGGCTGGGTCCTGAATTGAAACTTGGACTTCACTACGTATCTCATAAGAATGAGAATCAAGCCATACGTAGTTCTTGAAATGCAGTTTAACGTCGTGCAGGACGAAAGTATGAGTGATCTTAGTTTAGGGTCATAGAATTCGGACCATAATAATGAATACACAGTGTGTGTTTTCATGAAGACTTTTCAGCCAAGGGACTGAAAGTGAAATTTGGGGTTAGTCCCAAAAGACTTGGGACTGGATTCGAGGGACACTCGAATGTTCCTACGTATCCCATAAGGATGGGAATCAAGTCCACGTAGTTCTAGATCTACCCTTTGTACAAATTTGGTTCGTACATGTGAAGGGTGAAAAGGGGACTTTAGTGCAATGATGGTTTTAACCTAAGATAAAAAGTTTAGGCATTACCATGTATGTACGTAGTCTTTTGAAAAAATGAAAACCATGATTGAAAAAAGAATCAATGTTAATAATGGTTCCTTCTCAAATGAGGAAATCAAAGAATATTGTAGTTTATTGTCGTACCGGACAAAAGTGTTGTATAGTTTAACGTCATATAACAAGGACGAAAGTGAATCAATGTAAAGATATTGATTCCAGGGGTGGTTTCACAAATCATCGTCATATGAGATGGTGGTGAACCAATGTGAAGAGATTGTTTTTTTTGGGCTTGAACCTTTAGGAGGTTGCCTACATACCCAGCCTGGAGGGCAAGGATCAAAGTCCGTGTAGTTCAATTAAAGAATGAATCAATGATCAAGTTGTTCTTGTGGACAATGATCTAAATAAAAAAAAATGTTGTTGGGACTTACACATGGTTAGTGGCCCAAAGGGAGTGTTATGGTTGATGTTCGCTCTAAGCTCACGTGAGTCATACACGGTGTGAGAAACAAGAGGTAATAACAACCTTAACGATGCACAGTTTAATGTCATGTAGGACATATCAAGGACTTTCTGTACAGTTTAGCGTCATGTAGTTAGGACGATGGGGACAATACAGTTTAACGTCATATTGGACGAAAGGGGGATTGTGCAGTTTTAATGTCATGCTGGAATTTTGATGATTATATAGTTTAACGTCTTTCCGGACGTGAGGGACTTTTATACAGTTTAGCGTCATGTAGTTAGGACGTCACAGTTTAACGTCTTGCTGGACATATTTGCAAATAGTTTATGGTCATATACATGGACCAGGAATGATGCAGTTTAAAGTCATACGGGACCATTGCTGTATAGTTTAACGTCATATAGCAAGGACGAACTGGTGTTGTACAGTTTAAAGTCATGTAGCTAGGACTAAGGTGAACCAATATGAGGATATCAGTTCTGGGGATTTTTTACAGTTTAATGTCATGCTGGACGATGAAAGCGCCACACAGTTTTAATGTCATGTTGCTAGGACAAAATATAGTTTAATGTCATCTCGGACATATACAGTTTAGTGTCATGTAGGACATATTAATAACCAATGTGACATTTTAACGTCATGTTGGACGATAAGGGAACTGACACAGTTTAACGTCATGTTGGACGATGAAAGTGCCACACAGTTTAATGTCATGTTGCTAGGACACAATATAGTTTAATGTCATCTCGGACAAAATATAGGAACTTCTATACAGTTTATTGTCATGTAAGACAAAATCAGGGACTATGCAGTTTAAAGTCTTGTAGTTAGGAATATTGGTGCTGCACAGTTTAGTGTCATGTTGCAGGGACATAAGTGCGAATAGTTTAAGGTCATATGCATGGACCGTACAGTTTATCGTCATGCTGGACGTATTATAGTTTAATGTCATCTCGGACAGAAGTGTGACACAGTTTAATGTCATGTTGGACGAAGTTGTAGTTTAAGGTCATACTGGACCATTGCTGTATGAACCAAATGTAAGAGTCTTGGTTCTGGGAACAATATTTTGTGTTTATACAAAATACTTCTTCAGAAATCTGGCATTAGTTGGAGTCGTGATGTGTTCTCCATCCATTGAAATCAGAGAATACGCTCCATTGGAGTAGACCTTATGTACTGAATAAGGTCCTTCCCATTTTGGTTCAAGCTTGGGAGGCTTCTTTCCTGGTATCATTGGTGTTCTGAGAACCAATACCAATTCTCCCTGAATGAATGAACGAAGACGAACTTTTTTGTTAAAAGCTCGTGCTATTCGATTCTGATAGATTTCCAAGTGGTGCAAAGTGCACAATCTTTTCTCATCTAACTGTTCCAATTCATTCAACCGCTTTTGGGATTGCTCATCTGTTGATAACTGATCACAAATGGCTATTCTGAGTGAGGGCAATTGAACTTCAATTGGCAAGACTGCTTCTGTTCCATATACCAATGAATATGGAGTAGACCGCGTTGCATTGCGAGTGGTAGTCCGATAAGCCCATAAAGCATGATAGAGTTTATCAGGCCATGACCTCTTATCTTTATCCACCATCTTTTGCAGTATATTTGAAAGAGTCTTGTTGAAGGCCTCTATCTGGCCATTAGCCGCTGCATGATATCGAGATGAATGGTTGGACTTAATGTTGTATTCTTGATACAATCTCTTTACCTCAGAAGAACAGAAGTTGGTGTCGTTGTCTGTCAATATGGTATGAGGGACACCAAATCTAGTAATGATGTTAGACTTGATGAAGCTAACAATGCATTTAGAACTGACTTCTTTGAGAGGTACTGCCTCTGCCCATTTGGAAAAGAAATCAGTAGCAGTAAGAATGTACTTAAACTGCTTGGCCGTAGCTGAAGGGTAAGGTCCCACCACATCCATTCCCCATGTGGAAAATGTCCATGAGTATTTAGCTGTATGAAGCAACTCTGGAGGTTGATGAATGAAATTGGCATATACTTGGCATGAATGACACTTCTTTGTGAAATTAACACAATCTTGTATCATTGAAGGCCAGAAGTATCCAAGCCTTCGAATTTGATCAGAAAATCTATGTCCAGACTGGTGGGCACCACAGACTCCTGCATGCACTTCTTTTATGACAGCCATTGTCTCTTCACCATCAATACATCTGAAGAGAACTCCATCAAAACCACGTTTGTAGAGAATTTTCTCGAGGTGGTTTGGACCATCATAAAGAGTAAAATTGACCACACGTCGCCGAATTTGTTCTCTCTCGGCTCTATCAGGTGGAAGTGTTCCATTTTGAAGGTATTCCCTGATAGGTGACATCCATCCTGTAGTATGACCATATGGTTTAGGAATGGGACTAATTTCATTAATTTCCTCTGTTCTGACTTGAACATAAGGTGAAATTGCACGACGGTGGGCAATACAGATGGTTGTCTCGTCCCGATTTGGATCTGCTAAAGTTGTGGCTATATTAGCCAGTGCGTCAGCTTGAGCATTTTGTGATCTTGGGACATAAGAAAATGTCGGTTCTGAAGGGAATTCCGACATTAACTCTCTGACATAATCATACAAAGGGATTAATTCTTCTTTTCTGATGGCATAATCCCCATTGACTTGTTTGATTACCAGGTCTGAATCACCTTTCACCTTTAAGTGATTCACTTGTGCTTGAAGTGCTAACTCCAAGCCTGCAATGAGAGCTTGGTATTCAGCTTCATTATTGGTACCACCTTCCCACAACAAAAAGGAATAAGGTAACACTGCCTTATCTGGAGAAATGAGCACAATTCCTAAACCAACTTTGTTGAATTTAGGATTTTCCATTTTCTTCCCTGTTGGACTTCTAGAAGCACCATCAAAATACATTTCCCATGTTTGAGGACTCTCTTGAATAGAAAAAACTTCCTCATCAGGGAGTTAGATATCTGAATACGTGTCTTCCACTGAAGGGTGTTCAGCCAGGAAATCAGCCAGAGCTTGGCCCTTAATTGCCTTTTGAGACACATACTGGATGTCGAACTGCTGTAGAATAACCGCCCACCTTGCCAGACGTCCTGTAAGCATTGGACGACTAAGGATGAATTTGAGTGGATTATTACGAGATACCAATTGGACCTCGTGATGTTGCAGGTAGTGTCTCAGTTTCTGAACTACAAAGATTAATGCTAGGCAGCATTTTTCAATACTCGAATACCGGGTTTCTGCTTCAAGCATAGTTCTACTAAGATAGTAGAGACTATTTTCATTCCCAGCATCATTCTTTTGAGCGAGAAAGGCACCCAATGATCGCTCTAAAGCTGTCACATAGAGGATAAGAGGCCTACCCTCAACAGGTGGCATGAGTACTGGTGGACTTAAGAGGTATTTCTTGAGAACATCAAATGCTTCTTGACATTCTTCAGTCCACTGGTAAGTGACTCCTTTCTTCAATAATTTGGTAAAAGGTAAACTTTTGCCTGCCAAATTGGCGATAAAACGCCGAATATAGGCTAAGTGTCCTTGAAGTCCTCTTAATTCTTTCAAATTCTGAGGAGGAGACATACCAAGTATTGATTTGGTCTTCTCAGGATCGACTTCAATACCACGATGGCGTACAACAAAGCCGAGGAATTTTTCTGAGGTTACCCCAAAAGCACATTTTAAGGGGTTCATCTTCAAATTATGTTGTCGAAGCTTGTGGAATATGATTTCCAAATCAGCCAAGTGATCAAAACGTTGTTTGGATTTAACCACCAAATCATCTACATAGCATTCAACAAATTTCCCTAGAAAAGGTTTGAAGATACGATGCATGGCGCGTTGATATGTTGCACCTGCATTCTTTAAACCAAAGGGCATCGCCCGGTAACAAAACACACCTTGAGGAGCTCTGAAGGCTGTATATTCCTCATCTTCTGGGGCCATTCGGATCTGATTATATCCAGAATATCCATCCATGAAAGAAAGTACTTCATAGCCAGCCGTCGCATCAATTAAGAGTTCTATAATCGGAACTGGAAAATCATCTTTGGGAGAATACCGATTAAGATCTCTGAAATCGATGCAAACCCTAATTTGTCCGTTCTTTTTCTTTACTGGGACAATATTAGCCAACCACTTGGGATATTGAACTTCTCTGACGAAGTTAGCTTTGATAAGCTTATCCACTTCAGCCTCGATTTTGGAAGCATAGGTTGGGTGTGTTCTTATCGCGGCTTGCTTGAATCCTCGATGTTCTTTTGGCAAACCCAAATGATGGGTGGCAACATCAGGATCAAGGCCAGGAATCTCTGTATAATTCCAAGCAAAAATATCTTTATTTTGCTTTAGAAAAGAAATATACATCTCTTGTTCTTCAAGGGTCATGGCCGCACTAATTAAAGTGGGGCGTGGATCTTTCTCTGTACCCAGATTTACTTCTCTGAGTTCATCCACAGTGGTAGAGATACCCTCTTCAAATGCTGGAGGAGCATCTCTAAGATCTTCCTCTTCCTCTTCATAATGTGTTATTTCTCCCGTTTCTACTTGCAAAGTAGATGAAAAAACGAAATTCTCATGATCATAAGAGATGTCAAAATTTTCACATTTTGAAGAAGAAGCTTCCATTTCCGACCCTATTGATGAAAAAGGGTCTTCTTTGGGAAATAAAGAGGAGATGATGGATTGAGAATCGACATCAACATTCACCTCTGGTGTTGCTATAACTTATTCTGGCCTGATTAGCGAAGTATAGACTTGTTGGATTTCAGCAGACGAAATGAAAACGTCACCACTTATGCTTTCATCACTGCTTGGTAAGTTACCAATTTCTCCCATGTTGTCTGGCTCGATTGCCGTAATTGACATTATGGATCTTTCCATAAGAGTATTTTGATTTGGGCCTATTTTTTCAATTTGACTGATAGGTAACACATAATCTGTACTCACATGTGAAAATGGATTTATTGGAATTTTTTCCAAACCATATGGAGCATTAACTTTGGTAATTTCCTTCATTGTAGATTTTTCTCTTCCCTTCATGTGATAAAATTCCGCCTCAATGTATTGAGACTCACATGTTTTGAACGGGGCCTTATCACCATACAATGTTCCAACTTGACCATCGAAACAGTATTTGAGACATTGATGGTATGATGACGGAATAGCTGCATGCTGATGTAACCAGTGTCTTCCAAGCAAGATATTGAAAGCTGAGTCTTGATCAACAATCATGAAATCTGAATTGGAAACAAGATCTCCAAACTGAGTTCTGAGCGTAACTTCTCCCAGTGGTTCTTGTTCATTTTTATCATATCCTTGCAACATCATGGTAGAAGGAGATAAATCAGATTCCGTGAGGCCCAATCGACGAAGTGTGCGAATGGGCATGAGGTTGACTCCTGAACCATTGTCAATAAAAGCTCTTCGAACATCTATACCATTGACTTTTCCAGATAGGTACAACGGTTTTATGTGCACATGCACAACATCATCTTCATCTTTATCAGTAAAAGATATCACTGCATGGCATTCTGCAGGATTATTCTCTATGTGATAAATTTCAGCTGCAGCAATTTCAGCTTCAAACTCCTGAGGACTTGACAAAGCTTCGATGAGTGCTTCCTGAAGATCTTTTGATAGATTCAAAGCATCCAAAATTGATAATTTGGCTGGTACTTGGGCCAAGTGTTTCAATATATCATACTTTTGATCTAGAGGCCTGCGTTTCCCAATAGGAATATGTGATTTAGCAGGTACCTTGGAAGCTGATGCTTTGGAAGCTGATGCCTCTTGTATTGAAGTTGGCAACATCTTTGGTTTTGGAAAATTAGACTGATTAGATCCATTTACTTGCTGAGATAAAGAAGATGGAACATTTAATCGGTCTTCCAAAATAACTGTGCCGAAGCTGAGTTGGCCATTGGCAGAAGAACTTGCTTGTTCATTTTGAGCTCGCTGAAGGGCTCTACCACGAGTTTCTGCTGCATATACAGTGCTGGCAGGGGTAGAATTAGAGTAGTGGCTTCGGAAAGATCCACGTCTTCCCCTATATCCTGAACCTCTAGAACTTCCTCGGGTTCCCTTATTTGATACAGGGAATTCAGGCTCATCAAGACTGGAATATGAATCTGTTAATTGAATCATATTAACAGAACCAAAGATTAACTCTTCGTCTGATAAAGACTCTGCCAAGTTAGCCTGTTTAGGCTGTGCCGTTTGGTGGGACGGTGCCCGTGCCTTTGAAGTAGATGGCATGAAATCTGCCAGAGTCAAAGACAATTTAGGCTTTGATGCATACTCATCTTCTCCTGATTCCTCTTTTTTCTTTGAATTGTGCTGCCCTTTTGAGGATTTGTCCTTTGATGGAGGCTTTACTGCAGCTTTTGTAGGAGACACAATTGGCTTCTTCAATTGTGTTCGCAAAATGGAATGGGTCCGATTGATTGTCTTTCTGACCATCCAATCATCATATTTTTTCGCAGTTTTGCTTTTGACTTCCTGCCACTCGCCTCCTTCCTCTGGATCTGTAGCGGTAATACACGCTACATGAGCTGAAGAACCCTTCAATTTGACTTGTCCCAAGTCGACCATCTTTTGTAGGAGGTCTTTAAAGACAAGACACTCCTGGATGGGATGTCCCAACATTTGATGAAAGGGACAATAATTGGGACGGTCTTCATCTCCTTCCTTGTTTGGTCTCTTCGGCACTGGTAATTGAACCAAATTATTTTCCAGAGCTGAAATGAAGTAACCAGGAACTTTATCACTTCGGAAAGAGTATGTTTTACTCTTCATATCCTCAAATTGTTTTCGTCGTTGATCTTTTTGATCATTTGGACGAAACAGCCTTTGTTGTTGGTGTTCAGGAGGTGGAGCCCTTCGAGAAGATGAAGGTTTTGAAGTAGAAATAGGTACAGGTGCCTGTTTAAGCATAACTGTAGCAGTTTCTGCTTTACCCATTCTTCTTCCTGGAGCTGATGGAATTACACGAGATTTAACCTTAGCCTGCATAAGGGAATCTTCAATCTGTTGAGCGATTGAAGTAAGGTCTCGAAACCCTCCTGTGTATTTCACAGGGATCAATGGCGTGCGTAATTCGTCACGCAAATTTGCCACACAGATTGGCAACAATTCCTCCTGAGGGAGTGATAAACTCAAGGAATACGTTAATCCCTTCCAACGAGCAATGAAATCAGAAACTCTTTCATTCTCCCTTTGCTTGCAGTTTGTAAGATCGAAAACTGTCGTTTTTGGCAAAGTTGAGCTGAACTGAAGAAGGAATTTTTGACGAAGATCCTCCCATCCGATGACTGACCGGGATTTCAAGCTTGTATACCAGACAAAAGCTGGTCCTTGCAAGGTTCGCACGAAGCATCTGAGTTTCACTGCTTCTTGCTGCTCTGGAGTTCCCATCATAGGATCACAAAAAGACACGTAATGCGTCAAATGTTGTTCAGGGTCGCCTGATCCATTGAAAGTAGGAAAAATAGGGTTTCCAAAACTGGATGGAGGAGAAATTGAATCTACCCATTCAGGGTAAACTTTCTTTTCAGGTTGAACTTGCGCCCGTTTCCCTTCCATAGTTTCTAACCGAGCTGTTAATGACTCAATAGTAGTTATTAACTTTTGAGAAACGTCAGGTTGAACTTGGTTTTGGGTAGGTGCAATGAATGGAGCTTGGACAGCCGTGGTGGTTGGTGCTGCAACTGATGGTAGTGCTGCCAACCGTTGTTGCGTTTGACCCGTAGGATTAGACCTCTGTGGGTGTACTGACAAAGGAGGATATTCTTGATCCATCTCAGTAGTTACAACAAATTCCTTCGACTATCGGACTTCAGCATTCTTAAGAAGAAGACTACTCTGAAGTAATTCTGCATTCAACCTTCTTAATTCTTTCATTTCTTCCTCCTGTTGTGCAAATCTTTGCTCTAATGAGAGCGATTGACCTCCTTCAGAGGAAGGGTGAGAAGTAACCTGATTCTTTCCTTTCCCCTTATTGGATCCTTTTCGGAGAGGGGGAAGTGGGTTACTTGAAGGAATACCCAGATTTTGGGTAAGCCTTTGATTACGTGTGCGCACACCTTCTTCATTTAGGTCTGTGTGCACGACTTCTTGAGCAGGAACCTCTTCATCTGATCCCTCTGATTGAGCCTCATCTGGTGAATCAGCAGCAACGGCAGTGATGACATTAATGGATGCATATTGCATGGAATCCTTTCTATCAGCATTTCTGTGATATTGTCTCCTTCTATGTCCATGATAAGACATGGCATTCCGTTGACTTGATCCCTCAGGAATTTCTTGGAGAACCGTCACTTGGAGAGAATCTCCTGACATCTTGGCTCTTCGTTCCTCTTGAGGCTTATTCCCTAATCGAGAGAATACTGACTTTCTCTGAGGGAGGGATTGAAGATTTGAAAAAGTCCCCAGTCCGGTGGACTGGGGGTGTTCCTGTTGCTTCCGCTCAACTCCTCGAATCCCATTCGTTGATTCTGAGGGTTGGGTTAGAGAAGTCCCCAGTCTGGCAAGCTGGGGTGTCTCTTGACATGCTATGTCTGAGATCTTTTTAAAATCTCTCTTGATCTTGCGAATCTTAGTTCGGAAATTAGCTGGATGCATTAACCTGTATCCACTTTTATCACCTGGTTCAACAGACCGTTGGATGATTTCCGAAACTTCTGTCATTTGATGACGTGTTTTCTCCAGACGAGAGGCTTGTGCAGTATTCTCGCCTGCTTGATGTAGGAGCAATTCAACAACCTGTTCTCTATATACTTGACTTTGAGAGGAACTAGTTGAAGCTTGATCTCGAGCAAGCTTTTGATTATGAACAAAGCCCATTGACTGTGGCCGGCCATGGGCAATAACATTGCATGAGACCATTTTCGGCAGGCTCTGCTGACCGGAAAGCACTGTGAAATGTAGTGCTCCGTGAACACCCCATCCTCTGATATGAACATTAGATGGAGCATTGGAAATTAATTGACGCAATCTTCTTAGTGCGCCAAGGCATGAACGTTGAAGGGTTCTCTGTTGCTTTTCAGCCTTCGGATACCGAGAGACTGATAGAGATGCCAAATCAATCTGGCGTTGTAACCCTTCTACTATCTTAAGATGATTTTCATATTCATCATAAGATAATACCTTCTTCTTTAATTGACAAAGAGTTTTCCATATGTTGAGACGAATATCATGGATTCCATCATCCGTCAACATCTTTGGAATGTCATACTGTGAATCAGCCAAAGGCCAAAACATGACTGGTACTTCACCTTTTGCCAGTTTTTTCCTCATGTTCAGCATTTACTCTTTATCATTAAATGAAGATTCTTCTACCTGTTTGGACCAGAGTTGGTGTTTCCTTGTTGCTTCATCGGATTCAACAAGATTGGTAGAGGAATCACTATTCATGCTAGAAGATGAATGACCCAGGGAAGGTTCGGAGAATAACCTGAACCCCAGGCTATCTTCAGATGGAGAAAGAGTTTCACCTGCCGATAGTAAAGCATCAGACATGACTGGTTTTACGTTTGCAAGTGCCTCGAGATAGGAGGGATTTCTCGTCACTACATTGCCTTCTGAAGAATTTTCGAGACAATGTGAATCACTACTGCGGAGAGGACTTTCGCAGCGAAGTTCATCACCATGAGGAGGACCTTCATGATGGGTTACAGCAAAAGATGAAATCTCTTGCTCCTTGGCCTTCTGACCACACAGAGGGTTCCTGTGGTTCTCATCTGAAGAAGAAACTTCAAGATTGACCGAATTTTCATGAAGCAAGTCTTCATGAGGAAGTGTATATTGAAGACCTTCGGGATTAATGTTCCTGTTATTGGGAAGTGAGGGAGTAGAATATTGAATTCCGATAGATAAATTTCTGAGGGCTTCAAGAACTCCAGCATCGAGCAAGGTCTTGTTGTAGATTGGCCTTTGATCTCCTGACTGTGCTGGGCGGATCTTTTTCTTAGATGCCTTCTTACTCGCTTTAGAAACCACTTGATGACGAAAGTGATTGCTCTGAGCAGGTGTATGTGCCTGATCAGGAAAGATGGTCAGGTTAGGCTGACGATCATCGCTCAAATCAGGTGTATGTGCCTGACTTGGTTGTCCATATGATATGGGGGAGTAGGCCCCACAACCCTCTTGGACTGGAACAGATGTGTGTGTCTGTTTCGGAGTGAATTGTTGATTTGTCACTCCACTGCTAGGGATAGATTTATGTGTCTGTCCCTGAGATGATGCTGAAGCTGTTATGATATCCTGGAAAGCATCCAGAATATGAGCAGGAATTTGCTTCTGCTCTTTCACCATTGACAAAATATGTTTGGTGACTTCAGCCGCCGGAACGGGGATATACGTCCATTCCGGGCTTGGAGTAGGTGTATTTGCCTGCTCTTGTCCTCCTTTTCCTGTCAGTGAATCCTGACAGTACTCAAGTGTGGAGGCAGAGAGTTTAGTCTGCCTCCTGTTTGTCGTCAGGGCTTTCTGACTGACTTCTCCGTGCACTACCAAGCGAGACTGTTGGTAGGCTTGATTAGTATTAGCAGGTGTATGTGCATGCTGATTACACTTCGCCAAACGCGGTTGACGAGATCCACCATATGTAGTCAGACGAGCCTGCTGACTAACTGCTGATGTATAAGCAGGTGTATGTTCCTGCCTATGGTACTCCGCCGGAATTGCCTGGCGGGATCGGCTTGATGCTGCCAGACGAGTCTGCTGGACAGCGGGATTAAAACGGGCAGGTGTGTATGCCTGCTCGTTGTTTGCCACCAATTTAGGTTGGTGGACTTCTCCGGAGATGGCAGGGATGACAACCTGCCTATTGTTAACCGGATTCTGTCTCTGGCGATTCATCTTGCCTGCTCGGGTTCGAGGAACCTGAGCTGAACGCCTGGAGTCGGTACCCTCATCATGTTGAGGGCGCACTACCGCACGAGTCTGGCGGCGATTGTTGATGGGAGCCTTTGAGAAGGACTCCTGTCTTTTTGAATTAAGGTCCTGCGGGACCTGCTCATTCACTTCCTCGGAGTAAGGGAGTGAATGGAAATTGCGTTCCGGGGATAACGACCCGAAACGGTTGGAGACGGTAGTCAGCACCGTCTGCTTCTTGATTGCTGGTCGCCGTTGTCCGGACGACCAGGTAGAATTGTTAACTTGGAGGGCTTGACGAGCGGCCTCCAGAGTTGGGATAGTACCGTTGCGACGGTACTCCTTAACCAGTGCATTAGAAACACAGCGTTGAAGATGCTGAGTTGGTGATGTCATCCTCAGAGCGGATGACGTTCCAGCAGGAGTAGCAGCATTGGTTTTCACAGCAGCAGACCTCACAGTAGAGGTGTTCCCAGCAGCAGTATTCACAGGGGTGAATTTAAGGAAAGCCATTTTTGTAGAAGATCTTGAAAAAAGAGTGCCTGTTCCATATAACAGACATAATCAAGATGAATCCGGCTACTGCATCTTTTGGATGATCATATGTCAATGATTGCCTTTTTGGCCCAAAGGGCTTAACAGATAAGAAGAACATCACTTTAACTTGGTTAAAGATTCACGTCGGGTTCACCATTTTTGTTTCGCGCGGAATCCGGGGATGACCTCCTGGACGGGAGATTCAAACGTTCTGATCGGTTTCTAACGGGTTTGTTCGTAGAACCGGAAACATCCAATGATTCCACATCCGTTTGGACCTACTTTCCAAAGGCAGGCGCTCATTAGCTTGTGGGCTAATGAGGCTTGGGAATTTGCATTGGTCGAGAGGATGGGAGGTCGGACTCATCACACCTTTTTGAGGGGAATTATTGTCTACTCCGGGACTCTCTTTATAGATTTAAGTTAAGTTCGTGAATCCTTATTACATTACCAAGTATAAAATGAGCTTTCCTTTAGTTTTAACAATCAATGATTAAATATGCAAGAAATTTAGAGAATCTTTTATATGTATTCGAGGTTCTTCATCAATATAGAATCATCTATATTTGTTTAGAGATTCTTGGTCAATGGTATCCTTCAAAACATTTATATAAAAGTCTCTTGGTCATTTTGATGACCAGGCTGGTTTTAAAGCCACTCAGTGGGGCACTTGAAGTTTATCGTCATTCAGAAGGACAGAGATTATTTCAATGTTGGGATCGAACCCATAAATGGGCTACCTACGTATCCTTTGTTTTGAAAAAGGAATCAGAACCCACGTAGTTCGAGGAATGGGATATGATGTTTTATGATTGATGGCTCAAAGATGAATGTCATAATTACTTTTACACTCTAAGCTCACGTGAGTCATGCTCGGTGTGAGAAACAAGAGGTATTGGTAAAATTTAGACAATTGTGCCATAAAAGATGCAATCATAAGAATTTGTTTTGGGGCTTATGTATAGATGATTGCCCAGATAGACGAAGGTTTAGGATTTACTTTTAGGGAGAAAATCCAAGAACAGGGTCCACAAAGTTATATGTGCTTCATGGAGATTTTAATACTCTAATCTTGGGGCTTACTTCTAAGGAGGATGCCCAAGTTAGGAGGGGACTTATGATTGGGTTTTATTCTTGAAAAGAAAACCCAAATCAAAGGTAATTTATGACTGGTTAAGAGAAATTTTAAGAGACTTGGGGCTTACTCCTAAGAAGGATGCCCAAGATTTATGACTAGGACTTATTCCTGAGAAGGAAGCCTAGGTTAGGGGACTTGGGGCTTACTCCTGAAAAGGAAGCCCAAGGTTATGACTGAGTCTTATTCCTGAAAAGGAGACCCAGGTTAGGGATTAAGGTTTGGGGCTTACTCCTGAGGAGGATGCCCAAGATTAAAGGACTTGATTGGGGCTTATTCTTAAGAAAGATGCCCAGATCAAAGGTTTTTATAACTGGGGATTTATTCCTGAAAAGGAGACCCAGGTTAGGATTATCTCATCTTAAAGGATGAGGTTGAAATGAATGAACTCTCAATCTTTGGTGACATAAAGATGTTTAAATCACTAGGTTTTGAGAGATATTTCACAGAATTCCTTTCAGATAAGGATGTCAAATCAAGAAATCATGCCATAAATGGCTTTGAAGAGTATCTTGAAGACTGAATCTTGAATAGGAAGGGTGAAATGGCTTAAGAGGGGTAAAAATGGGCAAGATGGTCACCCAAAAAGCTAGGGGCGCGCAAGTCTTGAAAGGCGCGCAAGTCCTGCGGCGGCGCGCAAGTATTGGTCGCGCAAGTATACTTGCGCGACATGAGGGGTACTTGCGCGACATTCAACCAGTATTGAAATGCTTGAGAGACTCTTTTTTAAACCCTTTACCATCCTCTTGAGGTTCTTCCCTAAGAGGGACGCGCAAGTTATATTGTAGGAATTAAGTAGGCGTGCAAGTTTTTGATAAGTTTCAACACTTAGGCCTTCCTTTTTCTCTTTAGATCTTCCGTTCTAGGTAAGAAATTACCTTAGAAGTGTTCCGGAAGCTTTGAGAAGAGACTTGGGCGTCGGGAGCTTCAATCCGAGTTTCTGGAAAAAAATCTTTTTTGAATGGGGGGACCACAGGGTCTATTTATAGGCAAAAGAATACCCCGGGCGGTTACTGGGCGGTTACCAGGCGGTTACCACATATGTCGCGCAAGTCCCTTGCACGAACATGAGGAGTCGCGCAAGTATTGAGGCGGCGCGCAAGTGTACTTGCGCGACCAAGAGGGAACTTGCGCGATCTATGGGAAATGTTCTCCTTTTTTATCCCTTTGTCGATTTTTGATGTTTCTTCAAAGGATTAATCACTTTGAGCTCAGATATTCCCTTTTCCGATCTTTAGATTCTGTGACGAAAGGAGCGTCAACATCCCTGAAATTACAACCCTATCTAGATGTTATAAATAGATGTGGCTTTCGAATAGTTGTACCTAGGGGTAATAACTCAGAAAAGGGTGAATTGTCATTAAATATATTATCCACTATTGTATGAAAATGGGACTTTATAAAAACCTAGTTTAGCACTCCTAGTGGATATGTTTTGGAAATTCACAAACTATTTACAAACCATTATGAAAGACTTGAACAAATTGATAAGTTATAAAACCTCATAGAAAACATTTTCATGGATAACCTATATTGAAACCTACAGAATCATATGTCCAGATTTACTTATCATTTTTAAGTTATTATTACTAGGATTATAATTTTCCCTTGTGTATGTTAATTCATTTTCATCTTGTTTATTTTATTATTTTTAATTAATGGTGGGAAATAGTATATAGCATGCTAATAAAAAAAGTGATGTGAAATGTAATTATTTATCTACTAATATGACTAACATAATAAGAATGGTAGTTAGACATCCTATGATCATTCAAAATGAGTATTCATGAATTATTATTAACAAATAGAACCTATTTTAATTTATTAACATATAAAATAAGATATGGGTGATGTCTTGTGAACGTACAAGTGTTAAAGATGATAAATAAAAGAAGATTAAATTTATTATATGTCTGAAATTTGGGAAGTGGAACAATGGAAAAAGAATTAAAGGAACTAGGATTTGATTTATTTGTGGAAAAGGAGGAAAAAATAATCAAATTAGTTAAGAAAAATAAATAGTCTAGTTAACAAGATGCACAGAAATAAATTTTAACCTAAGGTAGCACTTGTTGTTCAATGTCATAGATATGGGGAACATAGTCATTATCTGACACACCAATCTATATTTTTATTTTCTAATAACACTTTTAAAGGGGTGAGTGTTAACCAAAGACAGTAAACCAGTACAAAACCCACCAAGAAAACCCCATTACCACCCACAGTTAGAATCCCACCCACAAAATCCAAAATTCAAAACACTGCAAAAGATTTTAACATTTCAAAATTTAAAATTCAAAAGGGCTTCTCAGACTACGAGCTAGCTCACATCATGCAAGCACCATCAGTCACGTCCCTGACTACCATCATCATAATTAACGCTAGAATAGAACTCACCCTCATCGTCGTTGGAAAAATTGAAACACACTGACCACCATCTCCAGAAGAACATCAACACCTTAGTTGCCGGAGAAAATAAACATCTCCGATCAGGAGACCATGAACTAGGGAAATGCAAACCAAAATAAATACCTGAACAAAGAAAAACACGAAATCAATCTCCTCGAGCAGCCCACTGATGCAACCACGACACCAGCCCCAAACCACTTAACCATCGGTGAACAAAATTCATCAAAACCCTCCAACAGCATGGAACGAAGCTCCTTTGTCATTGTTGTCCTCATTGCAACACAATCACCACCCAAAATCGTCACAAAATCACCATAAAACACCAAATTCAAACTAGAAAAACAGATAAAAACCATTAAATTATGGCTACCCAAAACCACCAAGGCTGATAATGAAGAAACGGGATTGGACCCTAGAATGAACCAGGGAAGGACCATAAAAATAACAGTGATGCGAGGATATGAAACCCAAGAAATAGATCAGGGGATGAAACCCTAAATGAAGAATTGTTGTACCTCTCAAACCCCTCGAGGTTTAATTTTCATGATCACAATCACCCTCTTATGTTTCTAACATTGTTTCAAGTGTTTTTGATTGATAGGAATCAAATCAGGTGGCCAAGGAATTGGGCCAAGATAGAAAGAAGGCAGAACTGGTCTGAAATCCAGACCACCGGCCAGCCGGTGGCACACCAGCGGCCAGCCGGTGGCACCTGCACTCAGAGGGAAGCCACTGCCTCCACACCGGCCAACCGGTGGCCTTGTACCGGCTAGCCGGTGGCACCCAGCCCCAATAGTGAAGGCTACTGCCTCACCACCGGCCAGCCGGTGGCTCTAGCACCGGTCGACCGGTGGTGCCTGGAAAAGAAGACTCAGCCTCTGTCAAGGCACCGGCCAGCCGGTGGCCCTGCACCGGCCAGCCGGTAGGCCAGTCAAACTAGCCGTTGGGTTTGACCAGTCAACCTCCTTTTGGCTCCCAACGGCTCCGAAGACCTCTCCAACGGCTCCGAAGCCTCCCCAAGGGTTCCTAGCCTATAAATAAAGGCTGAGGAAGCCCCGGACACCACCCTGGAACAATTGTGAAGCCACCGTACACATCTTCCATCTTTGGCGTACCTCCGGCGGACTTCCTCCAAGGAACCCATCCTGCTCCAACACACTTCCATATCCAAGGAGCACCTCAAGAAGCTTGGGAGAGCACGCTACATCAACTCCATCATCCAATTGGCGCCCAAGTCTTCCCAATCACGGTTTTTCTTGTTTTATATATTTTGAGCTTAAAATTGGGTTTGTGCCTACAAACCCCAACCCTTTTCTCAACCTCTCTTTCTTTGGGTTCTCACACCACCACTAAGGTGTGAAGAGGTTGTCAAGCCTTACCTTGTAAAAAGGCTTGAGATCGGTGAGCTAGTCTTCACCCGTAAAAAGACTAGTGGGTTATTGCTTAACCATTAAAAGCATTGGGTTCTTGCTAAACCAATAAAAGCAAGCTGTAATAGGTCCTAGTGCTACCTCAAAGCCTAGTGGGTTTCTTGCTAAAACCATTGAAAAGCAAGCGGTAGGAATCTCTCAACGGTTGAGTTGGGAGCGGAGACGTAGGCCGGGTTTTTGGCCGAACTCCGTTATCAATTTTGTGTGTCTTGCCTTCTTTATTTCCGCTGCATCTTTCACTTTGATTTTAATTTGTTAATCAATTTTTTAAAAGGCAATTCACCCCCCCTCTTGCCATCATTCTCCGTTCATCGGGGTTTCTTCCGACCTCACATTTGGTATCAGAGGGAAATTTGTGTAATACCCTAACCGGTTACAAATTTTAAGATCCATTAAGATGGCATCAACCTCTTTCGCCCCCGAGGGCTACTCCTTGGGTCGGGCTCCATTTTTTGATGGGTCCGACTATAATTATTGGAAAACCCGCATGACTACTTTCCTTAGAAGCATAGGATATCCCATTTATAAAATAGTCATGCAAGGTTACACTCTCTCTTCCCCCGAAGAATCCAAATGGACCCAAGCCGACATTAGAAATTTCGAGCTTGATGGCAAAGCCATGAATGCTCTCCATTGCGGCCTTGACCGAAACGAGTTCAATCGAGTTTCCACATGCACCTCCGCACATGAAATCTGGAAACTTTTGGAGGTTACCCATGAGGGGACCAACAAAGTAAAGGATACTCGATTGGACATGTATCGTCAGGATTTTGAGTCATTTTCCATGCACCCAAATGAATCTATTTCTGAAATGTTTACTAGATTTACTGACGTGTGCAATGGTAGAAAATCCCTAGGAGATAATGTTTCTGCAGAAACCATGGTCAAGAAGATCCTATGGGTCCTTCCGAGCTCATGGGCACCAAAGGTGACGGCAATCCAAGAAGATAAAGATATAAAAAATATGCCGGTCGAGGAGCTCATCGGATCCCTAATGACGTACGAGATCACGATGAGGAGGCAAGCGCAAAAGGAGGGCACACCAATCAAGACACCTAAGAACATTGCCCTCAAGGTACAAAAGGAAGTAAGCTCCTCCTCATCTTCTTCCTCATCATCAAGCGGCGACTCGGAAATGGAGAATCTCGCCCGCCAAATGCACAAGTTTATGAAGAAGCACAAGAAGAAGAAATCCCGCAAGCACCGAAAGCAAGAACCCACCGCAAGATCCGAGCCCAAGGTAAAATGCTACGGGTGCGGCGAAAAGGGCCATTACAAGCCCGATTGCCCACTCAACAAGAAACGGGCCACGCACAAGGAGAAAGGAAAGAAAAAGGTCCTCAAGGCCACATGGAGTGACTCCTCATCATCCTCATCCTCCTCCTCAAGTGACCAAGGTACAAAATGCCTAATGGCATTTCACGAGGTAACATCTTCCGATTCCTCTTCCTCATGTTCTTCAAATTCAAATTCTTTAAATCATTTATCTTATGAAGAACTCTCATTTGCTAGAGACCAATTAGAAAAAGGTTTTCATGAACTATCTTCAAAATTCATTGCTTTGAAAAAGTCTTTCAAAAAACTTTCCTCTGAAAAAGACCAACTTCTCAAAGAGAAGGAGGAACTCACCCTTAAAATCCAAAATTTTCCAAATGTTGATTCCATGGAATCAACCATCAAAGACCTTAGAGAGACCCTAGCCAAGTTCACCCAAGGTGAACAAAATTTGAAAAATATACTTGGTTCCCAACGTATATCCCGAACCACCAATGGACTTGGCTATACCAACCGAGCCTCCTCCTCCCATGCTCAAACTGTTTTTGTAAGGGGGAGCTCCGATTACAAATTTTGTAATTATTGCAAGAAAACCGGGCACCTCATTTATGAGTGTAATTGTAAAAATGCCCGTTATGGCCAACCCAAATCGATTTTTTATTCGGATGAATTTTATAGGAGAAGACCCGCCATGAGACAAGTTTGGATTGAAAAATCCCTTCTTGCGAGTCTCTCCGGGCCTAAAATCATTTCTTTTCAAAATCCCTCTCCCCGGTGATTTGTTGTTTTTATTTAGGGGGAGTTAGGATTGTTTAAGCTTTTCAATTTCAAAACTTTTTATTCAAACCTTCAATTCCAACATTTGGTTTCAAATTTTCAATTTTCAAAAGTCTTTTTTTTCAAAACTTTCATTTCAAACTGTTATTCATTTTTTGATTCAAATCTTTTCAAATTTCAAAAATTTCAATTGATTTTTCAATTCTCAAATCTTGTTTTTCAAATCTCATCCCTCAATCAAGTTTTATGCCCCATTCTATTTTGATAATCACAAAGGGGGAGAAATTTCTTGATTGATTGGGGGAGAATCCTTTTCATCTTGCTTAGCATTTCCTTTCAATTTCAGTCTTTTACATTAATTGTTTTGGTGATTGTGATCATCAAAATAGGGGGAGATTGTTGTACCTCTCAAACCCCTCGAGGTTTAATTTTCATGATCACAATCACCCTCTTATGTTTCTAACATTGTTTCAAGTGTTTTTGATTGATAGGAATCAAATCAGGTGGCCAAGGAATTGGGCCAAGATAGAAAGAAGGCAGAACTGGTCTGAAATCCAGACCACCGGCCAGCCGGTGGCACACCAGCGGCCAGCCGGTGGCACCTGCACTCAGAGGGAAGCCACTGCCTCCACACCGGCCAACCGGTGGCCTTGTACCGGCCAGCCGGTGGCACCCAGCCCCAATAGTGAAGGCTACTGCCTCACCACCGGCCAGCCGGTGGCTCTAGCACCGGTCGACCGGTGGTGCCTGGAAAAGAAGACTCAGCCTCTGTCAAGGAACCGGCCAGCCGGTGGCCCTGCACCGGCCAGCCGGTAGGCCAGTCAAACTAGCCGTTGGGTTTGACCAGTCAACCTCCTTTTGGCTCCCAACGGCTCCGAAGACCTCTCCAACGGCTCCGAAGCCTCCCCAAGGGTTCCTAGCCTATAAATAAAGGCTGAGGAAGCCCCGGACACCACCCTGGAACAATTGTGAAGCCACCGTACACATCTTCCATCTTTGGCGTACCTCCGGCAGACTTCCTCCAAGGAACCCATCCTGCTCCAACACACTTCCATATCCAAGGAGCACCTCAAGAAGCTTGGGAGAGCACGCTACATCAACTCCATCATCCAATTGGCGCCCAAGTCTTCCCAATCACGGTTTTTCTTGTTTTATATATTTTGAGCTTAAAATTGGGTTTGTGCCTACAAACCCCAACCCTTTTCTCAACCTCTCTTTCTTTGGGTTCTCACACCACCACTAAGGTGTGAAGAGGTTGTCAAGCCTTACCTTGTAAAAAGGCTTGAGATCGGTGAGCTAGTCTTCACCCGTAAAAAGACTAGTGGGTTATTGCTTAACCATTAAAAGCATTGGGTTCTTGCTAAACCAATAAAAGCAAGCTGTAATAGGTCCTAGTGCTACCTCAAATCCTAGTGGGTTTCTTGCTAAAACCATTGAAAAGCAAGCGGTAGGAATCTCTCAACGGTTGAGTTGGGAGCGGAGACGTAGGCCGGGTTTTTGGCCGAACTCCATTATCAATTTTGTGTGTCTTGCCTTCTTTATTTCCGCTGCATCTTTCACTTTGATTTTAATTTGTTAATCAATTTTTTAAAAGGCAATTCACCCCCCCTCTTGCCATCATTCTCCGTTCATCGGGGTTTCTTCCGACCTCACAAGAATAACTGAGACGTTGAGAGGACCCTCAAATGGAAAAACACTATACTAAATTCTTAGTGTGCCCACCACTCCAGATCTGATTTGGAGAGGAGCGGCAGAGCTGGAGGCCAGAGTGAAGAAAGGCGGATGGAGTCTTCACAAATCCAAGGAAGTCGAAGCATGGAGAGCAGATCAGAACCAGTGAGAGAGAAGGATATGAATACCTGGAGAGACCGAAGCCTAGTGATCCTAGTAGAGAGAAGAGAGAACCAGGGATACCAGAGTAGAAGATAATGCTTCTAGGGAGAACCCTGGGAGGAGAAAGAAGTCAAGCCAAGATCCCCAGAGCTCCCCAAAGAGTGAGGCGCCATTCCAACATTATATGATTAAATTGCCTAATCAAATGATTAATTCATAAGGAACTATTTTATTAAAATCATTAAAGTTGTAATATTTAATTTTTTATGTGTTGGAGCATGAATATCATATTATTGAAGTTTTTTTTTTCAATGGTATTATGTTTATAAGAATCATAAAACTTATAATGATTGTTCTGTAGTAGTTTTTCATTAAATATTTGAAAGAATGTGTTGAATGGTACAAATGACCTTGAAATGTGATTTAATGGTAATTTTGAATTTTATTGAATAATAAATTATTTAGGAAGATATAATCATTGATATTTTATTAACATTAAGGTAGTTACATTCAATTAAAATTATTTAGTTTTGTGGAAAAGAAAGAGTTGGATTGAGAAATAGAGGTTAAAAAAGTGATTTGATGGATAATACTATTTTTGAATATGTTAATATAACTCTTCAGAACATTATAAAATCAATATGAATTATGAATATGATTATTAAAATTTTTTCCATATTTTTATAAAAAGTACAACACATAGTCCAAGCAATAACTCATCGCATCCAACAAGGCCACATAGCTTGAACTCACAACTGAAGGGTGATAAGGGTGAAAATCCTACCACTGGCCAATGTGATATATAGATTAGTATGGAATTAATTTATGGGTAAATATTTTTTTATTTTGGGAAACATATTATAGGGTCAAATATATTTGAATTTTAAGGATTTTAAGGTGATTAAATGATATTTTTGGAAATGTTTAAATAGATTGAGGTATATGAAACCCTTAGGTATAACATGTGATTTAAAATTAAATATTGGTTGGTGATAAAAAAAAATTAAATTTTTTAATATTTAGTTTATTTATGTTTTAGGGTTATTTATTTATTGGATGGTTTAAGTTTAACTTTGGATTTAAAGATTAATATGAAGGTTTATACATTTTGTATGTTATCTTGATTTGTGGTAACCATTTTAGTTTTGGTTAAAATTTAAATATAGGAGGAATAGATTTTTGTCCTTTTTTCATTATGTGATATATTAAAAGCTTATTTTTTTATTCAAGTAAGAATAATTAATCTTGAATACTCATCATTAGGAGAGAAAGAAGATATTGTTGTGAAAAGTGATTATAGGATGAAATTATAGTTTTCAAGTAAGTATAATTCCTTATTTACTTATTATAGATGGTAAAAGTATACCTCAACTTTATTAAATGGATCTTCAAATAAAAAATTTATTCACATTCAGTAAATTGATGGTCTCTTCTCTCAAAAAAAGGTACAACATTGCATCCTAAATGGATCTTATTTCCAAATTAATTTTTTCATATCCCACCAATGTTCTCCTTATTTGGAAACCTATTTATTTTATTTTATATTACTTTTATACTTCACTTTTCTTCATTTTAAGAGGAATTTTTATTAACCCCTTTTACAATGTGGGTTTTTCACAAAGGAATTTTTAAATTTCAAACCATTGATTACTAAAATCAAGTTAAAATTGGGAGGAAAAAATTTCTTTAAAAGAGGTAGAATTTAACACCCCAATATTTTATAATAACACTATCTTTTATAGTGTATACAACACATATCCCTAATATTAAACATACCATGATAAGCTACTAAAATATTATGATTTAAACATTACTATTATAACCTAGCCATTAAAATTGGAGATATGAATACGAATAACCATATTATAAAAAATATCTATAAATTTTTTATATAATATTAATTTATTAATTAATTTGTAATAAATAATTTATCAAATTTCATTAATGTCATTTTATGCTTCAAAAATGATTTTTATTTATTTTTTTGAGAAAATATTATAATTAATTTATTAAACTTTTAGAAATTTTATTAAATAAAATGAGAATAGTTTTTGAAATAATAATATCAAAATTAACATAGGTTGGACTTTTGGTATTTTCTAAAAGGTTTGATTTTTCAATGAATAGTGAAAATACCAATTTTTGTAAAACTGCGATTTCTTTTCATTAAATAATGTAATTAAAAAGTAACACAATATTTTTAATTTTTAATTAATTTTATACATGAACCAATTTATTTACAATATAATAATTAATTTAATTTTAATCTTCAATATTCAATATTTTGGTATAAGTTTATATTTATTCTTTAAATACGATTTTCTAGAAACTATTTTCAAGTGAATAAAGTTAATCTAATTTAATTAATTAAAAAAACCCTATTAAAAAAATTTTAAATTCAATTAATATATTTTATATCTAATTAAATGAATTTAATTTCATAAAATTAATAAATTTAATCACAGATTTAATATAAGATCATTTATTTCTTGAAAAAATCATTACTTGAAAAACTTTTTTCTGATAGTTTTGTGGGTTTAATTTTAAATTGAATTTTTCCACTTATGTAATTTTAATTTTATAAAAAATGATTAAGTATTTTTAATTATAAAAATTAATATTATTTAATAATTTCATCTATATTTTTTCCTTCATAAATAGTAAAAATATTAAAAAACTAGTTACCGTAGTGAAAAACTAAAATGGTAAAAGTGAGTAACCTAAGTGGTAGATGAAACAAAATACTTAAAACATGTTTATTTTTGAATTATGTAGGTATATATAGATAATATTTCCCCTAAAATCAATTATTTATCAATTTTTAGGCACTTTTCATGAAATTTACTTCCCATTATTTAATAATCTTGGGTATTTACAAGAATGCCACTCCCTCTCACTTATATAAGGAAACCTCTATCCTATATTTTCCACACATAAAAGTCTTTTTGTTTAGTTAATATCTAAAAACTACCTCCATTACTTCCATTCCCACTTCCAAAAGTCCTTTTTTATCATAAATTCAATCTATGAAGGCTTTGAGTATAATCCTAAAGAAGTTGTCCAAAGAAGAGGTATTGTTTTTAACTAAAATTTTTTGTTTTGTTTCTTCTTCAAACTAATTAAAATATTATTAAAAATATTTATATAATAACATAATTATCTTACATTTAAAAATAAATTATGTTGTTAATCTCATAACCTACATCCATCTCATATTTCATCAAATGAGAAACGAATCCATCATTCGTGTGTACGGCGGACTACCACCCCACGAACTGATGTAATTCATTTTCCATCATCTCCTCACATGGTTGTTAATAATCATTGATTTATTTTTTATATATTATATTCATGAAATATTAATCATTAATTAATTTTAATATATCATATAATTTCTTACCTAACCATCCATTGAAAAATGATAATGTTGTTCATGTGTACAACGTATTACTGCCACGTGAAGCGATGTAATTAATTTTTTTATTATTGCATCACATGGATTTTATATATAAGTGAATTTTAATAAATAATATTATATTTATTATATAATTATAATTCTTTAATGATAAAATAATACTTACCTTACTTTCATCATGATCACTTAAAAATAGAAACATTACTCATATGTATGTATGGTATATTGTCTCTATGATCATAAGGTTATTCGTTTTTCATATCCATCATTAATGATTTGTTTTAAAATTATAATTCATATAAAAAAATAATTATTATATCATTAATATTATTATTTATATAATTTACCAATGCCCCCAATGACCATGGTCAACACACTGATGCCGTTTTGAATTTATGAACTGAACATCCTCAAAACACCCAATGTGGACATAACTGATTAAGTAATGAAATATGTCACCAAAATAAATGAATTATATGATTTAAGTATAAGGTATTAAACCTATAAAATTTTATTATGAAAAAGATAATTTATATATGATTATTATATGGTATATAATGGACATTAATGAAAATTATGGACTTGGTGTATGAGGTTTTCGTCTCAAAACATCCTTCTCTCAGACACATTTTCTTTTTGAAGACTATTTCCTTTTATATGGTGTATGTAATACCAATTTACATAGTATATCTTGAATACTTCAAAACTAATTTCATTTTTAAGTTACAATTTAGTTAATTTATTCTTGGTATTTATGATTAAAAAGTTACCAAATAGGTAAGGGTTTATTCTTTAGTCTCATTTTAATCGAGATTGTTTATGCTTGAATTTTCAATGAAGAAAATTATTTGATAATTTTATAATAATACCATTTAATTTTTTAATTTTTATTCATTAATTTTTTAATTAATATTACAATTTTTCTTACTTTTCTTCTAAAAATGATTGATAAAAATGTTTTTAATTAAATCCAACTTTATTTCTGTTTTTTTTAATTCATTTTATTATATATCCATATTTTTGTTAAAATGTTTTAAAGAATAATATTAATATTATAAAATGAGTTATTAATGAAACTTTTACCTATTTTTTATTTTTTTCAAAATTTTTTAAAATTAATATTATCATCCCTTTCTGAAATAAGGTACTTTTCACTTTTTTGAAAAATGGGAAAGGAGTTATTTTTTAACTTGTAAGTCATGAATGGAATTTTCCACCATCATGAATTCTCAATGAATTGAAATTTTCATTAAATTTGTCCAAGTTCCTTTTTAATGAAAATTTTTTCTTTAATATTTGATGTTTTTTTTGTATTTTAATTAACTGGTCTCTCTAGACTACCATTTTCTTTAGGTTAAGACCATTCTCTCTATAAATTAATTTATTAACGTTTAAATTTAATAAACGGTTATAAATTGTGTATATATTTCTCTCACATATATACATAGATTATTTTATCTTACTTTTACATAGAAATTCATACCTTATATTCATTTCTCAAATTCCTTTATTGTGAAATTCCCTTTGATTGTGATATGAGGAATGATTATACCACTCATTTTCTGTCCATTGGTAATTATTATGTTCATAACTTATGATTGATTTCCCTTTTGTGGAAAACATAAATCATGAACATCTTATTATGGGTGTTACCAGATACCACTCCAATTTATTGGCTAAATCTTTAGTATCATGATACCTTGTGTATGGGATTAGGGTATAATTCTAATCAATTATTGGACTTTGTCAAACATGTGATATTGTCTAGGAATTTATCTTTGACTCATGTTTATGTCATGTTTTGTGTTACTTTAAAATTTTCTATGTTACCATGATCTTATGATACCATGATCCTTATTTTATACTTCAATGTGATTACTCATGATCCTTATCTTTTATGATATCCTTCTTTACGTTTGACTCGCCTGTTATGTTTTTTTATCATGATTATTCCCTTACTGTACTTTTTAGCTCACCCCTTTTTCTATGTATTCCTTATGTAATCCTATGAAATTTTAAGATCCAAATGGATTAACAATCTCTTTATGTAGAATAAAATATTATTGTTTTATTTTAATCTCACTTTTATGTATTATGAACCTAGTCTTCTAAAAACATTATTCCTTTTATATCTTTATTTTTTATTAATGCGTATTTATATTTAAAATCATATAATAATATGCGTAAAAGGATCTGGTCTTTATAATGTTCTTGAAGATAATACACAAGAAGGTTGTGTTGGAGATGTTATAGAGAATTTACCACCTATAAATACTCTCACACCACTAGATTTTCAGTCAAATATGTCTCATATAAGGACAGTGTGCTATAGTATGAAGGCTCATGGTTTCAACATTGCCTTTTTCTAAAGGTCATTCCTTAACACCACTCTGAAAATCCTCAATAAATCATTGTACTAACCCATAATTAGGATGTTGTTTTAACCAAAAAAAATATCAATTATTAATGCTCATTCATTTAATCTTGTATAGGTAGGGATCTAAAAATGGATAACTTGATCTTGAATGAAACATTGGAGGCCTCACTCAAATAAATCCATTCTAAGTCATCTCCAAGGAGTACCTCATCCTTAAACCTTGATAAAAAATCTATATTGTTCATGATGCCCTAAATAGAGTCTATAATCTTCTAAATTCAAACCATCCTCTAAATCTCATAAATAACTCATCATACAATATCAAAAACTCAGAAAATCATGTTATAACACCATTATAATCATGAAAAAATGTTATCCAATAGATCACTATGTCACAAAAAAGAAAACATGATTCATGAACCACCATCTGATTCGTGGGTGTTCAAATCAAATTTGAAACATGTATTTCATATTCCAACTAACCACTTTTCACATGAAAATTAGGATTTCCTCAGAAACCTATGAGGCCTCTATTGTTGGAATGAATTTAGTGCATCATCCTATAAATAAACTTCTTCATATCAACAGTAAATATGTCCCACACCATAAAAAGGTATACTCTAAAAACATATTGTGAACATTCTTCACCTTTTTTATTAGAAAATATAACTCTAAACCAAACAACTAAATTGATTCATCATCCCTATATTAATATACAGTGAAATACTCAAGAAATTGAACATTTTTATTAAAAAATATACTCTTTATATAACTTTTCTATTGGTTGATGGAATTTTTTTTGATAGGATAAACCCAAATTTACTATATTATATTAGGGTGAGATGGTATTGGAATTAAATTGAAACCACATCTCTTCATTGTATAATGCACTTACAATCCTAAATACACCCCTAAACAATATCTTCAAAGTTTAATTTCAATTAGTTGATTATTATAATTATTGGGTATGGATACATCAGATATTGTAATAAAATTGGGTTCTATGCTCTGAAAACAAAACTAAAACTCCTTAACACCATTTCTGTAAATTTTGAAATCAACACTCATAAGGATAATACCAATACTAATTTTGTACCTATGAATAAACCACTATAATACCATTTTTACATGACCCATTCCATAGGGGTCCACTTGTACCAGTGGTAAGAAAAGTGTGCCACCCCAATCCTACCTCTAATAACCCAAGGATTGGTGACTAGCACCTAGAAGAAATGAAACACAAGGGGGGCCTTGTCATATAACAACCTAAAAAAGATGTATAAATTTAATACATGGTATATCTAATAATCTATATTAATAAATAACTAGACAACTATATTAAAATATATGTATGAGCCACACAATATGGGAAACTAGCATAGTAATATAAAAATATATATGAAAATTTCACCAAATATAATAGAATCCCGATAATGGAAGAAACCGCTTCACTACAAGGATGTTTGGAACGATATTTGATAGCCACCATATCTATTATAAACCAAAATACACCATCATAAATTGGAACTAATATCCTTATAAAATACATATCGAACAATGAAACCTATAAATTGTTCATAATCATTAAAAAACATGTGTGGGGAGAAATACTGAGTATGGTTGAGTATAACCATACACTGTAAGACACCCCAAAAAAACATGGATAAGTTAAAGTAATAAGTCAACTCAAAAACCAATACTTGGAAAAATATAATAGAACCCATGGTGATAAATATGATTTAAGGTCAAGGAAACCCATGATAAAACAAGAATCTCAGTCTTCATACCCTATACCCATAAAGGATTATATCACGCAAGAAACCAAAAATAATCATAACTACCAAAAGTCTCATAAATATTAAAGATAACATACCAAATATAATTTAAATCCAAAAGTAAGTAAATCATGTCTAACATGTTCCAATACTCACAATATACATATTATATACCACCATAAATAAAAAAACTCATAAAATCTATACTACCTCATTGTAACCTTTCTTGGAGAATCACACCTTTCTAAGGTATTAATCTTATCTAAGGGAGTACCTAACACTTTAAAAAAGAAAACCTACTATCTATCACATTTATTAAAAAAATAAAATCATATATTTAGAGGACCAATGCCCCATCATGTTAGGGATAACTACCTCCAACAGTCATATATGGGCCTTCACCTTTTTAGGATCATGGTTTAATAACCCCATTATTGAATGGAAGCATTGTTCCCTAAGGATATAGGCCCTATATATCATATACCTAGGGGTCCCTAACTTCATAATACATATAGGGGACAAACACATTTTCCTAACAATGTCCCTAGTGGTTATTAGTCCTTTGTCTACACTAAACATCTTTTCCTTCTTACATCCTCACCAAAAATATAAAAACACTATCTTCCTGGAACACCATTAGAATAATCTCTAACAACATTGAGTTACAAATTATCACATTCCTCATAGAAAATATATTATATTGAACTACTTAGGTAACAATTTATGGTACCTGTGTGAAGAGTAATCAAAACTAGCATAGAATACCAAGTGCATGAAATATACTTCCTATTTACAAGGCATGTGAACCTCAAGTTATGGGTAGTCAAAAACCATTATTTTTAAATTTGTATAGACTTAACTTATACTTCATATTCAATAGGTTAAATAGAAAGTGTGACTCAATAATTTTACTAAGTGTGTACTAAAAGCACAATTTAATTTAAATTTCTTCAACACATAACATAAATTTTTTACATTATTCAAGGCTCCAACTAGTCATCTAGGGATGTATGCTAGTAGAAACTCGAGTCTCAAGTTATGATATATATGATGTATGACAATAAATCACACATTTTATGACATTTATAATCCCATGAAAACCTTATCCACCACTTAGAGTGACACGTGATAAGTGCCTTAGGTGTTACATGCCATGTGATATTTATTACAACACATCAACCCTAGCATCATAGTTGAAATAATACATGGTGTGTCTATCCAATACTACACACAATTTAATCGCAACATCTTCTATATCTGAATTTATTTCCAAAATCACTACTACCACCACCATTTCCACCTCTGATCATGCTTAATGAAATTTTTTACATTTCTACCACATCTATCACCACCATCAGTCACCATAACTAGACCTTTGATGACTGTTATCCACCAATAAGAAATATTGGGTTATCCATTACTAAATAGGATTTATGTGCTATCTCATTTTTCTTACAATGATAGAAAATCATAATCATTATCATATTTCAATCATCTTTCCTATAAAATCACCTGATTATTGATATAATGTCCATTTCCAAATCCGGTATAAAATTAAAAACATGACAATGGAATAGGAAGATAGGAACGGTAATTGATGGAGAAACCAACCAACCAAATATTTACTCAAAATCATGAATGGTGAATAACATAGTGTTATGAAACTTATTTGAATTTTTATCAATAATTATTGAGGAATTTATACATATAGGATTTAAAATATCAATAGTATAAAGTTTATTTAATATTTTTCTAAAGAATTATCATCCACACACCACAAAAACAAATCCATTAATATAAAAGTTTAAAGAGAAAAAATTATAATTTGAGAATTTATTAACAGAATTATCAATTGTAATCCTAAATGTTTGTGCAAATAAGGAGGAAAATGAGTAATGAATAAATTTTATACCTAATGGGAAAAATCATCAACCCTTAAATTGTTATGGAAGATCTTCTTAATCCAATGATTGATTTATCATGAATCCATTAATCCCTTTATGTCCACAAATTCCCAAATAATCATTAATGAAACAATATAGGATTAAAATATGAAAATTATATAGTACAATGAATGGTATCATGAATGAGAACCACCACTTGCCTTGATGATGAATCACCAATGCTAGAAACTCGATCCTCAATTCGTTGTCTCATTGAGAATTGATAAATAATATAACCTCCAATCCCCCCCCTCATAATGTGTGTCTTTAGAAATAAATTACTCTAGGATAAATAACCAAATGAAAATGTTATATTCTAAATGTAGTTAAACAAGAAAAAATATAGAAGTACTGGAAATTTTTTTATCTAGGACTTAATTCCCTGACATAAAACTTATACCTCACATAGATAAAACACTTCGTTATAAACATGGTCAAGGTGTTGGAATTTTTATTAAACCCCTTTATAAGATACTAATGTTTTCAATAATAGAATAAATATTTGTTTTTTTTAATATATTAATAATCCCTTAAAACAATCCATCTTGAAACTCCACTAATAATTAACCTGGGGTTAAGCACTACATATTAAGACTAATTAAATAATCAACAAATATAAGTCGTTAACAAGGATAAATTTACTATTTTACCCCATTTACAAGACCTTTGAATCAAAATAAAAAATTAATTGTGTACCATTAAAGGAATAATATAGATCACTACATGACAGAGGCAATTAATTCATTATATTTTTTAATAATAATTTCATTTTGTTCCCTCACATTTATTAATTAATTAAGCTTTAGAGAGTTTTGTAATTTAATGTTTTTTTATTTGATTATGTAAATAATTCTTCAAATGGATGAAATTTTTAATTATATTTCTTTAATTTATTTTTTAAATTAAATGAATATACAACGATTTATAATCTCTTGATTTTATTTTTTGAAGGTAAAGGACACGGGAAGAAGTAGTAGTGATATTAGGTAGAATTGAAAATATACTATGAAACATGAACAATAATACAAAACATATAATTTTTGATACATAATATTTTCAAATATATATATAAATGTTTATAGATCATATATAAGAAATATACCATAATATTAAAATAATTTTCATTTACCTCAAGCATGGAAGGATTTGATCTTTCCAATGATACATAAGATATACTCCATAACTCCCTAAGATATTTAACATATATTTGGTGACATGTAATTATTATTTTCCCATACGTAATATACAGTTCGAAATATATAAGACTCGATTTAAATTAAATAATATTGTGTGAAACATACATAATATTTTGGGAAACTCGTGTAAGTATTTTTCATTTCTAAAAATGAACTAAAACTGAGAGTGGTATGTCACATAACTTTTTCACTTGGAGAAAATTGACTCATATATATATAGAGGAATATCAGGGTATGCATGATCTTATATTTTGATTAATTAGAATAATGTACTATCATGTGTGAATATATATTCAAAAAAACTAATATCATATATATTATATTGATGTTATGTAGAGACCAATAATTATAAGGGGAATAAGACAAAATATTTATATGTGAATGCTTAATTGGATCGAGAATGAATGGCGTACATAGTTCAAGTGTCATATAATATAATTCGGGGTCATTCATGTTTGGATTTATAGGGTAAAAGAAATATCAGATAAAATATTCATTTCCAAAAGGATGATATCTCATAAATATTTATACATTGGGAATAATCATAGAGATCATGGAAGAATGGAAGAATCTATTTAGGGATTTTATAGCAGTGAGGAAAAAAATTAAGTCACTGGATTAATATGTATGTATTTTTCTATTGTTTTTCTTATTTTTACATGGATATTACCCTTTATGGTTAGGAGAACTTGTAATACCCATGATCATGTAGTAGTAAATAAACATTTCATCACAAGATTGTTGCACAATTAACGTTTCATTATTTCACCATAATTATGCAATATGTATTGATACAAAAAATACTATGTAATTAAATATATAAAAGAAGATAAAATCATTACCATAAAGCATATAACAATATATAGAAACATTTTAATATTTTATACAGTGGATTATACTCAAAAAACAATAACAAGTATACGAGATACATTACTATTGAAAAGAAATAAAAAACATAGGAATTTATATGGTTTAAGAAATTAGAGAATAATATGAAAGAATTTATATGTTGGTGTATAAATAAGGATTAATATGACAATTTGATATTATAGGCCATTTTTTAATAAGAATGTTGGTCAATATGACCATTTTGAAATATGACTTTTGGTCAATATTACTATAATTCATTATAATTTTTGATTTTATAGTGATTAAGAACATATCATTAGGATTACTCTAAAATAAAGGTAATGTTGAGAGTTAATTATCATAGAATGTGGAATCATGAATTCAACCAATAGGAACATCCCTTATAAATATCATTTATAAGATCTTGGGAAGGATTTTGCATCACTGGGGTTCTCCCTTGACCAAGACTGAGCATAACTTTAATGAGTGAATTTGTAGCAGGACCATCTGTGAGAGAGTTTCAAGTTAGTGAAGATAACCATCCAATCAATATTGGTAGAGCCAACCCATAAAATTTAAACCATTACATAGAATATTCTTCAATATTTTGTTAGTGTAATAATAATTTTTGTGTCTAGGGGTTATGTTGTATCATAATGTAATCCTTTATGAAATTAACATCTATTTACTCTAATAGTACATTTCATTTATAAATGTGTCTATAAAGAATTCAACACCAATATCTCATATCCAGTGTCTACTTTATTACATTGTCATAATATAAAATTAATATCATCCCAAAGGACCAATCAGTTTAGTAGTCTTGTTAAATGAGATACATACATGATACCTATTTTACATTGAGAAAAAAATAAAACATAAAAAAATGCTCAGCATCCTTGAAACTCATTCAAATGATTAATCTTCATAACCTGGGGAAATTAAAAAAATAAGGGTGCACTCAAATTCTTAATAAGTTTTAATTATAGTGAAATTTATTATGAATCAATAAAAATAATCAATATGGAAAAGTAAATAACCAAAAATATATTTCATGTAGTTAATAAAATGATAATGGAATGAATTCATAGACAATAAAATTGTGAAAATATAATGGATAATAATAACCAGATTCTAAATGAAATAAATTCTTAATTATAAAACATCATGTTTTTTAGGAATAGGATATCATTACCTTTCATGAGATGGTTTAAAACATATTGGGTGAAGACCCATCTGATTTGGCCAACTGATTCATCTCATGAGACTAATAATATATAGAGGGTAATTCTATAAATGGTAGCCACAAATTTCATCTATTTCCAAATCATTATTCAAATATAAAATAATCTATTTTATTCATAAACAATGTTCCTAATCATCAAATATTTGTATTGAGAAAAGGATATAGTTTTATCAATATTTCCCATGTTAATCAAATAACTTTCAAAGTTTAAATTTCATGTAAAAAAGTTATAAAGTTTATAAAATAATAATATACATCATAAAATAATATTTATATTTGAGATAAATTTAATGAAGAATAAAAAATGATCACATGAAAGTGATTTTTTCAAGAGAAAGTTAAAAAACATAAAATAAATTGAGATTATTCAATAACTTTTACCACGTAAAAATTTTGAAGTCAAATAATCTTGGATGAAATAATTTAAAGGGAAACATAAAATACCATAAAGTTTGAATTAATCATGATATTACATGTTATAGTGGTAGTATATACACCACATAAAAGTGAATTGGTTGATAAAAAATAAGTCTCAACAGAATGTAAATTGAGATGAAATCAATTACCCCATACTTCCTTTTGGGTTGAACATTATTTAACATAATATATAGTGATTTTAAACATTGAATTAAGTTAAAATAGAACCATATTAATATTTATAATATCAAATATGATCCTTTTTTAACATCTTATCACCCTTTCATTAATAATCTTTCATTATTTTCGTTATTTAGGGTCTTAATTGTATTGTCTTCTTACGTCTTTTTTGTAATTAAAGATAAAATTATTTCACATATTACACAGTTTATTCATATTTATAATAATAATAATGAAATAATTATCATATTTTTACTTTAATTATACTTTTAAAACCAATCATTAATTGTGGTTATGAAAAATGAGGTATGTTATGATCATGGAGACGGTAGGGCATACATGTGTATGAGTAACATTACCATTTTCCAATGATCATTATATAAACAATATTAGTAATACATAATATTTAAAAAATAATTATAGTATAATATATTCCATATTTTTAACTTATATAAACCATCCATATGGTGTGGTGATGAAAATAGAGTCACATCGCTTTGTGAAGGTGGTTTTCCACACATACATGAATAATGTTATCATCTTGAAGTGATTGGAAATGTATAAAAGAAAATAATCTATATATTATCTTTAAAGAATGATAAATATGAAATTAATATCATAATTATTATTTTTATATCACATATAATCATTAACTTTATCCTTATCAACTTCCATTTTAAGTGTTAGTTAAAGATGAATTGCATCGCTTCACGTGGCGGTAGTCTGTCGTACACATGAGGGATGTTATCGTATCACCTATGTAATGGAAGGTAAAAAAGGAAATATATGATATAATTACTCTATAGGTATATCTATGTCATAAATACAATATATATACTTTATATCCATCACCATACCTGACGATTAATGGAGATAATGGATGAACGAATGACATCGATTTGCGACGTGGTAGTCCATCGTACACATGAATAATGATTTCGTAACACATTTAATATAAGTGGAGATAGTTTTAGGTTATTCCCTTATTATAAAAACATTATATTTTATGGGAGATATTGAGGTTATTATACCATCATGGGTTAATAAAAATTTAAGGATGTGGATAAGAAAATAAAATAAAGACGCTCTTTGAAGAATATTACATCTTATTCAAGTATCCTCCCTAGGTTTGCACTAAATCCTTCCTTGGTTGGATATATGAAAAAAAAAATAAGGCTTATAGGATTAGTTTATGTAATTTGGGAAGTTATTTGGGTGGGTATTAGGTGAACCAAAATGGTTTGAAGCTGTGAAGAAGATAGAGGAGTGAGTTCCCTTTTATAGTTGGGGAGGAGTGACGTTTTTTTAAATACCTCAAGTGAATCCAAAATTAATAGTTAAAGGGGTGTATATAACACATGTTCAATTAAATACTCTAACAAAAAATAAATTAAATTATTTAATCATGTTTTTCCTTAACTTATATATTTCCTTATTTTTACCATGTTGGGTTTCACTATGCTAACTAGTCTTTTTAACCTAGGTAATTATCATTTTATATTAAAATAAAGTGATACTAATTAAATAATTTAGACACAATGATACTAAATATGATTTATAATTTATAAAATAAAAATATAGTTTTTTTAAAATTAATTTTAACACAAGTTCATGTAACATGTAAAAACATTTTTTAACCTTAAATATGCTAACAGGGTTTTTACTATTTAGGGGTCAATATAGTTATTATAAAAGACCAATTGGTGCATTAATGGAACATATTTTATAGTTATTAATATTTATCAATAAATTTTAATAATATATTATTTTTATTAATTTTAACTCATTTAATAAAATACTATTTATTATAAAATAACATTATTTTCAATTATATCATTTTTCATTTAATTTGAATTTAAAAATATTAAGATAATAATAGAATTATAATATATTATTTTAAAACCTCTATAACATGATGTATTATTCTAAAAAATTAATATAAAAAAATAATTCATTCAATTTACTTCACTTTTAATATTTTTAGTTTCATTTATTTTATTTTATTATTAAATAAATAATTATTGCATTGGCGCTTCTTAAGCATTTAAAGTAATTATTTCATCTCTAAAAAATAAAAAAATATCATGATATAAAAAACTCATTTATATTTCAAAATAATTTTTATAATTGAACATATTTTTTCCCTACTCAAATATTTATAGATATTAAAATAAAGGAAGTTACTTTTTTATCTTTTTCTCTACTTAACTAATTATATGGGTTATATTCAAGGGAAAGTGTTAATAAATTTCCATATCTCAAATAACTTTATTTTCAATGTCAAAATAAACTCATAAAATAAAATTAAGATAAAATTTTAGGTTATTTTCACTCTTATCTTATTAGTTTAACAACATAGTAAACTCATTTTTACCTTAACAATGGTAATTCATTTTTACTTCATTCGCTATTCATTTTAGTAAAAAATTATGTTGACCTTATTATAAATTTTTAACTATTATTAAAAATATGGAATCCATTTTTCCAAATTCAACACATATATGTGGAAAAATAAAAACTAGAATTAATCACACCAGAATGATGAGAAAGTGGAGTTTTAAAGATAAAATATTCAAAAGTTTACAAATGTTTTATATCTGAATTCAATATAAAAATGATTATGATTACCTAAATTGGGTTAATTTATATAAAATTTAACAAATATTACTTTAAAAAAATAAAAATGTAAATTAATATTATAAATTATTTAAACTAATATTAGTTTTAAATTAAAATTTTGTACTTTTCACTATTCATCAAAAAATGAAACTTTTCATAAAAATAACAAAAAAACCTAAGATAACTTTGATATCCTTAGTTCAAAAATAAAGGTTATATTTTGAAATAAATTTTCTAAAAGTGGTAAGAATTAATTTTAAATTATGTGTGCAGAGCGTGACAAAACTGCTTTTTGATTAAACCCAATGTTACGTGCATCAAAATCTATTAACCAAATTATATTTATTCTAAAATAAATATATTTTAAATTATTGAGGTGTTAAAATATCCCCATCATAAATAAATTCCATCCTTTAAATTTAAACTTGATCTCGGTAATCAAGGGATTTACATTTGGAAATACCATTGTTCAAAAACTGACATCGTAAAAAGGGTTAATAAATTACCCTCTTAATAAGATAGGAAACAGAAGTAAAAAAGTCATATAGAATAACACATAACTAGGATAATACATATGAGAAAAAAAATTGTAGGTTAATATATGGACATGGAAGTAAAACGTAACTATTTATAGAGAGTGATTGAGTTAATTGATCATAAGCAAGTAAATGGTCAAAGAAAAGTTAGGGCCTCAAAACCATGCTGACTTAAAAGACTATAGGATTAATTATATATGAATGTAATAAGATCAAATTTTTTTTTCAAGATCTATTTCCTAAGATTGATTAATTCTATTACTATCTAAGTTAATATACTTACTTTATACATTTCTATTTCATAGGCACAATTTCATCCTTTAATTGTGCTTCAATCAATTTTAAATTCACCACTTACTCTAAGAAATGAATATCCAAAAATTAATGTTTTATGCCTCGGTAACTAAAATTAACTTTTAATAGATCATAATAAATTTAAAATTGTTATAATTCTTTCTGTCTATTTCAAACTATTTTCCAAAACCAATATTGTTAGCATAAGTTATCTAATATGTATAAATTTTCATGTCGTGAAGTAATACATTAGTCTATTAAACCTCATCCAAAGTTCAATTTAATTCATTTAATAAATGGTTAACCTTATGAACCTTCCAAAATATTATTATACAAAACATTAGAAATAGGGACATTGAATTTCTAAAATAAACATATCATTAATCCAAACAACATGCAGTATCTATAAATCATCACATACCAAACATGTGAATTCCTTCATCATGTGTTCTATTCAAACATGGTAATAACATTAATTATGATAAAACCTTATTGAAAACATGTTTGTTTACTTATTCCTTAGGTTAAACACAGATTATTAGATATATTACATAAATCCAAATATGTTTCAATCTCTATCAATGAAAGTATAAACCAATTTGTCAACAGATCATTAATCAGTTCCATGGTATTCAATACTATAAATTTTACTTTATCCATATAAATCATCTAATTATCCCAACATTATTATCTCAATATCATGAACATATTAAGGGTTATCTTTCCCTCAATCATTTGTTTTCCTATAATTTCAACTAACCACTAAATCACTTTTCTTCATAACATTAAATACATGCCTTCATTTCACTTAATAAGTATTATTACAGTATAATCCTTATATATTTCATAATTATTATAACCAAAATACCATCAAAAATACTTTTACAACATATTTATTGGATCCAAAAACATGAGAATATAAATAATTCCACTTTGTTTGTATCAATAGAATAAACATTACCTTGATCCCTTTGAGTATTTTGAGGAATATTCCCTTGACACTTGAGGAATTCATTTGCATAGTGATCTATATCATTATAGTTGAAACACTGAATAAAATTTTTTTCTTTCTTCCCTTTTCATTCTTTTTATAGGTGACTCTTTTCTCCACACGTATAACAAACTTCCAATCCCTTTAATAATTTCCTAGGGTGATTCCTTCTATAGTTATCTAATGTGGGAAAATTCTTATTTCCCTTCTTCCATATATCCTTTTTTACTCTACCATACTCTTATTCTCTTGCTTCCCTTTGAATCTATAATACTTGGATAATTCTTTATCAATCTTGATATCACATAAAATTATTTCATCGTATGAATAAAAAATTTTAGTGGCCATCACCCTTTGGTGACTTAGCTTAATCTTATAAAAATAAATAGTCTATATTGTACTCTATGTTGTGTATTTAACTCATAGCATACCTTTCTAACCTTATAAAGGTAGCTTTATACTATGCAACACTTTTATTCTCCTTTTTCATTAAACTATGGAACTTTCTATTAATTTATATTTTTAGTCCTGAGGTAAATATTTTTTTCATAATTTCTTCTTAAAATATTTTCATTCCATAAGTTCTATTTCCATTTAATATCTAGTATTTTGGATCAACAACCATCATTGATCTGCATCACCTTTGAGAAAATGCACTACAAATTTAACCCTTTCCTTTTAACTGCATCCCAACTCCATAAATATATTTTCCAAATACATAATCTTTTTTTCAGAAGAAAAAAAAAACTATATTAGTATTACCACTAAAATATGGGATCTAATATTGGAAAAAATTATCCAAAATAGTAGAATATCAATGTGAAATAGATTGATCCATTCAGGCAAGGTTATTTTTCATAACTAGAATAATCTTACCTAATATAGCCATAATTTTTTAACTCCAATAACTGCTATATTAGCTTCCCTAGTAGGAAAATATCTACATTAGTCATGAGTATTGATACCCTTATTCCTTCCAGGTTCCATTTCTAAATGATGGAATATGCTATATTATATCATATCATTATGAAAAATAATGTATAATCCCAAAACTAGTGAAATAATTAACAATAATTTAAAATTTTGTGCATAACTATTCTCATAATCATAACCATGTTTTATTTGGCGATACCTTTATTTTCAAATCCTTCATAATATTTTTTTAAAAAAATGTGAATTATCCTAATACTTTACCCCAGGAGTGACAAATGAGGTGCATAATAATCTCTATTTCCATGCACTAGGTGATGATTGGTTCCATCCAAATTCTCCCTGTTGGAGTTATTACCCCTAGGTACATGTGTTCCAGAACCACTACCACATGTTGTTTCCATATAGGGATCTATTTTCTATAAAAATCACAAAATATATACCTTACGAAAACCATAGGATATTCTCTTATACTCAACCAAAAATTACTATCATAGGGTTATGTTACCTAATATATGGTTTTATAAATCAAGTTCCTAAGGTTTCTACTAAACTTTCTCTGATACCAACTATAACGACCCCGGATCAACAGATTGAAGTTAGTGCCTACTTTATTACATTAGCATAATATACAAGGAATCACTTCCCAAAGTATTGATAAGTTTAGTAGTCTTGGTAAACTAGATACATAAATTATACCCATTTTACATTATAAATAAAATAGAACATAAAAAAATTCCCAGCATCCTTGAAACTCATTCAAAGGATTCGTCTTCATAACCTAGGGAAAGGAAACAAAATAACGGTGATATAAAATGATTAGTAAGGTTTAAGTATATTTAATACTATTATGAATCAATAATCATAATCAATATGGATAGGTAAATAATTTAAAACACATTCTATTTAATCAATAAACTAATAATGAAATTTATACATATATAATATAATTATAATAATATCACGGACAATAATAACGGAATTTTGAATGACGGCATTGCTTAATTATTGAACATCATGCTTCAATGTCATATGATACCTTTATAGTAACAAATTGACCTAGGTTTCCCACAAACCCAACACCCAACCTGATCTGTCACATACCCAGAGGGTGTTCCCAATCCCCACAGGCTAGCGACAATCACCTAGGAATCAAACGAAAAAACCAAGGGAATGATTTCACCCAACCTAAAAAACAACATGGAATATATATATATATATATAAAGAAATAAACATTGAAATAACAAAAAATATTTTGGCCATAACTATGAGAAAACAGAGGAACCAGAAAAACTAAAAAAGTAGCTAAAACTCCAAGACAAGTCCAACTACAAAGGACTAAAAACAAAACAATTACTCCAAATTATGGTATGGATGAACTCCCACCACCTCACCACTAGCTACCCAACCAGTTGGTTTGAACATTGTCACCTCACTGCAGTGTCTTTCCTTTCCCATCACTGGAAGACAAACAAAGGTTTACGCACCATCGGAGAGGTGCATAGGGTTTGAGCTAATAGGCTCAATAGGATCCCACCCATGTGTTCCATAAAAATTATCTATATAAAAAATCCTATATAATTATTTTAAATTAAAACATGGCCTGATAATCAGTAAATTAATTTTATAGAAAACATGGTAACCATTTCCCTTTTTCTACTGTTCTAAATAAAAGAGGGTGTATAAATTTCAAAGCGTATTTTCCATATCATTTTCTATAAGCAGAAACATACATAAAAAGGCTAACTGAGAAATCTAATTATTACAAAATAATATAATGGGTATCACAACACAAAGGAATACTACAGGTCCCTACCAAGACTACTCATACCATAATAATCAGGTGCACAAATCTTATCCTAGAATAAAATCCTAGGAAGTAGAGTAATACCCCATGAGTAAACCCCCCAAAATGTCAATATCGGTCCCCTAGGAAAATGGACCTAGGAAATAGAGGAAATCCCTAAGACAACCCTCCTTAATAATCAAAAAACAATGGACGATGTCCCCAAGCTAAACCCTCCACCTAAGTACCCAAGGTATCCCATGTGCTCTTTTTCACCAATCATTTCAATACTTTGAAACCCATTTAACAATTTCCATTTTAATACATGAAAATATCCATTTTCTCTCCATTTATAAATACCATGGAAAACTATTTTTCACTAAAAAAAATTTTCAATAAATACAAAACAATCATACTAATTTCATTAAAGAAAATAATTTATAAATCAAAATAATAAAGATCATCAAGGTAGGCTAGAGACGGAACCACCAATCTCAAAACTTAGGTTTCACACACCCATAAAGGAATTGACCAACAACATAAACCAAACACAATAGTGGAGACCCTATAATAAAATGTATACATATTAGGATTAATTTAATTTAGAATACAAGGGGTCAGTGGATAGAAGAAAACCCATGTACCTCATGAACAGACATCTGCAATACCACAACTAACCAAGGAACGGTCCCCAGAACAAGATCTCGAAATGGATCTAGAAGAAGACAACAAGTATCATTTAACTTAGATCAATGGATCTAATAACGCATCCCTAGGGACCTACTAAAATTAAAAGAAAGGATGGAGCAGGAAGGTTACTCACTCAAAGAGACACACCGAACTCTCAATGGAGATCGTACATTGAACGAGTTGGTCCAGAAGGAGATGCACCTCTAAAAATTTCCTAAGAACAGCCTTCGGTTGAGAGTAATAAAAATATGGATAAGGGACCGAACCAAAAAATCCAAAAGTGTGATTTAAAACTATGAATGGGCTGAGTCATGACATGTAACCCCTAGTCACATCATGAAGTCCACATTGGATAAGTACACCAAAAAAACACGTCACCTAGGATTAAAAAATGACCTTTTTGCAAGTCACATTGTGTAAGCCCTAGTCACAACGTGTAACTCTTAATAGCATGATCTCACCTTTCACGACTTGTACCCAGCATCCATTACACGGTGTATAACTTCTCTCCATCCTGTTGAAAATCCAAAAAACCACCTCTAAAGACTTTGAACCAAAAAGGAACTTAGATATTGGAAAAAAATACTCTATCAAGGTAATGGGATGTTAAAAACTCCCTACCATAAATACTTTATGACTTCGAGAAGTCATGTGGAAGATGTAAGACCTTAAAAAAGATTAGGTCTTTACTCCCTCATCAACGACTCACATTCCCAAGTCTTATAAGAATCTGATCCTTATTTCCATAGGACTCTGACCAAAGGAATTGACTTCCCACATAGGACTTTCACTTTAGAGTCAATGATCTCAAGTGGTTCCTCCAGAATATAAGCATCTAGATCTAAGTCAATTTCCTCCAAACTCAGAATGTGAGCTAGATCAGGGTGATATTTCTAGAGATGAGAAATATAGAAAACACCATGAATGTTTGTAAACTGAACTGGTATTTCTAACCGATAATAAAACTTTCTGAGCTTTTCAATGATCTTAAATGGTTCAACATATCTCAAAGTCAACGTTCACTATTTTCCAAGATGACAGTGACCCAAATGAGGAGAAACTTTCAGGAAGGCCTAGTCACCTATAGAAAACTCAAAAGGATTACATCATCAATATGCATATGATTTCTATCAACTCTAGGCTGTAACCAAACATCGATGTGCATCCTGAAGCTTTTTGGATGTTTCCTGAACCAATATTGGACCAACTAAAGATACTTCACCCACCTCTTCCCAACAAAGTGGTGACCTCCACGGGTGACCATACAACACATATAAGGGAGACATTTTTATTGATGATTGATACCTATTATTATAAATAAACTCAATTAGTCCCAGATTAATATCCCACAATCCATCAAAATACAAGACACAGGCATGAAGCATATCCTCTAGTATCTGAATTACACACTCCCTTTGTCTGTATATCTATGGATGGTAAGTTTTTCTCAACCTTAACGGAGTTCCCATTTCCTATTTAAGAATCCTCTTGAACCTTGAGGTAAACCTAGGATCCCTATTCAAAACAATGGAATAAGGACTCTTGTGTAACCTCACAATATCTTACACATATAGCTTACCAAGCTCCTCAACATTAGTGGTGTCTTTTCTCAGAATGAAATGAGCAGAATTTTTCAACTAATCAATAACCACCTCAATATAATTATTCCCTTAGGTAGTTTATGGAAATCCAACAATAAAATAGATGGATAACTCATCCCATTTCCAAACTAAAACTAGAAGAGGCTGAAGCAAACCATAGGTTTTTAAGTGCTCTGCCATTATCTGTTGGCAGGTGTAACAGTGGGACACATAATCTGCAATGTCAAGCTTCATGCTCAGCCATAAGAATCTTATTCTCATGTAATAATACATCTTATTAGTGCCTAGATGCATGGACCATGAATATCTATAAAAATAAAACAAGAATAAAAACCTCACAGATTCTAGGATGAAAATCCTTTTCCCAGAGTGAAGCATACCATCGGAAGAAAGAGACCAACCAGGAATGGTATCCCCACCATAAAGGCTTTTTTGAACTTTACTAAACTCATCATCATGCTATTGAATCTTCAAAGTAGACTCTATGAGATATGATGATAAATTAACACTGATCAGAACCATACCTGAAAAATCCTCCTGATCATCTAAGTGAAACTAAGAAAAAAGACTCATAAGGTTCCACACTTCCTTCAATTCCAGAACAGCTTGTGATGGTACCTTCCTTCTTATATCATCTACTGCCACATTCCCTTTCCATGGGGTATAGGAGATGTAAAATTCAAACATATAAAGGTATTCAACCCATAACCTTTTTCTGATATTCAATTATTTCTGAGAAAAGATATATCTCAGACTCTTATAATCATAGAATGTTGTGAACCTTTCCCCAAAAAGATAGTGTCGTCAACACTTAAGTGAATGCATGACTACAGTGAGCTCTAAATCATGAGTGGGGTAATTATTATCATGTGATTGAAGTTTAAGAGATCCATAAGCTACCACATAGTCATAATTCATAATCACGGATCCCAAACCAGCACCAGAAGCATCACAAAACACCATGTATCCCTTACTGGGCTCAGGTAAGATCAGAATAAGAGATGATGTCATAAGCCTTTTCAGTTCATTGAAATAATTCCAACACTTTTCATCCTAGTAGAACATTAAATATTTATTGGTAAGATTAGTTAAAGGTGACGCTATCTTAGATAAATCCTTGATGAACCGTCGGTTGTATCTAGTAATATCGAGGTAGATCGTGATTTCAAAGACATTTTGTGGTTCCTTCCATGATAAAATAGCATTGAACTTCTCTGGATCAACTGATAATCCATACTCATAAATTCTATGTCCCAAGAACTTCACTTATAAAATCCAATAACTACACCATATAGATGGTTATTTTTCATAATTCTAAAACCAAACGTAGATGGTGTTCATGGGCATGCTCAGACTTTGAATAAACCAGAATATCATCCATGATCACTACCATAAAATAATCAAGATATTTATGAAATATTTGATTCATCAAAACCATAAAACTATTCGAGAATTATTTAGACCAAAAAAATCACAAGATATTCTTAATGGCCAGACCAACTTCTGAAGGTTATCTTTGGTATATCAGAATCCCGAACTCTGAGGTGATGATAACCTGAAAGAAGGTCAATCTTCAAGAAACACTATCCCCCCTTCAACTAATCAAACAAATCATCCACGTGAGGTAAAGGATATTTTTTCTTAAACTTCACTTGATTCAACTTTAAATAGTCCACACATAAACGAATTGAACCATATGATTTCTTGGAAATGAGCATTGGGGCTGCCCAAGAAGAAATGTTGGGGTGAAAGAAACCTTTTTCTAACAGGTCTTACAACTAAATCTTGAGCTCTTTCAGATCTATTGGTGCCATATGATAAGGATATATAGATATCTTCCATGTACCTGGAACTAAATCAATCATAAAATCTTCATCTCTAGATGAATAATGGAGAAATCGTCAAGGAAAATGTCTCGAAATTCTCAAAAAACAATGGGATAATCATCAATTGAAGAAATGTCATCAGGATCAAACACAATAGAAACCAACAAACTTTTGATCTCTGGGTAGGAAGGACCTTCACCACTAGACCTCTGGTATCACTACCCATGAAAGACATGAGATCTCTTATCATCAAAAAGAAATAAAACATGTTGATGATAACAATCAACCTATTCTCTATGAGTGAAAAGATAGTCCATACTAATGATGACATCAAACAGATCTAGATTATGAAGGAGAAAATACAAGAATAACTCTATATCAGCTATCACTAAGGAACAAGGAAACATGAACCCCTTCTCTTTCATCATACCAAGAGGTGTTGATAACACTGTTTTAAAGGAAATAAGATCCATTGTAAGTTTAAGAACATCAACAAAAAATAAAGATATAAATGAGTGGGAGGTACTAGTATCAAATAAGTCAATTGCTTCTGAAGATTCAATAAGGATAGAACCTATCATTGTTTCCATACCAGCAACAACCTTTGTTCAGCACTCATCTACTACGTTAAAATGATTCACTCCTGAGGCCTATGATTAGATCCCTTTAGTCTTTGAAGCTTATCATTGCATCATAGTAGCCTTTAGAGCTGGTGAACCCTGACCATAATGAGGCGTAATCATATCCTGATAGAATCTCTATAAATGACCAATGTGTTAACGGATATTACAAATCTTTACGAGCATTGGACAAGAACATCTAGTATATCCTCCCTTTCCACACTGATAGAATGTCATAGGCACATTACCCACTATAATAGATAGTGTATAGAAGGCTCACTATTGATACCTAAATCCACTACTCATGTGATGATCTTGCAACTTTATCTTCTTCCCATGTATTTCCTAAAGCTTCCACTCAATAGAATATAAGAGGTAGAAAGTCCAACCTTGCATACCATATTTATCTCTTCCATCATAGATCTGTCCACTATCTCCATATAGGTAGAAAGTTTTATCATAAACACATGTGATCTGATATCTATTCACAGACCTTGCAAGTAATTCTGCACCTTCTTGTAGTCATTCTTTACCATGTTTGGAGAAAAACACACAATCTCGACAAATCAATTGGTGTATAACAACACATAATTCTCTCCATGCTGCAATGATCAGAACTCTAGAGACTTTTCCGACATCAGATACTCTGGGTAAAACTTCTGAAAGAACATGGTTTTGAAACCCTTCCAATCCAAGCCCACAAGTCTCTCTAGATAGACCATAGAATCCCACCAACGCTTGTCAGAACCCTTAAGTCTGAATGTTGCACACCTCACCCTAATATTCTCATGTGTCTCCATGAAGTTGAATATTTTATTGATCATTTCTATCCAATATTACACCTCTTGATGTTCAGTCCTTCATTTAAAGGATGGTGGCTTCTTATGAAAGAACACCCACGATCGATCTTTCTCTCCTCCAGCACCTGGTTGTACCTCAATAATAGTGTTCTAAACCTGTGGTACATCCTGATCAATGGAATAGACTGCCTATACAATCATCTCAACGATGTTCTGATCTATAGGTGGGTTCCCTTGATGATCATCAGTTGCACCCTCCTAAGGAAATCATGGGAGACATCTTAGAGGAATACTATTACACACCGAAACATAAGAATGATCAGAAAACAGAAGAAATCTCTGTCGAAAAAAGAAAATACATAAGAAAAAACTTGTATTTTTAAAACAAATACCAATACTAGAGACACACATCCCAACATCCCATGGAAAATTGAGTCTCATTATGACAAGATCTAGTTAGGAACTCATCACAACATATATATCAAGTCCCAAAAATCCTATCTCATGTCTTATAGATGTCCCAAGAAAAGAGTTCTTGAGGATAGAACTCCTATGATGAAAAACTTTAATGAACTAACTTGGGTTTACCTCAAACCCATCACTCTACCCGATCCATCACATACCTAAAGGGCATTCCTGATCCCCATGGGCTGGAGACAAGCACCCAGGCATCGAACAAAAAAACTGAGGGAATGATTTCTCCCAACCTGAACAACCACATGGAATACATATCTATATAGAAAGAAAGAAATAGCATAAGAACAACAAATATATATTCCATAACTATGAGAAAAATAGTGGAACTATAAATGAAAAAGTATCTAAAAATTCTATGAAAATTATAACTAAAAAGGACTAAAACCAAACATTTACTCCAAACAATGGAATGGATGAACTCCCACCACCTCGCCACCAGCTACCCAACTATATGATATGAACCTCACCACCTCACTGTGGAACCTTTCATTTACCTACACTAGAAAACAAACAAAGGTCTACGAACCACCAGAGAGTTGTGTAGGGTGTGAGCAAATTGGATTAGTAGGATCCCACCCATGTGGTTCATAATAAATCTCTATATAAAAAATATTGTATGCTAATTTTAAATTAAAATATGGCATGATAAGTAGTAAATTAGTTTTATAGAAATCATGGTAAACATTTTCCTTTTTTCCATAGTTCTAAACAAAAGAGGTTGTATCGATTTTAAAGAACATTTTCCATATCATTTTCCATAAGCATAAACATGCATATCAATGATAACTAATAAATCCAACCAGTACAAAACATAAGAACAGGAATCACAACACCAAGGAATACTATAGTTCCCGGCCACAAACTACTCATACCACAATAATAAAGTGCAAAAATATGATCCTAGAACACATGTTTAGGAAGAATAATAATACCCCATGATAAACCCACCAAAAGTTCAATATCAATCCCATAGGACAGAAGTCCTAGGAAACATAGGAAATACCCAAGACAAACCTCCTTGATAATCACAAAAAAAAAATGGTTGATGGCACTAATCTAAACCTTCCACCTAAGTACCCAAGGTATCCCATGTACTCATTTTCATAATTCATTTCAATGCTTTGAAGACCATTTCAGAATTTCCATTTCAAATACCCATTTTCTCTCTATTTATCAAAAAATAGGAAAAAATCATTTTTCACTAAAACCCTTTTTTCAACACACACAAAATAATCATGACAATTTCAATATAAAAAATAGTTTATAAATCAAAACAATTAGGCTCATTTACATAGGCTAAAGATGGAACCATGTAACTCAAAACTCAAGTCACACACACCAACAACAGAATCTAAAAATAATGATAATCAACCATAATAGAAGAGACCCCAGAATAAAACCTAGACATCTTAGGATTAATTCCAAATAGAAGGAAAGGTGTTATCAGATAGAATAAAACCCATGTACCTTGAGAACAGACGTCCTCCTCACCACAAAAAAAACCAAGGAACAACATTTAGAACAAGATCTCGCAATAGATTTATAAGAATAAAATGGGGATCATCCAACTTAGATCAATGGATCTGATAATGCAGCCCTAGGGCACTACCACCATCAAAATCAATGGAGGAGTGGAAAACATACTCACCTGGAGAGATGCATCGTACTCGCAATCAAGATCAGACATCGAACAGGATGATCCTAAAGGAAAGGCGCCTATGATAATTTACTAGTAATAGCCTTGGGTCAAGATCAACAAAAATATAGAGAAGGGGTCCAACCAAAACATCCAAATGCGTGATTTAAAATGGGCGTGGGTTGAGTCACGATGTCTAACCCCCGATCACATTGTGAATTCCACACTGGATAAGTACGCTGAAAAACTCATTGCCTCAACATAAAAACTGACCATTTTTAAGTCACGTCATGTAATCCCCAGTCATGACATGTAGTCATTCATGGTTTGATCTCCCCTTTCATTATTAGTACCTAGAATCCATGACACTATGTGTATCATGGTTACACAGTGTGTAACTTCTCTGCAACCTGTAGAAAATCCAGAAAACCACCTCTAATGACTTTAAACCAAAAGAGAACTCAGAGAGAGGTAAAAACTTACATGATCAAGGTAAAGATATTTTTCATTTACCATCAATACATTTTTAATGTCTCGGATATTCTGTGTTTTATTTTTAAATATTATATGGAATTATTATAAGACCAGGCTTTCTAACAGCATGTGATTCGGAGGCTCGGAGTGCCCGGAATAAATGTTTGAAATGAATTAAACCATTAAACAGTGCTCACGAGCGGTTTTCCTGAAAAAGTGGAATAACTTTTAAATGGGTTCCTAGATCAGAAATCTAAGGTCACTGTTGCATTCAGAGTAGCAACATTACCTTAGGTGGAGCCTAAATTTGACATTTGCGGGTCGAATTCAAAAGATAGCTTTCATGTGTTTTAAAGGAAACATTTTAGAATAAATAAAATAAATTAATAATTTATTTTATTTTAATGTTTCCATAATGTTGATGCTTATTTTCTTTAAATAAGGAGGAGCCCAGGGTTAGGCTCATAACCCTAGAGATTCCCCCTAGAATCCTCTGGTGCTTTGGAGAGGAGCCAACTTTGGAGGAGAACCTGTTGGCGGATGACGATGACGCATCTCAGATCTGAAGAGCCTCGCCAATGAAGGCGACATGGTGATCATTCTTCAATCGGATCGAGGTAGGGGTTTTTTATTTCATTTCCTCTTTACCCCATTATTGGATTTAAATAAATAATGTGGATCAACCATGAACATGTTGATCCGTAGAGCATGCGTTCTTTTAGGAGGGTGTTAATTTTAGTTTCTTTTGGGGTTTGATTCAGGAATTATATTTTTGATAATTGATAGATTATAGTTTTGATTCTCCTTGTTTAATCCTTCTTATAAGAGTGGATCAACATCGTGACAAACAACGGTGGGGGTTCGTTCCTCCTTTTTGGTGTATTGTATTTTCTTGTTTTTTCTTCGTTTTCTTCATGGGGGGATGAACAACGGATCATTGTGCATTCATTTTGGGATACAATGATCCCAAATTGGATATACGACATCATAGCGACCTAGTGGAGGTGCGATGGTAGTGGCGGCGGATGAATTGACACTATTCGAGAGTTGATTTTCTTCGATCATGCTTCACATGGATGATAAAAACGCGTTTTTGGGACCAATCGAAGGCCTAAAAATTGTGGAATCAACTTTGTGATGTGTGGGCGACTTAAGCTCTAGAGTTTTGTTGTGATCGGACAGTTGGATCGATGATCAGAGCATCACCGAGGCGCGGTGAAGTCGGTTCATGATTCTGGAAAATTCCAGAATACACGGTGTGTAATTCTGAAGAACATGCCATGTGGTATCAGAGGTGGAGGATAGGGTTTAGGGTATCAGACAAGTATCACACGGTGTGTGACCCCAATCACACGGCGTGTTGGACCTTCCCCAAAGGTTGGCGTGTATTCTGGGAAGTACACGCACACGGGATGAACTACACGGCTATGAAGACACATCGTGTAGACCCTAAAAGGCATGGAAGAGGAGACTACATGGGACTCAGTGTGTATCTCAGGCAATACACGGACATAGGATGGAGTACATGGCCATGTACTCCACCACACGGCCAGACCAGGCCAGTTACTTAGGGTGGCACACATGAGATGAATCCGTGTACAGGCACACAATCGTGTACACAGTGCCGACCCCAGTTACTCAGACACAGTGTGTAATCTGTACTACACACTGGGTACTATCTTTCCTACATGACCAGCTTTGGGACACGGGTCGTAGTACACGAGCAGTACCCAGGGTCAGAATACATGACGTGTAACACTTCTACACGTCGTGTACCTTTCAAGATATGGCTTGATCTTCTTGTCCACCGTATCTTGGACATGTTCTGTTTGGGTTAGTGCCCCTTTTCTCGTTCCTCTAAAGGTTAGGTATTGTTTCCTACTACAGGAGTATGATTCCTTCAGCATGACTTTCCGAGATAGAGTCAGGTATCCCTCTAAGAGGCCCAGAGTGAGATCATCTATCCATTATTGACCCTAGGTGGACTTAGGTATTGATGTGACCACTTCCATAGGGTGTCGATCCTCTAACTAGCATGTGAATTCCAGATGAGTCACGGTATCCTCCAAGGCCCAGGTAGTGATCCTCATTTGTGTATCATGATCTTTCCCACTTAGGAGTGTGTTCTCCTAGAATGAGTGTATCTATATCTCGTAACCTTTCCCGACAGACAGTACTTCTTGGACAGATGTCATCAGAGCCATCAGACACATGGAGTGAGTTCTCCTAGATGAGTGCTTTGTGGAATCTTTGAAATGAATCCCTAGTGGGGGTATGTAGTTTTGTGACTTGTCCCTAGACTTTGGGTCTGGGTTTTGAGTATATCTGGATTGTGTTCTCCTATTATATGTTCAGTATGCATATATTTTGTAGAGATGATTGTACCTTTCCTTTGTGTATTGCTTTTTGATTTTCAGGGTCCTCTACTGAGTATTGTTATACTCACCCATGCACGGTCCTTGCCCACATGTGTCATGTCGTATGCATATGAGAAGCCTTTTGACAGATTTCAGGGCGGATCAGAACAGTACTAAGCTTTCTGAGTTTCCTACATACCGAGGTGATCCTACAGCTATGAGCAGTAGTCCCGATACCTCTTTGTGTTTACAGGTTGGACTTTCTAGTTTTTAGACTCTTGTTTTTGGTGCGATTGTATTCTAGCCTAGTTTACTTTCAGTACTTTACTTTCCATCATACTCTGTTGGTTGGGTTTAGTATTATGTATGAATTTTGTTCCCTAGTGGTTTTTACATTTCAGCATTGTGGGATTTGAGATGTGTGTGTGTACAGGTACTTATGCAATGCCTCCTATGTTAGTAATACGCCTACTCGGTGCTAGTCACCAGCCCCTGGCCTATTGGAGGTGGGCTTGGGAAGTCGCGGCATGGGCCCCATTGAGATGGGTCATGATGGAGTGGTATCAGAGGTGATTGGTTATACCTTATAACCAAGAGTATTTGATTTTGGTTTGGGGAAATAGTGTTAAGTGTTTTAAGCTCGGATTTCAGTCCAGAGACTCCAGTGTTGGTGTGGGCGGCCGACGTATCCATACAACAGGACTCTGATAACCTGCTTTTTGACTCGATACATGAAAACACTTGTTTCAGGTAAATAAGATAATGGTACATGCATCATATATGAATGGGTTGTGTTTTCCATGTCCTCTGTGTCAGCTATCTAGATATACTCATTGACCATGGTACATCTTGTTTCCTTACAAGATACCTCTATGATTCCTACCTTCTAGGATTCAGTAGCGCGATCATGTGGATGACCCCCTAAGTGATGAGTCTCAGATACAGGGACCAGTTCCCCAAGCATTGCTACTAGGTGGTGCACTTGTTATACCACCACCAGTGGAGTAGCCTGTGGTACCTGCAGTACCAATTGATGAGGAGCGCAGGCTGAGCACACTCCATGAGTTTTAGAGACAGAGACCCCTCAGGTTCCAAGGTGATCCCGACCCTCAGACGGCTGAGGACTAGCTTGAGGCAGTGATCAGAGTCTTCCATCTCGTGAGGACACCAACGGACTAGATCGTGATCCTAGGAGAAAACCTTCTTCAGGGTTCAGCGGGATGATAGTGGAGTCTGACCACACAGACTCACAACAAGGATACACTTTCATGTACTGGGTTTTAGAGACTCTTCAGGGAGGAGTTCTATCCAGTTATGTTAAGTAAATTGTGCATCCAGAATCTTCTTCAAATCCAGAAGGGTAGTTTGATGGTTGCTGACTATTCAACGATTTTCACCAACCTTGCTAGGTACTCGATGGATATGGTCCGGGATCAGTATTCCAGATCTCGAACCTTTGATCGGGGTCTACGAAGGGACATCCGAGCAAGTTTCATGCATCTATGGATTTCAACTTATGCTGGAGTGCTCGAGCGAGCCTTGGTGATTGAGAGATTCTTGGAAGAGCAGAGGTAGCTGACAGTAGTTGGCAGTAGGCAAATAGGTGCAGAGACCTCAACAGTAGGGAGCTGATGTCAGGCATAGGGATCAAGACATGGGAGACATCATAGGAGGACCCAGGATAGAGGATCGATAGTCCAGGGCTCTTAGGATGGATTTAGTTAGCCTAGGGATAAGCGATGCTACGTGTTTGACAGTAGGGGACATCTCTCTAGTGATTGTCTGACCCGTCAAGCTGTTGATAGGGAGGCGGTGGATGGACCACTGAGGCAGAGGCAGAGAATGGAGCAGACAGACCCTCCAGGTGGTGTATGTGGTAGAGGAGATGGGAGAGCTGTAGGAGGTTGTAGATGCATCGATTTACTTCCACCACCACCCCCAGGAGGTCCGCACCATGCTCAAGGAGATGGGAGACATGGGTGGGGACAGCTACATGCGGTCAAGGCCTACAACCTAGGGACACCAGGTATGATCCGAGGTAAGATATATGTCTTCTCTACCTTAGATTTCATACTTATGGGCACAAGTTCTAGTCATTCCTTCATCAACACATGTCTTGTGAAAAACCTTAACATTTCAGTAGATCCATTGACTCGATCCTTATGCTTGGAGACACCTACGGGAGGAGACTCGATGATCACTCACCTTTGTAGACAGTGTAATCTTACCCTTAGATGTGAGAGTTTTAGTTGGAACCTCTTGGTGGTAGTGTCAAGGCCTTACGACGTCATTCTCGGTATGGATTGGTTATCTTCGGTCCATGCCCAAATTGACTATATTAGGCAAAGAGTGTGGTGTGTCCGCAATGATGGGATGAGTTTTTCTTTTGTCGGAGAAAAGGAGACCCAGGCAGCATAAAACGGGCTCATGCATAGGAGGGTTTAGCCGATAACTCATGATTTGGATAGCCTTTCCCTCATAGTAGTAGATTTTATGAGCTCTCAGTTCCTAGAAGTAGTGGTAGAGTATGAGGACATCTTTCCTAAAGATGTTTCAGGACTAACTCCCCACCGGGAAATCGATTTCTGCATTGAATTTCACCCTATGATGGAATCGATTTTCTCACCAGCATATCGGATGGCTCCCGCAGATCTTCACGAGCTAAGGGTGCGATTGGAAGATTTTTAGAGAAAGGGTTTCATAAGACCTAGTGTTTTACCCTAGGCGGCCCCAGTCTTGTTTTCCAATAAGGTATATGGGAGTTTTAGGTTGTGCATGGATTACCGTCACCTGAATCAGGTAATGGTGAAGAACAAGTATCCACTACTAAGAATCTATGACCTCTTCAATCATATAAGAGGGGCACAGTGGTTCTCAAAGGTTGAACTTTGATCATGCTATCACCATTTATGAGTATGGGGCGAGGATATACCGATGACGGAATTCAGATGTCGCTGCGGTCACTATGAGTACTTGGTGATTCCTTTCGGCATGACAAAATGCCCCCACAGTGTTCATGGGACTAATGAACTAGATCTTTCAGCCATACTTAGACCGATTTATAGTGGTCTTTATAGATAACATCCTTGTGTACTCAGCGTCAGAGGAGGAGCACGCAAGACACCTGCGGATGGTTCTAGACATACTTAGGGAGCACCAGCTTTATGAGAAGCTCTCTGAGTACCAGTTCTAGATTTAGGAGGTCCACTTTTTGGGGACATGTCATCTCAATAGATAGTGTAGTTGTGGACCCAGCCAAGGTGGAGGTAGTGTTAGCATGGGATCCACCTCAGAGCATGATGGAGGTGTAGAGCTTCCTTGGGTTGGAAGGATATTACTAGAGATTCATTCCCGATTTCTCCCGAATATCAGCACCGATGACATCCTTGACCAGGAAGGGACAACCCTTCGTATAGAAAAGGAAGTACCAGTAGGATTTCAAGCAGTTGAGGCAGAGTTTGACGAGCGCCCTGATCTTTATATTACTAGAGGAGGGTGTTGGATACATAGTTTTCTACGACGCATCAGGTACCAGACTTGGTTGTGTCCTAATGTAGAGACAGGTAGTGATTGCTTATGGTTCGCGCTAGCTTAGGCCACATGAGCAGAAATATAAAACCCACAATCTCGAGTTGGCAGCGTTAGTCTTTGCATTGAATATGTGGCAACACTACCTTATGGGTAAGTGGTTTATCATCAACTCTGACCAAAATATCCTCAAGTACATCTTCTCATAGAAGGATCTGAATTTGAGGTAGAGGCATTGGATATAGTTCCTCTAGGATTATGATTTTGAGCACATCTACACTCCTGGGATGGGGAACAAGGTGGAAAATTCTCTTAGCAGAAGGTCGAGCTCACAGCTGTTGGGTGAGGTGACAGAGAAGTTGGCGATGTTATAGTTATCCTTCATGGACACTGAGGATGCAGCTTACCTTCAGTCGATGGTTGTCACCCCTCCACTCTTATAGTGAGTTAGGGAGGTTCCGCTCGAGGATATCGACTATGAGGCTTTACATGATCAGTTATCCATAGGACATACTCATAATGGATATTCACAAGGTGGGAAGCACATACTTCTTTTTAGAGGACGCATTGTTGTGCTAGTGGTGTTGCGAGATGAGGTCCTGAGGGAGTTTAATACAACTCCCTTGGCGGTACATCCTGTAGTGACAAAGATGTACCAAGATCTCTGACTATAGTTCTAGAGGTCAGGCATGAAGAAGGAAGTAGCAGAGTTCATTTCTCGATGCCTTACATATAACGCCCCGACCCCAGCTACCCAGAGTCGGTGCATTATTACATAACATTGGCATGATCACAAGAAAGATCAAATCTCGAAAGACCGATTGGTTTAGTAGCCTTGGAAACACTAGATATATTCATAGGTTTTACATTACATCATAAAATGAAAAACTACTACAACAACATATTTTGTCCATAATCCACACTCATATCCCCACATAATATCCCTGCAGGTCATTCATAACTTACTTCTTCACTTCCTGGGAAAAATAAAACATAGAAAAGGGGTGAGCTCAAATGCCCAGTAAGGATAACAATATAGCTGAAACTTTCATAAATAAGAATAAACTTTTAAGGAAATGTATAACTAAAACAAAAACCTTTCAAACATGAACTTTCAACATGGTATGGCATAAATAAAATGAAATAATGCCATTTACTTATTCACATGGATATTCTACTAATCGAATAATCACATGCAAAAATCAATAACCACTTTCATAATGTTGGAATGCATAATGCCAGACTATCATAACCACATAGCCAAGGCCTCGTGCCAAGACTACAAATAAGATTTTGTCAAGGCCTTGTGCCAAGACACTAGTTTGTCTCATGAGACCTACTGATACATTGAGGAGCTATAGCGGGCTCCACCTGTCACTTATTAAGTCCAATGCATTCCCATATGAAAAGGTTTAAACATAACATAAACATTCGTATTAAATCTAGCATACGAAATGTCAATAATTTCACTATAAACTATGAATGGTATAAAAATAGCACATCCATAGTCAAACATATCACAAAACCTTCAATACAATATAGAAGTTTTGTATCATAATAAATCAACTTCAAATAATCTTAAAATCCATCAAAGGATGTTGACGTAGATGAAATCAAAATTCTTTTTAAAGAAATATCTCCTTTTATTTTGAAATCATTTAAGATCCATATAAAATAAAACATTTTCTTTGAAAATATTCTTATAATCTTGTAAGTAAAGCTTTGAAGATTTTATAACGGCGTAAAATAACCGCACCCGCCGTATAAGTTAAAAAACATTCTTACCTCAATTCTGTCGAAAAGGATAAAAAGGACCTTGTTTTGAAAATGACGAAAAGATTCCTTTATAAACCTCTTATAAAAAGTCAAACAAGGGTATAAATGACTTTAACCCATATTCTTGTAAATAGTAAAAATGTTTTGAAATACATTTTTAAGAAACATGGATGTGGATGATAAAGATATCCCAGTAGATTTTTACGTATAAACAACCTCGGATAATGAAGAGATTGTGAAATAACCCTTACCTTGTACTTTTCCTTTGTTGGGGTAGGTTAACCTCCTGTATAATGGTGAAATAATTGTTATTAAATTATACAAGAATCATATATATTAATATGATATCATATATGATCTTTTAACATTTATTTGTTAATAATATCTTAGAATTATCGTCGTTTCGGGTGTTAACTCACTCATTTTATTTATATGTTTTGTTACATAAGCCATGGTTGTTGTATCTTATTCTTATCCAGAATGCTATCTAGTCCTTAAAAATCATTTTTAAATCATCAAATGATAATTATACTTGAATGGTTACGATGGAGAATGAATCTCATCGCGTTCGTGGAGACGGTAGTCCGTACGTACGCACGAGCGACAATATCATTCTTTTGATATTAAAATAATATATAAATGAATGGTATATCATATATATACAGAATAATTAACATGTTATATTTATTATTTACATGAGTTACACATCATTATTATACCCATCCAAATAATATTATATTGAATAACAATTACACCACGACGTGGAGACGGTAAGCCGTACGTACGCACGTATGGTGACATGTTATTCAAAGGGTGGATAGAATACTGAATATGGTTGTACCATATTTATAATAACATCACAGTATATGTGAGATACTAGAGTTATTATTTTAGAATGGTAAGAACAAAGGAAGAAGAAGTGTAAGAATAAATGAACTTGGAGAAGGGTGGTGAAATCATTACCTCTTCTTCGGGTTCTTCCTTTTGATTTGATCAAAAGGGCTCCTTAGGTTGGCTTTCTGATCAAACTAAGGCCTCTAAGTTGTAGTGAGGGATGTTAGGAGAGTATTTGGGCAGAGTTTGGACGAACCAAAAGGCTTTTAAGGTGTGAAGAAATGAGAAGGAGGAGTTCCCTTTTATAAGAGGGGCGAGGGGCACCTTTGGAAGAGCTAGAAATATTAATTTATAATAAATTCATATTCGGTTTCCAATGGCTCCAAAGTTGATTATTAAAAGGTTAAGGTGGGTATAGGTCGAAAACCCCTCAACCAATAGAATTTAGACAGGTTTGGGTACTTATATTAACCTTATCTTTAAGTATTAACTCTATGTTAATTAGTTTCACTTTTACAATGTCTCTTTGTATTTTTATATAATATGGTTAATAAACTTACTATATACATCCAAGAGACCCCCAAGTGGTCCATTAATGATGAACCTATCATGATATAAGTCTCTTGGCCGAACCTTAGATTTTTAGGAATTTAATATCAATTAATAATATAATATTTTTTTTAAGAACTCTTTTATGTCAATTTTGACACTATTCAATAGTTGATTTTTGTGAAACTCCTAACAGATTGATTACTTCGAACAAAGTCAATTAAATCAATCCTAATATATCATATTATCCTAGAAAATTAGTTTAATTCATTAAAAGTTTCATATTATATTTATTTGGGTATTTATAATATCAATTATTTTAATTTTTCACTATCATAGTAATTACTGCATCATCATTGTGTCATAAATAAAATAAATTATTTAATGTCTAAAAATTATAAATAAAATATAATTATGTAGGAAATATTTTTATCTTTCTAATGAATATTTATAATCTAAAATCCAACATATATAACCCTATGTAACAATTGTTTTTCTAAAAGATATATGCTTGTGTCATTTTTGTATTCATTTTAACTTAATTAAAATAAAGTGTCATTATCACTTACAAGTGGATCCATGGGGTCCCAAAATAGACCCAAAGATTCCCATGGTCGACCATGTATCAACCAATATGGTTAAGACACGTTTTAGGGTAATTTAGTATTATTATAATATTATTTTTTAACCCTTATTTACCGGATTTACCCTTAACCATGGTAAATAAAATATTTACCGCAGTAATTATTCAAAATGTCTAAAAATAAAAGTTACCTATTTACACAATTTGAACATCCTGATTCCAAATATGGAATCCATTTTCCTAAATTCAAAACACATAAGTGGCAGAAATTAATTTAAAATTAATTCCCGCTGTCAAAACAAAAAGCGTGTTTTTAAGAGATAATAACTATCAAAAGATTGACACTTGTTTATGTTCGGTTTAATTGTAAAATTATGTCCAATGACCAACATTATATTAAATGGTAAAAATATATTCTAAATATAATTTAAAACCACTCAAATTCATAATTTATCACTATTAATTATTTTGATTAAAAAAGTTGTTTTTAATTAAAATTTAGTAATTTTCACTATTCATCAAAATATGAAAGTTATCCGAAAAGTACCAAAAGTTCACCTTAGGCTAAATTCGATATTCCGAATCCAAAAATGAATTCCATTTCAAAATATAAAATGTATATAATTTCAAAATTTAGGTATTACTATTCATAACGGCCAGTTTGATCGGTTATGGTGTGTGTTAAAACTCGACGTTGCGTACAACACACGCTACTGTTTTATTCAAAGGAAAGCGTACCGTGGAAGCTTGGGATGTTTCATTTTAAATTTTTTTGATGTCTCCATTTAGTCAAAAAGTTTAAAATATTGTATTTAAAAAGGTTTCACTATCAAAAGTTGATAAAAGTGCAATACTGAAAATGAATCTGTTCTTGTATTATGACTAAGAAACTCATAATATGGATTCTAAAATTATAAGGATTATATAAAGTTAAAAATGTAGTTAATGCTATTCATGACCTCTTTTAATGGCTTTTTTTGGTAAGTCGGTGTTGCGTGTAGTGCAAGTTATTGAATTATTTTGAAGAAATAACACACTATGAAATCTTGGGGTGTTACATTCTCCCCTCCTTCAATAAATTGCGTCCTCGCAATTTGAAATTGTTCTTCAAAAATAAAAGGTTGAAAATAGGTAATATATTTGTGGGAAAACCCACATCGGAAATTGGGTTACTAAAATTTAGTCTTAATATGAGGAAAAGAGAAATGAAAGGGTCACCACCAAATTATGATCTTGATTAGGAGAACATTGGTGGCAATTAGAGACATATAATCGGAGGAAAACGTAAATATTTATAGGTAGTGATTGAGGTCATCAATCACAAACAAGTGCATAATTGAGGTCCTTAAACTCATCAATCTATGATGATTTGAAGTACCATCGGTTCAACAAAATATAGGGTATTGGGATAACACATTTTTGACGTTTCAAAATATCTTAGTTGAAATCCCACATCGAAAAATGAATTAACGAGGCCTCTATTTAAAATAAAGAGTCGAAAGTATGAAGATTACCGAAAATAACACATACTAGGGTTCCATGTAGGAAAATATGGATATGGAAGAAAAATCTAACCATCAATTATCTGATGGAGAGTGGTAGAGAACATGGCTATGAAAAGGCCAACAATCCCAAAGCCATAAATTAGTGATGATTTAAGGTACCATCTAGGAAAACATTTTTGTTATAAGTTGCTTTTCTTAATATTGATGAATTTATTTATGAGATTGGCTAAGATCATAAGGAGATATACTTACTTTATAATTAGAGTTTTATCCATTAATAAATTTCTACCACAAACTCATCTTTCACTCTAAAAGATAATAGAATGTAAAAAAAATTCTATTTACACTATTCGTATAGGGTTCCAAAATAAACTAATTTATAATTAATCTACAAGATCTTTTAATAAAAACTACATTATTTAATCCAGGACATCTCGTGGGCCAGTGGTAGGTGATACACCCTTGTCGCCCTTCGGTTGCGGGTTCAAGTCTCGCAGCCTTGCCGGACGCGACGCCCGACCTCCGGGTTGTCCTTTCATGGCAATCCAAAATAATCCAAACTAGAACTATCCAAAATACTTCTATCCAAACTCATAGTCCAACATTTATAAGTAAGGTAAACATAATGTAGAACCTTTTTACCCCGTAATAGCATATGAATACCTTCATCATGTATTCTTTTAATACACCGAAACATCCTGAATTACCATATTCCTTATTGATTACATTCATGCTCCCTTATTCCATATAGAAAGCTGGATATACTTCATTAATCCAAAAATGTTTTAAACCCCAACAATGATGGAATATCATTAATCAGTTCCAGGGTAGTCAAGAATATCCAATATAATTTATCCAAAACAATCATGTATTATTCCAAAATTACTACCTCAGTATCAGAACTATATTATGGTTTATCATTCTCTCACCCATATATTTTCCAAAAATTATCCTGCTATTGAGTCACTTTTCTTTGTTCCACACAATCTCAAGTCCTTAATGAAATAGTACTGTAGTACAATCCTTATATACTACATAATTATTATAACAAGTACATTGTTGATACAACACTCAATTGACATAATCAACATAAGAACTCTAATCATTCCTCTTCATCTGTGGTAGTATCATAACATGATTATTATCCAATAACATCATTTGCGGCATAGTATGATGACTGGGACATAGGTTCGCGTAGTGTCCAAACTCCTTACAAATGAAGCATTGTACATTTGAAACCATTTTCTTACCCTTGCAATCACGTACTTTGTGCCCTTTTCCTCCACACTTATAACAAACTCCCATTCCTTTCAGGCAAGTTCCAGGGTGTTTCTTTCCACAGTTACCACATATGGGAAAATTCTTCTTTTCCCTCTTCCCTTCATCCATCTTTCTCTCTTCCATCCTTTTCTTCTCTTGCTTCCCTTCAAAGCCATAGGACTCAGTAAACTCTTTACTTATCTTATCAACACGTGATATTATTTCTTCATATGATGATAATACAAGGGAGACTATTTCTCTTATAAATTCTAGCTTAAGACCATGAGAGATATGATCCTTCCTTCTCTTTGAATCATGTGCATTTCTGGAGTTATCATTCCTTCTACTGGGCGCCATTTCTAAACAATGGCATAAACTAGATTAGTTTATGAATCAAAATACATAATCCCATACTTATAAAACACTTAACATAAATTGAACTATTTATGGATATAATCCATAATCATAAAAATGTTTTCTTTGAGGAAGTATATACTCATAAACCCTTCATAATTATTTGTAAAGAAAATGAGAGTTATCCTAAGCATATCCCCCGGGAGTTTCGTAACCAAGAGTGCAGCAAGGCCCGTTGTCGTGCACCAGTTCCCGTTCGAGTCTAGCTCAAAGCGGTGTTTTTGGGTTTTACCCCTAGGTACATCTGTGCCAGAGCCGCCTCTACCTGCTCGTATCCAGACAGGGATGTATTGCTCGGAAAACTCACAAAAATCTCTACAATACCAAAATTCTAGTAAGTTCTTCTATACTAATCCTCAAAGTTCATCTTAGGTCTACGTGCTCTAATCAGAGTTTATCTAAATATAGCTTCCAAGGTTTGTACTAAACTTCCTCTGATACCAACTGTAACGCCCCGACCCCAGCTACCCAGAGTCGGTGCATTATTACATAACATTGGCATGATCACAAGAGAGATCAAATCTCGAAAGACCGATTGGTTTAGTAGCCTTGGAAACACTAGATATATTCATAGGTTTTACATTACATCATAAAATGAAAAACTACTACAACAACATATTGTCTCCATAATCCACACTCATATCCCCACATAATATCCCTGCAGGTCATTCATAACTTACTTCTTCACTTCCTGGGAAAAATAAAACATAGAAAAGGGGTGAGCTCAAATGCCCAGTAAGGATAACAATATAGCGGAAACTTTCATAAATAAGAATAAACTTTTAAGGAAATGTATAACTAAAACAAAAACCTTTCAAACATGAACTTTCAACATGGTATGGCATAAATAAAATGAAATAATGTCATTTACTTATTCACATGGATATTCTACTAATCGAATAATCACATGCAAAAATCAGGAACCACTTTCATAATGTTGGAATGCATAATGCCAGACTATCATAACCACATAGCCAAGGCCTCGTGCCAAGACTACAAATAAGATTTTGTCAAGGCCTTGTGCCAAGACACTAGTTTGTCTCATGAGACCTACCGATGCATCGAGGAGCTATAGCGGGCTCCACCCGTCACTTATTAAGTCCAATGCATTCCCATATGAAAAGGTTTAAACATAACATAAACATTCGTATTAAATCTAGCATACGAAATTTCAATAATTTCACCATAAACTATGAATGGTATAAAAATAGCACATCCATAGTCAAACATATCACAAAACCTTCAATACAATATAGAAGTTTTGTATCACAATAAATCAACTTCAAATAATCTTAAAATCCATCAAAGGATGTTGACGTAGATGAAATCAAAATTCTTTTTAAAGAAATATCTCCTTTTATTTTGAAATCATTTAAGATCCATATAAAATAAAACATTTTCTTTGAAAATATTCTTATAAGCTTGTAAGGAAAGCTTTGAAGATTTTATAACGGCGTAAAATAACCGCACCCGTCGTATAAGTTAAAAAAAACATTCTTACCTCAATTCTGTCGAAAAGGTTAAAAAGGACCTTGTTTTGAAAACGACGAAAAGATTCCTTTATAAACCTCTTATAAAAAGTCAAACAAGGGTATAAATGACTTTAACCCATATTCTTGTAAATAGTAAAAATGTTTTGAAATACATTTTTAAGAAACATGGATGTGGATGATAAAGATATCCCAGTAGATTTTTACGTATAAACAACCTCGGATAATGAAGAGATTGTGAAATAACCCTTACCTTGTACTTTTCCTTTGTTGGGGTAGGTTAACCTCCTGTATAATGGTGAAATAATTGTTATTAAATTATACAAGAATCATATATATTAATATGATATCATATATGATCTTTTAACATTTATTTGTTAATAATATCTTAGAATTATCGTCGTTTCGGGTGTTAACTCACTCATTTTATTTATATGTTTTGTTACATAAGCCATGGTTGTTGTATCTTATTCTTATCCAGAATGATATCTAGTCCTTAAAAATCATTTTTAAATCATCAAATGATAATTATACTTGAATGGTTACGATGGAGAATGAATCTCATCGCGTTCGTGGAGACGGTAGTCCGTACGTACGCACGAGCGACAATATCATTCTTTTGATATTAAAATAATATATAAATGAATGGTATATCATATATATACAGAATAATTAACATGTTATATTTATTATTTACATGAGTTACACATCATTATTATACCCATCCAAATAATATTATATTGAATAACAATTACACCACGACGTGGAGACGGTAAGCCGTACGTACGCACGTATGGTGACATGTTATTCAAAGGGTGGATAGAATACTGAATATGGTTGTACCATATTTATAATAACATCACAGTATATGTGAGATACTGGAGTTATTATTTTAGAATGGTAAGAACAAAGGAAGAAGAAGTGGAAGAAGAAATGAACTTGGAGAAGGGTGGTGAAATCATTACCTCTTCTTCGGGTTCTTCCTTTTGATTTGATCAAAAGGGCTCCTTAGGTTGGCTTTCTGATCAAACTAAGGCCTCTAGGTTGTAGTGAGGGATGTTAGGAGAGTATTTGGGCAGAGTTTGGCCGAACCAAAAGGCTTTGAAGGTGTGAAGAAATGAGAAGGAGGAGTTCCCTTTTATAAGAGGGGTGAGGGGCACCTTTGGAAAAGCTAGAAATATTAATTTATAATAAATTCATATTCGGTTTCCAATGGATAAAAAGTTGATTATTCAAAGGTTAAGGTGGGTATAGGTCGAAAACCACTCAACCAATATAATTTTGATAGGTTTGGGTACTTATATTAACCTTATCTTTAAGTATTAACTCTAAGTTAATTAGTTTCACTTTTACAATGTCTCTTTGTATTTTTATATAATATGGTTAATAAACTTACTATATACATCCAAGCGACCCCCAAGTGGTCCATTAATGATGAACCTATCATGATATAAGTATCTTGGCCGAGCCTTAGATTTTTAGGAATTTAATATCAATTAATAATATAATATTTGTTTTAAGAACTCTTTTATGTCAATTTTGACACTATTCAATAGTTGATTTTTGTGAAACTCCTAACAGATTGATTACTTCAAAAAAAGTCAATTAAATCAATCCTAATATATCATATTATCCTAGAAAATTAGTTTAATTCATTAAAAGTTTCATATTATATTTATTTGGGTATTTATAATATTAATTATTTTAATTTTTCACTATCATAGTAATTACTGCATCATCATTGTGTCATAAATAAAATAAATTATTTAATGTCTAAAAATTATAAATAAAATATAATTATGTAGTAAATCGTTTTAGCTTTCTAATGAATATTTATAATCTAAAATCCAACATATATAACCCTATGTAACAATTGTTTTTCTAAAAGATATATGCTTGTGTCATTTTTGTATTCATTTTAACTTAATTAAAATAAAGTGTCATTATCACTTACAAGTGGATCCATGGGGTCCCAAAATAGACCCAAAGATGCCCATGGTCGACCATGTATCAACCAATATGGTTAAGACACGTTTTAGGGTAATTTAGTATTATTATAATATTATTTTTAACCCTTATTTACCGGATTTACCCTTAACCATGGTAAATAAAATATTTACCGCAGTAATTATTCAAAATGTCTAAAAATTAAAGTTACCTATTTACACAATTTGAACATCCTGATTCCAAATATGGAATCCATTTTCCTAAATTCAAAACACAGAAGTGGCAGAAATTAATTTAAAATTAATTCCCGCTGTCAAAACAAAAAGTGTGTTTTTAAGAGATAATAACTATCAAAAGATTGACACTTGTTTATGTTCGGTTTAATTGTAAAATTATGTCCAATGACCAACATTATATTAAATGGTAAAAATATATTCTAAATATACTTTAAAACCACTCAAATTCATAATTTTTCACTATTAATTATTTTGATTAAAAAAGTTGTTTTTAATTAAAATTTAGTAATTTTCACTATTCATCAAAATATGAAAGTTATCCGAAAAGTACCAAAATTTCACCTTAGGCTAAATTCGATATTCCGAATCCAAAAATGAAGTCCATTTCAAAATATAAAATATATATAATTTCAAAATTTAGGTATTACTATTCATAACGGCTAGTTTGATCGGTTATGGTGTGTGTTAAAACTCGACGTTGCGTACAACACACGCTACTGTTTTATTCAAAGGAAAGCGTACCGTGGAAGCTTGGGATGTTTCATTTTAAATTTTTTTGATGTCTCCATTTAGTCAAAAAGTTTAAAATATTGTATTTAAAAAGGTTTCACTATCAAAAGTTGATAAAAGTGCAATACTGAAAATGAATCTGTTCTTGCATTATGACTAAGAAACTCATAATATGGATTCTAAAATTATAAGGATTATATAAAGTTAAAAATGTAGTTAATGCTATTCATGACCTCTTTTAATGGATTTTTTTTGGGTAAGTCATGGTGCAATTGAACTCGGTGTTGCGTGTAGTGCAAGTTATTGAATTATTTTGAAGAAATAACACACTATGAAATCTTGGGGTGTTACATTACATGCCAATATGAGAAGGCTGGGCACCAGGTTCTAGCAGGATTAGCCCACCCCCTAGAAGTTCCAGAGTGGAAGTGGGATGGAATATCGATGTAATTTGTGACGGGCTTACCACAGAAATCCAAGGGTCAAGATTCCATCGAGGTGATCATTGACCGACTCACCAAGTAGGCCCACTTCCTAGCTATCAGGGAGTAGAGTTTCGTTGAGAGATTGGGATGCCTCTGCATGCAGGAGATAGTTCGGATTCATGGTGTCCATTTGAAAATGGTCTCAAATTGATATGCCTGCTTCACATCCCGATTGTGGAAGGGATTGCAGGAGGCTTTTGGGACTCAGCTATGCTTGAGCACGGCATTCCATCCCTAAACCAATGGTCATATGGAAAGGACCATTTAGGTTTTGGAGGGTATGTTGCGGGCTTGTATCTTGGACTTTGGTCACCATTAGGAGGACCACCTAAAACTAGTGGGGTTTTCATAGAACAACAGCTACCACTCCACCATTGGTATGGAACCTTTCTAGGATTTGTATGGGAGACCCTGCTGGTCACCGCTTTGCTGGACCAACCCCAGAGAGTCAGCACTCATGGGTTTAGAGTTGGTGTGAACTACCACCAAGAAGGTGCAGAACATCTGGGAGCATATAAAAACTGCACAGAGCCGAAAGAAGTCTTATACTGACAGACAACGGAGACCTCTGGAGTTTGAGTAGGGAGACCTTGTCTTTCTACAGGTCTCACCTCGATGAGGGTTGGAGAGATTTGGTTAGGGAGGGAAGCTATCTCCAAGGTTCATTAGACCTTTCCAGATACTGCACAGAGTTGTATGGGTGTCGTACCGCCTAGCTCTATTGCCACAGTTGCATTGGGTACATGATTTCTTCCACGTGTTGCAGCTGAGAAGGTATGTGCATGACCCATCTCACGTCATCTACTGGGGCGAGATGGACATTGAGGATGGAGTGACCTTTTCTGAGTACCCGGTGGAGATCAAGGATCAGTAGGAGAGGATCCTTCATAGGCAATCAGTTCTCTTGGTGCGTGTTCAGTGGCAGCATGGGAATCTTCAGGAGAGCACGTGGGAGTAGGAGGCTCAGATTCGTTCCCAGTTCCCACATATTTTTTAGTAGCCTTTGTTTTGTATTTTTAGGGATGCAAAGCCCCAAGGTGGGGAGAATGTAATGTCTCATGTTTTCTGTGTATTATTTTTAAATTTTATATGGAATTATTATGATACCATGATTTCTTATGGAGTGCGATTCTGAGGCCAGGAGTGCCCAGAATAAATGTTTGAAATAAATTAAACCATTAAATAGTGTGCGTGAGCGGTTTTTTGGAAAAAGTGGAATAACATTTAAACATGTGCATGAATTAGAAATATGAGTTCACCGTTGTGTTCAGGATAGTGACTTTACCTTAGGTGGGGCCTAACTTTGATCGTCGTGGGTCATCTTCAAAAGTTAGCTTTCAGGAATTTTGAAGGAAACATTTTCGAAGAAATAAAATAAATTAATAATTTATTTTATTTTAATGTTTCCATAATGCTGATTCTTATTTTCTTTAAATAAGTAGGAGCCCAGGGCTAGGCTCATAACCCAGGATATTCTCCCCAAGAATCCTCTGGCACTTTGGAGAGGAGCCAACTTTGGAGGCGAACCCGTTAGCGGACGATGATGATGCATCTCGTATCTAACGAGCCTCGCCAATGAACAGGACGTGTTTATCATTATTCAATCGGATCGAGGTAGGGGTTTGTTATTTTATTTCTTCTTTCCCCCATTGTTGGATTAAAATGAAGAACATAGATCAACCATGAACATGTTGATCTGTGGAGCGTGTGTTCTTGAGGAAGGGTGTTATTTTTCATTTCATTCGGGGTTTGATTCAGAAATTATATTTGCGATAATTGTTCGATTATTATTTTGAATCACCTTGTTTGATCCTTATAACAGGAGAAGATCAACATCATGATGAACTATGGCAGGGTTTTGTTCCTCATTTTTGGCATATTGGATTTTCTTCCTCTTTTCTTCAAGTTCATCGTAGGGTGACGAACAATGGATCATTGCACTTCCATTTTGCAACGCAATGATCCCAAATTGAATATCTGAAATCGTAGAGACCTAGCGGAGGTGTGAAGGTGGTGGTGGTGGATGAATAGATGTGGTTCAAGAGTCCATGTTCTTCGAGCATTCTTCACATGGATGATCAAAACGCATTTTTGAGACCAAATGGAGGCCCAAAAATTATGGAATTTACTCTGTGATGTGAGGGTGACCTAAGATCTGGATTTTTATTGCGATCGTATGGCTAGATCAACGATCGGAGCATCACCGAGGTGCGGTGAAGCCGGTTCGCGATTCTGGAAAATTCTATAATACACAGCGTGTAATTCTAAGAAACACGTCATGTTGTATTGGTGGTAGCAACTAGGGTTTCGGGTGTCAGACAAGTATCACACGGTGTGTGACCCCAGTCACACGGCATGTTGGACCTTCCCCAAATCTTTCCGTGTATTTTGGGAAGTACACGGACATGGGATGAAAAGCACAGCTTCGAAGACATGGAGTGTAGACCCTATGCGGCATTGAAGAGGTGACTACGTGGGACTCAACGTGTATCTTGGGTGATACAAAGACACGAGATGGATTACATGGCCATATACTCCACCACACGGATAGACTAGGCCAGTTACTCGGGGTGGCGCACATGGGATGAAGCTGTGTACAGGCACACAGCCACGTACATGGAGTCCACCCCAGTTACTCAGACACGGCGTGTAATCTGTACTACACGTCGGGTACTGACTTTCCTACATGACCAGCTTTGGGACACGGGCCGTAGTACACGATCAGTACCCAGGGTCAGAAGGCACGATGTGTAGCACTTCTACATACCATGTACTTTTTAGTATATGGCTTTATCTTCTTGTCCACCATATCATGGACATGTTTTGTTTGGGTCAGTTCCCCATTTTCTCATTCCGCTAAAGGTTAGGTATTTTTTCCTACTACTAGAGTATGATCCCTTCAGCAGGACTTTCTGAGATAGAGTCAGGTATCCCTCCAAGAGGCCCAGAGTGAGATCCTCTATCTATTCTTGACCATAGGTAGAGTTAGGTATCGACGTGACCACTTCCACGGGACGCTAATCCTCTACCTATTAGGTGAATTCCAGATGATTTTTGGTATCTTCCAAGGCCCTAGCAGTGATCCTCATCTGTGTATCATGATATTTCCCACTCAGGAGTGTGTTCTCCTAGAATTAGTGTATCTATCTCTTGTGACCTTTCCCGACATACAGTACTTCTCAGACGGACGTCATCAGAGCCATCAGACTCATGGAGTGAGTTCTCCTGGACGAGTGCTTCATGGAATCTTTAAACTGAGTCCCTAGTGGGGGTATGCGGTTGTGTGACTTGTACCTAGACTTTAGGTATGGGTTTTGAGTATATCTGGATAGTGTTCTCTCATTATATGTTCAATAGACATATATTGTGTATAAATGAGTGTACCTTTCCTTTGTGTATTGCTTTGTGGTTTTCGGGTTCCTCTACTGAGTATTGTTATACTCACCCCTGCAAAGGTCTTTCCCACACGTGTCTTGTCTTGTGCAGATGAGCAGCCTTTTGACAGATTCTAAGGTGGACCAAGACAGGACCAAGCATTATGAGTTCCCTACAAGCCAAGGTGATCCTACAGCTACGAGTAGCAGTCCCAGTACCTCTTTCTATTTACAGGTTGTACTTTGTAGTTTTCATACTCTTATTTTTGGTGTCCTAGTATTCTGGCCCAGTTTACATTTAGTACTTTACTTTCTGTCATACTCTATTGGTTGGGTTTAGTAGTATGCATGCATTTTTTTCCCTATTGGTTTTTACATTTCAGCATTGTGGGCTTGGATATGTGAGTGTGTGTGTACAGGTACTTAGTCAATGCCTCTCATGTTAATAGTATTCTTAATTTGTGCTATTCACCAACCCCTGGCCTATTGGAGGTGGGCTTGGGGAGTCGCAGCATGGGCCCCACTATGATGGGTCATGACAACATTTCCTAAGATTGTTTAAAACATACATGGCAAAAACCCTTCTGATTTGGCCAACCGGTTCATCTCGTGAGGCTACCGATGCATTGAGGAGTTTCTATAAATGGTATACAACTATGTCTTACATGTCCAAGAAAATAATCATATATAAAATATTAAATTCAATTCATAAACAATTTTTATTATCATCAAATATTTTTATTGAGTAAAAGATAAGTTTTTATCAGTTTTTCTTTAGGTAATCAAATGACATTAAAAGTATAAATCATATGTATAAATGGAATATGGTTTTGGAAATAATCATATAGATCATAAAATAATATGGATATTTAATAAAAATGTAATTAATAATGAAAAATTATCATAATAAATTTTTTGTTTCCAGATAAAATTAGCAATCATAAAAGAAAGTGAGATTATACAATAACTTTTATTAATTGATAATTTTAAAGTAAATTCTCATTTTATGAAATGATTTAAATTGAAACTTAAAATAACATGAAGTATGAATTAATCATGATATGACATTTCAATGGATTGGTATATAAACCACATAAAATTGAACTAGTGCATAATGAAAAACAAGTCTCAATGGAATGTTAATTGATATGAAATCTCTTACCATACTCTTCTTTTTGGTTGAACATGATTTAACCTCTTTTATAGTGGTTTTAAACATGTAATTAACTTAAAACCATATTAATATTTATAATATAATATATTATCATTTTTATAACATCTTGTCACACTTGCATAAATAATATTTCATTATTTTCATTATTTCGAGTGTTAATTGTCTTATTTTCTTAAGAAAGTTTTGTAATTAAAAATCTAGTTCTTAAACATATTATATAGTTTTGTCATATCCATAAAAATAATAATAAAATAATCTTCATAATTTTACATCAATTGTACTTTTATAACCTATCATGAATGATATTTATGAAAAATTAAGTACGTTAATATCATGGAGAAGGTAGGTCGTACGTACGCATGAGTAACGTTTCCATTTTCCAAGTATCATTATAAAAATAAGGTAAGTAATATATAATCATTACACAATGATAATAGTATCATATATATCATATTATATACTTATATATATCATCCATGTGGTGTGATGATGAAAATATACTTTCATTGATTCATGAAGATGACAGTCCACAAATACATGAATGATGTTATCATCTTTAAGTGAGTGGAATGTTAAAAAAATGATATATATTATCTTTATATAATTATAAATATGTCATAAATATCATATAAAATCATTAACTTTATCATTACCACCTTACATGTAAATATTTAGTGAAATATGAATCACATCACTTTGCGAGGTGTTAGTTTGTCATATACACAAGTGACGTTATAATATATCATATGGAATGGAAGGTAAAAATACATATATGATATAATCAATACAGAGGTATGAAAATGTTATAATTAGTATATTTATATATATATATATATACTTTAGGTCCATAATCATACCCAACTATGAAAGTTGGTAATGAAAGAACGAATGACATCGGTTCGTGAGGATGTAGTCCGCCGTACACACAAACTATGATTTCGTAACTCATTTTATGGAAGTGGAGATAGTTATAGGTCATTCCCTTATTATAAAAATATCCCAGTATATGGAATATACATAATTTATTATATCATAATGGTTAAATAATAATTTAAATAGGTGTAGAAGAAAATAAAATAAAGACGCTCGTGGAAGAATATTACCTCTTCTTCGGGTATCCTCCTTAGGTTTGCACTAAATCCTTACTAGGTTGGATTTATACCCAAAATAAGGATTCTTGGATGATTTTAGGTCATTTGGGAAGTTATTTTAGTAGTTATTATCAAAAAAATTAGTTTGAAGGTGTTAAGAAGAGAGAGGAGTGAGTGCCCTTTTATTGTTGAGGTTGAGTGACATTTTTGTAAAAACCCAAAATTATTCACTGTTGGGAAGTCTCCTTTACCTCAAGTGGCTCAAAAAATTATATTTAATTTTTTGGAGTGATTAAATGGTTGATTCAAACCTCTACCACATAATAAAACACATGTTTTAATCAATTTGTTCATTAACTTCTAAGTTTCCTTATTTTTACCATTTTGGTTTTTCATTATGATAACTAGATTTTTTAACTTAGGTAATTTATCCTTTAAGAGTAAAATAAAAAGATAAAAATTTAATAATTTTTACCCAATGGTTCTAAATATGATATCTAATTTATTAAAAAAATCCTATTTGTGTTAAAAAATAATTTTAACACAAGTGCATGTAACATGAAAAAATGATATTTTAACCTTAACTACACTAACATAGTTTTTACTATTTAATGGTCAATATAGTAATTATATAAGAAAAATTGGTCCATGAATATAAAATAGTGGATATTTATTAAAATTTATTAATAACTTTGTAGAATATATGATTTATTAATTTTAAATTGTTAAATTAAATACCATTTATTATAAAAAAACATTATTTCTAATTATGACATTATTTATGTAATTTGAGTTTACAAATTCTAATTAAATGATTTAATAAGAATATATTATGTTAAAAACAATATAACATGATATTTTCATCTAAATAATTAATATAACACAATAATTCTTTCAATTTACTTCACTTTTAATATTTTTGGTATTATTTATTTTATTTTATTATTAACTAAATAATTATTATGTTTTTGTTTCTTAAGAATTTAAAGTAATAAATTAATCTATAAAAAATTAAAATAAACTATCATGATATAAGAAACTAATTTTTATTTTAAAATAATATTTATAACCAAACATATGTTGTTTTTCCCTATCCCAATGCTTTATATATATTAAAATCATGGAAGGCTCTTTGTTTGTATTTTTCTTTAGTTAACTTATTATGTGGTTCATATTAAAAATAAAGTGGAATTAAATTTCCATATTTCATATAATTAAATATAAATTTGGAAATAAATTCCTACAATAAAATTAATACAATATTTTATGTCATTTTTTTATATTATTAGTTTAACCCCACAGAAAACTCATTTTTACTTTAACTGCACTAATTAATTTTTACTGCATTCACTTTTCATTTTGGTCAAAATTTAAGTTGAACTTATTTAAAATTATAAATTTTTATGATTCCAAATATGTAATTATTTTTTTAAAAATTCAATACACATAAGTTTAAAAATTTAAATTAAAATTAATCTCACAAATGTGATGATAAATCATGTTTTCAAAGAGAAAATGATCAAACGTTTACAACATTTTTATATTTAAATTCAATATAAAAATGATTCAAATAACTTAAATTGAATTAATTGATATAGAATTGAGTTAATATTATTTTAAATCTAAATAAAAATATAATTTAACATTATTAAATATTGAGATGAAGAAGCATCTTTCAATAAAAATTCAATATTTTTCACAATTCATTAAAAAATGAAAATTTTCAAAAAAATCCCAATAATTCACCCTAAGATAATTTTAATATTATTATTTTAAAAAATAATTTTATTTTTTTGAATAAATTTTCTAAAGGTTTTAATAATTAATTTTAAATTATGTGTGTAAAACGTGATTAGACCGTGTTTTGTTTAAACTTGGTGTTGTGTTCATTACAAGTTATCGACTAAATTATATTTATTATAAAATAAATATATCCTAAGATATTGGGGTTCTATATTATCAAAATAACTTTAAAAATTTTAAAAAATTCTATTATATAATGAATTTGATACAATGGATCAGATTTCAAAATTATCTGGTGGTGAAAATTTGAAATTTTAGTTAAAATAGTAAAATATGTTAAAAATTTTGGAATACAGTAAAATAAAGTAAATATGTTATATATAAAATAAAATTTCTGTAACAATTACTCATTTTTTCCAATTTTTATTTCACTATTTTTGGAACTAAATACTATAGTGGATCATTAAGGGTGGTATTAGAGTAAAATGGTTATAGTGCAACACTAATGGAAAGTGGAAAAATAAAATAATTAATAACTTTTTCAATTAAATTATACTCACCATGACTATAAGTACCCATCCTTTACCCTAATTATCATACACAAAATTAAAATTTACCTCTTCATTTCTATCTCAAGGATTCCCTCCTCTAACTCTCACTTCATTCCAAAAGAGTTTGGTTAGATCTATGGTCGGGTTCTGATCTAAGAAGCATAAGAGAGGTAAGGGTTCCTACTTCTTTCTCCTTATTTCCTATTTGAATTTACTAATTTTTAATATTATTTAAATTTTCATTTTATTCTATCCCTCTATTTGTATCAATATTATTATATCCTCATCGAACTATTAAGTATAAATTACCCAAACCCCTTACTTAAAAACCCTTTTTAAGTTGTTATTATGCTAAAGGGTTTATTTTCCATTTCTTTAAAATTCATATTTATATTACAATTATTATATCCTCTTTTATCTACAAATTAATATCCTAATATTTTTTTTATTTAATTGTTTGTTCTTTCCTTAACACATCTCACCCATGTGAGCATTTCTTTAACTCATATTACTCCTATTTCATAACTTGTTACTATGAGTAAACCTCCCCATATCCATACAAATATTATACTTTGATTAAGTAAAAATTTCATGAATTTATAAGAAAATAAATACATGTTTGGATAAAAAATGGATGTGGTTTTAGCACAAATTAAACTAGGGATAATAACCCCTAAAATTGTTGGTCGAGTATATCCCAATCATCATCTTGTTCACGATGAATGGGCTCTTACTATGCAACTAGTTTGACAGTCTCGAGGGATATGATATGAATAATTGTTATAATATTTAAAAACAAAAATAAATAATTTATCTATTTTCTTATAGTATTAGTGTTTATTTTGCCTCATTCCATTTCAAATATAGTTTACTAAACTCATTAAAAATCTTTAATCTTGATAAGTACCTATTATCTATAACTCTGTACAACTCACTTGTTGTCAATAATTTTTGGAAATTATAAATCCCAAATTTTTCCTTATATGTTTTTATGTAATTCACTTATTTATTATTATTAATTCATTGATATGTGAAATAAATTAATAACCATTATAATCTACATGTAAGGATTATGTATAATAACTTCCACTGGAATAATGTTTATTTTTTTATTTGTTCTTCTTGGACCATTATTCCATGTATATCTTATAATCCTTGTATATCCTATATAAAAAAATAGTGGGATGCGCCCGTAAAGGGCTCTCAATCTAGGCTTTCTTCTCCAATCATCGTTGTCGGATTCTTCACTGCGAGTGGCGCGATGTTCCTCCTCTTACTTGGTGGTTTTGGTGGTGGCTCTTTGCTGCAGTGGTGGTTTCGTGACTCCTTTGGCATTGTGGCTAGACTGATTTGCTCGATTCCTGCCTCTTCGGATAGGGATTTACTCGGCGGCGTGGTGACCCTTCATGGATGCGTTCATACGCCTGCAGTCTGTGGCTCCGCCTTTTCACCGGTGAGCAATTTGGGGTTTCACCATGTCTGATGTGGTCGTTCTGTTTGGTGGAGATGAGACCTTCTGATCTCTATTATGGTGCACTGTGGGATTTTAAATTTCTTCTCCAGTTCATGTCCTTCTGCGGTGTTTAGAATCGCAGTGATTTTCTAATAGATGACTTTGATTCGAAGCTGAGGGTTGGGGTTCAATCTTGGTATTTTGGTGTTGGTTAATCTATTCTTTTGTATTTGATTTTGATTTTTTTGTGGATTCATGAGCTTTTGTTGAGTCTGTTGTTTCAAGGATGTTCTTCTTGGTTTGTGTGGTGTTGTTGCGTATGTGGTTTCCATGACCTGTTTGATGTTTTTTTCGTTTGGATCTGCTGCTTCTGGTGTTTTCTAGCATAGGACAGACATGTCTCCCTAGTGGTTGGGTTCACCGGATTTCTATTCTGGTGGGATGTTTGATGGTGGTTGCAAGGCTCGAGGAGGTTGTGCGTCATGAGGCGCGTGGTGTATGCCATCTCTGTTTGAGACTTGGCTCGATGTCCTTTGTTTTTGTATTTTGAATTTGGATTTTGGATGTGTTTTCCTGATTTCGGATGGTTCAATAGCTGTATATGGGTACCGATAACCCAAAACCGGATATTTGAAAATGGAAAAAAATGATTAGTAGCATATTTTAAGGAATGTATTAGACTGTTATGTGAATGATGGTGCCCAGAATTATATACCTCCTTAATGTAACCACCTGAGTTTTTTCTTCTTAAATAAATATTGTGTTTAATAAATTTTGTTACAAACTACACCAAATGTAAAAAAACCACAAAATATTATTAGAAAATTAACCATTAAAATATAGTATGTATATAACATAAATAATTAATATGAGTTAATTTTGAAAATGTTTATTTTCAATCAAATTCATTTTATTTATATTTTATTTTCTTTCAAAACAAAACCATAAAATTTTATAAAGCCAATTTTATAAAACAAAATTCATTTTTTAATTCCTCTCATCAAAATTTACTTAGTGTGAATTTTTATATTTTTTAAAAGGATGAACTTTAGTCAAAAATTATGGTTTTTGTGAAAAATATAATTTTTTCTGGTTTTATCATTATATTAGTTTATCATAAAAGTTTATAAAACCTTCAATTAAAAAAAATTATATTTAAGGATTAAAATTATGAATTTTAATATATTATTTGGGCTAATAAATCCTATGTACACCAATTTTAAAGCTAAATTAAAATGTTACTTTAATAAAAAAAACATTATTTTCTTTGAATGAATTATTTTCAATGTGATATATGGTTTTGTATTTCCATTAAATAATATTATATTTAATTATATTTATAGTAAATAAATTTATATCAATAAAATCAATTATAATGGTAATTATGTATAAAATAAAAATTTAAGTCTGAAAAACTTTATTTTCTTAAAAAAAATTATACGATTAGGTGTGTTTATTTTAAAATTAACTTTTCAAACATTTAGGAATTTTAAAATATTAAATTATTTTTAAATTTTAAAAGATAAGGTAAAAATTAGTTGATAATTTTATTTTTAATTTTTTCATCAAAATTAATTACAAAAGTTAAAACATAGTTACCTTAGTAAAAATAAAAAAAGGTAACAAGTATTTTTCTAAGGTTAAAGGGAGAAAATGTTTAAAAAATGTTTTCAAATGAGTGGTTGAGTTTATTTTAGAGCCAAACCCACATTCCCCTCCACTGTTTCATTTTTGAACCATTGACCCTTGAATAGTTCCAACACATTATTGAAAAATGATTGGTGTTTCCAAAATTTTTATTTTCTTCTCTTATTAAAGGATACCACATTCACCATGAAGCATTACAATTAACCATATAAAACCTCTTAAAACATATTATATTTTTATCCTTATATATCCCTCTCTAAATTTCTAAATCCCATAGTCACACTATGTTAGCCTAAGCCCTTCAATTTTAAGTGGTATTCCAAGGAAAGATCAAGTCTTCGTCATAAGTATTGTCCCCTTCTTAAGTTTTTAATATTAATATTACTCCTAAAAATATCATATCACCATAATAATATGATAAATTCGGTGTCATTATTATACTATATGTCGTTATATTAATGGTAAAATCTTTAGTTATTCATTTCAATTCACTTATAAAAACAAATGAACTCCATTCATGGTTGTGTGCGAACTACTACATCTAAGAAGAATCATTTTTTGTTTTTTTTATAAATTTTCATTTTTTATCAAAAAAAATTAAAATATATTTAACCATAATAAAAACATCAAAATAATATCAAAATTATTCCATTATAATGATATTCTGTTAAAAGAAACACATACTTAATCATACTCTCCCATTCAGTTAAAGCATGTTCAAGTTTGGGATAGTTTAATGACCTACATGAATGATGATATAAAATCTATCATGGATAACTATGGGAAGATAAATAATATTAATATTATAATATAATAAGAAAAATAAATATTGATAAATAGTTTTGTAAATATTATATTTAGTATTTAACTTATTATTAAAGTATCCTCTATGTTCACTAAAGTCACCAAAATAAGCCAACACTAATTCCATTTTCACATACCATAACTAAAACACATATGTAATGATATGAAATATTTTTAAATCAATGTAAGTAATATATTATAGTATTATAAATGATATTTAAATTTTTAAATCAGCATCAAATATTGGTTAATTAAATCAACATTATAAATCATTCACAAACGGTTAAAGTTATCATCACGTGATGTTAAAAAGAGACTAAAATAATCTAATTCATGAAGAGAATTTGTATTAATGAATAAAATAAAAGTAAACTTATATTAATAAGTTAATTGATATGTTTATATTGATTATATAAGATATTAAATTAATTAGTTCTAAATAAAGGGTAAAGGTAAGGTACTTAGTAACTCAAACTCCTTTATTTCAGTTGTATAATTTCTTATTGAAAATTTTTTTCCTATAATTTTTTTAAATAATGTTCTTTTTTTATTTCTGGGGAAAGGGTGTTTTTTCACCAAATCAATTTTCCTGAATGGTTTTCTTTTCATTTTTCATAAAAATGGATATTTTTTTAAAAGAGGCTCTTGACTGTGAATTTTATAATGATGAATACATAATTATTTCAAAAAAACTATTTTCATGATTTGGTTTTAACTATCATAAAATTATCTATCTCCAGTGTAATGATGTTTCATGTTTCACCCAAAATTTTTATAAGTTATGTTATTATTTTGGATGATCAATTTTTCAATATCATGTGATTTAATTTGTGATTTTATTCTATACCATTTAGATTTTTTATGAAACCCATTATTATTTCCAAGGGTTACTTATCAAATTTTAATGAATTAAATTTTTATTATTTATGAAACCCATTTTTATTTCCGTCAGTTCTTTATGAAAAGTGAATGATTTTCATTTATAAGTTTTATAAAACCCATTTTATTTTCATTGGTTCTTTATAATGTGAAAAGTGAATGATGTTTATGTGTAACATGTAAGTATGTATGAATGATATGTTGGGTCTTATATCTACCTACAATGCATTGGTTAAGAGTTTGTATTGAATGATATTTTAATTCGAGAGTAATTTTTAGTTACTCGTAAGAATGGTTATTAGTGGTTTTCCCTTGAAATTAATGTTTCCCTATGTTAATGTATGTTCCATAGTTAAACGATGTTATTCATTATGATATTATACTCCCATGATTCGAGGTTTATATTAGATGCATCTAAACTTGGTTATATCCATTATGTTTCCATGTTGATCTATTTTGGATTGAGGTTTTCAATATATTATATTTAAAGATCATTTTTATTTTATGGTTTTCACTCATGATTTTATGATATTTTGGTTATGTTAATTGTTTTAATTATTCTTATGATCTATTCCTTAATGAAATGTTTATTCACTCATTATTGAGAATTTTATATCACCCATTTATTATTTTTTTCATTTACCAGGTTTTGAATATGATTCAAACTAATGAGATATCTAGAAGATGGTCTAGTAGGGTTCCTTTAAGAATAAAGGGTCTCAAGTATTGTAAAATATAATGATTATTTTTCTAGTATCCAATGACACTAAACCTATCAGTCCTTATTGTATAATTTTGTATGAAATGTAATGTTTTAAATCATGAAAAGTATGAAAAATAAAGTCATGTTTATCCAAGATCTCTATAGTTGGTATCACATTAAAGGATTAGTTACTTTTAGAGATTAGAGAAACTATTTTTCGAATTAAGGTTAGAGAACCTTAGTTTAAAACCCTAGATATGAGTATAAGTATGGTATGATATCCTAAAATATTGGTAAAGTCTTAAGAAGGTGGTTTTCTTAGAAAATGCATCCCTATCTTGAAACAGGAAAGTGGGTGAAGGCTCTAGAACAACTGTACCTAGAAATAATAGTCGCAAAGAGTGTGTGTTGGGTGTTAACTCAATCGTGACCTAGTACACAATAAATAATTCTAACTACACAATTGGATATACACTCTAAAGTAATATTCTTTGGTTTATATCATATCTTTTATGAACTATTTTTAATGATTGATTCCTTAGTTAATTTTAGGGATTAGGTTATGAAGTATGAGAAAACTCCACCTAATGTTTAACCAAGAATGATATATGTTGAGCTAAAATAATTATATACTACCATGATAATTTCTAAGAATAAGACTTGTTGAGTTCTAAATAATTTTATGTTATTATTCCCTTATGATTTTATTTTTTCATGACTTATATTAACTTTTTTCCAGCTTTAGTAAAGGAAGGAACCAGAAGGATTCAGGTTACAATGGGTGTGATGGATAATGAAATGGTTTCCCCAATGAATAGCCCAATGGAATTTAATATAGATTAAAAACCTTATTTAAATACTCACTCAATTTTCCCAATATATAAATAATATTGTGAACCATGTTGCGCCCTTGAATGCACTATGGAGATAGAATCTTTCCATTGTGCCTTTCATGTGGAAATTGTCGCCCTCTTTCAGTATCTCTTTAAATCCAATTATCACAAGTAAATGGATAAATATGTTGGAAAATGTATTTTTCAATAACCAGTATATATAAAATGAGAAGGTTTTTTATATATGTTTACAAATTTTAATGTGATGCTAGATAAGGTGGACTCTTATTAAAAATAAAGTGAATAAATAATAAGTAGACTCAATAGAATGGTAAGAATTTAAAAAAAAGTGTTCTTTACCAAGTATTTTACTTGAACTCATTGCAAAAATATAGAGAGGGAATTCTTGGATTTGAAACAAAAGGAGGATGAGTCCATTGGAACATATGAAGAAAGATTTATGGGTATTTCAAGACATGCCTATGGTTTTATCTCTAATCCAGAAAGTAAAATTGATTATTTCTTCAGTGGATTAAAACCCATTATTTGAAAGGATTTGTAAATTAGAAACTTTGGAATCTATAAAGAGATTTTTTTTATGCACAATAAAGGTGGATATGTTATCTAAGGTTTCTCATTACTCAAAAAAATGGAAAAGGAAGGTGAAATTCTATGGGATACCCTGTGGTAATTCATATAAGGGAAAGAAATCCCAACCACCTACTTGAAAAAATTGTGGGAGGAAGCACCAGGGTAATCACTTTAAAGTGTAAAGGAAGTGTTTTAAGTATGGTAATGTTATCTACCAAGCTAAAAACTTTCAATGTAAGTAAAATAGTTTGTTTAACATTGAATAGGATTATAAGAATCATGCCAATTATCTACCTACACTATGATGCTTCAAGTGAAATGAGTTTGAAAGCTTTGAATCAATTCCCCAACCCTTTGGGAAAGAGAGAAAATAGGACTTATTGTCCTCTAAAATAGAGGGGAAAAGAATGGAATTTGTGATTAGTATCACTGAGTTGGATCATGATAACTAAGTGATATGAGGTATGATTACTCTTTATTCTATATTTTCATATACCTTATTTGATTCTCATTTGTCAGATTTTGTATATCACCCAATTTTTAAAAGAATGTGGAACCACCACCTTAATTTATGGATATCAAACTATTTATGAAAACACATAGTGGATCAATGATCACCTCTAAGATATATAAATATTATCTAATTGAGATATGTGGTAGGATACTTTATAAAAGTCTAACTCTACTACCATTTGTTGAATTTGATTTTATTTTGCATATGGATTGGATATACCTACATAGATATTGTATCAATTGTCAAGAGAAAGAGCTCTCATTTTATATTCTAGATCAACCTACTAATAAGTATCAATATAAGGATGATATCCCCTTGAAAATAAATTCTATAATATATGTTCTGATACCCAAAAATGAGGGTCTCTTAACTCAAATGATTAGGGAGGAAGTCAATATTAATGACATACCTATTGTATGGGAATATACTGATGTGTTTCTAGATGAAATACCTAGTCTTCACCCAGAGTGTGAGGTTGAGTTCTTGCTTGAAATTATGCCCAGATCTATGTCTGTCTCCTGGAGTCTATATAGAATGGCTATTGTTGAATTGGAGGAACTAAAGAAGTATCCATAGAATATTTTTTTAAAGGGTTTTATCATACCCAGTGCATCACCATGGGGATCCTCGGTCCTATTTGTTAAGAATAAATATGGATAATTTTTATATTTTATTAACTATAATGATCTTAACAAGATTGAAATTAAGAATAAATATCCTTTACCCCATATTAATGACCTATTTGATCAACTCAAAGGATTTTAGTATTTCTTGAAGATTGATGTTTAATTTGAATATCATTAGTTAAGAATCAAAAGGGAGTATGTTTCAAAAATTGAATTCTAAATTAAGTATGGAAACTATGATTTTTATTGATTCCATTCGTATTGACTTATTCCCCCACTGTATTCATGGATCTAAGGAAAATATTATTTAGGGACTACCCAGATTAGTTTTTGGTTTTCTTTATAGAAGATAATCTTATTACTCAAAGTAAAAGGAAGACCATGAAGATCTTTTTATTATTGGGTTTATGACCTTAATAAAGGATAAGTTATATGCTAAATTTAGAAAATTTGAATTCTGACTACAAAATGTGTCATTTTTTGGTCTTGTAGTCACCAAAAAGGGTACACCTATAGATCCATCAAAAACTTAAGTTATTGATCAATTTCCCATCCTAACCATTGTAACTAAGATCTAAAGTTTTTATGGTTTAATAAGATATTATTTATGCTTTTTGGGAAATTTATCATGGATATCAAATTCACTGACCAAGTTATTATTAAAGAGATTAATGATCCATTAGATAGAGGAATTATGATATTTTTTAGTGAAATGAATAAGAGGTTTGTCACTACCCCTATACTTACATTTCCAAGTACTAGGGATAGGTTTTTAATATATTTTAATTCTTATATAAAGAAATTATGGTGTATTCTCATGAAAAATGAAAATTTAATTTCTTATTCCTTATGAAAATTAATAATTAATGAGAAAAATTACCCAATTCATGATTTTGTGTTAGGAATAGTGATCTATGCATTTTATCATTTATAGAAATTATATCTATAGTGAAACTTTTATACACATACTGATTAAAAGATCTTGAAATATATACTCACGTAGAAGGAACTGAATATTCACTAAAGGATATGTTTAGTATTGATAAAAATTATGATTGATCAATACATTACCACCCAAGGAAGAAGAATAATGTGGCTGATTCTATGATTAGAGAAGACAATTCTAATCTATCTATGATGAGTATTAAAAAATAACTAATTGTCATGGATTTTTAAAGGATTAATCTCAACATCATAATGGGAGGAGATATATCCTATCTTTCCCAACTGACTACTTAAACTACCATTTATGTGAAGATCAAAGAAGCCCATAAAGATGATGTATATCTATAAAAAAGGTTGTGAATATTCCAAAGTTTAACATTGATAAAGAGATAGTTATATGGTTTGGAACCTAAAATTATGTCCCATAAAATTTGGAATTAAAGAAGGAAATTTTAGATGATTCTCATAGATCATCATTATCTATTCATCCAAGAATCATTAAGAAGTATAGATATTTGAAGCAAAGCTTCTGATGGGATCGTATAAAGAGGTAGATTGAAGGATATGTATCTTGATGCATGGTATTCTAGTAGGTTAAGGATGAATGATAAAATTATAATGGTATTTTGAAGACATTTCCCATACTGGTGTAGAAATGGTAAAACATCATCAAGTAATTCGTTGTAGGAATCTAGAAATCTTCAAAATTCCATAATGATATTTATATTGTATTCAATTGCTTTATAAAGTAAATGAATTTTATTTTCATCAAATAATATTTATACCTTGACCAAATCACTAATATATTCATGAGTTAAGTGTTAAGGATTCATAAATCGCCATCATACATTATATTTAATTAGGATCTAAGGTTTTCCTAAAAGTTATAGATAAGAATTTATGAATCATTATAGATAAGGATGGGTTTTAGGACTGCTTATCATCCTCAAATAGATGTTCAGTCTATGTGGATAATTCAAAATCTAGAGGATATGTTGAGATCTTATTTGGTGGATTTTGGAGGATTTTGGGATCAAAACATACCCCTAGTAGAGTAATCATATAATAAGAGATCAAATTATATCATTCAGATGGAACCACATGAGGCTCTTTATGTAAAGAGATGTCAGATTGTAATATCTAGGGATTAAGTTATAGGTAGGAATTTAAAAGTTCATTACCTTTCCAAATAAATGAAAAATAATTTTAAAAACATTTAATGATATATGAAATTTTCACAAATTTGACAAAATAATTATGTAGATAATCATTGATTAGACCTAGACTTTTAAGTTGGTGATAAGGTGTTCCATAAAATATATCCATGGAAGTGAGTTATGAGATTTTGGAAGAAATATAATCTTAGACCTAGGTATATCAATCACTTCAAGATCCTTGATCATGTAGGGTTTGTATCTTATCTCTTATCACTCTCACCTAACCACTCCCAAGTACAAAATGTATTCCATGTATCTATTTTGAGAAATTATATGCCACAACCTTAACATGTTCTAATCTCAAAATCTATGAAACTAGAACATGATATTTCATATGAGGAACAACTAGTGGAAATTCTATATTGAATAGATGAGGTTTTACAGAATAAGACAACTCATCTAGTCAAAGTTCTATTGAGAAATCATCAGTTTTAAAAATATATGAAGAACATAAGTATGTAAAGAGTATAAAGTAACCTCAATTTTTTTATTCCATGTAATGAAATTTTTAGGATAATATTATTTTTAAGGGGGTAGAATGAAACGACCAAAATTTTTCCCCCATAAATAAATATTGTGATTGATAACTTCTGTTATATGTTACACACACCATAAAAAACATAGAACATTAGAATAACATTATTAATGAATCTATAATAAACACTAGGATAATAAACCATTAAAATATATTACCTTTAGAAGAAACATAATTAATGTCATTTAATATTGAAAAATGTTATTTTCAATAATAATTGTTTTCTTTATATTTTATTTTCTTTAAAAACTATATTCAAGAATTTTAGTTTATAAATTTGATAAAATAAAATTCATTTTTGCATTTATATTACCTCAATTTACTAAGTATGAATTTTTTATTTTTTTTCTAAAATGATATATTTTTATTCAAGAAATACAGTTTTTGTGAAAATTATAATTTTTATTATTTTATATTTACATAATCACATACTATTAGTTTAAAAAAATATGTAAAAAATATTAATTTAAGTAATAAAATTTTTCATTTTAATACATTATTTGAGATTATAAATCATATTCCCAACATTTTTAGAATTAAATTAAAATGATATTTTAATGAAAACTATTTTTAGTCTTTTCTTTGAATGAAGTTTTTTCAAGGTGATATTCACTAGTTTTTTAAATTGAATTCCTAATACATTTAATTTTATTTATAATGAATCAATTTATTTCAATAAAAACATTAATAATAATAATTTTATCTTATATATAAATTTAAATCTGAAAAACATAGTTTTTTCTAAAAAAATTACATAGTTAAGTGTGTTTATTTTAAAATTAACTTTTTAGAACCTTAGAAATTTTATATGATTAAATTTTTTAAACATTGAAATTATATGGTTCAAATTATTTAATAATATCAATTTTAATTTTGGTTATAAATATTAATTACTAAGTTAAAAATATAGTTACTTGAAAACAAATAAAAATGTTTAGAAAGTCCTTTACTAAGGGGGAAAGTGGAAAACATGTCAAAAACATGTTTTTAATGAGTGTTTGAGGTGATTATCAACCCAAACCCACTTTACCCTAAAGTTTTTTCATTTTTGATCCTTTTACCCTTGAATAGTTTCATGGTATTATTGAAAATTTATGAGTGTTTCCAAAAGTTCCATTTTCTTCTCTTATAAAATGATACCACTTATACCCTTAAAATTTTTACTTCACTATTGAATTAATCCTTGAAACTATTATATTTTTCTGGAACCATAACCCACTATGTCTTCCTAAATCTCTTAGTTATTCTATGTAATCCTAAGGCCTTTAATTCTAAGAAGTATTCTAAGAAAATATCAAGTCTCCATTAAAAGTATCATCTACTTCATAAGTTGGTCTACTTAATTTTAATCTTCCAAATATATTATCACCATAATAATATAATGAATTAAGTATTATTACTATAATTTTATATTTTTATATTAATTTTTAAACTCTTATTCGTTAATTTTCATACACTTATAAAAAATAACTTCAATTGAGTGTGTGTGCAGACTACCACCTCCATGAAGAATCATTTTTTATTTTACTTATAGTTTTTAATTAATAAATAAAACATAATCAAATCCTATTAATAAAAATAATAACATAATAAAAATATCACTATGAAACTTTTATGATGATATTTTTTCAAAATAAACACATACTTAACCATACTCACCCATCGAGTTAAAGCATGTTCAAGTTTGGGTCAGTTTAACCACTTATGTGAATGATGATATAAAACTCTATCATAGATGACTATGGGAACATAAATACTAATTGTATTATAATATAATATTCAATTATAGATTTTTATATATTTTTTAAATATCATATTATTTATATAATATATTATTAAATTATTATCTTTATTTTCTAAAATCACTGAAATAAGCCAACACTAATTCCATTTTCACACCGCATAAACAAAAAACTTATGGAATGATATAAGAGCATTATAAATTACTTTAACTATAATATTATAGTATAATAAATGATATATTAATTTTTAACATAAAATTAAATAATGTAGGATTATATCAATATTATAAAGTTTGTGAAAATTCTTAAACAAATCAACACTCGATGTTGAAAAGTGATTAAAACAATATAATATATAAAGTAAATTATTATTAATAAACAATTTAAATGTAAATATGTATGAATAAGTTTTTGAAATATGTAATTAATATTTTTTTTATTTAATATAAAGGATTTTTAGTCACTTAAATGGAAATCAAGTGTAAACTTAAGGGAATTGGTAACTCAAACTCATGTCTTTAAGTTATATAATTTCTTATTGAACTTTTCTTTCCAAGTCATTCCATTTTTTATGATTCTTCCTTTTTATTTCTTGGTAAAATGAGTTTTTAAACCAAAAAAATTTATTAAAAGGTTTTATTTTCATTTTTATTAAAAACTAATGATACTTTTTGAAAAGATACTTATAATAATGAATTTTACAATGATAAATACAAAATAGTTTCAAAAAAATATTTTCATGATTTTTTTTCATTATATTTAAATGATATATCTCCAATGGAGTGATGTTTCATGTTTCACGATACATTTTTATTATTTATGTGATTATTTTGGGTGATCATGTTTTTGGTATCAAACGATTTAATTATCATTGTGTTTCTATAGCATTTGGATGTTTTATAAAACCCATTTTTATTTTCATGGGTTATTTATGAAAGGTGAATGGTTTTCATTTAGATGTTTTATAAAACCCATTTTTATTTTCATGGTTTCTTTATTAAAATTTAATTTTTTTCATTTAGAATTTTTTCAGATCCCATTTTATTTCAAGGGTTATTTTTTAGGAAAAAAATAAATTATTTTTATATGGAACACATAAGTATACATTAATGATGGGTGGGGTCTTATATATCCTTCCAATGCATTAGTTAAGAGTATTTATCTCATGAGGAAGTTATTCGTGAGTACAATTTAATTACTTGTATGTATGGTCACTGGTGGTGTGGATCAAGAGTGTAATTTTTTCCTATGGTAATTTTTCTGAAATAGTTAAAGGATGTTATTCATTATGATCTTATTCACTCGTGATTCAGGGTTTATATTAAATGTTTCTAAGCCATGTTATAACTATTAGGTTTCCATGTTGATATTTTTTTTCTTTCATTAATCGTTCCATGTACTTTAAAACTCACTAATGTTTTATAGTTATCACTCATGATGTTATTATATCTCTCTTATGGTCATGTTTTTACATATTATTACGAAGTCATCCTTGATGAAATTTTTATTCAACCATTAATGAGTCTTTCAACTCACTCCTTCCTTATTTTTTCATTACCCATGTTATGAGTATGAGACTTACTAATGATATGTATAAGATATGGTTTATTATGGTGGATTTTTGGATAAATGATCTCAAGTATTATAAAATATAATGATTGTGTTTTTGGTCTTCAAATACATTGAACCTGTCAAACCTTTTGATATTATTATGTATGAAATATAATGTTTGAATCCACATAATGGATGTAAAATAAATCCATTTTTATCTTAGGACTCTATACTAAGTTAACTAGAAGGTCTCATGGGACAACTAAGATAGGGTAATGGGATTATCCTTACCATTAATTTATAATGTATTGGAACAAGGCATCGATGATATTATTATGATTTCTGGCATTATGAAATTACATCTTTCAAATTATTGTGTGATCCATGTAATTTTTTATTTCTTCTTTATTCCATAGATTATACTTATGTATTCATTATTAATATATCATCCCCGACTCGAACAGACACTTGAGCAGCACTAACGGGCGTGGTGCCACTGGCCTTAGGCGCACCTCCACAAATTCCAAAGAATGATGACTAGAATTGAGGGTGTAAACAGTTATAGTGGGGAATATATACCCTCTAGGAATAGATAATATTATGTTATGATCATAATAAGATAACATTCAGTGGAAATAAATGACTCAGCATACTTGAACTAGACCTTCAGAGCGGAATCACATCCAATATTGATAAGTAGTGGAAGAAAAATATAAAAAACTGCATTAGCAGAAAGTAAACAGAATAGTATTTCAGTAAATCACTTGTATCCACAAAAAATAAATAAAGCATGCATGAATCTTATGTAAGGTCTTACAATACAATATTCAAGGTGTTTCCCATGGAAGAATACAATAGCTACATATATGAGCATGCTGATATAGGAATGGAAGCTAAAAAAATTAAAACTCTGACTAGGAATTACCTCAATATCCATTCCAATATCCATTCCAAATAGAACTATGATATAGCTCTTGAGACTTATCCTTTACCTAAACATAAATCTACAAAGTTTACATGCATCCCAAAGAGCCAGTTTGGGGTGTGAGATGAATCTCAGTAGTATACCACCCAATAGTGTGTACTTATTATATGGGTTTAAGCGGATATGAATCTCTAATTAAACAGTCTGATACAATAAATAAAAATGACCTCCACCAGGTAGTGTCACCATATTCAGCCAACACTGGAATCTTAAAAGTAAAGAGAGCCCTTGGCTCATGGCCCAAGGTACCCCTATAGGCACAAAGTCCTGGTGAACCCTCAGGTTCCACATCAAGCTCATAACTCGACACCACATTCCTCATGAAACCACATGACTCAAAGTACCTACATCCTAAAGGCATGCCCAAACATAGTATCTCAGTCTCACTGACCCCTATTTGAAATCTCACATCAGCCCATGGCATGATAACTAGAAGAATAGTGATGTTTTACCTCAAATAAATATCCAGGACCATGGCCTCAAGCATGGAGATCCTCAACCCCCAACCTAATATCCTGGTCTCTATCAACTAAAGGCTCATCACCTCCTATATGGATTTCTATGGTAAGCACCACCAAACCATAAATACCTAACTCGTAGTTATCAGGTTTCTCTACCCACATGAGTGGTCAAAACCACCTCATCATAAAGTCAACCTATGTGCACACGACTCAATCAGTGCTTTGACCGTCACAGGTGAGTGGAAATAACAAAATCATAACCTAATACACACCATATCTAGTATTTCGTTCCCATGAGACCATGTCACTCAAATATAATAGCCATGCCATCCAAGTTTCTCAGGCCTTTCCCAACCTAATAGTTTTGTTGTCTCAATCCAGCTTCCATGGCACCCAATCCTATGGTTAAAACCACTCAAGAAAATTAGGGATAAGCCCAACCAGTGATCATCATCACTCAAACCCAATGTCTATTTCATCCCCACCTAATCCCAAAACCATCACAACCCCAAGAGTCTCGGTATATGTAAGCTCAATAATTACATAAATATAAAACACATTTAAGCACTTTAAACAAGTAATTCAATTTAAATAGATTTAATTGCACTAGTTACCAGCTATATCACATAAGCACAGAGGTCTTGAATTCCTCTAACTCACTTATTAAATCTTTAACAATTTAAACATGCCATTTTAAATTAAAATAATTCAATTAAAACCAATTTTGCACCCCATACAAAATATCCCAAGGATCAACGGCCTCTTGTCCAGCCAATCTCAAGCATAACAAGTGTAGGGAATTCCCATGGAATCCCAAGTGGTCTAACAGTCAATTAAATATGCTATAACAAGGATTCACTCAAAATCCTTTGTGGTGCTAAAAATTCACAACCCCCAAACATTCGCAAAAACTCAAAACAAGGTATGCACCACCTACCTTAGAATCGTAGATGTAGGCACGTCTGATGTCGAAGTCCCAGTCAAATATGATCGATGTAGATATGATTTTCCATCTAAAAACTAAAATTGTATTAGATTGAAAAATTGGTCCATAATATGAAGGATCAAAGAAGAAGAGGTATGTACGGGGTTAGACTTACTGAGGTGATCCTATAGCTTCTGACGGATCGAAGAACGGAGGTCGGATGAAGAGACAGGATCAAAACCGGTGGAAGGAGAAAAGGGGATAATCTCCACTACTGTGCATAGCCAAGAAGGAAGAGAGAGGGAGAGAGGAAAGAAAAAGGAAATGAAGAAAAATTTTAAAAAAAAATAACATGTACAGGGCGCATGGTTTACCCGCACAGTTTCCCAAACTCTTTGGAAAATGTGAAAAAGACACTATCTAGGATCTCCAGACCTGTACTTCCACCCCAAATGGTTTTCCATAACATGTGAAAATCATGTGGTAACCCTCTGTCAAAACTATAGTGGTTCTCACATGGTCGTGCTCCACCACTTTCACGATTTCCCTAAACCATGCACCTACACTTGTTTTCCAAAAACAAGTCCTTCAGGCCTCTATCACTCTCTAAACCCTTCCAAACACCCAAGGCACTCTCCTAGCCTTAAAAATAACCCAAAAACACTATTTAAGTCTAACAAAACTCTTAGAATTGAGTTCTGATCAATGAAAAAAAATTAATATATCCACTAATTGAAAAATTCAAACCAGGTGAGGATTTTGACCCATTCTAAAAGCTCGGGTCGTTATAATATCACCACCATAACATAGAACATCCATGAGCTAAAAAACATGAAGATAGTGATAGACATACCTGTTACATCCCATTAACCCAGACTACCTCGGTCTTAGGGGTATAGGACAACTTCCTCAAAGGGCTTCCCACCTTAGGAATTTCTTAACCCGGTCAATCCCAACCCAAATCTCAAATCAAAAAAAGGTCCATTGACCTATTTCCAGACTCATAGTCCTCCTGTGACACTTCATCACCCCTGCACCTCCTTAGGATCTCTTGTGTTTCTCCAAACACCCAATCACATCACACACTGCATCAGTTCCCTCCTTGAGCCCATGACACCAATGACATAATGATGTCCTACATCCCATGGATTCTCAAAACAACCTAGTTCCTTGCACCTCAATCAAAAACAGGATCCTCAATGCCCTTATGCCCAAGTTATCTCAAGTAACTTGCATCCCTCAAATTATATGATTCCTAATTACATCAAAACATGCATCTAATGATACTCCTAATGCCAATAAACTCATATATATATATATATATAATGCACACCTACTAGTGCCAACCCATTTACTAGAATCTTGTTAGTACATGTAAAACATGTGCACCTCATTCGCTCAAAATTTACATGCCTCAACAGGCCATGCTAAAGAAAATAAAAAACAAATTATGGCCACACCCATAGTGTACCTCTAACCCTTGTTGGATATCTATCTTTCTCTGCCCCTGGAAGCTCCACAGCATGCACTTGTCGTGAGACAAGACTTCCTAAAGCCTAACCTTCCTATGGTGCTACACTATCCACCATCCACTGACCACACAGCTAGGTACCACTTTCTCTACCATGTCTTTTGTGTGCAGTTGAACCTCAACTACCCTCACCAGGTACCGATCCTAAACTGGTCTCTAAAGCATGCACCTGCCTCGGTCCATGCATGTCAGATGTCTAAGAAGGCTACCTATAGAACCTCTCAAAATACCCCACTTATACACATGCCTGGAACTCCTTTAGAGGCCAATCACATAGATTCTGGACATTCCGTGATTGGCCACACTGAAAGTAAACCACCATTGAACTACTATGTGGTGGTCTAGCAATGTATTTTTTCATGACCCGTCCCTCGGGGCCCATGCTGTAACTACCCCAAGTCTGCCTTCCATAGGCTAGGGGCTATTGAATAGCATCAGAAATTCATATCCCAAAAAGGGAAGGCATTTTCTTTAAACCTTCACACACACAGATAGGGAATATAGCACAAAGAAAACCACAAAGGAAAGAAAGTAGTTCAACCACCACAAAGTATCAATATTGAGAATAAAGTGTGTAAACTAAAAGTAAAGGGTCCAAAATACAATCCCAACTGAGTGGAAAGTATAAAAAAAGAAGTATAAGCTCTAGAGTCCATCCTCCAAGGATCCTACCTAAAGGGTAGGTACATCTCTTTGTTGGATGTCATTGCAACACACCACGTCTATCGATCCACCTTTGAGAACCATCTAGTCCTGGCTCCCCAAAGTCCTAGTCAAAGCTATCTATCATCTTTACAAGACACAACAGGTGCGATCAAATCCCCTGCAGGGGTGAGTATAATAATACTCGGTAGGGACCCCAAGACCCTTGTAGGGGTGAGTATAACAATACTCGGTAGGGACCCCAAGATCCCTGAAGGTCTCTTAGTAATCTACAAAGGAAAACTCCATAAAGTAAATACAATAGAGGTGATACCACAAAGAAAGATCGCAAACACATATCACAGAGTAAGAGACACAACTCACACTAAGTATAACTTAAGTACATAAGTAAATATGATTAGTCATAAAGCTAGATCATCTTATTCTATTGAGAGGCTCTACTGCTGACCCACATAGGGTCACTAGGGGTTGAACTACATAGGATAACTAGGTGTTGACATGCACAAGATCACTAGGTGCTGACCCAAAAAGGATCTCTAGGTGTTGACCCAAACAATATTTCTAGGTGCTGACCCATACAGGATCGCTAGGTTCTAACCCATAAAGGACCTTTTTCATTCTTCAAATCATAGCCATCCATTGGATTCCCATACTTAGCACACTTTATTCTGAGATGATCTAATCCTTAATCCATCGGTTGTAGCTCAACCACTATGAAGTCCCACATAGAGTAACCCAAAAGTACCGTCTCATTATAAGGGTCCCAGCATAATAGACGGTGCATCGAATGGACGCCCGGTCTATAAGATATGGGTATTTTTGTAAAAAGGATCTGGTTGAATTCGAGTCCGATCCAACCCATCCATATGTCAACTTCTGCCAAAACTCTTGTATAGTATCTCAGAAGTACCGCCTCATTGCAAGGATCCAAAATCCACTAATAGTGCATCAATCAGACACCTAGTTTGAGGGATACAGTCTTTTTAATGAAATGAGGGTCGGTTGGGTCCAGGGTCCAGTCCGACCTGACCCGAGCTGACCTGGTCTGGCCTAGGCCTGGCCTGATGGGCTACGAGTCCATCTAGATAGCACGAGTCAGGCCCACAGGTTTACCTAGTTCGCTAGAGGGGGACCAGCATTTGGCTTGGTCGGGACGCAGCTGGGAGCCACGTACAGCTCCTGTACTAGCCCCATGGATATGGGGCTTTCTCTCTGTAGTGGTCGAGCGACCACGACCCTCCATATGCCACACTGCATAAGGCGGAGCGGCCTCCTCCTCCACATCACCCGCAGACTGAGTCTGTGAGTTTACTCAGTCAACATGGAACCAACGTGTCCCCGAGGATCTCCAGTACTGCGGTCAAGCGACCACAGCCTCTTCCATTCGACCGGGAGGCCCAAAAAATGACTATTGTCTCAATACCACTCTGGCCAGCTTGCCACATCCCTCTTCCACCACAGTGCACTGATGAACGCAGTGCCTCCCTCTTCCTGCAGCCACCACCACGGGCCATCGTCGTCACCGGTGCACTGGCAATTTCTTCTACGGGCCACCGAAGTTGCTCAGGTGCTTCGTTTCTTGACCTGTCTGCATCTACAGAATCATTATTCTATCATCTTCATTATTATGACCTAAAACTATTTTTTCCACCATTTTGATAAATCATCCATGAATAACGCACATGCAAAGGGGCTCGGGCCTTGTTCGTGTCGACTCTCGACCTTTGTGTTAGATGTTTAAAAACATGTGGAGGTTCAACAATTTTAATTCAACCAACACAAGTGATAATATAATCCCAGATAGAGAAATCCCAAAAGAATTTACACTCCCTAAAGAACACAAAGTCTTCATATTAGCCTATTCGTGGGTTAATCTGTGTTCGTCGTTTGGAATAAAAATGGGGAAACTTTAAATGGTTCAAACCCCTACATCTCTTAAGGTTCATTTCTATAGTGTTTAATCCTCTAGGGTTCAATGGGTCAATGTCATTCGTCACTTTCTTGATTTTTCCTTATAGGTACGTCAAATTCGATGAAACTCTATCGGAGTTTATCTTTCTTAGTTGGAGAGAAATCTCACCGAAGGTTTGTCCGAGATTTTCCCACAGTTTAATTCTTCACTCTCCAATTCCATTGTTTAAAAAGAAACATGTCTCAGACTTTCTGTTATGTTGTGAAATTACATCATTAAGCTTTCACAAGGATCCATTAAGGGGATTTGTTAATTGTGACTCGTCATTGGCTGGTCGCCGTATTATAGTATCGTCATCCACCGCTCAACGGTGTGAAAGAAAAATAAAATAACTTTTTAAAGTTATTTTTTTATTGTTCCAAAAAGTCACAAAAATTAAATTTTCCATCCTACCCTTTCCAGTTGAAGTTAAGTCCTTTCTACGCAAATCCCAACATTCTGAGTTCAATGGTTCCATCGAATTTTCGATCTGAGAACCAGTTCAATAGTTAGAAAAATCTGATCACATGTTTACTGAATGTACTTTAAAAGAAGTTTCAAATTACTTTCTGGGAACTCTAGGCCTTAGAATCACATGTCTTCAAAGTGTGTGGTCTCAAAATAATTCCATATAATTAAAAAAATACATAGAAATTCTGATACATTACATTTTCCCCACCTTAGATATTTACATCCCTGAAATCCCAGATAAGGGAAAATCAAACAAGTGGGGGTACTGATCATGAATCTGAGCATCCTGCTCCCATGTTCCCTCCTGGAGGTTCTCGTGCTGTCACCAAATGTGCACCAAATAAATTGACTGTCCATGAAGGACCTGCTTCGGTCGATCCTCTATCTCCACCAGGAACTCTGTAAACAATGCCCCATCATCAATGTCCACCTCACCCCAGTCAATGAATTACGATGGATCATGCATGTACCTTCTTAGCTTCAACATATTAAAAACATTATGCACTCATTGCGTCTATGGGGGAAGAGCTAGGAAGCATGACACCTCGCCAAATCTGATGAGGATATGGAAAGGTCTGATGAACCTCAGAGATATCTTGTCATCCCTGTCAAATCTCCACAATCCCCATCAAGAAGAGACCCAAAGGAAAACATATTCTCCCTCCTCGAACTCTGAGGGTCTCTATCTCCTATCATCATATGACTTATTTCTACTCTATGTAGTCCTCATCCTCTCCTGGATGATCTGCACCTTCTTAGTGGCAGTCCATACCAACTCTGGACCCTTGAGTGCTGACTCCCCTAGGTCTGTCCAGCATAGAGGTGATCTACATGGAAGCCAGTACAAGACCTCAAAAGGTTCCATTCCAATGGTGGAGTGATAGTTTTTTTTGTAGTAAAAATACAATAGTGGTAGGTGGTCCTCCCAACTGTGACCAAAATCTAGGACACAAGCATGAAAAATTTCCTCCAAGGTCTGCATGGTCTGCTCCAACTGACCATCCGTTTGGGGGTGAAAAATTTTGCTCAAGTGCAGCTGAGTCCTAAATTCCTCCTGCAACCCCTTCCATAATCGGGATGTAAAGTTTGCATCATGATCCGAGACGATTTTGGAAGGCATCCCGTGAAGCCGCACTATCTCTTGGATGTAGAGTCATCCCAATCCATCTACCGATCACTACTCCTAGATGGGTAGGAAGCGAACTGACTTATTGAGTCAGTAAATGATCACCCAGATAGAATCGTGACCCCTAGACGTGTGTGATAACCTCATCATGAATTCCATGTATATACCATCCCACTTCCACTTTGGTACCTCAAGTGGATGTGTCAATCCTACTAGGACCTGATTCTTGGCCTTTACTTGCAAACAATTGAGGCATCATGAAATGAACTATTCCACCACTTTCTTCATCCCTGGCTACCAGTACTAATGTAGGAGGTCCTGGTACATCTTTTCCACACCAGGATTTACTACCAAAGGGTATATGGAACTCCCACAACACCTCCTCCTGTAACATCACTGGTAAAATAGTGTATCCTCTGAAAAGGATGATGTGTTTTCCACCTATCGAAAATCCATCAGGAGCATATTCTGAGGATATCTAAGAATGGAAGGCCTTACATTCAACATCCACAAGTTGTGCCTCCTTAACTCTATGTATGAGTGGGGGTGTGAATGTCATAGACTGGAGGTAAGATGCTCCATCACTATACATGAAGGATATCTGCATCGTGGCTAGATGCTTCATCACCTCACTCAGTAGTTGTAAACCAGAACTCTTACTGAGTGAGTCTTCCACCATTTTCCCCTTCCTAAGAGTATAGAATATCTCAAAGTCATAGTCCTGAAGGAACTCCAATCATCGCCATTTTCTGAAGTTTAGGTCCTTCTTTGAGAAGATATACATGAGACTCTTTTGGTCAGAGTATATGGTAAACCATTAACCCATCAAGTAGTGTCACTGCATCTTCAAGGAAAATATCATTGTTGTTAACTCTACGTCATGGGTTGCATAGTTATTTTTATGTTGCCTCAACTATCGTGAGTCATAGGTGATCACTTCTCACTCCTGCATCAGGACAAAACCTAGTCTGGTCCTTGATGAATCACAGTATACCATGTAGTCGATTCCCTCCTCTAGAAACCTCAATATGGGAGAACTAGTCAAGCTCTGCCTTAGTTGTTGGAAGCTCTTTTAGCACTTCTCTATCCACATGAAGGGTTTTCCCTTCTTCATCAAAGTTTTCATAGGTTTTTATACTCTAGAGAAGTTGGGCACAAACCTATGGTAGTATCCATCCAATCCCAAAAAACTTCGCACCACATTCACGTTTCTAGGTGGATCCCAAGAAAGAACTGCCTCTACCTTCTCTAGATCCACTAAAACTCTAGCCTCTGAGTTAAAGTTTCCTATAAAGTGGAACTCCCGAATCCAGAACTAGAACTTCGAGAACTTTCGATAAATATGGTGATCTCGGAGTGCATCTTGGACTATCCACAGGTGTGTAGCATGCTCCTTCTCTGATGCTAAGTACACCAAGATTTTATTAATGAAAACTACCATGAAATTATAAAGGTAAGGCTGGAAGATCCTATTCATGAGTCCCAGGAACACTAATAGGGAATTGGTCCCACCGAAATGCATCATTAGAAATTCACAGTGGTTATACCGGTATCTAAAGTCTATCTTCAGTACATCCTCATCCTATACCTGAAGCTGGTGATAGCCTGATCTGATGTCGATCTTCAAGAACCATCACACTCCCTTATGCTAGTCTAAGAGTTCATCAATCCTCAGCAGTGGATACTTGCTCTTCATGGTCACCTAGTTCAGGTGCTAGAAGTCCACGCATAGCCTCAAGATCCCTTCTACCTTCTTGTTAAACAACATTGGAGTTTCCCATAGAGAAGAACTGGGCAATACAAACCCCTTCCCCTACAGGTCCTCCAGTTGTACCCTTATCTCCCAGAGCTCTATAGGGGCTATCTGATATGTAGGTGTAGATATCAGTGCCGTCATTGGGTACAAGTCATTGTAGAAGTCTCCCTCTCTGTGAGGAGTTAATCCTAAGACATCTTCTAGAAATACATCCACATACTCATACACTACTACATGAAATCTTAGACTCCTCTCGTCCACCCCACCAAGGGAGAGGCTAGCCTACTGGTGATTGATTGGCTACATCCTTCTCCAAGAAAGTCCATCCTATGCTGAAAAGGTTACCTTCTCTCTAATGAAGGAAAAAATGATCACATCCTCACAGACACACCGCACTATGCGCCTAAAATAGTCAATCTGAGCATAGACTGTACATAACTAGTCCATACCCAAGATGACGTTGTAAGGCCTTGACACTGCTACTAGGAGATCACAGCCAAAGATCTCACCACCTAGAGTAAGCTCACACTGTCAGCACCAGTGTGTAATTGTCAAATCCCATCCTGTAGAAGTATCTCATAGTAAGGATCGAGCTAAAGGCTCCATCAGAATCGACAATCCTCGAATGAGGTCTGTGGTAAAAAAAGGGTGACTAAAACCTATATCTATAAGAACTGTAGATAAGGTGGAGTATACATAGATCGTACCTCTAATCATATCTAGAGAATCATAGTTATAGGCCTCCATCGCTTGAAGTTGTCCCCACCCCCTATCTAACTACTCCTAGATCTCATGGTGGACCTTCTGGGGGTGGTGGTGGTAGTACCTTAAACTGTCATCCACCACCTTCCACTCAGCCTACTCCCTTGCCACATCGGCCACCCTTTGAACCTCCTTGATCAAACCTCTATCGTTGTATCAGTGTTCCCTCGACCTCCTGTTGGTCATCCATGCGGGGAGTCATATAGTCATGAGCCATGTGTCCATATCCTTCATAAGCGTAACAAAATCTATCCCTCAGATGAACTCCTATGCCTCATGATCTCCACACCTCTGACCCTATGTCCTGGGGTCATCCTCTAGAAGGTCTAGCCTATTTGGGCCTCTGCTTCATCTTCCTACTAGCTGTTATAGATGACTCAGCCACCTGTCGTATGATGGTGGCTCTCACTGTGATTTCATGCTTGTCTAGGAAGCTCTCCACTATTAGGGCTCACTCTAGCACTCCATTCAGTGTCAGGATGCTGAGCGAAATCATCAACACTCTAATCTCCCATTGTAGTCCCTGCTCAAAGGTTTGGGCCATGAATAAAGGGTCTCATACCATGTCAGTGGAGTAATGGGAGAGGTTTGTAAACCTCACTGAGTACTAGGCCACATTCAAGCAACCTTGTTTTAGGTGTAGTAACTCCCGAATGTACACTGAGCATAGTGTTATTGGTATGAAATCCAACCTAAAGAGGCTCTCGAAGTCCAACCAGACAAGGGTCTCCTCCTTGTGTGTCTGGAACATCAAGCTCCACCATCTCCCTATCGTGCCCTAAAAAAGGCTAGCAGCTAGAACCACCATCTAGTATCTAGGTGTCTCTACCATGTGAAAAAACTGAGTAACTACCTCTAGACAATCCTCAGCTACCTAAGGATATGTATCACCTCAAAACCTCAGAAGCCTCTATCTTTGGAACTCATGTAGCGTGATCAGTCTGTGTGCACTATTTGCTAGTGGGGTCGGTAGGAACTACTTCTCTCTGGGTGGTGGTGGTGCTGGTACACCACCCGAATGTGTTATTGATGTAATTAATCCCTACACCGAAGAATCGTCACTTTGGGAACCATCGTCATGATTTCTCACTAGAATCTTGGTTGGCTGTCTTCATAGAGGCATCCTGTAGGGAAAGAGATGTGCCACATTCAATAAGTTATACCTAGTGAGATGACTTAAAATATATAAAGAGAAAAACATTACCAAAACACATGCAACTATTGTTTTCGTGTACCGACACTAGAATCCTAGTGTATAGATATGTTGGTTTCCGCACCAACACTGGACTCCCTGTACTGAAAGCCTAACTCAAGACACTTAAAACTATCTCCCCCATTGAAAATTATGGACTTTTAGTTCTTCTGGTAGAACAGAATACACTTTGATACCACTTTGTCCTGACCCATCCCCAGAGGCCCGTGTCATGACTACCCCAAGTCTGCCTTCCATAGGCCAGGGGCTGGTGACTAGAAATGGAAAGACATATCCCAAAAAGGGAAGTCATTTCCTTTAAACCTATACACACACAGACAGGTCATACAGAACAAGGCAAACCACAAAGGAAATAAAGTAGTAGAACCACCACAAAGTGTCACTACTAAGAGTAAATTATGTAAAATGAAAGTAAAGGGGCAAGAATACAAGCCGAACTGAATGTAAAGTACAGTAAAATAAGTACAAGCTCTGGAGGTCATCATCCAAGGATCCTTTCTGAAGGGTAGGTAAAGCTCTTTATTAGATGTCACTACAGCACACCACATCTATCGATCCACCTTTGATCACCATCTAGTCCTGACTCCTCAATGTCCTGGTCAAAGGTGTCTATTGCCTAAATAAGACACAACAGGTGCGGGAGAAGCCCGTGTAAGGGTGAGTATAACAATACTTAGTAGTTATCCCGAGACCCCTGACGGTCTCTCAGTAATCCACAAAGGAAAACACCATAAAAGAAATACCACAAAGTTAATACCACCAAGCAAGATCTCAAACACATTGCACAAATTAAGAGACACAACTCACACCAGGTATAACATAAGTACAGAAGTAAATATGATTAGTCTTAAAGCTATATCATATTATTCTGTTGAGAGGCTCCACTACTGATCCACATAGGGTTACTAGGTGATGACCCACATAGGGTCTCTAGGTTCTGACCCACACAGGCTCTCTAGGTGCTGACCCACACAGGATCGCTAGGTTCTCACCCAAACATGATCGCTATGTGATGACCCACACATGATCGCTAGGTGCTGACCCACACAGGATCTCTAGGTGATGACCCACATAGGATCGCTATTCATTCTTTATGTCACATCCATCCACTAGATTCTCCCTCTTAGCATGATTTCTTCTAGAGGGGTACACTCCTCAATCCATCGGCTGTACCTCAACTACTACGAAGTCCCACATAGGGTAACCCCAAAATACCGTCTCATTATAAGGGTATCAACGCAACAGAAGGCGTGTCTAATGGACGCATGGTCTGTAAGATATGGGTATTTTTGTAAAAATGGCCCTATTGGATTTGTGTCCAATCTAACCTATCCATACACCAACATCTGGAAAAACTCACATAGAGTGTTTTAGAAGGACCCCCCACCCCCCATCACAAGGGTACTAACGCCACTGACAACGTGTTAATCGGATGTCTGGTTTTAGGGATACGAGAATTTTAATAAAATGGGGGTCGGCTAGGTCTGGGTCCGGTCTGACGTAGTTGGACCAACCCAACCAGACCTGTTCTGACCTGGGCCAGGACCGTTGGGCCACGGGTCCATCCCGTCCCAATAGGGTGGGTCCAGCCTGGTAGTGCATGTTTGGCATGGTAGCATGGGTTCGTCCGGGTAGCAAGGGTCCGACCCTATAGCGCGGGTCCGACCTGGTAGCGTTGGTCCACTCCCTAGGTTCATCTGGTCCACTAAAGGCGAACCGGCCTTCGACTTGGCTGGGATGTGGAAGGGAGCCGTGTTCGGCTCCTATAATGCCTCGTAGAATCGAGGAATCCTCTCCACCATGGTTGACTGACCGTGGCCCACTACGTGTCGTGCCGCACTTGATCTCCAATGCAGATGAGTGGCCACATTCTCTACATCACCCACGGACTGAGTCCATGGGTTGACTCAGTAAATGCGGCACCAGCATGGCACCATGGATCTCTAGTGTCACGGTCGAGTGACCACAGCCTCTGTCGTTCACCTGTGCATCCTAGACACGAACCATCGTAGCCAACTGGCCACGGCCCTCTACCACCACAGTGCGCCGATGGGCATGTCACCTCCCTCTTCCCATGGCCGCCACTACGAACCATCGCCGACCACTGCTAGGCACTGAAGGTTTCTTCTATGAGCCACCAGAGTTGCTTCGGTGGTCCATTTCTCAATATATCTGCATCTATGGAATCCTTAGGTCGTCACCTTTACTGTGATGTGCTCAAACTCTCTTTTTCTCCATTTTAAGAAATCATCCATGAAGAATGCACATGCAGATGGGTTCAGGCCTTGTTCCTGTCGACCCGCGCCCTCTGCGTTAGAAATTTAAAAACATGGGGAGGTTTGTGAATTTTAATTCAACCAACACAAGTGATAATATAATCCCATATAGAGAAATTCCAAAACAATTCACCCTCTCGCAAGAACGCACAATCCATGGATTAACTTGTTCGTGGGTTAATCTATGTTTATCATTTGGAATAAGAATGGGGAAACTTTAAATAGTTCAAACCCCTACCTCCCTTGACTTTTGTTGTTGAAGAGTTCCGTCCTCGAGGGTTCAAGGGGTCAACTTCATTCATCACTTTTTGGATTCTTTTTTAGAGGTACGTCGAATTTGATGATGCTCTGCTGGTGTTTATCATTCTTTGTTGGAGAGAAATCTTACTATAGGTTTGTCATAGATTTTCCCATAGTTTAATTCTTCACTCTCTAACGTATTTGTTTAAAAATAAACACGTTGCAGTTTTTATGCTATGTTGTGACATTGCTCCATTACGCTATTTAATTTATGAAATAGTGTAGAGGTTACACTTTCACAGTGAGACATTAATGGGCTTCCTTAATTGTGCCTTTTTGTTTCCTTATCTCCGTACTGTAGTGTCGTCATCTTCTGATCAACAGTTTAAAAGAAAAAAAAAATAACTTTTTATAGTTATTTTATTGTTATTCTGACAAGTCCCAAAAATTAATTTTTTTGTACAACCTTTTTTGGTTGATGGGAAGTCCTTTATAGGAAAATCTCGGCATTCTGATTTCAACAGTGCCCTCAGATTTTTTATCTGAGCACCAGTTCAAAATTTAAAAAACTTGTTCTCACATTTTCTGAATGTACTTTAAAATAAGTTTAAAATTACATTCCGACCACTTAGGGCCTCAGAATCACGTATTTTCAAAGTGTGTGGTCTCAAAATAATACCATATAATTAAAAAAATACACCAAAATTCAAAGACATTACATCTTTGGCCTGACCCCACTACAAGGACTCATCCCAACCTCATTTCCTACTATAAAAACCATCACCTGAAGCCATTGACGGGCCCAAGTGAGACCTTCCCATTAAGTTACCCCCGTCTATGAGTGCTTGATTCACCACCTCTAATAACAAGTCTAATCTAAATATATTTACATGCACCCTTATAGAGTTTCATAATCCATATTTGAAGTGCCTCACCCTCGAGGTGTCGTCGCTTACCATACTTGGTGAAAATCAAGATAGTTCAGTGAATGTAATTGCATAGTCCATGATGGACATGTCTCCCTACTGAAGGCTTAAGAACTCACGAGCTCTCTCCACCCACAGTGTCTTAGGGAATAAGTGCCTGAAGAACATGTCCTCAAAGTCCTTCCAGGAGAGTCCCTCATGTTTGTGAGCCTAAACCTACACATCCCACCAGCGCTTAGTTATCCCTCCATTCATATACATCACTAGCTTGACCCTCCACCCTAGAGGCATCTCAAGATGCTCAAAAATAATATGCATGCTTTCTATTCAGCTCTCAGCTGCTGACAGACCACCCTCACCCTGAAAAATCAGTGGGTGTTGCGACTAGAACTCCCAATTAAGATAAGACATAAAGGGATCTACTCTCTGAGGACCTCTATCAATCCCCTACAAAACACGTACCATACTAGATCGGATCTATTTGTTGATCCATGGCCCAAACACTATCAAACTTGGAAACTGCTCTGCCTACACTGGATCCTGAACCAGATCCTACCCTTGAGCTTGTACCTATAGCTCAAGTTCTACCTACCATTATGGTTTTGAACCTGATCATGATCTTGTGGAACTATATCATCACCCACCTGATTCTCCATATAAGCTATCTAGGAGGAACACACTAAATACCATAAATTTTTAGACAACCCTTATATATAAAAATATATTCAATGTAGATAGGTAAGGTAGTGAATAGGTAGTGCATCCTCGCTACCCTTACTATTCCCCACTACAACTAGGCCCCATGGAATCCCAACCTCAAGGCATCCTTACCTGCCCTTAATAGAGCCAAGTATCACAATATCCCTAGGCCATGCCCATCCTGACAACCATTGTTATCTCAGTCTGACAAATGAGTTTCCCAATAATGGTGATCAAAATCACCTCAACTATAATACCTACCTTCTCCTATAAGAGACAGCCCCAAATCCCATGCCACATGCAATTTTACATAAACTTAAATCTTGTAATATCATAAATCACATTTCAAAGTCATCTGAATCATAGAATTTTACATTTCTACATGGAATTTGATATTACTCACATGGTATTATAAATTCACAAAGCATGTGTGCATATCTGAAATTTAAATACCCTAAAAAAATTTCTCTCAAAATCCAAAAAAACATACCTTGCCTTATCGAACCAAGGTCTAATTCTCCCTTACCACATCGGGTCAAGGGTCACATATCATAACCAATAATCATCACAAACCAAGTGACCCCCCAAGGTGGAAATCACATAAAATATAATCTGAGAAAAATAAAAAAAGCATAACCCACCCAAGGTAACTCAATCTATCCATCATACAGGGAGCTATAGGCACCCAAGCACGAGTTTTGAAATCTAGTTCTGAAAACAACCTATATCCAATCTACCAAAATCCCAAATATTAATACTAATAAAATAGGTAAAAGAAAATACTATGATTCCACTTGTAGCATCCCCGACCAGAACAGCCACCCGAACAGTACGGGTCGAGTGCCACTGACCTTAGGTGCACCTCCCCAAATGCCAAAGGCTTCCAACTAGCAGTGATGGTGTAAACAGGTGTAGCAGGGAAGATATATTCTCTGGTAATAGATAACATACTGGTCCAAGCATAATAAGATAGCATGTAGTGGAAATAAATGACTCAGCAGACTCAAACCAGACCCACAGAGTGGAAGCACATCCAATATCAATAAAAAGCAGAAGAAAAATATAAACAACAACGATAGTGGAAACAAACCAGAACAGCATTCCATCAAATCACTTATAGCCACACAAAATAAAGCAAGCATGCATCCCATGTCAGGTTCTATAATATAATATCCAAGTTGATTCCATGGTAGACCATAGTATCTACATATATAATCATGTTGATATAGGAATGTAAGATAAAAAAAAGTAAAACTCTTACTAGGCATGACCTAAAGATCCATGCCAATCTTCATTCCAAATTGTACTAAGATTCAACTCCTAGGGCTAATCCTTTACCTAAACATAAATCTATAAAGTCTACATGCATCCCAAAGGGCCCGTGAAGGGTGTGAGATGAATTTTAATATGGTACCACCCAATGTTTCATACCAAGTATAAGTGTTTAAGCATACATGCATCTCTAAGTAAATAGTATGATATAAAAAATAAACACTACCTCAACTAGTTCTCAGTAGCCACCAGGGTGTGTCCCCTACTTCATCCAATATCAGAATCTCAAAATAAAATATATTCCTTGGCCAATGTCCCAAGGTACCCCTGTAGTCACAAAGTCCTGGTGAAATCTGAAGTTCCACCTCAATCCAGTAACCCAGCACCACATGCCTCCTAACACCTCGCGTTTCAAAGTACCGACGTCCTGAAGGCATGCCCAAACATAGTATCCCAATCTCACAAACTTTTGCTCAAAATCTCACATCATTCCATGACATAAAAACTAAAGGAACAATTATATATATCCTAAAATAAATATCAAGGACCATGGAATCAAGTACGGAGAGCCCCATCCCCCAACCCGATAGCCTCATTTCTATCAACCAAAGTCTCTTCTCCTCCCACGTGGCTTTATATGGAAAGAACCCCCACACCATAAATATCTAAGTTGAAAATATCAGAGGACTCTACCCACAAGAGTGGTCAAAAACACCTCATCATAGAGTCAACCTGTGAACAAATGACTCAATTGGTGCTTTGGCCATTACAGGTGAGCAGTAATCACCAAATCAGAACTTAACATGCACTATCTCTAGAACCTCATTTCCTTGCAGCCATGTCACTCAAATATAATGGCCATGCTATCCAAGTATCTTAGGCCTTTCCCAACCTGGTGGTCTCACTACCTCAATCTGACATCCACGATGCTCAATCCTATGGTGAAACCCACACAAGAAATTTTGGGTCAAGACCAACAAGTAATCAAAATCACTCAATCCTAATGTTCATGCCTTCCCAACCTCGTGCCAATCCCATCACAAACCCAAGGGTCTTAGAATATGTAACATCATGCATTACATAAATATTAAACACATTTAAGCACTTTAAACAAGTAATTCAATTTAAATAGAATGAATTAAACTAGATACCATCTATAGAACATTAGAATAGAGGTCTTGAATGCCTGTAACTCTATTATTCAAGATTTAAAAATTTAAACATACCATTTTAAATTAAAACAGTTCAATTAAAACCATTTTGGAACCCCCGTCCAAAATATCCCAAGGAGAAATAGACTCTCGCCCAGCCTCGCTCAAGCATAACAGGTATAGGGAATGCCCACAGCATCCCATATGGTCTAAAAATCAATTAAATATTCTATAAAAAGGTTCCATTCAAAATCTTCAATTGTTCTAAAAATTTGCAAACCCCAAACATTTGTGAAAACTCAAAACAAGGTATGCACTTCCTACCTTAGACACATATATATAGGAACCTCTAATATCGAAGTCTGATTCGAAGCTTTTTGATGTAGATATGAGTTTAATCTAAAACTATAAAATTGTATTAGATGGAAACAACATTCAGTAAGACAATGGATCAAAGAAGAAGAGGTTTCTGTGGGGTTATCCTTACCGATACGATCCTATAGCTTCCGACAGATCGAAGAACGGAGTTCAAATGAAGAGACTAGATCAAAAATGGAGGAAGTATCAAAGGGGATACTCTTCCCTACTGTGCCCAACCATGAAGGAAAAAAGAGGGAGAGAAGAAAGAAAAATAAAAAAATGGAAAAAAAATAAACCTGTATAGGCCACACGGTTTACCCGAATGGTTTCCCAAACTGTTCGGCAACCCTATGGAATCCACTACCTAGGATATCCAGTCCCACATGGCTAGCACACACGGTTTTCAATAAAGTTCACAAACCTAACAGAAACACTTTGTCAAAACTAAAAAGGATTTCTCATGGCTATGTACCACCACTCGCATAGTTTCTCTAAACTATGTGCATGCAACTGTTTTCCAAAAACAAGTTCTTCGGGTCACTGATGCTTCTGAAACCCTTCTGAACACCCAAGTAACTCTCCTAGCCTCAAAAATAACCTAAAAACAGAATTTAAGTCCAAAAGAACTCACAAAATTGAGTTTTGACCAGAAAAACACAAAGTAGAATAGCCACTAATTGAAAAATTAAAACTAGGTGAGGATTTTAACCCATTCTAAAAACTTGTTTAGTTACAATTAAGGTTATAATTTTATTTATCATGTTACATTTCCATGTTTATCTTTTATTATCTTCCACTGTACTTCTGTTACAAATAGCTAAAACTCACCAACTTTAATTTGTTTTCCCATTTCCCCAGGTAATGAAGTGGGATACTATGATTGAAAAAATCTAAGGATAATATTATGGAATAAATATCTATAATTTTAAGTAGTAAAATATCAAGTTAAATGCATTCATTATGTATTTAATCTCTTTAGGACTACTAAACTTTGATCCATGTAAAGTAATGTCTTGTAATTTATTTAACATATAATCGATAATCCAACCACTTTGGGAAACCATGGTTGGGGGAGATATAGTTTGTATGAGAGTAAGGTTTCGTAGAAACATTAGGAACTATATTTTAGAAAATATTGTTAGATAAAAAATATTTTACAATAATAATAGTTCTACAAAATATTCTAGAATCATTTTTATAATATAAAATATAATTCCTATTAAAATTTAACTAATTAATAACATTATTTTTAGATAATATAACCTACTAGTATAATCGAAAACTAGGCCAACAACCATGGGATATGTGAGGATTTTTTGAATAATTATAATAATGGAGTTAATATTGTTGTTGAAAAAATTATAACTACTCTAGGAAAATTGAATCAGGTTGTGAAAAACTATTTTTCTTGCATTGAGCATCCAGTTACCCCTCCATTATGATAAACTATATTATATTATTTTATGAAGTAGGAACCTCCACCATTTTTTGGAAACACCAATATTATAGGGGAATAACAATGGATTAAGTCTCTATAGAAAATTTATTAGAATTATGATGCTCTGATAAAGAGAAATTAATTATGTTTGTATATCATATAATAGTTGATAATGAACAATAATATCCCTTAATTCAAAATACTTAGAAATATGAGGATATTTAAGAGAGTTTGGTTTAGTAAGAGGACAATTTTACAAGGTTATCAATGTATGTTATGGATTATTTATGCCACCCTAAAAGGAATATTGATCACTTATTTTATGGTTTAAATTTGTCTCAATATTGCTCAACATATGAGGAGATAGTAAAAAGCATTATTAATACTAAAAATTATTCCAAAAAATAAATTTCTTATAAAGGAAAAACTAAGAAGTAGAGGATGAAAGATCTTTATGTATAAAGAGTGTATGGTAAAGAAAATAAAGGAAGAGTAGAGCTCTATACATGTAATAAATGTGTAAATAAACACTTAGGAAACTATTTAAGGAGATTTTTTGTATGATTATAATATGGAGATAAAGTTCATTAAGATCTATAGTGAAAAGGCAAGAGGAAAGAAACCTATTTAAAATTATTTAACTATAAGGATATGGGACATTACACTAATCAATTCTTTAAGAACCAAGGGAATATTCTATATAATAGGGTTATGGATTAATTTCATGTATTTTACAAAATATTATCCAAAGTTAAAGATCAAAAAATATGTGATAGAAGGTTCTGAGATTGTACATTAAAAGGTAGCTAAAAAATAATTGATTCTATATCTACACATTCTATTATATCCTGTATATTTACAAAGAATATTCAATCACCCCTGCTACACTAAATAATGATTTATTAGTTAGAACACCGAGTGGTACATTGATTAAAAAAGTATACGATATAGTTAAAATTAGGATGAATAGGTGTTTTCTAGTTGAAAATATAATCATTATTACTATGGTGGATTTTGATTTAATCTTATGGATAGAGTGGCTCTAAAATTATAAATAAATAATTTGTTTTAGGGAGAATGAAGTCAGAATTAGAGAAGAAATTAAGGAATTACTTATATCTCATGGAGAGATTACATTACCTAAATCTTTTCTTAAACTTCATCAAATATCAAAACTTATTGAAATTATCAGGAAGGATATAGATATAATTAAACCTATGGTGGTTAAGGGTGTTCTAGGAATTTAAGAGGTACTGGTTGTATTAGGGTGTATTGATCTATTTACTAATGAATTTCTTAGATTAACCCGTAATTGAGAAGTTTAATTCTTTATTTATCTCATCCTTGTTGAAAAGATAATATCTTATCCACCATATAGGATTTCTTCAATGTAGTTAGTTGAGTTTATGAAGTAAATACAAGACCTATGTGATAAAGGGTTTGCTCGTTCAAGTGTTTCACTATGGGGAGAACCTCTGTTGTTTGTAAAGAAGAAGGATGGGATAATGAGATTATGCATCAATTATAGAGAAATCAATGGAATTTCTATAATGAATAATTATAAATTATCTCATATGGATAACCAATTTGACCAACCTCAAGGGGATAAATTAATTTAAAAGATTAATCTTTGTTTTATCTTCCATTAGTTAAAATTTATGAATGTGGATAATCCTAATATGGAATTATGTATGAGTTATGGTCAATATGAGTTCAAAGTAATAAATTTTTTATTAAAAAAATCTCCCTCTATGTTTATGGATTTAGTGAATAGAGTATTCAAAAACTACCATTATTAGTTTGTGGTTGTATTTATTGAGGAAAATCATAAATACTCTAAAAATTATGAGAAGAATGATACTCATTTATGAATTGTTCTAGAGGTTTTAAGGAAAATATGGTTATATGGGAAATTTAGTAAATGTGGATTTTGGTGCTAATAAGTTTCTTTCCTTATTAGTATTGTATCCAATCATGGTATATCTATTAACCCATCAAAAAAATAGTTTCAAGGAAAGTCCAATACCCCTTGAACATAATAGAAATAATAATTTTTCTTTGATTAGTGGGTTATTATCAGTGTTCTATTGAAAACCATTATTTATTAGATAATTTTTAAACAAATCTAACATTCTTGGTGGTTAAGTTCACATGGAAAAAGGAATGTGAAGATTTTTGTGAGGAATTAATGAAGATATTGGTGAATGTGACTTTTTTTACTCTTCTATCTATAAAAAAGGATTTGTATTTATATTTATTTGTTAAGGAAAGTTAATGGATGTGTTCTAATGAAAAATAATAGAGTTTTTCCTACACATCAATAAATTTGAAACCTCATGATATTAATTATACAATTCATGATTTAGAATTAGTTTAAGTGATATTTACTCTAAATATATGAAGGAATTACCTCTATAGAAATAGATGTGATATATTTTAGATTTGTGATGCTCTTGAGAATGGACTAGATACCCCACATCCCACTTACTCAGGACTGTGCTCAATTGGGCCACTCAACTGATCCGGGTATCAAGTATTTTCCCCTATCTGATGGGGATTTAATCTCACATCCCCAGATATTCTAACCCAAGATTAATAGGCCTAATAGACATAGGTTACCATCTATGTTACCACCATGGTAGCAATTGTGGTGGTACCAGAGATGCTCCCAGATGGATATTAAGTCTCTTGGTTCTAGGTTCGAATATCTAGAGAGGAGAGATTAAATCTCTATCTGGTAGGGGATACTACTTGATACCCAGCCTAGTTGTGTGGCCCAGTTGAGCTCAGTCTTGAGTAAGTGTGTTGCGGGGTATCTACTCCATTGTTGGGAGTGTCACAGGTCCAACAATACATACACATATTATAAGAGTTTGAAATACATACTTTCTTAGAAATATATTAATATGAGGAAAATAATATTGTTATTACTACTCAAGTATTATTAATTTGATATTAATTATTATACATGGAAGGTGAACATGGTGGTAGATGATTTGAGTAGAAAATACCATGGTATTGTATCCATGTTGAGGGTAATGAATGATCCAATTCTAAAATAACTAGTAAGGATATACTTGGGTATTATAATGGAAGGGGAATAATGATTCATATTCCATGTAATTACCCATCCATATTTATTATATAAGGTTAAGAAATATCAACATGGTGATAAATCACTACAAAATAATATGGAATATGTTATGAATGAAAATTTATTAGAGTTAAACATTGGTGATGATGGAGTTCTATGATTTGGTTAGAGATTATGTGTTTCATCAATACTAGAGTTGAAGAAGGATCTATTGGATGAGACGTGTACAACAAAATTCTCTATACATCCAAGATTTACCAATATATATAAGGATATCTTAGATCAATTTGGTGGTAAAATATTAAGATATAAATTTCATATTATATTGAAATATTATTTGTATTTCGGTAGGTGAAGGATTAAAGAAAACTTCCCAAAGGAGTAATGAAACCTCTACCTATACTAGAATGGAAGTGGGATAGTATTAGTATGGATATCATACCTGATCTTCTTAATATGTCAATAGAGAATAAATTTATATGGGTCATTGTTGATAATATCAAAAAGATAACACATTTCCTTAAAATTCAGGAATATTTTTCTTTGGAACATCTTCCAAGGATTTATATAAATGATGTAGTGATACTTCATGGAAAACCCTTTTTAATATACTTTGATCATGAACCAAGGTTCACTTAAAAATTTTGGAGTGGTTAAATACATATATAAATCATAGAAGTCCCAGTGCCCTCAAATATGTGGTTATTTGGAAAAAACTATCAAAAAATTAGATGGAATACTAAGGTCATGCTCCCATGAATTTTACAGAAGTTGGTATCAGTAATTACCTCTTTTAGAGTTTTCCTACAATAACAGTTTCTACTCTAGTATTAAGATTGAACCATATAAATCCAAGTATGTAAATAGATTTTTAACTCCAACATATTGGAATAAAGTTGGATAAACTAAACATTTGGGTCCATAACTTTTGGAATAGAAAACTTAGAATCTATGATTAATATTAGAGTATCTCAATGTATCCCAAAGTAGATAGAAAATTTATGATAACAATCTAAGGAAGGATACTGAATTCCAAATAGGAGACTATGTATTATTGAATATATCTCGATGGAAATGGTTTATTATATTTATAAATAATGGTAAGTTATTTATAGGTTATATTGGGTCATGTGAGATATTGGACTGAATAATATTTGTCTCATTTAATTTGGTCATGCCACAAAATCTTTCCCAAGTTCATGATGTCTTCCATATAACCCTTCTAATGATGTATATATCCGACCCTACCCATGTTTTAAAATTTTATGAAGTTTAATTGGAGCTATATTTATCATTTAAAGAATATTTTATTTAGATTATTTATAAAATATAATAAGTGCTATAAAATATAATGACTCATCTAGTGAAAGTTATTTGGAGGAATCAACTTCTATAAGAAGTAACATGGGAGCCAAATAATGTTATAAGAAAGTAATATCCAAAAAAAAATTAGATTAATTTAAAATCTGGAGGATGAAATTACTTGAGGGGTATAGAATGTAATAATTTATATCCTGTAATTTTATATAAATACTTTTATCAAAAGACTATTGAAAAATAAAAAAATTATTATTTCATTATAATGGTACAACTCATATTGATACAAATCAACACTAAGTAATTAAATTTATAACAAAAGTAGAAACTAGTACCATAAATAATTTAACAATATGTTGAAACACTATAATATTTTACTCTAATATATCATTGTAGAGACCCGAAGCATGACGTACATTGAAATTACAATACTTTTGCGGAATACTTAGTGCATAACAAAAACAAACACACAAGGATCGTAATAGTTTAGTGTCTTTGGAAACTCTGAATATAATCTTCTAATCCTGGTGAAAGATCCTCAACATCTCCCATAAAGATATTATTATTTTTATACCTAAAACCTTTCTTTATATCCTGGGGAAAAGTAAACATAAAAGGGTGTGCTCAAATGCTCAGTAAGGGTAAACAAAAGAAATATCAATCACGTTATATAAATAAGCACATAACTTTTGGAAATCTTAACTTGTAAAAGAGATCATAATTTCATAACATGGGATAACTCATGGAAGTGAAATTTAATCACAATAATCACAACTTAAAACATTAAACAATGTGGCATGCACACATAATCATAGAGAATCATTTCTTGTTAGTCAAGACTCATTTCCAAGACTATCTTAGTGGACAAAGTCCCTTTCTGAACCGACTCACCCTCGTTTCAGTCCTGTTTCACCAAACCGGTATAACCTACCATTCCAGCCATGTCTATCTCATGAGATATAAAATCTTTACCCAATGCATTGGAGGGAGATATAGGTCCCACCCATCTCATAATGATATCATTCTTATGTGTGCCACAAAATCATAAATCATACATCATTGCATAACCCATGTAATAAAAATGGGAATCTTAAACATCATGACATCATAAAACAATTCATATACGATAAAGGAATTCATAAAAATAATTCCTTCACAACATAATCAAATCAATGTAATAATAGGGATAAAAACAGAACCCTTTATTATCTTAGATGGAAAATAATTTTTATAAAACACTTGAACTTCATTCTTGAGGAAAATATCCTTTCTACTTCAAAAACACTTTTCCTTTCTTAACATGTCGTAAAATTATAAAATAAAAGAAGTTGATTAAAAATAAACTTGAAAACTTGTAAAGGAAACTTCTTGGAAATAATGTTTTAAAAATCCATTCATGCCGTATAAGTTAAAAAAAACATTCTTCGTACTTTTGTCGGAAAAGTCAAAAAAGTACCTCGTAAGAAAAACGACAAAATATTCCTTTCATATCTTTTACTAAAAACTTGATGAAGGGTAAAATAGGATTTAAACAATTTTAGGTTAATGTAAATAATATTACATATTGAGTAAACATGGATGTGGATGATAAAATACACCCCAGTAAATGACAAAGTATAAACAATCTCGGATAAAAATGAGATTCTGATATTTCCCTTACCTTAGGTCCGATTTGCTTTGTACGTGTCTGAAGCTCCTGTATAATGGTTTAAATAATGTTATTTACTTATTCCAGAATCATAAATATTGGTATGATATCATATATGGTGATATTCTTAGCTTCTTATTAGTAATATTTCATTGTTACTAGTTACTCGGGTCTTTATTGCCTTTTGTTCTTATGCGTGTTTTGCCGAATAAATTCTTATTCTTATTTTAAGGTTATAGATACCTTATATCCAGAATGGTATTAGTGTAACATATATCATATTTATTCATTAAATTCATTTATATAATTACTATGTAATGATGATCATGTAGAACGAGTCGCATCACATCGTGGAGACGGTATTCCGTACGTACGCACGAGTGATGATATCATTCCTATGATCGTGGAATTGTATTGGAGTATATGAATACTATTTCAGTATCAATATCACTTTATAATAATCATATATAGTTACTCATTACACCATTATACCCATCCTTGTAAGGTGATGGTGGAAAATAGATTACACCACGGCGTGGATACGGTATTCCGTACGTACGCACGCATGGTGATTTCATCTTTCCGTAGGATGGATAGAAGGTGAATTAGGGTTGTTTCATATTTATAATAACATATCAGTATGTAATTAATACTGATGTTATTACTTTATCATGAAACAACTAAAGAAGAAGAAGTTGAAGAAGAAAGAAGTTGAAAAGATCGGTAATGGATATTACCTCTTCTTTGAAACGCCTCTTTGAATCCTCCACTTAGGGAACTAAGATTGGTCTTTGAAGAAGACCAGGACCTCTTGGATTATTCTAGGGAAGTGGAGAAGGGATTTTTTCAGGGGTTGGCCGAGCTTGAGTGCTCAAATTGGTTTGTGGAGGAGGGGGAGGAGGTGCCCTTTTATAAGGGAGGAGAGGGGCACCTTAGGAATATCTCAAAATATTATTTTATATTAAAGTAAAAATCGGTTTATAATGGTTCCTAAGGGTCTTATTTCGAAGGTAAAGTTGGGATGGGTCAAAATCCTATCAACCAATATGATTTAGACAATTTTAGGTTATTATTTTAACCTTATCAATTAGATTTAACTCTAAGTTAAATAATTTAACTTTTACCGTGACTTTTTGTTTTCTTACACTATATTGTTAATACACTTACTATAACATGCAAAACGAACCCCAAGTTGTTTATTATTAATATATATATCCTTATCTAAGACATTTGGCCGAACCTTAGATTTTTAGGAATAAAATAAAATTAATAATATAATATTTTATTTAAAAACTATTTTGTGTCAATTTGGACACTATTTGATATATGATTTTTTTGAAAGTCATAACAGAATTATATGTTCGAACCAAGTTGCTTAAATCAACACTAATATATCATAGTAACCTAGAAAATTAGTGGAATTCACAAAAAGTCTCAAATTACATTTATTTGAGCGTTTATAACATCAATTATGTTAACATTTCCTAAAAAGGGCAATTACTGCATCATCATTGTGTCATAAATAAATTAATTTATTTAAAGTATAAAATTTATAAATAAAATATAATTATTTAGGAAATATTTTTATCTTTCTAATGAATATTTATAGTCGAATTTATCTTATGTATAACCCCATATTAAAAATATTTTAGTTATTAAACACTGATTTTAACTATTTTAACTATTCATTAAATAAAATAATATTAAATGTCATAATCTAATACAAGTGGACCTAAACGGTCATATTATATTCATAAGGTTGTTTTTGGTCGAATTAAACTTATCCAATAGAATTATAACATGTGTTAGGGTAATAGTAATATCATATTTACCCTTAGTTACCCTATTTACTATTAACCGTTGTAAAAAAAGTAAAAAGTTAGTATTCACCAAAAAATTATTTTTATCTCATTGAACCACATTTTACTTACTGATATCAACTGTGTCTGTCGGATTTTCGAAATTCCATTCACATAAGCGGTAAAATCAAGTTTTATGCAAAATTCAGTTTTTAACCTACCACTTAGTGGTTTCACTATTCATCAAAAATTGAAAGTTTTCAGAAAAAAACCAAAAATTAGGCCTAAGCTATATTTGATATTATGAACTCAAAAATGATTTCTATTTTACCAAATTCAAAATATATCAGTTGCATTAATTAATTTAAAAATTAATTCCCGTCGTCAAAACAAAAGGCGTGTTTTTAAGAGATAATAACTATCAAAAGATTGACACTTGTTTATAACTGGTTTAAATGTGAAATTACATCCAATGACCGACATTGTATTAAATTGTAAAAATATATTCTAAATATACTTTAAAACCACTCAAATTAATAATTTATCACTATTAATTATTTCGATTGAAAAAGTTGTTTTTAATTAAAACTTAGTAATTTTCACTATTCATCAAAATATGAAAGTTATCCGAAAATCACCAAAATTTCACCCTAAGCTAATTTCGATATTCCGAATCCATAAATGAAGTCCATTTTGAAAAATAAAATTTACAAAATTTCAAAAAGTGGTTATTACTATTCATAACGGCTAGTTTTAATAATATCTTAACAGCATATCGTTGTTTAGCGAAACTTGGTGTTGTGTACAACACACGCTATCATGGAAGGTCGCGATTGCGTGTAATTTAAGCCAGGTCAGAGATGTGTGTTGTGAAATATCCTTTTAGTGTAGCGTATAACACAAGACATTAATTAAATTAAAAAGAATATTTTTCATAAAATCTCGGGGTGTTACATTCTACCCCCCTTAAAATGAATTTCACCCTCGAAATTCGTCGGGGTTATAAATGGTTTACTATTCGAAAGTTTCTTTAATCGAAACCCACATCGTAAAAAGGAATACCAAAACCAATCTTTAAAAACAAAAGTATGAAACGTAACGGTTACCCAAATAAACTAATCACTGGGTTTCCACATAGGTGAAAATATGGATATGGAAGAGAAATCTAACCATCATGTTCTGATGGAGAGTGGTAGAGAACATGGCTATGGAAAAGCTAGCAATAACAAATCCATAAATTTGTGACAATCTAAGGTACCATCTGATTAATCAGATATAAGAGCACTAGGACAACATTTTTTGTTTTCAAGATCGTTTCCCTAAAGTTGAAGAATTTGAATTAGAATAAATACTTACTTTATTTTGGTACAATCTCACGGTTGTTCATGCCTTGAACAATTTCCACTTCATCTCTTAAATAAATGAAGTTGAATTTGTTATTCGTGAAGTGTTAGCAGATCATGTGATAGTATGATAGGTCATTCCATCTGTCTCAAACAAAAGGTTACCAAAAGTTATTAAATATACATAAGTCATTCTTTAGTGAGATTAATCATATATAGTTCCTAAAATGGACATATACTTCATATATCGTACTGCTTAATATAATAAAACTAGTTTCTACTAAACAGGGACTTTTTGTAGGCCAGTGGTAGGCGATAAAGGCCAGTCGCACTTCGGTTGTGGGTTCGATTCCCACAGCCTTGGCCGACGCGATGGGTTGTCGCACATCCGGCAGGTTGTCCTTTTTATAAAACTACATTATTATAACATCCCATCAACAATATCAAAAAAAAATTATCCTTAAACAATACTAACTTATGTCCAACATAATCCATTCCAATCTTTAGACTTATCTAAAATACTTCGGTCCAAGCTCATAGTATAAAGAAAATGATTACTTGAAATGTCTTCAACCAAGCATGTGAATACCATCATTTATCCCCCATATATCTTATTGGTCACATTCCAATCATGTGAATACCTTAATCATGTATTCTCTTGAAAAATGAATACCAATTAAACCTTAGTGAAAACATGAATGCAGTTAAAAGTTAACACTTTCCACAAACCAAAATCCTCAAAATTCTTTATAATCAAACCATGATATCACTTAGTCCTTATATCAATCATGAGCTCATGAATACTGTTAAACATTTCATTTTCTCATTTTCCCTTCATTATGCGCATATCATCTTATTTCCAAAAATATCTCAATCACTTTGAATACCACATTAGACCAATACATAAATATTCCAATACTCCATGATACAACATTATTTTGGAATCCCATTACATAAACACTTAATCATTCCACCACATCATTGTCATATTCAACATCGCAAATAGTGATCGCATGTGACTTCCCTTTTTCCTTTGCCTTAAGTGGTTTCTCATGTTGATCATCACTAACCCTTGGATTAGGGCATTTATTAGCATAATGCCCCATTTCCTTGCACTTGAAGCATTGAAGTGTTGGTGGTGCGTTCTCTGCAGTGGTTGCTTTATTCACATCATTAGAAACCCTTTTTCCATTACTTAGACACTCAGCTGCTCGATGACCTTATTTTCCACACTTAAAAAATTTTCTAGTCCCTTTAAGACAATCTCTACCATGCTTCTTTCCACACTTTGTGCATAAGGAAACACTCATCTTCTTTTCACCATTATTCTGAGATTTCTCCTTGAACTCCATCTTTCGTTTCTTGTCAAAACCATGAGATGGATATGTAACACCAACTTCCATTTCTACCTTGATAGCACAACGCACAATTTCTTCATATCTACTGAAGTCTCTTATAGCTAATGCCCTTCGAAGACTTGGTTTTAAGCCACTGAAAAATCGATCAACTTTACTTTCAGGTTGGATGATAATGCCAGATGCATACCTTGCAAGTCTTGTAAAATTTGCTTCGTATATACCAACGGATTCATCATCCTTTTGATTTAGTTCAAGAAACTCCTTCTCCATCTTTGTTCGAAGAATACGAGGGAAGTACTTATTGAAAAATAAATTCTTGAACTCGTCCCATTCCATGGACTCAATTTCATCTCTTGGCCTCGTATTCTTGATAAGATTCCACCATTGATCAGCTTCACCTTCCAAACGATATACTGCTAAGATGACTTTATCATGTTCAGAACATTGAAGAACTGAAAATATCTTTTCAGTGGTACTGATCCATTGTTCAGCAACAAGTGGATCGTAAGTCCCACTAAAAGAAGGTGGACGTTGCCTCATGAAGGACTCAATAGAATATTGTTCCCTTCTCTGCTCATTTGGAAGTCCAGAATGATTTATAGCTTGTGTAAGTATAGCAATAAGATTTTTCACTCCATCTCCCATAACATTTTTTTGTTCAGGAGGACAATCATTTCATTGTCCATTGCATTGATCAACACGGTTCTTTTGGGTTCTAGTCATCGTATAAAACCCGAAAAGAATAGTGTGAGAGAAAAAAATCATAATAAAGGGGGAGTAACTTCAATATCTAACATCTTTGGTTTAATCTAATATAGTTACCATAGTTCTAGGACTATATCCTATACGTATACTTATCCTTAGGGACATCCCTAGACATACCTTAGAAATGTCTCTAGGGATCTCACTAATGTTTTCGCATCCTAGTTTCCAAAGGTTGACTAAACCTTTCCACTGATACCAATTGTAGAGACCCGAAGCTTGACGTACATGGACATTACATTACTTTTGCGGAATACTTAGTACATAACAAAAACAAACACACAAGGATCGTAATAGTTTAGTGTCTTTGGAAACTCAGAATATAATCTTCTAATCCTGGTGAAAGATCTTCAACATCTCCCATAAAGATCTTTTTTTATACCTAAAACCTTTCTTTATATCCTAGGGAAAAGTAAACATAAAAGGGTGAGCTCAAATGCTCAGTAAGGGTAAACAAAAGAAATATCAATCACATTATATATATAAGCACATAACTTTTGGAAATCTTAACCTGTAAAAGAGATCATAATTTCATAACATGGGATAACTCATGGCAGTGAAATGTAATCACAATAATCATAACTTAAAACATTAAACTTTGTGGCATGCACACAAAATCATAGAGAATCATTTCTTGTTAGTCAAGACTCATTGCCAAGACTATCTTAGTGGACAAAGTCCCTTTCTGAACTGAGTCACCCTCGTTTCAGTCCTGTTTCACTGAACCGGTATAACCTACCATTCCAGCCATGTCTATCTCATGAGATATAAAATCTTTACCCAATGCATTGGAGGGAGATATAGGTCCCACCCATCTCATAATGATACCATTCTTATGTGTGCCACAAAATCATAAATCATACATCATTGCATAACCCATGTAATAAAAATGGGAATCTTAAACATCATGACATCATAAAACAATTCATATACGATAAAGGAATTCATAAAAATAATTCCTTCACAACATAATCAAATCAATGTAATAATAGGGATAAAAACAGAACCCTTTATTATCTTAGATGGAAAATAATTTTGATAAAACACTTGAACTTCATTCTTGAGGAAAATATCCTTTCTACTTCAAAAACACTTTTCCTTTCTTAACATGTCGTAAAATTATAAAATAAAAGAAGTTGATTAAAAATAAACTTGAAAACTTTTAAAGGAAACTTCTTGGAAATAATGTTTTAAAAATCCATTCATGTCGTATAAGTTAAAAAAACATTCTTCGTACTTTTGTCGGAAAAGTCAAAAAAGTACCTCGTACGAAAAACGACAAAAGATTCCTTTCATATCTTTTACTAAAAACTTACCGAAGGGTAAAATAGGATTTAAACAATTGTAGGTGAATGGAAATAATATTACATATTGAGGAAACATGGATGTGGATGATAAAATACACCCCAGTAAATGCCAAATTATAAACAATCTCGGATAAAAATGAGATTGTGATATTTCCCTTACCTTAGGTCCGATTTGCTTTGTACATGTCCGAAGCTCCTGTATAATGGTTTAAATAATGTTATTGACTTATTCCAGAATCATACATATTGATATCATATCATATATGGTCATATTCTCAGCTTCTTATTAGTAATATTTCATTGTTACTTGTTACTCGGGTCTTTATTGCCTTTTGTTCTTATGAGTGTTTTGCCGAATAAATTCTTATTCTTCTTTTAAGGTTATAGATACCTTATATCCAGAATGGTATTAGTGTAACATATATCATATTTATTCATTCAATTCATTTATATAATTACTATGTAATGATGATCATGTAGAACGAGTCGCATCACATCATGGAGACGGTATTCCGTACGTACGCACGAGTGATGATATCGTTCCTATGATCGTGGAATTGTATTGGAGTATATGAATACAATTTCAGTATCAATATCACTTTATAATAATCATATATAGTTACTCATTACACCATTATACCCATCCTTGTAAGGTGATGGTGGAAAATAGATTACACCACGGCGTGGAGACGGTATTCCGTACGTACGCACGCGTGGTGAATTCATTTTTCCGTAGGATGGATAGAAGGTGAATTAGGGTTGTTTCATATTTATAATAACATATCAGTATGTAATTAATACTGATGTTATTACTTTATCATGAAACAACTAAAGAAGAAGAATTTGAAGAAGAAATAAATTGAAAAGATCGGTAATGGATATTACCTCTTCTTTGAAACGCCTCTTTGAATCCTCCACTTAGGGAACTAAGATTGGTCTTTTAAGAAGACCAGGACCTCTAGGATTATTATAGGGAAGTGGAGAAGGGATTTTGGCAGGGGTTGGCCGAGCTTGAGTGCTCAAATTGGTGTGTGGAGGAGGGGGAGGAGGTGCCCTTTTATAAGGGAGGAGAGGGGCACCTTAGGAATATCTCAAAATATTATTTTATATTAAAGTAAAAATCGGTTTATAATGGTTCCAAAGGGTCTTATTTAGAAGGTAAAGTGGGTATGGGTCGAAATCATATCAACAAATAGGATTTAGACAAGTTTAGGTTATTATTTTAACCTTATCAATTAGATTTAACTCTAAGTTAAATAATTTAACTTTTACCGTGACTTTTTGTTTTCTTACACTATATGGTTAATACACTTACTATAACATGCCAAACGAACCCCAAGTTGTTTATTATTAATATATATATCCTTATCTAAGTCATTTGGCCGAACCATAGATTTTTAGGAATAAAATACAATTAATAATATAATATTTTATTTAAAAACTATTTTGTGTCAATTTTGACACTATTTGATATATGATTTTTGTGAAAGTCATAACAGAATTATATGTTCTAAACAAGTTGATTAAATCAACACTAATATATCATAGTAACCTATAAAATTATTTGAATTCATAAAAAGTCTCAAATTACATTTATTTGAGCATTTATAACATCAATTATGTTAACATTTCCTAAAAAGGGTAATTACTGCATCATCGTTGTGTCATAAATAAATTAATTTATTTAAAGTATAAAATTTATAAATAAAATATCATTATGTAGGAAATATTTTTATATTTCTAATGAATATTTATAGTTGAATTTATCTTATGTATAACCCCATATTAAAAATATTTTAGTTATTAAACTTTGATTTTAACTATTTTAACTATTCATTAAATAAAATAATATTAAATGTCATAATCTAATCCAAGTGGACCTAAATGGTCATATTATATTCATAAGGTTGTTTTTGGTCGAATTACACTTATCCAATAGAATTAGAACATGTGTTAGGATAATAGTAATATCATATTTACCCTTAGTTACCCTATTTACTATTAACCGCTGTAAAAAAAAAGTAAAAAGTCACTATTCACCAAAAAATTATTTTTATCTCATTGAACCACATTTTACTTACTGATATCAACCGTGTCTGTCGGATTTTCGAAATTCCATTCACAAAAGCGGTAAAATTAAGTTTTATGCAAAATTCAGTTTTTAACCTACCACTTAGTGGTTTCACTATTCATCAAAAATTGAAAGTTTTCAGAAAAAAACCAAAAATTAGGCCTAAGATATATTTGATATTATGAACTCAAAAATGATTTCTATTTTACCAAATTCAAAACATATCAGTTGCATTAATTAATTTAAAAATTAATTCTCGTCGTCAAAACAAAAGGCGTGTTTTTAAGAGATAATAACTATCAAAAGATTGACACTTGTTTATAACTGGTTTAAATGTGAAATTACATCCAATGACCAACATTGTATTAAATTGTAAAAATATATTCTAAATATACTTTAAAACCACTCAAATTAATAATTTATCACTATTAATTATTTCGATTGAAAAAGTTGTTTTTAATTAACTTAGTAATTTTCACTATTCATCAAAATATGAAAGTTATCCGAAAATCACCAAAATTTCACCCTAAGCTAATTTCGATATTCCGAATCCATAAATGAAGTCCATTTTGAAAAATAAAATTTACAAAATTTCAAAAAGTGGTTATTACTATTCATAACGGCTAGTTTTAATAATATCTTAATAGCATATCCTTGTTTAGCGAAACTTGGTGTTGCGTACAACACACGCTATCGTGGAAGGTCGTGATTGCGTGTAATTCAAGCCAGGTCAGAGATATGTGTTGTGAAAGATCCTTTTGGTGTAGCGTATAACACAAGACATTAATGAAATTAAAAAGAAAATTTTTCATAAAATCTCGGGGTGTTACAATCATACTAGAAAAAGAATAACAAGTATACATGATACTTTATTATTATGATGAAAACAATAAACATTAGATTTGAAATGGTGTAAGAACTTAGAGAATTATATGAAGGGATTTAGATGTTAGTGTATATATAAGTATTAATATAACCATTGGGAATTATTTACCATTGGTTAATAATACTATTAGTTAATATAACCATTATGAAATACAACCATTGGTCAATATTACTTTTAGGTATTATGACCATTGGTTGTATAGTGATTAAGAACAACCAGTTAGGATTATTCTATATTAAGAATAATTATTACATTAAAATATCTAAAAAAATAAAAATAATGTATTCAACCAATAGAAACAACTTTTATGAAGTTCATTTATTAGATCATGGTAAGAAGGTAGAATCACGGGGGTTCTCACTTGACCAATCCTAAGAACTCCAACTAGTGAATTTAAAGCAAAACCATCTATTGAAAAAGTTCAAGTTCATGGATATCACCACCCAATAAATGTTATTCAAACCTCCCAATTAAATTATAAACATTTAATACACTAAGCTTATATATTTTGTTGGTGTAATTATATGTTATGTATCTGGGGAATAATTTGTATCATAAAGTAAATTATTTATGAAATTAAAATATTTTTACTATAATAATTCATTTTTTTATGAATGTATCAACCTAAAAAAGGTATTATATAAGTAAATAGAGAATGAATTTGATAAAATCGATTGAAATTTTTTAATCATGTCATCAGAATTATACAAGGGGTGAAAATTGATAATTTCTTATTAAAATAGTAAAATATGATAAAAATGGTGGAAGATGGTAAAATACAGTAAATGTGGTATATATGATATCAAATTTATTTAAGAATGAATAATTTTAGGAAAGGAAATGTTATTTCACTATTTTTGGAACTAAACACTATAATGGAATATCAAGGGTGGTACTAGACCATAATGGATATAGTGGGTCACTATAGTAATGTTGAAAAATAAAATAATTATTAAATTATTCCATGAAATTTCACTCACCACACCTATAAATTTCTACCTACCCACTCATTCTTAAACACCAAATTTTTTATTCCCTATTAATTTCATTCTAAATGAGTCCCTCCCCTATCTATCTATTAATTGTTAAATATTTTGGATGGATCAAAGTTCAGGTTTCGATCTAGGAATCTTAAAAGAGGTAAGGTTTCCTACTTCTCTCTATTCATTTCCTATTTTAATTTCTTTATTTGTAATCTCTACTAAATTTTCATTTCAAATGATTCATTGATATTAATCCACATTATTATATATAAATTAAACTATTATCATGGATACATTTCCCAAACCCCTTACTTTATACCCTTTTGTTATTCATTATTTTTCTAAAGGGTCAGTTTTCTATTTCTTTACCATTAAAATTTACATTTACATTGTTTTATCTATTTTAATATACAATTTATTATCACATTATTATGGTTATTTAATTATATGTTCAATACCTAAGATATATCACCCATGTGATCATTCCTTTCACTCATAATATACCTAATTCATAAGTTGTTACTAATCATAAACTACATCATTTCCATAAAAATCCAATACTTTGGTTATGTGAAAAGTGGGTGATTTTATAAGAAAATAAATCTCTATCTGGATATAAAAAATTTGGATTTGGTTTTTGAATAGATCCATCTATGGGTAATAAACCTAAAAAAATTTGGTTAGGTATATCCCAATCATTATCTAGGTGCACGGTGAATGGGCCCTTATTGTGCACCTAGTTTGAAACTCTTGAGGGATTTTCTATGTATAATTTCCATACTATTTATAAAAAATAAATAATTTATATGTACTTATATGATGTAATTTTTTATTTTGTATCCTTCCATTTAAAATATAATTTTCTAAACTCATTGAAAATACATAATCTTGATAAGTACATGTTGTTTATAAATTTTTATAAATGATTTTTTGAGTTTAATTTTTGAAAATTGTGAATCACCAATTATTCCATATATATGTTGAGGAAATTTCCATAGACATTATTATTAATTATTTAAATGGTTAAATAAATTAACAACCTATATAATCTATATGGTAAAATAATGTATGGTCAGTTCCATTGGGAAAATATTCCACGTATTTATAATATGTACATCCTTGAACATTATCCCATGTATGCCTATAATCATTTGGTATGTGACAAAATTCATTGTACTTTTATTTGATATATGAGACGAAGAATTTTATAGCCTCCCAGTGCACTTATAGTTATCATAGGATATCTAATATAGGGTAATGTTATTTTTCTTACCCTTTATGTGTAATTCCATGGCATAATGCCTCGACAATATTATTATGATGTATGATATTATGAAATTCTATATTTTAGGATATTGTGTCATCTATTTGATTTTGTATTTCTCTTCATTCCATGGATTTTAATTTTATTTTTATTATTAAGGCTACAATTATAATTAGGATGTTACATATTCCATATTTATCCTTCATTAGCTTCTATTTTAAACTTTCCCACAAAGAGAATTTAATCTCACCACTATTACATTTTTTCCCATTTCCCTAGTTTATAAAGAAGAATATTATGATTGAAAATATCTAAGGATAGAATTGTAGAATAAATATTTTTACTTTTATGTTGTAAAATATCAAGTTATAATTTATTTTTTATTTATCTAGTCTATTGAGGACTATTAAACATTGGTCCTTAGAATATAATATTTTATACTTTATTTTCCATGTTACAAATAACCAACCAACACTGGAAAACCATTTTTATAGGCATTAAAGAACTTGATGTTTATCCTTGGGTTTGAATAGTAATAATAAATTAATCATTATATATTTGGTCTTGTTTTTTTAGTGTTGTGATATTTAATTTATTGATAATGTATTAGTTTAAATTCTTGTACATTGTTTTCTATTTGGTTTGATACATTATTTTTATTCATTATTTAGTGGTGATGTATCTATACATTTTTTATATATGTGTGGAAATTAGTAGATATTTTTCGAATTATTAAGAGTAAATTTTCTTAAATAAATTTTAGAGATCATATTTTTGAGATATTAATAAAAAATTTCAATACCTTCACAAACACATAGGAAATATGATTAGTTTGCAATGATCATTGTTGACCTAAAATTCACATTCACTATCAACTCTTGATGAGAGAGAAAATATTATATAATCTTTCAATCATTGGGTAAATAAATTATGGATTAATAATTTTAGGACTAAGATATCATATAAATTTGGAAACCAACCTCCGAATATTTCATTAAACCCATTTTTAGAAAAATCAAAATCATTTAAAACTACCCCTAGTTCTCATAAATAAAAAAAATTAACCCCGCACCCCCACTCCACCCCCTAAATAATTATGAAAATATTATTTTTCACCCATAATTAGATAAAACCTTTGGAATCTACTATACTTATTCAAACCTTAGGTGATTAATTTTCTTTTTACACCCATGATAGTTTGGTGTCAAGAACATGGCCTCATTGTTGGGGATGTGGTGTGAAATCCATAACAACTAACTAAAAAATTTCATGAATAGATCTCATTCTAATAATATTTTTACCCTAAATCTAGATATTGATAATCATTGATAATATATAATTAGATTTTGAAAATATTTCATTGAAATACTCAAGTGAAAATTTAAGTGTTCACCGTGAATCTTAAATCATGGATAGAAATCATAACCAATATCACATAGATATTTTTTTTCCTCATTTCAAAAATCAAAATAATAAAATGATTATTCCTATTTAAAAAGATAATATTTTACTTAAAACTGAATTGATTCAATTTTTTCTCATGTTTCATGGTCATGTGGTAGAATATCTAAATAAGATCCTTAAATAATTCAACATTGTTTTTGAAACATTTAAACTAATATGATTAGCTAAGGAACATGTCATGTGTAGAGAATTATCCTTCTATATTGATTAAGTGGATACGTAATGGATATACAAATTATAGTTTATATAAATAAATTATAATATGTCCTTTAAAGGGGTTTTATCTAAATCATCATTCTAATTTCTAGGATTTCTACCCTAGGAATGGAGATTATATGCTATTGGAAAAGAATCATAAGAAACCTTTTATGAGTATTGGGAATTATTTTTGAAATTATTTGAAAGTTTTTCATTTCAATAAACTAAATAATTACACATCCTAGTTTTCTTTTATCAAGGATTTATTGATAGTGGTCAGAATTTTTTGGATGCATCATCTAGAGGTCTATTGATTGAAACATCATGAACTGTGGTTAAACGACTGGTTGAGAATGTATCTCAAAATTATCAATATGTTTTTATAATAGTTAATTTTACAAAAGGAGTTCTTTATGTAAGATTTATTGAACCATCCTTACTTGAATCCAAACATGAGGAACTGGCCACTTTGATTAGGTATTTAGACCTTAGGAATTTAAATGATCAACTGGCACCATAGATGGTGCCTAGTATTTGTTTTTCACTAAATAACTTTACTGACCAATAAAATAAGATACAATAAACTAAAATTTTTATTTATTCCTATTAAAAAGGAAATTTAAACCATCCAATCAAACAAAATTTCAAGAAACCATACAACCAAATTCTACAACCACCACCATTTTAAAAAAAGAAAATCTATAAACATCCTTCATCTAACTCATATTAAAACATAATTAACCATCCATATTTAGTAATTTTAGAGTTAATAATTAATATGATGTAATTTAAAAAACAATTGTTAATCCTTGTAGAAATGATGGCCAAAAATCCTAGAAAACATCCAACACAACCCTCTCCAAATCCAATGAGTAATATGAGTGTGGTAACAACTAGTAGTGTTAAATAGATCTAATCTAACCCATAAATAGTTCAAGAATATGTAAACAAAACAATTGATAGAGTAATATAAAAATATAAAATATTATGATAAACACAAAGAAACAAGATGAAAACAGTTAAAGTGGGAGACAAAAACAATAAAATTTCATCTCCCACAATAATGGTATGATCAAAGAATACTCTTGAAGAATAAATCCAAAAATAAATTTTAGATACATTCAAAAATTTAAAATCAACATACCTATTCTTGAATCTATTAAACAAGTTCCCCAATATGTTGATTTCCTTAAGGAATAATGTACTAATAAAAGGATACTTTAAGGGAAGGAGAGAATGAATTTAGAAGTGAATGTTTTAAAATTTATCACACCATAAATTCTACAAAACATCAAGTCCCATGAATATTTTATATTATATTCCCTATTATTTTCATATATTCAAAATATTAATTGTATGATTTAGGATATTAGATTAATTTTATGTCTAATTCTATCATTTCTTCTTTGTAAATGGGGGAAATAAAACCATAAAAAGTCAATTCCCTATAATCCAAAGATACACTTTATTTTTAGTTGGATTTATTAAATATCAAAGTGTCACATTTTATCCTCTCATCTAACTTTTATGTTGTCACCATGGATGAAGGTAGTTCACTAGCTCAATCCCCTGTCAACTTGGTAAGTCCATTACTAAAAAAAATAAAAGATAATCATCAATGTCAATGAATTTACTTTGATAATAATGTTTTTAGAAAAAACCATCATTTTAAATATCATTAAATCCATGAAATTTAGTAAATAGTAACACTCACATATTCTAATAAGAACATTTTATATGAATAAAATTACTTTTTGAAAGAAATTTTATGTTTTGGTGACAACCATAGATCTAAAAACATGTGAATATTATCTGTGAATATCCTATACTCAACATAGAACCAGCATATGATGAGGTAATTTGTGATTTATTTAATTTATATGATTATTTATTCATTAATAATGGAATTTTTAATTCATCATTTATGAAACATTAATTATATATAAATGTATTTTAACCAAATATGATGTCATTTTTAATTTTCCCCCTAAATCTAGTGCTAAAACTACTCCCACAATATTTTCAGTACGTATTTCTATTTAAAGAAAACAAGATATGAGTAATTATTACTATAAACATTTATTATAATGAATAATAAAAACTTATGAACCTTTTAAGATAAAATAATATATATATATATATGTGGGGGGGGGGTTTGGGGTTATTCGTGGGATAAATTCTTAAATATGTATTCATATAATTCTGATTAATCATATTATAAATCCTATTAGAAAACTTTTGAGAAAACATAGACCTACAATAATGGAATTGGTAAGAAAATAAATTGAAATGTTATTCAGGGATGAAATAACTTTACAAATATCTAATTCGTTGTGGGTAAGTCAAATTCATATAGTCCGTAAAAATTTTTGACAAACCATTGTGAAGAATGAAAAAATGAGTTAATCCCTATGATAATCCCAAATAGATGGATAGTTTTTATTGACAATGGAAAATTTAATCAATTTATAATAAAATATCATTTTACTATACAATTTTTTGGCCATATACTATAGAAATTGTCATAAAAACATTATTTATTTTTATATGGATTCTTAGAATACTTACAAGTTCCCATTGTACTTAAGGTATAAGAAAAAAATTAAATTCCCCTATCTTTATGGAATATTTTACTATAAAATAATATCATTTTGATTATTAAATTCACAAGATACCTTTTAAATATACGAGGTAATAATTTTATCTGATTTAATTATGGATTTTTTAGAAGTATTTTTTTATGATTTCTCTATTTTTCGAAATTAATTAGATCATTTTTTATAAAATTCGATAATGTAATGAAATATTATATTGAAAATATTCATGTATTAAAAATTTATAACTATAATTTCATGGTTGAAATAGGAATAATTCTTGGACATTTAATTTCATAACAATTGATTGTGGTTGATGAATCTATAATAGAATTCATCAATGTTTTACCTTACCTAACTTGTGTAAAAAAAGTTTGATCCTTGTTCATCTATTGTACAATGCTTTGAACCATGAAATTAGGGTAATTTTGTAGAAAATATAGAATTTAGAAACCATGTAATTATTTATATATCAAAAATACTAGATGCAACTCAGAACCACAACACTCACAATAATTTTCTATGACTTCAAAAAATTCATATCTTAGATACGTGGGATTAAAAGTACATTCTTCTCTGATTATGAATTTACTTAAGTTCCTAGTGAATACGATAGAAGAAAATAAAAGTTTGGTAAGATGGATGTTATTACTAAATGATTTTCATTTGTAGATAAAAGATAATAAAGGTTATGATAATCAAGTGGTGAGTTATATGAATAGGCTACCTCACACAACTAAGGTAGAAATTCCATGAAAAAGATACTTAGTAACTTAATTCTGGGAGAATAGATTTTTTTGATTAAGGGAGATGTACTTTGGTATTATAATGGTGTAAATTTTCTGGTAACCTCTCATGTTTCATCATTTCTGAACAAAAAACATATTTTTAGACTTAGAGTAATTCAAAATTTTATATTTGGGATAATTTATAATTTTAAAAAAATAATGATTAAATGATTAGGATTTTTTTCCAAGAAGTAAAATAAATTATATATTATATTATTCCCATACCTTAGCCTATAAAGGACATTTTGGATCCCAAATAACTGATATAAAATTTATCAAACCTAGAATATTCTAGAAAAATTATTTAAGTTTGCATATGAGTTTTGTAAAAAAAATGTGAGTGATGATAATTTTTTGAAAAAATATTAAACTAGAATAAAATGCATCAATGACCAATGAATTTTTTTGAATTATATTAGGTATAGGTTATAGATGTTATTAAACCATTTCTATTTCCTTTTTGATGTACTTACATATTATTGATTGTATATTGTGTTTCAAAATGAGTGGAAGCTAAGGCCACCAAAACTGATGATTCATCTATTGTTTGTGATTTTTTTATAACTAATATTTTTACATATTTATAATATATAGAGAAAAATTTAGTTACCAAGGAACACACTTATTCAATAAGATCATGTAATCTTTAATTGGGAAATATGTAGTTTCACACAAAATATCAACCACTTATCATGTATAGAAAAATTGACAAGATAAAGTTTCAAATAGGGAAAACAATTAATTTTTTTAAAAAACTATCAATATAAATAGAAAGGATTGGAGAAAAAGGTTAAAAGATAGCTTTTGGGCTTATAAAAAACTTTAAAAACTCTAATTACGATTAGGCCCTATAGATTGATCTATGAGAATAGTTTTCATCTGCCTTTGGAGTGAGAAAAAAACTTATTATACATTTAAATAGTTGAATTTAGATTTTAAAAAAACTAAAAAGTAAGGGTAATTTCATATTCAGGAACTTTAAGTGATATGGGGATAAAATTTTTAAAATTCTAGGAATTATAAGGAAATAAAAAAATATTCCACATTATAAGCTAATTCGACCAAGATAAATTCATCAAGAAGGACAAATGTTACCTTATAACTCAAGAATGATATTCATTCCCAGAAAAACTTTATTCCAGATAAGAATTCCCGTATACCATAAAAAAAATTTATCATTTAATTTCTATGAAAATAAAAAAAATATTTATAGAAAAAAACATTTAACTCTAAATTTTCATAGGATAAAGAAATATTTTGGATATCTACTAGACACACAACTATATAAGGTCATAGTCTTGAATTCATTCTATAAATGAAACCATAATGTTATACCTTTCCCTGCCCTTATTGGTTTTTATACTAATTCAAAATCTTCTAAATAATTCATAAATAATGTAATTAATCGATGAAACTACATGACTCAAGTGTGGTAGAGAACCTTTGTAGTTTTATAAATTACAATTTTTTCATCTTTTTTATTTTTTGTGCTCTTTAGTTTTCTTTTTATATGATTTTAAAACCTATTGAGCTTAAATTAAATGACTTTGTAAGTTTAAAACCTATGACAATTATGAGGACCTTATTTAAATCCATGTAATCCAAATTAGATAAATGTTTAGTGAACTTACTTTCAAGATTAAAATATTTGTAAATTCTTGAAAACACCATTGAATTTTGAATCATATTCCATTATATACTTCCCACTTATTGAATTCACTCACCAAAAAGGATTCAAGACCATTTTCAACATACTTATTATAATTCTCTCATATTTTAATATAACCAATACATACTTGAATAATCATAATTTTTTTTGATTTTTTGTCAAAATCATAGATAATTGAGGAACATGTATTGAAAATAACTGAGACATTATTTTTCTTGAAATACCCCTTTTTACAATGTACCTATTTTAAAACTCTATATGATATTTGATCCTTTAATTAGCCATTATCAACCATGATAAACCTTGTGAGTTAGCCTCATTATAATCTTAAAATCCCTAACTACCCATCTTAATAATTTAATGCATGATCATTAATGAACTTAAGTGTTGGGGAGAAGTAGTTTTGAGAGAAAATATGGGGATGAAACTCAGGTATTCGGAATATGGAAGGAAAAATATCATACAAAATTAGTCAAGGGTTTTCACACAAAAAATATAAGATTAAAGGTTCCTCTTAGTTAATAATATATAAATTCTGAGATGATTTTATATTAAAAAGAAAAAAACTCAAAAAGGGAGAAGAGAGATAAAATATGTGTTTCTATTAAAATAATTTACGTGTTTAAATTCCTAGTGAATCCAATAGAGTTGTGAGGTGAATCACTATATAATAGAGTAAGTGAGAAAAAAATTCTTGAGTGTAAACAATTACTAATAATTTTTTCTCCAATTAGATCCAATCCTCTTTAATATTTATTAGAACAAACAAATATCCATATAACACCCCCTTAAATCCTTCATAATAAAAAAAAGTACTTTACTCATTGGGTGGATATTTTTAAACACAGAAAGCCTATTATAACCATTTCTTGAGTTTATAATGAGAGAAAAAATCATCAATTTCATGATAATAGAAATATTTTGAGGAAGGTAGGAATAAATTAGCATGGGAGGATAGAAAAGGTTTAAATGAATTCAATTTACCTCATAGAGAAAATAGAATAAATAAAATATAATTCGTATTATGAGATAGAGTGGTATTGATTTTTAATAGGGAATTCTCATTGGATTGTGTTTTGAAATCTACTTAGGTAATATTTCTTATGATTACATATCCAGGATTCTAAGGGTTAAATGTGAGTTAATTGATATAGTAAATTAATTAATTATATTTTTTTGATAATTAATTCATTTTATTCCCTCACATTTATTAATTAATTAATTTTTAGAGTGTTAGAGAATTAAAGTATAATTTTATTAGATTCTACGAATATTACTAAAAATGGATGAAATTATAATTTAAATTTATTTTATTAATTTCTTGAATAAAATGAATGGATAACTATTTATAATCACTTGGTTTGTTGCTTTATAGGTAAATGATAAGGGAGGATAAGGTAATAAAGAAATTGGGATGAATCGGTACTAAGAAACTCACACTGTTATACATAACATATAATTGAGGATATATAATATCATCAAAGAGATACATAAAATTTTCTAGATCATATATAAGAGATACTATCTTATATATAAAGAATTTTTCAACCTTGGGATGAAATGATAAGATCTTCTATATGATATGTATGATTCACTTTATAACTCCCTTATATATGTAACATATATTAAAAAATATATAGGGTTATCTTCCTATACAAAATATGCATTTGGAAATATTTAAGACTTTGTGGAACTTATGTACAATCTTTATGGAACTTAGATTAGGTTTTTTGGACCTTAAATAAGGTTTTTCCATTTAAAAATCAATTTTTGACCCAGAATAGTGTGTCATATAAGTTTTTGTACTTAGAAACATTTGGATATATGGTATATGGAGGAATATCATAATACACAAGATATTATCCTTTTATAAATTAAAATAGTTTATTATCATGTTATAATATATAATAAGTAATAATTGATGGAGTAGAGATCATCTCAATGATATGTGGAGCCTGAGCATGTTTAGGGGACTAGGATATAATTTTTTATGTGAATTATTAATCAAATTGGGTAAGAAAGAAGCTCATGGTACAAGTTTCATATGAACCAGCAAAGGGAAAATTCATATAAGGATTTTTAGGTAACCATAATTCTTATAGAAAATATTTAAATCCATGGGGATGGTATATCATAAATCTTATCACACTTAGAATCACCATGGAGCTCAGGTAATAAATGAATAATCTATTTATATATATTATGGCTATGAGGATGGGGATTTTAGTCATTGGATTATTCTAGTTTTATTTTTCTTACTAGGTTATTTTTCATCCATGGTTTTAACACTTTTGATAGATAGCCAAAACCCTTTTGATTATTAGGAAATTAGGAAGGAGAACCTATTATTTGTTCTTGGGTCTAAATTTCAATAATAAATTTCTCTTTTATTATTTAGTGTGGGAATTCAGTGTTGGGATATTTAATTGGATGTTATTTTATCTGGTTTATATTTTTGATACACTATTATCTAATTGGATTGAAATTTTATTTTATCACTCCACATGATCTTGTGTATTAAAAATGTAAAATTCATGTTTTAGGTATGAAGTATCTATTTAATACTAATATATGTGTGAAAGTAACTGTGTATACTTGAATTACTTGATAGTGTCATTAGATGATTGGGAGTATTTTGAGTAATTCTATGAGATCTCATTATTGATAGATTTTAATTGACTATCTGGTATCTTCTCACACACATTGTATGGATGTTAAGTTATCAGTGATAATTTCTATATTAAAACTCATATTCAATGTCAACCCATATTAATATATAATTGATTGTGTGGTCCCTTATTTGACATGTAAAAAATAAGATAAATTAATGATTTTTGGACTAGGATAGCATAGAAATTGGTAATCGAACCCCTAAACCAATCCTAAATACATTTCTATACAACTAAAATTGTTTAAAACTTAACTTAGTTCCCTCAAATAAAAAAAATCCAAAACCTCATTTTAACTAATTTTAACAATATGATTTTACACCCCCCTTTAGTTACAACCTTTGATCTCAACTATACTATTTATACCCTTTGGTTATTAATATCATTATCCCCACTTGTGATAGTTGTATGTCACCCCACCTATACCCATATTCACTACTTTTTCTTAGATTAATTCTATATTACATAGTTTTAGGATAACTCACACATTATTTTTCATGTGTTTGATAATTTTAGACCATAAAAAAATATCATTACTTATAAACACAAAAATCATTCATTTCATTCATTTCATTCATTTCATTCATTGATATAAGTGAACTAAATTTCTAAAAATCTATAAGAATTTATATATTGAAAAAACTAGGGGTACTTCTAGTTAATGTGTTGAAACACCATATGTGGTTATAGGATATTATGAAGATACCATATATAATTAAAAAAATGTCACTATATTTGATTTCATTATAAAATTTTTATATTCATGTCCTTACTAAAATTCACTTTTAAAAAACCCAATTCATAAACCTGTACTAAAATCCTTTTTTCTACCCATCAATATCATAAAATTTGAACATGGAATGATATATAGTCAATATTTTTTCTAGATTTAAAATTTACACATTTTCATTTAAATAGTATTTTTTCCTTAACACCAGATACATGCATCACTTCAACCAAAATAGTGAACATATTATCTTATAATTAAATAAGTTAACAAATTTTCTTTATATAGAATGTATAACCATTAATTATGTAAACATTTTAATAAAAAAATGATCACTTGATACCTTTCATAACCATTGCAATATTCCATAGATGGATTTTATATTTGAGGATAAACTTTTATAAATATGGTCTTGAAACAAATTAATAAACTATTGGTTATGTATATTTGATATCAAACATTAATTTTATGTTGGGTTTGAATATTTATGAATTTATATATGATTATGAATAGATTTAATAACCTTTACAGTATTATATTAAACTTATATGTGATATTGTTCTAAATATATGATAGGTATTGAAACAAATTTATTAAATAAATCCCTTCACAACATAAGCACTTATCATGGAGAAATTTTAGAAGATCAATATTATCCATGTTAGATAAGTATTAATTATTGAATCTAATGGATTATACTACAATAAAAAACTTTATAAGACAACCTTCTATCAATATTTAATTTATAATGTATCCTTTCAATATATTCATATAGAATTCAAAAGGGTACATCCATATAAAATGTATGAGGCCATAAATTATGATCTTGCTCACCAAATGAACTATCAAGTGAAAAATAATATCAAATAATTGTGGGAATAATTTTTATAGTTCAAATAAAGTGAAGAAATATATTTTTTTAATATTAGTCACTTCTTCGGGTTAATTTCATCATTGGATATCAATTTTAAAAAATAAAAAAATCTTATTGATTGTATTTTGAAATATTTTTGTAAATATAATTCATATATTTATGGGTATAAAATATTAAACCATGAAAATAAATTGATTTTAATCCAATGAAATTTAGTTCATTCATCAATATAATATGCTTTATATATGATGAATTCTCCTATGGGACTGTTACATAATTTAAAATTTAAAAAAATATAAATATCTCTTTCCTAGAAAGATTATGGTCCATTGGAGGAGGAAATATTTTCCTAATCTCATTTCTTAGCACTAGCACATCTCAGATTCGTATAGAATATTTTTACCCATGATTGGTATCAATGTCATTAAGGTAAATTCCTCCAATATCCAAGGAACATAATCTTTATACTATATTTTATCCTAAATTAGTGTATACTTTCTTCACACACCGATCACTCTAACCTAACATTAATGGTATATCCTGAAAAATTATTATATGAGGGAAACTAATTTATCATACTAAAAACATTGGATCTCAATGAGAATTATTTATTTTTTTTATCATAATACAATATAACACATGTATCCCATGAAATTTTTATATCATTAATAATTAGATCTAAAAAAATATAAATTTAATTTTTAGGTGGTTTTAATAGAGAAATAGTTGATGAAAACAAAATTTACTTCTTCTTTATTCATAACTATGGCTATAAATTATAATTTACCAATATAGTTGATGTAGTATTATGAGTGTTGATAAAGACACCATGAGGATTATTTTCAACCATGGATAACATGAAAGTAAATTTTCATGTATCATTCTCAAATTCAAGATAATTATTGTCCATTTTATTTCATTAAGGAGAATCTAATGGGTGTTAAATTTAATCATCACAAATTATTCTATCAGTGTTCCTCGTCATCTGAGTTGTAGTCTCCAAAATTCTAGATAGTCATAAAAATATAAGTATAACTGGAATGTGTCACATAAAATTAAATAAAATTTATTTATTTTTCTTATATCAATATGCATCTCACTTAAGACATTTTCTCTATATATTCATACACTTTTCAAAATAATATGAAATCATTTGGGAAAGCATGAATTTTTTTAACTCATACTCATAAAACATAACATTCTATAATATATGTATATTCAATAAAGAGTATCATTGTTATCTAGAAGAAAATCCTTCAACAAAAAATGTTTATATGTGGAATTAAAATCAATCTAGTCATTTTCCACTTTTAGTTTATGTTGTTTTAGTATTGTTGATGGTGTTGTATGTAGTGACCTGAATTTTTGCAATAATGCCTTTGAATTTAATTAATAATATATATATGGGTGGTCTTAAAACTAATTTTTTAATTATATAATTATTGTATTTTAATACAATATAATATATTAAATATATTATTTTTAACCATGCACATGAGAACATTTAATAGCACCTAAACAAAACACCCAAATAAAATTTTGACAATGAAGTTGTATATGTGGTCGATGTTTTTTTATAGAAGAGGCATAACATTTATTTTTAGACTTCAAACCCCAAGTTTTTGTACTATCTATATTTATTTAAATTACTTATTTATCCAAATAAAAATAAGTAGTAATTCATTTTGGTGGATGGTGACTTGGAGTTTTCATGTTATTGTGGTGTTAACATAACTTGTTATAAATTTTTTATGGGGTGACATTTTTAGATGGTTTTATTGATATTTATGTATAGATTTAGTTAGTTAATTATTAAAATTAAATGGTGTTATGGTTATTTTATGAATGGATTTTATAGAGGAATAATTCTTCACTAATAATTTATTCTCTTCCCACCAATAAAATTCATCCCCCACCCCCTCTGACATGCACACACTCTCTCATTTTTCATTGGTCAAAGGAACTTTTTTTTGATTAATCTCACCATATCTACTCAATGAATAATGGTTTTTCTTATTATAATAATTATTCATGGGGTGATAATGTTATAAATGAGTCAATGTAGAATCATTTATTTGATGATGTGTCACCATTGAGGTGGGTTTTTAATTTTATTTTCACCTCATTCCTTACTATTCAAATTCATTTATTATAAAAACACATTCACTAGTGATGAACATCAAAAAAATAAAAATTATAACAATCATATATTACAAAAAATAATAATATTTTAATATATTATTTTTATCATTCATGACATGTATAATGAAAATAAATTTCATGTTTCAAACATTATTGTTGTGCATATTCAATTGTTTGGGGATTATTTATGAAATCAAAATGATAAGGTTTTAAAGGATATTTGATATAAATATTAATTTGGATTATTTTCTTATTACATGAGAAATTAATAATATATTTCAATAATTTTTATTCTTTAATCATGTTTATTTGAATATTATATAATTAATTAATTTTTATCATTTGATTAAGTTTTTTATGAATCCTCTATGCTTACCAATATTTATAACTTGATAATTTTCTTTGTTTATTTTTTTAGCAATGTTTGTTCCTATTGATGATTATTACCATTAAAATTATTTATCATTAATAAATTATATATTTTCTAGGTTTGGCATCCCTGTGATTGGTTTCTACCATTATTATCAAATTTATTTCTTTCTTATTCTCATGCTTTGACAAACCCATATGTGAACCCATTATTTAGTGGTTGGGTATTCCACATACTACCACTCTCTTTATTATTTATCTTTTGTTCTTCTTACTTGAATTACATCATGGTTCTGTGATATTACATGAATGGTGGTTAGAGAAACTTGGGTTCAAGCATTTTGAAATTGGAAAATAAGGTGATTTAGACATGGTTTATAGAAAAGTTATATAGAAATAGATTGGATGGTGTAGGATAACTAGAAATAATCCCAATGAGGTGTGATAGAGGCCCCGTGGGCATCAGATTCTAGAGGAATCAATAACACAGATGGAGGTGGAGGAGGAAATGTGGTTTTTAGAAGAGAACACACTATAGATCCAAATTTTCAAATTACGTGATATGTGGTAGTATATCAGTAGTGCTATTATATATTTATTTTATAAATATCACACATTATGTTACTCTAGGTTACACATTATATATTATGGTACCTAATTATTTGACATGTAATTTGTGTACATGATAGATCAATGCATTAGACCAACACATCATGTGATTCATCACACATATTATGTATTTAAGGTAATATAAATTAAAATGTATAGGATATACACATCAATCATCCTCATAGAATAAACATGTTTTGTATTCCAGGAATATGTTATGTACATCTAGCAAGGAGGTTTGATATATATGTAGAATACATGACATCTAAAACAAGAATCCTATACTCCATATACGATAGATTACATTTCATGAATAATGACTTCACATGTATTGGTTAGGGAAAGTACATGAAAAACCTTTCCATAGAGATCTACACATTGTGTACTCTACTGGGTTACACCATATATTAGGGTATTCATCAAATTTATTCATATTTTCTCAATCGGGTGTCAGTTCGGTGCATATAAGTAGTTTATCTTTAATATTTTAGCACAAAGAAAATTATGGTGTATATATATTTTTCATTTGGGGTTTGTGTTTTATATGATCAAGAAGATAGTGTTTTACATCTTCATATAGGAATTAACATGGGTGGGAAAATAGTTATAATTACCATGGGTTTGACAAACCTCCCAATAGTATATTTTCTATAGAGAATTGATCCTCTATGAATAGTGGAGTTGGTAACCCCCCTATAGTGACTAGGAATGGGTCCTCCACTCATAGATTATATAACCATCTAAGTTGATAAACACAAAACATGCCAGCACATTAGTACTCTATAGGGGTTAGTAACCCTCTCGGCTAACACTCTCATTAGTGAGACACAGGTCCCCCATTTCTATTTCTACTGAGGGTTGATGTGGATGGGATTGATGCATTATATTGTGGTTTCTTGGGTTCCTGTGATTATCTAGATACTTCAGAATACTGTCTAGTAAAATACTTTTGTGGAGCTTAGTTATAGGGGTCATTAACCTTTTTTACCATTATTACCAGTTACCTTTAAGTGCATCTAGGTAGATTTTTTTGATATAAATATATATCTTATTTTTCTTTTATATTCTTATACCATTATAAAAGGTATATTTTTAATCCCACATGTTATGTCATTAAATATGAAACATATTATGGTGGTGGGTCTGGTTGAAATGGTGTATAGAGGACCTTAGTGGTGTTTGTTGTTTTTAGTTGATGTATCAGTCTTGTTATGATGTGGAGTAAATAAGATTTAATAGTTATAAGTTGTTATACAATATGGGATGTTTGAATTTTTAATTTTCCTTATTTAATAGATTTTGATTTATTTTATATTGATAGGATATTCAATAGTGTTTCATGAATATTATACTATAGTTGGTTTATTTAGATATATGGGGTTTTCATTTTATATATCATGTCCTAGTGATATCAGGTTATTTATATGATTATAATATAAGGCCTCCCATATACGTCATATGCGTTATTTTTTTCTGGTATCTAACATCTAACCAATTAAAGGTGGGCTTGGGGTGGAAAAATCAGCTTACTACCAGCCTAGATGTGTCCTGGTGGGTTGGGTTATGTCAGAATTGTAATGGTGTGGTTAGAGTCTTAGAGTTGAAGAGTATAGTTATTAGTCTTGTGATAGTTGGTTTGGGATACATAGGGGATGGGTACTTGAGTTTTGATAACAAATCAGGGAAACTAGTTATTAGTGTGGATGGTCGATTTAACCTTCCACTAGGCCTCTAATAAAATTTTAATCAACATGAAACTCTAAGACATCAGTTATAGGGTAAAATGGGATAGTACATACATCATGTTTCATGTCAATATTTCTTTCTTTCAGAATTTATTAAGTTAGATATTACAAATATTTATTAAACAATCATGGATTCATCTTGTTAAATATAGTATACCACAATTTATATATCCATCTCGGTTATAAAGATATGGTGATATGGATCCCATGTCGATGATTCAACCCCTAATAATTGACCAATTGAGTAATGTGGCTTCAATATAGATAAAGATGTATTTCTCCTAGTGTTGAAGTATATAGTTGATACCCCATCTGTTGAGAAAAGAGAAGACCCACCCATATTATAGATAGTAGTCCCCATTAAGCAGGATAAAACTACTCATATAATATGTTCACTTTATGAGTTCTATAGGTAGATACCCTATAGGTTTTGGGGTGATTCGGATCCTCGATTAGTAGAGGATTGGTCAGATTCCATTGATTATAATTTACATCGATTTTAGACACTTTGTAACTATAGTGTGATTTTTAATATGATTATTCTTCATGTAATAAAAGTAAACTGTTGGTTTTTGGTTACATAAACTTATAATGGTGCTACTTTACTCTGGTCGGAGTTTCATCACTTATTCAAAGTGAAGTGTTATCTAGTGATGATCATGATGGTGTGGGTTTAAGAGATGTTAGAAATCCTAGAAGGTAGTATGATGGTATATTATTATACTAAATGGTTTATAGACCTCATGAGGTATTCTTAGGATATGATTCATAACATTTACCTTCAATCTCATAAGTTTAATTTGGGAATTTGGGGGGATATTTGAGCTAGGACCATACCTTTAAGTGTTTCTATCTGTGAAGGAGTTATAAATAAATTCTTAGTTATTGAGAGTTTTTTTTGAGGAGTCGCCTATAAATTCTAGAGGACATCAACGATATTAGATAGACAATAGAAAATGATAGGGTTATACCATCAGAGGAAACCATATCTAAACTCTTAATATAAAAGGCTGGTAGTAAAGGGATGGAATTTTTGTTCCACCCATCCAAGAGATAAATACTCATTCACTTATGGATTAAAAGGAAACCTATCTCAATTTTTCACAATCTAGATGTAATTATAAGACATCCAGGTTCACAGGGTGGGTAAACCTCGATAATAGAGGTAGCATAGAGACTAGCGACCACCCCTAGGTAGACAATCTTTCCCTCCCAGAGGTATTTATAATATAGGATCTATTGGTTTGGGGTCAATTTAGGGTGGATGATTCTTTGATATACTTATAATACCGGCATCACTAATTTGAACCTTATTGGATCAAGATGCCAGAGTTTAGGGTAGAAAATAGAAATGAGAAAAATAGGGCTTTAAGCTAGTGACACATGACAGAGTTAGAGGTATAATTTTCATATTCTCTGCCTTTTCACTCATACTTATAGATCGACCTATTCAGTTAAAGAAACTTAAAAGTGAAAATTATATTATATCTCATATATTCCTTAAATGTGAGCTTACACTTCATAGAAATATGTTTTCATGTAATATCGACATAGCTGATGATCTCTTAGACCAGCTAAAAAGAGTGAAGTGGTTCTCAAATTTTAATATCAATTCTACTTATAACTAGTATCATGTTTTTATGAGGATATGAAAAAGATGACATTTAGGTGTCATTATGGCCACTATGAGTATTTAGTGATGTTTTTTGGAAAGGATAATTTCATATTAGGGATCATGGGGCTCGTGAATCAAATGTTTCTAGTTATATTTAGATTAGTACGTAACATTTTTCATCAATGAAAGACTCGTATATTTTCTATTAGGGGAAGATTTTTGTGAATTTTAGGATTTTTCAAGAATTATATCATGATAATTATCTATATAGAAATCTATGTAAGTGTATGTTTTTATTTATGAAGTTAATATCCTAAGGAATTTAATTTTAAATGATATATTTATAGTCAATCCCATGAAGGTTGAGGCTATATTGACTTGAGAGAAACCCAAGATAGTTTTTTTGGTGTGTATTTTCCATGGGTTGGTAGGGGATTACAGAAGATTCATAAAATAATTCTTTAAAATATTATCTCGTATGACTATCCACATCAATAAGGGGAAACCATTCATCAATTCCAAGAAATGTCTGGAACCTTTTGAGGAGATCAAGAATTGTTTTACCAGTACACCAATTATTTGGTAGACTCGGGAAGGAGTGGATTGTGATGTGTAATATGATGCATATAAGTCTAGGATTTTTTGTGTGTTGATGTAGAGATGAGATTTGAATTTTTATAGGTATATTATGCAAAGACTTCACAAGCCAAAGTAGGTGACCCATGACATAGAAATTGAAAAAATTGTGTTTTATCTAAATATGTGGAGATGTTATCTTCTGGGACAATGGTTTCTGGTCTACATGGAGCATAAGATTGTAACACCCCAAGACTCCAAAATGTAAATCTCCTTTTAATGAATAATATTTTGAATAACTTTATCCATAAGAAATATAAAACTAAATGAAAACATGATGCATTTAAATATTATAAGTATAAAGTGATAATGATATAGTGTAGTTTTTCTATTGTTTGGTACAAATGGAAGTAAACTCATTTTGAAATATATGTAGAAATGAAAAATAAATGATATATACTTATACAGTAATAATTTTACACTTAAAAATAATTTTTCTGTGATGAACTCTTATATTAAAATTAAATAAAATCACTTTTAGAAATTGAATTTGAAAAAAAAATGATTTTTTTTATAATAGAAATTTTAGATTAGGGTGAATTTTTTTTTAATAGTTTATTTATAAGTGAATATAGAAAAATAAAATTTACACATATACTGTAGATTTTATTACATTATCATAAAATAAGTATGACTATAAAACTTATAAAAAGTTTTTCATGAAAAAAATGTATTTTTGGAGTAAAATTATTAATTTAAAAATACTATGTTGAATTTATAAAACTAATGTTTAACATTTTTCAACTTAAGTGATATATATTTTAATAAATACTATTTTTAGTCTATTTTTCAACCAAGTATCCAAAAGGTGTAATTTGTTCTTGGACTATTTTTAAATACATATAACTCTAATTTGGTTAATAATAAAACAATTAATGTCATGGAAATAAAATACATTTATAATTTAATTGTAAACATAATTTTTATGCTTAAAAGTACACTTTTCCCAAAACAAATTGGTTCAGATGCATAATGTTTGCTAATATTAAAATTAATAATTCTAACCCTTATAAGAATTATTTGATCAAGTGGATTTTTTCATGAACCGGACCAGGCTTCCATCCACCCTTAAACCCAACCATGTCCATGACATGGCCCCAAGGGTGTTCTCGATCCCCATGGGTTAGCAACTAGTTCTTGGGAATTATGGAACTCCTTAGGGAACATTTTTTCCCATAAGAAGAATATCTATCATCAATAAAATATTCACATACATAATAACCATCATCCCCAATAAATGAGACAAAATAAAACAATACAAGAGTGAGTTAAACATTTAACAATTACAATTGGAAACAAAACAACCAAAAAGGGGAGGGGTTCAAATGGATGAACCAAATCTCCATGTGACATGTTGGTTAACACCCCCATTCTAAATCCCCCAACACCTTACCAAATAGAAAATTCTATCAATAGAAACCACCATCAACTCCATTAAAGGAATTTCCTTTACCTAAGTTAGATATAACGTGTTCTATATAAACCTAAGGGTCTATATAGGGTGTGATATCACTTTCCAAGTATGATAACATACAAAGGTTCCATGCATTGACATTACAAGACAATTAAACATCCCTTCTTTCAAAGGATGTAAATAATTCAAAATGAAAACATTCATTATTTTAAATAAAGAAGGAAAAAAATTATTTTATGAAACATGTTCTTATGCATTAGAAAGTAAAGGTAAGAAAATAAAATGAAAACAAGAAACTTCTGGTATAAGAACCATGATAAATCTCAAATTATCTAGTGTTAGTGGATTCCAATTATCCTCATACTCTTGGTGATCAATACTATATTCAAATTTATGTATCCTTCTTGATCCAACTAATCCCCATCAAAAAATTTTGTTTTTATTGTAATCCCAATTCTACTAGGTATGGAGGTTCATGCCTTGCATTATTTTATTAGTCTACCCACCTAGTTTACTAGGATTCCCTTGTTCTTTCCCATTTATCAAAACATAAAAACCCCTCTCATTCAAAAACCAGACCATTACACACCAAAACATACCAATTACAAGGGGGTTTCTATTTTAAAATCTTTACTTACATTATAAATTACCCATATTCATAAACAAAACACAATTTAGAATCTATTTATGAAACAAGTATATCATATTTAAATCATCAAATAATTTCTAAGCATGGAGACACCTACCTTTTACTTGAAACCACCCAAATTCTATTAAAAACTACAAGTCTCGCTAAGATAAAACCCCCCAATGAATCAAGAAAACACTGAAACCATCAAGATTCAACCCAAATAAATGATATCAAACTCATTTTATATCAACATGACTATTATAGTGGATACAACACAAGAATAAAGCGAGGTGAGAACAAGAATAGTAAAGAGGAGAAAGGAGGAAGAACCTACTTAGAGTTTCTTGGTGGAACCTAGCCAAAAATATACCAAAAAATAAATCCAAAATATGGTGAAGAAGGATGGAGTATACAAATAGGGCCAGAAAAAGTCCAATGGGATGAAATGGAGTGGTTAGAGGTTTAAAATTTGGGATGGTTGATTTTGAAGTTCAAAATATTTAAGAATCTGGTAGGATGCACAGTTTGATGGAAAGGGTGAATAGTCATTCACATAACCATTTGGACTGGAAAGTTTTACTATTTTGGAGGAATTTTTCTCACTAGGCTGGAACAAGGTTTCCCCTAACTATGTTCTAATGATACACCTCCTTATGACCACCCAAAAAATAAAAAAAACTTGGAAAATTCCTAGGAAAGCTATGAAACATAAGTAAGAAAAAAAATTAAAAGAAAATATACCTTGAAGAACATCATAGGTGTGATAATTATCCCCACTATGAAAACTTTCCTCCCTTAGAAGCTCAAACTATACTCTGATCAGAGAATAAATGAGGATACTTTTCCTCCACCAAAGTATTTTGTTCACATGTCTAATTCTCATCATTGTTGTGTTTTCATGGGACCTGAACTAATGGTATAGACTTTCCCTGAAGGAATTTCACCTTATAATCCACAATCCAAACCGGTTCTTCAGTTACTGATAGATCGAGTTCTATCTATAGCTCTTCACAATTTAGAATATTAGATGGGTATAGATTATAATTTAATTGTGACACATGGACCATGTCATGGATTGATGTTAACTAGGATAGAAATTTTAGGAAATATTCCACCACACCAATCATTTTGGTAACCATAAAAGGTATGACATACCTCTATGGGGGCTTCCCCTACTTACCAAGATGATGGAGACCCCAACAAGGTTTCACCTTCAGAAAACCCTAGTCACCAATTTCAAACTCCAAGGCTTGAAATTCTTGATCCGCATAGTACTTGTGAAGACTCGAATATTTCAACAACTCCTGTCCGATCAACAAAATTTTTCTAGTCATCTCCTACACCAGAATTAGCCCCTATAAAGAGGTATTGCCTAAATTATCCCAACATAGATATGACCATCATATAAGACTATAAAAAAATTCTAAGGGAGACATCTGGATTGAGGATTGGTAACTCTTATTATAGGAAAATTCCACTAACCCAAGATGGTTATCCCATAAACCTCTTAAGTCAATCATGCATGCATGCAGAATGTCTTCCTATGAATTCCTCTACTTTATTCTATTTCTTTATCAGTATGAAATGGGAGGATTTAGTTAAATTATCAATAACTACATATATATAATTACTTCCTTGGGGTGTAAAATGTAACCCAATGATGAAATCCATGGAAAACTTATCCCACTTCAAAGTAGGCATAAGGGTGGATGAAGTAGAACTGGGGGTATCTAGTGCTCATCTTTAATCTACTAACATGTATAGAAACTAGATAAAAAGTTAGTTATTCCATGCCTCAAACCTAGCCACCAAAATTGATGATGTATATAATAAAGCATCTTGGTGTCCCCAGGGTGAAAAGCGCACTAAGACTAGTGGATATCATGCATCACCACATTTCATAGAGACAAAGACACCAAAAAATGACCATTGAAGCATAGAATTACCTCATAAGACATCAATGATATATTAGGAACCTACCCACCATTTATAATCTTTATATATTTCTGGTATATCTCATCTTTAGGTAGATCTTACCAGATCAATTCAATAACAGAGGGAATCAACTAAATGATATCCAAGAAAATACCTCCATTATTCTCTTTATCTTAAAAATTAATCTGAGCACGAATTACCATCAAAATCCACCCATCATTGGACTCCTTCAAATCCTAGATTGGTATTTTTATATATAATAAATTAGAATCTGTATTTCCTTAACCTCGAGTATAGACAATATCAAAGTTGAACCCCTAAAGGTACTTAACCCATAAGTGTTGCCTCAAATTCAGATCCTTTTGGGAGAAAATGTAGTCTAGTATTTTTTTTATTCAAGTATACTAAGAATTTTTACCCAAAAAGATAGTGACACCACAATTTTAGTAAATTCATCACTATCATCATCTCTAGTACATGTGTGGGGTAATTCCTTTCATTTGGTTAGAGTTTTCTTGAGCTATATTTCACTACATGGTCACCATGAATCATCATGCATCTCAGAACCTTACTTGGAGCATCACAATAAACCATATACACCTTTCCAACCATGGGTAAATTCAAAATATGAGGTAGTGTTAAATCACCGCTTGAGATCCTTAAAATATTTCTAGCATTCTGAACTCCAATTGAACCTTACCCCCTTTTCAGGTAAGTGATTTCATCAGTAAAGCAAGACAAGAGAAATCCCTCCAAAATTACCTATAGTATCTTTCCATACCTAAGAATATCTTGATCTTAAAGACATTCCTCGATTGTTTCCATGAAATTAATACACTAATTTTCTCTAGATCAAATGAATCCATATGCTCTAAGATTACATGGCCATGAAACTTGACTTACTGAATCCAAAAACCAACACATGGATGTATTAACATAAATTATTTAATCCTATTGTGTGTAGATAAAAATCCTCAGATGATGACTGTAATCCTATTCTATCTCAGAGTATACCAGGATGTCATCAATAAACACCATGATAAAGAGTCAAGGTTTTTATGAAACACCTAGTTCATATAGTCCATAAAAACTATATGATCATTTGTTAACCTGAATTGGTTAACTAAATACTCAAAATGTTCTTACCTGCTTTGGAAATAAGTATTTATAAATTTTTCTTATCTTACTATGACTTGATGATGCATAAAGAGCTGGTCGATCTTGGGATACTACATTTCCCACCTTGAATTGGTCAAATATTTCATATTCAGGGCAAGTGGTATCTCTATTTAAAAGTAAACCTATTTCAAATTTGGTAATATATATATAACTTGATATATCCATCAACCTTGTACTCAAAAAGAACTAGTGTATCCCAAGGTGAGATGCTTGGGTGAATGAATCCTTTGGATTCCAAATCATCAAGTTGAATGTTTAATTCCCTTAACTCAGTGAGGATTATATGATATGAAAGAATAGATATTGGTTGTGTTACTAAATTCAATTCAATGGTGAACTCAACATCTCATTCTAGATGTAAACCTGAGAATTAATCTAGAAATTCCTTTAGAAACTCATCCAATATAAGAGGCAACCCATTCTCAAATCCTTCCCCATCACCTTCCATCATGAGAGAAAATATCTATAAAGAAGTGGAGGTCGATCTCTTCCTTACCATGTATCCCATTCAACTTGGGTTCCATGAAAGTCAATCACTAATGATAGAAATCAGTATGATCCATAAATCTCATCATCTAATCCATTCATTAGATCACATCAAAGAGTTATTTTTCTTGGGAAATGAAATTCCATTCCAACTCAACTTCTGAAAGGTTCATAAAACAAGAAATACATCTAAATACTTGTCCCCAATTACTAATAAGAGGCATAAATAACTATAGAGAATATGTTATATGTTCCATAAAATGTTTTAATGATTCCAAAAAGTGAGTAGAGATGAAAGAATTAGAAGCACCTATGTTGAAAACAGTAAATAATATAGAAGATAAAATAAGAATAGTACCTTGGACTATTGGCAGTCCTGTATCTGACTCCACTGGTTTCTGAACCATAACATGGAGTTTATTCATCTCCATAGATACCTGAGTTCGACTACTATCCTATGTATATTATTTGAGATGACTCTATCCATGGTAAGATCCAACCTTTACAATATTCCCATATGATTGAGAACCCATAGACCTGGATGCACCATACTGAGTTACTAGTTCCTTATATGTTATGGAGAATTTACCACTCTAAGAATTAGGAACACATAAACCGCATATTCTCAGACCTCCCACACTGATGGTACATGACAGATCCACCACCCAAAGTTGCTGAAAAAGGTATTTGGGGGGGTATCCAAAGCTTCCACCAATATTATATCTTTTATCCTGATACTTCCTCATATTTTTACACATTCTATTACCTCACTATATCAAAATTGAAACTGCTATAGAAAATCTAGATTTACCTTCCAAGTCAATATCCATCATTATAGATAAATCAACCAACTCGGTATACTTATTCAATTAGAATAAGAAGAACTTTGATTTAATATCTAGTTTCAATCCCATTTCAAACTGATGGACCATTATCTATTCATTGAAACTACCTCAGTAGTGAAATGGACTAACTCAAAAAATTAGTTAGAATAATTCCGTACTGAACGTTCTCCCTGATTAAGATCTAAAAACATACAATTCGTAGTAAGAGATAAAGTCTCAGGGCATAAAAAAATTGAAATAAGTATTAAAATATTTCCATCCCATATACTCATGTTTTCCCACCTAGAACATATATTCCTACCATTGGTGACTAGGTACTTTCATGGAAAATGTATCACACTTCACATTGATGGATTCAGGGGTCCTCAAGAACCCAAATATACTCTCAATAATTTTAATACAACATTCCACTTCCTAGAGATCTATTCTTCCCCATAATAAAGATAGTTTATTTTTTTGGAAATCCTAATCCCTATCCTTTTCTAATCTTGATTTAGTTTCTTTATCCTAAGCAGGACCAGATCCCACTCCCTAATCTATAGCTTATATAGACCAAACCATTGCCTCAACTAGTCTCTGATCATCTAGTGAGGTATAACTCTCTCTGGCCTCTTCATATGGCTACATGGGAGGTTTATAGGGAGGCTTGATACTAAAAAATTAAAAAAATACAAGAGAAACTATCAATACTTCTTCCCATAGAAAACCAAAAAGAAACATAATTTAAAAACTCTCAAGAATAAAAATTGAAATCTCAAGAATCACTATCAATAATTTAAATCACACCACCCTACCTCAATGTGCATACCCAGCCCACAACCTCTGCAATACACTTGAAGGATGAGTCAAACCAAATTCTAGAAATCCTAGAGAGACCTAAGATCTTTTAAAAGTTTTTTTTCTAGACACCCCACTCGTAAACTGATCCTTAAACCTCGACAATCCTAGCTATTTTCTATCTATAATTCCCAAATAACATGAACCAAAATATGGTAAAAATATTATATGGTACCATTTTTTCATGAACTAGCACAAGACACCATCCATCCCAACACACGACCCAATCTGTGATATGGTGAAAAGTGTGATAATGATCCCCATAGGTAGGAAACTAGTTCCTAGACATTATGTAACTCTTTTGGGAATGGTTTCTCCCATGATAAGAATAACTAACATCAATAAAATATTCACATAAATCATAACCAAAATCCTTAGAATATAAGAAAAAATAAAAAATATACAAGTGTGATTTAATCATTTAGCAATTACAACAGGAAACAAAACAACCAAGATGGGGGGGATTAATTGGAAAAAAACTCCATGTTACATGTGGGTCAACACCCCCATTCCACCACTACCAACACTTTCCCAGGGAGAAACCTCTAGCAATAGAAACCACCACCAACTCCATGGAAGGCCTTTCCTTTACCAGGGTTGGATAGAATAATGTATATGTACATCTGAGGGTGTATTTAGGGTGTTATCTTACATTCCCAGAAAGATATCACCCAAAGGTTCCATGTATAGACATTACAAGACAATTAAATAAGATTATTTTTTATAAAGAGAAATAATTAAAATTGAAAACATTCTTTTTTAAGGAATATGAAAAAAAAATTATAAAACATATTATTAAGAATTGGAAAGTAATTGTGTAGGAATAAAGGAAAATAAAAAAACCATGGATTAATAACCATGAGAAAAACCTAAGTATCTAGGGCTAGTGGGGACCAAGGTTCCTCATAATCTCTATGATTAATCTTGGATGCAAATTTTTGTCTCCTGCTCGAGCCAACCAATCCCCATCATCAATATTTTTTTAGTGTTATATTTTAATCCTACTAGGTAGGGTGGGTCATGCCTAGTGTAATTTTCCTAGTATTATCACCTAGATACCTAGGATTCCCTTTTTATTTCCTATTTATTAAACTATTAAAACCCTATATTTCATAAACCAAACCGTTGCACACAAAAACATTCAAATTCAAAGGGGATTTTTCTATTTCAAAATCTTGCACGTAAACTTACTTTGGAAATTTCCAATTTTCACACATTTAAAACAATTTATAATGCATTTAGGAAGCAATAATATCATATTTAAATCATCAAATACTTTATAATAATGAAAATTCCTACCTTTTGCTTGAAACCAACCAAATCTAGTTGAAAACCATAAGTCACACCAAAAGAAGGCCCTAAGTAAGAAAATTCCAAAACCATCAATATATAAACAAAATAAATGATATTTAACTCATTATATATCAACATAACCATTTTATAATATAGAACCTAAGAATAAATGGATTTGATACCAAGAATAGGGAAGAGGAGAAAGGGAAAAAAAGAAATTACATGGAGTTTCTTGGGGGAATCAAGTTCAAATCTACCAAAAACTAAATAAAAAAGGGAATAGAGGACAAGGGGATGTTCACATAGGGATTAAGAGGGTTTAGTGGGGTGAATTAGAGGGTTTATATGGTTAAAATCATGGGAGGGTGCAATTGGAATTTTAAAATATTTAATAATTTGGCAGGATGCATGGTTTGGTTGCGCGGTCTTCCAGACAATTCACCAACTATGTGGAACCTTTGTCCAAGAGGAGTAGTAGGACACACTATTTTCTATAAGGGGAGAATGTTAATTCCCTTAACCATACATCATATATAGTTCCACTTTTTGGGTTATGCGTTTTTTTACTAGGCTGGCACACATATTTCCCTAACTACGCACCAACCATGCACCTCCTTCTATCCACTAAAACCCTGAAATTTTTAATAGAAAATGTTCATAATAGATATGTAACACAAGTAAGACCAAATATAAAAGAAAATTTTCCTCAAATAACACCACGGGTGTGAAATATTTAATATTTTTAATCATTAGTTTTAAATTATTTAATAAGTCTCATTTTATTTTTAATCATTAATGTAAATTACTTAAGTAAAAATTAGTTACCAAGGTACAAAATATTTAAAATTGAAAAATATATGATTAAAAGAAGTAAAAACATGTTAAAAACATGTATTAAAATCTTTAATTGAATATCTATCCACCTTACCCCTCCCCACCCCATTCTTTTATTTTCCATTATTTTATCTACATTATCATTGAATGGTGACTTATCCTTTTTATTATAAAAAATGACACTACTATTGATTATAAAAGGTTCCTTCCACCACCCATTCAATAACACTATAAAAATTAAACTCAATACTGAATATAAACCATTTTTAATTCCCCTAGAATCAAATTCCTCATTAATATTCTTCTGGTTACAAAAATTTTCCTTAATTTCTCCATTTCTAAGAATTACTTCAAGATAAAGTTCAAATTATCAATGCAAGTACTAATATCTATCTAATAATTTTATTTTTGTGTATTTATTTTCAAAAAAAATAATTCTAATTAAAACATGTTGGAATAATTATTATTTTTATAATGGTAAGTTTTTTTATTTATGTATTAATATTTATTCACCTTTTATTTTTCCACTAGAAAAACAAAAATTCCATTTGTGCATATGTGTGGACTACCTTTTCTATAAATCAATGTATTTAATTTTTTATCTAGTATTTATTCTTTATAAAAATATATTAAAATATTATTTAACACCTTAATAGCATAAAAATAATATCATTATGAAATTTTAATAATGATATTATGTCAAAATAATCACTTTCTTGACCATACTCACCCATCAACCATAGAATTTACTTGCTTGGGTTGGTTTAACCACCAAAATGATAAATGATATATATTTATATTATGGGTGATTATTTAAAAATGGTATTATTATAAATTAAGGATAAAATAATGTTTTTTATTTGGTTTTGGAAATTATATATTAATATTTAGCTTATTATTAATACACCACCCTTTGTTCATTAAATATTATTCAAACAAACATTTGATAATGAAAATAAACTTTAACTAATAATTAAATGTATAATAAATGATTAAAATTGAAGAGAATAAAAATAAATATATATTAATAAAGTTATTTAAAAATTAATTAATATATTTATTTTTTTTATACATGATGATAAATCACTTTTGGGGAAGCTAATAATTAAGGTAGGGTTTTCATCTCAAATTTATTCTTCCTTGATACATCTTTTGTATTATGAACCTACCTTATTATATATGACATATACACTACCTATTTGAAACTTTAGATTATTATTACCTTTTTATGCATTTTATTTTGTGTTTTATTTCATGTTTACTCCTTCGAGTAATTTTTATTTGAATATTACAAAAGAATTTAGGGTTTTTCATAACTCACTTTCATTTCTTGGAATTATAATGATTGTTATTAAACTCAATTATTATAAGATAATTTATTTTATACTCTGATTTTATAAAATCATAATTCAACATTATTTTTTTGGATTTAAAATCCTTTTCATGAACTAATTTCTGGTGTATTATCACTTAAATGAGTATCATATTTGTAAGGGTATATCATAACTCAATATACTTTTGTTGGTTTATAATTATTATTCTTGGAATTCATTATTATTAGTTGTGAAATTTATACCTAATTATATAATTATATTTTAATTGCACTTCCATTTATTTTTCTTACATTTTTTTCTCATTAGCTTCTTTTAAATGATCATTTCTTATTGATATCCTTACGTGATGAAAGTACTACTCACTGCCACCATATTATCAATCCTATGATAAGGATTTTTTACATTTATTTGTGAATATTACTGTAGGAAAATATTGAAAATTCATATATATAGTATTTATATATGGATAACTATTTATTATATATTCTTTATTATGTATGAAATTCTTTATGTAACATTAAGATACGTATTGTTTGACTATCCACTTTCTTTCTCTGGATGGATTAAGATCATGTTATTCCGTTTGTGGACTGGGTAAAGTATTGATATCCTATATTTTATTCTTCTAATATGTATTTTTATTAATTACTAAGGAAATTTTATTTTCATTCAATTGTTATTTATATCACTAATATGATAAAAGAAATGGAATTAATTAGCGAGTTTTAGGGACCTAATTTATATAGCCCTCGATTCATCTATTGGTCTCATGAGATAAACTAGCTTGGGTATTCGATGTATTATTTTATTATTATTTGTGATGTATTATTATGAGTCCTTGATGGTATTTTTATGATTTCTTGGCATAATAGCTTGATTTTAAGATTGTGATCTCTAACATTATGCATTCCTTCTATATAAAATCAATTTTTTATCTGTGCAGTTGTTTATAATTTTATTCATTGACATAGTTCAATCTCATATGATTGGATATAAGACATTATTATATTATAGTTTATTTTTTTCAAATTATTCATAACACATTTAATCTCTAAAAACTTATTCTATCGATTTTCCTTTAATGAGAAATTATTCTCACCCTTTTATTTTGTTTTTTATCCCTATGGTACCCAAAAGTAAACATTAAATTATTTCATGGATATGCAGGAGGAAATAATAATGGTGTCATAAGAATTTATGTTTTAATTTATGTTTTAAAATGTAATTTCATAATAATGTATGTATCTAGTCTCTCAAGACTACTAAAATATTCTATTTCATAGGATGTGATATCTTGTATCTTTTAAGAACATAATATAGTAACCCTCAACTCTGAGTTACTGGAATTTAGGAACTGCCATTGGTAACAAATAAAGTTCAATAGAAATCTTGGGAACTATATTTAGGAAAACATAAATTAGATAACATTAACATATGATCATCTCTATGGATAAGTCTATGTATAGCATAACATATTGAAATTTTGGTAAAGTATGGTGTGTGTAATTTTTTATAAATGAAATACATATTGGGATACTACAAGTGGATGTAGGCTATAACATAGATACACCTATGGGTAATAACCCTAAGAAGGATGCTTAGGTATTAACTTAATCTTCACCAAGTTCATGATAAAGAGGCCAAATTTTACACAGTTTTGACACTCCATATGGATATGATTTAGATAATTCACATGTTCTTTAGGAATAATTATAAGTTATTTGAATATATTGAGGTTAGAGTACCTAGTAGGAAATAACCATGGATAACCTAGATTAAAACATAGATATTTATAAGTTAGTTTATACTTGACATTTATGAATTACTTATTCTATGATAATAGTTTCATTTTATTCAATTATGTATTTTCCCATACTTAAACTACCTTTTATTTAATTCATTATTGAGGGAATGTGAAACCATGTTAACAATGGATGTGATGGTAAAAGTGGTGATTATCCTAATGAGTAGCCAAATGAGGTAGGATATGAACTAAGGAATCTTTTGATTATTCAAAATCATCTATCATGAATTATGACAAACAATGTGAACATATTTAAATTCCAAAACACACCTAAGAAAATAAGGATAGATTTTCATGGAATTTTGGCTAAAAAAGGTGATAAAGAAAATAATATTCAATTTTATGTCTGTTTAGAATGTTAGAAGAAACACCAAGTGAAATGTTTTTATGGAACTAGAAAATATTTTAGGTTTGGGAAAGGTGGATATAGAGAAACTAATTACAGAGAAAAAATAAATAGTTTAGTTAACATGATGAAGGAAAATAAATTTCACACTAAGGTATCAATAATAGTTCAATTTCTTAAATATGTGAAACGTGGGAGTTATCTTAGATAATTACCTAATCAAGGTCTAACAATGATGATGATAATTAAAAACCTCTTAGACTAATGGAAAAAGTAATGTTCTATGATCTGACTATTGCTGAATTAGATCATCATAATTAAGGAACACTTATCCTCTACTCTGAATTCATGTATGTCTTATAGGAGTTTAAATCTAGGGACTCTCACATATCTATGAAGTTTTCTAAAATCATTAAAGGACCATCCCAATGATTTTTTATTTAATTATAAGGTAAAATTATAGTTTTATGATTATTGTATCCCAAATTGAAGTTTTTTTATTCTTCCTAGAGAAAATATTATTATTCTTACATTATATTACTTACATGTGATTTTGGAAATGGATTTATACTCTTAACATAGAGGAAACATTAATTTTCTGAATATGAAATTCAAATTTTATATCAACTTATGATGTTCTATCAGTGAAAGGTTGATTATGAGCTCACTTTGGAAGAAAAGTTTATAATATGGATCTTAATAAAAAAAATATAGGGGACTCTTGGCTCAATTATTGGAAAGAAACTCGAATTTAAGGATATTCCTATTATTAATGATTTTAAAATATTATTATTTGAAGATATACTCAAAATCATATGATTCCAGGATTGGATATTTTGTAAATATTTGATTTATATTAAGTGTTTAACTAGATTCAAAATTATACACTATGATTTAAAATTCATAGCGTTATTAATGAACTAAGTATTTATATTCCATTGTTTTTGAGATGGAACCTAGTGGAAGATCAAAATATAATTATGGATAGTTTTGAAAATGGTTTAATTAGTTATTAGAATACAAGTTGAGCAGTATACATAAACCTTATGAGTTGAAAAGTGATTTTTTGATAGAGTGATTTAAGTTATTTGGGGAAAATATAATATATTTTTGGGAGTAATTAAAATTAAGTTGTAATTGACTAACATGTGATTTCACATTATTTGGGTACAATGATTAAGTTGATTCCAGGGAAAATAGTTTTCCCTAATTTAGTGTTTATAATATTATAAGACCATAGTAAATTTAGGTTAGTTATTTTGGGTCATTAGGTTATTAACATTAAGTGGGTGAAACCAAATTATAACTAAAATAGTTGAACTTATTTTATTTTGGGTTGAAATGAAAGGTTCAAATGATAAGACACTTATAGTGGATTTGTATGTGTTATTTATCTATTATCACAACTATTTTGGTTCTATTATTTGGTTGATAACTAGATCATGAAAATGAATCTATGACATGTATGTAATTAGAAACTAAAATATCACATTAATGAAGTATATTTTTCAAAAATGGTTGTGAAAAATGAAAATTTATAAATATGTCAACTATGAGGTAAAAGATAAGTTTTCTAGTATTACCTAGGATCGTGATGTTGATATCTCATTACAAATTATATCATCGGTTTTTTCCTTCTTATATATACCCTTATTTATTTTCAATTATTGGTAATAATTGAAATTATGAGGATGTAATTTATTTAAGGGGGAGAATGTTACACCCCAATATTCTCATATGTAATTCTTCTTTAAATGAATACTATGTTGAATAAATTTCTTCGTATTAAAAATTAAACTAAATGAAAATAAAATACATTATAATATCACAAGTATTAAGTGGAAAGGTAATAATGTAATCTTTAAATTAGTGTTATAAAGATATGTAACTAAATTTTTGAATCTATATAAAAAGGGAAAAGAAAGGATATTTATTAATAAAAGAATAATTTTTTGCTAAAAAATACTTTTCCAATTATGTTATATAATATTAAAATTAATTTTAGTAACTTTTATAAATAAAATTTGAAAAAAATGGAAATCAATTTTAAATTTTTTATAACAATATCCACTATTATTGATTTTTGATATTTTTATGAAATAGTTTCTTTTTAGTTGAATAGTGAAAGTTACAGTTTATGTCTATACAGTAGATTTTATTAAATCATTATAAACTAAGTATGACTATAAAATTATAAGACCTTTTTCATTTCTAAATATTTAATTAAGGAGTTAAATTATTCATTTTTTTAACTCCCCAAAAATTCTAAGAGTAACTTTTATTTGATAGTGTGTATGACACGCAACACCAAATGTAGAAAAGAATATAACCTCTAGATACTTTTTGGTATATTTAATATTTTAAACAAAATTAATATAATCTATATCTTTTAATGCATTCAATACTGAGTTAGCTTTCATCTCATGTAAAAAATACTTTCTTCGATAATATGTGTTACATTTAAGACTGAGTTTTACCAAACAACAATATATTATTAAAATATTATTATTTAATATAATAAGATATAACCAAGCCATTAAATTATAAGTTATTAATTTTATTCACTAAATTAAGAAAATATATGGTTTATAAAAATATAAAATTAATTAACATGTAACCAATTAATTATAAATGAATATAAAAAACAATTGAATATAAAGGAAATGTTTGTACGCTAAAAATTTTATTTTATACTAATAAATTAAATTAATTACTATTAGTGAATGTCATTAATAAAATATTTGTCTTATATTTTTAATAAAATATTTTTCATGTTCATCTAATAGATTTTATAGGCATAAAATATGAACAAACCCAATTTTACGCATAAAAAACAATATTTTTCTAAAGGCAATTTTGCTGCCTTTTGATAGAGAACATTCTTTAAAATTAATTTTTTGGAAATTTTTTAAATTTTATATTTAAAAATAAACATTATTTTTGAAATATTAAAATAAAAATTATCTTTGGGTAAATGTTTTGTATTTTTCTATGAAATTTTATTTTTTGATGAATAGTGAAAACTACAAAATTTTAATTGAAAACTAATTTTTCCACTAATTCATTTATAAGAATAAATTATATTTTTGATTAGTTTTAAAAATTAATTATAGAAATTTTAAATAAATTAATCCAATTTAGGTCATTTTAATCAATTTCACTTTTAAATTGGATATAAAAATTTAGCAAAAATTTAAACATTTTTACTTTAAAAACCCACTTTGTCGTCCCGTCTGCGAGATTAAATTTAAATTAATTTATGAAAATTATGGGATTTTAATTTTTAAAATTTTATTAAATATTTTTAATAATAATAATTTCTAATTTCTAATAATTTCAACTTATTTTTTCACCAAAAATATTAATGAAAGTAATTTAAATTAATTACAGCAATTAAGAGGAAAATTAGCTTAATAAGGGAGTAAACCATAACAATAAGATCCAAAATGACATATAAACTTGTATAAATCTATTTTATATTAATATTTATACCCTATACTATATTATATAGAATTTTTTTCATTATTTTAGCCACTTTACATGGAAAAAACATGGGTGGAATTCACTTTTCGTAAATTTACAAGAATATCACTCCTCCTCTACTATAAAAAGTCACTCAACCATTGCACTTATTCACACCTACCAATCCCTATGTCTCATCAAAGATATGTAAAAATAAGATCGAAAAATCCCTATTCTCACCCTATAAGCCCCACCTTGGGAATAAATCCAACCAAGGAAGTCATTTGGTATAAACCAAAAGGAGTTAATGGAAAACGAGTTAACATTCTTCAATGATCACTTTCATTTTATTTCCTTATCCAACCCCTAAATATTTATTATTACATTATTATATAAAAAATAAATATACTAGATATATTCATATTTTTTTTATTCTATGTTTTTTACCTAAACTTACACACACTTCCATCTAACAGGTAACAAACTTACTGATTCATGTACGGCGAACTACCATCTCACGAAACGATGTCATTCATTTTTCCTTTATAACCTCTCATGGTTGGTCATTATGATGGAAAACCTATTTATATATGATATATATAATATTTATGTTTTATTAATACTTATTTAATATTTATATAACACATTCCTTAATTCTTTCCATTTTGTGTAAATAGGATAACATCATTTGTGGACGTGTGGACTACTACCTCCTCAAAGTGATGTGATTCATTCACGCTATGCATGGAATGTATTAAGGATGGTTTTAATAAAATTATGTGACATATCTGACATAAATATAATACTATAATTATAATATATATATATATATATATATATATATATCATTTACTTTTTATTATTTTAAATACAGAAAATAAATGGAAGTAGCGTTCATGCGTACGTATGGCCCACCGTCTCCATGAATGGTGCATTTCATGTACTACCTTCAAATTTTATGGATTTTTATAAATACATATATACTGAATATATATTATATTTAAATCATGTTTTAAATTCTTTATATTATTAAATAATGATCTAATTAATAGTAATAACAAGTAACAAGTCAAAACATACTAAAAAACTAGGCAATTAACACCCAAAATAGTGAAAATAATAAAATATTATTAAAAAATGGGTAATAAAATATTATAAGAAGATAATATATCAAATTATAAATATGTTTATGATTCTTTTATAAGTTACTTACACGTTTAAAACCATTATAAATGAATTTAAATTATGTTCACCCAAAAGTAAATACAATGTAAGGGATTCTTGTCTCACTTTTTCTTCTGTGAGCCATACTCCATTTTCACCACTTATTTATTATGTGGTATATATTTTAACCTTTTTAAATTTAATATAATTATTCCCTCATATTTCATGTTATTCTATGTTTCAATTTTAATTATCTAATCAAAGTTGTTTTGACTTGAAAATTACCAAGTGGCAAAAGTTATGATTGCAATATCAATTTCTTTTGTGATTGTTAACTTTCTCTTGAAATAATCATTTCCTTATGATCATTTTTATTATAAATTAATTTTATCTTAAATATCCATATTCTCATTCCATGGATATTATTATTTACTAAACCTTTAACCGTTTTTATATATAGTTTTCACTTTGAATGTTAATTGAGTAATTAGAGAAATATTGACAAATCTATATATTTTATTCAATACATATATTTATATAAATTAATTAAATAGATTATTAAAAATATGAGGAATTCATTGGTTTTTGTATGTGATGGTATGGGACCACTATATCCCCTCTTTTCATTAGCAGGTTCTCTTGATTCAAATTAGTTGTGCAAATTTAATAGTTTTCTACCTGTAGTTTTAAACCATCATGTGAAAGGTCTTAATTCTATATCTGAATGGCCCAAAAACCTCCTATTTTTATTCATTTTTTATAATCACCCTTTTAAGGGTTTAAGGGTATCCTTTACATGTCCCATAGGATTCGTGACATTACATGACCCGAAAGTCTTAGAGGAAATCATCCAGACTATAACTACTTATAATTACTCCTCCCCAGTATCAACATCATGATGTTATCTCTCCACCTTCACATGGTTGTTCAGCTAAGATTCGTATGCATGCACAAACTAGTCTCGATGGAAATTTCCATGCCCAATAATTCTTCCAATTAAATTAGATCTTCTCTGGTGAATTCCCCTTGCTCTAAATCCTAATCTGAAGCCTACTCCTTATAGAGTCTATCTGGTCCATTAAAGCACAATTTCATGTGTCCTGAAGTCCTTGAGGTGACCCTAAGGCCTTAAGGTATCCTAAAATCTTTACTAGCCCAAAGTCCTTGGGTGTCCCGAAGACCTTAAAGGACTTGAGGACCAAACTAGTGGAATGAAATCCCAAACATATGAATAATAATTTCCTTCATTTTTTTCAGTATTTATTATCCATGATATTTTCAATATGGAAAAGTATAAAAATGCATTCATTCTCAGTTTCTTGAATAAATGGCATATGTTTAAAATTTATAATCTTTACATATTTATTTTTCCTTAAATATTTATTTAAATTGGATTTGTTTTTATATATTTACCTTTCCATATTGTTTACATGCTTCCCTCATAGTTTATTGATTACATGGAATGTGTGTTCAGATATTTACCTTTCCATAATTATTATACTCATTGATTCATTATTTCTTCTGTTATACTTACCCTTACTGAAAATTTGAGCTCACCGTTATTATTTTTTCTTACCCCAAGATTCCCTATAGTGTGCTAATAAAGATATTCAAGGATAATCTAAATAGAATGAAGTTATTATCCTTGAAAAAAAAAGTTGTTGTAATTTTTGTATTCAATTATAATACAAGACTCATGTATGTATCGAGTTTACCAATACTAATAAACTATTCAGTCCTTTGGGACATGATTTACTTGTATCTTATGTTAATGTAATGGTAGTAGGAACTATCTTTGATCAGCTGGGGTTGGGGTCACTGCGGTTGGTATCAGGTCAGGTTTAGTAACAACCTTGGGAACTAGATTTAAGAAAACATAGATTAGAGAACATGGAACTAAGGTATAATTTGAGGATATTTATAGAATAACATCCTAATGTTTCCGTTAGATATATATTATGTGGTTTTCCTAGAAATACATATATTTATGGATACTACACATGGATATGGTTCTAGAACAGATATACCTAGGGCTAAAAAATCTGAAAAGGTGCATCGGGTCTGACTCGAGCATAACCTGATACATGACAACAAGCCTTAATGTGCACCTAGTTTGACACTCTTTAGGAATATACATAGGATAATTAACATTTTACTTACAAACCATTTTTTATGATTTGAATAGATAATGAAAATGAATGGCTTGGGTTAAACCTTAGACCCAGGAAGGACCTATATTGAAATAAAATGGATGAATTATTTATATATTGAGGTTGTATTGAAAACCTTAGTTAAAATTATATATAGTGATTAACCTTATTTCAAGGATTTCCATCATATTTTTTTAGAAATCATATTAATATAGTTTAGAAAAAGGATAACCCACATATCGGGTGACAACCCATCAAATTCGGTAATATGGTGGGGCTTTAACCCATGGATAAAGGATGATAAGGGTTTTTCACCTACCATTATCCTACGTGATGTCCTAATTAATGTGTCATTGTTTTTAGTTAAACAATTTGACAAATAAATATTAATGATCAACCAAAATTGATAATTTTTAAGTTTATACATTAATGTATTAACTATATTAGTTTTGTAAAATAGTTAGAGACAAATATAATGAACTATTTTATGGGTATTACGAACCCTTAAAAGAATATTTTAGTGATTCAAAATAAGGGTTTATTTTCGGATATCCATTTCATGAAGTAATGGATTAATTAAAATTTGATCAAAGCTCAACCAAAATATAAAGTCATTCATATAAAATTTAAACCTGTCAACTAACTATATTTCCTTATATTATTAGATAATAAAATAATTCCCCAATATTAAGTATCTTAAAACAAAAAACTTATCCTAATACCTTAATTTTTGTTGAACCGATCATATTTTAATCATCATAGATTTATATATTTGAGGCCCTCAACTTTACATTGATCATTCACTTATTTGTGATCAAAGACCTCAATCACTCCCTCTAAATATTTATGCTTTTCCTCTAATTCCATATCTCCCCTTGCCACTAATTTTCTCTTACTTAGATACCTAGTTATATATTAGTCCATGTGAACAATGTAATTTACATTCTCTATTTTATAAATTATTTCTTATGAACCCTTCTCATGATGTGTTATTTCATCATAGTAAATATCAAACAATCTATTACCAAGATCAAATTTAAATTATAAGGACACAATTTATTTAATGTGGGAGAATGTAACACCTAAAAATTCTAAAATAGTAACTTTTATTTAATAGCATGTATGACACGCAACACCAAATGCAGAAAGGATTATAACCTCCTGATATTTTATGGTATATTTAAAATTTTAAAATAAAATTAATATATTCTATATCTTTCAATGCATTAAATTCTGAGTTATCTTGTGTTTCATGCAATGAAGACTTTCTTCGATAGCTTGTGCTATATACAAGAATGAGTTTTACAAAACAACAATATATTATTAAAAATTTATTATTTAATATAATAAGATATAACTTAGCTATTAAATTAAAATTTATAAATATTATTAACTAAGTTATGAAAATATAAGTTCTATAAAAATATAAAATGAATTCATAAGTTACCAATTAATTTGAAATGAATATAAAAAGAATTTAATATAAAGTAAATGTTTTATGCTCATAAAGATGTTTTATCCTTTTAAATTAAATTAATTTTTATTATTGAATGGTATTAATGAAATATATATGTTATATATTCAATCAATTATTTTTTTTACATTCATCCAATATATTTGATAGACATAAAATAATAGTAAGCCCAATTTTATGCATAAAAACAATATTTTTCTAAAGGCAATTTTTCCACCTTTTGATAATGAAATTTCTTTAAAACTAAATTTTGGAAATTTTATATGTCAAAATAAACTTCATTTTTTGAAATAGGAATGTCAAAATAATCTTATTTTTAATTTTTGGTATTTTTCTGTGAAGTTTCATTTTTTTATGAATAGTGAAAAATATTGAATTTTAATTGGAAACTACTTTTTCATCTAATTTATTTATAAGTATAAATTATATTTTTTATTGGTTTTAAAAAATAATTAGATCAATTGTACATAAATTATTCAAATTTAGGTTATTTTAATAAATTTCACTTTGAAACTAGATATAAAAACATAGAAAACTTTTGAACATTTAAACTTTAAAAACCTACTTTTTCATCCCATTTTCAGGATTAAATTTAAATTAATTTATGCCACTTATATGATTTTAATTTAGAAAATTTTATTCCACATTTAGAATCATAATAATTTATAATTTATAATAATATCATCTTATTTTTCCACCAAAAATATTAGTTAAAGTAATTAAAATTAATTATCATGATTAAGGGGGATGGCTCCCCACTCTCTCGGATATTGTCATTAACTTCAGGCCTCATCCTTGCTTTTCTCTTTTTAGGGTTTCAAGTTATCCCCAATGGATATGGTCTTATAACCCTCCTCTGGCTTCTTCATTGTTCTTATTTCTAGGTTTTCATCACTCGGGCCTTTGTTTCTTCTTTGACATCTCTTTCCTCGAGTATTTCTATCTTCTTGGAAGTAATGGCTCCTTTTTATGGCTTCTCCAGCTTCCTTATTTCCAGGTACTTTCCCTTATGGTTATATGGAGTTAACTTGCTTTCTTCCCTTACACCCCTCCTCTATCGACCTGACCCGACACACACAACCCCATCTTTGTTGGGTGTGTTGGTTCCTCGAATGGGTTTGGGATTGTGGAAGTGAGAGTATGGGTAACATGGGGCTCTTTATTTCACCAGATATCTCCTTTGGTTTCTCTCAATATATTTGGGATTAATTTTTAAGGATTGAATCCCCAGTTCCTTTCATGGATTCAGTTCAAGTTTCCTCTCCTTTGTTTCTTTTTCTTCTAGTTATAGGATTCTTTCAATGGATGGTTTCTTATTCTTTTATTAAGCCTCTTCTTAGATAGTGTAGTTTGTGGATTATTTTTTTACTTTGGTTTTTTGGTCTAATGGTATTGTTCTTGGTGAAAGGATCATTGCCTAGGAGCCTTAAAATTATTTAACCTTACCCTATCCATGATTCTCATTTCTCCTCTCTAGGTTGACTATGAGTAGAGGATCGTCATATCTTTGGGAGGTGGCATTCGGGCAGTCATTGGTTCTCTAGGAAATGATCCCATAGTTTGGATGTTCGATGAGGGTGAAGTGGGGATGGTGGAGTTTGACATGGTTGATAGGGTCTCTATATTTTTGGTTGCTCTGGTTATTAGATTCGGTGATGATAGGGTGGTGACAATGTTAGAGTTATTTTCTCAAAGTGATCATGAATATAGTGAATAGATTTATGGGGAAGATGGTGCAGGAGACAAGGCATACTAGATGTCAGACCTCAAGTGGCTCATGGAATGGACTCGATGCGGCTAGTCATAGAATTGTGAAATTTGAATTGTTTGGCCACATGGAATCTTTTTTAGGGGTTTGAATATTCTATTTTTTGTGATCTATTTCATATTTTGAATGTGTAATGAAAGAAATCATCCACATTATAAGGAACTGCTTCAGATGATGTTTAGATCAGGAAATTTGTATGTGAATGCAACCAGACACACTACATGGAATAGATCCAAATATAGATTTATAATAGTAATAATTCACTAAATCATATCCATTTAGATTTGGACGAATGAGAGGGTATGGAAATTTCCATTGGTACCAAGCCCGTGCAACCCTACATGAGAGAGCTAGCTGAGCGGCCATGCGAAGGTGGAGGCATGAACAAATGATGTAGGTGCTAGGGAAGGGCAGTTCCAAATAGTCTCAATTTAGAATGAATTATTTTATGGTTTTATTTGGATGAAATTGTTAGGTTTCACACTTATCCTTTAAAATTGTCATCTAAAAATACAAAAAAATGGATCTAGGATGTTTTTAAAAAAAATACAGTGATTAAGAAAAAATTAGCTTATTAAGGGACTAAACCTTAAACTTAAGAGATAAAATGACCTATAAACTTTTCCAAAAGACATGTTCTATTTATATTTCAATTAGATACTCCATTTTATTGAATTTGTAACATTATTGGAGGCACCTAGCATACAAAAAATGTGGGTGGAATTTCAATTTCAAAAATTTATAAGAATGTCACTCCTCCTCCACTATAAAAAGGTACTCAACCCTCCCACTTATTCACACATCAAAAACCCTTTGGATCAACAAAAATTTCCCAAATAATATCCCAAACTCCCTCCTCTCATCCTAGAATCCTAACCTTGGGAATAAATCCAACCAAGTAAGCCTTTTGGTATAAACCAAAGGAGTTTCCCAAAAATGAGGTGACATTCTTCAATGATCCCTTTTATTTTATTTCATTCTCTATCCCTTAACTCTTCATATTACATGATTATATAATAACCTAAATATCCTAAATATACTAAAAAAATTATAAGGTTTTAACCTACACTTTCACACACTTCCATTTAATGGGTAACGAACATACTGATTCTTGTACGGTAAACTACCACCTCGCAAAAGGATGTCGTTCATTTTTCCTTTTCCACCTATCATGGTTTGGAATTATGATGAAAACCCTATTTATATATGATATATTTTATATATATGTTTTCTTAATACTTATTTATTTTTTATATAACACATATCTTAATGCTTTCCATTTTGTGTAAATACGATCACATCGTTTGTGGAAGTGTGGACTGCCACCTCCTCAAAGCAATGTGATTCGTTCACACTATACATGGAATATATTAAGGATGGTTTTAATAAACGTATATGAAATATATAACATAAATATTATAATTTAATTATAATATATATATATATATCATTAAATTTTTATTCTTTTAAATATGATAAAGAAACGGAAGTAGTGTTCATGCGTATGTACAGCCTACCATCTCCAGGAACGGTATATTTCATTTCCTATATAAAATTTTCATGGATTATTATAAATAAATATTTAATGATTATATATGATATTTAAATAATTTTTTACATTCTATATATGATGAAATCCTGATCTAATTAATAGGAACAACAAGTAATAAATCAAAACATACTTGAAAAACTAAGAAATTAATTCCTAAAATAGTGAAAATAATGAAAGATTGTTACTATATGGGTCATAAGATATTATAAGAAGATATTATATGAAATTATAAATATTTTTATGGTTATATTATAAGTTATTGACATTTTTAAAACCATTATATAGTAATTTAAAGTACATTCACCCAAAAGTAAATGTAATGTAATGGATTCTTGTCACATATTTTCTTCCGTGAGGCATACACCATTTTCACCACTTATTTATTTTGTGTGATGTATTTTATAACCCTTTGTCATTTAATTTCATGATTCATTCATATTTCATGGTATTTTAATTTTCACATTTAATTATATCATTCAAGATTTTTTGACTTGAAAACTACCAAGTGGAAAAAAGTTATCTTTACAATATCACTTTCTTTTGTGATTATTAACTTTCTCTAGAAACAATCACCACCTTATGATCATTTTTATTGTACATTAGTTTTATCTTAAATATTCAGATTCTCATGTAATTTATATTATTATTTTTTAAACCATTTACCATTTTACATACGGTGTTCACTTTTATAGTTATTTGAGTAATTGGAGAAATATTGATAAATTCATCTATTTTATTCAATACAGATATTTGTATTGATTAATTAAATAAATTATTTAACATATAAGAAATTAATTGTATTTTTTTATGTTATATAAAGGTACATCAATAGCCCATCAATTCATCGATAGGTTCTCATGAGACAAATTAGTTGTGTAAATTAGACAAGTTTCTACCTGTAGTTTTAAACCATCTTATGAAAGGTCTTGACAGTATAGGTTTTCAGGTGCCTCAAAAATGGCATCCAATAACTAGTAATTTTTTTTATTTTGATTCATTATTTATCATACATGATATTTTCACTATGATAAGGTCTATATATTCATTTAATTCTCATTTTATTGATTTAATGGCATGTGTTTTCAGTTTCTTACATTGCCATGTTGATTTTTCCATATCCAGTTATTTAAATGGAATGTGTTTTTAGATTTTTAAATTTTCATATTGTTTATTCACTTACTTATTTTTTTATTTATTTTAAGTCATGTGTGTTCAGATATTTACCTTTCCATAATTATTATACTCATTGATTCATTATTTTATCTAATGTACTTACTCTTACTGAGCATTTGAGCTCTCCCCTATTATGCTTCCTTTCCCCAGAATTACATGAAGTGTAATAATAAAGAGATTCAAGGATAATCTAGAGGGAATAAAGTTACTATCCTGAAAAAAAATATTTTAATTTTTGTAGTCATTTATAATACAGGACTCATGTATATATCTGGTTTACTAAGACTTTTAAATTGTTTGGTCCTTTGGGACGTGATTTACATGTATCTTATGCCAATGTAATGGTGTTAGGAACTAGTTTCGGGCTACTGGGGTTATGGTCTCTATAATTTTAGAATACTATGTTGAACATAGAAAACTCTTTTTTAACATTTTTAAACTTATGTAATATGTATTTTAATTAAAACTATTTTTAGTATGTTTATTTTATCCATTAATCTAAAAGGTGTAATTCAATCATGGATTGACCTGAAAGACACATAACTATTAATTATTTAATAATAAAACAATTAATATCATGTAATAAAATAGATTTATAATTTCATCCAAAATATAATTTTTATGCTTAAAAATACATTTTTTTGAAAAATAAATTTTTACACATACTGTGTGCTAATATTAAAATTCATTTTTATCAGAATAATAAATGTTATTTAAAAAATTGATTTCATATTCTTAATAATTATTTAAAAAATATATAATAATTTTCATTTTTTTATTCATTAAAAGTTTATTACTTTGGAATAAATTAATAACCACAATAAAAACCAAAAATGTTAAAATTAAAAAATATAAGAGTAAAATACATAAAAACATGTTAAAACAAGTTTTAAAATGTAATGTTGAGGATTTAAAAACCTTATACCTTTACCAAAAACATTATTTTCAATTATTGGATCCAATTTACCATCTAATAGTTCCTTTTCCTTTTATATTATTACAAAAAATGTCACTCCCTTTTCTTATAAAAGGGGCCTTCCAACACCCCTTTAAGGAAAATCTAAAAATTTGAATTGGTGTATAATCCCTAATAATTTTAATTCCACTAGAAACATTCTTCACATTTATAATCCTCTTTTCAAAATAATTTTTCCTAATTCCTCCATTTCAAATAGGTATTTCAATTGAAAGGTCAAATTCTCAATATAAGTACTAACCCCTCTCTAATCTTTTTCCTTATCGATAATTGCTCTCAAAACCTATCTTACCATTTAAAAAATTATGAAAAAATTATTACCTATATACTATTATGTTTTTATTTTTATAGAATAAACATTATTCAACTATTACTTTTCCCTTTGAAAAATAAAAACTCCATTTGTGCATATATACGGACTACCGCCTCCACAAAGAAATGTATTTCATTTTTTATCTAGTCTTTTTATTGATCCAAATATTTTAAAATATGATTAATTAACTTAATAATATATAAATAATATCATTATTATTATTTAATAATTATATTATTCCCAAAGAATCACTTTCTTAACCAACTCGCCCATCAACTATTGCATGTTCTTGTATATGTTAGTTTAACTACCTACATGAACAATGCTATAAATTTATGTCATGGATGACTATAAAAACTTATATACTAGTATTATTATACATTAATGATCAAATAATTATTTTTATTTTGTTTTGGAAAGGTTATATTAATATTTTACTTATAATTAATATACCAACCTTTTTTCATTAAAAAATATTGAAACAAATATCTATTAAGGAAAATAAACTATAAATAACTGTTAAATATATATTAAATTATTATAATTAAGGAGAATAAAATTAAATATATACAAATAATGTTCTTAAATAATTAATTAATATATTAATATTTTTTATACTAGAAGTTAAATCACTTTCGAATAATCCAATAATTAATGTGTAAGGGTTTTGTCTCAAATTTTTTCTACCTTGTTTCATTATTGTATTATGCACCTACCTTTTTTTATATGATGTATATACTACCACCTTGAAAAATTATATCATGATTCAATATTTATTCATGATATTGAGTTTTTTATTTCATTTTCACTCATTTGATGTATTTTGATTTTAATTTTAGAAATGAAATTTTGGTTTTTCATAACTCAATTTTCTTTCCTTAGCATATAAAGATTATTCTTGAAACCAATCCTTATAAGTTGATTTATTTTGTCCTATGATTTCATAAAATTTTAATTCCACTTCATTTTAAATTTATTTAAAAAAATCATAAATCCTTTTTGAAGGATTAATACTTTAATTATTATATAATTTTAAAGGGTGTTTCTTAACTCAATATCCTATCATTGAGTTATAATGATTCTTCTTGAACTTCATTATTGTAAGTTATGAAAATTATAACTTATGATTGAATTGTATTTCAATTTTACTTCCTTTTATCTAGAATTATATTTCTTCCTCATGAAATCCTTTTTAAGGTTCATTTATTATTTATATCCAAACACTATGAAATTACTCATCACTACTACCATGTTTCCATTCCATTTATAAAGGTAATTTGCATTGATTTTTGAATATTACTATGGGGGAATATTAAAAATATGAATATATATTTTTTCTATATTTATAACTATTTATTAAATATACAAGATTATATATTAGTTTCCTTAAATAACATTAAGTTGTGTATTTTTTTCATCCACTTTCTTTATCTAGGTATATTATGATCATGGAATTCCATTTATAGACTGGTGAAGGTGTTAATATCTTCTACGTTGTTCTACCAATATTTATTTTTATTGATTACTAAGGAAATTAGATTATGAATTGTATTTATATTCAAATATTTTATATTAGGACTACATTGGACTTAATTAGTGATGGGTGGATCCCAAAATTATATATCCCCTAGATGCATCTGTATGTCTTGTGAGATAAAATAACAGGGTATTTGGTGTATTCCTAAATAATTATTTATGATGTCTTGTAATGAGGCCTTGATGGTATGTTTATGATTTCATGGAACAATAACTTGATGGTAATATTATTATGTCAATCATTATGAATTACTTCACAATAAAATCAGTTATTTTAATCCATGTGATTATTTATGTTACTATTCATGGGTATAGTTTGTAACGACCCAAGTTTTCATCCCAAAATAAATATTGTGGTTCATAGTTTTCTCCACATGTAATAATAAAAAACTATACCAATATATACCATTATAAGGTAGAAATAAATAAGTTATTATAAATAGTGGTAACATAATTATAAAAGACATATATATATATATATGAAAAAAAATATCACCCTAAACATAATAATCAATTAGTACAGGTATGAAAATATTAAAATCACTTTTTTTATTATAATTTATTTTATAAAATTGATATTTTGTGAGTTTTTTATATTTAATACTACCATAATTTTTAAAAGGAATGTTAGTATCTGAAAAAAATGATTTCATATAAAAACTATTCTTCTAGATATTTTATGATTTTATTTTATTGTTAAATTTATAAACTTTTGGATGTGAATTTTAAAAAAAAATAACATAATTTTGGTATTTATCATGGTCATATTATCTTAAGATGAATATTTTTAATTTTTCTAAAATATTTTTTTTTTAGTTGAATAGTTAAAAATACTATTTTGAAAAAAAAATATGGTTTTTAATACATCACTTGAATATAACATGTAAAACCCCAAACTCCAGTATCCCTAAGCCAATGATTACTTTATTATATTGGTATAAGATACAATAAATCACATCCCAAAGGATAGAATAGTTTAGTAGTTTTGGTAAACACAATACATAAATTCTTCCCATTTTATCTTGGAAATAAAATCAAAAACATAGTGATAGTAATTATTATGTATCCTTGAATTCATTCAAATAATACTTATTCATATCCTTGGGAAAGAAAACAATATAAGGGTAAGCTCGGGTTCTCATTAAGGGTAATATAAAGTGGAAGTTATCATGAGTAAATAATGCATAATCAATATGATATAGTAAATAAGTAAAAACACATGTCATTTAATCAATAACATGAGAACAAGGAATAATATGGAAGGAATAAATGATGATAAAATAATAACATATAACTAATCACATGAGCAATAAACTTATACATGGATGTCATAATTGTTCAAATAATCACATGTAAATAAATAATTAATCTCATAGTGATGGTATTCATAATTTTGGACATCTTAAACATATCATTGAGTCCTTATTCCATGACATATAACATAAATGGGTAATGCCTCATCCAAATACCCAAAATAGTTTTTTTCATGAGACCTACTAATGAATCAAGGGGATATATAATTATAGACCCCACCCATCACTAAATTTCCAATTCATTATTCATATATTGAATGATAGATTTAATAAATTAAAAATATTCCTTATTAAAAAATATCTATATTAAGTAAATGATATAGAATATAAATATTTATAAAGTCAATCAAATAACATTCCAAGTAAAACTCCATCTATAGAAATGGTTTATGGTTTAGTAAATAATCATATCCATGATACAAATAATATGGATATTTAAAAAATATATAATTTTTAATGGTCACAAGAAAGTGAATGTTTCAAGAGAAAGTGAATGCCCAATTGATTAATCAAGAGATGAGAGATGACCATCAAAAAGTACATTTTTTAGTAAAATAGTTTCTTTTAAAGAATATATGAACTGGAAATAAATCAATTAAAATAATTTTTCATTAAATAGTTTTCTTTGAAAACTCAGTTAAAACTTATTCTAGAATATAAAGGGTGCAAAATGGTAATGGTGGCAGGATGGTCTGTTAATGTCGTATATGTTAAAAAACATTCCTTTTGACTTTTGTAAAGAAAGTTTAAAATGACTCATTTCAAGATAAAAATATAATTAATCCTATATTACCACATAAAAATTAAAGGATAAATTAAAATATCCTTTATAAATCATTTTTGTATATAAAAAAAGTATAATTAATTTTGAAAAGTATGGATGTGGAAGAAAAATATACCCAATCAAAAAGATGAATCAGATCAGATTTTATTTTAAACATACCTATAGAAATAGTAAAATTAATTAAATCATTAATCATAAAAAATAATTTTATATTCATGTTAAATAAATAAAATGGTCTGTATATACCCATCATAAAAATAAAAATGTTCAAGATACCAAATAAGTCTTAATGGATTTAAAGTTGAAATGAAATCACTTACCAATTTAGTAACTTTTGAATCATAATCCCCATAAAAGAATAATATTAAATGAAAAATTAAAAACCATGAGTTTAAAGATTCATGATATAACATATAAAGTGTAATTAAATACACCACACAAAATAAATTAGTGGTGAATATATCATATGTATCATAGAAGTAAAAATGAGATGAGAAACCCTTACTTCCGGTATAACTTCCATCGTACATGTTCAAACCTTGTATATAATAAATATATATTTATTATAAATATATTACATAACCATTATCATATATATCATAAAAATATGATTTATTTATAACCTTTGATCACCCCTTTATTAATAATTCTTTATTAAAATCATTGTTTCATGTGATAATTGCTTCGTTTTTCATATATGTTTTGATTCAGTAATTTAGTTCCTTGTAATTTTATCATGCCTCCATCATCTCCAGAATTTTATTAGTGTTATAAATATCATATAAATATATATCCAATATATTTATATTTAGATTCAACTATAAAAGGTAGATATAGGTAAATTATTTACAACATTCATAGAGATGGTTGGCCATACGTACGCATGACTGTTGTTTTCATATTTCGACGAATGTTAAAGGTAAATAATAATTAAACTTTCTATAATAAATTTTATATCATATATATTCATTAAATATATCCTTATTACCATCCATTTAAATATAAAATTAAAAAACAAATTGCATCGCTTCATGGAGGTGGTAGTCCACACGTACGCACGAGCAACGTTATCCTTTTACAATAGATTGGAAGGTAAGAAGATAAGTATGATATTAAAACATAATAAGAATAATTATTTCATTAATTTTTTATATATTAATTATTTACATATTTATAACTATCCTTGTATAGTAGTGATTAAAAATTATTTACACCGCTATGTGAAGACGGTAAGTTGTACGTACACATGAATGATGTTTTCTCTTTTTATAGGATGGAAAAGAGATAGAAATTGGTCCTACCATAATCATTATAAAATTATAGTATATTTATGACACTATATTTATTATTATTTTTTGGTTAAATTTTTTTTGATAATGTATAAGAATAAATAAATTTCAAAGAGTTAGTGAAGACGATCACCTCTTCTTCAATAAGCTTCCTTCATATCTCCTCATAAGGGACTTAGGGTTGATCTTTTTAGAAGAACATAACTTCTAGAATGTGGATAAGTAATTTTATAATATAATTTCGTAGGTTTTAGTCAAAATATATTGCTCAAATTGGGCTAGATAATTGATAAAGGGGGTGTCCTTTTATAATTCAGGGGAGACATATTCTTGGAATATCATAAAGTATTAAATTAATATAAATTAATTTTCATGTAAAAATGGATTCAAAATGATATAATTTGAATATAAGGTGATTATATGTTATTATTTTCTCATAAAATAAAATTTGGAAAAGTTTTAGATATTTTTTCATCCATATCTTTAATCTTTGACCCACCATTAACCATTTTTACAATTATCATAATATTAAAGGTTTATAGCATTTAATTATTAATAATGTTACGATAAAATAAAAATTTACCCATAAATAGAAAATGGATTATATTTTCAACCATATATCATCCCCCTTGTCATATTTCAATTTTTTTATTATTTTTAAATAATTTAATAAAATATTATTTTTATAAAATATCATTAATTTCATTTTTCATACTATTCAATTAATTTGAATTTAAATACATCTGAATTAAAATATAATCCATTAATACATCACTAAAATGTCATATTTATCTAAAAAATTATTGTAAAACAATAATTATTTTAAATTATATTAGTTTAATATATTTAAAATCATTTATTCTATCTTTATATTAATTAAATAAATTTTGTGTCGACATTGCACAAACATTTGACCCCAAATGGCCCGAAGGCCTTCATTTTTATTGATTTTTGATAACCCCCCTTTCAAGGGATGAGGGGGATAACCTTACAAGGCCTGTAGGCTCAAAGATTACATGGCCCTTAGACTTAAGAGATTACATGACCCGAAGGTCTTAGGGAATTCAACTAGACTATCTACAAGGAACTGCCCCTCCCCAACTTCTGCATCATGATAGTAGCTCTCTACCTTCGCATGGTCATCTGGCTAGGCTTCTCATGCAAGCACAGGCTGAGTATTTTGCCACTAAAAATTAAAAATAAATTATCATGATAAAAAAATTATTTATATTTCAAAAAAATATTTAGAATAATATATAACATATTTTTATCCTTATTTTGAAAGTTTAAAGTTAATAAAACAAATATAATGACATGTTTTACATTTTTTAAAATAAAATAAAGAAAATGTCAAAATCACAGCCAAACAAAAACCAAAAGCTCATATATTCCAAAATTGGATTTTTTTTTTATGAAATAGGTTCATCCAATGAAATAAAGTTAAGTCATAGGGTCATTTTCTAGTCCTTATTATAATACTTTTAACCTTAATTACCTAATTTACCCTTACCATGGTGACAATTATTTACTATGGTTACTATTCACAATGACAAAAAATAAAAGGGTTCTATTTAAAAAAATGGACCTGATAATTCAAAATTTGGAATTAATTTTTTTATATTCAATTTATATAAGTTTCATTAATTAATTTCAAATCAAAAATGCAACGAAAAATAGTTTTTCAATCATTACCTTTTTATGTACAAAATTTTTTTTAACCAAATTCAATCATAAAATTGATTCAAATTAACTTTATTGTATTATTAATAATATAATATAACTTATTTTACTTTTAAATAATTTTTAAAAAAATAATAATTTTAAATTATAAAAATATATATATAGTTTATAATAAAAATCAGTATTTTTAACTACACCCTGGAAAGTCAATCTTTTTAGAAAAATAAGAAGAATTCACCCTAATAAAATTTTTATATGTTTATTTAAAAAATTATGTTATTTTTATAAAATAAAATTTATATAAGTTACAAAATTTAATTATTATATTTTTTCTCAAAAATCAATAAAAAATTTAAAGAAAATGTATTTCTAAAGCATAAAATAACTTCACGAAAAATTGAGTACTTATTTCCTTAGAATTAATAAAAAAAATTATTTGTTATTTCCTTTATATATATATATATATTCTATAATTAAAATATTACTATTCATAACCACTAATTCCATGGCTAGGTTATAATAGTCATATAATAATATTTCTTGGTTTGTTTAAGCTCGGGGTTACTTGTCGTGTATGTTATTGAACATAATTTTCTTATTTTAAAATATTTGGGTGTTGAATAACCATAACCTAAAACTTAGAAAACCTTTTTCCTTATAAAATATATTTATTTTAAGTAAAATTATATATTTTGAAAAATCATGTTTGAATTAAAAATCTATATTTGATATTTTAGAACATGAGTAATATTTTTTCAAAAAATGTTTTGAATACATTATAAATTAGTATTTTAAAATTATTTTTTATCAATTAAATCATGTGAAATAGATTTAAAATTTAAAATCATAGGTTCCAAATTATTCAATTAGGGCTACTTTATTTTTATGCATAAAAATTAAGTTACATTGGTTAAATATTTGTTACCCTGGAAAACCCATTATTTTTCAACGAATAAATACTTTTCTAAATATTGGGTATTTCTTAAATTAAATTAATAAATTTTAAATTAAAAATATAATATGATGTTTGAACATATATAAAAATTAATTAACACTCATTTAATTGATAATCAATTCTAAATATGATTAACAACATTTAAAATGGAATTTTTCTAAAAACAATTTTCAAAAAAGTATATGTTTTTATTTAAAAGTTAATTTTATCCTATTTATAAATATAATTAGGTTAAATGGATCCAAAATTCAGATTTATCATGTTCAAATTTTTAAAAAGTTTCATATTATTCATTTCATGATATAATAATTGACATGATTAATATTTAATTAAGAGTAATAAGTGTTTAAATGACTAATATAAAGTGGATTGAAATTTCTAAATTTTACATGAAGTTTAGACCTTATAGAAACTATTTTTTTATTTTAAATTCATAAAAAATTGTCTCACCAATCATACCACACCTAAATCACCTAAATTTAATTATTTTCCATTCTTACTCCTTATTTAAGATTATTTTCCATGGAAATTTCCATTTTTCCCTTATAATAGAGACCACTTCAACCCCTACCATGCTTAACCTACCATTTGAATTCCTCATGAAACTCTTCCTCAGTAATCGATACAAGATTTACATTAAAAAAACTCAATCCTATTCACAGCATAATATAGACTAAGTCCTTTATTTCCAATAATACTTTCAAGAGGAAGCTCAAAGTCTTGACGAAGGTATCACATCTTTCTTAACCTTTAATTCTTATTCTTTATTTCATCTACCATATCTAATATATATGACAAATGAGAGTATGATAAAATCAATATTAATGATAATTTTTTATGTTATTATACTAATGTAATATCCCTTTTATTCCAACCTCCAAAACCACTTGAAAAAGAAAAATGTCGTCATGAGTATGTGCGAACTATTACCTCCATGAACGACATGTCTTATTTTTCATAACCACCTTTTATGGATGGTATAAAAATAATATTTACTAATATAATATAATATTTATAAAATTTTAATGATTATTAAATTTTAATATAATTTATTTTATACATTATTTCCATTCTAACAAAATCGGAGTGTCGTTCGTGTGTATGTGGGGACTACCACCTCAATAAGATGATGTTTCTATTTTATCTTCCATATAAACTAACATTAATGGACTTAAAAAAATTATGTTTATAAAAAAGGTTATTTAACAATCCATTAACATTATTTAACTATAATATGGTACATTACATAAGTAAATTTAGAAATAAATATTTGTAGTAAATTTGAACTCTAAAAAATACATATTAATTTAAATTTTCTAAATTGAGTCCCTTCATGGAGAACCTATTTAAATATATAAATTATGTTATAATGAGATATTAAAGTAAATAATAATATTATATTATGTATATTATGAAACTATTTGAAAAAACCTTTAATCATGGTCAACAAACTAAAAGTATTATGAATAAATTAACCAAACAACCCCGAGTAACTAACATAAGTAGGAATTGTATTATAAATAAGTAACAAAAGATATTAAATGGACATTATAAAATTAATGATATATAAATAAAGTAATTATTAAGATTTTTGATAAACTTAATTTTATTATTCGTCATTTTAAGTTCATAATTATTTTGGATAGAAGTAAGGGTTTCTATCTCAATTTCCTTTCATTGAGACATGTTTATGTTATACACCATGTTTACATTTGTATGGTGTACTTACTACCCTATTATAATTTTTATATCAATTTTAAGTTTGTATGGTGTAATTTCTAACCCACTGTGTGAATCTATTTTTTTTATGAATTAAGTGGACTATTGCAGAGTTCATTTCTCAATACCTCACCAGCCAGTGGGTGGTGGATAAGCACCAAGTTCCTGTAGGTTTAATCCAACCTATTGTGGTTCCATAGTGTAATTGGTAAACTCTATATATGGATTTTTATACTATACTTACATTATTATTGAAAGTTTAAGATAGTTTCTAGGTTACTATTAACCAACTAACCAAGTTATCTCACTTCCTACCTATTTGATTGAATAGTATGATAGAGAGATTGGGATGTATGTACACAAATGAAATTTCGAGATTTCGTGGGGTACCCTAAATGATTATATATAACTATAATAAATTATTTATGTCTTGGTTATGGAATATCTTGTGTGATGCATTTGGGACCTTAGTATATTTGATTATGAGTTTCAACACCTAGATAAATAGTCAAAATAGAAATATTCAAGTTCCTGAGGATATATTGTGGGATTGTGTATTATATTTGGGAAATATTTAGTTTGATGACCAACCATTAGTATATTTTTAATGAATATAAATCCTATAATGTATTATTGTAATGGCTCTTTTCAAGTCCTTGTATGTGATATCTTGTAAGTCACCCCTTTACTAGACATAGACTAGTGAGTCATCACTTATGGGACCTAAGCTAGTGCGACTAGTGATAGAGAAGGTACAGGTGATCCATAAGCACATAAGGATAGTAAAAAACCATTATAAGTCCCACATAAACATGATATAGAGACATTTTTAATTCATAGAGTGAGAAAATGTGTTCATGAAGGTCTCATCTCAGTGTGGTTTTAATAGGTTTTTTTGGGATACTAAGTTATACCAAAATTTTATTAGACCCTTATATATTTTTATCAGGCTAAGTGATGCTTCTTATCTCCTAATTTTACCCTGATAGATGGAATGGATGCATTATTTTTTCCATGTGGTATAATTGTGGTGGTATGTGCATGATCATTTTCATATTATTGACTGGGGTGAACTGGATGTTGAGGATGACATTACCTTTACATGGTACATAATGGATATCAAGGATTGGTATGAGAAGATACTTCTTGGGTGAGTTATTCCCTTGGTTCATTCATTATAACATTATAATAAAATATTATAGAGCTTGATTAAATGTCACAACCATATGTGATCTTATTTTCCTCACCTATTTTCATGATTTTTACTTTTCTTAATGAAAATCATTAAAGGTGGGGAGGATGTAGTGACTCAAATTTTTTTAATAATGCCTTTGAATACTTTTAATAATATTTATAAGGGTAGTTGTGAAGTTGGTTTTTTATTTTATCATTATGGAATTTAGAAATATATATTTTATATATATAATATATTATTTTCATTTGTGTGTGTCTGGACATTAAATTTCTCCAAAATGGGATCTGGAATATAAATATTGACAATGTAGTTGTGTATGTGGTGATATTTTTTTTTGTAGAAGAGATGTAACAATTATTTTTATGATTTGGACCACAAGGAAGAGTATTAATGGTAATTATTTAAATTACTGATTTATCCAAAACAAATATATAGTTATTTTTATTTGTAGGAATAGACATGGAATTGACATATGTTAGTAAATGTACCTTGAATAATTTTTGGGTTTATTTATTGATAAAAATGTTAGAAGTATCAAAAAGTAGCTTAAAAGTTCATGATAATAGAAAGATAATTTTTAGAGGAAGTTGTAAGGTTCTCTAGGAATTTATACCTACATGACTGATACCACACCATAGAATTCTTGGTCATGCTATGGTGGTTACAAAATGGATAACATAGTGGAACCATGATGTGTTGAATGTAATTTTTTAGTGGAAAAATACCTGTGTAAAATGGGGGCTAGAGGCATAGGCATTTTGGAATCTATGCTTGAGTTTGAAGGTATTGAATGAAAAAAATCAAAGGTAGAAACCAACCTTTTATATTTAATATCCCCCGGATTGATGTGTAAAATTTCTAGACACATTTGTAAGGTTTTTATTTTAATTGGTGAGTCAAAATTGGAAACTAGTGGTGACCACACTGTGGTGGATTCCATAATGGATTTTCATTATCCTTGTTAGAAATGAAGAAGCATGTTGTGGTAATTTTGGTTGTTATGGGTGACTCATTTGTGGATATTTGAATTTATGCGTTAGAGAGACATTTCACTATATTCCAAGGAATTTTGAGTATCATCTTTCTAAATATGAAGAGGAAATGATAAAGGTGATCATGGTGCTAATAGTTTTGAAGGTTTTTTCCTCATGAAGTATTATGACATGGTTAACAATGTTTCATTCCAAGGTGTGAAGATTAGAGGCTTATTTGGAAGTAATCTCTATGAAATTTTTTGCATGTATGATTGGAAGATATAGGTTCCATGTCATGGAGGATTTGAGATAGTAGATGTGTATGATTGAATTTCTTATCTTTAATGAAGGAGACCTGGGAATTAAATTAGTGAACTATAATTTAAATTAGATGAGGTATTTAGATGAATTTTCCACATTCAATAAAGGTGTATTGAAGATCTATCTAAACCAAAACATTGTTATTATTTAAAGATATTAGATATATATTTCTATTTTAAAAGGATGTATAATTACTATGGAAGATATATATAGAGTAATAGATCTTAGAGAGTTATATAAAAATATATAATTTTCATAATTCTCTTGTAAATTCAATGGAATGAGATTTAGGAGGAAATCTCACAGGAGGTTCATGATGTTCATCAGTGGATAAAAGAGTGGTATAATTGATACACCCCTATTAGTGTAAACTTTCCCTTTATTCATGAAGATCAAGTAAATAACACTCATAGAGGAAATGATCTATTAAATTTTTTGATATTAGTGAGTTATTTATTTTTTGTGAGGGTTGTAAACTTGGAGACTCAGTGTAGCCAATAAAAATCATAACCATCAAGAAGTTAACTTAGTATTTCAAGTGCCCAGCACATTTTTATTCCATGCTCCTTGGATTATCCTAGTTTTGGTGAACCAAGTAAATTTTTTGTGTCAAATTTTTACTAATTTATCACTTCATAATAGTTTTTAGAGAGAGTTTTGTTTCTAATAATTATAGAACAAAGACATTGGTAAGGGTTGTTAGAAAATGTCGGCATACCCTGATTCACCACAAACCCCCAATCTTGGGGTATTTTTCTTTCATAGAAATATCAAGTGGTATCAAACCTAATGGTTGTTATAAGAGTATTACCTCTCATAAGTGATGGAAGTGTAAATCAAACACATCAAAATTCTAATCTTAAATGAAAATAATTTTAAAATATAGAATAATTGGATGAAAAAATATTTCTAATCATCAGGAATTGATGTTTACACGGCTTCTATACATATTATATTATTCATCATTGAGATAATACAATTATCAAATAATTTCTGAAGAAAGCTTTATGTTAACTCCAAAGGATTCAACATATTGGGTGGTTCATTATCCAATATTTTGTATATTAAGATAATATCATGTAAATTCTCACATGCCTTTTGGGAAAATGTTCTCAACATCTATGAAGGAGATTCTAAAATGTATAAATCAAAATTTCCTATACAAAAAAATAATTTCATGGTTTTAAGGATTCACTAAAATGATTATATGTATTTTTTCTTTAATTTAGTGAACATCAATATGGAGTACATGAATGAACTTAGATAAAACCACAATGATCTCAAAATAATGAATAGATTCCACATAATATTACCAATACATTGCAACACAAAGGTATCATTTCCTCAAGACAATGAACCAAATGTGGTAATGTTGAATAGTCTTCACAATATTCACATTATATACAAGATGAGGAAAAATTAAAACCCATTCCTTTATAAAGTATAATTCTATAGAATTTGAATTCAATGAAATAGATAAACTTTCCAGAGAAGATGATCCAAAAGATGGTAAGATTGATGATATGATGTATTTATTTTCTTCAATCTCAAATAAGAAAAATAAATATTCAAATGAATATTTACACTTTGTTTAATTCTCTTTATAAATTTGGTAATATCATATAAAATTGAGAAAAAAATATAACATAATGATGAAGAAGAGGAACCAATAAATATACTCTTAAAGGGGATAAAAGGATAGAGGTATTAATAGTAGAAATTATTAAAAAATAAGAACTTAATATCCTAAGAATAAGTGAACTTCGAATAAACTAAATTAAAAATAGTTTAGGAATTCAAATACTTCGATAAGAAAGTTACTATAGTTAATATATTGAATCCTTAACAAGAGTAAGGTGATGATGAAATCATTTAATTTGAGTAAATATTAAACTTAAAGGTTGAACTAGAATCTACCCTTAAAGAAATTGATGTTTAGAGTTCTATAATATAAAGGTCTGATGGGGTTCTACACAATTCCAAAATCTATATAAAATAGAAAGAATAATAAAAATATGATATGAATGGTGAAATTTAATGGATTTAATATAATAAGTCTAGTAACTCCAATAAGGAAATTACGCTCAATATCAAAATTAAAAGGTAGTCCTAGATTATTGATATAAAGACTACTCTTTCAATGATCATCTCAAAAAGGATCAATAAGGGAATTACTGAGAAGGATAATGCTGTAGAGATTTCATTAAAAGCAATGAATCTATTTGGAGTGTATGTCCTTGATAAAGGGTTAACTTCACACATGAAAAAAAACTATAATATTATCATGGGAATCAAGTAAAACACATAAGGTGTTGTTTGTTTTTTCAATAATGGATACTTAAATATCATTGGCTCTAGAAAATACCAAATAGTAGGCAAGTACATTAGGTACACATATTTATTGGTGTTTGAAGTTATTCATCACAATTTACTAAGAGTAATTTAATTTTGTGACTTGGGGAATGTTTTAAACTTTAACAAGAAGTCTTGTATCATCAAAGAAAAATATGGTACTACTGTAATTCAAGGAAATTTTATAAAAGAGAATGTTTAACTCATTAATGGAGAATATAATGGATGCTTCCTCTCTAATGAATAAGAGACTGAGATTTAACACAGAAGGATTATCAATTTATTGAAAAATTAATTATATGACTTTGTGAATAATAGAGAAGCATGTTATATCTCTAATAATTCAAGTTAATGAACCCAGACATGTGACACATTCCAAAAATGTAAAATCATTCAAAATACTAAAAAAAATGATAATAATTCTATAATATTGTTTCAATTAGTAAATGTTGTTATGTGTGAACCAATATTATAAAATTAAATGGATATAAAATGTTATTATGTGATATTCAGCGATGATTATATTATGATGGAATTCATGATGGTAATCTCCCACAAATTCAAAGAGTTCATCTGTATTATTCATTATTAGAGATTGGAGGAGAATTCTCATGCTGAAAAATGAAAATTTATTGACTAAAAATTGTATGAAATTAAATAACAATTAGGTTGAAAAATAATTTGAAAATCATAGTATTTTGTGTGATATTTCAATGGTGATTACTCCTCAATAAAATTGAGACTTTTAGAGGAGGAAATTTATTTTTAAAAATATGTCTCAAAAAATGATCATTGATAATGATTATCAAAGAAATTTTAAAAGGAATTGGTGATTAAATAATTTTATATCTCAAAAATATATTTAATATATCTTAATAATTATAAGACACCCTATGATATGTGGTATAGAAGAATATAATTTTGAAGTACTTTCAAATATTTGGAAGTAAATGATTTATTTAAAAAAATGAGATGAATCAAAAGTTTGAAACTCATGGTGATAAAGGTATATTTATTGGATACTCATATAAATTCAAGTTTTATAAATTATTTAATAGGAGGATTCAAAAAATTATTAGTTTTAAATTTATATCTATTTTATAAAATAAAAATATTTCACAAACTAGTAAGCAGTTTTCACAAAAAAAAAGTAATGAAATATCATATGGTGATAAAGGGAGAAGCCTCAAGGGATAACATGTGGATATAGAAAACTCATAGGAAGACACCGATTATGGAGAAATCATAGTATTTTAAATGGTTACAAGAATTAAACTAACATGGTTTAAATTCATGGATGAAACATCATAGATGGTTGAACAACTCTGGTAAAAACATGAAAGATGCAGAATCTACCCCAAACTTTTTTATAACCACAAGTAGAGTTTATATTTGTAAAATAGAATTAAAAAGATGAAAATTTGGTTAAAATGATAGATAAAGAGATTAAATATATTAAAATTAATGAAACATTTGAAATTTTATCAAGGCTTAAAGACAAAAAAAAGTCATCTGAACCAAATGGGTGCTCCATAATAAAATTAATTAAGATAGTGATGTGGATCATAAAAAATAATATTTTATGTTAAAGGGGTGTTCTTAAATAAAGGGTGTTTATGTTGATGAGAGTTATGAAATCATTACTCAGTTTTATACAGTTCTATTTCTTATGGAAATATCAGTGTAAATAGTATTTAAGGTGTATCAAATGGATTTTGAATCGGTATTCCTCAATTTAGTTCTGAAATATGAAGTTCAAATTAGGAAAATCAATGTATTTCATGTAATTAAATATGATAGGAATGTGTTTCGGTTGAGTAAAGTTTTATATGGTATGAATCAAGAACTAAGATCTCGATATTCTAAGCCTAATCAATACCTAATAAATATTTGATTCCAACAAGGAGAACTTGATCACAATATCTACATCGAGAAAAAGAATGATCAATGAATATTAGTGCTCATTTATGTGGATGAAATAATATCTATAGTATTGGATGATGAAAAATGAAAGTTACTTATGGAAAACATGATGTGTGAGTTTGACATTTCCATGATTATGGTGTTACCATTTTTTCATTGGATTACAGGTAACTCAAATAAGGTAATAAGCATTTTTTATCAATCAAAATATGAAAAAAAAAATGATCAATATATTTAGAATAGATTATTATTGTCAAATGGTAACACCTATAGTAACCTATATGAAGTTTTAAAAATATAATGATGGAAATGTGGTCAATATAACTAAATATATGAAAATTATTAAAAGATTATTATACCTAAAAGAGACGCAACCTATCATTGTATTTTTCAAATACCAATACAATCACTACTGAAGTTTTCCCAAGGAAATTCACATGGTTTAAGTGAAATTAATTCTTTGATTTATTAATAGTATGGTATATTTTGTGTTTTTTTATCATATAACATCCAATTAAGAGTTTTGGGGATACACTATTGTTGATATGGTTAGTTCAGTGGATGATAGTAAGTCAACTTTGAGAGATTCATTTTTCTTGGAGGTTTGTGAATTTATTGGAAAATAAAGAAGTAATAAGTTATATCATATATCACTATGAAGGCTGGATACATTATTGTAACTTTGGAGTGTACTAAACTACTATGTTTAAAGGAACATCTTGAGGATTTTGAAATTAAGGTGAAGTCTGTTATTGCAATAAGGTCTGATAACTCGAGTTCTATCAATATTATCAAAAATAATCTCCATCATTCAAGGAAAAAGAATGTTGAGATAAAGTATCAATTCCTTAATCATAAGGTTTAATAATATCTGATAAAATTAGAGTATGTGATTTCATGAAATCAAATTATAGATATCATGATGAAGTCACTACCCAATTTTGAGTTTCAAATTCATCATTTGGATCTTGGATTCCATCTATCTCCATCCAAATAGATGTTTTAGAGAAGGGATCCCACTACACATGGAGTTTTCTATTTATATCAAATTATAGTGACTCTATCATGAATTAATTGTTTTGATTTAAAACCCTTTCTTGTGAATTATTATAGAAGTTATCTTAGGTTCATCAAAAATGGGGGAGAAGTTTCTCATAAGTTTTTGGGAGAATATATTTATAAGATATACATGGGAGAATTTTTACTTCACTATAGATGAATAATTCTAGGATCATACAATCCTATTAGAAAATGGGGAGAAATCCTATAGTGATGTTTTACAAAAGGGGATTTCTTGAATATTTATTCATGGGGATTAGTAGATTGGATAAGTATTTAAGAGCATGTAAATCATGGAAGTGTTTTCATGAGGATATTTTCATTTAATTATTTTTTTTCTCATGATGATATTGGATCATATGGGTATAGAGTTGATATTTAGTGAATTCTTGATTCACTTTGTAAAGTCTAAGAGTTTAAGCTATGAATTAGGTTAGTTTTGGATCTCTCTATTTTGAATGGATTGAATCTATTTTGGAAGGATTTTGAATAAAACCCAAATGGGGATATGTTTTTCAAAAATACCATGAATTATTTTTTGCATTTTTTTTCTTAAATGGGTGTTATAAGTATTCCAAAGTAGAATAAAAGTTCATAAGAAAATCGAGATAAGTATTAGAGGATGTTTGAATGTGATTAAGTTCTTCCCATGAGACAGGAATCATGAGATGTCATCCTTGGTCACATGTTTTGGTTTATAAATGGTGATCATAGTGGTTTTATTTTGTGTTGAATTGTAACAATACCTACATAAAATGGAGATCAGAGGTATTGTCATTATGGAAGCTATGGTCAAGATTGAATTCATTGAATAAAAATGAAAAGGGTAGAAACATCATTGTATAGGTGATATATCCTAGGTCTATGTGTAATATTTTTAAAGTAATGTGTAATATTTTTATTTTAGGAGGATAGTATAAATGATAAAATAGTGGAAACTATATCATGGTGGATGATAAAGTGAAATTTTAGAATCCATGTTAGAAATGGGGAGGTATACTACTGGTGTTTTGGTTATCATGGAGGATACAAGTAGAACTATTTGAGGTAGGATGTTATATATCTCATACATCATGGTCCAAGGTGTGTTGGGAATTGGGATTTTAAATCAGAAGAGGAAATGGGCAAGTTGGATGTCATGGAAGTCAGTTTCCCTGGTAAAGGGCTATGTTATGGTTATCATTATGTTATGTCATCATGTATATATTATAGGCTTTTTCCAACAAAATATTAGTAGAATTTTTTTAAAGTATGATTGGTGGATATAAGTTTCACACCATGGTCAAGTCAAATAATTATATTTAAATGTTAAAATTTTATATCTTTCATTAATGATACATAGGAATTAAGTAAGTGGTCAAGACTCAGATTTATAGATGGTATTGGATTAATTTTCCACACTTAACAAAGGGGGATTAAATATCTCTCTAAAGGTAAACATGTTGATTCTTAAAATGTATAAGAGATATATTTCTCTTTAAAAATGAGGAATAAGGATCATGGAAGATACATAGAGACTAATAGAGCTCAAATAGTTATAGAAAAATATAGGAGTTCCAAACTTTTATTATGAAGTAAGAGGAAGGATATCTATAAGGTATTGTCACTAGAGGTTTGTGAAGTTCATCAGTGTCTAAGTGTGAAATTACTATTTATTCATGAAGATAAATGAAAAAAAAAACACTAATGGAGGAATTGATTTATTCAAGTGTGTGAGAAAAGTGGGTTCCTTATTTATGTAAGGGTTATAAACCTAGTGGTTCAGAGCATCGACTTTAAATTGTAACCAAGAGGATGTGAACTTAGTCTTTTATGTGCATGAAACATTTTTGTTGTATGATACTATGATTATTATGATTTGGGTAAAAAATTTAAATTTATTATGCCCCTATTTTACTGCATTATATCTTCATATTAATTGTGAGGTAGAGGATTACTTATAAAAAAATTTGTAATGTGATCATTAGTGAGGGTCATTGGAATGGTTCAACATGCCCTGATTCACCCCTCCCCCAAGGGTATTTTCCATATATGGGACCAAAAACATGTCATATTAGTTTTAATATGGATTCTTATATATATTTTTTGGATAGATATTTTGTATTGTTTTATTAGTATTTATAAGGAAATTTAATTAAATTATGAAAGGAATTTAATAGGGGATATGATGGTTTTATGGTGATAGTTTATGGAGAGGAGTAATTTCACCCATCTTATTCATTATATCCCTATTGGAAATCCACCCCCACTATTCCTATTAGTATCTCTTATTGTTAGTGGATAAAAATATTTATATATTCTTCTCTCCCTCTCTATGTAACAAATAATGGTTCTTCATGTTCTATGAATTCTTCAATGTGGTGTGGTGATGAACATGGGTTGAGGCAGAATCATTGAAGTGAAAATATATCACCATCGAGGTTGGCCTTTATTATTTTATTTTACTCATTCTTCCCCATTATAATTTTTTTATTCCAAAAAGTGATTCACCAGTGAAAAATATAATAAAAAATCAAAATTATTTTATTTATCTCTCATGAAATGTGTAATGAAAATAAATTTCTTGTTTCAAAAATTATTGTTATACACCTCCTATTATTTGAATATTTATTGTGACATCAAAATGATAAGGTTTTAAAGAATATTTGATTGAAATGTTAATTTGAATTATTTTCTCATTGCATGAATAATTAATTTTATAATTAAAAATTGTTTATTATTTGACCATGTTAAATTTAATTTATGATAATTATTTAATATTTCATGTGGGGTTAATATGGGCATGAATCCCATATGTTTACCAATAATTTTAACTTGGGGATTATTCTTGGTTTATTTTTCTAACAGGGTTTGTTCGTGTTGATAATTATTATTATTGCAATTATTTACTATTGATAAATTAATATTTGATAAATTAAATGTTTTCAATGTTTATAATATCTTGGAGAGATTTATACCATGATTATTGAATTTATTTCTTTCTAATAGTCATATTTTCCATTGAATCCAAATGTGAAACTATTATTGGGTGCCCTGATATTCCATAGAGTACCGATCACTTGGTTATTGCTCTTATGTTCTTCTCGCTTGATTTTGATCATGGTTACACGATGTTACATAGAAGGTGATCAAAGAAACCCCAGTTTAAGTGTATTTTATTTTAAAAGAGATAGGTTTTTAGCATAATTAAGGTAAATTTTTAATGAAAATTGATCAAACCACAAAGTATGGATAGAAATAATCCCTTGGAGGTGCGATGGAGGCCCCTTGGGCATCAAAGTCAAGTGGTTCCAATAAAGAGGTTGGAGGTAGAGGTGACATCACAGTTTCCATAGGAGAAGGTGCTGAAGATTTGAATTTATTGATTACACTTTGTTTAATCATCCAGATTACATGCCATGAAGTCCATTATTTATGGTGTTAGGGTTTCATTGTTTTATAAATATCATGGTTTATGTTAATTATGGTCAAACTTCATGTATTATGGAACCAAGTGACTTGGAATTTACTCCATGTACACCTTATGTTAATGTATAAGACCCACACATTGTGTTGCATGTAACATAATACATGTAGTCCACACTTTGTAACACCCTGACCCAAATCACCCAGCCTGAGCTAGAGTTCTTCAATACCTCGTGTTCACCTCCCCATATACAAGAGGTTTCCAACTAGAGATGAGGATCAAAATGGTTCCATGGGGATATTATACCCCCAGTAACAATCACCATACACCATAATTACAATAAAAATAAATAAACAACCCAAATCAACTCAATGGAAACTAAAATAATATCATCATAATATAATAAATAGAATACAAGTAATAAAATATATACCAAAAGACTCCTAATATTTTGATTCAACAAATGTTTGATAACCAAATAAAATAACCTAAAATACTGCAATAATAGTTTTGAGTATGCATCCCCTCTATCCCCCAAGATCCACCTACTCGTCTCCTTGATACATGTCCCTTTCCCTTTGTTGGATCACTAGCCATGAAATCTATGCACTCATCAAGATTCTCATACAGGGTGTGAGTATAAACCCAGTAGTATTCCATCAATTCATTCATAATATAAAGTTCACATGTATATAAAGTTGTATATCATTATGGAAATTAAATTCCCAAACAAGAAACCAATCATATGTGGGGTGATCATGCATTAACCAAAATTCCACAATATTTGGTCATACCTTATTTGGATCTATACTGGAGGAAATGTCTCATGTGTCATCACATATCATATTAGGCCATAAGGTCAAAACATGCCTTATATCAAGTCCCATATCCAATCATTCCCTAGGTCAAACAAAAAATTCTCCACTCCCTTGGATTATCCTCAGGTTAGGACACAATGCCACTATTCCACTTCATCTATTGGGTCAAACCACAAGTTCATCACACCCCTATTTCAACCTTGGGTTGGGCCATTAGGTTCTTATACCCTATAAACTATCTTGGGTTAGGCCACAAGGTCTTTATACCCCTACCATATCTTCAGGTCCCATAATTATCATCTTCACACATCACACTAGCTCATCACTACTAGATTTTTAGGTATTTGCAACGGGTTATTTGTGACGGGATCCCGTCGCAAATAAGTTTTAGCAGTGGGGTCCTGTCGCAAATAGCTCGTTGCAAAAAACGGCGGCGTAAAGAATAATATTTGCGATGAGCAACTTCACCATCGCAAATAAGTCTCCGATTATATACTTTATATACATATAAAATTTTTGCGACGGGGTCGTAATCCCGTTGCAAATACTTTTTTAAAAAAAAATTATTTCGACTATTTGTGACGGGTCCTTCGCAAATACTCTTTTGCGATGGGTCCCTAATCCCGTTGTAAATACTTTTTAAAAAATTATTTAGACTATTTGCGACGAAAACCCGTCGTAAATAATAAATAAATTTTTTTAAAAAATAAATTTAATAAAATTATGATTATTGAAAAATTAATTTTAATATTATTAAAATAATTTAAATAAAAAATATATTAAAATTATCAATATTTACAAAAAAATATAAAAAAATAATAAATTATTATTATTATTATTATTATTATTATTATTAAAATAAACAAACATTAAAAAATATAATACTGAAAAATATATTTAATTAAATTATGATTAATGAAAAAATAATATTAATATTATTAAAATAATAAAAAAATAAAAAATATTAAAATTATTAAAATTCTCAATATTCACAAAAAAAATCATAAAATATTAAAAATTAAATTATCTAATATTCATGCCAATATAAAAGACAGAAACTATAAATAGTTCATATTACAACAAATGTTAAATTCAAATGTTTTTAACATAAAAAAAATCACTGGGGGTCATCTTCTGGAGGAGGTGGAGGATCTGAAAGAGATGGTGGAGGAAACTCCATCCCCAAACTACGAGTCAAACGGCGCATGTACTCCATCTGCTCCTGATGCTACTGTTGTCATCGATGCATCTCCTCCTCATGCTTCTGCTTCTACTCCTGCTCCTGCTGATGCATCTCTTCTTGTTGTTTCTACAAACTCTCTATAAGGTAATTCTGAGCTCATAACTGCTCCTGATACTGTGAGGTAGAATATGATGCCTCTCCACAAGCTCCTCTCGAGCTAAATTCCAACATCGCTGTAGTACCATAATAAGTACCAGGAGTCACATGAGAGCCAACGACTCATTTTCACCAGAATATAAGATGCATTCATTTTCACATGCATGAATCTTCCGATAACTAAGGCCCGGATTAGGAACCAGCCTCTTAATCTCATAGTAATTTGCAGGCAACACATTTCCTTCAAGTAACAATATTTTAACCAAAGAAAATATCTAATCAAAACAGTTGTTTGACATTTCATTATCTGATTTAATAGCCATAAATTTTGCAACCGATTCTAATTTTCTTATCTTGCAACCAGGATATAATGCATCCTCCGCAGACCACAAAAACTCATAAAATTTGGATGGTGCCATCTCAGGAGTTAAATCGATATCATCGTGAGTTTCAGTTTGTTGAATAGATGGACCTGCAACATCATGTACTAAATTTTGGAACCATGATAGATCTGGAATCAAATTATTAGAATCTTCTCTAGAACTGTGTTCATCATGTTGTTACCAAAAAACATAATCTGGTTAAAAACCAAACCGTAAGAGATGTCCCACAACCATGTCAAATGTGTCAAACATTCTCAGAGCACATTTTTTACATGGACACTTAATTGTGCCTTCTGAAACATATTCTGGTTTTGATGATGCAAATGATAAAAAAGATTCAACACCCTCAATATATACAGGATTTAAACAAGAACCATTTGGATTTCTACGCTGATTTATCCAAGTACAATCATCTAATAATTACTGATGTCAATTTCCTTGTTCCATATTTTTCTACAAAATATAAAATCATCACTGTTTTCGAATAATTTGAAATTATAAAAATACGCTATGAAAAAAAAATATAACTAATTACTACTACTTCTTAATAATTACCATTAATTAAGGGCGACACAATTTCCAATGGATTGACGGCTCCTCTTTTGTCTCATGGCTCATTTATTTGCATCTTTCACACATTGAAATCACAATGAAGAATATGGTCGGAGGTATGCATATTCATTCTCGTATACACGAGAATGAATATGCCTATCTCGAACCAGATTCTTCATTGTGATTTCAGTGTGACAAAGATGCAAGTAAATGAGTCGTCGGACAAAAGAGCCCCCTTTTCGTTGATGAATCGTCTTCTTCCAACTTTCACTGCCTGAAAACATTATCAAAAATGAGATCATATAAATGCATATCCAATCTCGTGCATATGAGATTGAATGTGGCTATGTAGTAGCACATTTTTTATAATATTTTGAGTCGGTGAGAGTTGAAAGGAGAAAAGTCATCGAGCAAAAGGAGTGCCGTCAATCCACTGGAAATTGTGCCAAGTTCTTAAAATTTATTAAAATTTATTAAAATTTATTTCTAACTATTCTTAACTGTTCCTAACTTATTATTCCTATTTATTAATATCTATTACTATTTATTACTAACTATTACTATTTATTACTAACTATTCCTATTTATTACTAAATGTTCCTATTTAATAATAACTATTACTATTTAATACTAACTGTAACTATTTATTACTAATTGTTACTATTTATTACTAACTGTTACTATTTATTACTAACTATTACTATTTATTACTAACTCTTACAATTTATTACTAACTATTACTATTTATTACTAACTATTACTATTCATTACTAACTATAACTATTTATTACTAACTATTACTATTTATTCCAATTTATTACTATTTATTCCTATTTATTACTAATTACTACTAATTATTCGTAATTATTACTAATTATTCCTAATTATTACAAATTATTACTAATTATTACTAATTATTACTAATTATTACTAATTATTACAATTTATTACTAATTATTACAATTTATTACTAATTATTACAATTTATTACTAATTATTACAATTTATTACTAATTATTACAATTTATTACTAATTATTACAATTTATTACAATTTATTTCTAATTATTACAATTCATTACAAATTATTACAACTTATTACAAATTATTACAACTTATTACTCATTATTACAATTTATTACTAATTATTACAATTTATTACAATTTATTACTAATTATTAAAATTTATTACTAATTATTACAATTTATTACTAATTATTACAATTTATTACTAATTATTACAATTTATTAATAATTATTACAATTTATTACTAATTATTACAATTTATTACAATTTATTACAATTTATTACAATTTATTACTAATTATTACAATTTATTACTAATTATTACAATTTATTACTAATTAATACAATTTATTAAAATTTATTATTAATTATTCCTAATTATTACTAATTATTACAATTTATTACTAATTATTACAATTTATTACAATTTATTACTAATTATTACTATTTGTTACTAATTATTACAATTTATTACTAATTATTACAATTTATTACTAGTTATTACAATTTATTACTAATTATTATAATTTATTACTAATTATTACAATTTATTACTAATTATTACAATTTATTACTAATTATTACAATTTATTACTAATTATTACAATTTATTACTAATTAATACAATTTAATACTAATTAATACAATTTATTACAATTTATTACTAATTATTCCTAATTATTCCTAATTATTCCTAATTATTACTAATTATTACTAATTATTACTAATTATTACAATTTATTACTAATTGTTATAATTTATTACTAATTATTACAATTTATTACAAATTATTACAATTTATTACTAATTATTACAATTTATTACAATTTATTACTAATTATTACAAATTATTACTAATTATTACAATTTTTGACAATTTATTACTAATTATTACAATTTATTACTAAGTATTACAATTTATTACTAATTATTACAATTTATTACAATTTATTACTAATTATTACAATTTATTACTAATTATTACTAATTATTACTAATTATTCCTAATTATTACTAATTATTCCAATTTATTACTAATTATTACAATTTATTACTAATTATTACAATTTATTTCTAATTATTACAATTTATTACTAGTTTTTACAATTTATTACTAATTATTACAATATATTACTAATTATTATAATTTATTACTAATTATTACAAATTAGTACAATTGTTACTAATTATTACAATTTATTACTAATTATTACAATTTATTACTAATTATTACAATTTATTACTAATTATTACAATTTATTACTAATTATTACAATTTATTACTAATTATTACAATTTATTACTAATTATTACAATTTATTACTAATTAATCCAATTTATTACAATTTATTACTAATTATTACAATTTATTACTACTTAATACAATTTATTACTATTTATTACAGTTTATTACAAATTATTACAATTTATTACTAATTATTACAATTTATTACTAATTATTACAATTTATTACTAATTATTACAATTTATTACTAATTATTACAATTTATAACTAATTATTACAATTTATTACTAATTATTACAATTTATTATAATTTATTCCTAATTGTTACAATTTATTACTAATTATTACAATTTATTACTAATTAATACAATTTATTACAATTTATTACTAATTATTACAATCTATTACTAATTATTACAATTTATTAGTAATTATTACAATTTATTACTAATTATTACAATTTATTACTAATTATTACAATTTATTACTAAATAATACAATTTATTAGAATTTATTACTAATTAATACAATTTGTTACTAATTAATACAATTTATTACAATTTATTACTAATTATTACAATTTATTACTAATTATTACAATTTATTACAATTTATTACTAATTATTACAATTTATTACTAAATATTACAATTTATTACTAATTATTATAATTTATTACTATTTATTACTCATCATTACTATTTATTACTATTTATTAATAATTATTAATATTTATTACTAATTATTAATATTTATTACTAATTATTACTATTTACTATTATTTAGTACCAATTATTATTAATTACTACAAATTAATTATATACATTACTAATTATCGTTAATAATTACTAATTACTACTAATTATTAAAAAATTATTACTAAAAAATTCAATTTATTAGTACAAATAAACACTCATGACAAAACAATTTAAATTAAATTTAATTACAACTAATCAATAATAAAAAAAATTAACATAAAAATTTGAAATAAATAATAAACTAAATAAAACATAAATACCTTTAAACTGGATTTGCTATTTATGTAGACGGCTTCACAACTTCTTCGTGACCAAAAAAACTAACTTAGAAAAATTTTCCCTCTGAAATCAAAGTTCAGATAGAAACAAGATCTATAAATTGAGAGGAATGGGAAGAAAAACGGATGGGGTATATATAAGTTTAATTATTTGTGACAGGTTACCTGTCGCAAAAGATACTATTTGCGATGGGGCCCGTCACAAATACCCACCCCCGCATTAATTACTATCGGTGGTTAAAAAGTTATTTGTGACTGTACGTGTCGCAAATAGTCCCTGCCGACACACAATTTGCAACGGAAGGATATCCCGTCATAAAAAGCTATTAACTGCCGCCGGGTATTTGCGACGGGCCCCGTCGCATATAGTGAAGTATTTGTGACGGGGGGATTTCCTCGTCGCAAATAACCTTCGCGCGGTTTGGTACGCTGCCCGCGCCAAACCTTTTGCGACGAGACACGAAATCCCGTCGCAAATAATCGGTTATTTGCGACGGGTTGTTACCCCCATCGCAAATAACCTCTTGGACGGACTTTTTACGACGGGATTTATTCCCATTGCAAAAATTCATTTTTCTCGTTGTGCATGTTCCCCCTCAAATGTATATTCAAGACATGATGATCCCACCTATTACTTTAATACCAGATATAAACCTCCACATGATAAGAATTCACACACAATGGGGCTTATCAGAGAAGGTAAGAATCATAGAACATAATTCATAAGTCTAATGGTCCACATATTCATACTAATTCACGTGGACTTCGCATGTATTTTTAATAATTTTCTAATTTAGTTTTAATTATTTTTCTAAATACTTTTAGCATTTTTAGGTTGTTTTTTAGTTTTATAGTATTTTAGATATTTTGATAATTTTTAGTTAATTTATGTACTAATATTAGTAATTTAGTATTATTATTAGTTTATATTAATTTTATAGTTTATTAACATTTAATATCTAACCCTTTTATTATTTTTTATAGTTTAAATGATATTAGTTTATTAATATTTATTAGTAATTTTTTTAAATTTTCTATTTTATTATTATATATTATTTAACATTGTATATTAATTAAAATATTAGTATTTTTTTACTTTTTTACTTTTTATTTATCATTATATTATATTAACATTTAATAGCAGTTTTTTATTTTTAGTATAGAATCTAGTTTTTTCCAAATACTAATTATATTTTATGTTTTGTACTAGTATTTTTAATTACATGTGTTTATATGTATATATATATTTAACTATTTAAATTTATTTAATTATTATTATTATTTTTCTATAATTGGTATAATATGAATTTTTATAATTCTTGTTTTATTATTCTACTATTATTATTGTTATTACTATTATTATTAATACACTAATTATTATTATTATTATTATGTATATAATTATTTAGTTAACTTAATTTTATTTTACTTTTTCTCTTTATATATATTTATATATATAAATCTAGGTTTAATCATAGCTCATTAATTGTATTTATTTTATTACTATTATTATTTATTTTCATTTTAATTTAGTCAAATGAGGATTTTTTTATTTTGAGTTATAAAAACCCCTTTTACAGGGAGGTGCAGGATGTGGGTTTCCAAAAAAACCCCAATGGGGATGAAGCCCTAGGGGGTGCATTCATCCTCTACATAGAAAGATTACTCTCCTCTCCACTTTTTCACCATCACCAAGCCAGACACACCACCACCTCTCCTCCTCGGCAGCAGCACACCAGAAGACCACAACAAGGGAAGACTCCTCATCAGCTTCTAAGCACATCACCACAGCTGCCTCCCGTCTTGTTGCACACTAAGACGAGCATACCCCCACTTCTACACACCAACAAGCTTCCTCCACCCCTCAGAGAAACCAAATACACTGAATAGCCTCCTCTAATGCAGCGTTGATGGACACTTCTATCACCATCAGAGTACCTTCATCCCTCCATCTCCAACTTCATCATGCACAGTGTAAGATTCTAGGTTTTCCTATGCGGTATATATCATTTTTTTAGTTTAAATTCTTGGTCATTGCCTAATGTGAGTTCCCAATGAGATCATGGGTGTATCAGGGTTTTTCGGGGCTTGTTTGAAGCTCAGAACTCCGCTTTTTGGAAAAACCTGGCAGGTCTCACGGTTAGTAGAAAGCGCGCGAGATAGACTGCATGGTTACTCATAACCATGTGAGGTTTGATGGTGGGGTGATACAGGCCGCACAGTTTGTGGAAACCATGCATCCTCAGGCGCACTCCCATTCGAGGTACCTAAAATTTTTATCAGAGCCAAAATGCATGGTCAGGGCATGGTTTGTCAAATTGTACGCCATGACCATGTGGGGTACCCCTTAAACTAGTGAAGGGAACATGGTTGGCACATGGTTTGGTCAACCTTATGGCCTTGTATTTTGAGTCAAAATGACCATTTTCCTTTAAAAAAATTTATAACCTAAAATCGTTTTTCTTATTCCTCTATTGGACAGAACCCTCATATAGGGAGCTCTGCTTTGAAGCCAAATCATAGACTTTACTCCCATTTCATCTTTCAGACTTAGAATCGAGAGTCATTTGTCTCATCGGATCCACACTGATAAGTTCTTCAATCATATTTTTTTATTCATTAGTCTTGGTATCGATGGAGTTATTTAGGTGCAAGCTAATATTATCTATTTTCTGGTTCTTCATATGTTCTTTTTTTTCTTATGATCTGGATCAAATTAGAAAACAATATTGGATGATCACTCTACTATAGACCCACAATAGGTGGTCTATACTTTTCCATTATGGTTTGGTGTTTTATAGATCTAGTTTTCATTATGTTGCATGTTGACTTTCTGATAATTCCCCGAATATGAATTGAATAATTTAATTGAATAAATTAGGACCTGTTAGGTTTCTACTTGAGTATCATTTGATGGTTGGAGGTTGTCTGGCCTCAATATAGGCCACCCATGGGGTGTTTACTTGCCTTTTCCTACTGTTTTACCATCCATGGGGTGTGTTTGAGCTTTCCATGTTAAAAGAAGTCTAGTTATAAATAAATTTAAATGAATTGATTGATTAAGAGATGGTTGTGCATCCTTTTCCATGTGATATACATGATGTGAATTTCTTTAACTGTTCAAATGAAAATCATTATACGAGTTGGAGTAACTCATGGATTATGTTCATTATGAAATGATAATTGAATTGAATTATGAATGTTTCCATAGGACACCATGGGTGTGTTACACCATGGGTCATGATAGCAGTAGTGGATGCCTTGGATGAGATTTCTCCTTGATTCTTGATTCTGTAGGATGCCTTGGGCCTTGCTACCTTTTGGATCCAGCTTTCTTGAGCTTGCAGTGGACATGGTCTATTGACATTCTCTTTAGACCCCATTCAAAGTCTAACTAAGTTTCCACTGAGATGATTCTGGGACTCGGTGAGGATGCATTATTCTTCTATACCTTAGATCCATCCTTACAGGGCTAAAAACTTCTAATTATATAGATAGTCCATGGTAAATGTTCATCTTTATTATACAGATCATCCATGGATGATATGACACTTTTGGATATACGAAATGTTTTTGTTTAATATAATACACTGGAGATATGGTGTGGTCATGATGCATATTCCTATTAATTTATTGCTACCTTGTTATAGAAGCTTGACACTTTTTTGTAGGGATCCTTTTGTGGAAATATAGTACAAATTGTTCAGTTACATTCTCCTTGGGTACTATAATTTTAGTACTTCCATAAATGTTATAATTTTCACTCTTCTTTATATTATATTACACAAACTGGACAGGTTATAAACACCATTGGTGATGGCCTACTGGGATTTCATCTCACACCCTATATTGTGCCACTATTGGGTACCTGGACATATTGTATAGATGCAGGTAGGGATTTTTGAAAGAACCTATAGTTTGATGCTTGACTTTGTTATGTGATTAGGATAAGGGGAGCATAGGAATGAGTTGATGATTGTGATTCTAGTTAGGATATCTCTTTTTTGTATTTTTTATATTTTGATACATGTATTGTATTGATACCTTTGTACCAGTTTTGGAAACTTTTTAGACACCTGACATGACATATCATCTTGTACCTGAGATTCGTTTTGGAATTTTTTTTTATATATTTGTCTTTTGGATGTTTATCTCTAGATAATTTATTATTGTGTTTATGCTCTGATTGTTTACTGGTCCAGTGGTCATAGTGTATATTATTGTTGCTTATTAATTGATATAATTCTTCTTCTATTTTACTGATATGATATTATGATGTGTTACACTCTGAAAATAGGGAATAGTCTCCCCACATACACACCCTAGGGCCTCCCTTCTAGTTGGAATCCTTTGGAATTTTTGAAGATGTGCATGAGGACATGTGACCCACCGACTTGGGGCACCATTTAGTGGAATACAAAATGAAACATTACAAAGTGGTATCAGATAAGTTTTATTTTATTAACCTACTATTTTTTGATATTAGAAAGGGTATTAGGAAGGAATTTGAATTTATTAATCATTTTTTTCTAGGAGTAGCTAACCCACGTACAGGAAAAACAAAATTTCCTAGAATGGAAATGGTTGTTTCTAGATTTTTCCTATTATAGTTGATTTAGATTTTACTGTTGAATGAAACCCTTGAATTGTAATATTATCATTGATATGATTGAGGATATTTTTTATCATTTACCTATGATATGAGGTTATACATACCATGTATCATTTTCAGGCACTTTTTAGGGTTCACATTCCATGAATTATGTCATGCCATATAGGGTGCATTGCTTGACTGGATTACTTTGCTATGTGTGACTTGTGTGATATACATATTGTTTTGATAGATGATTTATACATGGAATTGAGAAACACAGTTGGTACTTATAGTTCCTTCCATAACCTATGTAGTTTTTTCATTATTTGGCTGCAACAGACATCGTAAACAACCAATTGTGGCATGTTGAGTCATGGACCCTTGGTCACATGGACTGGAACATGTTATGGTATGAATTAAGTAGACATGATATTTTGATTCATGAGTTGTATGGTACCTTATGGATTGTAATCGATGCACCATTTAGTTCAACCATTTATAATTGTAATGTGAAATGAGTATGAATTTGAATGAAAATTTGAACATTTGAAAAGAGAATTTGACCTTGACTCGGGTTTGAGTGGGAATTAGGCAGTGTCTCTAGTGATATTAGTGACTGTTCCTTTTTTATCTAGTCCTGGATTTAGTAGTGGGAGGAGTGGTGTGATGTTTTAATAAGAATATTTTGATCTATCCTGTGTTTTAAATAGTGATCCATCATTATCGATCTTTTCATAGGCATGATTTTGGCATTGTAGAGATATGCCGCCATGATGACCTCTATTAATATTCCAAGATGGTGGTGATGACTATAATCTAATTATGGTGGGCCATGGGATTACAGTGGATCCTCCTATAGTTCCAACTATGGAACCAGCTATTTTTTTAGACACAAGTGATGAGTCATAGTTCCGTAAGGTTTTTCTATGCTATATGTAGACTTTTTAGGGAGCATCGTAGCCTTCTCTATCTATGGTATAGCTAACGCATGTGTTCTAACAGTAGCAACAACACTTGTTTCCGGGGGATGGTAGAACATAGGGTACTAAGTTGTGGATTGAGACTATATTTTTTATCTTTGATAATCTAGATACAACTCCTAATAGGAGATTTGATATCGTGACTTACATGTTTCAGGGAGCAGCAAAGTGCTGGTGGGATTTTTTAAACCAGGCTGATAGACTATGAGGTATGGTTTAGGGTGATTTTCAAACCATGTTTTATGATTAATTTTTTCCCAAGTATCGGATATCATATTGGTCTAGTAAATTCATGCATCTGGAGTAGGGAACCATGATAGTTATGGAGTATTCGGCATGCTTTGTAGAGATGCATCATTCTGTGTTGATATATCTTGCTTATGAGGTATCGAGGGTGAGATAGTTCAAGGAAGGTTTCATACTTGCCATTTGATATCAGGTCAATGTTTTCAGGTTGATGAATATTACTGATATAATGAATCAAGTTTTTATCACATAGTAGAACCTAAGGTAAGCTGACGGTGAAGAGTAGGGTAGTTTATCCTCTCGACCTAGTGGTTCAGCTTCCAGTGGCAAGAAGCGATGTTTTGAGGCATCCCGTGAATTGAGTACCATCTAAGATATTGGTATCAATAGTGAAATTTTCTTTCATCAGTGTGACAGATAGGGACACATGAAGAATCAGTGTGATTGAGACCCATTTGAGTGCCGAGATTCCATAATGATGAGGCATGTGTAGCTTTTTTGCAAGACCTTCCCTCCATAAGTTAGTGGAAGGGATTCAGATCTGACTCTAGCTTCAGGAGTGAGTTTCATAGCTCCATGTCAGGCTGGGATTTATAGAAGTAATTACTAATCAGACGGAGGTGGTGGTTGTGGCTGAGGCATCCGGTCACTAATTTTAACTAGATATCATAGTGTACTTGCTCTAGGTAGTGAGGTTATGTCACTGGTCCGAGGTTTGGGCCAAATATATTCTATACAACCTACACCTGAGGAGAAGAGTGTTTACCTGTATACATTGAGAGATATGATTTTAGTAACCTCTACTATTGTATCTTATCTTTTTTATATAGGTTCATTTTATAGTTTCATATTTTTACCTATGGTTGAAAGACTTTATCTTATTGTTTAGTTTTCTGGGGGTGTCATGAAACTCGATACTCCATTAGTGATCAGAACTGAGAGTGTATGCTAGTGCATAGAGTTCCCACTTGATACTGGTGGGTGTCACCTCATATGGAATATTTTTTTCCTCAATATTATTGTCTTTAACATCATACTCAGGATGGAATGGCTAGTTACTTATCAATCTTTTGTTTTTTTTTATATTACTAGAAAGTGACTTTAACATCACTATAGGGAAAAGTTTATATTAACAAGGGTTAATTGAATATCCAAGTGAGCCTAGATGGAAAAACCCATTGTGTGATGGGCAGGATGATAACCCAAATTACTAGTTTTTATATGGATGATCAGGGAGTTCATTAGGAGGAATTCCCTCGAGTGGTTGATCATTTCAGGGATGTTTTCCTTAAAGATTTTTCTAGTTTACCTCCTAAGAGATAGGTTTAGTTATCTATCAATATAGTTCCAGGAGCTGAACTGGTATCCATTCCTCCTTATAGGATGGATATAAAAGAGTTTCAGGAGCTCAAGAGGTAGAAAGAGATGCAAAGGTTTTTTTTACCCCGTACTTCTTCATGGGGTTTTCAGTCCTTTTTTTCAAAAAAAAGGCAGATAATACCCTTAAGCTATGTGTGGATTATCGAAAATTGAACTAGTTGATGGATAAGAACCGGTATCCCCTACCACAGATAGATGAAATTTTTTATCTTCTTTTAGTATCTTAGATATTCTAGAAAATTGATTTGAGGTTTGGATATCATCAGGTACATGTTTAACCTGAAGAAATACCTCATACATATTTTCATAGTAGGTATGGTCTATATGAGTATCTGGTTATGCTGTTCAGTCTCAAAAATTCACCAGTAGTTTCCATGGTGTTGATGAACCAGGTTTTCCATCCTTATTGGGATTCATTTATGGTGGTGTTCATGGATGATATCTTGGTGTATTCTCATTATCGATAAGACCATTCCAAACATCTTGAAATCATTTGGGAGACACTAAGAGAGAATCAGTTATATGCTAAGCTCACAAAGTTCCACTTATGGATGGATAAGATTCACTTCCTAGGTTATATTATCTTAGAGATAAGAGTATCAGTTGACCTAGATAAGGTGAGTGTTGAAGTTTCCTGGGAGCATCCGAAGAACATATTTGATATACGAAGTTTTTTAGGGATAACTAGATATTATCGGTATTTCATATAGGACTTTTCATTATTATTGGTTCCATTTATGGGCTTGACTAAGAAGGGTGCGAGTTTTTTATGGATAGATACCTATGAGTTATCCTTTAGGATCTAAAAGAGAGATCAGCTTTAGTGTTGGTCCTAATTATACTAAAGGAATGCAGGAGATACATCATGTATTGTGACACATCAGGTATTGAGATGGTAGATTTTCTAATGTAGGGGGATAAATTCATGGAATATGGGTCTCAGTATTTGAGTCCATAAGAGAGAAATTACCCTATGAACAATCTTTATTTGGCTACAGTTGTCCATCCATTACGTTGTTAGAGACATTATTTACTATGAGAGAATTTTTTGGTATACACAGACCACAAAATCCTCATGTATATATTTATACAGCATGATATGAATCTAAAGTAGAAAAGGTGGGTGAAATACCTATAGTATTTTTACTTTTAGAATGTATGTATTCTTGGAAAGGGCAATGCATTGTCCAATGAGCTAAGAAGGAGGACTCGGATTTAGGCAATTCAGGAGACCAATAGAGAGTAGAAGCTTATGGACTTCTTTTTAGAGATGAAATTAGAGGTGAATGATGGTTAGGGACTAACTTTTACTTCATCCTTATCTATGAACTATACCATTATGTATAGAGTGAGGATGAGACAACTATTGGATTCATAGGTCCTAGTCTTATAGGAGAGTGTGGCAGGTGAAGACCAGCCTCCTAGACAGATGGTGGGTGAGGATGAGATTCTATGTATCTATGGTAGCGTATGGGTTCCATTAGATGTACACGAGGAGATTATGTGATAGTTTCATTCCTTATTTAGGGTGTTATAGTTCGACATCACCAATATGTATCGTGACTTACTCCATCAATACTAGTGGTTGGGTATGAAGCGTGAGGTAGCTAGTTTTGTCATGATTTGTTCCACCTGTCAGCAGGTGAAGGCATGTCATCAGTGACTAATTTGACTTTTACAATATTAACTCATTTCTAAGTGTAAATGGGAAGATTACACTATGTATTTCATGACTGTTTTATCGAGGTCACCTTGAGTAATTTATTATTTTTGGGTTGTTGTGGAAAATCTCATGAACGTTACTCATTTTCTTTCAGTTAGGGAGACATTATCAATTTTTGAGCTTGGGAGGTTGTATATCCGTGAGATATTAGGACTTTATGGGGTCCTCATACTATTATTTCAGTTAGGTATTCTCATTTTATGTCTCATTTAAGATAGAGTTTTCAAAGGTCACTTGGTACACAAGTGATTCTAATCACAACATACCACCCTCATACTGATGTTCTATCAGAGCATAGGATTAAAGTTTTTAAGGACATACTAATAGAATGTTTCCTTAATTTATGGGTATCTTAGGATAGGAAAATACTCCTAGTTTAGTTCATCTACAACAATATCTATCTGGAGACTATACAGATGGAACCTTATGAGGCTTTGAATGGTAGCTCATGTCGATCACCCCTATTCTAGTTAGAGGTAGGTGAGGCAGCTTTACTGGGACCATGTATCATGTAGGAGACTTCAAAGCAGGTCTAATTGATTTGGAAATGGATGGATACCACATAGTCAAGATATAAATCTTATGTTAATCACCATCTAAAAACTCTAGTGTTTGATGTGAGAGATTGGGAATTTTTATGTATCTCACTGAGTTTGGTACATAGAAGGATTATGAGATAGGGTAATCTTTCACCACGATATGTCATTACATTCAATATTCTAGAGAGATTCAAGCCGATAACCTATCGGTTGTAGTTACCTCATAGGTATCGAACCATGCACAATGTCTTCCATGTATCTTAACTGCATTGTTAGCACTCAGGCCACTCTCACACTCTAAAGACGGATGAAGTGGAGTTACTGGTAGATGTGTCCTTTGAAGAGAATATTATTTGTATTGTTGATAGGATCATGAAGTTTATTTTTGGTTAATCATTTCCTCTACTATGGGTTTTATGGTAGCACAGACATTTATAGGACGATACTTGGGAGCGGGAGGCCTATATAAGTGCTCAGTGGATGGATTTATTATCTGGTGTTTCTTGACCACCCTTGGAAGGGAAATTCAGGGACGAATTTCTTTAATGGGGTAAGATTGTAAGATATTTAGTTTTTCTATGATGTGTGGATACTTTTTCCAATTTAAATTCTTTCTTATGACCTAATGTGAGGGCCCAATTAGATCATGGGTGTATCGAGGGTTTTCATGTCTTGTTCGGAGCCTAAATCCCCAATTTTTGGAAAAATAAGGTAAGCATCACGGATAATAGAAACTATGAAAGATAGGTCACACGGTTACTCTTAACCATGTAAGGATTGAAAGTGGGATAATATAGGTCTCACAGTTTGAGAAAATCATGTAAACTCATGTTCATGCCCGTGTGACACACCTGTAATTTTTAACAGATCCAAAATTCACATTTGACACATGATTTTACAAACCATGCATCATGATCGTGTAGGGTGACCCTTGAAGTATTTAAGGGTGCATGGTTGGAGCAAGTATTGGCCAACCATGCAGCCAAATCTTTCATCCTAGTATTTTGAAGAAAAATGAACATTTTTTCCTTTAAGTGTTTTATATCCTAAAATCATTTTTCCCTTCCTATGTTAGACAGAACTTTCACATAGGGAGCTCCTCTTTGACGCTGAATCATATCCTTTTATCTTGTTTCATCGTTCAGACTTAGAATCAAGAGTTGTTTGTCTCATTATATCTACACTGATAAGTTCTTTATCCAACTTGTGTCATTATTTGTTCATCTTGATTTTGACAAAGTTATTTAGGTGCATTCTAATATTCCCCATTTCCATTATCTTAATCTACTATTCATTTTTCTTTTGATCTGGATTGAATCAGAGATCGATGATGGATGAGAACGATACTACATACCTATGGTAGGTGGTTTATACATTTCCCTCATGGTTTTATGTTTAATAGAGAATGTTTTCATTGTTCCACATTTCATACTTTCTATAATTTTTCTCAATATTAATTGAATAATTTAATTAAACAAATTGAGACCTATTAGTTTTCCCCTTGAGTATCATTTGATGGTTGGAGTTCATATAGCCTCAACCTAGGCTACCCATTGGTTTACCCTTAACTTTTCCTATGGTTATACCACCCATGGAGTGTGTTTGATCTTTCTTAGTTAGATTAATCCTAGTTATAAATAAATTGAAATGAATTAATTAACTAAGAGATGGTTGTGCCTCATTTTCCATGTGATACATGATGTGAATTTATTTAACAATTTTAATGAAAATTGTTATATGAGTTGGAAAAACTCATGGATTGTTTTTGTAATGAAATGATAATTTAATTTAATGGTGAATGGTTCAATAGGACATTTTTGGTTTGTTACACCATGGGTTATGATAGTAGTAATGGATGGCTTGGATGAGATTGTTCCTTATTTCTTGATTCTATAGGATTCCTTGGGCCTTGCTCCCCTTGGATCTAGCTTATTTGAGCTCGTAGAGGACATGGTCTATTAACATACTCCTTAGACCCCATTCCAAGTCTAATCGAGTTTTCACTAAGATGATCATAGGTCATGATAAGAATTCCTTGGTCTTCTACACCTTTGATCTGGCCTTGTAGGGCCTGACACATCTGATTATATAGATCATCCATGGTAAATGTGACATGATTTATTATACATCTCAGTCATAGTTGATATGAAACTTTTGGATATATAGCATGGTTGTGGTTAATATGATATACTAGAGATATGGTGTGTCCATGATGCTTATTCCTGTTGGTTTATTACTGCCTAATAATAGGATTTTTCCACTTGTTTGCAGGGAGCCTTGTGTGGTTATACAGTATCATGTGTTCGGTTACTTTCTCCTTGGGTACTTTACTTTAAGTACTTCCATTCCTATTATAATTTTAACTCTTCTTTATCTTGTGTAATATAGATAGGACAGGTTATAGGAACCATTAGTGGTATCCTACTAGGATTTTATCCCGCACCCTATCTCAAGTCGCCATTGGGTACCCGAACAGATTATATGGATGTATGTAGGGATTGAGAAAAGTTCCCATAGTTTTATTCTTGACTTTATTCTATGATTAGAATCCTAGGATCACAATACTTATTTGAGGCTCACAATGCTAGCTGGGATATCTATTTTTTTTCTTTTTAGAATTTTGATATATGTATTGTACTAATTCCTATGTACCTGTTTTGGATACTTTGTAGACACATGACATGAAATATAATATTGTTCCTAAGATTACTTATGGAATATTTTATATATCCATCTTTTGTATGTTTATCTCATGTTCAATTATTTTTTTGTTTCCTATACGGCATGTAACTGGTCATATGGTCATAGTGTCTATTCCTTCAACTTATTCATTGATATAATGCTTCTATTTTTTGACTGATATGATATTGCACTATGTTATAATATGAAAAGAGGGCATAGTCTCCCCAAAGGAACACCCTAGGCCCTTTATGCTAGTCATCATCCTCTAGAATTTGGGGACTTGCACTTGATTCTATATGACCCACTAGCTTGAGGTACCGTTTAGTGGAATCCAGGTCAGAATGTTACACATGACCATCCCTACTCTCCACTAATCCATCTGAACCAACCATCTTTGGTGCATTAATCTATTTTGTACATGACATTGATGCACATGGTGGATTCACTTCGCTTCTGGATATTGACGTTGCACTATGAGAGAGAACATAGATCCAATCATTTTTTAAGCAGTGTGATGGTTTGGTTCAACATTGCAGCAATCAACAATGGTTATTATTGGAAAATCATATGAGGTAGCTTATAGTGACCATATAAATGACATGAACATAGTGATATCTTCTATATATTATTTTATGTGTTGTGATTTCATGATGGCTAGATAATATTTTTGGTGTTGAAGTTGTGATGAATGTGATGGTGTATGTATGCCTTTAATTTCATTCTATATTTTATTACCAATAATTTTATATTAATTGGATTTTTATTTAATTAATTATATTTACATTTGAATTAAATTTTATTCAGAGTGTGTGCACATTCTTTGGTTCTCGTCTATGTTATACCTAATAAGTGATCACAGGCAGAAGATCATTGGAGAATTTGTTTTTTTGGAATTCAGTCATGCGCATGAGAGAATCGTAAGTCGCATGCTAGATAATTCTGAATAAATTAATATTTTAATTAAAAAATTAATATTTTTCTGAGTTCCCCTTCAAACTAGAATGAGTGATAATTAATTATTAATCTCATGTGAGAAAACCTAGCACAGATAGATACTTCGACTTTGAGAGAAATGGGTCATTGCATTTCACCAAGTGATTCGGTGCTACAGTGACATGAAAATTATTCATCTGGATAGAGAACAAAATTATGGATGATTTGTGTGAAAATTAGAATACTTTTTAACATGATAGAATGAGACCTAATATTATTTCAATTAAATTTATAATCAATGATAATTGAATAATTAAATATTCAGATATGGTAATTAAATAATTGTTATTGCTTTCATCTGAACCGATGTCAAAACTTTGAAAATTTCATCTTCACCAATTTTTTCCATAATTAGTTCTCTTAGATAGTTTTATTTAATTTAATTATGTTTTTTAAGTTTTTTTTAAATTTTAGAAATTTTTTAATATTTTAATCAAATTAAATAACTTTTCTATCTGAACATTCTTCTTAGAGGATATTCCAATTTTATACTCATATTCTCTCTATAATTTGACCATGTTCACCTCTTTTATGATAGTTGGTAAGTTAATAAATTTGAACATTTTCATTTGTTTTGTCATGTATTCCAAATTTATGGTGTCATTTCTAGGGAGAATAGTAGCATTAAAAAGTCTTCAAAGTGGTTGATTTAGGTAAAAAGTAAAAAAGAAGTAATAAAAAAAGTTTAGATCAACTCTAGGTGTTTCTTTTATCATTGTAGGAAAAAATTCAGGACACCAAAATTTCATAATGGTTTGGGCCGCACCATATGGTTATTACCAATACCCACCCTACCCACCAAAATTTCATCGTATGGACAACCTTACACCACACATGAGCTCTCTAGGTAATCCTGTTTATTTTAATGATCTTTATTCAAGTCCATGTTATGATTCATATGAGAATGATCTACCATGTTATGATACAAGACCTTATACATCTATTAATCATTTTAAATTTCAAATCATTCCTGAAAATTTATAAGTCAATAATTCATGTGAAACAAATGATTCAGTAATTGAGTACATGTTGTTTTTTATTATCAGTGAGACAAATCGGAGGTTTGAACTTCAATATGAACATAATGAAAAGTTTCTTTCTTCAATGAAAGTTATATAAAATCATATAACTCATCTTTTCTAACTAGCTGCCTCATTTCAAATTGATGATCCAATTCATAATAATTTGTTTGAGGAAATTATATTAGAGGTTACATTTGAACAACATTTATCATCTCATTCTAAGGATGAGATTTCTTTCATTGATCATTCTTCTTATCATAACATTGAAGAATCCTCTCAATCACAATTTGATTCCTAAAATCTAATCACATTTAAAGGATATAAGAACTAATTATTTAAATCTATTAAACATAATGGTACATAAAATAATGTGATTTCATATCCTTATTATGTGAGTTCACAACCCTTCCATTACAAATTGATAATGGATTCCTTTGATGTATATAAAATTACACCTTTTTAGGATAAAGAGTAAATTGAACTGGGACCCTTATTTACTACGATAGACTCATAATTGAACCAAGACAACATGAATTTTTACATAGAAGAGAATGTCACTTAAAATGACATTGAATCACCTCCTTTTGAAAATCATTGTGAGTATGAAACTTTTTCCAAAATAGAGACATCTAAAACATTTCATATTCAGAATAATAGTCATTTATTATGGAGGATAATACTCATAATGTTTTATAAAAAATAGAAGAATGGGATTTTCTAGAGGATCCTGAGTTCATGGTGCCACATGTTCTAATGGATAAATATAATGAGGGTAATGTATAAGAAAATTTTGAAAAAAATATCATTATTGACACAATGGTGTCACTTACTTCAATTGATCCCACCCCACTTTCTCTATGAATTTAGGTTAAAATGATTCTCTTGAAATACCCACAGATGATATAAATACTCTTGACCTTGGTATAATCAATGAAACCATTTAATGTGAATTGAGTTAGAAACTAGTGGATTTATTTGTGCTATTAATTGGAAGTGAAAATTAATTGGGATACATCATCAACCCAAATAACGCATTCTAGAATGTGATGGATATAATATAACCACTGAAAGATTCTGGTAAGGTAATTTCTTCTCTATTGAAAATTTAAAAATGTAATGTTTTTTATCTTTATGATGATTCCATTTTCACCAAATTCACTTATTTGGAGAGTATTTCTTCAAAAAAGTTATATTCATTCCCTTATGAGCTGGGATATTTTCATTTCATTCCACCCATCCATTTTTCTAAAAAATTTCCATTGAGATATTGTGCAGCTTCTAGGATAATTTCATTTTCAATGAATGGATTCCACACTCCCACTAATATAGAATATGATTCCTGGTATACATTTCCATTCAATCATGGTAGAGTTTAATCAATATTCAGCTGAAGGAAAAGTAAACATGTTTCTCAATGTGAGGAAACCCATAATTTCTTTTTTCTCCTTTCACTACATTTAGTTTCATTTCATTTAGTTTTTTAGTTAATAAAATGGTATGAATATACCACAATTCTTTTTCTTCTGCCACTACAATGAAGCTAAGTTCATTATATATATTTTTACTATCCACATGTTAATTTTATTTTGGTGTTATCTATTTGATATGATGTTGGTATGTGTTTTCCATGTGTAGATTTTATAGGTACATCATTTTTTGGAGCATCATCAGATACAGGAATCCTTTTTTGTTTCTATTTACACTTACATAAGAAATATTTTTATTTTTTGTTGTATTTTATGATTCCAAAAACACCATGTAAAATAACTAAATAAAAAAATGAAAAAAAATGAAAAAAAATGAAAAATGAAAAAAAAATACTAACATTACTATCATTGTTGAACCCCTATGAAAGATTTTATATTTTTTCATAACATAGTCAGGAAGATACCACGTGTATCCTCGGGTATTCTAAGCACATGATTCCTATTTATAATTATTTTATCCTTGATCTCATTACTTAGATTATTGATGATATTATTTCATGTTTATAAAATGTTTTTTTTAATTGAATTTTTTTGTAGACACTTACTTGCACTCATGATCATCATCAATATCCAATATTTTATTTCCATACCCATGAGGATTCTGGCCTATTTTTACATCATATATTATTTCTATTTTTCTTGAGGTAATCTCTTTCATGTTATATCTTCTATAACTTTCCATTTTTTTCATCAAAGTGATAGGAATTTTGAAAGTTTCACTAAAATGATCAAGGAATTTGTTTTATTTTTGTATCCCCTTTGACCTAATGATCCACCTGTATATTTTCTCTATCATATATCCATTATGATCCATGAATAATCCTTTCTATGATGATCCCACATCTGATACCCTTCACTACCCATTTCTTTAATTTTTTCATGATGATTTTTAATCTAAGAGTGGGGGAGATATTTATTCATGAGAGGGTTGTTTGAGGGGCAGTATAGAATTTTATGCACATGTATTTTCATTATATCATCCAAATAAAATGTTTTATATTTCATAGTAGCTAAATTAATTATATGTATTTTGATATGAGAATGTAGATTCTTTTTTGTTCCAACAATGAATACTTTTTTGATCATTATGTTATAATCCTCACTTTTGGGGATACCTATAAAAGTTATGATTCATTACGCCATGAGATAGAGAGTTTCATATATGACCTAATTTCATTGAGATGCTACAACATACACATACTTTTTTACTCTTATTTTGGATTCTATTTGATATAAATTTCATGAGGTTTAGGAGTTGATACTCACGAGTTTCATATACCCATTTTATTTGAGTGAGTTGTGACCAAAAAAAGAGAAAAAAAGGAACATTTGGATTATAATAATCTTTTATACAAGCAAAGTTTTAAGTTTGGGGAGAGATATTTTGAGGGAGACATTTGGATTGACATTTTTCATGAATTTATTTCAAGATTCAACCCTTATTTTTTCCAAAAATTGTCGATTTTTTTTAATGACCCACTGTCTCGCAACCTCAAATACATTTGAACCTAATATTAAGACCTTAATATTGGTTCATTATTTTTATTTCCACAGGTAGATATGTAAAATTCATTGAAATCCTTTAGTAATCATGCATGTGTACGATAATTAAGCAAATCTTTGATCAAATTGTTTGAGCAATGTGAGTGATGGAAACATAGGTCACATGATGAATGAGTGCATGTACTTATTTTGGAAATACTATGAATGGAAGGTATAATATTTTTGAAAATTGGGATATTAAATGAAGCATGATATTTTGTGGCTAAAAGAGATTGAACATTTTGGAACTTGTAATTTTGATGTTTTCATTTGTCTACAGGTCCACTTGTGTATTTTTTATGATTGTTTGAAACAAGATTGAAAAAGTTTAAGTGTGGGGGGTTTGATGCACATGGACTTCACATGAATTTATAATAATTTTCTAATTTAGTTTTAATTATTTTTCTAACCACTTTTAGCATTTTTAGGTTGTCTTTTTAGTTTTGTAGTATTCTAGATATTTTGATAATTTTTAGTTAATTTATATACTAATATTAGTAATTTAGTATTATTATTAGTTTATATTAATTTTATAGTTTATTAACATTTAATATCTAACACTTTTATTATTTTTTGTAGTTTAATTAATATTAGTTTATTAATATTTATTAGTAATTATTTTAATTGGTTTTTTTTTATTATATATAATTTAAAATTGTATATTAATTAAAATATTAGCTTCTTTATTTATTAGTTTTTTATTATTAAATTGTATTAACATTTAATTTTAGTATTATTTTTTTAGTATAGATTATAATTTTTTCTAACTTTGAATTATATCTTATGTTTAGTATTAGTATTTGTAATTACAAGTGTGTGTGTATATTTAACTATTTAACAGTATCTAATTATTATTATTATTTTTCTATAATTAGTATAATATATATTTTTATAATTTTAATTTTATTATTATACTATTATTATTATTATTATGTAAATAATTATTTAATTAACATAATTTTATTTGGCTTGTTACCTTAATATTTATATATATTTATACATGTATAGGTTCAATCATAACTCATTAATTTTATTTCTTTTATTACTATTATAATTTGTTTTCATTTTAATTTAGTCAAATGAGGATTTTTTTTTGTTTTGAGTTATAAAAAATCCTTTTTCAAGGAGAGTGATGGAGGGGGTTCCAAAAAAACCCAACCAGGGGTCTAAAACCCTAGGGGTTGTGTTCCTCCTCCACAAAGGTGACCGCCTCTCCTCTCCATTGTTGCACCATCACCAAGTTGATCACACCACCACCTCTCCTCCTTGGCCGCAGTATGCCAGCAGACTGCACTAGGGGAGGCCTCCTCGCTAGCACCTGCACACATCACCGCAACCGCCTCCCTTCCTGCTGCACAATAAGCCAACCACACCCCCTTCTCTTTTCACTAGTAGGATGTTACCATTCCCCCTCACAACAACTAAGCACACTGAATGACCTCCTCTACTGCAACATCGGTGGATACCTCCATCACCACCGGAGCACCATTATCCCTCCATCTCTGCCTTCATCGCGCATGACCATCCCTACTATCCGTAGAGCCTACTGAACCAACCCTCTTCAGTGAAGCAATCTAGTTTGCATGTGAATTCGACACACATTTTGGATTCTCTTCTCTTCCAGAGATTGGCGCTACACGAAAAGAGTTAACACATATCCGATCATTTTTTTAGTGGTGTGATGGTTAAGTTTGACATTATTGTGATCGGTGATGGTTATTATTGGGAAATCATTTGAGGCATCTTATGGTGACCACATTGATAACACGAATACAATGATATATTCTATTTATTATTTTACATGACATGTTAGCACGATGTATGGCTAATATTTTTGTTGTTGGAGTTTTAATGAATGTGACGGTGTTTTCATGCCTTTAATTTTATTCTATATTTAATTTTTAATAATTTAATACTAATTGGATCTTTATTTAATTAATCATATCTATTTTTGAATTGATTATCATTCTGAGTATGCACACATGCTTTGGTGCTCATCAGTGTGATACCTAATAAGTGATCATGGGTGGGCGATCATTGAAGAATCTATTTTTTTGGAATTCGGCCATGCGCGTGATAGAATCGTAAGTCATACGCTAGAAAATTATGAATAAATAAATATTTTAATTGAAAAATTAATATTTTTTGTGTGTAACCCTTCAAATTGGAATGAATTATACTTAATCAGTAATCTCATGTGAGCGAACCCGACATAGATAGATACTTTGACTTTGTGATAAACAATTCATTGCATTTCACCAAATGTTTCATTACTATAATAATGTGAAAATTATTATTCATGTGAAAGAACAACATGATGGATGATTTTTTTGAAAATTAAAATAATGTCTAACATACAAGAATGAGACCCATTATTATTTTGATTAAATTTGGAATGAGTGATAATTTAATAAGTTGGGATATTAAATGAAGCATGATATTTTATGAGTAAAAGAGATTAAAAAAATTTGAACTTTTAATTTTGATGTTTTGATTTGTCGACATGTCCACTTATGTATTCTTTCTAATTATTTTTTCTAGAAGTTAAAAGGCTTAAATGTGGGGGATTTGATGTACATGGATTCTGTATGTGTTTTTTATAATTTTATAATTCAGTTTTAATTACTTTTCTAACCACTTTTAGCATTGATTATCCAATAAATTAGGCAAATATTCATTGTTAATATATATAATATTCATGTTATTTATTATTCATAAATACCATTTTAGTTCATTCTATACTTTGAACATCATTTCACATTATGATTGTAATACCTTCTTAAAATGCACTATTATGTGGTACATTTTTAAACATCATTTGAAGTACCCAATGATTCAACTGATTTTAAGAAATGTAATTATACATATTTTAATTTTATATTTTGGGAAATTGATCTACACTTCAATATAAATATGTTTCATTCAGGGATCAATGGATAATTCATCCAAGAAGATGGAGATATTTTGTGATGAAAGGAAGCAATTATAGAGAAGGCAGATTGGACACCAGCCCATTGATGAGAATGTGGGACCCACATTACAAACCCAATGAAGCCCAAATTTTGTGGGAGTCTATAATAAATATATAGGAACAAATAATTCTGCGGTATATAGTGCTAATTTGGCCTCCATTGTCGTCATTTAGTCGGACCAAGTTAGAGATAAAATTCTGGGCCAGATCCTGCGGCCCAGAACAATAGTCCACTAATCTAATAATATATCTGAATCCACCACTCCAAATGGGCCCAAATTTTACAGGAGGGTATAAGATATCCAGGTATCCATTTTCTTATTCTATGTACCACTCTAATTCTGACATATAGAAGGTCTTCCAAGCGCGTCTATTCAGTGGATGAAAGCTGGATGCCACCTTGGGTCAAGGGTGGAAAAATCAACTCTCCCTCAACTTTTCACCCACCTATGGCCTACAAAAATTAATTTATGAGACTTGTACTATTTAATTATAGACCCAAGTCTTCAAAAATTCCTATTTAAGGTAGTGGTGGTGGAGGAGTTGAGGATCTTTGGTGCTTTGTTCAATTGTAATGTTATGCTGTTATTTTGTTGTCTCAAGTTTGTCTTTCACATGTAAGTTGTTCAATTCACTTTAAATTATAAATAAAATCTCTTCTTTTAATATTATTCTATTGTTATTCATATCACTTTGATACCATTGGTTCAAGGTGTGAATTTATTCACACCAAACCTTGTGAAATTATTCACACAACGGTGGAGTGATTATTTTCTTTTTATTGTTTTCTTTACTTATTCATTTCCTCCCTCATGAGTCTACTTCCTGCTTCTATTTAAACCATAGCATCAATGTAGGGATAACCCACTTATGAGTTGATCTAATGGAGTATCAAGGGGCTGTATTGGATGTTATTTGTCACCCCATTTATAAGGACCCGTCCTTAAACATTACTTATTATTGAATTAAAAAAATAATTCACATTGAGGATCTTTTCAGGTTTATAGTTTTAGAGAATTAGGACATAACTATTACATCTCAAAGGTTACAAAGTAGACACATCTACTCAGCTTCCATTTTTTTCACAAAAATAAATACTCTTGAACAAAAGATTCATGTCTAGTTCCCTGTTTTAGACAGCCTGACATTTCCTTGATCTCATCTTTGACCCTATTCAACTTTATGTCCTGTGAAAAACATTTCAAAAAAACCTGGGATGAGCATAAAAAGCTCAGTAAGGGTTATAAAAATACATAAATAAAACATTAGTCCATGTATACATAAGAATCAATGAAATCATACTTTACTCATAAAACATAAGCATTTTAACATACCTCATAAAATCATGAATAAATCATAGAAATCATAAGATATAAAGGTAACTTAAGGCATTCATAACATTCTTACGTAGGGAGTAACCCTAATGGTTACGTTTGGAATACCCATCACAGTATATTCCCAAAATATCTTCGGATAAACCTTAATGTTTAACCCCTTCGCGTTACCCAATGCATTGGAGAGCTATATCGGGCTCACCCACCCTTAGTTTATCACGAAACCACCCATCTTCATAAACAATTCCCAAGAACCATAACATATTCATAGAACATAACTTAAGCATAAAGGAAATATAACATTCCCACATTGCAATAACAATATAAAATTTTAAGATATTGAAATAATGAATCCATTCTAAAAACCATTTTCAAAACCATTTAAAACAATATTTTAGTTAAAGGGTTTTTAACAAAATGAGAGACACTTGAATACAATAATTAAGCAATAAAATTTAATCATAACTTTATAATATCATGAGAATAAAGTAATTCATTATATAATATTCCAAAGGACAGTATATACACCATATAAGAGTGAATTGGTGCATAACAACAATGAAGTCTCAATAGAAATGTAAAATGAGATGAAATCCCTTATAAAGAAGGTATCCTTAAAATTAAGGATAAATCAATCTCATAATTATGTGTGACAGATATAAATACACCCAATATAAGTGGATATTAAGTTTAAAACAATCAAAGTTCATTCACACATATTAAAAGGATGACATATTCAATAACTACATGTTGAACCCAAGGAAATCGAAATTGGGTTAAGAAGTTCCCTTGGTAAAATTCGACAGCCTAACGGTGTCACTTTAAAATTCATAGAATTAGTTGATGAGAGAGAAAATGGTATCTCATAACTTGGACATAAAATTTACATCAATAAGGATATATAAGAACATATCCCAACATAAAAAGATGTAAATTAAAAGACATAAAAAATAATTCTTTTTAAAAGAGGAGTGTGAAAGGTTCCCTTACCGATTTGGGAAACTTTCGAAACGTACACCCCATGAAAGAAGGGTCATACAATGAAGATGTAACTACCCATAAATAAGATTATATTATACAAATATTAAAATAATGGGTAGTACATACACTACACAAAAGGAAATAGTGGCCAATGTAGCATGAATCTCACGGGAATAAAAAGTGAGATGAAAATCCCCTTATGAAAATTCAGCAGCCTAACGGCGTCATATAAAACATCCAAAAATGGATTGATGAGATAAAATAGGGTCTCTAATCATATTAACATAAAATTTAAAGAAATATTAATATAAAATAAAATCCCCAAATAGAATAAATATGAGATTAAAAGAAATGACATAAAAGAGAGTAAAAGAAAGAGAGAGGTTGGATCCCTTACCTCAAGTCTGACTTGTCTTGTTCGTTTCTTTATATTCCTAAATAATAAAAAAAATTAAATTTATAATTTAATAAGGACATAATTTAATGTTTATTATTCAATTAATATCACATATTATAATGTTATAATAATTAGTTAATTATGTGAGTTCATATCAAATGTTTTTGTCGATGTTTGGTACATGAGTCAAAAATGAACTTGTTTGAAAAGAATTGTCCATGTAGTTATAAGTACATCATCTCCAGAATAGTATTAATGATTTAAATATCATATATATCCAGTAAATATTAATTTTATACTACTCCATGACATTTGGAGATAAAATGAAATGAAATGCACCGTTCATGGAGACGGTAGGCCATACGTTCGCATGAACGCTACTTTCATTTCTTTGTCATATTAATGGAATTAAAAATAATTGAGAGATATATATATTATAATTACAGTATAATATATATTTTATATAGGTCACATAATTTCTTTAATTTCATTATTTATACATTCCATGTATTTCATGAACGAGTCACATCACTTCAGGGGGTGGTAATCCACACTTCCTCGTATGAAATTATCGCATTTGCACAACATGCAAAGCAAAAAGGCGTGTTTTAAATATAAAATACAGAAGCTTATAAGAAACATAAATACCATATATATCATATATAAAATACAGTGAAATCATAATGGCCACCATGAAATGTGTTAAGAGAAGATTGAACAATCATCATTTCGTGAGGCAGTAATTCGCCATCCACAGAAACAGTATGTTCTTTAACCATTATAAGAAGGTGTGTGTAAGTGTAGCTAGAATAATTCACATAAAAACATCCTAGTATATTGAATATACTGGTTTTGTTTGAAAAGAAAGTAATAAAAAGAGTTTATGGGTTTGGAGAAGCAAAATAATACAAGAGAACACAAGTGAAGACATTACCTTTAAATCGGGTAACTCCTCTTGGTTTGAACCAAAAGGGTTTATTGAAGAGAATTATTCCAAAGGTGAGGCTTCAATGATTAATATAGGGATGTGTAGAGAAGAAATGGTCAGGTTTTTGCCGAGCCAAAGTCTTGAGGGGTGTGGGTAAGGTGGTAGAGGTGGGGGCCTTTTATAAGAGGAGAGGAGGGGCACTCATGGAAAGTCAAGAAAAGTTACTTTATTATAAAATGATTTTCGTATTTTAAAGGTCCCACATTGATATATTTCAAGTATAAGGTGACAAGGGTTCTAAATATACTCATACAATAGGATTTTTTCAAGTTTAAGTCTTAGATGTTACATTATCTTTTCATTTTATTTAAATCGTTCATTAATGAGGTAATCGCTACATCATCATGATGTCAAAAATAATTTAATTTATTTAATGTCTAAAAATTATAAAAAAAATACTATGATGTAGGAAATATTTTTAGCTTTCAAATTAATATTTATAGTCTAATAGATCGTTTATTTATTCAAAATTAAAATTATTTTAATTAGGTGTTACATACTTTGGCTACATTTTCCTTTCTTTAAAAAAATATGATAAAAGGTCACTATCACACTAAAGTGATTCCATGGGGTCCCAAGGTTGGAACAAGGCATAAAATGGTTGGCCATGACACCACAAATTTCATTAGTACACATGGTGGGGTCATTTTATATTTTTATGATATTATTTTCTTACCCTTAATTATCTGATTACTAATTAAACACGATAATTAAAGATAATTACCGTCGTTACTATTCATAATGTCCAAAAACAAAAGAGTCTTAATTAAATAATTTGTATCTTCTGATTCCAAATATGGAATATATTTTATCAAATTCAAAACATATAAATTTTAGTAATTAATTTAAAAGTAAATCCCGTTGTCAAAACAAAAGACGGGTTTTTAAGAAGTAAAATTTATCAAAAGATTGACTTGTTTTTACATCCAATTGAAAAGTGAAATTACTTCCAATGAACAAAATTGTATTAAGTAATAAAAAAATAATTTAATTATACTTTAAAAAAATTAAAATGACAATCTAAATATATAAATAAATTGGATGAAAATGCAGTTTTGAATTAAAAACTGTATTTTTCACTATTCATTAAAAAATATGAACATCTTTAGAAACATACCAAAAATTTAACCAAAGTAAATTTAAATATCCCAATTATAAATAATAAGTTTATTTTGAACAATAGAGCTTATAAAATTGTCAAAAGTTAGATTTAAAAAATGATCGCCATCAAAAGGCGGTAAAACAATCTTTTAAAAATATTAGAGTATTTATTCTTAAAATTGGATTCATTTGGATTTTAAGCCTCTAAAATTTATTGGATAAATGTAAAAATATTTAACAAACATATATAATCATTTTTTAGATATTTTTGTTCATTCTCTCCATTACAAAGTCTAGGCGTTAACTGTTATAATATTGTTATATTATTAGTGTGCAACGTAAGATTTCAAAAAACTCGTTGTTGCGTATTGGGTACGCCATCGAGCATAGAATTCCCTTTAAAGTAATATTAACATTTTATTCACAAATATTGATAAACATTAGAATGAAATATTATTTATTTACCTGGGATGTTACATCCTTCCCCCCTTTTGGGAATTGCGTCCTCGCAATTTCAAAATTGGGCTTGGAAACTTCATTGAAAGTCCCACATCGGAACAAGAGTCAGTAAAAATATCACTTTAAAAGAAAGGGAGAGAAGTACAATGGTCACCCGAGTTAACCCATACTAGGATTCCAAGTAGGAAAATATGGATATGTAAGGAAAAACAAAGGGTCATGTTCTGAGGGAGAGTGATAGAAAACATGTTTAATAGAAAGTTAACCACCATAAAATCACAAACTGGTGATGGGTTAAACAGTATTTGATTCCCCAGTAGGAAAAGTTAATGTACAACATTTTTGTTTTAAGTTACTTTTCATTGAGGAATTTATTTTTGAGATTAACTAAATCATAAGGAAACATAGTTACTTGTCATGTTGACTTTCAACTTTTACTAGATTTCTTACACAAACTCATACTTTCTCTAAATGATGAGTATTTAGGAAGACTTGTTCACATTAAGAGTACTATAATCAAATTCTCGAGAATCACCTAATACAAAAAAGAGAACTATATACTTCCCATGTCTTTAGACCTTAACCAAAACCAAAACCAAAAAGGTTAGTACAAGATCAGATAATACCCAAAAAGGATAATCCTTTTTTTTTAAACAAATCTATTCTTAATCTCTAAAATTTGTCAAACAATACCCAAAGTTCAACAAAGACCATTCAATAAACATCTATATATAAAATTCTTAAAAGTAAACCAAACTAAGATTGAAACCCATATATCTGAAGGATTTAATCACATAGTCTCCTAAGATAAATCTTAACATTTTTCACCAAAATAACATCAGTTACTCTTACACTCTCATACTGAAAAGTAATTAACCTAATCACATATCCTCCATGATAGGCTAATCATTTCCATTGATAACCCAAAATCAACTTAATCTTAATTCATAAAATCATCTAACTAAAAAAGAATTAGTCAAACTAACCAGGGACTTCTCGTAGTCCAGTGGTAGGCGATAAATAACAGTCGCACTTTGGTTGTGGGTTCGATTCCCGCAGCTTCATCCGACGCGATAGGTTGTCACATGATCTACGTGTTGTCCCTTTTCTCAAAACTACATGATTCTTATAACATTCCCCAAAAATAAATAAAATCTTCAAAAATAACCATAACATAATTTAACCTCAATTTTATCTCATGCCTTCCATTTTCCATCATAACATATAATAACCCATAATTACCTCAAAAGTAAGGACCATATAAAACCTAATGGTTACCTTTATAATTATTACCTGAACTTCCACATCGATTTGGTCATCTTGTACATGAGGCATTAGAGAACTCACCAAGGTTAAAGTGGTTGATCATGACTCTTGATAGTTGGTTTAGAATAACCACGAGATTTCTCATTGAATCCCCCATTTCATCCAGTCTCTTAATCAGAGAACCACCACAGCTTCCTTAAAATCCATTGTCACTTTGGCACCTGCTAGATCCATCCATTTACTAAAACCAAAAATGTCAGTGTGAGTATATCAACAAAATCATCATGTTCTAATGAGGAATATAAACACTAATATATACTTACTCATTCACTTTATCTAAAAACTATGACTCTTTCTGAAATCCAAACCATTATGGTAATGTCACTTATGCATAGAGAATACCCTAACCTCTAAAGTTATCTAAACCGACCTCTGATACCAACTATAAGGACCTGGTCTTAAACATTAATTATTATTAAATTAAATGAATAATTCACATTGAGGATCTTTTTAGGTTTAGAGTTTTAGAGAATTAGGACATAACTATTACATCTCAAAGGTTACAAAGTAGACACATCTACTCAGCTTACATTTTTTTCACAAAAATAAAAACTCTTGAACAAAAGAGTCATGTCTAGTTCCTTGTTTTAGACAGCCTGGCATTTCCTTGATCCCATCTTTGACCCTATTCAACTTTATGTCCTTTGAAAAACATTTCAAAAAAACTTGGGATGAGCATAAAAAGCTCAGTAAGGGTTATAACAATACGGAAAGAAAACATTAGTCCATTTATACATAAGAATCAATGAAATCATACTTTACTCATAAAACATAAGCATTTTAACATACCTCATCAAATCATGAATAAATCATAGAAATCATAAGACATAAAGGTAACTTAAGGCATTCATAACATTCTTACGTAGGGAGTAACCCTAATGGTTAAGTTTGGAATACCCATCACAGTATATTCCCAAAATATCTTCGTAGAAACCTTAACATTTAACCCCTTCGTGTTACCCTATGCATTGGAGAGCTATATTGGGGTCACACGCCCTTAGTTTATCACGAAACCACCCGTCTTCATAAACAATGCCCAAGAACCATAACATATTAATAGCACATAACTTAAGCATAAAGGAAATATAACATTCCCACATTCCAATAACAATATAACATTTTAAGATATTGAAATAATGAATCCATTCTAAAAACCATTTTCAAAACCATTTAAAACAATATTTTAGTTAAAGGGTTTTTAACAAAATGAGAGACACTTGAATACAATAATTAAGGAATAAAATTTAATCATAACTTTATAATATCATGAGAATAAAGGAATTAATGATATAATATTCCAAAGGACAGTATATACACCATATAAGAGTGAATTGGTGCATAACAACAATGAAGTCTCAATAGAAATGTAAAATGAGATGAAATCCCTTATAAAGAAGGTATCCTTAAAATTAAGGATAAATCAATCTCATAATTATGTGTAACAGATATAAATACACCCAATATAAGTGGATATTAAGTTTAAAACAATCAAAGTTCATTCACACATATTCAAAGGATGACATATTCAATAACTACATGTTTAACCCAAGGAAATCGAAATTGGGTTAAGAAGTTCCCTTGGTAAAATTCGACAGCCTAACAGCGTCACTTTAAAATTCATAAAATTAGTTGATGAGAGAGAAAATTTTATCTCGTCACCTATAAATAAAATTTACATCAATAAGGATATATAAGAACATATCCCAATATAAAAATATGTAAATTAAAAGACATAACAAAATAAGTCTTTTTAAAAGAGGAGTGTGAAATGTTCCCTTACCGATTTGGGCAACTTTCGAAACATACACCCCATGAAAGAAGGGTCATACAATAAAGATGTAACTACCCATAAATGAGATTATATTATAAAAATAGAAAAATAATGGGCAGTACATACACCAAACAAAAGGAAATAGTGGCCAATGTAGCATGAATCTCATGGGAATAAAAAGTGAGATGAAAATCCCCTTATGAAAATTCGGCAGCCTAACAGCATCACATAAAACATCCAAAAATGGATTGATGAGATAAAATAGTATATCTCATCATATTAACATAAAATTTATAGCAATATTAATATAAAATAACATCCCCAGATAGAAGAAATACGAGCTTAAAATAAATGACATAAAAGAGAGTAAAAGAAAGAGAGAGGTAGGATCCCTTACCTCAAGTCTGACTTGTCTTATTCGTTTCTTTATATTCCTGAATAATAAAATTTTGCCAATTTATAATTTCTTAAGGACCTCCTTTAAAGTTTATTATTCAATTAATATCACATATTATAATTTTATAATAATTAGTTAATTATGTGAGTTCATATCAAATGTTTTTGTCGATGTTTGGTACATGAGTCAAAAATAAACTTGTTTGAAAAGAATTGTCCATGTAGTTTTAAGTACATCATCTCCAGAATAGTATTAATGATTTAAATATCATATATATCTATTGAATATTCATTTTATACTATTCCATAACATTTGGATATAAAAAGAAATGAAATGCACCGTTCATGGAGACGGTAGGCCGTACGTTCGCATGAACGCTACTTTCATTTCTTTGTCATATTAATGGAAGTAAAAATAATTGAGAGATATATATATTATAATTCCAGTATAATATATATGTTATATAGGTCACATAAGTTATTTAATTTCATTCTTTATACATTCCATGTATTGCATGAACGAGTCACATCACTTGAGGGGGCGGTAGTCCACACTTCCTCGTATGAAATTATCGCATTTGCACAACATGCAAAGCATAAAGGCATGTTTTAAATATAAAATATAGAAGAATATAGGAAAACTAAATACCATATATATAATATATAAAATACAGTTACATTATAATGGACACCATGAAAGGTGTTAAGAGAATATTGAACAATCATCGTTTCGTGAGGCAGTAATTCGCCATCCACAGAAACAGTATGTTCTTTAACCATTAGACGAAGGTGTGTGTAAGTGTAGCTCGAATCCTTCACATAAAAACATCATAGTATATTGAAGATACTTTTTTTGTTACAAAATAAAGTAATAAAAATATTTTAGGGGTTTGGATAAGAAAAATAAAACAAGATAACACAAGTGAAGACATTATCTTTAAATCGGGTAACTCCTCTTGGTTTGAACCAAAAGGGTTTCTTGAAGAGTATTATTCCAAAGGTGAGGCTTCAATGAATATAGGGATGTGTAGAGATTAAATGGGCAGGTTTTTTCTAAGACAAATGCTTTAGGGGTGTGGGTAAAGTGGTAGAGGTGGGGGCCTTTTATAAGAGGAGAGGAGGGGCACTCATGGAAAGTCAAGAAAAGTTACTTTATTATAAAATGATTTTCGTATTTTAAAGGTCCCAAATTGATATATTTCGATGATAAGGTGATAAGAGTTCGAAATATACTCATCCAATAGGATTTTTTCAAGTGTAATGCTTAGATGTTACATTATCTTTTCATTTTATTTAAATCGTTCATTAATGAGGTAATCGCTGCATCATCATGATGTCAAAAATAATTTAATTTATTTAATGTCTAAAAATTATTAAAAAAATACTATGATGTAGGAAATATTTTTAGATTTAAAATGAATATTTATAGTCTAATAGATCTTTTATTTAGACAAAATTAAAATTATTATAATTAGGTGTTACATACTTTGGCTACATTTTCCTTTCTTTAAAAAAAATATGATAAAAGGTCACTATCACACTAAAGTGATTCAATGGGGTCCCAAGGTTGGAACAAGGAATCACATGGTCGTCCATGACACCACCAATTGCATTAGTACACATGGTGGGGTCATTTTATATTTTTATGATATTATTTTCTTACCCTTAATTATCTGATTACTAATTAAACGCGATAATTAAAGATAATTATCGTCGTTACTATTCATAATGTCCAAAAACAAAAGAGTATTAATTAAATAATTTGGACCTTCTAATTAAAAATATGGAATATATTTTATCAAATTCAAAACACATAAATTGTAGTAATTAATTTAAAAGTAAATCTCGTTGTCAAAACAAAAGACGGGTTTTTAAGAAGTAAAATTTATCAAAAGATTGACTTGTTTTTACATCCAATTGAAAAGTGAAATTACTTCCAATGAACAACATTGTATTAAGTGATAAAAAAATAATTTAATTATACTTTAAAAACAATTAAAATGACAATCTAAATATATAAATAAATTGGATGAAAAGGCAGTTTTGAATTAAAAACTGTATTTTTCACTATTCATTAAAAAATATGAACATCATCAGAAACATACCAAAAATTTAACCAAAGTAAATTTAAATATCCCAAACATAAAGAATAAGTTTATTTTGACAAATAGAGCTTATAAAATTGTCAAAAGTTATATTTAAAAAAATATCTCCATCAAAAGGCGGTAAAACAATCTTTTAAAAATATTAGAGTATTTATTCTTAAAATTGGATTCATTTGGATTTTAAGCCTCTAAAATTTATTGGATAAATTTAAAAATATTTAACAAAAATATGTAATAATTTTTTAGTTATTTCTGTTCATTCCCTCCATTATAACGGCTAGGGGTTAACTATTATAATATTGTTATATTATTAGTGTGCAACGTAAGATTTCAAAGAAACTCGTTGTTGCGTATTGGGTACTCCATAGAGCATAGAATTCCCTTTAAAGTAATATTAACATTTTATTCACAAATATTGATAAACATTAGAATGTAATATTATTTATTTACCTAGTATGTTACACCATTAATGAATAATCACTTCTTTAATTGAGATTTTTATTTGATGATTTTTAAACTCCATCATCCTTGTTGAATTTAAGGCCACACACTTCAAGTGCTAATACGAACCTTTACCTTGAAGTGATCAAAACTTTGATACTTCAAGTGTATAGGTGATTAGTATTAAAGGGTCTAGTTATTAAACTAGTAAGTGATGATGTTGTTTTATCTTCTTAAATGAACCCATCTCAAATATAAGAAATTGAAATCATTGAAAAGGGAATACGTCCAATCCACCCCAAGTGATAACCAAGGATCAACTCACTATTTTAAATTGAATTCACTTAAGTCTCTTAGAGTTCATTTAAAACCATCTTAAATCAACCAAAATTTTTCCACTTCATAGACAAAAACAATCCATAGAATGTATGTGTCTGTAGGTTACTTCTTAGGTCTCTGAGGATTCAACAACCCAAGCTGAACTATAAAGACCATTCTACCTTCTTCTCTTGGGTAAATTTGAGCATGAATCATTTTTTGGCACCGTTTCCAGGGACCCAAGTAAGTCATATAAACACTCATTCTATTCTCCCTCATTTCTTCTTTTCTCATCCAAATTCTCTTATCTTGTCCCTTTCTCATTTTTTTTCTTTTGGCGCATGTCTTCCTACACCCGCGATCAATCAAACCGTCTAGTTAGGGTGGATAGTCTTGGGGTTGGGGAGTCAAGTACACCAAGGGAAATCTTTCCATTAGATCCTAATCTTCCTAATACTCCAGAGTCAAAAATTGATCCAATTTCAATGGAATGTCTTCAAAGAAACCAACTCATAAACCCGGGTTGAAACCAAAATTGAAACCCAAATGAGGTAGCCCCAAACTTGGGGAATGAAATTGATCAAACCATGAATGACTACCTTACACCTTCCTGGACCAATTCCCCCTCATGAATTAGACACAATTCCCTAGTAGATTCCAACTACATCTTTAAACCCCATGTCCTAAACCACCTTCCCACATTCCATGGAATGAAGTCCGAGATTCCCTACCTTCACATTAAGGAGTTCAATGACATTGTAGAAACCATGTGTCCCCTACATCAACTAAAATCAGCTAAGATGAGGCTATTTCCTTTTTCTTTAAGTATCGATCTAAAAGTTGTCTAAACAATTTGAGACCATCATCCATAAACTCTTGGGACCAACTACAAAGAGAATTATACAAAAAATACTTTCCCCACCACAAAACAATTGCACTTAAAAAGAGTATCCAAAACTTTTTTGAAAAAGAGGGAGAGTCATTCTATGAAACATGGGAGTGGTTCAAAGACACTCTAAACATGGTTCCACACCATGGTTTTTCTATTCCTGAACAAGTGAGAATTTTCTATGAAGGGTTGGGTCTGGGGAACAAACAATTCATTGACATGATGTGTAATGGAACCTTTAAAAACAAATCCCCAAATGATGCTTACGAGTATCTAGAAAGAAATTATGAACAAAACCAAACATGGGGAACTTCACCTTATTCTAAAAAGCCACAAAGAACTACTATAATTCATACACTTAGAGAAGAGGAAAGCCTTAGGGCTAAAATCACAGCACTCTCTAGGAAGGTTGAAGAGATAGACCTTAGGAAAGTCCATGAAATCCATATTGTTGACCCTATTTGCACAATTTGTGATAAACATGACTATAAGACAGACAAATTCCCAACCATTCCATCCATCAAGGATGTTCTTTTAAAAGGACCCCCAGTGGAAGTAAATGCTTTGAACTTTCAAAATCCTCAATACTGAAACAACTTCAACCCAAGGTATAATGACCACCAAGGCTTCCGCTGTAAAGATAACCAACAACCTATCCAACCACAGGGACAAAATCCTTACCCTCATAAGAACTACCAAACCCATAACCAGTTCCAAAACCAACCTATCCAATACCAACATCCACCGGTCCATTTTCAACAGACCATCCAACCTCTAAAATATCCCCCCAGGATAAACCAATCTTCTCAAGGACCAACCCAAACTGTTCCACAAAGCCTACTAGAAAAACTATGCAAACAAATGGAAAGGATAAACTCGTAAGTCTCTTCCCTTAAACAAGAAATTCAAACCATAAAAACTGGAAAGGCACCCATGCCTACTCAGGTAGTTCCATCCTCAACTTCAAGGGGAGAGTTAATTTGTACTCAAACAACTCATGAACAACTAAAGGTTGTGACTGTTTTAAGAAGTGGGAAATAAATTGAGAAATCTGAACAGCTAATTCAGTACCCACCTGAAGATTCAAACTTGGATGAAAATTCAAATGAACCAAATGATTATACTGAAAAACATGATAACATTTTCAAAGACACAACTCTTCAACAAACAACCCCACAACCTGCACCATTTCCTCAACGCATGAGGGGGGAAACCAAGCCTAAATTGAGTGAAACGTTGAGGGAAATCTTCTCACAAGTCAAGTTGAACATTCCCCTTATCGATTCCATCTAAACCATACCTGCCTACTCAAAGTACCTTAAGGACTTGTGTACTTTTAAAAGAAAATTTTCACATAAAAACCAAGTCCTTTTGGATGCAAATGTGAGTACCACCATTCAAGGGACCATTCCTCCTAAGATGAAATACCTAGGTTTCCCTTACATCAATGTTGAACTGGGAGAGAGAAAAGTTGTCAAGGCCTTGTGTGACCTAGGTGCTAGTGTCAATCTCATTCCCTATGTTGTGTACTACCAGTTAGGCCTAGAAGAACTCCAACCCACATCTGTCACACTTCAACTTACTGATCGTAGCATTAGGGTTCCAAAGGGGATTTTAAAGGACGTTCTGGTAAAGGTTGAAAACTTCATCTACCCTGCTGACTTCATTGTCTATGACAACCATCCAAACTTAGGAAATAAAGAACAAACCCTAATTATCCTTGGTCGTCCCTTCCTTGCAACAATCAACTCTATTATCCGAGTTCAAAATGGGAACATGTCCATCACCTTTGGAAACATGAGTCTAGACTTGAACATCTATAATGAAAGCTCACAAATAGGGGATGATGAGGACATTCATGAAGTAAACATGATAGGAAGCATTGATAATGAATCCATAGAACATCAAGGAAGATTTTATGAATGTTTAAGTCAGGATGAGATTGATTTCCTTTGTTCACATGAAGGAAGTTTATCTCCTTGGATTGAATCATTTTCAAATTTCTCTTATGATGAAGTCTTAGGTCCAACAATCAGTGAAACCTTTCAGGAAACCACTTTCATGGAGACCACTCCAACTTCCTTCCCTAAATATGATCAGGCCAATCTAGTAGCTGAAACTTTTATATGTGGGTAATCAATCCTATCTAAAACTTTAGGAAATAAAATTTATCTTGATCCAATGTCCCAATCTTCTGCTGAAATTCTGAACCAACCTGATCTTGAATTGAAGGAACTTCCTGCTGCACCCAAGTATACTTTCCTAGGGGACAATCAAACATATCTTATTGTCATTTATTCTTCTCTTTAAGCCAATCATGAGAGGATGCTTCTAGATGTCCTTAGTAAACATAAGAAAGCCATTGGTTGGACCCTGTCTAATATTCACGGGATTAGCCCACTTATTGGGACTCATAGGATTGTTCTGGAATCTGATTCAAATCCATGTCGTCAACCTCAACGGCAAATCAATCCTAATCTCATGGAGGTAGTAAGGAAATAACTTATAAAATTGTTAAAATATGGTATCATATATCCCATAGCTGAGAGTGAATGGGTGAGCCTAATCCAAGTGTTTCCAAAAAAGGTTGGAATCACAGTGATAACCAATGAGGATGGGGAGATTCTTCCAACAAGGGTGATTAGTGGATGGAGGGTCTACATTGACTATAGGAATCTAAACTCATTAACCAAGAAGAACCATTTCCCCTTACCATTCATTGACCAAGTCCTTGAGAGAGTGGCAGGTCATGCCTTCTACTGTTTCTTAGATGGGTACTCGGGGTATAATCAAATTGATGTCTCTCTAGAGGATCAAGGGAAGACTACATTCACATGTCCATTCAGCACCTTTGCTTTCAAACGTATGCCCTTCGGGTTATGCAATGCCCCTAGAACCTTCCAACGGTGCATGATGGGAATCTTCTCAGACATGGTAGGGGATTTTCTTGAGGTCTTCATGGATGACTTCTAATTGTTTGGGGATACATTTGAGGGATGTCTGAGGAATGTGGAGAGAGTATTGTCAAGATGTGAAGAAAAGAATCTAGTCCTAAACTGGGAAAAATGTCATTTCATGGTTAAAGAGGGACTAGTTCTAGGCCATCTAGTCTCAGGTAGGGGGATTGAAGTTAATAAATCCAAGGTTGACATCATTTGTCACCTTCCATCACCCAAAACTGTCAAGGAAGTGAGGTATTTCTTAGGACATGCTGGTTTCTATAGAAGATTCATCAAGGAATTTGGTTCAATATCCCGTCCCCTTTGTTCTCTCCTTGTAAAGGATGCTCCATTTGTTTGGACAGAAAGCTATGAGGGTCATTCTCAAACCTCAAATCCTCTCTGACCTCTCCTTCCATTATGAAATATCCAAATTGGAACCTTCCTTTCAAACTTATGTTTGATTCCAGTGACTTTGCTATAGGAGTTGTGTTAGGACAACGTTGTGATAAAACTTCTTATGTCATTGCTTATGTAAGAAAATCCTTAAATGATGCCCAAATCAACTACACCACTACCAAAAAGGAGTTACTTTCTATTGTGTTTGTTTTAGAGAAGTTTAGGTCCTACCTCTTAGGATCCCCCATCACTGTGTTCACTGACCATTCTGCACTAAAATACCTCTTCCAAAAACAAGATGTTAAGGCTTGACTGATTAGGTGGTTCCTTCTCTTACAATAATTTGACCTCACAATCAAGGATAAAAAGGGTGTTGAAAATTTTTTAGTTAATCACCTCTCTAGGATGTAATTCAAATACAACTCAAATAACCTTTCTATGTTTGATTCATTTCTTGATGAACACCTATACTCTATGAGTGACTGTCCTTGGTATGCCGACATAGCTAATTTCTTAGTTACAGGAGTCATTACAAAATTATTAGGGACTCAAGCTCGAAGGAAATTCCTTTTTGATGTTAGACACTATGTGTTTGATGATCCATACCTCTATAAGTTCTTCCCTGACCAAGTCATTAGGAGGTGTGTCCTAGAATCTGAACAAGATTCCATCCTTAAATTATGTCATAGTGAGGCATGTGGAGGTCAATTTTCCTCTAAGAAAACATCTTATAAGATTCTTTAATGTGGTCTTTTCTATCCCACCCTCTCAAGGGACTCCTACAAATTTTTTCAAAGTTGTCCTAGGTGTCAACAAGTAGGGTCCATCGCAAAAAGGAATCAAATGCCAGTCACTCCCATATTAGTGGTTGAAATCTTTGACTGTTGGGGAATTGATTTCATGGGTTCTTTCTCAAACTATAGGGGATATCTTTACATTCTATTAGCTATCGATTATGTCTCCAAATTGGTTGAGTCTATTCCTACAAAATCTAATGATCATCAAACTGTGATTAGATTTCTCAAGGAAAACATCTTCTCTAGATTTGGAATTCCTAGGGCTATCATTAGTGATTGTGGAACTCGTTTTTGCAATCATCCATTCTCATCACTCATGGAAAAATATGGAATTTATCACAAAGTTTCCACTACTTACCACCCATAGACCAATGGTCAAGCTGAGTTAGTAAATAGGGAGATTAAGAATATTCTTGAAAAAAACTGTCAATCCTTCTAGGAAAGATTGGTCCAAGAAACTCTTGGATACTCTTTGGTCATATCGTACAGCATTCAAAACCATCCTAGGAATGTCACCATATAGGTTGGTTTATGGAAAAGCATGCCATTTACCTGTTGAAATTGAGCATAAGGCATTTTGGGCAATTAAGAAAATGGATTATGACCTCTCATTGGCCAGAACAAAAAGGAAACTAGATCTCAATGAACTGGAGGAACTAAGGATAGAGGCTTATGAAAATTCAAGGATCAATAAAGCTAGAGTTCAAGCCTACCAATATAGGAATATCAAGGTCAAACATTTTGAACCAGGAAAACTTGTGCTCTTGTATAGTTCAAAAACTTCATTTACACCCGGGAAAGTTAAGGTCTATATGGTTAGGTCCTTTCATAGTGCATCATGTGTACCCCCATGGGGTTGTAGAGATTCAAGATCCCATAAGTGGTTACATTTTCAAGGTCAATGGTCAAAGGTTAAAACCATTCATTGAATCATTCAATAAATAGGAAATAGAGGTTGAGTTAATTGAGACAATCTATGAACCAAGAAAAAATTGATAGATTTAGGATCCATGTCGGGCTAACGACGTTAAACAAAGTGTTGCATGGGAGGAAACCCATGGTTTTCAAGTTTCCTGTCATTTTTTTGTTTTAATAAACTTTATATTTTAAATAGGATTAATTAATCATTTTTATATTTTAAAAAAATATACTGTTGACATGTTCTTCTATTATGAGTATGGATGGGTATGAAAGGGGAGCACCATATTCATCTGTGTCACGTGGTGTGATCCTTGAGTAATGCCTTACCCAGAAATTTAAAAAGAAGATAATGTATCATTAGTTTGTTTTATTTTAATGTGTTTGTAGGATTAAAATAAAAATACAAAAAAATAAATAATAATATAATAATAATAAAAAGGGAAAAGTCGTGGGTCGTGGGTCAAACCACGTCACAACCGGCGAAGCTGCGGAGATTCAAACCTGGGACTGAAGGGAGACAGGGGTGCATGCTTACCACTGACCTATGACTTTTTGTGCTTCCTTATTCTATAATTTATATATATATAATTATATTTTACTTTCTTTATTATATATATATATATATTGTTTTGTTTTGTTTTGTTTATTTTGTTTTTCCTTTTTTCTACTAGGGAACTCTGCAAGTGACATGGATATCAAAGGATTAAAAGGGAGCAGCAAGAATTTCAACTTCAACCACCAGGTGACTTCATTCCATGATCCTCATTTTCAATTTCCTTTCTGAACTTTAATTCTCTACCTCTACCCCCTTCTAAATTTTTTTTCTTCAAACATTAGGGACAATGTTATTTTAAGTTGGGGGGAGATAAAATAAAAAAATGCTTTTGTGTCAAAAAAATGAATGATTTGAAAAAAAACTGTGTAAATGGAAGGAAAATTTCTTTTAACTTTGAACATGGTAATAAAAATTGCACACTTTGAAATAGAATATAAAAAAATTTAGCATTCCCTGATTCTAATTTTAATCCTTGTATAATTTCATGAGCATAGATTTTGGAAAGTGTGGCTGTCCAATGTTATATTTCATCATTTATATTTTCATCCAAATAAAAAAATCACAATGCATGTCCTTTGGATAGTGGGGTATTAGTTTGAGTTCATGGGGTCCCCCAAATAAATATCATAGGTTTAGTGATCATTTTAGTTTTAATATGAGTATTTAATAAAAAAAATAAAAAAATAATAATAATAAATAATAATAAATTTGCGCGTAGAGCAATGAAATGACCTAATGCGTGGCTTTCGGCACTTTGGGATCGTGACTCCGTAGTTGTCTGGCCTATAGTTAGTAATTTTATCTCTATTTTTTGTAATTTGAATTTATTTTTGACTGATTTAACTCAAGATGATGCTCGAGTATGTGGGCTTCACTTGGTTCCCTAAGGTCTTTGAGCCTAGGAGTTATCAGCAAAGTCTTGCTAAAGGGGTTGACTCTTTTGAGTGCAATTTCAATTACCATGGAAAAATTGAAAAAAAAAACAAAAAAAAAATACAATAAAAAAATTGAATACTCATCTTAATATTGAAATGTGATTCCACATACTACTTCTGTCATTTCCCCCTTGAATAAATATGAACCCCCATGTCTATTGTGATGCACAACACATCCTCATACTTAATTGATATTGGATGAAATATGGAAATGAATTTGAACAATGGAATGGGCTTGGGATTGGGATATGCTTATGAAACTATCTTGTATTAAAATATTTTTATGGGTTTCATGATTGTTTTTTATAAGGGTTTCTGGTGATCATTGTGTATTAAAATGTTTTTGGAAAAGGGAATTTGAATTTCATATTGTTGAGATATATTTTTCTCAGGACTAGCAAAACTCATGTTGGGGGGTGTGATTAGCCACTAAATGAGGCTAATATTAATTGTTAATATATATAATATTCATGTTATTTATTATTCATAAATAACATTTTAGTGCATTTACACTTTGAACATCATTTCACATTATGATTGTAATACCTTCTTAAAATGCACTATTATGTGGTACATTTTTTAACATCATTTGAAGTACCCAATGATTCATCTAATTTTAAGGAATTTAATTATCCATATTTTAATTTTATATTTTTGTAAAATTTATCTACACTTAAATATGAACATGTTTCATTCAGGGATCAATGGAGAATTCATGGAAGAAGATGGGGATATTTTGTGATGAAAGGAAGCAATTCTAGAGAAGGCAGATTGGACACCATCCCACTGATGAGAATGTGGGACCCACATTACAAACCCAATGAAGCCCAAATTTTGTGTGAGTCTAGAAGAAATATATATTAAAAATTCATTATTCAGGAGCCAGTGCAAATTAGGCCTCCATTGTAGTCATTTAGGCGGCCCCAGTTAGAGATAAAATTCTAGACTAAATTCTGCAGCCCAGAAAAAAAATTCCACTAATATAATCATATATCTGAATACACCACTCCAAATGGGCCCAAATTTTAAATTCGGGTATGAAACATCAGGGGATACATTTTCTTCTTCTATGTCCTACTCTAATTCGTACATCTTGAATGTCTTCCAAGCACGTATGTTCGGTGGATGAAAGTTGGATGCCACCTCGGGTCAAGGGTGGAAAAATCAACTCTCCCTCAACTTTCCACCCACCTATGGCCTACCAAAATTAATTGAGGAGACTTGGACTATTGAAGGCTCGACCCAAGGCTTAAAAAATTTCTATTTAAGGTAGTTTTGGAGGAGGAGTTTAGGATCTTTGGTGCTTTGTTCAATTGTAATGTTATGCTGTGATTTTTTTGTCTCAAGTTTGTCTTTCACATGTAAGTTGTTCAATTCACTTTAGTTTCTTAATAAAAGCTCTTATTTTCCTCTTATTATGTTGTTCTTCATATCACTTTGATATCTTTGGTTCAAGGTGTGAATTTATTCACACTAAACTTTGTGAAATTATTCACACAATGGTGGAGTGATCATTTTCTTTTTATTGTTTTCTTTACTTATTCATTTCCTCCCTCATGAGTCTACTTCCCACTTCCATTGAAACCATAGCATCAATGGAAGGCTAACCCACTTATGGGTTGATCCAAGGGAGTAGAAAGGGGCTGTATTGGATGTTATTTATCACCCCATTAATGTCTAATCACTTCTTTAATTGAGATTTTTATTTGATTATTTTTAAACTCCATTGTCCTTGTTGAATTTAAGGCCACACACTTCAAGTGCTAATACGAACATTTACCTTGAAGTGCTCAAAAATTTGAACCTTAAAGTGTATGGGTGATTAGCATTAAAGGGTGTAGGTATTAAACTAGTAAGTGATGATGTTGTTTTATCTTCTTAAATGAACCCATCTCAAATATAAGAAATTGAAATCATTGAAAAGGAAATACGTCCAATCCACCCCAAGTGATAACCTAGGATCAACTCACTCTTTTAAATTGAATTCACTTAAGTCTCTTAGAGTTCATTTAAAACCATATTAAATCAACCCAATTTGGCCACTTCATATCCAAAAACAATCCATAGAATGTACGTGTTTGTAGGTTACTTATTAGGTCTCTGAGGATTCGACAACCCAAGCTAAACTACAAACATTGTTCTACCTTATTCTCTTGGGTAAATTTGAGCGTGAATCAAGCGTTTTAGATAGTTTTTTGTAGTTTTGTGGTATTTTTGACATTTTGATAATTTTTAGTTATTTTATATACTAATATTAGTAAATTAGTATTTTTATTAGTTATATTAATTTTATATATTATATTTAACACTATATTATTATTATTATTAGTTTCTCTAACATTAGTTTTATTATTATTTTATTAATATTTATTAGTATATATATTAATTTCCTATATTAGTATTATGTTTTATTCTTTTATATATTTTTAATATTCATTTAGGTAGTTTTTTATTTTTAGTTTATATTTTTTTATTAAAATTTAATAGTAGAAATATTTTAATCATATTTTTATTTAATTACATTTGTATAATTATGTGTGTGTCTTTTTTTATCTAAATAAAATTACCTTAATTATTTTTTTGAATATTCAATTAGTATAATATTTAATTATTTAATTCAAAATCTATCATTATTATTCTTATGATTAGCATTGTCATTATTATAACTAGTACTTACCCGTGCATTCGCACGGCATTACGTTAAATGCTTAATTTCAAGAAGACAAAACTATATTTTAAAGTTAATAAAGAACATGAATATTGAATAGATTGAAAAACAATAGTGATAATTAATATTGAACTATAATTGTACAAAACATAGAGAATTGAAAATATAGGAAAATAAGTAACAGAAAATAACATAGGATAATATATAAGAGAATATTGAAAACATATTGAAGAATATATGAGAATATATAAGGAAAACATAAGTATACCATCGCTGTAAAAAATAAACCATACAAATGCATGATGGAGAATATGAGGAAAATATATAGGAGAATATAGACGAAAAATAAAATTATTTGAAAACCCAGAAAAACATATGGGAGAATATAAAAGGAAAAAAACATGAAAGAATGTTTAAAATAAGAATACCTGAATTTATAAGTATCCAACTTCAAATACATGAATAAAAAGAAAAAATGGACAGTAATTAGATAAGTACATTGAAAAAAAACATGAATGAAATAACATAAGTATTAATGTCACTGAGATATTATTAAAAGAACATGAAAGAATTATTATAAAAAATTTGTATAAACTGCATAATACAGTTTGAATAAGGGAATTCTATTTACCAATAGACCCCTCCTACTCACGGAAGCACCTGGAATGAGGTTCAGTCCAGTGGAGTGCATTTTCACTTGTTACACTACTATAGTCACATCAATGGGTTAGAACATCACAACTGGAGCCAACACAGAAAGCCCCTTACTGTGTTCACATTTTGGTGTGGCATCCATGCCCTTTTGACTTTGTACTTCCGCGTGCATGTATCCTCAGAATGACCCTTCATGTTGCAAATCGTGCAAGGAGGCACGGTCAATTTCTCCAATGATCCTTACAAAGTGGCCATATAAAGCCTTCTTAGTCTCCTTTTCTAGCGTGATAGGAATAATAAAGGAAGAATCAATGTCCCTGAGAATTCTCGGATGCAAGTAGATCCAATTAGGTCCATGGATGTGAACTCAAAAATGAACCACCATGTTTTTTTTCATCTCATCCAAATGGATGATGAAGCAGAAGTGTTCGCTTTGAGAGGTCATTAAGCTTCCATGGATTCTCCCCTTCAGGAAGAATAATCTAGGCGACAGAGATCATTAAGATCTGAAAACACTCTGAGATTGCTTCTTGATTTTCAGTAACATGGCCAATAACACCCTTCCTAATAATCATTCATGTGGATGGATCATTCAAATCACAAAAAGAGCAGTGATATCTGATTTCAATTTCTGGACAAACGACTTCGCTTCCTTAGCTTGGGATTTATCATTTCCCTCCAAACCTCTACCCTTTAGAGTGTTTCTAGGTGAGAATAGATCCTTGTGGGCAGCTAAGTATTCAACATAACAGGGGTTATGATCACGGGATGCCTTCTTCAAATCTGAGATTTTGGAATCACCTCCTGGATCAGGCCAACTTCTACAATCCATATAAAAAAAATATAAGAAATATAAAAGTAAAACAGAATCCACTGATGGTAGGTCCTATTTGATCAAATCAACCCACCCAAACCAAAATATGAATGTCACAAGAAAAATCATAAAAGGGCTTGATATGGTCAAAAAAATGCTAACTAAAATTAACAGGAAATGCGTAAATACCTTATTCAGAACGACATGTGACTACTTTAAAAATCCCTATTGATTCTTATAGGCTAATTAAATAACTGAACCTAAACACTAAAAACACACAAAGTGTTTACCAAAAAGACATAAAATTCTTACATTGACCTAAAAGGGCCACACCATATCCCATACACTGAGGGAATGTATCTTTATCATCATACGAGTCTCACTGTAGATTCACATGACATTCCTTTATAAGGAAAACCATATGGAGTTCAAACCAAATGAGTAGTGTGTCACTAAATAATGATATTGGAAAACACCATAAGATCAATTGTTGAAACAGTAAAAAAATAAGCCTCTATCATCAGAGAAATCATACACTACAATGCCTATATATAAAAATACAAAATTTTAGTGAAATTATTCATAGCAAAATAATACCAAGATTATGAAAAGGAATTTAATGCATGGATATAAAATGCAGTGGGTGACTTACCTGCTCTTTTTAAGAGTGTTTATGTCACATCAATATGTTATTATAAAAGGCATTTAATGCATGGGGTGGCTAAAAGACATTCAGTTTTGTCAAAATATGAAATTTTAGTGAAATTATAATAGAATAGTCTTTCATGTGAGGTGGACATAAAAATAGAGAGTCAAGATACCTTTGATTTTTCTAATAGTGAAAATTAAGGGAACCAATATAGCTAAACGAAACTTGTTAACAGACTCTCATGAATTTGTAGCAACCCACAAAATATAGACCAAATCTAGAGTTGTATGTAGCTGCTCACTCACAATTATCAAGTAATGCCCATGAAAAATATCTCATTTTAAATTACATATGCATCGACTAAAAAATAAAACCCTTTAGCCTAACAAATGAATGTATAATATACAGTAACGTTAAAATGGACACTACCCATTTGATAGAAGTAATCGAGAATAAATGATAGTATGGTGTCAGATCCTTTTTTTCATCCCCAATAGCATTCTCAATTGAAATGAATACGCTTCATCTTATCTATCACTGAAAATAAATATGGAAGAGGCACATGTACACTGATTTAGGTCATATAAGTAATAATATAAAATACAATTAATACTTTATGGTAATTAGGGAAATTTTGGATCTATATAATGTTTGAAAACATAATGAAAACTGCTTATAATGAAAAGGGATTAATATTATAAAATTTACAAATGAATATTAAAAAATATTTGTTTATTGAAGTTAGTGGTGGGTCATATTGAAACACTTAGAAAACATAGACATTATTACAATAGTAGAAAACATTAATGAATAATGTGAAGGAATGATAATTCATTTTGACCATGGAAAAATAGAAGACATGATTTATATTTCAATTCAAATAAGATAAAATAACATTGAATATTGAAATTGTATCATTGATATCTTGACATCCAATATAAAAGTGGTGACATTAATTGGTCACCCAATTCATGCCCCAAATGACTTTATTAAAAAACAAAAGTAGCAGTAAAAACATGAGAGGTGCAATAAATTTACACCAGCAGGGATAGAGAGGATTACAATCCAAAAAACACATCGAGGAAAATCCAGAAAAATATGAAGATGAAAAAATTGAACAAAACAACCTATTGTCAACTAACCCAGGATTTTCAAAAAATGCATGTACTGTACATAGGGATTCCTCCAATCCATGACTTAAGGGAAGCCAATTTCTGCACAACATTGATTCTCTATCAACTTTAGCCTTGTCCTTCACACTGCTATACAATTGTCATTGTAAAATGAAAGGCTAAAATGCAACATGCTAAATTCATTAATACACTGAAACCACCTTTTAGAAATGAAAACCAGTAAATGGTTGGATCAATATGTTGTTGCAACATCACCTTCACATGATTCAGTGCAAGGTTCCAGTTTTGAGAAAACCACGTGTTCAATGCAAGGTTCCAGCTTAGATTACGTACATATTCATCCAATATATTTACCTGCACAAACATTAATGGTTACAAAAACATACTATGTGTAAAAAAATGGAGCACTTTAATAAGAAATCTTGAAATATGTATAACATATCTGTAAACAGACCTTTTTTACAATAAGGATAACGTTCAATAACAAATCCATAAATATCAATTTATAACTAATAGGGATACACACATATATAAATAATCTCTAATATTTTATGCTTCAACCTGTAAGAAATTATGTACCATTCAGTCCAAGGTAATGGCCTGCATTATGTTGTTCTAATAATATATTGAATAAATTTTGTGAGACTTAATATTTTTTTACTACTACAATATGGGAATAAAATACATACAGTGAAGATATTAGTGTGACTAAAAATACTATTCATGGATGGTTTGGATACTCACTGCATCTTGAGATTTAAATATTTTTTACAAATAAAATTATCTATTGGTTACATAACATAGAAACTGCTCTAAATGTCCTGATTTTTTTCTCTTAAAAATTATTCATTGATCTAATGAAGCACATGATCCACTACACGAACAAATAACATGATCCAATACCGAAAAAATTCATGATTTACATGCTCAAACTTGTTCCACTGCTCTAAAAATTTATTCGTTACTGAATTAAATTACATGATCCACTAATCAAAGAAAATAGAAGACTCTATGTTGTGTAAAAATATTTACTTCTCTAAAACATGACAATTTAGTTTTAGTAATAGTAACTATAACTATTAATTATTGGATGTTAAATGCTTGATGGTCCATAAGAAAACATTTTTAGAAAAAAAATAGGTTGGTGTACTTGGTTTTTTAGTTCTAATGATAGAGCTGATTCCAGCAACCCATATTTGCCTCTAAAATCACCGGTAAACATCCCAATCTTAATATAAGGACATTAACTGATTATATTACAAAACATAATATCTTATATTAATAGTAGAATATATATAACTTACATAAAATATTGAGAAAATATAATCACCAAAAGAATGACCAAATAAGATTTAATACAAGGAAAGTCAACTAAAATCGATGTAAAAGAAACTATTAAGTGAAATTAAATTAACAGACAAAAAATTTATTGGAAATAAATACCAAAACTCTATATTTTTTAGTCACATTGACAAATACATGGCTTTTTATTGTGAAATATAAAAAATGATAACAATAATAGATGGAAAAGATTTTAACAATCATAAATTCAATATATAAAAAGATAAGATGGAAAACAGATTGACAAAAAGTTTTTCAAATTATACAGCATAAATATTCATCTTTGTATTTGTATAACTGTATCACTCATCAATAGAGACTTGAAGTACTAGATTCTAACCAAATTATCATGTCACATTGTACAAATCTTCATCTGCAAAAACTTCTAACAAACTTTTCTACATAGGAAAAAATGTTAAAAAATAAGAATACGTATTAATGCCTACTGAAAATGCAGTATCCAGAATATGAATGTAAAAATAAACCAAGTGCAGTCCACATAGTGTGATCCGAAAAAGAGCTTTGGTAAGATTATGTTAATAGGTAATGTAGGTTACAACAGTATGTGTATTTTTTCACTAATCTGTAAAATCAATTCATATGCGTGTGTAGTTTTTCAAGTAGTGAATATCTATAAACATCCTATAAATTTTTATTAATTCAAATGAACTTATAGATTTCTAAAGTTGTTATGCTGAATGTATGGATACAATGTTGTAAATAATTGGTTAAACCAGTATTTGTGTGGTGGATATGTCATAGATATGAGAAAATAAAATTCATTTGGAATAGTAACATGTTCAAATGATATGGAACAGAAACATGTTCAAATAATATGTGAAATAACCACATGAAATGGATGTTTTAAACATTATATGGATCAAAGAAAACACATAAACATGGAACATATGTTATGAAGCATCCATGGTAGAGGCTAATTCAGAAAATAGGGTAAACATATTACATTCACCCTAATGTAAATAGCAGTCTAATACAGTTTTGAATGTTAAAAAATAATGCAGAAATCAAAAATGAAAAAATATGAAACGGTCGATATGTAGTATTACCTTGCAATTACAGCTAAAAAATTCAGTCAATTTTTTCACTATTATTTTCTAAGTTCGCCTTCCATAAGAGTTTAATCTGTACATAATGCTTAAAAAACCAATTACAGAACATGAAGAAACACTTTTTTATCAACATTCAGAAGGTATTATGTTACCATACATGATTCATAGGCATTGCGACTAAAGAACACTAATCCAGAAATCATGTTTCAATGAAAACCAGTTATAAGTAGTGGGAAAAAATGTACCTTCAGATTTTAAAAAACCCTTATTTTAGTTAAAATAGATTCAATTTTTGTAGAATACATACCAGTTGATAGTGGTTTTTTTTGTTCCATTATAAAAATAGATCAATAAACGTAATAAATAGAAATGTAAAAACTTATAACCTTCATACAGTTAGTTCCATCAATTGGTTGAACATTCAGCTTTCACTCCTCCTTGAACGGAGCCTTCAAAGCAGCTCAAGAGTGTAGTGTTGTTGGTTTTAAAGCATTCTTGAATAGAGACAAGTAATGGGTAAGCATAGGGGTTTCCAAAGTTCTTTGCACATATTAGAGACATTCACCCATGCCCACAAGCTTGAGAAGAGATATGTGCTGTGGATATGTCATAGATATGAGAAAATAACATTCTATTGGAATAGCAACATGTTCAAATGATATGGAACAGAAACATGTTCAAATAATATGTGAAATAACCACATGAAATGGATGTTTTAAACATTATATGGATCATAGAAAACACATAAACATGGAACATATGTTATGCAGCATCCATGGCAGAGGCTAATTCAGAAAATAGGGTAAACATATTACATTCACCTTGATGTAAATAGAAGTCTAATACAGTATTGAATGTTAAAAAATAATGCAGAAATCAAAAATGAAAAAAATATGAAACGGTCACTCTGTAGAAAAAATGAAATATGTGTAGAAAAAATTTAAAAAAATTACATTGGTAATAGCACTGACCTTTTTAACTATTGCATCTACATTATAATCATAAGGCGATGCTCGATTTTCTGCATCAGAATATTAAACTCTAAAGTCTTCAACCGAAATAAATATATAATCATATGGAGAAAAGGTATATGGATTCAGAAACCTCTTGAAATAGAGTAACAGTGCTGGAAATATATTAGCAGATTTATCGGATGCCAATAGAGATAATGAATCATAAAAAAAAGATTAAGCTGTTAATAATCTAATATTTCTACATTTATATGCATAATGCATCAATGTAGGAGGAGTTACCAGTTGAAATACTTTAGAATGGACAATGCGGCATGATTTCTAAAAAACAATCGATTTCCCAAAGAAGCAAGGGATGTCATGTATACTGACCTGGCTCGAGGAGCAACCTGAATCTCGATTTTCCAGAGATTGATCTGTATTGCAGATTCCAATTCCATCGTGACTGAAAATAGAAGATGTTTATCTTCAATATATTACAAAAAATCAGGCTTTATATGTTTGAAAGTGGTTTATACCTGGCCTTACTCGCTGCGTGCTCGAGGGAGTGGGAACCCTAGGTGGATCGAAGGACCCGGTTGTGAAAGAGCTGAAGGCGGAGTAACCAGTTGCGGAGAAGGCATAGGTGGAGGATCTGAAGACATAGTTTCGATTAGCAGCAGTAATCGTAGATTTGGGTGCTAGATCTTGGTGAAATTGTTTGAGGATGAGAAAACATAGTCGGACAAGATGAATTCAGAGGAGTCGAAGGTGGATCACACGTAGGTGGAGTCGCGACTGGAGAAGGCGAAGCAGGGAGAAGCGGTGGAGACGGCGAAACAGGGAGAAGCAGAGAAGCGGAGAAAGCGGAGAAGGCGGAGAATGCAAAGCAGGGAGAAGCGGAGAAGGCAGAGGTGTCGACGTGAGGTGAGTTGCTGGAGGTGGAGGTGTGAGGCAATTTTCTATGCGGAGATGTGTGAATTTCTGTGTGGACGTGAGGTGAAATTCTGTGCAGAGATGAAACCCTAGGCGCAGGGAGTGAGTGTATGTGCAGGAGGAGGAACTGGTTAGAGGGAAAGCCCGAGCGGGAGGCCGAGGGCGATAGGGAAAATAATTGGTTGGAAGCAAATTTGGTGACGTGGAAGAAGGTAAGAGTGACACGTTAGCAGAAAAAAGCCCTCTTTAGTATAGATATAGATTATTATTGGTCATTATTATTTTATTTTATTAGATAATTAAATAATGATTGTATTTTAAATTTTGTATTGTTTTAATTTTTCTTTTTCTATGAAGATATGCGGGAGACCAGGTCGTACTCTCTCCATCTTTATTGGATAACCCTAAGAAGCAGTCACACCCCTCCCTAAAAACCAGATGATGAGAAGGCCAGTAGATCACACCCGGAGGCCACCTCTCCTCTTCCCTTCATAACACAACCCCTTCCACCACCCAGCACAGGATCCCAACCTCATCCCACCTAAAGAGGCGTGCCACCCTCATGATGCAACCAAACTTCCAGAATCTCCTTCAGCTGGCTCACTCTCCATCTCCATTAGGCAAAGTCAGACCTCCCTCCTGAAGATCACACTCACTTGGATCCCTCCCCTCTTGCGCAGCGCACTACCCCCTCTCCACTTGCAGAGAACCGCCTCCCTTCAACACCCATCCCTATGCAGCACACCCACTTGGATCCCTCCCGTCCTGTACAGTAACAAGCATCCACCAGACCTACTGAACACCCCAGGCACATCACCCAAATTCACATCACCTCCATAGAGCGCACACCAGGAGCCACCCCTTCACCTACACCCCCCTACCCCCTCCCACGCATGACGGTCCTCCACCATCTCCACCAGGCAGACAGCCACATCGCCCCTCCCCCATGCGGCAGCTAACCCACACTAGGCACCAGACCCCTCGCCATCCTCCTTCACCCTACACAGTAGGAGCCACCTCCTTCACCAATATCACACCCTCCTATACTATTCACCTAGTAATGCACCGACCTCTTACCCGTACAACATCACAGTCGGCCACACACCTCTCACTCTCCTCACAAGAGACCATCACCACTGCCTCCTCCATTCAATGTGTGGAATGGTGGTTCAGGTGCAATATCATCACATGCAGAGGGTTTGGTTTCATTGAGAGATCAACGAGCCTCACATTTTATCACACAACATATGTATAGAGCAATCTGATCATTTTTTAAATAACACGGGTACAATTTTAATGATTTATCACTTTATTACCATGCAGGTACTTTTTCTATCATGATGTTGGGGTAAATTTAATTTTTTAGGGGTGTTAACTGAGAAATTAAATTTGTTACGCATTCTAGGATGACATTTTTATTTTGTCATTAATTTTCAATAGAATTTACTTTCATTTTAATTTTTATATCTTATTTAATTTTATTTTAACTATATTAATTTATAAGAATTAAAATTTTCCATTTTGATTCATAGTAGATTCAGTGATACCGATAAGGTCAACTGTTTTGACCGACTGTAGTAAAAATAGGTGGCACAGCTTTTTGAGAAACAGGTTGTGTCATTTTTTCATTTGGTTTGGTACTAGAACATGACTCCTAATTTATTTATAACAACAGATAATGGGACTTTAAATAATTTAAGCGATATAAAAAGTGCTTCTAAAAAATTATTATATTTTTGGAACTAGCGATAATTAAGAAGAATAAATATTTAATCAGAGAAGATAATATTTTGCATGACTGCATAGTAATTTGATTATGACGTCACCATTCTATACATATCTTGCTAATAAAATTTTATCATCATTTATTCTATTTCATTTTATTTTGTCTTGTATGATTTCTATAATTATTAGTTTTATTAAAATAATTAAAAAATAGGAATTCCCTCAATTGATTGTCTTCCTGAATATTTTCCAATGAGATAAGGACTTCCTACATCTGGTTCATTGAGGTCAATTTCCAAGTGTCATCACTAAATAATTTCTATGCACAAAAAATCCCTAGAACCAATCCCAATTAATCACAAATGGAATCATAAAATTAGGATTCAATAAGAAGAATTTAACAAGGTCTTAGGGGTAAATCAACTTTCCCAAAAATATCTACTACTAATGGTAGATCTAGATCCATTCAAAGAAAGTATATAAATTATATAGATCTAATATATGTGCACAAATCAAAAAATAATTCACCATTATATCATGATGGGATCCATAGATATAGCCAACATATTGTTAGAACCATGGTTGTTCTATGCAGGAATTGGAGTTTGGTTTGTGTTTGTTGTCAATCCTCAGTGGAAGTTCAGAATGTGTGCCAGCAAAGTGATCATACAGTTCAAGCAGACAACAGTATTGAAGGTGGCGCTGTTTCCCAGTGTTTGACAAATTTTTGGGCCTCAAAATCGGAAAATGAAGACATGGATTGTCTACAAAAGGAGGTGCGCACAAAGAAGAAGTGGTGTGCGGAAAATAAGGGCTGTGCGCGAAATACTTGAGTTGGGCGCGAAAAAAAGTGTGGTGCGTGAAATAGCGGAGCGAAGTTTTTCACGCAAATAGTGATTCAGAATCAAAACGTAAAAAAATGGCAAAGGCATGGGCTGCGCAAAATATCTGGAGAGGTGCGCGGAAAACAATACCTGCGCGAAAAATTACGTGCCATATGAGAGGTTTTCGCGCCGAATGGGATTTTGCGCGCAGGGGTCTCAGACGCCTATAAATATGAGGTGACCCCCTTCATTACATACGGTTGAAGACTTAGAGAAAATCTGAGGTCTGATGCGTGAAAAGGGATCGCGTAAAGGGGCTTGCGTGAAATATTTGGTATTGCGCGGAAAATTTCGGGATGCGCGAAAAATGAAGAGTTGCGCGTAAAAAATTGGGTTCGCCCATAAAAGATTCAGTTGTGTGAAAAAGGGGGGTTTTGAGCGAAATATTTTTCCGCGCAAAAAGTAATGTTTGCACGCAATAGGAAGGTTTTGCGCGCAAAGGTTTGGTGTTGCGTGAAATTGTCAGTGAAGTTTTTCGGCACGTTCTGGTTATCCGGTTCAGTGGTTCTGTGCGTTCTAGTGCATCTATTCCGGACTTCAATGCAAGCAGAGTCTTGTGCTGAGAAGAGGCAAAGACTTCAATGAAAATCTATTGAAGAGACCTTCATGTCTATAAACTGAGTGGGACTTCACCAAGGGAAATGAGCCAGGGGGAGTCAACGGGAGTGACCCGAGGGAAGCAGTGAGCTATCCCTGAACCTTTGTCAGGGCAGTGTGCCTGGGACATAGTGATTGTTCCCAAACCATTGTAATCCACAACCAGTAAATATTAGTGGAATTTGGTACGATCGACAACCTGTCGGCGTATGATCCTTGGATGTAGCCCTTAGTGGTGAACCAAGTAAAAAGTGTTGTGTCTTTTCTCTGCATGTGAATGTCTGCTTTCTAATCTTATCCATCATACAGGTTTTACAAGTTCCTACCAATGTGGGAACAAGATCCTATAATTTAAAAGAAAAGTTTGTCACCCTGATTCACCCCTCCCCTCTCAGGGTGTCCCGGGGTCCTACACATATCTTAGATATATGATTCATCTCAATAGAAGGAGATGATTTAGGATATAATGGATAAAACTTACCATTCAGGATCCAACAAATTGATCTAAATTTAAAATTCCCAAGATAGGGTAAGTGGAGAGAGAAATATCTTAAAATAGTTCTCCTAGGGTCATTATATATGAATGAGGTTCAATCATAGATAGAGGGATGTCAATAAGGCACATTAGAGCAAAATTATGAGAGTTCCCTTAATAATTGAGTCGTGTATGCCTTGTCGATAAGCTCGTAGGCCTTAGTGGTAGGTTGATGGATTCCAGTAGAATCTTGGACTACTTCCTCATCCACCAGATAGTTGGTGGATTTTCATTGGATAGACGGTGGCACCCAGGTTCAACCTGGTCTACTATAACCACCAACGGCAAGTATTTGGCACTGTATTGATTAGCTGATGGCACACCAGCAGTTCCAAGCTACAACTTGGTGCCTCGACTCCTTCACTTCCAACTATAAAATTCTAAAAGCCTCCAATGTTCCTCAAAATACATAAAACACAACCAAGATACACCAAAACATAAACATAATGTACCTTATAATTTAAATGATTTTATAAATCTCCCCCTCTAATAACTTCTCTTCCTAGATAAGTTTTCCTAGCAGTATTTCTTGAATAACACTATCCATTTTTCTTGAACATCTGACTCTCACTCCCATGTATCTTATTAGATTCATCAATGTTTCCATAGAACTCAAAAAGTGGTACCATCTTCCCCCTCAACACTTTCTCACTTCATTACACAATCCATACCATTCACTCCATAATCAATGCATCTAGTTCCAATTAAATGCCCTCATTATCAATCATATGTGCATGATCGGTCTCATACCATCGAAGCTAAGACACATAGAACACATTTTTCACATATCAATACCATATAGGAATATCCAATTAGTAAGTCACAATTAATATAGGCTTAATGATCTCAAACAGTCCCATAAATCATGGTACCAACTTCCCCTGCTTCTTTAATCATCAATTCCCCAACCGAGGAGACACCCATAAGAAAAAACTAATTTCCCATATAAAAATACAATGGTCATATCCTATGGTCGGAATAATGTTGTTACCTAATCTAAGAAGAATCTAATCACTTTTAAAAAACTTGTCTCGATAAGATATCTCCTATACCACACTCAACCTAATAATAGTTGAATCACCTACCTCATACCAACACAGAAGTGAAAGATATGGCCAGTCAGAAAGAGCCTCGGACAGTTCCATCTAAATTGAAGAGTGGTAAATGTTATTATATGTAAACTCTTTCAAGCCCAGCTAATCATCCCATTCTCCACCAAAATCTAGGACACATACCCAAAGCATATCCTCTAAAATTTTGACCATCCTCTCTGACTTACCATTAGTTTCCAGATGATATATTATACTCATCTTCAACTAATTCTCCATATCCTTATGCAAGACTTACCAAAATCATGAAATGAAACAAGAATCTTTCTTAGATACTATAATCATAGGAACTTCATAAATCCATACAATCTATTTAATTTATATAATTCCTAACTCATCCACTAAGTGACTCTCTTGAATCAACAAGAAATGTCCCACCATTTTCAGCTAATCAACTGTAACCCACACAATATATCAACCACTCAAGGACCTACTAAAACCCATAAAAAGGTCTATAATCACCTCATCCCACTTCCACATGGTAATGAGAATAGGATAAATCAATCTACTTGGTCACTGATGCTTGGGCTTAATTCTATTATAGGTAATACAACAAGATAAAAAATTAGCCATATCCTTCTTCATACCTAAACATTGGAACCATTGTCTGATATCATGATACATATTCATCAATCATGGGTGGACTAACCACTATGAAGCAAGATAGTCCATCTTCATTACTTTCATTATGGAAAAAGGAACCACAACTCTCCCATCAATGTATACCACGTCGTCTCCATTTAAAGACCAGTTGGGAACTAGTTTGTTCCCTTCCAACCATTCTAGTATCACTAAGAACTCAGAATATGACTCTCAATTAGCTTTTACCTATCCCACCAAGACATATATGATAATAAGGTGGACATATCATCACCCCTTGATCTTCAAATTCTCCCACCAACTATTTAACCAATAAGCTCATCAATCTTCATTCCTCCTCTCAAGGCCACTCTCCAAGATCGTGCATATTTCTACTAAGAAAATATATAGCAACATTAGCCTTAATAATAGAATAATACATCTCAAATTTAAATTTTTTTAGATAATCAACCCATCACTAATACCAAATATTTAATTAACACTTAGAAAATATATACTGCAAGATTTTGTGGTCGATGTAAAAAAATGTATCACTGGTGAGGTGATGTCACCAACACTTAAAGGCATGGATCACAGCCTCCAACTCCAAGTCATGTATAGGTTAGTTCCTCTCATGTGATCACAATTGACATGAACCATAAGAAACTACCTAATATTTAAACATCAAAATAGCTCCCAAACCAACACCAGTGACATTACAGTAAATGGAATTTATAATCCCAATATTAGGTTAGATCAAAATTGGAGCTATATTAAATCTTCTTTTCATCTTTAGGAAGGCCTCTTCACATTGATAAATAAAATAAAAGTTAACCACATATTGTTAATCCAAGTCATAGGTTCTTCCAAATGGGAGAAATTATGAATGAACTATCTGTAGTGTTTGGAAAAACCTAGGAAACTCCCGATCTTGAATGCATTCCTAATCAATTCTAAAGACATCATTACCTCTACCTTATCTGGATTAACTAAGATTCCCACCTCATAAATAACATTCCCAAAGAATAACACCTCTTTTATAAAAAAGTGACACTTCGAAATCATATCATTAATCTGATGCACTCAAAAGTGTACTCAATATGATATTAAAGTGTTTAGAATGAATCTTTAGGGTTTGTGAGTATATCAAAATATCATCAATGAATGCAATGATGAAATATTAAAGATATGGATGGAAGATCCTTTAAATGATATCTTTTAACACTATTGGATAATTCATCAACTAAAAATTCATGTAAATACAATAATATAGTTCATACCTTCTCTTAAATGTTGTCCTAGGTATATCATTTTCTCTATATTGAGGCTAGTAGTATCCTAAACACAAGTTTATATTAGATAACCATTGGACTCTCTATAATTGACCAAAAAAATTATTATTCCTCAGTAAAAGCTACCAATTATTCATTTTGACTTGGTTAAACTTTTTAGAGTCCTTTAATAGCTAAAGTATTCCATACATCTTCTTAGCGATAAAAACTAAAGAACTATAGGGAGAAGTACTCCATTTGATAAATCATTTTTCCTCTAAATCCTTAAGTTACACCTTCAGTCCCATTAAATCATTTGGTGCCATATGATATAGAGGGATTGATATTGGTTTCACTCCTAGAATTATTTTTATCTTAAATTCAATTCCTCTATCAAGAGGAAGTCTTGAGGAATCAATTAGAAAGACATCCTGAACACGAAACACTAGTGGAGAAAAAGAGGAGGGAGATATTGAATGATATGTCATAAAAACTATGCCCATTACTTGTGTTGTAATAGCTCTAATATAACTTAGGTTTAGTCCCAATATTACTTATCCAATATCTTATTCACCATTAAAAACAAACATCATTCTCTTAGGTGTAGTAAATGATGCTCATCTATTATAGCAGTAGATGTGAGATTGATAACTAGTCAATCAGTCCATACTAAAAATCACATAAAATTTATTCATTTATAAGATAATAAAATACCATAAATGATTGTAAATAGAAACTAATATAGGAAACTCTGGTCATATTTGGAGATATTCTACCTATTTCCCCAAGGTTGTATGAAGAGAAAGAAATTTGGAAGATAACTTAACCAGAAAGTCTAACCCAATAATGAATTAAGAAAATATAAAAGAATGGGAAGCTCATGTATCAAAAAACTATAGAAAGTGTAAAGGTAATCAAAAATATACCTAAAAATGTAGAAGATGTCTCTCCACCATTATCCAAAACATGTTTCTTGTTATACACTTTTTCATCATCGGTTCCACTACTCTGTCCCTAATATCCCTAGTTTTCCTAATTCACAGACTGTGGAAGAATTTGGGTCGGGCCTGCTGCTGATATCCTCTATTAGTCCCATGGATTATAGACCACATATACATGGAACCTATGGGGAAACCCATAAATAGAATTCTTGAATAAAAAAATAGATTTTCCATCTTTCCATGTCGATAACACTTATTTTTTAATTCAGTGAAAAACATGTGATAGTCTCTACTTTATCCACAATTAAAGCACAAGGTGTCACCTTATTCCCTAGAGGGTTCTAAATAAAATTACTTTGCTCTGATATCTTGCTATTACCTAGCCATGCCCCCTCATATTTCCTCTTTCAACTACAAGAATAGGTGCCTAATTTATCTCTAGGTGTCTTGATCATCAGTGCACTATGGGTTAAAATAACTCATGTTTCTTTGTCCTCCTGTAGAAACTTCTTGATCAATAGGACCTTGCGTAGCACCTCAAGATACATTATTAGGTTTAAGATCCTAACATAGAACCTCATATCCTATTTAAGGTCTATCTCAAACTTCCATACCTTCTTTGACTCATTCCAAACCAAAATATGAGTGAATAAAATCAACTCTACAAAGTTAGAAGAATATAAAGATACTGATATTTTCCCCTACTAAAGCTCCATAGATTCTAAAGCACAATCCAAATTTAGTGTATTTGGGGAAAAATTACCTAAATAATAGATCCTAAAAGTATCCCAAGTTAGACCCTCATTTCTCCCCACCTGGTTTATAACTCCCCATTATCTCCTAATTGGTCTCGGAAGCATGAAAGCAACCTATTTAACTCATTGGACCTCCATAATATCCACTAGATCAAATATTCCCTCAATGATATTGATATAAACCTTAACATCGTGGATTCCACTAGCATCCTTAAAGGATGGTAGATATTAAAGTGGTAAATCCTGAGCATAATTGACCATCATCCTATGATCTCCTCCTCCCTGAACATTTATTATCTAAAAGACTCCAGACTAAAGTGGTTCTACTTCTCAAACCACTAGAGTGAGTTTGGGATCATACTCAACTACATCCTCCTAGTCATCTGGTGGTAGGAAAGGAACATCCTCCTTTACAGGGTCATTTTTTCTTGGTTTTTTAGTCGGTCTCATGAGCAATCTCATAGATGGCATTATCATAAATTCTAAATGAACACATAAAAACACCTATAATAGCTCACTTAAGGTAATGATATAAGAAATTTATAGGCATACACAATGTATTTATATAAGAAAACATATCATTTGAAGCTACCCATATTCATAAGGCATAATAAACCTTAACACTACACAAGGCTTAAACCAAGTCTCCAGTAAATGCATGTTATTCATAGTCATATACATATAAAAAACTTAGCATGCTCATCGCAATTAATTAAAATGATAGTATGAATATATAAAAAATCATAGATCATATATTAAAATGGAATTTAATTTATTAAATTACTATGTATAATGATCAATCATAAACATGTCATGTGAACATATATACCTAGTCATAAAAAATGAATGCACCCAAATCCCATAAATTATAACAACACATCATTACTCATTATCACTGTGAAACTGTAATACAATAAATAGTAAAAGATATCCCATCACTAGAAACTCAAAGGTCTATTACATAAAGTATGGCCATGCACTTACATGAATCCCCTACCTGAGTTCCACAGAGTCTATATACTTTCTCCCATGCCCAAAAATAGTCAAGAAGAAAATAAAAAAGGAAAAATAGACATTGATTACACTTTATAATGCCCCGATATTGGATAGATTACTACATGATTTCATGTGCACCACCATATATATAAGAGGCTATCGACTATAATTGAAGGTATGAAGATTGTTGTGTGGAGACTATACACTTAGTAACCATATACGCACACCATAATCACAACAAAAATAAATAAATATCCCAATGTAGATTAATAGAAACAAAATAACATCATCGTGCTATAATAAATGGCTTCTAGGTTATAAAATATCAAAAAAAATACTCCCAATGTGGTGATTCAACCAATGTATGATTGTAAGAACCCAGTTCTTATTTTTGAGGTACGGGTTTCTTCTTTTCTCTTTTTCTTAAGTATTTTTGAAAAAAAATAAGGAAAATGGGGGGAAATCCTAAATTTGGGACTACACGCCGTGTACTATTCCACACGTCGTGTAATTTGTCCGTGTGGAATGAGTACACAAGGTGTGCAGCCATGTAGGTGAAGAAGGGTGTAAAAACTGACTACACGCTGTGTAGTGATATTTACATGCCATGTAGTCAGTCGGAAGGGGAAATAGTAAGGAGGTGGAAGCAGCCGCCAGCTGGGCGACAGTACATGCTGTGTAGTCAAGAATACAGGCCGTGTACTCATGTCGACAGATGAACAGTTTGGCGGTGCCACCAAAGGAACAATTAAATGAGGGAAGTACACACCGTGTAGCCAAAATTACACGCCGTGTAGTTTTTTTTCGCTTAAAATGGGCAGTAGCCAACCCTGTTCATAGGATTGTCTTTGTACGCTTTTTGGAGCCGGAAGAGGAGGTCGAAGCTTTGAAGAGCTCCTGATCGCACGTCGGTAATCGAATTCTTCCGCTGTCGGTCTCGTTGGAACCACACAGGTAAGAGCTTCCTTGTCCTTTCATATTTCTTGCCAATTCTTCCTCTAAGGGAAGTTATTTGAGTTTGAGAGCATTTTTCTTTCACCTCAGATCTACCTCGTTCTTGGATGTTTCATGGATCGTTGTTCGAGTATACTGATCAGGGGCGTTTAAGGTAGGTGGCTTGGTGTTTAATTTCCAAATGTTGTGTGTTTGTATGAATTGATGTTCCACGAACCCATGTTGGGGTATCATGTGGCTGAGGCCTTGGCTATTTAAATACCTATAATTTTATAGGTAATTAAATGTGATAATAAACTATTTTTTGGGATCGCTGCTTGGATCCAGGACCACCCCGGGGGTGTGTTCCTCTATTTAGTCGTTTGGCCAGGATACCCGAGGGTATGCCTTGTTTATATTATGCATTACTTTTTCATTGAGAGGAATTGTATTTTAACTGCTTGTTTATATGTTGGGCATGGCCCAGTTACTTGTTTAGCATGAGGGAAGTGCATCTTTCATCCTGAGGGAAACTTCTTCCGTGCCTGTGGGCAATAGACTCTGTGCCTAAGGGTGACACTTCGTATGCATACGGACAATATTTGTTATGCCTATGGGCAATTACCTGTGGGTTACGATTCTGATTACCTAAGGGTAAGTGTTTGCATGTCTGAGGACGCTGACTGTTTACATAGAAATTCACTGTGGTGGTTTCTTAATAATAAATAATGAAATGAATATTAAATGGCAATATAACTGGTAAATTTAGTTACTTTTGAGTACTTCTTAGTTTATTTCATTTACTTTTTCACACTGTTGTTGCATGTTTACACCTAGTTGAGCACGGGCCTTTGGTGGGTGCCTATTGAGATTATTTCTCACACCCTATTTGGATCATTCTTTTCGGCCCAAACAGATTACGTTTCTACAGGTGTGGATAAGGGAAAGGGTCCCTATACAGGTACTTGATTGTTGCTGAGGAGTAGGGGAGCATGGGACCGAGCTTTGTCTCACGATGCTGCCAGCTATTTTGTTTTGTTTTGTTGTACTCGGTATCGTATTGTACTGCTTTGAAACATATTCTAGCTATTTTCTTAGAACTTGAGGCATGTTGCATCATCATTATATATATATGACTATTGGTTGTTTTTACTACAGTTGTTCATTTAAAATTGTGCATGGTTATTTGCTTTCGCTGTTATTATTGTATGTTTTATCTGGTATTCTGCTGCGCTACACTTTGACAAATGAGGAAATAGTTTCCCCACTATCATACCTGGTCCCTCACTGGTAGTCGGCAGCCTTTGGCATTTGGGGAAATGCGCTTGAGGTCATGTGACCAACCAGTTTCGGGGAACCCGTTGAGTGGCACCCAGATCCGGGGCGTTATAAAGTGGTATCAGAGGTGTTTCTTTTCTTTGACTTACTATTTGGAGACTTAGTCAGGGATAGGATGGAACGGTAGTTGGTAATAAGCTGTGCACGGGCGTAGCTAACCCGTGTATAGGGAAAAACTAGTCTACCTTGTATTTTTTCAATTTTTATGATTTTGCAAATTTTACAGATGATTTGATTTTCACTATTGGGTGACGCACTTATGATTGTACTGTTTATATTTTATCTATGGGTTCTATTTAGTTGCAACCCGATGAGATAAGGGTATTCCATCTCATGCATCATTTAGGCACATGCTAGAAATCACATGCCATGCATAGTTCCATGCCACGTAGGTGCATTAGAAATTGCATGTTGTTGTGATAGTTGTTGTGCTAGAAAAGCATGTTGTTGTGATAGCTACTTGATAAATACCTGCTATGTGATAAGGTATGTTTGTGTGAGCTTGTTGAAAGAATGGATGCCAAAATTTGGTTTTTGGGGAGTATGGGCCCTCATTGACCAGAATTTGTTGGACCATTGACTATTTATTTTTTTTATAACACAAATAAGATGTCAAACTTTGATTTGTGGAGAGTATGGGCCCTCACGGATCATAATTTTACACTTAGGTGTTGTTTTTCAGTATTTTTGGGTTCTGGGGAAGTTTTTGAGGCATACTATTCAGAAAAACTAGTATACACGCCGTGTAGTACCTTAAACACGCCATGTATATTCTTCTGTTTGGGAAGAAAAGAAAACTTTTTGAGTACACACCGTGTAACCTAAGTACATGCCGTGTAGTCTCTTCCCGTGTCATAGACCGTGTGGGCAGGGACACGGGGAAGGGAAGAGCTTGGGGAAAACACTTCATGTACCATATGTACACGCCGTGTAGTGTTGACCCAGAGTCTGCCCGTGTAACTAACAACACGGACGGAGGAGACCTTAAGACATACATGCCGTGTCCACTGTGGAACACACCGTGTAGTCTGACCTGGGATCCAGCCATGTAACTAACAACACGGGACGGTGTGATCCTTTCGTGTACACACTGTGTGTGTATGGAACACGCCGTGTAGTTTGAGCCATGTATCCGGTCATGTAACTAACAACACGAGACGGCGGAGCTCGTCTAGTACACACCGTGTGCCTATGGGACATGCCGTGTAGTCTTGTCCGAGGACAAACCATGTGGAGTTAGCCATGTGGCTGGGAAACAAGGTGGTATACACGCTATGTGCAGGTGTAACACGCCGTGTAGTGTTAAGCCGAGTAGTCGGTCGTGTCACAAACGACACGGGTAGTTGGAAATTACACCATACACACCGTGTAGATGATATACACACTGTGTAAGTTTTGTTCAACAGGATTCGTGTGGCTTAGCCATGTAGAAGGACCCGGGCAGGGAAAGAGAAGTCAGGTACATGCTATGTAGTCAGTATACACGTCGTGTAGTCTTGTTTTTCAAATCTTGAAATGCCTTCTTCCTCCTGTTCCCTTTTTGGGTCCCTTCATTTCAGTCCTTGACAAACTTGAATCTAAGGCGTGTTTTTGACCTTGTAGTGTCATGCCGCCTAGACGTTCATGCATTGTTCTCCAGGAGAGCGACAACGAGTATACTCCAGAGATGGTGGTCCATGGTCTACCAGTGGATCCTCTAATAGAGAAAAATGCGGTGCCATCTGTTACACCAGACATAGGCACAGAGGCGTAGTTCTGTGAAGGCTTTATGCGGTTCATGAAGACCTTTCAGGGAGCACCGCCAGCTGCCACATCTATGGCTGAGCTTACTCGTATATTCCAGCATTAGCATCCTCTGACATTCTTCGGGGATAGCGGACCATAGGCTGTGGAGTCTTAGCTGGGGTATATGCAGACTATCTTCGATCATCTTGAGACACCTCCAGGGCGGAGGGTCAAGCTCATGACGTATATGTTGCGTGATCCCGCCAAGAGGTGGTGGGATGTTACCACCCAGTCAGAGAATCACAGATACATGGCATGGGAATATTTTCAGGTAGTATTCTATGACTTCTTCTTTCTAGAGACGCTGAGAGCAGATAGAGATCGAGAGTTCATGAATCTGCAGCAGGGCGCTATGTTGGTGATGGATTATTCTGCTCATTTCACCGAGCTTCAGCGTTTTGCACCCATTCTGGTGGGTGATGAGATGTTGAGGGCCAGATGCTTCAAGGATGGTCTTCGATATGACATCCGAGCACTGGTAAATGTTTTCAGGTTGCCTGCCATACATGCTATTGTAAACCAGGTACTGATTACAGAGCAAAACCTGCGGGAAGCTAGTGATGTGGCCCAGGGCAGTCCGACACCAGTATTTGGTACTATTTATACTAGAAAGAGGAAGATACAGATAGACTCCCCTCAGGGTGGAAGTACCATCCAGAATAATGTTTCTGGTGTCCAAGTCAGGTGCTGCCAATGTGGTAAGGAGGGGCACAAGAGACCTCAGTGTCCACATGGCCCAGTGGAGTGCTGAGCTTGTGGCAAGATGGGTCATCTGCAGTGCTTTTTCCAGGAGTTTCCACCAGTGACTAGTGAGAGGGGTTTTGTGCAGACTCCGTGAGCGGGAGTAGGACTAACAGCTTCTTACCAGTCGGGTAACTGGAATACGTCAGGGTGGGCAGGCAGGGATGGTGGTCGTGGTTGTGGTAGCCAAACACCAAGATCTCAGAGGTAGTATGGCGGGACAGCTCAGGGTAGCCAGGCTGTGTCGCAGGGCCACGGCACTGGGCAGGCATATGTAGTGTAACAGACCCAGCAGGAGCAGGATCCCAGACCTTCTACAGTCAGAGGTACTATTCTAGTAGCTTCTGGGTTATCTTCAGTACTTTTCGATACGGGTGCTACACATAGTTTCATATATGTGCCTGTTGTGGAGAGACTTGGGCTCTGTGTTTCTTTTTCTTCTTCTTCTATCGTTATGACGCTAGACACTCCATTGAGAATTAGAGCGGCTAGTGTGCGTCAGTGCAAGGAGTGCCCCCTTGATGTTGGTGGGTGTCACTTTCTATGAGACCTCTATATCTTAGAGATGACGAGCTATGATTTCATTCTTGGGATGGACTGGTTGGTTCCTTTTCGAGCCTTTTTAGACTACTATCGTCGTAGGGTGTGTTTCACGTCACCAGAGGGTGGAGAGTTTCTATAAAAGGGAGAATGGGATGTCCAGGCGAGTCGAGCTGGACCAGGGCATCGTGGGTGAGGTGGAGTCACAGCCCCGATTGCAGGCTTATATCTAGATGATCAAGGGACTTGTTAGATGGATTTCCCTCCAGTGGTTGATCGTTTTAGGGATGTATTTCCGAACGACTTTTCAGGTCTACCTCCGGAACGTGAGGTGGATTTCTCTATTGAGCTTGTGCCAGGAGCAGCATCGGTGTCCATTCCTCCTTATAGGATGGCCATGCCTGAGTTGCAGGAGCTCAAGAGGTAGTTAGAGGAGTTACAGTCAAAGGGTTTTATCCAACCCAGTACTTCTCCTTGGGGTTTTTCAGTCCTCTTTGCGAAGAAGGTGGATGGTATCCTCAGACTCTGTGTGGATTATCGGAAGCTGAACTAGTTGACGGTTAAGAACCATTATCCCTTGCCGAGGATTGATGATATTTTTGATCAACTTCATGGAGCACAAGTGTTCTCGAAGATTGACTTGAGATCAGGATATCATCAGCTGTGTGTGAGACCATCAGATATACCATTTACAGCTTTTCGGAGCAGATATGGTATGTATGAGTTCTTGGTGATGTCGTTCAGACTCACGAACATGTCAGCAGTTTTCATGGATCTGATGAATTGTGTGTTCCATCCTTATCTGGACTCTTTTGTGGTAGTATTCATGGACGATATCTTGGTGTACTCTCACACTCGACACGACCATGCCACCCATCTTGAGACCGTATTGAGTACACTGAGATAGCATCAGCTATATGATAAACTCTCAAACTTCCACTTTTGGATGGACCAGATTCACTTCCTGGGCCATATCATCTCAGAGGCAGGAGTTTCGGTAGACTCAGAAAAGGTGAGAGCAGTAGTTTCTTGGGAGAAGCCTAAGAACGTGTTTGAGATACGAAGTTTATTGGGGCTGGCTGGTTACTACAGACGCTTCATATAGGACTTCGCCCCCTTAGTAGCACTGTTGATGGGTCTGACTAAGAAGGGTGTGAAGTTCGTTGGGTCAGAATCTTGCGAGACAGCCTTTCAGGACCTGAAAGGAAGGTTGACATCAGCACTAGTCTTGATACTTCCAGAGCAAGGGAAGAGTTATACAGTTTACTATGACGCATCAGGTATTGGGTTGGGAGTAGTGTTGATGTAGGGTGATCGATTTGTTGCGTACGGTTCTCAGCAGTTGAGGCCACATGAGAGGAATTACCCGACGCATGATCTCGAGTTAGTTGTAGTTGTGCATGCATTGCACTGTTGGAGACACTATCTATTGGGAGAACATTTTGTGGTTTTTACTAATCACAAAAGTCTCAAGTATATCTTTACTCAGCGTGACTTGAATCTGAGGCAACGAAGGTGGGTCGAGTACCTTTAGTCCTTTGATTTTGAGCTTGCCTGTACACCTGGTAAAGGTAATGTAGTAGCTGATGCACTGAGAAGGAGGACTCAGATACAGGTTGTGCAGGAGGCTAGTGGTGAATGGTAGCTTATGGCATTGTTCTCTGAGATGCATCTAGAGATGCATGATAGTCAGGGGTAGACTTATCTTTCCTCTTTAGCTATGACTTTTACCCTCCTGGATAGAGTGAGGATGAGACGGCTATCTGATCCAGAAGGCCTAGTTCTATGGGAGTCGGTGGAAAGTGAGGACCCTCCTCCTGGTTGGACGATAGGCGATGATGAAGTACTGTGTTTCCATGGACGATTATGGGTTCCAGGGGATATACGCGAGGATCTGATGTGGGAGTTTCATGCATCATCTTGGGAAGTTCATCCCAGGGTTATCAAGATGTACTGTGACTTGAGACGTCAGTCTTGGTGGCCGGGTATGAAAAGAGATATAGATGGTTTTGTTACGAGATGTTCCACCTGTCAGCAGGTGAAGGTGGAACATTAAAGGCCAGTCAGACTGTTATAGTAGTTACCCATCCCAGAGTAGAAATTGGATGATGTCGCGATAGACTTCGTGATTGGGTTTTTGAGGTTACCTAGAGGCAATGATACTATGTGGGTTGTTTTTGGACAGACTCACGAAGGTAGCTCACTTTTTTCCAATCAGAGAGACCTTCGGTGTTGACAAGCTCAGGAGGTTGTATATCTGAGAGATCGTACATCTTCATGGGGTTCCTCATTCTATCGTTTCAGATAGGGATGCTCGTTTTACGTCTCATTTCTGGAATAGTTTTCATAGGGAATTGGGTACATAGGTGCTTCTGAGCATAGCTTACCACCCTCAGACCGATGGCCAGTTGGAGCGTACGATACAGGTGCTTGAGGACATGTTGCGTGCATGCGTCCTAGACTTTGGGGGCTCTTGAGAGAAACATATACCCCTAGTCGAGTTTGCTTGCAATAATAGTTTTCAGGAAACTATTGAGATGGAACCTTACGAGGCTTTATATGGTAGGCCATGCCAATCACCTTTGTGCTGGCTGGAGGCAGGTGAGGAAGCTTTACTGGGACCACATCTTGTGTAGGAGACTTCTGAGCAGGTCCAGTTGATTCAGAAGCAGATGGTTACCGCACAGTCTTATCAAAAATCTTATGTTGATCGCTACAGACGACCTTTGGAGTTTGTGGTCGGGGATCAGGTTTTCTTGTGTGTTTCGCTGAGGTTGGGACATAGGCGGATCATGAGATAGGGTAAACTTTCACCGAGGTACGTTATTCTATTTGAGATTCTGGAGAGAGTCGGGTTGGTTGCTTATCGGTTGCAGTTACCTCAGAGGTATCGGGTCATACACGACATCTTCCATTTATCTCAGTTGCACCGCTATCATTCAAACCCTTCTCACGTCTTTCAGTCAGAGGAGGTTGAGCTTTAGATCAATGTGTCCTTTAATGAGCATTCGATTCGTATCGTAGATAGGAGCACGAAGGTTCTTCGAGGCTGGTCAGTTCCTCTCGTACGGGTGCTATGGCAGTATGGTCGAGTGTAGGACGAAACCTAGGAGCGGGAGACTGACATACATGCTCAGTGGCCAGAGCTGTTCTGAGCTTTATCTTCTCCACCCATGGAAGGGAAATTCAGGGATGAATTTCTTTAAGGGGGGAAGTTTGTAAGAACCCGGTTCTTATTTTTGAGTTATGGGTTTCTTCTTTTCTCTTTTCCTTAAGTATTTTTGAAAAAAATAAGGAAAATGGGGGAAAATCCAAAATTTTGGGACTACACACTGTGTACTATTCCACATGCCATGTACTTTGGTCGTGTGGAATGAGTACACAAGGTGTGTAGCCATGTTGGAAACGAAGGGTTTAAAAATCGACTACACACCGTGTAGTGGTATTTACACATCGTGTAGTCAGTCGGTACGGGAAACAGTAAGGCGGTGGAAGAAGCCACCAGTTGGGCGATATTACACGCCGTGTAGTCAAGAATACACATCGTGTACTCATGTCGATGGATGAACATTTTGGCGGTGCTTCCAAAGGAACAGTTAAATGAGGGAAGTACACGCCATGTATCCAAAAGTACACGCCATGTAGTTTGTTTTTTTCGCTTAAAATGGGTCGTGGCCAACCCTGTTCACAGGATTGGCTTTGGACGTGTTTTGGAGCTGGAAGAGGAGGCTGAAGCTTTGAAGAGATCCTGATCGCACGTCAGTAATCAGATTCTTCTATGGTTGGTCTCGTTGGAACCACACAGGTAAGAGATTCCTTCTCCTTGCGTAGTTCATACCAATTCTTCCTCTAAGGGAAGTTATTTGAGTTTGAGCGTGGTTTTCTTTCACCTCAGATCTACCTTGTTCTTGGACATTTTGTGGATCATTGTTTGAGTATACTGATCAGGGGCATTTATGGTAGGTGTCTTGGTGTTTAATTTCCAACTGTTGTGTGTTTGTGTGAATTGTTGTGCCACGAACCCATGTTGGGGTATCGTGTGGCTGAGGCCTTGGCTGTTTAAATACCTAGAATTTTATAGGTAATTAAATGTGATAATAAACTACTGTTTGGGATCGCTGCTTGGATCCATGACCACCCTGGGGGTGTGTTCCTCTGTTTAGCCATTTTTCTAGGATACCCAAGGGTATGTATTGTTTATATTATGCATTACTTTTGCCTTGAGAGGAATTGTATTTGAACTGCTTGTTTATATGTTGGGCATGGCCCAGTTACTTGTTTAACCTGAGGGTATTGCATCTTTCAGACTGAGGGAAACTTCTTCCATGCCTGTGGGAAATAGACTCTGTGCCTGAGGGCGACACTTCGTACACCTACAGGCAATATCTATTATGCCTGTGGGCAATTACCTACGGGTTACAATTCTAATTACCTGAGATTAAGGGTTTGCGTGTCTGAGGACACTGACTGTTTACATAGAAATTCACTGTGGTGGTTTCTTAATAATAAATAATGAAATGAATATTAAATGGAAATATAAATGGTAAAGTTAGTTACTTTTGAGTACTGCTTAGTTTATTGCATTTACTTTTACACACTGTTGTTGCATGTTTACACACAGTTGAGCACGGGCCTTTGGTGGGTGCCTAATGAGATTATTTCTCACACCCTGTTTGGGTCATGCTTTTCGGCCTAAATAGATTACGTTTCTGTAGGTGTGGATAAGGGAAATGGTCCTTATAAGGTACTTGATTGTTGCTAAGGAGTAGGGGAGCATGGGACCGATCTTAGGCTCACGATGCTGCCAACTGTTTTGTTTTGTTTTTCTGTACTCGGTATCGTATTGTACTTCTTTGAAACATGTTCTGGATGTTTTCTTAGAACTTGAGGCATGTTTCATCATCATTATATATATATGAATATTGGTTGTTTTTACTACAGTTGTTCATTTAAAATTGTGCATGGTTATTTTCTTCCGCTGTTATTGTTGTATGTTTTATCTGGTATTCCGCTATGCTACACTTTGACAAATGAGGGCATAGTTTCCCCACTATCAGACCTATGCCCTCACTGCTAGTCGGAAGCCTCTGGTGTTTGGGGAAATGCGCTTGAGGTCATGTGACCAACCGTGTTCAGGGCACCCGTTGAGTGGCACCCGGATCCGGGACGTTACAATGATAACTGAATAAAATAAACTAAAACACTTCGACAATAGTCTAGAGTCCATACCATCAACACCTCTATCCTAAAATCTCTTCCCACTCATCTCCTTGATGTAATTCCCTTGCCCTTAGCTGGGTACCTAACTATGAAATATACATGCACCTTGAGATTACCACATAGGGTGTGACTATAAACCAAATAGGATACCACCAATGTGTCCTTAACATAAATTTCACATGTATAGAAAGGATTATTTCATGATGGAATGTAAATTCACAAATAAGAAACCAATCATTTGTTGGTTGATCATGTTCTAACAAGACTTCTACAAGCCCTGGTGGTATTGGATTTAGATCCATTCTATAAGTAATTTCTCATACTCCATCACATATTGGATCGAGTGTAAGGGAAAAACATGTATTGAATCAATTACCATATCCAATAAAGACCATGGTTTGGGAACAATGTCTTAAAACCCTTGTCTTAGTTGTGGGTCAAGTCACATGGACATCATTCCCCTACCTCTACTCGGTGAGGACACAAGGTCATCACACCCCTCGCTCAGCCTCATGTTAAGACACAAGGTTGTCATACCTCATCCCCAATCCCATGTTAGGACACAAAATGGTTATACCCCTTCTCTATATCTAGGTACTATAGTCATCAGTATCTCACATCTCACTATCACATGATCCCCCTATAGGGGCTAACCAAGCCATGATGATACCATCTGTAACTTTGATACTAGATACAATCCTCTATAGGCCAAGTATTCACACATAACAGGCATAGCACAGAAGGGAACAATCATAGCACATAATGAATAGGTCTTATGAGACATGCACACACAACATATGAAATTCACAAGAATACCATATCCCACAATTTTTCTCACTATTACACACACATGAACACACATTCCAATAATGCTAATCAACTTTATATGGAGGCCTTATATGGAAAGGAATCCCTACCTCTAGTGCACTGATGTCAATTTCCATGAACCATCGTTGAATCATTCTTGTGCACCAATAATACATATAACCAATAAAAATTCATAAAAAATGTAATTTTAGAATATATATTCAATAATTATAATTTTACATGGGTTTATATGTAGATCAACTTACCCAACAAGATCCACCACCAACGGTAGATCTAGATTTGTTCAAGGGAAGAATTAAAATTCTATAGATCTTAAATCTATCTATAAATCAACAAATATTTCCCTATTATATAATTATGGGATCCATAAATCTATCCAACATAACTTATATTTGTGATTAATCATGAGAGAAGGAGAGTATTTGGTCTAAAATGGATGAAAATTTCCATTTGGGAATGGATCGATCCATGCTTGAAACATCAAAGAAAGGGGAATGAGAGATCCAATTCCATATAAATAGATATCTTAAGATTATTCTATATGAATAAAGGTTTAACATAGAGATAATGATGTTAATAGGTGAGTAGGATAAAAATTATTAGAGTAACCTTAATGATCGGTCTGTTTGGCCATAACCTATAGGCCAATGGATTGAGGCAGAAGACTGGGATACTACTTCAGCCATTGGCAAGTCGGTGGCACCCAGGTTCTTCCTGGGAAACATCCACCTCTACTAGCTATACATTGGAACTATACCATCTAGATGGTGGCATACCAGTAGCTCCAAGTTCCTGGTTAGTGTTCCCATCTTTTTCACTTTTTATTCCTAGCTTACAAAAGCCTCTAATAAGCCTAAAATTTATATAAAATAAAATAAATATACGAAAAAACCTAAACTTAATATACCTTGTAATTTTGAGGATGTTACATAATCGTCCAAATTCCATGCCATATAGTACATGAGTTTTGGTTATAGAGTTTCATGTTTTATAAATATCACATTTTGTATGAATCTGGGTCAAACATCATGTATCATAGAACCTAGTGACAAGTAATTCACTCAGTGTACATCCAAGTTAATGAATTGGATGCACACATTGTGTGAAATTTCATATAATACATGTATTTTAGGTAAGGATACATATCATTTATAGTCTATATATTCCATGTAGATGTAGATAACTAACATATCATATATTCCATGGAGACATTATTTACAACTAATAAGGTGACTCATAATGTATACAAAACATGCCCTATCTATCCTAAGTAGACCTTTACATCATGTACCCTACTGTACATGTTGTGTATAATAAATTCACATTAATTGTGAGGTGGAAGTAAATGAACATCCTTACCTGATAGATCTACACGCCGTGTACTCTAATGGGTCATGTCATATTTTAGGTAAGTCTTCAGTGTTCTTTATATTTCTTGCCTGATTTTTGGTTTTTGACTTATAATTAGTCCATTCTGATAATATTCCATATATAAAATTATGGTGTATATATCTTCATATTATAGTGTTTATATTTTATATTTTTGATTTGTTGGTGTTTCTCAGCTTTATAATGACATTAAAATGTGTGAGCAGATGATTAGAGTGGGAACAAAATTAATACTTCTTTTGGTAGCATACTATCTCCAAGGTATAATTCCTCCATAAATAATTAGTTAGGTAACCCTATTATAGTGATGGGTAATGGTTCCTACTCTCATATTTTAGGTAACCCTATTGTTAGATGAACACTACACACACCAAGTCACGGGTCCTTTATAAGGGTCAATAAACCTCTCGGTTGACAATATCATCAGTGAGGTGTGGGTACTTAATTACTATTGTTACTAAGGGATAATGATGAAGTTATTGATTTGTGATAATTCATATTCTCTAGTTTCTAAAATACTTTTTTTCAAGTTATATTCAAGTATTAGACATTAATAGAGATGAGTAGTGGTAATCATTGGCCATATTGACCTTTATCACTTATTACCTTTTTATATATCTTAGTGCATTTTTTTATCTATCTATCATCCTTATTTTCTTATTATATATTCATATCATCTAACTAGGTATATTTATATTCACCTGTCATGGGCCTTGTGCCCCAACATTTTATTTTTATAAAGAAGAAACATGGTACAATTTTGGGGTTAGTAGAGCTAGTGCATAGAGGATCTTGGTAGTGTTCATTTTTATTTTTGTTCCTATCAGTATTGGTATGATATGGATTTTATATGTTGTTGTTGTTTAAGGTTTTTCTACATAATCCAATAGTGGCCTTTTTACTTTTCCTTGTTTACTAACTTTCATTTTATGTTTTTGTAGTTTCAGGTTTTTCTAAATAATTCCCTGAAACAATCAACTACTGGAGGGAAATTAGTTTGAAGAAAACCCTGATCCTCCATGAAAATAGTTGTAATCTAGGTAGTCACTTCACCTAGCCCATGATGTTTTGGTCCAGCTCTCTTAGCTTGTACATCCCACTTACCTTTGAAAATATAAATACTACCTTTTGGTGATGTAAAAGAAACCCTGCAACGATAGCAGTCTACAAAGGCATGATAGTGGACTAACCAATCCATCCCAATAATGACATTGAATCCATCTATCTCAAGAAAAAAAAGATTCCACAAGAAAGGGTAACTTCCAACCTCGGGGGAACAGTCCCTGCACTAGCGTATGCCCTCTGTCCGTATTCCCAACAGTGTGTCAAGGGTCATTACACCATAGTGATAATGTATCTCTAGTCTGAGAGTTTCCATGATAGAAACATAAATAAAATATTTTGAAGAACCTGTATAAAACAGAGTAGTGACAATAGTGGAGGCTACTATAATAGTACCTCGCACTGTAAATGGTCTCACAGCTTGATCCTCAGGTATCGGTTGTAAAGCATGCAACTGACCTGATCCACGACCCTGTGCAACAGATGGACTACTACAATCATGACTGCTTAGCTGGCATTGTTGGTGATTAGGGTTCGGACTTCCACAGCCATGAACTCCTCCTCGGATAGACCTATCAGTGCTATTCCAACTCCCCTCTTGACGCAGCACAAAATAACTCACTCCTGAAGGTGGAGCTGAAGTTGATCCTTTTCCACTCAAAGCTAGTGGAAAGGTCCTAAAAAAGTGCTGAAGATGACTCATACAGCCGCAATCCGACACTTTATAGGGTCTCTATCTCATTGGGGATTTTTATGCCCTGGTCTTCCACACTGACGACACACCACTGAGAAATCAAACTGGATACTCTGGCTACCACTGCCCTGATAAAAAAACATAAGGGAAAATTTCCTACCACCAGAAGAAATACTGGCCTAACACGACACTGATCCTTTAAACCCAATACTTCTGTCATCCCTCAGGTTATGTTCAGTGATAAGGGCATGATCAACTATTGCAGAAAAGGTATGAAGGTGAAAGAAATTCACCTAAGTTCGGATGGCGTACTAGATCCCATCCTCAAAAATTCTAGAATGTGAAAGCTCATTACCGGCTAGAAGCGATGTTGTAAGAACCCGGATCTTCATTCAGGTATTTTTTTCCTTTATTCTAGAGTTTTTAAGAAAAATGAATTCTCTGGAAATTTTCAAAGTACACATCGTGTACTTTCTAAGTACACGCTGTGTACTCTTCCCTGGCTCGAAGCCGTGTGCTGGCTGTGCCCGGGCCACACACACGGTGTGTAGGGGTGACGTGGAGGCCGATTTTGGCGGAGTACGGAAAAGACCCAGTACACGCCGTGTACTCTAAAAGTACACGTCGTGTACTTTCTTTTTTTCACTAAACGGACCGGGGTCACGCCTAACCCCCGTTTTCATCTTCTTCCCCAGATTTCATCTGCCTGAGAGAGACCGTACAGCTGGACCTTTGACGATCTCCCGCCTCTTCGTCCGTTCTTCGATTTGAGCGTGGTCTATTGCGTTGGAATCGCAGCGGTGAGCTCTCCCTTCTGCTTGAGTCTTGTTTTTTGATTCCTCCTGGTTTCCAAGTTATCGTAGGTTGAGAGTTTTGTGCATTTTATCAGATCTATATCGTTCCAAGGGAAATCTGTCATCGTGGTTCACTTATATAGATCTCCTAGGATCTAGGTAGGTGGTTTGTGCCTTTTTGTAGAAATTTGATGAATATTTTGTGCAAATTCCACCAATACCCTTGAACGGGGTATTGCGTGTTCCTTGTTTTCCCTTTTTGTATTGCCTGCTTTGCTTGATTGCTAGATTAGATGTTTTTCCTGTGATTATGGTAGCTTTACTATACCTTGGATTTCTACTATGCTTGTTTTTCCTGTTTGGCATTTTTTCAGTTTCCATGCTTAGTTATAGGACAGTGGAACTGCTACCTTCTTTTGCTGCTGAGGCTTAGTTGATAGCCAAGTAGTTCTTGAGGTTTAATTGGACGATGCATGCGCACTGAGCATGTTTAGATTCAATCAGGACTGTGAGAACCTAAAGTAGTAGAGCAAAGGTAGAATTGACGGAAGGGCTTCTCCAGAGTGTCTTTTAATTATGATATGAGACCACAGGGGGAATTGACGTTGAGTGCTTCCTCAGAGAGTCTATAGTTCCTCGACGTAGGCCACAGGGGGAATAAACGTTGGGTGCTTCCCTAGAGAGCCTTTAGAATGATACAAGACTATATGGGGAATTGATGGTGAGTGCTTCCCCAGAGAGTCTATTAATTTTAGAGCTGAACCAAAGGGGTGAGACTGCGTGTGCATCCTAGAGGGTTGCTGGTACTTATAGGTTGAACCATAGGGGTTAGGTTGTGAGAGTTACCTAGAGGGTTACCTGTTTTTTTTCTTGTTGTTGGCTGCTTACTTGTGTACTTTATTTGTTCGAACTATGGATTGTAGCTGCTTGTGATTTCCTGTTTACTGCTTCTTGTTTTATTACTTGCCTTGTATTCATTGACTGTTAGGCACAAATCTTTGGGCGATTGCGTACTGGGATTGTATCTCACACCCTGTTTGGCCCATGCTTTTGGGCCCAAGCAGACTATGTTGTTGTAGGTATAGATAAGGGAAAGCTCCCTTCTACTTCGGGATCATGATTGCGCTGGAGCTGGAGAGCATGGGACCGATCCGGGGCTCGCGATGCTGAGGAGTTTATTTTGTTTTTCTTTTGCACTTGTTTTTAGTTGTATTCTAGCACATTGTTGTGTTTGATACTTTCCATAGATACTTGTACCTGTTGCATCATTGTCATCATTACTATATATATTCATTGCTTCCATTGTTTGGTTTCTGCTATTACGCATGTTATTACTGCTTCCACTACTGACTGTTGTTTTTTTTACTGTATACCTTACCGAATGAGGGAATAGTTTCCCCACCGACTCACCAAGTCCCTCGCTGCTAGTCGGCACCCACTGGCGTTAGGGGAAACGCGCTTGAGGTCATGTGGCGAACCGAGTATGGGGCACCAGTGGAGGGGCTCCGGATTCCGGTTGTTACAAAGTGGTATCAGAGAAGTTCTTTTCTCTTTCTTTACTATTTGGAGACTTTAGCCAGGGATAGGATGGATTCGGTACTTAGTATTAAGCTGTGCTTGGGAGTATCTGACACGTGTACAGGAAAAGGCCATACTACCTCGTTAATTGCAGTTTGCTGGTTTTGAGTTTTTATGGTTGATATGTTTTCATCTAGAGTGATTCGCATGACTTGTGCGGTTATTGTTTTGATATTTCGGTTCTATTTCTGTCGCAACCCGATGAGATGAGGGTATGCCATCTCATGCATCATATAGGCACTTCTAGAAATCACATGCCATGCATTCTTTCCATGCCATCTAGGGTGCATTAGCGATTACATGTTGTTGTGATAGGCTTTGTGTAGATTATGCATGATGTTGTGATAGATGCTTGATAGAATCCCTGTTCTTATGTTATAGAGCTATTGTTTCCATTGTATGTGACTACAACAGATGCCAAGCTTTGATTCGCAGGGATTATGGGCCCTCACTAATCGAAATTTGGCACCCCTTTCCCTTGTTTTTGTGTTTTTGGGAGTCTGAGCAGTTTCTGAGCTACTGCCCAGAAAAACCCAGAATACACGACGTGTACTTTTTGGATACACGCCTTATAGTTTTCAGGTCGTGTAACTGGATGTGTGACCAGAACACGGTGTCATGGGAGTAACTTCGGGAACATACCGTGTACGATTGGTACACGCCATGTAAGTTCGGAGTCGTGTACCCGGCCATGTCACTAACAACACGGGTCGGGGAAGCTCGGGTAGAACAAACCGTGTCCTTAGGGAACACACCGTGTAGTCCTGTCTAGGTACCCGGCCGTGTCACGAACAACACAGGCCAGCGTTACCTTCTTTTCCACACACCGTGTTTGTTCGGAACACGCCGTGTAGTCTTGTCCAGGTACCCGGCCGTGTCACGAACAACACGGGTCGAGGTCACCTTGCCTATGCATGTCGTGTTTGTTTGGATCACGCCGTGTAAGGTTCAGCCGTGTAGACGGTCATGTGTTTCACAAACACGGGCCGCCAAAGCCTTGTCTAGTACACGCCGTGTGTGTTAAGAACACGCTGTGTAGTCTCGGGTTAAGTCGGACCGTGTGGGTTAGCCATGTAAGTAGACTTGGGCAATGGAACATTTTTCAAGTACATGTCGTGTGTGGGTGCAACATGCCGTGTAGTTTGAAGTGTACACGACTTGTAGGGCAGGAGTACACGCCCATGTCAGTGGGTTAAGAAGACACGTCGTGTAGTTTTATACACGTCGTGTAGTCAATTTTTGTAAACTTGTGTGTTTTTCTTCCCCTGTTTCTTTTTTGTAATCTTGTGTTCTTTGTCCTTGTTTTCCTGATCTAAGGTGTGCTTTTGATCTTTCAGAGCTATGACTCCGAGATGTCCTCCAGTCGTACGTCTGTCATCGGGCAGTGATCAGACGCCAGATAGGGCTGATCAGGGACTTCGTGTCGATCCTCCAGTCGGGCCAGCCTTGGCACCGGCTGTTATACCAGTTACAGGTGCTAATGCACAGTTCAAGGAAGGTTTCATGAGGATGATGCAGGACTTCCAGGGAGCGCTGCCTCCTGCCACGTCTATGGCATATTTGACGTGGGTTTTTCAGCAGCAGCATCCTCTCACGTTCTCGGGGGAAGGAGGACCTCAGGCTGTAGATTCATGGCTGGAAGCCATGCTGACTATCTTCGAGCATCTGGAGATGCCTCCAGATAGGTGGTTCAAGCTCACCACCTACATGATCCGAGACTCCACCAAGAGGTGGTGGGACGTGATCTCACAGGAAGGTTAGCAGCAGGCTATGGTTTGGGAGGAGTTCCAGCATGTGTTCTATGACTACTTCTACCTGGAGACCCTGAGGGCCGACCGAGCCCGGGATTTCATGAGCTTAGAGCAGGGTACTCTTTCTGTCATGGAGTATTCGGCTCGTTTCACCGAGCTTCAGCACTTCACGCCCCTCCGGGATGGGAGTGGGGTGTTCTTAGTAAGGAAGTTTGAGGATGGTCTCAGGCGGGAGATCCACTCACAGGTGAACATATTTCAGATGACATCCATTACTTCCATCGTCAACCAGGCACTGATTGTGGAGTGCAATCTAAGAGACTCTGGAGCTGCGAGCCAGGGCGGTTCTGCTTCCAGTGCTAGTTTGCCTCCAGATGACAGCAAGAAACGTCGTAGAGAGCATACACGCGGTGATCCAAGAAAGTGAGATGCATCGTCTGGAAGCCTGGTGATATGCTTCCAGTATGGCCAGTCGAGTCCTCAGTGCCAGAGGGACCCCGTGGAGTGCCGATCTTGCGGCAAGATGGGTCACCTTCAGCGTTTCTGTCAGGTTTTCTCACCAGCAGCTGGTGACCAGGGTTCTTCCATGACTCCTCATTCAGGAGCAGCACCGCCAGTTTCTCACCAGTCAGGGAACTGGAGTTCTTCCGGCCGTTCGGGCTGAGGTGGAGGTTGTGGCTGTGGTGGTCATCCACCAGTTCCTCAGCACCAGCAGGGAGGTTCAGCTCAGAGTGGTCAGCCAGGGGCGCAGGGCCGCGGTGCAGGCCAGTCTTTCACCGTGGAGCAGACTTATCAGGAGCAGGATCCCGGCCCTTCTACCGTTCTAGGTATGATCTTAGTAGCCTCAGTTTTATCTTCAGCTCTTTTCGATACTGGTTCTACAAATAGCTTTATCTCGGTTTCTGTCGTGTAGAGCCTTGGGCTCTGCACCGTTTCTTCTGCCGACTCATTGACATTAGACACACCTTTGGGGACGAGGACATCTAGTGTATGCCAGTGTAGAGAGTGCCCTCTTGAGGTTGCAGGGTATCGCTTCTTATGAGATCTCTATGTCCTAGAGATGACAGGCTATGATGTCATCCTTGGCATGGATTGGTTGATTCCCTTTCAGGCAGTCGTCGACTGCTATCGCCGCAGAGTGAGTTTCGTTTCACCAGAGGGCAAGTCTTTTCTTCATAAGGGCGAGTGGGACGTTCGGGCGAGTTGGGTAGGACTCGAGCATCTTGGGCTAGGAGGGGTGACGACCCAGATTGCTAGTCATTATCTGGATGGTCAGGGGATTCCACAGTTGGACTTTCCTCCAATGGTGGATCACTTCAGGGACGTCTTTCCAGAGGACTTTTCAGGTTTGCCTCCAGAGCATGAGGTAGACTTCTCTATTGATCTCATGCCAGGAGTGGCACCGGTGTCCATTCCTCCCTATAGGATGGCTACACCTGAGTTGTAGGAGCTCAAGAAGTAGTTGGAGGAGCTACATGCTAAGGGTTTCATCTGACCTAGTACTTCTCCTTGGGGTTCTCCTGTCCTGTTTGCGAAGAAGGAAAATGGTACCCTTCAGCTTTGTGTGGATTATCAGAAGGTAAACCAGTTTATGGTTAAGAACTGATATCCCTTTCTGATGATCGATGACCTCTTTGATCAGCTTCGAGGAGCTCGAGTGTTCTCAAAGATCGATTTGAGGTCCGGTTACCATCATTTGCGCGTTAGACCATCAGATATACCTATGACAGCCTTCAGGAGCAGGTATGGTCTATACGAGTATAAATTCATGCCGTTCGGTCTCACGAACGTGCCTGCAGTTTTCATGGCACTGATGAACCGAGTATTCCATCCTTACTTGGACTCCTTTGTCGTGGTCTTCGTGGATGATATCTTGGTGTACTCTAACACTCGACACGACCATTCCACACATCTTGAGATCGTTTTGAGTACACTGAGAGAGCATCGACATTATACTAAAATCTCGAAGTGCCACTTCTGGATGGATCAGATTCACTTCTTGGGTCACGTCATCTCAGAGGCAGAAGTATCTGTGGACCCAGAGAAAGTTAGAGTTGTAGTTTCCTGGGAGCAGTCGAAGAATGTTTTTGAGGTACGGAGTTTCTTAGGGCTGGCTAGATACTACAGACGCTTCATTCAGGACTTTTCTCGTCTGGAAACACCTTTGACAGGTCTGACCAAGAAGGGGGAGAAGTTCTTATGGTCATATTCTTGTGAGTCATCCTTTCTGGAGCTGAAAGGGAGGTTGACGTCAGCACCGATACTAGTCTTTCCAGATCCAAGCAAGAGCTATACAGTCTATTGTGATGCTTCAGGTATCGAGCTAGGAGTTGTGCTTATGCAGGGAGATGGAGTCATTGCGTACGGGTCTCAGCAGTTGAGGCCACATGAGAGGAACTACCTGACGCACGATCTAGAGTTGGCATCTGTTGTTCATGCCTTACGATGTTGGAGACACTATTTGCTAGGGGAGCACTTTGTGGTCTTCACTAACCACAAGAGTCTCAGGTATATTTTCACTCAGCGGGATCTGAACCTGAGAAAGCACAGGTGGATCGAGTACCTTCAGTCTTTTGATTTCGAGCTTGCCTATACGCCGGGGAAAGGCAACGCAGTGGCAGATGCGTTGAGCAGGAGAACTCAGATTCAGGCAGTTCACGAGGCCAACAGTGAGTGGTAGCTGATGGATCTGTTCTCTGAGATGCATCTGAAGGTGCACGAAAGAAAGGGACAAACTTTCCTATCTTCTGTAGTTGTTACCTCTACACTTCTTGATCGGGTACGGATGAGGCATCTATCAGACTCTGAAGTCTTAGTCCTGCGGAAGAGTGTGTTAGGAGAGGACCCTCTTCCCAGATGGGCAGTGGGCGAGGATGAGATCATGTTTTTCCAGGGATGCGTATGGGTGCCAGCAGACATACGTGAGGAGCTGATGTGGGATTTTCATTCCTTAGTTTGGGAAGTTCATCCAGGCATCACAAAAATGTATCGAGGTCTTCATCGCCAGTACTGGTGGCCAGGTATGAAGAAGGATGTTGCTGGTTTTTTCATGAGATGTTCTACTTGTCAGCAGGTGAAGGCAGAGCATCAACGACCAGCAGGCCTTTTACAGCAGTTACCCATTCCGGAGTGGAAGTGGAACGATGTCGCGATGGACTTAGTGACTGGGTTGTCGAGGTTTCCTCGAGGGAAAGATGTTTTTTGGTTTATCGTCGACAGGTTTACGAAGGTTGCGAACTTCTTGATGATTTAGGAGACCTTCGGTGTTGATGATCTGGGACGACTTTACATCTGAGAGATCGTTCGTCTGCATGGAGTTCCACACTCCATTATTTCAGACAGGGATGTGTGCTTTAACTCTCGGTTCTGGAAGGGACTTCAGAAGGCCTTGGGTACATAGGGACTTTTGAGTACAACATACCATCCCTAGACTGATGGCCAGTCCGAGCGCACGATCCAGGTGTTTGAGGACATGCTCCGAGCTTTCATCCTAGACTTTGGTGGTTATTGGGAGAAGAATATCCCTCTGGTGGAGTTCGCCTACAACAACAGTTTACAGGCGACCATTCAGATGGCACCATACAAGGCTTTGTACGGTAGGCCATGTCGATCGCCCTTTTGCTAGTTAGAGGCAAGAGAGACAGCTCTGCTGGGACCTCGTCTCATTCAAGAGACTTCAGAGCAGATAGAGCGGATTCAGAAGCGGATGGCTATGGCACAGTCTCGACAAAAGTCTTATGCTGATCAGCAGAGACGACCTCTGGAGTTTGAGGTCGGAGATCAGGTTTTCCTGCATGTCACACCAAGGTTGGGACACAAGAGGATTCGGAGACAGGGTAATCTTTCACCGCGGTACGTTGGGTCGTTTGATGTCTTGGAGAGAGTGGGGCTGGTCGCCTATCGGTTACAGCTACCTCAGAGGTATCGGGCCATGCATGATGTCTTCCACGTCTCTCAACTCTGACGTTACTTTTCAGACTCGTCTCATGCCTTTCAGCCTGAGGAGGTTGAACTTGAAGCAGATGCATCATTCGAGGAGCATCCTATCTGGATTGTCGATCGCAGTATGAAGGTTCTCCGTGGGTGGTATGTTCCTCTGGTACGAGTGCTACGGCAGCACGGGTGAGTACAGGACGAGACCTGGGAGAGGGAGGCCGATGTACAATCGCAGTGGCCGGAACTGTTTGGGGATTCCTCTTCTACGCTCCGTTGGGGAAATTCAGAGACAAATTTTTTTAAGGGGGGAAGTTTGTAAGAACCCGGATCTTCGTTCAGGTATGTTTTTCGTTTTTTTTGGAGTTTTTAAGAAAAATGAATTCTCTAGAAATTTTCAAAGTACACGCCGTGTACTTTCTAAGTACACGCCGTGTACTCTTCCCCGGCTCGAAGCCGTGTGATGGCCATGCCCGGGCCACACACACGGTGTGTAGGGGGAACGTGGAGGCCGATTTTGGTGGAGTACGGAAAACACCCAGTACACACCGTGTACTCTAAAAGTACACGCCGTGTACTTTCTTTTTTTTCACTAAATGGACCGAGGTCGCGCCTAACCCCCGTTTTCATCTTCATCCTCAGATTTCGTCCGCCCGAGAGAGACCGTACGGTCGGACCTTCGACGATCTCCCGCCTCTTTGTCCATTCTCCGATTCGAGCACGGTCGATTGTGTTGGAATCGCAGCGGTGCGCTCTCCCTTCTGCTTGAGTCTTGTTTCTTGATTCCTCCTGGTTCCCATGTTATCATAGGTTGAGCGTTTTGTGCGTTTTCTCAGATCTACGTCGTTCCAAGGGGAATCTGTCATCGTGGTTCACTTATATCAATCTACTAGGATCAAGGTAGGTGGTTTGTGCCTTTCTGTAGAAAGTTGATGAATATTTTGTGCAAATTTCACCAATACCCTTGAACGGTGTATTGCGTGTTCCTGTTTTGCCCTTGTTGTATTTCCTTCTTTGCTTGATTTCTAAAGTAGATGTTTTGCCTGTGATTATGGTAGCTTTACTGTATCTTGGATGTCTGCTATGCTTGTTATGCATGTTTGGTGTTTTTCCAGTTGTCATGCTTAGTTATAGGACAGTGGAACTGCTACCTTCTTTTGCTGCTGAGCCTTAGTTGATAACCAAGTAGTTCTTGAGGTTTACTTGGACTATGCATGCGTGCTGAGCATGTTTAGTTTCACTCAGGACTGTGAGAACCTAGAGTAGTAGAGAAAAGGTAGAATTGACGGAAGGGATTCTCTAGAGTGTCTTTTAATTATGATATGAGACCACAGGGGGAATTGATGTTGAGTGCTTCCTCAGAGAGTCTGTAGTTCCTTTATGTGGGCCACAGGGGGAATAAACGTTGAGTGCTTCCCCAGAGAGCCTTTAGCACGATACGAGACTATAGGGGGAATTGACGGTGAGTGCTTCTGTAACACCCCGAGATTTTATGAAAAATATTATTTTAATTTCATTAATGTCTTGTATTGTATTCTACACCAATATTACCTTGCACTATACGCAACACCGTATTATCTTGCAGTATATGCAACACTATTCTTGGACCGTGTTACACACAATTTTGATAATAGTTATTCTACGCAACATTGAGTATATATATATATATATATATATATTCAATGTATAAATGAAATATGGTTGGATTCTGTTATATGAAACAACGAAGGATTCTTTCACAACATGCAACCCTGACTTGACTTGCATTACACACAATTGCGACCTTCCTCAATAGCGTGTGTTGTACTCAATACCGGGTTTTAATAAACAATGATATATTATTATAATATTGTCATGAACTAGCCATTATGAATAGTATTAACTAAATTTTGAATTTTATAACATTATTATTCATCTTACACATTTTCTAGAACATGGTATAAGAACAAAATAAATTTTTCGGGTAAAATAAGTATTTTTCAAAAAATGCAGTTTTGCCGCCTTTTGATGGCCACCCACTTTAAATATAGTTTTTGACATTTTTATAAGCTCAATTTGACAAAATAAAATTCTTCTTTGGAATCAAGAAATAAAAATTTACTTTGGATAAATTTTTCATATTATTCTGGTAACTTTCACATTTTAATGAATAGTAAAAACACGCTATATTTTAATTAAAAACAACTTTTTTCATCGTAATATCTTATGTGGTTAAATTATAATATTGAATGCTTTTAAAGTATAAATAGAATATATTTTTACCATTTAATATAATGTATGTCATTAGCATTGATTTTACCTTGAATTCGTAGGTTAAATCAATTCAATCTTTTGCAATGTTTTAAACAAAAACCCTTTTTTATTCGACAACGGGATTAATTTTAATTTAATTTCTGCAACTTATGTGTATTGAATTTTAAAAAATGGATTCCATATTTGGAATCAGTGGGTCCAAATTATGTTAATAGGCTACTTTTTATTTTTGGGAATTATGAATAGTAACTACGGTAAATTTTATTTACCATAGTTAAAGGTAAATCGGGTAATTAAGGGTAAATATAATATTATAAAATTACCCTAACACATGCCAAAATTCTATTTGATGGCTAAAAGTAAACCCATATCAACTAAGGGTCGGATTAGATTCATTTTATGGTCTTTTGACTATGAAAATAATTTAATTGTTATTAAAACCAAAGAAAGTGAAAACATGTCACTTTCTTAAATATTATAAGTATAATAATTTTAACTTAGTGATAAACATCATAAAACTTCGAACATGAATAGTATCCAGAAATCTAACAAAATTATATACATCATGAGAATTTATTTAGAATTTTTTTGGGATTAAATAGTTATCATTAATTGTGCCACAATAGTGATGCAGAAATTATTTATCTAGTGAAAAATCAAGAATATAGTTTTTATTAAACTAATAGTGACCATAAAAGGCACAAAACCCAGACCAAAACTTATTGTTCATGTAAATTGAAACTATAATCATCCAATGGTCTAATATTTGACCATTTGGAGTCTTATACAAGCAATTATGACACTTATATTATTTTATTTTAAATGATGCCAAAGTTGTCACCTTCATAATTTAATAAATATAACAATTTAAATATTATGATTTTAAGATGATAAATTCGAGTAAAAGTATTATTGTGAAAGGTAATATATTTATCTTCATCATAGGATTTTATTTTAAATTTTTATGCAACAAATAAGTATATTAAATAATTATACAAAAATGATGTAGTAGTTATTTTATTAAGAGATAAACCAAATAAATGGTTTAAAAAATAATAAAATAAATATTATATGAACTATTTAATGTAATACACTAATTTTATAGATACATATGACCTTTTATTAATATATTAAATCTTTTAGTTTGAACATATCTTCTGTATATATTTTATTTAAATTCAAATAAATGAATAGTGTCAAAATTGACACTATTGTTATTTTATAAAAATAACATATTATAAAATTGTTTAAAAATCACAAAAATATTTAAAAATTATAAATTTAAATTTATATGGTCTATAATGTTATAAAGTAAACAATTATGGAAAATTCACAACAAATAAGTAATTATTTGTTATAATTTAAAATTTAGAAATTTATTACCACAAATAAACTTAAATAGATTAAATAAGGATAAATCAAAATGATAAGGTTTAAAATAAGATCCAAACATGTCTAAATTTGATTGTTTGATGATATTACAACCCTATCTCATTTAATCTTCGAATATGAGTCATTTTTTGGAGGTTTTTAAGTGGGGTTAGATTTATTATAAATTAATATTTTTAAGAATTCCAAAGGTGCCCCTCTCCTCCCTTATAAAACGGCACCTCATCCCTCTCCTCCTCACAACAATTTGAGCCTTCAAACTCGGCCAACCCCTACCAAATTATCTTATACACTTCCCTATAAACATCCTATAGGTTCTGGTCTTCCTCAAATACCAATTTTAGAGCCCTAAAAGGAGATCTCAAAGAGGCGCTTCAAAGAAGAGGTAATTTCCGTTACCGATTCTTTCAACTTTATTTATTCTTCCACTTCTTATTCGTAGGTTGTTTCATTATGAAGTAATAACATCAGTATCACTCATATACTGATATGTTATTATAAGTATGAAACAACCCTATTTCACCATCTATCCATCCTACGGAAAACAAAATCACCGCGCGTGCGTACGTACGGAATACCGTCTCCACGCCGTGGTGTAATCTGTTTTTCCACCAACACCTTACATGGATGGGTATTATGGTGTAAAGAATAACTATAAATAGTTATTATAACATCATAATGATTATGATATATTGTATCATCCACTCCAATTCAATTCAATAATTATGGAAATGATATCATCGCTCGTGCGTACGTACGGACTACCGTCTCCACGACGCGATGAGATTCATTCTCCATGTTAACCATTTAAGAATGATTATAAAGTATATATAAGCAATAATAATGAAATATATGACATTATAAAGCTACTGGATTTATGTGTATATATATGTATGTCATCTACTTAATTCCACTCAATTCAATAAGGAAACGAAAACAGCGTTCATGCGTACGTACGACCTACCGTCTCCATGAACGGTGTATTTCTTTCCATTTATCGATACATTATATATATGTATATTCTGAATATATATTATATATAAATCATGTTTTATATTCTATAATTAAGTAATAATGATCTTAGTAATCATATTAATAATTACAAGTTAAAACACGAACGACAAATGAGACGATTTTACCCAAAACGCTACTTTAACATGAATTTACAAAAGAACAGGTAATATAAAGTCATAAGTGAACCATATATGATATCATAACAATAAATATGATTCTGTAATAAGTCAATGACATTATTTAAATCATTATACAGGAGGTTCGGACACTTACGAAGCAAATCGGACCTAAGGTAAGGGAAATATCACAATCTCATTTTTATCCGAGATTGTTTATACTTTGGTATTTACTGGGGTTATTTCTATCATCCATGTCCATGTTTTATAAAAGTGTTTTCATGTATGTTTAAAGTCTTTTTTACCCATTTTTACTTTTACCACATGGTATGTAAGGAATCTTTCTTTTGTTTATGTTACGAGGTACTTTTTGACTTTTCCGACAAAAGTACGAGAAGAATGTTTTCTTTTAACTCATACGGCATGAATGGATTTTTAAAACATTATTTCCAAGAAGCTTCCTTTACAGGTTTTCAAGTTTATTTTTAATCAACTTATTTTAGTTTAAAATTGTAAGACATGTTAATAAAGGAAAAATGTTTTTGAAGAAGAAAGGATATTTTCCTCAAGAATGGAGTTCAAGTGATTTATCAAAATTATTTTCCATCTAAGATAATAAAGGGTTCTGTTTTTATCCCTATTATTTCATTGATTTGATTATGTTGTGATGGAATTATTTTTATGAATTCCTTTATCTTATATGAATTGTTTTATGATGTCATGATGTTTAAGATTCCCATTTTTATTACATGGGTTATGCAATGATGTATGATTTATGATTTTGTGGCACACATAAGAATTGTATCATTATGAGATGGGTGGGACCTATATCTCCCTCCAATGCATTGGGTAAAGATTTTATATCTCATGAGATAGACATGGCTGGAATGGTAGGTTATACCGGTTCAGTAAAACAGGACTGAAACAAGGGTGACTCGGTTCAGAAAGGGACTTTGTCCACTAAGATAGTCTTGTCAATGAGTCTTGACTAAAAAGAAATGATTCTCTATGATTATGTGTGTATGCCACAAAGTTTCATGTTTTAAGTTATGATTATTGTGATTACATTTCACTGCCATGATTTATCCCATGTTATGAAATTATGATCTCTTTTGCAGGTTAAGATTTCCAAAAGTTATGTGCTTATGTATATGATGTGATTGATATTTCTTTTGTTTACCCTTACTGAGCATTTGAGCTCACCCTTTTATGTTTTCTTTTCCCCATGATATAAAGAATGGTTTTAGGTAAAAAAAGGAAGATCTTTATGGGAGATTTTGAAGATCTTTCACCACGATTAGAAGATTATGTTCTGAGTTTCCAAAGACACTAAACTATTACGGTCCTTGTGTGTGTGTTTTTGTTATGTACTAAGTATTCTGCAAATGTAATGTAATGTCAATGTACGTCTAGCTTCGGGTCTCTACAGTTGGTATCAGAGGAAAAGTTTAGTCAACCTTTGGAAACTAGGATGCAATAACTTTAGTGAGATTCCTAGAGATATTTCTAAGGTATGTCTAGGGATGTCTCTAAGGTTAAGTATACGTATAGGTTATAGTCCTAGAATTGCACTAACGATCTTAGAATTTAACCTAAGATGTTAGATATTAAGGGTACTCCCCCTTTTATTATGTTGTTTTCCCTAGCATGATTTTTGCCTCTCACACTATTCTTTTTGGGTTTTAGATGATTCGCGATAATGGAGGATATGATGGAGAATGGAATGATGAGAAACCAAATGAAATGGGATTTGGAAGTCCAAACATCATTATTATGCCGAATCAGAAATCTCATAATATGATCAATAAAGTAAAATTTGGTAAGTTTCCTGACTGGGCTAATAAGAGAAAGATAGAGTTTCATGATGATCATAGAGGAAAGAAAGTTCAATTTCACCTATGTAAATCATGTGGGAAGAGGCATCAAGGAGAATGTTTCAAAGGAACTGGAAGATGATTTGGGTGTAGAAAAGAAGGACACAAAGCCAGTAAGTGCAAAGGAAAAGGTTCAGTTAACACCAGGGATGAGGATAATGGTATTGCTATGACATCAACAATGGTTAAATGTTTTAAATGTGGAATGTATGGGCATTATGCAAACCAATGCCCTAAGGGAAAGTCTCATGAAGAGAATCAGTATCGTCATATGGGTAGTATTTATGTGGATGATGATGAAGAGACTACAAATGATATGTGAAATGAAAGAATTGTTGAAGATCGGTCAATGGTTTAAGAATGTAGTAGAATGATTACATGTTTATCATGTGTAATGTTGTATAAGTAATCTTATGGTACTATGGAATAAAGAGACATCTAAGGATTGTTACAATATTGTCTTTCCTTGAGTTTTGAAAGTGTATGATTAATAGTATCCATGAAATGTTATTCAGATATTTTTGGAATGTAGATGATATGCGCATAATGAAGGGATAAGGAGAAAATTAAATGTTTGATAGTATTCATGAGCTCAAGACTGATATAAGGAGAAGGTTATGTAATGGATTGAGTATATAGAATTTTTGGATTTTGGTATGTTGAAAGAGTTAACTTTTGACAGCATTTATGTTTTCACTAAGGTTTAATGGGTATTCATTTTTCAAGAGAATACATGATTAAGGTATTCACACATGGGGGATAAATGATGGTATTCACATGCTTGGTTGACAACATTTCAAGTTATCGTTTTCTTTATACTATGAGCTTGGACCGAAGTATTTTAGATAAGACTAAAGTTTGGAATGGATTATGTTAACCATAAGTTAGTATTGTTTAAGTATAGAACTTTTTTTTGATATTATTTATGTGATGTTATAGTGATGTAGTTTTAGAAAAAGGACAACCTGCAGGACGGGCGACAGCCCATCGCGTCGGACAAGGCCGTGGGAATCGAACCCACAACCGAAGTGCGACTGGCCTTTATCGCCTACCACTGGCCTACAGGAAGTCCCTGGTTAGTAGAAACTAGTTTTATTTTATTAAGAGGTATGATATATGATGTATAAGTTCATTTTTGGAACCATATACGATTAATCTAACCATAAGATGGACTTATAACTTTTGCTAACCTTTTGTTTGAAAGAGATGGAATGACCCATCATTCTATCACATGATCTGCTAACACATCACTAATAACAAATGCAACTTCATTTCTTTAAGGAATGAAGTGTAAATTGTTCAATTCACGAACAACAGTGAGATTGTACCAAAATCATGCAAGTATTTCTTTTAATTCATCAACTTTAGGGAAATGATCTTGAAAAACAAAAATGTTGTCCTAGTGATCTTATATCTGATTAATCAGATGGTAACCTAGATCATCACAAATTTATGGCTTTGCGATTGTTGTCTTTTTCATAGCCATGTTCTCTACCACTCTTCATCAGAACATGACGGTTAGATTTCTCTTCCATATCCATATTTTCACCTATGTTCTCCTACGTGGAAACCCAATGATGAGTTAATTTGGGTAACCGTTACATTTCATACTTTAGTTTTTAAATCCATGTTTTGTTATTCCTTTTTACAATGTGGGTTTCTATTAAACAAACTTTTGAGTAGTAAACTTTGGACCGTGTTACACACAATTTTGATAATAGTTATTCTACGCAACATTGCATATATATATATATATATATTCAATGTATAAATGAAATATGGTTGGATTCTGTTATACGAAACAACGAAGGATTCTTTCACAACACGCAACCCTGACTTGGCTTGCATTACAAGCAATCGCGACCTTCCTCGATAGCGTGTGTTGTACGCAATACCGAGTTTTAATAAACAATGATATATTATTATAATATTGTCATGAACTAGCCGTTATGAATAGTATTAACTAAATTTTGAATTTTATAACATTATTATTCATCTTACACATTTTCTAGAACATGGTATAAGAACAAAATAAATTTTTCGGGTAAAATAAGTATTTTTCAAAAAATGCAGTTTTGCCGCCTTTTGATGGCGCACCCACTTTAAATATAGTTTTTGACATGTTTATAAGCTCGAATTTACAAAATAAAATTCTTCTTTGGAATCAAGAAATAAAAATTTACTTTGGATAAATTTTTCATATTATTCTGGTAACTTTCACATTTTAATCAATAGTAAAAACACGCTATATTTTAATTAAAAACAACTTTTTTCATCGTAATATCTTATGTGGTCAAATTATAATATTGAATGATTTTAAAGTATAAATATAATATATTTCTACCATTTAATATAATGTATGTCATTAGCATTGATTTTACCTTGAATTCGTAGGTTAAATCAATTCAATCTTTTGCAATGTTTTAAACAAAAACCCGTTTTTATTCGACAATGGGATTAATTTTAATTTAATTTATGCAACTTCTGTGTATTGAATTTTAAAAAATGGATTCCATATTTGGAATCAGTGGGTCCAAATTATGTTAATGGGCTACTTTTTATTTTTGGGAATTATGAATAGTAACTACGGTAAATTTTATTTACCATAGTTAAAGGTAAATCGGGTAATTAAGGGTAAATATAATATTATAAAATTACCCTAACACATGCCAAAATTCTATTTGATGGCTAAAAGTAAACCCATATCAACTAAGGGTCGGATTAGATTCATTTTATGGTCTTTTGACCATGAAAATAATTTAATTATTATTAAAACCAAAGAAAGTGACAACATGTCACTTTCTTAAATCTTATAAGTATAATAATTTTAACTTAGTGATAAACATCATAAAACTTCGAACATGAATATTATCCAGAAATCTAACAAAATTATCTACATCATGAGAATTTATTTATAATTTTTTTGGGATTAAATAGTTATCATTAATTGTGACACAATAGTGATGCAGAAATTATTTATCTAGTGAAAAATCAAGAATATAGTTTTTATTAAACTAATAGTGACCATAAAAGGCACAAAACCCTGACCAAAACTTATTGGTCATGTAAATTGAAACTATAATCATCCAATGGTCGAATATTTGACCATTTGGAGTCTTATACAAGCAATTATGACACTTATATTATTTTATTTTAAATGATGCCAAAGTTGTCACCTTCATAATTTAATAAATATAACAATTTAAATATTGTGATTTTAAGATGATAAATTCTAGTAAAAGTATTATTGTGAAAGGTAATATATTTATCTTCATCATAGGATTTTATTTTAAATTTTTATGCAACAAATAAGTATATTAAATAATTATACAAAAACGATGTAGTAATTATTTTATTAAGAGATAAACCAAATAAATGGTTTAAAAAATAATAAAATAAATATTATATGAACTATTTAATGTGATCCACTAATTTTATAGATACATATGACCTTTTATTAATATATTAAATCTTTTAGTTTGAACATATCTTCTGTATATATTTTATTTAAATTCAAATAAATGAATAGTGTCAAAATTGACACTATTGTTATTTTATAAAAATAACATATTATAAAATTGTTTAAAAATCACAAAAATATTTAAAAATTATAAATTTATATTTATATGGTCTATAATGTTATAAAGTAAAAAATTATGGAAAATTCACAACAAATAAGTAATTATTTTTTATAATTTAAAATTTTGAATTTTATTACCACAAATAAACTTAAATAGATTAAATAAGGATAAATCAAAATGATAAGGTTTAAAATAAGATCCAAACATGTCTAAATTTTATTGTTTGATGATATTACAACCCTATCTCATCTAATCTTTGAATATGAGTCATTTTTTGAGGTTTTTAAGTGGGGTTAGATTTATTATAAATTAATATTTTTAAGAATTCCAAAGGTGCCCCTCTCCTCCCTTATAAAAGGGCACCTCCTCCCTCTCCTCCTCACAACAATTTGAGCCTTCAAGCTCGTCCAAACCCTGCCAAATTCTCTTCTCCACTTCCATAGAAACATCCTAGAGGTTCTGGTCTTCCTCAAAGACCAATTTTAGAGCCCTAAAAGGAGATCTCAAAGAGGCGCTTCAAAGAAGAGGTAATATCCGTTACTGATTCTTTCAACTTTATTTCTTCTTCCACTTCTTCTTCGTAGGTTGTTTAATTATGAAGTAATAACATCAGTATCACTCATATACTGATATATTATTATAAGTATGAAACAACCCTATTTCACCATCTATCCATCCTACGGAAAACAAAATCACCGCGCGTGCGTACGTACGGAATACCGTCTCCACGCCGTGGTGTAATCTGTTTTTTCACCAACACCTTACATGGATGGGTATTATGGTGTAAAGAATAACTATACATAGTTATTATAACATAATAATGATTCTGATATATTGTATCATCCACTCCAATTCAATTCAATAATTATGGAAATGATATCATCGCTCGTGCGTACGTACGGACTACCGTCTCCACGACGCGATGAGATTCATTCTCCATGTTAACCATTTAAGAATGATTATAAAGTATATATAAGCAATAATAATGAAATATATGACATTATAAAGCTACTGGATTTATGTGTATATATATGTATGTCATCTACTTAATTCCACTCAATTCAATAAGGAAACGAAAACAGCGTTCATGCGTACGTACGGCCTACCGTCTCCATGAACGGTGTATTTCTTTCCATTTATCGATCCATTATATATATGTATATTCTGAATATATATTATATATAAATCATGTTTTATATTCTATAATTAAGTAATAATGATCTAAGTAATCATATTAATAATTACAAGTTAAAACACGAACGACAAATGAGACGATTTTACCCAAAACGCTACTTTAACATGAATTTACAAAAGAACGGGTAATATAAAGTCATAAGTGAACCATATATGATATCATAACAATAAATATGATTCTGTAATAAGTCAATGACATTATTTAAATCATTATACAGGAGGTTCGGACACTTACGAAGCAAATCGGACCTAAGGTAAGGGAAATATCACAATATCATTTTTATCCGAGATTGTTTATACTTTGGTATTTACTGGGGTTATTTCTATCATCCATGTCCATGTTTTATAAAAGTGTTTTCATGTATGTTTAAAGTCCTTTTTACCCATTTTGACTTTTACCACATGGTATGTAAGGAATCTTTCTTTTGTTTATGTTACAAGGTACTTTTTGACTTTTCTGACAAAAGTACGAGAAGAATGTTTTCTTTTAACTCATACAGCATGAATGGATTTTTAAAACATTATTTCCAAGAAGCTTCCTTTACAAGTTTTCAAGTTTATTTTTAATCAACTTCTTTTATTTTAAAATTGTAAGACATGTTAAGAAAGGAAAAATGTTTTTGAAGAAGAAATGATATTTTCCTCAAGAATGGAGTTCAAGTGATTTATCAAAATTATTTTCCATCTAAGATAATAAAGGGTTCTATTTTTATCCCTATTATTACATTGATTTGATTATGTTGTGATGGAATTATTTTTATGAATTCCATTATCTTATATGAATTGTTTTATGATGTCATGATGTTTAAGATTCCCATTTTTATTACATGGGTTATGCAATGATGTATGATTTATGATTTTGTGGCACACATAAGAATGGTATCATTATGAGATGGGTGGGACCTATATCTCCCTCCAATGCATTGGGTAAAGATTTTATATCTCATGAGATAGACATGGCTGGAATGGTAGGTTATACCGGTTCAGTAAAACAGGACTGAAACGAGGGTGACTCGGTTCAGAAAGGGACTTTGTCCACTAAGATAGTCTTGGCAATGAGTCTTGACTAACAAGAAATGATTCTCTATGATTATGTGTGTATGCCACAAAGTTTCATGTTTTAAGTTATGATTATTGTGATTACATTTCACTGCCATGATTTATCCCATGTTATGAAATTATGATCTCTTTTGCAGGTTAAGATTTCCAAAAGTTATGTGCTTATGTATATGATGTGATTGATATTTCTTTTGTTTACCCTTACTGAGTATTTGAGCTCACCCTTTTATGTTTTCTTTTCCCCAGGATATAAAGAAAGGTTTTAGGTAAAAAAAAAGGAAGATCTTTATGGGAGATTTTGAAGATCTTTCACCACGATTAGAAGATTATATTCCGAGTTTCCAAAGACACTAAACTATTACGGTCCTTGTGTGTGTGTTTTTGTTATGTACTAAGTATTCTGCAAATGTAATGTAATGTCAATGTACGTCTAGCTTCGGGTCTCTACAGCTTCCCCATAGAGTCTATTAATTTTAGAGCTGAACCAAAGGGGTGAGACTGTGTGTGCATCCTAGAGGGTTACTGGTACTTATAGGTTGAACCAAAGGGGTTAGGTTATGAGAGTTACCTAGAGGGTTACCTGTTTTCTTCTTGTTGCTGACTGCTTACTTGTGTACTTTATTTGTTAGAACTATGGATTGTAGCTGCTTGTGCTTTCCTATTTACTGCTTCTTGTTTTATTAATTTCCTTGTATTCATTGACTGTTAGGCAAAAATCTTTGGGTGATTACCTATTGGGATTGTGTCTCATGCCCTGTTTGTCCCATGCTTTTGGGCCCAAGAAGACTATGTTGTTGTAGGTATAGATAAGGGTAAGTGCTCTTCTACTTCAGGATCTTGATTGCACTGGAGCTGGAGAGCATGGGACCGAGCCGGGGCTCGCGATGCTGAGGAGTTTATTTTGTTTTTCTTTTGCACTTGTTTTCAGTTGTATTCCAGCATGTTGTTGTGCTTGCTACTTTCCATAGATACTTGTACCTGCTGCATCATTGTCATCATTGCTATATATATTAATTGCTTCTGTTGTTTGGTTTCTGCTGTTATGCATGTTGTTACTGCTTCCACTGTTGACTGTTGTTTTTTTTTCACTATATACCTTACCGAATGAGGGCATAGTTTCCCCACCGACTCACCAAGTCCCTCACTGTTAGTCGGCACCCACTGGCATTCGGGTAAATGCGCTTGAGGTCATGTGGCGAACCGAGTACGGGGCACCAGTGGAGGGGCTCCGGATTCGGGTCATTACAAAGTGATATCAGATGATTTCTTTTCTCTTGCTTTACTGTTTGGAGACTTTAGCTAGGGATAGGATGGATTCGGTACTTGGTATTAAGCTGTGCTTGGGAGTATCTAACCCGTGTACAGGGAAAGGTCATACTACCTCGTTAATTGCAGTTTGCTGGTTTTGAGTTTTTATGGTTGATATGTTTTCACCTAGAGTGATTCGCATGACTTGTGTGGTTATTGTTTTGATATTTCGATTCTATTTCTATTGCAACCTGATGAGATGAGGGTATGCCATCTCATGCATAATATAGGCACTTCTAGAAATCACATGCCATGCATTCTTGACATGCCATCTAGGGTGCATTAGCGATTGCATGTTGTTGTGATAGGCTTTGTGTAGATTATGCATGCTGTTGTGATAGATGCTTGATAGAATCCCTGTTGTTATGTTATAGAGTTGTTGTTTTCCCTTGTATGTGACTACAAGAGATGTCGAGCTTTGATTCACGGGGAGTATGGGCCCTCACGAATCGAAATTTGGCACCCCTTTCCCTTGTTTTAGTGTTTCTGGGAGTCTGAGCAGTTTCTGAGCTACTGCCCAGAAAAACCCAGAATACACAGCGTGTAATTTTTGGATACACGTCGTGTAGTTTTCAGGCCGTTTCATTGACTATGTGAGCAGAAAACGGTGTCGTGGGAGTAACTTTGGGAACATACCGTGTATGATTGGTACACGCCATGTAAGTTCAGAGTCGTGTACCCGGTCGTGTCACTAACAACACGGGCCGAGGAAGCTCGGGTAGAACACGCCGTGTCCTTAGGGAACACACCGTGTAGTCCTGTCTAGGTACCCGGCCGTGTCACGAACAACACGGGCCGGTGTTACCTTCTTTTCCACACACCGTGTTTTTTCGGAACACACCGTGTAGTCTTGTCCAGGTACCTGGACGTGTCACGAACAACACGAGACGGAGTCACCTTGCTTATGCATGTCGTGTTTGTTCAGAGCACGCTGTGTAAGGTTTATCTGTGTAGATGGTCGTGTGTTTCACAAACACGGGCCGCCGAAGCCTTGTCTAGTACACGCCGTGTGTGTTAAGAACACGCCGTGTAGTCTCGGGTTAAGTCGGACCGTGTGGGTTATCCATGTAAGGAGACTCAGGCAAGGGAACATTTTTCAAGTACACGCCATGTGTGGGTGCAACATGCCGTGTAGTTTGAAGTGTACACGACTTGTAGGGCAGGAGTACACGCCCATGTCAGTCGGTTAAGAAGACACGTCGTGTAGTTTTATACACGTCGTGTAGTCAAGTTTTGTAAACTTGAGTGTTTTTCTTCCCCTGTTTCTGTTTTGTACTCTTGTGTTCTCTGTCCTTGTTTTCCGGATCTAAGGTGTGCTTTTGATCTTTCATAGTTATGCCTCCGAGATGTCCTCCGGTCATACATCTGTCGTCGGGCAGTGATCAGACGCCAGATAGGGCTGATCAGGGAATTCCTATCGATCCTCCAGTCAGGCCAGCCTTGGCACCGGCTGTTATACTAGATACAGGTACTGATGCGTAGTTCAAGGAAGGTTTCATGAGGATGATGCAGGCCTTCCAGGGAGCTATGCCTCCTGCCACATCTATGGCATATTTGACGCGGGTTTTTCAGCAGCAACATCCTCCCACGTTCTCAGGGGAAGGAGGACCTCAGCCTGCAGAGTCATGGCTGGAAGCCATGCTGACTATCTTCGAGCATCTGGAGATGCCTCCAGAAAGGTGGTTCAAGCTCGCCACCTACATGCTCTGAGACTCCGCCAAGAGGTGGTGGGACGTGATCTCACAGGCAGGTCAGAAGCAGGCTATGGTTTGGGAGGAGTTCCAGCACGTGTTCTATGACTACTTCTACCTGGAGACCCTGAGGGCCGACCGATCCCGGGAGTTCATGAGCTTAGAGCAGGTTACTCTTTCTGTCATGGAGTATTCCGCTCGTTTCACCGAGCTGCAGCACTTCACGCCCCTCCGGGATGGGAGTGGGTGTTCTTAGCAAGGAAGTTTGAGGATGGTCTCAGGTGGGAGATCTGCTCACAGGTGAACATCTTCCAGCTGACTTCCATTACTTCCATCGTCAACCAGGCACTGATTACGAAGCACAATCTGAGAGACTCTTGAGCTGCGAGCCAGGGCGGTTCTGCTTCCAGAGCTAGTTTGCCTCCAGATGACAGTAAGAAGCGCCGTAGAGAGCATACACGCGGTGATCCGAGAAAGGGAGATGCATCGTCAGGCAGCCTGGTGATATGCTACCAGTATGGTCGGTCAGGGCACACGAGGCCGTAGTGCCAGAGGGACCCCATGGAGTGCCGATCTTGCGGCAGTATGGGTCACCTTCAGCGTTTCTGTCAGGTTTTCTCACCAGCAGTTGGTGACTGGGGTTCTTCCATGACTCCTCGTTCAGCAGCAACACCGCCAGTTTCTCACCAGTCGGGGAACTGGAGTTCTTCCAGCCGTTCGGGCCGAGGTGGAGGTCGAGGCCATGGTGGTCAGCCACCAGTTCCTCAGCACCAACAGGGAGGTTCAGCTCAGAGTGGTCAGCCAGGGGCGCAGGGCCGCGGTGCAGGCCAGTCTTTCACCGTGGAGCAGACTTATAAGGAGCAGGATCCCGACCCTTCTACCGTTCGAGGTATGATCTTAGAAGGCTCAGTTTTATCTTCAGCTCTTTTTGATACTGGTGCTACACATAGCTTTATCTCGATTTCTGTCGTGGAGAGCCTTTGGCTCTGCATCTTTTCTTCTGCCGACTCGTTGACACTAGACCAACCTTTGGGGACGAGGACATCTAGTGTACGCCAGTGTAGAGAGTGCCCTCTCGAGGTTGCAGGGTATCGCTTCTTATGGGATCTCTATGTCCTAGAGATGACAGGCTATGATGTCATCCTTGGCATGGATTGGTTGATTCCCTTTCAGGCAGTCGTCGACTGCTATCGCCGCAGAGTGAGTTTTGTTTCACCAGAGGGCAAGTCTTTTCTTCATAAGGGCGAGTGGGACGTTCGGGCGAGTTGGGAGGACTCGAGCATCTTGAGCTAGGAGGGGTGACGACCCAGATTGCTGGTCTTTATCTGGATGGTCAGGGGATTCCACAGTTGGACTTTCCTCCAGTGGTGGATCGCTTCAGGGATGTCTTTCCAGAGGACTTTTCAGGTTTGCCTCCAGAGCATGAGGTAGACTTCTCTATTGAGCTCATGCCAGGAGTGGCACCGGTGTCCATTCCTCCCTATAGGATGGCTAAACCTGAGTTGCAGGAGCTCAAGAAGCAGTTGGAGAAGCTACATGCTAAGGGTTTCATCCGACCTAATACTTCTCCTTGGGGTTCGCCTGTCCTGTTTGCGAAGAAGGCAGACAGTACCCTTCAGCTTTGTGTGGATTATCAGAAGCTAAACCAATAGACGGTTAAGAACCAATATCCCTTTCCGAGGATCTATGACCTCTTTGATCATCTTCGAGGATCCCGAGTGTTCTCAAAGATCGATTTGAGGTCCGGTTACCATCAGTTGCATGTTAGACCATCAGATATATCTCTGACAGCCTTCAGGAGCAGGTATGGTCTATACGAGTATACAGTCATGCCGTTCGGTCTCACGAATGTGCCTGCAGTTTTCATGGCACTGATGAACCGAGTGTTCCATCCTTACTTGGACTCCTTTGTCGTGGTCTTCATGGAAGATATCTTGGTGTACTCTCACACTCGACATGACCATTCCACACATCTTGAGATCGTTCTGAGTACACTGAGAGAGCATCGGAATTATTCTAAACTCTCAAAGTGCCACTTCTGGATGGATCAGATTCACTTCATGGGTCACGTCATCTCAGAGGCAAAATTATCTATGGACCCAGAGAAAGTGAGAGCTGTAGTTTCTTAGGAGCAGCCGAAGAACGTTTTTGAGGTACGGAATTTCCTAGGGCTGGTTGGATACTACAGACGCTTCATTCAGGACTTTTCTCATCTGGAAGCACCTTTGACAGGTCTGACCAAGAAGGGGGCGAAGTTCTTATGGTCATATTCTTGTGAGTCAGTCTTTCAGGAGCTGAAAGGGAGGTTGACTTCAGCACTGATACTAGTCTTGCCAGATCCAGGAAAGAGCTATACAGTCTATTGTGATGCTTCAACTATCGGGATAGGAGTTGTGCTTATGCAGGGAGATGGAGTCATTGCGTACGGGTCTTGGCAGTTGAGGCCACATGATAGGAACTACCTGACGCACGATCTGGAGTTGGCAGCTGTTGTTCATGCCTTACGCTGTTGGAGACACTATCTGCTGGGGGAGCACTTTTTGGTCTTCACTGGCCACAAGAGTCTCAAGTATATTTTCACTCAGCGGGATCTGAACCTGAGACAGCACATGTGGGTCGAGTACCTTCAGTCTTTTGATTTCGAGCTTGCCTATATGTCGGGGAAAGGCAATACAGTGGCAGATGCGTTGAGCAGGAGAACTCAGATTCAGGCAGTTCAGGAGGCCAACAGTGAGTGGTAGCTGATGGATCTGTTCTCTGAGATGCATCTGGAGGTGCACGACAGACATGGACAAACTTTCCTATCTTCTAAAGCTATTACCTCTACACTTCTTGATCGGGTACAGATGAGGTAGCTATTAGACTCTAAAGGCTTAGTCCTGCGAAAGAGTGTGTCAGGAGAGGACCCTCTTCCCAGATGGGCAGTGGGCGAGGATGAGATCCTATGTTTCCAGGGACGCGTATGGGTGCCAGTAGACATACGCGAGGAGCTGATGCGGGATTTTCATTCCTTAGTTTGGGCAGTTTATCCTGGCGTCACCAAGATGTATCGGGATCTTCATCGCCAGTACTGGTGGCCAGGTATGAAGAAGGATGTTACTGGTTATGTCATGATATGTTCTACTTGTCAGCAGGTGAAGGCAGAGCATCAACGACCAGCAGGCCTTTTACAGCAGTTACCCATTCCAGAGTGGAAGTGGAACGATGTCGCGATGGACTTCGTGACTTGGTTTCCAAGGTTGCCTCGAGGGAACGATGTTGTTTGGGTTGTCGTCGACAGGCTTACGAAGGTTGCGCACTTCTTGCCGATTTAGGAGACCTTCAGTGTTGATGATCTGGGACAACTTTACATCTGAGAGATCGTTCGTCTGCATGGAGTTTCACACTCCATTGTTTCAGACAGGGATGCGCGCTTTACCTCTCGGTTTTGGAAGGGACTTCAGAAGGCCTTGGGTACACATGTACTTTTGAGTACAACATACCATCCCCAGACTGATGGCCAGTACGAGTGCACGATCCAGGTGCTTGAGGATATGCTCCGAGCTTGCATCCTAGACTTTGGCGGTTATTGGGAGAAGCATATCCCTCTGGTGGATTTCACCTACAACAATAGTTTCCAGGCGACCATTCAGATGGAGACATACGAGGCTTTGTACGGTAGGCCATACCGATCGCCCTTTTGCTGGTTGGGGACAGGAGAGATAGCTCTGTTGGGACCTCGTCTCATTCAGGAGACTTCAGAGCAGATAGAGCTGATTCGGAAGCGGATGGCTACGGCACAGTTTCGACAGAAGTCTTATGCTGATCAGCGGAGACGACCTCTGGAGTTTGAGGTCGGAGATCAGGTTTTCCTGCGTGCTGCACTGAGGTTGGGACACAATAGGATTCGGAGACAGGGTAAGCTTTCACCGCGGTACGTCGGGTCATTTGAGGTCTTGGAGAGAGTGGGGCTGGTCACCTATCGGTTGCAGCTACCTCATAGGTATCGGGCCATGCATGACGTCTTCCACGTCTCTCAACTCCGACGTTACTTTTCAGACCCGTCTCACGCCTTTCAGCCTAAGGAGGTTGAACTTGAAGCGGATGCATCGTTCGAGGAGCATCCTATCCGGATTGTCGATCGCAGTACGAAGGTTCTCTGTGGGCGGTCTGTTCCTCTGGTACGAGTGCTACGGCAGCACGGGCGAGTACAGGACAAGACCTGGGAGAGGGAGGCCGATGTATGATCGCAGTGGCCGGAACTGTTTGGGGATTCCTCTTCTACACCCCGTTAGGGAAATTCGGGGACAAATTTTTTTAAGGGGGGAAGTTTGTAAGAACCCGTATCTTCATTCAGGTATGTTTTTCCTTTTTTCTGGAGTTTTTAAGAAAAACGAATTCTCTGGAAATTTTCAAAGTACACGCCGTGTACTCTTCCCCGGCTCGAAGCCGTGTGCTGGCCATGCCCGGGCCACACACACGGTGTGTAGGGGTGACGTGGAGGCCGATTTTGGTGGAGTACGGAAAAGACCCAGTACACACCGTGTACTCTAAAAGTACACGCCGTGTACATTCTTTTTTTTTTCACTAAACGGATCGGGGTCGCGCCTAACCCCCGTTTTCATCTTCTTCCTTAGATTTCGTCCGCCCGAGAGCGACCGTACGGTCAGACCTTCGACGAGCTCCCGCCTCTTTGTCCGTTCTCCGATTCGAGCGCGGTCGATTGCATTGGAATCGCAGCGGTGAGCTCTCCCTTCTGCTTGAGTCTTGTTTCTTGATTCCTCCTGGTTTCCATGTTATCATAGGTTGAGCGTTTTGTGCGTTTTCTCAGATCTACGTCGTTCCAAGGGGAATTTGTTGTCGTGGTTCACTTATTTCAATCTCCTAGGATCGAGGTAGGTGGTTTGTTCCTTTCTGTAGAAATTTGATGAATATTTTGTGCAAATTCCACCAATACCCTTGAATGGGGTATTGCGTGTTCCTGTTTTTCCCTTGTTGTATTGTCTGCTTTTCTTGATTGCTAGAGTAGATGTTTTGCCTATGATTATGGTAGCTTTACTGTACCTTGGATGTCTGCTATGCTTGTTCTTCCTGTTTGGTGTTTTTCCAGTTGCCATGCTTAGTTGTAGGACAGTGGAACTGCAACCTTGTTTTGCTGCTGAGCCTTGGTTGATAGCCAAGTAGTTCTTGAGGTTTACTTGGACGATGCACGCACGCTGAGCATGTTTAGTTTCACCCAGGACTGTGAGAACCTAGAGTAGTAGACCAAAGGGATAATTGACGGAAGGGCTTCTCCAGGGTGTCTTTTAATTATGATACGAGACCACAGGGGGAATTAATGTTGAGTGCTTCCTCAGAGAGTCTGTAGTTCCTCGACGCGGGCCACAGGGGGAATAGACGTTGAGTGCTTCCCTGGAGAGCCTTTAGCACGATACGAGACTATAGGGGGAATTGACGGTGAGTGCTTCCCCATAGAGTCTATTAATTTCAGAGCTGAACCATAGGGGTGAGACTGTGTGTGCCTCCTAGAGTGTTGCTGGTACTTATAGGTTGAACCATAGGGGTTAGGCTGTGAGAGCTACCCAGAGGGTTACCTGTTTTCAACTTATTGTTGGCTGCTTACTTGTGTGCTTTATTTGTTAGAACTATGGATTGTAGTTGTTTGTGCTTTCCTGTTTACTGCTTCTTGTTTTATTACTTGCCTTGTATTCATTGACTGTTAGGCACAAATCTTTAGGTGATTGCCTACTGGGATTGTATCTCACACCCTGTTTGGGCCATGCTTTTGGACCCAAGAAGACTATGTTGCTACATGTATAGATAAGGGCAAGCGCCCTTCTACTCCAGGATCTTGATTGCGCTGGAGCTGGAGAGCATGGGACTGAGCCAGGGCTCGCGATGCTGATGAGTTTATTTTGTTTTTCTTTTGCACTTGTTTTCAGTTGTATTCCAGCACGTTGTTGTGTTTGCTGCTTTCCATAGATACTTGTACCTGCTGCATCATTGTCATCATTGCTATATATATTCATTGCTTCCGCTGTTTGGTTTCTGCTGTTATGCATGTTGTTACTGCTTCCGCTGTTGACTGTTGTTTTTTTCGCTGTATACCTTACCGAATGAGGGAATAGTTTCCCCACCGACTCACCAAGGCCCTCGCTGCTAGTCGGCAGCCTCTGGCATTCAGGGAAACACGCTTGAGGCCAAGTAGCATTGCAACCATTTAATCAAGTCTTAATTAACCATTAAGGCATATTCAATTAGAGAGGTTCACTCCGCTACCTTCCATTAACATGGTAAGGGGTGCTACGGACATGTAACCTTTATTCAATCACATTTGTTAAAGCCAAGTTATATACTTAGTATACTTGTCATTTCACATTTCACATTTAATAGTCAGTTGGAAGCATTTATCTTAGGCGGTTCAAGTGGTGAGCATACATGGTACTTGCCACTAAGAAATTCTCATTAACAACAAACCATTTATTATAGAAGGGCCCACCTTTAGGAAGGTCAAGCGAAGACACACTCAAATGGTGGCTTAAACATGCCAAAACACTAAAAACTCAAATATGGCATAACCTTTGACGTGAAGCGGATTGAGTTGTGGGTGTAACCGCTAACAACTAATCACATATTTGGAAAGAGCATAACTATACAATTCTAACAAGTATAATCATGGCATGTAAATTTAAGAAATGACTTCCGATGAAATCGGTGGGGCCCCACACGAATATTCCAAAAACAACGAACTTTAGGGATAAGTTATAGATAACCCACGTTAGGGTTGTACAATCTTTCTCCTCCGGTATCGGCCCTTGATTTGCCTTGGATCAGAGTAGATTTAAGAAAAGGTGAAAAACACACACATGACGATAACTAGGTTGAGAGAAAAAGAGAAGAAGAATAACTAAAGAGAACTCGGGTATTTACCGTTGCGCATCCAACATGACAAACGGAAGCTCGATCGAAAGCTGGATGAAGGAGATCTCTTGATCCCTAGCTTTGACCTTCAAAAAAGCTCCAAAAAGAGAGGAAAAGGGGTTAATCCTGCTGGTTCTTAGATTAGGGAGGAAGAGTTGACTTAATAGATAATTAAGGGATAAATTGTAAATTTACCCAGAAAATTAGTCTGTGCACGATTTGTCAAACCATGCGAGCCAATTCTGCCCAAAAAGTCATCCTCCGCACGGTTTGATCAAACTGTGTGCAAGCCATGCACAGGTACCTGGGGAAAAAGGGGTGTTCGCATGGTTAGGTCGCACGACTGTGCGCCAATCGTGTGAGGTGGCTCAGTCCGAAAAAACACCATCCGTACGGTTAAGCAAAACCGTGCGGAATTCCGCACAGTTTACTCTAAATTGTACGCCAAGCATGTTTTCCCCAAAAAGACGGGTTTCGGGCTTCGAACAATCGATTTTGAACAACCTCGGAACCTTTACTAACTCATAAGGCATCCATATTAGGTCCAAAGTAAAGATTTAGACCAAAAATTAAAGGATTCGTACCAGAGTGAAAAAACAGGTTCTTACATTACATATGTATATATATAATTTATGTCGTATTTCTATTTTTCAAGATTTAAGTAATTATATTTTATACTTTATTACTTGGAATAATAATTGTTTGTACTTAATATAATTTAAAATTATTTTTTATAGTAAATTTTGTTTATATCGTTAACAATAATATTATATATATATATATATATATATATGATACTTAATCTAACTAGTAATTTTTTAATAATACGTTTTTTATAAAATATTTAGCTAATTTCCTGTATATGGAATATTATAATTTAAATTTATGTTAATTTAAATATTATATATATATATATATATATATATATATATATATATATATATATATTCAAATCTAATTACTGACCATTTAAATTACAAATATATACATTTTTTAAAACAGTAATATTTCTCTAAATGTAAATTATATTTTACACACAACATTTCAATTATTTCAAAACACAAAACCAGGAGGTTGATTATCCAGGAAACACGAGTCTCCATGGATTCCAATTTACCTCGTCACCATGGACACGAACCTGTCGATTTCCCTATCAGAGCTCCCACCTTCATCCACAGCCGTCCTGGCCACCCCCATCCATTTCCTGGCCCTCTCCCTCATCTCCTCCCCGCCCCGCCCCACCATCACTTCCCTCACACACCTCTCTATCTCCTCCTTCCTCGCCACCCCTCTCTCATCGAACCTCCTCACCCGCACCCCCACTCCCCACTTCTCCTCCACCAGCTTCCCGTTCATCGCCTGATCCGTCCACTGCGCCATCACCACCAGCGGCACCCCCAGGCTGAGCGCCTCCGCCGTCGAGTTCCACCCCCCATGCGTCAGGAAGCACCCAACGCCGCCGCTCGCCAGCACCTCCAACTGAGGGCACCAACTCACCACCACTCCTTCCCCATCCCCCACCTCAAACCCCTCGGGCAGCTTCCGGGCCTCCGATTCTCGAACCACCCACAGGAATGAGAGGCCGGGGGAGGCTGCGATGCCCTTCAACGCTCCCGCCAACTCCCTCATCTGGTCGGCCTCCAGGGACGCGAGGCTCCCGAACGACGCATACACGACGGACCCCGGAGGCTTGGTGCGCAGCCACCCAAGCGCGAGGGAGGGATCTAGATCGAACAGATTCACATCGTACGCGTCGTCGTTTTGAACTCGTTTGTCCAGGTACCGGGATGGGATGGTGAGCCCGATCGCCATCAACGGATTGCGTAACATCTTGGACATACAGTCAATCACCTGTGGATTTAAATTAGAAGCAGGGGATCCAGAACAGAGTATACATATATACGATGAAACTTGATCAATCAATTATTACCTCGCTCTCCAGCTCGTAGATTGTGTTGACTAGAGAACAATCCGGTTCACCCTCGCCGGAGAACTGGGTCAACACCATCTCAAAATACGCCGGATAGGATCCCGGCACGGAGACGAAGGACGGCATGTCCTGTATCTCCAGCGACGGCAGTCCAGGGACTGACACGGTTGGCGCCGTTACCCGCTCCCGCTGCAGAACAGCGTATATGTAGTTGACGGAGCAGGGTTGGGTGAAGAACGCCGCCGTGACGAGGCCCAGGGGTGTGGCCACCTCCAGAGCCCACGACAGAAATGAGTCGTAGACGACGCAGGTCACCGGGCGGCGCGGCTCGTCCTGTTTTGTGATGAGATGGAGCAGGGTTCTGGAGCCGTGGTCGCGGAAGCTGGCGAGGTAGGCCGTGATGTCGCCGGCTTGCGCAAATCCGCCTTCGTCGTAGCCGTCGGAGATGGCGGCGAAGCGGACAGGGCCGGGGGGGAGATGCGATAGGGAGGAGGAGGCGGAGACGGGGACGGCCACGGTGGCTTGTAGGCCTTTGAAGGCGAGGCGCTTGGCGAATTGGAGCATCGGGTTCAGGTGGCCCTGAGTCGGAAAAGGAACCACCACCACATGCGCCCTGCCCGACGCGCCCTTGCCTTCCTCCTCCGCCATCTCGACCTTCTTCTCTTTCCAGTGGCTTCGCTTCATCCGTGATAAAATACTGAACACAATTTTGGACTCATACAGTACACCCAAGAGCAGAGATTATAAAGATGACTTATATCCATGCTAAAATTATATTATTATAGCGCTGATAATCAGTGTGTGTTACCAGCAACTCCAATTTAATATTTTTATATAATAGATAATATTTCAATACAAATATTACATTAAAGAATTTAAGTACAATACAATTAAATCAATGTAAATTCACATTCATTAAATTTGGACATGTATACCCAATTTTTAAAAATTGGGTACAACCACGAAAGCAGCACACAATACAATGAATCAAATACACCAAACTCCTCCCCACCTTTACCACCTCATTCGAACGTGGGGGGGCGCATGTATACCCAATTTTTGAGTATGCGACACATACTGTTTTGAAATGAAATATCACATTTCAATAAAAACATGCACTTTCAATCATACAAAGCATAGCGTGTGTCAGATTTACATGCAGTTAATTCATACATGACACAAATGAATTATCCATCCTTGTCCTAAAATATTGACATAATTTGAGTGTGTTTACTCGGTTTTGTATTTGTAATGAGTGTTTTGAAATGAAATGTCACTTTTAAAAAGAAAATCTACGCTTTCAGTCATATCATTTACATCATGTGTCAAATTGACATAAAGTTTATCTCTATATGTCAAAATCTCTATCCTAAAGAGTCAAAAAATCCAATCATGTTTGCTCAGTTTTGAATATGTGGCATGAGTTTTGAACTAAAATGTCAATTTTAATTGAAAACGCTCACATTCAGTCATAACGACCACACCATGTGCCGATTGACATGCAGTTAATTTTTACATGTCCCAAATGAATGATCAATCTTTTTTCTAAAGTATCATGATATATCATGTTAAATTAAACAAAGAGGGAAAATAATGCCTTGGAACTCACTTTCAAAAGATGTATCATGGGAGCGAGTCATAGGGTCACTATGGTAAGGTGAACCTAGTAAATATAACATCACTAACACTACTACAAATATGGTTTTTATCAGCGCTAGAAAAGTACATTAACAACGCTAAAAAAAACGATGTTAATCGAGGCGAAGATAAAGGGGGTTCCTTTTATTAGCACTCAAAAAAGCGCTGATAAAAGTAAAAATAAAAAATAAAAAATAAAAAATTATATTCGGAGTGAGCTTTTAACAGCGCTTGCCCCCTTTTATCAGCGCTAGGCGCCCCTCTCCCACTAACGCGAGCTGCCCTTGCCCACGCGTCCCACACATGCGCGCGCAACTTCCTTGCTTCCACCCGAACTCGAACCCACGACCTCCCCCTTGCACGCCTGCACCTTTACCACTAAGTCATTTCATTTTTTTTCTATTTAATGATACATCTATTTATTTATATATATATAGTTATATTTATTTGTATATTAATATAGATTCATATTAATATAAATATATTTAGTTATATTAATACATATATGTTTATTCATATATTAGTATATATATATTAATTCGTAAATTAATATATATTTATATCTATTTATATATATATATTTGTAGTTGCAATTTTTCATCCGTATATTTATTTGTGTATTAATATATATTTATAAGATTTGTTTTAAATACATTTATAAAATATGTTTTTTATGTATGTTTATAAATAAATAAATACATACATACATACATATATACAACACACACACAAAGACACACACACACACACACATATTTACAAATAAATACATATATATGTGTGTATTTGAAAAACCATATAATGTTAAAACGACCATAACTTCTAATATAGAAGCTCGTTTCAACTCCACAACCAGTCAAATCGAAGAAAATGAAACAATCTTCAATATGATATGTGGTACAGGCCTAACGGACATCCGGATCAGAATTTATACATGTTTGAATGTTAACAAATCGGAGTATCCAGACTAAAAACTCAGTTTTGGAGGCCTTCTGGGCCTTTTTTGGGATCGAAAAATGTGACATAAACTTAGTTTGGGTCACAGGCGCGTAAAGCTCATCGCAGGCTTCAATTTGATATGATGTAGATCTTAAACGGACACTCAGATCAAAAGTTATGGCCGTTTAAAGTTTGAGTTACATTTTCAACTTATTTTAGATCTTTTATTAATTGTTTTGATTTTTTGTGTCTTCAAATTGTTATTAAATGATTTTTAATCGATAATAATTAGCAAATTATTAATTAAAAATATTTTTTTAAATATTTTAAAGCCATTTTCACTAAATTTCTTATATATTAAATGTAATAGTCTATTTATACTTATCTAAAACATATTTAAAATATTTATATTATATTCATATCAATATAAATATACTTATATAACAATATATTATTTTTCATGAAAAATTATTAATTTTGAAACATAAAATTTATCAGCGCTAGGAAAAAAGCGCTGATAAAGCCCCCCTTTATCAGCGCTACTAAAAAAGCGCTGATAAAGGGGTCCCCTTTAACAGCGCTAAAAAAAAGCGCTGATAGGGGGGCTTTATCAGCGCTAAAAAAGGCACTGATAAAGGGTCACTTTTAACAGTGCTTTTTTAGCGCTCTTAAAAGCCCCCCCTTTATCAGTGCTTTTTTTTAGCTCTGATAAAGACCCCTTTATCAGCACTTTTTTTAGCACTGATAAAAGAGTAGCGCTTCCCTTGCTCATTTTTGTAGTAGTGTAACCAAGGAAAACCCTCAATTAATGAAATAATTTTATATTGAATTCACTATCCAGTGGGGGCGTGCAATGTATATTACATAACTAGTTAGGGAAATACCCATAACTAGTGGAAAATGATATCGTTCATTCTAGGTTTTCGTACCCAAGTATCCTGGGTTTCCTGTAAAGTTTAAACAAATACATCAAACCATTCCTTGACATAGAATTTCATCAAATAACTCAAAATTAGTTCCATTCCTTATGTAAAACATGCTCTTCCATTTTAATCATGAGGAAAATATTAAAACATTATTATTTTCTACACAAGGCGTGTAAAGAACATCAATATAAAATTTTTAAAATTTAATTTGAAGAGCCAAGAACCCAAATGCTCAACCAACAAAGGGAGAAAATGGAACCACCTACCTTAAACCCTTATAGCTACTTGAAACGGGCTAGAGTCTACTTAAAATATGCAAAATGAATACCCAATGGCAAGAATAAACCTAAACGAGAAGAAAAGAAGCCATAAATTTCATATAAGGGAAACCCTAGGAAGCCATAACTTCAGTGTTTAGAGAAATCAAAGAAAATAATGAGAAAAGAAGAAAGAAGAAGGGGGAGAATCACTTACTTAGAGTTTCCCTTAAAAAATCTTTGATGAACCCACACAAATTCAAGCATTAAAGGAGGGGGGAGAGGCATTTGTGCCTGAGAGGGAGGTGGGGGTCAAGTATGAGAGAAAATGAGGGGTTGAGGTTTTAATTTCGAATAAGGGTACTTTAGTCACTTCATGATTTTATGTTTCTAGGTAGGATTCAAGGTTTGGACACACAGTTTCCAAAACATGCATCAACCATGCAGGTGGCATTAGTCACATTGTTTTTCTGCATGGCTAAGAAAACTATGTGCCAATGGTGCAAATCAATACTGAAACAAAATGATAGGTTTTACACAGTTGTCGCATGGTTTTCTATAACCATGTTCCAATTATGTGTCAGTGTTTGCTTTCTATTTTTTTTAATGTTTCAAATGGAAAACACTCGAGAATGAAGGGAAGATATAAAAATAGAAAAAAGAATAATAGAATTCCTACCTAAAAACAACATCGTTGGTGCGACATTAGAATTTTTTTAATAAAAAATAATATTTCATTAAAAATTTAATATTAATCAGTTAGAGAAGGTTTAAACTATCCCAAAAAAATCACCGCTAAATGATCCCCGACAAAGACATTTACTACAATTTTTTAAAACTGTCCCAAAATGATTAGTGTTAGTTTTAACCGCCAATAAATACAATTATTCTTATAGTAATTAGGTGGAAACATTCCTTTGGAGCCTCATATAATGTCATCTTGGGTTGAAAGGGGTGACACAAAATCAAATTCGAATTGAACTTTTTCACACTACAATAGAATAGGACAATATCATCAAACACATTGACTTTTATCGATGCTTATAAAAAAACTAATGATGTGAGCGCTAATTTAGGCCAATGGGCTTTATCTATTCTAAAGGACATTTTTACCACTGCTTTATTTGGTGGTGATAAAACATGTACTTTATTAATGCGATATTTAGTGCTAATAAGAGAAAGTTTTTATCAATGCCAGTTTTAGAGCTTATAAAAATGGTCATTATCAGTGCTAATTTAAAACTAATAAATTCCATATCATATTTTGAAATGTGTTTTTACTTGAACATCAAAATGAAGCAGCCTATATAGGTCATGAAATAAATTTTATATAGCAGGAAATTCAAATATTTCCATATAATAAACAATATATTTACTCTTAATACCTTTTCTTTTTGGTTTTTTTGAATAACAAGGATCACATTTAAGGTTTTAGTGGGAACCCATCTTTTTTTGGGGTGATCCAACCCATGAACACCATATAAAAATGGATTCTTTGGGTTTTCCAACTGAAGAACCAACCGGTATATAACAAAAGGGTCGGCCCAATCCACCAAACTTTATGTTAGCACATGTCCAAACGAGCAACGCCCATCATGGTCCTTCAACAGTGAAACGCCTCATAATCCAAGTGATAGAGGGGGTCAACTTAGTATATCATCCAATGAGTGTCAGTGGTTTCTATCACAAATCACTGTTATAGGAGATCAGTTTCTCCATGGATCAACCCAACCCTATTGAAAAATAGAGAGCACTTATAATAAAAAATAATGTTAATTTTAGTTATAACAAATAAAGAATTATATAAAACATAAATATTATATGATAATGCATATTTGAATCCATCATGTGCGTTTTGAGTTAAATTGTCACTTTTAAAAGAAAAATAGAGTGCACTTATTTATTTTATCAATTTTTCTGGGCATCAGGTAGTTCGTGTTGAAGCCCGACTTAAATTTTTTGAGTTTTTCTTAAAACGCACATTTTGGCATTGACAACGTTCAACGCCCCGCGGTCGAAGCCGCGCGGGCTTGTCGGGGTCACCGTACGGCCTCGCCCGGTTCACCGCACGACCTACCCGAAGTTCAAGATAGATGAATAAAAGGTAATGAATAATAAAATGAGAATAAAATAAAAATAAGAAGTGTGATAAAATTCAAGGGACTATTTTAATGATAATAGTAATATCATTTGAGATTATTATTATTATTATTATTATTATTATTATTATCGATAGCGTTAATAATATAAATTTTATTAAGTTGTTAAAATTATAATAATAATAATTATTATTAATATTATATTAAGTTATTATCACTTTATTATTTTATTTGGCTTTAAAATATTCTGCCAAGGTGCGAGATGAGTCCCGATTGAATTTTGAGTTTTTGTTGATAAATGAGTCTTCGCGGCGTGACACCGTCCGACCCTTGGGCGAAGCACGATTTGGAAACTGCGTAGCTTCGCCTGAGCCACCGCGTGACCAGCCGATATTCATTTAATTAAATAAAATGAATTAATAAAGAAATAAAATTAAAAGAGTGATAAAATGAAAATAAAACAAAATAAGAAAAATGTAATTAATTTAATAAATTGTTTTTATGAAAAATAGTAATAGTAATAGTAATACTAATAATAATAATAATAATAATAATAATAATAATAACAATATTATTATTATTATTATTATTATTGGATTTTTTTTAGTTTTATTTTTTTTATTATTTTTTTATTGGCGTTAAGGCCGCCCCCATTTTCGGGCTGCATCTCCTTCTCCCCCATAGCCCCCAGAGCGCCGCACCATGCTCCCCTCCCCTCCCGCCCGAGCAGGTGACCTCCCCCAGCCCAACACTGGTCTCCCGCCGGGCGCCTCCCCTCTGATCAGCGCCGCCGCCACGTCTCCCAGCCGACACCAGCGTCCGGCCGCCGTCCCCTGCCTCCACCGTCCAACCGCTGTCCCCTTCCTCCGATGTCCGGCCTCCGACCCACCGCCAGTCACACACGAATCCCCCCGGCGCAATCCCCTTTTGGCCAGTGCGAACCTCTTCGTCGTGTTTCCCCCTCCCAGCGCAACCCCTTTCCGACGCGATTCCTTGTCAGCACTTTTCTGTCCGGTCTTCCTCTTCCCTGCCAGTGTGTTTCCGACTGGCCTCCTACCTCCTCTAGTGACCGTAACCCTCACCGACGCCCCTTTCTCCTTCCGTGCGCGTGGGTTCCCTCTGGGTAAACCCCCTCCCTTGTTGTAGGAGTTTTTCCTTGAATTTCATGGGGTTCGGTTTAAAATTTATGATTTGTTGTGGTTGTTTGGGGTAAAACTTTTCTTGTTAGGGTTTATTTGCGGTGCACTTACGGTGCAGGTGAGGTTTTGCACCACTTTCCGAAGGAATCTTCATGTGAGGTAGGTGGTTCCACGTTTAAATATTATTTAATGAATTAACTTTATTTTTTAATTAATTTGTCATGTTCTTTAAATTATTTATTTAGTGAAAATTTGGTTTTGTTGAAGTTTTTCATACGTTGGATTTGTTTAGTAGTGGGCTCATATGGTATGGGTGCGTTTTTCTGGAAATTTATATTTAGTCAATTATTAGCATTTAAATAAATTGTACAATTGGTTGTTAATCTGTGAAAGTGGTGTGAATTGCGTTTTTGACATGGCGTTGCATGTGTTTGGTTATAAGTGAAGGTGTTGTGTGGGTTGAGTAGTGAAAGCTAAGTGATTTCTTTTTAAACTATCTTATAAATGTTTATTTATGGTTTATTGAGTTTCATGAACGGTGAAAAAGTGTTCCATAAATGGAGTAAGGGTTTTTCCAAAATGTTTATATGGAGCATGTTACACTTTTGAAATTCTGTTTGAGTGCGTATGGTGTTGAAATATGTTTTGGGTGTGTAAATGGTGATTTTGACATGTGTAGTGTTGGTTTGGATTGCTTGTGTGCTTAAGAAAGTCTTATGGTTTGATTGTGTGGTGTGAAAATATATTTTGAAAGTGTTTGACATACATATATGATGAGGCGAATTTTTAAAGGAAAAATGGGTATGGTTTGTATATGCCTTATTAGGGTGTTTCTCGAAAGTATTTGATGCCTTATGTGGAAAGTGCAAGATGAGATTTCAAAGGAATTTGAAAATGAAAATGAGTTGCTGAATAAATTTTCTAGTGGTTTTCTTAATCCTGAAATGGTTTCTTTTTAATTATGCAGTTGATTTATTCAATTTTGTAAATGATGTGATATTGAGTTTCAAGAGGTTTTTGGTGTGCGTATTATTTCAAAGTGGAATCCGTGTGTGTGCAAGTGTGATATTGGGTATGGATAGCGCCTCGTTTGTTTTGTTTATCTAAATGTGATATGTGGCGTGTGATGTGAACTTGGAATTTAAATGAGCACAAAGAGGGAAGCCTGGGGTATTAGGTGGGGGGACTATGACAAGTAGGTTAGTCTTCCAGAGGTGACTTCGGCCCGGTTTCACTGGTTGGATTGACGATTGCAACACTAGCTAAACATATGAATGACTGAGTGTCATGGTTTCTAAGCCACAATTACTAAGGGTCATGGTTTCTAAGCCACGTTTGCTGAGGGTCGTGTTTTCTAAGCCACGTTTGCTGAGGGTTGTGGTTTCTAAGCTACGTTTCACCAAGACACGATGTTCTAGGGTCCCACTGGTTGCTAGTACCTATAGGGCCTCTCCCACTTTTTCTGCTCCTGGATTACATTACACTCATCGTTGGCATACAGTGTGACATTGGGTTTTCTTAATGGTTTGGGTTTTCTTAAAAGAAAGGGTGTACTCTTAATTTAAGTTTTTTTCTTTGAAGGTGTTTTTATTGATACTATTTATTTAAAATTGTTCAAGTCTTTTTGTCCTTTCATTTATCAAACCTGCAAGTGTATTTGTCATTTAATATTTATACGTGGAATCTTTTCTTTCGGTGACATCCTACTGGGTTCTTGGCTCACACCCTACATACACCTCTGGGTGTATATAGTTTTTGTTCCTTGTGTATTTTAGGTCAAGACATCATGCTTAGCGAAGGTGGTTCAGGTTATTGACGTTCTTCTTGTGTAGGTTGGTGTTGGTAGCTTGAGGGTGTGGCTCCTAATGTTGCATGAAGGTTCAGGTAGATGTTTCGGTTTTCTCTTCGCTGTAGTCTTCTTTGAGTTTTGAGTTAAGTTGTAGAATTTAAATCTGATTATGGTTTAAAGACATGTTTGGTTGTCTATTTCCAGTGTCAGTGCATTTATCTTGTAAGTGGTTTTATGTTTATTGCTCCGGGTAAATCGTTCCCATGTTTTGTTTTTGATACCCGGGCACTTGTGTCAGCCTGTGGGGATTAGGAATTCCCTTCGGGTCTTGCCGCGGACCGGGTCAGGTGCTAGGTTAGATGGCGACCCAACCTAGTTAGTGACAAAATGGTATCAAAGGAGGTTTGCTCTCTTGGGTCGTGTTATTTTGGGATAGAGTCAGGGTAGACCAAAGTTAAGAGTGTCAACACTTGGCATTCTAGCTATGAGCAAGGTGCCAGGCCATTACACCACGTGGCGGGACTCGAGTTACTAGGGTAAATTGAGGTTTGTCAGAGTCTTTGGTCTTTGTGGTTAATCTTGTTTAGGGAAAATGAAAAGGGAGTAGGGCCAGTGGTCCCAGCGAGCTCGTAGGGCCTGGAAAGCTATGTGGATTTGGGGACGTTGTCCTATAATACTATCCGTGGTGGTGGCGTGATTAACGTATGACCGCCAATCATATGTCCCAGTCACCCACTGACACTAGTCTCATCTTACATCATTCCTTGTCTCTTTGTTTTGGATTCATGGAAATCTGGTTGTTAAGTAAAAATGATTTGGTCTTGGAAAATGTTTTGAAATGAAGCGCTTTAAAAATAAAATGATGTATGTGGTTTGAAATGTGTGGGTTGAATGTTTTGGTTTTGAAAAAAAATTAGAAGGGTCTGGTTTTGATCCTTGGTGTTCTCATGGGAAACCACATTCATGGGCGTATTTATTTATTTATTTATTTCGTATTTATTTCGTATTTATTTTATTTATTTCGTATTACTTTATTTATTTCGTATATTTATTTTATTTATTTCAAATTACTTTATTTACTTTATCCATGCCAATGCCCATGCCCATGCAATATAAAGAAATTCTACGTTTGGTGAAATTTGAACCCCTAACCTCTTGCATATTTTCCAAAGACTTTACTACTCCAGCATGCTCGTCATGTGGTTAATAAACAGAATTTAATTTACTTATATATACTAATTGAAAAAACAAATAATCATAACTAATAGATGTAAACTCAAAAATAATTAAACAATAAGTAATAATCAATAACTAATAAATCAATAATTAATAATTAATAATTATTGATTTATTAGTTATTTATTTAGTTATATATTTATTTATTATTATTTACTGTTTGTTATAATAAATAACAAATAAATTATAATAATAAATACATAAATTATAAAATTATGAAAATAAAATAATAAAATAATAAAATTACGAAATTAAAATAATAATATAATAAAATAATAATACAATAAATAATAAACAACAAATAGCAAACAATAAACAATAAACAATAAATAATAAATAATAAATAATAAATAATAAATAATAAATGAAAAATAAAAAACAATAAATAAAAAACAATAAACAATAAACAATTAAAAATAAAAAATAAATAATAATAAACAAATAATAAATAATTAATAATTAATAATAATAAATAATAAATAATAAGCAATAAATAATAATAAATAATAAATAATAAACAATAAAAAATAATAAATAACAAATAACAAATAATAATTAATAATTAATAATAAATAATAAATAGATAATAAATAATAAATACTAAATAAAGAAATAATAAATAATAAATAATAAATAATAAATAATAAATAACACATAATAAATAAATTATAATAAATAAATATAAATAATAAATAATAAATAATAAATAATAAATAAAAAACAAAAAACAGTAAATAATAATAATAATAATAATAAATAACACATAATAAATAATTATAAATAAATAAATAATAAATAATAATAATAAATAATAAATAATAAATAATAAAGAATAAAGAATAAATAATAAACAATAAATAATACTAAATAATAATAAATAATAATAAATAATAATAAACAAATAATAAATAATAAATAATAATAAATAATAAACAATAAATAATAAAAAATAATAAAAAATAAAAAATAAATAATAATAAATAACAAATAACAATTAAGAATAAAGAAATAATAATAAATAATAAATAAAAATAAATAATAAATTCTAAATAAAGAAATAAGAAATAAGAAATAAGAAATAAGAAATAATAAATAATAAATGATAAATAACACATAATAAATAAATTATAATAAATAAATAATAAATAATAAATAATAAATAATAAATAATAAATAATAAATAATAAATCATAAATAATAAATCATAAATAAAAAACAAAAAACAGTAAATAATAAATAATAAATGATAAATAATAATAATAATAATAATAATAATAATAAATAACACATAATAAATAAATATAAATAAATAAATAATAAATAATAATAATAATAAATAATAAATAATAAATAATAATAAATAATAAATAATAAATAATAAATAAAAAAATAGTAAATAGTAAATAATAAATGATAAATAATAAATAATAATAATTATAAATAACACATAATAAATAATTATAAATAAATAAATAATAATAAATAATAATAAATAATAATAATAAATAATAATAATAATAAATAAGAAATAAGAAATAAGAAATAATAAAAAATAAATAATAAAAAATAAAAAATAATAAAAAATAATAAATAATAAATAATATATAATACATAATAAATAATAAATAATATATAATAAATAATAAATAAAATATTATTCTTATTAATAATAAATAATAAAATAATAAATAATAAATAATAAATAATAAATATTAAGTAATAAATAGTAAATAATAAATAATAAATAACCAGTAACAAATAATAGATAATAAATAAATTAAAGTATATTATAAATAATAAATAATAAATGAAACACATGAAAAAAGTATGAAAATGCATGATGATGGATGAAAAATCATGAAAACGCATGAACACAGATGGAGAAGCGTGAAGAAGCATTAGAAAGCATGAGAACGCATGAAAACTCATAACTCTGGAAAACCCCTTATGAATTCAACATAATCATTATAATAACCCCCAAAAAACCATTGATAAAGATAACAAGTCATGGAAACCCAAAATAAACAGTAATAAATAGAGCAACCATTAAAACCCGTCAAAATGGTCAAAAAGTGACAAAAACATTGGACTCACATTAACAGAGATAACTTATGATCTGAGAGTCCATTCCAGATCCGTGATCAGTCAAATCAAATATCCTGAAACGATCTTCGACCTGATAGGTGAAAGAGACCGAATGGACAATCAGATCAGAAGTTATGACCGTTTTAATAAAAAGCTGGCGGGGAACAGGTGCTAGAAACCAGGCATCAAAAAACATAACAAACCCAATACCCACTAAAAGGCCATAACTTATGATCTAGGAGTCCATGTGGGCACCGCGACCAGTCAAACTGAAGATCATGAAATGAACTACGATATGGAAGGCGGAGGAGTCCGAACTGACACATGGATCGAAAGTTAGGTCTGTTTAAAGACAAGTTCGATGGGACACCGGTGACAGAAACAGGGTTTCAGAGGCATTCAGAAGGGTTTTTGGGGTCGAAAAACTCGACAGAAGCTTTCTTATTTCAACTAGTTGCGTAGCTCTCTTCACTGGCTTTGATTTGATATGTGGTAGAGCCCAAACAGACACTCGGAGCGAAAGTTATAGCCGTTTGAAGTTGGAGAACTTTTTTTAACTTTCTTATAACTCTCATATCTTTTTCACCTTAGACTGTCTTAGGGTTTTTATTATACATGCCTATAGATCTCTTCATGAGCATCGATTTGACAGGTCATGGCACTCCAATGGACGCCCGGATCAAAAGTTATGGTCGTTTTAGTGATTTTAGGGTTTCTCATGTTTTTTTTCCTTCCATTTCATGGCGGTTTTACCCAAACCGCCATAATTTCGCGGTGGTTTTTTTAAAAACCGCCCCTAATCCTCGAAAAAATTAAAAAAAATTTAAAAAAAAATTAAACACATTTCGCGGCGGTTTTTAAAACCACTGTGAAAAAACCGCCGCAAAATGCCATTTTTCCTGTAGTGACATGCGAATGAAGTCCGACCACAATCAATTCGTCATTGGGCGACCCTCCAGTTGATTAAAGAAGGGACTCTCTCTTTTTAGTTATAGTACTAAGTCTATCCCTTCTCCTTTTCGGTTAAGCAGATCCTCTCGCACTGGGATGACAGATGCAAGGGGAGTTGAAGGGAGTTTTGGTCTCTTTTAGTTGTTCGACTCATTAGGTATGAAGTTTGACACTGTTGTGTCTGAAGTTCCCCTTAGAAACAGTGAAAGGAATTCCAACGGGGAAGAGTGAAGGCAGTTCGGAAGTATTAGTGCTGACCGATGTCTTGAAAGGCTTGTAGTGATTTTATTAGCCGCGAGGGTCATGTTTGATGATATCTTGCAGTGTGAGTTCTCTTCGAAGTGCAAAGGTGGATTTCATAGAATCCTTCGAGAATTCCTGTTTTCATAGGGGTGTGTCCTCTTAGGGAGTTATAATTTTTCTGTTCAAAGGAGAGTTTGTCGTGCATCTTTCCTTCTTAAGTTTCTTGGTTAAAGTGAAGAGGTGGTGCATGTGCATCATTTAGACCCCTATTTTGGTGGATGTGACGTGAGGGAGTAGTTTGATGTCATGGTGTGTTGTGTTTGATGGCGTTGTCTCGATTACAGTGTGGTTGTGTGTGAAACCAAAAAAGGGAAGCTTCATTCAGGAGTCTTTGATGCCTGACTGTGAGGCAGGAGATGCTTCGAACATCATAATTCCAGCCATAGGCCTCATAGTGAAGTTGACGCGTGGTCAGGAACCCCAGGAGTGTATGAGACTCAGCCTTATTTCTATCATCGATGTTGAAGGTGAAGGAAGTTTAAATTGTTTTTTGTGGTTGTTCCATTCTGAATGACCTGTTTGGGTGCATGAGGTTTTCCGTGGCTCTGAGAAGACGTGGCCGTCTTGTTACCTTAAAGTCTCGAGGGTTTCAACCCACCAGATGTAATCACATTTAGTGGTCCTTATGAAGTATGTTGGTGAAATCGATCTCAATTTTGATTAGTTCACATCCAGAGGTGAAGATGTTGGTTTGCGTAACATCTTTGTGGGGGAAACTCCCTAATTTGGGAGTCTCCTTTGTCGGCAGGAGACTTCTCCCTTGGTTGGCAGCCAACCTTGCCGACACAGTAGCTTCATGGACAACAACCAGCAGGAGAAATTTCAAGGGTTGATGCACCAACCCTTGACGTTGCAGAATCTATTTTCTTTATAAACAGAAGAGCTGTGTGTGTGTGTATCTGTGTAATTTTGGTGTTCCTCCAACGAGACCAGAGAGATAATAGAGAGAGGTCCTCCGAACCACGTTAAATCTGAGTGTTGCTCTGTTTGATCCCGTTTTTGTGTGTTTGAGGTACCACGCACCTCTAGTGCGCCCCAACAAGTGGTATCAGAGGCGAGTCGGAGCGAACTGAGGTGAACTGGCGAGGCGACGATGAATTTTTCAGTGGTCGGAAAATTGAAAGTGGTCTGAAAATTTTTCCGAGGCTAGATCCGTGAAGAGGACGATGAGACGATTCCAACGGCGCAAGCGACGATAAAAACAGAGTTGAAATGAGACCGGTAGGTTCGGTCAAAGTTTGGTCAAACCCACAGGTGAACAGTAACCCATGATAGAGAAGAATACACTATTCACAATGTCGGTGACAATTCCAGCGAGATTTAGGTAGGAACTCCGGCATGCCACGTCAGCGCTACGTCAGCGGGTGATCTGGACTGTTGAACGTGTTTTGACCATATCTCGGTCAATTGGTGTCCAATTTCAGTGATCCAGGAGTCGATTCCAACTATTTTGACCATTCCGGACGCATCCGTATGGATATTTTTTCAAAATTAGCACTCTATAATGTGGTCTCATAAGGGTACGACATCGACGGTGGTGATCATGTTTTGCGACAACGACGATGACGGGTGGCGGAGCACTACCAAGATTTGATATCGAGAAGTTTGATGGTTGAAATAATTTAAGCTTGTGAAAAAGAACAGTGAAAGATATTTTGGTGCAACAGGGCATGATCAGACCGTTGATTGGAGAAAAGCCCGAGAAAACCAGTGCCGATGATTGGGAAGATCTTGAGATGCGAGTCATCAGCACAATTCGACTATATCTGGCGAATGAGGTGAAATACTCGATGTTGGATGAGAAATCACCGAAGGAGATCTGGAAGAAGTTAGAGCAGTAGTATATGGCAAAGTCGCTGACCAATAAGTTGTTCTTAAAGAAGAAACTATACCAGTTGAGCATGGACAAGGGAGAAAATTTGTTGGATCACACCAATGAATTCAACAAGATCCTGACACAGTTATTGGGGCTCGGTGTGAAGGTTGGAGAGGAAGAAAAAGCACTTTTGCTTTTGTCATCCCTACCAAGCTCATTTGATGGGCTTGTGACTTCATTTCTCATGGATAAAGAGACATTGATGCTGGATGAGGTGATGGTGTCATTTCAAGATTCGGAGGCATTCCGAAGACCCATGATGCATTCAGGCGAGCAAATCATGGTGATGCGAGATGATCAATGTGGGAGGAGCCGACATTGGAATTCAGGAGGTAAAGAATGGAGACCAAAATCTAGGGGACGTGATCCTAGTGAAATTACCTGTTTCCGGTGCGAGAAGAAGGGTCATTATAAAAGTGATTGTGGAGAGCGCAAATGGTACATTGTTGGGAAGAAGAAAGTTGAAGAGGAGGATGTGAACATCACAGGTTTATCAGCAGATTATAAAATCTATCTGACAACGGGAAGAATGCAATCAGATGAGAGAGTTGAATGGGGAGAAGTGAAGTGTCATTACTGTAAAAGATACGGGCACATGAAGCGGGAATGCCGATTTCTAAAAAGGAATAACGAGTGGGTTAAAAATCCAAAAGAAGACGAATGAGTTCTGGATTCGGGGAGCTCGACACACATATGTACGACGAGAGGTACATTTGATAATTTTCACCAGGTGCGAGGCTCGGTGAGACATGGTGATGGGTCAACATGCGAGGTTCGAGGAGTCAGGACAGTGAAATTGAAGACACCCGATGGAGGAGTTTGTAAACTGGCTGACATGAAATTTGTCCCGAGGATGAGATGGAACTTGGTATCATTGAGTAGGCTCGATGCAAAAGGGTTTAAGATTTCCATAGCAGGTGGAGTGTTGGAAGTCTCCCGTGGAGATACAAAATAACTTACTAGGAAGGAGTCTCAAGGTTTTTATCATTTGATGGGGACCGTGGTCAGCCCGAGCTCGATTGAAGATAGTGAAAGTGCCACGACATCTAGCATGAAGAAATGTGTTCAATTTTCTGATGAAGTTTTCAACACCTACAAGGAGACTGTAGGTCAAGATTCTACCCCAAATTGGTTGTGAGGGAGAGATTTTTGGGGGTCACTCCCTAATTTGGGAGTCTCCTTTGTCGGTAGGAGACTTATCCCTTGGTTGGCAGCCAACCTTGCCGACACAGCAACTTCATGGACAACAGCCAGCGGGAGAAATTTCAAGGGTTGATGCACCAACCCTTGACGTTGCAGAATCTGTTTTCTTTATAAACAGAAGGGCTGTGTGTGTGTGTATCTGTGTAATTTTGGTGTTCCTCCAACGAGACCAGAGAGATAATAGAGAGAGGTCATGTTTCTCCCGTGGATGTAGGCAACTCTCCGAACCAAGTTAATTCCGAGTGTTGCTCCATTTGTTCCTGTTTTTGTGTGTTTGAGGTACCACGCACCTCCGCTACGCCCCAACAAGTGGTATCAGAGGTGAGTCAGAGTGAATGAAGGTGAACCGACATGGCGACGATGAATTTTCTGGTGGCCGGAAAATTGAAAGTGGTCGTAAAATTTTTTTGAGGCCAGATCCGTGAAGAGGACGGCGAGAAAATTCCAACGGCGCAAGCAGCAATAAAAACGGAGTTGAAACGAGCCCAGTAGGCTTGGTCAAAGTTTGGTCAAACTCGTGGGTGAACAGTAACCCATGCCAGAGAAGACGGTACTGTTCATGACGTCGGCGACAATTCCATCAAGATTTCGGCAGGAACTCCGGCATGCCACGTCAGCGCCACGCCAACGGGTGATCTGGACTGTTGAACGTGTTTTGACCATATCTTGGTTAATTGGTGTCCGATTTCAGCAATCCAGGAGTCGATTCCGACTATTTTGACCATTCCGGACGCATCTGTATGGTTAGTTTTTCAAAATTCTCACTCTATCAGGTGGTTTCATAGGGGTTCGACCTCAACGGTGTTGATCATGTTTTGCGACAACGACGATGACAGGTGGCAGAGCACTACCAAGATTTGATATCGAGAAGTTCGATAGTCGAAATAATTTCAGCTTGTGGAAAAGCACGGTGAAAGATATTTTGGTGCATCAGGGCATGATCAGACCATTGATCGGAGAAAATCCTGAGACAACCAGTGTCGATGATTGGGAAGAGTTTGAGATGCGGGTCTTCAACACAATTTGACTATGTCTGGAAAATGAGGTGAAATACTCGATGTTGGACGAGACATCACCGAAGAAGATCTGGAAGAAGTTGGAGCAGCGGTATATGGCGAAGTTGCTGACCAACAATTTGTTCTTAAAGAAGAAACTATACCAGTTGAGCATGGACGAGGGAGAAAATTTGTTGGATCACACCGATGAATTCAACAAGATCCTGACACAATTATTGGGGCTTAGTGTGAAGGTTGGAGAGGAAGACAAAGCACTTTTGCTTTTGTCACCCCTACCAAGCTCATTTGATGGGATTGTGACTTCATTGCTCGTGTGGAAAGAGACATTGAAGCTGGACGAGGTGATGGCGTCACTTCAAGATTCGAAGGCATTCCGAAGACCCATGATGCATTCAGGCGAGCAAATCATGGTGATGCGAGATGATCAACGTGGGAGGAGCTCACATCAGAAGTCAGGAGGTAAATAATGGTGACCAAAATCTAGGGGATGCGATCTTAGAGAAATCACCTGTTTCTGGTGTGAGAAGAAGGGTCACTATAAAAGTGATTGTGGAGAGTGCAATGGTACGTTGCTGGGAAGAAGAAAGTTGAAGAGGAAGATGTGAACATCACAGGTTTATCAGCAGATGATGAAATCTATCTGACAACGGGAAGCATGCACTCATATGAGAGAGTTGAACGGGGAGAAGTGCAGTTTCATTACTACAAAAGATACAGGCACATGAAGCGGGAATGCCGATTTCTAAAAAGGAAGAATGAGTGGGTTCAAATTCCAAAAGAAGATGGATGAGTTCTGGATTTGGGGAGATCAGCACACATATGCACGACGAGAGGTACATTTGATACTTTTCACCAGGTGCAAGACTTGGTGAGACATGGTGATGGGTCAACATGCGAGGTTTGAGGAGTAGGGACAGAGAAATTGAAGACACCCGATGGAGGAGTTCGTAAACCGGCTGACGTGAAATTTGTCCCATGGATGAGACGGAACTTGGTATCATTGAGTAGGCTCAATGCGAAAGGGTTTAAGATTTCCATAGAAGGTGGAGTGTTGGAAGTCTCCCATGGAGATGCAGCGAAGCTTACTGGGAAGGAGTCTCAATTATTGTATCATTTGATGGGGACTGTGGTCAACCCGAGCTTGATTGAAGATGGTGGAAGTGCCATGACATTTAGCGTGAAGAAGCGTGTTCAATTTGCTGATGAAGTCTTCAACACCTTCAAGGAGACTGCAGGTCAAGATTCTACCCCAAATTGGTCTTGAGGGGGAGATTTGTGGGGGCCACTTCCTAATTTGGGAGTCTCCTTTGTCGGCAGGAGACTTCTCCCTTGGTTGGCAGCCAACCTTGCTGACACAGCAGCTTCATGGATAGTAGCCAGCAAGAGAAATTTCAAGGGTTGATGCACCAACCCTTGACGTTGCAGAATCTGTTTTATTTATAAACAGAAGAGCTGTGTGTGTGTGTATCTGTGTAATTTTGGCATTCCTCCGACGAGACTGGAGAGATAATAAAGAGAGGTTATATTTCTCTCGTGGACGTAGGCAACTCACTGAACCACGTTAAATCTAAGTGTCTCTCCATTTTACTTTCTGTTTTGTGTGTGTTTGAGGTACCACGCACCTCCGCTGTGCCCCAACAATCTTGGACATACATTCAATCACCTATGGATTTAAAATCATGGGATCAAGAACTGGATACATCTATATGATGAAACTTAATAAATCAATTATTACCTCGCTCTCCAGCTCATAGATTGTGTTGACTAGAGAACAACCCTATTCACCCTCTCTGGAGAACTGGGTCAACACCATCTCAACGTATGCCAGATAGGATCCCAGGACAGACACGAAGGATGACATGTCCTGTATCTCCAATGAAGGAAATCCAGGGACTGACACGGTTGGCGCCGTAATCCTAGGATGGACACGAAGGACGATATGTCTTGTATATGTAGTTAACGGAACAGGGTTGGGTGAAGAACGTGGCGAAGCAGACAGGGCCGAGGGGGGGGGGGGTGGGGGGGTGGGGTGGGGTGGTTGTAGATGTGATAGGGAGGAGGAGGTGGAGATGGGGATGACCACGGTAGCTTGGAGGCCTTTGAAGGAGAGGCGCTTGGCGAATTGGAACATGGGGTTTAGGTGTCCCTAAGTTGGAAAAGGGACCACCACCACATGCACTCTGCCCGACGCACCCTTGCCTTCCTCCTTCGCCATCTTCCTTTTCCTCTTTCTAGTGGCTGGGCTTGATCGGTGATAAAATATGAAACAAAATTTTGGACTCATATAGACACCCAATTACATAGATTATAAAGATGACTTATATCCATTCTGTTTTTACTAGTGATAAAAATTATATTATTATACTGCTGATAATCTGAGTGTGTTTGGTGCATAGTTTTTTTAGTGAGTTTTTTTTTAAATTTTCCTAGGTCATTTTTTTTGAAATTTAAAATGTTAGATTTTTAAGTAATAGATTTTGTGACGTGTAAATAAGCTTTTATTTATTATATTTATGATTTTTTTCAATTATGTTTTATTTTCAAGTATGTTCTCATATGTATCGTTGCTTACTAATTTAACTAATCTAATCATTTAGTTTCTTATATATCTTGTTAGAAATCACTTATACGAGGTTTTATTCTTTATTTCATTTAGTGAAATACTATTTTTTATCATTATTACATAACTATAATATTATTATTCATTTTAAATATATAAATTATATATATATATATATTTGTTATATACTTACTATACTGTTTTCTTTCAATATTTCAATTCATTTATTTCAATGAAACTCATAAGAAAACAACGTGGGACTTGAATGAAGAACACGTGAACTGTGGATTATTTATACATTCAAAATTTCTATAGGACTGGAAGTTCTCTTACCTCAACAACTTTTTTTATTCTGTTCACAAATATTATTATGTTATATTACTCTCTTTTTGAATTTTGTAAGTCACTCTATTCTATAGAATTAGAATATACTAGTAAAAGGTGAATCTCGAGTAAAAGGTATTCATTTTAGAGGGGTTCAATATCTATGGTTAGTTTCAATATATAATGTTCCAACTTCATCAATATTTTATTAAAAATTATTTTTAGTAGCACAATATATTATTTCTTTAAACCATTACAATGGTATTTATAATCTTTTTTTACATTCCTTTCATTTCCAATTATTTATTATATTTATGAAATTATTTTTATTTTTAACAACTTTTTAGATGCTCAGGATATGTTTTAAATTTTATTTAGATTGTTTTTATAGTTTATATTTTATAAGATTTTAGAGTTTCCTACTAGAAATTTAACAAGTTTTCCTATATTCCAAGTAATCGACTTCGAAAGCTTATAAAATATAAAATGTGACTAAAATATAAATGAAAATTGAAAAAATGGATAAACATGTAAAAATGGTTGATAGTAAAAAGAATTTTTTCATTTTAATAGACATAAAACATATACATGAACAAGTAAAATCAATGCCTGTGGTGAGGTTCCGTCCCACATGGTTGTGTGAAAATGAGACGCCCGTATCGAGACCGCTGATCTCTATGTTGGGGTGGAGTCTGATAACCTGAAGAGGGATGATCCTTGGGCACTAGAACCTCGACTATATAATGTTCTGTCTGCGACTGAATGGGAGAAGGTGTCAACTACTAGATGTCATCCTGAACACCCGATCCTTCTATCACTATGGTAGTAGAAGGACCCACCATTATCACAGGGGAGAACCCTACAAGATGTGAAGGATCTGGCATGTAAGATGAAGGCATGATAAATGACCCCAGATAGAAGCTCGGATAATCTGCACCCAGATAAAACTATGGATATCTTTCCAATACAGATAGATCTTATACCACCTGATGCACATCCCCAATCGGCTGAGGCTGGACTGCTAGAGGGCCGACCTTTAATTATAGAACAGGTGAGGCCTCACATGGAGAAGGACGGGGTATACGTCGTCGCCATTGTGGCTTCTCAACATCAGCAACTGCTAGAGGAGGTTCTTGAGCAGGAACCTCCACTCCCTAGGCAGGAACATCATCTCCCTAGGGTTGATAATCAAAGATGGTGTCTTGAATCATATGATAAGCTAGCATCATCCCCAACACTACATCATGGATCACTTCCAGGCTAGCAACCTCCTCCTCCTCTGGATCACTCATGTGAATAATCTGATGTGCTTGAGTATGCTGTAAATAGATTAAAAATGAATTATAAAATAGTACAATAAACAAACTAATAGAAATTTATTGACTTACCATATCCTGAAGCCTTCTTCCGTGTTGAGTAAGATACAGTATAGACATCCGTCTATACCATGGCTCATACTCAACCTACTGTGATAGATGGAATCACATCATATATACACCTTGGATATGAAACACTACTTTTTTCCCTAAAGGTCAAGATACTGGGAATGTTGTCGGCACCAGTTGACATCCTGACTACCCGTCAGCTTCAATCTATGAAGCTCTTGTAACTGCCTTGATAGTATTGGTATGTGCTGGACACAACCAAATTGGCGCATGACTCTATTGGGCTGGTGCCACTCAATAATATGAAAATGAATGTGTGACACTACAACTATAATATCATGAATTTCAACAGTGCAGTATACAAGCAACTGGTCCAATAAATCCAAGTATGACATACATGAAATCTAAAATGACATATTAGATTTGTTAAAAAAGTTTCTTACTAAAAAAACGATGATATTATGATTTTTTTTAGTCAATGAAAGATTTTATATACTTACATCATTAGGTAGAAGACTATCCAACATGAGATGGTATGCACCCAAATGGTGCATCGGAGCACTGATGAAGCTATGTTCCTGACTCCACCTATAAAATACAACATCAAAAGTGATAAATAAATTCAATAACTCCTACTAGAATTAGAAAACAATAGAGATGAGTGATCATACCAGTATCCATGCGGAGCATCATGCATCACCTCTATAGGTAGCGGCTGGCCATCAACATCAGGGCAGAGGGAGGGGATGCGCTCCCATGCCCACATCTGAAGAAGGATGATGCATCCCCTGAGATCTGTGTGATCTGAGTGACATGTTGTGTATAATTCTCTATAAGTGTAAGAAAAGCATGCAGATCCCCAGCTGCATGTCCCAACATAATCAAAGTCCTCCAGTATCTCCAGATACATCATGTTCACATGGTTACCTGAGTGACCAACACACAGTGTCCCTCCAATGATCTATAATATATATACATAGAAATGACACATTATAGTCTTCTTGTCAGCATCATCAGTTAAATATGAAAAGTGTGTCTGAAGTTAGCCCATAGATATCGAACCTCCATCTGTAGCAGCAGGATTGGCCAAAATGTTGACACCCGACAATCTCTATACAAGATTAGGTCAGTATTCATGGGCGGGTCCAATAACTGCTTCCCCTTGGATAGGAAGACCGAATAAAACTGCCACGTCCTCAATGGTGATGTTCATCTCTCCCTCAGGCAGGTGAAATGTGTGTCTCTAGTCTCCACCTCTCTAGGAGGGTATCAAGTAGGTGATGATCAACGAATGTGAAATCAAACACCACAATGCCATAGAAGCCAGCACAATGTGTGTATGGTATAATGGCGACTGGAGGCAGCATGTGATAATGATGGTGCACTCGACACACCCTAATGCATTGAACCAGACAACCCTCTATCCCGGCATGGGAAACATGTGTAGTCTTCTCAGTGAGTAGTATAGTATCCTTCATCCGTATCTAAAAAATGAAATAAGTCTTAAGTGTAAAATATAAATATAACATTATGTTAAGAAGAATGCTATGATTGGTAGAATGTATGACATGACATGTTTATTACCACTGTTTTATGAAGTTTTTTTACCAAAAGAAAAGGGCATGTCTTGATGTTTCTCAAAGTATATTTCTAAAGTTTTTTTGAGATATGTTTTTACTAAGGAAAGGGTGTTTTGTAAGATATTGTTTTATATATTTATATATATAAACATTTTGTCTTCGTTATATAAAATTTTATTAGAAAATGGTGTGATTTTTAATTTATGTATGATTTCTGACATGATGGTATGTTTCATAATTATTTGATCACATGCTTGCTTTATGGTATATCCATAGAAAGATTTATTATTATTTTATCTCACCACACATGTACTTGTCATATTCCTTTTAATATGAGTATGAAAGACTTATCTTTATTTTATAGTAAAATTATTCAAAAATTTCATACAATTCTACAAAATGAAGGATCTTATACTAACACCATATAATTAAAAATACGAGAATATCACATTGGAGAAAATACATCATTGTGTTTGAAAGTGTGAACTTGATCAAGCAATGTTAGGGTATCGTTTCCGGTTATGACCTTCTTGATGAAATATGTTTCATCTCAAATATTGACCTCATTCTTGAGGTCAATCCATCTTATTCTGCATCTTACTGGACTTCGATCTCCCTCTTTTACGTAACCTCTTGATGTCATGTATCACTATCAACTGGTCTTCAGGCATTAGGAAATATTAAAACTCTCCAATAGGCATCCATGGTGCAATATAATAGTTAGAAATGGTGTACTACTCATACACTAGATCAACACATGCTTCTCATGATATGTTCATAGAGGAACATGTTGTGATGACGTGTGTGCATGGAAACTAAAATACCTATAAGTTTCCATATTAATATTATCTCACTTCCAGTAATACCACCATTTTTTCACCACTGCACCTTGTGATAGGATCCATACTCTCTTGAACTTCAAATCAAGAGTCTTCTCGGTAGAAAAGGCACACTAAATAACCAGAAGTTTCTTCAATTTTCTTTTCAATCTCTCGTTAAAAGTGTCGTTTGTAACAAAGTCCCTTTTGAATCCTATCATAGGATAGTTTTTTCTATCAATGAAGTACTTTACACAATGATAAAATGTCTCCTAAACTAGGGCAGTTATAGGTAACTTGTGAATCCCCTTGAATACACCATTTATGCACTCCACAATGCTTGTGGTCATATGTCCATACCTCTTCCACTCTGCATATGAAAATGTCAATTTTTCTTTTGGAATTCCCATCATATAATCATACACTTCTTGATCATCCTTGCAGATTTATTTGAAATTTTATTCAAACCTTTGTTGATCCAGATCATATCCTACACAGAAGTGATCATATTTCACATAAATTTATTTTATCTTTATGTTGAAAAAGTAAAAAATAACAAAGACATTGCATACCAAGACTTACGATTTCCTTCTTCATAGGTTCGTTATGGAATGTTTTTTACACATTTCTAGAAACGTGTCTGATGCAGTACTAATGATATACATTTGGGGGTCTCCATGTATTAGTGGACACATTGATTGCCTCATTGATTTCTCGATATCGATCAGATATCAATCATACACCCCAAATGCGAGTGAAATAGTTGTTGATACATGTCAAAAATAAACTCCATGATTCAAACTTTTCCTTATTCACAATGGAAAATGAAAGTGGAAGAGGTGAGCAGTTCTCATATTGGGTTGCTGCAATCAACAATACACCCTTATATTTTTTGTATAGAAATGTTCCATCAATCTGTATGAACTATTTTCTGAAATGAAATGCAGAAATATAGTGGAGGAATGCTCAGAACAACTGATGAAATTGAACATGAGATGGATCAAGTCAGTTATCTTGAGACACATGTTCATTCATATGAATATGGAATACAACTTGGTCATTGTGTTTCAATATGACTAGTAATTATGGAAACACCTGATACGAGTAATCCCAATCACCATATACCTTCACAATCATCTTCTATTTTTCCATCTATGCCTTATTATAGGAAATATTATAACTGGAGGTTTATTGTATCCTCTCTTGCACAAAGTCTACATGAAAATCTCGGTAGGTATTAATCATATCAACAACAATAGATGGAAAAAATTTAACATCTAATGAAGTATGATCTTGTGTTAGGTTTGGATGAATTCAAGCATGAGCTACCTCAATCATCAAAATTCTCCAACCTCCAAATGTAATGTCTGAAATCATCCTCAAGTATAATCTATAATCATCCCCATACTTTTCACAATGTATGATGTATTTTTTACAGCTTGATTCCTGAACTAAATATCTACAATACCTCTCTATATGAAATCTTTTTAGCATGTTTTTCAATGCATATTTACTTGTAAAATCCATTCCAACATATAATGTTTTTTCCATATCACTAAACCTATCCACTACAACTCCAGGAAACTCAGTTGTAGGTGTGAGAATATTGCATTTGAATTCAGAAAAAACATTTCGTTGCTTCCGACTGAGATGCAAAGAGTGGGGATGATTTATTATTGGTCTATGTTGGTGTACAAATCCTTCATTTCTAGAAACTACCTCCCTAACTTCTACTGCTCCCTCCTCATCCACACTATTGTCTCCGTCTATTCCATTTTTAAAAAAATCACCATCAAAAGTCATATTTACATGTATATCCAAGAGATCATCTAGGTTGTCCTCTTCCACATCATATGAAGGAGCCACAATTTCTTGGGGTAGACCATCTTCAACCAATCTTGTAAGTCGACGTCTACGTATAATTGGATGTTGTTGTTGTACAGTATAAACCTCAACATATAACTCTATCATGGAACCATATGATCACTAGGAAAATGAATTTATTTCTTAGAACCACTATTCATCAGCAACCAATGGACAATCTAGATGCCATAGTGTATCCAAGAATTGAAAATGTCTATAGCTAATAGACTTAATATCTTGATTAGTTCCCAAACTTAAGCAACCAAAAATTCTATCTTGAAGTTCACTTAGGGTTACACAATCAGATGTCCTAGCCATTATTACTGGTCGTGTGCTATAAGAAGCTCCTTTCTCAGTTTGAATAACCTCCCCATAGTAGTAGACACAGACAAACATGACTCTCTATATTAAATTTTTTTGATCAAGATTCTGATAGCGTAAATAATATTGACAGAGAGGGTTGACCATATAATATTTATGATACTGAAATTTTAGAATTTCTTATTATATCCTAAAATATGATACTAATGTTTTTATATAAAATTTAATTAGAAAATAATTCATATAATATTTTGGAAACCAAGGTAAAAAGAAGAGAAAACACCAAATTAGTTTATTTATCAATGATAAAATAAAAATTATGATCATATAAAGTGAAATGGACAAGAAAAAACATATTTAATAACAAATGAATTATTTACAATAGACAAGAAATAACTTTTCATTTTTCAATAGAATAGAGTTTGGATGAGATGAGCCTAACATCATAAGTGAAGTAAAATACATCTTATTTTCAAGTGGTAGCTTAATAACATCATCCAAAGAGATGTATTTAAATTTTGAATTTTTAAAAGCTTTCATCCATCTAATAACATATCATAGATTTTATCTTCAATGTAATTAGAAGGCTGAAAGATTTTGAAAATTCAAAAGTTAAGTACATATCTTTGGAAGATGTCATTAAGCTACCAATTGAAAATAAGATAGATTTTACATCACTTCCAAATTTAGGATCATCTTATCCAAAATCGGTTACGTTGAAAAATATAAAGGTATTTCTTTTTAGTTTTAAAGCATTATTGTTATAACAACCCTCTCTTTTCAAACATTAACATTATATAACTTTTATAGAATACTTAAAAATATACAAATAGACGCCCAAAGATCGTAATTGGTCTAGTGCCTTTGGAAACGTGGAAACATAGACACTGGTATATAAATGAGCTACATCATCTCCCACTATGTTCTTCTTGACTAGAACCCTTTTTAGACACATCAAACATATTACAAATCATCATAACCTGGGGGAAATGAAACATAAAAGGGGTGAGCTCAGATACTCAGTAAGGGTAAACAAGGAAGTCATGTAAGAATAAACATGAGAATAGAGGTATGAGAACATTATCATAAAATTACAAGATCATACCCTGCATATCAAATATTATAATAGGAATCATGAAGATTATAGGTTCAAAAGACATGAATCATAATGAAATAAAGAGCATAATTCGTGAAAACATAACATTGGAATAAAACATGGAATTGTGGAAGACACATAAGTATATAATTATTTCCACAGTAGCCAAGACATAACTTACAATACCATCATAGTAGTATGGGTTCAATCCCCATACCATCTTGGTAGTCATGGTTCACTCTCATGGCCATCTTAGTAGCATGAGTTCACTACTCATACCATATTGGTAGTTATGGTTCACTCCCATGAAGATCTTAGTAGTCAATGTTCACTCCCAAGACCATATTAGTCTATATCATGATATATAAATCTTTACCTAATGCATTAGGGAGAGATATAGGTCTCACCCATCTCATAATGAAATCATACATACATGTGCCACAAGATCATTAAAAATCATAACATTACCCATGAAATGAAATGGGTATCATAAAAATGTAAACATATCATAACCTATAAAAATAGATAGGTTTCATAATCATTTCATTATAAAAATAACCTGTGAAAAGAAGTGGGTTTCAAAAGCATATAACCTATGAAAGAGAAACGAGCTTCATAAACATCATGCCATCAAAACATAATCAATCCAGAGAAATAATATGAATGGAAACATTGAATAATTTTCCCATAAAGGAATGATTATACCAATGTATGTTATCTTAGATGGAAAATAATTTTGATAAAACACTTGAAATTAATTCTTGAGGAAAATATATTTTCTTCTTAAAAAATGTTTTATTTTATTAAAATATCGTGCAATTTTAAAGAAAATATTTTATTTGAAAATAACCTTAAAAAATTATAAGGGAAGATTCAAGGAAATAATGCGTTATAAAAGAATAAAAATCCATTCATGCCATATAAGTTAAAATAAAACATTCTTCTCATACTTTTACCAAAAAAGTCAAAAAGTACTTTGTTTGGAAAATGATAGAAAGATTCCTTTCAAACCATATAGTAAAAAGTCAAAAAAGGGTAAAAATGAAATTAAACATCCATATGAGAATAGTAAAAATTTTATGAAAACATTTTTAGAAAATATGGACGTGGATGATAATATACCACAATAAATATTTATGTATAAACAATCTTGAATAATAATGAGATTTTGAAATTATCCCTAACCTTGTGTCTTGACTCTCTTCGTACTCATACAAGATTTCAGTATAATATATATAAGTTTATTATAAATCTTTTATAGAAGAATATTCTTATACATAATACCATATATGGTTTTATTATGACCTTATATTACCTTTTTTTTAATGATCCTATGTTAAGGTTTCACTTCAGGTAATATTCGCTTTGTTCTTCGCATGTGTCTTAATTTGTTATATCATTTTTACTTATACTTATATTATAATTATAGAATGTAGATCATGATATAAATATCTTGTATATCCAATATATGTATATTGTAATAATCTATAGCATAAATAAGTATGAAATGTAATACACCATTTATGGAGACGGTAAGCTGTTCGTACGCATGAATGCTGTTTCCGTTTTAATTTTCATATTGAAAGAAAGTATGTAAATGAAACACACACACACACACATATATATATATATATATATATAATTATTCTAGAATCATGATTATATATCATATAACTTTACAAAACCCATCCTTAATGCATTCTATGTGGTGTGTGAACGAATCACATCACTTTGCATGGTCGCTAGTCCACACTTACTCAAACGAGATTATCATATTAAAACCAAATGGAAAGTAAAAAGTTATGTGTTGTACAAAGGAATAATTTTTTTTAAATAAATAATGAATATTATATATATATATATATAGTTTCTATCATAATGTCCACCCTGATTGTTGGTAAAGGAAAAATGAATAATCATTGTTTCGTGAGGTAGTAGTTGTCACGACCTGACCCCCGGGGCCTATGCCATGATAACCCTAAGCCCACCTTCCATAGGCCAGGGGTTGTAAAATAGCACCAGAAAGGCATATCCCTAAAATGAGAAGGCATTTCCTTTAATTATGTACAAACACACAACCCAAGAACACAACAAGATGCCACCACCAAGTAAAACTCCAGTAGTAAAAGTGAGTACTAAAAGTAAAGGGGTTGAAATACAACCCCAACTAAAATATACAACTACAAAAGAAAATAGAAAAAATCTCCTGGAATCATCCACTTAGGATCCTACCTAAAGGGTAGGTATAGTTCATCTCTGTAGCTCTCCACGTTAACTGTCACCACCATCCATTGTCAGGTCCTAGCTCCCCGAGTCTCAATCAAGGCTGTCCGTCATCTGCACAAGACACAACAAGGTGAGGTTGAAGCCCGTATAGGGTGAGTACAACAATACCCAGTAGGGACCCCAATACCCCCAAAGGTATCTTAGAATTCCACAAAAGAAATTCACAAAGCATGATCTCAATCACAAAGCAGAAAGAAAAAGACTCAGCTCAAACTAGGTATACAACTCAGAGTTTAGGAATAAAGATGTTTAGTCTTATGCTATATCATTTTATTTTGTTAGAAAGTTTCCTCAACTGATTCATGAAGGAGTTGTTCCATTCTCGATCCACATAGGGTCATATGTCTCTAATCCACAATGTGCCTCTCTAAGGTTGGTTCTTGTCGGGTCACGAATTGTTGATCCACATAGGGTCTCTAGAATGTTGATTCACATAGGGTCACTATGATGTTGATCCACACAGGGTTTCTAGATGCTGATCCACACATGGTTTCTATGATGCTGATCCACACAGGGTCACTAGATGCTAATCCACACAGGGTCACTATTATGTTGATACACACAGGGTTTCTATGATGCCGATCCACACAGGGCCTCAAGATGTTGATCCACACAGGGTTTCTACTTAGATGAAAGCCAGCCACAAGATTCCATACACCCAGTGCGCTTGAGTTCCGTAGTATCTACTCCTCTAGATATCTTTCATGCCTCAACTTCTACGAATATCCACAAAGGAGTAACCCAAAGGACCATCATGTCGTAAGGGTTCCAATGCGACATACGACATGTCAATTGGACGCCCAGTCTATAAGTTATAGGCATTATAGTGTCGAGGGCTCGGTTGGATTAGTGTACAATCCAACCCGGACATACTCAAAATTTCTTCAAAACCCAAGTAGAGTATCTAAAAAGGACCGTCTCATCCCAAGGATTCCAAATCTGTAGACATTTTGTCAAACATATGTCTGGTTTGTAAGATACGTCCTTTTAAGCGTATTTAGGCCTAAAAGGGGTTCAGGTCTGGTCCGACCCGGTTGGACCGACCCGACCCGACTTGGTTTGGATTGAACTGGCTTGGGCCAGCCCAGTTGAGCTAGGCTGTGGAGGGCACAGCCCCGTGACCCACGGACCGGCCCAGCCCGCCGGCTGGCGTGACCTGTGTGGGGGTTACACGGTCCGCCTCCTAAACAGCTCAAAGAGATATTTGACTCTTGATTGGCGGTGATGTATGGTTGTTTGAGGGACCCATAGGGAGAAAGTCCCCTCCCTTCTCCACGGCTTCGAAATTGCGCAATGCATCACCATGACACGCAATGGCGCACCACCTTGCCGTCACCACGATCGACCCACGCCAACTGCCCCTTCGGTCTGCCACGATGCCTTTGAGTACCACCTATCTTCCACAGTCGGCGACCATCAACCACCACCATCGTCGTCACCGCCAGTCACCGGTTCCACCGCGCTGGTGCCCCACCAGTGGAGCTTCCATAGGCCATCGGGTGAGCTTTGATGATCCGTTTTCCCTTCTATTCATGCCTATGGGCCTCTTAGGATGCCACTATCATTATGCGCCACTCAGATTCATGATTTTGACAAGTTGAAAGTTCTTCACCAAAGAAAGATACAAAACTGAAGCGGAGGAGGGTTAGAGCCTTGTTCGTTTGTCCGGTGCCCTCCGTTTTAGCATCATAACAAATGAGAAATAAATAAAAATATCACTTAGATATTGTTTAAACCTTGTTCAGATCCCTCTCAACAACCACCCGCAAAATCAAGAATGAGGAAAATAATTGTTGTAATTTCTTGAATTAATTAACAACCCTACCCCGTAAATGGAGGTGACATCGTGGTTGTGGAGGGATAAGAGTCCTCACTTTATGAAGATTTCGAGGTTCGTCGATCTCGGATCGTTTCCTCAACAGGAACTGTCAAGACCTCCATTCTTTGTTGGAAGGGTTGATCATTGACACTTCTTTAGAGTTCTCCCACAACATCACCCAAAATCTCCCTTTTCCCACCATTTTAATTAAACAAGGATCTACTAGAGAAATAATCCTCCTCTCAATTAAAGGTCCATTAATTGACATAATTAATGCACCACATTAATTACATGAGAGGTGGTTACAAAACTTATATGTAACCGAACATTTAATACCCCTTATTAAAAGTCTACCCACCTCTATGGTCCCCGACACCACCATTCAAGAGTTGGTAAGAAAATTTAAATAACATTTTAGGTTATTTTAATTTTCTTTCATAAGTCCCGAAAACTAACTTTTTCACTCGACCTACCATGGTCATAGTTAAGCCTCCCTTAAGTAAATCATGGAACTGCGGATTCAACAGTGCGCTCATGTTTTTAATCCAAGCACTTGTTCAAAAGTTAGAAAATGTCACACACACGTTTATTGAATGTATTTTAAATAAAAGTTTAAAATTCTGTTTTGGGCACACCAGGCCTCAGAATCAAGCACCATCAATTTTATTAGACTTGTAATAATACTAAATAAATAAAAACAATTATATGGAATTTACGAGTCTTTAAATTCACCCCACCTTAGGGATTTTCATCCCCAAAAGCTATAACAAAACCAGGGAAACAAATGGGGATACTGAGCACGTATCTAAGCCTCCCGCTCCCAGGTGCTATTCTGGAGGTTCCCATGCTACCAACGAACATGTACTAGTGGAATTGACCACCCAAAAAGGACATGATCCTTTCAATCCTCTATCTCCACTGGGAACTCTGAAAATGTCACCCCATTGTTGATGTCCATATCGCCCCAGTCGATAACATGCGATGGATCATGCACGTATCTCCTTAGCTGCGACACATGGAATACATTATGCACCCGGTGCATCTGGGGGGGAAGAGCTAGATGGTATGCCACCTTGTATACTCTGCTGAGGATCTGGAAGGGTCCAATAAACCTCGGAGATATCTTGTCGCCCCAAACAAACCTCCATAATCCTCATCGGGGTGAGAACCATAAGAAGACATGGTCTCCCTCTTCAAACTCCAAGGGTCTCTATATCCTATCGGCGTAAGAATTATTCCGGATCTGTGTAGTAATCATCCTCTCCTAGATGATCTACAGCTTCTCCGTGGTAGCTTGTACCAACTCTAGACCAATTGGTGCCGACTCCCCTGGGTCTATCCAGCATAGTGGTGATCTACAAGGTCACCTATACATGGCCTCAAATGAAGCCATGCTGATGGGGGAGTGATAACCATTATTGTATGTGAACTCCACCAGTGGCAGTTGGTCCTCCCAACTGTAGCCAAAATCAAGGACATAAGCACGAAGCATGTCCTTGAGTGTTTGTATCATCCGCTCTGTCTAACCACTGTCTGAGGATGAAAGGCGGTGCTCAAGTGTAGATGAGTCCTGAATTCATCCTGCAATCCCTTCCACAAGTGGGATGTAAAATGTGTATCGTGATCTAAGACGATCGTCTATGGAATCCTGTGAAGTCTCACAATATCCTGCACATAGAGACGTCTCAATACCTCTACTGATCCCTGCTCTCATATGGGTAGGAAGTGGGCCAACTTGGAGAGTCGTTCAATAATGACCCAGATGGAATCTTGGCCCCTGGACGTACATGGTAGCCCTATCATGATGTCCATGGATATACCATCCTACTTCCACTATGGTACCTCAAGTGGATGAGCTAATCCTGCTGGTACCTAATTCTCGGCCTTCACTTGATATCAAGTGAGGCATCGGGATACAAACTCTTCCACTGCTTTCTTTATCCCTGACCACTAGTACTGACGCCAGAGGTCTTGGTACATCTTCACCACTCTAGGATGTGCCGCCAAAGGGGATGTGTGGAACTCCCTCAACAACTCCTCTTGTAGCATCACTGGTACAATGGTGCACCCTCTGAAGAGGATGACGTGCTCCCCACCTTCAGAAAATCCATCAGGAGCCTATCCTGAAGATATCTAAGCATGTTGGGCCTCGCAGTCTATGTCCCCAAGCTGAGCCTCCCGAACTCACTGAAGAAGTGGGGGAGTAACGGTCATATACTAGAGATAAGCTGCTCCATCTCTATCCACAAATGATATCTACAACGTGGCTAGCTGCTCTATCACCTCACTCAACAACTATAGACTAGAACTCCTATGGAGTGCATCTTCAACTACGTTCCCCTTCCTAGGAGTGTAGACTATCTCAAAGTCACAGTACTTGAGGAACTCCATCCATCGCTGTTGTCTCAGGATCAGGTCCTTCTGTGAGAAGATATACATGAGAATCTTGTGATCAGAGTAAACAGTAAACCATTCACCCATAAAGTAGTGCTGCCACATCTTTAGCGTAAAGACCACTACTGGTAACTCCAGGTCATGGGTAGTGTAGTTATTCTCTTTCTGTCTCAACTGTCGTGAGATGTAGGTGATCAATGCTCGCTCCTTTATCAATACACAACCTAGTCCGGTCCCTGATGCATTACAATAGACAAGATACCCAATTCCCTCTTCTGGTAGCCTCAAGATGAGAGCACTCATCAATCTCCACCTCAGCTCTTGGAAACTCTGCTATCACTTCTCCATCCACAAGAAAGGATACCCCTTCTTAGTAAAAGATGACAAGGGTACCGCTACCCTTGAGAATTAAAGTATAAATATCCAGTAGTACGCAACCAATCCCAAGAAACTACGCACCTTGATCACACTCTTGGGTGGATCCCAAGCTAGCACTACCTCTATCTTCGCCGGATCCACTGCAACTCCAGCCTATGAGATAACGCGCCCCAGGAAGTTGAATTCCCTTATCCATAACTATAACTTTGAGATATTTCCATAAAGCTGGTGCTCTTAGAGTGTATCTAGAACTATCTATAGGTGTGTGGCATTCTCCTCCTCCAACACCGAGTATATCAAAATGTCGTTAATGAAGAACACTACGAAGTAAAGAAGGTAAGGCTGGAAGATTCGTTTCATGAGCCCCATGAACACTACCTAAGCATTGGTCACACCAAAGAGCATTACCAAGAACTCATAATGGCCATACAGACACCTGAAGGCCATCTTCGGTACATCCTCATCCCGTACCCTGAGCTGGTGAATGCTTGATCTGAGGTCTATCTTCGAAAACCATAGATCTCCCTTCAACTAGTTGAAGAGGTCATCAATCATCGAGAGTGGATACCTGTTCTTCACAGTCACCAGGTTCAGGTGTCGATAATCCACAAAAAGACTCAAAATCCCATCTTCCTTCTTGGAAAACAAAATTGGGGATGCCCATAGAGAAACACTGGGCCTTATGAACCCCTTTCTCTGCAAGTCCTCCAACTGTACCCACAACTCATGAAGCTCCGAAAGATCCATCTAATACACTAAAGTAGATATTGGTTCCATACCAGGGTACAAGTTGATGTAGAATTCTACCTATATGCGAGGAGGTAGTCCTGGTACATCATCATGAAAGACATCAGCATAATGGTCCATCACTATAGGATAACACAGACTCTTCTCATCAACTGCTCTAAGGGTAAGGCTAGCCAACTAATGAGTGATTGGATACACCCTCCCCCAAGTAATTCCATCCTATGCTGAAAAGGTTCACTTCTCACTGGTGAAGGAAAAACTGGTCCCATCCTTGTGGATACACCGCACTTTGTGCTTAAAACAGTCGATCTGAGCATGGAATGTGGATAGCCATTCCATACCCAAGATGACGTCGTAAGGCCTTGAAACTGCTTCTAGGAGATCCTAGACGAAGCTCTCTCCTCCTAGAGTGATCTCACACTTCCTACAGTAGTGTGTAATCATTAAATCTTCTCCTGTAGGAGTCTCTAATAATAAGGATCGAGCCAATGGCCATCAGAATCTCTGAGTTCTGAATGAGTGTCGTGGAAATGAAAGAGTGACTGGAACCTGTGTCTATAAGTACTACAACTAGGGTGTAATAGACAAAAATCATACCTCTAATCATCTCTGGAGTGCCGTGGTTGTAGGCCCCTATCGCCTATAGCTGAGCTCGCCCCTGTCTACCTACTCCCTGTGGTCGGGGTAGACCACCTAGTGGTGGTGGTGGTAAAGCCTCAAAACATCATCCACCACCTTCTGCACGACCTACTTCTCTTCCATGTCCGCTGCCCTAAAGACCTCCTTGATCAAATCTATTCCTATGCCTCAGCAGTCCCTCGACTGTCTACTGATCATCAGTACGAAAAGTCAGGCAGTCATGAGCAATGTGGCCCTTCCCGCCGCATGTGAAGAACAACCTGCTTCCATGTTTCACCCTATGCCTTGTGGGATCCACACCTCCGACCCTACATCCCGTGGCCAGACTTCAGAAGGTCTGGTTTGCTTGGACCTCTACGTCATCTGCCTACCGCCTGCTGCAGATGACTCGACTACCTGTCATCTGATGGTGGCTCTCACCATCGGTGCGTGTTCATCTAATAAGCTCTCCACCAATACTGATCGCTCGAGCACTCTGGCCTATGTTGGGATATTCAGAAATATCATCGATGCTATGATCTCCCATCAAAGACCCTGCACAAAGGTATGGGCCCTAAAGAATGGGTCCTATACCATGTCGGGGGAGGAGCGTGAGAGGTCAGTGAATCTCACAGAGTACCGGGTTACTGTCAGGCTTCCCTACTGTAAGTGCAGGAGCTCCTAAATACACATAGAGCGTAGTGACATTGGAATGAACTTTGCCTTAAAGAGGGTCTCAAAGTATAACTAGGAAAGCATCACCTTCTCATGCAACTGGAGCATCAGGATCTACCATCTTCCTGCCATGCTTTGGAAAATACTAGAAGCTAGGATCACCATCTTCTCTAATGGAATCCCAACTAGGTGGAAAACTCTGGCCACAACCTACATCCTGTCCTCAGTGGCCTGGGGATCTATCTTTCCTCGAAATCTCGAAACCTTGGAGTCCTCTATCTCTGGAACTCATGAAATGCACTCAGTCAGCATGCACCGTCCTCCAGTGGGGCCAGTGGAAATAGCAGCCCAATGGGTAGTGGTTCTACTGGTGCACCACTTGAAGGTTCTATATCTATAAGAGGGAACTACACCGAAGCCTCATTGCTTGGTGGGCCATTATTTTGAACTCTCTTAGGAATCCTAGCTGGACTTCTACATGGTGGCATCCTGAAAAGAAATAGGTGCACCATAGTCAAAGTTATTCCTAATGAGATGACTCAAAAGAGATCAAGTAAAACATTTCCAAAACACACACAATTAGTTTTTTCATGCACTAAGTCAGAAATCATAATTCAGGGTCCTGGTGTATAGATACGTCAGCTGCCACACCAACACTAGACTCCCAAAACTAAAAACCACACTCAAGACACTTAACACTATTGCTCCATTGGAAAGATCAAAGTCCTAGTTCTTCGGTAGAACTGAATCCTCTGATACCACTTTGTCATGATCCGAACCTTGGGGCCCATGCTGTGTCTACCCCAAGCCCACCTTCCATAGGCTAGGAGTTGGCGACTAACACTAGAAAAGCGTACTCCTAAAATGAGAAGACATTGACTTTTAATTCTGTACAAACACACAACCCATGAACATAACAAGATTCAACCACGAAGTAAAATCGCAGTAGTAAAAGTGTGTATTGAAAGTAAAGGGTCCGGAATACAATCCCAACTGAAAGATAAAACTACAATATAAAATAGTAAATAGATCCTATAATTATCCACCAAGGATCCTACCTAAAGGGTAGGTACAACTCATCTCTGTAGCTCTCCATATCAATTGTCACCACTATCCACCATTAGGTCCTAGCTCCCTAAGTCTCAGTCAATGCTGCTCGTCATCTGCACAATACATAATAAGGTGCGGGCAAAAATCATGCAAGGGTGAGTATTACAATACCCAGTAGGGATCCCGAGACCCCAGAAGGTCTCTTAGAATTCCACAAAGGAAAATCAAAAAGCATCATCTCAATCACAAAGCACAAAGAAAAAGACTCATCTCAAACCAGGTATACAACTCAGAGTTCAGGAATAAAGATGATTAGTCTTACACTATATCATTTTATTCTGTTAGAAAGTTTCATCAACTGATCGATGATGGAGTTGTTCCATTGTCGATCCACATAGGGTCGTATGTTGCTGATCCAAGGTGGGATGCTCTAAGGTTGTTCCTTTTCAGGTCGCAAACTACTGATCCACATAGGGTCGATAGAATGCAGATCCATACAAGGTCGCTATGATGTTGATCCACACGGGGTCGCTAGATGCTGATCCACACTGGGTTGTTATGAGGTTAATCTACATAGGGTCACTAGATGCTGATCCACACAGGGCCACTATGATTCTAAGACACACAGGGTATCTATGATGCTGATCCACACTGGGTCTCTAGATGCTGATCTACACAGGGTCACTAGATGCTTATCCACACAGGGTTACTACTTAGATGACAACCAGCCACAAGATTCCCCACACCCGGTACGCTTGAGTTCCATAGTATCTGCTCCTATGGATATTATTCATTCCTAAACTGTTATGAAGATCCATGAAGGAGTAACCAAAAGGACCATCATTTCTTAAGAGTTCCAATGCAATAGACGGCACGTCAATCAGACGCCTGGTCTGTAAGTTATAAGCATTTTAGTGCCGAGGGCCCGGTTGGATTCATGTATGAACCAACCCAGCCATACTCCAACTTTCTCTAAAACCCAAGTGGAGTATCTAAAAAGGACCGTCTCATCCCAAGAATTTCAATGCCGCATATGGTTCATCAAACTAAAGTCTAGTTTGTAAGATACAACCTTTTAAGCGTATTTGAGCCCGAAAGGGGTCCGGGTCCAGTCCGACCCGGTCGGACCAGCCCGACCCAGATCGGCCCACACCAGACCAGCCCACCCGAACTGGACTGGCCTGGCCTGAACCGGCCCATCCCAAACCAGCCTAGTCCGAATCAGCCAGACACTAACTAGCCTAGTTGGGTTGGGCTGCAGCGGGCTCGGCCCGCCGGCTAGCGTGACCCACATGGGGGTCGCCCGGTCCACCTCCCAAATGGCTCAGAGTCATTCAAATCTTGATTGGTGGTGCCAGGTGGTGCCTCTTGGTTATCCCTAGGACCCATATGGAGCGGGTCCCCTCCCTTCGCCACGCCTTAAAATCCTCAACCTGCCTCACCGCGGTGCGCCATGGCCCGTCGCCTCATAGTCACTGTGACCGACCCACATCGGCTACCCCGTTGGTCTACCATAATGCATTCAGGTGCCACCTCTCTTTCACAGTTGGTGAGCACCGGCCGTCACCATTGCCACCGCGCTGGTACCGCACCAGTGGAGCTTCTGGGGGCCACCAGGTGAGCTCCGATGGTCCGTTTTCCCTTTTGTTCATGGATAAGGGCCTCCCGGAATGCCGCCATCATTGTACGCCTCCCAGATTTAGGATTTCGACAAGTTGAGAATTCATCAATGAATAACAAGACAAAGCCAAAGCGGCGGAGGGTCTGGGCCTTATTCATTTGTCCCGTGCCCTCTGTGTTAGCATCATAACAAACGGGAAATAAATAAAAACATCACTTAGATATTGTTTAAACCCCATTCAGATCCCCCACAACAACCACCCACAAAATCAAGAACAAGGAAAAGAATTGTGGGAATTTATTGAATTAATTAACAACCCTACCTCGTAAATGGAGGTGACATCATGGTCGTGGAGGGAGAAGAGTCCTCACTTGATGAAGCCACAGACGTTTGTCGATCTCGGATTATTTCCTCAATAGGTGCCGTCAAGACCTATATTCTTCTTTGGATGGGTTGAGCGTCAGCACTTCGTCAGAGTTCTCCCACAACATCCCCCAAAATCTCCCTTTTCCCACTATTTTAATTAAACAAGGATCTGCTAGAGAAATAATTCTCCTCTTAATTAAAGGTCCATTAATTGATGTAATTAATGAGCCAGTTTAATTACACGAGAGGTGGTTACACAACTTATGTGTAACCAGACATTTAATACCCCTTATTAAAAGTCTTCCCACCTCCGTGGTCCCCCCCACTGTCATTCAAGAGGTTCTAATAAAATTTAAATAACATTTTAGGTTATTTTAATTTTCTTTCATAAGTCACGAAAACTAAATTTTTCACCCGACCTACTACGGTAAAAGTTTAGCCTCCCTTAAGAAAATATCGGTGCTGTGGATTCAATGGTGCCTTTGGATTTCTAATCTGAGCACCAGTTCAAAAATTAGAAAATAATGAATGTGCGTTTACTAAACATACTTTAAAAAAGTGTTTAAAATTCCATTTAGAGAACACCAGGCCTCATAATCAAGTGCCGTCAATTTTCACAGACTCGTAATAATCCCAAATAATTAAAAAAAAATTATACGTAATTTTTGGGTCTTTACATTCTCCCTACCTTTGGGATTTTCATCCCCAAAATCTACAAAAAATAGGGAAATAAATGCGGGTACTAAGAACATATCTGAACATCCCTCTCCCAGGTTCTCTCCTAGAGGTTCTTGTGTTGCCAACAGACACACACTAGAGGAATCAAAAACCCACAAAGGATCCAATCCTGTCGATCCTCTATCTCCATCGAGAACTTCGCAAATGTCACCCCATCGTCGATATCCAACTCAACCCAGTCGATAACGTGTGATGGATCATACACGTATCTCCTCAGCTATGACATGTGGAATAAATTATGCACCCAGTGCATCTGTGGGGGAAGATCTAGATGGTATGCCTCCTCGCATACTCTGCTGATGATCTAGAAGGGTCTGATGAACCTCAGAGATAGCTTTCCACCCTAGCCAAACCTTTTTAATTGTCGTCGGGGTTAGACCCATAGGAATACATGGTATCCATCCTCAAACTCCAAGGGTCTCTATCTCCTGTCAGCATAAGACTTATGCCGGCTCTGTGCAGTATTAATCCTCTCTTGGATGATCTTCACCTTCTCTGTAGTAGCCTGTACCAACTCTGGACCCATAGGTGCCGACTCCCCTAGGTCGTTCCAGCATTGTGGTGATCTGTAAGTTTGCCTATATAGGGCCTCAAATGGAGCCATGCTGATGGGGGAGTGATAAATATTGTTTTATGCGAACTCCACCAGTGATAGGTGGTCCTCCCAACTACGACCAAAATCAAGGACACAAGCACGAAGCATGTCCTTCAGTGTCTGCATGGTTTGCTCCATCTGACCATCTGTTTGAGGATGAAAGGCGGTGCTCAAACATATCTGAGTCTTGAATGCCTCCTACAATCCCTTCCCCAAGAGGGATGTAAAACTTGCATCGTGATCTGTGAAAATCGTCGATGGAACCCTGTGAAGTCACACAATCTCCTGCACATAGAGACATCCCAAGCTCTCTACTGATCCCTTCTCTCAGATGGGTAGGAAGTGGGCCGACTTGGTGATTCGGTAAATGATCACCTAGATAGAATCATGTCCCCTGGACGTATGTGTAAGCCCTATCATTGATTCCATGGATATACCATCCTACTTCCACTTCAGTACCTCAAGTGGCTGAGCTAAGCCTACTGGTACCTGATGCTCACCCTTCACTTACTAACAAGTGAGGCATCTAGATACAAACTCTTCCACTTCTTTCTTCATCCCTTGCCACCAGTACTGATGCCGGAGGTCCTGGTACATCTTCGACACTCCAGTATGTACCACTAAAGGGGATGTGTGGAACTCTCTCAAGAACTACTCTTGTAGCATCACTAGTACCATGGTGCACCCTCTAAAGAGGATGATGTGATCCGCACATTCAAAAAATCCATTAGAATCCTGTCCTGAGGATATTTGAGCACATTGGGCCTCACAGTCTACACTCCAGGTGAGCCTTCTGAACTTGCTGAAGAAGTGGGGGAGTGACAGTCATAGACTACAGATAAGCTTCTCCATCTCTATCCACAAAGGATATCTACAATGTGGCTAGCTGATCTGTTGCCTCACTCAACAACTGTAGACCAAACCTCCTTCTAAGCGCGTATTTAACTACGTTCCCCTTCCCAGGAGTGTAGATTATCTCAAAGTCATAGTCCTCGAGGAACTCCAGCCATCACTGCTGTCTTAGGTTTGGGTTCTTCTGTGAGAAGATACACCTGATACTCTTGTGATTAGAGTAAATAGTAAACCATTCACCCATAAATTAGTGTCGCCACATCTTTAGCGTAAAGACCACTACTGCTAAATCTAGGTCATGGGTAGCATAGTTCTACTCGTGCTATCTTAACTGTCATGAGCCATAGGCGATCACTATTTTATCCAATATCAGGAAAAAACCTAATCCAGTCTCTAATTCATAGTAGTATACTATATACCCAATTCCCTCTTCTGGTATCCTCAAGATGGAATCACTCATCAATCTCCACCTCAGCTCCTGGAAAATCCGATGGCACTTCTCTGTCCATAAGAAAGGCTTCCCCTTCTTCATCAAAGCTGAAAAGGGTGTCTCTACCCTAGAGAAGTTAGGTAAAAATATCATGTAGTACCCATCCAATCCCAGGAAACTACGCACCTCGGTCACACTCTTGGGTGGATCCCAATAAATCACTTCCTCTATTTTTGTCGGAACCACTGTAACTCTAGCCTATGAGATAATGTGCCCCAGGAAGTGGAATTCCTGTATCCAGAACTGGCACTTTGATATCTTTCCATAAATCTGGTTCTCTCGGACTGTATCTAGAATTATCTATAGGTGTGTGGCATGCTCCTCCTCCGATTCCAAGTATATCAATATGTCATCAATGAAGACCACTACAAATTGATCAAGGTAAGGTTGGAAGATCCCGTTCATGATCCCCATGAACATTTCCAGAACATTGGTCACACCGAAGGGAATTAACAAGAACTTATAATGGCCATACCAACACCTGAAGGCCATCTTCGGTACGTCCTCATCCCATACACTAAGCTGGTGATAGCCTGATCTGAGGTCTATCATCAAAAACCATCAATCTCCCTTCAGCTATTTGAATAGGTCATCAATCCTTGGGAGTGGATACTTATTCTTCACAGTCACCTAGTTCAGGTGCCAATAGTCCACAAAAATCCTCATACTCCCATATTCATTTTTGGAAAATAGAATTGGGGATTCCCATAGAGAAACACTAGGCCTTATGAACCTCTTTCTCTATAATTCCTCTAACTATACTCGCAACTCATGAATCTCTTTCGGATCCATCCAATATGCTGGAGTAGATATCAGTTCCGTATCGGGGTACAAGTTGATGTAGAAGTCTACCTCTCTGTGAGGAGGTATTCCCGGTACATCATCAGGAAAGACATAAGCATACTGGTCCATCACTACTAGATAACACAAACTACTCACATCAACTGCTCCGAGGGTAAGACTAGACAACTAATGAGTGACCGACTGCACCCTCCCCTAAGTAAGTCCATCCTATACTACAAAGGTTTCCTTCTCACTGGTGAAGGAAAACCTAGTCCCATCCTCACAGACACACCGCACTTTGCACCTAAAATAGTCAATCTGAGCATGGACTGTGGATAGCCATTCCATACCCAAGATGATGTCATAAGGCCTCAACTCTGCTACGAGGATATCCCATATTAAGCTCTTGCCTCTTAGAGTGAGCTCACACTGCTTTCACCAGTGTGTAATCATAGAATCTTCTCCTATAGGAGTCTCTAATCGTAAGGATAGAGCCAACGGCTCCATCAGAATCTCTGAGCTCCGAACGAGTGTCGTGGAAATGAAAGAGTGACTGGAACCTTTGTCTATAAGTACTGCAGTTAAAGTGGAATAGACATAGATCATACCTCTAATTATATCTGGAGTGCCGTGGTTGTAGGCCCCTGCCACCTGTAGTTAAACTCACCCCTTTTCACCTTCTACCTATGGTTGGAGTGGACCACCTAGGGGTGGTGGTGGTAGAGCCTCAAAACGTTGTCCACCACCTTCTGCATGACCTACTTCTCTACCACATTTTCCACCCTACGGACCTTATTTCTTGAATCTATGCCTCTATCTCGGTGGTCCCTCCACTATCTGCAGATTGTTAGTACGACAGGTCGGGTAGTCGCAAGCCATGTGGCCCTGCTCACTGCACATGAAGCACAACCTGCTTCCCAGCTGACCACCTATACCTCGTGAGCTCTGCACCTCCAACCCCACATCCTGTGCTCGCACTCTGGAAGGTTTGGTCTGCTTGGACTTCTACATCATCTGCCTACTACCTGCTGTAGATGACTTCACTACCTGTCTTCTGGTGGTGTCTCTCACCATTAGTGAATTCTTAGCTAAGAATCTCTCCACCAATAATGCTCCCTCAAGAACTCTAGCCTGCGTCGGGATATTCAATGATATAATCGACACTCTGATCTCCCGCCGAAGACCCTGCTCAAAGGTCTGGTACCAGAAGAATCGATCTTGTACCATGTTAGTGGAGTAGCACGAGAGGTCAGTGAATCTTGCTGAGTACTGGGTTACTGTCAGACTTCCCTATTATAAGTGCAGGAGCTCCTGAATACGCACAGAGCGTAGTTTCATTGGAATGAACTTCAGCCTGAAGAGGGTCTTAATGTCCAACCAGGAAAGCGTCACCTCATCATGTGATTGGAGCATCAGGCTCTACTATCTTTCTGCCATGCCCAGGAAAAGACTAGCAGCTAGGATCACCATATACTTTGTTGGTGTCCCAATTAGGTATAAAACTCTGGCCACAGCCTCCAGCCAGTCCTCAGCTACCTGGGGATCTATCTCGCCTCAAAACCTCAGAGGCCTCTATCTCTCAAACTCGTGAAATGTGCTTAGTCATCATACACTATCCACCAGTGGGGCTAGTGGAAATAGCTTTCCAATGGATAGTGGTACTACTGGTGCACCACCCAAAGGTGCTATCACTGTAATAGGGCCTTGCACCGAAGCCTCATCGCTTGGTGGGGCATCATCGTGAACTCTCTCAGGAATCCTAGCTGGCTGTCTACATGGTGGAATCTTGAAAAGAAATAGGTGCTCCATGGTCAAAGTTATACCTGGTAAGTTGACTCAAAAGATATAAATTAAAACATTTTCAAAACACACACAATTAATGTTTTCATGCACTGAGTTAGAAATCAGAATTCCGGGTCCTGGTGTATGGATACGTCGGCCGCTGCACCAACACTGGACTCCCCAAACTGAAAACCACACTCAATACACTTAACACTAGTGCTCCATTGGAAAGATCAGAGTCCTAGTTATTCAGTAGAACCAAATCCTCTGATACCAATTTGTCACGACCTGAACCTTGGGGCCCATGCCGTAACTACCCCAATCCCTCCTTCCATAGGCCAGGGGTTGGAAACTAGCACCAGAAAGGAGTAACCCTAAAACAGGAAGGCATTGCCTTTAAGTCTGTACAAATACAAATCCCAAGAACATAACAAGATTCAACCATGAAGTAAAACTGCATTAGTAAAAGTGTGTACTGAAAGTAAAGGGGTTGGAATACAAGCCTAACTGAAAGATACAACTACAACAGAAAATAATAAACAACTCCTAGAATCTTCCACCAAGGATCCTACCTGAAGGGTAGGTAAAACTCATCTCTATAGCTCTCCACATCAACCGTCACTGCCATCCACTGTTAGGTCCTAGCTCCCCGAGTCTCAGTCAAGGCTGCCTGTCATATGTGCAAGACACAAGAAGTTGCAGGCGAAGCCTATGTAGGGGTGAGTATTACAATACCCAGTAGGGACCCCGAGACCCCCCGAAGGTCTCTCAGAATTCCACAAAGGAAAATAAAAAAGATTGATCTCAATCATAAAGCACATAGAAAAAGACTCAGCTCAAACTAGGTATACAACTCAGAGTTTAGGAATAAAGATGATTAATATTAAGTTATATAATTTTATTCTGTTATAAAGTTTCCTCAAATGATCCATGAAGGAGTTTTTCCATTGTCGATTCACACAGGGTCATATGTCACTGATCTACGGTGGGCCTCTTTAAGGCTGGTCCTTGTTGGGTCGTGGACTGTTGATCTACATAGGGTCACTGGAATGATGATCCACATAGGGTCTCTATGATGTTGATCCATACAGTGTCGCTAGATGCTGATCCACACAAGGTCACTATGATGCTGATACACAAAGGGTCTCTAGATGTTGATCCACACAGGGTTTCTATAATGATATTACACACAAGGTTTCTATGATGTTGATCCACACATGGTCACAAGATGATGATCCACACATGGTCGCTAGATGCTGATCCACACAGGGTCGCTACATAGATGACAGCCAACCACATGATTCCCCGCACCCAGTGTGCTTGAGTTTCGTAGTATTTTATCCTCTAGATATTAGTTGTGCATAAAATGCTACAAATATACACGAAGTAGTAACCCAAAGGACCATCACATCATAAGGGTTCCAACATAATAGACAGCGCATCAATTGAACGCTCGACCTGTAAGTTATAGGAATTTTAGTGTCGAGGGCCCGATTGGATTCAGGTATGATCCAAATAAGCTGTACTCCAACTTTCTCTAAAACCCAAGTGAAGTATCTTATAAGGATTGTCTCATCCCAAGGATTCCAATTCAATAGACAGTTCATTAAATGGATGCATGGTTTGTAAGATACTTCCTTTTAAGCGTATCTGGGCTCGAAAGGGGTCCTGGTCTGGTCCGACCCGATCGGACCGACCCGAACCGTTCGGACCGGCCTGAACTGGCTCGCCGTGTCCCAGGATAGGCTGGTTTGGGCTGGGCCGTTGCGGCTCGGCCTGCTGGCTGGTGTGACCCGTGTGGGGGTTACGCGGTCCGCCTCTCGAACAGCTCAAAGATATGTTCGATTCTTGATTGGCGGCACTGGGTGGCGTAGCCTGGTTGTCTGTGGGACCCACAAGGAGCGGGTCTCCTCCCTTTTCCATGGCTTCGAAGGTGAGGCGTGCCTCACTGAAGCGCATGAAGGCCCGCTGCCTCGCCATCACTACAATCGACCCACGCCGACCACCCCTTCTGTCCTCCGCGGTGCCTTCGGGTGCCGCCTCTCTTCCGCAGCCGGCGATCACCAGCCGTCACCATCGCCACCGATGCCGATCGTCGGTGCCATGCTGGCGGAGCTTACACGGGACACCGGGTGAGATTTGGTGGTCTTTTTTCCCTTCCATTTGTGCCTACATGCCTCTTGGGATGCCACCGTCACTACACGCCTCCCGGATTCTGGATTTCAACAAGTTGGAAGTTCATCACCGAAGAACGAGACAAAACTGAAGTGGAAGAGGGTCCGTGTCTTGTTTGTTTGGCCATAAACCTTCACGTTAGCATCATATCAAATGGGGAATAAATAAAAGAACCACTTAGATATTGTTTAAACCCTGTTCAGATCCCCCGTAACAACCACCCGAAAAATCAAGAATGAGGAAAATAATCGTGGGAATTTCTTGAATTAATTAACAACCCTACCTCGTAAATGGAGGTGACGTCACGTTTATGGAGGTAGAAGAGTCCTCGATTGATGAATTCACTGACGTTCATTGATCCTGGATCGTTTCCTCAACAGGTGCTGTCAAGACCTCCGTTCTTCATTGGAAGGGTTGAGCATCGACACTTCATCAAAGTTCTCCCAAAACATCCCCCAAAATTTCCATTTTCCCACCATTTTAATTAAACAAGGATTCACTAGAGAAATAATCCTCCTCTCAATTAAAGGTCCATTAATTTATGTAATTAATGATCCATTTTAATTACACAAGAGGTGGTTATACAACTTATGTGTAACCAGACATTTAATACCCCTTATTAAAAGTCTGCCCACCTCTGTGGTCCCCGCCACCACCATTCAAGAGGTGGTAAGAAAATTTAAATAACATTTTAGGATATTTTAATTTTCTTTCATAAGTTATGAAAACCAAAATTTTCACCCGACCTTCTTCGGTCAAATTTAATCTTCCATTAAGAAAATCCCGACACTATGGATTCAACGGTGCCCTCAGATTTTTAATCCGAGCATCGGTTCAAAATTTAGAAAACACTGCCCGTGCGTTTACTGAATTTACTTTAAATTTTTTTTAAAATTCCATTCTAGGAACACTGGGACTTGTAATAAAGCACCATCAATTTTCTCAGACTCATAATAATCCTAAATAAAAAAATAATTATATAAAATTTCAGGGTCTTTATAGTAGTTCATCGTATACCGAAATAGTATGTTTGATATCCATTAGATGGATGTGTGTATAAGTGTAGGTCAATAAATTAGCATAAAAAATCATTGTATATTGATTATACTGGTGTTGTCATGAAATAATGGAATAAAGAGTGTGTAGGGGGTGGATAATGAAAATTAAGAAAGGAGCTTGAGGGAAAACATTACCTCTTAATCGGGTAACTCCTTTTGGGTTGTGCCAAAAGGATTCCTTGAGTTACCTTCTACCCAAGGAAAGGATTCTAATAGGAAGGGAGGGAAGTTTGGATCTTATTTTTTTAGTGTTTGGTCGAGCCAATAGGATTTATAGGTGTGAGGAAGTGGGTAGAGGTGGTGGCCTTTTATAAGAGGGAGGAGGGGCACTTTAGGAAACTCCAAAACTATTAATTTATTATAAATTTATTTTTGATTTTAAATAGCTCCAAAGTGAGTTATTTTAAATTTGAGATGAGGATAAGTAGAAATCCTCTAAAACAATTAATTTTAGACATGTTAATGTTATATAATTAACCTTATCTTTTGGATTTAATACTTAGTTAAACAATTTAACTTTTACTGTAACAACTTGTCTTTTTACACTATAGGGTTAATATAGTTACTATAAAATGCCAAACTAACCCCAATCAGATCATTTATGAAATATTTACCATTATCCTATTTAGTTGGATTAATTATATATTTTTATGAATTTTATAACATTTAATAAAATATTATTTATTTTAAAGTACCATTTATGTCAATTTTAATACTATTCAATATTTTCATTTTTTAAAAATATCAAACCAACATGATATATTCAAACCAATACTTCAAATATGTCACTAACATGTCCAAGTTACTATAAAATTTGTGGATGTCATTAATTAAGTGAAATTATATTTATTTTAATATTTTTAATATCATTTATTTGATATATCAATTAATTAAATAATTACAGCATCATTATTATACAAGCCTTTAATTAAATTATATATTCCCTAAAAAATTAAAAATAAATTATCATGATGAAGATAGATTTTTTTATCTTTCTAATTAATATTTATAGTTGAATTTTTCTTATGTATAACCCTATATTAAAAATTATTTAGTTATTAAAATTTGAATATGACATTTTTAACTTTTCTTTAAATAAAGTATAATAAGTGTCCTAAACTAACACAAGTGAATAAAAAAGGATCATATTTTTGACCTAATGTTGATTTGGGTTAAAAAACACATATCCAATGAAATTAGGACAAGTGTTCAGGTAATTTTTATATTATTATAATATTATTTTTACCTTTAATTACCCTATTTATCTTTAACCGTGATAAATAAAATTCAAAAGTTACTATTCACCAAAAATTATTTTGATCCTATTAGACCAAATTTTTCATACTAATTATAACCATGTATGTCTATTTTTTAATATTCAACTCTAAAAGTGGTAAAATTATGTTTAATGTTAATCTCGCAAAAGCAGCTAGAAGGCGGGTAAAAGAGACGTTCAAAAGTTCAATATTTTTTTTATATATAATTCTATTAAAAAAATGATTCCAATGACCTACAATAGATTAATATATTTATTATTTATCTATTGTTAAATTAAAATCAATTTAAAGTAGAATAATTATTTAAATGAAAAATTTGGTTTTTAATTACAATGCAGTATTTTTCAATATTCATAAAAAAATTGAAACTTTTCAGAAAAATACCAGAAATTTACCCTAAGATAATTTTGATATTAAAAATTAAAAAATGATGTTTATTTTATCAAAAAAAATTTCTTTGAGTGTCTAAAATTAATTTTATTAGAAGGACATTAAAATTGATTCATAGAAAAACTTTACCAAGAATCATATCTTTTATTATCAACATTTGAAAAGTAGTTATAACTATTCACATAACTATGCTTAACGATTAGGTTATAATTATCTCATTTATATAATAATAATAAAAAGATTTGTTTCATATAAACTTAGTGTTGCATGTATCGTACGCCAAGTTAGTGTTGTGTGCAACATACACCAAGTCAGTTCCATGTGAAAGGAATGTTTGACTTATTGCATTGCAAGACATAAATGAAAATTTAATTTATTCAAAAAAATTGTTCATATAAACTATAGATGTTACATTATACCCCCCTTAAAATGAATTTCACCCTTGAAATTCATCACTTGGGTAAAAAAATGAGGATACTTCTACTTCATCATATCCTCAAGTTCCCATGTAGCTTTCTCTAACTGGTGATTTTTCAAAAAAACTTTGACAAGGTGAGTGGTCTTATTTCGTAGAACATTCTCTACATGATCCAAAATTTCAATAGGTTGATCCTCATAAAAAAGATCATACTCCAGTGGTATGACCTCTAAGTTTAGTACATGTGAATGGTTAGGTATGTACTTCCTTAGGAGAGATACATGGAACACATCATGGACTTGAGAGAGATTTGGAGGAAGTACCAAGCAATGGGATACTGTCCTGATATGATCAAGAATCTCAAAGGGGCCGATATACCTAGGGATTAGTTTCCCCTTCTTCCTAAATATCATAAATTTATTCCAAGGTGAGATTCACAGAAACACATTTTCACTAACTTCAAATTCTAAATCATGTCAACGGTTATGAGTATAATTTTTTTCCAACTTTGAGCTGCCTTGATATGATGATAAATGGTTATAAAATTCTCAACCATTTATCCAAAAATATCAGGTCCTAATAGATTTCTTCCTCTAACCTCATCCAATCACATTGGATTTGTACATTTCTTCCCATAGAGGGAGTCATACGGTTCCATCTAAATGCTTGAGAGAAAGCTATTATTGTAAGAACAATTAACTAGAGGAAGGTGTTGATCCAAAACACATTTAAAATTCATAGGATAAGATCTCAACATATTCTATAGGGTTTGAATTATTCTTTCAGACTGACCATCTGTCTGAGGATGATAAGCAATGATGAAAGTTAATTTTGTATCAAGTGATTTCTAAATACTTTTCCAGAAATTTGAGGTAAACATCAGATCTCAATTTGATACAATAGAACATGGTACTCCATGAAACCTTACCACTTCCTTGATGCACATCCTGGAAAGATGATCAAGAGATAAATATTATCTAATATCAATGAAGTGTGCTGACTTAGTAAGGTGACCGACTACCACCCATATAACATTAAACTCTTTAGAGGTTTTGGGTAGTCCAACGAAAAAATCCATAGTGATGTTATCCCATTTCCATTCTGGTATGGGTAATGAATGAAAAATCCCTTTAGACTTTTTTATTTTAACCTTAACTTATTGGAATACAAAACACTGAGATACAAACTCTGTGATATCTCCCTTTTTCCATCCCATCATACGTATTCTTTCAATTCCCTATACATCTTCATACTTCTAGGATGAATAGAGAATGAAGAAATATGAGCTTCCTCTAATAGACCCTTCTTAAAATATGGTATGGAAAGAACACATACACAATTCCAAAACCTTATCATTTCATCCTTATCATGGTTAAATTCAGAAACATTTATGACCTTATTTTTTAGCTCTTCATCTTCCTTATTCACCTCCTTAATCTTCACTAGGATAGAGGGATGAACATTTATTTGAGAAAGATAACATTTACCTCCTTACTTCAGGATTTCTAGATCCATCCTTTGAAAATATATTATTATTAGATCTTTTGTGATCCTCATCATGGATATGCTAGCACGATCCTTCCGAATCAAAGCATCTACCATCTTGTTTACTTTCCTAGGGTGGTAATGTATTGAGGAATCATAATCCTTTATCAACATTAACCATATTCTCTGGCACATGTTCAAATCATTCTATGTGAATATATGTTTTAGAATTTTATGATCAATATATATATAACACTTTTCTCTATAAAGATAATGCCTCCATATCTTTAATGCAAAAATTACCACTGCTAACTCCAAATCACGAGTTGGGTAATTTTTCTCATCAATCTTCAACTACCATGATGCATAAGATATAACCATGTTATTCTTCAAAAGAACACATCCCAATCCCTTATTGGATGCATCACTATAAATTATAAACCCTTCTACACTATAGGGTAATTTAAGAACACGTGCATTGACCAACCTTTTCTTTAGCTCCTTGAAATTTTCCTCACATTCATCTATCCAGAGGAATTTGACACCATTCTGAGTTAACTTGGTCAGTGGATTAGATATCTGTGAGAAATTATCCACAAACCGTCGATAATATCTAGCTAAACCAAGAAATATATGGATCTTAGTCACTGTGGCTGGTCTAGGACAGCTTTCAATAGCCTCAATTTTTGAGGGATCTACTGCTATACCATCTCTTTAGATTATATAACCCAAAAATTAAACCTTTTGCAACCAAAATTCACACATAAAAAATTTCATATAGATTTTCCCTCCTTAGGGTCTATAGTACAATTCTCAAGTGATCTTCATGATTTTAATTACTCTTTGAATAGATAAGAATATCATCTTTAAAGACTACCACAAGCATATCGAGGTAATCTCTAAAGACTCTATTCATTAAATCCATGAAGATAGTTGGGGCATTAGTAAGACCAAAAGGTATCACTATATATTCATAATCTCTATAACTTGTACAAAATTACTTCTTGGGTATATCTCCATGTGTTACCCTCAATTAATGATATCTAGAATGAAGGTCAATCTTGGAAAAGTATTGAGCTCCACGCAATTGATCAAACAAGTTGTCAATATGGGGAAGATGATACTTGTTCTTGATTGTGATCTTGTTAAACTCTCAATAATCAATACAAAGTCTCATTGATCCATATTTATTTTTCAAAAAAAGAACTAGTGTACCCCAAGGTGACACACTTGGCTGAATGAATCCCTTATCAAGGTTTTATTGGAGCTGATTCTTTAATTACTTCAACTCAATCAGGGCCATTCTATAAGAAGTATTTTAAATTTGTGTTGAACCAAGTATATGTTCTATTGAGAACTCAACTTCACATTTTTTTGGAAGGCTAGGAAACTCTTCCAAAAATACATCCAAAAAATCTCGAACAATAGGCATATCATCGATGACGATCTTCTCCCCAACCATTTGAGATAAAAAACCCCTTTGAATGGGAATTAAGACCCATAAAATTGATGTAATATCTATAGGAAGTTCATACTTATCATCACATTGATGGATAATCATAGGAGGATTTGAAATATAAAATTAAACTCCCCTTACTTGAAAATTGATGTAGGATTTATGTAGAAAAATCCAATCCATGCCTAAGATGATATCAAATTCAACCAAATGAAGAATGAAAATATTTATAGGAAGAACATTCCCAAAGACTTCAATAGTAGATGAATCATAGTCTTGATATTAAATTATCGTACCATTAGGGGTTTGTACTGCTAATTCCACCTCTAATAGTTTTGGACAAATCTTAACACCCTTATAAAATTCTTTAGATATGAAAGAGTTAGTGGATCTAGAATTAAATATGACATTATCAGTTCTAGAGTGGATGGTAAGTGGCCCTCTCATCATGTTGTTATCTCACCCCTGATCAGAAATATAAATTACATAAGATTTACCCTTATCCACAAACTTAAGAGGTTGTTGAAGTCAATCATCATCACCAGTCCTTGGGTTTGGGCAGTGTTTAACATAATTTCCATTCTCCTTACACTTGTAGTACTAAATCATGGGGGGTGAATTCTGTGATACTTTTATGTATTTTTAACATTATCTAACTTTTTCCCATCACTTCAGAAAACAATTTCTCACTGAACTTCCTTTACGCACTTAAAAAATTTATTATAACCCTTAAGGAAATTTCCTCCATGCTTCTTCCCACACTTATAACATAAAGGAAATCTCATCTTCTTTCCTTCATGGTTTTTAGATTTTCTTTTAAACTCCCTCTTCCTCTTCTTTTCAAAAGAATGAGATTGATATGTGACTCCCTCCTCCATTTCAACCTTGATTTCACAACGCACAATCTCTTAATATCTAATAAAGTCTCTTATGTCCAACGCCCTTCTGATACTTGGCTTTAATCCACTAAAGAAACTATCAAATTTACTTTTGGGTTGGATGATAATTCCAGAAGTGTACCTCACAAGTCTTGTGAAATTATCCTCATAGGTACCAAAAAAACCATCATCCATTTGATTAAAATAAAGGAACTCTTTTTCTATATTGGTATTAAGAATTTGTGGAAAGTACTTATTAAAAAATAAGTTCTTTAACTTATCCCAATCCATGGATTTAATCTCATCTTGCTGCCTCATATTCTTGATTAGAGTCCATCACTGATCTGCTTCATCTTCTAACTAATAAACAACCAGAATAAATTTCTCATGCTCAAAACATTTAATAATGGAGAATATATTTTTAGTAGTACTGATCCATTATTCAGAAACAAGTAGATTAGAAGTCCATCTAAAAGAAGGTGGATGTTTCCTCATTAAAGACTCAATATAATGTTGTTCTCTATTTTTCTCATTTGGAATACCACCATCATTCATAGCTTGAGAAATTTGTGTGATCATAACAATGTGGTTTTTCATTCAAGATCCCATATAATTCTATTGTTCAGGAGGAAAATAGTTTCATTTTCCATCGTAATCACTATTAATGCGGTTACTTTGGGTTCCAAACATTGACTAAAACCAAAAATCATAGAGTAAGAAACAGTTATCATAAAGAGGAACCACATAATCATGAAAAATCACATATAGAATGTATAATTTATGAAACCTTAGGTTTATCATAGTTTATTCATATCTAACTTATACTTAAATCCTTCATAATGGTTCATGAAGAGTTTGTGAATTCCTAAAGAATATACCTCAGGAGTGTCAAACTAGGTTTGAAGAAAGGCTTGTTGTCATGTACCAGATTACTTCAAGTTAGGCTCGGAACATCCTATCAAAGTTGTTACCCCTAGGTACATCTGTTCCAGAGACACATCCAATTGTAATATCTAGATAGTGATGTATTTCTATGAAAACACTCACTCAATCCTTCACCAAAAATCCAGGACATTTTCCTATATTTTACTTAACCTTATAATTATCCCTAGGAATTCCCTTAGGGTTATCAATAAGGTTTTCATACCCCATCTTCCAAAGGTTAACTATACCTTTTCTCTGATACCAACTATAGCGACCCTCGCTTTTCAAACATTAAAATTACACAAATTTTGAGGAATACTTAAACATTATACAAATAGATTCCCAAAGACCATAATTGGTCTAGTGCCTTTGGAAACATGAAAACATAGAAACTGGTACATAAATAAGCTACATCATCTCCCACTAGGTTCTTCTTGACTAGAACCCTTCTTAGACACATCAAACATAGTAAAAATCATCATAACCTGGGGTAAAGGAAACATAAAATGGGTGAGCTTAGTTTCTCAGTAAAGGTAAAAAAAGGAAACATATAATCCTAAACATGAGCATAGGGGTATGAGAATGTGATCATGAAATTAGATGATCATACCTTGCATATAAAATATCATAATAAGAATCATGGCATAAATATTAACGGTTCATAAGACATGAATCATAATGAAATAAAGAGCATAAGCTATGAAAGAATAACATTGGAATAAAACATGGAATTTTAGAATACATATAAGCATATAATTATTTCCATATCAACCAAGGTATTACTTAAAATACCATCATATTAGTATGGGTTCACTCCCCCATATAATATTGGTAGTCATGGTTTACTCCCATGTCCATCTTAGTTGTATAAGTTCACTCCTCATACAATCTTGGTAGTCATGGTTCACTCCCATTTACACTTAGTAGTTAAGGTTCAATCCCAAGACCATCTTATCCTATCTCATGAGATATAAACCTTTACCCAATTCATTTAAGGGAAATATAGATCCAACCTGTATCATAATGAAATCATACATACATGTGCCACAAGATCATTAAAAATCATAACATAACCCATGAAATGAAATAGGTATCATAAAAATGTAAATATATCATAAACTGTAAAAAATATAGTTTTAATAATCATTTTATCATAAACATAACCCATGAAAATAAGCGGGTTTCAAAAGCATATAACCTGTGAAAGAGAAACGAGATCCATAAACATCATGCCATAAAAAAAAATCCATTCAAAGAAAGAATATGAATGGAAACATTGAATAATTTCTCCATAAATGAATGATTACACCAATGGATGTTATCTTATATGGAAAATAATTTTGATAAAATAATTGAAATTAATTCTTGAGGAAAATATCCTTTCTTCTTCAAAAATGTTATTTTTTTTAAATTGTCGGTCAATTTTAAAAGTAAAATTTTTATTTGAAAATAAAATTAAAAAATTATAAGGTAATATTAAAGGGAATAAGTTATTATTAAATCATAAAAATCCATTCATGATATATAAGTTAAAATAAAACATTCTTCTCGTACTTTTACCATAAAAGTCAAAAGTACTTCATTTGGAAAATGAAAGAAAGGTTCCTTTAAAACTATATAGTAAAAAGTAAATAATGGGTGAAAATAACTTTAAAAATACATATGAGAATAATTAAAATTCTATGAAAACATTTTTATAAAACATGGATATGGATGATAATATACCATAATAAATATTTACATATAAACAATCTCAAATAATAATGAGATTATGAAATTATCCCTTACGCTGTATCTTGAATCTATTCATACTCATACAATATTAATTTATAATAAATATAATTTTATTATACATATTTTACAGAAGAATATTCTTATACATAATACCATATATGGTTTGATTCTGACCTTATATTATTCGCTTGTTAACAATCCTATGTTAAGGTTTCACTTAGGGTAATATTCTCTTTGTTCTTCACATGTGTCTTAATTTGTTAAATTGTTAGTCCTTATACTTATTTTATGATTATAGAATTTATATAATGATATAAATATCATGTATATCCATTATATATATATATATATTTTAATAATCTATAGCATAAAAAAGTATGAAATGGAATACATCGTTCATGGAGATGGTAAGCCGTACGTACACATGAACACTGTTTCTGTTTTAATTATCACATTAAAAGAAAGTATGTAAATTAAATATGTATATATATCATTTTTCTAGTATCATTATTATATATCATATAATTTCACAAAACCAATCCTTAATGCATTCCATGGGGTGTGTGAACGAATCACCTTGCTTTGAGGGGGTGGTAGTCCACACTTCCTCAAATGAGATTATCGTATTAACACTAAATAGAAAGTAAAAATGTATGCATTTTAAAAAGTAATACAAAATATTAAATATATTATGAATATTATATATATATATATATATATATATATATATATATATAGTTTCCATTATAATGGCCATCATGATTTGTGGTAACGGAAAAATGAACAATCATCATTTCGTGAGGCAGTAGTTCACTATAGACAGAAACAGAATGTTCAATATCCATTAGATGGAGGTGTGTGTAAGAGTAGGTAGATCCCTTAGCATAAAAAAATCATAGTATATTAAGGATACTGGTGTTTTCATTAAATAATGTAATAAAGAGAGTTTAGGGGGCGTATAAGGAAAATTAAGAAAGGAGTTTGAGAGAAGACGTTGCCTATTAATTGGGTAACTCCATTTGGTTTATGCCAAAAGGCTTCCTTTAGTTTCCTTCTTCCCAAGGTAAGGACTCTAGGAGGAAGGAAGTGAAGTTTAGATATTATTTGTTCAGAGTTTGGGTGATTTAAGAGGCTTGAGAGGTGTGGGGAAGTGGGTAGAGGTTCAATTGATTTGAGACCACATAATCTTTATGGTACCAAAATTTTATAATGTTTTATTATATCCTAAAAGATAACAATAATGTTTTATAGTTATTTTTTAACTTTACTAAAGATATATTCAATGATTTATAAAGATAATGTGAAAAATCTAAAACATATTTATTGATATTAACAAAACAGGCATGCAATAAGGGATGAATCATCTAAATCACGGGAGTAATAAATCATATGTGCAGTTAACCCTCTTTGCTATCCAGTTTGTAATCTTTCATAATATGTTTATTCCATGTTAATCCAAAGTAAATCATTGTTTAATAATTGGTTAATCATTGGTTAATCATCCATTAATCACTAGTTAATCATTAGTTAATCATTATTTAATATTAGTTAATCATTAGTTAACCAGTACTTAATCAATATTTAAGAATTAGTTAATCATTATTTAACCATTAGTTAATCATATGTTAATAATTAATTAACCATTAGTTAATAATTGGTTAATAATTATTTAACCATTAGTTAATCATTATTTAGTCATTCCTTAATCATTATTTAATCATTACTTAATCATTCTTTAATCATCCCTTAGTCATTCATTAATCATTACTTAATTATTCTTTAATCATTTCTTAATCATTAGTTAATCATTAGTTAATTATTATTTATTTATTAGTTAATCATTAGTTAGTCATTCTTTAATAACTTTTTAATCATTCCTTAATCATTCCATATCATTTTTTAATAAATACTTAATAAACACTTACTCATTACTTAATCAATATTTAATCATTAGTTAACCATTACATAACCATTAGTTAATAATCAGTTAATAATTATTTATTCATTCTTTAATCATACCTTAATCATTTATAATCATTATTTAATCATTCCTTAATCATTAGTTAATCATTACTTCTTTTTTCATTACTTAATCGCAATTTAATCATAATTTAATCAATACTTAATCATTAGTTAATCATTAATAAATCATTATTTAAAAATTATAAAATCATTAGTTAAACATTAATTAATCCCTGATTAATTATGCCTTAATAATTAATTAATCATATGATATTCATTAGTTAATTATTATTAACTAATCATTATATGTAATCATTCTTTAATCCCAAGTTATTCATTAGTTTCTCTATGCTTAATCATTACTAATAATAACCAATATTTCTAAACTATATATAACTAACTAAAATAATTTATAAATAAAATATTTTGAACTAACTAAAAATAATTCAATTAAATAAATAGATATCTTTAAATTAAATAAGAAAAATACCTCTAAATGATGCTTTGCAAAAAATCAGGACTTCTTTTAGGCCACCATAACCACCACGTACAAAGAAGGATTATTTTAGAGAGAGGGGGTGTTGACTGTAGATATATGAGGGAAATTTTAAGTGAGGAGGTGGGGGGTACCATTTTATAGGGACTTAAAGGAAAGGCGACAATAGGGGGCTGCCTTTTGTCTTTATGTCAGGTGAAAGGCGACACACCCCTAGCCACCTTTCACTTTTTTTAGGCGAAAGGTGGCCACTCCCACCCACCTTTTCCATACCACTGATTTGGGGAAAAGGAGGGTGGGAGGGGGGGGGTCCTCCTTTTAAGAAATCATAAAGGCGACATCACCCCTTATTCCTTTCTGACATAACTTAGTTTTTTAACCTAATCACATTTTATTTTTTTGTGTAAAAACACATAAAAAACTCGTTTTCAACACCTACAATTTAATATTTCTATATAATAGATAATATTTAAATATAAATATCATATTAAAAAATTTCAGTATAGTACAATTAAATTGATCTAAATTCACTTACAAATAAAAATAATTACAATCAATATAAAAAAAAACTTTCATAGGGAGTTATTCTCCAACGATCAACTCAACCTTGTACAAATTTATTAAATAAAGCAATTTTTATTTTGATAATAGTATATATAAAATAATAATAATAATAATAATAATAATTTTATATAATCCATTAGAAATTTTAATTTGAATTATACATGTTTACTTCCTACAAGTCAAAAATTAATAATTAGTTATTGTTCTAAAGTATCATTAAATTTGAAGATGTTTGCTTGATTTTGCGCATACAACACATACTATTTTGAAATAAAATATCACATTTGAAAAAATAAACACACTTTCAATCATACCAGTCATAACATCTGTTAGATTTAAATAAAGTTAAATCATAAATGAAACAAATTAATTATTCATCTTTGCCCCAAAATATTGTGATAATATGATTGTTTTACTCTGTTTTGTGTTTGTAATGTGAGTTTTGAACTGAAATGTCACTTTTTAAAATAAAATCTACACTTTTTGTCATATCAATTACACCATGTTTCAAATTGATATGATTTGTATTTATACATTTCATAAATAAATTATCAATATTTATCCTAAAGAATAAAAAAATCCAATCATGCTTGCTCAGTTTTGAATATGTGCCATGAGTCTTGTACTAAAATGTCAATTTTAATTGAAAATGCTCACATTCAGTCATACCAACCACACTATGTATCCAATTGACATTTAGTTTTTTTATATATCCCAAATGAATTATAAATCTTTTTTTATAAATTATAATGATATATCATGTCAAATTAAAAAAATAGGAAAAATAATGCATTGGAAATCACTTCCAAAAGATTAATCATGGGAGTGTGTCATAGGGTCAGTATGGTAAGGTTAACCTAGTAAATATAACATGAATAACTAAGGAAAACCCTTAATTAATGAAATAATTTTATATTAAATTCACTATCTAGTGGTGGGGGTATAATGTATATTACATAACTAGTTAGTTAAATACCCATAACCAGTGGAAAATGAACTCGTTTGTTCTAGGTTTTCCTACCCAAGTATCTTGGGTTTCCCCTGAAGTTTAAACAATACATCAAACCATTAATTAACATATAATTTCATAAAATAACTCAAAATTAGTTCCATTCCTTATGTAAAATATTCTCTTCCATTTTATTCATGAGGAAAATATTAAAACATGATTATTTTTAAATAATTAATACACAAGTCATGTAAAGAACATTGATATAAATTTTTAAAATTTAATTTGAAGAACCAAGAACCCAAATTCCCAACTAACAAAGGGAGAAAATGGAACCACCTACCTTAAACCCTTATAACTACTTGAAATAGGCTAGAGTCTACTTAAACTATAAAAAATGGATACCCAATGGAAAGAATAAACCTAAAGAAGAAGAAAAAAATCCACCAATTTCAAGTAGGGGAAACCCTCGGATACCATAGATTCGAGGTTTAGATAAATAAAAGAAAATAATGAGAGTAAAATAAAGAAGAAGGGGGAGAATCACTTACTTAGAGTTTCCCTTAAACAATCTCTAATAAACCCATAAAAATTTAAGCATTAAAGGGAATGAAAGAGGAATTCGTGAATGAGAGGGAGATGGAGGTCAAGTATGAGAGAAAATGAGGCGTTAAGGTTTTAATTTTGAATAAGGGTACTTTGGTCACTTCATAATGTTATGTTTCTAGGTAGGATGCAAGTTTTGGATACATAGTTTTTCAAAACATGCATCAACCATGCAAGTAGAATTAGTGTCACCTGTCTAGTCTCATAGTTTTTCTGCACTATTAAGAAAACTATGTGCCAATGGTTCAAATAAATACTATAAAAAATGATAGATTTTACATGGTTGTTTCATTATTTTCTATAACCATGTTCTAATTATGTGCTAGTGTTTTCTTCCTATTTTTTTAACATTTTAAATGGAAAACACTTGAGAATGAAGAGGAAATATAAAAATAGAAAAAATAATAATAGAATTTTTACCTAAAAAAACATCATTGGTGTGACATTAGAAATATTTTTTTTAATAAAAAATAAAAATAAAAATAAAAATTTAATTTTTTTAATAAAATTTTAATATTAACCGGTTAGAGGAGGTTTAAAATACCTCAAAAAATCCACTACTAAATGATCCCTGATAAAGAAATTTACTACATTATTTTTGAAAACTATCAAAAAATGATTAGTTGTGGTTTAAAACACCACTAAATACAATTATTATTATAGTAAGTATGTGAAAAAATGACCTTAGATCCCCATATAATGTCATTTTGGGTTGAAAAGGGTGACACAAAATCAAATTCGAATTGAAAATTTTCACATGACAATTGAACATGACTATATCATAAAATAAATTGTCTTTTATTGATTCTTATGAAAAACAGATAATGTGAGCACTATTTTAGGCCTCTGGGATTTATATATGCTAAAACAAGAATTGTTAAAGGACATTTTTATCATTTCTTTATTTAGTTATGATAAAACATGTACTTTATCAATGTGATATTTATTGATAATAAGAGAAAGTTTTTATCAGTTCTAGTTTTAGATCTTATAAAAATGGCCATTATTAGTGTTAATTTAAAACTGATAAATTCCATATCATCTTTTGAAATATGTTTTTACTTGAACATAAAACTGCAGTAGCCTATATAGGTCATGAAATAACTTTTATATAGTAGTAATTAAAATATTTCTATATAATAAACAATATATTTACTCTTAAGATCTTTTTTTTCCTGGTTTTTTGAATAAAAAGGATCACATTTAAGGTTTTAGTGGGAACCCATATTTTTTTGGGTGATACAAACCATGAACACCATATAAAAATGTATTTTTTTGGGTTTCCAAACTGAAGAACCAACCAATATAAAACAAAAGGGTCAGACTAGCCCACCACACTTTATGCTAGCACATGTCTAAATGAGTAGAACCCATCATGGTCCTTCAATAGTGAAACACCTCATAATCCAAGTGATAGAGGGGGTCAACTTAGTATACCATCCAATGAGTGTTAATGGTTTCCATCACAAATCACTATTAGATAAGACTAGTTTCTCTATGGATCAACCCAATCCCATTGAAAAATAGAGTAGACCTATAAAAAAACAATGTTAATTTTAGTTATATAAAATAAATAAATAAATAAAATAAATATGATATGATAATGGATATTTGTGTCCATCATGTGCGTTTTGATTTAAATTATCACTTTTAAAAGAAAACATGTTTTTTAGTAATATTATATGCATCGTGTGTCATATTGATGTTCAGTTAATTCTTGCATATCAAAAATGAATAATTGATTATTATCTTAATGTATTAAGACAATTTAAGTGTAATATATCAATTTTGAGTATGTAAAAAACATTTTGAACTAAAATTTAGCTTTTAAAATGAAATTATAACTTTCATTCATATCAACTACATAATGTATTGAATTTATATGAGGTTAATTTCTACATATCATAAAGTAATTATTGACCTTTATCCTAATGTATCAAGAAAATAAAAGTTTATTTTTATAAGTAATTGGTCCTTATTCAACCCATAATTTCATTTTTAGAAAATAATTCACTTTCTTTCATTTCAAAAATCTTTTTAGATTTAGAGTTTTATATAATCAGGTTATAACTCTTACATAACAAACCCATATAATAAATATTGAATAGTTCATCTTAGTATAATTTTTCACACAATACAAAACTTTTGAAAAGAAACTTGTTTAATTTTCATGAAAAATATATATGATTTTTCAAATTGACTTCTTATATGTTCTTACTCATCCTTAAAACTTGTTAAAAACATTTAAAAACATGGTATAATCACAAAAATATCAGTAAGGAACATAAAAAGCAAGAAAGAAGTCCATTTTTAAACCATGAGTTCATAAAAGAGTTGGATTTTAATATAATAATTTTTTCCTAAAAATAATCATTTACTTACACATAAAGTTAGTACATAATGGAAAAACCATAATCTTGAGTACCCTTGAAAAACATTTTCTTAAAAACATACATTTTTACCTTAAAAGTGAATTATCCTTACATTAAAAAAATATATTATTAGATTATCTTTTGAAATCAAATGATTTCCATGAAAACTAATTTTCAAGCATATAAAATTCATATAAGTTCCTTGGGAAATGATTTTAACAAAACCATTACTGGAACCATTCCAAGAACTCATATAATTAGAATAACCATTACAATTGACTTCCACCATAATTATCTAGAGAACATAATCATTATTCAATGCATTAGAGAGATATATCGAGCTCACCCAACCATCACTATAAAAAAATAGCCATATAGTGGTTTTTTAAACTGCCGCTATATGCTTCTATGATGGTTTCATAAAACTACCACTAAATCGAGTTTCGACATCCAAAACGTGGAGATTTCTTCAATTTAGTGGCTGTTTATGGAAAGTTTCATAGTAAAAATATTTAGGGACAGTTTTGGTGGTTTTAGTAGCAGTTTCATGTGAAAAAAATTAATGTATTTAGCGGCAGTTTTAACCGATGCTAAAAAATTTCCATTTTTTACATTAAAACCACTACTAAAACCACCAAAACCACCACTAAATAATAACGAAAATTTATTTAGCGGCAGTTTTAACCACTCCCGATAATAGAATATCAACCTATAACAGAGGTTTAAACCACCACTAAATATAGTCCATTTCATTAGTAGCAATTTAAATCGCCGCTAAATGTAGATTTACAAATAAAAAAATGATGCATATTCTGTAGCCCCAGAACTGGTACCTTGAAAAAAACCATGTACAGAGAACATATAACAGAATAACCTAAATCATCTAACAATTTTCATTAGTCAATAATATAACAATGTTTCATAAAAAAACCGTGTACATAGAACATATAACAAAATAATCTAAACCATATCATCTTAACCATCTAACAATGTTTCATAGATCTAAATCTAAGACTTTAAACAGTATAGAACCAATGTTTGATCTGTAAGAATTCAAACCACACAACATGAAATTTTAATCTATAATACTTTAAACTACCTAGCCTAACATTGAATATCTTGGAATATTTTTTTAATGAGAATGATATTCTATCCCTTTATTGATAGTAATTTCTATTCTAATGATGGTTATCTACCACACTAATTTTCAAAACTACATATGGATAGATTCTAAGTTTCATGGGATACAAAGAGATGCCAAAATATCATATCTTAGTCCCATCCCAAACAATAACCAACCTCAGGGCCTTCCCATTGATAATGGGATTGAATCTCTATTATATATAGGCTCACTCAATGTGCTCAAGAACATAGTGGCGTAGCTCTCAAAGTGTTGAAATCTTCCAAAAAATCACCTAATGTTCACCTCCATACTTTAGGTCTCCCTCAATTTGGATCCCCATCATCCTCCAAGTATTATTCTCTCCTATAGTGATGGAACTTGGCCAAAATAGGCTCAACTACCATCTAGGGTACACACCTCAAAGGATCTCTTATGAGAAGTGATCATTCCCATGTTTCGAATGTGGTCAATGGTAGACCCAACATTTATGGTCCCCATCCTTGAATGACATGACCGCGGGGCTTGTGTCTCCAACATGAATATAATTAATCAAATAAAAAACATAATAGTTAGTCCAAAATACTAATATACACATCCTAACATAACTCAAATGAAAATATTAAATATATACATCTTCCATATGGAACATAGATTACTTCATACTCCACCAACTTCATACTCTGCTAATTCTAGACTCACTACCTTATTAAATAATCAAGACATGTCAAATTCCGATTCCTTTATCAAACATGGGAAATCATGAAAATGTTAGGTGACTACTCTGTGCCACACATGATATATGAAAAGACCCTCTGTTTCCATATTTTTCCAACATATCAACAATACCACTAATCACTCTCCGATGATGAACACTACTTGTCACCCTCTTAACCTCCATCTCTAATTCCTACTACCGGCACCTGTAAGAAAATAATATTGAAAATTAAATAATGTTGTATATTTATATTTAAACTTAAAAGAAATAAATGTTTGCAAAATAAATGATTTTTAAGTTTTGTGATTTACCTACTCACCACCCATCATCGATGCAATATCAACAAGGACAGATCTGTTTGTCTTCTAATATAAACCAACCAACACTTTCTACAGAGTGGATATCTGAGCCCCATGTTCCTGAATTTAGTTTTTCATAGAAATAAAATATCTCTGAGCATCTCAACTACAACCATGAGTAGATGCAGCTTCAATCCCTGATGACCTACTTAAGACCCCAGATGGTAAGGGTCCCAAACCCATCCCACACACTCGACCATGATGCTCCTTCCCAAGAACTTTATTAACTGGGCCATCCTAGGAGACTCAGTAGGACTGCATGGGATTGAAATCCCATAGTTCTTCAATTTTTACCTATAAATCAAATTTAATTCATATTATAAGCAATATATATTAACATAGTGACAACTTATAATAATTTATTATACTAAAAAATGAATTCATACTCCAACTTCTTTGGAAGACTCATTAACAAAACTCCCATAAGTTTTTTATGAACATCCAACCACACCTCTGTTCAGGATTCTTGGTACCCTAAACTTTGTGACTGAATTCAAAAAAGATAAATCAACAATTTAATATATTAAATAGATAATATTATCTTATAAATATTTAAACTAATGAAAATATTACCAGAGTTGATCGGCTTCTAAAAAACGCTTTGACCCCACAATGTGAGGGATGATTTGATTAGCCCTGCTCGATGAATTCTTCCTCGAAAGATCCTAAAATAAATAAAATTTAATTTAATAGTAATGAATTCAATTTCATATCCCTTTCATATACATGTATATATGTAAAATGAGATTAATATAATAATATATATTTAAATACCATGTGATTCTCATCACGATGTCTATCAATAAGAACTTTACATTGCTTTCTAGGTACCCCATTGGGTACCATGTCATACATATGTTGGGCGATCAATGAAGTATCGTTGACATCACTCCATAATCTCCATTTAAATTATTTCTATTTCTTGCCCAGATTTTTCAATGTCCACTTTCATGTTAGCACATTAACAACTGTAAAGTGGAAAACATATGTACACAATAATTCATTTTGAAAATATTTGAATTTAATAACATAATAACATTAAATTAAACCATAGTTTATTAAAATTACTATTATTTATGAATCAAAAACATCATTTTTCCAAGATAAAGGCATATACCTCCAATCATGATACGTAATCGAAAGGGAAACAGACTTCGTGGCCAGTTGGCCTAGAATATGGCCAATTAATCTTGTGGATTCATCTATAGGGACCCCATAGGAATCAAATGGGACAACTATCTTTAGTCCAATAAGATTCCATACATATGAACTTTTCTTATTTTTCTCCATAGTTTCATTGTTTCTATCTTTTATGAACAAATAGTTAGTATAAAAAAGTTTAATAAATTTATTCATATTAAAATTTGTACCTATAATAGTAACCCTCCAATATCCCCATGATGAAATAGTACTATCACCCTACTCCCTCACTGCTAAGTCTACTGAATGAGAAGGCTCTGACTGAGCTACTGATGGTATGCTCATGGAGGGTGTGAGAGATGGTGTGGGGGACAAGAAGATGGTGTCTCAGATGCTGTAGGGAGGGAAATAGATGGTTCACTATCTGTCGGTGTGGTCGATGGCACTGTATAATGCTTCCTCAGAATTCCTATCATTTAATCAAATAAAATTAAATTCATAACATATATTTCAAAAAAATTACGTAGAAAAAAATTTATAAATGATAATAGATGAACAATACTAACAAATAAAATATTTATAACAATGATAAATAATGAATCATTTAAATAAGGTTTTCTATTGCCTTCTTACTACAACTGGATGTATAAACTTCTCTTGAAGATTCCATCCAAATATTTGTTGTATTTATAAAATATCCACAAATGTCATCAAATGTTTTCTAGGTCTAAAATGAAGCATCAAAGAAGGTTTTGTTCAACATGTTGATATATAGTTGAAAAAGACTAAGAAAAGACACAATGTCCATAGTAAATGATGAAATGGTTGATAGGTGGGGTATCATATAAAAATGGTCAAATCCAAAAGGACTATGCCCATGGTGTGAGGAACTTTGAAGGCCTAATAGTTATCTAGGCTATATAGTGTATATGTAGTGAGGGGCAGTGTTCTAGGTAACATTTAAATTGATTTGGGTTTCACCATGATACAACATTGAATAAAATATTTCATACTCCATATTTTTATGTGATTGGAGTAATATGTGAAATAAATAAATGAATTCCATATATAAGAGGATGCATTGAAACCATATTTTCTACATTTCATGATGGATGAAAAACTATATAGGATATTCCTATGATCTTTAGTAGAAATATAAATTCAGGTATCTCTATGTAATAATGAAAGTGTTGTGTTTTAATAGGATGAACCGAGTTTCAGTGGTTTCAGAAAACTATACATGTCTATGCCCAAGTAATAGAGTAATATTTTTTATGAGTAAATGTTAATTAGTCATATGAGTCATCATGACCAAGTAATAGAGTACAATTTTTTATGATTAAATGTTTTCCCCCTTTTTAGTACACCATCATTAACACATTAATTCCTAAGTTCATAAACTCCTAATTCTAATTTATTGATTCCATAACCCTATATTATTTTTAATGGTGTAGGTCCTCCTAGGAAGACCATTTCTGTTGGTTTTAAACACTCCAGTGTCATAAAAACTACTCTTGAGGGGATCAACTTAGGTCCAAGAATTATGACCATAAACTATTTATAGCACCATAGTCCATGGTCTATGACATTACACTAGGATTCATATTTCAAGCATTATTACCTTAGACTATATGCAACTATTTGGTCCAAGTATTGTGATCCTAAGCTATTTTCAACTTCTTAGTTTGACTAGTATGACCATAAACTACAAAAGGAATGAAGAAAAAATGTATGTGAGTTTGAAAACCATAATGGAAACCTGAGACAGAGTTAGAATCCCCTTGTCAGGTCACTCCCATTACTTAGGAAAGAATAAAGTGATAGAATAAAGAGGTACAAATACAATAGGGACCCACTAGGGACCCCTATAAAATTTTTTCTATTTTATTACATAATTTTTATATTATATAGTGAATGAGGGAATCATAAATGAATAAATAAAAATTAATAAAAACCATTCCCTGTGTATAGAGTAAATGGAAAAGAAACTACGATCATATGGACACACATCCAAAAATGATATATAAGTAATATATGAGAAGATTCATATGCATACATTGTTAAATATCTCACAGTAGGTTAATCATATATAGAAATAGGTTCCAAAAATATAGTAAATAAATAGATACTAGAGCCATCAAAATATTACTCAGTGTCAACTCTGATTTTTCTCTTCACACTCTTCTTCTAAACTTTCTTTGATATACACCATTCATCATTTGAACCTTTCCTTTATATGAATCATGAAATATAATGTTTACAGAAACAATTAAAGTTCACATGTTGGGTGTGGGTATAAAATACTCAAATGATTTCCACCTATCTCTCCTGAACATATTTAGTGGTACACTAATATATGCATATGTAAGCATCATGTAGTGTTTTATACCCTTCCTAATATGTAATGATAAAAAAACACAATCAATTTCATACATGGTAATGTAAAAAATATGTTTAAAACCACTACAATGCATCAAAATTCTTACTAGGCACCATACAACTCATACTTACTTGCATTAGGTCACTCCTTGGTTAATCATATGAACCAAATATAATTTTATAAGGTAACCTGTTCTCAAATTCCACAAAGGAGGGAAAATAACAAAACCAGTAAATTAAAGAAACATACTTTCATATTTAGGAAAGAAGAGTAATGTAAATATCATATAATAATAGGGTAACCTCCTTCCATAACCATGATATAAGGGTAAAGTACCTTATATTCTGAACAAGTGTAACCTCCTTTCAAAATCATTGCATAATGGTAAATAATTAACATGGAATTTTTTAGTTTAAATAGAGTTAAACACATAATCATAAAGAATATAATCACATCAGGCTATATAAATATAGAATCATTTAAATGTAAAATTTATCTTTCATATCAGGCCATAAAACACAGAATCATGTTGTAAATGAAAGCATACTAATGATGGGAAGAAATAGGTGGTTAGGTGAGGGATTTAGAGGGATGGTGAGGTGAGGCATGATGAGGAATAGTGAGGTGAGGTGTAGCGAGGGCTAGCGAGGCGAGGCGTGGTGAGGGACGGTGAGTGGCGACGATGGGTGGTGATGGGAGATGATAGGCGATGACAAGGCTAAGGATTCAAGGAGTCAGTGGGGTGGGGGGGGGGGGGGTTGGGGGTGTCGGGGGGGGGGGAGGTGTTGTGTTTTTAAAAATGTTTAATCGTTTAGTGTCGGTTTATAAAAAACCGCCCCAAAATTATTTAAAAAAATTAACAGTGATTTAGTAAACCGTTTCTAAAAACCGTTGCTAAACTCTTAGTTTTGCGTAGTGAATAAAAAATGTCCAAGGATCATAACATGTATAAAAAACATAGAATATTTAATTTACATCATCAAACTCATAAAAATATACTTTTGAACCCATAATAAAAAGCATTTTCATTATTTATATAAAATAAAGAAAATGTCATTTTCTTTTGATACTTTTAAAAAATAAAAATTCAAAAAATATTGAGAAAGAAAATTACCATGTAAAATTATAAAGTAATATTCAAACAAAATAAATTTCATGATTCAAGGAAAATCAATTCATGCCCTGTACATTAAAATAGAAAAATTATTTTCCTTTTTATAATGAAAGTCAAAACGTTCCATATAAAATATGTAAAAAGATTCCTTTTGAAATCCTTTGAAGGAAAGTAAAAGAGATATAAAATGTAAATTTTAATTCATTAATGTTCATATAAATAGATTCATAGTAAGTATTTTTGAGAATATGGTCATGGAAGATAAATACTTAGAAAATAAATCTTAAATAATTTAAAAACATGTTTTAAGTGAAAGGGTCTCTTACCTCGAGTCTAACTCATCATGTACATTCATTATCTTCATGAATAATAAAATTATGTTAATTATTTACTTTATTAATAACCATTTAAAGTTTATTATTCATTTAATTTTATTTATTATAATTTTATATTTAATTACTTAACCAATTAAGTTCACATCAAACATTTTGATGATGTTTGGTCCATAAGTCCAAAATGACTTCGGTAAGTTAATTACGGTCAAAGATGTCATTACTACCTCATATAAAAAATAACAATAATTAAATTATTATCATTTTTACACATCAATTATACTTTTAAAATAAACCATTATTGATGGTTATGAAAAATGAACTACATTACAACCATGGAGGCGGTAAGTCATACATACGCCTGTGTAATATTTCCATTTTTCAATGATCATGATGAAACAAATATAATTATTATTTTATATTTATAGAATTATTATTATATAAAAAATATCATATTATAACTTTAAATACAATTCTTTTTAGTATCCATGTGAGTTGGTTATGAAAACTAAATCAAATCACTTTATGGAGGTGGTAATCCACACGTACGCACAAACAATGTTACCATTTTTCAATAAATGAAATATTAAGGAAATAGATGATATATTATCATTAAATAATGATAAATATTTCATGAATATAACATATATACATTAAATACTTCATTATAACCAGCTATAATAGCCAGTGATGGAAAATAATTATATCAGTTTGTGAGGCGGTTGTCCACTGTACACACGTACAATGGTTTCGTTTCCCATTTGATGGTAGATAGAGATGGATATAGATTATGAAATTAACATTAAAACATTCCAGTATACTTAAGATAATGTTTTTATTATTTCATAATGTTTTATGATTATTTTAAGGAGTTATAAAAAGAAATAAAATGAAAACACTTGGTTGGGAACTATACCTCTTCATCGAACAACCTCTTTAGGTTTACACCCAAATCCACCATATGTTGATTTTATAATAAAAACAAGTACTATAGGGAATGAGGAGGGATGCAAGGTAGTTATTTGGGTAGGTGTGAAATGAAACAAAAGTATTTTTAAGTGTTTAGAAAAGAGGATAGGAGGTTCCCTTCTATAAATAAGGGGAGAGACACTTTTGGAATTATATAAAGTATTAAGTTAATATAAATAAAATTTCTAGAAAAATAATGGAACAAAATTAATAAAATTAGAATATATTATGAGTATGGGTTTAAATAATCTCATATAATCAAATTTGGTTAAGTTTGTGAGATGTTTTTCCCTTATTTTTTTATTTAATCCCTATTAACCCTTTTGATGACTACCATGATCACAAAGGTTTTTTACTATTTAGGGGTCAAGATAGTTACTATAAAAGGGAAATTTACAAATAAATGGACCATGGTTGATATTATAAACCTTTTTCAATTCAATTGGTTAAAGATATGATTTAATCTAATTTTAAATCATTTATTAAACATTATTTATTATAAAATATCATTAATGACATTTTTGAAACTATTCATTTAATTTGACTTTGAAAACAACATGACATAAAAGTAATTAAAATATAATATTTAAAAATATACCTAAAATTTTACATTTATCTAACAATTCAAGGAAAAAATAATTCATTCAAATTATATTACTTTTAATATTTTTAAAATCATTTATTTTATTTTTTTATTAATTGAATATGTATTGTGTTTGTGTTGTGTAAGCATTTAAGGTAATTATTTCATAAATAAAAATAAAAAAAAGATTTATAATGATTAAAAAAATAATTTATATTCTAAATAAAAATTTATTACCTATTACAACTTCTTTTTTGAAGAATAAAATGAATTTACTAAACAATTAGGGGCCAAATTAATGATAATTAATAAATACATTTGTATTTTTTAGAACTTTAATATATATTTCACAATTTTTTTAATTCTATTCATACTTTATAATTCAACAGTTAGGTTATAAGAGTTATATTTAAATAGTAATATTGTGTGGTTCATTTAAGCTCTATGTTGTGTATCTTGTATTCCATCGAACATAGTATTATTTTTAAAATATCATGATATTAAATTCCTGTCATGACCTGTCCCCCGGGACCTGTATCGTGACTACCCCAAGGCCGCCTTCCATAGGTCAGGGGTTGGCGACTAACACCAAAGGCGTAAATCCCTAAACTGGGAAGGAATTTCCTTTATAACAATAATCAAACACAACAGAGTACGCAACTGGAAGTAAAACACTAAGAAAAACTGTATACAAAAGAGAGTGATGAAAGTAAAGGGGGCTGAAAATACAAGCCCAATAGTAAAGTACAATACAACTGTAATGCTAGTAAAACTGAAGAAAAGAAGTAAAGAAGCTACAGGGTCATCCACCGGGGTTCCCACCTGAAGGGTTGGTACATATGGCCTCCTCAGCACCCCAAGTCCATCAGTCTACTCCGTGTACATATCGCCGAGTGGTCCACCTCTGAGTACCATCCTGTTCTACTACTCTCGGCCCCGATCAGCGTTGTCCGTCGTCTACAACCAACACAATGAGGTGCGGGCATAACCCGTGTAGGGGTGAGTATAACGATACTCAGTAGGGACCCAAAAAACCTCAAGGTCTCACCAAAATCTAAAAAGGATAACCACAAAGTATGAAAACAAAGGAAAAACCATACTTAGCTATATGCCCACACATATACCTAGGGTTATTTAGTAACCCATCTCAATCATGAGGAAAACATGAAAGTCATTGACTCAGCTCAAAACTAGGATTTTTCAGTGAAGTATAGAAGTACAAATGATTAGTCGCGAAGCTAGATCATCTTATTCTGTCAAGAGGCACTGATTCTAACCATACAGAGTCTGAACCACACAGAATTGATAGGTACTAACCCCTACAATGACCCACACAGGATCTGACCCACACAGGATCGGTATGCGCTGACCCACAGAGGATCACTGAGTGCTGACCCACACAGGATCGGTATGCGCTGACCCACACAGGATCCCTGAGCACTGACCCACATAGGATCTGACCCATATAGGATCGGTATGTGATGACACACACAGGATCGCTGAGCACTGACCTCCGTATGATCTGTCTCCAACCTCCGCCTCACTATCAGCCACTGGATTCCTCACACCTGGTGCACTCGAGTTCCGTAGAAACTTCCCTCTAGATATTGGTCGTACCTCAACCACCTCTAAACTCCACAAAGGAGTAAACCAAATGACCTCCATGTCGTAAGGGTTCCAACTCGACAGACGGTGCGTCAATCAGACGCTCAGTTTGTGAGTTATTGGCATTTCCATTCTAGGGAATCAGTTGGTTTTTAGGTTCAAACCAACCTGTTCATACTCCAATTGTGTCCAAACCTCAATTGGGGTATTCCAATAAAACTGTCTCGCTCCAAGTCTTCCATTGCTGTAGGAGGTTCGTCAATCAGACACCTGTAACCCAAGATTGGGGTGAAAAGGTGTAAACTTTCCAAACGGGTCCGGGTCCGGTCTGACCCAGTTAAACCCACCCGGTCCATACCGGGGTCCAACCGAGTCTGCTGGTCCGACCCAGTCCAAGGAAGCGGCCTGGCCCGAGGGGGCGGCCCAGCCTGAGGGTGGCCCGGACAAGGGCGCCCCGACCGAAGGCGGCCCGACGGCCTTCCCAAGCTGCGCTCAGGGGGGAGGCGCGTGCCCCCTGGCACCCGAATGACTTTTTCATTTGAGTGTGAGCTGAAAAAAGTGCCAGGTGGAGCCGGTCTAGCACAAGCGGGACCCGATGGGGTCCCGCACCTCCTGGCTGGCCCGAACGGCCAGCCGCTTCCCACTGTGGCGCGGAGCGACGATGCTGCGCCCCTCCACCACGGTCCGCCCTGACCAAGGCCTTCTGCTGGCCTCTGCGTGGTGTGACAGCGCCGCGCGCCTCCACCACGACCCGTCGTGGTTGCGGCTCTCCTTCCGCATGGCACGGTGGTGCCGCACCCTCTTGGCGACCCGACGACCTTGCGCTTCCGGTTCCTTCGCGGTCGGCTTGATGCCGACCGCCATTGTTCCACCTCCTCCATCAACACAACGAGAACAACAATAAGGGGGAAGGGTCGAACCATGTTCGTGCGGCCTGATCCCTCCTCGTTAAGATGATATCAATTGGAAACAAGGAGAAAAACAAAGAGACAAATAATGAAGGGTAAAAACTCATACTTAATTCAACTCAAATCCCCCTACATTTTGATTCGTCGTTCGACACTCGTTGTTTGTTGACGAAGTCACGAAAGGAGGTTGGAGGAGACCGTGCTTCGTCACTTCCGCCACACGTCCTCAATTCCAAACTGTGTTGGTTCATTGACGACGTTGCGGAGGGTTGATTGGTTGGTGGCTAGAGAAGAAGTTGAGGAAGAAAGAGCATCACCGACGTTCTTTGCGTTATTCGATTTCTTCGCATTCTTCGCATTCTTCGTGTTCTTCGCATTCTTCGTTGGGAAATTTTCTCCCTAGCTTTCCTCTCAAAGCCTCCACCAAAAAGAAGATTATGCCAAGAAAAATAATAGGAGATTTTGCCTATTATTATGTTGGCATGTAATTCAAAATTGATGAATTAAGTGAGTGATCCCCACCTAATTAAATTTGTGAGAGGTGTAACATTTAATTAGGTGGATGGAAAGAGGCTCCCCCTCATTTAAGAGGGAGAGGTGGGAGGTTTTATCCTCCATCATCAATAGGGTTTGGGTGGTCCCCACGTTGTAACCTCTCGCAGGAGGTTATGATCTGGTGGGCCCCACCACCATAAACTCTCATGGGAGGTTGGGGTGTGGCGGTCCCACCATCAACTCCCAAGTGGAGGTTCCAACTACCTGCACACACATGGAGGCTCAAAAATAAATTAAAGTGTTACACTTTATATTATTTTTTTTAATGAAAAACCAAAAACTAACTTTCATTCTCATTAGAACGTAACTACGGTGAAGGTATCACTAAGTAATCACCAACACTGCGAGTTCAACGGTGCCCTCAGATTTCAGTTCTGAACACCGGTTCAAAAGATATAAAACCCAGCTCATACGTTTACTGAACGTACCTGAACAAAACTTCAGAAATTGATTCTGGGAACACCGGGCCTCAGATTCAAGCGCCGTCAAAAACTGCGGACTTGTAAAATTCCCATGAATTTAAGAAAAAAAAATTCCACGGAATTTCTGTGTCTTTACATCCTCCCCACCTCAGGGATTTACATCCCTGTAAGCTACAACTCCCATTAAGGGAATAAATGGGGGTACTGATCACGCATCTAAGCCTCCCACTCCCATGTGCTCTCCTGGAGATTCCCGTGCTGCCAGCGAACGCACACCAGAGGTATCAATCGTCCATGTAGGACCCGCTCCTATCGATCCTCAATCTCCACTGAAACCTCCGTGAAAGTCACACCGTCATCGATGTCCAGCTCCCCGTGGTCAATGATGTGGGATGGTCCGTGCACGTATCTCCTCAGCTGAGATACGTGGAAGAAGTCGTACACCCGATGAAACTGAGGTGGAAGATCTCGGTGGTAAGCCACCTCGCTTACTCTGCTGAGAACCTGGAAAGGTCCGATGAAACGTGGAGATAACTTACCATCCCGGTTAAATCTCCATAGACCTCATCGAGGTGAGACCCATAGAAAGACATGGTTTCCATCCTCGAACTCCAGAGGTCTACATCTCCTGTCAGCATATGACTTCTGCTTGCTCTGTGCAGTCTTCATCTGCTCCTGGATAATCTGCACCTTCTCCATGGTAGCGCATACCATCTTTGGTCCCACTAGTTCTGACTCCCCTAAGTCTGTCCAGCATAGTGGCGATCTGCAAGTTCGACCATACAAGGCCTCAAATGGTGCCATACCGATGGTGGAGTGATAACTGTTGTTGTAGGAGAACTCCACCAAAGGTAAGTGATCCTCCCAACTGTGACTGAAGTTGAGGACACATGCATGGAGCATGTCCTCGAGGGTCTAAATGGTCCAATCAGTCTTTCCATCTGTCTAAGGATGGAAGGTGGTGCTCAAGTGAAGCTGTGTCCCAAAATCCTCCTACAACCCCTTCCATAGATGGGAAGTAAACCATGCTTCACGGTCAGAGAAAATAGAAGAAGGTACTCCATGTAAACGCACAATCTCCTGCACATAGAGGCATCCCAAGCTTTCTACTGAGCCCTGCTCTCTAATCGGTAGAAAGTGGACCGACTTGGTGAGTCTGTCAAAGATCACCCATATCAAATCATGAATCCTGGATGTACGTGGAAGACCCATCACAAAGTCTATGAATATCCCATCCCACTTCCACTTTGGGACATCTAAGGGCTGAATCAAGCCTGCTGGTACCTGGTGCTCCACCTTCACTTGCTGACAAGTGAGGCAACGTGAGACAAACTCCACTACCGCCTTCTTCATACCTGGCCACCAGTGCTATCGTCTAAGGTCCTGGTACATCTTCTCCTCTCATGGATGTACCGCTAAAGGGGAAGTGTGGAACTCCCTCAACACTTCCTCTTGAATTGCTACTGGTACCATGGTATGTCCTCTAAAGAGGATGACATGCTCCCCACCTTCAGAAAATCCATCAGGTGCCTACCCTGTGGATATCTGAGCACATCGCATCTCACAGTCAGTGTCCCCATACTGCGCCTCCCTGAATCGCTGAAGTAGTGGAGGAGTGACTGTAAGAGACTGTAGATAGGCTACTCCATTCCTATCCACAAAGGATATCTGCAAGGCAGATATCTGTTCTGTCACCTCTCCTAGCAGCTGTATACCAGTCCTCCTGCTGAGAGCATCTACTGCAACATTCCCCTTCCCTAGAGTATAGACTATCTCAAAGTCATAGTCCTGGAGGAACTCAATCCATCGCCGCAGTCTCAGGTTCGTGTCCTTCTAAGAGAAGATATACCCGAGACTCTTGTGATTAGAGTAGACTGTGAAACGATTTCCCATCAGATAGTTCCTCCATATTTTCAAGGTGAAGATCACTGCTGCTAACTCCATGTCATGGGTAGAATAGTTCTTCTCATGCTATCTTAGCTTCCGAGAACCATACGCAATCACAGCTCGTTCCTACATCAGGAAACATCTAAGTCCGGTCCTTGATGCATCGCAGTATACTACGTACCCTATGCCTTCCCCTGGAAGCCTCAAGATGGGGGCACTAGTCATCCTGTACCTCAGCTCCTGGAAGCTCTGCTGGCATCTCTCCGTCCACACGAAGGGTTTCCCCTTCTTTGTCAAGGATGATAGTGGTGCTGCAACTCTAGAGAAGTCTGGAACGAATCTCCAGTAGTATCCGGCCAAGCCCAAGAAACTCCATACCTTCATCACACTCTTGGGTGGCTGCCAAGAAAGTACCACTTCAATCTTCGCTGGATTTACTGCAACTCCAGCCTTTGAGATGACATGTCCCAAGAAGTGAACCTCTTGAATCCAAAACTGTCACTTCGATAGCTTACCATAAAGCTGGTGCTCTCAGAGTGTGTCCAGTACTACCTGGAAATGGTAGGCATGCTCCTCCTCAGTAGTTGAGTAAATCCGAATATCATCGATGAAGACTACGACAAATAGATCGAGGTAAGGACGGAAGATCCTGTTCATGAGACTCATGAACACTGCTAGAGTATTGGTTACGATGAAGGGAATAACCAAGAACTCATAGTGGATGTAACGACACATAAAGGCCATCTTTTTCACATCCTCATATCGAAATCTGAGCTGGTGATAGCCTGATCTGAGGTATATCTTTGAGAACCACCGAGCTCCCTTTAGCTGATCAAAGATGTCGTTAATCCTCGGGAGTGGGTACTTGTTCTTCACAGTTACCTGGTTCAGGCGACGGTAGTCGACACAAAGCCTCAAGCCCTCATCTACCTTCTTGGCGAATAGAATCGGGGCTACCCAGGGAGAAAAAATAGGCCAGATGAATCTATTTCCCTGCAAGTCCTCTAGCTATACCCGCAGCTCGCGAAGCTCAGCGGGAGCCATCCAATATACTGGAGTAGATATTGGTGCCATCCTGGGGTATAAGTCTATATATAAGTCCACCTATCTGTGAGGAGGTAGTCCTGGAACACCATCAGGGAAAACATCCGTGTACTGGTCCACCACTATAGGATAAGTCGGAATCTCCACATCAACTGCTTCGAGGGTAAGGTAAGACAACTGGTGAGTGATCGGCTGCACCCTCCTCTGAGTAAGTCCGTCCTATGCTGCAAAGGTTCCCTTCTCACCGGTGAAGGTAAACCTGGTCCCATCTGCACGGAAACACCACACTTTGCACCTAATACAGTCAATCTTAGCATGGACTGTAGATAACCAGTCCATACCCAAGATGACGCCATAAGGCCTTGATGCCACTACAAGGAGATCCCAGATGAAGCTCTCTCCTCCTAGAGTAAGTTCACACTACCAACACCAGTGTGTAATCATCGAGTCTACTCCCGTAGGAGTCTCTATCCGTAAGGATCGAGCCAACAACTCCGTCAGAATCTCCGAGCTCCGAATGAGGGTAGTGGATATGAAAGAGTGACTGAAACCTGTGTCTATAAGAACTGCAGCTAAGGTGGATTAGACATAGACAGTACCTCGAATCATCTCCGGAGCATCGTGGTCATAAGCCTCAACTTCCTGAAGTTGAGGTCTCCCCTGTCTTCCAGCTTCCTACGGTCGGGGTGGTCCTCCTGGTGGTGGTGGTGGCAACACCTCAAAACGTCGTCCACCGCCAACTACTCGACCAGATCCTCTTCCACATTCGCCTGCACCCTACGGACCGCCTCGATCAAACCTCTGCCTCTAACTAGGAGGTACCTCAACTGACTGCTGATCATCTATATGGTGGGTTGGATAGTCATGTGCCATGTGACCCTGCCCGCCGCATGAGTAGCACTATCTGCTCCTGGCATAAGTGTCTCTGCTCTGTGTGCTCCGCACAACCAATCCCGAGTCATGCGGTCGACCACCTATGGGTCTGGTCCTCTTGGACCTCTGTGTTATATGTCTACTGCCAGCTACAGAAGACTCCGCTGCATGTCGACTAGTAGTTGGTCTCGCTTCTAGTGACTGCTCAGTAAGTAAAATATCCACTAGGAGGGATCTCTCTAACACCCCTACCTGCGTCAGGATGTTGAGGGAGATCATCGAGGCTCTGATCTCTCACCTGATCCCCTACTTGAAGGTCCATGCCCTAAAAAATGGGTCTCGTACCATATCTATGGAGTAGCGAGAGAGGTTGGTGAAGCTTGCCAAGTACTATGCTACTGTCATGCTGCCCTGCTGCAGATGTAGTAGCTCCTTTATCCACACTGCTCAAAGGGTCGCTGGAACAAACTTTGCCCAGAACAGGCTCTTGAAGTCTGTCCAGAGTAGTGTCGCCTTGTTGTGAACCCGTAGCATCAGGTTCCACCATCTGCCTGCTGCTGCCTGATGGAGAATCGTAGTAAGGATCACCATGAGGTCTGCTGGTGTCTCTACCAGCCTGAAGACTCTCACCACAGCCTCCATCCAATCCTCAACCACCCGTGGGTCCGTCTCTCCCCGAAACCTGGGTGGACACTAGAGTTGTAACTCATGCAACGCGCTCAAGCGGCGTGCATCATCTACTACAGGCACTGGTGGCATCGGTGGCCCAATGGGAAGTGGTACCACTGGTGCCTCTACTGGAAGAGGGACCTGCACTAAGGCCTCGTCGCTCGGTGGGCTGTTGATACGTACAACTCTCGGGGCTCTAAATGGTCATCCGTGGGGAGGAATCCTGAAAGAAACAAATGCGACATGGTCAAAAGATTTATACCTAGTGAGCTAACCTAGTTGAGCTGATTTAAGAAAAATTTTAAAGACACACATGTAATCAGTGTTTTCATGCACTAAGTTAGAAATTAGTAGTCAGGTTTCCTGGTGTATGGATACGTCGGCCGCCGCACCAACACTGGACTCCCTGAACTGAAAACCACACTTAGTACTCTTAACACTATTGCTCCAGAGAAAAGAAAGATCAGAGTCGTAAGTTCTGCGGTAGAACCGACCACTCTGATACTAATTTGTCACGACCTATCCCGCGAGACCCGTATCATGACTACCCTAAGCCCGCCTTCCATAGGCCAGGAGATGGAGACTAGAACCAAAGGTGTAAATCCCTAAACTAGGAAGGAATTTCCTTTATAACAGTAAAAAACACAACAGAGTATGCAACTAGAAGTAAAACACTAAGAAAAAAAGTATACAAAAGAGAGTGTTGAAAGTAAAGGTGGTCGGAAATACAAGACCAACAGTAAAGTAAAATACAATTGTAATGCTAGTACAACTGAAGAAAAGAATTAAAGCAGATACAGGGTCATCCAACGGGGTTCCCACCTAAAGGGTATGTACAGATGGCCTCCTCAGCACCCCAAGTCCATTCATCCACTCCATGTACATCTCGCTGAGTGGTCCACCTCTGGGTACTGTCCTGTTTTGCTACTCTTTGCCCCAATCAGTGCTGTTCGTCATCTGAAACCAACACAACGAGGTGCGGGCATAGGCTGTGTAGGGGTGAGTATAACGATACTAAATAGGGACCACGAGACCCTCAAGGCCTCACCAAAATCCAACAAGCATAACCACAAAGAATGAAAACAACAGAAAACCCATACTTAGGTATATGCCCATACATATACCTAAGTTATTTAGTAACCCATCTCAATAATGAGGAAAACATGAAAGTCATTGAATCAGCTTAAAACCAGGATTTTTCAGTGAAGTATAGAAGTACAGATGATTAGTCGTGAAGATAGATCATCTTATTCTGTCAAGAGGCACCGATTTTGACCATACGGAGTCTGAACCACATCGAATCGATAGGTACTAACCCCCGCAATGACCCACAAAATATTTGACCCACATAGGATCAGTATGAATTGATCCACACAGGATCACTGAGTGCTGACCCACACAGGATTACTGAGCGCTGACCTTCGTATGATCTATCTCCAACCTCCACCTCACTATCAACCACTAGATTCCTCGCACCCGATGCGATCGAGTTTCATAGAAACTTCCCTTGAGATATCGTTCGTACCTCGACCACCACTAAACTCCATAAAGGAGTAACCCAAAGGACCGCCATGTCATAAGGGTTCCAACGTGACAGATGGTGCATCAATCAGACGCCCGTTCTGTGAGTTATTGGCATTTCCATTCCAGGGGCCAGGTTGGTTTTTAGGTTCAATTCAACTCGTCCATACTCTAACTATATCTAAATATCAAGTGGGGTATGCCAATAGAACCGTCTCTCTCCAAGACTTCCATCACCATAGGCGGTTCGTCAATCGGACACCCATAGCCCAATATAGGGGTGAAAAGGTGTAAACTGGACAAACGGGTCCGGGTCCGGTCCGACCTAGTCTGACCGACCCGGCCCAACCCAGTTTGTACCGGGGTCCGACCCGGTCCGTGAGTCCAACCTGGTCCAAGGGGGTGGCCCGACCGAGGGAGACCGGGCCTAAGGTGGCCCAACATCCTGCCTTAGCCGTGCCCAGGGGGGAGGCGCGTGCCCTCGTTACACTCGAACGACTCTGCCATTAGGGTGTGAGCCGAAACTGGCGCCAGGTGGCGCCAGTCCAGCACACGCAGGACCCGAAGGGGTCTCGCACCTCTCAGCTAGCCCGAGCGGCCAACCAATCCACACCACGGTGCAACACGACGACGCCGCACCCCTCTGCCATAGCCCGCCTTGGCTGCAACTTCCCTGCTCCGCCGGTGCGGCGCGACGGCGCCGCGCCCCTCTGCCGCGGCCCTCCCTGGCTGCAACCCTCTGCTGGCCTTTGCGTGGCACAACGGTGTCGCGCGCTTCCACCACAACCCGTGGTGTCTGTGGCTCTCCTTCGGCACGGCACGGCGGTGCCGTGCCCTCTTGGCGACCTGGTGGCCTTGCGCCGCCGGTTCCTTCGCAGTCGGCCCGATGCCGGCCGCCATTGCTCCACCTCCATTGTCAACACAATGAGAACAACAACAAGGGGGGAGGTTTGGAATGTTTTTGTGCGGCCCGATCCCTCCTCATTAAGATGATATCAATTGGAAACAAGGATCCCAACAAAGTGACAAAGAAAGGAGTGTAAAAACTCATAATTAATTCAACTCAAATCCCCCTACCTTTTGATTCATCACTCGACACTCGTTGTTTATTGACAGAGTCGAGGGAGGAAGTCAGAGGAGACCGTCGTTCGTCGCATCCACCACACGTCGTCAATTTCGAGCTGTGTCGGTTCGTTAACGACGTTGCGGAGGGTTGATCGGTAGGTGGCTGAGGAAGAAGTCGAAGAAGAAAGAGCATCGCCGGTGTTCTTCACGTTCTTCATTGGTAGCTTTTCTCCCTAGCTTTCCTCTCAAAGCCTCCACCAAAAATAAGATTATACCAATGAAAATAATAGGAGGGTTTGCCTATTATTATGTTGGCATGTAATTTGAAATAGATGAATTAAGTGAGTGGGCCCCACCTAATTAAATTCGTGATAGGTGTCACATTTAATTAGGTTGATGGAAAGTGGATCCTTTTCATTTAAGAGGGAGAGGTGGGAGGTTTTATCCTCCATCATCAATAAGGGTCGGGTGGTCCCCACCCCTATCATTTAATAGAGAGGTTATGGGTTTCAGGTGGTCCCCACGTCGTAACCTCTCACGGGAGGTTATGATCAGGTGGGCCCCACCAACATAACCTCTCATGGGAGGTTGGGGTGTGGCGGTCCCACCATCAACTCCCAAGTGGAGGTTCCAACTACCCGCACACACATGGTGGCTCAAAAATAAAATAAAGTGTTACACTTTATTTTATTATTTTTTTAAAGAAAAACCAAAAACTAACTTTCATTCTCATTAGAACGCAACTGCGGTGAAGGTCTCACTAAGTAATCACCGACACTGCGAGTTCAGTAGTGCCCTTAGATTTCAGTTCCGAGCACCGGTTCAAAAGATATAAAATCCAGCTCGTACGTTTACTGAATATACCCGAACAAAACTTTAGAAATTGATTCCGGGCACACTGGGCCTCGGATTCAAGCGCCGTCAGAAACTGTGGACTCGTAAAATTCCCATGAATTTAAGAAAAAAAATTCCATATAATTTTCAGGTCTTTACAATTACCTACCCCATTAATAAATTGTGTCCTCAAAATTTTAATGTGAGATCTCTAATCAATGATTTTACATTTGAAAATACCTTTTTTGAAATCCCACAACCTAAAAAAAGGATAATAAAACTTTCTCTTGAAAAGATGGAAAGGAAAGTATGAAAGTCACCTAGAATAACACATAAATAGGTTTACAAATAGAATAAAATTATTAGGAATTTAAAATAGGTAAATGTAGGAAAAACATAATGTCTAAATAATTATGGAGAGTGATATAGATCATCGATCCCAAGAAAGTTAATGATCATGAGAAAGTTAATGAGTAAAAAACTGTAACTAAAGAGATGTGAAAAATACCAATGATTCATCATAAATGAGGGTAAGAAGATAACATTTGTTTAAAGATAATTTTCCTAGTTTTGAGGAATTCATTTAAAATATAGACCAAGACCATAAGAAAATATACATACTTGACATGTATAATTTCATCCTTTAATAAATTTCTACCATAATCTAATATTTTTCTCTAAATGATGAGTATTAAGGATGAATTATTTATACATGACTTTCTAAAATCAACTTCTAATTGTTAATATAATTAAAAAAAGGATAAAAATATATTCCTACTATCTTTAGATATTAACCAAAACCAAAACGGTTGGAACAAGATAATTTCCAAAATAAGTTAACCTTCCTATAAAGAAATAATATATAGAATTCAAAAATAACACTAAAGGTTCAACTTAGATCATTACATAAAATAAATAACCCTAAAAATAAAATGAAATCAATAAAATCAACATTAAATAATGTTTTAACCTAAAGGTTGTTTCGTACCTTTCATCTCACATATCCAAAACATAATATCATTTTTACAAAACAATTATTCAGGTTAAAACTAAGGGTTACATATACATCAACAATACATTTCCAAAAATATCATCAATCACCTCAAAGTCCAAAAAATATTTGATCCCATAATATGATTCACATACCAAAAATGGATATAAATTAATCATATATTCTCTAAAAATATGAAAATATTTTCTCTAAAATAACATTACTACCACATAATTTCATATACTTTCCACAATCAACTTAATCTATGTCCATAAAATCTTTTAACTAAAATAAAAATTTCATAATAATCAAGAAATCATGTATGTAAGTTGTAGGAATTGTACCCTTGTCCCCCTTAGGTTGTGGGTTAAAGCCTCACGATATTGCCGGATGCGACAGGTTGTCACCTGTTCTACATGATTTCCTTTTTCTAAAAATATATAATTCCATTATAAATAAAAAATCTTTTGTGATAATAATATTCATAATTCACTTTCATTATGCAATGTTCCAACAACACTAATTATCAAATCCATTTTTTAAACTCCAAGGTTTTCTATACAACTTATTTTTTCCACAAAATCAAATAATATTAATCGACTATTATTTCCTTAATATCAAGAACATATTAACGCAAAGTTTTATTTATCCCTCAATAATATGTCCTTAAATGAATGTCTCTAAAAATTATTACTTTTTCACCACACCAACTTTAAAAGGTATCATTTCCATATTAAATATGTTTCTAAATATTTAAAACAAAACCTACTATAGAATAAACCTATGATATTTCATGATTCTTATCAAAATATCATTGATAAAATACCACTACATCATAATTTTGAAAACTTGATACAAAAACTAATCCTTTATTAAACTTCCCTAGTAAACCTTTAACCATGTTTTATCATCTTATTATTTAATACTACATTCCTGTAAATAAAATTTATGAATTATATCCTTATGATTCATCAATATCAGACCAATCATGTTTTATAATTTAAATATAAGAAATTAATTCACAAATTATTTCCATACATCAGGATTTTTTTGATATTCCCTTTATCTTCTGGTATGATTCCCAAATTATATAAAATAAATGGTCAAGTCTTTATGGAATTTCCCTTTTAAAGTGAGATAAAATATTTGAAATTTTAAAATCAATTGAAAAAGATAAAATGACCCATAAATTTTTTAGAGAAATGAAAAGGTGTTAGATAAGTCAAACAATTTATTTTAGGTGATTTAAATATTACAAAAGATTTCAAAATTATTTGAACAAGATTTTGTAATAATAGGAATAATAAAATCACTAATAATGGATAAGAATATTGTGAAAGATCATTTTCCTTTCATCTTGATAAAAAATTCCTCAATCTATTGAAAATAACATCATTTAAATATGAAATGAATTATTAAAAGGGAAATAATCCATAAGGTTAAAGGCAGTACTATAGAATTTTTAATCCTTCAATTACTTTATGTAGCAGTCAATTTAAGTTGTTATCCAATCCCTTAAATTACCATAATTATCCTTCTAATAATAACTATAATTTACCATAACATACTAAACATTTTGGTTGTAGTTTATTTTTATCTTATGCTCAAATAACATCCCAACCTCTAAATTTATCTAAACCCTTTCCTCTAAAACCAACTATAAGGACCCAATCCTTATTCAAAACATAATTTCATTTTAAGACAAAAAATCACTTTATTTCATTTAAAGGATATTTTTAGGTTTATAGTTTTAGATAATTAGGTCATAAATCTTACATAACAAACCCATACAATACATGTTGGACATTTTCTCATAGTATACATTTTTTATACAATACAAATTTTTTAAAAAGAAATATGTTTTATTTTTGATGAAAAATATTTTTTATTTTTCAGAAGCACTTATTATTTATTCCCACTCATTCTTAAAACCTATGAAAATCATTTAAAAATGTGGGATTAATTCAAAAAGATCAGTAAGGGACATAAAATTGATGAAAGAAACTCATTAGTCCATTTTAAAACCATATGTTAATAAAAAGATTTTTCCTTTAATATAATAAAATTTTATCTCAAAATAATAATTTACTTACACATGAATTCAATACATAAAGTAAAAAAGAATAATCATGAGGACCCTCAAAAAACATTTTGTTAAAAATAAACATTTTTACCCTAAAAGGGAACAATCCTGTAAAATAAATGAACATTAGTTTACCTTTTGAAATAAAATGATTACAATGAAATCTAATTTTCAAGAATTTAAAATTCATGTGTGTTATATGAGAAATAATATTAATATAACCCTTAAAATAACCCTTAAAATTGGAATAACCATTACGATCAACTTTCAACATAATTCTCTATAGAACATAATCATTATCCAATGCATTGGATAGTTATATCGGGCTCACACAATCATAAAAAATGTAAAAGAACCATATAATGTATAAAACACATAGAATATTTCATTTACATCATCAAAATAAAAAAAATATACTTTTAACCCATAATCCAAAGCATTTTCATCCTTCACATAAAATATAAAAAATTTCATTTTCTTTTGATACCTTTAAAAAAGCTAAAAATTCAAAAAATATTGAGAAAATGATTCTATTAGAAAATTTCCATATAAATTTGAAAATTAATCATTATATAAAATAATGGTCATGATGGAAGGAAGATATTTTCATGTCGTATATGTTAAAATAGAACATTCTCTTTTCCTTTTTGTAAATAAATTCAAAACATTACATATAAAATACGTAAAAAGATTCCTTTTGAAAACCATTTAAGTAATGTAAAAAAAGACATAAAATGAACCTTTTAATTAATTTATGTTCAAATAAATACATTCATAAAATGTTTTTTTTATGAATATGTATATAGAAGAAAATTATTTAGAAAATAAATCTTAAAACATTTAAAATGAGGTTTTAAGTTAAAGTGTCCCTTACCTTGAGTCTGACTCGTCATGTACGTTCTTTATGTTTCTGAATAATAAAATTATGTTAATTATTTACTAACTTAATAAAACTTTTAAAGTTTATTTTTCCTTTTATTTTATTTATTACCAAGTTATATTTAATTACTTAATCAATTAAGTTATCGTTGTATGTTTTAACGATATTTGATTCATAAGTCCAAAATGAATTTGGTATGTTGACTATGGTCAAATAGGTCATTAGTCCATAATATATATAATAATAATAATCATAAAATAATTATAATTTTTATACATAAATTATACATTTAAAACTAACCGTGAAATATTTTTATGAAAATTGAATTATGTTACAATCATGGAGATGACTGGTCGTACGTACACATGTGCAACGTTTCTATTTTTCAACAATCATGATGAAAAAAATTTAAGTATATTTTATCATTAAAAAATGATTATTATATCATAAATATAATTTTTTATATTTAAATACACTTATATATAGTATTCATTTTATTTGGTTATGAAAAATGAATCACATAGCTTCGTAGAGGTGGTAATCCATACATACGCACGAACGATGTTCTCATTTTCCAATGAATTGAAATATAAGAAAATAGATGATAAATTATCTTTAAATAATGATAAATATTCCATCAATATAATATATATACATTAAATCAATCATTATAAATATCAATAAGTGGTGGTGATGAAAAATGAATTACATCAGTTTGTGAGGCAATAGTCTACTGCACACACGAATGATGGTTTCATTTCCCATTTGATGGTAGATGGATATTGATATAGATTATGCTATTAAAATAAAAAAATATTAGTATATTTAATATAATTTTGATATTATTTCATCAAGTTTGAATAATATTTTAAGGATTTATAAGAATACATAAAATGATTATGCTCAGTTAGGAACTATACCTCTTCTTCAGACAACCTCATTCGATTTACACATAAAGCCTTACTAGATTGGTTTTATAATAAAAAAATATAATCTAGGAAATGGTTATTGATGTAATAAATGGATTTGGGTAGTTATTGGACGAACAAAAAGGATTTTTAAGTGTTAATAATAGAGGATAATAGGTTCCCTTTTATAAGTGAAGGGAGGAGAACTTTTGGAATTTCATAAAGTATTTAATTAATATAAATTACTTTTCAAGGAAAAATGGCACAAACATTATATAATTAGAATATAGGATGATTTTGGGTAAAAATTATATCATAAAATATTTTTTTACAATTTTAGTTGGTGTTTTTACCCTTATATTTTTATTTAATCCTCTATTAATCTTTTTGATGATTATTGTGATAAAAAGGTTTCTTAATCTTTTTGGGTCAATATAGTTACTATAAAAGTCCAAGTGACCCATAAATGTACCATGTTTGATATTACCAAACACATAACATTAACTTAGTTTAATATATTATTTAATTAATTTTAAATCACATAATAAAATATTAATTTTTATAAAGTATGATTAATGTCATTTTCAAACTATTCATTTAATTTGACATTGAAACAACATAAAAACAAAGGAATTAAAATATAATACTTTAAAAAATCCATAGAATTTTATATTTATCTAAAAAATTTATGGAACATAATGAGTATTTCAAATCATATTACTTTTAATACTTTTAAAATTATTTATTTTATTTTTCTTTTAATTTAATGAATATTGTATTGGCATTGCATAAGAATTTAAGATAATTATTTAATAACTAAAAATTAGAAATAAATTACCATGATAAAAACTAATTTATATTTAAAATAACTATTTCTAACTAAAAATAATTGGATTTTATCCCTGTCACAAAATATTATAGATATTAAAATAAAGAAAGTGAAATTTTTGACTTTATCTTTTACTTAAATATTATAAAGAGAAAAATAAAAGAAAAATGGAACAAATTTATCATATTTTAGAAACTTGAATATAAATTAATGAAATAAACTAATAAAACTAGATAAAGGAAAGAGTTAAGGTCATTTTTTAGTCCTTATTACATTATTTTTAACTTTAATTACTAGATTTACCCTTACTATGGTGATACTTATTAACTATGGTTGCAATTTATAATAAAAAAATAAAAGGGACTTATTTAATAAATTTGGACCTCCTAATTAAAAATATGAAATCTATTTCTAAATATTAAATTCATAGAAGTTCCATAATTTAATTTAACATTAAAATTAAAACGTAAGGATAAACAATTTTATTGAAAAAATTCCCTTTTAAGTATAAAAATGTTTTTATACCAAATTCAAAAATAAAATTCACTAGAATGAACATAATTTTATTATTAATGATATAATAAATCTAATTTAAAACTTAAATCAATTTAAAATAAAATGTAAATTTTTAAATGCTTGAAACAAAAATATAGTTTTCAATAAAAATCAGCATTTTTTACTATTCACTCGAATATCATTTTTTTTAGAAAAATCTCAAAATTTCTCCCTAAGATAATATTAATATCATAATTTAAAAAATAATATTATTTTTAAAAAATAAAATTACTAATATTTTTATAAATTAATTATAATATTCACTCACAAAAAAATAATGAAACCCATTTTTAAAGATGTTTTTTAAAGAATAAAATGACTTCACTACAAAATAAGTGATTAATTACTATGAGTTAATCAATACATTTTTATAGTGTAGGACCTTTATATATATTTCATAATTTGGTTAATCCTATTTATAATTTTTAATTCAACATCTTGGTTATAATGGAAATATTTAAATAATAATATTTCGCGGTTCATTTAAGCTTGATGTTGTGTATCTTGTACACCATCAAACAAAGTCTTATTTTTAAAATATCAATATATTATAGTTTTCTTAAAATTTCAGTTTTAAAATGAAAACATGCACTATGAGTCATACTGACCGCATCATCTTCCAAATTAATTTTCGTTTGATTTCTACAATTCACAAATGAATTATGAATCATTATTATAATGTATAATGGAAATACATCTAATTTTTTTTCTAGTATGTGATGTAATTTTTGAACCAAAATGTCACTTTTAAAATAAAACATTCACTTTAGGTCATATTGGTCACACCACATGTTAGATTGATGTGAAGTTAATTTCTTGATGTCACAAATGAATTATTTATCATTTTCTTAAATTATCATGACAATATGATCCCATTTTATCAGTTTTTAATATTTCATGTGTGGTTTTAGATAAAATATAAATTTTAAACTAAAACATTCAATATTATTCATAAATGAACTTAGCATCTGTCATATTTATGTATGGTTAATTACTAAATGTCAAAAATGAATAAGAAATAATTCTCCTAATTCATTATGATAATCCTAGCATGTTTCCATAGTTTTGACATTGTAACATACATTTTTGAACTAAAATATAATGTATAAATTGAAAACATACAATTTATGTACCCTTTTTCAATCAACACTATGCTTTTAATTCTACAATGAATTCAATATTATGTGTCTTTTTACAAGATTATAATCATATAAAATTAAAAAAAATCACCACTAATGATACACAATGATAAGAAAGTTTAATATATAAATAGTTGATAAACCAAATCTTTATGATCTATGTGAAAAAAAATTATAGATGTGATAGGAAACCACCTCTTCGTGATTTTTTCAATATTCTAACACCATGTATGTTTTCAAACTCATTCTAAAATAAATATATTTCCTTTTTTTATTATGTGAACTGTAGAAAATATCATTAGTAATGGAAAAATATAGTTAAATAAAAATTTAATAAACATTTTAAATGAAATTGTAATTAAGTTATGATTACATATTTGGAGATGCTAAATTGTGGATATCATATAATATATTTTATAAATTTTAAAATATAATAACCCTGATCGACATGATTACATTTTTTAGGAAAGTTCATAAACAATGATAAAAATAAGTAATTTATTTTGATATATGTGTTGATAGTGAAATATTATATACCCTAATACTTATCTACTCATAAAAATACATAGGTTTCTAGTGCACATTGGAAAAACCACTACCATTGTTTTAAAAATAAATAAACATCTCCTTATCATAAGAAAATACTTGCAAAAACATAAAATAAAACATTTAATGTGAAGTTTATTTGTAATTTTTTTATTATGTTGTATTAAAATTCAATAATGGGAATTTTTATGGTTAATTTATTAGAAATATATGAATTGAATAAAAAAATATATAACTTTTGAGTATCCAAATTCATGATAACCATCATCTATAGAGTCCTAAAAAACAAAATGGGATAAGTAATGGAAAAGAATGAAAATACATTTTATATGATTATTGTGTACAGTTTCCCCTACAATGTTTTTTTAATGCTTTCCATATGAGCATAAAAAAATACACAATATAAGAAATACCTGAATATGGGTATTATTTTCCCTATAAAGTAAAGGAAGAAAAGGTGACCAAGATATGCTGATCACGTAACCTGCAACAAGACACGTGATCACATGACATTTAGAAGGTCATTGTAGCACCCCCCATTTTGAGGTATATAACCATTGTTTATGTATTTTTATGTGTATAAAGTGGTTGGGTGGATTTTGTTAGATTTTGGGAGGGTTTTTAAGGGGTTTGAGAAAGTTTTGAAGGTTATTTAAAGTAGCATGGTTTGAGCATGGTTAAGGGAAAACGTGCAGCAAATCCAGGTAACCGTGCTATATGAGACAGAGGGTCTTTGCATGGTTTTCACACAGTTTTTCTAATCATGTGAGGAGGCTATTTAGAGTACCCTTCTAGAAAGTATCATGCACATGGTTAGTGCATAGTTTTTATAACTATGTGAGCTAACCGAGCACGGTAATAACAATTGAGTTTTCAAAAATGATATCACTCATGATTTGTCATAATCCCTCAATTCTTCCTCCCACTCAAGCCTCACTATGGATTATTGGTTCTCAAGGGTTAGAGTAGCTCTCCTACTCATTATGAAAGTGGTTTGAAGGGTTTTCAAGGTGCGGTGAAGGTGATTCCTTTTCGGTAAGTCTCCTCTCTTGGATCTCTCTTGGTTTTCCTTAGATCTAGTTCTCCCTCCCTCTCAGTTTTCTAGATCTACAACCATTACATGTAGATATAGGGTTTTTGTTGCCTAAAATGATGATATTTGGTCTTTTTGATGATAGGGAATGGAATCTAAGGCAGTTTAGTGGAGTTTTTCACCTGGATTTGTGTGCGGTTGTGCGGTGGGTCAATTTCACTGAAACCCTAAGGTAGGTGGATTCTCTCTCTCAAATCCACTTTTCTAGAACTTGAGGCCTTGTTTGAAATTAATTTATTTTTCTTGAAATTAATTGTGAATATAATGTGTGAATCTTGGTGGAAACCCATTGGTGATGATTTGGGGATTTTGGGTAAAATGATATATTGTTGAAAGAGGGGCTTTGTTATGTGATTTTAAAATGTTAATTTTAAAATCAATAATGGTATGAATTATTGAAATTGTTTTATGAAAGATGAATTTCAATAACAATTTTGTTTTATTTAAATATGGTTTGATATGAAAAAAGGGTTTATGGATTTTTTTTTCAATTAATGGATGATTTATTAAAGTGGTTATGGATTGTGTGGGAATGGTTGATGTGCTTAAGGTATTGTTTGGTTGGAATATGTTGTTTTTATATTGATTTGGCCTTATTGGTGTATATTCTTGATTATTTTCTTGGGCATCTTTGCTTGTGTTGACATGGATGTGGAGTGGGTGGGGAGTGCCACTATAAAAGAGGGATGTATAGTAGATGTAAGGTCCACCATCAAATATAAGTGGTCAGTAAGTACCACTAGATTGGGAAATTAGTGTGATGGCTTGGATGAGAAGTTCCACCGTGATATTCTACTGGTTTGTTCATGTGAACCTCTATGGTTAGGATTTTTTGGGTGTTACTATGTAATGTGGAAATTGTTGTGCTAATATCAATTGGTAAAAATTGTTTATGGCATGGTTGTTGGATTTCCTTTTTATTATGGTTAGTTGGGTGGAAGATGTCTTTGTAAGGGTGTGTTTGAATTGTTAGAAATGGTTGCACTATTTTTTGATTTATATAAACTGTTTTATATAATTGTGATAATGGTTTTATCCTAGTGGTGTGTGTAGGGAATTCAATTGGAAAAAACCTACTAAGTATTTGTACTCACCCCATGCTTTGGAACTTTGGTGCTTTTGTAGATGTTGTTTTCTGGGATACAGGTAAAGGTAAATCATCTCCTTCCTTTTGTGGTACCTCGTGATTCTTTAATGGTTTGTGGTGCTTAGAGCTTGGAGCTTGGCTTGGAGTTATAGAGTTGTGTCGTAGCTTTTTGGGGTTTGGTTTTTTAGTCTTATGCTTGGTACTCTGATTATGGATTCTTTTGGTTTGGTTGTATTGGTCTTTTGGTTTTTTTGAGTTGTAAACCTTATTATCATGAATCATGTGGTGATGGTTGGTTATACCTTGTTTTTTGGTTGGTTTATCTTAAGGGAAAATATTTCTCCAATTATTCTTGACCCCATCGACATTTATTGCTAGCCTTTGGAACCTTGGGAATGCCGCTTAAGGCCAAGTAGCATCTCACCGCCTTCTCAAGACAACGATGAAGGGGAGGGACATTATAAGTGGTATCATTTTCTTTGGTCATTGACATCCAAGTTTGTTTGGTTCCTTGGAGTTGATTATCGGTTCGGGTGTTGGCATTCGCTCTTGGTCTATTATTCAAGTAGGGATGGTATCAATGTGTAGTATTGTCAGAACTTGAAATTTATAACATAAAATGGCATTGATAAACCTTTTATGCCGAACATCAAGTTACCAGGGAGTTGGGTACATAAGTGTTTTGGAGACACTTATAGGCATTGGAAATCTCATTGTCATGGGTATAGCCAATGAGATGTGCATGACATGCATGGTAGAAATGAATTTCCACTAGGATTCATATTTCATTGGCATAATGATTTATGTTGTGCTATGGATATATGGATTTCTAAAATATATAGAAATTATTTTCAAATGTGTTAATTTTAAATGTGGATAGTTGTGGTATTTTGAAAAAGGTTCAATTTTAAAAACATGGTGGATTTTTCAGAAATGGTGCAACATGGGAAATGTGAACTTGTGGAAATCTTGGTCGTGATAGTTGAAATGTAATTTAATTTAAATTACAAAAATTTTCTTACTAAGAGAGTGAGACTTATGGTTGTTTTTCTATTGATAGAAATGGAACCGAGTAGGCGTTGTAGAGACCAACCGAAGGAGGATGCTGAAAATGTGGTTGCACATAATCCCCAGGTGAACCAGCAGTTAGTACAGAGTATAGTGAAATATTTCCAAATGGTGGAAGGTGGGAATAAATTAGATGAGCCAAAGAACATGGATTATGTGGTTCAGTTCCAAAAACATAATCCACCCATCTTTAGGGGTGATTCAGAGCCTAAAAGGGAAAAAGCATAATTGAATAGAATGAATAGGATATTTGAATTATTGGAAACACTAGTGGAGCTGAAAGTGAAGTTAACAACTTACATGTTGGAAGATCTTTCCCTTCAGTTGTGGGAGTTGGTGATCCAAGTTGGAATGAACCAAGGTATGACATGGGAGGGTTTTGAGGAATTATTTAATAAAAAATTCTACCCTCATATGTTTAGAATTCAATTTATAACGAATTTCTTCTGTTTAAAGCAAGAGAACCTCTCGGTAACAAAATATGCGGATAAGTTTATGAACTTAATGTGGTTTGTACCTGAGGTGGTGGGTAGTACATCATTGAAGGAACATATTTTTAAAGATGGGTTGAGGCAGGAAATTTGTTCTAAAATAGCGATGTTGTGTATAAGTGATTACACAGAAATGGTGAAGAGAGAAACAATAGATGAACATGATATATTTGGGGCTATAGGTAGGGGAAACATGTTGGTACCCATAAGGAATAGTGGGAACTCTAATGTCGGGTTCAAGGAGAATAGGGACACTTATTTCCATGGGGGGAGTATAGCTCAGAATCCGATGGCGGGATCAGTGAATCTTCTTCCAAAGCCTCAGAGTAAGCTGGGATGTTTTCAATGTGGCTCTACAGGTCACATCAACTAGGACTGTGTGACATAACCTCGAGCATGTCATAACTATAAGAAGATAGGGAATATTTAGTTGTATTGTTGGAATGCTCTAAGGTATGGTGTTCGTGACACTCCTTAGGGGTCGCAGGCATCCTCGACCTCGATGGGATGAGGGTACCAGCATACCCCTCATCATAAAAGCAAAGTTAGTCATAGTGATTCTAGGAACACCACAACTCCTTAGAAGGGTAATAAAGAGTAGAGTGTGGTAACAAAGCAGTTGTTTGGAGCTGAGTAGGTTGTGGTGGATGATCAGTCGGGAACATCCACAATGTAAGGTATGATTCTTTTAAATTTTACCTTGATTCAATAATTGTTTGATACAACTGCTTCACATTATTTTATTTCTTCTCGTGCTATTAGTTTGTTGTGTTTAACTATGGAAGTGATGCTTTCTATTTTAAAACTCCAAACTCCTCTGGTTTAAAGAGAGTGTTGAGCCTTTCTCTGTACAGTATGTTGTATAGTTGTGAATTGGGTTGAGTTGATGTGGGATTTCTCAGTGCTTGATATGGATTCTTATGTTATAATAATTAAAATGGATTGGTTGTCAATGTTTAAGGCTCACATCAACTGTTATGCACGAACGATTAGTTTCACAATGGATGATGGCATCGAACATCTCTTTAGAGGAGAGAAGAATAAAAATATGGGTGCAATAGTCTTGTGGCACCAACTATTGGAATAATCTCATATTAGTTAGCTACATTTTCATTGGAATCAATGAATAGAGTTCATCATAGAATTTTTCTAGCAGTTGCTGATCAGTTTATAGATGTATTTCCTGAAGAATTATTAGGGTTTCCACCCGTGAGGGAAGTGGATTTTATGATTGATCTATTTTTGGGGACCAGTCCTATCTCACTTCCATATTAAAAAATGGAACTAGAATAATTGACGGAATTGAAAGTGTTATTGGAGGAGTTAGAAAGCAAAGGGTTCATCCACCCTAGCACGTCTCCATGGGCAGTGTTGGTTTTGTTTGTTAAAAAGGTGGATGAAACTCTTAGGATGTGTGTTGATTATTATAGGCTTAATCAAGTTACAATAAACAAACAATGTCCACTTTCATACATTTATAATTTGTTTGATCAGTTGAGGGGAGATCAGTGGTTCTTTAAGATTGACTTCCAGTCAGGTTATCATCAATTACGGGTCCGGTAAGAGGATATTTCCAAAACAACATTTATAAGTAGATATAGACATTATGAGTATGTGGTTATGATATTTAGTCTGAATAATGAACCAAAAATGTTCATGGAATTGATAAATCATATATTTTAGAGGTATCTTGATTCATTCATGGTGGTATTCATGGATGATATATTGTGTATTCGAAGAAAAGGGGAGAGCATGAACAGTACTTGGCGGTAGTTCTGGGGATCATGAGAGATCATCGTCTATATTCCAAGCTATCAAAGTGTGACTTTTGGATACAAGAGGTACATTTTCTTGGCCAGGTTATTTCTTCGAAAGGTGTTTCAGTTGATCTGGAAAATATAGAGGCTGTTATTTTGTGGCAACCACCAAAGAATGTTTTCAAGATATGGAGCTTCCTTGGTCTAGCTGGTTACTATCATCATTTTGTTTGTGAATTCTCACGATTGGTGTAATGACCCAATGTTTTTCAATGGAAATTACCTTCTTATAAATATGTCATAAAATCACAATAAAACACAAAATAATGAACTACTATGTGCTAAGTGACCTTTAAACATACGTTTTTCACTTCTATGTTTGGAATTTCTAAAATCTGACATACACGGTTACGATCAGTAAGTTATTTGGAGTCCGACAAGAAAAATTTAATTTTTGGTGAATAGTAACCTACCCTTATGAATAGTATCATACCCTTATGAATAGTGATATACCCTAATGAATAGTAACCTTACCTATGATAATATATAAATAATATTCAAGTTGAAAGTACAATATACCTATATTTTAGAATAAGTAAATGAATGTTTTAAAACTGGTTTTTTATAATAATTTATGATTTTAATTAAATATTATAACAATAATATTTAGAAAATTATTTTTGAAAAATCAATTTCATTTTTGGATTCTACAGATAAAAAAATGATTAGGGTGAATTGTTGAGATTTTTCTGAAATACATGAATTTTTGATGAATAGTAAAATATGATAATTTACGATAAATGCTAAATAATGGATTTATTGAGTCACTGGTGATGATCTACTGATGTAAGTCCAATTGGTTCGAAGTAACATGCATTTATTACTATTCTTGGTCATGGAATACTTATTATTCTTTGTTTTGTGAAGAAATAATAAATTAATGATTATAATATTATGAAATCCCTCCTCTCCTCCACTATAACCCCCCTCACCCCCTCTTCTCTTCACTACTCTCAAGCCTTGATCCTTGCCAATATTCTGACCAAATCTCTCCCCAAGATCCTCCCCATGTCTAAAATCCCATAACCTCTCCGAAATACCAAAACCTCTTCCATTAATAGGTTCTCAAAGGAGGAAGTCTCAAGAGGTAAATTCCTCTTTCCAATTCCTTCATTTCTTTTAAGTTCTTTTCTTTTTGTTTCTTTCCTCACCCCCTTCACACAAATTGTATGATAACTCCAATAAAATCCATGTACTGGAGTGTTTTTAAGATAATTGGATATTTAATTATCTTCTCTCCTTTCCCCACCTTTTATTTGGAAGAAATGGAAGCACCGTTTGAGATGTGCTAATTTAGCACATTCAAGCACAACGGTTTATCAATTTCTATTATCATCTTTAATTTTGGTCATGAAACCATTTGTGTTATGGTTGAACCATATTATTATATAGTTAATATATCCTATTTTGGTTTTGTAATCCTTTTGTACAAATGGTATTAAGTTATAAATCAAAACATTTTCTTTGTAATCGAACCCACCAATTAACAAAAACGGTTGTCACTATGGTTTTATATAATAATTCAACTTCACTCTAAGTAAACAAATTAAATTTAAAAATATTTAATCTTCTGGATGTTCAATAATAGAATTAACTTCAATTATGGACAACCACTTTCATCTTACATGTTTATCGAAACATGAATATAAGTGAACTGGTCATTAAAACCAAGTAAACAAACGAGCCCAAACAATGAAATTGAACCTCATAACCAATAAAAACAGTTATAAATGAACTTAAAATGATTATAATAAACCAATTAAATATATAAGAGTTTATTTAATTATTAATTAATAAACCTAATTTGTTTATTTAGGTCTTTAATTACAAGTGGATAACACCAACAGATTTAAGTTAAGGGATCCTCTCCATTTCACTCTTAAATCAAGATTGTCCTCTATGATATGACTTTTTTATGTGTAATAAATAATGATGGGGTATGCTTATGCACCTCCCCCATACTTACCTCATGTTTTATAAGTTATGAGAAACCCCTTTTATCTCCCATAAATCCCTCTTAGGTACACCCGACACCATGCTGATATACCGTAACAAATTTTACCCGAACCTTGTTTGTTCTTTTGGGTTGCATTATATTTATATATATCAAAATGGAGTTATCTTGTCTATTTATGTACATATTATAAATTCTGTTTAGTTTTAAAAAATTAATTTATGAATACCCTTTCATCACTCTATTTTGTGGATATACATGTTTTTAAAATATTCTCTCCTTAGAACTTTCCGATAAGAAAACCTATTTTAAGGGAATTTCCCAATTTTTTACCCAATTTCAAGTTCAATATATACTCTATTTTAAGCCAGAATTTTATTTATAAAATAATTATTTTTATTATTAAAACCTTCTTGGCTCAATTCTGGTTTTATATAAAATATTTTCCTCTTTTCTATTTTAAAAACTCTGTAGTATTTTTTTTAAAACCACACAAAATTGTTTTAATGCTAATATTTCTCAAATAAATTTATTATGTGTTGTCACTTTTTTTTGACACAAACTAACATATTATATTCATATTTTACCTTATTAACATCCTTGTATGTTCTAACCCCTTTCTTTCATGGACACTTTCATGATATGCTCTTTGGTTAAGCTTTATGTCATGATTGTGGTGCCCAATTCTTTCCATGGGTGTCCTTATGTTTATGTATGGTTGATTATCTATAATTATTTATGTGGAAATAATATTCATGAAAAAAGTTGAGATGAGTGTGCCTAGATAGCGGTCTAATGAATTGGGTAAAGTTAAGTCTCATGATATGCGATGTGAAACAGGATTGGCAGTTAGCCTTGACCTGTACTAAAATGGGAAATGAGATTGGAAGTTAGCCTTGACCCGTACTAAAATGGGAAACGAGATTGGCGGTTATCCTTGAACCATACTAAAGATAAGTTTTATGATTCTTTTACATTTATATGATTCCATGTTTATATGATTCCATGATCATATGATATGATTTTATATGATTCTATGCTCATATGATACGATTTTATATGTTCCATGCTTTAGATATCATTATTTCATGCCTCCTAACTCATGTGCTTAAGACATATCCTTATGTTCAATCCCTTACTAGGATTTTTAGCTCATCCCTTTATTCATGTGTTCCCCAGGTTACCCTGTGCATATGTAAGGGCTCAAAGGAAGTTAGGAGCTCTTTAGGGAGATTAAATAAAGAAATGTTTTTAGCCCCATGTTTTATGTTTTATGTACCTAGTCTTCTAAGAAACTAAAATTAACGATCCTTGACATGTAATTTGATGCATAATTATGCTTAAAATCATGTAATTTTATATTTAAAAGGCTTGGGTTTCTATAATTGGCCTCACTAATGATATCTTTGAAAAGTAATAATATTTCATTTCAATGGAATGAGAAGTGTCAGGTATCTTTTGAAGAGATTAAGGATCTCCTTACAATGGAACGAATCTTGGTTTTTCTAGAACCAGGAAAAGGGTATGTGGTGTATTGTGATGCATTGAGATTAGGGTTAGGGTGTGTTATCATGCAAGGGGATCATGTGGTTTCATATGGATCACGATAGTTGAGGTTTCATGAGAAGAACTACCCAACACAGGATTTGGAGTTGGCGGTAGTGTTTCATGATTTGAAAATGTGGTGTCATTACCTCTTCGGTGAGAAATTCATGGTGTTTACTGATCATAAGATCTTTAAGCATAATTTCCCAAAAATATATTTGAACTTGAGGTAAAGGAGATGGATATAGTATCTCTAGATGTTTAAATTTGACTTGATGTACACAACAGGTAAAGGAAATTCAGTGGAAGATGCATTAAGTATGAATTTGTACGCTCAGGTGGTGAAACAAGTGTCAGATCAGTGGTAGTTGATGTCGGACATAGCTGACATGAGGTTGGAATGTGAGGAACGTGGTGATAGAGTGGATTTATTTCCAGTTTTTATTGATTCGTAACTTGGCTGGTTTGGTTAAAGAGACACAGGTGTTTGATTATGAGTGTTTGGAGAAGAGGTCAAAACGCAATAGTGGGGAGACTATTAAGGGCTGGGTACTGAATAAGAATTTAGTTTTGTGTTTTTAGAATTATATGGTTATACCTGTGTATTTTCAAGAGGAAATTATCAGGGCTTATCATCATTCTTGGTGGGTTTTACATCCTGGAATCTAGAAAATGTATAAATCATTGAAAGCATAGTTTTGGTGGCCTGGTATGAAGAAGAATGTGGATGAGTTTGTTTCAAGATGCTTGAGTTGTTAGCAAGTCAAGGCAGAGAATCAGTGGTCAGTATGTATGTTGCAATCTCTACCTATCCCCATTTGGAAGTGATAATATATAGTAATGGATTTTGTTACAAGTATCCCAAGAATGGTCAGAAAGAACAATACCATATGGGTGATAGTGGATCAACTCACAAAATCGGCCCATTACCTCCCTATTTGTGAATCTCATATGGTGTAGGATCTATCTAAAATATATATCCGTGAAGTGGTAAATTGGAATGGTGTGACAGTTTCGATTATATCAGATAGAGATATGAGGTTTCACATCTCATTTTTGGAAATCCTTACAAAAAGCCCTTGGGACTCAGTTGACGATGAGTACGACATATTATCCTCAGACGAATGGGAAATCTAAGAGGATGATACAAACTTTGGAAGATATGATACAGTCTTTTGTGATGGATTTTGGTGGATCTTGGGAGGATCATTTTATGTTAGTGGAATTATATTATAATAAAACTTATCAGGCCTCGATACATATGGCTCCGTTTGAAGCATTGTATGGGTGGCTGTTTCATTCTCCACTTTGTTGGGTGGAAATATGCGAGACTTCGATGGTGGGACCAAGCCTTGTACAAGTGACTACGGAGAAAATCAATTTTATTAGGAAGAGAATGGTGATGGATCAGAGTCGTTAGAAATCATATGTGGACCATCCTTAACGACCATTGTCATTTGTGGTGGGTGATCATGTGTTTTTGATAATCTCTCCTAGGCTTGGACATCTTCAGTTTGGAAAGCAAAGTAACTTATCTCAAAGGTATATTGGGACTTTTGAGATACTTGAGTAGGTTGGAGAGGTGTCTTATTGGTTGGATTTTCCAAAATGGTTCAGTGATGCGCACATTGTGTTTCATGTTTCTCAGTTGAAGAAGTATCAACCAGATCTTGACCATGTCATTTAATGGGATCATGTTGAGATAGAGTCGGATGCTTCATTAGTACATGTGCTAGTACGGGTTGTGGATAGGCAGGGGGAAGTCTTTCATGATAAAATCATTGGTCTAGTATGGGTTTTGTGGCATCATGGTCAAATTTAGGAGGAGACTTGGGAATGATATAAAGAGATGGCCGAGCAATGGCCCTAGCTCTTTTAGCAAAGCGTCAATTCTCTATTTTCCAAGGACGTAAAGTCTAATGGTGGGGAAAATTTAGCACCCATTTTTTAAATTATGTAACCCTTTTTATGTATTTTTATGTGTTTAAAGTGTTTGGGTAGAGTTTCATAGAGTTTGGGAGGGTTTGGAAGGGTTTTGAGAAAGTTTGGAAGGCTTTTTAAAGGAGCACTGTTAGGGGAAACTGTGCAACAAATCTCAGTAACCATGGAACATGAGACAGATGGTATTCACACAGTTTGTCCATAGTTTGTATAACCATGCAAGGAGGTAATGTAGAGTTCCATTAAATGAAGTATCATGTGCACAGTTAGCGCATGATTTGTCTAATAGTGCGAGATTACCATGCACGACAATAAAAATCGAGTTTTTAAAAATGGGACCACTCAGGATTTACCTTAAATCCCCCATTCTTCCTCTCATCGAGCCTCACTTGGGATTATTGGTTCTCAAGGGTTAGAGGATCTCTCCCACTCATTCTGGAAGTGATTCAAAGGGTTTTCAATGTGTGGTGAAGGTGATTCCTCTCTGGTAAGTCTCCTATCTTGGATCTATCTTGGTTTTCCTTAGATCTAGGTCACCCTCCCACTCAATTTTCTAGATCTACACTCATTTCAGGTATATCTAGGGTTGTTGTTTCCTAAAATTATGATATTTGGGATTATTGATGACAGGGAAGGGTATCTAAGGCAGTTTAGTGGATTTTTTCACCCAGATCGGTGTGTAGTTGTGTGGTGAGTTGATTTCATTGAAACCCTAAGGTAGGTGGATTCTCTCTCTCAACTCCACTTTGCTAGAACTTGAGGCATCATTTGAAATTAATTTTTTTTCTTGAAATTAATTGTGAATATGATGTGTGGATCTTGGTGGAAACTCATTGGTGATGATTTGGGGATTTTAGATAAAATGGGATATTGTTGAAAATGGTATTTTTTATGTGATTTTAAAATTTTAATTTTAAAATAAATAATGGTTTGAATTATGAAAATTATTTTATGAAAGATGAATTTTAATAAAAATGTTGTTTTATTGAAATATGGTTTGATATGGAAAAAGGTTTTATAAGTGTTTTTTATTAATGGGTGATTTATTGAAGTGTTTATGGATTGCATGGGAATGGTTGATGTGCTTAAGGTATTGTTTGGTTGGAATATGTTGTTTGCATATTGATGTGGCCTTATGGGTGTATATGATTATTTATTTTATTGGTCATATTTTCTTGTGTTGAAATGGATGTGGAGTGGGAAGGGAGTAACACTTTAAAAGAGGGGATGGATAGTGGATGAAAGGGACACCATCAAAGATAAGTGGTCTGGAAGTACCACTAGATTGGGAAAGTAGTGTAATGGCTTGGACGAGAAGTTCCACCATGATATTCTACCAGTTTGGTCATGTGAACCTCTATGGTTATTCTTTTTTTAGTGTTTCTAGAAAAGGTGTATTTTTTTTGTGCTAATATGAATTGGTAAAAATGGTTTATGGCATGGTTGTTGCCTTTCCTTTGTATTGTGGTCAATTCGGTGGAAGATGTCTTGGTAAGGGTGTGTTTGGCTTGATGTAAATGGTTGCACTATTTGTTGATTTATATAAACTATTTTATATAATTTTGCTAATAGTTTTATCCTAGTATCATATGGAGGGAATTCATTTGGGGAAAACTGACTGAGTATTTTTACTCACCCCCTACTTTGGCACTTTGGTGCTTTTGCAGATGTCATTTTCTAGGATACAAGTAAAGGTAAAGCATCTCCTTACATTTTTGGTACCTCATGATGCTTTGGTGGTTAGTGGTGCTTGGAGCATGGAGCTTGGATTGGATCTGTGGAGTTGTGTTGTAGATTTTTAGGGTTTGGTTTTGTAGTCTTCCACTTGGTACTCTGATTATGGATTCTTGTGACTTGGTTGTAATGGTATTTTGGTTTTGTTGAGTTATAAACCTTATTAGCATGCATAATGTGGTAATGGGTGGTTATACCTTGTTTGGTTGGTTAGTTTATACTAAGGTAAAATCATTCCCCAATTGTTCTTGACACCCTCATCATTTATTTACAGCCTTTGACGCCTTGGTAACGTAACCTAATGCCAAGTATCATCTCACTGCCTTCTCAAGACAATGAGGAAGGGGAAGGAAATTATAGTCATGGATATGGTCATGTGTAGTGCATAACCTGCTGGAGGGTCCCATGAATCCGCTTTGAAAAGAAATCCTTGTTCTTACAAAGGAATCCAAGACACTTTCTAATCATGTGGCGGCTTCCAGAAGAGATCCCCCAAGTCATGTGATTTGTCAGACGATGCATACCTGACAACGATCTAGAAATCCTTGTGAAATAAAGAGGAAAATATTCATAATAAGGGATCCTACTATGTTCATAAACCTTCACATGACACACCGATGAGGTTCTTAGGAAACCACAAAAACCTTGGTGACATGTCCTCCATGTCGTACAAGAGCCTGCTGGCATGTCACCCTCATCATGCATAGGCCCCCAGACATGTCCAAGAGATCTTATGCTCCCCCTCCGATGGAAAAGACAAATAGAAGGGTTTTCCATGTTAATGCTCACACATCACCACAAGAACCTTTGTTTTTTATGCAGTGCATCACCGATGGGTAGAGTGTCTATCTTTGACAACACTCATATGAACTCATGAGATCCCCAAACATTGTGAAATAAATGAGGAAATAGAAGGGGAAGTGAAAAAAGCTTCTTGATAGGGGTAAATATGATGATATTATAAGGAAAGAGTTATACACACTGGGAAATCATCATTGATCACGCGAGGCTCCCCTTGATAAGTTATCTTGATCTCATGAAGGCCCCTAAAAATCCACCTTTGTCTTGAGGAAGACCCATGAAAAGTCATCTTAGATCACGTGAAAGCCTTTCAAAAGGCATCCTGATCTCATGAACGTCCCTAGACATGTCGGTCTAAAATTTTAAAACCCCCTTAGCATGTCCACATGATTAGGAAAGGCCCCATTAATTTTCCATAATACAATAAATGGGGTACTAATGGGATGTTTTTTTGGTCGTTGAAAATCATGTGATGCCTCTAGAATAACCCACATCTAGATAAATAAAAATGCATGATACCAAATCCCTCCACTTACTCTAGCCTATATTTTCACAATACATTCCATAAAAGAGGCTTATAATCAGGGTGGATAGGACTATAAATACACCACCCTAACATAAAAGAAAATACGTAGATCCTCACACCGGAAAAATCAGGGATCATAGAAGATTTCTCCAAGCGGCCAATTTCATGATCTCAAGGTCTTCCATGAGGTAAAATATAGGGAACAACCTAAGAGATCTTAATAAATGTATAAGAACCTTTTATGATAATTGTAGATCACATGAAGGAATTATGTCACATTAGATGGGTTTATACGAAGGATAACCTACATATCTGAAGAATTTTGTGAGACTTAAACAAGCTAACACTGAAAAAATATAAGGCACATATTCAATAAAAGGTTGGAAAAAGAATAAAAAAATGGTATATTTATGTAAATAAATATACTTTTATCCTCATGCACTTTTCATAAACCACCAAAGTCATGTGAAAACACCAGGACATATCGCCTATATCATGCGACACCCCCTTTGAATACTATTTGGATCATGCGAAGTCCCCTGGGCATGTCAGAGCAAGTCACATAGATCCCCCTGGGCATGCCACCCAAGTCTCACAAATACCACCTGGTTTTTTCATTCAATCCTTGAAATTTTATCTAGATATTTCACCCAAATCATATAGAAACACCAGTGTACATCATATGGGTCTCATAATGGCATCAGGGCTTTTCAACTAGCTTTTGCGACATCCTATAGACAAGTCATCTTGGTCATACAACACCCTCCAAACATGTCATACTGGATCACGTGACTCTCCCTAGATTTCCAGTAGAGATCATGCAATGTACTCCAAGAAAATCCATCTAGGTCTCATGATTTCCTCCAGACAAGTGAGCCTTAATCATACAATGCCCTTCAGACATGCCATCTAGATTATGCAACGTCCCTTGGACAAGCCAACTAGATCATGCAATTGTATTTGGAAATGTCCTAAATAAAACTAGACATGTCTAGACATCCTCTAACATGTCATACAGACAGTCAATACATGTTAGGCAACCATTCAAGAGGGTTTGGCAGACAACTAGGTGAGGTCAAGCAGGTGTCCCAGGACATGAAAATATTGTCCAATGTTCATATTAGGGAAACCATAGAATGTAAGACCCAGTTAGTAGAATGATATGAAATCCTCCATATAAGGCCAAACTCAGTGTGTAATCCTTGATTAGTGGTATAAAATGATATATCCCATATATTAGGGAAACCTTGGTATGTAAGACCCAATTAGAAGCATAACATGATATGTGTATCAACCCTGGTTTGAGTTTTTCCATCGTTTAATGTATTTTTTTTCTAGGAGACATGGTTTAATTTAATTGGGAGTATGAACAATTGGGAAGGTTGCTAGAAAACAAAATATAACAAATACATGATGCGTAAAAGTTACAAATTATGTAATTTTTTGTTTTCAGAAAATAAAATTGAGGTGACATGATTTTCGATGTATGTGACCTTGAGAAGATACACGACATGTATATGAGTTACACATCATGTAAATTCCCACACCCATCAAGTTAAGTTACAACCATCATGTTTTTTATCCAATCATGTCATTTTTTATCTCCCTCTCAACTCCTAGGGTTCCCATAGGCAAATTCTGGTGATTTTCAACATCCAATCTCTAGTGACATCGAATCTTTAAGCAGTTGTTTATGGAATCAAAGGTTAGGGTTTTTTTCTCCCTTATAATGTGGTATCTTCTCATCATGTCTTGATTAAAACCATATATCAATGTTGTTATACCTAGATCTATGTGTTTTCATTTGTGTGGATGATAAATTCTTGGATTTTGATAAAGGAATGGGATGAAAAATGTTGAATCCATGGAATCATCTAGGATCCTTTGAACTAATATTATTGAGATAGGTGAATTATCTCCCACTCTACCATTCTATAAATTTTTGGATTGATATTTTCTAAATCATATTGATTTTGTGTTAGAAATATTTGATGGAATTAATTAGAAAATCCTTATTTATGTGATTTCAAAAGGTGGGTTTTGAAAAGTGGGTTTTTGTTAAATAAATGTTTTCTTGGTAATTTTGGAATAAAGGTATGGTGTATGTTCATGTTCATGTGGGAAAAGTAATGGTCAGAAGTACCACCATCAAATAAAAATAATTTGGGATGGGTAATGGTCAGAATTACCACATTCAAATAAAAATTATAATTTGGGACGAATTATGGTCGGAAGTACCACCATCAAGTTAGTCACCAAGTGATGGCGTGGTGATAGGAAGACCACCACTCATGAGTAGAGGGAGGTCCATGGTTTCATTCATTATGTGGGTGTGTGGGTGTGAAATGATTTGATTATTCTAATGGAAATTAAATGGGTTTAAAAGCTTTATCTTGATGTTTTATTATATGAAAATTATTTATAGTTTTGTATATTTTATTGTCTTATTTTATATTATTTTATCAAAATGTGATAAACTATTCTTGTTCTAGTGGTGTGTGTTGAGAATTCCTTGGGGAAATCCTCAGCATTTCAAGCCATAGCTTGGTCCCATACTCTCCATCTCCACAACAAGTCAAGTACTTGAAGTAGAAGAGAGATTTCCCTTATCTATACCTGCAACAATATAATCTATTTAGTCCCAAAAGCATGACCCAAACAGGGTGTGAGACTAAATCCCAGTAGGAAACCACCCGAATATCTGTGCCTAACAGTCAGTGAATATATGGAAGTTAAAAGTAAAGTAAACAGTAAACATGAAAGTACTCAACAATAAACAATCCATAGTTCAATATCAAGCAACAATGAAACAAATAGCTAAACCTCAAACAGGTAACCCTCTGGGAAGTACTCACAGCCATCCCCTCTGGTTCTACCTAAGAAGTACAGACAACCCTCTGGACAGTACACATAGCCTAACCCCTCTGGTTTTTTCATAGTAATATAATAAGACTCTCTGAGGAATCACTCACAGTCTATCCCTTTATAGTCAAAGGTAAAGCAAGATTCTTTGAGGAAGCTCACATAGTCCATTCCCCATATAGTCTAGGTAAAGAAAGACTCTCTGAGGAAGCCCACATAGTCTATTCCCCATATAGTCTAGGGTAGTCAAGGACTCTTTGAGGAAGCTCACACGTTAATTCCCCTTATGGACCCAAGGTCTAGGACTCTCTGAGGAAGCTCACTCGGTCAATTCCCCTTATAGTCCAGGTCGTTCAATTCAAACAAAGACTCTCAAAGGAAGCCCATGCGGTCAATCCCTTTATAGTATAAAGAAATCAAGGACTCTCTGAGGAAGCTCACTCGGTCAATTCCCCTTATATCCCCAAGTGGTTGTAGGCTCTCTGAGGATGCTCACTCGGTGAATCCCCCCTTATAGCCTAAAGTAATCGAAGACCCTCTGAGGAATCTCACCCGGTCAATTCCCCCTATAGTCTACTACACCAGGTTCTCATGACCCTATGTAGGTCAACAAGCATAGCAGTATAATATGGCCAAAGTAAACCTACATAAATACTTGGCTAAACAGTCTAGCATATCATGCATGTCAGAATACAAACTCTCCATCCTACAACAACATGCATGGAAAACAGGCAAGGCAGCCAAACTTGCTAAATAGGACCAAACAGTCGTAAACAGATTATGCAAGGGAAAAAAATCCAAAGCATAGAAATCATCCCAACTCCTATCCAAAATACCTCTACACAAGCATACAAGCATGGCATGAAAACAACAGGGGTAAAATGGTAAACACGCAATACCCCGTTCAAGGGAATTGGTGGAATTTTCACATAATACTCAAAGAATACAAATGGAAAGTCATAAACTACCTACCTCGGGGTTAGAAGATCAATATACTTGAACCTCGAAGCTCTAATCTCTTTGGAACACTGTAGATCTAAGAAAACGTCCAAAATGTTCAACCCATGATAACTTGGAAAAGAAGAGGAATTGGAAAACAAGGCTCAAGTAGAAGAGAGAACTCACCGATGCGATTCTAAAGCAATCAACGGTGTTTGAATCGATGGTTGGATGGAGGCTCAAGGGCTCGTAGAGAAGTCACAGCCGTACGGGTTCTCTTAGATGAAGATAACCTAGAAGAAGGTTGTTTTATCCGTCAGACGTGACCCCGGTGCGTTTAATAAAAAAAAACAAAATACACGGCGTACAATTTTGGAGTACACATCGTGTGCTCTTCTTTTCTGTACTGCTCTTTAAGAAGCCTCCAAGTCACTCCCATATGGCCGTGTGTGTGGCCACTACCCGGATAGCACACGACCTACTGTGGAAAGGAAGTACATGGTGTGTACTTTGAAAATTTCTAGAATTTCCTTTTTTTCTCAAAAATGACTAGAATAGGAAAAACATACCTGAAAAGAAGGTTTGGGTTCTTATAAACTTCCCCCCTTAAAGAAATTTTTCCCAGAATTTCCCTACTGCGGCGTAGAATAAGAACCCTCGAATAGTTTTGGCCACTATGCTCGTACCTCGGCCTCCCTCTCTCAATTCTCATCCTGTACTCGCCCGTGCTTCCATAGCACTCATACCAAAGGAACAGACCGGCCACAAAGAACCTTTGTATTGCGATCCACAATCCAGATAGGATGTTCCTCAAACAACGCATCCACTTCGAGCTCAACCTCCTTGGGTTGAAATACATGAGACGAGTCTGAAAAGTAATGTCTAAGCTGAGAAACGTGGAATACGTCGTGCATATCTCAGTACCTCTGAGGTAACTGCCATCGATAGACAACTGGCCAAACTCTCTCCAACACTTAAAATGTCCCGACGTACCTTGGTGAAAGCTTAACCTGTCTCCTAATCCTCTTGTGTTCCAACCTCGGTGCAACATGCAGGAAAACCTGATCCCCGACCTCAAACTCTAGAGGTGATCTCTGCTGATCAACATAAGACTTCTGTCCAGACTGTGTAGTATCCATCCTCTTCCAAATCAACTCTATCTGCTCTGTGGTCTTCTGAACAAGACGAGGTCCCAGAAAAGCTACCTCTCCTGCCTCCAGCCAACATAAAGGTGATCGGCATGGCCTACCATACAAAGGCTCATAAGGTTCCATCTGAATAGTTTCTTAAAAACTATTATTGTAGGAAAACTCCACAAGAGGTTTATGCTTCTCCCAAGAACCTCCAAAATCCAGAATGCATGCTCAGAGCATGTCCTCAAGCACCTGAATCATATGCTCATACTAGCCATCTGTTTGGGGGTGGTAAGCTATACTCAAAAGTATCTATGTACCCAAAGCCTTCTAAATCCCCTTCCAGAACCGAGAAGTAAAAAGTGCATCCATGTCTGAAACAATGGAGTGTGGAACTCCATGTAGACATACAATCTCGTAGATGTACAACCATCCCATATCATCAACACTAAAGATATCCTTGATCAGAAAGAAGTGAGAAACCTTCATGAGTCTGTCAATGACAACCCAAACAGCATCATTCACTTAAGGCGACCTTGGAAAACCGGTCACGAAGTCTATCGTGACGTCATTCCACTTCCACTCGGGAATGGGTAACTGCTGTAAAATCCCTGCTGGTCGATGATGTTCCACCTTTACCTACTGACAAGTGGAACACCTCATGATGAAACTAACTATGTCCCTCTTTATACCTAGCCCCCAATACTAACAATGTAGATCATGATACATTTTGGTGACACCAGGATGAACTGCCCAAACTGAGGAAGGAAAATACCGCATCAGCTCCTCGCGTATGTCTGTTGGCACCCATACGTGCCCCTAGAAATGCAAGATCTCATCCTCACTTATGGTCCATCCAGGAATAGGGTCCTCTCCTGACACCCTTTCCCTTAGAACTAGGCCTTCAGAATCTAATAGCTGCCTCATTCGAACTCGATGAAGAATAGTAGAGGTAACAACTACAGAAGAAAGAAACGTCTGCCCCTGACTATCGTGCACCTGCAAATGCATATAAGAGAATAGATCCATAATATGCCACTCACTACTGGCCTCTTGAGCTTCCTGTATCTGAGTCCTCCTGCTCAACGCATTAGCCACCACATTGCCTTTCCTATGCGTATAGGCAAGATCAAAGTCAAAGGACTGTAGGTACTCAACCCACCTGCATTGTCTCAAATTTAGATCATGTTGAGTAAAGATGTACTTGAGACTCTTGTGGTCAGTGAAAACCACAAAGTGATATCCTAAAAGATAATGTCTCCAACATCATAGGGCATGAACAACAGCTGCCAACTCCAGATCGTGCGTTGGGTAATTCTTCTCATGTGGCCTCAATTGCTGAGACCCGTACACAACGACTCCATCATCCTGCATAAGCATAGATCCCCAACCCAATACCTAACGTATCACAGTAAATAGTATAGATCTTTCCCAACTCTATAAATACTAGTATCAGTGCTAAATTTAACCCCCCTTTCAGCTCTTGAAAGGCTGAATCACAAGAATTTGACCATAAGAACTTCACCCCCTTTCTGGTTAGACCTATCAGTGGTGCTGCTAAGCATGAAAAGTACCGTATGAAACATCTATAGTATCTAGCCAGCCCTAGAAAACTCTGCACCTCAAAGACGTTCTTTTAATTCTCCCAGGAAACTACATCTCTCACTTTCTCTGAGTCTACTGATACTCCTGTCTTTGAGATAACATGACCCAAGAAGTGAATCTGATCCATCCAAAAGTGTCACTTTGAGAGCTTAGCATATAAATGATGCTCCCTCAGTGTACTCAAAATGATCTCAAGATGGGTAGCTTGGTCGGGTCAAGTGTGAGAGTACACCAAGATATCATCCACAAAAACTACCACGAAGGAATACAAGTATGGATGGAACACTCGGTTCATCAGTTCCATGAAAACTACAGGTGAGTTCGTGAGACCGAACGACATAACCAAGTACTCGTATAGACCATACATGATCCAGAAGGCTATAATAGGTATATCAGATGGTCAAATGCACAATTGATGATAAACAGATCTCAGGTCAATCTTCGAGAACACCTGGGCTCCTCGAAGCCGATCAAAGAGATCATAAATCCTCGGCAATGGATATCGATTCTTAACCATCAACTGGTTCAACTTCCGATAGTCCACACAAATACTGAGGGTATCATCTGCCTTCTTCGCAAATAGGACAGGCAAACCCCAAGGAGAAGTACTGGGTCAGATGAAACCCTTTTCCTGTAACTCCTCCAACCGCTTCTTGAGCTCCTACAACTCAGGTGTAGCCATCCTATAAGGAGGAATGGACACCAGTGCCACTCCTGGAACAAGCTCAATCGAGAAGTCTACCTCACGCTCTGGAGGAAAACCTGAAAATTTCTCTGGAAAGACATCTCTAAAACGATCCACCATTGGAGGAAAGTCTAACCGTGAAGTCCCTTGGTCATCCAGTTAAAGACTAAAAATCTAGGCTGTAACTCCTCCCAACCCATGATGCTTTAGACCCGCTCTTCTTTCCTGGACATCCCATACACCCTTATGAAGAAAGGATCCACCCTTTGGTGATATGAAACTCACCCTACGGTGATAATAGTAGACAACTGCCTGGAATGGAACTAACTAGTCCATCCTGAGAATTAAATCATAGCCTATCATCTCTAGGACATATAGGTACCATAAAAAGTGACATCCACCAACTTGTAGAGGGCACTCTCTGCACCGACGCACACTTGCCATTCTAGTCCCCAACGCTGTGTCTAGCGTCAAGATATTGGTAGAAGAGAAGATATAGAGCCCAAGGTTCTCCACAACAACAATAGATATAAAGCTATGGGAAGTCCCCATATCAAAAAGAGAAGAAGCTAAAACTGAGGCTACTAAGATCATACCTTGAATGGTAGAAGGTCTGGGATCCTGCTCCTGCTGGGTCTGCTCCACTGTAAAAGTCTGGCTTGTACCATGGCCCTGTGACCCTGCCTGACCACTCTGAGCTGATCCTCCCTGATGTCACTGAAAACTAGGTGAATGGATACCATGACCATGACCTCCACCTCATCACGAACGACTGGAAGAACTCCAGTTCCCAGACGGGTAAGAAAATGGTAGTGCTGCTCCTGAATGAGGAGTCATAGAAGAACCCCTGTCACCAGCTACTAGTGAGAAGAACTGACAAAAGCACTGAAGATGACCCATATTTCCACAAGATCAGCACTACACTGGGTCCCTCAGGCAATGTGTCATCCTATGCCCGCTTCTCCCACATTGGTAGCACACCACTTGGCCACCAGAAGATGCATCCCACCTGCTCTGATCTCCTCGTGCAGCCTCTCTACAGCGCTTCCTGCTATCAGCGATGGAGCACTAACTCTGAATGCCGAACTTCCCTAGCTCACAACTCCATAATCCTTCAGATTGCGCTCAATGATTAGTTCCTAGTTGATGATAGAAGATATCAAAGTCAACCTGAAGATGTTCACCTGCGACCGGATGTCGTGCCTCAAACCATCCTCAAACTTACGTGCAGGAAACAACTCAACACCTCTTAGAATAGGTGTGAAATACTGCAGATCTATGAAGTGAGAGGAATACTCCATAAAAGTAAGAGAACCCTACTCCAGACTCATGAACTCTCAGGCTTGATCAGCCCTCAAGGTCTCCGGATAGAAGTAATCGTAGAAGATGTGCCGAAACTCATCCCAAACTATATTCTGCTGGCGTACCACCTATGAGACCACATCCCACCATCTCTTGGAAGAGTCTTGGAGAATGTAGGTAGAAAGATTCACCCTCCTCTCTGGAGGTATCCCCAGATGCTCCAAAATCATCAACGTGACTTCTATCCATGACTCAGCAGCCTGAGGTCCTCCTTCCCCTAAGAAAGTGGTATGCTGTTGCTGCTGGAAGACCCATGTCAAGTCATCCATCGATGGGACAGGAGGCGACGCTCCTTGAAAGGTCTGAATCATCCTCAGAAATCCCTCCCTAAACTATGCATCAGCACCTATGTTAAGTACAACGACTGGTGGCAAGGCTGGAACAATGAGAGGATCTGCAGGTGGTCCCTGATCAGCCATGTCCGGTGTCTGATCACCGTCAGGAAACTGTCGCACAACCGAAGGATGTCTCGGTGGCATGACTCTGCAAGGTCAAGCACACACCTTATATCAAGATTATCAAGGACTGCAAATAAGGAGTGTAATAAGGGAATATGAGAAAGAAAGCACTCAAGTTTTACAAAACATGACTACAAGGTGTGTACATTTATTACATGGTGTGTTCCCTGATGTCATTTACATGGGCATGTGCTCCTGCCCAGACTGGTCGTGTAACACCCCAGACACATGACTTGTTGTCTCCAGACACGGTGTGTACTTGAGTCTCCTTTCTCTGCCTGAGTCCTTCTACAGGGTTAAGCCACATGACTCTCTCCTAAGGCAAGACTACATGGCGTGTACAATTCTTACAAGATGTGTACTAGACAAGCTTAACCTGGCTCATGTTGTTAGTGACATGACCTAACACATGGCTCACACTACACAATGTGTTCCAGATGAACACAGTGTGTATGAGAAAGGATAACACCAGCCCGTGTTGTTCATGACACGACCAAGTACTTGGGTCAGACTACACGGCGTGTTCAAGGCAGACACGACGTGTACGCGAAAGGGTAACACCAACCCATGTTGTTCGTGACACGTCCGGGTACCTAGGTCAGACTACACAACGTGTTTAGATGGAACACAACATGTATTAGACAAAACTTGGAAAACCTGTGTTGTTAGTGACATAGGTGGGCACGAGGTCGACACTACACGGTGTGTATGGACGATATACGGCGTGTTCACTCCAGGTTTTTACCATCCCACGTCTCTGCCCACATGGACTATGAAATAGTTTAGAGACTACATGACGTGTACATAAGGTACACAGAGTGTATATAAGAAAAATAGTTTCTTCCCGAACAGAAGAACACACGACATGTATTCTAGGTTTTTCCGGACAATAAGCCTTAGAAACAGCTTCGGAACCCAGAAAACACTAAAACGAGGATAGAAAGTGCCAAATTCCAATCCGTGAGGTCCCATACTCCCTACGAATAAAATTTTGGCATCTTATACACATTATAACATGGTATAGAAAGCAATGATCCATTAAATTCCAGTCCATGAGGGCCTATAACACCTCAAGAACCAAAGTTTGGCGTTCATTCAAGCAAATATCTACACAAACAATACCCTAACAAACAATAGGTATTTCTATCAAGGAAACTATCACAACATCATGCATATTTTACACATCATATATCACAACAACATGCAATCACTAATGCATCCTAGATGGCATGGAAAAAATGCATGACATGTGATTTCTAGCAAGTGCCTATATGATTCATGAGACATCATACCCTCATCTCATCGGGTTTCAACAGAAATAGAACCCCAATAACATTAACAGTAATAACAAAAATCATGTGAGTCACTCAAGGTGAAATCAAATCAACTGTAACAATTGAAAAAATAGAAAAATTGCAATTAAACGAGGTAGATTAGATTTTCCCTGTACATGTGTTAGCTACTCCCGGAAATAGCTTAACACCAAGTACAAATTACTTTCTATCCCTGGATATAGGCTCCAAATAGTAATTCAAGATAAAATAAATCCTTTGATACCACTTTTTAACATCTTGGTTCTGGAAGCCACCCAGAGGTGCCCCGTACCCGGTTGGTCACAAGGCATCAAGCACATTTCCCCAAATGCCAGAGGCTACCGACTAGCAGCGAGGGCCTTAGGTGTGATAGAGGGGAAACTATGCCCTCATTGGCAGAGTACATAAAGGAAGTAAAAAACACATACAATAGTGGAAACACCAAATATCCAAAAAACTTAAACAGCGGAAGACTGGAATAATAAACAACTGGAGCACATATATATATGAAATGATGCATAATACATATGTCTAGGAAAATAGACAAACAAGTCACAATGATGGAATACAACGGTACAAAACCAAAGTGAAAAAGAAATAAGTTAAACTCCTTAGAATTGCAAGCTATAGCTTAGTCCCATGCTCTCCAAATCCATATCAAGTTAAGTACCTGAAGTACAAGGGCGCTTGAACTTATCTACACCTGCAACAATATAATCTATTTGGGCCCAAAAGAATGACCCAAATAGGGTGTGATACTAAATCCGAGTAGGAAACCACCCAAAGATCTGTGCCTAAGAGTTATTGAATATATGGAAGGTAAAAGTATATAAAACAGTAAACAAGAAAGTTCTCAGCTGTAAACAATCCGCAATTCAATATCAAGCAACAGTGAAACAAGTAGCTAAACCTCAAACAGGTAACCCTCCAGGAAGTACTCACAGCTATCCCCTCTGGTCCTACCTAAGAAGTACAGACAACCCTCTGGACAGTACACACAACTTAACCCCTCTGGTTCTATCATAGGAATATAATAAGACTTTATGAGGAAGCTCTCATAGTCTATCCCCTTATAGTCAAAGGTAAAGCAAGACTCTCTGAGGAAGCTCACACAGTCCATTCCCCGTATAGTCCAGGTAAAGCAAGACTCTCTGAGGAAGATCACATAGTCCATTCCCTGTATAGTCTAGGGTACTCAAGGACTCTCTAAGGAAGCTCACAGGTCAATTCCCTTTGTATCCCCAAGGTCTAGAACTCTAAGTAATCTCACTTGGTCAATTCCCCTTATAGCCTAGGTCGTTCAATTCAAACAAAGACTCTCTAAGGAAGCTCACGTGGTCAATCCCATTATAGTATAAACCAATCAAGGACTCTTTAAGGAAGCTCACTTGGTCAATTCCCCTTATAGCCCCAAGTGGTTCTAGGCTCTCTGAGTATGCTCACTCAGTCAATCCCCCCTTATAACCTAATGCAATCAAAGACTCTCTGAGGAAGCTCACCTAGTCAATTCCCCTTATAGTCTACTACACCAGGTTATCACGGCCCTGTGTAGGTCAATGAGCATAGATGTATAATATGGCCAAATTAAACCTAAAAAAATACTTGGCTAAACAGTCTACAACATATCAAGCATGTCAGAATACAAACTCTCCATCCTATAGCAACAGGCATGGAAAACAGGCAAGGCGGCCAAACTGGATAAAGAGGACCAAACGGTCGTAAATAGAACATGCAAGGTAAAAAAATCCAAAGCATAGAAATCATACCAATTCATATCCAAAATACCTCTACAAAAACATACAATAATGGCAGGAAAACAATAGGGATACAACGGTAAACACACAATACCCCGTTCAAGGGAATTCATGGAATTTGAACATAATACTCAAATATTACAAACGGAAAGGCACAAACCACCTACATCAGGGTTAGGAGATCAATATACTTGTACCTCGAAGCTTGAATCTCCTTGGAATATCATAGATCTAAGAAAACATCCAAAACATTCAACCCATGATAACTTAGAAAAGAAGAGGAATTGGAAAACAAGGCTCAAGCAGAAGAGAGAAATCACCAATGCGATTCCAACGTAACAAATGGTGTTCGAATCGAAGTTCAGATGGAAGCTTGGGGGCTTAGAGAGAATTCACGGCCATACGAGTTCTCTCAGATGAAGACGACCTAGAAGAAGGTTATTTTGTCCGTCAGACGTGACCCCAGCGCGTTTAATGAAAAAAACAAAATACACAGTGTGTACTTTTGGAGTACACAACATGTAGTCTCCTTTTTCATACTCATCTTTAAGCGGACTACAAGTCACTCCCACATGGCCATGTGGGTGGCTACTATATGGCCAGCACACGGCCTGCTATGGAAAGTATGTACACGATGTGTACTCAAAAAGTACATGGCGTGCACTTCAAAAATTTACAGAATTTCCTCTTTTTCTCAAAAACGACCAGAAAAGAAAAAACAAACCTGAAAAGAAGGACCGGGTTCTTAAAACCTTCCCCCCTTAAAGAAATTTGTCCCTAAATTTCCTTAGTGCGGTGTAGAAGAAGAACCCTCGAACAGTTCCGGCCATTGTGCTCGTACCTCTGCCTCCCTCTCCCAAGTATCATTCTATACTCACCCATTCTGCCATAGCACTCGTACCAAAGGAACAGACAGGTCATGGAGAAACTTTTTACTACGATTTACAATCCGGATAGGATGCTCCTCAAATAACGCATCCACTTTGAGCTCAACCTCCTCGGGTTGAAAGACATGGGACAGGTCCGAAATGTAATGTCGAAGATGAAAAACGTAGAAGACATCGTGCATAACTCGGTAACTCTGAGGTAACTGCAACCGATAGACAACCGACCCAACTCTCTACAACACTTCAAATGGCCCAGCGTACCTTGATGAAAGCTTACCCTGTCTCCTAATCCTCTTGTGTCCCAACCTCGGTACAACACGAAGGAAAACCTGATCCCCGACCTTGAACTCCAGAGGTCATCTTTGCTGATCAGCATAAGACTTCTATCGAGACTGCGTAGTAGAAATCCTCTTTCGAATCAACTCTATCTGCTCTGTGGTCTCCTGAACAAGATGAGGTCCCATCAAAGCTGTCTCTCCTGCATCCAGTAAACATAAAGGTGACCGGCATGGCCTGCCGTACAAAGCCTCATAAGGTGTCGTCTGAATAGTTTCTTGAGAACTATTTTTGTAAGAAAACTCCACAAGAGGTATATGCTTCTCCCAAGAACCTCCAAAATCCAGAATGCATGCTCAGAGCATTTCCTCAAGCACCAGAAACGTACGCTCAGACTGGAAATCTTTCTGGGGGTGGTAAGCTATACTCAAAAGTACCTATGTACCCAAAGCCTTCTGAAGCCCCTGAAAGAACTGAGAAGTAAAACATGCATCCCTATCTGAAATAAAGGAGTGTGGAACTCCATGTAGACGTACAATCTCACAGATGTACAACCGTCCCAGCCTATCAACACTAAAGTTCTTCTTGATCAGAAAGAAGTGAGAAACCTTCATGATTCCATCAATGACAACCAAAAAAGCATAATTCCCTTGAGGCGACCTCAGAAAACTAGTCATGAAGTCAATCACGACGTCATTCCACTTCCACTTGGGAATGGGTAACTACTGTAAAATCCCTGCTGGTCACTATTGTTCTACCTTTACATGCTAACAAGTGGAACACCTCATGAAAAAACCAGCAATGCCCCTCTTTATATTTGGCCACCAATAGTGACGGTGTAGATCACGATACATCTTGGTGACACCAGGATGAACCGCCCAAACTGAGGAATGAAAATCCCGCATCAGATCCTCGTGTATGTCTGCTAGCACCCATACGTGCCCCTGGAAATGAAAGATATCATCCTCACCTATGGTCTATCCAGGAATATGGTTCTCTCTTGACACACTTTCCCTTAGGACTAGGCCTTTAGAATCTGATAGTTTCCTTATTCGAACTCGATCAAGAAGAGTAGAGGTAACAACTATAGAAGAAAGAAACGACTGCCCCTGACTGTCGTGCACCTCCAAATGCATCTCAAAGAACAGATCCATAAGATTCCACTCACTGATGGCCTCCTAAACTACCTGTATCTGAGTCTTCCTTCTCAATGCATCAGCCACTGCATTTCCTTTCCCAGGTGTATAGGCAAGCTCAAAGTCAAAGGACTGTAGGTACTCAACCAACCTGCGCTGTCTCAAATTCAAATCACGATGAGTGAAGATTTACTTGAGACTCTTGTGGTTGGTGAAAACCACAAAGTGCTCTCCTAGAAGATAATGTCTCCAACAGCGTAGGGCATGAACAATAGCTGCCAACTCCAGATTGTGCGTCGGGTAATTCTTCTCATGTGGCCTCAATTGCTGAGACCCGTACGCAATGAATCCATCACCCTATATAAGCACATATCCCAGACCGATACCTAATGAATCATAGTAAATAGTATAGCTCTTTCCCGAATCTGGAAAGACTAGTATCATTTCTTAAGTCAACCTCTATTTCATATCCTGAAAGGCTGACTCATAAGAATTTGACCATAAGAACTTCACCCCCTTTCTGGTCAGACCTGTCAATGGTGCTTCTAAGCATGAAAAGTCCCATATGAAACGTTTTTAGTATCCAATTAGCCCTAGAAAATTCTGCACCTCAAATACATTCTTCGACTGCTCCCAAAAAACTATAGCTCTCACTTTCTTTGGGTCTACTGATACTCCTGTCTCTAAGATAACATGACCCAAGAAGTGAATCTGATCCATCCAAAAGTGGCACTTTGAGATCTTAGCATATAACTGATGCTTCCTCAGTGTAATCAAAATGATCTCAAGATGTGTAGAATGGTCATGTCGAGTGTGAGAGTACACTAAGATATCATCCATGAAAACCACCATGAAGGAATCCAAGTATAGATGAAACACTCAGTTCATCAGTGCCATGAAAACTGCAGGCATGTTCGTGAGACCGAACGACATAAACAAGTACTTGTATAGACCATACCTACTCCATAAGGCTGTAAGAGGTAGATCTGATGGTCTAATGCACAATTTATGATAACCATATCTCAGGTCAATCTTTGAGAACACCCGGGCTCCTCAAAGCTGATCAAAGAGATCATCAATCCTTGTCAAGGGATATCTATTTTTAACCGTCAACTGGTTTAACTTCCGATAGTCCACACAAATACTAAGGGTACCGTCAACCTTCTTCACAAACAGGATAGGCGAACCCCAAGGAGAAGTACTGGTTTGGATGAAACCATTTTCCCACAACTCCTCCAACTGCTTCTTGAGTTCCAACAACTTAGGTGTATCCATCCTATAAGGAGGAATGAACACTGGTGCTGCTCCTGGCACAAGCTCAATCGAGAATTCTACCTCGCGATCTAGAGGCAAACCTGAAAAGTCCTCTGGAAAGACATCTCTGAAATGATACACCACTGGAGGAAAGTCTAACTATGAAGTCCCCTAGTCATCCAGATAAATAATAGCAATCTGGGCTGTAACTCCTCCCAACCCATGATGATCTGGACACGATCTGCTCGCCTGGACATTCCATTTTCTCTTATGAAGAAAGGATCCACCCTCTGGTGATATGAAACTCACCCTGTAGTGATAACAGTCGACAACTACCTAGAATGGAACTAACCAATCCATCCCAAGAATGACATCATAGCCTGTCATCTCTAGGACATAGAGGTCCCATAAAAAGTGATATCCACCAACCTGTAGAGGGAACTCTTTCCACTGACACAAACTAGCCGTTCTAGTCCCCAACGATGTGTCTAGTGTCAAGATATTAGCAGAAGAGAAGATGCAGAGCCAAAGAATCTCCAAAACAGAAATAGAGATAAAGCTATGGGAAGCCCCCATATCAAAAAGAGCAGAAGCTAAAACTGAGGCTACTAAGATTTTACCTCAAATGGTAGAAGGTTCGGGATCCTGCTCCTGCTAGGTCTACTCCAATGAAAAAGTCTGACCTTTACCACGGTCATGTGACCCTTCTTGACCGCTCTGAGCTGATCAGCCCTGATTTCACTGAAAACTGGGTGACTGGCCACCACAGACATGACCTCCACCTCGGCCTAAATAGCCGGAAGAACTCTAGTTCCCAGACTGGTGAGAAACTGGTGGCACAACTCCTGAACGAGGAGTCATAGAAGAAACCCTATCACCAGATGCTGGTGATAAGAACTAACAAAAGCGCTAAAGGTGACCCATATTTCCGTAATATCGGCACTCCATTGGGTCCCTTGGGAAACGTGGCCTCATATGCTCGCTTCTCCCACACTGGTAGCACACCACATGGCTACCAGAAGATGCATCCCGCTTGCTTTGATCTCCTCATGCAGCCTCTCTACAACGCTTCTTTCTATCAGATGGCAGAGCACTATCTCTAGATGTCAAATTGCCCTAGCTCATTGCTCTAGAATCCTTCAGATTGCGCTTTGTGATCTGTGCCTGGTTGACGATAGAAGATATCGAAGTCAACCTAAAGATGTTCACCTACGATTGGATGTCGTGCCTCATACCATCCTCAATCTTCCATGCAAGAAACAACTCATCACCTCCTAGAATAGCCATGAAACGCTACAGATCTATGAAGTGAGAGGAATAATCCATAACAGTAAGAGTACCCTGCTATAGACTCATGAACTCTCCGGCTCGATCGACCCTCAAGGTATCCAGATAGAAGTAATCGTAGAAGATGTGCTGAAACTCATCCAAAGACATATTCTGCTGGCATCCCTCCAATGAGACCACATCCCACCATCTCTTGGTGAAGTCTTAGAGCATGTAGGTAGCAAGATTCACCCTCCTCTCAAGAGGTATCTCCAGATGCTCGAAAATCATCAACGTGGATTCTAGACATGACTCAGCAGCCTGAGGTCCTCCTTCCCCCTGAGAAAGTGGGCTACTACTGCTGCTAGAAGACCCACATAAAATTAGCCATCGACAGGGCAGGAGGCAGTGCTCCCTAAAAGGTCTGAATCATCCTCAGAAATCCCTCCCTGAGCTATGCATCAACACATATGTCAGGTACAACGACTGGTGCTAAGGCTGGCACAACGAGAGGATCTGCAGGTGGTCCCTGATCGACCATGTTCGGTGTCTGATCACCGTCTGGAAATTGGAACACAACCGGAGGACGTCTCGGTGGCATAACTCTGCAAGGTCAAGCTCACACCTTAGATCAATATTATCAAGGAATGAAAACAAGGAGTGTAAGAAGGGAACATGAGAAAGAAAGCACTCAAGTTTTACAAAACATGACTACAAGGTGTGTACAATTATTATACGGCGTGTTCCCTGAGGTCATTTACATGGGCATGTACTCCTACCCAGACTGGTCGTGTAACACCCCAAACACACAACTTGTTGTCTCCACACATGGAGTGTACTTGAGTCCCCTTTCCCTGCCCGAGTCCTTCTTCACAGTTAATCCACACAGCTCTCTCCTAAGGCAAGACTACATGGCGTGTACAATTCCTACACGACGTGTACTAGACAAGCTTCACCTGGCTCATGTTGTTAGTGACACGGCCTGGCACATGGATCACACTACATGGTGTGTTCTAGATGGACACGATGTGTATGATAAAGGATAACAAAATCCTATGTTGTTCATGACACGGCCGGGTACCTGGGTCAGACTACACAGTGTGTTCAAGGTAGACACGACATGTACGCGAAAGGGTAACACCAACCCATGTTGTTCGTGACACGACCGAGTACCTAGGTCAGACTACACGACATGTTTATACATCACACGATGTGTATTAGACTTGAATCGGCCAACCTATGTTGGTAGTGACACGGGTGGGCACGGGGTCGACACTACATGGCGTGTATGGACAATACACGGTGTGTTCACTCTAGGTTTTTCCCATCCCATGTCTCTTCCCACACGGCCTATGACACCATTTAGAGACTACACAACGTGTACATAATTTACATGGCATGTACATTAGAAAAATAATTTCTTCCCGAATAGAAGAGCACACAACATGTACTTAACACTACACGGCGTGTATTCTGGGTATTTACAGACAGTAAGCCTCAGAAACTACTCCGGAACCCAGAAAACACTGAAACGAGAATAGAAAGTGCCAATTTCAAATCCGTGAGGGCCCATACACACTGCAAATCAAAGTTTGGCATATTATACACATTATAACATGATAAAAAAAGCAATAATCCACCAAATTTTGGTCCATGAGGGCCTATAACACCTCAAGAACAAAAGTTTGGCGTTCATTCAAGAAAATATCTACACAAACAATACCGTACCAAACAGTAGGTATTTTTATCAAGGAAACTATCAAAACATCATGCATATTTAACAAATCATCTATCACAACAACATGCAATCACTAATGCATCCTAGATGGCATGGAAAAAATGCATGACATGTGATTTCTAGCAAGTGCCTATATGATGCATGAGATGGAATACCCTCATCTCATCGGGTTGCAATAGAAATAGAACCTCAATAACATTAACAGTAACATCACAAATCATGTGAGTCACTCAAGGTGAAATCAAATCAACTATAACAATTGAAAAACCAGAAAAATTTCAATTAAATGAGGTAGATTGGATTTTCCCTGTACACGGGTTAGCTACTCCCGGGAAAAGCTTAATACCAAGTACCAATTCCTTCCAATACCTGGATATAGGCTCCAAATACTAATTCAAGAGAAAATAAATCCTCTGATACCAATTTGTAATGTTGCGGTTCCGGAATCCACCCAGAGGCGCCCCGTACCCGGTTGGTCACATGGCCTCAAGCGCATTTCCCCAAACGCCAGAGGCTCTCGACTAGCAGTGAGTTCCTTGGGTGTGATAGTGGGGGAAACTATGCCCTCATTGGAAGAGTACACAACAGAAGTAAACAACACATAAAATAGCAGAAACAGCAAATAGCCAACAATGGTAAATAGAAGAAGACTAGAATAATAAACAACTGGAGCACACACACACACACACATATATATATATGAAATTATGCATAATACATATGTCTAGGAAAACAGCCAAATAAGTCACAATGATGGAATACAACGGTACAAAACCAAAGTGAAAAAGAAAGCAGATAAAATCCTCAACATCACAAGAAATAGATTGGTCCCATGATCTCTAGATCTAAGGAAAGTCATGTACCTGAAGTAGAACGACACTTTCCCTTATCTGTACCTGCAACAATATAATCTATTTGGGTCCAAAGGAATGACCCAAACAGGGTGTGAGACTAAATCTGAGTAGGCAACCACCCAAAGATCTATGCCTAATAGTTAATGAATATATGGTAGGTAAAAGTACAGTAAACAGTAAACAAGAAAGTACTCAGTAATAAAAAATCCACAATTCAATATCAAGCAACAGTGAAACAAGCAGCTAAACCTCAAACAGGTAACCCTCTGGGAAGTACTCACGGCCATCCCCTATGGTCCTACCTAAGAAGTACAGAAAACCCTCTGGGCAGTACACACAGCCTAACCCCTCTGGTTCTGTCATAGGAATATAATAAGACTCTCTAATTAATCTCTCATAGTCTATCCCCTTATAGTCAAAGGTAAAGCAAGACTCTCTGAAAAAATCTCACATAGTCCATTCCCCGTATAGTCTAGGTGAAGCAAGACTCTCTGAGGAATATCACACAGTCCATTTCCTATATAGTATAGGGTATTCAAGGACTCTATAAGGAATCTCACACATCAATTCCCATTATATATCCAAGGTCTAGGACTCTTTGAGGAATCTCACTCGGTCAATTCCCCTTGTAGCCCAGGTCGTTCAATTCAAACAAAGACTCTCTGAGGAAGCTCACGCGGTCAATCCCCTTATAGTCTAAAGAAATCAAGGACTCTCTAAGGAAGCTCACTCGGTCAATTCCCCATATATCCCCAAGTGGTTCTAGGCTCTCTAGGGATTCTCACATGGTCAATCCACCCTTATAGTATAAAGTAATCAAAGACTCTCTAAGGAAGCTCATCTAGTCAATTCCCCATATAGTCTACTACACCAGGTTCTCACGGCCCTGTGTAGGTCAATGATCATAGAAGTATAATATGGCCAAAGTAAACCTACAAAAATAATTGGATAAATAGTCGACAACATATCAAGCATGTCAGAATACAAACTCTCCATCCTACAGAAATAGGCATGGAAAACAGGCAAGGCAGACAAACTGGATAAATAAGACCAAATGGTCATAAAAAGAACATGCATGGGAAAAAAATCCAAAGCATAGAAATCATCCCAATTCATATCCAAAATACCTATACACAAGCATATAAGCATGGTATCCAAACAACATGAATAAAACGGTAAACATGCAATACCCCATTCAAGGGAATTGGTGGAATTTGCACATAATACTCAAATACTACAAACAGAAAGGCACAAATCACCTACCTCGGGGTTAGGAGATCAATATGATTGAACCTCGATGCTTGAATATCCTTGTAACTTCATATATCTAAGAAAATGTCTAAAACGTTCAACCCATGATAACTTGGAAAAGAAGAGGAATTGGAAAACAAGGATCAAGCAGAAGAGAGAACTTACCGATGCGATTCCAATGCAATCAATGGTGTTCAAATAGAAGGTCAGATGGAGGCTTGGGGGATTAGAGAGAATTCATAGCCATACGGGTTCTCTTGGAAGAATATAACCTAGAATAAGGTTGTTCTTTCCATCAGACACAACCCCAATGCGTCTAATGAAAAAAACAAAATACACGGTGTGTACTTTTGGAGTACACGATGTATACTCTCCTTTTCCATAATCCTCTTTAAACAGCCTCCAAGACACTCCCCCATGGACGTGTGTGTGGCTACTACATGTCTAGTACACGGCCTGCTACGACAAGGAAGTACACGGTGTGTACTCATAAAGTACATGACATGTACTTCAAAAATTTCCATAATTTCCTCTTTTTCTCAAAAATGACCAGAAAAGGAAAAACATACCTAAAAAGAAGGTCCGAGTTATTACATGCATCATTTATCCTATATTGGATATTATATCTTGATAGGTTGTGTGTTCTTCTGGGAAAATTTCCCCCCAATGTCCTCTAATTCCCTTGGAATTTATTTCTTTCCTTTGGTGTCCTGGGGATATCACTTAAGGCCAGTACCTCTTCATCTCTTGTCAATCCAATGAGGAGGGGCAGGGTGTTACAAATGGTATCTGTCTTGGTTGGTCCAAATATATTTTGGAACAAATGGTATAAATTTTTTCATCTATTGATTTCCATATGGAACTACTTTTGTTCAGTACTTGAGTTGGGTTGGGAGTAAGGAGATAAGACTGTCAGAACTTGAAATGTATAGTAAAAAGACATAGCTAACTATTTTATAATGAACTTCAAGTTACTAGGGTGGTTTTGGGTACAAAATATTTATAAATCACTTCTAGGAGTGTTTTTATCTCATCATTTTTGTTTTAACCGATGAGTGTTTCAAACCTTGTATTATGATAAACCTTCTCACCAGGACTGCATTTTTTATTTTGTATTCAAATGATTTTTTGAAAAAAGGTTTATTTTTTAAAATTATGGTTGCACTAGTTATTTCTTATGAAAATGATAACTGTTTATGATGTTTTTGAATTTATTCAAGTCTTCGATTCCTAGAGAGAAATAGTCTAAATGGAGTATTATTTTCCTTATAAAAAATGGCTCTGATAAGACGTTATAGAAACCAGTAAGAAGAAGATACTAAAATTGTGGTTATACCTCAACCAAAGGTGAAAAAGAAAATGGTAAAAAGTATTATGTAAGTGTTTCAAACTATCAATAGAGAAAATTGAAATGATAAATTGAGGAAACTAGACCACTCGGTATAGTTTTAGAATCAAAATCCACCAGTGTTTCGAGGGGATTATGAACCTGAAAAAGAATAAGTATGTCTAAAAAGAATAAATAGAATTTTACATTTTCTTGGTAAATTAGGGGAGCTAAAGATTATATTGAAAACCTATATGTTGGAAGATATTTCACTCCAATTGTGGGATTTAGCTGTCTAAGATAAATTAGATTTGGGAATTATGTGGGATTATTTAGAGGAAATATTCAACAAAAAATTATATCCCCACACTTTAAAAATAGAAATAACCACATTTTTATTTATCTTAAAGAAAGAAAACATATCTGTGATAGAGTATGAAATATTGTTCACGAACTTGGTTTGTTTCACTCCAAAGGTAGCTTCTAGTGCATCCTTGAAGGCGTGCATCTTTGATTTGGGATTATGGTCAAAGATTGGATCCAAAATATCTATTCTATATATTATGGATTATAGATATATTTTTAATAGAGAAACATTGACCAAAATGGATGTTGTTGGAAATTCTATGGGAGGTAGTATATTTGTACCCATAGGGATAGGTTTCAACTCCAGTGATGGAAATATGAGAATATGAGATTTCTATTCTCATGGAGGCAGCTCACCCCAAACTTAGACAATAGAATCAGTTAATTTTCCTCCAAGATTCAATATCACACCATGATATTTTTATTATGGTTCATTAACACATAGGAGGAAGGAATGTACTGCACCACCATGGAATTGCCACCACCATGGAAAGAAAGGACATATCAAGAAGTTTTTTCATAAAATTATGGGATCAAAAGATGGAGTATCCTTGGAACAACCTCAAAATTCATATGATTGGATGGAATAGATTTATTAGAGTAGTTCATGTATATAGACATAGATAAACTAGGAAGTTTCCAGGAACACTTTGTTCATTTAGTCAACACATCAGTAGGGAATCAAGAGATATCCTATGACTACTGGGTGATGACTTTATTGAGTATAGAAAGATATTGTGAGTGAGAAACTAGGTCCCTTTATAGAGTTAGGTACCATTCTTCTAAACTCCACTCTTATGCATTTCTTGTTCGATACTAGTGCATCACATTTTTTAATTGCTTCTTTTGTGGTTAAATAATTGGGATTGCACATGGAAATGATGCCTCATGTCCTTAATATCAATACATCCCTTAGTCCGCGAGAGTGAATAGGATTTAAATGCCAAGAATTTTATATTTCCATTGATATAATGTAGTTTATCAAGGAGTTTATTGTAACACCCGATACTTTTATGTTATATAAATTATCAAAGGAATCTTTTTCTACGCAACACTTGCTTGACTTGCTTTACACGCAATCACGACCTTCCTCGATAGCTTGCGTCGTACGCAATACCGAGTTTCACTAAACAACAATATGCTATTAAAACTAGCCGTTATGAATAGTAATAACCACTTTTTGAAATTTTATAAATTTTATTTTTCAAAATGGACTTCATTTTTGGACTCAGAATATCGAAATTAGCCTAGGGTGAAATTTTGGTATTTTTCTGAAAACTTTCAATTTTTGATGAATAGTGAAACCACTAAGTGGTAGGTTAAAAACTGAATTTTGCATAAAACTTAATTTTACCGCTTCTGTGAATGGAATTTCGAAAATCCGAGAGACACGGTTAATATCAAGGACTAAAATGTGGTTTAATGAGATGAAAATAATTTTTTGGTGAATAGTAATTTTTTACCTTTTTACCGCGGTTAATAGTAAATAGGGTAACTAAGGGTAAATATGATATCAATATTACCCTAACACATGTCCTAATACTATTGGACAAGTGTAATTCGACCAAAAACAAACTTAGGAATAAAATATGACCATTTAGGCCCACTTGGATTAGATTAGGACATTTATTATTAATTTATTTAAAGAAGGGTTAAAATAGTTAAAATCAAAGTTTAATAAGTAGATCATTTTTAATATGGGGTTATACATAAGATAAATTCGATTGTAAATATTCATTAGAAAGATAAAAAGATTTCCTACATGATGGTATTTTATTTGTAATTTTTAGACATCAAATAATTTAATTTATTTATGACACAAAGATGATGCAGTAATTATCTTATTAATGAAATATTGACATAATTGATGTTATAAACACCAAAATAAATTTAATTTGAGACTTTTTATGAATTACACTAATTTTCTAAGTTACTATGATATATTAGTGTTGATTTAATCAACTTGGTTCGAACATATAATTCTGTTATGACTTTCACAAAAATCATATATCAAATAGTGTCAAAATTGACACAAAATAGTTTTTAAATAAAATATTATATTATTAATTGTTATTTTATTCCTAAAAATCTAAGGTTCGGCCAAATGACTTAGATAAGGATATATATATTAATAATAAACAATTTGGGGTTCGTTTGGCATGTTATAGTAAGTGTATTAACCATATAGTGAAAGAAAACAAAAAGACACGGTAAAAGTTAAATTAATTAACTTAGAGTTAAATCTAATTGATAAGGTTAAAATAATACCCTAAACTTGTCTAAATCCTATTGGTTGATAGTATTTCGACCCATCCACACTTTAGCTTCGAAATAAGACCCTTTGGAACCATTATAAACCGATTTTGACTTTAATATAAAATAATATTTTGAGATATTCCTAAGGTGCCCCTCTCCTCCCTTATAAAAGGGCACCTCCTCCCCCTCCTCCTCACACCAATTTGAGCACTCAAGCTCGGCCAACCCCTGCCATTTTCTCCTCTCCACTTCCCTAGAATAATTCTAGAGGTCCTGGTCTTCTCCAAAGACCAATCTTAGTTCCTTAAGTGGAGGATTCAAAGAGGCGTTCCAAAGAAGAGGTAATATCCATTACAGATCTTTTCAATTTCTTTCTTCTTCAACTTCTTCTTCTTTAGTTGTTTCATGATAAAGTAATAACATCAGTATTACTTACATACTGATATGTTATTATAAATATGAAACAACCCTAATTCACCTTCTATCCATCCTACGGAAAAATGAAATCACCGCGCGTGCGTACGAACGGAATACCGTCTCCACGCCGTGGTATAATCTATTTTCCACCATCACCTTACAAGGATGGGTATAATGGTGTAATGAGTAACTATATATGATTATTATTAAGTAATATTGATACTGAAATAATATATATATATACTCCAATACAATTCCACGATCATAGGAACGATATCATCACTCGTGCGTACGTACGGAATACCGTCTCCACGATGTGATGCGATTTGTTCTACATGATCTTCATTTCATAATGATTATATAAATGAATTGAATGAATGAATATGGTATATACTACACTAATACCATTCTGGAAATGAATTATATATAACCTAAAGATAAGAATAAGAATTTATTCAACAAAACACGCATAAGAACAAAAAGTTATAAAGACCCGAGTAACAAGTAACAATGAAATATTACTAACAAGAAGTTAATAATATGACCATATATGATCTCATATCAATATGTATGATTCTGGAATAAGTCAATAACATTATTTAAACCATTATACAGGAGCTTCGGACACGAACAAAGCAAATTGGACCTAAGGTAAGGGAAATATCACAATCTCATTTTTATCCGAGATTGTTTATTCGTAAGTATTTACTGGGGTGTATTTTATCATCCACATCCATGTTACCTCAATATGTAATATTGTTTCCATCCACTTGAAATAGTTTAAATCCAATTTTACCCTTAGGTGAGTTTTTAGTAAAGAATATGAAAGGAATCTTTTGTCGTTTTTCCGTACGAGGTACTTTTTGACTTTTCCGACAAAAGTACGAAGAATGTTTTTTTAACTTATACGGCATGAATGGATTTTTAAAACATTACTTCAAAGAAGCTTCCTTTACAAGTTTTCAAGTTTATTTTTAATCAACTTATTTTATTTTAAAGTTGTATGACATGTTATGAAAGGAAAAATGTTTTTGAAGAAGAAAGGATATTTTCCTCAAGAATTCAATTCAAGTGTTTTATCAAAATTATTTTCCATCTAAGATAATAAAGGGTTCTGTTTCTATCCATATTTTTACATTGGTTTGACTATGTTGTGATGGAATTATGTTTATGAATTCCTTTATCTTATATGAATTGATTTATGATGTTTCAAGAATCCCATTTTTGTTATATGTGTTATGCGATGATGTATGTTTTATGATTATGTGGCACACATAAGAAAGGATTCATTATAAGATGGGTGGGACCTATATCTCCCTCCAATGCATTGGGTAATGATTTTATATCTCATGAGATAGACATGGCTGGAACGGAAGGTTATTTCGGTTCAGTGATACAGGACTGAAACGAGGAGTGAACTCGGTTCAGAAAGGGACTTTGTCCACTAAGATAGTCTTGGCAATGAGTCATGACTAACAAGAAATGATTTCCATGATTATGTGTGCATGCCACAAAGTTTCAAGTTTTATGTTATGATTATGGGGATCTCATTTTCACTTCTATGATTTATTCCATGTTAAGATATTATGATCTCTTTTGCAGGTTTTGATAAAGATATGATATGATTTTTATTTCCTTTATTTGCCCTTGCTGAGCATTTGAGCTCACCCTTTTATGTTTTATTTTCCCCAGGTCAGGAAGATGGATATTAAGTAGAATATGCTAAAAGGGACCCTAGATATGATGAAATAAATGGGAGACACTGTAGAAGATTTATGAACCAGTTGTTTATGTTTCCCAGTTTCTAAAGACACTATACCTATACGGTCCTTTGTGGTTTTGTCATATGTTGTAATAAGTGTGCTTCAATTTTAAAGTATTAACAATGTATGTAAAGTATGGGTCGTTATAGTTGGTATCAGAGGAAAGGTATAGTCAACCTTTGGAAACTAGGATGTGAAAGCCTTAGTAAGAACCCTAAAGATAAGTCTAAGCATAGAACACAATCTTAGTGTTTTAGAAATGGCCTTGAATAACCTAGGATAAGACCTTAAGCATGAAAATTTTATTCTTGAATTATGTGGTTTCCTATTATAATTAGTGTTGCTCACACTATTCTTCTTGGTTTTAGTCAATGGCTGGAACCCGAAGGAACCGTGTTAATGCAGAATGCGATGGGCAATGCAATGATTGTCCCCCTGAGCAACCAAACGATATGGGAGCTGGAATGCAAAATCTTGTAGCCATGCTCACACAACTTTCTCAAGCTATGAATCATGCAAGATTTCCAAACGAACAAAGGAGGGAGCAACATTCTGTTTAATCCTTCATGAGGCAGCGTCCACCATCTTTCAGCGGGTCTACTGATCCATTAGTTGCTGAACAATGGATTAGTACTACTGAAAAGATATTTTCAGTTCTTCAATGTTCTGAGCATGATAAAGTCATCCTAGCAGTGTATCGTTTGGAAGGAGATGCGGATCAATGGTGGAATCTTGTTAAGAATATGAGGCAAAGGGATGAAATTGAGTCTATGGAATGGGACGAGTTCAAGAACTTATTTTTCAATAAGTACTTCCCTCGTATTCTCCGAACAAAGATGGAGAAAGAGTTCCTTGAACTGAAGCAAAGGGATGATGAATCTGTTGGTACCTATGAAGCAAATTTTACCAGACTTGCAAGGTACGCTTCTAGTATTATTTTCCAACCTGAGAGTAAGATCGATCGATTCTTTAGTGGCTTAAAACCAAGTCTTCGAAGGGCGTTAGCCATAAGGGACTTCAATAGCTACGAAGAAATCGTTCGATGTGCTCTCAAAGTCGAGATGGAGATTGGAGTAACCCATCAGTCACATGGGTTTGATAAGAAGAGGAAGATGGAATTCAAAGAAAAATCTAAAGAGCACACGGAAAAGAAGATGAACTTTCCCTTATGCTCAAAGTGTGGAAAGAAACATGGAGGGAGTTGTCTTAAAGGGACAAGTAAATGTTTTAAATGTGGAAAGGAAGGTCATCGGGCATTTGAATGCCGTGATAATGGGAAGAAGATGTCTAATGATGCAAACAAAGGAAGGGATACACAGAATGAACCTACTACACTTCAATGTTTCAAGTGCAAGGAGATGGGGCATTATGCCAATCAATGCCCAAATCCAATGGTTGATGATGATGGTCGACGTCAACAAACTCTTAAGGCTAAAGACAAAGGAAAGTCACATGCAATTTCTATCAGCAAGGTGGAGTACGATAACGATGTGGTGAAAGGTACACTTACCATCCACTCTAAAGTAGCAAATGTTTTATTTGATTCTGGATCCACCCACTCTTTTATTTCTGAAAAATTTTCTAAGGGTATCACCGTATTACCTCAACAATTAGATGTTGAGTTAGCTGTGACAACACCTAATGGCACATCAATCGCATCAGAAGTTTATAATTCTTCTCCGATCGAAGTTTGTGGGAAAGTGCTTCCTGCAAATCTTGTGATCCTTCCTTTAGTGGAATTTGATGTGATTCTTGGCATGGATTGGCTTTCTCTACATGGAGCTCATATCAATTGCCAAAGAAGGGAAGTCACATTTCATATTCCAGATCAATCTACGATTGTATACCAATGCAAGGATGAACATAACCTTCCAGTGGAAATTGCTTCCATCTTATGGGTATTGATTCCACTAAATGAAGGTTATTTATCTCAAATGGTTGGTGAGAAACTCACGATTAAGAATATGCCCATTGTACGGGAGTTTGATGATGTATTTCCGGAGGAATTGTCGGGTCTTCCACCAAATCGTGAAGTTGAGTTTTCAATAGAACTCGTACCGGGTGCTTTGCCTATTTCAAAGACACCTTATAGAATGGCCCCAATTGAGTTGCAGGAATTGAAGAAGCAACTCCAAGAGAATCTTGATAAGGGATTCATACGCCCTAGTGCGTCACCTTGGGGAGCACCTGTTCTATCTGTTAAGAAGAAAGATGGATCAATGAGACTCTGCATTGATTATCGAGAACTTAACAAGATCACTATCAAGAACAAATATCCTCTCCCACGCATTGATGACTTATTTGACCAACTACGCGGAGCTCAATACTTTTCCAAGATTGATCTTCGTTCAGGGTATCATCAATTAAGGGTCAAAAGGGAGGATATACCAAAGACGGCTTTCCGTACAAGGTATGGACACTATGAATTTATAGTGATGCCATTTGGTCTTACTAATGCCCCTGCTATCTTCATGGATCTAATGAATAGAGTCTTTAGAGACTATCTTGATCAATTTGTGGTAGTCTTTATAGACGATATTCTTGTCTATTAAAAGAGCAAGGAAGAGCATGAAGATCACTTGAGAATTATATTGAAGACCCTGAGAAAGGAGAAGCTTTATGCCAAATTTACCAAGTGTGAATTTTGGCTTCAAAAAGTTGCATTTTTGGGTCATATAATCTCAAAAGAGGGGATATTTGTGGATCCAGCAAAAACAGAGGTTATCGAAAGATGGTCAAGACCAACAACAGTAACTGAGATCCGAAGTTTTCTTGGTTTGGCTGGTTATTATCGACGTTTTGTAAAAGATTTTTCACGATTATCTAATCCACTCACCAAGTTGACTCGGAAAGGAGTTAAGTTTGTCTGGACAGAGGAATGTGAAGAGAATTTCAAGGAGTTGAAAAGAAGGTTATCCAGTGCACCTGTGCTCACACTGCCTTGTAGTGGAGAAAGGTTTGTGATCTACAGTGATGCATCCAAGAAGGGATTGGGGTGTGTTCTTATGCAAAATGATATGGTGATAGCTTATGCCTCACGACAGTTGAAAATCCATGAGCAAAATTACCCAACACATGATTTGGAGTTGGCTGCGGTAATCTTTGCATTAAAGATTTGGAGGCATTACCTTTATGGTGAAAGGTGTGATATTTATACTGATCATAAAAGTTTAAAGTATATTTTCACACAAAAGGAGTTGAATATGCGTCAAAGAAGATGGTTGGAGCTGATTAAGGATTATGACTGCTCAATCCATTACCACCCTGGGAAAGCAAACAAGGTGGCAGATGCATTAAGTCGACAAGACCATGCTATTTTATCCATGATGAGGATCACAAAAGATCCAATATTTATGTATTTACAAAGGATGGATCTTGGAATTATAATGGAAGGGGAAAAATCTTATCTTTCTCAAATGAATGTTCAACCATCTATACATGTGAAGATTAAAGAGGCACAGAAAGAAGATGTCGAGTTACAAAAGAAGGTGAGAAATGTTCCTGAATTCAACCTTGATTGTGATGGGATAATAAAGTTCAGGAATCGTGTTTGCGTTCCTCCCATCCCCGAATTAAAGAATGAGCTGCTGGATGAGGCTCATAGTTCATCATTTTCTATTCATCCTGGAAGCACGAAGATGTATAGGGACCTGAAAGAGTACTTCTGGTGGGATGGAATGAAAAGAGATGTTGCTGAATATGTCTCTCGATGCTTGGTTTGTCAACAAGTTAAAGCCGAGAGACAGAAGTCTAAGGGGATGTTACAACCATTACCCATACCCGAATGGAAATGGGAAAACATCACTATGGACTTTGTCACAGGACTTCCTAAAACATCCAAAGGCAATAATGCTATCTGGGTCATAGTTGATCGTCTTACAAAGTCTGCACACTTCATTGCTATTAGAGAGGATTTCTCTCTAGATCAGCTTGCCAGGATATATGTAAAGGAAGTGGTAAGATTGCATGGAGTACCACTTTCTATTATATCTGATCGAGATCCGAGATTTACCTCGAAGTTCTGGCGAAGTCTTCAGCATACTCTGGATACAGAGTTGAGTTTCAGCACTGCTTATCATCCCCAGACAGACGGTCAGTCTGAGAGAACAATTCAAACCCTAGAAGATATGTTGAGAGCTTGCTCTATGGATTTCAAAGGAGGTTGGGATCAACACCTACCTTTGGTGGAATTTTCTTATAATAATAGCTTTCACTCCAGTATTCAGATGGCTCCTTATGAAGCTCTCTATGGAAATAAATGCAGGACTCCAACTTGCTGGGATGAAGTTGGGGAAAGAAAGCTATTAGGACCTGATCTCGTTGATGAAATGGCAGAAAAGGTTAGATCTATTCAACAACACATAAGAGCAGCTCAAAGTCGACAGAAAAGTTATGCCGACAACCGAAGAAAAGACATAGAGTTTGAAGTGGGAGATAAAGTGTTCTTACGAATATCTCCCTGGAAGAGGGTTATGAGATTTGGAAAGAAGGGGAAGTTGAGCCCTAGATATATCGGTCCTTTTGAAATACTGGATCGTGTTGGGAAGGTAGCATACCGATTGGCGCTTCCACCGAATCTCTCTCAAGTTCACGATGTGTTCCACGTATCTCTCCTGAGAAAGTACATACCAGATCCTTCACATGTACTCAGCTCAGAAGTTGTACCGCTGGAGCAAGATCTTTCTTATGAAGAACAGCCGATAGAGATTCTGGATCGTAGCGAAAAAGTCCTACGAAACAAGACCACTCGCTTGGTGAAAGTTTTATGGAGGAACCACCAACTTGAAGAAGCTACATGGGAGCTTGAGGATATGATGAGGGAGAAGTATCCTCATCTGTTTGTTACAAAGTGACGAATTTCGAGGGCGAAATTCTTTTTAAGGGGGGTAGAATGTAACACCCGAGACTTTTATGTTATATAAATTATCAAAGGAATCTTTTTCTACGCAACACTTGCTTGACTTGCTTTACACGCAATCGCGACCTTCCTCGATAGCTTGCGTCGTACGCAATACCGAGTTTCACTAAACAACAATATGCTATTAAAACTAGCCGTTATGAATAGTAATAACCACTTTTTGAAATTTTATAAATTTTATTTTTCAAAATGGACTTCATTTTTGGACTCAGAATATCGAAATTAGCCTAGGGTGAAATTTTGGTATTTTTCTGAAAACTTTCAATTTTTGATGAATAGTGAAACCACTAAGTGGTAGGTTAAAAACTGAATTTTGCATAAAACTTAATTTTACCGCTTCTGTGAATGGAATTTCGAAAATCCGAGAGACACGGTTAATATCAAGGACTAAAATGTGGTTTAATGAGATGAAAATAATTTTTTGGTGAATAGTAACTTTTTACCTTTTTACCGCGGTTAATAGTAAATAGGGTAACTAAGGGTAAATATGATATCAATATTACCCTAACACATGTCCTAATACTATTGGACAAGTGTAATTCGACCAAAAACAAACTTAGGAATAAAATATGACCATTTAGGCCCACTTGGATTAGATTAGGACATTTATTATTAATTTATTTAAAGAAGGGTTAAAATAGTTAAAATCAAAGTTTAATAAGTAGATTATTTTTAATATGGGGTTATACATAAGATAAATTCGATTGTAAATATTCATTAGAAAGCTAAAAAGATTTCCTACATGATGGTATTTTATTTGTAATTTTTAGACATCAAATAATTTAATTTATTTATGACACAAAGATGATGCAGTAATTATCTTATTAATGAAATATTGACATAATTGATGTTATAAACACCAAAATAAATTTAATTTGAGACTTTTTATGAATTCCACTAATTTTCTAGGTTACTATGATATATTAGTGTTGATTTAATCAACTTGGTTCGAACATATAATTCTGTTATGACTTTCACAAAAATCATATATCAAATAGTGTCAAAATTGACACAAAATAGTTTTTAAATCAAATATTATATTATTAATTGTTATTTTATTCCTAAAAATCTAAGGTTCGGCCAAATGACTTAGATAAGGATATATATATTAATAATAAACAATTTGGGGTTCGTTTGGCATGTTATAGTAAGTGTATTAACCATATAGTGAAAGAAAACAAAAAGACACGGTAAAAGTTAAATTAATTAACTTAGAGTTAAATCTAATTGATAAGGTTAAAATAATACCCTAAACTTGTCTAAATCCTATTGTTTGATAGGATTGCGACCCATCCCCACTTTAGCTTCGAAATAAGACCCTTTGGAACCATTATAAACCGATTTTGACTTTAATATAAAATAATATTTTGAGATATTCCTAAGGTGCCCCTCTCCTCCCTTATAAAAGGGCACCTCCTCCCCCACCTCCTCACACCAATTTGAGCACTCAAGCTCGGCCAAACCCTGCCATTTTCTCCTCTACACTTCCCTAGAATAATTATAGAGGTCCTGGTCTTCTCCAAAGACCAATCTTAGTTCCTTAAGTGGAGGATTCAAAGAGGCGTTCCAAAGAAGAGGTAATATCCATTACCGATCTTTTCAATTTCTTTCTTCTTCAACTTCTTCTTCTTTAGTTGTTTAATGATAAAGTAATAACATAAGTATTACTTACATACTGATATGTTATTATAAATATGAAACAACCCTAATTCACCTTCTATCCATCCTACGGAAAAATGAAATCACCGCGCGTGCGTACGAACGGAATACCGTCTCCACGCCGTGGTATAATCTATTTTCCACCATCACCTTACAAGGATGGGTATAATGGTGTAATGAGTAACTATATATGATTATTATTAAGTAATATTGATACTGAAATAATATATATATATAATCCAATACAATTCCACGATCATAGGAACGATATCATCACTCGTGCGTACGTACGGAATACCGTCTCCACGATGTGATGCGATTCGTTCTACATGATCTTCATTTCATAATGATTATATAAATGAATTGAATGAATGAATATGGTATATACTACACTAATACCATTCTGGAAATGAATTATATATAACCTAAAGATAAGAATAAGAATTTATTCAACAAAACACGCATAAGAACAAAAAGTTATAAAGACCCGAGTAACAAGTAACAATGAAATATTACTAACAAGAAGTTAATAATATGACCATATATGATCTCATATCAATATGTATGATTCTGGAATAAGTCAATAACATTATTTAAACCATTATACAGGAGCTTTGGACACGAACAAAGCAAATTGGACCTAAGGTAAGGGAAATATCACAATCTCATTTTTATCCGAGATTGTTTATTCGTAAGTATTTACTGGGGTGTATTTTATCATCCACATCCATGTTCCCTCAATATGTAATATTGTTTCCATCCACTTGAAATAGTTTAAATCCAATTTTACCCTTAGGTGAGTTTTTAGTAAAGAATATGAAAGGAATCTTTTGTCGTTTTTCCGTACGAGGTACTTTTTGACTTTTCCGACAAAAGTACGAAGAATGTTTTTTTCAACTTATACGGCATGAATGGATTTTTAAAACATTACTTCAAAGAAGCTTCATTTACAAGTTTTCAAGTTTATTTTTAATCAACTTCTTTTATTTTAAAGTTGTATGACATGTTATGAAAGGAAAAATGTTTTTGAAGAAGAAAGGATATTTTCCTCAAGAATTCAATTCAAGTGTTTTATCAAAATTATTTTCCATCTAAGATAATAAAGGGTTCTGTTTCTATCCATATTTTTACATTGGTTTGACTATGTTGTGATGGAATTATGTTTATGAATTCCTTTATCTTATATGAATTGATTTATGATGTTTCAAGAATCCCATTTTTGTTATATGTGTTATGCGATGATGTATGTTTTATGATTATGTGGCACACATAAGAAAGGATTCATTATAAGATGGGTGGGACCTATATCTCCCTCCAATGCATTGGGTAATGATTTTATATCTCATGAGATAGACATGGCTGGAACGGAAGGTTATTTCGGTTCAGTGATACAGGACTGAAACGAGGAGTGAACTCGGTTCAGAAAGGGACTTTGTCCACTAAGATAGTCTTGGCAATGAGTCATGACTAACAAGAAATGATTTCCATGATTATGTGTGCATGACACAAAGTTTCAAGTTTTATGTTATGATTATGGGGATCTCATTTTCACTTCTATGATTTATTCCATGTTAAGATATTATGATCTCTTTTGCAGGTTTTGATAAAGATATGATATGATTTTTATTTCCTTTATTTGCCCTTGCTGAGCATTTGAGCTCACCCTTTTATGTTTTATTTTCCCCAGGTCAGGAAGATGGATATTAAGTAGAATATGCTAAAAGGGACCCTAGATATGATGAAATAAATGGGAGACACTGTATAAGATTTATGAACCAGTTGTTTATGTTTCCCAGTTTCTAAAGACACTATACCTATACGGTCCTTTGTGGTTTTGTCATATGTTGTAATAAGTGTGCTTCAATTTTAAAGTATTAACAATGTATGTAAAGTATGGGTCGTTATATTTATAGTCCTGGAGATGGATTATTGGATTTTATCTTTGGTATGGACAAGCTGGTAAGGTTTAAAGCCTATATAGACTACCATTCTCAACAATGTGATGTTTATATACATATATGGATACCTAAATGTATTCAATAGAGATTAGGATATAAATTTAGGTAGATAAGGACATATAGTGATAGTATATGGATAACTCTCAAGTCATTTAGAGGCAATGAACTTGGAAGATACTGATAAAATAATGAATGAGATTCTTCCTGTCATAGTGGATCAATACCCGAATGTTTTTTCGAATGATTTCTTTGGGTTACCACCTGAGTGGTAAATCAAATTTACTATCCACATAATCCTAGGAAAGAGTATTATTTCTTTACCATCTTATATAATGAATCCAATAGATCCATGAGTGATAAAGTCTCATCTTAAATATTTGGAAAGTAAAGTCTTTATCAGACTAAGTACATTGCCTTGGGATACAACTATTTTGTTCATAAAGAAGCCTGATGGTACTCTCAAGTTATGCATTGATTATCATAAATTAAATCAATACATGATTAAAAATTGACATCCTCTTTCTTATATTGATGACCTATCTCACTAATTGAAAATATCCAAATGGATCTCTAAAATTTATCTTTGCTAAGGATATCATCAACCTAGAGTCCGAAGAGAGGATATCCCAACACAACATTTCAAAGTCTCTATGTACATTATGAATATGTAATCATGACTTTTGGTCTAATGAACACACTGACAGTTTAAATGAATTTAATGAACCATATATTTTATAGGTACCTTGATTTTTTTTGTGTTTTTTAGGATATTCTAGTTTATCCTGAAAGCAATAATTCCCATGAATAGAAATTGGTAATTGTACTGAGTACGTTATGAGAACATCATTTGTATGATAAGTTTTCCAAGTGAGACTTCTAGATACAAGAAGTTGGTTTCCTTGGGCATGTAATTTATGAATTAGGAATATATATTGATCTTAGAAAGATAAAAGCAGTAGTCTCTTGACAGACACCAAAGAATGTTTTTGAGGCATGCGGTTTCCTAGGATTAGTTGGTTACTATCACCTATTTGTTTGGGATTTTTCTATAATTTCTTCTCCCATGACTATTCTGAAAAGGAATGGTGTTCCATTCATATGGAATGATGATTTCCAGAAATGTTTTCTGAAATTTAAGAATCATCTAACCTCTACACTCATCCTAATAATTATAGAACTAGGTAACAACTATGTGGTGTATTATGACGCATCAGGATCTGTTCTTGGTTGTGTTCTCATGTAGGAAGAACATGTTGTGGCCTACTATTTAAGGTAGTTGTGAGTGCACAAGAAGAATTATACTACTCATAACCTATAATTAGCTACAGTTTTTCATGACTTAAATACATGGATGCATTATCTCTTTGGGGAAAATTTCATAGTTTTCAATAATCATAAGAGTTTGAAATACATATTTTCTCAGAAAGACTTGAACTTGAGAAAATAAAGATGAATGGAGTAACTATAGATGTTTTATTTCAACTTAATATACACAATAGGTAAAGGGAATTTTGTGTCTTATGTTTTGAGTTGGAAATCATATAGTGAAGTGGTCCTAGAAGCTCATGACTAATGGAAGTTGATGAGAATTATTGCTGATATGTGTTTAGATTGTGCTGTATAGAGTGAATACGCAGTTTTCCTTACATTAAGTCTTAGTCTAAACATGATAAATTTTGTAAAATAAGCTCAAATATCTGATTTTGACTACATCACCATTAGGTCAAGATTAAATGGTGGGGAGACTCTATATAAGTGGAAAATAAATGATAAATCCTTGTTATTTTTTCAAAAATGAATCATAGTTCCTCATTTTTATAAGGAACAACTCCTTTTATCATATAACCATTTGAAAGGGGATATTCATACAAGTGTTTAGAAAATGTAAAAATAAATGAAAGCACATTTCTAGTAGAAAGGAATAAAATGTGGGATCACAATATATGTGATGAAATTCTTAACTTTCCAATAGGTAAAAACAGAGAATCAAAGGTCAGCTGGTATGCTACATTCTATGCCTATACCTATATGGAAGTAGGAGCATATTTTAATGGATTTTTTCACAGGACAACCAAAAATGTTATGAAAACATGATGTTATATGGGTAGTAGTGGATCAAATTACTAAGTCAAAAAATTTTATCCCTATCAGAGAATCTAACATAGTAGAGGAATTTTCAAAGTTAAATATACGATAAGTTGTCAGGTTACATGGAGTTCTAGTTTCAATTGTATCTAACAGTGACCCCCAATTCACTTCTCAAATTTTGAAATCATTACAATAAGATATTGGAAGTCAAATGAATTTGAGAACATCATATTATCCAAAAAATGAATGGATAATTAGAATGAAATATTCATATATTAGAATATATAATTAAATCATGTGTTATAGACTTTGGTGGTTCATGGGAGGATCATATGAATTTGGTTGAATTTTATTATAACAACAGTTATCAAGAAACAATTCAGATTTCACCTTTTGAGGCTTTTTATGGACGGTCTTGTCATTATCATTTATATTGGGTGGAAATAAGAGAATCATCCATGATTGGACCAAGTCTTGTACATGAGACTACGAAGAAAATCCAGATGATTCAGAAATGAATGGAAATAGAACAAAGTAGACAAAATTCATATGCAGATAATTATTTCCGACCTTTATCTTTTTATTTTAGTGACCATGTTTTCTGGAAATAATCTTAGAGACTTGGTCATCGATGCTTGGGGAAATATGGGAAGCTAGCACCATGGTATGTAGGACCCTTTGAAGTTATAGAATAAATTGGCATTGTTGTGTATCATTTTTAATTACCTCCAAGATTTAGTGTTTTTCGTAACATCTTCCATGTTTCTCAATTAAAGAAATATCACCCATATTCTCATTATGTGATTAGATGGAATTATGTTACTCTTGAGAAAGATGTGGATTTTATCCATAAACTGGAAAGGGTTTTGGATAGGTAGGAAAAAACCCTTCAGGGGAGATCTTTTTCCTTGGTGCATGTGTTATGGTAGCATGGTCAGGTTCAAGAGGAAACTTGAGAAAGGGAAAAGTTTATGTCAGAGTAATGGCCTCAATTATTCCAAATTTCTGAGGATAGAAATTCCAATGGTGGGGAGATGTAATACCCTCAGTTTGAGGTATTCCATCATTTAATGAATTTTAATTTTCTGGAGTCGTGGTTTAATTTAATTGTGAGTATGATCAATTAGGTTGATTACTAGAAAAAATAAAATAACAAATGCAAAACATATAAAAGTTATATGTTGTGTAATTGTTTTTTGTAAAAAATAAAACCAAGGTGACATGAATTTTAGTGTATGTGGACTTGATAAGATACACGACATGTATATGAGTTAAACATCATGTAAATTCCTACACCCATAAAGTTATGTTATGGATGGAATGTGTTTTTTCCTCACACATCCTTTACTTATATCTCCTGACTCCCATGGTTCCCATAGTTTAATTATAGTTATTTTCAACATCTAAACTCTGGTGACATCAAATATTCAAGTGGTTGTTTGTGGAATCAAAGTTTAGGGTTCCATTCTCCCTTATCATGTTAGTTTTTATCATGTTGGATTGATTAGAATCATAGATTTGTGTTGTTATACCCTGATCTATGTGTTCAGATTTGTGTTGAAGAGAACTTCATAGATTTTGATAATACAATGGGAGGAAAAATGTTGAATCCACAAAATCATCTTCGATCCTTTGCTTTAATCTTATCGAGGTAGGTGACTTCTCTCATAATATACCATTCTAGAACTTTTTGGATTGATATTTTCTAAATTATAATGATATTGTGTTGGAAATATTTGATAGAATCAAGTAGAAAACCCCTTGTTGATGTGATTTCAAAAGGGTAGGTTTTTGTTAAATCAAAGTTTTCTTGGTAATTTTGGCATAAAGTTGTGGTGTGTATTCATGTTCATGTGGGAAAAGTAATGGTAGAAAGTAACACTATAATATAATAATAATTTGGGATGGGTAATGTTCGAAAGTACCACCATAAAAGAAAAATGATAATTTGGGACGAATCATGGTCAAAAGTATCAACTTCATATTGGTCACCAAGTGACTTCTTGGTGATAGGATGACCACTACTCATGAGTAGAGGGAGTTCCATGGTTTCATGCATTGTGTGGTTATATGGGTGTGAAATTATTTGATTATGCCAAGGGAAATTAAATGTGTTTAAAATATTTATCTTGATGATTTATTATATTAAACTTGTTTATAGTTTTTTCTTGTTTGTTCTATTTTTTCTCCTATTTTATCAAAATGTGATAACCAGTTCTTGTTATAGTGGTGTGTGTGGGGATTCCTTGGGGAAATATTACTGAGTGTTATAGTCACCTCCTACTTGGGAACTTTTGTTCATTTTAAGATGTCATCTATTGAGATACAAGGAAGGTTCATATGTCATAATTATCTAGTGGTGATTATTGACATCATGGTTTGGTTACAGAAGTTGGATATTTGGAGTGTCTGCATCTTGGTCTGGGAGAGTGCCACCTTGGTGTCGATGTTTTTCTACTTGGATTCTTAGTCTTTCACTTTATTTTCTTTTTCCACTATAATCTAATTTTTTTGTATTATTATTGTATTGAGTTATGTGTTTTATTCTCATCCATAATTTATCCTACCATGGATATTATCTTTTGAATGGTTTTGTGTTCTATAGGGAAAATCATCCCCCAATGTCCTCTAATGACCTTGGAATTTATTACCAACCTTTGGTGTCCTAGAGATGTAACCTAAGGCCAGTACCAATTCACCTCTTATCAAGCCAATGGGGAGGGGAAGGGTGTTACATTATGTCTTTCATATTAGGGAAACATCAGAGTGTAATCCTTGATCAGTGGCATAATATTATATGTACTTCATGTTAGGGAAACCTCAGTTTGTAATCCCGATCAACGACATAACATGATATGTCCCGCATATTAGGTAAACCCTAATGTGTAAGCCATGGTCAAATGAACTATGAGAACTCTGATTCCTACAAAAACTAGGATACGTAGGATGCCTTTCTAAGTATTGAACTCAAATAGGAATCCACTTTGATGTAAGTTTCCCCATATCTCTAGCATTTCAACCATTGTGACCCAATCATTATCATGAGATAATAATTCTACCTCATCCATCAGTGGACTAATAAATAAAATGAACTATGATGACTCTGATTCCTAATATAACCAAGATACATGGGATGACTTCTTAAGGACTGATATTCATACTAAAAATCCAAATGGATATCCCAGTACATAAGTCTCACATCCATATATAGTGAGATTAATTACTTTCTGTCCCTTGTTTCTCACATCGAGCATGGATCATGTGGGATTTAGGAGTTGAAATGGTCATAAATTTCTCATTATTAATATCTACCAATCAGGGAAACCCTAATGTATAAGCCCTAATTAGTGTAATGAAAGGATTATCCCCATATAAGGGCATCCACCTTGGTGTCAGTCATAAGGGTGTGATCAAACTACGATGTCTATGATTCCTTCCAAAATTAGGATACATGGTAATCCCCCTGAGGGTTGATCTAAAATACCAGTTCCTAAGTTCTTACACATATGTCCTTTCTACATGATTTTAAAATGCACTGGTTTAATGAACTATGTGGTTTTCGATCCCTGTTATAAATAAGATACATTGGATGCCTAATAATGGATTAATCCTATCCTTGAAATATTAAATACCTACTTGCATGGAAGGAAATTATAAAGAGCTTGGATATATTTTTTAAATATATAAACATATACCCATTAGGGGAAATTTCTGGAGAACATAGAATAAATACATATGGACTCACCAAAAGACCCCCCTTTACATATAAGAGGGTTTAACCAATAGCTGTTTTTGTTAGGATAAATGGTTTCGTATCAGGGTTATGAAGAGATTCAAGAAATCTATGGTCATGTTTTTAGGGTAACCAGTTCCATATCAGTATTAATAATAGAATAATAAAAATTTCTTAAATATGTAAGAGAGTACTAGAAGAGGAAAAAGTTCCCCCCAAAATGGTGTGCTGAGACCGACCTCCCATCTTCTCGACCAATGTGAGTCCCTACGTGTCATTGGGTTTGAAACCTCAATTAACCACCTATATTTGGAAATCAAGTCTGTACCTAGTTATGGATATGGGAATTGTTGGGAGTTTCTATGGATAATAAAAATAAATGGTAATATCAATGAAAATAATTGTATAGACATCAAACTCCCCATAATAAAACCATCATACCATTTGGTCCCTACTAGGTTTTGTCTTCTCCAGATGAAATGAAAATGGTAAACTCAACATGAATCTCTTGAATAATAGAATGATCGATTGGACATGTGTCAGGACATTTTATTTTCATGTATTACACAAAAAAATGGCGAACCCAATGTGAATCTCTCAAATAATAGAAAGATTGGTTGAACGTGTACTGGACCATTTTTTCATGTCTTATACAAATGAAAATGGTGAACCTGATGTGAATATCTCAAATAATAGAATGATTGATTGACCATGAATTGAGCCATGTTGTTTTCATATCCTATATAAACATGAAAAACCTGACATGAATCTTATATCTGATCCTCTATAGTTGGGGTTCTTATGAAATAAGTCCATCCTCACTTTGATAAGACCACACGAGAAGAATAGATGGATCATGAATAAAAGAACAACTATGTTACCCTTGTATATATGATTAAGCATATATCATGACTACAATGATGCACTGATCGGAGACCTTTTTCTTTATTTTCTATATGACTATAGATACTGCTCTCATAAACAAAATGACCTCACCCACCTAACATCTTTAGTGTAAGGTAGAGAATGAAATGTTTTGGGAATACCATAAACATGGTGTGATCCTGAACCTTGACCTGTGAGGCTATTCAAGCACTAAAACTGATGAGTTTTCATCATCAAAAGAAAGCCGCAGTAAAGCTAGTGGAACTTATTTCCACAACCAACCACTTTGGGAGATTATCCTTGAATTATAAAAATCACCTCCTTTAGTATTTGATGATGGTTGACTAGGGAGTAAACTATGGCTCCCTTCTAATTCAGGGGATGATAAGGAAGGATCCTATCAACCATCTTCACTAGAACCATCCCACTGGTACCCTTCAGTCGCTTGCTAAGGGTACCATCCAACACACTTCCACCTCTGGCACCCATTAAAGAGAAATAAGAGAGAAACATCAGGCATGGAAGTATATTGATAATCATGAGTGGGATCATATCCACAGTCTTACTAATGATGTCTACCAGCATATTCCGGTAGTTACCAGTGAGTACGCTTATATCCCTTCTCACTCAAAACAAGTATATGGGAATAATTCTATAGAAGACATGGGGGAGGTTCATATCAATACCCCCGTGCATAAATCCCATCGACATATTTTAGTGGCACAAGGAGGAATATGTGGGCTCATATTCCTACTTAAATTGAATATATATGCTAGTATATAGTAGATATAGAAAATGTGTAGGATTACATTCTTACTCACACTTTGATAAAGTGTCATCAAATCTTTGTAACAGATAAAGAACACTTTTGAAATATTTCGACAGTGGTATAGACATAGAGAAAGGTGTATATTTATATACCTATAGATAGGACATCAGAACACTCCGATCAGTATGAAAAAGTGGTTACTCTAGATTAATCACACATTCGTTCTCCCATCCAAGAGGATTATCAGTATATTTTGATAAAGTGAGAGGCACTGAAACAAGATCATATTCCCTTTCCAACTAGGGATCACCAAGTGAGATTAGTACATTCCTTGAGATAGGGGGAAATTCCAATAAAAAATATCAGCGACATATTCCAAATGCCCAGGATGCACTAGTGCAGAAATCGTTTTTTACGTCACCATTTTTTACGTCGGTTATATATAACCGACGTAACAATGCGGCGAGTAGATTTTTCACGTCGGTTATTTTAATAACTGACATTACAAATCGCGCCTGTTGGGTTTTTACATCGGTTATCAAATAACCGACGTAAAAAACCAATGTGCGGGGGGTTTTTTACGTCGGTTATTTTGTAACCGACGTAAAAAACCCGATATCGACGCGTTTTTTACGTCGGTTAACAAATAACCGACGTAAAAAACCAAAGCGCGGTGTGTTTTATGTCTGTTATTTTATAACTGACGTAAAAAACCCCCGGGTGCTTTGGTTTTTTACGTCGTTTATCAAATAACCGACGTAAAAAACCAAAGCACGAGAGCCTTTTTACGTCGGGTTTAAGATAACTGACGTAAAAAAGATAAAAAATAGTTTATAACGTCAGTTATATAATAACCGACGTTATAAAGCATTTAAAAAAAATTAAAGCCCGTGTTCTGTCATTTACGATTTTTTCGATTGACAGTCGCCGGCTCGTCTCTCTCTCGCACGGTAAACCCTAATCGGCTCGTCGATCTCCTGCATTACACTCATTTTGGCTTCATTGTTTATCTTCTTCACTGCTCTCGGATCTATCATCTCAACTCGCGACATTCATGTAAGCATTCCACGAATTTATTTCATTCGTTTTTGTTTCGATTCTTGATGTGCTTTTCGTTCGTTTTTGAATCTCGTGGAATTTTTTTATTGCAAATGGTTATTATTTTCATTCAACTCGCAACATTCAACTTGCAAATGATTATTAAAACATTGTGGATTAGCTTCAGCAAAATCTGAAAAATAATGGGTGGTACTGTAACGTTCCATTCTTCCAGCAACATTATTATTTCCTACTTAGATGGAATGTGTCTTTCTGGATGAAGATTGGTAGTACTTATTTTCGTAAAATCATATTTTCAATATGATTGTCCAGAAAATTATTTTCATGAATGAAATTGGACCAGGTACAATCGGTAATACCTATCCTTAAAATTTCATTCAACATTCTTACATCATAATATTTTTTCAAAAAATTATGATTTTTAGAACTCCTAGATCAGAAAACCATCATCTGTTTTCATCTGCATTCATAAAAATATCAATTCATACCTATTACAATCAAATATTTCATTCTGGACTCATGGTGAGTCTGATAATACATTTCTTCTTTCAGTCATCTCCTAAAAATGATGGACCTTTTCATGCAAAGTGTATCTGATTTCTTGAATACGATGGTATGTCCGATTTTCAACAAAACCAAGTGAGGTGATTTATTTTATTATTAATAATTCATAAAAAAATTATAATACCTAAATATTATTATCATCCTTTTCAGATTTTTCATTATAAAAAAGGTAAAGGGTACTTTCTTTTCATTATCAAGTTAAATTATATTTTTTATAAAGGTCTTTTCTATCTAGGTAGAAATAATTTAATGATAATTAGATTGACTTAGGTATATTATCTTATCTTACCATCCAAACACATTTTTATGTATTAATAATTATTATGTTTTGTAAAAACAATTATGACCCCCATTTCATTTTTGTTAGTTAATTGATCTACGAAAGTGTTATAAATGATTTGATGATCACGATTCACCCATATATATGGTTAGTCATTATGTGACATTTGGGTCCATAATATCCTTCTAATGCATTCGACAATGCATTATATATCATAGATCAATATGGGATACAGATGGTTATACCATGTCCAATGTGTTATGTGATGTGCCTGGTAAGAAATATTATAATAAATTATAGGAAAGCTGATTAACATATCCCAATATGAGGTGAATGAAACTATGTTTTCCCTTGACATATGTTATGACTTATATGATTATGTTTGTGCCACACTCTTATGTTATTCCACATACCAATGTTGTGATCTTGTGAATAAGGTTTTTTAAATCATGTTCCCACTATCATATAAATCATGTCTTATGTTATGCTAAAATTGTTATACTTGGACTCAGGTTTTATGATCTATGATTATATAGAACTGTTTCACTTATCTTTTTGATCATGTGCTTTGTGTATGCTCTTATACCCCCATGGATATCTTTTTATGAGATTAGATATTATATTTATATATATCATGTTTACCCATAATGAGTTTCATAAATCAAAACTTTTATTATTTTCATTCCCTAAGTTATAAAAATAAGTATTATGTAGGATGATTCAAAAATTTAATCTGTGAGATGAGTTGATTTATGTGTGAAACCCAGGCCAAACACATATGTATTTTTTTATTGGTATTACATATATATAGTTCGACATATACTTTTTTTTACATTACCATGATATTAACATTACTTTTTCTAAAGAAATATTAATGTCCTTAGATTATATATCGGATCAAAAGGATATAGTAATTCTAATATATAATCAGAATGATCAGATAATATGACAATATTATTAAACATAAAACAAATGGTATATATTCATATTTTTAACATGACACTTACGATGTATAGCTATTTGGTGTTGGGTAATTATGAAAACTACTACTACTTTCAAGATTTGTTTTATATTTTAAATTGTTTTACATTCAAATTATGATTTTTTTCATATAAACATGTTTTGTCTTATCTTAAATATATATATTTTTTGTTGATATTTGTTATAGGTAATAATGAGTCGAAGTTGGATTATGGCACATCGAATGAGCAATGAATTTGAGGAAGGTGTTGATGCCTTTTTGGAATTTGCAAAACGAAATGTTCCAAGTAGTGACATTTTTTTCTGTCCATGCCTGAAATGTTTGAATATGAAGAAGTTGAAAAGTAGAGAGATAAAAGATCATCTGATATGTCATGGTTTTAATCCGAGTTACAGCCCTTGGATTTGGCATGGTGAAACTGGACGGAATGTCACTGATGATGATGATTCGCAAGATGGTAACTCCGATGGAATTGAAGAAATGATTCGCGATATTGTAGCAGAACAAATTGAGATAGAACCGACAGTTGCACGTCTATATGGTGATGCTGAAAAACCATTATATCCCGGTTGTATAGATTTTACGGTTCTGTCGGCGGTGTTAAGATTGATTAACCTAAAGGAGAAGCATGGATGGAGTGACAGAAGTTTTACAGAGCTGCTACAATTGATGAAATACATTCTTCCAAAAGATAACGATCTTCCAGATTCACATTACAAAGCCAAGAAAATATTATGCCCGATGGGATTGGGATACAAGAAAATACATGCCTGTCCGAATGACTACATTATATATAGGAAGGAATATGAATTTCTGTCAGAGTGTCCAAAATGTGGGACATCACGGTATAAGGTGAAAGAAAAATCACAGGGTGATGTAGAGATTACAAAGCTCCCTTCAAAGGTATTTTGGTATCTTCCTATAATTAATCGTTTCAAACATTTATTTGCTAATTCACATGATGCCAAAAGGTTAAGATGGCATGCTGAAGAGAGGGTATGTGATGGAACAATACGTCATCCAGCTGATTGTCCACAATGGAAGAAAATTGATGCGCAGTATTCTACATTTGGAAATGAAATAAGAAATCTCAGACTAGGGTTGTGCACAGATGGAATGAATCCATACCGAACACTCAGTAGCACACATAGTTCATGGCCTGTTTTATTGGTAATTTACAACCTCTCTCCTGAAGTTTGTATGAAGTGAAAATATGTCATGTTGAGTACAATGATCTCTAGTCCAAAGCAACCCGGAAATGATATTGATGTTTACTTGTCACCGTTGATTGATGATTTGAAACTGTTATGGGCTGATGGTATTAGGGTGTATGATTCTTATAAAATGGAATATTTTCAACTGCATGCAGTGCTTCTGTTCACTATAAATGACTTCCCAGCGTATGGAAATTTGTCTGGATACAGTGTTAAAGGGTATAAAGCATGTCCAATTTGCGAACAACAGACGTCCTATTGTCAATTGCATCACGGGAGGAAAATAGTGTACATGGGTCATCGAATGTTTTTGCCTATGGAACACCCTTATAGAAGACTAAAAAAGGAATTTAATGGCTCACAAGAATTTGATACTGCTCCAAAACCTTTATCCCATGATCTGTATTTTGAGAGGGTGAAAAACCTTGACGTGACATTGGGAAAGACACAGAAATCTGGTAATGATAGACATATTTGGAAGAAAAGGTCAATATTTTTTGAGCTACCATATTGGAGGTATCATGAAGTTAAACATAATATTGATGTCATGCACGTGGAGAAGAATATCTGTGATTCTTTGATTGGAACATTGTTAGACATTAAAGGAAAGACTAAAGATGGGTTGAATGCAAGATTAGACTTACTATCAATGGGAATACGTTTGGAGTTAGCTCCCACTCCTAAAGGAAGACGAACATTTCTTCCCCCGGCTTGTCATACATTATCGAAGAGGGAGAAAATTAGCTTCTGTCAGTGTCTTCATGATACCAAAGTGCCTCAAGGTTATTCTTCTAATGTAAAAAATTTTGTCTCAATGAAGGACTTGAAGTTGATAGGTATGAAATCACATGATTTTCACGTCATGATGCAACAAATTCTACCAGTTGCATTGCGTGGAATATTGCCCATTCGTGTCAGAAAGACTATAATGAAGTTGTGTTATTTTTTCAATTCAATTTGTAACAAGGCGATTGATGTGAATGCTTTGAACATTTTGGAAAAGGATGCAATTTTAATACTTTTTCAATTGGAAATGTATTTTCCTCCAACTTTTTTTGATATAATGGTGCATTTAATGATTCATCTGGTTCGAGAAATAAATATTTGTGGACCTGTATATCTTCGTTGGATGTATCCTTTTGAAAGGTATATGAAAATATTAAAGGGGTATGTTAAAAATCTATATCGACCTGAAGCCTCCATTATTGAAAAGTATATTTCTGAGGAGGTAGCAGAGTTTTGTACGATCTACTTGGCTGCGGCGCAACACATAGGTTTGCCTCCATCTCGCCATGAACGAGTTAATAATGAGGGAAAGGGGATTCGCGGCTTGAAAGTCAAATCATTGTCAGCTGAACAGATGAAGAAGTTAGAATCATACATCTTGAAGAACATAGCTGATGCTCAACCATATATCACATTGCACATTAATGAGTTGAAACAATGTTATCCAAAGAAGAAAGAAATGTGGATTTTGAATGAGCACAACAAAAATTTTTTGTCATGGATTAAAAAAACTTTTCTTGGTAGATCAGATGTATCAGAGACATTAAAATGGATAGTGGGTGGTCCATGTTTAAATGTGATAACATGGTCTGGTTATGAAATTAATGGTTATACATTTCATACAAAAGCTCAGGACAACAGAAGTGCAGTTTAGAATAGTGGTGTATTGGTGTTTGCAGAAGCAATGCATTTTTCGAGTGCTAAGGACAAAAACCAAATTTCTGCATCAAATGCATATTATGGAGTGATTGAAGACATATGGGAGGTTGATTACTTTAAAATTAAAGTTCCCGTTTTTAACTGTAAATGGTTTAATGGTAACAACAGTGTCAGACACGATGAATTTGGAATGACACTTGTTAATTTGAATAGATTGGAAGACACAACTGATTCTTTTATAATGGCAACACATGAAAAACAAATTTTTTATGTAGTAGATCAATCAGATATGCATTGGGCTGTTGTTTTACAAGGGAAAAAACAATATGTTGGTGAGGATGAACTTGATGAATATGCTGATTTATGTGAGATCCCTACTTCAATGGAAATATTAACAGAACATAATGACGATCATGTTGAAGACATAGTTTGTTCCATAAGGAACGATCAAGACGAAGGAATTTGGGAAAACAATCCATCTATACATTCCTAAAATTACAGGTAACATATGTTTATTTCTTGTTTACATTTATTTTTTCCATAAATGTTAGATATTGTAAGTTTTTTTATTTATTAAAACATGTTTTATTTTTTCCATAAATGTTAGATATTGTAGTCTTTCCCACTGCCTGGTGACACCGGCCAACCGGTGGATGACCACCGGCCAGCCGGTGGTCTCTGGCAGAAGCATTACTTTCTGCCAGAGCCACCGGTCAGCCGGTGTTAGCGCACCGGCCAACCGGTATGGGCACCGACCAACCGGTTCTTGCCCACCGGCCAGCCGGAGGACCCAGGCAGTAGGCTTGCCCACTGCCTGGTGACACCGGCCGACCGGTGGTCTCTGGAAGAAGCATTTCTTCTGCCAGAGCCACCGGTCAGCCGGTGTGAGCGCACCGGCCAGCCGGTATGGGCACCGGCCAACCGGTTCTTGGCCACCGGCCAGCCGGAGGACCCAGGTTTACCATTTTTTCCATTTTTTTACCATCTTGACTATATTGACCATCTTGACCATCTTTTCTATCTTTACCATTGTTTAACATGCTTACCATATTACCAATGTTTACTATTATGTAACCTAGTACACTTTTCTATTTTCTGATTACAGTAGTATTAAAATATTTGAATTTGTATATTTGTGAACTGACGTTTGTTTTTTTGATTTGAAGGATAATGAAAGATCATTCAGATGATCAACCACATGATTCTGGGGAGGAGCATATTGCTGGTCATACCTCTGGGGATGAACATTCACATGCTCCTATTACGACAAAGAGTTCAAAGGTTGGTAAATGTGGTTGCACACGTTTACCAAAATTATCACTTGCCCGTACGCAGGATCAGAGGATAGTAGTTGAGTTTGATGATGATGATATTCCTAGAGGTCCGAATGCCAAAGATTTTAAGAGTTTTGTTGCAACTCAGGCTAAGACCAAAGTAAGCATTCTGTATGATGATTGGAGAGGTGTGGATAAAGCGATTATCGCTCAGTTGTGGGAGATGATTTTGGTAAGATCTTTTGTCATTGTTTGACCATTATTTTAATGTTTCTGGTATATATAATATGTTTAACCTCTTCTTTATTAGATGAAATTTGATATTCCTGACACTGGAGGAGTCAGGAAGAAATGCTTATCGTTGGCTGCCAGGAGATGGAGGGATTTCAAATCAACCCTCACATCTGATTTCATTTATGGTCATAGGAGTCATGACAATCCATGTCGTATATATCCTTTTATAGATGAAGACACATGGAGACAGTTTTTTGAAAGTAGAAAAAAAGAGTCATTTCTGGTAAGGGCAATGTAAACTTTTATATACTTTCTTATATAAATGATTATATTAATGTTTTGTTAATGATTTCTTATTCTTAAATTACAGAAAACAAGGAAAGCTCATCAGGAGATCCAATCTAAAAATGTATACCCTCATAGTTTATCTTGGGGAGGGTATACATTATTGGAAGAAAAAATGATAGCGGAAAAATTTCAACAACTAAGAGCTGAGTCTTCAAGCTCTGGAGAGGTGGCCCCTCCATCCCCTCCATCTAGACATGAAAAATGGAAGAGAGCTCAGAAGGGAGAAAAAGGGAAATATCTTTTGGAAGAATCGAGAATCGTAGCTGAGAGGATTGTAAGATATCTATTTAATTTATTTAAGTTAACTTTTTTCTTCATATAAGTTTCAATCATTACAGAAATGTTCAATTAATTAATACAGGACTCTCTTGAGGAGCAAAGTTCAGAGGGGACATTTACAGCTACTGGGAGGGAAGATATTTTATTTGCAGCATTGGGAAGGCCCGAACATCCTGGTCGTGTAAGAGGATATCCGACAGGTGTATCGGTAAGAAAAGTGTTTCCACGTTCTTCAACTTCTAACATTGAGGGGGTTTATAAAAAAAAAATAGAATCCTTGGAGGCTGAAGTTCAAAATATTAATGCGATGATGGAAGACAAGATTAGAGATTCGGTGCAGTCTATGTTTGCAGAAATGAAAAGACAATTTCAGACTGCAGCTCCCACTCCTCCACCTCCCCCTGCAGACCCCATTATTTATCCTCCACCTCCGCCAGTAGCTCCCACTCCCCCACCTCAGCCTGCGGACCCCATTTTTTATCCTACGCCTCAGCCGCAGCTTCCTACATATTGCGAGTTGTATGTTGATGATTCTCAACATCATATAGTAGCATACGGGTTGGTATATTGTATAGGAGATAGAGTTCATAATCAACAATTAGAGGTAGAGAATTAGAGGGTCACTGTACAGGATATTATAGATAGATCAGCTAGGGTACCAATACCTACAGATGAGGTGGCGACAGTTGGACAGAGTATTGGCCATTTTTTAGTTTGGCCATCCAGACTTCTTCGACTCATTACCATAGAGGTATGAATGTTATATCTTTTATTTTATTTTTTTATTAAAGTTGTTTTATCATTTGAAAACTACTATAATTCTCATTTTTTTTTCACAGGAATACTTCAAAGGTAAAGAAATACTGTATAGACAACAACAAAGACAACAAGCTATGACATCGGATATAGATTCCATTGGTCTTGACAGATTGTCAAGATATTCACATTTGTTGTTGGGTTTTTATGAGTTTCCAATGGAATATCATGTTTGTGGACGTGAAATAACTGTGGGGATTACAAAATATGATATCATGGAGCTTGTTACTAGAGATAAGTTGGGCATCAACGTGGTGCAAATTTTTTCCATGTAAGTCTTAACACCTTTTCCCTGCGTAATATTTATTAAAAATGTATACTTATATATGTTTTGTATTAGGTATCTTTATAAAATTTGTGAGAGGAATGAACTAACAGAAGTATATGGATTCATGGACCCGCAATTGATTTCCCCTGAAGCATGTGCATTGAATGAGGAACAAAGAATGGTTTATATTGCTGAAAGATTTGAAAAGAATATAATCCAACAATGTTGGATGATGCCTTTTTGTGAGAGGTATGAAACACATTTCTCTCAAATAGTTAATTATCTTTTAACATAAAAAACCACTAACATTAAATTTCCCTTTATCAGTAATCATTGGATGTTAGGGATTTTTTGCCCAAGGGATAAAGCTCTTTATTGGATATGCTCTGTTCATGGTGATGTGCGGGCAAGTTTTAAGAATATATTGGAAAAGTAAGTTTCAATTTCTCAATAGTTTTATATATTATAATAAATTTTAAATTTACCCCATTCGTATTATTTTCTAATAGTGCATGGGCCTACTTTCGAAAAAACACAAAGAAAAGAAATGAAAAGATCAAATATGTAAAGGCGAAGGTAAATTTCCATTTATAATTTGTACTTTTTGATTTATTACATAAAAATAATATATTGAATTTACACTCATTCAAAACAGAATTGTCATGAACAACAAGGCCTCATCGAATGCGGATATTATATGTTAAGATTTATGTATGAAATAATAACAACTGGGACAGTTGTGAATTTTGACCTGGTACGATTTCCACTTAAACTTTGCCATCATATTTCAATTTTATTTATTCATTATACACGTAAACTATCTTCTTTTTCATTTGTAGCTTTTTGATGACCCTCAACCCTATACTGCTGAAGACATCAAACACGTACAAGTGGAGTGGTCAAATTATTTTACAGGTTTGATTGAATTTTAGTTGTTTGTAATGTAAAATGTAATTTTGAATATTGTCGTTTTAATTGTCTATTTGGTAGTTGTTTAGGTTTGATTTAGTTTTTTTTGAAGTTGACAGTGTAAGTTTTGAATGTTATATAAGTGAATGTTTAATTTTTCTCTACTTCTTGTTTTGGTCTACTTTTGATGGTTCTTCTGGTATGGATTTGGGTCTGTGGGGGAGGGGTTCCCAGGGTGTGGGGGTGTGTTCAGTGGGGTTGGGGGTGTCCAGCGGTCTGGGAGGGCTGTCCGGTGGGGTGGGGGGACAGTCTTGGGGGGTGGCAGGGATGTCCAGGGGTGTGGGAAGCCGGGCCAGGGGTGTGGGAGTGCTTTCCAGGGGTGGGGGGGGGGGGGGGGGGGGTTGTCCAGGGGTGTGGTGGGGGCTGTCAAGTGGGGTGAGGGGGTGAGGAGGTGCTGTTCAGGCGGGTGGGGGGTTGTCGAGGGGTGTTTGGGGGTGTCCGGGGGTCGGGGGGCAGTCCAGGAGTGTGGTGGGGGCTCCAATGGGGTGGGGGAGGGTTGTCCAAGGGGTATACATGAGGGTGGGAGCTCCAATGGGGTGGGGGAGGGCTGTCCAGGGGGTATACATGAGGGTGAGGGCTCCAACGGGGTGGGGGAGGGCTGTCCAGGGGGTATACATGAGGGTGAGGGCTCCAACGGGGTGGGGGAGGGCTGTCCATGGGGTATAAATGAGGGTGGATTCTATCTAGTGGGTAAGTTTTATATGTTATCTATTTACATGCTTATTTTTGATGTACTTTTGTTTTTGTGGTATGATTTCTTGATTTATTTTCTGGTTGATTCTGGTGGAGAGAAGATCACTGCATTCTGTTTAAAAAAAAATTGGGTTTATCACATCGGTTATTTAATAACCGACGTGATAAAATGCCTGGAAAATAGTTTATCACGTCAGTTATTAAATAACCGACGTGATAAAAGGCCTGGAAAATGGTTTATCACGTCGGTTATTTAATAACCGACGTGATAAAAGGCCTGGAGAATGGTTTATCACGTCGGTTATTTAATAACCGACGTGATAAAGGGCCTGGAGAATGGTTTAGCACGTCGGTTATTGAATAACGGACGTGCCAAACGGTCTGGAAAAGGGTTTATCACGTCGGTTAATGACTAACCAATGTGATAAACCCCCTCCCACCGGTTTATCACGTCGATTAGTCAATAACCGACGTGATAAACCCCCCTCCCCTGGTTTTTCACGTCGGTTTTATATGAACCGACGTGATAAACCACGCTCAGCCCGGTTTATCACGTCGGTTCTTATAGAACGGACGTGATAAACCACCCTCACCCCAGTTTATCACGACGGTTCTTCGATAACCGACGTGATAAACCATTCTCCAGGCCTTTTATCACGTCGGTTCTAAAATAAACGACGTGATAAACCATTCTCCAGGCCCTTTATCACGTCGGTTCTAAAATAACCGACGTGATAAACATCGCGATTTTATGCTTTTTGATGTCGGTTTTTAAATAACCTACGTCAAAAACCTTATTTATAACGTCGCACGTATTAACGTCGGTTAGAAACCGACGTAAAAAATTCAAAATAACCGACGTAAAAAATGTTTTCTGCACTAGTGATGGGATCACATCCCCGTTCTAGCTAGGGCTCACCAGGTCAGAGCGGCATGCCTAATGACAAGCTCATATTCCTATCGAAGAAGACCAGTGGAATACTCCAAATCCCTTGGATCAGGCTTATATCCCCATTCTAGCAAGGGATCACAAAGTGAGATTGAAACATTCTTCAGGATAGACTAATATTATTATTAGTGAATATGACTAGAATATTCCAACAGATCATAGAATCCAGGATCAAATCCCTACTTCCTCCAATGCATGACTACATCTGCATTGTTCTGAGGCTATATAGGAGAAGAATCATACACCTTATCCCATTTAGAGTTCTATTAGCATATTCTTATGGGGAATTCATATTCAGACTGGGATCATATTCTCACTTCAATAGGGCCCCCCAAGTGAAAGAGACACATGCCTCAGGACATGATCATATCCCCGTCACGAAAGATCAGTAGCATATTTAAAATGCTCAGGATTGGGGTCATAACAGTATCTTGACCAAGGATCACGAAGTGAGAGAAGAACATGCCCCAGTTTAGGCTCATATTCCTACCAATAATGAAGAAGTTAATTGGCATATTCCACCAGCTTCTCAGTGGTGTTCTCATATTCTCACAACACAAAATGGTTATAAAAAAGGTCTAAAAACTATCGTACTATAGGATAATATCTCTTCACAATTTAAAAAGTCTAGTCAACATATTTTATCCATGATGTATAATGGGTCCCATATCCCTAATCTACTCAATTCCAGTGTCCTTGAGGTCATTCAAGAGACATTATCAATTCCACAAGGGTCTATCAACTCTTTAACCTAAGAAAAAGGTGATCATTACCATGATAATCCTCCTCTTAGTAGTGTGTAGATAGATCATAGGGACTCTAGTCCTAAAATTCTCCATGGTTAACCTCCCCATGGTGATATCTCTCATCGACAAGAAAATAATCCCATTTCTTATACACATTTGTATAGATAAGTGTTCAAAACTTAGACACCTTCATATATAGAGGTGATCAAAACATCAGGGTCAACCATATATAGTTCCCCATAAACTTTCAGTAACACTCTACTCTAGTCTGTAGACAACAACAAGAAGAAATTTCTATGGTATAACCAGATGGAGACATGTAAATATGATAAAAAGAATGCTGACATTGACATATAGAGAGAGTAAGATAGATATAACCTCCCCACCATGTTCTGGATCCTTTACACTTAGGAATATGAGATTCCAGGGTAACTCATCGGTGAATGAAGGATAGAAACCTCCATTATCCAAAATAATATGGTCACTTTTAGACCATAAAGATACTATGTTTTCATCTATAATTGACTACTATCTCCATGTCTTGCAATCCAAAACAGTAAAAACACAGCGTAAATCTGCAACATGCTTGCCTCCATTGCATCACAACTCTTCAAAAGAAGATCAATGAATACACTTAATGCATCCATATTTGAGAATGGGGAAATTAAATAGCATTACGCTTCAATTCACCCTTGGAATATAAGAACCCCTTAGACATAGTGTCCTGTAATGTCATAACCTCTGATGAAACCAGGGGACCAGTTACCGCACGAGCTAGTTGGTCACTACAAAATAATACCCCCACTTTAATGGTTCAAAGACACCATGAAGAAAGGGAGATGACATCCCATGGATCTTGAAATAGTCACCTAGAAATAACAAGAATTCATTTTAGACATGGAAGATGAAATTTTGATCAACTCAAAAATATCCCGTAGAAACTAACTCACGTCATGGGAAACCATAGCACCCAGCTTATAAACAACCACAACTATGCCACATAAAATAGATTGTAGTAGCACCTACTATAGTAGTCATCCAAGAGTGAATCATTCCCATTGGGTTAAAGGAATATCGACTACAACATCCACCTCTTAGATCATCAATTACTGAGAGGGTTAAAGATATATCAGTAGAAATTTCAAACAAACCCCATTCCACTAATCTGGGGGAATTTATATCTCAATAACCATAATCAGATTCATCATCCTCTGAGTAGGTCTTGTGGAAATAAATGATAGTTCTAGATCAACCCTATCCTACTAGGATGGGGGAATTTATATCTCAATGTCCATCCCAGGAATCATCAAATCCATAAATGGAATCATTGGGTCCTCAATATCAGGATCAAACAGTGCCAATTGTGGCCTCAAGTAGGCCCTAACCTATAGGGATGGGGGAATTTTCATCATCATCATCATAGTAGAGGGAAAAAATATTCTCTAAGTTGAGAGGTAAATATCGACGGTCAACATCCCATATATTTATCCTTCCAAAAAATAAACCTCATCTATTTAGGGAATATTTGGCAGTCACGACCAAAAACTCCCCCACGGTCACTAATCATAGGTAAGATGAGAGGAGTGTAGGATAAAGGAAATGAAACCCCACAGGGGTTTCAAGCCAAAACGACACAATATAGCCAAGGGTTTGAGGAAAAAGCATAATGCAGGAAGTGTAGAATCATCATGTTGTGTCAAAATTAATGGGGCAACCATCATTTCTCGATATAACTCTATTAATGTCATTACCATTAACACAAAAAATAATGCGTATCATGACACAGATGCATAGGGACCTAATATAGAAAACATAACCAAGTGGAAGATTTGGATACACCCACTAAGGATTCATTCACCTAGAACCATTGGAGGCTCCTTAATCTAGTACCTATGAATATCAAATTACCACATCTATTGTGGAAAACTTACAAAGATAAAGGGAAAGGTGTGGCTACATCCCTATCACCACCCAGAAGATTCATAAATCCTTCCATAGAGGAATAGTTTTCATGATATGAGAGTGAGATAGAAACAATGATACAAATCAATGAGAAGCTACCCAAGGGATATATTCCCACCATGTATTGTATAAAGCCAAATATGAATATTCTTCCTCCTATAGTCGATCTTGCAGAAAGAGTGATTCTAAGTGTCAGACCAGCTCTAGATCCATACATCCAGACCACATAAATTAGGAAGTCTAAGATGATCGTGACTTCCCTCTATTATGGTGATAGAATATTCTTCACTAGGTTAATCATTCTATCTTTTTAGGAATAGAGAATCAATAGGAGATAAAAATAGGGCCACCTCACCAGTCCCTGCCCGCTCCCTATAGATGGGAGGCAGCTCAAATAGTAGTAATTTCAAAATTTCTCAACACCATCGAATCCCTATATACTCGAATGGAATCCATTTAAGGGTGACTTCCACCTATGCATCCTGAGAGGATTCCATATCCTGAATGGGTGGATAACACTTTTCCTCCACCCAATTTTAGAAATCCCACATTCTCCACCTTTGACTACATGAGATACCCTGAACAACATCTCACATAGTTTATGTCTTGATGTGGGATGATGATGGTCCCTCAAGATTAATAGGAGGTGAAAAAATTGAGGTGTTTTTTACAAACTCTGGTGGGGCCATCCTTTTTTTGGTACAATAAACTTCCAACTAAATTCGTTGGAAGATATGAAGAACTTCATTGTCGATTTCTTTATAAGTTAACCTCCATGCCAAGGAAGGAAGAAATTATCAACCTGAAAAACTAAAGGAAATGTAAAAATGATAGGATGGATAAATTCATAGCCAGATGTAAAGGTTTAACCTATTCGATCAACATCCCTCACTCACAAGATCAATTGCTGGAACACTGTGATGAAAATCTATGAGGTGAGTTGCAAAAATCTATGATTCCAATGAAATATCCAAGATAATTTCACGAGTTCATAGAAATTATGCAACGTATAAAATATTCCATTCAGAAGACCCAAGATAAATCTAGACTCATTCCCTCAGTATAGGGAAAAGGATTGGTAGGAAGAAACTACCGTTGTTACCCTCAATCCAATAGTAGTTCCTATTCAAGAATCTAGGTAGGTCTCAAATCACCCAACACCACCTATCAAGTGGTATAAACCACAAATTTACCCTCTTCTAGAATCCATAAGAGATTAGGGTTGCATGATATTTGAGGAATGGATTAATAAAACACACCCCTTACTAATTGAAAAATTATCTCGTTATTTACTTGAAGCTATGCACAACAACCTGCTCAATATGCCATCGACCAGGAATCCCAAGGAGGTCATCCTCACCGATCTTACCAACTACTTCCCTTTCCCTAGGATGCTGGGTCATAACATACAAGATTTATTTGTCTTAAAAGATGTTCTCCAAGGCATGGTCTATTATAGAAAAGTGATGTTGGATAAATCCTTGGAGATGGTAAACTTGATAACTGTTCCCCTATCAGAAGAAGAAGTTGATTGGAAGAAAGTTCCAGCTAGGCATAGGAAGAAATTTGACAACTATATGAATCCAAAGATAGTTGACTAAGCTCATGAAACCCTGAGATCATAGCTTCATAGGCCCATAATTGTTCCTCCACCTATAGAGGTGACATCAGATATGTACCCAAAGGTGGGTATGACCATCAGACATAAGAAGAGACAAAATAGGAAGGGTCATTTTATTCTCCAATACAAACTATGGCTCTTGTAGATTTCTTCTCTACAACATCCAAAGCATAGGAAACAACCCACCAAATGGAACCCTCATTGGATGAAGAGCTCATATTTGGATATATTACTGTGATACACCTAGAAAACCCATTATTTTATTATGAATATTCCTCTGAGTATGATTTTCCCACACCCAAATGGGTAATAAGAGGCCACATGTTTAGGAACTGGGGATACATGGGACAACACAGGCATGGTCAGACCAAATATTTCAATAAGATCCCCACAGAGGAAATATATGTAGCAATGAACCATGGTAAATTACTCCAGTACACCCAATGAAGACATGGAGGTGTCCCAGAACCCTCCAGTGGTTGTACACACCTAGTTGTATTACATGGTTTCCTGGTGGGGGTGTGATTATGTTATTATCCCAGACAATGGGGAAGGCCAGTGCAAGTAACACCACTAGTAGTATATGCTCCCTCAACCCTTGAACAAGCACTGTACCTATCTACCTCAAGTGCCTCATCTCCTAATCCATATAAATAAGGATCAACCCCACCTTGGGAAGCGCCGACCTTTGGTTTAAAAGCAAGACATTATAAAATAATAATACATTATCTCATTCAATCTCTAAATCCTGTATGTGATCCATATTTCAAAGGAACTTGGGGAATCACTCATTAAATCTCTCTAGATCCCATAAGAGTTCAAGAAAGAGTCACTACATTAGAGGTATATCTATTGGAGACCATGCTAGTAAAATTCAGTGTCATCATCTCATTAATATACCAAGACCATGAAGAGGTAATCTATGGACACATCATGACCATATATGTTTCCATTAGACTCAATAATATTGACATATAAAGAAACCTGATTGATAATGGTTCTGAGATCAACTTCATCCTAATTTGAACCCTCCAATGTCTGGGATATTCCAAATGAGACTTATCTCCCATAAATATTTCCATTCAAGGGTATGATAAGCATGATAAAAGACCTTTTGGGAAGATCAATCTCAAAGTTTAGTTTGGGGATGTCACATTTAACACTGATTTTATGGTTATCCAACAAGACACCACATATAATGTCCTACTCAGAGGCCCTAGCTCTATATCCACATGGTGATACCCCAAATATTACATCATTGTTTGAAGTACCCCATCGATGGAAAGGTCAGTATATTACATAGTGATGGTTCCCCCTTAGAGAATTGTGAAGCCACATATGTTGAGGTAGGTTTCTATAAAAGGGAAGGAAAAAAACCAATGGTGGATGATGATATATGGGTTAAAACACCCAACTGCTTGGGGAATGACCCTGTAAATCCTTATAATATGATCGAAAATGACTATTAGCGCCCCATAAATCTTATTAAGGCAGTAGAATTGATCCCAGATATCTAAGACCCTTATTTCCCCAGTTATAGTGTAAAATAAGAACAACTCCAGAATCTCTCTACAATGACTCTAGTAATAAGGGATGATAATTTTTTTTTCTTATGGACACACTCACCTTGAAAGTGAAATATATTCCCCTAGATTTTTGACTTTGTCTAAAAATGCCTCCACAGACTCAGAGGTGGTAGAATAAGAGGATGACCTCAAGAACACCCCTCCTAAATTTGAGGAAGGAATCTCCACCACTATTTATGAGCTCATACAGGTGAATATGGGGAAAAAAGAAGACCTACAACCTATACTAATTAGTGCTACTATTCCTATCAAGGATAAATAGATGTACATTTTATTTCTAAGGAAACACAAAAACGTGTTCTCTTGGAATTATATAGAAATAATCAAACTGATTCTAGATATGGATACACACAATCTCAACTTACCCGATGACCATCGATGATTTAAGAAGACATCCAAGAGGATTCACCCCTATCATCTACCAATTTAGATGTGGAAGTTGAAAAATTAATCAAAGAAAACTTTTTTTGAGAAGCAAAATACCCAAGATAACTTTCCAACATCATCTCTGACAAGAAGAAGAATGATAAGATTAGGGTTTTCATAGATTTTAGAGACCTTAATAAATACTTCCCAAAATTATGATTTCCCATTATCGATCATAGAAGAAATGATTGATGCAAATGTTGGATTCTAGGTCCTCTCCTTCATGGGTGGGTATTCAGGGTAAAATCAAATAAAGATGGCCCCTAAAGATGAGGAAGGCACTGCATTTAGAGAACCACCAGGGATATTTTTCTATTAGGTTATTACCTTTTTCTTAAAGAATGTTGGAACCACATATTAACATGTCATGAATTATATCTTCAATCCAATTTTGGGATGAATAGTTGAATGTTATTTCAACGACCTGGTGTTCAAATCCCAATAATAATGTGATCAATTCATTGTAATGCCCCGACCCCAGTTACCCAGAGTCAGTGCATTATTACATAACATTGGCATGATCACAAGAAAGATCAAATCTCGAAAGACTGATTGGTTTAGTAGCCTTGGAAACACTAGATATATTGACAACATTTTACATTACATCATAAAGTGAAAAATACAACAACATAGTCTCCATAGTCCACACTCTTATCCCCTCACACTATCCCTGTAGGTCATTCATAAATTACTTCTTCACATCTTGGGAAAAATAAAACATAGAAAAGCGGTGATCTCAAATGCCCAGTAAGGATAACAATATGGAGGGAACTTTCATAAATAAGAATAAACATTTAAGGCAATGCATAACTAAAAAAAAGCCTTTTAAACTTGAACTTCAACATAGTATGGAAAAAGTAAAATGAAATAATGCCATATACTTATTCACATGGATATTATACTAATCGAATAATCACATGCAATATCAATAACCACTTTCATAATGATGGAATGCATAATGCCAGACTATCATAACCACATAGCCTAGGCCTCATGCCAAGACTATAAATAAGATTTTTCCAAGGCCTTGTGCCAAGACACTAGTTTGTCTCATGAGACCTACTGATGCATCGAGGAGCTATAACGGGCTCCACCCGTCACATATTAAGTCCAATGCATTCCCATATGAAAAGGTTTAAACATAACATAAACATTCATATTAAACTAGCATACAAAATGTCAATACTTTCACCATAAACTATGAATGGTATAAAAATAGAACATCCACAGTCAAACATATCACAAAACCTTCAATACAATATAGAATTTTTGTATCATAATAAATCAACTTCAAATAAGCGTAAAATCCATCAAAGGATGTTGACATAGATGAAATCAAAACTCTTTTTAGAGAAATATCTCTTTCTATTTAGAAATCATTTAAGAGTCATATATTTATAAAATAAAACATTTTCTTTGAAAATATTCTTATAATATTTTAAGGAAAGCTTCGACGATTTTATAATGGCGGAAAATAACCGCACCCGCCGTATAAGTTAAAAAAACAATCTTACCTTAATCTTGTCAAAGAGGTTAAAAAGCACCTTGTTTGGAAAACGACAGAAAGATTCCTTTAAAAAATTCTTTTAAAAGTCAAACAAGGGTATAAATGACTTTAACCCATATTCTTTTAAATAGTAAAATGTTTTGAAATACATTTTTAAGAAACATGGATGTGGATGATAAAGAGATCTCAGTAGATTATTACGTATAAACAACCTCAGATAATGAAGATATTGTGAAATAACCCTTACCTTATACTTTTCCTTGGTTGGGGTAGGTTAACCTCCTATATAATGGTGAAATAATTATTATTAAATTATACAATAATCATATACATTAATATGATATCATATATGATCTTTTAACATTGATTTGTTAATAATATCTTAGTATTATCGTTGTTTCGGGTGTTAACTTACTCGTTTTCTTTTATATGTTTTGTTATATAAGTCATGTTTGTAATGGATAGGTTGTATATTATTCATATCCAGAATGATATCAAGTCCTTAAACATCATTTTTAAATCATAAAATGATAATTATACTTGAATGGATACGATGGAGAATGAATCTCATCGCGTTCGTGGAGACGGTAGTCCGTACGTACGCACGAGCGACAATATCATTCTTTTGATATTAAAATAATATATAAATGGATGGTATATCATATATACAGAATAATTAACATGTTACATTTATTATTTACATGAGTTACACATCATTATTATACCCATCCAAATAATAATATATTGAATAACAATTACACCACGACGTGGAGACGGTAAGCCGTATGTACGCACGTATGGTGACATGTTATTCAAAGGGTGAATAGAATACTGAATATGGTTGTACCATATTTATAATAAAATCACAGAATATATATGATACTGGAGTTATTATTTTAGAATGGTAATAACAAAGGAAGAAGAAGTGGAAGAAGAAAGGAACATGGAAAAGGGTGGTGAAATCATTACCTCTTCTTCGGGTTCTTCCATTTGATTTGATCAAAAGGGCTCCTTAGGATGGCTTTCTGATCAAACTAAGGCCTCTAAGTTGTATTTAGGGAAGTTGGGAGAGTATTTGGTCAGAGTTTTGCCGAACCAAAGGCTTTGAAGGTGTGATGAAATGAGAATGAGGAGTACCCTTTTATAAGAGGGGTGAGGGGCACCTTTGGAAAAGCTAGAAATATTAATTTATAATAAATTCATATTCGGTTTCTAATGGATCGAAAGTTGATTATTTAAATTTTAAGGTGGGTATGGGTCGAAAAACACTCAACCAATATAATTTAAACAGGTCTGGGTACTTATATTAACCTTATCTTTAAGTATTAACTCTAAGTTAATTAGTTTCACTTTTACAATGTCTCTTTGTATTTTTATATTATATAGTTAATAAACTTACCATATACATCCAAGAGACCCATAAGTGGTCCATTAATGATACACCTATCATTATATAAGTCACTTTTCTGAACCTTAGATTTTTAGGAATTTAATATCAATTAATATTATAATATTTGTTTTAAAAACTCTTTTATGTCAATTTTGACACTATTCAATAATTGATTTTTGTAAAAATCATAACAGAATTATTACTTCGAAAAAAGTTAATTAAAGTAATTATAACATGTCATATTAACCTAGGAAATTAGTTTAATTCATAAAAAGTCTCAAATTATATTTATTTGGGTATTTATAATATCAATTATTCAAATTTTTCATTAATTAGGTAATTACTTCATTATCATTGTGTCATAAATAAATTAAATTATTTAATGTCTAAAAATTATAAATAAAGTATCATTATGTATGAAATCTTTTTATCTTTCTAATGAATATTTATAGTCTAAAATACAACATATATAACTCTATGTAAAAATTGTTTTTCTAAAAGATATATGATTGTGTCATTTTTGTATTCATTTTAACTTAATTAAAATAAAGTGTCCCTATCACCTACAAGTGGCTTCATGGGGTCCCAAAATCGACCCAAAGATGCCTATGGTCGAACATGTATCAACCAATAAGGCTAGGACACGTTTTAGGGTAATTTAGTATTATTATAATATTATTTTTTAACCATTATTTACCGGATTTACCCTTAACCATGGTAAATAAAATATTTACCGCAGTAATTATTCAAATTGTCTAAAAATAAAAGTTACCTATTTACACAATTTGAACATACTGATTCCAAATATGGAATCCATTTTTCTAAATTCAAAACACAGAAGTGGCAGAAATTAATTTAAAATTAATTCCCGCTGTCAAAACAAAAAGCGTGTTTTTAAGATATAATAACTATCAAAAGATTGATACTTGTTTATGTTCGGTTTAATTGTGAAATTATGAACAATGACCAACATTGTATTAAATGGTAAAAATATATTCTAAATGTACTTTAAAACCTCTCAAATTCATAATTTATCACTATTAATTATTTTGATTAAAAAAGTTGTTTTTAATTAAAATATAGTAATTTTCACTATTCATGAAAATATTAAAGTTATCTAAAAAGTACCAAAATTTCACCTTAGGCTAAATTTGATATTCCGAATCAAAAAATGAAGTCCATTTTTAAATATAAAATATATATAATTTCAAAAAGTAGGTATTACTATTCATAACGGCTAGTTTGATTGGTTATGGTGTGTTAGAACTCGGTGTTGCGTACAACACACGCTATCACATTATTCAAAGAGAAGCATACCATAGAAGCTTGGGATGTTTCATTTTAAATTTTTGATGTCCCCATTTAGTCAAAAGTTTAAAATATTGTATTTAAAAAGGGTTCACTATTAAAAGTTGATAAAAGTGCAATACTGAAAATGAATTTGTTCTTGCATTATGTCTAAGAAACTCATAATATGGATTCTAAAATTATAAGGATTATATAAAGTTTAAAATTTAGTTAATACTATTCATAACCTCTTTTGAATGGATTTTTTGGTAAGTCATGGTGCGATTGAACTCAGTGTTTCTTGTAGTGCAGGTTATTGAATTATTTTGAAGAAATAACAGCCTATGAAATCTTGGGGTGTTACATTCATAGATCTTTAAATATTATTCTAGAAGATACAAAAACATAGTTTGAAGATGAATTCACTGAAACTTGCTTTTAGGGTAACATTAGGAATGTTTCTTTGCATTGTGGTATGCCAATGCAGCATCGAGGTTGACCACGAAAAGACTAGTGTTATTTTAGTAATGTCACCACCCATGAATATCAATGAAATAAGGGGAATCCATGAGAACCTCACCTATATTCAATGTTTCATAGATAATTTGGATGGAAAATATTTCCCCTTCACCAAGATAATGAATAAGAGAATTTCCTATCAATGGGACGAGGACTACCAACAAGCCTTCAAGAGTCTCAAACAATACCTATTGCACCCACCGGTTCTGATTCCATCGGTGGAAGAAAAGACACTAATCTTATATGTGGATTCCATGTTATGCTCATTAGTTTCCCTCCTCACATAGAATAATGATACATGAAGTGAGAACAATATATACTACCTCATCCAAATAATGCTAGGTCTAAGACACGATACTCTGATGTTGAGAAGAACTTCATCACACTCATCTTTGCAATGCAGAAGCTGAGACATTACTTGTGACACCATGAAGAACACTTGGTCTCTCATATTGATCCTATCTAGTACATACTTTTCCATCCCATACTAAATATGAATTTGGCATGACAGTCGGTCATTCTGCAACAATATGACATTGAATTCATGTCATAGAAGTTGTTTAAAGAGAAATCTATGACTTATTTCCTCACATCACATATGTCCCCTTAAATCACACTAATGGACACCAAAATTCTAGATGAGGTTTTTTTCTATACCCATGACACTCCTAAGACATTGGAGAAGTATTTTGATGTCTCCTCCAAAAGTACTCTTATAAAGAGACTGGAAAACCGAAGACTCAATCGTTTCAGCTTAGGGATTGTATTTGTTTCCCTAGACAAAGTAATTTTACCCTTTTTTCTCACTATCTGAAGGATGAATGAAAGATGGGGTTCAATACCAAGCCCACATCACTAGCTTGGAATTATCCCTACAACTAAAATATCCTACCTAAACATCAAAGGGGATTCAGAGTTAGGGATAAAGTAGATAAATATAGAATATTCAATAAATAAGGAAGAATTATCCCCTCTCAATAACTATGTTAGGGGGTCATGGTAGAGTTACCATTTAAGACCACATTATATCATGTTTCCTAATCAAATAATTCTCATGCCGGTACATTGGCTAATGCAGCCACAATCTTGGCCGAACCTGATTAGGAGGAAAAAATCTTCTGTATCACCCACTAAAGGATGGTCTCATAAATCATCATATGCAATATAGAATAAATCAACTAGTTAAACACTTCCATAGAGAATGATGAATCGATATAAAATCCTATATGGATGGAAGCCATAATTATTTATCTTTAAAATGGGATCCTCCTAATAGATCAAGCCATAAAGGAACAAATTTGACACCAAGCAGTGAACTTTACCCCATGGGCTGATCCAAATGAGTATAAATCCCTCTATAATGGAGGATTCTATAGAATATTCCTTATATGAATAGTATAAGGATAAATTCCTACCATAATGTAATAATTCCACGTGTGCTCCTGGGGAGCTCATCAATTTGGGACTATGCTCTCTCACCAAATCAAGAGGTCATGTTACTATTGGAAAACCATGATACTGGACTACATGGAATTCACTATGAAATGTCATGTATGAAAAATCCATGAAAAATTCATCTATAAACCCCTATAATTTCTACATACAACCAAATATTCATGGATTCTTGTTGTATGGGGAATGAATGTTGTGGGGCCCTATCCCCCAATCACATCTAAGAAGTTCAAGTATATCCTTAATACTATTGATTGCTTCTTCAAATAGGATGAGGTAATAACACTAAAGGAATTTGGGACAAAGAAAATCATCAACTTTGTAAACTACTATATCATCACCAGGTTTGGATTCCCTCACATGATACCAACAAACAACGTTACCAACTTCTGTTCTATAGAGTTAAAGAAATTGTACCAGGAGTACCACATCAAGTCCAATCACTCATCTTTCTATCATGTAGTTAAAAATGTATAGATAGAGTATTTCAATAAGTATCTTTAAAATACAATCCAAAATATAGTGAATAGGGATAAGAAGTCCTGGATAGACAAGCTCCTATATACTTTATGGGCCTACCATATCACCATGTGTACTTCTACACAAGAAACGCCATATTCGTTGATGTACAGGGCCAAGGTAGTGTTACCCATATAAGTACAACTACATTCACTCTATATATCCATTTTTGATAAATCTTGGATGATGATAAATTGTAAAAGTGATTAGATGAATTGGAGAATCACAATGAGAACAGGTTGTGTATGTTGAACGACCTTGAATTCCATCATAATCAGATAGCACAAGACTTTAATAAAAAGGTTCACCTCCATTAATTCTTCAAAGGAGAGATAGTGTTAGCTCTTATAACCTCAATGATACCAGGAAAGAGGCCTCCAAATATGGAACCCAAAAGGGAAAGACCTTATATTATACATAAATTTTATCACAATAGTGCTTACTCATTGGCCACAATGGACAAGGAGTGTTTCACACCCCCCACTAATGGAACATTTCTCAAGAAATACTTTGAATAGTTTTCATCAAAAATATCACGTCTTGGTTTCATGATGTTAAAATGCACAAATATTTCCTAGTTGCATGATGTTAAACTATACAAAATTTTCCTGGTTTCATGATGTTAAAACTACACAAATAAATCATGGCATTAAAATTTATATTGCAAAGAGTCTTTTATCCTGACCAGAAAATATTAAACTGCACATAACTAGTCCTGGTAGTGAGACTTTAAATAAATAGCGTATCTCATCCTAACAACATGATGTTAAAACTAAATTTTTTTTCCTCACCACATGATGTTAAAATTCATGGAAATCATCATCTTTCTAATGATTCATCACATACAAGCTAGATATGTGAAAAAGAAAGATGAAATTCCCCCATCCCTATGTGAGAGTCAGATCTACGTAGGTAATATTCTCATCCAAGTACTATGTGTGGATTGATTCCTTCCATCGTAGGATACATAGTAACATTCAGACCTCCATTCCTAGGCCTAATCACAACATTCCACTTCTTCCACATTGGGTGACCCACATCCTTACCATAGGACATCAATCCGAATGACTGATTTCCTTGCCACACAACATTAAAATACATGGTTTTCTAAAACTATGTATGAATTTATTATCATTATAATGAGATACATAGGAATTCTTAGATCCCATATCCTAGTCTAACCACCACATGATACAAAATAAGTCTGTCCTCTCTCCAAATTTCCTTCATGTCATGAGGAACCTTTGTCATTCCTTGTTTTTCACACTGATCATAACTCACAAGAGCATAGGAATTTTGGTAAGGGATTCCCTCAACATGAATAATTCACACTAGTGTATGACAGGGTTACCATGGTCCTAGATGAAATACCTTAAAAGTAACACCATGAGTCTTCACTACATGACATTAAACTGCACAGTTGATGTCCTTATCATTCAACACTAAACTGCACTGGTTTCTAGAACTATGTGTGACTTGATCACTATCATCACATGATATATAGTGATTCCAAGATCTCCAACATTGGGTCCAGTTGCAAAAAATAAGCAAAAAATTCCCCCTCTCTACGTACGAGTCAGACCTGCATAAGGATCTTTCATTCATATAACTATGTGTGGATTGGTTCCTTCCATCACATGATAAGTAGTGACACCCAAATATCTGATTCTTGGTTCTATACATGATAAAATAAAATATTCACCCATCCTTTTGTAGGGGTCAGACCCATGCAAGGAACTTCCCCCAAATGTATATGGGTTTAGTCATAAAAGTTAATTTTGTCTACATACGAGTTAGATCTGTGTATTGCTTACTTTTTCATGTAATAAATCTTTTATAGTTTCCCATGTAAGTTTTCATGTACTTATTACATAAAATTAAATTTCATGGAAATAAATATTTCTTCACTACACGATGTTAAACTCTGTATACCATCACCCATCATCGTCCCTTATCAAAGGATCACAAGAGCCTTACCTTGGTTAAACGAAGTATAGTATGCTTCCATCATCTTTTAAGAATCTCTATTCACAAGTCACACTTCTTATCTTGATTACCTTGAGATGAAAAAAAACCTTCCATGGACCTTAGAAAATGATACCTGACTTCATGGGACCTTTTTTTGACTATGAATGTATGCCTATGGATCCAACATATGTGCCTATGGTCATCAACCAAATGTGTCACTAAAGCAAAAAGGGATTTATAATCCTTATGATCCTGACATCAACGTGGAAGAACTCAACACCTTTGTGTGTTCTGAGCCATTCTCTACATGAATATCCCATATCATTACTCCTGACTTGAGAACCTCATGCTCGGATTTACAACATTTCCATCTCTCACTTAGAGGTATGTTGAAGAACTCTTGACCCTGGGTGTCCTAATTAGGCTTTTGTATAAAATTCACCTCATATTAGGTCTTCACGCATCATGAACTTAAACTGACTTCACTTTGGTCAAAGATATATGACCTTAATATCTATCCATTAATGGTCCAAATTGTAAGACCTTAAACAACCAGAGAAAGAGACAAAACACATTTTAGGTTGAAAACCCACAAAGGGTGGCCTAAAAAAAGTCATATCTTCTCTCACTAAACTCTTCACCTCCATAGTTTAGGAAAAAATTATGGTGTAAATAAATAAGGTATATATGTCATAGGGTATGCTTTGTAGCCCTAGTAAAAGCTAAGTTATGATCTCTAGACCCCCTAGTTCAGGAAAAAGTTAGAATAACAGGTTTTCACATCTCCTCATCATGATAACATGTTCACTAGGAAGAAAAAAAAATTTACGGCCCTCTAACCATTCTTGAAAATTATATTTTCCATAAATCACACTTTATGATTTGAGTGGATTTGATCGCCACAATCTTCCATGTCCCCTAGAAAAGGGTAGCCAACTTCAAGCGACCCTTTGTTTGACTACGCATGTATCCCTAAGGATCCTACATATCAACCTATGGTCATCAACCAAATATGTCCCTATAAAAAAGGGATTTATGATCCTTGTGAGCCCTAACATCACCATGATAGAACTCAACACCAAAGTGTGTTCTAGTCCATTCCTGACACGATTTTCACACACCATCCTCATGACCCAAACACTTTAGACCAAAATTTAAAATCCCCATAAGCATACAATTCAAGTGGATTCGATATCCTCAACATTACATCATCATGTTTTGTACCCTTTCTAAAATTAGGAATGCGAAAATCTATTCTCGAACATTTTTATGGACCACACCTCGTGATTTGAAACCACAAGGTGTAGGGATAAAGCTTCACATAAGAGTTAAACTACCCTAGGGTTCAAAAACCCTTCTTGGATAACCTTTCTTTACCATACCCAACCTCGTCATATGGATGTTTGAGTCTTCAAAAATCTCTCACAACCCTTAGAAAGGAGTGGAGATCATATTTTATTGACCATGATATCGATTCATAAGGGTATTGACCTACCAACTAAAGTAATTTTCTCCTTGTAGGAAAGGAACCCCAATCCTTGTGAACCCTAACAAAACCATGGTAGAACTTGGAACTTGGGGGTGTTATAGGTCATCCCCATAACATATTCCTCACCCCATATTCATTATCTAGGACTGTTGGGTTATGAATTACATCACCCATATTTCAACTATCCATTTGGACCTAGCATTCCCAATGTTTTCCCCTTAACCTATATTACACCAATAAATCTTCCACAACCCTTGGAAATGAGAAGAGACACCTCTATTTGTAAATGATACTGACACATAAGGTCTTTGACCTACCAACCAAAGGCATCTTAATAAAGGAGCTATAATCCTCATGATCCTATTCAACAATATAGAATAACTCAACATCCTAGGGTGTCCTAGGTAATCCCTAGAATGTATACTCCATATTCCATAATCATCGAACAAGTCCTGGTAGCATGTCACTAAACTACATGGAATCTCATGTTTTGAGATAAAAGACCCTAAAATAATATGATAGAAGGTCTGATATAAAATACCCAAAATATAATTACATAATGTCTAAGCTAAAAGGCCACAAAATATAGTGATAAAAGGTACGATCCAAAATAACCTAAAATACAGTGATAGAAGGTCCGAGTTAAAAGACACTAAACTAAAATGATAGAAGGTCCGAGATAAAATACCCTAAACAATAATGATAGAATATCTGAGCTAAAATACCCTAAACTAAAACAATAGAGGTTACAAGATAAAAGACCCTAAATTATAGTGATAAAATGTCCAAGATAAAAGAATCTAAGCTATAAAAATAGATGGTCTGAGCTAAAAGACAATAAAATAAAACACAAAAAAGATTTAGTCTATTTTAATAATGAAATGGTAAAAATATTGTGAGTACCACCATATGGACTTAAAAAATCAATCTATGCTCACCAATTCCATTGACTTCAGAAAAAGATAGATCACTCTCTCTCCAGGACATATATTCTAACCAGATTATCCTTTTTTGAATCATGTAATCAAAAGATTATTGAAGAAGATACATCAAAAAATAATATCATATTGGTGGGTATTAGTGATAATTTATTGAGAATAATATATTATTATTTAAATATTCAAGTACATACATTCAGGTTTACTTGATATTATTCAATTTATGGGTATCATTGATGATTTATGAAATGTTAGATCATTGAAATGTCATGAAAATCATGAATGAAATATAAATTTCATAAGATATATTAATTGGTATTGTAAAAAAGGATGATTCTCTACATTTTAGAGCCTCCAATAATTAAAAAAAACATATAAATGATCAAACTATAATAAGATTTGATCAGCTAAGCTGACCAAGTTAACAGGATGTGAGAAGCATTGATTGAACACTGAAGTGTCACTCTCCTTGATTCTTATTCTTCCACACCAATAAAAAGGACATCAATAATGGTTAAAAACTCATAAAATATTTTCTAAGTAGTTTATAGTGATGATGATGATACTGAAAGGTCAGACTTTGAGAAAGCCATGATCTTCTCATACCACCATATCTGTATGGTCAAGACATATATTTGGGCTTTTAGATCAGATATAAACTGATGGATATATTCCAATTACTTTGAATCTTTATTAATCAATTTGGATAAGGTATCCCCATCATAAAGGTTTCACAATTCCATCTCACTAGAAGATAATTCTTGCTGCTTTAGGAAGATTTTTCACATGATTTCATATAATTATTGAAGGTCGAATCCGCCTACCCCCAAATTATGAAATAGATGATGAAGACATTAATCTTGGTCAAAGAATGTTCCCAGAGGAGTATCAGTGATAAGGTTATGAATATACTACTAGTTCTTCATGGTCTATGTTTGAGCTTCCATGGATTCTAAAGTGGGTATGCCAAAAGGAGGGACAACTGGTTGAGCTAATGCAGAAACAAGAGATAAAGCGTTATATATTCTTCCCTCAATGGTTGAATCTACCATTGATTCTAAAAAATGGATATCCTCCTAAAAATATTCCACCCCACTAATGTTATGATCATTTTTAGGATGATAGTGTTTCCTTTAATACTTTTAGGAGTTTTCAATTTGCTCCATCATTGTTTCTAGTAGGGGTCAGTGAGGAAAATGTCTTGTCTATTTGACATATCGTTATGTTCAACATGAAACCTAGATATACATCCATCTAAGACCGAGAATAATCATGTGACAATAAGACAAGAGTGAGAGTAGGAGGGAAGATAATCTCAGTATTAGTTTCCTTGTGTGTCAACATCAAACAAAATTGGCAGATGATCCCAGGATGTTGCTCAACCTATATGCCAGCCAAAGGGAGAGGGAAAACCATTAGAATGAATCTGAACTAGAAAGAAAATCTATATGGATTATAAAACTTGTAAATAATAATCTCATCCATCATTTCCATAAGAACCCCATCCCTAAGGGTTATCTTGTATGACCTTTCATCAAGGGTGTTTCTGCCATTATCAATAGTTGGCCCAACCGATGCATGATAAGGAGTGAAATCAAAGTGATCAGATTGGATTAGAATATCAATAAGCACATTAAGTCCTAACTACATGGCCTCAAGCCTATAAATATCTAAAAACCTAGGGAAAAATAAGTCACTAGGGATCTTGGTGGTATTTTGGTATTTATAGTAGTGAATATACTCCCCTATCCAGAAAAATAAAAACTAGAAAGGACCAAATATCCTATAAGGAATGTTTCCCTACTAAATGTGTCCTAAGATTTGTTAATGGTGTGTAAGAATTTGAACCACCAGATTGAGAGACCTTCCCTCTACTATCCATGCCACCATCACTAGTGTGCTAACCTAGATTCCTAAGCACACATCCCTAATAAGAAAAATCCACCCATTTCAGAACATATATAGAAAAATTTCTAGACCAAGGCTCAAATATATCTTCAACTTCACCCGATAACCTCATGCGATATGATCTTTGGTTTCCAAGATGGAACAATATGAACCGACATTGTTATGAACCTATCAGGAGGGGAATCTGTGAGGGTGTATAGTGGTTGGACGAGTTCTACTGTGATAAAGGAAGAAGTTGATCCAATCTTTAAAGGAGATGAGTGATCACATAGTTATATCATTTATTAACTTTTCTTTACAAGGCTGAGCACATTCCTCTCCAAAACTGAAGTTTGTGCGGGGTCATACCAGAAATTCATAGCAGGAAGAAATTCATCATAATTTACCCAAGGGGGGTGTCTCATCCAGATGATAGATATCCCAAAGGATGATTCCTACATATCTGTGGGACATATGGAATGAGTTGGTGTCAAGAAAACAATAGATAACCAGTTCTATAAGAATATTAAACTGATGAAAAATGATGAATTGGGAATCCCATAATACTTCATAAAGGTGTACAATGTGTAGCTAGATGAAAAACTCTAGGAAAATTTTCCTAACCTAGAATGGCCATGCCCATTTGTCAGAAAAGTTTCCTCCAGGCCAAAAATCCAATTTCGAGATTGATTGAACAAATATTTTCAATTATTTTATTCTTAATTTCAATGTTTTTAATCCCAAAAATGTGTTATTTAAAGGCCAATTGTCACATTTTATGTTTTATGAGTATTTTTGAGCTTAATTGGAAAAATGGCTTAGTTTGGATTTAAACAGTTTTCATTTATTACAATGTTTCGGCCATAACTTTTTCTAAACTGATCCAAATTGAAAAACTATTCTTTTATAGGTTTCTATGTTCGATGAGGTTAATTTTATACTTCTGGACCCAAAGCTCAATCCATCATTTGGAAGCTCAAATCCATCTCACAAACCAGGCCTCAAAAACTGTGTACAGAACTGCATAATTTTATTGTGGGGACCATATCTCATTAATGGTCAAACCATTGGAGCTTAAATTTTACATGGAGCTATATAAAATCTAGAGGAACAACTTTAATTAATATGGAAGCCTCTGATTCTTTCATTTTCAAGGTCATTAATGCGTTGTAACTCGGTGTTTTGGAATACAAAGAGTCACCTGGACAGAATTTAATATCCGGCGTAGTTTGGCCATATCTCCTTCATACGTGAACAAATAAGGCTCAAATTTGTGGGTCGGCAGAAGAGATCGAGGGGAAAAACATTAAAGAAGGTCCAAGTTCCAAATTCTGTCATTAAAGATGCCATCCATGCGTCTACATTTGGGGATGATTTTTGGATTCAAATTTCCACACCCGTTCCCTATAAAAGTGTATCCCTTTTTCATTCCAATGGGTTGGAAACTTAGGAATAGCCTTTGTTGGCCATTATATGTAGTTTAGTTTTGTATTTTATTTTATTTTATTTTGTAATTTCATTCCATATTTTAATTCAAGTGTTATCCTTTCTCACTTTTCTATCTCTCTTTTGTTTTCTCTCCCCTTTTTCTTTTCATTGTGAACTCTTATGCTCGTGATCATGAGTAGCTAACCCAAGGAAGTTCCCGGGGGAGTAATCTAGTGATGAACCCAAGTCTTTTATCATTAATGTCTTAATGGTTCCTATTTTCTTAGCGTTATACTGAGGGGGATCTTAGTGGGTAAGGTGCTTTTGTGTCTGCACTTGCCACCCGAGGTTTAGCTTTCACTTCTTCAATATTTTCCCTCGATCGAGGAGGTGGATGTGTGGTCTCTCAGCTATCATTGAGAGTACCATATGTTCACAACCATATGAATAGGAGGATTCTCACACATACGATGGAGTGCGTTCATTATGTAAATTCAAAACTAATAATAAGATGATGAAGGTTCACTCTGGGTGATACTCTCGGGAATGTCTCCTTTATGTCTTAACATCATTTTGTTTGTATTCATTCTGTTACATTGCATCTACATAATTACTTTTAGTTTTGTAATTTTAATTCTAAAATATCATTTCTGGGAATTTTATTATATATATACATAGTTAATTAGAAATAGTGAGTGATTGAATACAAAAGGCTCCTCAAGAGATCGACCTAGGTCAGCTACTATGCTGCACTTAGTATAAATATTTTTGAGAGCATGCACGACAATGCTTCATCAAACTGGCGCCATTTCCGGGGAGACAAGTGCTCTTCACTCATTATTTTTATTCACATACTGTAAATTATTTTTCATCCATTCATTTAAAAAAACACAATAAAAATCACAAATTTCAAAAACTAAAAAAAATATTTGTTCATGATGTATTTCAATGGTGATTATTATGCATGGAATGACCAATCACAGGTACATGAAGAAGTTCAATATGATCCTAAATCCCAAATTCAAGAATATAAAGAAGCAATAAAAAAACTGAAGGGTAAATCTGAAATGGATGAAGAATATATCTGTTCTATGGTGCAACAACCCAAACCCGAACCAGAACCAGATTCTGAACCCAAACGAGTGGTGGAAGAGATTTTACCAATCATTTTTATGCCAAATAACCTGAGGAGGGTGAGAAGGATCTTCTAAAGGAATTAATCATATCATCCTGTAATCAACCATTGCTTGAGGAGGTCCCCGATTTACACATTCCAGCTGATGCACTTATGGGAGATCAACATTTTTTGAAAGAATCTTGGGAAAACTTTTTTGAAGATAACCTGCAACTTGATCTTACCATCCTTGATAATGAACAATCAGAACCTTTTAACCTCTCTCTTTCATTGGAAGATGATGAATAAGATTCACTTACAGATATAGAGTTTCCAATGGTCCTGCCAGAAGAAATCAATTTCCAAGCAGACTTTCTTGAAAGGGAAGATTTCTTGATAGATTCGTCGTGTTTTAATTTTATTCAAACTGAATTGTTTTTTAACTTATCCTTTACTGAAATTTCTGATACAGTAGAAATGGATCAGACCTTGGATGATACAAAAGAGACCACCGAAGTGGTGGTGATCAGGGAAGAAGAGCCAGAGAAGCTGGTGGTGGTGCGACTACCTCCTCTGCAACAACTTTCATACCATTTGGAGGAGGACACCACTGAAGTTCATAGGGAGCACCCCTATATTCTATTCCCTCAAACTATGGATATCAAATTATATCTTTCTTCTTTCTTGGGGGTTGGGAAATTTATTATTTTCTTTGGGGTTCTCCAATCTCAGTGTCTAGTGATGGACACTAGAAAAAGTCACATGTGGTGGTTTATCTCAAAGAAACCACATCCACCATCTGATTGGGGATAATCTGCTGCAACTGCCTGACTAGGGGTAGTAAAAACCTAACATCTACTTGGGGGTCAAACAAAACATTATCCCTTTTCTATACCTTTTATCTTTCTTTTTATTTATTTTTCTTATGTGTTGTTATTTCTTTTTTTTGTGCTTTCATTTTATTTTTTTGAAATTTTCTTGCTTTCCTTTTTCATTTTTTTGGTTTGTTTTTAGGAATCTTAAGCTAAATTGAATACTTTGGAAAATTCAAACCATCTTGGTATTTTTTGAACATTTCTTGATTTGAGTATTTGAGGATTTAAATAATTTCTGAATGTATTTTGTTTCTGAAATCTGATCTTTTCATTTGATGATGTTTGATTGATTGTGAAACTCATGTGCACTAGTACTGTCCAAATTGAAAATCTTGCCCAACCCGAGAGGTTTCTAAACCTATTTGACATATTCATTACATTTCTATTTTTCTCTATAGTCTTTAGAAATGTTGTGTGATCCAGAACTTTCTATTTTTCTCTTTTTCAAAGATGTTAGAGTTCATGGAATGTGTCACATATGATTGAGGCATCACTTTGAAAGCCCCTTTTGCATTAAACTCTTATTTTGTCCTAACTTTACATATGACCTTCTTTAATCCCCTAGTATCCATGAAATAATTTGTTATGTATCCACATTACAATCCATTTATCCCTTTCCAACCTACTCTAGAAGTTAAATGCATGATTATTGTTGAAATCAAGTGTGGGGGAGGGAGAACATGGCTTGTGTTTCAGTTTCCTGAAAAATCTGTTTGAGCGGAATTGAAAGTGTTTCCATATTTATTACTGCTTGGGTGGAATAAATGTGATTATGGGAAGATTGATGGGTGGAACAAAATATCATTACTAATATGGGCTGGGTTTTCACCAATTTTTGAAGATCAAAAGCTGCCTCTCTTTTCCTCAAAAACATGATTCTGAAGAGAAATCCAGATCTGAATTCAAGCTGAAGCAATGCTACAAATGGGGAAAAGAGGGATGAAAATCATTGATGCTGAAATTCTACTTATGAACTTCCCAAATGAATATGTGTTTGGAGGTTATTTGTTTTTGATCTGATTGAGGAGCACACCATTCTTGAGCAAAACTGTTTTCATGCATTTACTTCACTTTAGAGCTTAACCCTCCTCATTCTGCCTCAGATGTTTTGACATTTTAAACATGCCAACCCTCAGCCTCAGAACAACCCATGAAAAAGACCTCACGATTGACACATTTTTGACTCTGTGAAGTGGAGATACTAGGAGGATAGAAAGCCTATGGAAATCACACATGTTCTTGGGAATGAGAAAAACTCTACATTAAATATCCTTGAGTGAAGAGAGAAATAATTTTCCGGGGAGGTAGGTACATCATGCATGTGAGGATTAACATGAGATTTAATGGATAAATATGATTTTTTAGGAGTTCTGAAATTTTTATCCATGTATTAGGCATGATATTTTCTCTGATTTGATAATTGAGCTGTGTTGTCATTTATGCTTTGAGAAGTTTGTTTTTGACCATGGTATAAGATGATTGCCCAGGAGTGAAATGTTTAAGTGTGGGGGAATTTATAGAACAAATATTTTCAATTATTTTATTCTTAATTTAAATATGTTTAATCCCATGAATGTGTTATTTAAAGGTCAATTGTCACATTTTATGTTTTATGAGTATTTCTGAGCTTAATTGAAAAAATGGCTTATTTTGGCTTTAAATAGATTTCATTTATTATAATGTTTTCGCCATAAAATTTTCTAAAATAATAAAAATTGAAAGATTATTATTTTATAGGTTTATATGTTCGATTATCTTCATTTTATACTTCTGGACCCAAAGCTCAATCTATCATTTGGAAGCTCATATCCAGCTCACAAACCAGGCCTCAAAAACTATGTATAGAACTGCATAATTTTATTGTGGGGACCATATCCCATTAATGGTCAAACAATTGGAGATGAACTTTTACATGGATCTAGAGTAAATCCATAGGAACAACTTTAATTGATATGGAATTGTCTGATTATTTCATTTTCAAGGTCATTAATGCGTTGGAACTCGGTGTTTTGGAATACGAAGAGTCACCTGGACAGAATTTAATATCCAGAGAAGGTTGGCCATATATCCTTCATAAGTGGACCAATAAGGCTAAAATTTTGTGGGTAGATAGAAGAGATATAGGGGAAAAACTTTCAAGAAGGACCAAGTTCCAAATTATGCAATTAAAGAGGCAATACACGCGCCTACATTCGGGGATGATTTTTGGATCCAAATTTCCACACCCTTTCCTTATAAAAGTGTATCCCTTTTTCATTCCAATGGGTTGGAAACTTAGGAATAGCCTTTTTTGGCCATTATATGTAGTTTAGTTTTGTATTTTATTTTATTTTAATTTTTTAATTGCATTCCATATTTTAATTCAAGTGTTATCCTTTCTCACTTTTCTATCTCTCTTTTGTTTTCTCTCCCCTTTTTATTTTCATTGTGAACTCTTATGCTCGTGATCATGAGTAGCTAACCCGAGGAAGTTCCCGAAGGAGTAATCCAGTGATGAAAACAAGTCTTTGATCATTCATGTATTAATTTTTCCTATTTTCTTAGAGTTATACCGAGGGGGATCTTAGTGGGTAAGGCGCCTTTGTGTCTCCACTTGCCACCCGAGGTTTAGCTTTCACTTCTGCAATATTTTCCCTCGATCGAGGAGGTGGATGTGTGGTATCTCGACGATCGTTGAGAGTACCATATGTTCACAACCATATGCAGAGGAGGATGATCACACATACGATGGAGTGTGTTCATTAAGTAAATTCAAAACTAATAATGAGACGATGAAGGTTCACTCTGGGTGATGCTCTCGGGAATGTCTCCTTTCTATCTTAACATCATTTTGTCTGCATTCATTCTATTGCATTGCATCTGCATATTTACTTTTTGTTTTGTAATTTTAATTCTCAAATATCATTTATGGTCATTTTATTTTATATATACATAGTGAATTAGAAATAGTGAGTGATTGACTACAAAAGGCTCCTCAAGAGATCGACCTAGGTCAGCTACTATGCTGCACTTAGTATAAATATTTTTGAGAATGTGCACGACAACGCTTCATCAGAGATCCATCTACCATCTAAGTTGTTCAAAGAAGATACAAATTTGCGCAAGTAAGTTTGATCGATGGGATAGTGGATGAAAGTGCATCCATATGGACCTAGGGGGAGTTCTCCAGCATATAAGACAACCTCTAGGACCATGCTGTGACCACCTGTCCATCTTTAGAAACCATCGTTCGAATTTCATCAAGGGAATTTGACACCCAACAAGATGAAAAATTATAATATGGAAAAGGGATGTAAGAATCATCCTAGAGGAAAAACCCATATTGGGGAAGCCATTATGATAAAGGATAATCCTAGAGATTAGACAAGGGAAGCCTTTTTAGGACCTTGTTATCAGAATGCACAAGATACCTAGGGTTAGAATTATGATTCCTAGAAATCATATCCCTCTAGTTAGTTATGGATAAGGAAGTCTGATGAGACATGGAATCTATCTACACAAAGAAAATAAGGATAGTTCAGACAAGTGGAAATCCTATCAAAATAAAAGCATAAAGTCTAGCAGCCTCATGCACATCCTATAAATCATAAGGGGATTCGTGATTGCATAAAGGTCTCACAAATAATTTCGCTTATAAATATAACATTGACCACATAAACCTATAATACATTGCATGACTACTCAAATAGTCTTAAGACTCGTGATTGCGTGACCCTGACATGGTCACGTGATCCACATAATAGTCAAGTGGTCATGTGATTGAGCCAAAATATCCCAAAAAACCTTTAAGATGTCCATTTGGTTACTATATTCAAAGTCCAACCAATTACTAAATATAAATTCTTGGTTGATTTGGATAATCACATGGGAAAAGATTTTCTTTCAAAGTAGTTCTCTCAAAATGGTCTCATGGAGGGGTCTCACGATCAGTTCTCATGGGAAGGTCTTGAGAAAAGTTCACACGATAGATATTGGGAGCAAGAGATCTAAGAATTGGGTATTTGGTGAGTTATATTCCCTATATTAACCTATTTATAGGAAATTATTTTGAATATGAAACACTACCTAGAAGACCAAGTGTCTCCTAAGACACCGATTGGAGACACCACCAAAGCCTCAGGTGAGAATTTACTTTACTCAAAACTGTTCTCTTATCCCCGCAGACATCACTCTCGAGGGGGGGGGGGGGGTTTATGCTCACTAAATGATCATTGAAAAATCCATAAGGGAATAAATACCTGAATATGGGTATTTTTTCCTTGAAAATCAAAGTAATAAAAGTGTCCAAGATATGCAGATCACATAACTTTCAATAGAACATGTGATAACCTAACCTAAAGATAGTCATGAAGATGTTCATATGTAGTGAATAAACTTCCAGAAAGTCCCTTAAATCCCCATTGAAAATCCCTCTATATTCTTGTAATGATTTCAAAGACACTCAATGATCACGCAATAACAGCTAGAAAATATCCCCTGAGTCACATGACTTGTTAGGAATCACATGCTTGACAACCATCCAAAAACATTTGTGAAATAAGGAGGAAAATATTCAAAACATGGGAGTCTATTTCAGTCATAAAACATCACACAATTCACCCATGTGGTTTTCAAGACACTGTGGAAACCCTGGAAACATGTCTTCCTTGTCGTGCTAGAGATGGATTTCTTGTCACCCTCATCACGCGAAGGGCCCCAAGCATGTCCAGGTGGTCTTTTTCACCCCATATGTTCCAAAGAAAAATATGAGGGTTGTCCATGTTAATGATCACACATCACCACATGACCCTTTATTGGCCACATGATGTATCACTAATGGGTAGAGTGGTTGTATTTGACATCACTCATAAAAACTCATGAGATTCCCAATCTTTGTGAAATAAATGAGGAAATAAAAGTGGAAATTATAGAAGCTTCTTGTAAGGGGAAGATACACTTATCTTATTTGAACAGAGTTATACACCATGGGTGATCATAATTGATCACATAATCCCCCCTAGAAAAATTATCTTGATCTCATGAAGGCCCTTGGAAATACACCTCTGTCTTATGGAAGACCCCATACAAGTGATCTCAGATCACAAAAAAACCTTTCAACAAGCATCCTAATCTCACGAAGGTCCTTAAACATGTCAGACTGACATTTTGAAATACCCTTGGTATGTCCAAATGATTAGGAAATACCCCATTATTTGTGAATAATTAAATAAATTGTGTACTGACGAGATTGTATTATATTCTTTGAAAATCATGTGATTCCCTTGGAATTACCTACAACTATATCAAGCGAAATGTGTGGAACCAAAGTACTCCACCGACTCTAGTCTAGATTTTTACAATATATTACATGAAAATAAATGTATAATTGGGGTGGAAAGGCCTATAGATACCCCACACAAGCATGAAAAACCATTTTTGGATCCTTACACTAGTGTAACCAGGCATTAGATCAGATTTATCAAAGTGGTCAATCTCACAATTGCAATGTCTTACACCAGGTAAAATCTATGGAATAACCTAATAAATAATGATACATGTATAATCACTTCACATGATTATTAAAGATCATGTAAAGGACTTATAGTGTGTGAGTCAGGTTAGGCAAAGAACATTCCACATATCAACTGAATTACAAGAGACTTAAACAAGATGGTACTGAAATAATCTATGGTACATATGAAATAAATGTCTAGAACAAATAATAAAGAATGGGAGAGTTATACAAAGACATATACGCTGATCCTCATGCTCTTCGCATGAACCACCTAGGTCATGTGACAACACTAGGAAATGTCACCTAGATCATGTGACACCCCTTGGAATAATATTTAGATCATGAAAAGTTCCCTGAATATGTTAGAGAAAGTCACATAGTTCCCCCCATGAATGCCACCAAATTCGCTTAAAACCCTCCAATTTCATCATATTAACCTTGTATTTTATTCTATAAATGTATCCCATATCATATGGTGGCACCAGTGTATGTCAGTTGGGTCTCACGATGCCATCAAGGCATGTCAACTGGCTTTCATAACATCCTCCAGAAAAGTATTCAAGGTCATGAGACACCCTCCATACATGTCATCTAGGATCATGCGGTGCCCTCAAATCATGTTATCCAAGATCATATGATTTACTCCAAGACAATCTAGACAGTTCTTATGATTTCTTATGAACAAGTCAACCTTGATCATGCAATTCTCTATATACATACCATCCAGATTATATGACGTACCTCAGACAAGCCAACTGGATCATGTGATTATAATTGGACACATCATCAATACAACTATCCATGTTCAAACATCATTTAACATTTCATCTAGACAATCAAGACATATCAGGCGGACAATCAAGCAGGTCAGGCAGACAATCAGACCATATCAAGCAGGTGTCCTAAGACAAGACAATATTGTCCATTTCATAAAAGGGAGTCTTAGTGTGTAATCCTAGATCAATAGAAAGATATAAATACCTCCATATAAGAGAAAACTAATTTTTAAGCCCTAATTAGTGGCCTAACATGATATTTCCTTCATATTAGGGAAACCTCAGCATGTACACCCTGATTAGCAGCATAACATGATATGTCCTGCATATTTTCAAAACTTCATTATGTAATCCTCGATCAATGGAATAATATGATATGTACCTCATGTTAGAGAAACCTTAGTGTGTAACCCACAATTAGTAGAATTACATTATATGTCCTTTATATTAGGGAAACCCCAGTATGTAATCCCTAATCAACTAAACTACGAGAAATCTAATTCCTACAATAATAAGGATACGCATGACACCTTCCTAAGGCTTGGGATAAAATAGGAATCCACTTTTGTGTAAGTCACTCTATGTATTTGACATTTCAACCATTGGGACCCAATCATTCCCATGGGATAATCATTCTACCTCATCCATCAGTGGATTGATAAATCAACTGAACTATGATGACTTTGATTTTTTATATAACTAGGATACATATGACACATTCCTAAGGCCCAATCTCTATACCAAACACCCAAATATATGTACCAATACATAAGTCCCACATCCATATGTAGTGAGACTGATTAATTTCTATCTATTGTTCTCACATTGAGCATGGTTCATGTGGGATTAGGGAGCTACAATGGTCATAAAATTCACATTATGAATCTCCACCAGTCAGGGAAACCCTACTTTATAATCCCTAATCAATGGAATCATATGATTATTCCCATATAAGGGAATCCACCTGGGGTTATACCCAAAGGAATGATAAAACTATGATGAATTTGATTCCTACCATAAAAAAGATATGTAGGACACATCCCCAAGGATCGAGTTCAAATTGTGGCACCTAAGTGCCCATAGATATATACTTTCCACATTATGTTAAATTTCATGGTTTTAATGAACTATGTGGGTTTTAATTCTTGCTATAAACATGATAAATATGATTCCTCATAACACCTCAATCCCATCCTTAACATATTTAATTCCTCCTTGTATGGTATAAAATTCTGAAGCACCTGGATATACAGTTTCAATATATAAGAAACTACCCATCAGGGTAAATGGATTGATAACCTCAAATACTTACATATAGACTCACCAAAAGACCACCCTTCACATATAATAGGGTTCAAACAAAGGTCATTTTTTGGATAATTGGTTATGTATCATGTTTATAAAGAGATTCATGAAACCTATTATCACTTTGTTAGTGTAAACAATTCCATATTGGGATTAGGAAGAGATTCAAAAACATATCTTAAATCTATAAGAGAGAACCAGAGTAGGAAACAGTTCCCCCCAAAAGGGTGTTATGAGCCCGACCTCCCATCCTCTCGACAAATGTGATTCCCTAAGTGTCATTGGGTCTAAAACCTCAATTGTCTTCCTGAATTTGGAAAGAAGGTTTGTACCCAGTTGTGGATATGGGAACCACTAGGAGTTTCTATATAGATTAAACATAAATAGTGAGCCCTATGAAAATGATTGTACAAACATCAAACCCCCCACAATCAAACCATCAGGCAATTTGATCCTCACCAGGTAATGTATTTTCTAGAAAAAATAGTATTCAGAAGAGGATATCATATATAATTTTCTTTTAAAAAATTTTAGATAGTTGGTGTTCTCTTACTAAGATTTAATCTTCTTCCTTTGATATTTCTTCTATGTAAGTGACATAAGAATTAATGAATCCAAATATTTCTTCTCAATGTCTTCCTTATACATTGGTGTGATATAAAAACATATAGAAAATAACAATAATATTAAAATATAATAAACATAGTAGGTTAATTATTTTAAAAAAATCGTTAAAATATACCTAATTTATATATTCACAACTGAGTATCCAAACCATTCATGCTTGAGTATTCAATTTACATTCTCAAGAACAATCATATCGATAATGGAATATCCATAATTTGTTTCTTTATATTGAATATAGGATATATTTCTATTTTGAAACATTGAATCTTTAAGTACTTGTAACGTTAATAAATGAGACAGTGAAATTGGTTGGGTAATGGTACTCTTAGAAGGTAATTTTGATCAATTTTTTGATCATTTACATCATCTCAAATCAATATTTTGGTTCCCCTTACATTTCTTCTTTTTTAATATCATACCTCAAAATTTTTTCATTAATTATAAAAGGTTTTTTATATAAAATAAATGGGAAAGTATATACCTCATTATCATCATATATCTATATATGATTAAACATCTATGCTACTAAACTTCCAATAACATTTTTGACCATGTGAACATCAAGATCAGTAAAGGGAATGAGTAACTCACCACTCGACTCATGAGCTATGAAAATACCTACACTAATTTGATATTTTGGTTGTTGTTTATAATATAGAATATCACCATGGATATTGTACATTATACCTCTCATAACAAGGTGATTGGTGGGTGTAGAAAGATATAAATCACAATAAATTTCAACAATAATTTTTATACAAGAAATATATCAGTAGTGGTTTAATTCACATTAAAAAAATAGTTATGTAAAAATTAAATACCATAGGTAAGGCAAACCCTTAAGGGGAATATCAAGATTAAAAATTTGTGGGGTTGATATTTGTATTGTGGTTTCTGTTGTGTCCATTATTCTCATTAATACATTCAAATAAACTACTTTATCGCATCATCCTACCAACTGTGTTTGTATATTAGAGTATTTATCTATGTATGAATCCTTTTAATTTTATCATATACATCCCATTATGTTTTTGTTTTTTGAAATTATTCTATCTTTGACACTTAGAAACCTTCACCTATAACATATCCATACTATTCTGAATGCTTAAAATCTACTAAAATTATTCATTTATTGACTACAATGGATGATGGTTCTTATGTCTAAACTTGATAAAAATATAGTAAAATTTGTTTTCATTATTATGAAAAAAAATTTAAATATGAATAAAATTATATTATGTCATTCTTACACATGATTCCCATACATTATACGTGTTTTCATCTACTATTTTTCCCTTTTTATTTACACTATCCTCCTTCCATTTCACATGAAGTGGGATAAAAATCACTTGATATATAAATTCATCACTCTTACATATAAACCAAGGAACATAATTATGTATCAATTTCATATCACACATACAATTTTTATTCAAGTGTTGTATACCCCAATTTTACTTTATGGAAATCCTATTGTGGTTCCAATAAATTTTATTTATTTTATATACATTTTATGGTTTTATAGAATTATAATTTTGAATCAAAGTAATTAATATATGAAATGTAAAATAAAGTAACTTTAATTATATTATAACTTAAATGATACCTCCTCTTGACAACCTATGACAACATTCTAGGTTTATTGGTTTATTATGTGTGAATATATAGCTAGAAGGTGGGGTTTTACTTTCTCCTCAGAATCCTTAATATGTTGTTTCATAAGAAGTGTATAAAATTATACACGAGCATTTATACTGATAAATGGTATAAATTTATTTGATAATATTATAATATAAATGTACTCTATAAGGGATAATGAAAAGTTAATCATCATTTCATCATTTTATTTTTTGAAAAAATAGAGAAAGTATGTCATAATATTTCCCTAATGTCTTCCCAAACCATTAATTTTAATTCAAGAGAAACATTATTCCATGTATCTATATCAATTGATATGTGCATTCATATACTAGACACAATGTGACTAATGAAAATGGACTTATTGGGGTTACTAGGTTGACTATGTGCATTCTATCCAAGCTCAAATTTTTGACCTTTGCTTCCCATATTAAGCATTTTTACTAACAATGTCATGGTACACCACTCCTATATTTTTTCAACCATATCTCACTTTACCACTTGATCTCCGTGAGGTAGCTTCTCACCTATAGAATGTTTCTACCTTAAAACATTTTATCAATTTAAAAAACATCATTATATCATTCCTTGAGATTTGTTGCATCTGTAAGTGTAGAATCCATCATCTATATAAATAGTTAAATTTTTTATTTAGATTATTTAAATAAAATAGTGAACACATAATATTATGAGGAAACACATTCTATTTAAAAATAATAATCAGAGGCATTTGACAAGTTCAATGCACTCTTTTTTTCTTTAAAGGTCGAAGCGATTTTATCCCACTATCTAGTATCCAAATCCCATCATTACCACATCCTATGATATATAGGACACTGTCTACATTGGCACCACTAAAAAATGATTATGATATCCCAGTGAAACTATCATCCTTAATGGAATTTTAATTTGACCCAACAACTTATTTAGTTGATAATTGAAAAATTTAAAAATTTACGTTTTCAAAATCTTGGTCATAAAACACATATACTATCTATGATTACATTATGAATGATTCATCCTTATACCCTTCTAACTAAAATTCATTATCTGGAATATCAATTCATCAATTTTAACTATAGTCCTATCATCAACCTATTTTCATTGAAAAAAAGTACTTTGAATGTTTTATATTCCAAATCGGATAATTTTTAATGATTTAAAATTATGAAATATTCATATAAATTTTATTTCTATCTTTGGTACCAAATACATGCATAGATTCTACTAAAAGAGTAACTCAAATATTTTGTATCACACAATGTTCATCATATTAATTTGTATAGAACATATATCAGTTTTTTACATGACCATTATAAGATAGTATATTTACACCTGATCCTATGACCAAACGTTAAAGTTATTCTAAAATTGAATTTTTATTTTTTGATAACTCCTTAAAAATATGTTCTTGAAACCATACTATAAACTTTTTATTATGTGTATTTTATATCTATATTTTAGCTTATTATTGATTTAAATACCTAATAAATAAATTGAGAGCTTCAACTGATAACACAACCTATATACTATTATTTAAAATTTAATGGCCATACTCCTCCCACAATGTAATAGAAATTATGATAAAATCTCTTCTGAAAATTCATTCACCAATAAGGCACCCATAGTGTTGAGATTTTTTGAGGCTAATGTTATCCACCTTGGATATGTGGTTGGTAAAGCATTCAACGAATTCCTCAAAAATATATTTCTTTGAAGTAAAACCTTCTATCCAAATTTAATTTTTGATATACCCATTAAAAATATTTATATAATGTTAATTGGGGTATATCCATATGTAATATACAAGACCAGATAGTTGGATCTTTGTAACAAAATGGGGCATCAAGTGAAACATTATATCATAGAATAATTATGGGAATAACATTTATAATTCAAATAATATTACAATAAATTCATTCTCCATTATTGTAAACTTCTTCAGTTCTATAACTTTACTATATATAGATTTTAAAAGGAATAAAATATTGGTTAGTGTGTGTGAGTAAATTTTATGTTGAATGCAATATAAATCCACAAGAATTAAATTTCTCATCAAAACATGATTACCATGTGATTTTCATCCCATTAACTTAAAATTAGTCAATGGAATGATATTCTTTATATTTTATTAATACACACATGGAACCTTTAATTCATTAAATAATATTCAAAACTAAACTGTCTCTTTCCTCAAAGGAGTGCAAGTCATGTAAGGTAGAAAATTTCATTATTTAAACTTCACCAAGCCAAATATTTCCTTATCCTCATATTGATAATGTCGAACCTAGACTTAAATACATATTTTATTTTTTAGGAATCATTTAGTTATGTTCCAATAACACTATAAAATATACTTTTTTATAAATGCATGAAATTAAAAAAATATATGACATACAAACAATTCTAATATGGTAATTCAAAAAACTAATCTATTTTTCCAACCCATTTTAATATGGTCTATCAAAAAGATTTTTTAAAAAATAGTGATAATTTCCTTTACATTCTCAAATTATTCCTCACTTATTAATGGTGAAGGTGTTATTCCTTCACTAAATTACCACAAAATGATGTATTCCAATACTTCTATTTATGTTATCAGAGTAAAAAGTCACAATGCCCTATAATTTTTTTTAATGGAATGTTTCTACCTAACTGAGTGTGAACCTTCAACAAAAATGACGTACCCTAACATTTCTTTAATGATATATCATAAAAAAATTCAATAATCTATAAATTCATTTATCATTAGAAAAAACATGGATATCAATGTAAACTCTTCATTTATGTGGGCATCATACAATGTAACACTTGAATCCAATGCCAATTTTATATCTTCCATCAATGAATCTAAATATAAATCAATATCATTACCTTGTTTTTTTCTTGATTAAAGCATAGAAAAAATATTTTACTTGAACATCATTGATACCCATAATAGAAAATTATAAATTAAATACATAATTATCCATGTACTATGAATTATACAGTGTACAAAAAAATGATTCATTGCATATATATATAATTCTATAATGAGTTATCTTGGCTCATTTCCAAATTCAATATATTCATGATCAATTTTCTTCCACTAAGGAGGCTTTACTAGGTGATTAAATTTACCATATGAAATTCTTGTATCTACATCCCATGTTAATTTCCTTATACTATCTTCACTTACATATTATTTTATAAAAATTTTAATGTTTCGAAAGTTCTATACAACTTTTTAAGGACTCAATTCATCTTTCTTTTATCAATTTACTCCACACATAGGGAATTTGTTAAGTGATTCATATTCATTTCAAAACAATATACAATCGTTTTTTATGGAATGTATTTTTTTAAAATATCATACCAATTGTACAATTTTTTTGTGTCATATGGTAAACATGGAAGATCATTATCTTCTTTACATATATCATTCAATATAGAAAAATGAATTTCTTATCTCTGGATAGACCACTGAGGAGGGGTTAATCAGTGATCTTCTTTTCATTTTTTATGAAATTTCCTCCTTTTTTAATTTAACCTCTCAGGACGGTTGACGCCTCAATCCTCTTGAATTTATTATTCCAACCTCACCACACATGAAGTAAATATAGAGATATCTTAGAACATAATATTTATAAGGTTCAACATAAAATCCCAATACTTACTTTAGTTGGTTAGACACCCCAACCTACTATTTCTCCACCATGATCTTGTTATCAATTATAGTGGTTATTGATTCACATTTTATAGTGATTGGTTATACAAAAAAATCACTAATATTTGACAAAACCTGGTTATACAATCTTGGAGTAGACCCTCAAGGTGTGTCTATTTACACCCCCAACTGCCAAATATTCTTCCATGTTTGGTTATATTCCACAACCACCTTTCTTTTATTCTTTACTAGTTATAAAAAATAGATAGAAGTATCTAATAGAAACTCATTATACACTCCATCTATAATTGGATGATTCAATGGTAGAATGATATTTAGCAATGCTTAGTTATTTCTTTATTAACTCAATATGATCATCCTCCACGAGTGTATAGTATCTGGTTCACTTGTGTATTGTTCTTAAAAATCATCAATAACTACATTGAATCAATATTTTGGAATTAAAAATATTCTCAGATCTTAAGATACCAAGATCTTCTGTAGCCTTCAAGAATATTTAGGTTCTTGTGATCTATTTTTTATAAGATCACCTTACTTTGAATCCTCTCAATTTGATATTATATAGTATCAAGAACTCAATAAATCTATCTCATGGAGATTTATATATTTTTTAATTTTATCATTATTATCTTCTATATATCTTCTTCATTACCTACATAATATTTATTCATAATAATAATAGTATGTATAATATCTCATTTATTTATAGATATTATTTCATATTTAATATTCTAGAAATCATGGTAAGAATTCATTCTTCTTTTTTGGTTATAAAATCTATTAGTTTTCATGTCTAAAATTACTTGAAGACTTGAGATTTATTTTCACATGGAATTTAAATTACCATGACCTCATCATCTCCCCCAAATCACATTTCTTTTATATTATTCCATGTATGGATGAATGTATGCAACACCATGGAATAGCCTATGGAATAGAATTCCCTATGTCATGATTTCAAAATCTAGAAATTCTCAAAAATTCCACAATTATTAGACTACAACATGGTCCATCTCATTTTTCTCACATATAAATTATTATCTCACATGGGACACCAAAATTCCCACTGGTAATAAGCTAAGGCATGGTGGCATCTTCATTTCATAGTTCCATGCATTGTAGAATCCATTACTTTATAAAAAAGCATTTACAAAATACTAGCTTCATTTTTGGATGGTATTTCCTTCAACATAATTTTTATTATGATCAATGAAAATGTTCATGATGCTTGAATCATTGAATAACATCTTGGTAACATCATATAATTTAAAATCTTTATTTTTTGGTAATATTTTATATTCTAAAATCTCAACTTCTGTTCAGGCTTGAACATACCTTTACACAACTCTATGACTACCAAGAAATTAAATTTACATAGGTTATAATGAACTCTATATAACTATTGAAATTTACCCTTTACCCCTATATAGGTCCTTAATATCCTGAATAACCATTAGGTGAATTAAAGTTAACATTTTCTTATCCAGAAAAACTCACATATGAACTTTAAATAGATGGAATGTACCTTTATGCAATGAAAATTTTATAATATTACCTTTACATTGCTCATCTATTCTTGGTTTGACCATTACACTGATGTCCACCTACCTTTACATAACTATTGGTTTCCCTCAATACCTTCACATAATGACTCATTACCTTTACACAACTCAAGATTATTCAAACTGACCCACATGTAGCTATGGGAATCTATTATTACATTTATAGAGGTAACAATTCACCTTTACATATGTATATTAACTCTATGTTTACCTTTACAGAGATTGTATAATATTAGAGCTAATTTTAAGAAATTAGTTTATTTAACACAAAATTAGCTCATGTCATTCTCAATAAATCTCAAGGACTTCTAACTTCCACCAAATCTTTAACACTCAACCATCACATATTAACAACACCAAGCTTCCTTATTGAAAAAAATAAAACATAATCCAATGGGACTAATTATCTCCTCATTTTGATTTTATATCAATGACACTACACACCATTTTATGTAAATTTGTGTGAAATTCTAATTCACCCCTTATTGGTAAAAAATAAAAGGATAATTGGGTGTATTTTCAATTTTTAAAACCAATTTTCTCTTCTCACATTTAATATATGAATAAAATCCTAAAACTTCTTGAGATAAGGATTACACCATATGACTCTCTTAACAAATAGCCTTTAGTTAATCATCTCTAGGCCCATGTAGGGTAACTTACTATAGAAAATAAAATATATATAATAAAGATTGTATATATTTTCCATATAATCCCAAACATGTGACACAATACTCAAAACCTCATTTGAGGTTAATCTCATATATATATATATTTAATAAATATATATATTTTAATCACATATATCAATAATCACATCAAAAAGTTCCACTACAACACAAAAAACTCCACCTTTGTCTCATCTTATCATCAATTAGCTTTCCCTATTTTTAAACATATTTTATATAATAAAAAATAACGATTATAGGTGTGATTGGAAAACCTAATTCACTATATTTATTGAGGCTATCTAGAAATTTCAGATTCACACAATTATACCCATGGACCTATACACATTTTTTTCTAAAACCATTAGTATAGGTACTATATAAATACCTAATACCAATAGTTTTTTTTTCAGAATCATTGGTATATTTATCACTAATAATAATGGTTCTTGGAGAACCATTGGTAAAGGTCCCAAAAAAATTAGGTACATATACCAATGGTTATCCAAAACCATTGGTATAGGTCTATACCAATGGTTTTGGAGAACCATTGGAATAGATGCCTACATTTTTTATGAATTATTTTGTAACATAACATTAAATAAATTTAAAATTAAATCATTTTTAAATATAAATATACATATTTATCAATTAATGTTCACAAAAGTCATTATAGCTTAGTGTTTCGGTTATTGAAATATATTTGGGAGGTGCTGGGATCAAAACCTAGCTAGTTTTTTATTACTTATACCAATGGTTTTTCAAAACCATTAGTATAGGTATTTCATATGACCTATACTAATGATTACCAAACTGCTGGTATAGAGCACCTATATCAACAATTTTTCTAGAATCACTGGTATAAGTTTATAATAATGGAAAAAATAGCCAACATCCCTCTAAACTATTGGTATAATCTATAACAATGTTTTGGGGGCCTATAACAATGGTTACAAATAATTGGTATAAGATTTTTTTTCCAATAGATTCACCACGTATTTCCCCCACTCAAGGGATGAACTCATTTATCCTATTTTTGGCTGTTAGGATAAAAAATGTATACAAACTTCATTGTTTTCCAGAGTGTACAACACTTATAAAATCCGTTAAATCCATGTATTTTAGGTTAAAAAATAACAATAATTAAAGGAATATTGAGGGACCTATTTTTTCCTTAGAAGTAGTACTAGGATAGAGAGTTTTATCTCATCCTGGGCCACCCATTCCTTCTCACCTTAGCACTTATTTTCATTTCAATAGTCTTAAAAGGTTGTTTACTCATATTTTTATCTTGTTCTTATTATTTGTGTTCAGTAATTTTCTTCACCTCATAAGTCATGTGTAATTTATTACTGTGATCTTGTATTATAATTATCATTGCATCTACTTAGATTGGTATAATTTCTATATAATCTTTTTTTCGATGACAATATTTTCCAAACCTTTCACACAGATTCTCTTGAATTTTTAAATCACCACTTATGGAATAATTCTCATGAGATCTGGTATAATTATATAAAACCAATTTTATTCCTATCTACTCATCACTCACTTTTAAATTTTTAATTTTCTTATATCTGGAGAGAATATTCAAGAACCTTTTTTTGTTTCCTAGCTCCTTTGGGCACACCACATGTGTTCTTAACATACTCAATATTACTTGACTTCTCCTAATTATCTTTATAAATTATATTCTCTCTCATAGTATAAGGAGTCTTCCTATGCAATTTTATCATTCACTCCTCAACATTGCGACCTTCTAGTTGGTATCTACCACACAATTCTTATAAAAATACAAATATGTTTTCGTTAGGGAGATTTGGTGTAGATATGGTAGAATATTTTTTTCTCTTGAAATATTTACCCATGTTCCCATCAAAGAACCCCCTTGGTTATTACCTCCTCCCTAAAAGAGTAATATTATACTATAAAGAATAATATTTATGTTTATACCTTCCAAAACACCACCATAATCCTTGAAATCTTGGACTTCCATAAATATATCTTGAATTTAATTTGTATTGTATTATTTAAGATTATGAATTATTTTTTCCAATGGGTAGTGGTCTTCTAGAGTTATTACTTTCTCCCTTTGATATATAAAAGGACATCATATTTTTATTCATTGTCCGAATAGGTTTAATATTATTTTTTTCACCTGAAATGGTATAAATAATATATTGATTAGTTATATATTCAAATTTTTTATTGGAACCCTTATCTAAAACATGAGATTTCTCAACCTTCAACTCAAAAAAATTATTGTAATATTTTCTAAATTTCCTTAAATCAACTTGGTCTATGAGATATATAGACTATGTCTCAGACATTTTTTCTTCCCGTGGAACTATTTTTTCTACATGATCACTCAACATTTTTTATTTCTTATCTACCTCTAATTTTTTTCTTGATATCAAAAATATATTTCATTTCATTCTTGACTTAATATTTCATCTCAATGGCCACATTATTATTATAATTTTCTAGATTCTTTTTCTCTATCTTGAGTTTTTTAATCTACTCAAGAGAAGATTCTGGATTCTCTTGTATAATCCATTACAACTCTATCATTTATTATATATTATTATCAATTCTTGAATATGATGAGTCAAAACTTTATTTATTTCTTATCACAATAATATTTTGTCTTATTTAATTATTAATTCTCATAACTTTTTTAATCTTTTAAAGGTAACATCACTCAAATACTAATTGAATTTTTCAGGTCTAGATAGATCATTGAGAGGGATAAAGGGTGACTCAGTGATCTCTTTTTATTTTTTATAAAATTTAATCTTTTTTAACATCAGAATAAGTGGTTTTTTAAAGCCTTGATCCTATCACATTAAATATCATACCCTCACATTATATGTAGTAAATATAGATATAATTTATCACATAAGATTTATGATGTTTAGAATAAAATAAAATTTCTTATTGTAGTTGGTTAAACACCCAAACTTATAGATTATAAATTATAATATTATTATCAATTAATGTAGTTCCTAAGTCACATAAGAGAGTTACTGGTTATACAATCCATCCACTAGTCTTCTATAGTAATTAGTTTTACACCCCATTAGTCGATCCTCCAAATTGTGTTTGGTTATATCCCTTATCCACTAACTCTTCTGTGATGGATAGTTATAAGCCCCAACAACATTTCCTTCCTTCTTGATGGGTTATACACCCCATACAATAACTTCCAATAGAAATGGGTTTTACAAATCAGATGAAGATGAATGATATGATGGTAGAAAGATCTTAAACATCATCTAGTAGCTTCTACATTAAATGCTAATAATATTCCTCCATGAGAATATAGGATCTGATGCACTCATGTATAGTTATTCAAGATCTTCACTAGATACTTGGAACTGATCTCATAGTCTTGAAGTCCTTCTAAAATATTTATAGATCTAAATCTTCCTCATCTTATAAGAATATTTGGGTTCTTATGATCTCATTCTTCTATGATCATCCTACACTAACTCCATATCCCTCTTTGATAATGTATAAAATAAAACTATCAATAACTCTCTCTCAAAAAGATTTCTCACTTTTTAAGTACTTGATATTCTCTTATACATATCTTCCTTAATATCTGAACAATATTTATTCACCAAATAATACTGTGAATAATATCTCAATTATTAATGGATATTATTTCATATTTAATTTTCTAAAATATTGATAGAATCTCCTTCTTCTTCTTTAGTCATAAAATATCTTATGTTTTTACTATTTTAAATCACATAAATACTTGAGATTTTTTATTAAACATTATGTGAATAATTACATCCTAATAATCCTATCAAATCATGTTTATTTTAAATTATTCCACAAATTCATGAATTCATGAAATACCACAACATAGACTAAAACATAACACTCCCAATTTTTTGTTTTTAGTGTCATGGACTTCTCAAAATGAACATAAAGAATAGAATATGACATGGTCCATCTATAAATTTCACAAAAGTGAATTATTATCTCACTACAGTCACTAAAACACCCATTGGTAATATGCTATGTCATGGTGTCATCTTCATTTCATAGTTCCTTGTTACATAAACTCTATTTCTTTAGTGTGTAGAATTTAAAACAAACCATATTATTTCTTGGATGGAATTTCCTTCAATATTGAAATTGATCATGATCAATGTAAGTAATTAAGTTGTTTTAATCCTTGAAGAACATCTCAGTAGAATAATCTAATTTTAAATCTATATATTTTTTAAAATATATCATATTTTGAATTTAGAAATTTTCTTCTTAATATGGAAGCGTGAATATACCTTTATAAAACTTCTTAAATACCATGATATGACACACACACACACACATATCAGAATATCCTTTACATAACCTTCAAAATTTCCTCTTGGCATTTATATAGCACCTCAATATCATGAATTACATTTATGTGAATTGAATATGATCATTACATAGCCCTTGAAACTCAAAAATGATCTTTACTTGGATATAACTTACCATTATGAAGAAATAATTTTCCAATATTACATTAATATATCTCATTTTATCTTAGTTTAACCTTTTTACAAATATCCACCTACCTTTACATAGTTATTGGTTTTCCTCATTACCTTTACATAGTACCTCATTACCTTTATGAAAATTAATATTATTATAATATAACCTCACATAGATATATGAATATGTTATTACCTTTATGTAGGTAATAATTCACATTTACAGAGTCATTGTAAATCTACATTTACCTTTACACAAACTACATAATCTTAGAGTAACCTTTACACAGGTATAAAATTTAACTCAAATTTAGCTCAGGCCATTATCAATCAATACTGAGGCATTTTAACTCCCTTAAAATCTCTAAAACTCAACTGAAATATACTGAAAATACTAAGATTTATTATTTAGAACAAATACAACTTAATATAACATTCTCAAAAAAAATATTTCTGAGAATCTTTTTTCACTCTATCCATTGCAAGTAATAAAATTATATAGCATCAGTAAGGATGGTAATTTTTTATATTCATTACCACCATCATATAATGGAATATTTTCATAGACCCTTAACTTGTCAACTAAATTTAGACAACCCTGAAAGAAATTTCAACTACCTTTTCATTTACTTAAAATTATATCCACCATAGTTTACAGTTATTTTCATATAAGATGATCTATAAACTATAGTGTTATCCCAATCACCATTTATATTAAACTCTTAAACGTGTTTAGTCTAACATTTATAAAAATAATCTATTCCATAATATATAAAATTTTCTTACAACTCTTATAAAAAATTCAACTTGAATAAAAACAATATAAACAGGGAAAAATTATTTGATAATGGTCATTCCCAGGCTATGTTAAAAATATTATGAACTCTTTAACCCCATATATATAATCATTTATCATATGATTAGAATTAATATATTTTCAATTCAAATATTTCCAATTCATATTCATCCTATTTTTTCAAAAATATTCATATTTTATAATAAATAATTAAATATACACAAGGTATGTATATAATGTATCATTTTATTCAAGCATAAATTATCTAAATTATAACATTAAAAATATAATTATAAATTATAATACACTCATAGGGGAGATATTTATTATATCCTACATGATTAAAAAATTAACAAGATTATAAAACCAAATAATTGTAAATATGATATGAGAGATATAAGAAGATATATAATATGCCTTTTCTATATAAAAATGGAACTTAGTTTTTAAGGATGAAAATAGACTATTAATTTTATCATTCACTAGTGTACTTGGATGAATATATTTTAATGCTAAAGGACCTTTGGTTTGACAATGATATGATTTTAAGAATATCAATTATATATAACATGGATTAATTCATTTGTTATTTTGATAACATTGGTGTTTTGTAACTTTTTGAGATATTTAGTAATGAATAATTGTTAAGTGTTAAAGTTATTTTTTTAATATTAGTTTGTCTTGAGTTTTTTATTCAATCATTATTCTATATTTATTATTTCTTTAACAAACATGATTTTTGTCATGATGATTGAGAATTTTTTATTTAATACATAAAAAACTTATTTGATTTTTTCATATTAATGGAATCAGTTTAAATTTCTATATTTAGATAACGTTTTGGATTACCTATTATTAAATGATTAAATATACCTAGTCATAAAAGAAGAAGTGTAAAGTAGTTAGAGAGAAAAAACCACAAATAATGATTTTATTAAAACCAATTCTGACAAAAAAATAATTATACGTTAAATATTTTTGATTCCCCTCAATCATATTAACTTTTATTTAAAAATTCTTAGTACATTTTTAACATAATTTTTTTATTCAAATTATATTTAAATTTATTTCAATTATTCAAACCATAAGTTTTTTACTTTTGAACTAAAGTTTTATGCGGAGGATCCCTTTCTCTATGGGTTACCTTTTAACATGAGTTTATAATAAACCTTTTATGTTTTATTTATGAGGATGGGTAATTATAATTTCTTAACATAATTCCTAGAAAGAAGTAAGGACACATAATGGGTGTCATTTTCCATTTTCTATGAACTCATAAAGTGAGACTTAAAGAATGGATAAATCTAAGTAAGCAACCACAATGAGGGATACAACCTTTAATGAAGAATGTTTTATAGAATAAAATTTTTAAACTCATAGATACTAAAATAATCTAACACATATCATACAAATGAATGGTAGAATCCTTTCCAAGTAGTTTTAAGGAAAGGTGGAATGGTAGTATTAGAGAAGAATAATGAGTTCATCACTTCCTGAATAGTATTGATCTTCAGGGTCCAAATAAAATTTTGAAATATTAATTAAATTAAAATGAAGGATCAATTTACCCTTATATTTATTGATAAAACAGTGTAATAGATGGTATATTTGAATAAAATAATTTCTCAATGGAAACCATAGATAAAATCAAATTCTAGTAGTGCCCAAAGTTAAAAGTAAGGTGTTATTTACCTAACCTTATAGACCATCAACATACCAACATGTGATTTTGTATTTTTAATACATGTAACACATTTTAGTCATGTGATATTCAAATTTTCATGGGTATAAGGAGAAATTTATAAAATTATTTATAGATGAATTTCCCTTGTATAGATGACCCATTGAGGTATTTCTTAAAAATATAGACAAGTTCTAGAATAGTTTGAAGAGATAATCCTAGTGATTATTTAGGAAAAATTCCTTTTAATGGAAGAATATGGTATTTTACTTTGGCACTATATATATATATATATAATAATTTAATTAATATTGATTAGGTAAAAATCAAGTTAGTTTGGGAATTTTCACGACCCACCTTGGTGTGGGAGATATGTATTTTTTTGGACATACTGGTTTTTACCGAAATTATGTAAAATATTTAATCCAAATTAATCACCCATATATTGATAAAATAACTCAATTTTTCTTTCAATAATATTTATAATAAATCCTTTGATACTTTGAAGAAGAGGCTAGTGAAAACACTGTTCATTGTTCTATAAAATTTAGAAGAACCCTTTGATCTTATATGTGGTGTGATCTATTATGAAAATAGAGTCATACTTATTAAAAGAGTTATACTTTTATATCACATTTATTTTTAAATTAAATCTCTTATATAATAATAGTTGAATTATAACATCATGGAAAAAACAGTGCTTCTTATTTCCAATTATTTTGAAAAAAATATAATAACTTTTAATTTCTAAAGTGGTACTCTATAATGATTATGTGACTGTAAAATAAAATATAAAAAATAAAGATACTAAACCATAATTTATTTGTTTTATAATATTTTTGAATGAGTTTTGTATTAAGATCAATTGTAATTAATCAGTCCAGGCTGACCCAACACATCACACAACCCGACTCACTACTAGGCCTAAAGGGCATTCCTAATCCCCATGGGCCAGTAATTAATTCTTAGGTATCATGAATAAAAACATGGTAATGATTTAATACTAAAAATATTGATAAAAATAAAACTAATTTCTATCATAAATATGCAATGATCCATCCTTACATTGGATGTTCACACCATTAAATAAACAGATTCTGAATAAATAAAACATACAAACAGAGCATAATGCTATGAAAAAAATCATAAAAACTGATCATCATGATAATAGAAAACTTCACACAAAATAAATATTGATATTATTTAATAGGAAAAAAAATAAAAGAAACATCTTGATCAAGGGAATGATACATAATCATCCCCAACAAGCTAGAAAATAAAACTTAACTGTTGCAGGCCATCTCCAGCTGACACATTGTCACTCACCATGTCCCAAACCAACCATAAATGGTCTAACAAAAAAAAAACCAAAAGATAATAAACCATATCATGGGAAACTGATAGAAAAAATAATATTTTCATACATTTAATGATGTATTAAAGGTGTGAGAAAAACATACCCAGAATAATTTTACTAAAGAGTTTGTGTTATTTCATTTTAAAATTGATTTCATTAATACCAGCTTAAAATATAAATATAAAACATGGTTTTCACATAAAAGGTTTAAAAACCAAGTAAAATGTAATTATTGAATTTATAAATCATACCCCTCCTTAGAGTACCCAAGGGATAAATCATAACCTTTTTATTAAAATGCATTTAAAACCATAAAAATAAGATCCTTTAAGAAATTATTAAAAACAACCAAAATCTCATTTTTTATTTCTAGAATATTAATCAAACTTAATGTTATAAAATAATTTCCAATTTATATTTTTAAATTAATTTTAAAAATCATTTAACAAAAAATTGAAAGTAAAATAAACTAAAATAGAAGTGAACAGAAAAATGAGTAGGAACCAAGATACTAATAGGGCATAAAAAATAAACAATTTGTAACTGTGAAATGAAATAAATCAAAGTATATGGGATATAAATAATATATATAAATAATACCATAATCAAGTAATCAATAGAATCATGGTATCATGGGGAACACACTAGGTTCTAATGTGAATGATATTGGAAATAGGCTCTTTAGTGCACTCTATACAGGTGATCCCTAAAGAAACTAGAACATACCTTTGAGAAACCCCTAGGATAACTTAGTATAAAGTAAATATATAGGAGGGTGTTACTCTCCTAGGTCACTAGACAGTGGGTGTACATTAAGAAATAACAAAATTTATCTAAACATTATTTCATCTACTGATGTTCCCATGATGTAACATAACGGAGGTGAGAAATAAATAGATCATCATATCAAATCATAAAATAGTTACCATAAATTTGAAATAAATTCTCTATCACCTCTTACACCATCTCAATAAATAACACCTTTTTACATCCAATTATAAGAATCACATATAAGTATAATTATATAAAACATTTTTCTATTGGGTTCATGATCCACAATAGTTCATCAATCAAAAGGATATTAATTAAGTGTATCACACATTTTAAAACACTTCTTTAAAGGTTCAAAATAGAAATTTCAAATAAAATCATCATGGAATGCCAATCCATTTTAAAAAAAATTGAAATATCATTTCAAAATATACCTTAAAAACTCTTTGAAACATTATTTGAATATAAATCAGGGAGAACCATATATAAAACCACTAAAACTCAATGCCCCCCCTTTTTTTTAAAACCATGAAATATACCTAGTGAATTTCTTCCCTTTATGTAATTCAATGTAAAAATATAATTTTCCTTTAAAACTAATCCAAAAATGTTCAAATACCTTTAATAATAAAATTTTATTTGAACAAGCCTCTTAGGAATCCTTTAGAACACTTTGCATTAAAAACAATACTTTAGAAAGCTGTAAAATCCATTAAAACCTTTACTTAAAGTAGTAATACCCTTAAAAAATTCATGAAATTAACTCCACCTATCACATATACATTTCATATAGTGAATAACGAATTTAAAATATTTAAGCATTAACTGACATGGAAATTACAAGAAATGCACAAAAACACCTACCAAGAACAAAGTGGAAACCCTTTATAATAAGCCTTAATGCATTGACTTTAATGTAGAATGATCAAATGAGAAAAAAAACATTCCAAAAGTCCTAAAAACCAAAACCTTAAGGTTATACCAACCCTAAATCAGGTATATGAACTGAAAAATGACTAGGGTTCATGGGGAGGACAAAGAACTAAATGGAAATGGGAGATAAAAACAAGGAAAGGGAAAAACATAAAGAAATTAATTTAAATTTTACACTTTAAATAGATGGATAAATGACATAAAATTTTACGGATAAGGTATGATAGGAAACCATGGTGTGACCCCCCCTTAGCCAAAAGAAATGGGAGAGAAATATGGGAGAGATGAGTTAAAATCAAAGAGGGAAAAGAGCTAATTTCATCATTTAATGAAATCCGGGAAGCTCACACGATTATGTTGTATGGTTTAATGAATCATGTTTCAATCATGTGGGAGAAACTAGATAAGAAAAAAAAACTTGAATGTTTAAGTCATACAGTTTTCAAACCATGTACTAACTGTGAAAATTACCTCTCCAATCCACTGTAATGTTGGCATGTGGTCACTCATAAGATTTCACCTAACCATAAAAATCCATGTGAAAAAACCATAATCATAAAATATCTCATGTTTTTTTTCCACAATAAATGATATTATTTGATTGAAAGTATGTCATACTTATTTATCCCAAACCATGGAAGAACAAAATGAACTACACAAGTCCTTACATATGGGTAACCCCATAATTTACCCTAAACTATACACATTATGTAAACCCCAAAATTTTAAAATAAGAACATTGTTTTAAATAGAATTAGTGAAACAAAAAATTTATTTTACCTTTCATTACATACAATAATGAATTTCTTCAAAAGCTTGTGTTACACGGAAGACCGAGTTTTACCGAATAACGGTATACTATTAATATTATTATTTAATATGAAAATTATCGTATATCCATTGGAATAGAAGTTATGAATAGAATTAAATAAATTATAAAAATATATAGTTTAAACATGTAAATTTGACATTTTTTTATAATAAATGAAAATAATAACCATTTAGAAGAAAAAGAAATATTTTTTGAAAAACAGTATTTTTCTAAAAGACGGTTTTGTTGCGCTTTGCGCAAATAATTTAAAATTAATTTTTACCCCTTTTCGAAAATTTATTTTAAAAACTAAACCAAACTTTTTAAAATAGAAAAAAAATTAGTTTAGGGTGAATATTAGGATTTTTTTTAAAAGTTTCATTTTTTGATGAATATTGAAAAATACAGAATTTTTATTGAAAACCACCTTTTTGTTTAAAAAATTTATAATGTTAAACTATATTTTTATTTTGTTTTAAAGTAAAATAAATTCAATTTTATATCAATTAATACAATTTATTTTATTTTAATTATTTTTCATATTTAATTTAGATATAAAAACTTTGTAAAGTTTTGAACATTTTCACTATAAAAAATCTCTTTCTCATTGCATCTGCATGATTAATTTTAAATTAAAATTTTCCAATTATATAAATTAAATTTGGAAAAATGGGTTCCATATTTGGAATCAAAATAATTTATAATTTATAATAAGTTCAAATTAATTTTTGACCAAAATGAATAGTGAAAACAGAAAAAAATAATTACCACATTTGAGGTAAAAATGGGTTTATCGAGTCCTAAACTAAGAAGAAAAGCGTTAAAATAACCCAAAATGTTTTCCAAAACCAATTGGGTGGAAATATTTCTAACCTTAAAACATTATAATATATTTTTATGAATTTTTGGGACACTTTTACCTTACGGGGACCTATATAATAAGTTAAGTAAAGAAAAAGACAAAAATAACCTTTCTTCTATTTAATTTCTATAATGTTTTGGGATAGGCACAAAAATAAAATAGTTTTGGTCATAGATATTATTTTAAAACAAAAAATATTTTTTATAATAATAATTTATCTTTAATTTTTATAGATGAAATGATTACTTAAAATGCTTAAGAAATTCCCACAAAGTAATTATTTAGTTAATAATAAATAAGATAATTGATACTAAAAATATAAAAAGTGAAGTGAATTGAATTAATTATTGTATTCAATTAATTTTTTAGAATAATATATCATGTTACATAGGTTTTAACATAATAAATTCTAATTAATTCATTTTATTGATATTTTTAAATTCAAATTAGATGAATAATTTCAAAATTGATATTAATGTTATTTTATAATAAATGATATTTTATTAAATGATTTAAAATTAATAAAAAACCTATATTATACAAAGTGATTATTAGACAATAATAATTATAAAATATTTTCCATTAATGGACAAAATTTTCTTTTATAGTGACTATATTGACCCCTAAAGAGAAAAAAATTATATTAGCGTGGTTAAGGTTAAAATAGTGTTTTTGCTTGTACTTGTGTTTGTGTTAAAAAAAATTCAACACACATAGGTTTTTTATTTGATAAATTTTATTTAATGTTTATAATCATTGGATCCAAATAATATAATAAGGAAAACTTCAATTTACTCTTACAGGATAAATTACATAGGTTAAAAAGACTAGTTACCATAATAAAAAATCAAAATGGTAAAAATGTGGAAACTTAGAAGTTAAGGAAGAAAATATTTGAAACATGTTTTTTATTGTGTGGTGTAGGTTTGGATCAAACATATAATCTATAAAACCCATTAATTATCAATATTGGGTCCACTTGTGGTAAGATTGACCTCCCAACATTGAATGTTTTTGGGTATTTTAAAAAATGCCACTCCTCCTCAACTATAAAAGGACACTCACTCTCCTCCCTTCGTACACCTTCAAAACACTTTGGTTATTATAATACCTGAAAAAAACCTAAAAAATTTACTATAATCATCCTATAAGCCTTATTTTGGGTATAAATTTACCTATAAAGGAATTAATGAAAACCTAAGAAGGATACTCAAAGAAGAGGTAATGTTCTTCAACGACCATCTTTATTTTATTTCTTACTCAACCTCCTTAAATTATTATTAAAAATTTATGATATAATAAAAAAATATTAAATATAATAGGATATTTTTATAATAATGGAATGACCTATAACCTCCTCCACTTTTATCAAATGAGGTACGAAATCATCATTCATGTGCACGGTGACCTACTGCCTCGTGAACTGATGTTGTTCATTTTTCAATTACCACCTATCAAGGTTGGGTATTATGATGGATATAATATACATATATGATATTTATAAAATAATTATACCTTTATTATATCATATATTCCTTATTAATTTCCATTCCATAGGAGATATGATAATTTTTCTCATGTGTACGATGAACTATCGCCTCATGAAGAGATGTGATTCATCTTTCACTAATGCTTTACATAGAAAGTGATAAGGGTAAAGTTAATGATAATATGTAATATAAATAAAATTAATTAATTTTTTTTCATTATTGAAAGATAATATAAATCATTTTATTTCTTTTTTTTTTCACATAATTAAATATGATAACGCCGTTTGTGTATGGGTGGACTACTGCCCTCACAAAATGATGTGACTCTCTTTTCATCACCACACCACATGGATGATATATATATATGTTTGTATATTTAATGAAATAATATGGTATTTATTATATTATGATAATTATGTAACTATAAAATATTACTTACCTCCTTTCCATAATTATGGTTGAAAAATGAAAATGTTACTCATTCGTACATATGCTCTACTGTCTCCATGATTGCAACGTACTTCAATTTTCATAACCATATTTCTTGATAAGTTTTAAAAGTATAATTTATTTAAAAATATGATAATTACTTTATGATTATTATTCTATATATTATGGAACTATATGATATGTGCAATAACTAGATCATTTATGACAAAACATGAATGAGAAAACAAGGTAATTAACACACAAAACAACGAAAATAATGAAATTATTTTATCAAATGGGTGGTAAAATGTTATAAAAGAATAATATATGATATTATAAATATTAATATGTTTCTTTTGTAATTTAATTACATGTTTAAAAACACTATACAATATTTTAAATCACGTTCAACCTAAAGGAAGCGTGAGGTAATGGATTTCATCTCAATTTACATTCCATTGAGAATTATTTAATATTATGCACCAATAAACTTTTATGTGGTGTATATAATACCCTTTGTGATGTAATATCTCGAAAACATCATTATTTATGGTATTTTGAGTTTCAAGTTGCATTAATTCACCTAAGGAGATTTTACTTGAAAATTACCAAGTGGTAAAAGTTATTGTGCAATTTCAATTTTCTTTGTGATTATTAACTTTATCTTGAAATAATTACTTTCATGTGGTCATTTTTCATTAGAAATTATATTTCTATTAAATATCCATATTTTTGTGTAATAGATATGATTATTTTCTAAACTATATAACATTTTTACATATAGTGTTTTCTTTGAAAGTTTTTTGATTTACTAGAGAAATATTGATAAATACGAATCCTTTACTAAATATGGATATTTGATGATAAGTAAATTTTTTTATGAATTAAATTTATTGTTTGATATAAGGGGAATTATTTTGAAATGCATGAAATGGGATGGGTACTATTTATATAAATCCCCTCGATGCATTGGTAGTCTCATGAGACGAATCAGTTGGCCAAATCAGATGGGTTTTCACTCGGTATGTTCTAAACTGTCTTGTGAAAGGTCTTAATGGTAAATGTATCATGGGATTGGTAAACATGAAATCTAATAATTAATAATTTCTTTCATTCAGAATTTATTTATTATTACCCATGTGATTTTCACTTTGATATTATGTATGGATTCATTTAATTCTCATCTTATTGATTAAATGGAATGTGTTAAAAATTATTTACCTTTAGATATTGATTATGCCTTATCTTATCATGATATTCCAGTTATTTAAATCCAATATTTTCTTAGTTATTTACCTTGTATTATTGATTATTCTTATTTATTAATGATATATTCAACTATACTTAACCCTTACTGAGCATTTGTGATCACCATTATTTTGTTTCCTTTCCCAATGTTATGAAGATGAATTATTTGAATGAGTTTCAAGGATGTTGACTATTTTATTTTGTTATGTTTATTTTTTTTTCAATTTAAAATTGATATCATGTATGTTTCTAGTTATCCAAAACTATAAAATAGATTTTCCTTTTTGGATTTGACCCATTGTTTCTATGTCAATGTAATAAAGTAAGGTAGTGGCTTCAAGCTACTTAGGTTGAAGTTGTTACACATTAACTAGACAATGGAGTAAAATTTCTAGACAAACAAACTTTCAAGCCTGAAACATAATTTTTTTTAAAATATCACATAATAATATAGACATAAAATAACATTGACATGCATGTTTCATAATTATAAACATTGATACTTTTTACCCCTATAAATTCATTCATAAAAGTAAAATAAAGGGAAACTGAAAACCTAAACACATACAGAAAAGGTGTAAGGGAGAGGAAAAATTAACAAGGTTTATATATAGATAAAATCAATGTGAAAACACACAAATAATTAATTCCATAAACTCAATTCTCAAACACCATAAAAATTCTCCATGTTGAATCCAACCTAAAACCACCAAATCATAAGACTATAAGAAAATAGAGAACTATTAGAGGTCTCCCCACCATTTATAATACTTTTAAAATGATGAAAAATATAATAATAAATCCAAAAAGGGAGGATCACCAATAAGTAACCAATGTAATCACCACGATCATAAAGTAAAAAACAACCATTTATAAATTTCTATAAAAATCCAAGAACTCATATCCCCAAAGAAGAATAACCCAAGAGCCATTTAAATGACCCAGAAACCAATGAACAACTGAAAAATCATAATAAAATTACACACAAATATATTAAATCCCATATAACTAAAAGGAAAGGATACCTTAACTTAAGACATACTACAATAACAAAACAATTTGGGTATTAACCTTGGGAAATAAAACTGAACAAAAGGGAAATCTTATACCCCATATCAAGAATACCATATCTTGGTGAACCTAATAAGATTAAACCTGAAACTATCCTGTGCATAATATTTTCTAAGGCTATTCATATCCTAACCAAATGAACCATATACCAAAATTTACCCATGTCTAATAAAACAAATCCTAACCATGGTACACCCTACAAAAAAACCTCAATGGACCAAATCAGAGAAAAAGAAAACATATCCACTTGCACTAAAATTTCATTAATGAGGAACCAAAAAATAAATAATGATTACCTATGGAAAAAATCTCCGCAAGAATCACAATCTGCTCTAATCTCAATGGGAATGGGTCCCTAAACAACCATTTATGTAAAACCACTCTGTTTAATGTAACCAATAGTAATTCTAAAGATTTTATAATTACTATTCCTATTAAAAAAGGACCTTGATAACTATAGAAGGAATTATGGGGATTCAATAAGTCCCTGATCAAATAATTTTTTTGGCACCACCACTCTATTCAGAGTTTGAGAAATTCTGAAAACCAAAATAGATACACCCAACCAATAAGAGGATTCACCTCCCAGTATATCCAAGGAAACATAATTTATCCATTTTATCAATATTATACTAGGAGTATTGGCTAAAAAACACAAAATAAGAATATAAACCATTAGCATTTAACAAACCAAATCAAATATTCTTGTTACTCTAGGAGATAAAATAAATACATAAGCCCATAGGGGAAAACATATATTGAAAGACCATTGAAACTCCCACCTTATTTAAACAATACAAATTTATAAGAAGTTTTAAACTCACCTTTAAAAGGATTTCACATTTTAAAAACATGCCAAATTCATTTTGAAACATTTAACTAAAATTAGAAAACTCCCACAAAATAATTCTCTTTAAAATAACTATATTTCCAAAAGGGTCAAAAAACCCAATTCAAAAAATCACACACATATTTTAGAATAAAAAAATATATTTAAAAAAATTATGTAGTGTCCTAGATTTTTATCGATTGGAATTAGATCAACTCTTATGTTTTAGAAGTCTTGATACCTCTCTAGGGGTAAACAATAAATTTTCCATAGCAAATAACCCCAGAGTTTTGTTTAGGGTTTTGTTGACTCTAAAGTACGGGGTTTACCGCCCAAGATGAGATAGTGAATGAGAGAGTGTCGAGGAGCATTAGAAAAAATATAATTAAAATATTATAATTATTTTAGTCTCACTACAACAAATTTCACCTTTAGAGACTACAAAAAGCAGTCACTAAAGGGATTTAATGACCACTATCCGAGCGCTTTTGGTAGTTATAGTTGCGTATTCACTATAGAAACTGTCATTAATGGTTTCTATAGGTGGTTACCTGATGACCATGTTGGATGTAATGAAAAAGATAATTAGTAACCCCCATAGGTGGATACAATTCCCAATTATATAGAAACTACCAAAAGTGGTTGCTAATGATCCCAAAAAAATAAAAGCATTAGAGACCACCATTGGAAATTGCTGGCCTGAAGATTTTTTTTTAATTTTATATTTTCATAGATACCGATAAATAAAATAAAAAATCCTCAATAAAACAAAAACAAAAAATAAGAAATAGAGATCTAGAAAAATACATTGATCCAGATTGCTATAGATCCTTCCAATCTTTTATCTCAATCAACCTATTGAAAAGAAAAAAAATTAAACAAAAAAACAAAAATTAATATATTTAAAATTAATAAAATTGATTTAGTTTATATATATATATAATCAAAACATTTTATATAGTGTTGCATACAAAAAGGATCGTAAATACATAAATGTGGAAACGTTAATCTGGAATATTTGTTTACACTATTTATCAGTTAAGCAATAACTATTAAAAGTTCAAAATAATTTTTACCACATGATGATCAATAAAATAATAATATTGATGTGTGGTTGATTCCAATATATCACATATTATTCAAGGAATTTTCTCCTATATTTTCATATCAATCAGAAGTCATTTTCTTATTTTTTAACCCCTCGATGGGAGATATGTCATTTTAATAACACAAGACAATGTTACCTATCATTTTCCATCATACCAGGCAACATAATAATCCTATAGATGTGGTGTTGATTCATACAGATCAAGAATAGATTATAAATCAATCTATTATGATTTTATTCCAATTTGTTTTGATTAGTATTGATCCCTTTTATGTGATTTGTCACTTAACTCCAAATTTGAGGGATAAAGATCACTTTTGATCATACTGAGAAATATAGGCATATAATCCATGTGATAATTATTCTAACAAATTTTAAATTAATTAAATATTTCTTCCCTAATATTTCATGTCAATCAGAGATCTTTTGGTTAGCTTTGACCCCTAAAATATGATTTTTCTATTATTACAAAAACAGAAATAAATTGGAAAATGAAATTTTAATTATACCGACTAATATGAACACCAAATTAATGTGGGTTTGATCCCAATAAATCACATATGATTCAAGGAATTTTCTCCTATATTTTAACATCAATAAGAATTAATTTTCTCCTTTTAGACCCCCTGGTGGGAGATATGTCATTTTAATAACCCAAGACACCATTACCTTTTATTTTCTATCATACCAGGCGACACAAGCATCTGATGGATTTGGTGTCGATTGATATAGATAAAAAATGAATCATTGATTATTATCCCATGATTTCATGTAAATCTATGTTTTTTCCTAGTATTGGACCTTTTTACATGATTTGTCACTTAACTCCATATATAAGGGATATACACCACTTTTTATCATACTAAGAAATTCAACTATCTGATCTATGTGATGATGATTTTTATATATTTTAACTAATTTAAATAGTGTTTTACTAATAATTCATGTCAATCAGATCTTTTTTGACTGGTTTTGACCCCTACACACATGATTTTCCCATTATTATAAAAATTGTAATAAATATAAAAATTTAAATTTAATTATACCAACCAATCTCAGCTTCAAATTAATTCATAGTTGATTATAATAGATCACATAAGATTAGATGAATTTTCTTTGATATTTTCATTTCAATCATGATTATTTTTCTATTTTTTAACCCTATAATAGGAGATGTGCCATTTTAATAACAATAACCAATATTACACATCATTTTCCATCATACTGGATAACACGAGCATCCGATGGATGCATAGTTGATTGTTACATATAAAAAATAGATCATTGATCATTATAAACAAATTTAATGTCATTGCAATTGTCTTTTCTTGCATTAGACCATTTTATGTGATTTTTTACTAAACACCAAATCTGAGGGACAAACATCACTTTTGATCCTATCAAAAAAATGAAGTATCTGATCCATGTTTCAATAATTCATATAGATTTTAAATTAATTAAATACCATTATCCTAATATTTCATTAAATCAGATCTCATTTTATTGGTTTTGACCCCTACACACATGATCTTCCCATTATTATAAAAATTATAATAAATATAAAATTCAAATTTTAATTGTACTAACCAATCTGATCCTCAGATTAACACATGGTTGATTCTAATAGATCACATATGATTTAAGGAATTTCATCCTTGTTTGGAATTCAAATTAGAAGTTTTTTCTCATTTTTACCCCTTGATAGAATATATGTTATTTTAATAACACTATACAATGTTATCCATTTTTTTCTATCATACTGGGTAACACTATCATTCAATGGATGCAACATTGATTCTTACTGATAAAAAATGGATTGGTGATATTTATCCAATTATTTCATTTCAATACATTTATGTTTTATTAGTACTGTACCCTTTTACATGAGTTGTCACTTAACTCCAAATCTAAGGGACACCCACCACTTTTGATCATACCAACCAATTCATGTGTCTAATCCATGTGATGATGATTCCTATATATTTTAAATGACACTAAGATCATTTTCATAAGATTTCATGTCAGTAAATGATCCTTTGGTCAGTGTTATCATCTACACACATGATTTTCCCTTGATTACAAAATTTGTAAAAAATTTGAAAATGAACATTTCATTGTATTGACAAATACGGGTACAGGATTGATGCATGGTTAATTCTAATAGGTCATATATAATTAAATTAATATTCCCCTATATTTTCACATCAATTAGAAGTCATTTTATCTTTTTCAACCCCTAATAGGAGTTATTTCATTTTAATAACACTAGGCAATGTTACCCTTCATTTTCAATAATATCGGATGACATGAGCATTTGATGGATGAAAATATGATTCCTAAAAAACACAAACAACTACTTGATAATTATCATAGGATTTTATGTCAATCCAAGTGTGTTTTCTTGGAATATTGACCCCTTTACGTGATTTTTCACTTAACTCTAAATCTGGGGGATGAGATCCAATTTATATCATACTAAAAAATTTGGGTACCCAATCCACATGATGATGATTCTTACAAATTTTAAATGACTTAAATATAATTTTCGTAATATTTCATGTCAATTGGAGCACATTTTGTTAGTTTTGACCCTTACACACATGATTTACCCATTATAAAAAATGGTAATAAATATGAAAACGTTCTTTAAAATGTATCGACCAATTTGGGTATCAGATTGATATGTGGTTGATTCTAATAAATCACATATAATTGGAGGAATATTTTCTTATATTTTCACATCAATCTGAATTTGTTTTCTCATTTTGACCTCATGACGGGAGGTATTTCATTTTAAACATTAAACAACATTACCCATTATTTTCCATTATACTAGGTGAATAATGTTTGTTATTTGAGATAATGAGGCCCATGAGTGGGGTGGCTATTGTGGGTGGGGATGAGGTTAGAAAAAGTTCCAACTACTCTACCCTTAAAAGCTAACTTGAATTCCATAAAATACCAGTAATGATCCTATATCGTGTGGATGATAGTAACTTCCTCATAGGACATTCCATTATTTCCTTCCTAGGGAATCTATTTTTGAGTTTTTTGAACCTATAGAGCTCTATAATTAGAAAGTTATGTTGTACCTCTCGAACCCCTCGAGGTTTAATTTTCATGATCACAATCACTTTCATGTTTATCTAACATTGTTTGAAGTGTTTTTGATCATATTTCGTCTTGCACATCTTCTCATGATATTTGGAAATGTTTAGAACTAACCTATGAAGGTACTAGCAAGGCTCCAAAGCAAGAACCCGACAACAAGCAAGAACCCGATGCAAAATCCGTGCCCAATTGCCCACTCCACAAGAAAAGGGCCAAGAAAAAGGAGAAGAAGAAGGCTTCAAAGGCAACATGGAGTGATAGCTCCACCTCTTCATTCTCCTCCTTCTCCTCAAGCGACCAAGGTAAAAAATGCCTAATGGCAAATCATGAGGTATCTTCTTCCTCCTCTTCCTCCTCTTCCTCCTCATGTTCTTCAAATTCCAATTCTTTAAATCATTTGTCATATGAAGAACTCTCACACGCTAGAGACCAATTAGAAAAAGGTTTTCATCCTTTATCGTCAAAATTTGTTGCTTTAAAAAAGTCTTTCAAAAAACTCTCCTCCGAAAAAGACCAACTTCTCAAAGAGAAGGAGGAACTCTCCCTCAAAATCCAAAATTTTCCAAATGTTGATTCTATGGAATCAACCATCAAAGATCTAAGAGAGACCCTAGCCAAGTTCACCCAAGGTGAACAAAATTTGTCCAATCTCCTTGGTTCTCAACGTGTTTCTAGAACCACACATGGACTTGGCTACACCAACCAAGCTTCCTCCTCCCATGCTCCAACTATTTTTGTAAGGGGGAGCTCCGAATTTAAATTTTGTAATTATTGCAAAAAACCCGGGCACCTCATTTATGAGTGTGATTGCAAAAATGCCCAGTACGGCCAACCCAAGTCTTTTTTCTTTTCCGATGAATTCTATAGGAGAAGACCCGCTATGAGACAAGTTTGGATTGAAAAATCCCTTCTTGCGAGTCTCTCCGGGCCAAAAATAGTTTCCTTTCCCCGGTGATTTATTGTTTTTATTTAGGGGGAGTTAGGATTGATTAAGCTTTTCATTTTCAAATTTTATTCAAACTTTCAATTTCAACTCTTGGTTTCAAATTTCAAAATTCAATTGGTTTTTGATTCAAAACTTTCAATTCAAACTGTTATTCAATTTTTGATTCAAATCTTTCAATTTCCAAAATTTCAATTGATTTTCAAATCCCATCTCTTGTTTTTCAAAATTTCCCTCAATCAAGTTTTATGCCCCATTCTATTTTGATAATCACAAAGGGGGAGAATTTTCTTGATTGATTGGGGGAGAATGGGAGAATCCTTTTTCATCATGCTTTGCATTTCCTTTTAATTTCATTTTTACTTTAATTGTTTTGGTGATTGTGATCATCAAAATAGGGGGAGATTGTTGTACCTCTCGAACCCCTCGAGGTTTGATTTTCATGATCACAATCACCCTCTTATGTTTCTAACATTGTGTTTTAAGTGTTTGTGTTGATAGGCATTTGATTGCCAAGAAGTTGACCAAGGAAGAGGCAGAAATGGACTGAAATTCAGTCCACCGGCCGACCGGTGGCTTCACCACCGGCCAGCCGGTGGCACCCAGACTCAAGGGGTAGCTACTGCCTCCCCACCGGTCGACCGGTGGCTCTGCCACCGGTCGACCTGTGGCACCCATCACAAATAGTGAGACCTACTGTCTTTCCACCGGCCAGCCGGTGGCTCTGCACCGGTCGACCGGTGGAGCCTGGACCAAGACTCTTCTTCTCATCCAAGGCACCGGCCAACCGGTGGGACTGTACCGGCCAGCCGGTAGCCCAGTCAAACTAGCCGTTGGGGTTGACCAGTCAACCTTCTTTTGGCCTCCAACGGCTCCAAAGCCTTCTCCAACGGCTCCGAAGCCTCCCCAAAGGATCCTAGCCTATAAATAAAGGCTGAGGAAGCCCCGGACACTAACCGAAACACTTGCAAAGCCACTATACTCATTTTCCATCAATTGGCCAACCTCCGGTGGACTTCCTCAACGGAACCTCAAGTGCTCCAACAACTTCCACATCCAAGGAGCACATCAAGAAGCTTGGGAGAAGCACGCTACATCAGCTCCACCAATCCAATTGGCGCCCAAGTCTTCCTCCAATACGGGTTTTATTGTTTATTTCTTTTTGAGCTTTAAATTTGGGTTTGTGCCTACAAACCCCAAACTCTTTCCTCATCTCCTTTTCTTTGGGTTCTCACACCACCACTAAGGTGTGAAGAGGTTCACAAGCCTTACCTTGTAAAAGGCTTGAGATCGGTGAGCTAGCCTTCACCCGTAAAAAGGCTAGTGGGTTATTGCTTAACCATTAAAAGCATTGGGTTCTTGCTTAACCACTAAAAGCAAGCTGTAATAGGTCCTAGTGCTACCTCAAAGCCTAGTGGGTTTCTTGCTAAAACCATTGAAAAGCAAGCGGTAGAATCTCTCAACGGTTGAGTTGGGAGCGGAGACGTAGGCCGGGTTTTTGGCCGAACTCCGTTATCAATTTTGTGTGTCTTGCCTCTTTATTTCCGCTGCACTTTTACTTTGATTTTTAATTTGTTAATCATTTTTTTTAAAAGGCAATTCACCCCCCCTCTTGCCATCATTCCCTCCTTGGGGTGTTCTTCCGACCCAACAAGTTAACTTTCTATATTAACCCATATCTCTTTAATTCTCTAATTATAATTCCCTATAGAATACTTAACATCCTAAATATGGTCTATAATATAAGGAACATCTAAAAAACATTGGTTTCATTAATGATTTCAATGATATAGAATGATTCTTTGAAGATACAACCAAACTAACACAACAAATTTCCTCAGTAGATATCCTACAGTAACAGATCACAAGACCATTAATGAGACATATTAAATAAAAGGCAAAAAATGTGAGGAAATCATGTTTCTTCCAAAATGAGATAGAATCCCTCACCCAAAATAAGTAACAGTCCTGAAAATATAATGAAAAGACAATATCAATGTAAATACTATCCAAAATTATTAATATCATATAGTGTTATGGCATCAGTACCAAGGTAATTCCCAATATAGTCTCTAATATCCTCTAATATTTATTTTCTATGAAATGAGAGTGGTAAACCTATAATATGAACTCATGTAGAAGACATGTTTTTTCCAATTTTTTTAAGTGGATCCATCAACCAATAGAATAAGAAAATGATTTTATGATTATAAATTTTAGACACACTTCCTTATCTAGTCAAAAAATCATATTATGAAAATAAATGGATGGATAAGGGTTACCTGTTATGGATAGAGAAGTTCATTTGACCATGAAACATCTAGTTGGCTTTGTAAAAATCCATAAATACACCAATTGAGGCCTATTATCTTCAATATTTGGAAACTTGGGTCAAAAATTTATTTATGTTTCAAATTTAAACTCCATTAATGAGTGGGAATGAAACAAATTCTTTTAACCAATTTTATACTTTTAGAAGTTATACAAATTATTGATTTGGAAATGAAAATCGAACAACTATAAAAAAATTATGAATATTATTTTGATACTACTCTTTTTAATAAGCGGATTACATAACTCATAAGATTAAATCCCTACACTATTTTTAAGAGGGATTTAGTAAAAAAATCTTCTAGAATATGATTTCTAATAAAATATGATAGGAGAACTTCATTTTTTAATAATCTATAAAATCCCACTAGAATCTAAAATCCCATCACATATTTTAAATTTTTTTCTGAGATCTTCTAAAAAATAGATGATATCGTGGATCATATTAATATGTATTATAAAAACTAGTTTAATAGGTCTTATTATATTAACATTAGAAACATTCTTGATATGATTCCTATTATGATTATTGTGGATGGTAACGGTATACTCCCAAATATACCATACATGGAGGAGGTTTAAACAGATGACTTATCTCCCAGTCCTAATAGTTCCCCCTAGTAGAGATGTATTTTCCAACATGTTTTCTTAGGAATAATGAGAAATTTTCACTATGATTTATTGAATATATTCTAAAAAATATTTAGAAATATTTCCCTTCTATTAGGAATCAATTCCTAATTTTTGGTTCTTTTTCCAAATATAGATTGTGTTGATGCTTTGGATATGTTTATTCCTATTCTTATGTCTAGTATAGTTTATAAAATCTGTAGAAAAATTATTTCTAATAGAATAGTTCTAGTTATTATAAATGTGTTCCTAACTGAAAAGTTTCCATGATAGAGGTTATTGTTGGATCAAATATGTAGATGTATATGTATATTAGATGGAACAATACAAGAGGGGGGTGAATTGTAGGTTTAAAAACTTTTGTATTTAAACACTTAAGAGATTAGTTTAAGGTCTTAAACTAATACAAACACCCACAATTGTATTGAATATAAAAGGTATGAAGTAATGTAATACTAATGAAAAGTAAAACAATTGTATTCGAGATGAACACAATAATCAGAGTAATATAAAGATGAATGATTCTACCTTAAAGTGTATAGAATCAATCAATACAATATGTAATAGAATGATTGTAAGTGAAACAATTACAATTTAATATGTAAAGTAGAAAGGAAACAATACAAATTCCTTTCTGATATAAGCAGCAGCGGAAAAGTAAAATTATTAAAATTCTTTTGACCCGAAGAGAAGGGTTATCCTTTCACCTGGGATAAATGGTCCGTCTCACCAACACCTTGGTAAGCCCTCAATACAATGATCGGAACGTCTTTCTGCCTATTCCCGGCAGCCCTCGATACGATGATCAGAACGTCTGTCTGCCTATCCCCAGCAGCCCTCGATACGATGATTGGAACGTCTGTCTGCCTATCCCTGGTATCCCTCGATACGATGATCAGACAGTCCATCTGCCTATCCCCAGCAGCCCTCGATTTTGTAGGTAATCGACACCTCTGTCTTTCAATTACTTGAAATCCCTCGATACGATGATTAGATGCACAAATCAGATGAGAGAAGTCATAATGTCTCTCTCTAGAACTTGATAGAAGTAGAGTATCACAGTTGTTCCAAAAGTCTCTTACTTTTCTTCAGCTTCAAATGACCTCCTATTTATAGGCCTCTAGTTCCAACGGTCACATTTCCTCCAACGATCATATTTCTCCGAAAAACTCAGAGGGACTTGGAAACCTGGCATCATAACAGTCATACTGAAATAGAAAGTATGAAATCGTTTTTGATTAGTCTGTAACTAAGTCAGCAAGTTGTTCTTGCGTTCCGATAAAATGTAGAATAATATCTCCTTTTTGTGTGTGATCCCTAAGAAAGTGATGCCTAACATCTATGTGTTTTGCACGAGAGTGATGTACTGGGTTCTTACTAAGAGCTATGGAACTAGTATTATCACACAGAATTTGAGTTTTGGAGAAACTCAATCCATAGTAAGTGAGTGTTTGTTGCATCCACAATACTTGAGCACAACAACTTCCAGCTGCTACATATTCAGCTTCAGTAGTGGAAAGTGCTACAGAGTGTTGTTTCTTGCAGGACCAAGAAACCAGATAATCTCCTAAGAAATGACATGTTCCAGATGTACTTTTTCTATCCATTCTACAACCACCAAAGTCAGCATCTGAAAAACTTTTTAAAACAAAATCATTCCCAGAAGACTAAAAAAGACCTAAATCCATAGTGCCTTTTAAATACCAAAAGATTCTCTTTACGACTTTTAAATGAGACTCTTTTGGATTAGATTGATATCTTTCACATAAGCATATAGAAAACATTAAGTCTGGTCGACTAGCTGTCAAGTATAGTAAACTTCTTATCATACCTATGAAAATTGTTTGATCTACTGGTTTCCCAGTTTCATCAGGATCAAGTGTATTTGTTGTACCTATTGGAGTGATAATACTTTTAGTCTTGTCATAACCATACTTTTTGAGTAAATCTTTTATATACTTATGTTGAGATATATACGTTCCTTCTGGTTTTTGAGAAATTTGAAAACCTAAAAAGAATGCTAACTCACCCATCATACTCATTTCAAACTCAGATTTCATTAAATTTTCAAAAGAATTAGTTAAAGATTTCTGAGTTGATCCGAATATGATGTCATCAACATAGATTTGAACAATCAAAACATTTATTTTTTCCATTTTTATAAAAAGGGTTGGATTTGCTGTACCTTTTTTATAATTGTTTTGTAGAAGAAATCCTGTAAGTCTATCATACCATGCTTTAGGGGCTTGTTTAAGACCATATAGAGCCTTGGTAAGTTTGAAAACATGATCAGGATGTTTTAAGTCTTGAAAACCAGGAGGTTGTTCGATAAAAACTTCTTCTTGAACAAAACCATTTAGAAAAGCACATTTTACATCCATTTGAAATAGTTTGAAATTAAAGTATGCTGCAAAGGATAATAGAATACAAATAGATTCAAGTTTAGCTACAAGAGCATATGTTTCTTCATAGTCTATTCCCTCTTGTTGATTATAGACTTTAGAAACAAGTCTTTGTTTATTTCTTACAATGATTCAATTTTCATCATATTTGTTTCTAAAAACCCATTTTACACAAATTACAGTTGTTTCTTTAGGTCTATCAACTAAATTCCAGACTTGATTCCTCTCAAATTCATTTAGTTCATCTTGCATTGCTTTGATCCAATCATCATCACCTAAGGCCTCACTTGGACTTTTAGGTTCAAATTGGGAAATAAAAGAAAGATGTTCTATTTCATTTCTTAAGGAATTTCTGGTCCTTACAGGTTGATTTACATCACCAATGATGTTATCACTGGGATGATTCCTAAGAAACAATTGATTTGGGTTTTGTAAGACCTGTTCATCAACATATGGTAGAAAATATTCTGTGGTAAGTGTATCAGGAATACTTTCCTGAACATTTTCCTTATCAGAATGATCTTATAATAACGGTTGATAAAAATTTTTAGAAAACACATCCGGGGATGTAGGATTGGGTTGATTGAAAACAAAAGGATTAGTTTCATCAAATTTTACATGTACTGTTTCCTCAACAATACAAGTATTTTTATTGAAAACTCTATAAGCCTTAGAAGTTGTGGAGTAACCTAGAAATATTCCTTCATCAGATTTTGGTGCAAATTTGTGTAGATTATCTTTTGTATTGAGAATGAATACTTTGAATCCAAAGAGTTTGAAGTATGAAACTTTAGGTTTTTGGCTAGTCCATAACTCATAAGGGGTTTTATTAAGAAATGGTCTAGTTAAAACACGATTTATAGTATAACAGGCAGTACTAACAGCTACAACCCAGAAGTGCTTAGCAATTGAGTATTCACTCAACATGGTTCAAGTAATTTCCTAAAGAATATGATTTCTTCTTTCAACAACACCATTTTGCTGAGGAGTTCTTGGAACTGAGAAATTGTGAGTAATACCTTTATTAATACAAAAAGTTTCAAAATATGAATTTTGAAATTCACCACCATGATCACTATGAATACTTATCAATGATATGTTTTTCTCATTTTTAACTTGGGCTATAAAAGTTTTGAAATAGGAAAAGGATTCATATTTCTTTGTGAGAAAATAGACCCATGTAAATATAGTAAAGTCATCAACTAAAACAAATACATAGTATTTGCCTCTAATGCTTCCAGTTTGTGTAGGACCAAAAAGATCCATATGCACTAGCTGTAATGCATTAGAAGTTGAAACTTCATTAATTGATTTAAAGCTAGTTTTATGTTGCTTGCCAAATTGACAAGGATCACAGACTTTTGAAGAATAATATCTAAGATCCGGTAGTCCCTTCACAAGTCTTTTCTTTGAAAGTTTATTAAGGTTTCTTAGATTACAGTGTCCTAGTCTTCTATGCCATATCCATAATTGTTCTTTTATTGCACTTAAGTAGGGTAATTTTTGGCTCCTAAGGTCTTCTAAGTTAATAGTGTAAACATTCTCTTGCTTATGAGCAGACAGAATGAACTCATCCATGGAATTGTGGACTAGACACTTATCATTTCTAAAATTCACAAGGTAACATTCATCACATAATTGACTTATGCTGATGAGGTCGTGCCTAAGACCTTTAACAAACAAAACATTTGAAATAAGAACTTTTACAAGAAAAACAATATTACCTATACCAACAATCTTTCCTTGAGCATTATCTCTGAAGGTAACTTTTCCACCTTTTGTTTTGATAACCTTTTCAAAGAGATCTTTGTTTCCAGTCATGTGTCAAGAAAAACCACTATCCATGTACCAAATATTATTATTGGTACACTTCTCATTTTCCTAAAAAAGAAATAATTAGTTTTTCAGAATCCAAACTTGTTTGGATCCGAAAGGGTTAGATAAAAGAATTTTTGGAATCCACATTTTTTTTTTGAAAAATGAGCTTTATGAAAACCTAAAGATTGAGTTTTGTTAAGAGAACAATCTCTTCTCTAGTGTCCACCACATTGACACTTAGAACAAAAAGAGGTTATTTGAGGAACAAAATAGTTATTGCTAAAAATAGGTTTGGAATAAGTATAACCAAGTCCAGAACAATTTCTCAAAGGTCTGATTTGAGAATACATATTGTCAAAGTTTTCCTTTCCATGAGCAAAGTTTGACAAACATTTCTTTAAAGAAGAAATTTCTGACTTTAGTTTTAAAACTATGTTTTTTTCTTCCAAAAAATTTGATTTTGAACTAGAGTTAGGCTCTAAAACATTTTTCTTTGAAAACACAATTTCTAGGTCCTCAGAATGTTTATCCTTTTCAGATTTGACTTTCTCAAGGGTTTTTAAAATGCTTTCAAAATCAGAAGTTTTCACATCAAGATCTTTAGAAAGATCTGATACTTCTTTAGTCAAGATTGAAATTCTTGAATTTACTTTCTCAAGCTTCTTCTTGAGTTTAGAATTTTCATTTTCAAGTAATTTGGAAAATCTTGAGACTTTTTCAAAAGAAGGTAATGTATCATCTTTTGATGATGAAGATTCATCATTTGAAGATTTATAATATCCACTATCAGTATAATTTTCATTTAAATAGACATTTTTAATAGCTTCAGCATTGTGTACCTTAGCCATGAGACAATGATCTTCAATTGGTAATCTGTCTATCAGTCCAATATTTCTCTATCCTGAGGACTCATATTCTAAGGAATCGTCTGAGGAATCACTACCACTTTCACTCCAGGTATCATTTGCCCTCAAGACTTTATTTTTCTTTGTCTTATAATACATTTTCTTATTTCTTTCAGAAAGTTTCTCCTTTCTGTCTTTTCTCTTCAGTAAAGGACAATCAGGCCTTATATGCCCTATTTTGTTACATTCATAACAAGTTACTTCTGAATCTTTATTATCCTTCCTATCTTTCTTTTTGAATCTATATTGGAAATCTTTCTTTCCCACAATCTTGTTCATCCTTCGAGAAAGATTGGCTAACTCATTATCCGAAAGATCACAATCACTTGAATCAGATATAACTTTCTCGGTTTTGGATCTTGTTATCCTTTCAGGTGTTTTAGCTTTAGATGTAAAGGCTAAACTTCCATTCCCATTCTTCTTCTTGTTGAAATCAGCATCTCTTTTCATTCTTGTCTCGTGCTGTAAAAGAGTTCCAAAAAGTTCATCGAGAGTAATTTGGGAAACTTTTGTGTTTTCATCAATAACTGTCCTTTTTGACTCCCATTCATTCGACATTATATCTATAATCTTATCTACTAGAGATTCATCATCAATGCCTTTTTCTCCCATAGATTGTAATCTGTTGACGATTGTCATAAATCTTTGTTGCACTTTACATACTGGCTCTCTATAAGGGAAAAAAATCCATGATACTCTGCTCGAAGCATTGCTCTTCTTGTTTCTATAACCTTGGACGTACCAAAATGTGTGTCTTGTAATTTCTTCCAAATACAATTGGCTGCTTCACATGAAGATATCTGAATGTATATATTCCTGGTCATAGAACGTAATAAAGTATTGCGTACCTTGTAATTCAGTTGATATTATTGCTTCTCTTGTTGGTGAAAGTACTGACTTCTTTGTCAGGAATTTTGTAACCTCCAGTAAGCATTATAAAATTTTCTACACCAGTATTGATCACAAAAGTCTTCATACGATCTCTCCAATACTCATAGTCATTTCCATCAAATATAGGTGGTCTAGAAGGATTAAGATTGTCTATTGACCCAATTTTTATTCCTTCCATCTAAAAACAATAAACTTTTCCACTCCACACGTTAGTGTAGTTAGTAAAAAAAACAAGAAATAAAAATCAGTGGAAAACCTCCTCTGATACCAATTGTTGGAACGAATATGTAGATGTATATGTATATTAGATGGAACAATACAAGAGGGGGGGGGGGGTGAATTTTAGGTTTAAAAACTTTTGTATTTAAACACTTAAGAGATTAGTTTAAGGTCTTAAACTAATACAAACACCCACAATTGTATTGAATATTAAAGGTATGAAGTAATGTAATACTAATGAAAATTAAAACAATTGTATTCGAGATGAACATAATAATCAGAGTAATATAAAGATGAATGATTCTACCTTAAAGCGTATAGAATCAATCAATACAATATGTAATAGAATGATTGTAATTGAAACAATTATAATTGAATATGTAAAGTAGAAAGGAAACAATACAAATTTCTTTCTGATATAAGTAGCAGCGGAAAAGTAAAAGTATTAAAATTATTTTGACTCAAAGAGAAGGGTTATCCTTTCACCTGGGACAAAAGGTCTGTCCCAACAACACCTTGGTAATCCCTCGATACAATGATCGGAACGTCTGTCTGCCTATCCCCGACAGCCCTCGATACGATGATCGGAACGTCTGTCTGCCTATCCCCGACAGCCCTCGATATGATGATCAGAACGTCTGTCTGCCTATCCTCGGTAGCCCTCGATACGATGACCAGACAGTCTGTCTGCGTATCCCCATAAGCCCTTGATTTTGTAGGTAATCGGCACCTCTGTCATTCAATTACTTGAAATCCCTCGATACGATGATCGGACGCACAAAGCAGATGAGAGAAGTCACAATGTCTCTCTCTAGAACTTGATAGAAGTAGAGTATCACAGTTGTTCCAAAAGTCTCTTACTTTTCTTCAGCTTCAAATGACCTCCTATTTATAGGCCTCAGGTTCCAACGGTCACATTTCCTCCAACGGTCATATTTCTCCAAAAAACTCGGAGGGACTTGAAGACCTGGCATCATAACAGTAATATTGGAATAGAAAGCATGACATCATTTTTAATTAGTTTGTAACTAACTCAACGACATTGTATTGGTTAAAACAAGATATATGAAGATGATAAACAATAGTATGATATGAAACAAGTGTTTTTGACTAAGTACCAAAACTAGTAATGAAAGTATGAATAGCAGAGTCAGTATGATACAATTGACAGAGTCAGTACGACACTATTGATAGAGTCAGTACGATACGATTGACAGAGTCAGTACGATACGATTGACAAAGTCAGTACGATACATTTGGCAGAGTCAGTACGATATGATTGATAGGGTCAGTATGATACGATTGACAGGGTCAGTACGATACGATTGACAAGGTCAGTACGATTAAAAAAAAATTTGTGATTTCCAAAACAAAATATAGAATTCAAAATAGAACTTTTGACTCAATAGTTATATGAATTTTACCTCTATAAAAACATGTAATAAATCTTTACCACACTCATTGAGCACTTGATATGGGTCATTGGGTATAGTGATATCTTATTTTTGGAATACCGCCGGCTGGGTAGTTCGTTATTCTTTCCAAGGTGTCTACATCTAGGTATGATAGTATATGAAGCCAAGTAACACCTTCAGTTCACTGAAAATATTCATAATGGTGATAAAAAGGTGTTATTTTCTAATATTTAACCGATTAATGAACCATACTATGGAGTTTTCACCCTCTCAAGTTCGAGCCTATTTTGCTATGTCAACTTTCATAATATTATTGATGTTACATAGGGATTAGATCCTTGGGATAGAGATATTCATAACAAATATATGCTTGATAAATATAGATTTCTAGTGTCTCAAGTGATGAAAAGATCCATCTCTTTAAACAACATGGTTCAATTCAAATACATTCAAATGGATTCTAAGTTATCAGGCTACACCTATAGTAATATTGTATATATTTATAATTTCTTTTTAGAATGTGAATGAGTAAGTTTCTTGTTAAAGATACTGGAAAAAATAATAGGGGTTTCCATTTTCTATAGGTTTATTTAAAATTTCATTAAATATCAATCTCATAATGTGGATGTTAATTCTAATGAATTTCACTCTAAGAGTGTGGCGGTTCTAGTGGGATGTTGGGTGCTTTGAGTGGATTGTACATAAATCAGACACATGGGTCCTTTGGTGAATGTGGGTTCCCTAAAATGTAGGATTATTCTCTTGATTATAGATATGGGTTCAATTTCAAATAGAATTTATCGAACTACTAACGTTTTGGATTCTCCACATATAACGCATGATTGAAATTAAAAGAAAAAAAATCACTTAATGATTATTTTTCTATGCTTTATCATCAATATAAATGTAATTAAATTTTTTGAATCCCTAATTGGTAAAATTTCATTTTAATGAAAATGAAAATGTGATTTTTGAATTTATTAAAAAAAAATGAGATAGTCAATTTGAATGAGAAACCATAAATAAAAAAATACCCACCTTCTTAATATGATGTGTCATACATAACTATGGATGCTACCTACTTTCAGTGTGATAGGGTCCAAAAAAATAAAAAATATAAATACAATAATAATGAATTTAATAAAAAATAAGTAAAAAAATTCAACATAACCCTATGTGATAGGATCCCTTACAATATCACCTCAGTGCATATACTCCCGCAATGCTCTGACCTCAGCTAAGAGCTATGTATTTACCTCATTAGAAGCACACATCCATGCCTCCAAATATGTAACCTATTGTTTTATCCCAACAAAAATAGGATTCACATCCTCATCATGTGAAACTATAGAATGAGGAATCCTGGTTCCATATGTAAAGTTGTATCCGTGTCTACAATGAATACTAATGCGATGGAATATTGTATTCCTTTGCATAATAAGTTATTACTGGTCCTCTAGAAGTTGTGCTGAAACAATATCAAATTGAGCCTGTATAATATATAAATATAAATATAAATATAAATATATATAGATTTATGTATGTATTGATAATTCATATAAGAACTTAATATAAGATTCAAAACCTCAGGATCCTTTTGATCATGAGTCATTATCCATGACAACATTTTATCAGTAGGTGAAATTTAATCCCATAACTGTATACCAATAATATATAAATATATAATTATAAACCATATTAAATAATAAATTTAAAAAGTAAATAAAAAATACATCATGTCAAATCTGGGACACGTGATGAGTCCCAAGACTGTGAGGTGGTCCCTACAACATTCAATTCTCAGAATGAATCAGACCACCACCTATATTCAAAAAATTCAAATTTAAAACATGTAAAACACTAAATATTCATCAAAATATAAAAAAAATAAATAGACTCATTGTTTCAGCCATAGTGGACCAACATGTAAACAATTCATTCCATTGAGATGGGATAATTCCTCTTGGGACTCTATCCAAAATGTATGGGGCACCCATATTTGGTACTCAGTTATCACCATCGACACTACCTTTTAATATTTCCAAATTTTATGAAATTTATTTATACACACTACCTAAAAATAATTTGGGATCACTCTACAATTATTTTATTTAAAAATAAAATTATCACAAAGGTAAGTATTTTTTAAACATTGTTAAGAAACTAAAATGATCCTCTTACCTAAACTTACCTTCATAGTTTATCTAATATATACTAGGGGAATTAAGACCAGTCATTTGTAGTGAATGAAAATCTATGTGGGTCATGTATGATATAAAACAAATGTAAAATAAATTTAGGGACACCCAATCCAAAGGATGTTATGTCTCATCAAATGATGTGTCAAGGGTCATGTTTGAATTCCATGATAAAATAGTACAACTATGGCCTCTCATAAAAAAAGGAATAAGTGGTCAAGTCTGATCTTATTAAAAATAATTCCATACATAATTATATATATGTTCATATATATGTTTAATTATTAATTAAAAAATTAAAAACACATTAACATTCATACATAGCTCGACCCATAGACGTAGATGGCTTTGCATAATGATGTGGATCAAGGGCCTATTCCCCTGACATGTCTACAATCATAGAAAAATTAGTAGTTAAACACACGTAGAATATATATCAATGATAGAGACAATAAATACAAAAAAAATAGTTAAATGTATTCATAAAATGTTAAACTATAAAAAAGGTTTAAAATTGAAGATAAGAAAAAAAATAATACCTTTCATTAACCATGAAAATAAACTATTTCTCATTCAATGCCCATTTTAACCCATTGAATATCTTCTTCACTTTGAAATACAGTTTATTGATCAAGTTCTTGCACAATTAAAGAAATATTCCCAGGTTCATCTCATCCAATTAAAAACACTCCTCTCCTTGTAATTTTTATAGAAACTTTCCAATTTCAATTAGATAGAATGGTAATGAAGAACACTTGTTCTTATTGTGATGTCAAAATAAAAGTTTCATTACTAACTTTTTAATATCTAAATAACATATAGCTAAATTTCACCAATGTAAACTGATATTGATCAAATTTACTACCCCAAACTAGATCAACCCAATTAAACTTTAACAATATGTATTTCAACCCATGAAAATATATAGGTTTAATGATGTCTTTCAATATACTGTAGTAATAACCAGAATTAATAAATTGAAAACCAATGCCATTGTTTTGTGTTGTTGTTTTTTCATAGATATCTTTAATAACAAACCAAAATCCATTAGCATCTAAATATTTGTAATAATGATCCATCATAGATATACCCTCATCTAGT